>OW026302.1:20351559-25151559 GCA_932273695.1 Apotomis betuletana | reverse complement strand
CGAAGCACTAAAATAAAATAAAAATCGCAGCAATCTAAACATTTGGTTTTCGCTAGCAGACGCTTTAGTAAATATTGATACACGTTCTTTTTCTTCCGTATGTGGATTGATCAAAACGCTATCTATTGATTGGAAAATCCTCGCAGCCTGGACGGATTAAAAAAATGCTTCAAAGGAAGTATAACATCTAATCATGGTTTACCTACTTTTTATTCTACGGTGTTAAAGAAAAAAACTAATTCTGAATGAAATACAATTTCTAGTTCTGAATGAAAAGTATCAAGCGAGCCCCATACAATTGCTAAACGTTTGGACTTTGGAAGCGAATAAAAATTCAAACGATCCGTTTGAAATTTTATTCGCTTTTCAGGCATTTTCGAAGTTTCGAGATCAAGTTGGTAACTGGGGAGTCGGCAGTTGCTAAGCTTTGGTCAATCACAGACAAATTGAATGAGCAGCAGTGATAGTCCTTTTAGAGTAGGGTTGGGTCATGTCCACTTTGAAAGGTCTCTTTCTAATGTAAGAAGTTAAAAAGCGACTTCTGCTTGTTATTTGTATCGCGCAGCTTCGAGAAATAGGTCCCTGCCCTGGTGTCGACTCTTCCATTTTCCATAGCACCTTTATCGCAACTGTAACACGCGACTTTTTCTCGTACAAGAAATATTACCTACCTATCTCTTTCTATGCAATACTGTGAGAGAGTGTTATATGACGGTATGTCGCGTAGTCGCATGTTTGTGCTAGACGGGCTACATTTAGTCATAATACCGACCTACATACCTATGTATTTATTTTATTCCGCACTCCGCACGGCAACTTTTACAAGTCCAAATCTGCTAGCATTTCGGGAAATGTGACAAAAATAATTGATGGAAGAAGCCATCAAAAACCCACCTGTTAGTTTCTTTCCATTTTCAAAATAATAGTACATTACTGCAAGCGCCGGTAAAAAAAGGCTTGCCGGGCGAGTAGGAAGGTATAGACGGCCGACCGTAGGGAGGCCCGATAGTGATATATACCACATGACACGAAGCCGACAAACCCTTTTCACGGCTAAGGCATGTATACTGCTATTTTCAATCATAATGCAACGAAATAAAAAAACATCACTAAAAAAAAATTGCTGTTTAGCCTGTTCATGAACACAGTCGCCATGCTTACAAAAAAAATACTTCCCGGCTTAGACCTTCAATTTAGTAATTCCTTTGTTACTGTTCTCTCGAGTTGTTCCGCCCGAAGCGTGTAGTCGAAGCCTATTGTAACTCACTTTACAAATACAAATACTCTTCATTGCACACCTGAAACATCAAGGAATACACAACGCAACATGAGATACACACGTTATGACGACATTTCATTGCATGTTTGAGAAAATATATTATCGTTGCCCCAAACAGCACAATCTAGCGGTATGGAATGGGGTAAGTACATGGTTATTGATGATTTGATTGATTGTTGTATGGCCGGAGCCTGACCGGTGGTCGATCGCCAGGTTGCGTTCAATCAGCCTTGTTCCCAGTTGGAGCAAACGGTTATTGTTCCGACGACACCCCCAAACGGCCTTCTTCTTCAAGTCTACATGTTCTCCCGTACTTATAACAAAAGGATATCTTTAAGATTGATATCCTCACCGCTTCTTTTCTCCTAGTACATATTTTTAGTTTTGGATGTGCCATATAGCAGTGGCGTGCACAGTTTTACGACGGGGTAGACACAAAATTTTGAGAACCTAATAACTTACCTACAGAAATACTGCGGGACAGTTTTTTTTCTTCGTCTTCTCAAATATCAAGCAAATCGACCATCTCTAAATAATTTCCTCTATTAACTGACGACCGCAAACAATAAACACCACCACAATTAAAATTATCCATTTTCAGACAACTTTTAAGAATACACTAAAAAACTTTTATTCGCTTATTTACTAGTCACCACTAGGTCGGAAACATCCTACTTCCGTAAGGAAGTAAAAGACATGAGACAATGTCTTACTTCTGTATTTGTGTGCGTGAGTTTTGTTATTGTGTGCAATATTTTTATAAGAACGCACACACACGCGGTCCGTGTTACCACGAGGCACACAAATATAAATTTAGACAGAAAATCGCCTGTCTTTACCGCTTACGGCGCGCAGCGGCGCTAGTGCCGCGGCATGGTCAAGTCAATCTCCACGGAATCGACGTAATCGTAATCGTAATTTATGGCTTGCTTGGTAGCCTTACGGCTGTAACCGACATCGTGTTGCTAGGCTGTAGGCAGCGCACTGCCCCAGCGCCTAGCGTGTGTGAGCTGGCGTGCACGGGCACTCGAACCAGCGGACGTGTACCTAGCTTGACAACGTCGTTTCTAGGTCAGTCTGTTTGTTATAGGTCATGTAGCTTGATTCTAGGTCGTGTGGTAGACAATGTATTTATCGCGGCGGTCGTCCCCGCCGGCGGAGGCGACGGTGTGCACGTAGAGTGTTCCTATTTTTCCTTTTCCTACGTCGTTCTTGTCGTTTGATGTCCCTATTAAAATAGTAGTCGGCGTCATGGTTGACGCCAGGCTCGGGTTCTGACTCACTACCAGATGACGAATCGTCGGGGTACCATTCTTTGATGGTAGCCGTGATGACGTCGTCGGGGTCGGTCAGAAGGTTCCTGGGTCTTCTGATGTGTCGTAGTTTGGCCCGCCGGAAGGCTGTGGTGTCTGGTTGAGTGGTCGTCAGTTGCGTCAGTATTTGTAGTCTGTCAGTCAAATCTCTGTCTATGTCCTGGTCGAGGTGGGGGTGTGTTGTTGGCACCTGCACGGTGAATTCTGCTGTGGCAGGGTCTGGGGTCGGTACGTATCCCACCATCTCCCGGATGAGCGGGTTTTTGTGATTAGCGGCTTTTTGGTAATAAGTTTTAGCATTTTTCCTTACGAAATCAATGAGGGTGGGGTACGTGACGTCATGGTGGAGTTGCAAGTTGGTGACCCCACGAAGGGGCGCGTCGGTGGCTTTCCTGAGAAATCTGTTTTGGATGGCTTGGAGGGGGCGGAGCTTCCTCTCTCCTACGTGGAAAAATACTGGTCCTGCATAGGTTAGAATGGGCCTAATGCAGGTGGAATACAATGCGAGCTTGCTGCTAAGCCGCATTTTACTCCGTCTGCATATCATCGCCCCTAGTCTTCCTAGTATATAGGTGGCCTTACCCTTGACCGCCTTTATGTGCCTTTTGAAACTAAGTTTTCTATCCAGGTGCACCCCAAGGTACTTGACCTCTCCTACCCATGGAATATTTTCGTCGTGTAATTTGAAGTCTGTCAGTTTGTCTCTGTAGGAGGTCGGGTGGAAGAGGATGGCGGCGCTTTTCTCCGGGTTTACCTGGATGCGCCAACGGTTAGTCCATTGGCCTAGTGCATCCAGGGAGGACTGTAGATCTTCACAGATCCTCAGGAGGCTCATACCGCTGGTGAAAAGCGCCGTATCGTCGGCAAATAGAGCAAGCTTTACATTTGGTACTTTAGGTATATCGTTTGTGTAGAGGGAGTATAGCGTGGGTGAGAGGACAGAGCCCTGGGGGACACCGGCCGTTATGGGATGAGGTGTGGAAAGCGAGCCTTCGACCTTATATCTAAATGTCCTCTGACTGAGGAAGTCCTGGACGAGGCGGACATCGAACTCGAACATCGGAATCGACCAATACGTACGTAATTTTGGCGCACCGATTCGATAGATGGCGCGGATCGCAAATTGATTATTTTTGTACATTTGTTTTATATAATTTTATAAAAAGGTAATGTTTGTAACAATAAATAATATATTACGTTTCTGTAATCAACTAGGGTAGGCAGTGTCTTTTTGTCTTTATAAGGTGCACGCCACTGCCATATAGCTGCTGCATACGTAGATCAGTCTACATGCTTACTTGTCTGTCAGTAAGCTACAGTGTGAGCAGGATGGAGTAAAAGGTTGCCATGCCTCGTGATTATGTATGTCAGTGTTCTGAGATTATTCTTACCTATACCTCATTCCAGGAGATCCAGTGGGGTTACTTCGCTTGTCGCGCGACTCAGTGTCACCTGTCTCGATCGCACTGTATTGACAGAAAAGTGACAGGAAGTCGCGTGTCACAGTTATAATAGATGTGCAGCCCGTCTAGCACAACACAACGCTTCGCGATACTTGTCGCGCGACATAGCATCGACCGTCACTCTCTCACAGTACAGCAAAGAAAGAGATAGGTAATATTTCTCACGCGAGAAAGAGTTGCGTGTCACAGTTGTGCTAGAGGTGATGGTCCTCCTTCTGTCGATACCTAATCAAGACTGGTATCTAGACTACATTGTGACGTTGATAATCTTCTGTTCTCCTGTCTTCATTGAAATTTTAATTGTACCTTATTTTTTTTTCCCAAAATAGTCTACTCGTGCGCAAACAAACCCACGCTGATCTGAGTAGGCTGAAGTCCTCCTAATAGCTTTTTTTGTAGGTACTTATTTACTTAATAGAAAAATAACAATAAGGAATTATCTACATTATTTTTTTAGGAACATTTTTTCCTCTTAATGAAAATCCTTTTATAGATTGTTGTTTCCAAGTTTTTTGCTTTTCCAAGCTTGTTATGTCTTTCCATGTAGGTGGGTATTAAATGTTTAGACCAAAATCATCTGCCTGCAATATATTAAGTGGATATTTCAGCAAGAAGTGAAAGCCACAAAAAAAAAGTGGATATTTCATTTATGCTCGGCTCGGAGGTGTTTTGATGACTAAACCAACGTACCTAGCTAACTTACCTACCTCTAGAATAAGGGTCCAGTTCAATGTATTGACCATGATTTGACAATCACACTATTTCAATGGACACACCATTAATCTCATCAGAATCACATAGGTACATTCCATACAACAGGGTCCACCTGGGCTAACACAAACTTCAGTCGCTAGGTCCACACAACGACAAGGTGTTGAGTAATAGTACATTACGGCAGAGACCAGTAAGTAAGCCATACTGGCCGAGTAGGAATTAGACGGACCGAGCCGTAGGCGAGGTCCGGATATAATATGAGGCCAGGATGGCTCTTACGGTCGAAGCAAGTATAGTGCTTTTCTCAAAAATTAAACAAGAAAATTAGATTAAAATTATATTTTGTAGGTGACATTCATATTCGGCCATTTTCCAATGAATATTTTTGTTATATCCCATTTTTATTATTACACATTGTGATATTCGTCGTCGCAGGCACCATTAACTCCCATGATAACAACCTATAACAAAAATAATTATGAGTTTATACTTGGATAAAAGATATAGTTATATCGTTATCAAATAGTGGCAGCATTTATTTACCTTCATCGCCAAAATGGTTATCATCTAGAGCTTGATTTAAGAACTTTTCTATATTTTGCTGCTGAATATTTGTGATTTCTTTCCTTTGTAGCCATCCGATTGTCTCAGAAAGATTGTTGAAATATTCTGACCTTATCACACATTATCTGACCAATTATTAACTTAATTTTCTTCCTTCCATTTAATGAATCTCTTGTATTTTTTTATATCTCCTTGGGTTTAGTCGGAAGTAAATTATTTTAGCTAACTCTGCCTCCGCTTTTAAGTATGGAGGAGTGCCGTCTATTCGGAATCTGACTCGTCTGAACTCATTTTTGCTGAATTATTGTAATAGATCACACAAACAAATTTGAAATTTTTGTCTTTTAATTTAAATCCCGCCTTAATTTCTTTTTTTATAAATACTGCGTTTAATTATTTGCACAAATCTAAGTCTTAAAGATAAAATTTAATTATTGTTATACATTGTTGTATTTTCTAACTAATTTTCATATCATAAAGCTTACCTTCAATTTTAACTCCTTTACTTTTACTCCGCTACTTTTTTTTTTAATATGCATCTTGAGTTACGTTTATACTGCCAATAGTGCTAACCTCTTTTTATTTTACATTTGCTCTTAGTGTAAATTGCAAGTGTATACTGCAATGTCGTCTCTTTCTATTTAATCTATGAAAAAGGGACGCCACTTTTTAATTTCTACAATTTGCTGTCGCACTGTACTTATAATTAAAACAATTTGTGGAATGCATCCTTTTTCCATTTATATACGACCTCATCGCCTTCACATCCTTAGTTTTTTTATAGGTCGGTGACGATGTAAATCGTGTTTCGATATTCAAATATCTTGATACGTAATAGGAATTACATACTTACTTACTGGACAAATATTAATTCCAAATTTAAAATCTCGCTGTTTACTGGACACTTCTAAAATGTCTTCGGTATTTTCCACTTACTGTAGTCTATCTAGCGATGGTAAGGCAACATTACCTGCAATTTTTGAGAAAAACAATGAAACAAAAGAAGACCGCCGTAGTAGCATGAGCTGATTACGAGACTGATGCGCACATGCGCAGTGTAAATCACGCATAAGTTTCTTTCGTGTATTTTCAACAGTGTTTCGTAGCTACTGCATATTTCTTCAAAAAGCACCGTATTTATTTAGGCAAGCAATTGACAACAGTTCATGTTTACTGTTCTGTATTCCGCTTAGAAAAAAAAAAACAACGAATGACGTTGAGCTTGACATTACGCAGTATGCTTAACTCTTTTTTATATATCTTTACATACAAAAAAATAAATTCAAATGTTTTTTTAGGGAGTACGCAAAGTTCTCTCGTTCTTTGTATTAATTCCCATCTGTTAGAAATATGAAATGTTTTAAATTGAATTCTGTGTCTCACCTTTAGCGGGAAGCCACTGGCAACGTCGACATTTTCAGGACGTTTAATGAAGTCACAAGTTTCTAAGCGCTATCCACAAGCTATCTGGGGCATAGTGCGGGACTTTGGCGAGCGTCTAATTTAGTGCAGGCTCTGTGCCAGTACACCCTGTATAAACAGTAAGGGTATTGAATAAAACACAAAGAAAAGTTTTTTTTTTTTCGATTATCGTTAAAGCCTGCACTCACTGTATTTTATGGGTTACAAGCTGCGCCGCGCGGTGTTAAACGCTCATCCCACGGGAACACTACATTTTTTCGGGATAAAAATTAGCCTATGTGATCATCCAGGATGTCAGCTACCTTCATACCACAATTTATAAAAATTAGTCCAGCCGTTTGAGCTTGAAGAAGTTACAAACATACACGTAAACACACTCAACGTACAAACACACCAAACGTGGTATTTCAATACTAAAAACAGAATCGATAAAAATAGTATAATACAACATTAAATAAAAGCGTGTAAAAACAACCTTACGTACTGTTTTGACAATACTGCTGTGCCGGAACTAACTGTAACAAGTTATTGTTGGTAGTTCAGTATCCGACATGCAAGTTGCACGGTATTCATATTTTAAAATGGTTGGCAGACAGGTCGCATCCTTCAGTGCGATTTCTCAAACTTTTAACTGAGTTACTCTACCTTTTGGAATGAAGTGAAACCAAGTTGAACTTTGTTTTGATAAGGTTAGGCGGGACAATAGGGATGACTGATGTTAAATTCTACAGTAGTTATATAAATAAAATTAGCTCAATATCTCATGAAACAATTAAAAAAAATATATATAATAATAATAGATATATCATATTATCAAGAAATAAAACAAAAGCCGGAATGTAGAAAAAGCTGGAAATTACCCCGCCGACAAGAGCCTAGCTCTTTAATATGATTAATGACTGATTAAATTAGATGTTCACACGAATCATAGTCCCATACTGACCAGTGTGATTAAGACACTTATTATTAAGAACTCCAGAAATGGTAGTCAATGTGAGACGCTGCTATTGAACGTTAAAGGGCCAATTTCTATTTTCTTGTCGATTTTTTTTTCTCAGATTTCAATAAAATCTCGTAAGTTGGTGAAGTTTCTGACCTATTCTATTCTGACCATGCACATGGTAAGTCTACTTTCACGCTGTCCTACAAAATTTTCCATTGAGTTACACGAAAAGTATGGAAATTTCGTAACTAAACTTCGCATTTTGTACTAAAACTTAGTACAAAATGAGGAGCTCGACAAAAAAAAATCGGCAGCAAAATTTAAATTGGCCCATTAGCCAATTTTTGTAATACATTTTGTGTAACTCAATAGAAAAATTTTTAGGACATCGCGTTTAATAAAATTGGGCTTATCATGGTCAGAACAAGCAACTTTACCAACTCGCCAATTATGATTGAAATCTGAGAACAAAAAAAAATCACAACAAAATAAAAACTGGCCTAAAAACGCTCCATTGAAAAAGTCTGACTCCTGCAACCCCTTTAATGATGACTGTTGGAATACAGGACTTAACTTGTTGACTGTTGGAGTGCAGCAATTTCAAAGTAATCCTCTCTGCGGTGCTCGAAATTGTCAAAATCATTTTGATATTTCTTCACCGTATAATACTCATATTGTTTTTATTTCACAGTCTCTAAAGTAGTTTTCACATACAATTGTTCTTGGAACATCTGTCATCACAGTTTTATAACCCAAATTCTATAATTCGCACAATCGTAAGTATGTAAAAACTACTATAGTTACCACTAGCATTTTTTCGAATCTATTTCATGTTTATTATGGTCCAAAAGTGGTAGACCAGTTTCTTGAATTACTGTAGGTACTAGACAGTGCCGCATCAGTTATACACTAAGCGAAGATGCCTGTTTCGATTGCAAGTACCCTTTGTTTTTAGTATAAATACGCCTAGAAACCTAATTAGCGCTTGTAATTGAAGCCAGTTTTGGTTAGCCACGGGCTACGTTTCTTCCGTGTGCGCATTTGTCACAACGTCAATGTCACAAGCAAAACGTCTCTGTAGACACACACACACACACACATAAAAACAAAAGCGGCTTCATCTTTCACAATTCTGTTGTATGAAGACGTATTCTAGACGCCTTTATTCTAAGCCTTCGTTTATTTACACTGATTTCGGATGGCCTATATAAGGTGCTAACAAATTACATGCCATTACTTTCAGAGCTGATAGTCCTCACCTTTGGGAGTATACTTAAGTATACATCATTTAAAAGTTCATGTTAATTTTTAGAGAAAGTAAGAAAAGTTTATTCTAAGCCCTCGTAGATTTACAGATTTTGGATGGTCTATATTTCACAAATAATTATATTAGGATTATGAATTTATTCACCATCACGCGAATTCAAAACCAAACAAAGCATTCAATTAACCACCTGACAGAGGATTAATCGTCCCTTATCACTGTCAAAAATGGCGGCGAATAATGAAAGTTTTATAAGCGCCGCTTACTAATGATGGTGAGTTCAGAGGTGTGGAGGGAGCCATTAATCTGGCCATGGTGTTGTGACACTGTGGAGAGTGGATTATTTATGAGTATTAGCTTAAAATATTGAAATTCATGAGCCTAGGAGCTAGTTGCCTGGCGAATCTACGAAAATACGAAATTCCAGTTCTAGTCGTGCTCGTGCCATTTCCTCACGAATGAAAATTAATAAAAAATATAAAGAAGCAAAACTGCATTGAACGGTTTTGTATAAATTAGGTGAAGTGTACTCGGATAATTCCGAATGCCGGTTAATTGCGATAAACGGGGTAACATCTTTTGCGCTAGCAACACTTCTTCTTACTGTAGAAGTGTATAGTATCTGAGGACGTGTTGCTAGCGTATTGCGTAACGTAGCGTATTTGCATTAATGTGTACATGTCGTTCGTATTTAGAATTGATGATAAAATAACATAAATTAATGGTACAGAGTACGCAGATTTTTTCATGTAGAATATTATAGGGTGTTTTTGTAACAGCCAAATTTAAGAAATTGGTTTTATAGTTTATACAGTTTTGTTTTTCTTTTTTTTTTATACAAAAATATTTCTTTTTAAGTAAAAATTTAAGGCAGTTTCCCTCATAACTACACTTACTATATGTGTAGATGCAATTTTAGGTACATTTAAACGCTAAGTCAGGGTATTCGATTCAGTATTTTTTATGGTATCCTCCAACTCCAAAATATTGTTTCCCATCTGCGACGTTACGCCAAATTTTCATCTGTTCGAAAGTATTTTTCCTGAAACCCGTAATATTGTCAGAATTCTTTATGAACATCCTTTTATAGAACCCATTACGTTAGGTTAGTTTTATAATAATACTAAAGGTTTGTTTTATAATTAAGAAAAAATAACAGTTTTGGAAAAAAAATAGCATTCGGAGCAATGAAAATTTGGCGAAACGTTACAGATGGGAAACAAAAATTAGTGTTTTAGATAGGTAACCATTTTTAGGGTTCCGTACCCAAAGGGTAAAAACGGGACCCTATTACTGAGACTTCGCTGTCCGTCCGTCCGTCCGTCCGTCCATCTTTCACCAGGCTGTATCTCAAGAACGGTGATATTATAGTTAAAATTTTCACAGATGATGTATTTCTATTGCCGTTATAACAACAAATACTAAAAATAAAATAAAATAAATATTTAAGGGGGGCTCCCATACAACAAACTTGTCATAGATTATGGTACGGAACCCTTCATGCGCGAGTCGGACTCGCACTTGCCCAATTTTTTTATTTATGTAAGTAATGATTCAGAGCTGCCCGCATATAACTAGGTATTCTTACTATTACTCGTATTTTAGGATTTTAGTTACCTTACAAAAGTTTATTCATAATAAAGCACAGTTAACAGAAATATGATCCTACAATCTTTCAAGAACACGACCTATCTGCGATACAAAGACATATACATTCTCGGGGAAAAATGCAAGTACTTACTATGAACGTCATATCCACTTACGCCCTTTTTCCAACAGCTGACAAAGTTATCAGATCGCTGTGAGCGATGGGTGCCGCCTGTGTCCATTAACCCGCTATACATCACAGGAACTTTCATAATCACTGCAGTTAGGACTTGATTAGATTCGACTTATATTTCGTACATGTATGTGTTTTTGGTAAGTACCTACATCGATCTTTCACCTACACTTAAATCCTCTCATGACTTGGGTAGTCTTCAGTAGTCTATACCACTTTTAATAATAAGAGGTTTGAAAATACGAGTATTTTATTGTTTTATGAAACAAGCCGCAGGCGAGTTTTATAATAAGATCAGAAGATCACACGAGTTTGTTTGTGTGTGTTTTAAATAAATAAATAAATATCAGACAACCTCACACAAATCGATCTAGTCCCAAATTAAGCTCAAGAAAGCTTGTGTTATGGGTACTAGATAACGATATACATACTTATATAGATAAATATATACTTAAATACATAGGAACAACCATGACCCAAGCACAAATATTCGAGTTCATCACACAATTATTTGCCCTGGCCGGGATTCGAACCCGGGCTAAGATAGATTTAAGGCTTAGATAATTATGTACCATTACCATATGCATACACAACTTTATCTGCACAGCACAGACTGATATTCATCAATCATCATCATATCGAAAATTTTCATTTTATACAGATATAAAGTACTCAGTAATACACCAGTAACTCCTAAAATGAATGAGCCGACCCTCGCCATATTTAGCATCATCATAATTATATTGTAACTTTATTAAACAATTTTAGTTATCCTTGCCCTGCCGCCGGCAAGTAATGTAAGTCTTTACCTGTAGGTTTTAATGTCGACTGTACTTTCTTACACAAACGTTAATTGCTCATCAAGACCCAATTAAGTTAGTCCAAACGCGATTAGTTTATCTCGTACTGTTTAAGAGTTCCTATAGCCACCTTCCGTCTCTATCAGATCAGCTCCAAGATACCACATTATTGTATTGTCATGTAAACTACATATAGATGCAAAATACGATTTTGATTCGACAATTAGAAGTACGTTCAAATTACTTCCAAGCTTTCATTATCATCACAATAACTTAGTTACAAGTGAAGCTAATAAAAGAGACTTTTGAAAATAAGAAACTACCTATAAAAGTAATTTCAGAAACTTCTGAGGTAGACTAAGTAATCCGCTACTGTCCCTAAAACTTACTGAAAATAATAAGGCATTGGTATTTTCCATTCAAACCCACAATAAGCCTAACTTGTTAAGTCTGCTATTTAAGCCTATAAGATTAGGCTTCAATATTCAAACCTAATCTTACTAATTCGGATGATTTTTCCCTCGAATTCCAACCCTAAGTTGACGCTGCTAGTCTTATTTTGCTCCCTTGGTCAGAAATGAGGTTGTTAAAGTCACAATGTATGTACTAAAGCAATACTTTTCTCATCAGCGTTAAAGAAAAAGAAAACCTCATCTAATTCAGAGCTGGCTTAAACTGCCAGCCAGTTATTCTGTTTGTTGATGTTTGACTTTAACTTGCCACATAATTCATTCGAAAATGGTTGGAACTTGTGTAATTTCGGTTCGGTTTTCTTATTTAAAAGTTCACATCTGTAGACTTCGAAATTTGGCAATGGAATGAATCTGTTTCGAGTTTTGCTGGTCATTCCGGTGGTGGTTTGAGTCTTGACTCGTTAAAATTGCAAAACAACTGTTAAAGTTTTTTTTAGGCGTTCTCGACTGCTCTCAAATATTGACACACAAAGCAAAAGGAAAAACTCAAAAGGTTATCTGGGCGTTAGGATGGTGGAAAGGTTTAACACGCTGGACCGGTCCAAAGGTACCAGGTTCGATTCCCAGTCCCTTCCACCAGGTTACGCATTTTAATTTCTCTTTGAGCTTTGATCTTTATATCAATGGTCTTATATAAAAAAAGGTGGTCTGTACCCACATTAAAAAAATAGACATTACATGTTTCGTATGCTCTGTTCTGCTGTTGAATTCAGTGGAATTAAATTTCGTTTTTTTTTTGCACAATGCCTCAGTGAGGGCAATTTTTTTTTCGTTCTTATATCCGTTTGTCTGAATGTAAGTAGGACAGTTCTTACCATGTAAATACTTTGCCCATGCCAGGATTCGAACCTAGGACCGTCGGCTCAGTAGGCAGCTGCACTACCACGGAACGATTTGATTTAACGGGTGTAAACTCAGGTGATTGGTCGAATCCGCACGTCTTCGCTCTGCTCCGCCGAGATAAGGCGAGACAAACATAGAGTTCCAAAATGACGGCATGCTGGTCTCGCCCTGTCTCGACAAGTCTGTACAACCGGCATTAAACTTGTACGGAAACCTTTGACCAAAGCCCGACTCGCACTTGTCCCGTTTTTCACTCAAGTTTTGTAGGCGACTCCGTACGTGGAATGGTGATTTTTAAAGTCCTAAGGCTCGTAATCTAGCCAACGGAAAAATCTGAAAAAAATATATGTTATTTTTGACTATTTCTTCTAAAAAATTATAGTTGGATTTTTTTTTAAAGCAATAATTACTATGGAAAAAATAATGTTGAAATAGGGTCGTTTTCAATTTTCAATTCCCTAAGGCTTCTAAACTACAAATGATATTTACACGGCTCTTTCGCAAGAATATTGACAATTCATTGATCTTTAATCGTATTGTTTAAAAGTTTGTAAAATGTAAATTCGGTCTAATAAAGCATCAAAAAAACTGAATTTCCGCGAGCGCGGCCGTGCCCGGGCTGCGAGCTCAGTGTAAATCTAACCGTCGAAGGGGAAGGCTGTGTCACTTGCTCTCGCGATCCATCTAGTTACGGAAAATTGTTATAGTACCGGATACCGCGGAGGTTCGATCTGTCTTCGTGCGTTTGAAGTGTATTTTAAGAGAGTGTAGTTCGTTTTTTACGACTACGCTATGCGACATAACAAAAAGCACTCATTTTCATATAGAATTAAATGTAACTGTTTTTTTTTCGTATTTAGGTATCTATTAATTTTAAGTACTTATAAAAAAAAATGTCATAGCTTAGCATTCCCGGACACATTTGGATACTTAGATATTCTCAGTCATGGGCCCACACCAGACAGGATTCCCAGAAAATAACACTTTTGGTGTGGGTTTTAGGGCCCTTCTCTGTGTAATATTAGAGTACCGTAGGTATTTTGGTTAGTAAAAAATTCTGATAATACATATATTTAAGTAGGTATGATAACGTCTAATGATCTTTATTAATTCAACCCTAAGAGATATTAAATATCGTAATGCAGAACAAGTATTGTTCGTTTGAATACCATTGTAATATTCGGTAAAACGCTAATTTACGAATACGAATATTTATTGTAAGTATTCACATTCGTTGCGTCACTAGTACAGTACATGACATATGGTATAAAAATACATTATCAAAAATTACAATAATTTTCTAGTTCAAGAAGGCAAGTGACAATCTGGGCATGAGGGCTTATTTATGTAAATATAGTCAGAATACATATTTGCATCAATAAATTTCCCACTTCATATTTAAATCTAAATGAGCGTTAGTAATTATTGACATATCCGCCGGGCCTAGCTAGACATACCTAGCCTGGCCATAAGTTCTGTTCCAATTGTTTACCGTTTATAAAATAAAAACCTGATTTTTATTACATATCGTTTAAAAGCCATATATTAATGATCGGATTACAGTTGAATTAATGAAAAAATATATAACTTTATTTAGACTCATCGTAATGCCCAGACTTGATTTTTGACTAATGCTCAGAATTTTTCTCTCTAAGTTTTGCCAGAGGGCAATGAAACGATCTTGGATCAAATTAATCGATCGCGGAAGGAACGCCAAAACCCAAATAGCTTACGTAACTCAGACAACCGCTGAACTAAAGTAGGGCTGACACGTTTGCCGCATGTCAACCGATCTGCAGATCAAGAAATCTACACCCACCCAATAAAATTCGGAACTTCTAAGTTAACGTAAAAAAAAGATACGGCTCTTTATGCCGCAAAAAAAAACGTATCTACGCTGGAAAGGAAAATTATCCAAGAGACACGGAGCTAACTTTACAGGACATCTAAAAAACTACGAACTTTAAAAAAAAAAAAAAAAGTTTTAAATATTCTGTGGACCTACTTTTTAAATGAAGCATTTATAATTATAAACAACATCATGTTCTCTACATGTCGCTTTTGTTTTGTTATTTTGTCTATTAATGGAATAATTTAAAATTTAGCATCGCTTACGCAAAATGGCTGTCAAAATAGAATTAGGTAAAATTATCTAAACGACACGTTTCCCGAGATATTAGGTAAAATAGTATAATCTACATTTTACACAACAATCAACACAGTAAACAATATCTATGTGCATACGATGCTCATTTTATATAAACAATATCATGTTTTTTACATGTTGCTTTTGTTATTTTGTCTATTAATGGAATATTTTAGGATTTAGCGTCACTTACGCAAAATGGCCGTCAAAATAGAATTAGGTAAAATTATCTAAACGACACGTTTCCCGAGAAATTAGTCAGGTAAAATAGTATAATCTATTACACAACAATCAACACAGTTAACAATATATATGTGCATGCTCATTTTATAGTCAGGTAAATATATAAATGTGCATAAATTAGCATGAAATAAATCAAGAAAAATTATCTAATCGCCTTTGTAGGAAATATTTCAGACATGAAAAGCTATTTATCGTACAATAAAACCTCACGATTAATGTTTTAATTAGAGAAAAATATTTATTTTCAAACATTAAAATTAATGAAGTGACATTTAAAGTTCTCTAAGACAAAAACTTATGGTCCAACTACGCAAATACAAAAAAAACTGCTTTAGGAATTAAAGATTTATTCATCAGATATCACGAGAAATTTCAATTTTATAAATTTTTATGTGTGATCTGCTGAAAGATTTCCAGTAGTTCTAGACCAATGTATGGTAGCAAACGATAGCTATGACTAATGAGAACAGCACAAGAGTTCTCAAGACTGCAGTCACTCGGTACTCATTAAAGAATTTTAAATCACGAACTACGTGAAATTTCAAGTTTTACAATTGCAATGAGATAATATCCTATCCTAACAAGAATAACAAAACTACCTACAACTCTGTGTGGTATAAGTGACGTCTCGTAAGACACTGTTTGAGTGAGATGGCGTTTGGGTCCATCAAGCGAGTCCAAAGTAATGCCTTAGCGCCACAGACACAGATTTACGCCGCAGATGGGCCTAACGGCCTTTATAAATATATTGAATTACTACTAAATGTGTGATATTTTATAAAACAGAACCGGTAAATTTGTCTAACTACCAATTTAACGAAAATATTTGTTTTTTATTACATTCTATGCGACAAATACGACTCAATTGTCATTCAAGCAATTCAAGATAAGCGACAGTAGTCGATCAAAGTCATATTAGGTAAAAAAGGATAAGCGACAATGGTTTCATAGTATCAAAGCAGGTAAATTTGGATAAACGCCAATAGTTAAGATAGTTAAGATAGACAATCAGGTAATTTATCTATGTTATTTTTTTTATAGAATCTTATATCGATTCTGTTTAATAATGTGGAAATACCACATTTTTACTTTTTGGCTAATGCGCATAAGCATTTTAAACACACATGACATGACACAGAGGGCGCTCCAGTAGCGAAGAATTATGGAATCAAAGATTTAGTGTGATTGACGTAACGATATGATAGCTCAGTTGGTAGAGCACTACGCCGGAAACTTAGGGTCGCAGGTTCGAGTCCTGCTTACATTGCAGTGGATCACATTCAATTTTTCTTTCATAATTTACCTTTATGTTAATTTTATCATAAAGACATAAGTAAAATGCCTCAAACGACATTAAAATATATTTTACGATCAGATAAAAACAGTTAACCAACAAGTGCAAGGTTAGTTGCAATAAAGAAAATTATCCAAGTTGTTTGATCTGTTTTGACAAATAAGTAAAAAAGCTCTAAGGTTCATTATTATGCAAAAAACTTTTTATGTTATCTCCATTTTGCTAAAAAAAACTCAAAAATCAAGTCGTTTAGTAGAAAAAAAAGTAGAGATTCTCTAAATCACCGACGGGATAAGCGATACAAAAGTCGTCAGACAGATGTATACGAGACCCAACCCATTCGATGCAGAAAAATCTGCCGATCCCAACAGTGTGTATAACTCAATATCCCCAAAAATGTCGCTTAGATAAGTTCTCCTTTCCAGCATCGGCATATTTTGACACTCAAGTAAATTAACATTTATAGGGTATCCATTGACCTTGAACATTGAAATTAGCCAAAAAATTCGTCTAGTAAAATATCGTCAATATCAACAAGTATAGGGGAAAATCTGAGAACATTACTAATGTAGTCATAAAAAACTATCACTGTTTATAAGTAGGTAAAGGACGTAAATCCGTTTTCCAACGGTAAAGTTGAGTTTGTCGCTCTATTATTTATAGTTTATCTTTTCATTAGAGCAGCATGACCCGGGGGATAAAGCTGTACCTCCACTACTACTTATGTTAAAATATCGGTTCATCCGCTGGGTCACGATATGATTTATTTATTAAAAAACGGTATTTTTTATTTCTGCATGATTTTGCACGTATAATCAAGAATCTTGTCGGCATTTTAACTATTTTTGGTAGGTACCTACACATACAAAAGAAACTAAAAAGTATTTTTCGATGCGAGACTTCCAAATGGCCAATTTCACTAATTTTTTTGGAAAATAGCTTTAACGCATTTTATTTTTAATATTCTACTGTAGTGGGTAAATAGATATTTAGTAATCCGCAATAATTATATCATTGTTTAAATGATTTATTTTACTTCGAGATTTTTCAATGCCTTTAAATATTATACCTATAAGGTTTGTTGATCTTCAACTCTCGCTCGGACTATGCGAGTGTATGAAGCTGCTTGGACGCCACTCAACGAGATTATGAACGAAGTAATGTTCCGGGGGCGCAAGGTCGGCGGGGGGAATAACGTTAGGCTCCGCCCAGATCCTCAAGGACGTTGGGATTAGGAGTCGCCTTAGTGCAGTTACCTCCGTAACGGGGAAACTCAGTTAGGCGGCTGTCTAATAGCCAAAGTCTCCGTCTAAACCGGCGTATGTGCCTAGGAAATAGATGTCGGTTACTTTTTTTGCACACCACCTGGGCCACGGTCTTGGCGTAAAAAGAAAACATGGCGTGGCGTGGGATTAAATTATCAAGAAAACCAATTCGCCTCGGATTTAATGAAGCTTTCCTTTAAATTGCAGTGTCATAATTAAAAATAAAATAAAAGTAACATTTAGTAGACTTAAGTGTATTATTTTGATTATATGATGCGTTTTGACTTTTTTTATCCTCGGATAGAAGCACACTACAGAACTGCAGTAAATATATTTACCTAATTTTTTTTTTTAGAAGTCGGTTAAAAGGTTGGTCAATTATTAGCAAGTAAAATTCATAAAAAAGCATTAGGTAACTAATCAAAATTAACTATTTATTGTACATGGACTTATACAAGCGCATTGAAAATAGCGCCATCTATTTGGCTTTAGCTGAACTAGCTAGGTACCGGTTTGGTTACCGTTTAGCTCTAACGCCCAGGTTGGTTCTAGCTGCCGTAATCGTAATATGGCTTGCTCGGTAGTATCTTGTGTCGTTTTTTACAGAATACGGTATAGATGGCGCTAAAATGTTATTATATGTATTTCTTGCTGATTTCTTATGCATGCAATGCTTGCAGCAACTCTATAGAAATCTGTTCTGCAGGACAAAAGTTAACAGATCTTGTTATCAATGGTCGATTTGCTAAGCTTTGATAATTAATAGCAAACCAATTTTACACACTCCCTACGGTTCATGCGTGCGACAAACTTATATCTCAAGTAAATTTTGGCGCCACCGTCGCACGATGCGTAAAAGTAGTACGTAATTCCATTAGTTTCGTTTTTATCCACTTGCATTATGTAACTTTGTTATAGTAAAGTGCAAGGCCAAGATGCTTTCATGGTCATTGACCGATGAGGTAATATCTTAGACCAAAAGAGCTTAAGTGTAAAACAAAAGCCGTGCTGTTACGTCGTTTATAAAATGAATGTGAGCAGTAAAAGGAAGACATGCAGAAACACTCGAGATTTTAAAACGGCTTATTTGTTTCGTTGATTTATTTGTAAATGCAGCCTCAAGTATAAAAATAGTATAATACAACATTAAATAAAAGCGTGTAAAAACAACCTTACGTACTGTTTTGACAATACTGCTGTGCCGGAACTAACTGTAACAAGTTATTGTTGGTAGTTCAGTATCCGACATGCAAGTTGCACGGTATTCATATTTTAAAATGGTTGGCAGACAGGTCGCATCCTTCAGTGCGATTTCTCAAACTTTTAACTGAGTTACTCTACCTTTTGGAATGAAGTGAAACCAAGTTGAACTTTGTTTTGATAAGGTTAGGCGGGACAATAGGGATGACTGATGTTAAATTCTACAGTAGTTATATAAATAAAATTAGCTCAATATCTCATGAAACAATTAAAAAAAATATATATAATAATAATAGATATATCATATTATCAAGAAATAAAACAAAAGCCGGAATGTAGAAAAAGCTGGAAATTACCCCGCCGACAAGAGCCTAGCTCTTTAATATGATTAATGACTGATTAAATTAGATGTTCACACGAATCATAGTCCCATACTGACCAGTGTGATTAAGACACTTATTATTAAGAACTCCAGAAATGGTAGTCAATGTGAGACGCTGCTATTGAACGTTAAAGGGCCAATTTCTATTTTCTTGTCGATTTTTTTTTCTCAGATTTCAATAAAATCTCGTAAGTTGGTGAAGTTTCTGACCTATTCTATTCTGACCATGCACATGGTAAGTCTACTTTCACGCTGTCCTACAAAATTTTCCATTGAGTTACACGAAAAGTATGGAAATTTCGTAACTAAACTTCGCATTTTGTACTAAAACTTAGTACAAAATGAGGAGCTCGACAAAAAAAAATCGGCAGCAAAATTTAAATTGGCCCATTAGCCAATTTTTGTAATACATTTTGTGTAACTCAATAGAAAAATTTTTAGGACATCGCGTTTAATAAAATTGGGCTTATCATGGTCAGAACAAGCAACTTTACCAACTCGCCAATTATGATTGAAATCTGAGAACAAAAAAAAATCACAACAAAATAAAAACTGGCCTAAAAACGCTCCATTGAAAAAGTCTGACTCCTGCAACCCCTTTAATGATGACTGTTGGAATACAGGACTTAACTTGTTGACTGTTGGAGTGCAGCAATTTCAAAGTAATCCTCTCTGCGGTGCTCGAAATTGTCAAAATCATTTTGATATTTCTTCACCGTATAATACTCATATTGTTTTTATTTCACAGTCTCTAAAGTAGTTTTCACATACAATTGTTCTTGGAACATCTGTCATCACAGTTTTATAACCCAAATTCTATAATTCGCACAATCGTAAGTATGTAAAAACTACTATAGTTACCACTAGCATTTTTTCGAATCTATTTCATGTTTATTATGGTCCAAAAGTGGTAGACCAGTTTCTTGAATTACTGTAGGTACTAGACAGTGCCGCATCAGTTATACACTAAGCGAAGATGCCTGTTTCGATTGCAAGTACCCTTTGTTTTTAGTATAAATACGCCTAGAAACCTAATTAGCGCTTGTAATTGAAGCCAGTTTTGGTTAGCCACGGGCTACGTTTCTTCCGTGTGCGCATTTGTCACAACGTCAATGTCACAAGCAAAACGTCTCTGTAGACACACACACACACACACATAAAAACAAAAGCGGCTTCATCTTTCACAATTCTGTTGTATGAAGACGTATTCTAGACGCCTTTATTCTAAGCCTTCGTTTATTTACACTGATTTCGGATGGCCTATATAAGGTGCTAACAAATTACATGCCATTACTTTCAGAGCTGATAGTCCTCACCTTTGGGAGTATACTTAAGTATACATCATTTAAAAGTTCATGTTAATTTTTAGAGAAAGTAAGAAAAGTTTATTCTAAGCCCTCGTAGATTTACAGATTTTGGATGGTCTATATTTCACAAATAATTATATTAGGATTATGAATTTATTCACCATCACGCGAATTCAAAACCAAACAAAGCATTCAATTAACCACCTGACAGAGGATTAATCGTCCCTTATCACTGTCAAAAATGGCGGCGAATAATGAAAGTTTTATAAGCGCCGCTTACTAATGATGGTGAGTTCAGAGGTGTGGAGGGAGCCATTAATCTGGCCATGGTGTTGTGACACTGTGGAGAGTGGATTATTTATGAGTATTAGCTTAAAATATTGAAATTCATGAGCCTAGGAGCTAGTTGCCTGGCGAATCTACGAAAATACGAAATTCCAGTTCTAGTCGTGCTCGTGCCATTTCCTCACGAATGAAAATTAATAAAAAATATAAAGAAGCAAAACTGCATTGAACGGTTTTGTATAAATTAGGTGAAGTGTACTCGGATAATTCCGAATGCCGGTTAATTGCGATAAACGGGGTAACATCTTTTGCGCTAGCAACACTTCTTCTTACTGTAGAAGTGTATAGTATCTGAGGACGTGTTGCTAGCGTATTGCGTAACGTAGCGTATTTGCATTAATGTGTACATGTCGTTCGTATTTAGAATTGATGATAAAATAACATAAATTAATGGTACAGAGTACGCAGATTTTTTCATGTAGAATATTATAGGGTGTTTTTGTAACAGCCAAATTTAAGAAATTGGTTTTATAGTTTATACAGTTTTGTTTTTCTTTTTTTTTTATACAAAAATATTTCTTTTTAAGTAAAAATTTAAGGCAGTTTCCCTCATAACTACACTTACTATATGTGTAGATGCAATTTTAGGTACATTTAAACGCTAAGTCAGGGTATTCGATTCAGTATTTTTTATGGTATCCTCCAACTCCAAAATATTGTTTCCCATCTGCGACGTTACGCCAAATTTTCATCTGTTCGAAAGTATTTTTCCTGAAACCCGTAATATTGTCAGAATTCTTTATGAACATCCTTTTATAGAACCCATTACGTTAGGTTAGTTTTATAATAATACTAAAGGTTTGTTTTATAATTAAGAAAAAATAACAGTTTTGGAAAAAAAATAGCATTCGGAGCAATGAAAATTTGGCGAAACGTTACAGATGGGAAACAAAAATTAGTGTTTTAGATAGGTAACCATTTTTAGGGTTCCGTACCCAAAGGGTAAAAACGGGACCCTATTACTGAGACTTCGCTGTCCGTCCGTCCGTCCGTCCGTCCATCTTTCACCAGGCTGTATCTCAAGAACGGTGATATTATAGTTAAAATTTTCACAGATGATGTATTTCTATTGCCGTTATAACAACAAATACTAAAAATAAAATAAAATAAATATTTAAGGGGGGCTCCCATACAACAAACTTGTCATAGATTATGGTACGGAACCCTTCATGCGCGAGTCGGACTCGCACTTGCCCAATTTTTTTATTTATGTAAGTAATGATTCAGAGCTGCCCGCATATAACTAGGTATTCTTACTATTACTCGTATTTTAGGATTTTAGTTACCTTACAAAAGTTTATTCATAATAAAGCACAGTTAACAGAAATATGATCCTACAATCTTTCAAGAACACGACCTATCTGCGATACAAAGACATATACATTCTCGGGGAAAAATGCAAGTACTTACTATGAACGTCATATCCACTTACGCCCTTTTTCCAACAGCTGACAAAGTTATCAGATCGCTGTGAGCGATGGGTGCCGCCTGTGTCCATTAACCCGCTATACATCACAGGAACTTTCATAATCACTGCAGTTAGGACTTGATTAGATTCGACTTATATTTCGTACATGTATGTGTTTTTGGTAAGTACCTACATCGATCTTTCACCTACACTTAAATCCTCTCATGACTTGGGTAGTCTTCAGTAGTCTATACCACTTTTAATAATAAGAGGTTTGAAAATACGAGTATTTTATTGTTTTATGAAACAAGCCGCAGGCGAGTTTTATAATAAGATCAGAAGATCACACGAGTTTGTTTGTGTGTGTTTTAAATAAATAAATAAATATCAGACAACCTCACACAAATCGATCTAGTCCCAAATTAAGCTCAAGAAAGCTTGTGTTATGGGTACTAGATAACGATATACATACTTATATAGATAAATATATACTTAAATACATAGGAACAACCATGACCCAAGCACAAATATTCGAGTTCATCACACAATTATTTGCCCTGGCCGGGATTCGAACCCGGGCTAAGATAGATTTAAGGCTTAGATAATTATGTACCATTACCATATGCATACACAACTTTATCTGCACAGCACAGACTGATATTCATCAATCATCATCATATCGAAAATTTTCATTTTATACAGATATAAAGTACTCAGTAATACACCAGTAACTCCTAAAATGAATGAGCCGACCCTCGCCATATTTAGCATCATCATAATTATATTGTAACTTTATTAAACAATTTTAGTTATCCTTGCCCTGCCGCCGGCAAGTAATGTAAGTCTTTACCTGTAGGTTTTAATGTCGACTGTACTTTCTTACACAAACGTTAATTGCTCATCAAGACCCAATTAAGTTAGTCCAAACGCGATTAGTTTATCTCGTACTGTTTAAGAGTTCCTATAGCCACCTTCCGTCTCTATCAGATCAGCTCCAAGATACCACATTATTGTATTGTCATGTAAACTACATATAGATGCAAAATACGATTTTGATTCGACAATTAGAAGTACGTTCAAATTACTTCCAAGCTTTCATTATCATCACAATAACTTAGTTACAAGTGAAGCTAATAAAAGAGACTTTTGAAAATAAGAAACTACCTATAAAAGTAATTTCAGAAACTTCTGAGGTAGACTAAGTAATCCGCTACTGTCCCTAAAACTTACTGAAAATAATAAGGCATTGGTATTTTCCATTCAAACCCACAATAAGCCTAACTTGTTAAGTCTGCTATTTAAGCCTATAAGATTAGGCTTCAATATTCAAACCTAATCTTACTAATTCGGATGATTTTTCCCTCGAATTCCAACCCTAAGTTGACGCTGCTAGTCTTATTTTGCTCCCTTGGTCAGAAATGAGGTTGTTAAAGTCACAATGTATGTACTAAAGCAATACTTTTCTCATCAGCGTTAAAGAAAAAGAAAACCTCATCTAATTCAGAGCTGGCTTAAACTGCCAGCCAGTTATTCTGTTTGTTGATGTTTGACTTTAACTTGCCACATAATTCATTCGAAAATGGTTGGAACTTGTGTAATTTCGGTTCGGTTTTCTTATTTAAAAGTTCACATCTGTAGACTTCGAAATTTGGCAATGGAATGAATCTGTTTCGAGTTTTGCTGGTCATTCCGGTGGTGGTTTGAGTCTTGACTCGTTAAAATTGCAAAACAACTGTTAAAGTTTTTTTTAGGCGTTCTCGACTGCTCTCAAATATTGACACACAAAGCAAAAGGAAAAACTCAAAAGGTTATCTGGGCGTTAGGATGGTGGAAAGGTTTAACACGCTGGACCGGTCCAAAGGTACCAGGTTCGATTCCCAGTCCCTTCCACCAGGTTACGCATTTTAATTTCTCTTTGAGCTTTGATCTTTATATCAATGGTCTTATATAAAAAAAGGTGGTCTGTACCCACATTAAAAAAATAGACATTACATGTTTCGTATGCTCTGTTCTGCTGTTGAATTCAGTGGAATTAAATTTCGTTTTTTTTTTGCACAATGCCTCAGTGAGGGCAATTTTTTTTTCGTTCTTATATCCGTTTGTCTGAATGTAAGTAGGACAGTTCTTACCATGTAAATACTTTGCCCATGCCAGGATTCGAACCTAGGACCGTCGGCTCAGTAGGCAGCTGCACTACCACGGAACGATTTGATTTAACGGGTGTAAACTCAGGTGATTGGTCGAATCCGCACGTCTTCGCTCTGCTCCGCCGAGATAAGGCGAGACAAACATAGAGTTCCAAAATGACGGCATGCTGGTCTCGCCCTGTCTCGACAAGTCTGTACAACCGGCATTAAACTTGTACGGAAACCTTTGACCAAAGCCCGACTCGCACTTGTCCCGTTTTTCACTCAAGTTTTGTAGGCGACTCCGTACGTGGAATGGTGATTTTTAAAGTCCTAAGGCTCGTAATCTAGCCAACGGAAAAATCTGAAAAAAATATATGTTATTTTTGACTATTTCTTCTAAAAAATTATAGTTGGATTTTTTTTTAAAGCAATAATTACTATGGAAAAAATAATGTTGAAATAGGGTCGTTTTCAATTTTCAATTCCCTAAGGCTTCTAAACTACAAATGATATTTACACGGCTCTTTCGCAAGAATATTGACAATTCATTGATCTTTAATCGTATTGTTTAAAAGTTTGTAAAATGTAAATTCGGTCTAATAAAGCATCAAAAAAACTGAATTTCCGCGAGCGCGGCCGTGCCCGGGCTGCGAGCTCAGTGTAAATCTAACCGTCGAAGGGGAAGGCTGTGTCACTTGCTCTCGCGATCCATCTAGTTACGGAAAATTGTTATAGTACCGGATACCGCGGAGGTTCGATCTGTCTTCGTGCGTTTGAAGTGTATTTTAAGAGAGTGTAGTTCGTTTTTTACGACTACGCTATGCGACATAACAAAAAGCACTCATTTTCATATAGAATTAAATGTAACTGTTTTTTTTTCGTATTTAGGTATCTATTAATTTTAAGTACTTATAAAAAAAAATGTCATAGCTTAGCATTCCCGGACACATTTGGATACTTAGATATTCTCAGTCATGGGCCCACACCAGACAGGATTCCCAGAAAATAACACTTTTGGTGTGGGTTTTAGGGCCCTTCTCTGTGTAATATTAGAGTACCGTAGGTATTTTGGTTAGTAAAAAATTCTGATAATACATATATTTAAGTAGGTATGATAACGTCTAATGATCTTTATTAATTCAACCCTAAGAGATATTAAATATCGTAATGCAGAACAAGTATTGTTCGTTTGAATACCATTGTAATATTCGGTAAAACGCTAATTTACGAATACGAATATTTATTGTAAGTATTCACATTCGTTGCGTCACTAGTACAGTACATGACATATGGTATAAAAATACATTATCAAAAATTACAATAATTTTCTAGTTCAAGAAGGCAAGTGACAATCTGGGCATGAGGGCTTATTTATGTAAATATAGTCAGAATACATATTTGCATCAATAAATTTCCCACTTCATATTTAAATCTAAATGAGCGTTAGTAATTATTGACATATCCGCCGGGCCTAGCTAGACATACCTAGCCTGGCCATAAGTTCTGTTCCAATTGTTTACCGTTTATAAAATAAAAACCTGATTTTTATTACATATCGTTTAAAAGCCATATATTAATGATCGGATTACAGTTGAATTAATGAAAAAATATATAACTTTATTTAGACTCATCGTAATGCCCAGACTTGATTTTTGACTAATGCTCAGAATTTTTCTCTCTAAGTTTTGCCAGAGGGCAATGAAACGATCTTGGATCAAATTAATCGATCGCGGAAGGAACGCCAAAACCCAAATAGCTTACGTAACTCAGACAACCGCTGAACTAAAGTAGGGCTGACACGTTTGCCGCATGTCAACCGATCTGCAGATCAAGAAATCTACACCCACCCAATAAAATTCGGAACTTCTAAGTTAACGTAAAAAAAAGATACGGCTCTTTATGCCGCAAAAAAAAACGTATCTACGCTGGAAAGGAAAATTATCCAAGAGACACGGAGCTAACTTTACAGGACATCTAAAAAACTACGAACTTAAAAAAAAAAAAAAAAAGTTTTAAATATTCTGTGGACCTACTTTTTAAATGAAGCATTTATAATTATAAACAACATCATGTTCTCTACATGTCGCTTTTGTTTTGTTATTTTGTCTATTAATGGAATAATTTAAAATTTAGCATCGCTTACGCAAAATGGCTGTCAAAATAGAATTAGGTAAAATTATCTAAACGACACGTTTCCCGAGATATTAGGTAAAATAGTATAATCTACATTTTACACAACAATCAACACAGTAAACAATATCTATGTGCATACGATGCTCATTTTATATAAACAATATCATGTTTTTTACATGTTGCTTTTGTTATTTTGTCTATTAATGGAATATTTTAGGATTTAGCGTCACTTACGCAAAATGGCCGTCAAAATAGAATTAGGTAAAATTATCTAAACGACACGTTTCCCGAGAAATTAGTCAGGTAAAATAGTATAATCTATTACACAACAATCAACACAGTTAACAATATATATGTGCATGCTCATTTTATAGTCAGGTAAATATATAAATGTGCATAAATTAGCATGAAATAAATCAAGAAAAATTATCTAATCGCCTTTGTAGGAAATATTTCAGACATGAAAAGCTATTTATCGTACAATAAAACCTCACGATTAATGTTTTAATTAGAGAAAAATATTTATTTTCAAACATTAAAATTAATGAAGTGACATTTAAAGTTCTCTAAGACAAAAACTTATGGTCCAACTACGCAAATACAAAAAAAACTGCTTTAGGAATTAAAGATTTATTCATCAGATATCACGAGAAATTTCAATTTTATAAATTTTTATGTGTGATCTGCTGAAAGATTTCCAGTAGTTCTAGACCAATGTATGGTAGCAAACGATAGCTATGACTAATGAGAACAGCACAAGAGTTCTCAAGACTGCAGTCACTCGGTACTCATTAAAGAATTTTAAATCACGAACTACGTGAAATTTCAAGTTTTACAATTGCAATGAGATAATATCCTATCCTAACAAGAATAACAAAACTACCTACAACTCTGTGTGGTATAAGTGACGTCTCGTAAGACACTGTTTGAGTGAGATGGCGTTTGGGTCCATCAAGCGAGTCCAAAGTAATGCCTTAGCGCCACAGACACAGATTTACGCCGCAGATGGGCCTAACGGCCTTTATAAATATATTGAATTACTACTAAATGTGTGATATTTTATAAAACAGAACCGGTAAATTTGTCTAACTACCAATTTAACGAAAATATTTGTTTTTTATTACATTCTATGCGACAAATACGACTCAATTGTCATTCAAGCAATTCAAGATAAGCGACAGTAGTCGATCAAAGTCATATTAGGTAAAAAAGGATAAGCGACAATGGTTTCATAGTATCAAAGCAGGTAAATTTGGATAAACGCCAATAGTTAAGATAGTTAAGATAGACAATCAGGTAATTTATCTATGTTATTTTTTTTATAGAATCTTATATCGATTCTGTTTAATAATGTGGAAATACCACATTTTTACTTTTTGGCTAATGCGCATAAGCATTTTAAACACACATGACATGACACAGAGGGCGCTCCAGTAGCGAAGAATTATGGAATCAAAGATTTAGTGTGATTGACGTAACGATATGATAGCTCAGTTGGTAGAGCACTACGCCGGAAACTTAGGGTCGCAGGTTCGAGTCCTGCTTACATTGCAGTGGATCACATTCAATTTTTCTTTCATAATTTACCTTTATGTTAATTTTATCATAAAGACATAAGTAAAATGCCTCAAACGACATTAAAATATATTTTACGATCAGATAAAAACAGTTAACCAACAAGTGCAAGGTTAGTTGCAATAAAGAAAATTATCCAAGTTGTTTGATCTGTTTTGACAAATAAGTAAAAAAGCTCTAAGGTTCATTATTATGCAAAAAACTTTTTATGTTATCTCCATTTTGCTAAAAAAAACTCAAAAATCAAGTCGTTTAGTAGAAAAAAAAGTAGAGATTCTCTAAATCACCGACGGGATAAGCGATACAAAAGTCGTCAGACAGATGTATACGAGACCCAACCCATTCGATGCAGAAAAATCTGCCGATCCCAACAGTGTGTATAACTCAATATCCCCAAAAATGTCGCTTAGATAAGTTCTCCTTTCCAGCATCGGCATATTTTGACACTCAAGTAAATTAACATTTATAGGGTATCCATTGACCTTGAACATTGAAATTAGCCAAAAAATTCGTCTAGTAAAATATCGTCAATATCAACAAGTATAGGGGAAAATCTGAGAACATTACTAATGTAGTCATAAAAAACTATCACTGTTTATAAGTAGGTAAAGGACGTAAATCCGTTTTCCAACGGTAAAGTTGAGTTTGTCGCTCTATTATTTATAGTTTATCTTTTCATTAGAGCAGCATGACCCGGGGGATAAAGCTGTACCTCCACTACTACTTATGTTAAAATATCGGTTCATCCGCTGGGTCACGATATGATTTATTTATTAAAAAACGGTATTTTTTATTTCTGCATGATTTTGCACGTATAATCAAGAATCTTGTCGGCATTTTAACTATTTTTGGTAGGTACCTACACATACAAAAGAAACTAAAAAGTATTTTTCGATGCGAGACTTCCAAATGGCCAATTTCACTAATTTTTTTGGAAAATAGCTTTAACGCATTTTATTTTTAATATTCTACTGTAGTGGGTAAATAGATATTTAGTAATCCGCAATAATTATATCATTGTTTAAATGATTTATTTTACTTCGAGATTTTTCAATGCCTTTAAATATTATACCTATAAGGTTTGTTGATCTTCAACTCTCGCTCGGACTATGCGAGTGTATGAAGCTGCTTGGACGCCACTCAACGAGATTATGAACGAAGTAATGTTCCGGGGGCGCACGGTCGGCGGGGGGAATAACGTTAGGCTCCGCCCAGATCCTCAAGGACGTTGGGATTAGGAGTCGCCTTAGTGCAGTTACCTCCGTAACGGGGAAACTCAGTTAGGCGGCTGTCTAATAGCCAAAGTCTCCGTCTAAACCGGCGTATGTGCCTAGGAAATAGATGTCGGTTACTTTTTTTGCACACCACCTGGGCCACGGTCTTGGCGTAAAAAGAAAACATGGCGTGGCGTGGGATTAAATTATCAAGAAAACCAATTCGCCTCGGATTTAATGAAGCTTTCCTTTAAATTGCAGTGTCATAATTAAAAATAAAATAAAAGTAACATTTAGTAGACTTAAGTGTATTATTTTGATTATATGATGCGTTTTGACTTTTTTTATCCTCGGATAGAAGCACACTACAGAACTGCAGTAAATATATTTACCTAATTTTTTTTTTTAGAAGTCGGTTAAAAGGTTGGTCAATTATTAGCAAGTAAAATTCATAAAAAAGCATTAGGTAACTAATCAAAATTAACTATTTATTGTACATGGACTTATACAAGCGCATTGAAAATAGCGCCATCTATTTGGCTTTAGCTGAACTAGCTAGGTACCGGTTTGGTTACCGTTTAGCTCTAACGCCCAGGTTGGTTCTAGCTGCCGTAATCGTAATATGGCTTGCTCGGTAGTATCTTGTGTCGTTTTTTACAGAATACGGTATAGATGGCGCTAAAATGTTATTATATGTATTTCTTGCTGATTTCTTATGCATGCAATGCTTGCAGCAACTCTATAGAAATCTGTTCTGCAGGACAAAAGTTAACAGATCTTGTTATCAATGGTCGATTTGCTAAGCTTTGATAATTAATAGCAAACCAATTTTACACACTCCCTACGGTTCATGCGTGCGACAAACTTATATCTCAAGTAAATTTTGGCGCCACCGTCGCACGATGCGTAAAAGTAGTACGTAATTCCATTAGTTTCGTTTTTATCCACTTGCATTATGTAACTTTGTTATAGTAAAGTGCAAGGCCAAGATGCTTTCATGGTCATTGACCGATGAGGTAATATCTTAGACCAAAAGAGCTTAAGTGTAAAACAAAAGCCGTGCTGTTACGTCGTTTATAAAATGAATGTGAGCAGTAAAAGGAAGACATGCAGAAACACTCGAGATTTTAAAACGGCTTATTTGTTTCGTTGATTTATTTGTAAATGCAGCCTCAAGTATTAAACCGTAAAACATATTTTAAACCACCAGCAAAATAAAATGTATTCGATTTGTTCGTAATATGGATTTTAAAAGTGAATGGTCATTGAATGTGCGTGAAGTGTGTGTTTTCATTTTAGAGCGTGCCTCTAATATTTTAGGGTTCCGTAACTCGAAAGGAAAAACTGAACTCTTATATTATGATCACTTTGTATCCATCCGTGCGTTCGTCCGTCCGTCTGTCTGTCAGGACTTCAGGAGTCAGGACCCTTTATGTCGGGAAGGCGTGGAGGTATCGAGTAGAAAATAAAACCATACACTTAGGTTAAAAGTTCTTTGAAGTTGTGAAATATTCAAAAAGATACGGAGGTTTATGCCACAAAAAAAGTATTTCGGCACTCTCAAAGGAATCAAAATGTATAGAGTAGGTATTTCCCGTTGACCTAAAACTATGAAATTTGGCAAGGACCTAAATACCGTCTTATTCTATGAGTACAGAGAAAAATCTACTTGTAATAATCATAAAAAATATAAGTAGTCTTTTTTAAAGTGCCTAGAACACTTAAATTCCAACGCTAAAGTTAAGTTTGTCGGTTAGTACAGTTTATTTTTTCATTAGAGCAAATATCCATGCAGTGCTTTCATAGTTTGTATGGAACCCTCGGTGCGTGAGTCCAACTCGCACTTGTACGGGGTTTTATTTTTCATTTATAATAATCAGATATCCTGCTATTTAATTGGCATTGTGTACCTACATTTTTTTTTTTATAATTCACGTAAATTAATATAAAACTTAATTATAATGCAGGTAAACAAAAATAAAGTTTTTTTTATAATTATGTTAATGGAGACCATTAAGGGCTAATTACTATAGCTGAGTGTACCAGTTCCGCCTTCCACTTTCGTTTGGGACAGAATCGGCGCACGGTCGTACAACTGCCGGCAAACTTCTTGAGCATGACCTTGACTGCGCAGTAGCCGATTTACGTACAAATGTACATGCGCAGATCCGTCATTTTTGTTCAAAAAGTTTGCCGGCAACTATAGTATATGTAGTAAATATAGGCCGCTTGGATTTAAATAAACTTCGCAAGCGGATTTTGTGAAGATTAAAAGTGTAATTTTTATGGTGTTTTGTGGTGATATCTACGAAAGAAACTCACAGTGCGTGAGTAATCTTTGTTATCTATTTGGTTTGTTTCAAATTTGCTTAAAAAATTTCACCCCATTATCTCCTCTCTATTTTGAAAAAAAATATTTGGAATAAAATCTTCGAAAAGAAAACTATAAATATAAAAATTGGGGTGTAGAATTATACAATGACAGTAGTTAGTTCTATGAATAAAATTATCTCAATATGTCATGAAAAAAAAAAAAAAACATTTTTAATGTGATTTTAAGATATGCAAATTGGTACCTTACTGTTTTTTTTTATCCAAAAGAAATTTTGAAATTGTTTTCAGAATTCTTATAATTCAACAAAACAATAATTGTATACAACCATGAACTTAATAATTTAACGAAACAATAATTGTATGACAACTATGAATTTAAACGCACTTTTTCACAGTGAAAATGTTACTTATTAACTCCATACAAATATTGGTAGGTACGCAACCCACGAATGACGTTACGTGTAGGTGGCCATTTGTATGGAGCGTTTTTAGCGCTAATGTTGAATTTTGACGGCCATTTCTGACCTTTAAAGCAGTCTAAATGTACATATAGTCCCCTATAGACAGTTGATCCCAATAAAAAATAGAATCGATTGACATCCTCAAAAAAAAATCTACAGCTACTTTTTATGCTGACTGTACTTACGTCCAAACCATGGAAATAATTTCGTAAGTCATAATTAATATTCGATTAAATTCGATGTTGTACCTGCAGATGTTAAATTCGTTTGCCAGGCAGACAAGGCCGCCTCAAATAATAAGTCAGAAATAAAAGTAGTAAAGGCATCTGTTGCATTTAGAACGTTAAGGTCGCTCACCGCATCTTATTGAGGAGCATAAAAACGACAGTTAAAACTAACCTCAGCTCATAACCAGCGGTCATTTACTCTTGACATGGAAAACTAAACAAAGCTGCCTTAGACTAAGTGCTAAAACTGAACGTGAACTAATAAAATCAGCAAGTGAGTCTTTTGATGACATCATTGAAATGCCACTCCTTAAAAAAAAAAGTGAGGCACTGGTTTTCACAGCGCAGGGGAAGAGGCCTGCTTTTATACCTCCAGTTATGTTACATGGGTTCGTTTTAAATGTAGTGGTGAAATTCAAGTATCTAGGTCACATGTCATTATAACACCTGATCTACGTGATGACCTAGATATTGAGCTGGAGCGCAGGGCGTTAGCCGTACGGGCAAACATGCTTGCCCGCAGGTTTGCTCGATGTACTGCAGAGGTAAAAATCACACTATTTAAAGCCTATAGTCATTTACTAACCTTCAATTATTCCATCAAAATTATGTAATGTGATATGCAATAAATGTTTGACTTTGACTGACCTTTTATGGATGTAACATATCCGAAATTATTATTATTATTAAAACTGTCCCACTCCCCTCCCAGTCCATGTCGGACCATGCTCAACATAGGGTTCCATAGCTGTTATTACAAATATATATATATCAAGATAAATTAATCATTAGAAACTTTCCTTGGTTGATTTTAAGAAAACAGAAAACCAGGTATCTTGTGTTCGTTCTTGAAAATTATTTTGTTTTTAGTGACTCTGCCCCACGAACCCCTTTATCTCTTATACTCATTCTCTCAGTAGACTTCACAGAATCAAAAGACTAGCTATCTTGTCTCTATTCGTCGTTCTTTCTTTAATTATGCGGGGGGCTCCTCCGAGCCCCTTTCTCTTATACTCATTCGTCTCCTCAGTTGACTTCATAGAATTAAAAGCTAAAGCTGTCTTATTTCCGTTCGTTGTATCTTTTTTTGTGCGGCCCTCCGCCGCTCGAGCCCCCCGTCTCTTATACTCATCTTCTCCTCAGTTGACTTTATAGAATTCGCAGGCAAGCTATCTAGTTTCCGTGCTTACCATTTGTTTCTTTTTTTGCGTGGAGGGTCTCGGGCCCTCGAGCCGCGCGTTACTCGTACATCACATCAACAGCGCTTTAGTTTTCCTTCTAGGTTCATTATATTATATCTTATTACTGTGCAACCTTTTCACGCACCTTGAACGCATCACTAAACTGGCAGACGGGGGGAGGGGGGACACTTGACTCTAACAAAATTGCACTTTCAAGCGTAATATTTCACAAACGCATCTCGCAATTGATGAAATTGTTTTCACAAACTTTGTTTGACAGACCTATTCATCGATACCCCACATTACTGGAGAGAAAAATAATAATAAACTACGTAAAGTAAGGTGGGGGAAGATTGAATGGTTTTTTGTCGAGATAGACAGTGTTGTGTTAAAACCCTTATAAAAAAAAAACTATTTATATCCCTTCAATTGTATTACTTGGAAGGCATGGGCAAGGATTATATTTTTGGATTCTGTTGATAACACTCGGCTATGCCTATTCTAATATATAAAAATAATAAAATAAAATACACTTTTGTCTAAAAAATAGACGGGTCAAGATGGAATGGTGGAGGGGTAAGATTGACATAGTTTCTAAATGCTTTTAAATGAATGCAAACGGTGGCTGTTGCTCGTTATTCTATAGAGTTTCTTACGCTGAACACATACAGCTGATTGTTGCGTGAATATTCCTGATAGGTAACGAGAAAACGACAGTAGAAAAAAAAAGTATTTCACTCTTACCCCACTATATAGGAAAAAGGACAGTGATTCTCAAACTTTTAATTGGACACTTAAAAACTAAACACTTTTTTATATTAAGAAGATCAATTTGGAATCAAAATAACGGTTTCATGATGATAAATTGTTTATTTTAGAAAATAAATGAAGTAATACAAAAAATTGGGTGTTTTCTTGCAGCATGATTAATTTTGTTACAAATTAAGTCGGATACATGTAAAAATATTAAGAAATGAAATATGAATCTGTGTTCCATTAGACATACATTTAAAATCCGCGTAGCAAATTAAGTTAAATTCTTAGGTGGTTACATTTAAAATAACAAACATCTTTGGGAACAAAAAAATGTTATTGATTATCCAGAGGTCACGACTCAACAAAAGCATTTGTATGAGGCAGCTTTAATTGTTGAATTGAACTAAACTCAACGCGCAAAACAAGTAGGTATCATAAAGGCAAATCTACTCGTAACTAAATGAAATAACATATATAAGAATTACTCAAATGGAAAGTAGTGTTCCCAAACGAAAGCTTCATAGAGTTATCTCAATCTTTAAAATATTACAAAAACATCAAATTATAAATTACATATTTAATGTTATTAAAACTATCGTGAGACATATTTACTAATTATAAAAATTGGGCAAGTGCGAGCCCGACTCGCGCATGAAGGGTTCCGTACCTATACATATATATAATCTATAACAAGTTTGTTGTATGGGAGCCCCCCTTAAATATTTATTTTATTTTATTTTTAGTATTTGTTGTTAGAGCGGCAATAGAAATACATCATCTGTGAAAATTTCAATTGTCTAGCTATCACCGTTGTTGAGATACAGCCTGGTGACAGACGGACGGACGGACGGACGGACGGACAGCGAAGTCTCAGTAATAGGGTCCCGTTTTTACCCTTTGGGTACGGAACCCTAAAAACGGTATAAACTCACGTAAAAAATTGTCAGGAACGGCCCGACATGTTTCGAACTCATTTGGAGCTCTTCATCAGGGGTAGCTATCCGTGCTGCTACGCGACTCGCGACCCACTGCACTTTTAATCGCTCTTCTTGCCGCCCTCTGCGCACGCGCAGATAGCGCGGCGCGGGGAGGGCAGGGCTCTTGCGCTGTCACCACTGGACTGTCGGGCCGTTCCTGACAATTTTTTACGTGAGTTTATACCGTTTTTATAATTAGTACTTAATTACATATTTATTGAACAATGAGTGGGTACGTCTCTTTGATCTGACGATTTCACTCAAATCGACTTAGTCACAAACTGAGAAAATATTGTTTTTATAAGTATAAGTTTAAGACTCACAATATGTTTCATTTGTACTTCCTAATTAATACATATTTACCTTATCACGAGGCCAGTAAAAAAAAAATTGTACGTTAATAATTTTTTTAAGTCCAAAGTTTGAGAATCTGTCTGTTTTTCTATGACTTTCAAAAACGGGGAAAGATTGAAACATTACTATTTCAATGTTACCCCATTGAAATTGACTGGGGAAAGATTGAAGTTTCTCGTAAATCACAATATAAGAGTAATTGATACACCTTGCACTAGTAAATAAATAGAAAATCTAAAATAATACATAAATATTCAGTCAGAACTTTTATTCACACCCTATTAGTCAAGTTATGAAACACGGGGTAAGATTGAAAATCGACGAATTGACCACGAAATGCTGACCTTCACAAAATAACCCATAACACGCGTCTACGCACTCCGAGCGGTCACGGGCGACTGACTGGCGGATCCTAATAAAATGGCGGTTTAATTGATGATACCAGCATTAAAAAAAATAAAAAATGTAGGGAGTTATGTGATACTTTTTATCTTTCCCCTTTTTTCATCTTCCCCCACCTTACCTTATATGGGAGGTGCAGTAAAAAAAAATATTCTTTTATTCTACAGATTTGTCAGCGTGACGTGGCGTGACTAATAGGTATGTATATTGGTGCCAAATAGCAGCTTTCTAGTACGAAAAACTAGTCTCTGAGCTAAGCTGCGAACAGAAGGACATGGCGAAACTAATAAGGGTCCCTTATTGATGACGGAAGCCTAAAAGCCTAGATTTCTCACAGAATTTTACACAGAAGTACATTATTCAGTATTGTTTCATCTTAAAATAATTAACAATGATATCAAAGTGTAAATTAACACTATTTTTATTATTTGGGTATCTTAAATCTTTTGTACGATTGTACTGTCTGGACAGTACATTGGCGGTACAAAACATTCATCATCACCATTTCAGTCATAGGACGTCCAGGGCCTCCTCAATAGACTTCCACATGGGCCGCAAAGCAGCGACCCGCATCCAGCGAGTCCCCGCAATTCCAACCAGGTCGTCCGACCACCTTGCGGGTGGCCGTCTTAAACTGCGCTGCGCTTGCCGGTACGTGGTCTCCACTCGAGATTTTTTTTGCCCCAACAGCCATCAGTCCTTCGAGCTGCGTGCCCCGCCCATTGCCACTTCAGCTTGCTTACCCGGTTTGCTATGTCGATGACCTTGGTTCTTCTACGTCTACAAAACGTTCTAACCTTTATATTATTTTAAATAAGACCCCATTATACTCGTTTGCTCATCAAGAACATACCTAATTAATATTTTTTTATTTCTATGGAGTGTTATTTTTATCGGCGTGTATAAGGTTTTGCAACAGTCCCTTCTAAGTCCAATTCAAGGGCCTGACCTTGCTGGTTATGCACTTACTCTGTTACTCAATTAATCTTGCATCATCTTACTCGTACGCAGATTATCAATCCAGTGGCTTCTTAAATTATTGACATTGCCATACAATACAATACTACAATACTTTATTGCAATACAATAAAAGTTTACAAAGGAAACCAAATTAATACTGTTTTTAAAACGGTAGACATGCCACCCAGGGGGGATATAATAATTGTAGGTACTCTTTAATTGCGCACCACAAAATAGAAAGAACTAAAATACATTAAAGTTTGTAACAACAGACGGTCTTGTCGCTAAAAATCGATCTCTTCCAGACAACCTTAGGTAAGAGTAAACAAGAAAAATATATGAAAATGGTAGTTCAAAGTTGTTAAAAACTACTGATTAACATAATTATACACCTTCACAGATTCTTAAACTTAAATCCAAAAATATACCTACATTTGTGTCATAAGGGTAGTAAGTAGGGGATTACTAACGAAGGACTATTAGAAGCCCAACGCCGGAGGCGGAGGGCTTTTAATGTCCTGAGTTTGTAATCCCCTTACTACCCGCCATACACACAATATTTTTCATCCCATTTGGGAGTATATATAACAAATAAATAAGTAAAAAATAAACATTAAACGATAACGATTGACAACTAACTTTTTTCTGTATATATTTTTTTACTTTACTATAAGCACTGGACATCAGTCTGTACCAGATTAGGATGGCCCTGAAGCACCTTAAGAACAACAAGGCGCCGGGCGAAGACGGAATCACCTCAGAGCTTCTGAGAGCGGGTGGAACACCGGTACTTAAGGTCCTCCAGAAGCTCTTTAATTCCGTCTTGTCCGGGGGCAAAACGCCTGAAGCATGGAATAGAGGCGAGGTGGTACTGTTCTTCAAGAAAGGTGATAAAACCCTATTGAAGAACTACAGGCCCATCACGCTTCTAAGCCATGTTTATAAGTTGTTTTCAAGGGTCATCACGAACCGTCTCGAACATAGACTTGATGACTTCCAGCCTCCCGAACAAGCCGGTTTCCGAAGAAGCTATAGTACCATAGACCACATACATACGCTGCGACAAGTTATACAGAAGACTGAAGAGTATAACTTGCCATTATGCTTAGCGTTTGTGGACTATGAGAAAGCCTTCGATTCGGTGGAAACATGGGCGGTGCTCGAGTCACTTCAGCGATGCCATATTGACTATCGGTACATTGAAGTGTTGAAGTGTTTGTATAGTAACGCCACCATGTCGGTCCGAGTTCAGGAGCAGAGCACAAAGGCCATTCCATTGAGAAGAGGCGTAAGACAGGGGGACGTTGTGTCCCCGAAACTGTTTACGGCCGTTATGGAAGACGCCTTCAAGCTCCTGGAATGGCAAGGACTTGGCATCAACATCAATGGCGAATACATCACTCACCTTCGGTTTGCCGACGACATCGTAGTCATGGCAAAGTCGATGGAGGAACTCAGCATGATGCTCGATGACCTCAATCGAGTTTCTCAACGGGTGGGCTTAAAAATGAACATGGACAAGACGAAACTCATGTCAAATGCCAAGGTTGTGCCCATCCCAGTCTCTGTTGAAAACTCGGTACTCGAAGTTGTTGACTCATACATCTACCTAGGACAAGTGGTCCAATTAGGTAGGTCCAACTTCGAGAAAGAGGTCAACCGCCGAATCCAACTCGGCTGGGCAGCGTTCGGGAAACTACGCAATGTCTTTTCGTCCGACATACCTCAGTGCCTCAAGACGAAAGTCTTCAACCAATGTGTGTTACCAGTGATGACTTACGGCACCGAAACGTGGTCTTTCACTATCGGCCTCATCTCAAAGCTCAAAGTCGCTCAACGTGCAATGGAGAGGGCTATGCTCGGGGTGTCTCTACGTGATCGAATCAGAAATGAGGAAATCCGTAGACGAACTAAAGTGACCGATATAGCTCACCGGATTAGCAAGTTGAAGTGGCAATGGGCAGGCCACATAGCACGCAGAGCAGATGGCCGATGGGGCCGAAAAGTGCTCGAGTGGAGACCTCGGACCAGCAAGCGCAGCGTAGGACGTCCACCTACAAGGTGGACAGATGACCTTATAAAGGTCGCCGGAAGGCGCTGGATGCAGGTCGCTTCCAACCGGTATATATGGAAGTCCAAAGGGGAGGCCTATGTTCAGCAGTGGACGTCCTATGGCTGAGATGATGATAAGCACTGGCAAAACGGCCTTCAACTTAAAACAGAAAACAAATGTACAGAAACAGAATCTTACTATCAATCATTAAACTCGTTGAAATCGTTATTTACGATACAAGTGTGTAAGGTGAATTCAGACGAGTGTATTTTTTTTTTTATTGATTAAATAAACACAAGTCGGAAATCATCATGCACACGAGTTTCGTACAAAACTATACTATGCATGTACGAGAAAATAGAAAATACTTTAAATACACACAAAGACTGTTTGCATTGGAAAAAGTATGATTTGATCTATCCAAAAAGAGGCCGTTGTAAAATATTTACTTCTTCAATAACATTTTACGGGTTTAAATTCATGATTCGTCCCTTTATCTCGCCATTATTTCAGCAGATTTGAACAAAACAACTTCAAAATAAACTAGACATCAATAAAATATGGCGGAGTTATTTGTAATCCGCGCGCCACATATCTACTACTGCGCATGTGCAAAAGTATTTTTTTAATATTCGTCTTATGTCAAAATGGCACAAGCGCGTGTACATTCAGCCAAATTTATTAAATGAATAACGATTTAAAGTTCGTTTATTAATCAAATTTTATATCTAATGTAATTAATGACGTGTTAAATGAATGAATTAATGAAATATTGGTTTTATTGTACTTTACGTTATTGTACGTGATAATAATCGGTATTTGACTTATTTATCAAACTTTCATCATCATCATCATCATCTCAGCCATAGGACGTCCACTGCTGAACAAACAAACCATCAAACTTTGTAAATAATAAAACCTCTTTGCGTCTGGCTGTCAAATTCAGCTAGAAATTTTAAAAAAATTGAAAAGTTAAAAGCACTAGTGCGGAAAAGTAGTACTTTCCGCACAGTTTGAATGCCTAGAATACGCTCTTTTCGAGCACATTCATTGTAAATTAATTTTAGTAATGTTATTTTATTTTTAGTAATGTTGTTATAGCGGTAATAGAAATACATCATCTGTGAAAATTTCAACTGTCTAGCTATCACCGTTCTTGAGATACAGCCTGGTGACAGACGGACGGACGGACGGACAGCGAAGTCTAAGTAATAGGGTCCCGTTTTTACCCTTTGGGTACGGAACCCTAAAAAGCACTAGTGTGGAAAAGTAGTACTTTACGCACAGTTTGAATGCCTAGAAAACGCTCTTTTCGAGCACATGCATTGTAAAATATTTAAAATAGATACCCACTAAATAGCATACTTACATGCACTAGAAACCCTTATAGTTTCGCCATGTCCGTCTGTCCGTCTGTCCGTCTGTCCGTCTGTCCGTCTGTCCGTCTGTCCGTCCGTCCGCGGCTTAGCTCCGTGACCATTAGTACTAGAAAGCTTAAATTTGGTATGAGTATGTGTATGTATGACGCCGACAAAACAGTAAAGTAAAAACTAAAAAAAAAACTTGTTTTCGGGTACCTGTCGAACACCTAAAGCGGGGGTGAATTTTTTTTTTCGTTTCAACACTAGTGTGTGGGGTGTCGTTGAATAGGTCTTTTAAAAATAATAGGGGTCTTTTAACATAGTTTTTTGATAAAGTCAGCAGTTTTGTAAATATTCGCTCCGAAAATAAAAAAAATAGCGTCCCCCCCCCTCTAACTTTTAAACCACGGGTCAAAAATTATGGAAAAATTCATGTAAATGAAGCCTTATAAGTACTTTCAATGAAAACTATATTGAATAAAATCGGTCGAGCCGTTTTTGAGTTATCGCAAAATTTCATAATTTTCTTTAAAATGACGTAAGTGCCGCGCGGTGTCCTTATACTTCGAACGTTACACATATTAGTTAACTGCCATATTGCATTAAAAGATTCCGCTCAATATGGCGCGTATAATTGATAACTTCCAGAAGGTAATAAGCGATACAATTACTTTGGCGTTTATGACCTTTTTTATATAGCTTGAAATCTTTCTCGTCCCTAATTTAAGCCTATCTATTGTGAAGGATGGGCAACTACGGAACCCTACACTGAGCGTGGCCCGACATGCTCTTGGCCGGTTTTTTTCCATAAATAATGAACCCTTAACTACCTACCTGGTTCTTTAGTCACACAAACACCTACCTCCCGTCCTCAGGACGGATACATAATGTCGGCCTTATATATTAAATTTTATAGATCGGATGGGAAATTTAAAATAATAATGGCAATATAGACACATTAAAGTATTTATTAAACTAATAATCATTCTGGGAACATTAAAAAATCAATTTTTAGCTGCAAACATATGGCAACAGTCCTTATTTCTTATATTATACTTTTTTTTTTTTTTTTTTTTATGTCATAGGGGGCAAACGAGCAAACGTATCGCCTGATGGAAAGCGATTACCGTCGCCCATAAACACCTGCAACACCAGAGGAGTCACAAGTGCTTGCCTACCCGGAGGACGAAGATAGAATGCCTCTATGCTAGTAATTTCACCGGCTATCTTACCCCCACACCGGAACACAACAATGCCAACATTGCTGTTTGGCGGTGGGTTAGCAGGCAAGACGATAGTAACAATCCGGACGGACCCTGCACGAGGCCCTACTACTCCAAAAACTAGGAACTATATATCCTTTGAAAGGTGAGATCAACAAAAAAAAAATTACATTATATAAAGATTTAAGTAATTATTTCTAATTATTCAATATTTAAAAATGCTAAATCAATAAGTTTCGTTAAAATAAATGTAATATTTGAAAAAAAATTTAGACCACTAGTTTATTCGATTTGTTCGTGGCAGTGAATGTAAGTTTGTTTGCACATTCTAGGCAAATAGATTTTTTGCATTAGAAACATACGTTCTGGATCCCGTTTTTTCTTCGGGTCACAAGTAGAACAGGTATTCCGCACTTTCAACCAATACCAAGCTGACTAAGCGGTGGGCTAAGTAAAGAAAAAAAAGTATCCATAGTCACGTAACCACCTACCACCCGTCTCCGAGACCCTTAAGAAAAAATACGTATCCACCTACCACCCGTCTCAGAGACGGTCGGAGACAGTAATATGCTCACCAAAATTAAATGCGTGCACGACCGACCTTGTCGAGCGACGACGCGGCACTGAGGTAGGAGGGGAGGAAGGTACAAGGACACAAACGTTTGTAGGATGCTCACACATAGGTATGTTAACAATTTTAGGTTTGAATGAGTCTGTGAGACGGGAGGTAGATGGTTAAGGGTGTTGCGTCCTCAGTTCTATACAATTTAAAAGTGGAAAAATGATTTTTTTTATGTTAATTTCTCATAAGTGAAGGATCTGAATCATATAATATTGTTGCCGATATTTTGTTTATGTTTGTGTGAATCTTTGAATTAAAACACATGTAACTATTTCTGCTACATCTGGAACTAATGAGGTCTATGGTCTATGATATTTTTAACCGGCTACGCTGAAGAGGCCTTATTCCTTTTAAAATGCTGATTGTTTTAGAAATTTTTCTCTATGATCAAACACGTTTCTTAACATATTATTGATGTTTCTAACTAGAACAGGGCTATTGGAATTTATTAGTATGTATTTGAAACCTACAGTTTGAATTTTTCATTGAATATTTTTGTTTCAAAAACTACTCGAAAATGACAAAATTCACGCGGAAAATTAGTTTTTTCAACTTTTTTTCGACTGCACGCTGAATGAAAGCATGAAATGCTATGTTACTACCTAGAACTCGTAGAAAAGTATTATTCACTTGAAAAATTTGGTTGAAATTACCGATATATTTGTCATAATATATTTTTTTAATTTTTTTTACAGGAATAAGGCCTCTTAAGCAATAAAGGTTGTTAGTTTTTTGCTTCTTCACGCGATCGACGTTGTGGTTGCTATGATTGAATAAAAGTAGTGTATCATTATTACTAGCAATTTTGACGACCTTCCTCTAAGCGTATCTGCTTACTATCTAAACATACTGATTGCAAAACTTTTTTGATACTTGCTGCACTTTCGAGTTTGAAGGTTGCACCCAAAATGGGTTATGCACAGGTAGGTCATTGATTATAAATTTATAAAACATGTAATGTCTAATTTTTAGGGTTCCGTAGTCAACTAGGAACCCTTATAGTTTCGCCATGTCCGTCTTTCCGTCTGTCTGTCTGTCTGTCCGTCCGTCCACGGCTTAGCTCCGTGATCATTAGTACTAGAAAGCTGAAATTTGGTATGATTACGTGTATGTATCACGCTGACAAAACGGGAAAATAAAAACTAAAAAAAAAAACTTTTTTTCGGAAACCTCCCGTACACCTGAGGTGGGGGTGATTTTTTTCGTTCCATAACTAGTTTGTGGGGTGTCGTTGAATAGGTCTTTTAAAAATAATAGGGGTGCCGCGCGATGTCCTTACACTTCGAACGTTATACATATTGGTTAAGTGCCATACTGTATTAAAACATTTCACTCAATCTGGTGCGTATAATCGATAACTTCAGAAGGTAATAAGTAATTACTGTTACTTTGGCGTTTACGACCTTTTTATAGAGCTTGAATTCTTTCTCGTAATTTAAATGTTTCTCGTAACTTTCGTCTATTGTGAAGGATGGGCAACTACGGAACCCTACACTGAGCGTGGCCCGACATGCTCTTGGCCGGTTTTAATAAAATACGTTATGTTTTCTTTAAGCTTTGATCTTTGTATCAAAGGTCATTGATTATTTTAGTCTAATAGTTACAAGCCAACGGCCAAATTCAACGTTTCCAATGACATGTGCAAAATATCACCACTTCGTTTATACTTACAGTCCATCAAGGAAGTGTAGAAATTCAAAAGAGGCAATACTGTAGTGTTGTCATTTTTGTCTTAGATTGATTAGAAACGACACTACGGTACCTATTGCCATTTTTTTATTTCTACTGTTTTATGTCGTACTTTAAACCATACGGTCTATTTAAATTTAAATTACAACTTGTCAGTGTCAATTAATTTATAACTACTACAAATTCGCACGCATATTTTTTCTTCCTTTACTGTAGTCATGTAAAACTATAATATAAATCTTTGGATCAGCACCTTTAGCATAACTGTGATACGAGACTTTGTCGTTCGACAAATTTCAGTCACTTTCCTTTCAATACCGTGCGAGCAAGACTCTGATGCTGAATCGCGCGTACTCCCATCGCGAAAAGAGCGTACTCCCACCCGAAAGGCCGGCAACGCACTTGTGACTCCTCTGGTGCTGCAGGTGTCTATACTCGACGCCACGTAGCTTGGCAATAGCGACCAATGACTCCTGCTACCATGAAACTCAATTTCTAATGACGACACTTTTTTTTGTTCCCCGTAACGACCATTTTTACTTTTATTGCTACACCGTGGTAGCGGGTCCGCTCCCTCCACGCCCAGACACCTTCTACCACGGTGTAGTAATAAAAGTAAAAATGGTCGTTACGGGGAACAAAAAAAAGTGTCGTTATTAGAAATAGAGTTTCATGGTAGGAGGAGTCATTGGTCGCTATTGCCAAGCTACGTGGCGTCGAGTATATGGGCGACGGTAATCACTTTCCATCAGGCGATTCGTTTGCTCGTTTGCCCCCTATGACATAAAAAAAATAAAATCGCTCGACTACGCTAGCCCTGCAGCTATCCAAAATTAGTTAAAATACGTCCAACCGTTTCGGCCTCAAGAGAGAACAATGAAAGTTTTACCAACATATGGCACTGTACTGCGGGATTCACCTCTAATTGTAATTTCTTGCGTTGTTCTCGTGTATGTTTTGTGAGGTGTGCAATAAAGAGTACTTGTATTGTATTGTATTGTATTGCAGTGCATTGCATTGCATTGTACTGTATTGTACTGTACCGCACTGTATCTTACTGTATCGTACTGTATTGTACTGTTTTGTACTGTACTGTACTGTACTGTATTGTATTGTACTGTATTGTTTCGTATCGTAATGTACTGATTTAATTATAAAAAACCACGAAAAAATTGTCAGGATCGGCGCGACATGTTACCGTTTTCATAATTATTAAAAATATCTCACAATAGTTTAAATAATAGTATTGTAATATAATGTTATTATAGTAGTATTATAGATATTACGGATACTTGGCCGTGATAAGCCGACATATCGCTTACAGGCTGTATGTGAATTATACCATTTGTCAAGTTGACATGTTAAGGTAGATATGGTAAAATTTAAAATACTGCCGCAGGTGACCCTGCTTCTTGACATTTTTAATGTCAGTGTCAAACGTCAAACTGAGGAATCACGCTTCTATTAAAACTGGAATAACAAAGGAAAAAAAAATGTCTAGCTCTTTAACCAGTTTTTTTAACACGTGCTATGTATTTAATATCGAGAAGTAAACCAGTTTTTCGGTAATATCGAAATAAATTAATTGGTCATGCAATTGATAGAATGAATGAACAGGTGAATGAATGATTCATGCTTACCGTATTACGGTACTTCGTTGGGTATAAACACGTTATAATATATATTTTTTATTAGGTACTTTATGTTTGTAGTTTTCCATGTTTATTCGCAAGGAGTTTGAGTCGAGTCCTATGTATTTTTTTCCCGTTATAATAAAAAACAAAAGATTAATTTTACTAAATTGAATGGAAAATGGATGAAAAATGTCAAAACGCTTTTTTTTGTAGCTGGAAATAACCTCAGTCCTAGAAAAGGCTAAGACTTTTCAGTAGCTTTAAAAAAATACAAAACAAGGATTTTTCCTATCGATTACGGATTTTATACGGGTACCTAACCGGTGTCAACGGAGTCGTAATAATAGGGAATTAGGGACATAAGTGCCGCAGAATCGCAGAAGAGTCTTCCATTATTTGTGGTCGCAGGTGGCATCTGCCAGCTCTTTCCAGCCGATACCAGCTGAAGCAGCCTCATTGTTAACTGAGAGCCTCCACGTAGTTCGGCGCCCAGGCTGTCCCTTGCCATTTGCCCGCCAGCGTAGTAGTTTAGACAGCTGGTTGTCCGCACTCCTAATCGCGTGACCAATGCAACGCCATTTTCTTAGAGAGATTCCTTCGTGAATGTTTCGGTCTGTCATCTGCCACAGTCTATACCCCGCGCGGCGAACGATGATCCCTGTGACACCTGTCATCTCAGTACATTTTATAACCTACTAGCTTTTGCCCGCGACTGCATCCGCGTGGAACTTGGAAGTATGGAAGCAATCTCGTACAACACGATAGATATCCACCTAATCACCTTAATTAATAAGGGCCCTTACAGCCAAACGGCACTTTCCTATACGTAGTACAACTGCAGCCGTCGCCACCTGTTGACTGTCGACAAGTGGCGACGGCAGCCGTCAACAGGTGGCGACGGCTGCAGTTGTAAAAGTGCCGTTCGTCTGTAAGGGCCCTAAAAGGGATTATTAAAAGCAAATGTAAGAACAATTCTGCTTTTGGTCTAATCATTACATTTCCTACAGGGTCATCAATGTCATCATGAATTACTTACTCACTTTTCAATCTTTTTAGGGATAATTTCCAGGATAAAAACTATCCTATGTCCTTCCTCGGATCTTAAACTATCTCCATGCCAAATTTCATCAAAATCGATTCAGCGGTTTAAGCGTGAAGAGGTAACAGACAGACAGACACACTTTCGCATTTATAATAATTACTAGCTTTTGCCCGCGACTACGTCCGCGTGGAACTTGGAAGTATAGAAGCAACCTCGTACAAAACGATAGATATCCACCTAATCACCTTAATTAATAAAAGGGATTATTTAAAGCGCCTAAGCAAATGTAAGAGCAATTGTGCTTTTGGTCTAATCATTACATTTTCGACAGGGTCATCAATGTCATCATGAATTACTTACTCACTTTTCAGTCTTTTTAGGGATAATTTCCAGGATGAAAACTATCCTATGTCCTTCCTCGGATCTTAAACTATCTCCATGCCATCATCAAAATCGATTCAGCGGTTTAAGCGTGAAGAGGTAACAGACAGACAGACACACTTTCGCATTTATAATAATTACTAGCTTTTGCCCGCGACTACGTCCGCGTGGAACTTGGAAGTATAGAAGCAACCTCGCACAACACGATAGATATCCACCTAATCACCTTAATTAATAAAAGGGATTATTTAAAGCGCCTAAGCAAATGTTAGAGCAATTGTGCTTTTGGTCTAATCATTACATTTCCGACAGGGTCATCAATGTCATCATGAATTACTTACTCACTTTTCAGTCTTTTTAGGGATAATTTCCAGGATGAAAACTATCCTATGTCCTTCCTCGGATCTTAAACTATCTCCATGCCAAATTTCATCAAAATCGATTCAGCGGTTTAAGCGTGAAGAGGTAACAGACAGACAGACAGACACACTTTCGCATTTATAATATTAGTATGGATAGTATGGATAATCGGAAAATGTACTGAGGTAACAGGTGTCATCAGGGATCATCATCGTTCGCCGCGCGGGGTAAAGCATCCGAGAATGCGCCGCAATCGTTTACGAACAGTGGTAACCGACTGGTCATGGTATATTTGACGAGCCATCATGTCTCTCATTAATGACAGCATAGGCGTGTAGACAACTTTTTTTTGAGGATGTCATACGATTCTATTGTTTATTAGGACCAAATGTCTAGTATATAGGACTAAACTACACTTAGACTGCTCTAGAAGTCAGAAATGACCGTCAAAGTTCAACATTCCTACGGAGCGGTAAAAACGCTTCATAGAAATGGCCACTTACATGTGACGACATTTGTGGGTTGCGTACTAATATTTGTATGGAGGCAATAACTAATTTTCCATTTTCACCGCGAAAATTATTTTAATATTACATTAAAATTTTAAAAAATATCCTAAAGTTTCAATTACACAAATTCAAAAAAAATATCCTAAAGTTTGCGTACCTTTGAAGTCACATACATTCAAATAAATATATATTTTTTTGTGTTATGAGATAATGAGCAAATTTTATTCATATAATTACAGTATATTATAGGTATAATTTTCAACAGTATAGTTCGGTAATTCGGAATGATAACGCATTCGCAACTAAAACTTCTGACTATTCTAGTGTAGGTACCCGAACTATACCTGCGATACAATCGCGATTAATTGAAATATTATGATTATTTTGACTCACTTTTGTAACATGGTGACAGGAGACTGAGAGCAGCTGAAACGCTCGTAGAACTACCCATTAATTAATTAAATAAAAAAATTAAAATCATTTATTTCTCGAACAACATGTATGAGTTTTGTTAGTAATTAACATACCTAGGATGGGTTCCCTCTATGTCGCATACTTTTGTTTGTCCGAAACTGTTTTAGCATAACAGACTTGGCATATTAAATCTTCGACGAATGGTAATGTCGCAGAAACTTTATTTGGCATAAGTTCTAAATTACCGAAAATGTGTTTGTCCGAAATTGTATTCGCATACCATTGTTTAGGCCGATTATATTTACGAATAATTTGGTTTAGCATAATGGTATTTAGCATATTATCTTTTGACCGAATCTATCTTGGCATACATAAATTGCTACAAGATAAGCGGGTTAGGTAAGGTTAGAAGTGCATCCCTTGCAAAAACGATCAGCTAGCAGAAAAGTAGTTTAGGTTAGGTAAGAACTGTATCCCTCACAAAGAGGAACTGCTAGCAGAAAAGTAGGTTAGGTTAGGTTAGAACTGCGTCACTCGCAAAAACGATCAGCTAGCAGAAAAGTAGGTTAGGTTAGAACTGCATCCCTCACAAAGAGGAACTGCTTTCAGAAAAGTAGGTTAGGTTAGAATTGCGTCCCTCGCAAAACGATCAGCTAGCAGAAAAGTAGGTTAGGTTAGGTTAGAACTGCATCCCTCAAAAAAACGAACTGTAAAGTAGGTTAGGTTAGGTTAGAATTGCGTCCCTCGCAAAACGATCAGTTAGCAGAAAAGTAGGTTAAGTTAGGTTAGAACTGCATCCCTCAAAAAACGAACTGCTATCAGAAAAGTAGTTAGGTTACGTTAGGTTAGAACTGCGTTCCTCGCAAAAACGAACTGCTAGCAGAAAAGTAGGTTAGGTTAGGTTAGAACTGCATCCCTCACAAAGAGGAACTGCTTTCAGAAAAGTAGGTTAGGTAAGGTTAGAATTGCGTCCCTCGCAAAACGATCAGCTAGCAGAAAAGTAGGTTAGGTTAGGTTAGAACTGCGTCCCTCGTAAAAACGATCAGACAGCATAAAAGTAGGTTAGGTTAGAACAGCATCCCTCACAAAGAGGAACTGTTTTCAGAAAAGTAGGTTAGGTAAGGTTAGAACTGCATCCCTAAAAAAAACGAACTGTAAAGTAGGTTAGGTTAGGTTAGAATTGCGTCCTTCGCAAAACGATCAGCTAGCAGAAAAGTAGGCTAAGTTAGGTTAGAACTGCATCCCTCAAAAAAACGAACTGCTATCAGAAAAGTAGGTTAGGTTAGGTTAGAACTGCGTTCCTCGCAAAAACGAAATGCTAGCACACCCACACTCTTCCCTACAAATACTTGGGTAGGTTCGTTCGTTACCTTTTATCCCTTAGAGCGGAAATAGAAGCCCGCGAAGCGGGGCATCGGATACTGGTTCTAGGATCGTTACTAAATTAAATTTTCGGAGTGGTGAAAATATGCCTATTCATTTTATGCGTAGACATGATTCGGACAAACAAAAATATGCGCAAATAAATTATGACAAATGAAAATATGCTTATCTATTTTATGTGTAGATATGATTCGGACAAACAAAAATATGCGCAAATAAATTATGACAAACGAATATCTGCGTTATCAAACTATGCGAACCTCGATTATGCCAAAACAGTTTATGCGGAAAGTCAATTATGCCTACATAGATTATGCCATGCAAAATTATGACTAAAAACTTTATGCCAAAACAGGGGGAACCACCTAGGATAACTCGGGGCACCTATACGAAAGTGACGTAGCAAAATATTTTATCGACAAAAAATATATCGATGTTACTGTCAACATCTAAATGTCATCGACATAAATAGATACTTATTACTTTATTTCTCCACATTTTGAAATGAAAAAATAAACATATTAAAACGTGTATTTACATGTTTATTTTAAAATAATTTTCATAATATATACGTAAATTGACATTTTGATTGAAATGACATCCTCATACTTTTATTATCTTAATTTAAGAGGCTCGATATCAGATCAGATATGACATCGAACCTCTTTATAGTAATCCAGAATGTTCATTGAGCACATATATTAATCTTAATCTATATATATGTAGAATATTTCATTACATGTTTTATTTTTTATTTTATAAGCACCTTACTTCGTAAATGTCCTATTAAAGCATGCTCCGTACACTGTGCGAGGGAGATGGGAGATGTGCGAGAGGGACGGGGGATTGCGATGGCGGACGGAGAGAGAGGTTGTGTTGGTTGTAAAGGGTTTTCAATAAATTGTTAAAAGTGCTTATTTTATTTTATTTCGGCCATCTGCTTTCCTACAAATCTCGTCCGGGATGAGCCGAAGTAAAAAAGTTAAAAAGTGTTAGATTTACGACGAAAACGAAGAGTTATACGACGGCATAACCTATAAAGAAACGCGGTGGTTACGCCGGCCAACTGCGGTTGGTCAAAGCTAAGTGGAAGACGAACTTAAGACGATACCTATAACCTACGACGAAGTGTTTTGACACCATCACCATGGCGGCTAACGGTGACGATGGGGATGGGGATAAGACGGCCGAGACGGGGCAAATTCCGTTTAGCATGACGGACTTGATACCTAAATTCAGCGGGGAGGACATGACTTATTGTTCTTCTAAGTGGGCGCAAGATATAGAAGACAATGCTGAAATATTTAAATGGACGGCGCAACAAAAGTTAATTATTGCACGAAGATCGTTAACGGGTACGGCAGAGCTATGGCTGAGGACTGAAAAAGCGTTTAAGACGTATGAAGATCTACGTGCGGCACTACAAAAAGAATTCCCCGAGACCCTAAACAGCAAACAAATGCACGAAATTATGAGTAAGCTTACCAAACAAAGGCATGAGAGCTGTTACCAATACATGCTTATTATGAAAGAACTGGGTAAGAGAGCGAAGTTTCCGGATTACGTATCAATTCAATATATTATAGACGGCATTCCCGACAGCCAAACCAACAAGATGTGCATGTATGGTGTTTCTTCTTATACGGCGTTTAAAGAAAAGCTGAATATTTACGACACAATTAAACAAAAAGTGAAAAATGACTATGAACGGGACCCAAAAGTAAGTGAGCATCGTCGCGCATCAAAAATAACGGTTCCTGAAAAATCGAAGATCGTGCTACAAAGATGTTATAAGTGCGGCGACCAAGGTCACATGTCAAGAGAGTGTACCAACGGAACTAAATGCTTCAAATGCAATTCGTTTGGTCACATTGGCACTCAGTGTAACGGAAATACGAAGCGCACGATGTGCATCGAAGAAACTCCAGAGGGCGCCTCGGGTGGAGCCGAAGTTAACATGGTTAACAACGAATGGGAACGAATGAACGAGGCACAGGTGAGTCCGTTCACTCAAAGCATCAGCTGTCACTGTCCCTGTCAGAAATCATCCGATATCTTGAACGTAAACGATGATGGTTCTCTTAACAACTCAGTAAAGACTGTAAAAATTAGTAATTTTGAGGTGAAGTGCCTAATTGATACCGGAAGTGACGTAAATTTAATTTCGCATGAATTGTTTACAGGATTGAACGTAAAGAGGTATGAACCGGCGCAGATGACGTTAGCCGGTTTGGGATCAAGTAAGGTGTATGCAATGGGTAAGTGTAACTACGAGATAATTATCGATGGTCATTGTTATTACGTCACTTTGTATATTGTGCCTACAGGTACTATACCATACCTACTTATTTTAGGGCAACCATTTCTGGCAAGTACGATTATTTTGATAGACAAAGGTACAGTTGAAGTAAGACCCCAATCATATGATAGTTCATATCTGTTGTGTCTACTTTCAAAAGAAGATGATCAGAAGCAAAACATGTTACTTCAGGAGGTAATAAATGGGTACAAGCCGCTGAAGTCAAAGGAAGCCCCAATCAAGTTAAGAATAGTTTTGAAAGATGATATTCCAGTAGTGCAGCGTCCGCGCCGATTGGCTCTGAAAGAAGAAGAGGTAGTTAGGGATCAGATTAACGAATGGTTAGATAAGGGTGTTATTCGCCCAAGTTACTCTGAATATGCCAGCCCATTGGTATTAGTGAAGAAGAAAGATGGAACTACGAGGGTTTGTGTGGATTATAGAAAGATAAATCAAAAGATGGTAAAGGATGAATACCCACTCCCGGTGATCGATGATCACATAGACAAGTTATCTAGAGCTAGAGTGTTTAGTACATTAGACTTAAAAAACGGTTTCTTTCATTTGCCAATAGAAGAAGAATCTATCCAATACACAGCATTTGTGACAAGTAATCCTGAAGGCCAATATGAGTTTCTTCGAGCACCATTCGGTTTATCCATTTGTCCAAAATACTTTATGCGATATATCAATATAATATTCAGAGAATTTATAATGGAAGGGATTGTGTTGATTTTCATTGACGATTTAATTATTCTGGCTGAAGACGAGGAACAAGCAATGGAACGATTAAAAAGAGTGCTTAAGGTGGCTGCAGAATATGGATTGGAGATAAATTGGAAAAAAACACAACTATTGCAGAGATCGGTTGAATATCTAGGCCATGTGGTTTCAAATGGGACTGTGAAGCCTTCCAAAGAGAAAACAGATGCCGTACAAGAGTTCCCAGAACCTACCACTCTAAAAGAATTGCACAGCTTTTTAGGACTGACATCCTATTTCAGGAAGTTCATCCCAGAATATGCCTTAGTAGCAAGGCCACTAAGTGAAGTATTGAAGTCGGGTGAATTTCATTTTGGAGAGGAACAAAGATCATCCTTTGATAAGTTGAAGAAGATGTTGTGCGCTGACCCTGTCCTGAAAATATTTGATAGCCAACTGGAGACTGAACTGCACTCAGATGCTTGGAAGTATGGTTATGCAGCAATTTTGTTACAGAAAGATCCAATAGATGGCAGTATGCATCCAGTGCACTACATGAGTCGAAAAACAAATGAGGCGCAGCAAAAGTGCACAAGTTATGAACTCGAGGCTTTAGCTGTCATTGAAGGAGTGAAAAAGTTCAGGAAATATCTCATAGGCACACCCTTCAAGATAGTTACCGACTGTGAAGCTTTCCAAAAAACATTGGCTAAAAAAGATGTATGCGCTAAGGTGGCAAGATGGATCATGTTTTTACAAGATTTTGATTTTACTATAGTTCACAGAAATGCAGATAAAATGCAACACGTTGATTCCTTGAGCAGGAACATATTGGTTATAAACACAGAATTACATGCACGGATACAGGAAGCACAAGAAGAAGATGAACATCTAAAGGTAGTAAAATCAGTATTAGAGGAAAAGCCATATGAAGACTATTTTTTGGAAAATGGAGTAATATATAAAGGAATTGAGAAAAAGTTAGTTGTACCTGAAATAATGGATATAGAAATGATCAGAAGGACACATGGAGTAGGACACTTTGGGAATAAGAAAATAAAGGACATACTAGACAGAGATTATTACATAAATGGATGTGACAGAAAAATAGAAAGAGTTATCTCTATGTGCATTCCCTGTATATTAGCAAGCCGCAAGTCAGGAAAGAAAGAGGGATTGTTAAACCCAATAGACAAGGGAGACACACCCCTATCAACGTTACATTGTGATCATTTAGGACCGCTTGATGCAACAAAAAAAATGTATATATTTTAACGGTAATAGATGCATACACTAAGTTTGTTTGGATATACCCGGTAAAGACAGTAACAGCCCGAGAAACAGTAGAGAAGCTGAGAGCTCACCAGAAAGACTATGGGAATCCTATTCGCATAGTGACAGATAGAGGAACGGCTTTTACTGAAAGGAGTTTGAAGAGTACTGCCAAGACGAGAGCATCGAACATGTAAAGGTGACAACAGGAATTCCTCGAGGCAATGGGCAGGTTGAAAGAATTAACCGGATTATTATTTCAGTTTTAACAAAGATGTGCATAGAAGAGCCAGGACATTGGTACAAGTATGTGAGTAAATTACAGCGGGCAATAAATAGTACATATCAAAGATCGATAAATACATCACCATTTCAGCTGCTTACTGGAACTAACCTTAGACTTAAAGAAGACCTAAATTTAGTTGAACTACTGGAAGGAGAAAATAGAAGAGAATTTGTGGAAAAAAGGGAAGAATTGAGAAGAGAAGCAAAGACACAATTACTAAGAATACAGGAAGAAAACAGAAAAACGTATAATAAGAAAAGACGGGTCGGACATCAGTATAAAGTGGGCAACCTAGTAGCTATCCAAAGAACCCAATTTGGAAATGCCTTAAAATTGAAACAGAAGTTTTATGGACCCTATAAAATTGTAAAAGAGTTAGGAAGAGATCGATATGAGGTTGAAAAAATAGACCCTCACACAGAAGGGCCAAAGAAGACCACAACGGCTGTGGACCATATGAAAAGATGGGTTTGATTCGGCTGTATCTAGGTCTGTCTAAATTTAGACCGCATTACAAAAAAATTAATTCAACGTAAACATGACCTACTTACTCATTGCATACCTTTAAATTACCTCAAACCTTATTACTTACGTATCTTAAAAGAGACTTATGTTATTAAGTGGGATACCAAACTAGTGGCATAATGTTAAATGTTAATGTGGAAACTAAGTAATTTAATATTGTTGTTCCTGAAAGAAAGCTCAAAATTAATTTAATATTGATATTCCTGAAAGAAAGCTTAAAACTAGTTAATATTGTTATCCCTAAAAGAAAGCTTAAAACTAAGTAATTTAATATTGTTATCCCTGAAAGAAAACTTAAGAGTATGTAGAAATTGTTATTTCCGGATTGGTATACAAAGTTGATCATGTGTGTTCTTTCGGAAAATGTTTAACTTGTGTTGGTGTTATTCTTGAAAATAATATAACCTTAGGATTTATGTTAATGTTCTAAAGAAAACTTGAGCTTGATTATCCTTGGATAATACCTTGTTTGTTAGATACAAGCTTATTGCAGTTGTATTTGGTTTAAGAGTTGAAGTTATTTGAATAGTTTTGTGTCAAATTATGTTTTAATTTCCAGTAATAAAAAAAAAAAAATTAAATCATCATTACTAAACCAAATTTCCACTATTGTACTGTATTAGGGTTAGTTTGTAATAACATAAGAGCACAGTCAAATGTTTTGTTTGTTAAGAGCTCTGTAGGCTCAGTCAGTCTGAGGTCAGCCTGGTTGCAGGAGGGCCGAGTTGTAGAATATTTCATTACATGTTTTATTTTTTATTTTATAAGCACCTTACTTCGTAAATGTCCTATTAAAGCATGCTCCGTACACTGTGCGAGGGAGATGGGAGATGTGCGAGAGGGACGGGGGATTGCGATGGCGGACGGAGAGAGAGGTTGTGTTGGTTGTAAAGGGTTTTCAATAAATTGTTAAAAGTGCTTATTTTATTTTATTTCGGCCATCTGCTTTCCTACATATATAAAACTCAAAGGTGACTGACTGACTGACATAGTGATCTATCAACGCACAGCCCAAACCACTGGACGGATCGGGCTGAAATTTGGCACGCAGGTAGATGTTATGACGTAGGCATCCGCTAAGAAAGGATTTTTAAAACTGACCCCCTAAAGGGGTGAAATGGGGTTCCAAAGTTTGTATGGGGAAACAAGATTAGTTAGACTATTTTATTTGAAACTTCACAGGAGTATTTTTAACAATAAATGAGTAAACATGTGTCTCAGGTTTTTTGAAAATTCAACCCCTAAAGGGAGAAATGTGGCGACAAAGTCTGAGAATCAGCATGGGTATTGTTTTTATGGTTTATCGGATCGCTGATTACGAAAACCACAACGATTTTAAAATCCAACGTGGCGGACGTGAGTAACCATCTCCCCTGTTGGGGTGAAATGGGGTTGAAATGTCTAAATACTAAACCGCTGGTTCTAGAGAGTTCAAATTTGGCACGTAGGTTCCTTATAAGGTGTAGGGATGCACTAAGAAAGGATTTTTAAAACTCACCCCCTAAAGGGGTGAAATGGGGTTCCAAAGTTTGTATGGGGAAACAAGATTAGTTAGACTATTTTATTCGAAACTTCACAGGAGTATTTCTATCGATAAATGAGTAAACACGTGTTTGAGGTTTTTTTTTTAATTCAACCCCTAAAAGGGAGAAATGTGGTGACAAAGTGAAAATCCATTGGTAATGCTTTTATGGTTTATCGGGTCGCTGATTACGTAAACCGCAACGATTTTAAAATCCAACGTGGCGGACGTGAATTAACATCTCCGCTATTGGGGTGAAAAGGGGTTGAAATGTCTAAATACTAAACCGCTGGTTCTAGAGAGTCCATATTTGGAACCTACGTGTCCTTATAAATTCTAGGGGGGCAATAAAAGAAGCATTTGTCAAAAGTCACCCCCCAAAGGAGTGCAATGGGGGTCGTAAGTTTGTATGGGGAAAAAAGATTAGTTAGACTATTTTATTGAAAACTTCCAAGGAGTATTTCTAACGATAAATGAGTAAGCACGTGTTTCATGCTTTTTGAGAATTCAACCCCTAAAGGAGGAGAATATGGTGAAAAAGTCTGAAAATCAACAAGGGTAATGTTTCTATGGTTTATCGGGTCGCTGATTACCAAAACAACAGCGATTTAAAAAACAAACGTAGTGGACGTGAAATACCGTCTCGCCTGTTGGGGTACGATGGGGTTGAAATTACTAAATATGAGTATGGGTGTAATTTTTATGGTTTCTTGGGACGTTAATTACGAAAATGCCACCGATTTTTGAAATTTTATATTGTGGACATGAAAATTCTTGAAAGCATTTGCGCCAAATTGCAATTTAATCGGTCCAGTAGTTTTGCAGCAAATCGGTTGTAACAGAAGGACTGACAGATAGCTACACGTGATCCTATAAGGGGGTTCTATTTTTGCTTTTGAGGTATGGATAGAGACCCGCGTTATCCTAAAAGATTAAAAAAATAGTATTTGTTGGCATCTCGATCGTCGTCAATCGGTACCTAGGCGGGCGGCGCGTTGAGACGGGAGGAGTAATGATCGGGAAACTTCCTGCATCCGTAATAAATACATTCAAGTTTTTGAATAATTATGTTAAGTCATTTCAGAATTCTGAATTACGTTTATCTGGCTTAGAATAATTCATTTTTCATTCATCAACGAAGAGAACCTCAATATCTTACAATAGAACAAGACGTAACTTAGAACATGGCTTAGAATCATTAAACCAATCTCGAATATCCCAAGTCGATAAGCGGAGGCTCGGGACATTATAAAATCTTTATACAAATAAAATGCACACATAACCCGGTGTCTTAGCTTCACTTCGAGTTAGGAATTTTGAAGTGAACTTTATTTGGATACAGTAAAAGCTGAGATCGCTTGATTTGAGTGCTTGAGTTTTCGGTTTGATTTGTTAAAGTTGAGTTGTGATAACATAAAAAGTATTTCCCAGTAATATTAGAAAAACGAAAGTCTTGTGTATGTTTGTTACTTCTTCACGCTAAAACGGCTGGACGGATATGCATGAGGGAAATGCAGATTGCAGATTATACCCTAACTTAACAAATAGCCTACTTTTAAACCTGAAAAAAAGAGCATTGTTCCCGTAGGATGATGTATATTATATAGGCACGCGAGCGAAGCCGCGGGTTAATGCTAGTTTAATTATATAGACATCTTTTTTATCGATATCCTATCCCTAGAACGTGCCCCGAGTTATCCTAGGTATGGTAATTAAATAAGTGGGTACACTAAATTACTCCGAAGTTTTATTTATACGAATGCATAATCATTCCGAATTACCATAATTCCGAAAGCCATGTTCCGGTAAAATATTTAGATTTTTTTTGGGATATCATATAATCAACCTAACCTAATTATAGTATTTAACATTATGATCCATATATGGATATATGTAAATAAAAAACATGTGCATATGTATAGTTGCGTCGCTCGTACATACGTATATTTATGTATATTTACGTCGCCCTTGTGCCGTAAGTGGAATTTTCTCCCGCTACGCAATGTCACTTTCTGGCTGAGGCAAGACGTAAAACTTTAGACAAACCACGGGCGGTAATTCATAAAGACCCAGCACCTCACCTTCGGTTTGGGCCACAAACACCTGCGGTCTGGAACATTCGCTAATTCACCGCCCTTACCGCCCTAGGTATGTAATGTAGTACATTTTGTTTGGAGAAGTTAAAACAGTAATAAAAATTACCATTCTTAATAGGACGACCAGTAGGTACTGGAAACATTATGACGATGGAAAAAATACTCAAGGCTAAGGATGGAAAAAATAACCTATATGCCAAAATAAACATATTTGGAATATAAAAAAAAATAGAACATTGACGCAAAACATGTTCATAGGTAGATTAACAAGTGCGAGTCCGACTCGCGCATGAAGGGTTCCGTACCATAATCGATAACAAGTTTGTTGTATGGGAGCCCCCCTTAAATTTTTATTTCAATTATTTTTTATTTATTGTTATAGCGGCAATAGAAATAGGTACATCATCTGTGAAAATTTCAACTGTCTATCAACGTTCTTGAAATACAGCCTGGTGACAGACGGACGGCCAGACGGACGGACGGAACAGCGAAGTCTCAGTAATAGGGTCCCGTTTTTACCCTTTGGGTACGGAACCCTAAAAATAGACACATACAATGTTTAATTATGCAATCTTTAAAATTAAATAACCATCTTGGTTCTTTATTACAGGTGTATTTCTTTTAAGAAGAGAATTATTATATCTTAGACTAATGCATAATTCATGAGAAAATACACAATATAATATATATATATATTTTTGCTTATCTCATCTGCAACAATCATTGTCAACCATACCACTTAATCCTTATACCTTATTCCGTTGCAATAAGGTTTAAAAATGTATAGTTATCAGTGTCTTGGATTGTATTTACCGCAAGTATGACTCGAGTTTAATTACGGGGTAATTGTTTTATCTAATAGAAACTTTTTAAAAGTTATTTTAAATACATTTTGACTGCTATATTTATTCTCTAGGAAAATCTTATTGAATATTCGGGATATTAAGTAACCTCTTGTTCGCCGTAGTAGGTCGCGGCTGTATTTTCGAGGAGTTATTCATTCAGTTTTTTTTAATAGTGGTGTAGACGGATGTTGAATTATAGATTTTAGGATGATGAAAATATGAAAATAAACTTTTTTTTCGACTTTACATACATATTAAAAACGTTTTATATGTATATTTAAAAAAAAGTTTATCACATTGGGACTTTATGTGTTGGTGTTAAGGTTCAAAAGTGACGAGCCTTTTCATTTCCCCCTGTACAAAACGTCCGAAGTTCCTCTTCTTGTCTGTTTGAGTTATCATTGTTCACAGAGTCTGCGCACGAGTGCTTATTAAGAGAGGTAGGCGCGAGGTCGATTCATTTTGAATGACTCCCGTGTATAGCTCGCTCGTACCTGGCTGAATATAACCTTTTTTTTAATTATTTTTTTTAATTTCGTATTCGAATTTTGAATTGGCCAGTGATAGTGTTGTGTTTGTGGATGCCTGGATTTTTAATTGAAGTGCTTTGTGTGTGTTTTTAGAAAAATATGAATGGTAAGTTTTTAACCCTTTGTATTGTATGTAATTATTTTAATTAATGTATTTATTTAAATTTGTTTAGTGAAATTATTGAGCTGGCTGGGAGGGTAGTTACAAAAAATGCTTTAGATTATTTTCTTACCTATGGTCGTTTTAGATTGCTTTATAATTAATCACAATCACGTTAGTTAAGGGTAAAAAATTGACAATAATAAAAACATTCGATTGTCATACATTTTGAGGTTTTTTAGAGCACCGATGTATTGCGTATTGCAATATTGAATGCCCTTATTTAGACTTTTAAACAAAATGTATACATATAATATATATAACTCTTCCTTCTTGATTTTGGTTTCTTTTCTTTAGTTAAAAATAATCTTTCTAACCAGTTATTTCAGCTTATAGAAATTTATATAACATAATTATGTATATAGTTCGTGATAGCACAATCAGCGGGTACAACAATGTATAGTATGTTTGCACTTATACGCAAGAACTGGTTGGTAGGATTATTTTTAACCAAGGAGTAAACTGGTTTACAGGAATCTTGTATTTTGTTTACATTTTCAAATTTAATCAGTTAACGCGTCACATCAAGCAAGTACATTGAAGTGCTAAAACCGAAAATGTAACTAAGTACGAATTTATTCTCCGTCTCTGTACATAAGTTCCAAAATTGCAAATAAGTGATTTGATACTTATGCAGAAATACATGTGTGTACTTGACATTTCGTTTTTTTAGTTAACATAGGTCGTCTTCTTTAAAATATCATGTATTTTTATTTATAACTAATGAATTACTTAGATGCTTGTAAAAACCTGTTTCCGAAAAGTTAATTCATAAAAAAACATGGAAATTGAAGTCAGCGACGATCAAATTTTACATAGAAACATTGAAATTGAACAACTATTATTGGAGACAAAAACAGAAAAAAATACATATAAAAATAAGAATAAAAAATCGGCATCATATCGGTGCTCCCACTAATGTAACAACAAATATTTTGTTTGGGACAGTGGTTCCTAACCTTTTCTTGATCAGGGACAGCTATTATCTCTTTGCTTTTCACGAGGACAAATAAACAATTGCCTTCAGCGGAGTCTGGCCATGTATCGACCACGATTTAGAAATTGTTCACATATTTTGACCCCTACGGATTACTTGTGATCCGCGTTCCCCTGTCCAAGTAACACGTAGTTTACATAAGCGCTTACACAGACTTAAATTAAATTAAATTAAATTTGTTGTATAAGGGCTGTATAAGCTTATACATCGTGGGTGGTTTGAGACGACCACCTTTACCTAATAGTTATGTATGACTTGATGCGTGTGGAGAAAATGCCCCCTTGAATTATGGAGTGTGTAAAACATGACCTTCTTTTTTGAAATCTGTTGACAATCGAGTATTGGTTCCCTAGTTGTAATACCTAAATAAATAAATCAATATCCTTGACCCGTAATCTATTGCGCTCTCTTCAAATGCAAGACAATGCTGCTATAATCAATCAATGTCAATTATATAATTTAAGTATGGTAGCAAGTTTACCTGTAAACTTCACGGCCACTACGGCCTGATAATACGTTTTCCCTTTATCTATGATAGTATTTACAAACAATCGACATAACAATTAGCCTATTCATAGTTTACTGCGTTACTGACAGTTTTTCGTTGAAGTGATACTAAAATAAACTGTCACTAACATTAATGACTTATAAAAAAATATATAATTTTTCTTTCACATTCTAGGAGCGCATGAGCTTAGTTATACAGGGTGACTTTTAGTCGTGAATGGGAGTGCCTGGGGTGATGGGGAGGGCCACACTGAGCAACTTTTACCCAATCATGAAATCACAAAGAAAAAATACCGCTGTTCCATACATTTTGGGTTATGACTTTATGAGCTATCAATTAACTTTTAAATAGCAGTTATTTTTGCTATTTTGTGGTTGTCGCCATACTAAAAGTTGCTCAGTGTGATCCTTTCCATCACCCCATGCACTATCATTCATGACTAAAATAGTCACCTTGTATTATAGCAAACCTTATATTATAATTTATAGTGTTATAGCAAACGTCAAAATGTTCAATTCTATCAATTCTTCCGGGATCCCCCCTCTTAAGCTCTTACAGTATTCGGCCTGCTGAAGCTGGCATGTTCATAAAAATGATCTCTGTTTGGCCCTATGGTTGACTGGTAGAGAATGCCATTTGGCATTAAGTCCGCCATTTGTACTGACTTGTTTTGTGCAATAAAGTTTAAATAAATAAATCAAAGCTCCTTAATTAGTTGATTAAAAAAAAATTTTATTTTTGACGATGTTTTTTTTAGATCCTGCATATATTTTTGTTTATTTTTTCTTTGAGCATCGAGTTGCTGTCGTACTGAGCTGGACTCACTGAAGCTTTCCATGTAAAATAGTAGTTTATTTTATTGTTCTTTCTTCAGGTTTATTTATCGATTTAATCGATTTCTACCAATTTCCAGAAATACCTACATGTATCGAAACGAAAGATTTGGTCACAACACAACTTTTAGAAAAAACATGCACGTACGTAAACTGCATGTTTCCTTCAACACCCGTGATAAGAAAAAATATAACATGGCTCAATTGTATCAAATAGAAAGTGAAAAACGTTTATAGATACTTGAACAACTACTATGACATTGCTTGTTTTTTAGGGTTCCGTACCCAAAGGGTAAAAACGGGACCCTATTACTGAGACTTCGCCGTCCGTCCGTCCGTCCGTCCGTCTGTCACCAGGCTGTATCTCAACAACGGTGATAGCTAGACACTTGACATTTTCACAGATGATGTATTTCTATTGCCGCTATAACAACAAATACTAAAAATAAAATAAAATAAATATTCAAGTGGGGCTCCCATACAACAAACTTGTTATAGATTATATATATGTATAGGTACGGAACCCTTCATGCGCGAGTCGGGCTCGCACTTGCCCAATTTTTTTTATTCAGTAGGTCGTGCAGATTTACGTTATATTGGACCTGTCATGTATCAAATGTTTGTTTAAAAAAAAACCTACTATAATTCGGGTATAACACTGGGGCCATTCGGTGGCATTGAAATAATACAAAAAAAAAACCAGAAGAGGCAGATCAATTGTCGTATAAACGCTTGGTACTTATTTAAGTCATCGTTCAAACATTGTCTTCCATGACAAAAAGTCGTAACTAACCTACATTTCCACTAATACTCATTCATTTCAAAGTAAGCTGAACACAGATGGTCCATGTTTACTAAGGATTTTTCTAGTAGGTAAACATACTAAGTGCGTCATTTGTCCACTACCGCTATGCATATTTAATGGCTGTTATAATTAATGGAAAACGTAATCTATAGTTATGAGAGGACGTAGGTTAAGTTAGGTAATACTAACAAGATAATAGTCGTTTACTTAAGGCTAGGAATACTGAATTGGAAACTTAGGTGTTAAGTAAACAGTGCTGGCAACTTAGTGCTTATTGAGTCCCACTTAGCATAATTAATATCCAAAATTTTAGCATAAAAATGTTACAATAATATTTCGCAACCTTTTTAGCACTTTTTTTATCAAATGATGACATTGTACAGGCACACACTGGCTTAGGGACCCCTGTTGGGGTGACTATACAAATGATATTATATTTGTATAGGTTATTAGGTAAGTCAGTAAGGTAAGTTTGGTAATGTTCAATTACATTAATTGATAAGTAAGTTAACTATTTATCCAGCGTGTGTCTACACAAACCGCGTACAGCTAAGGGTTGACTATGACAAGGGAGCCTACTGCCCTAAGTCCCTAACCTAACACCTTAACCTACGACTTGTAGCGGGAAATCTGTTACCAGAAGACCTAAGGTAACAGATGGATTCCTACGGGGAGGAACGGGGTGTCTGGGAGTGGTGGTTTTCTTACTGCCAGTCAACCAGGCTCAGTTGACCAATGAAGGGCTTGAGGGTGTCTTCGCCACAGTAAGAGGAACTACTTAGTCTAAGGCGTTGGACGGGACCATACGCTCAGGGAGTAGCCCTGAACACGCATGGGGTAGGGTATGAGAGGTAGTGAAACACCACACGGACAATTGGTATCTAATTTATTTTACTTCCTAACGCTATATATACAAATATCACGAACAGCACACTACTACACATTTTCTTTGTATACTGTACGTGTAAAACGCTAGTTAAGCTTGATCTCAATTTATATTTGCGTAAATTGCATCTAGGTCGCTGATGCATGGATTCTGTTCTCTGAACACATCATGCATCAATATTATTCGCTTTATTGCGCACCAAAAATAAATTTACAAAATAAACGCAATCACATGAATTTGAAAGGGTAGACAACAGGAAACCTATGATGGTTGCCTTTATCCCGTGATAAATAAATGATAAAGCATCTCTCACTCACACCCGCAGTTTGTCAAAAAGTGACAGATGCTTTGTCCACGCGTGCTGCTCCACGCTGCGCTTTCCTATACGTGGTCGCCACTCTAGGACTTTCTGCCCAACGGCCATCCATTCTCCGGGCTCATGGCCTCATGACCTTATTGTGTTACATTAGATAATTGGAAATTATCTAAAACGGTATTATACCATTCATTACGTTATACAAAGTATTGTATATCAAACCATAATAGACCGTTGTGCACCCGGCCACATCTGATCCTAACTTCTGTTTATGACGTCTGTAATTACCTACACATAATAATATAAATACTGATCAATTTAATCATCGCACACCATAATAGATTTTTAATGTGTCAGTCAATGTTTATGTTTATATTTCTTTATCTTCAATATCGTATAGCAAAACCACAACCGCATCGTTTAAAACACCAATATCCGGATAGGATTTTTGTTAACTAAATATTATATCCATTTAATGAAATAATGAAGCTGTAACTAATTTGGAAGATTATTAATATTCACTTCTTTTTTTAAGTATTATAATAATTAAGGAATACTTTCAAATGTATTGCGTTTTTGGTATGTTTGGGGTTATCAAATTTACACACTGTAGGTATAAAGCTGTAACAGTCTATAGATGTTTTTTTTTTAAGACTTTACAAAGGACGATGGGCAAAACGTCCCCACCCACCAACAGAGATGGGACATATCTCATCTTGTAGATCTCAACAATGTGATTGTTTTTCAGTATGGGAACAATCCCCGGAAATATGGGGTTTTCCTGGAAAATCGTGTTTTGTTAAGAGGAATGTGGACAAAATTGGTGCTATTTAACTCATACAAAACGACTACTTATGCATAGGCGGTGGCGCCAATATTAATTTACACTTTTTATTCAACGGTGGGGGCCAATGTTCCCGATCACCAACAGAAATGAAACATATCTCTATTTATAGGCCTTAAAAACATGATGATTTTTCACTAAGACAGCATTCGGCTTAAGCATGGTGTTTTCTTGGAAAATCGTATTTTTTGTTTGTATATATATTTTGTCTATTTACTAACGAGCACTCTGTTTTGGAGGTTGGCCTATGAACGTCCCGTGATAGTTTTCATTTTAAATGTTGTAGTAACTAGTGTTATCTTATTATTACACTATTATATTACTTAAAACTATATTCATGTGCAGATTTTTTATTTCAGTAAACTTGCATTATGCTTCGTATTTAAGTTGTATTGCATGGAACACCAATGTATAATGGTAGTTACTGTTTCTAATTACGTACTTATAATCGTATATATGCGTAAATCAGTATAGTTATAGCCATTTTACACTTTTGATTTAGCAAAATTGCAATTCTTCTACTGTTCACTAGAGTTCGCTAGTGCTAACAACTAGATGTATTAGACTACCGACCTCTGGTGGTGAGTAGATTTTTTTAAATTGCTAATTTTCCAAGATTGAGGGGATTCCTACTGTAGGAGAATGAAGGCCAAGAGGTTAGAAATCGCGATCGCTAAAGGTTTCCTTCCATACAGAAAAACAGATTTTTTAGATTACTACTTTAGAAAACAGGCAATGTCTTTTGTAATTTTTTTTTTTTACACTAAATAAATACAAAATCTAAATAAAAGCTTCTTAAAAATGAGGAAGTACTTCCCCTTAACTTCGTCCGTACAATGTGAAATCTCATGGAAATAGTAACTCTTGCATCGTATCGTAATGTTCTTGACATTGCGTTTATGTAAGAACTGGTCCGTGACTTCAGTCGTGTGTTTTTGTATTTCGTTTACGTAGTTGTATTATTATTTACTTAAAGGTTAACTGGAAGAGATTCGGAATAGGATTGCACTTATATTTTATTAATTTATTATTGTTTTCATGTTTTATAATCGAATCGAAAATTGTAACTTTTTGGAAATGCAACGGTTATAGGTAATTTTTTTTTTTTGTATGTATGTCGGTCCGAGATAGGTAGGTACTATAGAAGACACTGATAACTGTACATTTGTAAACGAATACAAACCTTATTGCAACATTTAAAGGTCTATGGGTGTATAATTAACTGTGTTTTCGTTTGTACGTATAACAATTAATGAAAAAAAATTTTTGAACATTAAAAGTAGGTAAACGTTTAAGTAAACAAATATGATTTTTTTTTTTTTTTTATATCTAGAAGTAAAATACTTAATATTCAGGACACTTCGGTATGAATTGGAACCATGAAATTATTTTAGGAATCGGATTCTATCTTTATCTTTAAGAAAAACTGTACCTTTTTTTTGTAATATATGTTAATACTAAAACCCAGTAAAGATCGTTTTGAGGAACAAAATTAAGTTGTCGTCGTTGGCCTTGAACTAAAGAATAGTTAGTTTTATACATACATTTTATAAAGCTATTAAGTTCACGCAGATAAATAGAAATTAACTAAAATATGCTGATTTCTACCCATCAATGTTACTTATGTATACTTTTAAGAAATATTAAATTCAAGTAAAAACCAACTTTAACAACCTTATATTTTTTTAAATATTCAATCGAATAAAATACGATAATTCCGTATATAATTACCGTATATTATTACTAAAAAGTATATAAGTAACATTGATGGGTAGAAATCATATTTTAGTTAATTTCTATTTATCCGGTGAACTTAATAGCTACTATGAAATGTCATTTCCGAATAAGTATTCAGTTATCGATAAATGTACTAGGTATCGGAAGGATGTCCCTAGTTAATTGACGTTATTGCCACGACCACTTCTATATGGGTGAAGACCAAAAAGTTTGCAACGTTAACTCACCCTTAACACTTTGCACGCCGATCACGAGAATCACTCGGTACGCATTTTTTCTCTAATTCGCCGGCCATTTTAATAACTGCCATGTCTAGCTCGCCGATGACGAGTACCACTCGTGACACTTTTTTTCTTAGAGTCGCGGATAACGAATAGTACTCGTGATCAGATTTCATACTGTTTGTATTAAAATATCGAACACAGTTCGTGATCCGCTTAAAAGCAACGTGTAGAAGAACGTTTAAGCTACCCGCACACATACAATTTATTAACGTGAGGGTTGGGGGAAAGGCATGACGATGCGTCGCCCGCGCTGCCTCGTCAGTGCGCTGAGCGGGCTACCTAACAAATCCATGTTAGAGTTTTTATTTTTTCATAAAACGAGTTCTTTTCAGCGACAGTTTTAAAATAAAAGAAATATTATAAACTCATTGTTTTATTTTTATCATTATAAAATACTAAAACACCTCTTAAATAAAAAATAAATTATGCCTGTATCTACGTTAATTATTATTTTATAAATCTTACAATATCACCGAAAATCGCCGGCGAACCATAGGTGGCACCTTAAAAAATGCGCGGCGTTCTTGGGAAAAAGAGCATCACGAGTGGTGCCCGTGATCAGCTGTTGGAGCGTGGTACCGATTATAACTTACGGCGTGCAAAGTGTTAACTCACTCAATAATAACTCAATAATATTTACTCGCTGAGGGACCTGAGGGTGTTCCAGTTGCATTCGCGCCACTACGTGCACTTCAGCTCGTTTGTAGTGCGCGTGCCGCGGCCGCTCCAGGACACCATCGTGTGTGCTGATTTCTGGCCGAAAGGTGTCGTGTTTCGTCGGTTCCGGGGCAACCTACCAAATCCAACACCCGAGATGTCGGAACAACGGGGCCACGCCGTTTCGCCGTCAAAATAAACATTGTTCGGTTCATGACGCATTGGTGTAAACTGTAATCCCACCAAAAACATTTCATGTAAAAATGGCGGCCAAGACTCATATGGTCTGGCTGTAAAAAAGTTATCAGATGCCTCGAAAAGCCAAGCCCCTAAGCCCTGAGTTTACTAATCCTACACCTTGGCTTCAAAGGTATGGCTTGGCCGTTTCATAAAGTAACGTAAACAAGTCTAATGGACTGTCCGGCCTATATGGTAAGGAATTAAGTTTATATATATTATCATGGAGATATAAACTTAACTTCTTGATATCGTATGGGCCAGACGGTCCGTTGGACTTATTTACGTTACTTTATGAAACGGCCAAGCCATACCTTTGAAGCCAAGGTGTAGGATTAGTAAACTCAGGGCTTAGGGGCTTGGCTTTTCGAGGCATCTGATAACTTTTTTACAGCCAGACCATATGAGTCTTGGCCGCCATTTTTACATGAAATGTTTTTGGTGGGATCTCATTTATTTTTGTAAGGTGCCCTAGTCTTTTTCATTTATTTGGGCCATAGCGTCTGTAAGTAAGTAGTAATAATAGCAAAAGCGTTATGAGCATGTGAGTCTTGGCCGCTAATTTTACATGAAATGTTTTTTTGGTGGGATCTCATTTCTTTTTGTAAAGTAGTTTTTAATTTTTAGGTTTATTTTTTTATTTTTATGTGCCGTAGCGTTCTAAGTAAGTAGTAATAATTGTGTATTTAAGAAATACTTACGTTTAGCCCCCATTATGGAAAACCCATACAAACTTTCATCCCCTTATTTAAAGGGTGGGGGGTGATTTTCTAAAAATCCTAGAATATATATTTTATTATTTATAAATAATAAAGGAGTCCCTATATCAATTTTCAGACCTCTAGTATCAAAATTTGCAGAAGTCTCATACAAACTTCCATCCCCTAGTTTAAGGGGTTGGGGGGTAAAAGTTCCAAGTTTCAGAATTATTCTATTGTTTGTGTACTAAACCTAGCTTACATACCAAATTTCAGCTTTCTAGGTCATCGGGAAGTACCCCAGAGGTTTCTGATACGTCAGTGAGTGAGTGGCAAAATCGGCGTATTTTAGGTACCAATTAAACCTAAAGTATAAAAGCTAGATCAATTAAATTAAGTACATTTCATATGTTCCCTAACTGCATCTTATCCTGTGAATTTGGGCGCTCTTGTGTTAACTGGGACAAAGCTATGAGGGTTTGAAAATGAGACGAAACGGTTCGAGAAAAGGTAGGTAGTGCCCCGCTTCTTTTTTGCTCGTCTTGGCGGGGGCACTACCGTGCCCCCAGATACGAAGTCGAAGTGTAGATATGGAAGTAGTAATAATTGTGTATAAGAAATACTTACGTTTAGCCCGATATATACTACTTTTATCGCCCATTATGGAAAACCCATAAAAACTTTCATCCCCTTATTTAAAGGGTGGGGGGTGATTTTTTTAAAATCCTAGAATATGTACTTTATTATTTATAAATAATAAAGGAGTCCCTATATCAATTTTCAGACCTCTAGTATCAAAATTTGCAGAAGTCTCATACAAACTTCCATCCCCTAGTTTAAGGGGTTGGGGGGTAAAAGTTCCAAGTTTCAGAATTATTCTATTGTTTGTATACTAAACCTAGCTTACATACCAAATTTCAGCTTTCTAGGTCATCGGGAAGTACCCCAGAGGTTTTGATACATAAGTGAGTGAGTGGCAAAATCGACGTATTTTAGGTACCAATAAAACCTAAAGTATAAAAGCTAGATCAATGAAATTTAGTACATTTCATATGTTCCCTAACTGCATCTTAACCTGTGAATTTGGGCGCTCTGGTGTTAACTGGGACGAAACTATGAGGGTTTGAAAATGAGACGAAACGGTTCGAGAAAAGGTAGGTAGTGCCCCGCCTCTTTTTTTTTCGTCTTGGCGGGGGCACTACCGTGCCCCCAGATGTTATGTTACCTGTTTTTCAATAAATAAATAAATAAATAAATAAATATTTGTGTCAAAGTCTCCATTGTGCGACGACAGTTAACCTTTCAATAACGTACCTACCTTAATGTTCTATTTTAAGGTTCCTTATTGTATCGTTATTTTTTGTCGCACAACGGAACTTTCTCAATTGTTTTTAATTCCTCGCTAACTACGACTTAATTTCCCATATCTGTTAGTAACGATAATAAGACTTTGCATTATTGTCAACCTTCGCTGACTGCCACAAATGGAGTGACACACTATAAAAATGTTGATACCCTAGTTCACACTCGTACTAATAAAAAAAAATTGCCAGTGAAATTTAAACCACATAGAGTTGTGCACTAACGTCCTAATTGCAACAACTTTTCCGAAAAGTTAGTACGAGTGTGAACTAAGATGTCGATGTATTGGTTTCCTCATTTCAAAAGAAATAAACTAAATATTATGTTTTATCTTTTTATGCCTTATTATTTGCTGGAAGGTCACTTGGTTTTTGTCAGGATACTTTCATTCGCTTCTATTTGCATTTTTTGTAAACATTGCGTTAAGTAAAGAAATTTTATAACTTGATAATTAATAGTAGAAGCAATAAAAATATTTGTAAAAATGATAAACGTAACTTAGAAAGTTAAAGCTTTTGTACAGGTTTCGATGAAAGCGAGTTAAGTTTGCGTTCAGGTTTTTTTATGGTTCTTTTGTTTGCCGACTAGTTTGTTTTTTGTTTCCTAAATAGATACCTGGCAACTGATTCGAGAGTACTTTGAGATAACGCCAAATAAGCGACTTCGCAACGCGATGTTTGCAATTCGAGTTATGTTTGCGCCTGATACTTTATTGTAGCATATAAGTCAGATGCTAACTTAAGATGGGTACTGGGTATGTATATCCTCTATGGAAATATATCCGTGATATTTTATTTATTTAATTGCACAAAACAAAAGTACAAACAAATGACAAACTTAATGCCAAAATGTTCTATTCTAATTCTGTAGCAGTCAAACATAGGGCCAAATGGGTGCAGACTTGCAAAGTAGAAAATCAATCGTTCTGAGAGCATCTAAGATATAAGTGAATATATATGTTATATAACATAACTAATATACTATAAGAAATATATATGGAGTTAGGATCCTGATCAATTTTATTGCATTGATTTTCTCCCGCAAAATTGGCCGTTTTTGCATGCTACCCTCTCCTATTTATATTTAGAAATAAGTAAGTTATTGTTTTCTCAGTAAGTGATTTATGTAAATCTTTTAAGAAATAAATGTCTTAAACCATATATAAAGGGTTAGGTTATTTACCTTTGAGACATTATTGTAACGCACTGCATTGTAAAGCTTTTGTTTATTCAATCCTAATTACCGTAAACCGTGGTGACTTTGAAATACCGTAACTACTTTTACGGAAACTACCTTTAAAGAGAGTATTTACGCCATTTTCTTTGTTATTATTAACAATGCATTTATAATCTATTATTTCATTTAAATAAAGTCTCCCCGATCTGTACAGTGCGTTTACGTTAATTTTTAATTTCCTTTTTAAAACTTTATTTAATCAAGGGTCCTGGGAAACTGAATCTCAATGAATGCTTAAGACTAACGTTATCACACAGTCGCACACTCAATTAATTTAATTGTCCGAGTGAATTAATCCTTATTAAGTGCAATTAGACAACATTACAGTACCATACAACGCTCCTCTACAATGGATATAATATTTATCTACAATACTAGCAAATCACGCGCAAAATCTTTTTTTTAATGAGTTAATTATAAATTTGTGTAATAGCTACTAAGACACCAACGTAAATATATTTCGTCAACATACCTACACTGGGATCCATTTGTTTCCTCGAAACTTATTTCGTCGAATGTCTCATTTGAAAAATCATTTTTCATAATTTCGGCCATGTTTCAAGGCGAAAGAATAATTTCATAGAACGTCTCGTCATCCAGGGCAAAGTGGAAGGAACCAGATCACGTAGAAGATCACCCACGCGATGGACCGACTTGATCAAATCAGCTGTAGGCGGACCTTTGCATGAGTGCACCAGAATGTCCGTGAATCGCGAGAAATGGCGTTATAACTATATCATACGGCGAACAACAAGAAGCAGTTGATCACGACCACTCTGTGAAGAGTGAAACGACTAAGAAAAAGTAGTCATATATTTTTCACAATTCTTGTGAATAGCATCATATTGATTAGGGTAGGTTAGGTTTGTTTTATAACAATCTCAAACAGTTTACGGTTGCAAAGAATGCTTTCTTTGAAATTATTTTTTGGCGAATTGAATCATTGGCCGAAAAGTTTTTCTAGGAGGCAATATACCTAAACAAACACAAACCCAATGTAAATTATTTATTTCAATTAGAATTTTAGTTTCATTATTTCAACTTTAAATTTTTATTGCATTATTTTAATTTTTAATTCATTATTTCAATTTTATTTTTTAATTTCTTTTTTTGAAATAATTGATTACATTTGCAGTTGTAAAAATGCATGCTCTATCGTGACTCAAAATATTTGCATGCCTATTAGTGATACACCTACATATAAGTTCAATGTAACATCCACAAACATAATAAGTAATATGTTTACAAATAAATTATTTGACTTTGACCCCCTCTTCTGTGTAGCTTTTTGAATAAATTATGGTTTTCACATTCCATACCTCGCTGTTTCAACAGCACCGGGGAATCGTTTTTAATTTCAACTTTTAGGAATTCCCCATCATTCTTAGAAAAGTAAAAAAAAAAAAAAACATATTTTTTTATATTTTGTACACTGAAATAATTTTAATTAAAAAAAAACTGTATTTTGCACTGGAAGTCTACCCTAATTACGAACATACGAAACAATAGAGCCAATGCAGCCTTTCAAAATAGGAAATTATAGGCCCTTCAGTCAATCTTCAGCCAACGCAGTAATCAACCTTAACCAAACAGCCATTAAGCAATTTTCTTAATGCTACGACAATTATTCATTGTTCGATGCCACTAGTATTTAGTGTATTACTGATACACAGCTATCTTTACTTCTGTGACGCTTGTTGGTAAAAGAAAAAAAAAACGACCAAGTTCGAGTCGCACTCGCGAACATTCCATATACCTTCTCTCACTCGCACCTACTGCAACCCGCAATGTAGACTGATGTTGAAATATATAACATGCCGCAGTTGTATAAATAAAGTTAGCACAATATGTCATGTAATTTTTTTTGTATTTTTTTTAAATAGGTGTTTCGAAGGTTTTATGTTTTTTTTTATTCAAAAGAAATTCTAAAATTGTTTTCAGAATCCTTATAATTAAAAAAACCAATAATCGTGCGACAACTATGAACTTACATGCATTTTTTCACGGTGAAAATGGCAAATACTATTGGTATCCAACCCAAAAATGACGGCACATGTAGGAGGCCATGTATAGAGCGTTTTTAGCGCACCGTAGGAATGTTGAACTTTGACGGTCATTTATGACTTTAAGAGCAGTCTACGTAGTTAGTCCCATATAGACATTTGGATCCCAATAAAAAATAGAATCGATTGACATCCTCAAAGAAAATTGTCAACACACCCATTATGCATATATTTTTAAACATAATATGAAGAGCATCTGGTTTCTGGTACCATTAGCCGTATACGCGCAAACGATCCAAGAACATGGTAAACACGAACTTTGAATACTTTTCTCGCAAGTGGGTTCGTTTAACGAACATCAATCTTTCCTAGTAAGTGTACCGTGTTCGTTGCGTGTTCGATCTTTGTCTTCACCATGCTTCTGTTCATTCGTACGTACACGTCTAAAGATAAACCTACCTCTCTGTGCTCCTCCATAGGATTGTTGAATATTATCGGTCATTTCACCCCTATTTCATTAAATGTTTGTACTTTGTGCTATAGTTAGAGAGTTCAATTTACAAACAGTTTTTATATTGTGGGCTGGTTCCCTTTTAGCATAAATACGTCCAATTTTAATGTATAGAAATAATGATGTTACAAAATGAATAAAAACAAATTGCATAATCTACAAAGTAATAATAGTCAAGTTGCAATAGTTTTTATGACTATTGAACGGCACCCACAAACCAAACCAAACTATTAATCTTTAAGTAACTATAGTTACTCAAAGATTAATAGTTTGGTTTGGTTATTGAAAATGAAGAATTATTGCTTAACAAATTCTATATCATTGCATTTTTTATTAATGTTTTGAGTAATCGTTCATCGCCCGTGTATTTTAATTGAACAGTTGACGTACAAAACGATTACGTTGATTTCAATAATACTAATTCCAATAAAGCATGACTTGTGTATTTTACGCAAGTATCTGTGACCTATGCGGATCTCAAATCGTTTCGAGATGCTTGCTATGCAAATTAATGATCAAACGAACTTAAAAAATGAAGTTCGATCACAATTATGTGAATAGCTTCATTCGACGCGATTTGTAGTTTACATAGTGTAAACTAAAATCCACAGACCTACGGACTAAATTGACAAATGACTGACAAGTAAAATGATACCAGGAACAGCAAAATAAAAATAGTGAAGGGTATATGTCGATAACAATATATCGACAAGTTGTAAAGTACAAATAACAGACTAGTTTAAATCAAAAATAAGTATATTAGTTTCAAATAAGAGGTACAAATTTTGGTTTGTTTAATTTTTGAGGTAGTGGATGGATAAAATGCGTTTTTACCCACTAGTTTTAAAGCATAAAAAGGTTTCCGAGCCTGTAGGTAAAAAAGAAAACACCTTGTCCGACGATAACTAGTCTTTATTATAAAATATTATTCATTCCCAGGCTCCGTTATTTCGTCATCTTCATCATCATCATCACTTACATTTATAATAAAACGATCCGAAACATTGTCCACGGGTTTCAGAGGCGAAGTAAACTTCTCTTCTTTGTATTCCCTCAAAACTTTAAAAACTGAACTTCTCAAAATACCAAGAATTTCGGATGTTTTCATGACACACTCGTTTTTATTGACATGAATGTCTTTTGGGATATCTTGTTCGTGCAATCTGTCTACCATCTCATTGTTAATATAAACGTAAACTCGATGAATCGTCTCTTTTTCAGTTTCACTAATAGATTTGTTTCTCTTTTTTGTCGGAGGCGAACATTTTGATGAACATGGCTCTGGTCCCGAATCTTGCGAATCCATAGTGACACGTAACAATTTCAATAAACACTCGTAATAGCAATGATAACGTATATCGTTACATACATAAAAGTAGTTTGTAAACAGCGGTCAACTATTTCTGAAGATACCCGCTTTTTTTTGTTAAAAAGATGGACCACATTGTTGGGAATTTGAAAATAAAGAACAATAATTTTATTAATTCATTTAATTAAATGTATGTATTCAATAAACTACCAATTATCATAAATATATAATTTTCATGTACATTATTGCTGGTTTGACATTAAATTTTTATCTGTAATTAGGGGTCTACAGACCTTTTGATCTGTCAAAATCACTGAAAAAAGTTGGTATATATAGATTAGCCGATCAAATTGCCAATTTGATTGTCCCGTCTGGGTGGACCTTAAACCTACGATGTAACAATAATTTTAATATCGATGAGAACGACACTGGCCAAACTGTGGCAACATTTGTTCATACTTACTTGTCAATTTGGTCCGTAGGTCTGTGGATTTTACTTTAGTAGCATAGCATCCCCAAGCATCTGAGAGGAGACTTTCGAATGGGACCAGTGAATGCGACGCTAACGTAATGGCTACTAAGTCTGTGTTGCAAAATCTCGGTTTTATTATTAACTGCGAAAAGAGTTGTTTTAATCCGACAACAGAATGCAAATTTTTAGGTTAATAAACGATATTGCCACATTAATCATCATCGTCAACGAAAAATAGGGGTGTTATAATTTTAACATGTGTTTAAGCGTGTCTTTTCTGCCATCATAGCTCCCAAACAGATGGACCGCGTTTTTGAACGAAAGACTTGTCCGTCGAGATGGTTCTTAGCTATGTTTGGTCGAAATAGGGCCAGTAATTTACAAGATATTTAGCTTTAATTGGAACATGTGACAAGATCTCAGCAAATATTGAACCTAAGAAGTATTTTTTTTTGATATGTTCAGTTTTAGTAGCGTTTTTACTTTTTTTATATCACTCATTGAATAAAAGGCTTATGATTACCAGCTACTTGTGTCGCGGGTGTTTAATTTTTTTTATGTAATTTTTTTTAGGTTATTTATTTTTCATCACATTTGCTCGTAAAAGATGGTATTACATGCGGGTGTACTGAAGGACTAAGGCCTATATAGTTCCCGCGGGAGTTATAAATTGACATAACTCCCTCGGGAGTTATGGTTTTAGTTTTAAAAATATAGTATGCACACGCAGATTACTTCAGACTAAGGAGGTTTCAATCCAGCCAAGGTTTTTTGTTGTATCAACAAAACTTGCCTACCAGCAAATTTTATTGTGTATTGAATTAATACGGTATATGTAACTGCATTAATATTTATGTTTTACAATAATTATTTTATTAAATTACATTTTGAATTATCGTTACAATCTGGCAGTATAGCCTGTCAAGTTTCTAAACGAAACGCAGTTCTTAGCATTATCTGTGGTAGACGACACAAAAAAAATTGGGCAAGTGCGAGTCTGACTCGCGCATGAAGGGTTCCGTACCTATATATATGTATATATAGGTATAACAAGTTTGTTGTATGGGAGCCCCCCTTAAATATTTATTTTATTTAATTTTTAGTATTTGTTGTTATAGCGGCAATAGAAATACATCATCTGTGAAAATTTCAAGTGTCTAGCCATCACCGTTCTTGAGATACAGCCTGGTGACAGACGGACGGACGGACGGACGGACGGACAGCGAAGTCTCAGTAATAGGGTCCCGTTTTTACCCTTTGGGTACGGAACCCTAAAAAGGAAAAAGGTTATTAAATTATTGGTTAGGAACTATTTAGTTTTGTAACAAACTAGATGGTAAGATTCTGTGTATATTTGTTTTCTGTTTTAAGCTGATGGCCGTTTTGCCAGTGCTTATAGTAAATTAAAAAAATATATACAGAAAAAAGTTGGTTGTCAATCGTTATCGTTTAATGTTTATTTTTGGCTTATTTATTTGTTATTTACTCCAAAATGTGATGAAAAATATTGTGTGTAAGGCGGGTAGTAAGGAGATTACAAACTCAGGACATTAAAAGCCCTCCGCCTTCGACGTCGTGCTTCTAATAGGCCTTCGTTAGTAATCCCCTACTTACTACCCTTATGACACAATATACTATATTTAATCTTTATAGCACTTATTTAAATACAGAAGTAAAAGTACAAATATTGCTACCAGTCAACCACAACGTCCAATTTCTCCGCGATACAAACAATTCGATTATGGAACGATCTCTTTCTTCCCATCAGGCAAAATCAGAGCAAATTCTCCTTCGTTCTGCAAATGTCTGTAAACTTTTCAGTTTTAGGAACACTATTCTACGCAATTGGTTTTTAGTTTGCATTCTAAGTTTTTAAATAGATTATGTAACACATGACATACAACTGCATACCTGGATTCCCGCGATACAGACCTTGCCTACACTGAAAAAACGGTGAGGGTTGATTTTACGAAAGTCACTTTAGTTGAATTTGATTTAGTAATATTTACCCTTTTTGTAGTTAATATTACGAAATCTAAAAGATTAAAATTACGAAACTTGTTTATGTTGACATTCAAATCAGCATTTACAAAAGACTTTCGTAGATTTTACGAAACTGTTTAGTTAGGGTTACCAAAGTGCAGTAGTAAAATTAATACAATTTTAGTTTAGTAAATTCAATTATTTTATTTAATAGATTTTACGAAAGTACACAGTTACATTTACGAAAGTAGATGGTATAATTTACGAAACCCGTCACTTAAGTAAGTATTACTAAACCTTTTGATTGATTTTACAAAACTGTATGGTTGATTCTACGAAACAAACATTGTGATTTTTTTTTGAAACTACAAAACTCTATTAGTTGATGTTACAAATGTTGCTTTCGTTGAAGCAACTAAATCTTTTAATTGATTTTACAAAACTGTATGGTTGATTCTACGAAACAAACATTGTGAATTTAATTAAAACTACTAAACTCTATTAGTTGATGTTACAAATGTTGCTTTCGTTGAAGCAACTAAATCTTTCAATTGATTTTACAAAACTGTATGGTTGATTCTACGAAACAAACATTGTGAATTTAATAAAAACTACTAAACTCTATTAGTTGATGTTATAAATGTTGCTTTCGTTGAAGCAACTAAATCTTTAAATTGATTTTACAAAACCGTATGGTTGATTCTACGAAACAAACATTGTGAATTTAATAAAAACTACTAAACTCTATTAGTTGATGTTACAAATGTTGCTTTCGTTGAAGCAACTAAATCTTTTAATTGATTTTACAAAACTGTATGGTTGATTCTACGAAACAAACATTGTGAATTTAATAAAAACTACTAAACTCTATTAGTTGATGTTACAAATGTTGCTTTCGTTAAAGCAACTAAATCTTTTAATTGATTTTACAAAACTGTATGGTTGATTCTACGAAACAAACATTGTGAATTTAATAAAAACTACTAAACTATATTAGTTGATGTTACAAATGTTGCTTTCGTTGAAGCAACTAAATCTTTTAATTGATTTTACAAAACTGTATGGTTGATTCTACGAAACAAACATTGTGAATTTAATAAAAACTACAAAACTATTAGTTGATGGTACAAATGTTGCTTTCGTTGAAGTAACTAAAAGTGTCATTTGTATGATAGCACAGCCTTTTATAGAATTCCTTGGCGTGAGACATTTTTAGCTGATAGCGGATGTCGATACAGTTAGCTGTAATAACACAAATTGCAATAGAAGACCTATGTCCATTATAGTCCGTTTTCGAGAAAAAATATCAAAGTTGATATTTTGGAGTGTGTTGGAAATAGGATAAGAACAATTTTTTCACTATAATCCAAAATTGAAAGCAACTATTAGTAGCTGTATTTTAACACGTACAATTATGAGTTATTCAAGCTTTACTCCATATCTGAATTGTAATTGGAAACCAAGATATTGACATAAACTTAAATTTTAGTTTTTATTCATTATTTTTTTATATCCGTCAATAGCGTGCGAAATTTTATTTTCAAGTTATTGTCCACCTTATGATCTACCGCTAATTTAAAAATCAGTTATGATATGCTTGGAGACGCGAAATTATTCACAATTGAAGATAGATGTTGAGCGCCTACGAAATAACTTATAGCAAAAGTACGAGACTGTGTATGATAGTTTGCTATTTAAATCATGTGTCAATGTTAACTGTTAATAGAATGAGCGTAATCGCTGTCCACAGCTTCACATTCTCCTAACATATTCGCGGCTACCCCCGGAGCGGGAGGGGTACCCGCATTGGCGCCATCCATAGCTTCGCGAACAGCGTTATCTTAATCGCTACTGACGTTTAATAATATAACGTGTGCACATTATTGCCATATTAAAGCTGTTTGTAGCGCCACTATCCCTGGACCGGACCGGACTTATGGTGTTCAACCATTTACTATATAAAGCGGTAAAACTAAAACTTATTTGTAGGAAACGTAACTAAAAAAAAACGATTGCCTACTTCTTGTGGGTTCGAATCCCGGCCAGGGCAAATATTTGTGCAAATATTTGTTCTTGGGTCATGGATGTTATCTATATATGTATTTATATATTATGTATATCGTCGTCTAGTACCCATAGTACAAGCTTTGCTTAGTTTGGGACTAGGTCGATTTGTGTATGATTGTCCCTTAATATTTATTTAGGTATATAAAGCCGTTTAGTATAAAATACTAAACAAAAGATTGGTATTACGATACCTTGTTTAGTAGATTCTACGAAAGTGCAATAGTAAAATTTACTAAAGCCGTTTAGTATAAAATACTAAACAAAAGATTGGTATTACGATACCTTGTTTAGTAGATTCTACGAAAGTGCAATAGTAAAATTTACTAAAGCCGTTTAGTATAAAATACTAAACAAAAGATTGGTATTACGATACCTTGTTTAGTAGATTATTTCCTTCACTTCAACAATAATGTACCAAGTATTAGGACTGGTCAAAAATCAAAAATCAAAATGCGTTACAGACGTATCTGCTTTTTTCTTTTTATAAGTAGGTCGATGTTTTACTTACAACCTACGTTAAAAAGCAGTAACTTAATGGCTAAATTCGCCAATAAGTCAGTGAAGCGTTTAACTTCTCACATAATAATTTGTACCTGTAATTGGGTTACCTTTAGTATAACTGTGATACGCGACACTGTCGTGCGACATATATCTACTACCAGTCACATTCCTTTCAATCAGACTCATCTCGCATATATGGAAGTGCTAGAAGGTGTGAACTTTGTCTGGATTTTTTTTTCCTTTATTGCGGTCGGGTAAAAAGTATCCTATGATGGTTATCATTAGCTATTTCGACGTGATAAAAGGACAAAGAAAAAGACCCTATGTCCATTATAGTCCGTTTTCGAGAAAAAATATCAAAGTTGATATTTTGGAGTGTTGGAAATAGGATAAGAACAATTTTTTCACTATAATCCAAAATTGAAAGCAACTATTAGTAGCTGTATTTTAACACGTACAATTATGAGTAATTCAAGCTTTACTCCATATCTGAATGGTAATTGGAAACCAAGATATTGACATAAACTTAAATTTTAGTTTTTATTCATTATTTTTTTATATCCGTCGATAGCGTGCGAAATTTTATTTTTAAGTTATTGTCCACCTTATGATCTACCGCTAATTTAAAAATCAGATGATATGCTTGGAGACGCGAAATTATTAGCAATTGAGATGTTGAGCGCCTACGAAATAACTTATAGCAAAAGTACGAGACTGTGTATGATAGTTTGCTATTTAAATCATGTGTCAATGTTAACTGTTAATAGAATGAGCGAAATCGCTGTCCACAGCTTCACATTCTCCTAACATATTCGCGGCTACCATCGGAGAGGGAGGGGTACCGGCATTGGCGCCATCCATAGCTTCACGGGCAGCGTTATCTTAATCGCTACTGACGTTTAATAATATAACGTGTGCACATTATTGCCATATGAAAGCTGTTTGTAGCGCCACTATCCCTGGACCGGACCGGACTTATGGTGTTCAACCATTTACTATATAAAGCGGTAAAACTAAAACTTATTTGTAGGTAACGTAACTAAAAAAAAACAATTGCCTACTTCTTGTGGGTTCGAATCCCGGCCAGGGCAAATATTTGTGCAAAAATTTGTTCTTGGGTCATGGATGTTATCTATATATGTATTTATATATTATGTATATCGTCGTCTAGTACCCATAGTACAAGCTTTGCTTAGTTTGGGACTAGATCGATTTGTGTATGATTGTCCCTTAATATTTATTGGGAACAATTTAAACGCTCACTAAAATGGCTTTTATACCCCAATAATAAATTCCAAATAAAATTAATTGCCTCCATTTAATATAAATTCACTCTATACAGTGCTCCCAAATTAAATCATTTTGTATTCCAAAATCGATATACATTACACCAATAATTTTGTTGAGTCAGAATATCTTTTTGCTTCCCAAAATGGGTTTTTTGCTTCTCAAAATGGATTTTTTGCTCACCAAATATTGTTTTCATAAAACATCAAAATGATTACCAAAAAATATCTTTTTGCTTCCCAAAATGGATTTTTTGCTTCCCAAAATGGATGTTTTGCTCACCAATATTGATGTTTTGCTCACCAAATATTGTTTTCATAAATTAGTGTTTCAGCTAGGTATCCACCTAATCGGCCGCCGTAGCCGCGGGCCGGGTTAGGTTAGGTTAGTTTTTTTTTGTATATCCCTAAAAAACGCTCCATAATGTGCAGTAGTCATTATTAGCTATGCTATATCAATTTGAAATTTTCTCCATACAAATCGTTTTTTTTTTCGATATTTTCCGAATTTGACCGAATTTCCGGACAAGATTTCAGATTCATATTTTTGAGCCCCGAGAGCCCCTCGATAACGAGTTTTAGCCGCCTAGGACCAATTTGAAATTTTGAATCGTTTTTTTTTCGATATTTTCCGAATTTGACCGAATTTTCGGACAAGATTTCAGATTCATATTTTTGAGCCCCGAGAGCCCCCCGATATCGAGTTTTAGCCGCCTAGCACCAATTTGAAATTTTGAAAAAAAAAACGATTTTTTTTCGATATTTTCCGAATTTGACCGAATTTTCGGACAAGATTTCAGATTCATATTTTTGAGCCCCGAGAGCCCCTCGATAACGAGTTTTAGCCGCCTAGCACCAATTTGAAATTTTGAATCGTTTTTTTTTCGATATTTTCCGAATTTGACCGAATTTTCAGACAAGATTTCAGATTTATAATTATTTTTGAGCCCCGAGAGCCCCCCGATACCGAGTTTTAGCCGCCTAGCACCAATTTGAAATTTTGAAAAAAAAAAAACGATTTTTTTTCGATATTTTCCGAATTTGACCGAATTTTCGGACAAGATTTCAGATTCATATTTTTGAGCCCCGAGAGCCCCCCGATACCGAGTTTTAGCCGCCTAGCACCAATTTGAAATTTTGAAAAAAAAAATCGTTTTTTTTTCGACATTTTCCGAATTTGACCGAATTTTCGGACAAGATTTCAGATTCATATTTTTGAGCCCCGAGAGCCCCCCGATACCGAGTTTTAGCCGCCTAGCACAAATTTGAAATTTTGGTGAAAAAAGCCATTTTGGTGAGCATTTAGTTTTTTGCCTCAGCAAAAATGACTAAAATGGAATTTCCACCGCTGTCACCATGTAGTGAAACACACGCAAGCTAGTTCAACACTGATTTTATTAAATAGAATGTAGGTAGACTTACAACAACGAATACCCTATATTACATATACTACAGAAGTAATAATATACAATAATGGTGTCATCCATTTGACAGTAGTAATATAGATTATTTGGTCTGAAATTAACTTTTTAGGTGTTCATATATTTTTATAGGATGTAAGAAAAAGAATTATTTGCTTTATTTATAGAATAGTTGGGATACACTATTTGGTGTGCATTCATCCGTTTTGGTGAGCATTAAGAATTTATTGGTAGTAATTTATCAATATATTTGGTAGGCGTTTAATCATATTTGGTAGGCGTTTAAACACAAGCCATATTTATTTATATAAAGCCGTTTAGTATAAAATACTAAACAAAAGATTGGTATTACGATACCTTGTTTAGTAGATTCTACGAAAGTGCAATAGTAAAATTTACTAAAGCCGTTTAGTATAAAAATACTAAACAAAAGATTGGTATTACGATACCTTGTTTAGTAGATTATTTCCTTCACTTCAACAATAATGTACCAAGTATTAGGACTGGTCAAAAATCGAAAATCAAAATGCGTTGCAGACGGTCTTAATCTGAATCTACCCATAGGGGCGACCGGGGAAAATTGTGTCTGACTTTGGGTTTGGGTGAACTGGGGGGAGGGCATAGGCCTTCCCGAAAGTGAGAGATATGTATCTTGTGATTCATTGGGGACGATATCCATCCCATCCTGTGAAAATGGGGACGATTGGACAATGTTTTGGGCGGCACTTCCGCATCCGAGGAGGTGCGCATCGTGGCTATTTTTCACATCATTTGACGGCACTCTCGCCGTTTTTACGGGGGCGCTTTTGCCTGCACACCTCTGTCCAGGGGGCCTCCTCTGAGTCGTGAAATTGGGAGTCTATTATATCGGGGTGTGCAGGCACAACCGCACGCGTTTGGTCATATTATCAATCTACCGTACATAATACTTCCCTCGTATTTACGAAGTAGGTAATATTAAGTAATTACATACATATATTTAGGTAAGTATTTACTATCAGAATATTGCAATAATATTAATTGTGCAACATTACATAGTAGGTATTAAGTATTTACATATACATCTTTAGGTAAGTAAGTATTTACTATCAAAATATTGCAACAGGTCGGTGTGTAGCAAAGCAAAGGGGAACCAGGACTTAAAAAATGTTCGACAGGTGTGATGTCATATTGACACCTATTTGTTATGATGCTATCGTATAGAGGATGCTAAAATAAGCATGTTTATTAGGGGCAACTTTTTTAAAACTTGATAATTACCGAGATATTGAGGTTCAAACATTATTAATTTTAAAGGGTTCCGAGACAGACAAATTTCGGAGACGAGTAATTTATGTCAATATAACTCATTCAACGGTAAAAACAGTAGTACAATTTTATTGGGCTTCTTATTTGCAGAAAAATGGAAAATTTACGCGAATTTAATTAAAAAAAAATTGGGGTTGCTGGGGAGATGCTCTACAGCAACTCCGAATTCAATGAATTGTACTCTCGATCTATTGAGGTACATTTTTTTTTAAGTATGTACTAATTCAGTACATATTGTGTACATCATTATTACGTCCTAATAAATCACAAAACAGACAGTGGGGTTTCCAGGGAACATGACGTCACAATTTCTATGAAATGTGCCTCCGCAGTTTTAGGTACATTTTCCATTTGTACCTAATAGTGTAAAATTATGGTCAAAAACGTTGCGCATAGATTAAAAAACCGGCCAAGTGCGAGTCGGACTCGCGCACCGAGGGTTCCGCACAAACACTTTTCATCCCTAAGTGGTTAAGGTAAGTTTGCACCAGGGATTGAAAAACCGCAAAAGACCGGTACTTTTAAATAAAGGTATCAATTGAAAAGGTACCCAACGGTAACGGTACCGAAGTAAATAAATTATTTTTTTTTTTTATTTATTTATTTCAAAAAAGCATGGTACACATTTTACAACTAATTTCGCCAAACACGAAGTTTATTGGCGAGTATTGCACTCACTTTTTTAACATTAGTACCATTAAAATCTTAACTAGGACGCCTTTTAACGAAAACGATCCAATCCACACAAAAAGAAATGATGTGAGCTGTACACTCAGGGTTCAAATTTTAATTTTTGTTTTGTGCGGGTTGGATCCCTATCCTTAAAATACGTTCACTTACTTAAAAGTAGGTAGGTAACTATTTGCCAGACACTTTAGATTCTTTAGAATCAAACTAAGTAGGTAGGTAGTAACCATAACAGTAAGTGTTACACTAAGACGGGGCATCTAATAGCATCTTTTTTAATCTATTCTTAAAAATACTTTTAGTGGCGCATTCATCTTATGTTAATGTTAATGTTATAGGTACTTTTATAAAACGGTACCGTTAAGATTGACCGTTTCAAGCGTAGGTACCTAAGCGAAAAATAAACTATAACGGTACCGTTAAGATTGACCGTTTCAAGTGTAGGTACCTGACCGAAAAATGAACTGTACAATTACGCTGACCGATACAACGATTATCACAATGATTTCGGTTTGAGTATCGGGTACCCGAGGGTTCCGCACAAACACTTTTCATCCCTAAGTGGTTAAGGTAAGTTTGCACCAGGGATTGAAAAACCGCAAAAGACCGGTACTTTTAAATAAAGGTATCAATTGAAAAGGTACCCAACGGTAACGGTACCGAAATAAATAAATGTTATAGGTACTTTTATAAAACGGTACCGTTAAGATTGACCGTTTCAAGTGTAGGTACCTGAGCGAAAAATAAACTATAACGGTACCGTTAAGATTGACCGTTTCAAGTGTAGGTACCTGACCGAAAAATGAACTGTACAATTACGCTGACCGATACAACGATTATCACAATGATTTCGGTTTGAGTATCGGGTACCCGATACTCAAGTATAAAGCTGGCAACGTCGCGTTAATCCTGTTTGTTATGAAAAAAGATGCACTTTGTTGTGATGGAAGCAAGGCGTTTTGCATAACTAATTGACAGAGCGAACGAAGCGAAAAGTAAAAAGTGGAAAGTGAAAAGCGAAGAGGGAAGAGAAAAGGGCGCTACTACTTTTTCACGAAAAACTTTAATTATTGTATTAAGCGGTTTACACTCACGTGAAAATGTCAGGAACGGCCCGACATGTTTCGAACTCGTATGGAGCTCTTCATCAGACGGCTACCCGTACACCACCGCGGTAAACTCGTCACTACTTCTTTGATCGACGGACAAAATGAGACGCACCGGCTTCAACGACTGCGATCGCTGAACATGTCGTCGAAGCCGGTGCGTCTCATTTTGTCCGTTTCGATAAATTTAATACCAATATTAAAAAATAGAAGAATTAAAAATGGTGGACGTCATTTTTTTAAATAATCGTTATGGGTGTCGTTTTCCAGGTTTTTGGGGTTGTAGATTTCAAAAAAAGCATCCATTTTGGATATAAAGATAGCAGACGTCACTTTTTTAAATAAGTCGTCATGGGTGTCGTTTTGAGGGTTTTTGGGGCTCTAAATTTCAAAAATGGCATCCATTTTGTAAATAAAGGTGGCGGACGTCACTGTTTTGAAAAAGTCGTCATGGGTGTCGTTTTCTGGCTTTTTGGGGGTGTACATTTCAAAAAAAGCATCCATTTTGGAAATAAAGGTAGCGGACGTCACTTTTTTTTAAAAGTCGTTATGGGTGTCGTTTTCTGGGTTTTTGGGAGTGTAAATTTCAAAATGGCATCTATTTTGGAAATAAAGATGGCGGGCGTAATTTTTTTAAAAGGCGTCATGTGTGTCTTTTTTTGGTTTCTGGAGGTGTAGATTTCAAAATTAAAACATTGGAATTAAAACTAACGAAGAGGCTTCATAGTAGTCATGGGTTTCTTAAATAACTGTTATTGAATAACTCCATCTGGTAAGTAATTAACTCATCTACCGTAGGCATGATGAATTACTCGATAATATTCTCCACAAACAGTATATACGCTTAATTTAAGACTCAGAAGAAATGTCTCGAAAACTCAGTTTTTATAGCTCAGTTCGTTATTGTTTAAACTCACTCCCTCAATTTCTCATATTAAAAGTTAACGAAAAAGTCACAAACAACACTTATAAACACTAATACATAGTTCTCAATACTCAACTAGATGTTATTAGTTATAAATCGTAATATTCGTAATTGCACTTAAAACTTGCAGTAAGATGCTCGCAGACGAATCCTTATCTCTCGCCTATTGTCTCGCGGACACCGGCCGGCCGGTCGCCAGGTGCAACTGTCCAGTTCGATTTGGACCATAATGTTAAGGCGATAGAGATGTTTTCTTTCTGCGGGGTGCTTCTCGAGTTAAGCAAACGTGTGCTCGGTTACATCGTTACTTTATTTTAACTAACTTCAATATGGACTGTATATAAAACTATAATTAGGCGTGTATAGCACTCGCGTGTATAGCATGAACTTTAAAAAGTGTATAATGAATTGGACAATTAGTCATACATTACCAACAAGTGTGATACAATCAGCAATAGTAACTTAATTTAACAAGTAAAAATACATTGATTTGTTTTGTAATTATAATATTTATAGAGTGCAGTCTTCGCCAACAAAATGCATCGCAGTTTGGCGAAACATGTACTTATAGTGTACCTACCAGTTTGTAATCTTTTATTGCGCAATAAATAAAATAAAATATCGATTTTTAAGAAAAAATTATATCCGTCAAACTTTATTCCAAAATGGATGCCATTTTTGAAATCTACACCCCCAAAACCCCAGAAAATGACACCCATGACGAATTTTTCAAAACAGTGACGTCCGCCACCTTTAATATTTCCAAAATGGATGCCAGTTTTGAAATTTAGACCCCCAAAAACCCAGAAAACGACACCCATGACGACTTATTCAAAAAGTGACATCCGCTATCTTTATTTCCAAAATGGATGCTTTTTTTGAAATCTACACCCCCAAAAGCCTAGAAAACGACACCCATAACGAGTGTTTCAAAAAAGTGACGCCCGCCATCTTTATTTCTAAAATGGATGACATTTTTGAAATTTACACCCCCAAAAACCCAGAAAACGACACCCATGACGACTTATACAAAAAAGTGACGTCCGCCATCTTTAATTCCAAAATGGATGCCATTTTTGAAATTTACACCCCTAAAAAGCCAGAAAACGACACCCATGACGACTTATTCAAAAAAGTGACGTCCGCCATTTCATTTCCAAAATGGATGCCATTTTTGAAATTTACACCCCCAAAAAGCCAGAAAACGACACCCATGACGACTTTTTCAAAAAAGTGACGTCCGCCATCTTTATTTCCAAAATGGATGCCATTTTTGAAATTTACACCCCCAAAAAGCCAGAAAACGACACCCATGACGACTTATTCAAAAAAGTGAGGTCCGCCATCTTTATTTCCAAAATGGATGCCATTTTTGAAATTTACACCCCCAAAAGCCTAGAAAACGACACCCATGACGAGTGTTTCAAAAAAGTGACGTCCGCCATCGATTCCCCACACCGAAAATAAGAAGTTACCAACAAAATACACAAATGAGCGATTGTTATAATCAAAACCGGCAATGGAACTCGAAAAATAATTATTATGGCATAAATTATGTCCCGACCGACGCAGATATTAGCTTTGGGTACTTTAAGTACAAAAACGTTTCACGATTACCAAATAAAAAAAATCGTCAATAAAAGGACAACCGACATGTCAAGCAAGCCGGAGTAGTTTCAGCGCGCAAACACAAAAAGGGAAAAAATAGGAATCACCATTTTTTGAAGTCTATTGAAAGGAAATTCACCACCAGGACGATTTTTTTTGTTTGAAGTGTTAAAATGAAATTCACCGCCAGAACGACAATCACCTCTTTTTGAAGTCGGTTGTAATGAAATTCACCGCCAGAACAACAATCACCTCTTTTTGAAGCCGGTTGAAATGGAATTCACCGCCAGAATAAGAATCAAAATTCCCCGCCAGAACAAAAATTGCCTTTGTAATTATTATTATGTCAGCCGTGTTTTTATTATTTCTTATTCTCATCCGCAATTGTGCGATAGAGAGCGTTGTAGCTTGCGACAGACGATAGGTACTTTTTTGATGAAATTTTGCCATGTTGCCAGCCCGCGCTATGCGCTATCGATCGCCAAACTTGATCTTACTAAACTAGTTTCGTAATAAAATGCGACGTTGCCAGAATGAGGCGCCGAGCGGGCGCGTTCCCCCCCCAAAGCGAGTGGTGTCTGTGCACGTTTACTCGCTCAGTCCGCAGTTTTTTTCCTTATTGAACTGTAGTGTCGCGTCGCCTGTATCCAAAAGGCTCCATTCCAAAAATGGACAGTGATTGTGAAAAAGAACTAGTTGCACAGTACCTCACTGAATGGGGCCTTTCTGATCAAACTGTGAAAAACTTTGAAGGTAAGTTTTACATGTGAAGTTCCTATTACTTATTTATTATTGGTCTAATTTCGTTAACGAATAACAACACATGCATTAGTTTACTAGGTAATTTTGTGTTAATTATCCAGTGATATGTACCTATGCATTTATAATTAGTGAAAAAAGAATATTATTACTTACTGAGCTGCGCCATTTTGTTATTTTTTTATGGAAAATGTAGCCATTTCTTACGATTTACCTATATGTACCTAATTGTTTTAGATAACGAGATAACATTTAGGTTACTCGATGAAATTCATGATACGTATACATATATGTAGATATAATCACTTAATTATTATACCAGGCATCATCATTTATTTTACATTACATGTATTTTTATCACATTGCATCTGTGCCGCGAGCTTCCACGGCAAAATGACGTATCTTACTATGACATCCGTATAAAGATAAGACCTTTTACCGTAAATACCCCTTTATCCCTTCGTATAAAATACTAAACAAAAGATTGGTATTACGATACCTTGTTTAGTAGATTATTTCCTTCACTTCAACAATAATGTACCAAGTATTAGGACTGTTCAAAAATCAAAAATCAAAATGCGTTACAGACGTATCTGCTTTTTTTCTTTTTAAGTAGGTCGATGTTTTACTTACAACCTACGTTAAAAAGCAATTACTTAATGGCTAAATGCGTCCTTTTTATTTCGTTAACTAAAATGCGCTATGCGCATTATTACTATGTAAAAAAAACCGGTCAAGTGCGAGTCGGACTCGCGCACCGAGGGTTCCGTACAAACACTTTCTATCCCTAAGTGGTTAAGTTTGCACCTGGTGTGTATAGCGCTCGATACAAATGAGGTGCAAAGTTAACGCAACCAATCCCTTTGTTGTATGGGAGCCCCCTTTAATATTGATTTTATTTTATTTTTAGTATTTTGTTGTTATAGAGGCAACAGAAATACATCATTTGTGAAAATTTCAACTGTCTAGCTATCACCGTTCTTGAGATACAGCCTGGTGACAGACGGACAGACGGACAGCGAAGTCTCAGTAATAGGGTCCCGTTTTTACCCTTTGGGCACGGAACCCTAAAAAAGTATAAATTTATTTTTGGTACCAAGTATTGTTTTTGAGTTTTGTTAATATTGTTTTATGTGCAATACAGTTTTTAAAGCAACGACCGCGAACTCGCACGAAGTTGCCGCGCCGATCGCACGTGAACGTGTCTAGTGCGCCGCAAGGTAAAAAACTTTATTGTGTCTATTGTCGTAAAAGTGACCACGAGCGTAGTGATTGTCCGAAGTGTATAAAGTAAATCTTTCAAAGAATAATAATGTGTGTGCGAAACGTGGCGCTAAGCTAAGCATTCAAAGAGTATTTCAGGTCAGACTGAACATTTTGCTATTGTGTCACAGATTAATAATGCGCAGACGGATCACTGTATTATGCCGTCCAATAGTAGTAGTTGATGTCATATTGATAATTTTAATACTGCATCATAGATTAAACATGACCAGACGGATCAATATATTAATGTTATGCTGTCTCAGTCATCAATGTCTAAATGAAAATTTAAATGTTTTGTCAAAGAGTAAGACAATTCAGACGGATCAATCAGTTAATGTTACGCCGTCTCAAACTTATTCATGTTCATATGAATATTTTAATTTTTTGTCAAAGAGTAACACAATTCAGACGGATCAATGTGTTAATGTTACGCCGTCTCAAATTTATTTATTTCCAAATGAAAATTCTAATGTTTTGTCAAAGAGTAACACAATTCAGACGGATCAATGTGTTAATGTTATGCCGTTTCATAGTCAGTCAAAAGAAAAAAAGATCAATAATTAAAAACGTTAGTATTTGGTAACAGATTGCGCTGATTCTATAAGTGATATCGCTTTAGTATGTATGAAAGATTTATAGTATTCAGAATTATTTTGTTTCTATACATTTTGTATGTATCGTACACGGTTTTCTTTTAAAGTGGAAAATACCGCGCTCCGGGACACATTCCAGGCCCGGGGGTGACGCGCACCCCTTTGAGGGGGGGGGGAGTAGATAAAATTAAACTTGGCTCTATAACCTACATATCCTGTTAAATAAAAGTTATCCTTTAATTTTGCCAAATTTTCCATATATTTCAATCTAATTTTCTTTAATTATTATATATATGTTAATGATGTTATCACCAGGGGTCGGACTTTCTTTCGCACGATAAGACTAATGGAGAGCTATGGAGCCGATATTAAAATTAAAATACTATTCATACTCATACTCATATAATAACCAACTCCGGGCAGGCACGGCGGGCTAGCCCCGCCCCCTGCTACTTAGTGACATTCGGATGCAGCTAAATATTAGGCTTCCGTCTTTCCAGTAATCGGAAAAAAAACAATAACCACAAAGGCAGTTTGGAATGAAATAGATGAATGAGTATGAGTATGAATTGTATTTTAATGTTAATAACGGCTCCATAGTTCTCCATTAGTCTTACCGTGCGAAAGAGTCCGACCCCTGGTCATCATATTTGTAAATACCTGTTGGGGAGTAACATCGTCGCCCTTGGCAGCAAACTAAAATGTGAATTATCATCCATATCAGAGACCCCAGGGGCACATTTATAGTTTTTTGAATGTATATAATGTTTATACTTATTTGATATTTTATGTCTACAGCTGGAACATCATCGACATAGCCAATGTCGAGGAGAGCCGCAACAACTCAACGGCCCTCAACTACAATATTCCCTAATAACAAATTCCCAGACAAGCAAACCCAGTTCAAGATGGTGGGCAACCTAATTCCGGACACGTGGTACGCGGCCTACGTGAAGACCTTCACCACACGGCAGGACAAGCGCGGCGCGCCGAGCCCTATCATATACTTCAGAACTCCCTGGCCGTAAGTTAAGATCAATACATGTTAGTGTACGGCCTGAGTGGACACTTGGAGCGAAAAAAAATGCAGTCTGACTTTAATACACATAATTGTTTTAACATACCTACCTACGTCATTTTTAAAATTATTTTCAAACAATTCAAACTAAACTACAAACATGATACATATATATATAAATTTCTTTTGGAGGTCAAATTATTAATATTCCATGTTGTGATTTGTTTTAATTCTTCGACGTTTTTTATTTTTATATCATTGCATAATTGAGAAAAACACTATACATACTTCGACGTGAAAAAGGATTGCTAGCATTGTATTTCTGGCCTACTCGGCAGGCAAACCCCATTTTTACGGCGTCCGTAGTAATGTGCAGGGGTCAGATTTTCTTTCGCACGGTAAGACTAATGGAGAACTATGGAGCCGTTATCAACACAATTCATACTCATACTCATTCATCTATTTCATTCCAAACTGCCTTTGTGGTTATTATGGTTAACATTCCCAAGCATTAAATGACTAAAATAATATTTTTTTTAAAACTCAATTTATTGTCAATATCATGAACTTTCTAGTCATAAATGGATATTCAATCAATATAGAACCCAATTTACTTCAGAAAACATGGATAAATATTTACGTATTTTATGGTGGCGAAAAAAACAATGCCTACACAAATCAGGTCTTTGTATATTCTTCTGACTTTGTCCTTGACTATAAAATTAAAATTGCGAATGAAATACACTTATGAGTATGAGTATGAATATTATTTTAATGTTAATATCGGCTCCATAGCTCTCCATTAGTCATACCGTGCGAAAGAAAGTCCGACCCCTGGTGATAACATCATTATATATAATAGTTAAAGAAAATTAGATTGAAATATATGAAAAAGTTGGCATATTTTCAAATTAATTTTTTTCAACCATCTTCTACTTTATGAACTGATTAATATACACGATGATTTTTATTCGGTGATCAAGTACCAACTTTTCTAACTCAGTAAATGGTGGCGGTCACGTTGAAGTGGTAATTAACATAAAAACAAACTTTTATTTTTCTGATAATTTTTATTTTGAAACCAATTTTTATTAAATTCCTAGTCACCTTACTAATCTGTATGTGTGAGCTTAAAACCTTTTTAATAATTTAATGGTAATGACAATTTATGAGTAATAACCTGTCATTATCGTTGTCATTACATAAATAAATTCGTAGAAAATTTCCCGCCAAAGCGATGACACTTGACGTAGGTATCGTACATCAAAAATTTATGTAGGATGACCATGTATGTAGTGGTTATTAGTTTCAATTATGTTTTAATTATTTTTAAACAGTGCGGTAATTGCGTGAGGCCTCGCCTATTAAATTTAATTTTAGCTATATATTAATATTTTGTAGAAAATTTCCCGCCAAAGCGATGACACTTGACGTAGGTATCGTACATCAAAAATTTATGTAGGATGATCATGTATGTAGTGGTTATTAGTTTTGATTATGTTTCAACTATGTTTTAATTATTTTTAAACAGTGAGGTAATTGCATGAGGCCTCGCCTATTAAGTTTAATTTTAGCTAGATATTAATATTTGCCTACTTCTGATCACCGATTAAAAATCATCGTGTACCTATATGTAGGTTTCCTATACTATCTATTATACGAATTGAATATAAGTTTAATACAATTTAACATCGAGTCGACTAGCCTATTATTGTAACACGTTTGTATTTTTAATTTTAGGAGACGTTATGTTCCTAGCCGGAAATATTCAAAAAATCATACATTCCGGCTCGAGGGAAGTTAGTCGATAAAAGAACTAAAATTGAAAAAAAAACCGGTCATAAAACTGGCATTCAAAATGCAGTGGACAAAAATGATACTCCAGGTAAGCAAAATAAGCATAGATACTTTATGTATGATTAATTATCACTATTTCTTCTGTCTGTTTGTCCCTTTGTATGCTTAGATCATTAAAACTATGCAACGGATTTTGATGCGGTTTTTATTGATAGATAGTGATCCAACGGGAAGGTTTATAATTATGTATAATACGACCGTGCGCAGCAGTAACTAATTGAAATAAATAAATAAATAATACATTTTAAGCATTTGGGTCACTTGGGGGTAAGTTTTGAGATATAATTTATATTTCCAGAATCTGGATGCCAGATAATCAATACCGCTACCACTAGAAGAAGTTGAAGGGCACCAGTTGTGGCTTAAATTTAATAAGGAGCCGTTTGCTGAAATTTTAGAAAAGTGGGAATTAACAAGGCACTATCGATTGAAATCCTTCACTTGTACTGAAAACACAGTACATGACATTATCTGAATGGCCCAGCTTAACCATGAGTCTAGGCTACAAACTGGTATGTTTTTTTTTTTTTATAATATAGGCAAGAAATTACAACTACATGCCTAATCAATACTTTTTTTTTTCAGATTGAAAGTGATTTCAATGTCCTACACCCCGACCGTGAGCTAAACTTGCTAAAGAAGTGGCCTCAATTTATGGACAAGGCTCTACCACATTTCAAAAATCTTAAATCAAATGAATTAAATACACTTGACAAAAATCTATCGGAAGGTAGCTATACCATTATTATTAAATTATACAAAGTGTTTGTGTGTATAATACTTTTTCTTTAGCTTAATTTTATTTTATTATTTGTTTCAGATGCCAGAGATTATGTATTTTTTTAATTAATGTCTAACAAAATGCCACCAACTGTTAAAGTGACAGTAAGGGACAATGACAAGAAAAATAAATTTTTCAAACCCAGCATCGTGGAGTCGCAGGATGCGTTCATTTTGCACGTAACGGTATGCAACTTAGCCTATGTCTCTAAAGAATGGACTAAATATTATTCCTCTTCTTAATTCTATACATTGTGGGAACGAGTAACCCCGTAGTTTGCAAAGTGTTTTGTTGGCCACTTTATGTCTGTCAATAAGTATGTCTCAATTTATGATCGATAAACGATTTTGTCTAAAATAGTTATTGTCTCTAAAAATAGGCTGATTCCAGAAAACTGTAACATTTATTACTTATTATAAAAAAGTGAAAGTTTTTATGGTGTGGCGGTATACTGTCAGTTCAGACTTAATTCATTTAGAAATTAGAAGTAGGTAGCTAATTTGCCATATTTTCGAAAGTTGTTGAAATAGATAAATGTCGACTGTCGTTACTTTGTAAGATTTAGTTTAGATCTACCATAAAACAAGACACAGACGAAATTTTCTTATCACTTACAGTCAATAATATAAAAATATTTTTGTATAAATGTCCAAACACTAGCGCATATTCGGCATTCAACACCTGTATGATTTTAAAGCATACGTCATATACGTATATGCAGCGGGACCCCATGTAATTATGGTTTAGGTCCTAAAAAATCGAGTTGGTATATATTTCTACCTGTCGATTTATGTACTTTAAAATTTCTAACTTGCAAATTAATGAAAAAAAAAAATGATTCTGTGCCAGCGGGGCCCTTTGTTAATTGTAAGTTTACAGACTTAATGAATTACTATTCATAGAGCATCTTATTTCTACCTTCCAAATAACTTTTCACTACACCCTAGATATAAATAGTTTTTGAGAAATACGCGTTCGAAGATTTTGTCCTTCTAGCAGGGCCCTTTGGTTTTTATTGACTTACATGACCCCAGGTAATTTTAAAAAACAGCCGGTTTTTTCTACTTACTGAATCAATTATTACCAACTTGCTAGTGACAGGTTTAGTGATAATACAATACAATAATATTATTTTTGTTTTTTTTTTCTTGAAAACTTGTCATTAGCATGTTGGTAATAATTGTTTCAGTAAGTAGAAATAACCGGCTGTTTTTTAAAATTACCTGGGGTCGTGTAAGTCACTAAATACCAAAGGGCCCTGCTAGAAGGACAAAATCTTCGAACGCGTATTTCTCAAAAACTATTTATATCTAGGGTGTAGTGAAAAGTTATTTGGAAGGAAGAAATAAGATGCTCCATGTATAGTTGCTCGCAAACATCTTGAGTGTGCAGTAGTCGATTTGTACGTAAATCAAGATGTTTGCCGGCACCTGTACGTTTTGTAACAATGAATACTCATACTGACAATAAATGCATAATTTAATCTAGAATAATCTAGCCCCTAGAAAAATATGTAATCACTTCATACCACATTATGTAATATTCTTTACGTCATCCTACGGCTGTAAATGGGATTTTCTACCCGCTTCGCTTTGGGGAGAAAATCTTTCTTCCCGGCCCACGCAAGACGTAAAACTAGACGAGCCGCGGGCGGTAATTCGTATAGCCCCAGTTTGCATATTTATGAACACAAACACCTGCCATCTAGCACATTCACGAATTCGCCGCCCTAGCTATAAAACGTCTATGTCTATAACGTTTTCTGATTACGATTTTCTGTGTTCGCTACGCGGGGTGAAAATCTCACTTTCTGGCGAAAAGGCAAGACGTAATAGTACATTACACATACCTAGGGCGGTGGATTCGTGAATGTCCTAGATCAAAGGTGTTTGTATCCCGAATCGAAGGTGACATCTCTGCCTAGCGGGCAGAAAATCCCAATTACGGCCTGGGGTGACGTAAAACTTTAAGTAAACCATGGGCGGCAATTAGTAAAGTAGACATTCACTTATTCACCGCCCTAGGTATGTAATGTACTAATTTAACCAGATGATGTATCAATTTTTTTTAAGTTCTCATAATAAAATCTATATAGTTTTTAAATCTCATATTATTTCTCACCCACCCCCAAAATTTTATTCGGGATCGAACTAACTTTAGCTAAAGTTAATTTATTCCCACCTTGTTTCAGTTATTAGATTCTAAGCGGTTTTTGTTATTATTTTGTAACTTCTTTTAGGTCAGTAAAATCTTACACGAAAAAAGAATAATTTTTAATGTAGAATATATAGCCTATATTGTCATATATCAAACTTTTGTTTCAGCGTATTATGTTATTTACCAACTGAACGGTTTTTGTTAGTTTTAGTAATTTATTACTTTATGATCCGAAGTGTATTCATGTTGCTTTGTTTGTATATTCTGCCACATAATATTTTAGTCTTGAAACGTCGAGTGTGGTCCTAAAAAGATTGCAATAGAGTTTCAAAACTAAATAACAAATATTCTACTTATTGTCATATCAAATTATTGTTTCACCGTATATGAGCTAAACGGCTTTTGTTCATTTTGGTAATTTACTTTCCTACAATTTACCAAACGACATACCTACTTATTGCCATCACACTTTTTGTTTCGTATGTTATACCAATTCAATTTAGTAAGAACTATTTGTAATGTATTTAATTACAAAATTAAGATTGGTACATAATACGAAACAATAGTTTGATATTACGATATGTCATTTGTAAAATTTTACGAAAGTAAATTACTGAAATTAACAAAAGCAGTTTAGTATAAAATACGAAACAATAGATTGATATTACGATATGTACTTTAGTAAATTCTACGAAAGTAAGTTACTTAAATTAACAAAAGCCGTTTAGTATAAAATACGAAACAAAAGATTGATATTACAATATGTACTTTAGTAAATACTACGAAAGTACAATAGTAAAATCAACAAAAGCCGTTTAGTATAAAATACTAAACAAAAGATTGGTATTACGATACCTTGTTTAGTAGATTCTACGAAAGTGCAATAGTAAAATTTACTAAAGCCGTTTAGTATAAAATACTAAACAAAAGATTGGTATTACGATACCTTGTTTAGTAGATTCTACGAAAGTAAAATAGTAAAATTTACTAAAGCCGTTTAGTATAAAATACTAAACAAAAGATTGATATTACGATACCCTGTTTAGTAGATTCTACGAAAGTACAATAGTAAAATTTACTAAAGCCGTTTAGTATAAAATACGAAACAAAAGATTGATATTACGATATGTACTTTAGTGAATTCAACGAAAGTACAATAGTAAAGTTAACAAAAGCCGTTTCGTATAAAATACGAAACACAAGATTCATATTACGATATATACTTTATTGAATTCTATGAAAGTACTATAGTAAGATTAACAAAAGCCGTTTTGTATAAAATACTAAATGAAAGATTGATATTACGATACATACTTTAGTTAATTATGTGAAAGAACAATAGTAAAATTAACAAAAGCCGTTTAGTATAAAATACTAAACAAAAGATTGATATTACGATATGTACTTCAGTAAATTCTACGAAAGTCGTTTAGTTAAAAGCACAAAAGTACACTTGTAAAAATTACAAAAGTAGTCTAATAAATCGCACGAAACAAGTTCAGTAGTAATTACTAATTTAATTTCGTAGAATAGTCATTATCATTTACTAAACTGGTTTAGTAAATAAGCTACTAAACAAAGTTTAGTAAATATAGGCTCGTAAATTTACTAAACTGGTTTCGTAAATAGTCAACCAAAGTATGTTTAGTAAAATCAACAATTTTCGTGTGTAGGTCCCAAATCAACCTAAAACTTTAGTAAGGTTTAGTAAAACTTTCGTAAAATCAACCCTCACCGTTTTTTCAGTGTATAGTGCGGGATCCCCTGGGATCTCTGTATACTTAACTATTATGCACATAATTATGCAAACAATAATGAAAGAAGCACAAAGCAAGCGGTGCGCAGAAAGAATACGGGTGAACCGTTCATCACAACTTGGGGAGGACCCGAGATCACTTCATTGGAAGCCATTCATGATACCTAATAGCATACAAAGGGACAGGGACAGAGAAAGCGACTTTGTTTTATACTATGTAGTGATGAATATGTAAGAGGAAGTCTGAAAGTAGCACCAATTAGGGAGAATCTGCAAGCTAACCGACTATCATGGTATGGGCACGTGATGCGAAGAGAGGAAAGCCACGTAACCAGAAAAGCGTTAAGCATGAATGTGGACGGATATAGAAGAAGAGGAAGGCCAAAGAAAAGATGGATGGATTGTGTGGGAGATGATATGATTAAGAAGGAAGTAAACGACGAGATGACGAGTAATAGGGAAGAGTGGAGGAAGAAAACTTGCTGCGCCGACCCCAAATAAACGGGATAAGGGCAAGCGAATGATGATGATATAAGATACTACTCCGTGTATTCAGTAAACACGTTAGTAATACTGACTGTTACGATACGAGTGCGAAAACCTCTTTGTTTACCTTTTAGATGCGCAAACTATACGCGGAGCGATCGTCATCTGTTTAGTATTCAAATGGCCATATTATGTGTGTACGTAATATTAGCATCACATGTGTTTTGGACCTTACGAAGATATTTATTTCCATCAGATTACGAGTGATTAAGTATATGCTAATTAATATTATGTGCATCTGCATAAGTTATTACAATGCACATAACATAAATTAAGAGTGGTTTACTTGATGCATGTATATTATGTGTGCGGAACAACTTATGAGCTATAGATAAGCTATAACTTCTATCTGATATAATACATTATGTTATTGTATTTTATTCCAATTCGTCGCTCTGAAGGCAAATTCGTCCGCGTATTTTTTTTTTTACCATAGTCCAGTAAAGCCATCTTTGTATGTCAAGTTATCCCTGTACTAAAATTGTTAAGAATGCGTTTAGCCGTTTCGGCGTGATAAGAGTTCAAAGAAATTATGCAGACTGGCATGGCGCCGCTCAATACAAAGATTTTTCCCAATACAATTTTAGAATTTTATATCAGAATATGGATGATTTTTCTAGGTGTATAACATTGATACCTATTGGTGTCGCGTATATTGCGTCCGTCCGACGCCTTTTAATTATAATATCTAAGCAATAAAACTAACTGCCATAACTAAATACCACTGCGTGCATCATTATCATTAGCAATTATGTTAAAAGTTAAGCATAGACACAAAACGACGTTTGCTGCTAAGAAAAACGTGGCAGTTACGTCCTTTTGTGAGAGATAACCATAATTGATGATCAAGCGTACATTCCAATAGGTATCCGGTATAAAAATGCAGGAAAGTCCCTTTATACCACTTCGCAAGTGTTGGATTTCGCTGTTAATGTTAATTTTTTTTTTAATAAGAAATAACTGATGTCAACGAGTCAAAGTTATATAATTATGTCAATTGGACCACTTACTCTTTCGAAAAAAATATTCGAGTAATCGGGGAACATACGTAGTTGAGTCATTTTCAAAAAACATGTTAAGGGCTTTCATTAAAACAAAACTTAATTGATTCCTTTGTGTAACGATAGTTACCCATTTCTTTTGCATGAGTAACTTTCACACACAAAAGACGTGATCGTTATTTTGTTTTTAGGGTTCCGTACCCAAAGGGTAAAAACGGGACCCTATTACTGAGACTTCGCTGTTCGTCCGTCCGTCCGTCTGTCACCAGGCTGTATCTCAAGAACGGTGATAGCTAGACAGTTGAAATTTTCACAGATGACGTGTTTCTATTGCCGCTATAACAACAAATACTAAAAATAAAAATAAAATATATTTAAGGGGGGCTCCCATACAACAAAGGGATTGGTTGCGTTAACTTTGCACCTCATTTGTATGGAGCGCTATACATACCAGGTGCAAACTGAACTTAACCACTTAAGGATGGAAAGTGTTTGTATGGAACCCTCGGTGCGCGAGTCCGACTCGCACCTGACCGGTTTTTTTGAGGATGTCAATAGATTATATTTTTTATTAGGTACGATTAAATGTCAAGTATGGGATTAACTACACTTAGACTGCTCTAAAAGGCAGAAATCACCGTCAAAGTTTAACATTCCTACAGAGCGCTAAAAACGCTCTATACAAATGGCCACCTACATTGTGACGTCATTCTGTGGATTGGGTACCAATATTTGTATAGAGTCAATAAGTAATTTGCCATTTTCACCGTGAAAGAACGTTTAAGTTCATGGCTGTCATACAATTATTGTTTTGGTCTGAAAATAATTTCAGTTTCTTTTAGATAAAAAAAAATGTTAAATTTGCGTACCTTTGAAGTCACATTTTTTTTTGTTTTATGACATATGGAGCAAATATGATTCATATAACTACAGTAGGTTGTATAATTGAACATAAGTCAACACCCCAATTGAGTGGTTTAATGCTATTGATAAAATGATAATTGATAACAAACCAATCATTAATAAGTACAAAGTAACAGAACTCGGATAGCGACGTGTCAGTGACACAGCAGTCATAACCGACACCCAAAACGGAGGGTAATGGGTTTAGCGCCAAACGAGGTTGACCTCACCGTGTGCCGCAAGGCTGGGTCAGAGTTATCATTTAGTCAGCTGCACCATTTTGGTACATATATTTATAGGGAGGGTCAAATGGATCTATATTTTTCTTAAGATTGGAGTGGGATTTAAAATTTCACACACAGAGGACCGCGTTTAGTGCGTAACATATTATACAGGATGTGGCCGGTAAAAGGAGCAATAAATCAAAACATACATTCCACATTTCACTCTGAACAACTCAGACTCAGTTCAGCGACTTAAAAAAAATACAGTTTACAGGTGTTCATTATTTAAGGAAAATTAATAGTGATTTAGGTTATTTAAAAGCCAAAACTTTCGTTAAATTCCAAATAAATCCTTTTTTTACAATCTCAAGAAACCAAATAATAAACTAGTACCGTGGCGTGGTTGAGATCTAGGTAAGCATTGATAAAACTCTTCGCTTATTACGATATCCCGTGGTTTCCGGTGCACGAATGGTTTGACGCCTACTGTCGACCTAGTGACAAATCATTTGTGCCCCGAAAATCCCGGGGTATGCTTATAACCAAGTCCCGAATCTAACTTTTATTTAACAAATGCCGTAATTATTTTTGGCCATTCAAGCTAACATCCTACGTGTTCTAATAAAGGTACACTCGGAAAATCACTTAATTATTCCTAAAATCAATATTGAACTGATTCGGAATGCAAAACCACTGGACTAATTACATTACTTACATTGCAACAATCCACTTAATTAAAATGGCGGCAAAAACTAACCAGACCATATTTCCAGTTATCTTTCTACATCAATCTTGAAATATCTCACCATATTCTCTAAAAGTATAATGAGCGTTTTCTCCAAAGCAAAGAGTACAATTCGTATCGACACTTGTTCCAATTGTCGACAATATGGTTTTTCGTGTGAGAAATTGTATTGTTTGATATACTAATCAAAATTTACGATAATTATTCGTTTGTGTGGAGTGTAGAAAGAATTTCCCGCTCATGGGCATGGTGCAATGGAATGGGAAAAGTCGATACTTTAATGACGTAAATGCGGAATGGCAAGGTTTAGTTGCAATATGGGTATCGTGTGCAGTTGGAGAAGAAGGACATGACGCGGCCTTTTTGACGGTAGACCTTATTTTTACATATAGCTACGTATTTTTCCTGTTTCAATTCCCATCTAATACTTTTTTCGAAACTAAAAAGAAACTCGTTATTTATATAGAACTCAGTACGTTACGTTAGGATTGCTTCTAAAAAGAAGAAAGAAGATGAGGGCGTAGGATTGAATCAATACCAACTAAAGATGTCTGCGGAATACACTTTTCATTCAATGATTTAATAAAATTATGACCAGAGCAAGAGGAGACGAACTTAATAATTAATATTAACTTTGAAGAATTACAACTAATTTGAAACTTAAGTGGTCAGACCGAACATAGGCGTCTGGAAGGCTTTTTCAAAAATATATTGTATATTTTTATTATATACATACCCTGGCACCTCATGCAGAGGGATTTTAATTTTTGTTAAATGCTGTGATGTCATTTACGAGGCCTTATTCCTTTTAAATTGCTGATTGTTTTAGACATTTTTCTCTATGTACAAACATGTTTCTTAACATATTATTGATGTTACTACCTAGAACAGGGTTATTGGGATTTATATATATTTGAAACCTACAATTTAAAATTTTCATTGATAACTTTTGTTTCAAAAACTACTCGAAATTGACAAAATTCACGCGGAAAATTAGTTTTTTCAACTAATTTTCAACTGCACGCAATGTAAGCATTAAATAGCTATGTTACTACCTAGAACTCGAGGAAAAGTATTATTCACTTCAAAAAGTTGGGGGAAATTATCAATATATTTGTCATAATATGAAAAAAATAAATTTTAAAAGGAATAAGGCCTCTTACCGGGCTTGAAGGGTTCTCAGTTTCCCTCTTATGTTGTTCCCTTATGACTCGGGATCGCGTCCAACTTTAATGACTCAGTTAACAGCTGTACCGTACAGCCGTATGACCGTGCATGCCCTTTAAACGGCACTACAAATATGTGTCATTAAAATGTGCCCGCAATTCTTGACGTTTGAGTGCACTATTCGATGAGAAAAAAACCTTTTTTTTTGGTCTAGCTTTGACATAATATTTTTAGACACAATTTTTTTTACATATATAATATGAAAAGAAAAACTTTTCATCCATTTTGCTGCTATCCAGATGGTCGTTTCTAATTTGTATCGTATACAATCAATACAGAGGTATGTTTATGTAGTTTTATTAAATCTAAGATCGACGCCATTGTTCCTACGAACAGATTTCCCTATCTCTTATATTTTCAGACTTCTTCATACTGACCCATTTGGATTGATCACCCTGTACAATTTAAAACAGCTTGATTATTTACTTAAGAGGCCTTATTCCGTTTAAAATGCTGATTGTTTAGACATTTTTCTCTATGATTAAACATGTTTCTTAACATATTATTGATGTTACTACCTAGAACAGGGCTATTGGGATTTATTAGTATATATTTGATACCTACAGTTTGAAATTTTCATTGATAATTTTTGTTTAAAAAACTACTCGAAATTGTCAAAATTCACGCGGAAAATTCGTTTTTTCAATTTATTTTCGACTGCACGCAATGAAAGCATGAAAAAGCTATGTTACTACCTAGAACTCGGGGAAAAGCATTATTCACTTCAAAAAGTTGGTTGAAATTATCAATATATTTGTCGTAATATGAAAAAAAAAATTTTTAAAAGGAATAAGGCCTCTTAATTTAGATTCTTGTACAATATTTTGGTATCTAGAACAAATGGATAACGGTCCAAGCCCAGAATTAATTTCCCGTATCTAATAGTTCTCGAGAAATAATTAGTCTCGTTAATAAGTTAATTAATATTACTTTTAAATTAAATTGGAGGACGTGCCTAATGCCTTGCGGGCAATGATGATTTAATTAGATAATAGTTATGATTCTGAGTAGTCTTCGTTTGTCGGTTAGTGTCAAATTAGAATTGGAGTCTGGCACCGCTTGCAAGGCTCTGACTAATATAATTTATTGGTATTAGATTTTGTGGAGCGCAGACTAAAATCTTGCTATATAATTTTATATATGTTTTCTATTTTTGATGAGTGTTCTTAAGTGATTTAAATAAAGTGCGAACTGCAAGTGACATTCATTGTTTATGTAGGTAGGTTGACCCATTAAGCCTTAAGAGGGCAAAGTATTCGTTTAAATAATTATATAATAAATAATTGACCATCATGATAAAAAAATATATAACTTTATGAACAAATAAACGGAACTGACAACAAAAAGTCTCGCATTTGAATTTTTTCTTTTTTGCGAAGATTATATAACAGATAATTGCGTGATCGACGTTTTTGAGCAGGAAATTATTACCTCTTTACCTATAAGTACTTGTAAGCCATAATATGTTTATGCTCTGGACTGTGTACGTCTGTCTTCTGCTTTTTAGACTTAACGAAAAAAAGTCATGTCGCTGCACGTATTTTCGTGAGAATAAATACCGCAGCTATTTTTTTCATACAAATTGTGGTTTATTTCTCGTTTGGGCCTCCAAAACTTACCCATCGTTACGAAACTTTAGGAAGTGAATGAAAAAGAAATGTTCTGTGTTGGATTATTTCAGTTTTTGCGCTTATTATATATATTGTCTATTTTTGGCCAAAATTCAACGTTAACGGACGTCTAGACGTACACAAATTCTATAATAATTTGCTGAAAAATTAAAACGGTCCGACATAGAATATCCTATGCTTATTCGGTTTTGTACATTTTGTTACGATTGGTGAAGTTTTGGAAAGGAAATGGAACCCAATACGTTAAGTTTGAACTTCATTTGTATTCAACGCCATGGTGACCACACCAAACTTAACGGAAACTGATAGTATTGGTAAAATGAGCAGTGATATGTCCTCTTAAAATGATCGGTCATGGTAAATAAAAGTTCGTAACCAGCTTAGAAATGGTAAATAAATCCCATTTGGTAACTTGCTTCAAAATGGAACTTTTCCATTACCGATTCGTAACTATGGTTAGTATCTAGCTTGGAAATGGAAAAACAACCCGTGTTGTAACTGGTTACTTAATGGGACGGAAAAAAAATCGGTGTTGTAACGGGACTTTTCTATAACCGATTCGTAACTGCGGTTGGTAACCAGCTTCGAAACGGGGAAAAAAATCCCATTCGGTAACTGGCTTCGAAATTTCAACAGGGAATTTCGGATTCTTATTTTGTAGCCAGTTACAAAATTTGGTAACCAAACGGTATCAAAAGAATTTAATGCTCGAATGTCGTAGTCTATTGTGCGTAGTCTGCAATAGCGATGAGGCAATTTTACGCGACTTACTGAACCATCCAATCAGTGGGGAACTTGCATCAAGTTGGAATTCATCATTTCTTTAGTTATACCAGTTCATAAACACTAAGAGCCTTATCACACTTGCGATTTGCGAGCGTATTTTGTATGAAGGCGATCGCGCAGCGTGTTCGCCGCGTCGCTTATTTGTATAGAAAATACGCTCGCAAATCGCAAGTGTGATAAGGCCCTAAGTTAACTTAAAAAATTAATCCTCACAATAAATATTCTGGAGTCTACTTCGAAAAACGATCTAAGAAATATTTTTTCTGTTTTTATAGTTTTCAGAATAGCTAATAATACCAACAAAATATATATAGACAGCGTGTATATTTGACATAACCGCAAACTTTACGGGGTCTTAGTATAGGCACTTATTATTATTTTGATCAGTAAATTATAAAAAAAAACTATTTTTTTTTCTATATAAAATAATTTAGCACGCAATGTATTTGTTTGTTATTGTTTGTTTTGACACTTTACATAGTCATATCACAACTGTGACTTAGTAATAACTACGCCATATATTGCTGCTAAGAAAAATTTCAAAAATTAATTACGTATAATAAGTGAACGCTAAATTAATATTTTTTATAAATATCAAATTATAGCACTAAAATCTCCGTCTGGCTTCAACTTGCGGTTATATCAAATATACACGCTGTATATATTTCAAGAACTACATTGTAAAATGCATGTTTTTCTATACACTTAGTTTTATATGATTTTTCTACAGAGCGTTTTTAAAGTTCAGTAGACACGTCTCACTTTGACTTTCATTTCTCAAGTTCTTAGTGTCCTAATTCAATTGGTCAGAATTGGACATAATAATCTAATTTAATTGGCACTATGTATGTTTTCGCTGCAAGTTCCCATGTGGTTTGCCTTTCTCTTGCATGCATTTTCGTTTTACATTGACGTGTTCATTTGTACTCGTAGTAGTTTTAATTATAATTTATTGCGTCCGTGAATATACAGTATGCGCGCGGGTTGAGTGCACGTCGTTTCATTATGATCGTTGAATGTTGGGAATATCTCGTAATTGCCACTTAAAATTTTACCATTATTCAATATTATTGACTACTTAATCTCAAACATTTTTACCAATGTAGACTTATTGATTCCGTACCTACATATACCAAATGTAAAATAATGAATACTGAATTTAATTTAAAACTAAATATGTAATAATACTTATTGGCTCTGACTATATTATTTCCGTTTTTGTTGACGATGTATGATTATTACAAATAAAAGATCTATCTATATATCTAAGAAACTAATACTTTTCAAACCATAGGGACTCCAATTCATTTTGCGCGACGAGTTGTAGGATTGTCATCGATGTCAGTAGGAAATGCGTAGGTCGATTGTGGTTGTGTAAAAATCAAGGTGGTTTTCAGTGACCAATAACGCCGTGGCAAGACGAAACGTAGTGGATCGAGAATTAAATCACTGACTTCTATCTATCAGCCACAGACGTTCACTGCTGAACGTAGGCCTTCCCTATAGCTCGCCACAAAGTGTGATCCCGTGTAGACCGCATCCATTGACTCCCCGCCACCTCGTGAGGGTCATCCGTTCATCTAGTCGAGGATCACTCACTTATTTGCACTAAAATCGCAATAGAAATTTCAACTGTCGCCTCGTCGATGGAAAGCACCTTTACTAACTTTTCATAATATTTACATACTTCTTATAATTATTATTTTTTGTTTCAGAGATAGCAAATCCTCCATTCAACATGTCTTTAATAGACTCATACAAACGCTTCATGGAGCGGAACAGCGGTAAGTGTACTAAATATTATAATTTACTGTAAGTTTCTTACATAACTAATTTAGGAGAGAGTACCAAGTCGCACACATACTGTATACGATCTTATGCTGCCCTTACATACAGTATGACACAAAAAAGTAGAAATGAAAAAGTGGCAATACTGTAGTGTCGTCCCTTTTTAATCAATCTAAGAAAAAAGGGGACGACAGTACAGTATTGCCACTTTAATTTCTACTCTTTTGTGTCGTACTGTAGGTGTAATTTAGCTGAATAAGGGCTGTTCGTTAAACTCTAATTCGGCATGTGTGCTGCGTGGGATTGATTTAGAAAGATTTTAGTCTTACTTTGACTTTTTATATTATTATCCAAATAAAATTATTATTTTTATTCATTAACAACATGAACTGAACAAAAAGACACAGTTTCACTATCGCAAAATAATAAATCCTAATTAATCAAATACAAATTACATATCAGAACGAAATAGAATGATTAATAAAATAATAAATAAACAAAAAAAACACGATAACAAATAGGTGCAATAGTCAAAAATAAAAATATAGATGCTTCATCAGAGTCACTTATAATTATGAGAGGTAGTAAAATACTAATATCATATTGCATAGAGTATGCCGGTTAGACGAGCATTTAAAACGATATTTAATTTATTTGCTTACATACAAAAACACTTAATCTTATCTCAACATTTAAAAAGGAAATGAAATATACGAATAGGAAGTTACAGGCACAAAAAACTACCGGGGGTCAATTTCAACAAGACGCATTTTTTGTATCATTTCGGTGTGATTCCTTATTTTTGATTATTTTTAAGTTTTTTAAATGTGAAGAGATACATTAGACTATATTATTAAACATATGTAAAAGGGACCCTGAAATCTGAAATAGTTTTCGAGATATTCGAGATCGAATATGAAACACACAACGGAATGATAAATGTACACCAGGATGATAAAATAAGTGCACCGCAATGAAATTTCATACGCCGGAATGAAAGAAAAGTGGCATATTATGAAAGTAATTTTACTTTTTATATTCGTAATATATATTATATTGGCATTACATAATAATATAAACATAATATCTTAGTATGGTATTAAAAACAAAATAAAGAAATATTATTATTTCAACAATATTTATGAAAAGTGAAGCTACTTTTGATGTCATTCCGGTGCTTTCCTCATTTTGGTGGGGTTTAAAGTCATTTTACTACACCGGAAACACCGGAATGAGAATGGTGGAATGAGAAACACGACATATTTTTATTTCTTAAAAAAAAAGTAAGCCCTATATTCTAAAACTAATTCAACTCTTGTAATGGCGAGTGTACTTTACCTGATATATAAATTTCAAACCACGCAGTTAAAAAATAAAGAAGCTATATAACAAACTCCGGAATGACATTTTTTTTGTCCCCTGTCCACCGCGATGAAATATTCACGTTTATACAAGCCAACGTATTGCCACTATACACAACCGGCCTCGTCGAGCGCCGCAGCTTGACTAATTCTTTGAAGTGCGCGGGAGACGGGGGGCGTACTTGATCAAATTTGGGAAATAAATCGGTTCGAAATATTGTCGGCGGTAATGAGAAGTTTTCTCGGGACAAACGTATATGCACTTATTGAAGGGTAAAGGAGATATATAACAGGTAATGTGCTTTTTTCGTTACCTATTTATATGGTAATAAAATAATGGTAACAGATTTTCTTTGTCATGCATAGTATTTGACTTACCCGGCATTTTACAAACAAAACCGGCTTGGGGACAACCCACCTTGATGAGAAATTTGGTCTAAATATATTTTTTTAAATTATTGTATATATTAATATTCAAATTTTAGCTGTTGCCCGAGGTAGACAATGGCGGGTTGATTCCGAAAAAAAATGGTACTTTATTATTCAACCTTTCTGCACCTGCGTTTTCAGTCTTGCCATCAAAAAATACTGTTTGGGAAATTGACCCGGGTGCACATTGACGGTGTAAACACTTGTGAAAACGATCTGTCTGTTTCTTGTTTATAAATCTTGAGGTAAGTTAGTTTCGCTGAGCATTTCCGCAAATCGACATCCAACGTGCTTACCCTGCGTGAAAAAAGGGTCTTCTTCTTCTCTTCTTCTTGTGTCGTATTCCTCATTGCTGAGGGTCGCGACCTCTATTTATCACTCTTCGGACGATCGCTCTCCACTTATTTCGATCTACTGCAGACCGCATGGCGTCGGAAAATTTGATGACCGTTGTGTCTCGAATCTGATCGGTTCAGCGCAGGGGACTCCTTCCTCTTGGTCTTCTTCCTTGAATCTTTCCTGTCCTTAAGAGCATTTCCAGGTTGTCATTCTTCTTCCTGGGTATATGACCGAAAAATTCAAGGGTTCTTCAGAGGACATACTCACGGTGATTCCCAAATCCCGAAGGATGGATGCATTGATGCGATGGGCCGTCCATGGTATTCTCAACATTCTCCTCCAACACCACATCTCAAATGCATCAATGCGTGACCGGTCAGCTAATCACGCTAATTTCTGCACAAAAGCCAACAATGCCTTGACATTGCTTGTAGCTTCGTGTAGGGCATTTGAGGAACACTTAAGGAAAGCGACTCAAATATCATACCAAGTAATAATTGAAGATGTAGAAGCTGCTAAGTACTTAGTGAAATGATTCACTACTATGATGACATCATCTTAGTAATGATGAATAGAACAGATAAATATTACATAACGAGCTAATAGGAATTAGGCGCCAAATCAAACAGAAGTCGGATTCTTTTAAATGCAAAAATATGTACTTAGGAATGTGACGTGAACTACTGTCGTTCAAAAGTTTGTGCCAATAGTAAATTACTAGTCGGAGGCCGGTTAGAGAAAAAGAAAACCATACTAACTTTATTGCATTACCAACATACATACTATAATAATGTAGACTGGTAAAAGTATTCTGTAACCTAAGTAACATAACTAAAGTTATGTTATTGACAATCGGTTCAGCCGTTTTGGAGCAATCGAAAATTGAACATAGGTACATAAAAACAAACACAAAAAACGCCGATAGTACGTTATATACATTGTACAGGTTGTAACCCGCGGCAAATTGAAACCATAGCTTCAAGCCATTACTATTCTAAAATGGAAAATAGTAGGTAATATATTTTTCAGAAATAACGCTGTAAAAGGTATAATGAGATGATTTACGTTCAAAAACTAAAAAAAAATGAAAAGCCACGAGAAAATTTGGAATTTCCCGAACAAAATTTCACTATTTTCAAATTTTTCAATCTCAGAATAATGGTTGGAAGCTAAATATGCTTTCAGTTTTCTGTACACCGTCGATTACATTCTGTATGAACTATAGGCCGCATAATATCTGGCCAACTATTCGTTACATATCTATTTTCCATGTATTTACATAATATAATTATGTATATCGTCGTCTAGTGCCTATATCATCATGAGTATCATTTATTCGATAACAATTACAATTATGTTCGAAATTCTTATACTACCTAGGTTCTTAATCTAACCGGGTTTCGGCACCATGTTATAGAAACAACTGTTTATGTATTAAATATATGTATTTAAATATATTATATTCAGAGCACAACGTTGCTTGTATTAAAAGAAGACATATGTGGATTTATTAGAGAAAAAAAAACATAAAATTAAAAGTATATAACTAAACCTTAACAAACTAGACATAATTATGTTGTCATAGACACCTAAGTATATAAAAATTAAAAAGTATTCATAATATATGTCGGTATGTCTCCGACACTTACTTAATCTAAATAAATTACAGACCTACAAAATAAACACAAACCATATACTTCAAGCATGGTTTAGTTTGGGCCTAAATTAATATGTGTAAGATTGCTCTTTAATATTGACTTATTTATTGTCTAGACAGGATCATAGGTATACCTATGAAGTTTTTAGATAATCGTGTCGTAAGCTTTATAATCGATTGATTTTCGCGCTCGTCCTAAGTATTTTACCATGATATCCTACCATCAAGTCCAATGACTCCAAGATAATGGCATAATTGTAATGGCCTCCGTACTAGAATTAGTCCCCGTTACGCGATGGATTGCCATAAGCATTAAAGTGTCGTTAGCAAATGGCGCCTATTTGCGAATCAATGAAATTGGGTAATGCCCAAGTGTACGTGACAAAACATTAGGTACAATAGTCAAGTGCTGTGATGAAAAATATTGCCTAGACATGATATATATATATATATATATATATATATATATATGTTCAATTCTCCTGCTCGAAAAGACGTTATTTTTAGCTTCGCGAAGCGGGGCTTAAGTGTTCATTGTAGTCTCTACTGTCTCTAGGGCTTACCAACCTGATCAGATCGGCCAATCTTTCAAGCCAATCTGATCAGATTCCGTTGTAAATTTTTATTTAAGTATATATTTTTCTCGTAGGCGCCATCTGTTTTATAATTTCCTATGTCCTCGCATCACGCCGAAACGGCTGGACATATTTTAACCAATTTTGGTACAGGGACAGCTGGACATCCGAAGATGGTTATAGGATACTTTTTATCCGTCTACCGTAAAGTAAAAAATACTGACGAAGTTCGCGGGCACCTCTTAGTGTAGATATAAAAAAAGTTTATCGATTTAAGCTCACACGATTTTCACACATTTATAAGAAAACGGGGCCTAATCGGGTTCAAAAGGTGTTTATTTAATTACCTCGACATTTCGAACGTGATGTTACGTTCATAGTCGTGAAGTCAGTGCCAATAATAAAGATTTTATTAGGTAAAAAAAACAATTTTGCAATATAGAGGTAGGTAGGTATACTAGTAGAGTTGTTAGTCCGCTGTTTTCTAACAATTGTGCGCATCGGGTTACAAGCATGAAATTTCTACCACAGATAGAGTGTTTTCCGGTGATAATTTTCAGATGTAGAGGGAAATCAGATTCGTCCCCTGTGAGGCGGCAGAGCGGAGTGAAGAGGATTAAGTTTTCCTCTTTTCTTTCTTTATTGCTGGTCAGTTAAGTCTACTAGAACTTGTCTGGTATCATTTTCGTGTAAAACAGATATCATAAATTCATATTTTATGTTATTTTTGTATAGTTCTATATAAAAATATGAGTGTATGGCCGAAAAGGTAAAAATCACAACAAGTTTTTTCTATTCAGTGAGGTAAATTAGTTAAATTTCGTTAACATTTTGAAAGTATTATTATTATTTTAATAAGCTTATTTAATCTGGTTTCTAAAAATATATGCATATTGGGAACTTCTCATACAAACAGTAGGTTAAAATATATGTTTAAGTGGGCGTAACCAACGTAAATCTCCGAACGCATCCTATTTCGCTTCATTAAATACATTAAATAATGATTATTAACAGGCTTTTACATATAATATTTACTATATACGTCCTAGAAAAACTAATTAATGCAATTAAAACAAAATATTTTTTTGCTAATGTATCACGAGCACACGGGCTAATCTCAACATCAACAATTTCTTTAGGTTACTGTTTGTATGGAGAGTGCCCAATATGTTTATGTTTTTAGAAACTAGATTAAATTTGCTATTTTTTTATATTTTTGTTAGTTGTAAATATTCAGGAAATATAACTAATTTATCTCCCTGAATAAAAAAAACTTGTTGTGATTTTTACAATTTCGGAAATACAACCATATTTTTATATGGTACTATCAATAAATAACATGAATAATGAATTTTTGATATCTGTTTTACACGAAAACGATACCACACAAGTCCTAGTAGCGTTATCTGATCAGTAATATAAAAAGAAAAAGAGGTCTCCTTTGTCCTATTCACCCCGCTTTCCCGCCGCACAGGGGACGAATCTGACTTCCCTCCACATCTGAAAATAATCACCGCAGAATACTCTAACTGTGGTAGAAATTTCGTGGTTGTATCCCGATGTACACAATTTCGCGACTTAGCAAAATGTACTAGAACACGCAGGCTAAGCTTAACATCAACATTTTTTTCAAGGTACTTTTTAGGGTTCCGTACCCAAAGGGTAAAAACGGGACCCTATTACTGAGACTTCGCTGTCCGTCCGTCCGTCCGTCCGTCCGTCCGTCCGTCCGTCCGTCCGTCTGTCACCAGGCTGTATCTCAACAACGGTGATAGCTAGACAATTGAAATTTTCACAGATGATGTATTTCTATTGCCGCTATAACAACAAATACTAAAAATAAAATAAAATAAATATTTAAGGGGGGCTCCCATACAACAAACTTGTTATAGATTATATAGTTATATGTATGTATAGGTACGGAACCCTTCATGCGCGAGTCGGGCTCGCACTTGCCCAATTTTTGTATCTGATGTGCCCAATATGTATACATTTTTAAAAACAAGATAAAATTTTCTGTTTAGTAATATTTTTTTTAATTGTAAATATTCAGGATAGATAACTAATTTATCGTTCTGAATAAAAAAAACTTGTTGTGATTTTTTCCTTTTCGGCAATAAACCCAAATTTTAATAAGAAACTATTCTTAATTAACATAAAAAATGAATAGCTGATATCTATTTTACACGAAAACGATGTTGCACAAACCCTAATAGCCTTTACTGATCAGTAATAAAAAAAAGAAAAAGAGTAGTACTTGGTCCTCTTCACCTCGCTCTCCCACCACAAGGGGACGAATCTGACTTCCCTCCACATCTGAAAATAATCACCGTGGAACGTTCTATGAGTGGTAAAAATTTCATGCTTGTAACCCGATGCGCACAATTTCGCGGCTTAGCAACTCTACTATACGTATACGGTTCTATGGGATGCTTGACACAATCATCGTGTATGATCAAGTTTAGTATCATCCTCACAAACCGGTTCATGAATGTGCGTTCCAATAAAGACTTGCATATTATTCAGCATTATCCACTTGATGGGTCTAATTCGATTGACATTAACATATAGCTACTCAAGCGATATAACACGGATATAAGTGTGTCATATCCGGGTGTTCATCCTCACGCACTGGATAAATGGTCGAGAACTGTGCGGTTCCAGAGGAATTTCCTACCTACATGTGGAATGAGCTCCCTGCCGAGGTTTTCCCCGGAGGGTATGCGGTTCTTCAAGAGGGGAGTAAATAGGTTCTTAAATGGTTGGCAACGCACGTGTGATGTTCCTGCCTGGCGTCGCAAGCGTCGATAGGCGGCGGTAACTGCTTAATATCGATCAGGCGAGCCGCATGCTTGTTAGTCACCGTCGTATTATAAAAAAAGTATTGGGATATCAAAAATGAATCTGAAGACAGAAACATGGAAGTTACTCCACCAACAAGAGAACTTAAGCGTTTGAGATAATGATCACGGGCGCATATATGTTCGCCATAAAGGCAAGATATATCGTTCAAGTCTCTATAACTATGACAATGTCTATATCGAACTAGGCCTTTAGTTTGAACTTAAATGATATCTCATCCAAGATATCGTCACTAAGGTAGGTACTTACTTTTTACCTTTAATTGAAATGTCACGAAAATACGGTCATATTGCAGCCGTCTATGTTTATGATGTAGTATGTAGGTGATGTATTGCTCAAATTACTAATCCCCCTTTTATTATACCTATAACGCATAATAACACAGCTAATAAACGCAACTTTATGAACTTTTAGCAAGCATACATAATGCGAATAAAGCGATATACCTATGTACGCTATTCACGCGCCAACGTGACCTGTATGAAGATGTTTATGAGTACGTGATATAGGTAATGTATTTATGTACATAACAAATTCCTGTTACTAAGACCTACCGCAGCAGTCACCTCTTAAGTACCGGATTCTTTAGTTACCATAAATATTTTAAAATATAATGTTCTGATTACAAAAATATCGTGAGACTACATTAATAATTTTTTTTTCTCACAAAAATTGACAGATACGGCCCGACATATTGTTTCGAACTCGTATGGAATTCTTCATCAGGGACAGCTTGGCCGCGGAGGCCGGCGGCTGCTAGGCCGTTAGTCGCGTAGCAGCACGGATAGCAGTCCCTGTCCCTGATGAAGAGCTCTATATGAGTTCGAAACATGTCGAGGCCTTTCTGACTCTTTGCGGTTGAAAGGTAGGTATGGGTTTCTTAGAGAAATAAATATATTTGAACTGTACTTATTGGTTGTAAAGGTGGTACTGATCAATTATGGAATTTGTTCAATTATTTACCTAATAAGGGATATAATATTAAATACATTTTTTTTTTTTTTTTATAACGGCACAACATAGTGGCTCCCCTTCGCCTGATGGTAAGCAAAAAGGGGAGCCCAAGTCGCAATGGCAACTGACGAGAAACCAACCATGTATTTAAAGACGGTTCATCTTTCTTCATTTATTGTCTTATTTTAAGATATACAATTTGTAAGGGAAATATAATATCCCTTACTCAATAATTGAACAATTTCCATAATATATCAAATGAAAAGCCACAAGTGTGAACACACTCCTACAGAATGTCTTAATTTAATTATATTTATAACTCATGCTAAGCTGGTGTGTACTCTAATATGTACAATTACATATATTATATGTATAATAAATAATTATCTGTATACAATTTATCGATTTTTTTATACACAACCTGAAGTTTTACAATATTTATTGCAGTCATTACACAAGGATTGTCTATGTAACTCATATGCATTTTACTTAAGTTTTTCTAATATTCGTATACCACCATTCAAATATTATGTAAAATGAAACCGAAACGTTTTAAATTTGGTCTATTCAATGCAGGGTCCTTGTGTAATGCGCGTAAACACAACGAGTTTATAGCAGCCGTGGAGCGTCACCAATAGGGTTGCCAGGTCCGATCGGATTAAAATCGGGACAGATGGTTTCACAAATCGGGATTTTGGTTTTTAAATCGGGACAAATAAAATATTTTTTACTTTCTTAAATATAAATGCTTCATTTATTGTTTTTCGGAACTAATATTACTTGCCAGTAAATCCTATTTTAATCGACAATATCGGTTTTTAAATTTCGATTTATCGCAAGGGCGTCGCCAGCCGAACTAAGGTCCAGGGGGAGGCAGGGCAAGTTGATATAAGGGCAAATTTTTTAATTTGTTGTCGTTTTTTTTTCTCAGATTTCAATAAAATTTGGTGATTTGGTAAAGTTGCTTATTCTGAACAAGGTAAGCCCAATTTCACGATATGTCCTACAAAATTTTCCATTGAGTTACTAAAAATCCATAATTTTTTTTGTAACTTGTTGTTCAGAATAAGCAACTTTACCAACTCGCCAAATTTTATTGAAATCTGAGAAAAAAAAAACGACAACAAAATAAAAATATGCCCATAAATGCTAGAGGATTTGAAGCTTTAACCAAGCACATAAAATATAGAAGCGTAGTGCGGAATTGCGGATCAAACGCGAGCGTAGCAAGTGCCGAATTTTTTGGAAGGGGACGAATTTTTTGGAATACTTATAGTCAGATCAATCGCGAGCGCAGCGAGCGCAAAATTTTTTGGAAGGGACGGTTAAAAATTCTTATAGCCAGATCAAACGCGAGCGTAGCGAGCCTGACATTTTTCGTGAGGAAGGGTAAAAATAAATCCAAATGTAAACGCGAGCGCAGCGAGCGCGAAAATTTTCGTTGGCAATAACGTAAATTGAAAGACAATCATTTAATGTATTTGATGCAAGTGCGGATAATCACGAGTCACGGCACCGGGAGATCTTGCCACGAGCCGAAGATCCACTGGATGCGATGAGTAAAGACTCGAGGTTGCCCAATAGACTTACGTTAAAATCACATAGCTTCATCAACCAAGCGAGAGAAGCAACTCTGTTACAACTTCTAAGTGCAAACGATCAGAAAAGTCAAGTGACTGGACATATTTTTGAATCTCTAGGGGGGCAGCTGCCTCCCCCCTGCCCCCTTTGGCGACGCCCATGATTTATCGGGACATATAACGTCCCGATCAGGTGCAAATCGGGACGCGTCCCTAGACCCCTGAAATCGGGACATCCCGCGCAAATCGGGACACCTGGCAACCCTAGTCACCAACCTAGTGTAATGGCAGTTAACGAAACTTGGCTAAAAACTGGGCAGACGGCGCGCGCGCCCGTCGTGCCCGGCTACCGGCTGCGGCACGTCCCGCGCACGCTCGGGACACGCAAAGGCGGCGGTGGTGTAGGTTTGTATATAAAAAGTGGCTTAAGTGCTCAAATATGTAGTCATCCTTCCTTCCCTAATGTTGAACAAATGTGGATTAAAATCCGAATAAATTCACTTTGCTTAATGATTGGAACAGCTTACCGTCCACCCTGGCTCGACATCGAATTATTTTTTGACGCCTTAAGTGACACTATAGCAACATTTTCGAAATACGATCGAATTATACTTAGCGGAGATTTTAATGTCGACCTGTTGGATCTGAAAGATGTCAAGTCTAAGCGTTTATTGAAGTTTTTATATATAAATAATTTAAAAAATCATATAAAGGGGGCCACTCATTTTATGGGTAAAAGTTCTACTCTAATTGACCTTATATGTTCTGATTCTGATGCCAATGTCTATAGTTCAGAGGTCGACCATGTTGCGGCTCTGGGTGCCCATGCTATGGTCTATGTCGAATTAAATATTAAAAATCCCGAATTAAAACCTAAAACCATAATCTATCGTTCTTTAAAAACGGTTGATATTAGTAGTTTTAACAAAGATGTACTTATGATAAATTGGGAACATATGCGTACAATGTTAAATGTGGAAGATAAACTGAATTTTTTTAATCACAACGTTTTACAATTATTTGATTTCCACGCTCCTCTTAGTAAACACGTAATAAAACAATTTTCGAAGCCATGGCTAACCCCAAATATTCGTTTTATGATGACTTTGCGTAATGATGCTCAAAAAAAATTCCGCAATACTAAGTCTGAATCTGATAAAGAAAATTATAAAAACCTCAAACATTTAGTAAATACTGGGATATATTATGAACAAAAAGCTTATTTCAGCCAAAATATAAATTTACACTTAAATCACCCTAAACTTTTGTGGAAAAATTTAAAACAAAACATTCTTCCGAACTTTAAAAATGAACCCGAGATACCTAAACAGTTTGTTGATCCAGCAGCTATGAATAAAACATTTTTAGATCTTCCAGGTAGTAACGAAATAACTAATGAGACTTTATCCCATTTTCAGAATAATGTTCATAGTAATTCAACCTTTCAGCTTTCAACGGTAAATGAAAACATCATTAGTAAAATATTACTTCGAACAAAATCCAATGCTATGGGTCATGATGGTGTTAATTTCGATATGGTATTAATGACCCTCCCATGTACTTTGGCTGTCATAGTGGATTTAGTAAATACATCAATTAGTACTTCTACCGTTCCCTCACTATGGAAAACCGCTATTGTTCGTCCAATTCCGAAAACAGACGATCCCATTAATCTGAAGGACTTTCGACCTATTAGTATTTTACCGTACCTGTCAAAAATTTTAGAAAAAGTAGTTTACGACCAAGTAAGTAAATATTTGGAAGATAATGATATTTTACCGGAGATGCAGTCGGGTTTTAGAAAAAAGCGAGGCACTTGCACAGCTATTCAGGATGTCGTTGATGAAGTTCTAGCTGCTCAAGATCAGGGTCAGGGCACGCTCCTTGTACTGCTCGATTTTTCGAGGGCGTTCGATTGCATTAACGTCCCACTTCTTCTGGCAAAATTAAGTTATTACGGTTTCCAGAAAAACACAATAAAATGGTTCGAGAGTTATTTTACTGATCGTCAGCAATTAGTCAAAATAACCCAGAGTGACGGGAGTTCTGTGTCATCTGATACAATCACTGTGACAAGGGGAGTACCGCAAGGTTCCATCCTGGGTCCTCTGTTATTCATTCTTTATAGTGCCGACATTATTAAATCCTGTATCAGACATTGTAAATACCATCTATATGCCGATGACCTCCAAATTTACTTCTCTTTTCACCCCAACGAGACAGCCTCTGCAGTTTCCAAAATAACTTCTGACCTGAAACGCATTTCGGATTGGGCCTCTGAAAATTGTCTGGTACTAAATCCCATAAAATCAAAGTACATGGTTCTTGGATCTCTGAGCCAGACAAATAAAATAATAGCCAATGATCCCATTATTGAAATGAATAACGTGAAAATAGATCGTGTTATCGAGGCACGTAACCTGGGTCTGCTGATGGACAGTAATTTACGTTTTGAGAGCCACGTAGCTGAAACGGTACGGAGCTGTACCTATGTACCGCCTCAAAGTTTTATACAATATCCGTGATTTTCTAAGTGTTGACGTCAGGGTGAGACTTTGCGAAGCTCTAATTTTGTCAAAGTTAAACTATTGCATTACTGCTTATGGCCCTTGTTTGTTGGCTCGATCTCAGCGCCAGATACAAAGGGTTCAGAACGCTTGTGCCAGATTTTGTTATAAAATTCCTCCGCGTACTCATATCACTCCCTTTCTAAATAATGCCAAGTGTCTTAAAATGTTACATCGCCAACAACTTATGTTAGCGTGCCTTCTTTTTGACATCATAAAAACACAATCTCCTAGCTACCTATATAAAAAACTGGTTTTTGCTAGTAACAGAAATTGTCATTCGGTCAGAGTACCGCGTACTCTGGTACTGCAAGCTCCAAAACACCGCACGGCCGCTTTCAGAGGGAGTTTTAGGTATTGTGCTACTAAGTGTTGGAATAATATACCACCACCGATTCGGGGTCTGAAATCGAAAGCTAGTTTTAAATCAAAATTCCGGTCACATCCGGATACCTAAAACTCCTATTTCTCTTTATTCTATGCAATTTCATATTCTTATACTTATCTACCTAATAATAAAAAATAATCCAAGTTTAACCATTACCATACATACAGATATACCTACACCCAAACACGCACACAACCTGTACCTACTTACATAGCACATAGTTTATTACAAATTATCGTTTTTTACGTCGTATACGTTTTAAACCTTCAGCAAGAATGATGTAACATAAATATAATTTTTTTTTTTTTTTTTTTCATTTATTAAGATTTTTCATACCACACACATTCTCGATTTTAGTTGTTACAAAAATAAATGTACCTATGTACTTAGTTTTAAGTGCTATTTTCTTAAATGTTTGTTATCTCTTTGCTTATTGTAAAAATGTTTAGCTTATAGGTCTCCTTTTAATGTTACTGTTGGTGTCGGTGATGAAATAAAGTTTTTATCTATCTATCTATCTATCTATCTATTGCCTCTGAAGCCTATTGTTTGCCTCTATTGTAATGTTAGTGTTATCTGTATTTATACTTCTTTCTTCTTGAGGTGTGCAATAAAGAGTATTCTATTCTATTCTATTCTAAAAGCCAAAAGTAATCCGTTCATGTTCGGATTACATTTAGATCACAATTTTGAAGTCGGTGCCAAGTTGTGGATACATATTTACACGGATAGATGGAAAGAAAGAAACAATATATGTTAGATAGATTGAAAATATGGACACCCCCAAATGTACTTTAAGAAGCAAAAACGAGTGCTACAAGTTTTTTATTCAAAGCGTAAAAAGTCCATAGACGTAGACGCGTTCTAGAAGGTTACCTTCTAGGATAATATAATGTATTATCAAACAATAAAATTTTATTCCTCTTTTTTGACAAAGGTAAAAAAGATACCCACCTCCGCATCAGTTTAAAACCATTGTACTAATATCACTGTAATTTTTATAAAAGGGAGTATCAGCCACGGATAGGTGATACGTATACGTCGTTTTGTCCAATGTAAACAAAAGACGATTTATCTAAGCGCGTGCGCGTGCAGGCTAATATCATGATTATTGTAATGAATCTTCCGCGTTGTATTGCACTGACGGGGTCGTATGGTAAAAATAAATGATTATAATATTTGTAACTGACAATGCGGTATTTGATTGCAATTAATAGTACACTGCAGACGCCGAAAAAAAAGGGCTTGTCGAGTGAGTAGGTATAGGATGGTAATGCGAAGCCGGCAAGCCCTTTTCACGGCTAAAGCATGTAATAGTGCTATTCTCAAACATAAGCAATAAATTAAAAAAACAACACTCAAAGCCTGTTCATGGACACAGACGCCATTAAAAAAAAAATTGGGCAAGTGCGAGCCCGACTCGCGCACGAAGGGTTCCGTACCTATATACATATATATAATCTTTAACAAGTTTGTTGTATGGGAGCCCCCCTTAAATATTTATTTTATTTTATTTTTAGTATTTGTTGTTATAGCGGCAATAGAAATACATCATCTGTGAAAATTTCAACTGTCTAGCTATCACCGTTGTGGAGATACAGCCTGGTGACAGACGAACGGACGGACGGACGGACGGACGGACGGACGGACAGCGAAGTCTCAGTAATAGGGTCCCGTTTTTACCCTTTGGGTACGGAACCCTAAAAACATCTTTTATTTTTTATTTTATTTCTATAATGTTAGTTTTTGTTTTTTATAATATATTTATTAATAATTCTATCAATAAATTGTTTTGTTCTCTGTAACTGACGATTCGAAAGTGCTTGTAGCTAAGCTTACTTGAATAAAGAATATTTTGACTTTGACTTTGACTTTGACGGTCGGGATAAGTTTATGCGCCTCATTTATACTTACGCAAACTTAACTTGATCGAGTAACAAAATGTACATGACAGTCATGTGCGATATATCTGAGACTACGCTTATTCGCTTATATCTATATTTCAATGTGCACTCGAATTAGAGCCTGAATCTATCAATAGCAACAGAATTATATCCAACATATCAAGGAGATTCGATCGCGATCTTTATTTACAAACGCACCTGCGGGTTAAAGTCATTGACAACGTTGTATATCGACACCATTCTAAAAAAAACGGCCAAGTGCGAGTCTGACTCGCGCACCGAGGGTTCCGTACAAATACTTATCCCATCTTAACTGGCTAGGTTAAGTTTGCAACTGGTACCTATGTATGGCGCCGGGTTTAAATTAGGTGCAAAGTTAACGCATCTGATCACGTTTATTGTATGGGAGTCCCTTAAATATTAGTTTTATTCTGGTTTTTTAGTATTTTTTATTATAGTGGCCTCATCTGTGAAAATTTCAACTGTCTTACTATCGCGGGTCATGAGATACAGCCTGGTGACAGACGGACAGACAGACAGACAGACAGACGGACGGACAGCGTAGTCTTAGTAATAGGGTCCCGTTTTTTACACTTTGGATGCGGGGAACCCTAAAAACATACATACAGTGAAACTTGATCTCGAATAAATAGCAACAGAATTATATCCGACATATCAAGGACATCCGATCGCGATCTTTATTTTATGCATTTTTATTTCTTTTGTTTTCTGTTTGTTATTTTGTGGTGCACAATAAAGAGTATTATTATTATTATTATTTATCTCGGTTAATGATCAGTCGTGAAACCCCTCACACAGTCAAGGTCGATCAGTAGTTTCAATGTAAACTTTCGAGTGACAGCAACCACTGAGTAGGCATTTTAATATTTCACAAATGGCGAAGCGCCACACACAGGGCGACGTAAAAAGTTCCGTAATGGACAACATTTCAATTATTTTATTATCACTAGTATTTGGTTATACGGACTATAGTTTTGAAAATAAAAAAAACCGACCGAGAGCATGTCGGGCCACGCTCAGTGTAGGGTTCCGTAGTTGCTCATCCTTCACAATAAACTGCTGTTTTAAGCCCGAGGTTTAAGTTAAGAAAGATTTTAAGCTGTATAAAAAGGTCGTAAACGCCCTAGAAACTGTAATCACTTATTACCTTCCGGAAGTCAACTTACGACCTTTTAAAGAAAAAATATGAAATTTGGCGATAACTCAAAAACGGCTCGACCGATTTTGTTCAATATAGTTTTCATTGAAAGTACTTATAAGGCCTCATTAACATGAATTTTTCCGATTTTTTTTGACCCGTGGTTGAAAAGTTAGAGGGGGGGGGGGGGGGGGGGGGGGGGCACTATTTATTTCTAAATTTATGAAACATGTAATGTCTCATTTTTTTATGTGGGTACACCACAATTTTTATTTTAACCATGAATACAAAGATCAAAGCTTAAAGAAAAATTTAAAAAGGAGCTACCTGGTGGAAGGGAACGGGAATCGAACCCGGTACCTCTGGATTACCGGTCCAGCGCGTTAGCCACTTCGCTACCCTCGCTCCACTATTTATTTGTTTTTGGAGCGAATATTTACAAAACTGCTGACTTTATCAAAAAATAATGTTAAAAGACCCCTATTATTTTTACAAGACCTATTCAACGACACCCCACACACCAGTGTTGAAAAGAAAAAAATCACCCCCACTTTAGGTGTTCGCGAGGTACCCGAAAAAAAAAATTTTTTTTTTTATTTTATTTTACCGTTCTGTCGGCGTTATACATACACATACTTATACCAAATTTCAGCTTTCTAGTACTAATGATCACGGAGCTAAGCCGCGGACGGACGGACAGACGGACATGGTGAAACTATAAGGGTTCCTAGTTGACTACGGAACCCTAAAAAGGTGAAAGCAGCGTCGCGTCGTTTAAGAACCAGCACTCAAATGACGCCACGTTGTGGAAAAATTACACTTACAATTTCCATACTAATTCCATCTTAATAATAGTCCCACTGTAAGATTTTCTGCGCTGTAACCAATTTCTTGTCGTTTACACTCTTTTAGAATGAGGAAGTGTCAAGTGGATTTTTTAATCATAAATTGGGATATTTTCGAAAATGCAAAAATGTGGTAATATTTATTTTAATGTTTTATCCTTTATTTGATTATATCGGCAAAGGGCCTGCTTAAAAAAATTAAATATTGTCATTATGTCTAGGGCTGCCATCAATAAATTCGCCGAACCCGGACAAAGACTTAAAAAACCCGGACATTTGGCGTAAATTGTTTTTTTTTTATGTCCAATAGCCCGTATTATGTGAATTTCGTGGCCGCTTCACGACCGGACAATACGTCGAGGTACGTAGTAAATGGGCCATGTTTTTTGTTGTACATCCCACTTTTTTAGATTTTGGACAGTTTAGGTATTTTCTACTCAGAATCACGAGCTCTTTCGATCTACTAAAAAATGTCCCAAAATGTTCATATATATCTTTTGTTTTTCTATTCCGTTACCGCCATAGTAGGTTGTATGAAAATGGTAACGGAAAGGAACGTAAAAAATAAAAGTATCGCGACACTCTTTTTCCTAATTAGATCGAAAGATCTAATTAGATCGAATAAGCTCGTGATTCTGAGTAGTATATACCTAAAATATCCAAAATCTAAAAAAATACTGAGGTGTAAACCAAAAGAAAAATTATACTCGTTATATGAATATGGCACCACGTCTGTGGACGGTTATTATTATCTTCGCAAAACTAGTACTCCGTCTACAGCCTAGTTTTTTCTATTGTTTTAGGGTTTTGTACCCAAAGGCTAAAAAACGTCACCTATTAGTCTGTCTGTCCATCTGTCACCAGGCTGTATTCTCATGAAGTGTGTTAGACAGTTGATTTTTTCCCAGATGATGCCTCTATAACAAAAAAAAACAAAAACACAATAAAATAAATTGTTGAAATTTTCACAGATGATGTATTTCTGTTGACGCTATAACAACAAATACTAAAATACAGAATAAAATAAAACGAACGTGATCGGTTGCGTCAACTTTTCACCTCATTTGTATCCGGCGCCAAACATAACAGGTGCAAACTTTTCCCGGCCAGTTAAGATGGGATAAGTGTTTGTACGGATCCCTCGGTGCGCGAGTCCGAGTCGCACTTGGTTTATTTTTCTAATATAAAGGCAAATGCCTTGTACCGTTTTTGGTAAAACTTTTTTGTATGAGTTTCGTCTGTTCCACAGCATACAATCTTCAAAATAGTCCTTAGACCGTGAACGTGGTGAAGTTTGATCTTGGTTTGTTTATGCTGTAATAAACATCTGGAACAGCGAAACAAGTGGCATCCTTAGTATACGATGGTCAAGGTCATCTAGAATAGAAAGTTGCATAGCACAGGTGGCACAGGTGACAGATGGTCGGGATTTTGCGGGATTCTCCCGATTTTTTTTCCTCCCGACTCATGAAAAAGTAAAAATTTTAAAAATCTTCCGAAAAACCACTTCATTTTATAAAACTATAATTTTTAAAGGAAATACCACAGCTTATGTTTCTATAAGTACTATAATAAATTACCTTATAACATTTTTGTAGATTATAGATAAAATTATAATAATGAGAATAAAAATATATGTTATTTTTTGTTAGTACATATTTATTTATGTAGACATTTCCATCGGCAGCGCACGAGGTTGTTTTTAATATTATTTACTTTATAATGTGATTCAATTTTTGTTTTTCCCGACCATGATTACAAAATCCTGAAATAAATTATGTTTCTCCCGATAAAAGGGTAATTCGATCTGGCAACCCTACAGGTGACTGGTGTGTATGTGAGTGTAACTTAATGCTAACGATCTTTACCAGTTGTGGATTGATAAAAAATCTCCAGATCTCACAATACGCGCTATCAAAGGTAATAAAAAAAAAGTAAATTTGACAAAGTTTTCTGACCTCGCGCGTAAGGGGCCTATACTTTTTGTCCACCCGCCTCCTTAATGACTCAAATTGTTGCTTAATTCAATCCCAAGACCCAATTTTCCGTTTCTTGGATAGCGAGTTAAAAAAAATATCGGGAAATTTTCGACCCAAGCGAACACAAATTTTGGAAAATCTCTTATAGTTATAGTTACCAACCGATTTTTGGAATTCAATATACCCTAGGTCCAAAAGGCTTGCAGAGACCACTGGGGACCGAAGAGCTGGGCATCTTCCTCGGACTACGTCTCAGCATAGCTGTTCAGCGAGGAAATGCTGCCAGCATTTTCGGTACCATGCCGCAGAGCAATTTTTTAAATTTGTTTTATTATATTTCCATTTTATCTTTTTTGTACATAGTTGTAAGAAGTGTTAAAAAAATTATTTTCTTTTACTTTGTTTTACTTTTCCTGACAAATAATTAAAAAGATATATCAATATCACTTATGCAATCACGAATGTTAGTTAGCATATCGAACAAGCCTTAGAATTTACTCTTGCATACAAATGCATTAAATTGCAAAAGAGAAACAATCACACGTTCCTTCGTCACCATTCATGATCTAAATTCTTATTTTGCGTTTGCAAATAGTACTTTTTAGCTCCAACAATCTTCCAAATGACTGTTAAGAAATGGTTGCAGCAAAACCAACGTTGCACCAAACGTCTAATAGATGGGTACAGTTAATGGTTGTTATAAAAATAGTTAGAAACTCGCTGTTTACACGATTTCGTGTGGTTTTAATTACAGTTTATATTATCTAATAATTAGAATCTAAATATTAGTTCAGGTTGGCTAGCATTGCAAGGTCAACGTCAATTTTAAGTTATGACTAGCTTTCACAATATCTAATAGGTACTGTTGCTAGACTAAGCCGACTACTACAGTCGCATTAGGGAGACCTCGAAATTCTATTGCGTATAGTGTACGTTTGCATAAAAAAACCGGCCAAGTGCGAGCCTGACTTACGCACCGAGGGTTTCTTACAAACAACTTTTCCTATAAATTTTAACTGGCCGGGTTAACTTAAGTTTGCACCTGGTATTTATGGCGCCGGCGGGATGCTTTATTATTTGTTGTTATAGCCGCGAAATAAATATATCATCTGTGGAAATTTCAACTGTGCACCTAGCTATCACGGTTTATGAGATACAGCGTGGTGACAGACAGACAGAAGGACAGGCGGACAAGCGGACAGGCGGACAGGCGGACAGGTGGACAGGCGGACAGGCGGACAGACGGACAGACGGACAGACGGACAGACGGGCAGACGAACAGACGAACAGACGGACAGACGGACAGACGGACAGACGGACAGACGGACAGACAGACAGACGGACAGACGGACATACGGACAGACGGACAGACGGACAGACGGACAGACGGACATACGGACAGACGGACAGACGGACAGACGGACAGACGGACCGACGGACCGACGGACAGACGGACAGACGGACAGACGGACAGACGGACAGACGGACAGATGGACATGTATAAGTTATTCTTAATGTAATAAAGTCGACACTATGACGGCCCTAGTTTAGATTCTATTATTAATCTTGACGCTAAAGGTAACCCAAGTACTTATTGGTCAGCTAACGTATCTTCATCCTTATTAGCAAGGGATGATATTTTATCCGTGGAATGGCCTTCAATAATGTGAACAAACGATCTGGTCAGGATCACAGGAAGCGGTTTGGAACTAGGCCGACAGGAGGCATCAAATAATTCGTGCACTGAAAATTCCGGGGTATGACGATAACAAATCTATGATTCGTTCCTTGAACAAGACATTTGTCAGCTCAGGGACAACTGCTTTGAGGTACCCCAGCGGGCCCATGATGGTTGAATTTATCACGTGATAAATTAAATGATAAAGCATCTGACACACTCGCTCACTGAGAAAACAATCACAAGCTCGCAGGAGTATCATATACCATAACAATTTGTCTAAAACTATATTTTTCCTTCTTCCAGATCCTCGCACAGAAGAATGGACGCTAATGTCAGGCCCTGGACCCCTGCTCACCATTCTCGCTACGTACGTGTACTTCTGCACCTCAGTGGGCCCTCGCTACATGAGGGATCGAAAGCCATACGACCTCAAAAACACGATTGTACTTTACAACGTGTCACAAGTGCTCATGTCTATATTCCTGGTTTATGAGGTAAAGGTTAATTTCTTTTGAATTCTTGTTCTAATTTAAAGGCCTCTTATGTCAAATCACCCAAATGAAAAGAATTCTTTTTTCTTGTTGATAAACGATTTTAAAAGTTTTGATAATATCTCGAAACCTAACCAATGACAGGTTGGTGTGAGGCAAGGAGATGCCACATCTCCTAATCTGTTTACAGCTGGATTGGAAGATGTTTTCAAGCTTCTGAAATCCTAACCACTTACCTCCGCTTTGTCGATGATACGGTAGTCATGGCTAACATCCTAGAAGACTTCGGCAAAATGATTAACGATCTCATTGGGTCAGTCTCTCAAAAAGTGTATCCTAAAGTGAACATGGAGAAAACGAAAATGATGTTTAACTATGTGGTGCCTACTGCAATTAAAATTGGAGTATATACGCTCAAAGTTGTAGACGACTATATCTCTCTGGGACAAAGAATCCAGTTGGGTTGGTTAAACTGCGAAAAAAGGTCACTCGTCGAATACAACTCGGATGGGCAGCGGCTACCTGCGTAGTATTAAATCTACAGATCTTTTATAATATCTTCTCGTCTAATAAAAATACTATTTTAGATGTTATAGTTTTTTGCTATTTGCGATGCTATTATTCGCGACCTTAAAATGAGCGAAGTAATAAGTACATAACATTGTACACCTATAATTGAATCAATATCAGTACATTAAAAGAGCTTCATAGTTTTAGGGTTAGGTAGTCGTAAAATTTTATTGTTATAAGTAATATGAGCAGGTGCCTTATAATTTTAAATAGCATTTTTAAGCTAGCTGTAAGCTTAATCATGATCATCAGGCGCAAAAATCAATTGTACCATTATAATTATGTATTAATAACGAAATAGAGTACACAGTTAATTATTGAATTATGTTTATTGAGAAATACATCAGGATCATTTTTAATTCCAGGGTTTGGTTTCCGGATGGTGGAACGACTACAACTTTTCCTGCCAACCAGTCGACTACTCGGATTCTCCGAAGGCAAAAAGGGTGAGTTAGTGTTTAACTATTATGAATGAATTTATAAAATTCTGTAGTCTTATCGGGGTCACGACTTCGGGCAAAGTCTTATGCCGGCTCTATACTACTCGCGAAGTTCTGTTTGGGCGAATATGACAGTGTTGAAGGAAGTAAGACGAAGTACCTCTCCACAGTGTCGTATTCGCCCAACCTCGCAAGTAATGTAAAGCTTACAGGCCTTACAGCTATATGGGGAATAATTATTAATAAGCATCGTCATAATGCCATCTCTAGGACAAATGCATGTCAATATATTTGTGTCTTTATTTCACGTTGCTGTTCATTGGTTTCAATAAATGAGGGCTCACTACTTTGGTTACTTGCTCGTTGTAGCTAGACAGAACTTCTCAAGGAGGCAGAAACGGAGTGATTTTTTTCTCAAAAGTGCTCAGCAAACGTGGTTGCCTTCTTGAAGATAGAAATGTATTGAATTCAATTGATTTTTACTATTCCTACCTAAACTAATTAAATAGTTTCATTTTCGTCAAAATAACGCCATCTATTATCAGTGTTAAGTCTTACGGCGGTTAATTTATTAATTAACTGACCGACAGATGGCAGCAGCGGTATGGTGGTACTTCATGGCGAAGATCATTGAACTTCTGGACACCATCTTCTTCGTGCTTCGGAAGAAAACTCGTCAGATTTCATTCTTGCACCTGTACCACCACTTCATGATGCCCATCTGTGCCTGGATTGGGGTGAAATTCTTGCCAGGTAATATTGTTGTGCAGTTGTGTAAGATTGCTAATTGAACGTCGTTAAACATCGTGCAGTTGTGTAAACATTAGTGAATCACTAATAGTGATGCAATCGGTTTTAATTCCTTTACATTTGCCGCGTTACATTTATTACCTAGGGCGGTGAATTAGTGAATGTCCCAGATCGCAGGTGTTCGTATAAATATGCAATCTGGGGTTTACTTATTATAACCCGTGGTTTGTCTAAAGATCACATCTTGCCTTGGCTAGGAAGTAAGATTTTTTCCCCGCGTAGCGAGCTTAAGATCTCGCTTACGTCCTAGACTGACGTAATAGTACATTATGATACAAGTGTGCTAAGTTGGTCATTACAGTCGAGGCGGATTTGCAGCCCGAGCCGTAGGCGAGGGCGTAATAGAGCCGAGAGTGTAATGACCAAATGCACACGAGTTTCATACGACGTTTTTCAACACACTTGCGAGGAAAAAAACACCCGTTTACAACTGAAATATTTAATTATTAAAACAAATTGTGAAAGTACAATTATTGAAATGATACACAGTGGATTTTGATCGCATTTGTACAGTATGTTTTTGCCTTCATCGAACGTAAATTTTCGTATTTTTTTAACTATGAATGTGAATTGTGAATGATTTTCTATGTCTTTTGTGGCAATATTACTCAGTTCCTGACGTCTACATGCTCCAGTAATACCGAATATTAACGAGACCTGAAAGTAAATAAAATACATATTTAGTTACTACTGCCTGCAAATTAAGCATGTCTGGGCGGATGTCCAGTTATTTTTGTAACAAAAATATTTGAAATCATTCCAGTCGTTTAGATTTGATATGGCTGCCAAACAATACATACACACTTACCTACATAGATATAAATATAAAACATAAAATAGTTGAGTAGATGAGTAGCCTCATGAGTAGTCGTTTTAATTTTTTATAACATAAACATTCAGTGTACAGAAATTTCATATTTAAATAAAATAACAATTTCAACTGACCTTTGTTGCTAGGTACTGGCTATCCGGTTCTTCTTTCAGAAACATTTTGGATGTCCTTTGAGGACAATACTTTAGATTTTTTACTTCTGTAACCATCTGAGCGCCTCTTCAAGAACGCAATCAGATTGGCATATGTTTTTATGTCAATACCTACCATTTTTGTTCCGAACAGTGCTTTTTAACATGGAGTAGATAGACCACAGCGAGGTAGGCTAATATATTTATTTGCTAGCTCATAAAAATAAGCTAAAATACGTTTTCCGAGAACAAATGGGCTTTTTTGCTGGATTTCCAATTAATCCAATTTTCATAGGCTATTGGATACTTTTCATTAGATTTCAATGGCAACAGGCTGTCAGTAGCATTTTTTGCATCATGAAGTATTTCCGGAGGCATCAATTCCACATCTAAATCTTCTTCATTACTAGAACTCGACATTTTTGTAAATCTAATCAGTCACAAACTAAATACAGCGATAAACTCGAAAAAACAAATTTTATGCAAAGCAAAATGGCGCGGAGATTTATTTTTTACGCGCCTTGCATTGGTTGAATTTAGTTATGCGCGCGCAGGTGCAAAATGGAAGCAATGACGAAACCGTCAAACAGCCAAATATTAAAAATATAATAATATATACTTAAATCAAATATATAATTAAATGTCTTTTCGTCCGACATACCTCAGTGCCTCAAGACGAAAGTCTTCAACCAATGTGTGTTACCAGTGATGACTTACGGCACCGAAACGTGGTCTTTCACTATCGGCCTCATCTCAAAGCTCAAAGTCGCTCAACGTGCAATGGAGAGGGCTATGCTCGGGGTGTCTCTACGTGATCGAATCAGAAATGAGGAAATCCGTAGACGAACTAAAGTGACCGATATAGCTCACCGGATTAGCAAGTTGAAGTGGCAATGGGCAGGCCACATAGCACGCAGAGCAGATGGCCGATGGGGCCGAAAAGTGCTCGAGTGGAGACCTCGGACCAGCAAGCGCAGCGTAGGACGTCCACCTACAAGGTGGACGGATGACCTTATAAAGGTCGCCGGAAGGCGCTGGATGCAGGTCGCTTCCAACCGGTATATATGGAAGTCCAAAGGGGAGGCCTATGTTCAGCAGTGGACGTCCTATGGCTGAGATGATGATGATGATGATGATACTTAAATGGGACTGGGCTGGACACGTTTGCCGCATGTCGACCGAACTGTGGGGTAAGAATACCACTGACTGGATCCCACCTAATGTACGACGTCACGGCAGACCACGCCGGAGATGGCGGGACGACCTAGACACATTCCGAAAGGATTGGTCCGTTGCTGCCTTGTCCAGAGACGACTGGAAGAAAGGGAGGGAGGCCTTTGCCCTGCAGTGGGACAGTACAGGCTAAAAATAAATAATAAATAATAATAATATATAATTATACCTGATGCAAATTAGTGTCAATTACATGACAAAATTAAATAATTTGATGAAAATAATTGTTTAATTATTGCGTTTAATGCATCACAATTAATTTATTCACAAAAATTTTGCTAATTATATAAAAGTAAAATCTCTTTGTTGATATTAAAAAAAAAAAAAGTAAAGTAAAGACACTAGTGCGTCATAGAAAAGTCAAAAGCACGCGTGTTTTATAGGATACTTTACGGCCATAAAAACAGTTTAATATGGACCACTTTACGAGCAAGTGTGTTGAAATAGTAGTTTTTGATACAAGTGTGGAAAGTATGTCATTTTGAACGAGTCCCGAGGAGTCTTGGCCTGAGCCGCAAGGCGAGGGTCAAGACTCGGGACGAGTTAAAATGACACTTCCACACGTGTACCAAACAACGTTTTTTAATACATTTGCGAAAAATTGCAATTATACAAATTTAAAACAGTAATTGAAAGGGCCAATTATATTTATTTCTGTCTGATAAAAATTAAGAGTACCTACAATTTTTAGAGCAATTGTCAAGGGTCACATTTAAGGCCTTTGCTGGTAAGTTTAAAGTTTTATTCAAGTTGTTAATAATTCTCTTTTCTCGTTTCCAGCCAATAAAATGTTCATAGACGGCAATGTAATTTTTCTTTCGATTTTGCGGGTATAATACTCTCACTTGCAATTTTTGCCTTGGCTCGTATAAAATGGCGGTGTTAAATCTATTCTGGTAACATCAGAATCCATAATTTTCTATCAAAAACTCTTATTTTATAAATCTTACGTGTCATTTACACATAATTAAAACCATCTTGAATGAAAAAGAAAGTTTTACTTTTAATTGTAATATTTTTTTCAAGATGGCGTCGCCTGTCATCATTCAGCCAAATCAAAAGAAATAGTTTTAATATTTCAGAAGAGATATGATAATGTTACACAGTAATTTAATTGATTCCAAACAATAAACATCGTGAATCTGTTTTTAGTTCTTTACACTTCATATAATTGTAAATAAATATATTATTTAATACACAAAAATAGATGCGATTATTCATAATTATTATGAATTTATAAAGCACCGCGTGGGTCACGCTTAATACTGTATTTTGTAATCTGTGACAATACTTTTCTTTTTAATTTTTTTCGGTCACGCATAATACTCATTTGCTCATTAAATTATAGTCCCTCAAACAAATTATTAACACTGTTTTTGAGTTTTTTTAATAGATAACCCTTTGATTGATCCAATATGCAATTTAAATATTTTAATCATAATTATGAGATATACACCTGCAATGCTGCATGACGTAATAAATAAAGTCAGAAAGTGATTGAACTTTGTTTGGATGTATGAGGTCTGACGTGTTAGTACAACAGAAAATTAAAAAAATTTGAAAAGTAAAAAGCACTAGTTCGAAATAACCAACTTTTCGCACGATTTGCAGCTACGAAAAGTACCACTTTTTGAGCAACTGTATTAAAAAATAATATACAAAACCTGTCCTGTTCTGGAGATAAAATCCTTTTTTTTTAAGTTGACCTCAAATCCCCTTCAAAGATTATAATAGCGCTTAAGAAAATAAACTTAGTGCGAAAACGCACCCAGATAACTTTGTTTAATTTGGCTAAGAACCAGACAATATGGATAATAGTGACGTCATAATTAGTATTACTCATGCAGTAGACGAGTATATCACTGGGTACATTTTACAGAAAGATGTAAAGGCCAGGGTGATAACTAAGCTTAATCGAGATGTACGGAATAAAATATGTGATAAATAAATTAGTTTTTGGACAAGAAGTGTTCTGAAATAACACCCCAATTTACCGTGGATTGCTTAATAGTGACCAAGATATATTATGTTAATAAGAATAATCCACCATTTAGATTTGATTCGGATTTTTTCAATACAATTATGTCTCGAATATAATTAAATTCACTCGAATAATTTTTGCAATCCTGGTTGTTTCAGGTGGTCACGGTACTCTTCTAGGCGTGATCAACTCCTTCATCCACATCATCATGTACACGTACTACCTCATCTCGGGGCTGGGCCCCCAGTACCAGAAGTACTTGTGGTGGAAGAAACACGTCACCACCCTGCAACTGGTAAGCATCAGATCAGGCATACGTATATTAACTCACGATCGTGTTCATACTCCGTAGAGTATAGCACGATAAGAATAAAACGGCAAGACGATGTAGATTTAAAAACAAAAGAAAATTAAAAAGATAATAAAATGGCAGCGTTGTGGTTATTGCTATACCTAGCTAAGCCAACAGCATTGCTGAGTGAAGACCATTTCGGATGCACGTCTCTTATACACTGTCTTTAATACTTAGGTACCTTATATTGAAAATTGTAATGATGTGTTATCTTGACGAAGACTTTTTCTGTTCTTTTCTATTCTATAACCAATTTAAATATTCGTATTAGTTTGAACGCCGAAATGAAGAAAACTAAGCAAACTTTAACCCGCTTGATGGGGAAAGATGGTCTAAAGTCAGATAGTAGAAAGAGCCATCGTATAATGTAGCCATCGATAATCTAACGTAATTCATAATAGTAATAGGTACTGTAAGCATAATGCTTCTACTACTACTATTTAGCATTTAGTGAAGAATAACTTTGAATAAGGCCATGACCATACATTACCTATCCAATGATTAATAGGCGTGCTTTATATTGTCTGTATTTTAATACATATCTTTTCCTTTTCAGATCCAGTTTTGCATCATTTTCTACCACAATTTCTTCGTTATGTTCTGTGATTGCAACTACCCCAAGGGCATCAATTTCTTGCTCAGCTTGAATGCTGGTCTTTTTTTGTATATGTTTGGAAACTTCTACTATCAAAACTACATCAAATCAAGCAGAAAAACGGTCCAAAACGGATATGTTAGAAAAGAAACTGTTGCAAATACTGATGACACTAATGTCGCTCAAGTGAAAGCAGTAGGTGAAAAAATCAAAGATGTTGATGCCAAATCGGATGTCACCGAAGAAAAGAAGGAGTGCTAACGAAAAGACTTTATTTCAATTACGTTTAGAACTATTTTGTGATGATATGTTAATAAAATAATTAGTTCGTTTTAGCAGTAGGTAGGTAAGTATATAAATATGGTGAAAGGATACAAATATTAACCATGACAAAATTCGTTGTACAAAATAAGTTAAGAAGTCTGGAGTGTAATAGCAAAATGGATTGTATTCGAGAAGCTTTATCAACTGTACGTACCTAGTATTTAATTTGTTATTTAAATCTTAAATATAATTTTAAGAGTAATAAATAACTAAATTAGTTCAGAAGTGTACTTAAAAATGTGCTCAATTTTATACGTGACATCGAAATTATTTATTTATATAATGTGTCGTCATATATACATAACATAAGGCTGTTAAATTATGAATAATGGTCAGTAGTATAACCTAAATAATGATATTAATGATTATGATTTATATGGCATTTTATTAGATTTTTATAATGTTTTGAGTATTTGAGGTGTTTCGGGAAAAAAAATCGCAGTTTGGTACTTACTAGTAAACAGAAACAAAATACTTACTGACATCCTAAGATACAAAATGTCAGTTGTGTAGTGATGATGAAATGATAAATAAATAACCAATTGTTTTTATGTGTTTCATTACAGAAAAATCACGTCAAACGGATAATGACTCAACAAAAATATACAAAATATTAAAAGAAAACATCGATCTATAGGACTTAAAACAAGAACACTTAAAACATGAAACTGAACTGACTATCGAAGAACTGCTATCTTCAGGCCTATTACGAATGTCAATGAAGATTTATAATAACGTACTTACCTGACGAAGAAAACGATAAAAAGTACATGAATAAAATAAAGCATTTACCACTAATTAAATCTTACAACACAATCTTACAAAAAAATATTACACGCTAAATGAATATTTGGTAGATAAATTGTTACACTTAGTAAGTCCTCCTCCCCCTAACATTGCAGTGCCCAACAGGGTTCACAATGATCTGTAGCTTTAAGTTACCTACTTTTGTGATATTGCAGTAAATGATTGAGTATTGAGTACACATAAGTCAAGGTGATTTGATATGCTCCGTTTCTCTTAGTAATTCACGAATTAAGTACTAAGTTTATATATAATTAATTTATATATAAACTTAGTACCTATAATTATGTTGACATGTAAAACTATGTTTTATCAAAGTAAATGAATGAATTATATTAATTTAAATTTACACGATTTTCACACAATTATTATAAAAAAAAATATCACGTTAAAATTGTTTTGTTAGTTTACTCGACGTTTCGAACGGGATGTTACGTGGTCTCTAAGGAACTGAACTGAAAAAAAAATTGAACTTATACATAAAGGTATACGTTCACTATACTAAACATTTATGTCAAAAAAATATGAACTTATTCATAAAGGTATACGTTCACTATACTAAACATTGAAGATAATTTTTTTTTTAAGTTGGCAGCAATCTTGTAATCTGTGGTACTAAGTGATGCTTTTTTGGCGACATTATAACATCTTTTAGCAGTGTTTTTTTGGGCAATAGAGTATAGACTTTTACAGACTTTCATAATTTATTTCTTTATATTAGAGTTAGTAACTATATAAATGACAGAAAAAAGTACTGGAGTAGAAAATAGTAGTTTATGTAACTGTACATAATGAAGGGTATTAAACACGAGTGTGGGTTTATGAAACGCGCCGAAGGCAACGACACGAGTGTTTTAATGCCTAATTATGTACACTTACTTACACTACTTTATCTAGCCACATATCATAGGCCTCCATGATGCGTTCAGGAGTCGCACATTACGACAAATATTACCCGTTAATGGCGGTAATGAAGTTTTCTGGCAGCTGTCATAGTTTTTCAGCTGTCACAGTTCAGAGACAAACTAGAGTTGGCCCCAACTATCATATCGTTCGATATCTTACTTACGTGCGACATTTGTCAAATTTGATGCAAATTTGACAATTCATTTCGAACTAAACGTCATCTCGACTGATATTAGAATAGAGGTCAAATCAAATTTCTTTGTTTTTCAAAGATGTTCGAAATTTGAATAAATAATATTATCGAAATCGATGATATTATTTAGCAATAATAACATTTTCACAGATAAGGAATTTGTTCTAATAAAACAGTCTATTTTTATGGTGGTCATAATGTGCGGTTCTTGAACGCATCATGAAGGGTTTATGATATTTGGATAGATAAACACTTTTTTGAACGCGATTAAGGCCCATTGTGTTATAATAAAATTAATGGATTAATATAATATAAGGAATAGATGCACATACGTATGATAGCTATAACAGATAATTTTTTTTTATTACACATTTATTGATGAAAATAATCTTTATACAAAAGTACGTACCGGTTCTATAAGAACAAATTCTTAAGTAAATTGTCGGAAAAAATAAATTTACTACCTAAACAAACTTAATTAGAAACTATTACTAATCTACTTAAATTACAAACTACAGAACGTTAGCCAACCTATACACCACAGACGCAATGACGAAATCATTTAATTACCTAGATCAGCATTGAAATACCTAATAATGAAACTATTTCTACGTTTAAGTTACCACACGTCGTCTATCAGTAAAATATCTAATCTGCAATGCAAATCAACATTTTATCGTCCAGTTTTTAACCTCTCGGTTCTATTTTAAATCGTTCTTTGTTTTTATAATCACGGTATGCATTGTTGAACAAAATGATTAACATAAACTGCTCAAGTGTCATCAGTAGTCTTACAACTTTTGGTGGCAACTTTAAGTCTAGAAGTTATATCCCCCAAAGAATACCACCAGGAACAGCACCACCTGCATATTGTGGATTCCACCGTCCTTCACTACGTCCATCTTGTGGGCTTAGTGAAGAACCAAATATGGCGACTAAGACCATTAATTTTGTTTGGTATTCATCAAGAGGAAGTTAGTCTTCTTGATGAATAGGAAACAAAATGAATATTAATATTTTCACTAATTATAAAAACGGTATAAACTCACGTAAAAATTGTCAGGAACGGCCCGACATGTTTCGAACTCATTTGGAGCTCTTCATCAGGGGTAGCTATCCGTGCTGCTACGTGACTCGCGACCCACTTTTACGTGAGTTTATACCGTTTTTATAATTAGTAAAGATGTCTCACGATAGTTTTAATAACATTATTAATATTTTCTTCGGTTTCCGCAACTGTCACACATTTGAATAAAACAATTTAAACGGATTGTATCGCGTATATTAATTATTTGAGCCTCCCTGACGTTTCGGTACCTTTACAGATACCGTTGTCAAAGGTTGACTGAGAAAAACATAATTTTCCTCTGTCAAAGTTACATATGTGCAAACTACCCATTTTATAAATATTAATAAAAAAAAAAGGTGTTCATACATGCCAGATAGGCCTAATTTGTAAAGACAGTTACACATGTGCCAGAAGGGCATTTATTATTTTATTTAAAAATATCTACCAGCGGTTCACTATAAGGCTTACTGAGGAGAAGGAAACGCCGAAAGAAAACTCCCAAATTGCCTTATTTGGCTTATTTACCTTGGGCCCCGAACGGTGTAAAACAGATTAGTGTTAAAAGTGTAGACTATTTAAACTATGAATACAAAGTTTAAATAAAAATTGTGGTGTACCCACATTAAAAAATGAGACATTACATGTTTCATAAATTTATAAATGTAGACTATTTGTTTAAAAATATATCATAGTAATAAATTGTTAGGCCGAGGCGAAGTTGGCCGAAGTATGAGTTTCCACAGCGAAGTGACTCTCCACACTGACGTGTTCGCCCAACTTTGGTTAAGTTCGCGAGTAGTGTGGAGCCGAAATTAGACCCCGGCGAAGAAAGAGAGGTGTTATAAGTTTAACGTGTATCTTTGTATCTGTTTGTTTGTCTGTGGCAACATAGCAGAGCTCCTAAACGGATGGTCTTATCTTAGACTGCAATTTTTAAATCAGAAACCCTGTCTGTGGTTCTTAGCAATGCATATTTTATTCTGGTTTTATTGTTAGTAATTTTATTTTATAATGACGAATTAATTAATGTAATGATTGTGTGTATTTTCTAATGTGTAAGTGTTTTGGTTTTGCACTGTAAACTTGCAAATTGATTTGATTAAATAAATAATAATAATGTTTGGTGGAAGCAAATTCAGATTTGGTTGGAGCAAGTAATTCAGACTCGTAGCCAATATTTACTAAAGCGAAGAATTCAAAATGTTGTGTTTATATTTAGGTTTAGCAGTTTTTTTTATACTGCTCATTAAATGATGGAAGACCTAAGATATAAGAAAATGTATTTGTTTTGTGTCGGGGTTATTTCTTGTAACTTCTTCGTGCGTTTTGGTTCGCAGTCCTTTGCAGTTTGACCTATGGTAAATAATAATTCAAAGTCAAAACTCACGATCGTTTCAGGTGTGTCAGAATAAAGGATAGAGTGGTTTTCCTATTCAACCTTCTTATACTACAATTTCATATTAAATTTTATTTGTATGAAAATAAAAAAATCAAATGAAAATGAAGAATAGTAAAAAACTTAAACAATTTATAAATAGGAAATCGATTTCATGTATTCGGTTCTCCCTGTTTTGTATAATATAATGTTTTTACTTAGTCATAATTTTGCATGACATAATCTATGTAGGCATAATTGACTTTCCGCATAAACTGTTTTGGCATAATCAAGGTTCGCATAGTTTGATAACGCAGATATTCATTTGTCATAATTTATTTGAGCATATTTTTGTTTGTCCGAATCATGTCTACGCATAAAATAAACAGGCATACTTTCATCCGAAAATTTAATTTACTAACGATTCGAGAACCACTAGACGAAGCCCCGCTTCGCGGGGCTTCTATTTCCGCTCTGAGGAACAAAAGGTAGCGAACGAACCTACCTAAGCGTTTGAAAACTTAATATTATGCCAAGTCTGTTATGCTAAAACAGTTTCGGACAAACAAATGTATGCGACATAGAGGGAACCCAATGTAGATTGTAGTCATTAATATAAGCGCAACTGAAACGATTCAAAATTGTCCCTTAAATCCCTAGGGCATTGACTTCTATAAATCTCGGAACCGACGCGAGCAGAACAAAAAAACAATGAAAGTGAAATGCTAATTCAATTAATTACTTCACCGACGTTTTCATTAAAGTCAATGTTGAAAGTTCAGTGTGATTCTAGTATTTGAAGCGACAGGTTCGGAGTCTGTGATGCAAGGAAACCGCTAGCCTTACCCGCTAGTTAGTTGGAGCATCTCCGTTGAGACTAAAACACGTTGGGATAGACAGATATTATGGCGTTGATTTTGAAAGCCGCGTGGCAAGGATATCGATATGTGTTCGAGGATCTTACGGGTGAGTTTTGAATAAGTAGTTCAGAAACATTCCGGAAAATTAGGATATTCCTTTTTTTTTTAAGAAAAAAATGTTTGGTAAAGCTCATTTAAATACAGAAATTTTAACGTTGGATTGTCAACGGTGAAGATTTTAAGCCCCCATACTAAATAAAACTGTGGATCAATCCGACAAAAAAATATAATCATAACAGAACTAATAACTATTGATTTGACATATTGGTTACTTCTGTCATTTTATGCTTAAGAGGTTTTTTTTTCATATTATGATTATGACTAATCTTTACATAATTAAAATAAAGCTGAAGAGGATCGAGTCTGTCCATGGAAGATATTCGAAAAAAAGGACGGGGGATACTTAGAATCGATAACAGAACACGTACAGTCGAGTTAATTTTCATCTACACACTTACTAGAACAAAAATACTGTACCAACAGTTTTTAGATTTTTTGTCTGTTTGTCTGTTTGTCTGTTTATCTGTTTATCTGTTTGTCTGTTTATCTGTTTGTCTGTTTATTTGACCGCGCATCACGTGAAAACGGCGGAACGTATTTTGATGAAAACTTCATTAATCTATCGAGAAAATCTCCTCCCATATAGGGTGTAAAAATTTAACCACTAAAAGGGGGGATAGCCACTACACTCGATTCAGTTAAGTTTGCACCTGAACCTTATGGCGCTATTTAGGAAGGAGGTTGTGATATAATGACTATGAATAAATGAAATATGGAATAAAATAAATATAAATAAAATATGAAATTTAATCCACTGAGAAAGGAATTTGCCAAATTAACTCTAAATTTAGAGGGGGTACGGATATCAACAGATTTAATTGAATAATTGATTTAATAATCACGCTACCGGTGAAGCGGTGGTAGCCTAGTGGTTAGGGCAGAAGCGGTGGTAGCCTAGTGATTAGGGCATGCGACTTTCAATCCGGAGGTCGCGGGTTCGAACCCGGCCCGTACCAATGAATTTTTCGGAACCTATATACGGAATGTCATTTGATATATAGGTACCATTCGCTTTTCGGTGAAGGAAAAACGTCGTGAGGAAACCACCTAAGCCCAATAAGGCCTAGTTTCCCCTCTGGGTTGGAAGGTCAGATGGCAGTCGCTTGCGTAAAAACTAGTGCCTACGCCACATCTTGGGATTTAGGTAGCCGACCCCGATTGAGAATTCATTCTCAAAAATGGGGCAAAGGACAAAGTGATGAATCACGCTACCGGTTATTATTACATAATTATTATTTAAAATAAAATAAATTTTTATTTGGGATATTATGTTACATCCATAGAAGGTTAGTAAACTTAAAACTTATATTAGTATGATACATTACAAACTTTAAATTTACGTATATCTAAAAGAGGCAGATTCCCTAATTTGACTGACCCAGTGCAGTGTGTTTGTGGTTGGGCAGTCATATCGATCAGCAATCACACCCACAATGCTGTTAGTAGTTCCCCTGAGCCTGTTCAGCATCGAGGCGATTTTCTTCCGCATTATGGCTTGAAAACCGCCCGTGCGTGCTTCCGCGAACATAATAGTCCAATACGGGAAGGGTATAATAAAATTGCCCCTCAAACTAAAATAATTCGCTATGTATGTTTTTTTTAAGCTGACAAGGTAATATTGAGTACTATTGGGTATGAACATTTTCTAACGGATTTTGAGTATGCGTTAGGTATAAAAAAAGTTTTTGTAAGCAACCTCTGTAAATCTTAGAAAAGATTATTCAAATTTCTTTTCTTCTGCACTAGGGCATCGCTTTTACTGTTTTAACAATCCGTATTATTTTCTAACAGTTTTATCGAGAGATTATGTGAGCGCATTGATATCAATTAACAAGTTCTACGCGTACAAAGTCACGGGTAAAAGCTAGTATGTATCGATAATTTCAGCCAACTTTTTGAACTGAATAATACTTTTCTCTGATTTCTAGGTAGTAACATAGCTATTTCATGCTTTCATTGCGTGCAGTCGAAAATAAGTTAAAAAAAAACAATTTCAAGTAGTTTTTGAAACAAAAATTATCAACGAAAAATTCAAACTGTAAGTTTCAAATAAGATATACCAATAAATCGCGATAGCGCTGTTCTAGGTACACCGATAACATTTTAAGAAACATGTTTGATCATAGAGAAAAATGTCTAAAACAATCAGCATTTAGCAACGGATAAGGAACCTTAAGCGACATGGCGTTGGACCGGTAATCCAAAGAAGCCGGGTTCGAGTCCCGGTGTAGACCACGTATGCGTGTTGATCTTGTGTATCTATGTGTATAGCAATAGCATCCTTATCACGTTTTACTCGATTCATCTACATCTCGGTGAACTAGGCGAAAACCTATGAACCTTGGGTCTGATTGTACTGACATTGAAATATAGCAATGGAATACCAAAAACATGGAAATGTCTATAATTGTTTTTTGACTCAGGAAACTCAAATGAGCCCATATTTCGTATATGTGTATCTGAAAGTTTAAATATATCTATCTATACATATAATAAAGCTGAAGAGGATCGGAAGTCTGTTCATGGAAGATATTCCAAATAAAGTTGGCAGTATCCCCATACTTAGAATCGATAACAGATCACGTTCCAACATATAAAGTACCATTTATTTGACCGCGCATCACGTGGAAACGGCTGAACGGATTTTGATGAAAACTATTTAATCTGTCGAGAAAATCCGCAGCCATATTATAGGCTATAATTTTTTTTTTCAATAAAGGGGGGGGGTAGCCACTTATTAATAGTAACAGCAAGTTATTAATAAATATATACCTAAATATTATTAAGGGACAATCTTACACAAATCGACCTGGTCCTAAACTAAGCAAAGCTTCGGTACTAGACGACGATATACATAATATATAAATAAATACATATTATATAGATGACATTCCGTCGTATCGTCCCGCTCTACAAATATAATTTTGACCGGAGATGGAGAGGGAGTGCCGTCCCTCTCCATTTGGAGACGTCGGGGTAGCCGTCCAGTTTTCTCTACGGGTTAGGTGACGTATGATGGGCAAAAATGGTGGACAGCGTTTTAAGCATTTAAAAATACGAAAAAAAATTTTTTTTCAAATTATTATTTTTCAGCTATCTTGTACTTTTATGAACTGAAAATACATATTTAGGTTTCCTATGCTAAATACTATACGAAATAAACATAAGTACAATTTGACATGAGTTAACTAGCCTGGGGGATATTGCATGACTTCGTCAAATTCAGGCTATGTTACCTTTTAAAGATAATCAACCATTTTATATCTATAAAATCAGGTTTTATAAATTTCAGCGCATTCTGGCAATCTCCGAGAGGGAATCGGGTTATTGGCTACACGCATACCCCTCGGCCAATTACGGGAACCTCCTGGATCCAAACTCTTTCTGATCCGTCGTAGGCCTGCGTCTCGGGGCGATTATCGTAGAACCGCACCGCTGCCAATGTGGTACACTCGTCACTCGGTCGGTCCACCACGGACTCTCATGTTCAAAGACTGCTGGTAGACTGTCCCGCCACTCCTGCCTCAACGACATCATTCGCCGGGCCCTGGTCAGCCTCAGCGTGCCAGCCACTTTAGAGCCAAATGGCCTGGCGCGTGACTATGGCAAGAGGCCCGACAGAATGACCCTCGTGCCCTGGTGTGGATACCCTAGCTCCGTCCCATGTGGACACGACGTCGTTCAGGGCAGGTGGAGCGGCTGCTGCGGCAGAGGCAGCCAAGCGCCGCAAGTACGCAGCTCTCGGTGATAGCTACGTAGGTGTAGGTAGGCGGCGTTTGCCGTGGAGACCCTAGAACCGTGGGGACCGGAAGCAACTAAGCTTTTCAAAAAGCTGAGTTATTTGCTTATCCGGTCCTCCGGTGATCGTTGGGCTGGCTCGTTCCTCGCTCAACGCATTGGCATTGCCATCCAGCGAGGTAACGCGGCCAGCCTTACGGGCACCCTACCCAATGGTAGCGACCTAGGGGATATAAGTAATATGTACGTTACGTACCTATTTTGTACGTTTCGTTTTTATGTAAGTTTAGGTCCCAATAGTTTAGGTTAGGTTTAATTAGATCATAAGTTTCTTAAGGTTTAGTTTTTTTATTTTGTTTTGTTTTTTTCTCTTATAAAATTTCAATGTAACTACTTAGAACAAGGCTATTGTGATTTATTGGTATACTAGCAGTGCCCGCGACTCCGCACGCTTGTAAATCGGCCGTGTCACATGTCAGTAAACGACTAATTCACCCCTTTCAACTCAAAATAGTCTCTGATAAACTTTTTTTTTATTGACGTGCATCTGTCAAAAAAGTATGAACTTATACATAAAGGTATACGTTTACTATACTTAACATCTGTCAAAAAAATATATGAACTTATACATAAACGTATACGTTCACTATACTAAACATCCATGCACTGAAGATAAAACTTTTTTTTAAGTTGGCAGCTATGCCTTAGTACAATAAGCTTTTTTTTTTAAATTGCAAATCGTGTGAATGCAGCTGTTTTATCTTGTAATCTGTGGTACTAAGTGATGCTTTTTTGGCGACATTATAACATCGTTTAGCAGTGTTTTTTTGGGCAATAGAGTATAGACTTTTACAGACTTTCATAATTTATGTCTTTATATGAGTTAGTAACTATATAAATGACAGAAAAAAGTACTGGAGTAGAAAAAGTACCTTTTACATCGTTCATCGCCATTTTGCATCGTTCAATGTCACGAGATATTTCTCTCCAAAAATGGTGAATTGTGCAGTATTTTCAAGTAAAAGGCGACCTGGCAGCTCAAATTCGCAACAAAGTCGCGTTTTCTATCACATGCAAGTATTTTTACTTACCTTTAAATGTGTATTGAAGTACAATGAATCTCCATTTAAAGAAAAAACCGTTGCAATACGTATACGACAGATAAATGTAAACGTGAAAACAGTGGTACAGGGGTGAGGGATGTGACAAATTCAAAACACCGACTCAACATTTGCATAAATCATTAAAGACACATAAATATAAAAAGACATACATAGAAACAAACATATTTTTTGGATAATATCTTCTATATTCAGAATTTAAATTTACCTATAATAAATGGTGTCTATAACACGATTCAGTTCATTCACCGAACTGATTTGACTCATTTTTCAGATGTGTCCCATCACTATTTTGTACATAAGTATGCTGCATAGTTACGCGACAACGGTGTCTGTGTGCGTATAATTTTTGATGTGTTGAATTTTTCTTTATCTACAACCCATCTTGTTAAATTCCTATAACAAGTTCAGATATTATAGGTAAGGACCTACATTACTTGGCAGCGACCAAAATCAGAGATGTAATATCATAACAGGACCGCAGTCACCGCGAGGTCACCATTACAGTATCAATTTTGTAATGGTGACCTCCCCCCGCCGCGCGAGTCACCTCATGTGTTCCTCTGCTCCGCGGAATGACTGGCAGGACTGAGTGTTTCATATTTTCATAAAAGAAAATCTATGATAATGATTATGAATATGTGTTTAGATAAAGTAGTGTATGCAACTGTACATAATTAGGTCTTAAACACTCGTGTGATCCTATTATGAAACTCGCCTACGGGTCGTTTCATAAAACCACACTCGTATTTTAAGACCTCTCATTATACGTAGCAGTTGCATTAACTGTGGTGTGCGTTTTTCGCAACAGCAAAATTTGTCTCTGTTGAGTTCTTCATCTTTTGGTGGTGTGCTGTACGTGTTTACCTCGCCCCCGCTAAAATTGGCGAAAAGATTTGTTCGTAGAGTTTACTTTATATGGCATCTCTAGTGGTTCAATTCTCAAAGGTATGGATAAAACCTACAGTTTCAGTTTTTCATTGATAATTTTTGTTTCGAAAGCTACTCGAAATTGACAAAATTCACGCAGAAAACTGTTTTTTTTTTCAACTTATTTCGACTGAAAATCCCATTTAAAATGTATTAAGGCCTCTTAAACTGCTTATTCATGGGCACTTAATATGCATTTTAAATCGTCATGTCACAAGGTTAATCGTTTACCGATGGAAACTCCCGACGTATTCTAAAAAGGCGTAACTGCACTCAGGTGTTAATGTCGTTTAAGTCTTGTGGTTGCTGGTTGAATGTGTATTAAGTGCCGTCTCATGCCCGTCACAGTTATGTGGTAATTTTTACATTGTCAGAGCAATGTGATAATTACCGTGAAATGGAAATTATCATTCTCGAATTAATGTCACACTTGCTTATCTACCTTGCGGCCCAGATAAAGTAGGAGAAGATTTCTCCAGAAGATGGTTTCTTTAATAATTTATTTATTTATTTATTTATTTACAAACAAAATTTATACAGCATTACAGTTATTACCAATACACTGTACAATTTATAAACATTCAAAAGAATATAAATAAAACTTAAAAGTTAGGAAATCACGCAGTCATCCATCGCCTCACAATACCTCAGGAGCATTCGACACACATCCGTCCATCGACTAGCAAACAAATCAATCTCTGATACAGATGACAGCAGCGCGTTTAAAAGTTTGAGAGCCAAAACGATGGGGGAATTTCTGTGTGCTACTGTGCGTGTTAGGGCCTTATCACACTTGCGATTTGCGAGCGAGTTTTCTATACAAATTAGCGTCGCGGCGAACTCGCTGCGTGTTCGCCTTCATACAAAATTCGCTCGCAAATCGCAAGTGTGATAAGGCTCTTAGCGGGACAGCGAGGAGATTACAGTTTCGGGGTCTGAGAGCATTTTTGGGAACAAATGGAATAACAATTCTGACAGTCTGTTCTACCAGTTCGGGGCAATCTGAGTGGCCACGCAAAGTATTGCAAGTCGTTAAAAGCAGCTTGTGGTTACGTCTCACTTGAAGAGAGTTAAATCCTAGTGTACCCAGTAAAAACTTTGTTGGATACATGAATGGGTATTGATGGAACACCTTCTTGTATAGAAATCTGAGGAACGCTTTTTGTACTTTTTCAAGTAGCAAGATATAAGTACTTTCAAACGGATTCTAAACAATGCTAGCAACCTCAAGTTTACTTCGGACGAGAGCCATATAGAGGATTTTGATTGCTCTCGAATCGTCAAAGTCACGTGCATTTCTCATTATAAATCCGAGCCTTTTGTAACAATCTGTAGCAAGTGTCTTAATGTGATCATGAAAAGTAAGACGCGTGTCGAAAAGAACACCAAGATCTTTTACAGTTGTTACTCTAGCTATGACTTCAGATCCGAGCAAGTATTGAGCATGTAGCGGCTTTAAAGAACGGCTATAGGACATAACACAACATTTGGAAACATTAAAGTGTAGTTTGTTTTTGATGCTCCAACGTAACACTGAGTTTATGTCCTCTTGCATTGCTTCACAGTCCGCTAGACGCTCTACTTTATAAATAAGTTTCAGATCGTCCGCATAAAGAAGGCATTTGGCATGCTTTAGCACAGACTCTAAGTCGTTGATCATGATCCCAAATAAAATTGGACCGAGAATAGAGCCTTGGCTAACACCAGAACGAGTTGGGTAATCCGATGATAATGATATTTGATTGATTGTTTGTGTCAAATACAACGCAGTATGTGGTGTCCATGTTGTCCGAACAAAGTTGAAGGCTGGTGCTGTACTGAAATTAATAGAGGTGTACACTGATGTGGAATTATACTATAATAGTGTAGTTATATAATAAAATTAGCTGAATATGTCATGAAACAAAGAAAAAAGAGTGACTTAAAATGTACGCAAATCTTTTTTTTACCTAAAATAAAATTTGAAGTTGTTAAATGCTCGTAATTAAAATTGTATGACAGCTATAAACTGAAACGCACTTTTTCACGGTGAAAATGGAAAATTTCTTATTGTCTCTATACAAATACCCAATCCACAAATGACGTTACATGTAGGTGGCCATTTGTATGGAGCATTTTTAGCGCTCCGTAGGAATGTTGAACTTTGACGGTCATTTCTGACTTTTAGAGCAGTCTAAGTGTAGTTAGTCCCATATAGACATTTGAACATCCTCAAAAAAAAAACTACTTTCTTTTGCATAAGAAAAAAAAAAAAACAGAAAACGGTTTCCGGAGAACATCAGTATCTCCAGCATCTCCTGATGATGCCTCGTAGAGACCGAACACGTCTCGAGTTTTGTATGTTTGATGCTGGTTTCTTATATTTATTTGCGTTAGTACTTATACTTATAAATCTCAATGAGAAATAAAATGTTATGCGGTTATTGTAGAATACCGTATAATTATCAATAAAGTAGGAATATGTATAGTAGCGATAACTCGTATAGATGTATCAAACTCCGATTCCTAGGAAGATTTAGATACAGACGCTGGACGCTCCGACTCGCGCATGTAGGGTTCCATACCATAATCTATAACATGTTTGTTGTATGGGAGCCCCCCTTAAATATTTATTTTATTTTATTTTTAGTATTTGTTGTTTTAGCGGCAATAGAAATGCATCATCTGTGAAAATTTCAACTGCCTAGCTATCACCGTTCTTGAGATACGCGACAGACGGACGGACGGACGGACAGCGAAGTCCCAGTAATAGGGTCCCGTTTTTACCCTTTACGTACGGAACCCTAAAAAAATCGTCGTAGCCGCCCTAACTGTGTCGAGTAACCCTTTCCCATAAAGTAGCCTTCAAGTTCACTAGTTATAAGTTCTTATCCATATCATGTCACTTTCGCACTCGAGTTAGGTATATAATGTTTGAGGGAGTGAGATAGTACTACATATCCAAGCAAAAAAAAACTCGGCGGTGTGATTGAAACCACAAATTGCACGATTGCAATGGAACGTGCCTGGAAGGACGTGAGAAAATAACACTGCCATTTCGTCCTAAAGGCATAGACCTACTATGCGCCGCAAGCTGCGATAATTGCCGATGCGCCCACGTACACCAGGGTGCCCGGCACTGCTGTCTGCCTTTGTTCTCTCCCTCAAAATCGGCGTGCGTTCGTGGCCAGTCGTGGTGGTAAACACACGTCGTATATTCATGTTGCGAGACCAATTGCGTCTCATCACAAACGACAAATACAATTGACAAACTATCGCGAAGATCCTTCCTGGCATCCGTCACAGTTTTGCTAGACAGTGATAAGTGTGAGCCGACCGCAGACATGCGACAAGTCGAGGCGTTATGTCGCTATGTCATGATTTCGGACTCGACTGCAGACGGCAGGTTCGCATCCAGTTGGTTCCGAGTGCTCTACTGACCTACGGTCGGGCGACTGTGTCTGCTGCTCGCCGACACATAGCTAGCTTCGTGTCGCTAACTACGAATGCTATTTTATAGAAACACATAGAGACCAGTAGTGTCGCTGCGACACATCGTCTGCTACAGTAGCCGGCAAACAACTTGACCCAAAATGGCGGATCTGCGCATGCATATTTGTACGTAAATCGGCTACTGCGCAGTCAAGGTTATGCTCAAGAAGTTTGCCGGCTACTGTATTGTTGTTTGCGGTCGGCTACGTACCGAAACTATAGACGTTTTGTCATTAAGCTATCACCTGACAAACGTTACCATCCTATGCCTAACTATTAGTATGGACGGGGTATAAAAGTCAACAAACGTTAAGTATTTCATAATCACGTTATCATTTCAGACCCGAGAACGAACACCTGGTTCCTGGTAGCACGACCGTACCAGGGCCTGACACTGCTGGGAGTCTACCTCATGTTCGTGCTCAAGTGGGGACCTGCGTGGATGAAGGACCGACCGCCCTTCAATCTGAAGAAGATTCTCGTAGTGTACAATGCTCTACAAGTGCTGATATGTGCTAGAATATTTGTTGGGGTACGTTTATTTTAGATACTTACTTTTATTGCATTTGCTCGAAAATATGGACACATAGGTAATTGTCTTTACGTCACTCTAGACCGTAAGTGGGATTTTCTCTCCGCATGGGAAGAATATCTCATTTCCTGGCCAAGGCGACGCAAAAGTTTAGACAAACAACGCTAAGTAATTCGCAAAGTCCCAGATCGCAAATTTATGGCACAAACACTTGCGATCTGGGTCATTGACGAAATACAATGCCCTAGGTATGTAATGCTCTTGTTCTAATATTTAATAGTGGGTCATTGACGAAATTCAACGCCCTAGGAATGTAATGTGTAATAATAGGTACCTATATGTAATAGTTTACAGTACAATAATCTAAGATTTTATAGACATTGAAAAAGTCTCTTAGTAATATTTATTTTTAACACAATTTCATATTTATGGGTAAATTAACACGTTTTTCTAACAGGTCACCAAGATGTCAAAATATTGACAAATAAGCAATACAAAGATTAACACAGCAACACACAAAGCAAAAGTAAAAATTCAACAGGGCTCCGGCCGTAAGGTTGAGATGTTGAACCGGTAATCTAGAGGTACCGGTTCGATTCCCGGTCCGCTAGGTTACGCGCTGCAGTGCGTGCCCCTAATGAGTCGAAAATATTACCATCTCAGTTAAATTACCGTACGAGGTACTTACTTTGTACTTTAGGGATTATTCCTACCCGTAAACAAAACTTCAAGTTATTTTTATAAATTTCATCCATTTGCCAGTAATTAATGTGTTTTGATCTTAAAGTAAATACCTCTAGAAACCTAGTTCGCACTTGAGTAATAGGGCAAATATTATATTTTGTATTTAGCGTCTAGACTCTAGACTATATAGGTAAAGCAAGCTTCTAGATAGATGAATAAATTGTTTATTTTGTGACAAATAGAGATCTACGCGCCTTATGAAGTGTAAGAGTCAGAGATGATTAGTGAGAGATGTTTGCCCTAAGAGAAGACCGCGGATGAGCAGAAAGTCGAAAGAATATGCGATGGATTGGTTTTGTAGACGGGGCTAATGGTAGTGCCGTCTATAAAACGATTTGTGGAACGAAACTTTATATGCACCTTTTTCACTTGGACACCTAGGCTTGGACCTCAGGTATATATCGCTAGGAAAGTTGTTAGTTGGAATTTTATATCAATGTACCTAAGATTGATTTAGAAGAATCTTTCACGTATTAATCATAATCATAATAATAATCATAATCATCTTTATTCGTAAGAAAAGTTACATGTCGTTAAATTAAAATACATTAAACATAATTAATTATTTCAATAAAATACATTACAATTTATTATTATTATGTACGTACAAGTAGTAATACCTATTATTTATCCCAGTTTAGAAATTCTTCTATACTGTAGAACGATTGCTCAACAAGCCATTTTTTTTGTTTAAATTTAAAACTGGCAAGGCTTGGCGTGTCTTTTATATGTAAAGGTAGTTTATTGTATATGACTGGACCCATTACATGCATTGTTTTGGAGGATTTTTTTAACGAGTGCGGTATTGCGGAAAGTTTGTCGCTATTATCTTCCTATCCTTTTAGAAAATTCCCGTAGAATTACAATCAGAATTATAAAAGTTCCCTTGTTGCCTTACTGAATAAACATTTTCATTTCATGTATTTAGGTATAAAATATTTCAATGACTTATTGGTAGTCTTCTTGAATGATTATTGATTGGTCCATGCTGCCAGCAGCTCCGTATATTCATTCAATTGTTTTTTTTTTCAGTCTTTGTTATACGCATGGGCGTTTGACTACAGGTGGCTATGTGAGCCGGTGGACTACTCCACGGACGAGAAGGCTATCCGGGTAGCCAAATACGTCCACTACTATTACCTTCTCAAGATTGTTGATCTCGCTGACACTGTAAGTTTATTCATGAAAGAAGATAGGCTCTGGACGACGTCCACAATCATATTTCGTCACCTTCTTAACTTGTCCTCATTGTATTTCAACCACAGTGTCTACTCGTCCACATCGCCGTTTCAACGCAGATTTGCATTAACTAGAATCGTATGACATGTCGGATAAATGTGGATGAGTTGGAAAAGTGGACCAAATAGCATTATGGTCGATGAAAGAATGTGGGCGATTTAGCACTGTGGACCATATTAATGTGTAGACAAAATGGGATGTTGACAATATAAGAACGTGGATTAGTCAGAAATCTAGTACAAATTGAGAATGCACCACTCTGCTAAAAGCACTACGTAGTAATGCTGCCTCGTAAAAACTAAAACTATAATGAAACCCTCACAATTAATAGTAATAGCCTTAAATAGCCTTTTAAACCTTTTTGGCATCCGATATTCATGAATGGGTAAAGAAAGAGTACTCTCGAATATTGAATGCCAAAAAATGTTGAAATCCATTGAGCTACACGTGAAGTAACTACAATGACACATACAAATATACCAATATAATATATCTCGAGACTTCTAACAAGTCCATTTTATCAATATTACCTATTGATGTCCTATCCCTGTACCTACCAAAATTGGTTTAAATCCGTCCAGCCCCTTTGGCGCTATGAGCGAACAAAGAAATTAAAAACAGATGACGTTACAGGGCTAGCTGGAGCCCAGCGCTATTTTTTTTTCTCAATAACCCCTCTCTATAGAAAACTGTTTTTTAATACAATTATTGTATAGGTAAGTGTTTTAGTTTTTAACGCGATGGGATTATTTTCCAGGTGTTCTTCGTCCTTAGCAAGAAATTCAGCCACGTGTCATTTCTTCACGTGTACCATCACGCGGGGATGGTCATGTTGTCGTGGGCGGCCGCCACGTACTTCCCAGGTACGTATTCAATTCAAAGTTCAATGTTTGAATAATTAATTAACAGTGATTGACCCCGGGGTTTTGGGTGCACGATAGATTTAACAATAGGCCGACAGTGTAGGCGTTGAATCATTTGTGCACTGATTATCACTGTTTCAGTGATAAGTGATAAATGATAATAACTAATAGACTAAGACATCATATTTGAAAAAATATGAAACATGGCCAAACCAAACTAGTGTATTTATTCTGTGCCTGAACTAAGGCGTCCCGTGTATCAGGCATGAAAGGGACTATTGAAGTAAGTTACAAATTATTAAAATAAAAATTATTAACTGAAAAAATACAATAATTATAAAAATTAAAATATCCGAGGCGCGGTAATTCCAGTGGAGCAAAGATGATTAAATTAATGAAAAAGTAACGAACTTTGTAAAATGAAATTATTGTAATTATAATAGTATCATGCCGAGGAAAACAGTTTGGCAATGGCAAGAGTGATTTTACATAAATTAATACCTAATACTTAAATAAAACGAACACGGCTTAAAAAACACCGCTCGCTGTCGTTTCTGGTCCAAAGATGAAATTTGAAACGCTCGCAGCATTTCCACGCTTCAAATAGGGAGATTAATTAATTATATAATTAATCTTCCTATTACTATATATTCAATCTGAATAAATACAGAAAGATTTACAAACAGACTTATAAACAGTAATCGCAGTTAGCTACTCCCGGCTTCCCGAGATTCTAGAAAACCATTTTTTTATGATTTTAACCACTCTATGTTACAGCCTTTATTCCGTTGTTTTGGATGATAATGATGATTATGGCAATGTTGATTGCGACAGCTATGATGATCACGAAAATATTCCCTAATTCCAGGCGGCCACGGCACCCTGGTTGGTGTGATCAACTCCTTCGTGCACGTAGTCATGTACGGGTACTACCTGCTGACCGTGGCGATGCCCAGCATCAGGAACTCTTTGTGGTGGAAAAAACACATCACGCAGCTGCAAATTGTAAGTCTTCTTCTTTAATTCGTCTCTCATTCCTGAGGATCGTGATCACAAGGTTTCATATCCTTGGTCAGTACCAAGCACGAGTAGAAGCACGACCCATATGTAAGTATAGATAAGTAAGATCCTAGTATAGATAAGTCTCTCCCTGCCTTCAGCACTTGATAGTATTTGCTTGAGGAAGTGCAAAGATTAACTGGGAATCTCGAGAAACCGGTCGTGATTGACAAAGTGGAAGGCAAGAGAAAGATGGACTGATCAAGTTAGAGAATCCACTTCGTCAAATTGTAAGTAAACAACACCTATTTGGTAGGCGTGCTTGCTTGATGACAATTGCAGGCGATCTAGTTATCTTGGTTGGTATGATCAACTCCTTCATCCACGTAGTCATGTACGGGTACTACCTGCTGACAGTGGCGATGCCCAGCATCAGGGACTCTTTGTGGTGGAAGAAACACATCACGCAGCTGCAAATTGTAAGTCTTCTTGTTCAGTTCATCTCTCATTCTTGAGGATCGTGATCACAAGGTTTCATATCCTTGGTCAGTACCAAGCACGAGTAGAAGCACGACCCATATGTAAGTATAGATAAGTAAGATCCTAGTATAGATAAGTCTCTCCCTGCCTTCAGTACTTGATAGCATTTGCTTGAGGAAGTGCAAAGAGTAACTGGGAGTCTCGAGAAACCGGTCGTGATTGACAAAGTGGAAGGCAAGAGAAAGATGGACTGATCAAGTTAGAGAATCCACTTCGTCAAATTGTAAGTAAACAACACCTATTTGGTAGGCGTGCTTGATGCTTGATGATAATTCCAGGCGATCTAGTTATCTTGGTTGGCGTGATCAACTCCTTCATTCACGTCGTCATGTACGGGTACTACCTGCTGACAGTGGCGATGCCCAGCATCAGGGACTCTTTGTGGTGGATGCAACACATTAAGCAGCTGCAAATTGTAAGTCTTCTTGTTCAGTTCATCTCTCATTCCTGAGGATCACAAGGTTTTATAGCCTTGATCAGTTATCTCCATCGCGATCCATCCCTACCTTCAGCACTGGATGGTATTTGCTTGAGGAAGTGAAAAGAGGACCTACGAATCTCGAGAAACCGGGCGTGATTGACAAAGTGGAAGGCAAGAGAAAGATGGAGTGATCAAGTTACAGAATCCACCATCCATTGGCACAAAAAGGTTTAGAATGAAAGAAGAATGTAGGTAATGAGATTGACGTAAAAATGTGATGGCTCGGGAGAGCGCTGCGCCGGAAACGTAGGGTCGCAGGTTCGAGTCCTGTTTATCTTGCAGTACTCGTAGATCACATTAAATTTTTCTTAATAATTTACTTTTGTGTGTAAAGATATTTTTATAAACATAAAAATGTGCATACATAGCATCAAAGACTCTTTGTGGTTGACGAAATTCATCACGCAGATGCAATTTATATGTAAACAATAGTTTTAGGCAAGGCTGCAAATCAATAATTATTATTGGTTATTCGGCGTGTAAGTATGCTTTAAAACCCTTAATTTCGCAGTGTATCCCAGGAGGAACACATTCTTAGACCATCTTTTTCAATTTTTTTTCGAATCAGAATTTTTTGCTCTATTCTACCTTAAGGAGGCTTGAACTAGCGACCTCCGTAATTTTTTGCGAAATTAAGGGTTAAAATTAAAAATGTAAAAAAAGCTACTAAAACTGAACATACCTATCTGCTTAGCCCAATGATTGACTGCTAGAGAATGCCTTATGGCATTAAGTCCGCCATTTGTACACTTTTTGTTTTGTGCAATAAAGTTTAAATAAATAAATAACTACAAAATTTGGAACTTCAATATTCGCCTATCACTTGTTCCAAGCTGAATATCTTGGCAATTACTAGTCCTATTTCCACCAAACATACCTAAGAACCATCTCGACGGACAAGACTTTTGATAAAAAAAAAAACTGTACTCAAATTGGTCCATCCGTTTGGGAGCTATTATTTACTGAATATTGGCATAATAATAAAGTTGAAAATGGTGGACAGTTCTTGTGAGACAAGTCATTACAGTAACGTGAACTCCCAGATGTCTATTCGGGTTTGGGTGAAAACTGAGAGGTTCTCATCTGGATCGCGTAAGAGCGAGCGAGACAAGTATAAAACTCGAATCGCACTCTTAGCACACGCACTGTAATGTCTGATTCAGTGCAGGCATGTGGATAGTAGTATGCAGCAAGATCTTATGAATTTTAAAATAGTGCCCTCTTGTGGGCTAACTTGAAACTAATACAGCGAAAGGCCAGTTGGATAAGGTGATACGTCTCTGTATGTTATAGTAGAGGGCGCTGTAGGTAAGAGCCGAAAGGCTAAAGATATTTTACTCATTGAAGATCTCGTTTTGTAGTTTAGGTTTAGGTCATTCACCTCAACTAGTGATAGCCAGGAAGAATGATTATATTTTTTTTTTATATTTTAAGGTATCCAGAAAAGGGAAAACGATAGATTAAGTATGCAATATTGTCAGGACACATTGAAATGAAAATAAAGGAAAATGAAGATTTACATTTTGACACAATCTATCCCAATAGGACAGAATACAATATTGTCTAGTGGATTTAGATGGTACCACAATCGTATTGCATTATCCGCTTATCAAATGGGAGAAAACACTTTCATCTTCTTTATTTCTCATGCCTACAGAAAAATGCCCAAGTTTTTTTCTACGAATAGCGGGAATAAGCCAATAAAATATTAAGCGTTTTGAAAAATGTTATTCCACCCCGTAGTATCTTTTTATTAACTTCTAGTATCTCTGTTTGGCCCTTGGCCTTTCCTTGTATGCCATTTAGCATTAACTCAGCCATTTGTACCTACTGAATTTTGTTTTCTGCAATAAACTTTAAAAAATAAGTGACTAAGTAGTATTTTAGTACACTATTAGATTTTGAGATAGATTTGCTGATTAGAATTTTAACACCTGATCTCCAGAAAATAAAAGTAATTAAAATTAATGAAGCTGGTAATGATAATGATAATGACATGGTATCGAATCCCATTTCAATTGTTATAAACGTATAAGTCATCTATATACGGTTTCTCTGTACCGTTGAGAAACGGGATATCCTACATTTCAATCGATCAAACGTTTTTTGAAACACAATTCAACTCATCATAACACTTCGGCTTTTCGAGTTTTTAATTTGAATGAGACGGTGTTTTAGAAAGTAAATCTTGTTCGTTAAGAGGCCTTATTCGTTTTAAAATGCTGATTGTTTTAGATTTTTTTCTCTATGATCAAACATGTTTCTTAACATATTATTGATGTTACTACGTAGAACAGGGCTATTGAGATTTATTGATATATATTTGAAACCTACACTTTGAATTTTTCATTGATAATTTGCGTTTCAAAAACTACTCGAAATTTACAGAATTCACGCGAAAAATTAGTTTTTTCAACTTATTTTCGACTGCACGCAATAAAAGCATGAAATAGCACTACCGTTACTACCTAGAACTCGGGGAAAAGTATTATGCACTTTAAAAATTTGGTTGAAAATATCTATATATTTGTCATAATATGAAAAAAAAATTTTTTAAAAGGAATGTGGCCTCTTAGGTCCCGTGGTTGAAACTGGCCACTCAATTGCTTCGAATTTTGAGTTGGACTCTATTTAATAAATAATGAAATAAAGGTTCTTGACATTCTTGAAAAGGCCATTCGTAGGTGAGTGCTTACATCCACCTAGGGGAACTAATCAAATGATTAAGAGACTAGTCGTTCCTGAGATAAAACCCTGAATGTCCTATTTCCAAAAAAAATATGGTTTCTAAAATGTCTGCATTCCCAAAATATCAGCCTGCGTTGTAAAGTCAGCTACACAATATCTGCGTTTTTCATAATGTCAGTTTTTAATAATACTGTCAAATTTAATAAACGTTTACATGCAAAATTTCATAATTTTAAGAGAATTCCTGCATTCCTATTGAATAAACTCGTAAAAGCTTATTCGTCTTGGCGGGGGCACTACCGTGCCTCCTGATATAACGGAGAAATATCCCGCACCAATTGATAATGTTTATGTTTGGCTTTATGGTTGACTGGCAGAGAATGTTTCATGGCATTAAGTCCGCCATTTGTACCTACGTTTCTAATGTGCAATCAAAGAAAAAAACAGCTAATTAAAAAATACCTAATATAAGTTAAAACTTTAAACGGTAGACTCAAGTCTTTATGTTACCCCGGCTCTACACTCCTTCCTTTCCTTCAGTCCCGTTGGCTGAAGTATTACTTCCTTCACCGAAGTGCCTTTCCACACTACCATATTCGCCCAACCTCGGTCAACTTCGCGAACTGTGTAGAGCTTGCATTAAATTTTACAAAACCATGACTGTGTTACAGTCTGTTTGATATTATAACAAACATTTGATAGTTCTCTGTTGATGTTTGTAGTGATGTAGCAAAAACATATTGTTTGCCAAACCTAACGATTATGAATGGTTGATCACATCGATTTTGTCGACGAAGTTTTTTTCAAACCTGAATATATTTTTGTTTATTTTGTGTAAATCAATATTTTTTTGAGCTACGAGCCGCCGGTTTCAATGGAGCTTTCTATGTAAATGAATAGTTGGTTTTATTGTTCTTTCTTTAGGTTATAAACTTATCGATTTAATCGATTTCTACCAATTTACATGAATAGCACATGAATCGAAACGCAAGATTTAGTCACAACACAACTTTAAAAAACAATAAGACATAGTACGTAACTGTTTGAGTAATGATTTATTATCGTTAAATACATCAACACCGTGATAAGAAAAAAATTAACATGAACTCAGTAGTATCAATAGAAAGTGAAAAACGTTTTTAGATACTTGAAAAACCACTATGTCATTCCTTGTTTTTTTAGGGTTCCGTACCCAAAGGGTAAAAACGGGACCCTATTACTGAGACTTCGCTGTCCGTCCGTCCGTCCGTCCGTCCATCCGTCCATCCGTCCGTCCGTCCGTCCGTCCGTCCGTCTGTCACCAGGCTGTATCTCAACAACGGTGATAGCTAGACAGTTGAAATTTTCACAGATGATGTATTTCCATTGCCGCTATAACAACAAATACTAAAAATAAAATAAAATAAATATTTAAGGGGGGCTCCCATACAACAAACTTGTTATAGATTATATATATATGTATAGGTACGGAACCCTTCATGCGCGAGTCGGGCTCGCACTTGCCCAATTTTTTATGAAATTCAATGTGTCGCGCATAAATTTACGTTATATGGGTCCTGTGATGTGACAAATGTTTGTTATAATATAAAAACAGACTGTAACCTGTACCGATTGGACTGGTAATCCATGACCGGGTTCGATGCCCGGTCTCTTCCGCCAATTTACGCATCTTTGTATCAATGGTTCAATAATTGTAAAAAATATCGGCCAAGTGCGAGTGGGACTCGCGCATGAAGGGTTCCGTACCATTGTCTGTAAGTTAGTTGCATAGGAGCCCCCCTTAAATATTTATTTTGTTTTATTTTAGCATTTTGTTGTTATAGCGGCAATAGAAATACATCATCTGTGAAAATTTCAACTGTCTAGCTATCACCGTTCTTGAGATACAGCCTGGTGACAGACGGACGGACGGACGGACGGACGGACAGCGAAGTCTCAGTAATAGGGTCCCGTTTTTACCCTTTGGGTACGGAACCCTAAAAATCAAGAAAGTTTTTTTTTTTTTTCAGTTGCAGTTTCTATGGATCGTGTTGCACATGGCGACTTTGGTCTGGAAGACTGACTGCGCCTACCCCCGATGGATAGCAGCAGTGTTCCTCCCCCAGAATCTTTTCATGCTCATACTTTTCATAGACTTTTATATAAAAGCGTATGTAAAACCTTTAAAAGCAAAAGTCGCTCAAAATGGTCATGAACATAAAAATGGAGACTATGCGAAAGCGCAAGCGCAGAACAATGCAAGTGAAAATGATCATCAAAAGATAGAGTAAATGTTTGTTAAATTAATAGCTTTCGTTGCTTATTTTGTTAGTTAGTAGATATTTAATTCATTTTCGTGAATAATGTAACATATATATATCGCATAAGCTCGATAGAAAGTAGTAAGTAATTATGATATTTTCTTCGATTTCCGCGACTGTCACTCATTTAAATAATAGTACATTACTGCAGATGCCGGGAAATAAGGGTTTGCCGGGTGAGTAGGTATAGACGGCCGACCGTATTGAGACCGGATAGATAGTGATACGAAACTGGCAAGCCATTTTCACGGCTAGGTATGTATAGTGCTTTTCTCAAACATATTATGCAATGAAATAAAAAAATATTTAATTTGTAATAGCGAAAAACAAGTAAAAAATTCACAGAAATCAACTTAACCTAAATAAAATTAACTAACTAAAACCGATGTCCCCCAGATCATGGCCCTGCGGCGGGCTACCCATGATGCCGGCTACAATAAAATAACATAATATTAAGCAATGAAATGAAAACAGACGCGTTTAAAAAAAAATACTTCCCGGCTTAGGCCTTCAATTTTCTATGAAATTCCTATACAGTTCTATCAAGTTGTTCCGCCCGAAAATGTGATACTTCGGAGCCTGTCATAGCGCACGTTATGACGACATTTAATTCCATGTTTGAGAAAAACAATTGAAACGGATTATCGTGTGTATTCATTATTTGAGCCTTCCTGACGTTTCGGGAACTTATTTTCATTGAATTATTTAAATAAATTGTATGATAATTTTTTTGGTGAAAACTTTTGCGATCTAATACATATACAGAAATGCCACGATATTGCGCGACCAGCGGCGGTGCGAGCGGTTGAGCAACAGATCCGAGCGCGGCGGCGTTACGAGTGAGCGAGACAAACAAACCGCGCACCGCTGCCGCTGTCGCGCACAGTCGTGGCGTCTCCGTTAGAGCTCGCGCAGACAGACAGCGGTCGGGAAATTCTGAGTTCCGAGTTCAGAGTTCTGCGTTCTTTAGAATTTACCGAGTCAAAGCGGAACGTCGCGTTCTAAGAGTAATTTTCCCGCCGAGACAGAGAACGCGTGAACGCCGTAATGTTTGAGGTTGCAAATACGGAAAAGTTTATTGAATTGGTTAGGGAAAGGAGTTTATTATAAAATTTAAGTGATGTAGACATTGTAGACTACAAAAATCGTGACAAAAAGCAGAAGCTTGGCTTCAAGTTGCCACAGCAATGGGATTTGGAGAGTAAGAAAAATCTCTTTTTAGAAACTACTAAGCTCCACAAGAGCAATAATTCTTAATCGAAAGATGCATGTACAAAGACACAAATGAAGCTAGAACGCGAGAATTTGAACGCCACTTGTGTGCGTCGGAACTCTTGAGCGCTCAACGGTCACTAGAACGCGGAACTGAAGCTGAACTCTGACCGCTATCTGTCTGCGCGAGCTCTTAGGGGTGTTATTCGGAGAGGTAAATCGTAAGTTTGAAATTATAATTTCTTATCGTGTTCTTCTTCGCACGTCCAATAACTATATTTGGAGGAACGGGACGGTGCGATTCGAACTTGTTAGAACATGTTTTTCTGTTTCATAAAACCTAAGTACAAATTCAATTCAAATTCAAGATTCCTTGTTAGAATGAACTTTAGAGAATAACGATTTATTAAATGATAATTATTATAATTTTATCTAAGAAGAATAAAATCTAAGAGTTCCTGCCATATTAATGGAATATATTACCTAATGATTTAAGTACATTTATATAATAAATTCGATGTGGGCTTGATAAGTTTTTTAATTTTTGTTAACAACCATAAAAGATATCTAAGAATCTATCTTTCTACAAAAACGTATTGAAATCGGTCCAGGCTCACTAAAATTTCTGTCACTTCTCTTCAGAACCTCGTATCTTGTTTGTAGATTGACACTGAGGTAGGTACAAGCTTTGTTATAAGTAGGTATTTGTTACTTAGTGAGTTCAACCACAACTCACTAAAATGTCTATCACTACTCTTCAGAACCTCGTATTTAGTTTGTAGATTGACACTGAGGTACAAGCTTTGTTATAAGTAGGTATTTGTTACTTAGTGAGTTCAACTACAATTCACTAAAATGTCTATCACTACTCTTCAGAACCTCGTATTTAGTTTGTAGATTGACACTGAGATACGAACTTTAAATTACTTATTGAGTTCAACTAAAACTCACAAAATTTTCTCACTACTCTTCAGAACCTCGTACCTAGTTTGTAGATTGACACTGAGATGCGAGATTTGTTTTAAGTAGGTATTTGTCACTTAGTGAGTTCAACCAAAACTCACTAAAATTTCTGTCACTACTCTTCAGGACCTCGAAATGAAATGAAATGATTTATTTAATGCATGTGGGAAATCGGGTAACATTTGCAGTCATTATTGCTTAATACATCGTATCACGAAACCCTACCTTTTCAGGCATACTCGTATTTGGCTTCTAGATTGACATAGAGATACGAGCTTTGTTTTAAGTATTGTATTTGTTGCTTAGTGAGTTCAACCAAAACTCACTAAAATTTCCGTCACTACTTTTCAGAACCTCATATCTAGTTTCTAGTGAGTTTTGGTTGCCAACAGACGATATCGTCGCCATTCCGTTCGGTTCGGTCGTTCTGTAAGTGCAGCCCAAACTGAAAATGCTTGGGAATCCCTAATCTAAATTATACTAGTCGCGGCCTAATGAATGATAGTGACAACCCTAAAATAGACTTAACAACTCGTATTAATAAGATGCGTGACATCATAAGAGTTGGCTCGGAAATTAGGGCTGCTATTTCTGAATATTACAGCAGAAAAGGTCAAGTTTCGTGCCATCACCATCCAGCTGAAATAAGAACACTTTTGGACAAAAGTTTTTCCAAATTATCCTCCTTGATCGATCCAGCGTCACCATCGTTTAGCCACAGAATACAGAAGTTTCTCTCTTTTAATCTTTGCAAAAGTTGACTGAGAACTATACATATTTTATTAATTGTGTGAATTAAGGTCTTCGCACACTATAACAACTCAACGGCGACTCGACTCTATGCCAAATATTGAAATTTAAGCCCTATGTCATATTAACTAGGTTTAATTTTGACGATGCACCGACGCGTCGTCCACTCGTCGTCCACTACTAATATCATTTTTTGAAATTAAACCTAGTGAATATGACATAGGGCTTAAATTTCAATATTTGGCATAGAATCGAGTCGCCGTTGAGTTGTTATAATGTGCGAAGACCTTTATGCTTCTATGGTCGTTTTGTGTTGCGAAACTTTCAACTAGACTCGAAGAGTCAAGTCACAGAAAAAGAGACAATAGAGAATGCCTACCACAAAAGTGGACAGGACTTTGAGTTTCCAATAAGAAAACCTAACCCTCAGCGGGTACCTACTTGCTGAACTTTTCCTCTACAAAAGGTTCTAGAACCAAAACGGTCAGCATAGGCTAGTAGACCCAGTTTTTAAACATATTTCAAATGGTTAATAATGATCTTGCTAGCTCTAAAAAACATGTTTTGTATTTTTGTGAAAGCTAGAAAGCAAAATTTTATCAATTGGAAATTAGAAATTTCATGAACAGTCAAAAACGCCGTCCGTCATTTTCGCGGTTTGCTAATCTGTGGCGTGACGTAGAATTACCTGTAAATATTCGAAATTCGACCGTCGTATAGTGCCATTCCGCTCACTCTAATATACTTTGACAGGAGATCGAGAGGGACGGCACTGTTCGAAGTCGTCAAAGTAGACTTTCAGTTTTGTTTACATGACCGATGACGTCACTAGCATAAGCGAAAATGGCGGACTGCGTTTTAAGCATTTCAAAATACAGATTAAAAACCATATTTTCAAATACAATTTTATCAGCCATCTTTCACTTTTATGAATTGAAAAATATATATTTAGGTTTCCTTTGCTAAATACTATACGGAATAAACATAAGTTTATTACAATTTGACATGAGTCAACTAGCCTATTGTTACGCGCCTGGCGAAGTTCATAACCAACCAGGCGCCCGGACTTTGGGAGGTCTAAACGCCATCAAAGAATATCTAATGGACGGAGTGCCAGCAACAACTGGTGGGCCATTTTTTCTATAGTTGTACACCCCACTTTTTTTTATATTTTGTGTATGTTCTACTCATAATCACGAGCTCTTTCGATCTTATTTGAAGAAAAAAGTGTCCCAATGTTTTTTCGTTCCATTCCGTTACCATTTCCATATAACCTACTACAGCGATAACGGAATGGAAAAACAAAAAATGTATGAATATTTGGGACAGTTTTTTTCTCCTAATTAGATCGAAAGAGCTCGTGATTCTGCGTAGAAAGTACCCATAATATCGAAAATTAATAAAAAGGTGGGGTGTACAACTTTAGAAAAAATGGCCCTGGTAAGGCGACTCTCTCATCACAGCCAATGTCAATGTCGTCAATGTCAGGTGGGACTTTGTTGAGTTTTTTGTAGTGTAGCAGGCGGCGGAAACGATCCCTAAACTCAACATCAATTTCCGCCTCCACACACATGACAAAACGGGACTTAATCGCAATTTCCGCCTCCAAACACATGACAAAACGGGACTTAATCGCAATTTCGGCCTCCAAACACATGACAAAACGGGACTTAATCGCAATTTCCGCCTCCAAACACATGACAAAACGGGACTTAATCGCAATTTCCGCCTCCAACCACATGACAAAACGGGACTTAATCGCAATTTCCGCCTCCAAACACATGACAAAACGGGACTTAATCGCTATTTCCGCCTCCAAACACATGACAAAACGGGACTTAATCGCAATTTCCGCCTCCACACACATGACAAAACGGGACTTAATCGCTTTTTACATAGAACACTCCTTTCAGTCTCAGACATATTAAAATACATAAGATAGCCGCCACCGCGACTGCATTGATTGGCTCTCTTGATGATGAATCGCGAACCGATTCGAAACAGCGAGTAATATTCGACTTCTACGACGACGTGAGTAAACTCGTTTTGTATGTATTTTAATATGGTTTAATAATTAGGTATAATTTATTTAAATCGCGATAAAAAAGTGGTCCCGATTCGATAGTAATGAACCATCACGTTCTAAACGTCGAGGATATTAAATAATCACTTTTTGAACGCGATTTAGTCCCGTTTTGTTATAATAATAAATGTTTAATAATTAAAAGTTTGTAAAAGATTTTGCTAATAAAAGTTGTGAGCTTCTACTGAAAACCTAGTTATTAAATAGTTCCTTAGATGGAAGTGCACTTACCATGAGTTTACAGTGACAGTTCTCGCTAGCGACTGCGTAAACGATGTATATGGAGAATTGACAACGTTTCATATTTTTAAGACTATCATTTTATTACTTTTCTGAATTCTGCTTAAAAAGATGAAGTAATCTCTGTTTTTATTTATTTTCTGAGATGATTATTTACTTTATTATTAATTTATAAAAACATACTCATTTTAAAATGTGGCAACACAGAAACCAGAACTTAATGGAACGGTTACTTTAGTCGGTTTTCTTATAAAAAAAAACTTAATCAAACTCGGTATGCATCTGTCACCTGTCAACGTCAAATAAAAAATATATATTTGTTTTCGCTCTTTGGTTTAGACAACAACCCTATTCAGCCCGTATTGTCTTAGATTGTAGTTATTTGATGTATTTTCTTATATTTCTTTAAATACAGAAGAATAAATTCAAAGAATTTTTTTTAAGGTACACGACTTAAAGCCCTGTCGATCTCTATATTAATTTCCACCTGTTATAAATATGAAATGTTGTCAATTGTAGTTCTACAAAGAAACCGCTAGGGCGCTGTGTTATTTTTAGGCATCGGATAATCGGATGCTTTTATACCTAAACTTTGGCGGCGGCTTTGTTGTTCAGATGTAGTATAGGCACAGCTGTATAGGCGAATATAATGTATGTATATAATGTATGCCGAAATGAATGTGGGGCCGAAAAGTGCTCGAGTGGAGACCTCGGACCAGCAAGCGCAGCGTAGGACGTCCACCTACAAGATGGACAGATGACCTTATAAAGGTCGCCGGAAGGCGCTGGATGCAGGTCGCTTCCAACCGGTATATATGGAAGTCCAAAGGGGAGGCCTATGTTCAGCAGTGGACGTCCTATGGCTGAGATGATGATGATGATGATGATATAATGTATAGGCGGCTTTGTTTGAGGTATGAGTATGAGTGAGATAGCAATAGGATTTTGTCAACTTTAGGTAAATATCCACCTGAATTTTCGATCGCTAGTTATTTTTCATACATTTCGTTTACGCTATCGTTAGCGAGTACGGTCATGTTAACTCATGCTAGCATCCTCAACTCCATGCATAGTTCTTCAATGTCTTTAAATGATTTGTTATGTTATTAGCTAGGTACTCAATAATGCGACTTAGCCCGTTTCTTGATTCATCGAGTGAGCGCTTCTGTCTCAGCTTGGCCAAAATGTCTTTCGTATGTCCGGATATTTTGTAGCTGTTCTCGCCGACAAGCCACATTTCCAAACCGATCGATGTTCTATGAGTAGGTTCGATAAGTATTGTAATGTTTAAGTCGATTCAGTTTTTGAATTCTCGTTAAAAATGGCGGAGAGATTTTTGAACACGTAATACAAATTTCAGCCATTTCTAACTATACTGGAAGAGATTCGCCAATGACTTTTTTTTATACTACGACGGTGACAAACAAGCATGCGGCCTGCCTGATGGTAATCAGTTACCGCCACCTATGGTCGCTTGCGACGCCAGGAGCATCACGCGTGCATTGCCGACCCTTAAAAACCCAATTAGGTGCTTTATCCGATCCCGTGCGAATAAATCTGGATGACCTTTTGTATGTCATCTAACTTTCACAAGTGTAGGCATGACGAAAAAAATCGAGGATGTCAATCGATTCTATTTTTTTATGGGGGTCTCTATACGGGACTAACTACGTACACTTAGACTGCTCTAAAAGTCAGAAATGACCGTCGAAATTCAACACTCCTACGGAGCGCTAAAACGCTCCATACAAATGGCCACCTAATCGTGACGTCATCATATTATGTTATGGGTACCAATATTTGTATGGAGACAATAAGTTATTTGCCATTTTCACCATGAAAAACTGCCTTTATGTTCATAGTTGTCGTACAATTATTGTTTTCTTAAATTATGAATGAAAATTTCTTTTGGAATAAAAAAAAACTTAGTGTACCTTTGATGTCACATATTTAAAAGAATATTCATTTTTTTCTATGATCTACAGAATGCTGTAGAATTTAACATCAGTCGGCATCCACATTAAAATCGGGTGCGGTACGAAAATACTGTTAAACGTAGCATACCTATTAAGGGACAATCTTACTCAAATCGACCTTGTCCCAACTAGCTAAGCTTGTACAGTCGCCATCAGATATATCGCAGCATATAAGGCGTTCATAAATATCGGAACACGACTCTTATGGACTAGGCTTTACATTACATGTGCGATGTATCTGATGGCGTCTGCACTATGAGTACTAGACGACGATAGATATATAAATACATACCTATAGATAACTTAGTTTACACTCTACTAACTTTTTGAAAAAACTTTTTGCAGTTAGGACGTTAGTGCACAATTCTATGTGGTTTAAACACTGGCAAAAAAATTGTAATTAGTACAAGTGTGAACTAAGGTATCGATGTATAGATAACATCCAAATGTATGTTTTACAAATATATAATTACTTACTTACTTACATCCATGACCGAAGCACAAATATTCAAGTTCATCACACAAATATTTGCCCTGGCCGGGATTCGATCCTGCCTGCTCAGTAGGCAAGTATCTTCCCTTGACATAATTATTTACGTATTAGAATTAGATTATAAGGAGGCTAAGAGTCACGCAACTTGCAATGGAAAGGGACATAGCTCACAGGATTGCACGGTTGAAGTGGCAATGGGCTGGTCATGTAGCCCGGAGAATGGACGGCCGTTGGGGCAGCAAAGTGGCGACCACGTGTAGGAAAGCGCAGCGTAGGTCGGCCCCCGACTAGATGGACGCATGACTTCGTGAGGGTAGCGGGGAATCAATGGTGCGGTCTGGACGGGATCGCACTTTGTGGCGAGCCATGGGGAAGGCCTATGTTCAGCAGTGGAGTTCTGTGATGATTATATTCTGTACTATTATAGAATTCTATATTTGTATTAAAATTTAATTTTCATCATATCATGGGGATCATGATTTCAGGAAAAATAAAGCGGCTAAGTGCGAGTCTGACTCGCGCACCGAGGGTTCCGTACAAACTTTCACTTATACCATCCTAATTGGCCTGGTTGAGTTAAGTTTGCACCGAAAATGCATGGCGCCGCATACAAACGAAGTGCAAACTTAACGCAACCGAGTTCTCCAAATATGATGTTTGAAAAGGACTATATTTTTTATGATTTTATTACAAATGTATAGTTTTCAGACTTTTATAAGTATTTTTAGTATGACGATATTACTTGCCAAATTTCATAGTTCTAGGTCATAGGGAAGTACCCTATTTAAAAAAAAAAGTAGTTTTCATGTCGCGCATAAATTATTTTTTATGTGGTCGCCTTGACTCCGTCAACGGCACTGACGAGCCGATTTTATTTTTATTTTTTTGAACAAGTTTTTTTCTTCATTTTGGTCAAACTTCAGACGTTAATGTTAGGTAGAAAATTTTACGTTTTTTCATATAAAATCATACCTTTGCTCTCAAAATGTAGTTAAAGGGTGAATTGCAGAAAATATGCACCCTTTATGCTTAGGAGTGTCCCATGAAAACACAGTGAATTTAAAAATATATCATGATACGAAAAGTGTCTCCTTGGATAGGTATAGGTATCGGAATAGGTAAACGCGGGCTAGTTTTCCGCAACTCGACATCTTACAAATGCGCCTATTTTGCGTGAAGGGTTGCTGGCACTACTCTTGCGAACCCAACTCTACCAGAAAGACTAGCAGATTTGTTAGATCGTATTCCCAAAATCGATATTTCATTGTAGTAATAGTACATTACTGCAGACGCCGGGAAATAAGGGCTTGCCGGCTGAGTAGGTATAGACGGCCGACCGTAAGGGAGGCCGTCTAGTGATACGAAGCCGGCAAGCCCTTTTCACGGCTAAGGCATGTATAGTGCTTTTCTCAAACATATGCAATGAAATAAAAAAATACACCACTCAAAAAAACATAATTCAGCTGTTCAGCCAGTTCATGAACACAGACGCCATGTTTAAAAAAAATATTTTTAATTTTCCCTCCAATCCCTCTATATATTTTTTTTTTAATAAGTCCACGTGTGTAGTGTGCGAATATTAGGGCCATTATACACAACCTGATAATAAGAATCTTAGTTTCTATAATAAGTAAAATAAAGGAAGAGGATTTTTAATATTGTCTATGGTCTCTGGTGACTTACGTATAGACGGTATTTTCAGTTCGTGTGTACTAGGCATTAACACGGATATTGTTGCTCCGATGGCTGAATGGGTAGCTACTAGAAAAAAAAAATATCAGCTGTTCATACACACAGACGCCATGTTTACATTAAAATTAAAAACAAATTACTTCCCGGCTTAGGCCTTCAATTTTGTATGAAATTCCTTTACAGTTCTCTCGAATTGTTCCGCCCGAAACTTGACACTTCGAAGCCTGTTCTAACGCACGTTACGGCGATATTTCATTGCATGTTTGAGAAAATATTCCTGTAGCGTATTTTCCCGTTCAGTTTTTTGTTAAAACGCATATAATGTCAGTATTTTATTTTAATTGCGGTAAATGTTTCTAGTCGCATTTTTTCCTAATCGCAATTGTTTTCTGAAGTATACTTTCGCAGTGATTTAGTTTTCATAATCGTAAAAAATCACTTTAGCTTTTTATCTTGTCGTTTTTTTTTTCAGTATCAAGAATTCTGTATGATTTTTTACCCTTACGCATTTTTAGGGTTCCGAAGTCAACTAGGAACCCTTATAGTTTCGCCATGTCCGTCTGTCCGTCCATCCGCGGCTTAGCTCCGTGATCATTTGCACTACAAAGCTGAAAGGGTATAGCAGGATAGCCTAAGAAAAAGTGCCCCCAGCGTTTTTGGGTTGAAACTATAATCAAACGATGCCTTTTAAGGAGGTAATACCCTGCACAAAGTTTCATCCCTCTGTTACCCCCTGGGGGTGAAAAACACCCGATTAACCCCAAAACAGTTTTATTTATTTTTTCCTAAACTATGAAAGTAACGAATTTCAAATTTTGTACAAATATTAATGACACTAAAAGCTATATTTAAAAAAAATATGACTGTCCTAACCATTTAAATTCTTGTAAAAAAAGTAAAAAAAAAAAAATCATCACCCTGTATAACAAGTTCGGCTCTTGGTACACACACCATTTTTTTTCCAAATATGAACCAATTCATATTCTACATCATACAAAAGTTTCATCGACCTAGCCCAGAAGGAACATTGCGAAATTCAAATGAATGTACTATTTAGTAGGCACTTATAATGAAAAGTCCGACCGGGTGATCAATCCAATGGGCTAGTAGGGAGAAGTCACAATCTATAAGAGATAGGGTAATTTGTTCTTAGGAACCATCGCGTCGATTTTAGATTTAATGAAGACTTTCCTAAGAACAGATTTCCCTATCTCTTATAGTTTTCGTTTTCTCCCTACTGACCCATTTGGATTGATCACTCTGTATTATGCTTAATACGCAACGTCTCGGTCCTGCAACCAAAAAAATAAAAGAAATTACTACTCGCGGCCGCGCGGCCGCCCGAGTTCTGATTCTGATTCTGATGCGGATTACGCTTTTTCTAATGTGAAGCCAAAATGTCTGCAAAAAATATTTTAAATGCAAACAAATCTAAAGCAATTGTAAATACCTATATTTAAAAAACTGGCCAAGTGCGAGTCCGACTCGCGCATGAAGGGTTCCGTACCTATTTATAATCTATAACAAGTTTGTTGTATGTTGTATTTATTTTATTTTATTTTTAGTATTTGTTGTTATAGCGGCAATAGAAATAAATAATCTGTGAAAATTTCAACTGTCTAGCTATCACCGTTCTTGACAGCCTGGTGACAGACGGACGGACGGACGGACGGACAGCGAAGTCTTAGTAATAGGGTCCCGTTTTTACCCTTTGGGTACGGAACCCTAAAAAAATGGTAAACACATTATATGAACTTGCAAAATGCAGATGGGTCGATTAATATTGAATTTTCAAGAGAACATGAAATTCTTAGAGTACATATACTCGTAAACTCACGTCATATAAATAAAAAGACATACCATATTTTCATAGGTTATTATTTTTATTGCATGTTGTAACACCTAGAGACTTTTTACAACTCTGGGTATATTTAATATTTTAAATGGATCATTAAAATATTATTTTAATATACAACTTCTTTATGCGTACCCATGTAATTATAACACAAATGTAATGTAATTGTTTCAAGTATTATTTACGAAAAAAATACTTACTGAGGAGGAGGTATCAGCGATCACTTTTATACTTGCACCAATGGAAACCGAACTGCAGGTTTCTGCTCGCATTTTGCTTCAATAATATATTATTTATCTAATGCGAGATATAAATCAAAAATTATAAAACCAGCCGAAATTCTGACTAACATATTTGATCATTCATTACTTAGACAATTTGACAATTATTAATGAAGACAGTGATGACAATTGATTGATTAATAATGGTATTTTACTAATTTACTCGTTATGTATGAATACACAGTAAAAGTTATGTTATGTTAATACTAGTAAAGAAAAAATGTTTTTAGAAGTACAAATGAGTTTGATTTATACTTCTTTATTCCCAACTTTTTTAAATCGGGCACAAACAGCGGTCCGATCGCAGGCCATTGTTTATTAATAATGCAAGGCTTTAAATGAATAGTAGGCACCAAAGAGCCAATTCATATTAATTTCGTAATGTTCCTTCTGGGCTAGGTCGATGAAACTTTTGTATGATGTAGAATATGAATTGGTTCATATTTGGAAAAAAAATGGTGTGTGTACCAAGAGCCGAACTTGTTATACAGGGTGATAATTTTTTTTTTTTTACTTTTTTTACAAGAATTTAAAAAGTTAGGACGGTCATATTTTTTTTAAATATAGCTTTTAGTGTCATTAATATTTGTACAAAATTTGAAATTCGTTACTTTCATAGTTTAGGAAAAAATAAATAATGAAATGAAATGAAATAATGAAATAATGAAATAATGAACTTTATTCTGCAAGTAGGCCACAAGGGCACTTTTACATGTCTGAGTCTACCGGCATTTCACAAGAGGAGACCACTGTTGAGAAGAAACGCCGAAAGAAACTCAACAGTCAGTCATTTTTTCAAAAAGCATAAGTACTTAACTATTACAATGATATGAACTTAACTATACGTAGTTCTACAAGAAAACATATTAAAAGTGTATTTTAAGACATAAGTAAGGAAAAGTGTAAGAATAAAATAGAAACTACAAGAAAGCCAGACGGTTTATCACAATTTATGTACGTTTGATATGCTTTCTTATTAGAACTGTGTCCCTTAAACTAGTTAGGTACAATCTAAGAAGGAGTCAGCTACGCGGTTTCTGGTTCAGGCCATGCATTTTTGTCTGTCAGATAGTCCTCTACTGTATAATATGCTTTTGACATTAGAGATTTTTTTAAATAATTTTTGAGAGATGGAAAGGCTAATTTTAAAACATGATCAGGTAACTTGTTATAAAAATGAATACATTGGCCTAAAAATGATTTACTTACTTTACGAACACGAAACTTTCTAATAGCAATTTTATTTTTATTTCTAGTGTTAAAACTGTGGACATCGGAATTTTTTGTAAATGAATCTAGGTTTCTAATAACATACATAATACTCTCATAAATATATTGGGACGCTACAGTTAAGATGTTTATATCTTTGAAAATGTCTCTTAAGGAGTCACGAGAATTTAGGTTATATATCGAACGAATGGCTCTTTTTTGTAGCACAAATATAGTCTGAATGTCAGCTGCTTTGCCCCAAACCAGAATACCATATGACATGACACTATGAAAATAACTATGATAAACTAAACGAGCTGTATCAACATTACTCAATTGTCTGATTTTCCTAACGGCGTACGCCGCTGAACTTAATTTACCTGCAAGCACTGCTATATGTGGACTCCATTGCAAATTACTGTCCAATGTTATACCTAAGAATAATGCCTTATTCACTATTTCTAAACATTCACCATTTAGTAATATAGTAGAATCTACCGCCGTAACATTCGGTAAAGCAAATCTAACACATTTAGTCTTCTTGGCATTTAATAGAAGATTATTAGTAGTAAACCAGTTAAGTACTTTCTCTAGTGTGCCATTAATTTCCGCATAGTCGGTTGATTTCCGGTGAACCTTGAAAATTAATGATGTATCGTCAGCAAATAGTACTATATTACAAAGATTATCTACTATAGATGGTAAGTCATTTATATAAACCAAAAATAGAAATGGACCTAAAATAGAGCCCTGTGGCACTCCTAGCTTAACTATAGCTCCATTGGACTGGGTTCCATTTACATCCACTGTTTGCATTCTATCACTGAGATATGAAGACATAAGGCTTAAAGCATTTGAAGACAGACCATAATGTTCTAATTTCAAAATGAGTGTTCCAGGATGAACGCAGTCGAATGCCTTAGAAAGGTCGCAGAAGATCCCAATTGCATCACAAGATTCCTCCCAGCTGTCATAAATGTGTTTAATAAGTACAGATGCTGCATCAGTCGTGGAACGTCCCCTTGTGAAACCGAACTGTTTACTAGAGAGTAATTTATTTCTATTGAAGTGTCCTAGTAGATCTTTCAACATTAATTTTTCGAAAACTTTACTTAAAACAGGTAGTATAGATATCGGACGGAAATTAGTCAGATCACTCAAATCACCCGATTTAAAAAGAGGTATGACTTTACTAATTTTCATAAGATTTGGGAAAACTCCCTCTGCTATGCAACTATTGTAAATCAAAGCTAGGTAAGGCGCAATTGAATCTATGATATGATTAATTATTTTTACTGATGCTCCCCATAAATCCTCTGTTTTCTTTAAATTGAGTGATTTAAATGTTTTAATAACATCTACTGTATTTACTGGACTAAATTGAAACTCAACATCACATTTCTTACAATTAGCACAAAGTAAGGTATGGGCTTCGGATGCAGATGATTTTAAACATTTTGTGGTATTAACTGCAATGTTGGAAAAATAATCCTCGAATGCCGAGGCAACATCATGATTTGACATAGTCTGCCCGTTTTCTCTGACAATGTTGACTTGGCAATAAATAAAACAGTTTTGGGGTTAATCGGGTGTTTTTCACCCCCAGGGGGTAACAGAGGGATGAAACTTTGTGCAGGGTATTACCTCCTTAAAAGGCATCGTTTGATTATAGTTTCGACCCAAAAACGCTGGGGGCACTTTTTCTTAGGCTATCCTGCTATACCCTTTGGTATGAGTATGTGTTTGTATCACACCGACAAAACAGTAAAAATAAAAATAAAAAAAAAAATTTTTTTCGAGTACCTCTCGAACACCTAAAGGGGGGTGAAATTTTTTTTTCGTTGCAACACTAGTGTGTGGGGTGTCATTGTATAGGTCTTTTAAAAATAATAGGGGTCTTCAAACGCAATTTTTTGATAAAATCAGCAGTTTTGTGAATATTTGCTCCGAAAATAAAAAAAATCGTGTCCCCCCCTCTAACTTTTCAACCACGGGTCCAAAAATTATGGAAAAATTCATGAAAATGAGGCCTTTTAAGTACTTTCAATGAAAACTATATTGAATAAAATCGGTCAAGCCGTTTTTGAGTTATTGCAAAAATTCATAATTTTCTTTAAAATGACGTAAGCGCCGCGCGGTGTCCCTACACTTCGAACGTTACACATATTGGTTAAGTGCAATACTATATTAAAACGTTTCGCTCAATCTGGCGCTATAATCGGTAACTTCCAGAAGGTAATAAGTAATTACAGTTACTTTGGCGTTTACGACCTTTTTATAGAGTTTGAAATATTTCTCGTAATTTACGATTTTCGTCTATCGTAAAGGATGGGCAACTACGAAACCCTACACTGAGCGTGGCCCGACATGCTCTTGGCCGGTTTTTCCTTCAGATACACTATAATAGGCAGTCAAATCGTCCTCAAGAGACGAGCAATTTATTTATGGCCATGTATTTACAGAGGATGTTCGAACAGTCTTACAAACAGACGCGGCTTAAAATAAAATATAAAATAATAAAAATTGCCAGACCTTTTACCACACCAGACCAGAATTTTATTCTACCACTTTGTCAGCGTGACTAATATGTAGAAACAACGGGGACGAACAGTAGGTATCTGAGCTAAGCTGCGGACAGACGGACGGACGGACATATAAGGCTAACTATAAGGGTTCCTTGTTGACTACAGAACCCTTAAAAGGGCTTTATCGATTGCATGATAAATATAATATTTGTTCTTAAAATAGGAGATCTGTCTGTGTCTGTGAATCACCAAATAATATCAAAATGAAGGTCACCAGAATGTCTTATCAGGTGGACGGATGATGATGGTGACTGGTGGTGGCGATGGGCGTGTTGGTGATGATAATGATGATGGTGGTGGTGGTGACTGATTCTAATGAAGGTGGTATTGGTGATGATGATGATTTTGATGACGACGATGGTGGTGACTGTTGGTGATGATGATGATGGTGGAGTGGAGGTGACTGGTGGTGATGGTGGGGGTATTGGTGGTAATGAAGATTGTGGTGACTGGTGGTGGTGAGGGAGGTGTTGGTAATGATGATGATGATGGTGGTGATTGGTGATGATGATGATGGTGTTGTTGTAGATGATTATGATGATAATGATGATGACGATGACGATGATGATGCCGATGATGGTGATTAGGTATGATGATGGGGGTGTTGATTTGGATGGTGATGGTCATAGTGGTGATGGATGATGACGATTGTGATAACAATGCTTGTGGTGATGGTGATGACGATGGTTATAAAATCAACATCCTCTCCACATTACCACCACGACCATTACCACAACCACATGCCCAACACAATAACCACTACCATTACCACTACCACCATCATCGCCGCCATCATCACCACCCTCATCATCACCATCGTCATGAGAGGAATCATGAGAAGGATCATTATGTATAATGAGAGTGGTCATTATGGATCATGAGAGGCAGTGACAAGTCTGTGTGGTTTACATCTAGTTAATGTCAACTTCGGTAGTGTTAAAGTGCAAAACTCCGCAATTTCGGAGTATAATAGACTAAGAAGTAATTACCGTCCTGGCTTGTCAAAAATCGCTTCATCAAAACTTTCAAAAAAAGCCCACAGAGACAGAGAGTGGGCTTTAAGAAAGACAGTTGCGGATACACAGCTAGTAGTCCTTAAAGGAAAAATAAGGAGGACCACTTACAAAAAGAAATGAGATCCCATCAAAAACATTACATGTAAAAAAATTGCAAGTCTCGCAATCTTCTACCGAAAAAAGTTGTGAGATACAATATAAAACCAAGTCGGTTAATTTATTCAGTACCTATCAAAGTGACCCTTCACCTATATGACAACTTTGACACACATTTTCACCGGATTACATAACTAAAAACATATTACCATGACTGTGTTAGTGCCCGCATTAATATTAAACATATTTATCTTTATAATAAATGTAATGACTTGGCCACCGTTTTCCTACTATAGCATCAAAGCTATCTGTGTGCGCCTCGGCGAACAAGAACATGGCTGACGCGCTGCAATGTCGCGGCAGCCCGAACAGTACCCTAAACGCGTTATTATATTGCACGCGCAGAGCATTGTATGCCCGCTGCCTAAAACTGACCCACAGGCTACACGTGTAGAATGTTTGGCAATATGCTTTAAAAAGGGTTAATTTAACTTCATTACTACAACGTGTAAACCTGCGAGCCAGCATATTACAGCTAAGCTATATTAACTATAAGGGTTCCTAGTTGACTACGGAACCCTATATGAAAGTCTACTTGCGAAGCTAAATGAAAGCTAGTTAGATTGCCCGATGTACTACATTATGTATGCCTACCAACTGAATAAAAGATGTCTAAATGACAGTAAAATAATCAATCATAGTATAAGCGATGCCATTGTTAGTTACCCGTTCACAGTATTACCATATGGTCGTATTTTAAACCAAGTTACTCCAAAATTAAAACTGACCAACAACGTTACCCAAAAGTTTTCTTAAAACAAATGAACATCCAGAATTCGGACGTGATTTAAAGTTATTTTTTAAGAAAAATAAATCGAACTTCTATCAGTTTATTATTTAATAGTCAGAGGGATAAGATAATAAAATTGAACAGTAATTTTGATATTAGAACACCTACAGTCTTGAAGAACCTATGTCTATGTTACCTCGCGTGCTATCCACTTATTTTATAAGCCGCCCGGTCGATAGTACCGCAGTGGCGACTCTAACACCGCGGCATTCGCACGGTCTGACGGTTAACTAACGTTTAAATTGATCGGAGACAGTGACACCGGCTGTTCTATTCGAAATTTAAACGGTGAGTAACTTATGTCAATTGTTTAAAAAAAACAACGGCTGAAAACGGCCAGGAATGACGATTTAACCGATTTAATTTTGCTGGCCGGTATTTCTGTGTTGTTACGTGATTGTTGAAAATCAGTGAGTTTTCTATTTTCATGTCCAGTAACTAACTGAAAAATATGCATGTGTATACAGATATGTTATCAAATTACACGATAATTTGTTATTTACCTTATTATTAATAATTTGATATATTATTTTCAATGACGAAAATATAATTTGAAAAGTTTTACATTAAATATAATTGTAATTGTTATGGGGTTTGTGAAGGAAGGTTTTTTGCGAAAACGTGTCGATATAAAAGGGTTTAATTCAATTTAGGTTTGACGGAACACTTACGTAATTTGATGAAAACAGTGAAATGAAGGCGTTAACGTCAAGTGTATTAATTTATGAAACTTGTATAAGCAAAGTATTTTCATTTACCGTTTCAAAAATAAATAAACAACGATGAAGAATGAAATAGGTCCAAAGTTATGAATTAGAAAACTAAATTGAGAACAAATCAAATGTGGAAAAGTGCCAGTTCATTCATAATTACAATGTAAGGTTGTCATCAGAAATGAACAAGTTATCAGTACCTTTTCAGTTATGAATAATTGCCAATGAGCTATGATTATAATGTTTAAAGTTATATAGTGATATATACTCAAACTGTCGTTATATAATTATAATACCTATAGGTATAATACTATACACGTACATTTATCTATGTTTTACATTCATCTGAGTATACTTATATATTTAACAACTCCAGCTTTAGCGACTTCGCTCACTACGTGACATAGCATCACCCATCTTTCTCGCACAGTATTGAACGGAAAGCGACAGACAATGTTTGTCGCGCGACAAAGAGCCGCGTGTCACAGTAAAGTTGTGCTAGTTGTGCAGATGTACTGAAAGAAAAAATGTTAACAGTAGCCCAAAATATTAGCGGCTAGTTACATAAATAGGAGGACTGACAAACTAAGGGCTACTAGTAACCAAAATAAGTAAAGTGAAATTTGCATAATTTTGGTTTTACTAAGCAAAATTTGGCTATTTCTCAAGTACATAGTTAAATTAGTTGAGCTATTTTTTTTCCAGTGTGGATAGTACGTGACGCAGTATACAGCAAACATCCCAATATTTGACACCCTAATTCTGATAGTTGAGACTCTGTTTTTTATCTGTAATACTATCAATTAAAGTTTTGCCATCTATTGGGACAGTGTCAAACACTAGCATATTCACCTTACATGTACTTATTTAAATTTCTAAATCGTGAAGTGAACTTTGCTCCCGCGTTCCTGACCTAGTTAAATTATTTAATTGTTCAAATATTTCCGTCACCCTGTGGCGATTCACATGATCTCGTCATGTGCCCGCCATCATATAAACATATATCATCATCGTGATACTCACATCATCATTATCATCATCGAATTTAAGACATATTAGCATCATACGTCATCAAGCTCATACTAAAATTATCATTTACTAGATATAGGCAATACAAATGCAAAATATGAGTAATAGTGTGAATGTTTGCGGAAGCAAATAAAACCATTCCTATAACTAAAACATGCTACCACTTTAAAAATAGCAAGTTGATATTCACAAATTGACAACAGAGGAGTTGAGCTTTATTTAGACCAAATAAGAATCAAAATCCCATATACAACGCTTGGAGGGCGGGGGCTAGGTCACGTGACGTGTCGGGAATGTCGCGAATGACGCGAAAGTCGTTGAAGTCTGGAAAGTCTGGATAGTCTGAAAAGTCTAGAATATCTGGAATGTCGGGAGATATTGGTTATAAATAGGCAACGGCTTAATGGACGGGGATTCTTTTTGTTTGGGACTTCGTCCGAGTAACATTGTTTTCTGGCAGTTAAGGTATTAAAATTAATTCTAAGGGGAATTTCTATTGGGGTTTTGATTGTCTTTGAAACTATATTTGCCTATTGAAATTTAGTGGGGTTTCTGTTGTTTTAAAGGATATTAAGCTTAGTCACATGCCAGAAATAGTGTTTTGGTACATGGTTACCAGGTGAAAGATATTTAACCTTGCGGCTGTTAAACGAATATCTTTCGGACTCTTCTAGTTTTATCCGAATTAGGCGATTCGGACACTAGCCATATATAAGTGCAGTGAATAGCCTACGAGTGTGGATAGTTTTGTTTGGTGAAAGCGAGGACCACACGTGATGGACATGCGGGACTTTCCGCGCTCGCTGAAGCCAAACGGACCTCCAGGCTCGGTCTCATAAACTATATATTTATATATCTGCTTATATACACATATTAGGGCAAGCTACTCCATGTTTCCGGCGTCTCATTAGCCACATGGGGGGGGCTTAATTACACTGATGATAGTCACATCCTCGGGTTAATCTCCCGAACTTACAGTTTAGCTTAGCTAGGCCCCATACACGTTTAAATATAAATATGAGACCTAGGTCTCTAGTGTTCTTTGTATTAGCTAGGGAACAGGGTTTAGCGATAGGTACACCTTAATAGGAACATTAGGACGGGGATCTTTACCTACTGAGCAATCGGTCAATCGTCATTAACTAGCATAACATTTATTCAAATTATTTTAACCTTGTTAGGTATAGTGGTTAAGAGGTTGAACTATTAAATTCTTAAGTGGTTATGACCCGGGAAGTTAGTAGGGGAAGAACAGAGTCTAGTGGCGGTTTGTAAAGATTGGGGATAGGGAACCAGTTATTTAGGCCAACCAGATATTTAACACCTAAATTAAAGGAATAATTAATTAGAACTTACCGATTATGATTTAAAGTAATGAACCTTTGGTATAGCTTAAGCGATAGAATGGCATCACTGAGGTAAAGTTGAGTCAGTTGGCAGTAGATAATCGCTTTTTCAATGAACAGAAGTAATTTTAAACTTTATTATAATTTTGATAAGGAAATTGTGGATCGTTGTATAGTGTGGAAATACAAAGCATTCCTAAGACTGGATGTGGAGAATCTGAAGTGTAAATTGCTAAGAAAAGCCGGGGACTTATGGATAGCAATAATGAAAGTTATTCGTTCCCGTATTTACATCACAGATCCCAGAATTGAATTAATTTATATCACAGGGCGTAAAAGAATTCCCTTATCAGAATAAGTCAGTCGAAAGTTGAAAGATACTACGAACAGGCACAATAGTCTTCATGATTTCAAGGATATACTACATTTATGAATATGGTCAAACGAAAACCCAGTTCTAGAACTCATTAGAAGGGTTCAAACCTACTAGGAAGGAGTAGTGTATTAGACTTCTTACAAATACAATTATAACTTTATTCTTCTGAATTATAATAGTTTTACAACCATCACATATATTTATCTAGTTAAATAGGTAGGTAAAATCCTTAAAATAGGCCTTGTGTAGTTAACGTAAAGAAGCCTGCGCCAAAAGGCTTCCCCAAAAAGATGGATCCTTGACACTATGCCGTAGGCTAGGACGTCATGCATAGATGTGATGAGATCCCACAGTGGTTTGTTCAGTTTAGAATAGGTGCGGAGTTCCCCATCCTCTAGCTGAACGCTTTAATTCGATTTGCTTCTCAGGAATAGATAGGTAAAGCGTTCAGTGACATTCTCCGCGCACTCAGGGTGGTAGGGGATAATTAACAAAAATTTATATTTATTTCTTTTCACAATAGGAGATACCTTCTCCATTATACTATAATCTAGTCCTTACTAGTTTTTTTTTATTGTGGTGATTATAGCAACTTACTACTTATTGTATAGGTCTAATCCACCTCAGATTGTCCTACTATAACTTATTTAAGGGATGTATACCATCTTCCCAGATTAGATTATAATAACAAAATTACTTAATTTTTGTCAAGTATGAAAACTTAAGATTAATTAAAGTCATAATAAAATCTCATAGGTTCTGTAACTTCCATCTATATATAGATTGGTAATGAAGTATAGTTTCATATTGTACTTAGACATTTGATTTCTAATCATCCTGGAGTAAGAACATGCAATTTTAAAAACTAAATTACCCTTCATTTCGGAATCCTAATAATATTTGGTTTGATTCACATACTGATCTTTATTGTTACATGGAGTAATCTAGTAAAACTATACCTAACTATGGATTAGATGAATTTTATAGAATTAAATAATATTTTTATAAGAGTATTTATAATATTTCATATTGAATCTTGCTATAGGAACTATGGATATTCTTGTTGGCTGGACTTCTTGGGAAGTAATAAGTTTATATTATGAGGATAGATACAATTAAATTAAGTTAGAAATTTAATTAGTATAAGGAACCTAGGTAGCAGTAGGATACGAGAAGCTTGCATTAAATAATTAAGAGAATACACATTTATTTGGAAATACATAGTAGCATAGCACAGTATATAGGTACGGAAGCACTTAGCGACACATCACGGTTAAGTTTCTTTTTAAAGAAACTGAGTTGCTACTTCAACGTAGGTTCCTACCATCTAGACGTATCACAACGGTTATCCCGATCACATATTGGCCATTAATTATTAAGAAATGTTCAGCTCAATTGTATTAAGGATCCTTTCATATTTAGGCTTGGTTAGTTGTAGGTTCTGGAAGGCTAGGTATTCATTGAAGGGTTTCCTAGGGTTTCGTTGTAGGAGTAGAGTTTAGTGGCGAGGGTGAAGCAGGCGTAGGACCTGTACCTTTAGTTTAGGCGTAGATATATTTCAGTAGGTGCATTTTCTTAGTATTTAATAGGTAGCTCGTCGTCGATACATTACAAGTTGGTGCTCGTTCCCAGGATGTATTTATTTAGCAGATGGTCTTGATAATCATTACGATTGGTGGTCCCGTGACTCAGGATAGCTCTAGAGTTTAGTAGGCTTCAGATGAACATTACAATTGCTGCCGGTGACCAGGGATTATACCATTTGCTTCCATGATCATGCATTACAATATGCGCCGTGACCATGGATAGGATCAGTCCGGGACTGTTGAGGTCGTGCCGATGTAGTTTGTCGTGAGGTTTCATGTCTTGCTGTCTTCTTGCGTTTTGTAGTTCAACAATTGTCTTTCATTTTGTTATTTCGCCATGGAATTTTAGTTGAGTTGTTAGTGACGGTTTTATTGAAGGGATCTTTGAACACTTGAGCTTTGAACTATGAGACCCTCAAGGGTACAATTGTTGACGTGAGAATGGAAAGGAGAATTTAGCCGTGATGGGTTGTGTTGTGCACATCGTCAAGAAACACATTTTGTTGCATATTTATACACAAACTATAGTGAATAGAGTAGCTTCTTGATATAACACACGATATTTTTCTTATTTCACATAGTAATAGTACCTGAAACAAAAGAACAACGTGATTATTTTATCAATCAATATTTTGCAAACAGTAATCAATTGACAGTTCATTCATTGAGTCATTTTATTATTTTATCTGTATCTATACTGGATTATTTGAGATATGATTAAATTCGTTGCGATTGGTTTTATGGTTCAAAAAGTTATTTTTAATACTGATTAATAATTAAATAAGTGGTTTATTTAAGTTTTAGATAATAATTTACGTTACATAGAATAATAATATCAAGTAATAATATACTTACTTTAGTTTCAATCAGATACGTAGGCAATTTTACTCAATATGTTCGTATTATTAATATAACATAATATTCAGATATTTAGGGATATTATATTTAATATTATTTAAGCATAATTGAAAAAAAAAAAGGTAATTCACTTTTAAATTAAATACGTAAGCAAGGCAGAGTGAAAAGAAACGTCCTCGAGTTGGTTGATTTGACAAGTGACAGGTGTCATCGCTTATCTTATCAGTAAATGATTATGATATCGAGATGGAATGATTATTTAAATAAATTTAATTTTAATATAGATATAAAGTCGGAATTTTGTAGGAAATTAGTTAAGTGAGGTAGAATAGAGATGTCATTGTTCTTGACTACAGGAAATATGAGTTTGTGAAGACTTATTTTTACATCAGTTATTAGTTCAAGCTGTGTTGTAAATTTGTTATGAAATTAAGGATAGACTATGAGGATACTAAGGACTTATTATTTCGGGGGGCGCGGGTTTATTTATAGGCTTTAGCTCAATCTAGGAAAGGTTTCAGAATAAGATCCGATAAACATGACTAACTACAATGTTAAACTGTGTATAAGGCTCCTAGCCACAATATTGAGTATTAATCTTTTAGCTTATTATAAGACCTGTTAGAATCATTAAATATAGTAATTATAAGGAAAGTAGGAGTGTTAGTGATTTCATAAGTGGGGGGGGGGCGATCCATTTTTGAGTTTTTTTTTTACACATAATGTAACAAATGAAATGAAAGTAATTTTTTTAAGTATATTTATCAATATAATCACAGAATCAGCAGGTTAAGGGATTGTTCCAGGCTCGCCTTGATAGTCAAAAATCTGGAACATAAAATAAAAAATCTGTTGAATCAAGTTAGGTTAACGATTACTAATTACAAAACAAAAGTAGGGAATCTACTTTGCGTTTATTGATTGAAGTAAAATATAGTACAGTTTTATACAATAATAAATAATAAAAACAAATAATAACAAAAAGAAAAAAAAAAGGAGACATTGGGATGATTAGGGGGGATGGGATGCTGTTGAGATCGGGTGGGAGTGGCATCGGCTCAGGGCGTGGCGTTAATGGTTTGACTAATTGCTGAAAGAGAGGGGGAAATTATTAAATTAATAATTATAGGTATTTTCTTTTCAAAAGGAGAGATAAGAAACAAATTACAAGTACTGTACCTTTTAAGAATGCAAGAGGGTAGATGGAACGGGGTACATTTCCTTTTTATATGATGTAAACATATTTCAACAATTTAAGTTAGCATTAAGAACGGGAGAGGAAATTGTATTTACCTTCTTGCTATGGCGCAGTTGCTTCCTTTGGAAGCTATTAATTTTGCGCTGGATGTCGGTTGAAGTTAGGGCTATGTCTGATTGCAAGTTACATAACCTGAGTAATTCGGCTTTCGCGACCTTTCGTAACTTATTGTCCTTATTGTTCAAATACTTTTTGTCCCAAAGTATGGGGAATTTTAATAAAATTTCTTCGAATGGGGTCATAGTGAACGGACGGAATGCGCGGTAGTATGATAATGTTTGACAACAGTGTTAACATGTTAAAGAAACAGTGTTGTCATAAATGGTAACTACTGTTAAAGTATAGATTCACCTACCTAGTTCGTAAAATTTACGTTGTATTTATAAAGAATAGTTAAATATTTATTTATATATTATTTAATTAAACAACGTACAAATAATTCGGTGATTTATCAGTCTAAAGCTAATATTCAATAGGAGTATTAAGTTAAGATCAATTAAGGAATCGATTGCCGACGAAAATTTTAAAGACGATCGTGATATCATCATATATAAGTTGTACTGCAGTATAGGTATTTGTAAGTTGAGGTTTGAATATGGTTTTAAGTAAATTCCACTAGGGGTCGTTAGTAGTATATTTAATTGAATGTTTTGTGGGATGGATCGTTTCCATTAATACGTATTTTGGGGTTCTTTAATGAATTGATATTCGATAAGTTCAAAAGGGTAGTTAGGGGTGAATTGAAAAATTACGAGTTTTATTAGAGTATAACAAAAATACGAAATGTGTGAAGTGGATGGTCAATTTTATTATTTATATTAGAGAAAATCTTTATTTTGATTTTGATGAAAGAAGTAAAGGGGAATTTGGGATATTATAGGAAAGTAAAGTAGTATGGATTTTGAATACATAGTGGGTGATGTTCTTCTGACTAAGTCAATGCGAAAAAATGAATGTAGGAGCCTGTTAGTGTGACGTATGGAAATGTTTTAGTGCGCGATGTATGCTTGTGTGATGGATGAAAGATATGATAAGAATGAACAGGAGTGAGTGGACCTTTTGAGTTGGATGTTGTCTATATGTATTCAAGCTAAGTTCGAAAGTATTCGGGTCCAAAACGGGGGGGTCTACTATCTTTAGAGGTACGAACGGGAGTATTTTCTAAAGACATCAATTGGTTTGCACATACTTAGAAGTTAGGCTTAGTAAATCGAAGTTTCGATTTAAGACCGATTGTGCGGTAGTTTGTGCGAAACAATACTTTACATGGCCTACGGGCTAACCTTCTACGAGCACGGGCAGGAACGTGCAGGTTTCACACACACCCATGTCAACAAATAGATTGGCCAACTGTATATTTTTAAATAAAAGGAATTGTGGATTGGTTTATCCGTAAAGGCAGGATAAAACTGAATTGATATATTTGTATGAACCTCTGGTATAATAGTATTATTTAGCATAATTTTGAAATGAAACATTATTTCACAATTCGACTAGTAAGTCTATAGTCTTACGAGAAAAAAAAAAAAAACACAATTGTATGATTATAGAGCTGAAATTGGCTTGTTTATTCTTGATGTGATAACACGCACCGAGAAACGAGAGTCGCATGTGATTTTGGAGAAGAATTTGAAATCGGAATCAGTTATTGAATTGAAGTAAGGATGAATATTCAGTATCTATACCAAAGATCTTTGCTATGTTGTCTGAAGAGAGTTTTGTCAATTCATCGAAGAATTCGTACAAGGTGAATTCGCAAATAAGGCTGAGCAATGGGCAGGTCAAGTTTGAGGTGTTTAGGCAAAACCGAGCTAATAGGGCTTGTTTGACTCACAACCAAACACTTCTTACGATGTGGTCGAGATTTGGAGAAATATATTCACGATTCAATGATATTATTCTATGGTTTGAATTCTGATTTAATACACAAGTGACTTCCCAAGTATCGGTTTAAACACACACACACTTAAGGGTACGAATACTAACGGATTTAGAATATCCAAGATTATCACAAAATGTTATTTGCTTTAAGAATAATTGTCATATATAAATATACATATTGTTTTTTTTTAATTATTTTACAATTTAATAAGGGGAATGCGAAGTTCTACGTTATTTGACGATGTCAATCCACTTCAAACTTTCGCAGGGGGGCGATTGTGGCGATTCACATGATCTCGTCATGTGCCCGCCATCATATAAACATATATCATCATCGTGATACTCACATCATCATTATCATCATCGAATTTAAGACATATTAGCATCATACGTCATCAAGCTCATACTAAAATTATCATTTACTAGATATAGGCAATACAAATGCAAAATATGAGTAATAGTGTGAATGTTTGCGGAAGCAAATAAAACCATTCCTATAACTAAAACATGCTACCACTTTAAAAATAGCAAGTTGATATTCACAAATTGACAACAGAGGAGTTGAGCTTTATTTAGACCAAATAAGAATCAAAATCCCATATACAACGCTTGGAGGGCGGGGGCTAGGTCACGTGACGTGTCGGGAATGTCGCGAATGACGCGAAAGTCGTTGAAGTCTGGAAAGTCTGGATAGTCTGAAAAGTCTAGAATATCTGGAATGTCGGGAGATATTGGTTATAAATAGGCAACGGCTTAATGGACGGGGATTCTTTTTGTTTGGGACTTCGTCCGAGTAACATTGTTTTCTGGCAGTTAAGGTATTAAAATTAATTCTAAGGGGAATTTCTATTGGGGTTTTGATTGTCTTTGAAACTATATTTGCCTATTGAAATTTAGTGGGGTTTCTGTTGTTTTAAAGGATATTAAGCTTAGTCACATGCCAGAAATAGTGTTTTGGTACATGGTTACCAGGTGAAAGATATTTAACCTTGCGGCTGTTAAACGAATATCTTTCGGACTCTTCTAGTTTTATCCGAATTAGGCGATTCGGACACTAGCCATATATAAGTGCAGTGAATAGCCTACGAGTGTGGATAGTTTTGTTTGGTGAAAGCGAGGACCACACGTGATGGACATGCGGGACTTTCCGCGCTCGCTGAAGCCAAACGGACCTCCAGGCTCGGTCTCATAAACTATATATTTATATATCTGCTTATATACACATATTAGGGCAAGCTACTCCATGTTTCCGGCGTCTCATTAGCCACATGGGGGGGGCTTAATTACACTGATGATAGTCACATCCTCGGGTTAATCTCCCGAACTTACAGTTTAGCTTAGCTAGGCCCCATACACGTTTAAATATAAATATGAGACCTAGGTCTCTAGTGTTCTTTGTATTAGCTAGGGAACAGGGTTTAGCGATAGGTACACCTTAATAGGAACATTAGGACGGGGATCTTTACCTACTGAGCAATCGGTCAATCGTCATTAACTAGCATAACATTTATTCAAATTATTTTAACCTTGTTAGGTATAGTGGTTAAGAGGTTGAACTATTAAATTCTTAAGTGGTTATGACCCGGGAAGTTAGTAGGGGAAGAACAGAGTCTAGTGGCGGTTTGTAAAGATTGGGGATAGGGAACCAGTTATTTAGGCCAACCAGATATTTAACACCTAAATTAAAGGAATAATTAATTAGAACTTACCGATTATGATTTAAAGTAATGAACCTTTGGTATAGCTTAAGCGATAGAATGGCATCACTGAGGTAAAGTTGAGTCAGTTGGCAGTAGATAATCGCTTTTTCAATGAACAGAAGTAATTTTAAACTTTATTATAATTTTGATAAGGAAATTGTGGATCGTTGTATAGTGTGGAAATACAAAGCATTCCTAAGACTGGATGTGGAGAATCTGAAGTGTAAATTGCTAAGAAAAGCCGGGGACTTATGGATAGCAATAATGAAAGTTATTCGTTCCCGTATTTACATCACAGATCCCAGAATTGAATTAATTTATATCACAGGGCGTAAAAGAATTCCCTTATCAGAATAAGTCAGTCGAAAGTTGAAAGATACTACGAACAGGCACAATAGTCTTCATGATTTCAAGGATATACTACATTTATGAATATGGTCAAACGAAAACCCAGTTCTAGAACTCATTAGAAGGGTTCAAACCTACTAGGAAGGAGTAGTGTATTAGACTTCTTACAAATACAATTATAACTTTATTCTTCTGAATTATAATAGTTTTACAACCATCACATATATTTATCTAGTTAAATAGGTAGGTAAAATCCTTAAAATAGGCCTTGTGTAGTTAACGTAAAGAAGCCTGCGCCAAAAGGCTTCCCCAAAAAGATGGATCCTTGACACTATGCCGTAGGCTAGGACGTCATGCATAGATGTGATGAGATCCCACAGTGGTTTGTTCAGTTTAGAATAGGTGCGGAGTTCCCCATCCTCTAGCTGAACGCTTTAATTCGATTTGCTTCTCAGGAATAGATAGGTAAAGCGTTCAGTGACATTCTCCGCGCACTCAGGGTGGTAGGGGATAATTAACAAAAATTTATATTTATTTCTTTTCACAATAGGAGATACCTTCTCCATTATACTATAATCTAGTCCTTACTAGTTTTTTTTTATTGTGGTGATTATAGCAACTTACTACTTATTGTATAGGTCTAATCCACCTCAGATTGTCCTACTATAACTTATTTAAGGGATGTATACCATCTTCCCAGATTAGATTATAATAACAAAATTACTTAATTTTTGTCAAGTATGAAAACTTAAGATTAATTAAAGTCATAATAAAATCTCATAGGTTCTGTAACTTCCATCTATATATAGATTGGTAATGAAGTATAGTTTCATATTGTACTTAGACATTTGATTTCTAATCATCCTGGAGTAAGAACATGCAATTTTAAAAACTAAATTACCCTTCATTTCGGAATCCTAATAATATTTGGTTTGATTCACATACTGATCTTTATTGTTACATGGAGTAATCTAGTAAAACTATACCTAACTATGGATTAGATGAATTTTATAGAATTAAATAATATTTTTATAAGAGTATTTATAATATTTCATATTGAATCTTGCTATAGGAACTATGGATATTCTTGTTGGCTGGACTTCTTGGGAAGTAATAAGTTTATATTATGAGGATAGATACAATTAAATTAAGTTAGAAATTTAATTAGTATAAGGAACCTAGGTAGCAGTAGGATACGAGAAGCTTGCATTAAATAATTAAGAGAATACACATTTATTTGGAAATACATAGTAGCATAGCACAGTATATAGGTACGGAAGCACTTAGCGACACATCACGGTTAAGTTTCTTTTTAAAGAAACTGAGTTGCTACTTCAACGTAGGTTCCTACCATCTAGACGTATCACAACGGTTATCCCGATCACATATTGGCCATTAATTATTAAGAAATGTTCAGCTCAATTGTATTAAGGATCCTTTCATATTTAGGCTTGGTTAGTTGTAGGTTCTGGAAGGCTAGGTATTCATTGAAGGGTTTCCTAGGGTTTCGTTGTAGGAGTAGAGTTTAGTGGCGAGGGTGAAGCAGGCGTAGGACCTGTACCTTTAGTTTAGGCGTAGATATATTTCAGTAGGTGCATTTTCTTAGTATTTAATAGGTAGCTCGTCGTCGATACATTACAAGTTGGTGCTCGTTCCCAGGATGTATTTATTTAGCAGATGGTCTTGATAATCATTACGATTGGTGGTCCCGTGACTCAGGATAGCTCTAGAGTTTAGTAGGCTTTTGATAATCATTACAACCCGCGTAAGTAACACTTACCGGCGGCGCGGGCAGAAAATTCAACTTCCCGGCGGCGAGAAGATTTAACATTATGTATGAAACACGAATCGCGTGAAAAGGAATTCTTACTCGACATTATTATAACAAAACGGGATATAATTGCGTTTCTAAAAGTGTTTAATTAATTAACTCGGCGTTGACCTTAACCATGAACGTAACGTCACGTCCGAAACGTCGAGGTAATTAAATAAACATTTTTTAAATGCGATTCAGTCCCGTCTTGTTGTCGCTAGTCTGCGATAATAATGTGTGAAAATCGTGTACCTAAATTTAAATCTTACTGGACATATTTTCGATTCCTCTCTATTTTCTTCGGGATGGCCCCTCGCCAGGTGAACCGACGACCTGCACTGCCGAGGCCCCCATACATGAACAGGTTTACCTTCAGTTCCATCTGATCAGACTTAAATCCGTACCGTGTATGAATGAAACGGCCTTAAGGTCACCACGCTTTACGGTGGCCGGATGGACTGAAGCGATTCAATCACATCGGCCTGATTAGTTTTGCCTTCCCATGTATTGTATGGGGCCTTAGGTTCTCCACAATGATGTGTTGTCCACTCGCTTCTCCAACGACTTCACGCGATTCTGAACCACAGACAACCCCCACTAGACCCGCGCGCACCAACGATATGGTACGGCAGAACATTAAAGTATCAACACGGCGGCCACCGTTTAGTTGCGTCCTTGTTTATAATCCATGCGTACATGTACATCAACGAAAAAAGAAACTAAATAAATAACATGGTAAATTGTAGTGTTAAGTGGTGAAGAGAGACCTCATAAACATGGACGCAACTAAACGGTGGCCGCCGTGTTGATACTTTAATGTTCTGCCGTACCATATCGTTGGTGCGCGCGGGTCGCCTTACATGCTCCGTCTAGAGGGGGTTGTCTATGTTCTGAACTGATCACCGGTCCAACCTGTTGGGGTATTTAAAATTCTAAAATTAAAAGATCCACGTGACCGCGTGTGTTCACACAAAGTGGACTGATGATCTGTGGGCAGCACAGGATCAGGACCGGTCATGGTCGGTCGTGACGTACTCGGGAGAGTCCTATGGTGATGAACTGATGATTATCATACGGGGTTTTCGGTGCACGAATCATTTGATACTAGGCCGACAACAGTAGGTGTCAAATCATGATGATATGATAATGATGATAAATATACAGGGTGGAACAGATCGAGGGACTTTTTAAGGAAACAGGGAATTGTTCAGGCTGAGTACCTACTTAATTTTTCACCAATGAACTATGTAAATATTTCTATCCATTTTGAGATACAGTTTGTTAAACCTTAGTGTAAAAACTTGCACATATCAACCCTAGCATACATTCACACATAGCATACGTTTTGCACATTGCTTAAGTTAAAGACAGGTGTCAATTTAAAATTAAAATAAAACCTTTGAATTAGTAGGGATGTCACTGATATTAAAATATTTTATTTTGATGACTGTTTCTTACTTTTAAATCCAGCTTTACAATTATAATAGGTCGATTGTAGATCACTCAGACGACACTATCATGTCAGGCTAGTCTTTAAAAATGTTCCACCCTGTATGTCTTTAAGTCCACCCCGTAAACTTGGAAGTTGTAAAGCTACAGAAACTCAAAAGGGTTAATAACACGGTATGATGAGTTTTCATCGTTCCTCTCATCATTCTCTTACTCTTACTCCATTTATTTCGGGTCCTCGCAGCATGTTTTCTTCCTCCATTGTTCCCTATTACTCGTCATGTCATCGTTACTTCCTTCTTACTCCTATCATCTTTCACACAATCCATCCATCTTTTTTTTGGTCTTCCTCTTCTATATCCGTCCACATTCATGTTTAACGCTTTTCTGGTTACGTAGCTTTCCTCTCCTCCCATCACGTGCCCATACCACGATAGTCGGTTAGCTCGCAGCTTCTCCCTAATTGGTGCTACTTTCAGACTTCCTTTTACATACTCATTTCTTATTCTGTCCATTCTTGTCACTCAACACATCCATCGTAACATTCACAACTCTTCCACATGTCATTTCATTTCATCCGTCCCTTTTACTGCCCAACATTTATAAAAAAAACAGTAATTTAGGACCCAGTAAGATACGAATATGACCACTCTGATATCATCGATCAACGTCAAGAAACAATCTACGACGTAAAAATATTAGTTTCGCGACTTTATTCAAATAGGAATAGCTGGTTTCGTACAATGTTTATTAGGTAAGGACACGCAAAATACCTAAATTATGGGCAAATTGCCGTATGTAAGTACAATACGATAACTTGGAGTTCGGCTTTCGTCGATTATTATCCGAGCAGATCAAAGGCACACATATACTACGAAAAATTATCTCTTTTTATTTCAGCCCGAGTGTAACATTGAAACTGATTAGCACATAGAAAATAGCATATTTTTCAAGCTTTTATTTAACTTGCATTGTATGTACTTATGTTTAAAGTATGTTTGTTCAGTTGAAATCTTGCAACTCAATTTTGAAGCAGATATCGTCACCCGATTGAGCTGAAATTTTGCATACTTACATAACTTTGATGACAATACAATAATATGATGGGAGGGGAGATGGGAAACAATGTTTCAGGGTTGAGATAGATATCCATATTTTGGCGGAAAAAAGGTACCTACCAATGAAACTTTGTTTTATAACTTTATCTTAGCATGAAAAGTGAGGATCTGCCGAGTCCTGCCAAAATTTTGGTACCTATAGGCAGGGGGCATATTTTAAAAGAAGAACATTTTACAAACTAGTTGCCTAGTTTGTAAAATGTTGTGAAATATAAAATTGTTGTAAAATGAAGTGTCATTTTCTATGTCATTTCTCGCGCTGACTCGAATGAGACCATGCACGTACTTATAGGACCTATACTTTGCGAGATATGAGATTCATCCGAGATATTGCGATCCCGTGCAGACCGCATCCATTGATTCCCCGCTACCCTGACGAGGTCATCCGTCCATCTAGTCGGGGGCCGATAGTTTCGTCAATCGTTACCAAAATACGTTTTCCACTTTACCAATAAACCCTTATTTGTATGTATGTATGTATGTATGTATGTATGTAAACACTTTATTGTACATAAAAACAAGAAAAACACATTACAAAAGAATAAGCATGTACAAAGGTGAACTTATCCCTTGAAGGGATCTCTTCCAGTTAACCTTTGAGCAAATGAGTGCTAAACACAAATGTAAATGGTAGACAAACCAAGCAACATGTACAATACAAAGGAGTATAACTATGCAATAATACACATGAAAATGCAAAAACCAACAGAGAGAGAGATAGGCAACAGTCAATATAATACATATTACATAATATCTATATAAATACATAATATTCAACATAAATAAAATTTGTCGTCAGATAATCGGCTGCCCTCGCAGGAAGGACCCTCATCTGGAACTACTCATATGCTCACAACACCTCTGCAGATATGGCCAGCCCACTGCCACTCCAGCTCACAAACCCTACAAGTAAGTTAACTCATCACTTTCTCATAGCTCGTTTCTCTCTCTCCTCCCGCCCTAAGTCAGACTGATTCGGTTCAATCTATTCACGACGCAGTCCATGCGCCCAGTGCGCCCGCGTCACAAATCCCCCAAAATTACTCCTGTGGCGCGGAGATAATCCCATTAGCGGATAATACTCCCACACAAAGTCTGAGTCACGATCAAGCTCATGTCAAAAAAACCGGCCAAGAGCATGTCGGGCCACGCTCAGTGTAGGGTTCCGTAGTTGCTCATCCTTCACAAGAGACGGTCAAAGACGGAAAGACGGAAAAAGGTCGTAAACGCCAAAGTAACTGTACCTTCTGGAAGTCAACTTACGTCCTTTTAAAGAAAATTATGAAATTTTGCGATAACTCAAAAACGGATGGAGCGATTTTGTTCAATATAGTTTTCATCGGAGGACTTTCATCCTCATTTTCATGAATTTTTCCATAATTTTTTGACCCGTGGTTGAAAAGTTAGAGGGGGAGGGGACACTATTTTTTTTATTTTCGGAGCGACTATTTATAAAACTACTGACTTTATCAAAAAGTAATGTTTGAAGACCCCTATTATTTTCGAAAGACCTATTTAACGACATTCCCACACACTAGGGTTGGAACGAAAAAAAATATCACCCTCACTTTAGGTGTACGAGAGGTACCCGAAAAAAAATATTTTTTTTAGTTTTTATTTTTCCGTTTTGTTGGCGTGATACAGACACAATATACTCATACCAAATTTCAGCTTTCTAGTACTAATGATCACGGAGCTAAGCCGCGGACGGACGGACAGACGGACAGACGTACATGGCGGACATGGCGAAACTATAAGGGTTCCTAGTTGACTACGGAACCCTAAAAAAGCGTAATATTATCTCTTTGTGAGTTAAGAAATAAATATCGGACAACCTCACACAACTCGATCTAGTCCCACAGTAAGCCCCAGTAGGCTTGTGCTATATATGGGCACTAGACGACGATAAACATACTTTATATGTATAGAGAAATACATAATTAAATACAAATAACATCCATGACCCAGGCACAAATATTCGAGTTCACCACACTAATATTTGCCCTTGCCGGGATTCGAACCCAGGACCGTCGGCTCAGTAGGCAGCTGCTTTACCACTGCGCCAACGGCGTCGCCTAGTTAGTTGTAGTTACTAGTTAGTAGTAAAACGCCTGATTTACAGATAAAAAGATCAACTCGCAAAGAAAAAAAAATATTGCGCTCAGGCGTGGTCCACACCTTTGAATCTTTTTTCGTAATATACGCTAGAAAGCTAACTCACTCTTCAGCTAATACATTTGCAAACTCTTCTAAATAAAAAAATATATATATTTGAAAATACCATCGCAAGGAAAAATTAAAGAGATTGTAGATCCACGAACTCCGAATGATCCAAAGCAGGGATTATCGGAATGAAATATAATTTAATGTCTCAAATAGCTTTCACATCCCATATACTCGTACATAGTATCATATGGTCTCAAAGGGACTCTAATTACAGTTGTCAACAGTTGAAGCATAGATATGCGGCTATTAGGAAATGCAAAACAGTAATTTTTTCTATTAAAATTACCGGTAATTTATCGGTAATCCGGTCTTTTCACACATAAATTTACCGGTTTGTATTCCCTAGCGGGTATGCAGGCCTTGATCATCCTTTTGTCTCGCTAGTTGAAAAAAAATAAGCTAAGAAAACCGTCAGACATTATAGGTAATGTTTTACCCACGGAACTACCGTACCGTCTAACATCGGTAAACGTATTCACTCATAAGCATATCCAAGGCCGTGTTGATAAGAAAGCGACAAGGTTATGAAGCTTCGAAAACGATCGAGCCCTCGCAGATACAATCTGCGGTCTTAAAGATTTGCTATCTATTCTGTGCTTTAAGACCGATAAGCTACCCTTCGAATCGGTAAACGGTTCGCTGTCGCAGATTTTCGTCTTTTTCATACCTACCGACGTTGTTATGAAAACTACCTAGCTGTGAGGGTGAGTTGACAGTAAATTGTTGGATTACCACACAATAAAGACCAGAGATTCTCGAGGAGATTTGTAACTTGTATTTCACATATGACAATCAATGATATCCAAGCTGTGTGCCGTGGTCAGAATAGATATATCAAAGGCTAAAACGCTATTTTAACTGGACTTAGTATAAGCTCCATTTGACTCATATTTAGTGCTTCACTTTTGAAGCGCTAGGTAACCTACTTGTAAAATATTATTATTGTAATGTAACAGCAAATTATATGAAAACTAGCGACCCGCCCCAGCTTCGCAAGAGTGCAATCCTATATTATGCATTTATTATACATATAAATCTTCCTCTTGAATTTTTTCTATCTATTAAAAAAACCACATCAAAATCCGTTGCGTAGTTTTGAAGATCTAAGCATCCATAGGGGCAGACAGAAGGAAGCGACTTTGTTTTATATACTATGTAGTGATGACATGAAATTACAGACAAATCCTAGCGGTGAGGCCGCTCCCTAAAATAATAAATTTTCGCTAAAGTCAAATTCCCTATTTGATGCCCAGACTCATTTTGGTAAATAATCGTCAACCTTCCATTCTTTTAATCAAATTAGAATAACTGAAGGACATTGAGGATAAGTAGTGCCACTACTTTACATTTCTACTAGACTAATTGACTGAAAGAAAAATCCGTTCAAGTGCGAGTGGAGCTCGCACATTAAGGATTCCACAACAACTAGTTGAAAAATTCAATGGCTCTCTGATCAGGTTCGGTGGTTCAATAGGTAGGACGCCCGTGTTGGACCGGAAAGCCGTTGGAGACGAAGGTTCAAACCCTGCCTTTACCGTTAAATTTTTAAATTTTTCCCACAACACAGCAGTTATTCTAACTAGTAGTTAATAGTTAATGGTTTTGCGATTCATATCCGCGCCCATCGTCGTAGCAGTCCTACGAGCCCTACTACTTGAAGTCGCTGTCATCGGACCCGATGAAGACATCATCATCATCACCATCATCATCATCATCATCATCATCATCATCATCATCATCATCATCCTCATCATCATCATCAATAGTTCACAGATTTTTTCCTATACTTGTAGTACGTATAAGACGGTACTACTTGTCAAACATACGAGTAGAGTAGACTAGGTTAACGGGAAATACCCTATAAATTTTGATTCCCTTGATAGTGTCAAAATATACGTTTTCACTTCTCATGCTCTAAAAGTTCGACTTTATGCTGTGCGTAGGCGACATAAAGTCGCTTTTATTCTCTAGAGCATAAAGTAAAATCGTCGTCGAAGACCAAGGCGATCGGTCCAACAGCCACACGAAAAAAATAAAACTTTATAGAATAAACTCTTTATTTCTTTTCGTTTCGTTAGTATTCTAAGACCAAGGCAAAAATACCAACAGCCAAAGTATACAGGAAACTTCTTGAAATAAACTTGTAATTTTTATTTACTATCATTTATTACTTTTTTAATTTATTTTTATTTTTAAATCAATATACTATTTATTTAAACTACAACAATTATTTATCGTAGATATAAATGTTTTTAAATTTTAATTAAATATGTTTTTAAGTATAATATTTACATGATGTAGTTTAATTTTCTCGCAATCGAAGTGAAAAGTAGAGTGTACAACTCGTCCATAAACGCATTTTACACTCGACTTTATATTCATTCTCGCCCGCAAGCTCGCTCGGATGGATAAACGTCTCGTATAAAATGGTGCGTTTTATGCAATTGTTGTACAATCTACTATTAGGCGGCATAAACGGCATTTTTTTTACTTTAACTTAGAAGTTTGATTTTCACAGCTTCAAGGGACTGTAGATCTGAGTATATGGTTTTAATTTCAACTCGGTACCTCCACGCCTTAGAATAATAATATTATTCTAAGCTCCACGCGTTCCTGAGATAAAAGGTCATTCCTGTTTTTTCCTTTTGAGGTACGGAAGTCGGAACCCTAAAAAACGTACAGATGAATAGAAGAAACCTGCTCTTTTGTCAATTATTAATCGCGGTGCAAACGGAGGCTCCCGTTGGTGAGTTATACTTATTTTTGGCCTCCAATAAATCCTTGTCTCTTTACTTGAATCTGACAACGACCCGACACAAATATAAACATTAAACTAATTCATCATTGTTTTCATTTGTGTTTCGTAACGCCTCCAATAACCCCATTCCATTGTGTGTCTACTCTATTATTCAAAATGTGCTTTAATTATTTACACGTATTTACAAATCCATTCGTCGGGTTATTTGCATTACGAGCGTTACAGCGGAATAGGAGGTTCAATATTTAAGCAGTTTGTAACAATTTAATTGTCTTACATCGTTTTTGTAAGAATAGTATAATGCATTAAAATTGACCTGATTGCTTTTACTATTATAAAAAACCGGCCAAGAGCATGTCGGGCCACGCTCAGTGTAGGGTTCCGTAGTTGCTCATCCTTCATAATAAACTGCTCTTTTAAGCCCGAGGCTTACGTTAAGAAAGATTTTAAGCTCTATAAAAAGGTCGTAAACGCCCTAGAAACTGTAATCACTTATTACCTTCTGGAAGTCAACTTACGACCTTTTAAAGAAAAAATATGAAATTTGGCGATAACTCAAAAACGACTCGACCGATTTTGTTTAATATAGTTTTCATTGAAAGTACTTATAAGGCCTCATTAACACGAATTTTTCCGAATTTTTTTGAACCGTGGTTGAAAAGTTAGAGGGGGGGGACACTATTTTTTTTTGTTTTTGGAGCGAATATTTACAAAACTGCTGACTTTATCAAAAAATAATGTTACAAGACCCCTTTTATTTTTACAAGACCTATTCAACGACACCCCACACACTAGTGTTGAAAAGAAAAAAAAAATTCACCCCCACTTTAGGTGTTCGAGAGGTACCCGAAAAAAAAAATTTTTTTTAATTTTATTTTACCGTTCTGTCGGCATTATACATACACATACTCATACCAAATTTCAGCTTTCTAGTACTAATGATCACGGAGCTAAGCCGCGGACGGACGGACGGACGGACAGACGGACATGGCGAAACTATAAGGGTTCCTAGTTGACTACGGAACCCTAAAAAAACCTTCATTATACAAAAAAGTTCAAGTTTTTTTTTTATAAAGGCACTACCTAGTGGCTCTACATCGCCTGATGGTAAGCAAAAAGGGGAGCCCAAGTCGCAATGGCAGCTGACAAGAAACCAACGGTACCATGTCAGTTGACAGTGCCATGTGGCCGAGAGATGCCTCACGCTTCGTTTGAAGGGTCCCATGTTATAAGAAGGAGGAAACACATAAGCTGGCAAAGAGTTTATTTATAAGCTTAAGACATACTTAACAGCCTATTTATAGAATAAGCTGGAAATTACTCCACGGACAACTCACATTCGTCGTCTGTAAAACTCGAAATGTTTCTTTGATTTCTTACGGATATCATCATAGGATTATCACCGAAATTATATCATTATTAAAACAAGTAAAGTAAAATTTGCTCAAAAAAAATATTGTCCTGTATCGGTTTATAAATGAAAAAATATAAAACAAAACATAAAATTAAACAACCGGGTTCTCACCAAATGTAATAAAAATGACTAGAAAAATATCCTTGATATTTTTTCGCACAGTTTTTTTCGTATTTGCGTTTTATTCTACAAAACCCAGTAGGTAAGCAATTTATAGTTTTCGTTTTCTGTACCGTTCCTAAGTGCTTAACGTTTCCAATTTCTACGCATATTATTATATTTCCAACGCCTATTTCGACTTTGCCATCTTGAATACGTGCCGACTGTAATAAGACAATAAAAAGAAGGGCAATACGTCCTTTAGTATCAATCATGACCTACTTAGTTTGAACTTCTAGAAGGACTAATTTCTCCAGTAACTAGGAAATTGTACTTTAACGTCAAAACATAAAGGTTAACTTAAAGGCAGAATATGGAAATAGGGTTTCTTATAAAGAGTCGTTTTTCATTTGTTTTCCCAGTCGACCTACCAAAGGCACGCGATGTCAAAATACTCGTGTTTTCGCCAAACGGTCTAACCTACATTTTTAATGAGCTATTAGCTTTGTTTCACTAGGAGACAGTCATTGGTTCGAAAAAGAGTATTGATTTTTTAACCCCTGTTAATTATTGTGACCTATCAGCTGCAGAATTGTATGGCCCATTTTATGAATAAGTTCATTCATAAATAGGCCATGCATTTGTTATGCATTTTTTTAATCAAATTTTTTAACATTTAATAATCTTATACCTACTGAAATTTTAATCTTTACTGTATGTTGCTCGAAACAAATGCTTTTTTTTATTTGTACAGCCCATATTCGTGTGCGGTCAAGTGCGCGCTATCTATAATCCCGCTCTTGTGTTATTGCCTATACTATAACTTCTAGATCACTTTGGGTTCATGATTTCAGGAAACATCTTAATAGCGTTATGCAGGATCGTCTTTTGTTTTGTATGACGCCATCACTGTGGGTGTAATTTCCTTTGTCCTATCATCACGCCAAAACGGCTGGACGGATTTTAACGATATTTTTTGCCTGACTCCACGGTAAAAAAAGTTCTACGCGGACAAGGTCGCGGGTACCTACTAGTTTGCAACTAAAATATAGTTTCTAGAAACCATAATAGTTTTAACGATTCAATTCGAAGTTAAACACATGTTATTTGTGGATACTACTTAATTAACTTGTCGATAACTAAAAATAATACCTTTTGAACTTCATAATACCTTTTGTTATGTTGGTTTGACCTAGAAATAGGTCCTATATTGATTTCAAATGATAGGGTAGTTCTATGTGTAAACCGTTTAAATTAAATTTACTTTTACATCTTGTGTATTAATTTCTCCAAACCCTCATCCTACCCAAGGAAATAAATAAAAATAATAATAAATAAATATAAATAATATTAAATCGGAAACCTCACACAAATCGATCTAGTCCCAAATTAAGCTCAAGAAGGCTTGTGTTATGGGTACTAGACGACGATATACGTACTTATATAAATAAATATATACTTAACCCATATATGCCCAGAACTATTTTTGGTCTCCGATTTCTTTCATTTTTGGATATGTGGGACCCTAAGGGGTTCTTATAAAATCTGCATTTAGTGATTTGAGATTAGAGGGGGGGGAGGGTGTTTTTTTTAATGGGTCGAAAACTACCCCTAGGGAAAATCTGTTCCTTAGGGTCGTTTTCGACCCATCGTGTGCCCTGTAAGTCAATGTTGGATAAAATTGACATAACACTGTTTATATTGTTTATTTCGAGACAAAATTGAAGAATAAAACCTGAAGAAGCCTTTTACGTGCAATTTAACACCTAGTTTCTTGCACCCCGTTAAAGGCTATTTTTACACAAAGCACGCTGTAGTCGTGAAAGAATTCTTTCAATGATATGTTTAGAATTATGTTGCCCCATCGAATAAGAGATGCTGGTTTGGATTTTTCTACTGAGCCAGGGTTCATTCCTTGCGATATTATTCTGCAGCAAAACATGAGCAATGCTTCAGCGTAACTTCAGAGTACCTATGTCACTCCAAAACTCGCGAGTTAGGAGTGTAGTATTACTTATGAATATGAACTGCGACGTCAATGACCCAAAAAAGAACGGTATTATATCATTTATTGCCTCTAATTTCGATTCTACATATAATACCGACATTGCCGACGTTACAGAGTCCAGTCGATCCACTATTACCCCACAATCCATATTGGGAAGTGATATTCCGCTGTGGTACATCAATCGTCTATTTTAGCGCAGCAGAAAATCTTCTCGCCGTTTGCATAGATTGTACACAGTGTTCAGTCGATAAAAGAGTCACAATGATATTACTGTGCCACCTAACAATGATGGGACAAAGGGATATCCCTTTGTCCCATCAAATTGGTAGCCGTAGATACCCTCTCCTTATTTTTTAATTCTTTGAAGTCCTCCAGTTGGCAGTTTTCAAGTAGAGTGGTGCACACTGTATCATCAGATACTATCGCCAGGATGATCAATATAAATATCACCTTATCTTATCATCAAAGTTTTAATTTTCCAACAATTCTATTATATAATTCGTTGTAAATAGTCGACTGATCCTAAATAATTTTTTTTTTTAACTAAATACACTTTTGCCCACAGGGTCGTTAATGACCCACCCAAGTTTAGACAACCACTACTTTCCCTAAAAATATTACTTTCAACTACTTTTTGTATTCTAAGATAAATAAACTATCTAACTTTATAATAACAATAACATAACAGGTATATTTACGAAGAATAAAATATTACTTACAATTCGCTCAACAAAGATGCACTTTTTTGCCGTCTCAAATCAAATCATAACTTGCAGTGACACTAGAGGTCATAAAATTGCCGGCTAACCTACATTTACCATTAATTTTGAAAGAAAACACTATCACAATCTCATAGATGGCCCTAGACGATGTAAATGAGCGCTTACGCTTACAAACTCGCACGTTATTTGATACCTAATTTTCGGGACAAAAACGACCCACTGGGCATATATGGGTTAAATACATAGAACAACCATGACCCAAGCACAAATATTCGAGTTCATCACACAAATGTTTGCCCTGGCTGGGATTCGAACCCGGGACCGCCGGGAAATATTGGGGGATCATTTTATTTAACTTGTATGTTTAAATTATAGTACAGATTTCAGAAATAACTTTGCAGCTTTAGTATCCTATAGCCATCTTTGGATGTCCAGCTATCCCTGTACCGATATTGGTTAAAACTTATCCAACCGTTACGGCGTGTTGCGAAGACAAAGTCATTATGGCCAACAGATGGCGCCAGACTGGCATGACGCCGTGTGCCCATACAAAACCAAAGACGATCCTGCATCACGCTATTATGATTTCTCCTGAAATCATCACCCCTCTCCATAGAAAACTGATTATCAATACATATCTAGAATTTTATAATAGCATAGATATTTTTTATACAATTCATTTTAGTCTTTACTTATGTGCCTATACCTGTTAATACCTAAATCATAATGAATTTTTTATTTAGCTCCTACCAATTTGGAATAGCACAAACACGTTTCCACGAATGTCGTTTCATTTCATCCAATTTTCATTTCATTTTTTTCCCCTGAAGTCATAAATCGCCCCTTGCCTGCTATACGGCCACAACTCAAAAAAAAATTTTTTTCGGATTATTGCAGATTCGTAGTCAGAATAGGTTAATTTACGACCTTATTTCGAGAGCCATAAGAAAAAGTGTCCTTAAGAGCCTTTTTTCCACAAGTGGCCTTATGGATCTGACCAAAAATTGTCAGTTGACTCCCTGCAAGACAGCCACTTTTTAGTTGTGGCTGTATAGCATTAATTTGTAATATTTTTTTTGAGTTGCGTCTCATAGAAATAACGTATATTCTAGTATTACGATGAATCCCTTTAAATATAAGCGAAATAAACGTCATTGTGCGCTGTTGAGCCAAACTGGCGCGCAATACTCTGTTGTGGAGCTAACTAGGCTAAGACTGGTAGTGCGTAGCACTTCAGTTGTTGCTCCCCAAGTAGTTCCCCTTAGTCTGTGGAGTATGTAATTCGGCGTCTGTAGCTTCTTCGCATATAGGTAAGACTGCGGTCTAGAGTGACACAAGTACTTTTGTGTAGGATTTAATTTAAGCGCAGTCTCTCTGAAGCATATATTTGGCTCATATTTTGCTTCTTTGTTGCAAGGATGGAATGTCGCAACTTCTGTTTTACTAGCAATGGGGCAGCCTAATCAGAAATGTCATTCCAGATTGCGAGTAAGAGCTTCCTTCGAGGATTTAAATTTGCCATGCTGGTTTGTGATGGCGATGTCATCACCATACATAAATATCCGACTCTCTGTTTTAGGAATCGGTCCTGACCCACTCCTGTTCAACCTATACACACACGATATGGGTTAAACAGGAGCAGGGCCAGGACCGATTCCTGAGGTAGTCCATTGTTCAGCTTTCTGACGTTGCTCGGAGTGCTTCCGAGGTAGACGATAAATTCCCTATTGCTGAGCATAGAGTACATTAGTCCCACCATCTGCACCACGGTCAGGAGCTTATAGATAAGCTCCTGTCTACATACGCTATCGAATGCAGCTGAGAGGTCGACAATACTGCCACGGTTTTCTCTCTCCTTTGAAAATCGGCCTCTATGAGTGTTGTGCGCGACATTTACCTGATCCACGTAGTTCGGACTACTACGGAATCCAGCCTGCTGCACAGGAATTATTTTGTCGACAAAAGGTTCGATTTGATTGTAGATTAGCCTCTCCAAAAATTTGTAGATGCAACTAAGTAGAAGAGGTCGGTAACCCTTTGGTTCGTTGCCTGGCTTACCCGGATTGAGTGTAGCTATTATATTTGAGCAGTTGAACTTAGGTGGAATTATATTATCCGAGACTATGTCTAAATAGAACTGTGAGAGCCACGTCCTACATCTTGGGCCAAGGTGTTCTAAAAATTCGTTGTAAATATCGAATCACATAAATTGGGACTTTGATTTGAACCAGTCTTCATCCAGTATTGCTAAACCTAAAAGTAGAAAACGAAAAGCTTATCCTGCACTATGAAAAGGTAATATTGTAAAGAAGTTGAAGAATTCTGGAAAACAGTACACTAATATCAACGGGAACCTAGTCCACGTTAAAACCTAAAACTATGGGGCCTCCTTGTACATGGTACATGTTATATATGGTATTATACCATATACGGTACATGTTAACACGATAATTAAAGATACAAGTGCCTTAAAGGGAAGGTACCAGATAATCATTAATTATATGCAAAATGATGATGATATCTGCATCTAGAAAGTTGGTATTAAAGCTGCGCATGCACTGATTATCGCTTACAGTGATGTTGTTACTGTAACAAAAGTTGATTAATAAAGGTATTTTAATTATTTAAGTGTTTGTATAATAATTTTCATGTTACCATTTTCCAATAATTCTTGTTCGGTTTTGGATGCATCTCAAAATTTCAACAAAATGTTTCTGCAATACGGCCACAAATCTAAGTACCTATCATAAAGGCCTCGTATCTTAAAAAATATACAAGTTTTATAAAAAAAGACGTATTCATGAGAAGCGTTATATCATGTAGAGTAAAAAAAGTTAAATTTAAAATGAATTGACCAAAAACTCAAGGAGTAAGCCCCGTTTTACTACCACGTACTACGCTGCCAAAACTTTAACAAGCGATTTCTCGAAAAAATGGTTTTTTGAGATGTGGCCGTATAGCAGGCAATACCTATTTCATAAATCTTGAAAATTACATCCTATAGATTAAAAGGTTAGGTTTATTTCATAACAATCAAAAATATCTTATGGTTTCAGAAAACAATGGTTTCGTATATCATTTAAAAAAAAAAATCTATGAACTTATATATTCTATGAAACGCTAGTCTATAAAAGAAACGTAAACCGTCACAGACAGGCTTTATAGATATATGCACCGTAAATATGGGAGCAGCCCTCTTTAAGTTTGTGGCCTGTTTACAGCATATAGATTCGGAAACACCTAAGAAGGAAGCTCATTCTACAACTGTTTCTTCTACTACAAAAGTTACTTGGGATGCTAAGTAACCAGATATTGGGATTTCACTTCATTCTCCCTCCAAAGTTACTCCAAGAACAATGAAGCGAGCTGGGAGTCTCCTTGCGTGATCGTTTCAGAATAGATCCGCCAAAGAACCAAGGTTGTAGATATAGCTCAGACAGTCGCCAAACTTAAGTGGCAGTGGGCGAGGTACATTGCTCGTAGAACTGAAGATGATGGCCGTTGTGGCAGAAAGGTTGAGAAGCGACTGCGTACCGGAAGACACAGCGTGCGGTGAACCCGATGGACCGACGACCGACCGACGACCTGGTTAGGATCGCGAGAAGTATTTGAATGAGGGCGGCACACGACCGATAGCTTGTGGAGAACTTATGGGGAGGTCTTTGACTAGCAGTGTATCTACTGATACACTGATATGATGACTTTATTCCTGGAGCGGGGGACACAGCGATGATTATTTGGACGTTGGCATCAATACAAAAAGTTCATTAGAAACGTCCTCATTGTACAGACGATCGAACAAGCATAAAGACTTAACGACTATGCCAAGGCTGAGCGATTGCATTCCGCCTGTCAGTTTAGGGGTCGACAATAGTACTATTTAACTAAGAATCGTTGGACGGTCTCCAAGATCGCCAGGGAAAAATTTGATAATCAGGCACTTATTATTAAACTAATGCACGGATTCCGAAGGACACATAGAATGGCCTTGCTACGCAAGCGAATCTACAAGAAATACAAATAATAGATAGATATCGAGACAGTGATAATATAAGTGAGTAGCTGTTTACACATGTTTTGAAATTAGCACAGTCAGTTCAGTTCCATTGAGACTTTCCGACACGATGGAGCGTAAAAAAATTGCCGAGGGGCAGACAGTGCACGTTCAGACCGGCCGAGTTAGCGAGCGAGACAGTGCGGGGAGGCGGGAGGGTGGACACTCGGCCTAGTGGATAGAACAGGAGCCGAGCTACTGTCTCGCCGCTTTGTTCGGCCGAGCGCTCGGCCGAGCACTCGGCGCTATGTTTATACGCACCGAGTACTCGGCCGAGAGCACTGTCTCGCCCGTTTACTCGGTACGTGTGATCAAGGCATAAGGCATGCAGATGCAACTGGTTGAAAAATTAAATGGCTCCCGCATCAGGTTCAGTGGTCCAATAGGTTGGACGGCCGTGTTGGCCCCGAATTCCGATGGAGGCGCAGGTTCGAACCCTGCCTGAACCATTAAATTTTTCAGTTCGTTGTAAACTTTCATTTTAAAATTGTAAACAATTGGTTTACGTTAGCAGACGTTTCTGCTTTAGTAGAAATTTAACAAGAAATACCTTGTTGTTTAGTTATATTTTCTTGCCATAAGGCGATATACTCAGATATCGTTCGCTCGCCCAATCACTTCGTGTCATAAAGGCTTATCCACTATTCATTTTACTTTACTTGTTTTTGGAAAACATGTTCTAAAACGTGTTCGTTCATGTACATTATAAATGTTTATTTTCGAAGGTTTTTACCTTTAATCGTTTAGACGTAGTATATTAATAGTATGTGGAGATAGTTTTGCTTACGTAATCAGTACTTACTAATCAGGGCCATCGCTGTTCTATTACCTTTGACCTGACCTATACTAAAAAATGGATCCCTAAATAATTGGACTTAAATCTATCCTTTAATTAAATTCAAGTTATCAGGTTAATAACTTGGATGAAGCGCGCTAAGTGATTGATTCTGTAATTATCTTCAGTATTATAATAGCAGGCGATGACGCACTATTTCAGATTCTGACGTAAGGTGAGTCGGGGCTATTGTAGCTATGGGGTTATTGTATCTAATTACCATTATAATGGTCTGTGACCATTATAATGGTCTGTGTATATATAGGATACACAGACCAATGTTATATATACATAATCCTATATATACACAGACCATTTTAAGGGTCACAGACCATTATAATGGTAAGAAGATACAATAACCCCATAGCTACAATAGCCCCGACTCACCTTACAGTTATGTGTGAATATAGGTACGAATAAGTTATGTCCATACCTGTGCTAACTCTAGGGATTTGATATCGATATACATATATTAATACATGTCTCATTGAAAGTTCTCGATTACTAAAAAACGGTGCGATATCATGTCTAATGAAGTGGATATTTTCATCTAGACGGCAATCTTTAATACCGACGAATATAATTAAAACAAACAAATGAGTACACGCTTTATTTAAAACAAACAAACGAATACACGCTTTAATTTGTTTATTGTTTTCATTCTGAAATGAAGAGAAAAAATATGTATTTATGTTGATTAACATTTAGATGTTGACAGTAGTAACATCGATATATTTATTTATCGATAAAATATTTTGCTACATTACTTTAGTATCGGTGCCCCGAGTTAGCACAGGTATGGTTATGACGTTATTATTATTAGAGTATGTAGGTGACCATATGCCTATATTACCTATAGTAAGCGAAGCAAAATGGAGAACGTTTCTGTCCGAAAGTTACACGATTCATGACGAAAGTTGGTTTCAGGCTCTAGCCGCAAAACGCGATAGGAGACACCAATTTTGACAAAATATTTTTTTCATAGTAGCGAATTTTCACATCCCCTTTTTTAGGGTTCCGTACCCAAAGGGTAAAAACGGGACCCTATTACTGAGACTTCGCTGTCCGTCCATCCGTCCGTCCGTCTGTCACCAGGCTGTATCTCAAGAACGGTGATAGCTAGACAGTTGAAATTTTCACAGATGATGTATTTCTATTGCCGCTATAACAACAAATACTAAAAATAAAATAAAATAAATATTTAAGGGGGGCTCCCATACAAAAAACTTGTTATAGATTATATATATGTATAGGTACGGAACCCTTCATGCGCGAGTCGGGCTCGCACTTGCCCAATTTTTTATTATTCGTCTTTCTCTGAAGCATCTTATAATGTTCGCGTTTATTTTTTTAGCTTATTTTGACCAATAGATTATTTTTCAGTTGCATATTGCAGTTGGTGAAAATTCGCTACTATGAAAAAACGATTTTACGAAAATTATCGAACAAATCTGTCACTGCCGCATCGGACTCTGTAGTAATTTCAAACACTGCCACAACAATGCTGCTGATGATATTAGTAAAGTTGGTAAGCTTAAGCGGATTCAATTCCTTTGTCGACAACAGCCATATTGTTAACTTACTATAACAGCAACCAAAATCGGAGAAATTACTTCATAAAATTACGATATCTCCAACAGGGTCGTCTTAAGATGATCATATATGATACTCTTATATATTATGTATAAATATATAAAGCGATGAAACATACTAAGCAGATAGATTACGAGACTTCACTTTTGACAACGAAAAACTACACATGGACTTTTTAAGTGCTAACTTAACTATTATTTGATTCCATAGACCGATCGAGATCATCAGCCTGTACGAGATTAGGATGGCCTTAAAACAGCTTAAGAACAACAAGGCGCCGGGCGATGACGGAATCACTTCAGAGCTTCTGAAAGCGGGTGGAACCCCGGTACTAAAGGTGCTTCAGAAGCTCTTCAATTCCGTTGTGCTCGAGGGCATCACGCCGGAAGCATGGAACGGAAGTTTGGTGGTGCTATTCTTCAAGAAAGGTGATAAAACACTGCTCAAGAATTATAGACCCATCTCGCTTCTTAGCCATGTCTACAGGCTGTTTTCTAGGGTCATCACGAATCGTCTCTCAAGTAGGTTTGATGAATTCCAGCCTCCCGAACAAGCCGGGTTCCGAAAAGGCTTCAGTACCATAGACCACATACACACGCTGCGGCAGGTTGTACAGAAGACCGAGGAGTATAACCTGCCACTCTGCTTAGCGTTTGTGGACTATGAAAAGGCCTTTGATTCCGTCGAGACATGGGCAGTACTGCAGTCACTCCAGCGATGCCGGATTGACTATCGGTATGTCGAGGTGCTGATTCCGTTGCGAAGGGGTGTGAGACAAGGGGTTGTTATATCTCCGAAGCTCTTCACCAACGCAATGGAAGACGCCTTCAAGCTTTTGGAATGGCAAGGACTAGGCATCAATATTAACGGTGAGTACATCACGGACCTTCGGTTTGCCGACGATATCGTGGTCATGGCAGAGACGCTGGAGGATCTCGGTATGATGCTCGAAGGTCTCAACAGAGTATCCCAACAGGTGGGCCTTAAGATGAACATGGACAAAACGAAGATTATGTCGAATGTCCATGTAGCATCCACCCCAGTAATGGTTGGTAACTCGGTCCTCGAAGTTGTTGACGAATACGTCTATCTGGGACAAACAATTCAGTTAGGCAGGTCCAACTTCGAGAAAGAGATCAATCAATCGGCGGATTCAACTCGGATGGGCAGCGTTCGGGAAACTGCGAAGTGTCTTCTCGTCCAACATACCTCAGTGCTTGAAGACGAAAGTCTTCAACCAGTGCGTATTACCGGTGATGACCTACGGAGCCGAGACGTGGTCTCTAACTATGGGCCTTTTAAGGAAGCTCAGAGTCACTCAGCGAGCTATGGAAAGAGCTATGCTCGGGATTTGTCTACGAGATCGAATCAGAAATGAGGAGATTCGTAGACGAACCAAGGTCATCGACATAGCAAACCGGGTAAGCAAGCTGAAGTGGCAATGGGCGGGGCACGTAGCTCGAAGGACCGATGGCCGTTGGGGCAGAAAGGTTCTCGAGTGGAGACCACGTACTGGCAAGCGCAGTGTAGGACGACCACCCGCAAGGTGGTCGGACGACCTGGTTAGAGTTGCGGGGACTCGCTGGATGCAGGTCGCTGCTATCCGGCCCATGTGGAAATCTATTGAGGAGGCCTGTGTCCAGCAGTGGACGTCCTATGGCTGAAATGATGATGATGATGATGATAGACCGATCAAGTAGGGCTAGCATATCTTGCCGCGACTTCGTTTGTCTGTCTTGCTCACACGGTATTGAAGCGACAAAGCGACAAAGCGACAAAGCGACAAAGAGCCGCGTGTTAAAGTTATGCTAGACATACAAAGGCGAACCATCTGTATAGAGAATTGAACTTGCAACCAGTTTGGTGAACAGTTGTTACCCAACTATACAGGGTGGATCATTTCTAAAGACTGGGCTGACAGGATAGTGTCATCTGAGTGATCTACAATCGACCTATTATAATTGTAACGCTGGAAAGCTTGGGAAAACCTTAGTGTGGGATGCGACATGCGTCGACACGTTTGCCGCATCACACATCCAGGTGACTCGCACTCAGGCTGGCGCGGTGGCTGACCAGGCCCAGATCCTGAAGCGCCGCAAATACTCATCCCTTTTAAAGGATCATGTGTTTGCGGCACTGGCAGTTGAGACTTTACGGTTTTGGTCAGCCGATATGAAAAGCTTTGTGAAGGCCCTGTCGTCGCGGTCACGGGGGATCCAAAATCTGGTGCTTACCTCTCACAAAAGATCGGCCTTGCAGTTCAGAGAGGTAACGCCGCCAGTGTAACCTTGCCACAGGCAGAGCTGCTGGAGGGGGTGTTCTTTTTATAACCCATTTATTTTTAATTTAGTATTAGTAGTATATTTAGTATTTATTAACTTTAATATTGGAAATATACGCTGGATTAAAAAGTAAAAAAAAGTCATCAAAATAAAATATTTTAATATCAGCGACAACCCTACTAATCAAAGGTTTTATTTACATTTTAAATTGACACCTGTCTTTAACTTAAGCGATGTTCAAAAGATGCTAGGGTTGATATGTGCAGATTTTTACACTAATGTTTAACAAACTGTATCTTGAAAATGGATAGAAATATTTACTTACATAGTTCATTGGTGAAAAATTAAGTACTCAGTCTGAACAATTCCCTGTTTGCTTAAAAGTCCCTCGATTTGTTCCATCCTGTATACTACTCCATATTTTTTCACCGTCAACTATCAAGTTTGTAAATTAAACAGCAGTAGTAGCAGATTGACAGACACAAACGTCCCGATCGATGCTTAAAGTCATTTGAATGCATAAATCCTTTGATCATTAGACTCCGTTAGGTTTCCCCACTTTTGTGCTGAAGAGTGATTGACCGTAAACCCAATGGAACGGGAAAGTCTGACGGACAAAACACTTCAGACAATAATGTCAATATAACAACTTGATAAAGGGAAACTGACCTACAAACATAGAGGTCGATAGGCTTAGACTTAGACCGCTACCTCAAATAAATATTGTGACGATATAAGAGAGAGTGGGAAGCGGATAATAAAGTATTTGATCTCTCATGAGAATTATAAATGAGAAGAATAATGCTTATTATTAATATTATTATACACCGACGTGCTACAAACGGCACCATCATGGCATTTTATTATTCACATGGTTTTATTATAGCTTTATTAATAACCAAATTTGTTACTAAAATTGAAATTGGAAGTAAATTTTAATCTGATTGCTATAAAGATCAACACGCAAAAAAATGTGCTCATACGTGGTCCCCGGGACTCGAACCCGCAAGTCTAGCATAATTTTGACACGCGACTCATGTCGCGCGAGATAGCATCATCCGTCACTATCTCGTAGTACTGTACAGTTAGAGACAGGTAGTATAAAGGTCTTCGCACATTATAACAACTCAACGGCGACTCGATTCTATGCCAAATATTGAAATTTAAGCCCTATGTCATATTTATAAAATAAAATAAAAAACCTTTTTATTCCATAACGCATAATTAACAAATAGGTAAGATAACTTAATTAGAAAATTATTATTATTTTACGCTAGGACCCCTTCTGGGTAAAGGCCTCCTCCAACTTTTTCCAACGTTCCCTGTCTTGTGCCTCTGTAATCCAGTCATTCGTGACCTTCATAATGTCGTCAGCCCATCGAGCGCGTGGCCGCCCTGCTCTGCGTTTGCCAGTTGGTCCCTTCCATATAGTTACCCTTTTTGTCCACTTGGCGTCGTGCATTCTTGCTATGTGGCCTGCCCATTGCCATTTAAGCTTGAGAGAGTGCTCGAGGGCATCAATAACTTTGGTTTTTTCTCTAATATTGGTATGTTTTATTTTGTCTATCCGTCGTACTTTTAAAACGCTCCGTTCAATGGCTCTCTGACATGATCTAATTTTATTTTTTATGTGGTTGGTGAATTTCCACGTTTGGCAGCCATAACTAAGTGTAGGGAGCAAGCATGAGTCCAGCAGTTTCTTTTTAAGATGTAGCGGCAAGGAGCTTTTCAGCACATTTGCCATAGACCAAAACTTGTTCCAAGTTTTCTTTACCCGTCTATCTACCTCTGCCACGTTGTTATCTGTACTGAAGGATATTTTTTTGCCTAGGTAAATATAATCTTTAACATAGTCCAGTCTGATAGTGTCTATGAAAATGTCTTTTTCTTCAGTGTTTGTCATTAGCTTAGTTTTTTGAAGGTTCATGTTTAGGCCGACTTGTTTACTTTCAAAATGCAAAGTTTTAAGCATGAACTGCATGTCCCGGCAGCTTTCGGATAGTAGCACGATATCGTCTGCAAAAGCCAGGTGCGTCAGACGGCTTCCATTAATATAGATTCCGATGTTTTCCCATTTGAGACCTTTAAATATTAAGTGTAAAACGCTTATAAATAGAGTGGGAGATAATGGGTCGCCTTGCCGGACGCCCCTTTCTATCTTTATATATCTTCCTGGGTTTTCTAGTCTCACTCTACTCTTGCAATTTAAGCAAATGTTTTTTATAATGTCGATATATGTTTCATTTATCTGTGCTTCTTTCAATGCTTTCCATATAAACTCGTGCTCTACAGAATCGAAAGCCTTCTGGTAGTCGATAAACGCCATGTAGAGTGGTCTTTTGAATTCCCCATATTTTTCGATTATTTGCTCTACTGTGTGCATATGGTCTATTGTGCAAAAACCTTTTCTAAAGCCCGCTTGTTCAACCGTCAAAAAGCTTTCAATTTTAGGAGATAATCTGTTTTGAAGTCCCATAGCAAACAGCTTGTAGAGGCTCGCTATAAGACTAATGGGACGATAGTTTGCAATGTCTTTTGGATCCCCTTTTTTATATAGGATGACAATGTCTGACTCTACCCATTGACTGGGGGCAGCTTTTTGATATAATACTTTGTTGAAGACTTGGGTGATTGGCGTTAGTAGTATGTCTCTGGATGCAATAAGCATGTCGCTACTAATTCCGTCGCATCCTGGGCTTTTATTAGCTTTCATTTTCTTTATTAGTTTGGATACCTCATATTCGTCGAAGGGCGCGAAGTTTTCAGTGTTGTTATAGTTATATTCTCTTGATTCGGATGGTAGTTCGTTTCCGTCGTTGGTACGTGTGCTCTTGTATAGATTGTCATAGAAACAAGTGGCTACTTCTAGAATTTCCGGCCTCTGTACCGCTTCGTTAAGTTTTGGAATCCATTTTTTGGTTATATTTAATTCATTTTGGGCTTGTTTTAAACTTCCTGATTTTATTAGATGTTTTTCTATAACTTGAGATCTGTGTTGTTCATATTCTTTTTTAATTATTTTGTTTATTTGTTTATATAGCATGCCAAGCTCTATTTTATCTTCTTTTCGTAGAGGTCTTTTTTTCTGAAGTTCTGATCTGTGCTTGATGAGTTGTTTTGTTTTATCTGATATTATAGTTTTATTTTTGTCTGTGTTTTTATAAGAGATAGAGCGGATGCTGTCTATGATTCCAGCCTCTATCTTGTTGTAGTGATCTTGTGCTGGCTCGTTTATATTCGAGCACAACATATTTTCCCTTAATTCTGTTAGTTTTTCTAGATACATCGTTTTTTCTTCATCTGTTTGCAGTGTTTTAGGAATGTATTTTTTAAATGTCACTCGCTTTTTCTTTGTTGCGCCCATTTTCCACGTTCCTCTAACCAGACGATGGTCTGAAGGGTATTCTAGACTTAACATATCAATATTTTGAAATCTACTGTTGTCATGTGATAGTATAAAGTCGATTTCATTAGTTGATTTTTTGTCAGGAGATATCCAGGTCCATCGACTTTTATCTTTTTTTTTGAAAAGTGTATTTATGATGTGTAATTTGTTCTCTAGGGCAAATTGTATAAGACGTTCACCTCTGTGATTTCTGGTTCCTAGTCCAAACTTTCCCGAAATCAGTGACTCGTCCGGTTTTGGCTTCCCTATTTTGGCATTAAAGTCGCCCAAAATTATTTTTGATTTCCCAGCAATCTCTTGAGCGCAGTTAAGAGTCTTATAGAAGTCTTCAATCTCGTCGTCGCTCGAGTCTGTTGTAGGGGCATGTACTTGTATGAGCGATAGGTCTAGTTTTTCGAATTTTAAATTAAGAATAGCTATTCTCTCTGTTATGCCTATAAAACTATGGATATTCTGTTTATATTTCTTCTTTATTAGGAAACCGACGCCTAAACTGCCCTTCCTTTCACCAAAATAGCAAAATATATGGTCTTTATCTTCTTCTATACAGTATCCTTCTCTTCTGACCTCTGCCAGACCTATAATATCGTATTTCACGTGCTTTAGTGTATATCTTAATTCTATCATCTTTTCGTCTGTAGCTAGTGTTCTTACGTTGTATGTACAAATATAAAGGTTCTGGTGTTCATTATGTTCGGTATTGTTATGCAGGGTTTCATTTCTCAATGGAGGGTGACGGTCTGATTCCCCACGAGGACCACTCGGCTTGGGGAATGTTGTATTTCTGTTGGTGTATAGTTGTATATCTGTTGGAGTAGCCTTGCTTAATCGTTTTTTTGAACAGAGTTCATTTCGTTGCAACTTGACTCGGGTATATTTTTTGATGGTAATGTACTCATGTAAGATGTGATATTATTCGTTTTATTTTTCTTTGGAATTTGCTTGACGTTGTTGCTGCCGCTAGCTTCTGAGGTATTGGGCTGTATAGGTGATTCAGATAGGCTGCGTTTCTGGTTGCGTATTTCTTTTTCTTGGTCGTTAGGCTTTGGACGTTCCTTTAAGATTACAACCTTGTCGTAGCGCAGGACGGCGTTTATTCCTTGTTGTCGTTGTTTGTCTACGTCCTGTTGAAGTTGTTTGCGTTTTATTAAAATTTCTTTAGGATAATCTTCTTTAATGTTAATAGGTGAATCTTTCAATTATCTCATATTTACTAGGTTTAATTTCAAACAATGATATTAGTAGTGGACGACAAGTGGACGACGCGTCTTACATTTTTTGAAATTAAACCTAGTAAATATGACATAGGGCTTACATTTCAATATTTGGCATAGAATACAGTCGCCGTTGAGTTGTTATAATGTGCGAAGACCTTATCTCGCGCGAGAAAGAGTCGCGTGTCAATGTTATGCTAGCCGTGACGGTATCTTTGGATCACCGGTCGGTCCAAAGTCTTAAAAACATAACTGTGTTTCTCTTTAATCTATTTCTAAAAATAAATAAAATAAATATCGGACAATCTCACACAAATTTTGGTAATTCCTAGGTAATATATAAATTACAATTAATAAGCTACCATACTTTTTTATATAATTTTTCTTATTATACTACCTAGATAGGTAAATATCTAGGATGGCATTCCTGTTTTTAAAATTACTCATTTTCACTTCGCTAGCTACGCGCAGGTTGTCCTAAGATTAAAAAAAATCCTTCTGTATTTGTACCTTGTATTGTGTTTTCTGTCGGCGCTGTCACTTTCAGTAAATTAACTTCTTTGTAAGCGTAGTTCAGGCCTAATCTCATTAGGTCTCTGTCCTATGTCCGGACTTTGGAACGGTTACGTAACTATTACTCACTAGCCGCCTAGCAACGTGCTATAAAAACTAAGTCTAAAGTTAGGCAAATTTATGGTAGCATATTTATTAATTTATTATATAAAAAAAGTATGGTAGGTTACAACTGAAGAAGCTATTAGTATCAAGGGATTAGTATCAAGGGCATGGCAGTGTCAAATGACAGGGCACCGTTGGTTTCTTGTCTATTCCTTTTTGCTTACCATCAGATGGTGTAGAGCAACTATGTTGTGCCAATATAAAAAAAAACGCGATGAATATAATGTAAGATCAGAAAGAACGCAATATCGGACGAGGAGGATCAAATTGACCCTCTGTTTTGTATCAGTGTATTCGGTTAAAGTTGTTTTGGCGTGATGATACCCCGAAGGTAACAGAATCCATCCTAGATATTTTTCGTTTCACTGACTTCCAAGTAGTCTGTTTAAATTTTCAGTTAACCCGTAACTTTACTTGGCCTTTTCTCTTTTGTTTTCTCTTTGGAGCTGTGTAAAATGGACATATCACATTCCTCAGTATTTTTTTATTCTACGACGGTGGCAAACAAGCATGCGGCCCGCCTGATCTTAAGTTACCGTCACCTAGGTATGGACGCTTGCGACGCCAGGGGCATCACACGCGTGTTGCCCCTTTAAGAACATTAGAACATATTTACCCCCCCTCTTGAATAACCGTATACTGTAGCCCCCGGGAAATACCTCAGCAGGGAGCTCATTCCATATGCGGAGCGTTTGCGGTAGGAAATTCCTCTGGAACCGCACAGTTCTCGACCATTTAGGCTCCAGTGTGTGAGGATGACTTAAGGTGTCTTAAGACGAAGACATACGGTACTGAAACGTGGTCACTTACAATAGGCCTCATAAGAAGGCTCAAAGTTACTCAAAACTCAAAAGGCAATGGAGCGAGCTATGCTCGGAGTTTCCTTAAGGGATCGAATCCGAAATGACGAAATACGCAAGAGAACCAAGGTTGTAGATATAGCTCAGACAGTCACCAAACTTAAGGTGGCAGTGGGCGGGGCACATTGCTCGTAGAATCGATGGCCGTTGGGGCAGAAAGGTTCTTGAGTGGCGACCGCAGACCGGAAGACGTAGCGTTGGAAGGCCCCCAATAAGGTGGACCAACGATCTGGTTAAGATCGCGGGTAGAAATTGGATGAGGGCGGCGCAAGATCGATCGTTGTGGAGAATTTTGGGAGAGTCTGTCGGCTGATATGATATTATGATGGTGTGAGGATGAACACCCTGCCAACGGGTAGAAAGTAGCCGTGGATTAAAATGGATCAGGGGTTCAAGCGCAGTCAGTTAATTTTCTCGGCTCCGCTTCACGTGGCCCGACAGCCTTACGTACAATAATGTAGTCAAAGACCGAAAAAAATCATGTGAATCAAATAATAAATTGTTCCCACTCATAGGTATCCATACACAACAAAATCTTTTGTTTCAAAGAAAGCTTTAACATGACACATTGACATTATAAATGACACTTAGCTGTCACAGATGACATCTGAACAATGCCTAACAAGTGCATATGATATGTTATTGAAATAACTGTACGGTCTGTGCCATATACACTTTTAGGCGTAAGTTGAACGTATAGAATGTATAGAATTATTCTATAGAACATAATGCGGAACTAATTTGTTTAATCTTTTGTTTTATAACTGAACAAAAGCGATGAGTCTGAGATTTAACTATGACCAGAACGTGGTGTCGAGTTGCCCGTATAGAGTAATTTTATTTAACTATTTTAGCAACTTTTTGTCATTCATAATGATACCTATAGGTCAACGGCTTGTTGACATTAAGCGTAATAAATATTAATTAACTATTCAAATTAAGCGCTAAAACTGTTCATTTAAAGTTTAAAATTATAATTATGTACAATCGTTCACATCAACAAAAATAAATAAATAAATATCAGACAACATCACACAAATCGATCTAGTCCCAAATTAAGCTCAAGAAGGCTTGTGTTATATGGGTACTAGACGAATATATACACACTTATATGTATAGATAAAATAAATATAATTATACTTAAATACATATGTATATAACAAACCATGACCCAAGACAAATAAATATTCGAGTTCATCACACAAATATTTGCCCTGGCCGGGATTCGAACCCAGTATCATATCCGCGTATATAATCTCATTTAAGCTTTTTACGTTTCGGACCCTACACATGTTTGCGTTGGCGCAGTTTGTAGTGCACCTACCTAACTGAGCCGGCGGTCCTAGGTTCGAATCCCGGCCGCGGCAAATATTTGTGTGGTGAACTCGAATATTTGTTCCTGGGTCATGGATGTTATCTATATATACTATAGGTGCCCGCAACTTCGTACGCGTATCTTTTTATACCTTAGTCGAGTAAAAAGTATCCTATAACCATCTTTGGATGTCCAGCCATCCCTGCACCGAAATTGGTTAACATTTGCCCAGCCGTTTCAGCGTGATGCGAGGACAAAGGAAATTATGAAAACAGATGGCGCCAGGCTGGCATGGCCCCGCGCACCCATACAAAACAAATGACGATTTTGCATCACGCTATTAAAATTTACCCTGAAATCATGACCCCTCTCCATAGAAATATGATATTCAATACAAAAATAGAATTTTATAATAGTATCTCTCTCTTCCCAACTATGTATCCCACATGGTGGTGGGGTCAGCCTTCCTTATCTTCCTCCTCCACTTCGCCCTACCCCTGATGTCGTCTTCGGAAACATCGCATTCTTTTATGTCTGTCAGCAACACATTTACATTTACAATTTTATAATAGTAGGTATATGATATATCATTTTATTAACTTTCGTGAGACATATTTAATTATTGTATTAAGCGGTTTACACTCACAATTTTGCGACAATTTCACGCGAGTGTAAACCGCTTAATACAATAATTAGTATATGATATATATATAGATATATCATCGTCGTCGTATAAATACAAGCTTTTCTAAGATTAGGACTAGGTCAATCTGTGTTAAGATTGTCCCTTAATTATCATCATCATATCAGCCGATAGACGTCCACTGCTGGACAAAGGCCTTCCCCAAAGTTTTCTACAATGATCGGTCTTGCGCGGCCCTCATCCTATTTTTACCCGCGATCCTAACCTGGTCATCAGTGTCCCTTAATATGTCTTTATAATTTTGGTTTAAATAGCACAAATAGAGCAAAACGGAGACAATACCATACGGTGAGTTTAGACAAAACTAACAAAGAGCTACAACTAGAATACAACATCCATTTCCATTACACAAGGAAAATTTGGTAAAATGAAGATAGACCAAGCATTAGCTCGTTTGGTTGGTATACAGACCCACCGAACCACACCGAACTAAGTTTTATCGATTGCGAAAACAAATGATTAGTCAACCTTCTTTATACGTTCTTGCTCGTAACAATAAACTGGCCGCAAAGAAATTATGAAATAACAAAAACTGTCACAAGTTTTATTGACGTTGGTGCGTCTACCTATTGGTTCTTGTGAATTGGTGAAAGAAATATAATTGTCTTATATTTTCAGGTGAAGGGATCAAAATGAGTTACCTTGAAAAGGTGGACCGCTATTTGGATTCCCTGAAAGTTGGAAAAAGTAAGTAATAACTTTAGAACAAAATATAAGATATTAAATCCATAGATTCATACCTAGATAACGCTACTTTCGTGACGTGTGTATATGTTAGTCATGAAAACTATTAAATTTGAAACAAATAGTGTTTTGTTGAAACTTACACGATTTATGAACACTAGTTAACGGGACTGCGAACAAATATTACTTAGTTACCTTGAGCTGTTAATTTTCCGTCATTTTCATCTTCTTGGAATGCAGTCTAAAAGAGCTATTTTGATAATCGAATTTAATGATGGTACATCAAATATCATCCGATAGATCACCACATATTTTGCGTATTACGTGTATCGTCCATCGACAACCTTAGCGTACAAACCAATAAAAAATATTGAGTGCGGATAATTTGAAAGTCTAGTCTAGGGTGAACTACGAATAATTAAGAAAAAAAAGGTTTGCTTTCAAACGAAAATGTTGACTGAAAACTTTACCAATCGAGAAAACACTAGATTTTTCGCACTCCTATTCCAGGTGCCATGGTGGACTCCTGGTTCATGATGTCCAGCCCCATCCCGATCCTTTGCGTGGTGATCGCATACCTGATCATTGTGCGGGTAGGGCCGAAGGTGATGAAGAACCGGCCGCCTCTCCGGATCACCAAGCTGATCACTTATTACAACGCCACGCAGGTGCTGCTGTCTGTGATGATGGTTTATAAGGTAAGGATGTAACTAAAAATCAAAAAGAAGTTGAGAAACTTCACGCTTCCAATAGGATTTAATTCTGTCTCGAATGGCTCTCCTACCCAATATCGACGATCTACTATCGACGCAAATTCTTGGACCATAGAATATTTTTGATAAAATCGCTTCGTTTCTTATGTGCCTCGAATAAGCTTGTTTCATAACTTCAATAAAAGAGGTAGCCTAGCACTAGTATATCGCCGGTCCCTAGTAAAAAAGTCGGATCTGCAAAATGACTACTTTCCAGGAGAGGCAGTTAAAGTTTTTTAAAGACGTTTTTGTGTATAAAATTGTCAATTTAAGTCCTATTGTTACGAAATTTGGCCAAAGTTATTATTATTAAGTACTTTTAGAGTATGTGTAAACAAAACTATAAATTATTTATTAGAAATGCCAGAAATAAGACATGCTACCTTTTTACCTGGAAATTGTCATCCGATATCCTGTCATAACTGCCACATACGACTTTTTTGCATGATATGGTTCGCAGTAATTAGTCGGATGTGGCACTAACGACTTTTATAATCGGATATTGCATTATTATTTATGTCGCAAGTGTCACTTACTACAATTATATTTGGATTGTACACAGTGTTTTGTGGTGAGATACGACATTTTAGTGGTATAAAAATCCGCGGTTTTACCCAGTATAATAAAATTTATAAATATTGTTTTTTAATTATGTTAGTTTGATATCAAAAAAAATATTAACATAATTTTTGTCTTTTAATGTTCATTTTAAGATACACTTATTGGGAGACGACTGAAGTCATTGAGCATTTTTCCAAGATCTTTGAGAGCCTCAGCAATGACTAGTCATTTACTACGACGATATCATCAGAAGAGAGAAGGTGGCTGACGTCTTTGCTTTTGATATTGATACTAGTCCGTCAAAAACCAAAAAATTGAATTAATCTTTCTATGCAGCTGTGAATTTTTTGGAGACATTAGTACTACTTGAGAGACCGCAGCACCGTCTAACTAAGTCGTAGTCGAATCGAGAGCCTTCTAATAGTACAAAGAAATGGAAGTACATATACATATACATATGGACGTGGTTTACGGTACCTAGGGTTCTAGGGTTAGCGGTTACCAGCGTTGGGGGGATGAAAGTCGTCAAACCTGCGTGCGAGACGGTTCGTGATAAGAATGTCGACTACACAGGTTATAGTCATGATTCATAAGCGAGATGGGTCTGTAATTTATGAGAAGGGTCATATAAACCTCCCTGAAGATGAGCAGTATACATGCCACACTTTTCGGCCATGCTCCTATCGTTTTGCCTTCGATTATAACATGATTTAATAAATTCTACAGGGTTTTCTTTACCATTTTACCATGCTGCTTTCAGAATCTTAGACATCGCTATCTAAGATTATTTTTCAGTGGGGGCCTGGGGTGGGCCTAGGGAGGGGCCTGGCCATATCCTAAGAGATGAAGCCATGAATTTCTATCGGTAACCCAAAATCCTGGGGTGGGCATTAGACCATACTGGGGTGGGCACGGCCCACCCGGCAACCCCCTAGATACGCCTATGCGCTCCAGCATCATCCGCTGCATTTTTAAGTTATTTGATAGCCATACCAACCTTGTATAGGTTGCTATCTAGGATTTATTCAAATTAGTGTCGGGTTAACCTGACCTTTGGAACTGTTTGTAAGACATCTCAAACTCGCCTAGAAACACGTTGCAATTGGACTGGTGCAAATCACAAATTAAAGACTGAGATCTATTGTTGAACCTTTGGTAATAAGTGGCATCGTCAAGGGAATGCAGAAACATACTTATCGCCTCTTTTAATTTATGAGTTCGAAAGCACCATTAAGGATATTTCTAGTTCTTTCGAAAGATTAGTTCCACTCTCACCGTGGGGTAAAGAGCTTAGATTCCTACTGACTTAGATAAACTGACCAAAAGTAAGAGAACTATCAAGCGGTGATGGCGACCATCAATTGAGACCAATAGAGAAAAGTGATAAGGGATATGAAATCTAGTGATCACGATTCTCAGGAATATGTGTTCGACTAAAGAAGAAGTCATGAGCCGTTACTTATTATTTAACTGTACATTTAATTACACACATTCTGAAATGTTCTCGGCATTGCCACGAGTAATCGTTATCTCATTATGTTCTTATTCTGGTTATTTTCCTTCAGAAGAACCAGAAGTCAGACGGATTTATTTTTTTATCAGGAGCTTGGTTGAAGTTGCCACATTCACCAGAAACATCTCCCAATTATTATTTATCGTTCGAAACCATCAATAAGTTTACTAAATACCCAATTTCATTCAAACTGTTGATTGCAATATTCAAACAATAAGACAAAATTTAAAGCATCCAAAGATATTGTGATAGTTACGACATACACTGCAATTTATGTTCCGTGAAAAAATGTCGGATATGTTACATGCGACCAAAGTTGGAATATATTTTCCGGCAAAAAACATCGGATGTGTCACATACGACACAAGATACAATTTATATTCCGTAATAAAATGTCGTAAGTGGTACATACGACATAAGGTACCCTTAAAATTCCGAATAGTAATGTCGGAAGTGCCACATACTACACAAAACTTTTCAGCTAACCCAGTTAACATAGTCGGAAGTACCACATCTGACAATATTAAATGGACACTGTATAAGATACGACATTTTTGACATTGATTATTCGTGAAAATAATGAAATTTTGAAAAATCTGTAAATGTACGATTAAAGATTAATGTATTTAATAAGCATTAACGCAATAAAACGAAAATGGCAATTTTGTAGATCCGACTTTTTTACTAGGGACCGGCGATATATGGGTCTGTTCAAAAACTTCTATAACCAATTCAATTTGTACTCATTCTCATTCAATTATTGGCTTAATCAGATCTAAATTAGCCGATGAATCTTCCGACGAACATTTTGTTATCTACATAGAGGCATTCTACGTCTATTCATTGGATTGCCGGTTTTAATTTCAACTTATTCAGAAAACTTTTGGTGTCTTAAGAAGGCGAGTTGATTGTTTATAATTACGAGTAAATCATTACATTTAGTATTACTATGGAGTTGTAGATAATGCCTTCAGACAAACCTAAGTCCGCCAATTCGCGTGTTTGTATCATAATTTAACAATTTTTGCAGGCGCTTAGTCATTGTAAGCGCTAACGAAAACGATTCAAGAAAATTTCGATGTATACATATAATAATTACATTATGTACATTGTTGTTCTCTTTCCGTTTCAGGCCCTCAATTTAAATATTTTCCGTGATGGCGTGCTGTACGCCGGGTGCAGATATCCGTCGAATACTCAAAATAGACAGGTAGGTGTCCATTTAATCACATACTCGTATAATATTATATACCGTGCGTATAAGTGACTAAGACCTATCTTAATCATCCAGCATCATCATAATTTCAGCTGAATAATGGACAATTGCTGGACATCATTCTTCTCCCACCTACGGACTCCCTCCTTTTTGAAAACCAAGGCCTTTCGGCTTCCATATTCCACCGACCGACATAGATTTATTGTAATACAATTGCTAATGTATTTTATTAGGCGCTATTTATTTTAGTAATCATTGGAAAAATATATAAACAGTGATTAAGTGTTCTTTCTAAGCGGAAAATTGTAGTCTTAATAATATTAAATGTCAATTAAATTAATAATTGTCTATTTATCTCGTTTCAGTTGCTGGAGCTTGGCTGGTGGTACTTTTTCGCAAAGTTCACTGAGCTCCTTGACACTGTGTTCTTCGTGCTTCGGAAGAAAAATAAGCAGGTAAAATATCGTCTCTCTCTCTCTCTTTCTAGTCATTATCCAACATGGTGGTGATATCAGCTTTCCTTACTTTGCTTCTCCGCTTCGCCCTGTCTTCGATATCGTATTCAACTTGACACTCATTCTACTATTTTGCACTACATTTTTCCACCGCGTTTTGAGTGTCTGCCTCGGGATCTTTGAATTGGTGACGTACAGTCCTAGCCCTTGTTAGGCGATTGTAGTTCATGTTTAGTTTTCAAGATAGCGGGGAGAATTTCACATAATCACATAATATTATGGTACTTGAATTTTACCATAAGTGCTGTTCTACCGTCAAGATCATATCAGTAGCCGTCCGTCAGAACAACTTGGGTAGCTCAGTAGAGTAAGAGATGGGCGGCTTGGGAATGTCGTGGGAGGAGGCAGAGCAGACTCTTAAAGCTAGGTTTAGACGCAGCAGAAGGAAAGCAGTAATAGGAAGAAGAAGAGGAAACTGTTCTATCACAAATTTAATTAGGCTAATGCAGGAGACGAAAAAAATCGTACAAGTCTATTGCAGCGAACGTGGATTATTATGAATTTATGACTCAAAACTCTTCCACACTGTACCACCACGGCTAAAACAGTAACCACGCTGTGATCTACTTCTCAGGTGACGTTCCTCCACGTATACCACCACGCCATCATGGCGCTCTACTCCTGGAGCTACCTGAAGTTCGCAGCCGGTGGCCAGGGCACCATCCTAGCACTCCTCAACTCCGCCGTCCACGTGGTCATGTACTCGTACTACTTCCTCTCGGGGCTCGGGCCCAAGTTCCAGAAGTATCTGTGGTGGAAGAAATACGTCACGACTCTGCAACTGGTGAGTATTCCTTGGGTGAGATGGTAGTGGTTCATCGTGATTTTTATTTATTTCATTATTTATTTATTTATTCAAAATAGTTATAGAGCATTACAATAATTAAACCAAGGCACACTACAAAATTACATTATAAAAAACTTAAATTTAGTTTGATGTAGGCGACGTAACAGCGTCGCTTTGTCGAGTACTGAATGAAGGAATATTATAAATGCGAGTAACTAATATATTTTACAAATATAAAGTAATGATTAAAGTGAGAAAACAAACGAAATTTTAACGATAACAACCTGGAAGACAGGATTTTGTTCATGTATTTGATTGGCTAGGAATTGGCTAGCGGGTCTAATGCTATCTGAATCTATAAAATGCCACATTTCGTAAGGTCCTTTCAAACCCCATCAGCCCATCAAGCACAACTTGTCGCCATACATAGCATCACCCCTGACTGTCTCCCAGTAATGTTAAGAATGAGACTGGTATTTCTCGCGCGAGAAAGAGTCCCGTGTCACATTTGCGCTAGAGGTACAGATGTTGATTAAAATTGCGTTGTGTGTTTCAATACTATTTTCTTTTCCAGGTTCAATTCGTCATTATGCTCGCGTATTGCGTATGGACCCACTTCTCCCCGAGGTGTCAGTACGCGGTCGGCTTCACCTACTTCATATCTGCCAACGTGACCATATTCCTCTTTCTCTTCCTCAATTTTTATTCTAAGAGCTACAAGAAAAAGAAAAACGCAGAAAAGGAAATACAGGAGGAGTTTGAGAAACAGAGAAACGGGACCAAACAAAATGGTGTTTCCGAGACCAATGGAGTCGCAGAATACGGGAAGAAGAACGGGGTGTGCACAAATGATTGTAAGGATATTTCCAATTTAGAGGAAGTTCCCTGTGCGGTCGATAAAGCTTGCGGTGATTACATAAAGAAGGGTAAAGTGTTTCTCACACGGCGTTCGGCCAAGCAAGCGTACGAACCAGAATATGATTTCGAGAGCATAATAAAGAAATGATTCTTATGTTTGAACAATATGGTTAGTTCCGGGTTTTTTGAGACTGAATATTGTGATGGCGATGATTATTGAAATAATTTAGGGGCGATTGATAAATACATAGGAAAAATTGTTTTAGTATTAAGTACGTACGGAATAGAGCTTAAAATGGACTTTATTTTTAATTAAAGTAGTGTCAATTGTGTCACTGATAATATGTTGATTGTGCTATTAAATTTTATCGATGAAAATAATGTTTCAGCATATCGTAGGTAACCGCAGAATGTTTTATGCTATTGAAAATATTAAAGAACGAAGAACGTACCAGTGAGAAGATACGCTTTAAGATGTAAATTATATTTATATTAAAATGCCAACCGCACAATTTTAAATAATGTAGACGCTAAGAATTATTGAAATTATCGCCTTATGCTGTTATTGTTTTAAAGCAAATAGTATTTCAGGCTAAGGTGCAACCTAGCAGTAAGGGGTCATATAACGATGTCTCTGTAAATATTTACACTGCTTTACTATTCTGATGGTAAATATAGTAAAACTTTCCTTATATGGTCCAAGACACAATCACATTCTAAGTTTAATAAAATCGAATAATTACATAATTATTAACTTACATGCATGCATCCGAAAATTATACTTATTCAGATTCAGAGCGCAAGTCTCGTCTTAAAAACAAAATGAGCATCCATAGCAACCATCGTCAAAATCACACATAAATATTTATCAGCAACATGCTTCGTCCATTCTAAGTAATTATGAACTCATGCTGATATGTACGCATTATTTTAAAAACAACAAAAACCTGCCAATTAATTAAGTACACGAGCCTATAGTCGGGATGTTTTACGATATGTAAAAACTTAAAAGAAAAAGGTATAGTGTATAATTTGGGAAAATGTGTTAGTATATTTTGGATGTTAACTATATAGAGGTTGGAGATGTAAAGTAGAGATCTCATACTTCTGAGAAAAATATATCTGAACACGCATCTACACTAAACCATTCATACAAAGGTCAAAGCACACAGATAAATGAAAATGCGTAACCTGGTGGAAGACAACGGGAATCGAACCCGAATTACCGGTCCAATTTAAATTTTTCTTTGTCCTCTGATCTTTCTATCATTGGTTTAATATCAAAATTGTAGTGTGTATCCACATTAAAAAAGAATGAGATATAACATGTTTTGTAAATTTACGCATCTACACTGTTAAAAAGTGAAGTCGTGTTCAGATATTTTTGATCAAGTTTAAAAAACTCAATTTTACGTGTTCTTAGAAGCCATGGATTTATTACTCGATATACGGTTGCGGTATAGATTTTAATTTTTAAACTGAGCTAATCCACTTAATCCGGTTGCTATCTTGACATGAATTCCTACCGTTCGCGAAGTGTTCAGCAAAACCTTTATCTTTGGAATTCCCAATAAAAGTTCAGCAGATTAAGAATATTGCCATTAATAGTTAGTCAATAATGTTGTCAGTGTCGTCCAGCCTCAGGGTTCGGCGTTATTAGGCTAAAATGTTGAAATGTCACGTCAAGTGAGTAGTTGTAAGTAATTAGTAAGTATAGACTAATTCTTATGACCAAGATTAAATTAGTTTCTTTAAGACTCTGGCATGTGCTTTCAGTTTTATGCCAAGATGCTAAATTTCTGTACAAATTTTGCAATTTTCATCGGTGATTTTGTATGAAACGTTTTTATAGTCGGTAATAGGCACATGAAGAGCTCAATACATGATTTTACTTTCTTGGTTAAACTTATTTAATCATGAATAGGCATCGGACATCTGATAGCATGGTAGGCCTTTAGAGAGCTATGGATCAGATATTAACATTAAAATACAATTCATACTCATACTCATGAGTATATTTTATCCGAAATTTTAATTTTATAGTCAAGGACAAAGTCAGATAACATACGTAGACCTGATTGTTTAGGGTTCTTTTTTAAACATTTGCGATTTTTTCATCATTTCTGGAGTAAATTTGATTCTATATTAATCGAATATCCTAGTATGACTACAAAATGCATGATATTGAGAAATGATAATATAGTTAAATTTGGAAGTATGTAATATTGTACAAATTTTATTTTATTAATTATTTTAGTAATTTAATGCTTGGTAATGTTAAACACAATAACCATAAAGGCAGTTTGGAATGAAATAGATGAATGATTATGAGTCTGAATTATATTTTAATGTTAATATCGGCTCAAAAGCCCGATGCCTAGTCATGAATTCATGACTTTGATGAGAAAATATCAAGGGCGGGCAATTGGAGTATGTTTTATGGATGTCGAGCGTTTAGCGGAGAATGGACCGATAAGTGCTCGAAGTCTCGAAACTGTGTAAGCGGTGCGAAGCGGGGCGGAACGGGGTCAGTGGAGACACATCCTAATTTTCACTGCTCGATTCCACTCCGCATCGCCCACGTGTGTACGTCATAAGTAGATGTACTGTATGAATTAAAAATCTCTATTTTCATAACAACCGCACTGTAGTGCCCGTTTGAACCATCTTTGATTGAACCTTGTAATTATGAGTTAATCTTTTGAGCTTTTCGACCGTACAATGTAGATGAAAAACTTAAGGAATGCTACACAATGGTGTACATAAAGTCGAAGTTTGTGTTCCACAGTACTGTTCATTAAACATATTCAAATATTGAGAACGAACGGAATGGCATAAGAATTTTTGAACTACTGAGATAAGATGCATTTCCACAATGCGGAGCTGAGGGAAGCGGCCCGTTACAGTCATGCATGCCCATTTTGTCCATATTCACATTTCAAACTCGTCCACATTTCAGCCACGACCGCTCCCAAATCGTCGAGTTTCCATACTCGTCCATATCTGCATCATATGGTACGAATGTGATGATAAAAGAAAAATGACAGTTTGGGATTCCTATGTGGGCTGGTCGGAAATGTGGACGTGATGAAAATATGGACAAAATGGGTAGGTATGTGTGCCCATTTTGTCCATAGTTTTGGACAAAGTGAGCAGGTGGACGAAATTAACCTGAATCCCATTTCTAAAATCCATTGTTAATTTGGTAAACAACCATTCCTTAAGTTTTTTTACTTAAACGGTATTATACTTCTGACTGTACTACCGCATGTTCCTTAAGCGTTGTGTGTTTTATCAAAAGTTGGTTATACAGTTTTAACCAAGACAAACTTTTTGTATTCCTTCTAGATTTTGTTCATTTGTCAGATCGAATGTCAGAAAATTAAATAAGATAATAGTACAATAATGTTGTATTTCTTATTTGTAAGTACCTAATACTTAGTAATTTTTCATGCATTTCTCTTCTTGCTGTCACACCGCGAGCATTCGGCCTGTAATAGTACATTACGGCAGAGACCAGTAAGTAAGCCATACTGGCCGAGTAGGAATTAGACGGACCGAGCCGTAGGCGAGGTCCGGATATAATACGAGGCCAGGATGGCTCTTACGGTCGAAGCAAGTATAGTGCTTTTCTCAAAAATTAAACAAGAAAATTAGATTAAAATTATATTTTATAGGTGACATTCATATTCGGCCATTTTCCAATGAATATTTTTGTTATATCCCATTTTTATTATTACACATTGTGATATTCGTCGTCGCAGGAACTATTAACTCCCGCGATAACAACCTATAACAAAAATAATTATGAGTTTATACCTGGATAAAAAATATAGTTATATCGTTATCAAATAGTGGCAGCATTTATTTACCTTCATCGCCAAACTGTTTATCATCTAGAGCTTGATTTAAGAACTTTTCTATATTTTGCTGCTGAATATTTAGTGCAGTCATTGAAGCATTATGGCTCCGATTTTTTTTACGGTGAACCGAATTGCATACAATTTTGGAATTAGGTTCATCTTACCCTTAACTTCAAAAGTGAAAATGATTTGAACTCCGCAACCACCCTGAGGGTGGTTGCCACCCCTTCTGGGGGTGAATTTTTTTTTTTTAAATTACCTCGGATATCGATAGAAGGCCTAATTTTAAGCAAAAAACCATCTATAAAGTTTTTCAAAAAGTCCAATACTTTTCAAGTTATTGGCAATTGAAAATTCGCAATTTTTTCACGTTTTTCATCGGTTTTTTGCAAATATCTCCAAAAATATACGTTTTATCGAAAATTTTATAAAGAACAAAATTGTAGCAGGTAAAACAATGAACAATTTGGTTTTTTATAAAGTATTCTAAGTGCAATATTAAGCTAGATATTAAAGATCAAAGCCGTTTTTTATTATGTCTGAAATTTAATCGATGTGGTCAATGCCATCTAGCGGCGAGCAAATGCATTTTATGCATTCTAATACAAAAGGGTTTTGTAGTGCTTGAAATAAGCTTTAAAATGAGCACTATAAAAAGTCTTTTGCACGTAAAATAAGTGAGCCGTATTGCAAATAAGAGGAGCATCTAATGTTTTTTCTTTCAAATCAATGGGTTTCATAAGTGCCATTTCCACCAAAATTAAAATTAATCGTATTCCGCCTAGAATTAACGTTATTATGAAGAGTTTGATAGATATTATCAGTTTGGCTGCTTCAGGACACATATTTTTCAAAAAAGTCACGATTAAAAAAAAAAAAAAAATTTCAAATTTTAAAAGAACCCACTTTATTTTCATAATATCTCAAAAATGACGACAGATACATATAAAAGTGTGCGGATTAAAAATTTAGGTATTTTCTGACAAACAATTTGGTTTTTTTGTTTTTTCTGTCCAACAAAAATTGACGGAGATATGATTGTTTAAAGAGCGCGTGGCAGCGCAATCACAGCCTCTCTTAAGCCCTTTAACCCTTCACCGTTTTAGAAAAAGGTTTTTTACTATATATTGCAATAAAGGATGTTGTAGCTCTCTTAATTACCTTTACAATGGTTTTTTATAAATTATGATAGCATGAAAATTGAAGGAGTTATGGTCCAAAAACTTATCATATTTTTTTAGTAACTAACTAACTTAAGTTTTCTTAGTAACTGAAAATTTCGGAGTGTGAATATTTGGAGCAATGTGAAAGTACGCAGTATAATAGAGACCCACAACTGTTGTAATGTGTATATATATACATAATATGGCTCATATATTTTGAAAACGTAGGCATGAATACATACCGCTAGATGGCATTGACCACATCGATTAAATTTCAGACATAATAAAAAACGGCTTTGATAATATCTAGCTAAAAAAAAAAATTCACCCCCGAGAAGGGGTGGCAACCACCCCCAGGGTGGTTGCGGAGTTCAAATCATTTTCACTTTTGAAGTTAAGGGTAAGATGAGCCTAATTCCAAAATTTCATGCAAATCGGTTCACCGTAAAAAAATTCGGAGGTAAGACCGTATTTTTCGCTTCAATGACTGCACTAATTTGTGATTTCTTTCCTTTGTAGCCATCCGATTGTCTCAGAAAGATTGTTGAAATATTCAGACCTTATCACACATTATCTGACCAACTATTAACTTGATTTTCTTCCTTCCATTTAATGAATCTCTTGTATTTTTTTATATCTCCTTGGATTTAGTCGGAAGTAAATTATTTTAGCTAACTCTGCCTCCGCTTTTAAGTATGGAGGAGTGCCGTCTATTCGGAATCAGACTCGTCTGAACTCATTTTTGCTGAATTATTGTAATAGATCACACAAACAAAGGGTTTAGCAGGCTAAGGAAGGACGTGTGGCCCCTGTCAGGAATATTCGAATTGGTAAATGTCAATTGTTGGTGGCCTCATAACTAGTAATCACTCCAACTTTTAGCCCTCTATCTTGAACTGTCACAGAGATAATGTCAAAAATGTATTTTTATCCCATTTTTTTTCAAACTCATGTATCTTCTAATCCAAACCAGCTAGAGCATTGATACAAAATCACAGCTATGTAAGTTTAGTGGGAGTATACCCTATAATTTTATTAATATTTTATACGTGAGCAATAAAAGAAATAAATGTCAATTTATTTTTTGACAGCTCTTATCAACAAGTTTTTTGAAAGTACAAATACTACCTACCAATTCGAATATTCCTGACAGGGGCCACACGTCCTTCCTTAGCCTGCTAAACCCTTTGAAATTTTTGTCTTTTAATTTAAATCCCGCCTTAATTTCTTTTTTTATAAATACTGCGTTTAATTATTTGCACTGTCTTACATATCTAAGTCTTAAAGATAAAATTTAATTATTGTTATACATTGTTGTATTTTCTAACTAATTTTCATATCACCTTCAATTTTTACTCCGAGGTTTTTTCTAAACGACACAAAAAAGGAAGGAATTCTGAAATATCATTGTCATTTTACACAGCACAATTATGAACTAAACGCTGCATACAAGCTTCTGCACTAAACCTTGTCGCTACTTTTTTTTTTTTATATGCATCTTGAGTTACGTTTAATACTGCCAATAGTACTAACCTCTTTATTTTATATTTGCTGTTAGAGTAAATTGCAAGTGTATACTGCAATGTCGTCTCTTTCTATTCAATCTATGAAAAAGGGACGCCACTTTTTAATTTCTACAATTTGCTCTCGCACTGTAGGTACTTATAATTAAAACAATTTGTGGAATGCATCCTTTTTACATTTATATACGACCTCATCGCCTTCACATCCTTAGTTTTTTTATAGGTCGGTGACGATGTAAATCGTGTTTCGATATTCAAATATCTTGATACGTAATAGGAATTACATACTTACTTACTGGACAAATATTGATTCCAAATTTAAAATCTCGCTGTTTACTGGACACTTCTAAAAAGTCTTCGGTATGTTTCACTTACTGTAGTCTATCTAGCGATGGTAAGGCAACATTACATGCAATTTTTGAGAAAAATAATATGGAAGTTCAATTGCTGTTAAATTACAGGCGAATAATCGCGGTGACGGGGGCACCCTAATGGTAAAGTCTCTCGAACTTTCGTCTTAGTAATTTCAAGATACCTAATAATTTCCTACCTATGATTTGACAAGTGACATAATTAAATAGTGAACTTTATTTTGTAAGTGAGCGTAAAAAAAAATAGGTACATGAACTTTTTTTCACACTTTTTTTAGACAATTTTTTGTACACTGTTCGAGTGTACAAACAATACTGAGTTAATGAGAAAAAAAATTACAAAAAAAAGTTCATGTACTCACCCTTTTTTTGCAAAACGCACTTTAACATGTCTGGATCTTGCCATTTCACAAAATGAGACCATTGTTGAGAAGTCAAGCCGAAAGATACTCAACAGTTGGTATTTATTTATTACACTGAAAAGTTACAATATGAACTTATCCTTTAACGTACCAAGCAAGTGTCTCAACTTCTCAAGTTATAGGTGAAAAACTGAAATAAGGCCCTAAGTGTAAATAATTTCATAAAATTAGGTCCAGGACCGTAAAAAATCCTTTTTAGGTACGTTACTACTACAAAGGCCTTCTTTGAGTTATTTATCTATGCTTGCTGTTGAATAGTGCTATAAAAATGATCTTGACTTTTTTTCTTACGTATGTACCTATAATTTTTCACATTACGGAAAACAATAAAATATAAGAGATTCGTAAACAAGTAGATATGATTTCTAAATATACCTACACATCAATAAAATTCGGATTTTGTTTTGCACTTTGAGGTCACCGTCCACACAAAAGCTATTGGTCCATTTTATGCAAAATAAATTGAGGGTAGCATTGCTCGGGGTATACTATACACATGCAAATGGATCAGAAGGGATAAGTGAGAAACTATATGAGATAGGAAAATCTGTTCTTAGGAAAAATGGCGTTGATTTTAGGCTTAACCCTTAATTTGACAAAAAAAAACGAAGGTTTAGGTCAATTCTCGTTAAGGTTGAATACGAGTAAAGCAAACAATTTGCCAAATTAAGGGTTAAGAGGCCTTATTCCTTTTAAAATGCTGATTGTTTTAGAATTTTTTCTCTGTGATCAAACATGTTTCTTAAGAGGGCTCCAACGCGTTGACTAGCTCTCTCTCTCACTGAGCGTAAGCGTGAGCGAGATGAAAATGCGTGCTCGGAAGCACGGAAATCATGTTTTTTGAGTTGTGTCATAAACGTGTGCATTTTATACTGAAAATAGTTTTACAGTTTTTGAGAACTTATAATTGTGCATCTATTAAGCTAAAAAACATTGTTAAAAACGGAAGGGTTTTGAAGATTCAACCGAAAATATCTAAAAAAAGGGTCATGTTTGAGAGATAAAAGTATCAAGAAAATTATTACTAATCGTGTTTTCACGTCGACAATATTGAAGAAAAACTGTTTAAGTTTTTTTTTATGTCATAGGGGGCAAATGAGCAAACGTATCGCCTGATGGAAAGCGATTACCGTCGCCCATAAACACCTGCAACACCAGAGGAGTCACAAGTGCTTGCCTACCCGGAGGACGAAGATAGAATGCCTCTATGCTAGTAATTTCACCGGCTATCTTACCCCTACACCGGAACACAACAATGCGAACATTGCTGTTTGGCGGGAGTTGCATTGAAGTTTCTTATTTTCAAGGGACAGATTTTTAATCACTATGGATGTTGAGATCTAGGATCATTCACCTGACGAATTTTGCATGGGTGGGCTCTTAACATATTATTATTGATGTAACTACCGGGCACAGGGCTCTTGAAATTTAATTTTTTAACAGGCACATTTAATTTTTCATTGGTAATTTTCGAAATTGACAAAATTAGTTTTTTCAACTTATATTCGACTGCACGCAATGAAAGCATGAAAAGGCGATGTCACTACCTAGAACGCGGAGAGAAGCATTATTCACTTCAAAAAGTTGGTTGAAATTATCAATATATTTATCATAATATGAAGAAAAAAAAATGAATTGAAGTAAGGCCTCTTAATAAGATTTTCTTTTTACAATCACATAAATAACCAGTTGTTAGTACCGACAAGATTAACTAGAATAAGAAATGCGATTACTTACAGAATTTGGATCAGATTAGATTATCGTTTTTATATTATAAAGTAAAAAAAAATGCTATTCTAAAATCGACGCCATGGTTCCTTAGAACCATGGAAGAGGTTCTTTCTTCCATGCTTAGAACTGATATCGCTATCTCTCATAGTATCTGACTTCGCGACACTGACCCATAAAATAGTTATTTAAACTTACACAATTTTCACATATTATTATAAGGCTTATTATTTTCGCGGCGACAGAAAAATTAAAGAGCAGCAAACTATTTGCAACTAAAATAATAACTTGTCAGCGATTAAATATTTTGGCAATCATTTATATTAAATGAGCTTTAAACTAAGGATATTTTAAAATTCAAATAATGGCAGCTACTTTAAGGTAGCAGAAATAATAAACAAGATTACTGAAATCATAGGTGAGGTACTATAAATAATGACTTGGCGACTAATATTAGCAGAAGGATAACAAACTTTATATTAGTGGCAACTACAGGTCTCCATCTAAAAAAGCATTTTGGGCTTTGATTTGCTGGCAGCTTAAATATTAAAATGGGTACTATATAAAAGTAATGGGGAGTTATTTTTTTAGTTTTCAAAACCATAATTTAGCCACTAGATTGCTTTTGGTAACTACGGCTACCTGTCACCGCTCTTATTTTATTATATAAATAGAGTCCAACTCAAAATTCGAAGCAATTGAGTGGTTAATGAAAACGGCGATAAGCGTTTTTTAGGTAAAAATTTTTTGCCCATACAAAACACGCTTATTTTAGTCCGAATCTAGCTAAAACACGCTACGCTAAAATAAGCATTGCATTATCATAAGACTTGCCTCAGAACCGAAGCTGTCAACCCCGATTCCACGTGGTCTTGTCTGCCCTACCCCTAGAGTGTATATAAAAAGCCGGAGGCGCGGAGGGAGAGCAGCCCTCGCCCGCCGTGACAAAGCTCGGGAGCCGTGCGGAGCGGAGCGGCTGAGGCTGGTCGCCGAAGGCGACCAACAAGCCGAAGCTGCGGAACGGAGTACGGGCGACCGTGCTTTGCCACGCAAGGGCGGAAGGGCTGCACTTCCCGCAGCGCCGGAGCTAAGGCAGAGTCTGACACAATATCCAAAAAAATATTTTCGGTTTTAGGAGTCCATATCTCGGTAATTATTAAGTTTAGAAAAAAGTTGTCCATACAAAACACGTTTATTTTAACGTATTCTATACGATAGAATCATAAAAAATAGGTGTTAATATGACATCACACCTGACGAAAAATTGACCAAAATCAGAGCCACTAAATAAAACTATAGACCAAAATTATTATTTATACATGCAATTTTCAACTTTGATTAAAGCTCTTAAATTGTCGCACAAAGTATTTTTTTATGACCTTGATTTATTTTATATGTAATCTCCATTGAACAATTAGAGTAGGCCATTTTCAACTTTTTATCCGCTGTCATGTTTCCGCTTAATTAGTTAATTCAGTCGCCAAAACAATAACTCGATGCTAGTTTATATTGAAACAAAGCCGAAAATTGATTACTTAGCTGCTACTTTTTACTTTAATAGTCTCCGCAATTAGTCGCCAACTTATTATTTTTGCTATCCCCTTTAATTTTTTATAAATCCCTAAATCTGATTAATTTGTCGCCGCGTTAAATACATGCCTTATTATAACATAACCTAAATAAAAAATTTAAAACACCTCAAACACACGTAGCTGGTCATTATGAGACCCTCATTCGATGAGTGCTATAGAAAACGCTACTAAAACTGAACATAACTACTAAATTTCGAATTATTTGCTTCAGTATGGGATGAGATCTTGTTCCAATTAAAGCTGGATATCTTGGAAACTGCTGGTCCTATTTCCACGAAACATAGCTAAGAACCATCTCGAAGGACAAGTCTTTCGATAAAAAAAAAACCTCAAGTTGGTCCATCCGTTTTGAAAGCTATGATGCCACAGACAAACACACAGGTACACGTAGTAAACTTATAACACCCCTTTCGCATGGGGGGTTAGAAGCGGGAGTTAATCACGTTAAAAAAGTGTGTATTAATTACGTTGACGTTTCAACCGTGATGTTACGTTCATGGTCTCGAAGGGGAACGGGTGTGGCCCTAGCGGGGGTGTGCGTTAACCCCCGGCGAAAAAAGAGGGATGTTGTAAGTTTAACATGTGTATCTGTATATCTGTGTGTCTATGTATCTGTGTATGCGAATAATATGTGTGCGCCCATACGGGTGAACCGATTTGAGTGCGGTTTTTAATCGAAAGCCTGGTTTGCCGAGATGGTTAGCTTTGTTTAATGAAAATCGGAGCTCGTCTCCAAGATATTCAGCTTTTAGTGGAACAAGCGACTGGCTCTAAGCCAATATGGATGCTAGGAATTCCAAATTTTGTTTTTATGTTCAGTTTTAGTAGCATTTTCTACATCACACATTAAAACGGTCTCATGATGACCAACTACTCGTGTCGGGGGTGTACGAGCTTTGTTTTTATGACAAACTATTTACTGCCAAATAGTTATGATTATTCAACGTATTTTTTATCGTTTTGTATTCATAATAATAGTCAATAAATTACTTTGATGTGGCCTTGTTTTATTACTTAAGTTGTTTTATAATAGTACAAAATAATATTAATAATAAGATTGAGTAAAAAGTTAATAAATTATTGCATATTTTATTCAATTCCTAGATTCCTAACTACGTAATAATATGATAAATATTCCTAAAGTACGTTTTAATTCTAATTCTTGACGACGCGTTTGGCGCAGTTTGTAGACCACCTGCCTACTGAGCCGGCGGTCCCGGGTTCGAATCCCGGCCAGAGCAAATATTTGTGTGTTGAACTTGAATATTTTTGCTTGGGTCATGGTTGTTCTATGTACATAATTGAATAAAAAGTCATCCTCATAAGTATACATATATTTATCTATGTAAGAATGTACTTATATCGTCGTCTATAATACCCATAACACAAGCCTTTTTGAGCTTTATTTGGGACTAGATCGATTTGTTTGAGGTTGGCTGATATTTATTTATTTAAATACACGTGACAGGTTTCTTAACCCCTCGTTTGCGGCGTCAAAAATTTGCTAATCAAATTGAAATTAACTGACATCTAACATAAGGTTCAAATGTCCTGCACGGTCCGTGTCTAAGCATACGAGGGGTTAAACATTTATTTTCTCAAGTTTCACTATTCATTTGTCACGGGGAATAAATCCAAGAATCAATTTGCAGAAAAAAAAACCCACTTTTACTTCCAGCTAGTGGTTTAAGGTAAAACCAACCGTAATTAACAATTTTATTACATGTCTCATTAATCCCATTATCATTACATTAGCGTCGGTTGGTGGGATCATTTATTCAATTAGCTAGCTGTTAGCTACTCCTAGCTACTCCTGGGAAACCCTTTTGACAGGTGTGTCATTATGAAAAGGTTGAAAGTCGATTTTAGTATAGCTGCTATACTAAAATCTACTTTAGGTACATGAACTTGAAATCCTAATTTGAAGAACTGTAATAATAAATTAAGTATTTTTCATGTGTATTCGTCATAGAAATACTTCAGTCAACATCAATATCATGCACTTAATACTAGTATAACCAGGATCATGGACAAACAATGCAAAAAAAACTATTGACCCTCGTATGCTTAGGCAGTAGGCACTGATCCGTGTAAAAAATAAAAACATTACGTTACTTTCGATGTTTTTGGTAAATGATGGGATACCAGCAAAACTTATAAACGTGTTTATAAATCGTAATCAATAACAGAGATAGGTATAATGGTGGTCCTGCTGAGGAATCTAGCACCACACCTGCAGGACCACAATGTGAAATATTGTACAACCACACTAGGTGTATAGATGTTTTTTTATCTAGTCTAGAATTTTATAGACATTGTATTGATATTTTTCAATAAAATTTTATTTATTAATCTCATCGTGGTCCTGCTGGGGAGCATGACACCAAATATCAATGGCGTCGAGATCACCAATTGTTTACGTAATTACCATTAGCAACAGGAGGCTGGACTCATGATTGGGTTGAATAATAGTTTATATTCAATGAGAAAGGCTTTACAGCATGTGGTAAAAAGTAAATACAGGATATTGAATCACAGAATTAACGTTCCTAGATCACCAGATCCCCAGATATGAGCAAACAAGGTTTGTTATGAAAGACACGAGGGAACAAATACTTAACATATGCCAAGTTATTAAGAGGCCTTATTCCTTTTAAAATGCTGATTGTTATAGACATTTTTCTCTTTAATCAAACATATGTCTTAACCATGTTATTAATTTTACTACTAAGAACAGGGCTATGGCCCGCCATGTTTGACTAATAATTATTGTCGTTCACTTTCCTATTTAGCCCCAGCAACAGCACCTCGACTCGAATTTAAGCGCCTATGTTAACAAATAAATACTTTGACTTTGTCTTTGTCTTTGACTTTGACTATGGCCTTGTAGTTGACTTGAGTTTGGCTTTGACTTTCAATTCCTGCACTAATTTTGCTAACTGAGTAGTATCATCTACATACCGTTAGGTTTTACCTTCTGCTACATCTCATGCACAAATAAAAATATTGTATTCTATTTCACTTCTAACCAAAAACACAACAATCTACCGTTCCAATCTTCTACTGCATAACGACTAATATAATTTCGCTTCCTTTTTTCGTTTGAAACACATCTGAATAACGGTGTCAACCCTAGCTTAGGAGCGGTTATTACTGTTAAGAGGCCTTATTCCTTTTAAAATGCTGATTATTTAGACATTTTTCTCTATGATCAAACAAATTTCTTAATTATTGATGTTACTACCTACCTAGAACAGGGCTATTGGGATTTATTGGTATATATTTGAAACCTATAGTTTGAAATTTTCATTGATAATTTTTGTTTCAAAAACTACTCGAAATTTACAAAATTCAGGCCGAAAATTAGTTTTTCGACTTTTTTTCGACTGCTCGCAATAAAAGCATGAAATAGCTATGTTACTACCTAGAACCCGGGGAAAAGTATTATTCACATCAAAAGTTCGTTGAAATTATCAATATATTTGTCATAATATGAAAAAAATAAATTTTAAAAGGAATAAGGCCTCTTTAAGAATGTAGACAATTTAAAATAAGGTGTCTGGTATTATACTATATCTCTGGCCCACTTGCACCAAAACTTCGAGTTAAATATATAACTCAGGGTTTACTAACTCAGGGTTAAAATGTTAAATTTTTAACTCATACTTTTCGTTGCACCGATAGAAATTTAGTCCGAGTTAACTAACCCGAGGTTAATGTAACATTCATTCGCTCTATTCATATCCGACCAAATGTGATAGAATAAATGATGAATGATTTAAGTATTTGTTCTCTGTCGCTCTACAGTACTTTGCATAAGTCTATTCCATTATATGTCAGATTTGGAATGACATTTCGTTTTTTAACGTATGGTATATCTGTATTAAATGTCAGTCAGGCGTCATTATTGTTATTGCGCGAGTTGTGTCTGCTTTGTATATTTTTTTATTTTGTTTTAAACTGCTAAAAATGTAAAACAAATCTCGTTTACGGGCCCAAATTTTATAAATACCGACAGATTGCTACTTTGTGATTTAGTAGCGAAGTTTAAGCATATACTTGAAAACAAAAAACAAGACGAAAAAGCAATGTCTCATTGCGAGTAAAAATGATCCTTTTCTGCAATTTTTCTATTGTAAAAGTCTGAACTAATGTATTTGATGATCTCTTCATCATCATCAGACAACAACTATTCAATTATCATTGTCCTGGACAAAACATAACAACATAACATAACCTAAGCTATACGTCAAGTCGATTTTGATACTTGTTTGACACTACTAACCCAGGGTTAATGACTTTAACCCTCACACTTCGGCGGGATAAAAAATTAAATTTTTAACTCAAGGTTTACTTCTAACTCTCGGTGGTGCAAGACGTACTAATTACTTAACCCTAGAGTAGCATTTAACTCCGAGTCAATTTTGCTAACCCAGCGTGGTGCAAGTGGGCCAGGGCTTCCACAGCTAGTCTCATCTGTCGCAGTTAAATTTGGTATAATTAATTAATTAATGAACTATTTGTTTGTTTAAAAAAAAAAAACATAATATTATGACAAATATATTGTTAATTTCAAGCAACTTTTTGAAGTGAGTAATACTTTTCCCCGAGTTCTAGGTAGTAACATAGCTATTTCATGCTCTACTTGCATGCAGTTGAAAAATTGGGCAAGTGCGAGTCCGACTCGCGCATGAAGGGTTCCGTACCATAATCTATAACAAGTTTGTTGTATGGGGGCCCCCCTTAAATATTTATTTTATTTTATTTTTAGTATTTGTTGTTATAGCGGCAATAGAAATACATCATCTGTGAAAATTTCAACTGTCTAGCTATCACCCTTCTTCAGATACAGCCTGGTGACAGACGGACGGACGGACAGCGAAGTCTCAGTAATAGGGTCCCGTTTTTACTCTTTGGGTACGGAACCCTAAAAATTAATTTTCCACGTGAATATTGTCAATTTTCAGTAGTTTTTGAAACAAAAATTATCAATGAAAATTTCAAACTGTAGGTTTCAAATTTATACCAATAAATCTCAATCTGTATGTCTGTCTGTGGCATCGTAGTTTCCAAACGGGTGGACGAATTTGAGTACGGTTTTTTTTAATCGAAAGACTTAGTCCGTCGATATGGTTCTTGCTATGTTTGCTGGAAATAGGACCAGTATTTTCATTGGAACAAGTGACAAGATCTCAGCCAATATTGAAGCTAAGAATTCCAAAATTTGTAGTCATGTTTAGTTTTAGCAGCATTTTCTACTCATTGAATGAGGGTTTCGTGATGGCCAGCTATTTGTGTCAGGGGTGTTTTAATTTTTAGGGTTCCGTACCCAAAGGGTAAAAACGGGACCCTATTACTGAGACTTCGCTGTCCGTCCGTCCGTCCGTCCGTCCGTTCGTCCGTCCGTCACCAGGCTGTATTTCAAGAAATAGCTAGACAGTTGAAGTTTTCACAGATGATGTATTTCTATTGCCGCTATAACAACAAATACTAAAAATAAATTAAAATAAATATTTAAGGGGGGCTCCCATACAACAAACTTACAGATAATGGTACGGAACCCTTCGTGCGCGAGTCCCACTCGCACTTGGCCGATATTTTTTTAATTTAGTTTATATACCACAACTTATCTTATTGGCGAAAATGTGTTGGTTCGAAATGTGATATTAGAGAGGTATGTTAAGGATACTGAGGACTGCCAAACACACTTAAGTATCTCTCTGTAAGTATTATAATAATAATTAATAATTTATTTTTATTTTCAGGCAACTGTGGCACATAGATAAATACCTTAAAACTAACATACATTATCAAATAACACAATAAAATAAAATAATCATAAACACGTTAGTTCGGCGACGTGCGACGTAACTTCTGTATTATGTGTATTATGTATGTATGTATGTAAACACTTTATTGTACATAAAAACAAGAAAAACACATTACATTTTGATATGTGATGTATATTCCTTGCTAAGTATAGGTCAGAAAGAGGCATTGCACCTGACTGCGCCAGACAATCTGCCAGCAGGGAGATCGTCCAGAGAGCTATGCCCGTCTCTACCACCAGGGTTGTCACATCTAATCTACTTTTCGGTAGATCTACCTATTTTGTCTCCGTTCTACCTATTTACCACCCTCAGCATCAAATCTACCTATTTTTAAAAAATTTATGATTGTAAACAATTCTCAAAGCGTGAAACGAAACGTTTACTCACTTACTATTGAATGTAGCCTGTTGTCCATAGAGCCACAAAGCCTATCTTGTAATTTCATCACTTAAAACGGAACGCTTCAAGTGAATCTGTGTGTGAGGTGTGACTGAAAAACTGATTTAACAGTTGACACTAACACACAGTCTTTTAAAAACCCCGTTTCTGTCTCACGCCGGTTTTTTTTAAAAACGATACATAATACGGGGTAAATGTGGAAAAAAATTAAAACCAAAAAAATACAATACTCCGAAAGTAATCGCGGTAAGTTTATGAAAGAAAAATCAAACGGTCCCTACCGTTTGATTTTTCTACGCAGGTTCATGTGGTTTAATCAATTTTTTTATAAGTAGACCTGTTCTTAAGCAATAAAACGAAATGTAAATATCATGACCGGGATATAAGCCATCTTAGATGATTAAAAAAATTGGGCAAGTGCGAGTCCGACTCGCGCATGAAGGGTTCCGTACCTATATATATGTATATATAGGTATAACAAGTTTGTTGTATGGGAGCCCCCCTTAAATATTTATTTTATTTCATTTTTAGTATTTGTTGTTATAGCGGCAATAGAAATACATCATCTGTGAAAATTTCAAGTGTCTAGCTATCACCGTTCTTGAGATACAGCCTGGTGACAGACGGACGGATGGACGGACGGACGGACGGACGGACGGACAGCGAAGTCTCAGTAATAGGGTCCCGTTTTTACCCTTTGGGTACGGAACCCTAAAAACTACATGACCTATCTATGTGGGAGTTTTAGTCTGATATTCGTAATGGTAACGCATCGTGTTTTTGAAAAAAAACCGGCATGAGACAAAAACGGGGTTTTAAAAGACTGTGTAACAGTGACAGCTGACAGTACATTTGTATATTTTAAATACTTAAACCATTAAAAACATACTGACCCCGAGTGGTGGTAGATCTACCTATTTTTAATTTATTCCTGCATCGTGTTCTACTATTTTGGTAACTTTATGTACCATCGACGTGGCCTTACGTAACTACGACTGCTCTGCTAAGAGGGAAACGGCAGAGGAACTCCCTAAACAGCATAAGATAAACCCATCGTGTTTGAGCTCAGTTTATTTGTCTTCACGAGCAATTAAAGTCTGCGTAAGATAGTAGTAAGATGGTAGTTCGTTAGATAGATATTAATCGAAAAAAAATAGTGTCTCAAAAACATTTCTTTATTATTGTAATTTAATCTATGTATTTAAAGCGACCTCTAACTTTAAGATGAAGGCCGTTTAGGTAGTTATTCCTAATATATGTTTTCCTATAATCGATTTTCAGTTATAATTATAAAGTACCGACCACAGAGAAAGAAACTGTGGAGAGTCTGTATTTCTAGTACATCCCCTGCAAATATATTATATTCTGTGGTCCTTCCATTATATAATATTGAATATAAATATAATATATAATATCGTTATTATATTTATCTGATTTTAAGAAGAGAGTTAGTGGACAAAAATAACTTAGTTACTTACGTTTTTATTAGGTGCATTACTGTATTAACACTTAAACTGCAAGCCAGTGGACATTTACAGAGGGGAAAAGGTCGCCGATTGTTTTTATCCAAGGTTGGGATTGACGGTCAACCGAATTAGATTTAAACGATAAAATATTTCGTCACACTTCAGTTTAAACAAATACATCTAAAATCATCTGTTGTGTGACATTCGTTGGAAGAATTGTTTATACAATTGAGTGGGAGTGGCAGGTAAAAAATAATTATCATTAACTTGTAATATTTCAAAGAATGATTCAGTTTTTAACGAACGATCACCAAGATTACATGTGTTCATATAAAAACGATTTTCACTAAAAATAATACTGGTAAATATTATTGATTAAGAAAGGTGAGTAAGCTTCGGTTAATAAAAATATGAACATGAACAAGTATAATACATACTTAAGGTGAGTCGGGGCTATTGTAGCTATGGGGTTATTGTATCTTCTTACCATTATAATGGTCTGTGACCCTTAAAATGATCTGTGTATATATAGGATTGTGTATATATACCATTGGTCTGTGTATCCTATATATACACAGACCATTATAATGGTCACAGACCATTATAATGGTAAGAAGATACAATAACCCCATAGCTACAATAGCCCCGACTCACCTTATATATTTTTTTTTAGTCTGGCTAGTATAAAATGCCTTCGTATATTGTGCAACAGTTTATGTTTGTGTTTCGTGTGGTGGAGAGGGTAACACGTTGGACCCGTAATTCAACGGTACCGGGATCGAAAATTATATTAAAAATGATCTTTGTGCTTTTCTTTTTTTTTTTCAAGTGTAGTTATCCATTTTCTTTGAGCTTTGATCCTTGTATCAAAGGTCCAAAATAAAAAAAAATTGGGCAAATGCGAGCCCGACTCGCGAATGAAGGGTTCCGTACCTATACATATATATAATCTATAACAAGTTTGTTGTATGGGAGCCCCCCTTAAATATTTAATTTATTTTATTTTTAGTATTTGTTGTTATAGCGGCAATAGAAATACATCATCTGTGAAAATTTCTACTGTCTAGCTATCACCGTTGTTGAGATACAGCCTGGTGACAGACGGACGGACGGACGGACGGACGGACGGCAAAGTCTCAGTAATAGGGTCCCGTTTTTACCCTTTGGGTACGGAACCCTAAAAATGTGGTGTGGTGTATTAAATATGTTTCATAAGTTTCTGAAATAAAATTAAAATGAATAAATAGCTTTAATTAAGATTTTTAAACGCAGATAACATATGTTTTCATTTCATAGTCTCCCCTTGAACACAGAAACTGTATATATGTGTTGTACCATGATTAGGGCACCAGTTAGCAGGGTATCCACCAGCTGATGGTCTTTACTATTCACCCAAATACGAAGAAGCAAATAAAGTCATTATTTTTTGCAATACAGTATACAGTTGTAGTGAAAAATAGTTGCATGCTTTTCTCTATTAACATCGATGAAAAAAATGATAGCCACACACACTCACTTGCACTGCATTTTTAATCTACAACAAAAATATGTTATGAGTTTGACATATTCATCTAAATATATGTTAACTCTGGCATCGTGGCGCCGAAAAGGACGAACCGATTTACAATTGTATTTAATCGAAACTACTCGTAGTTGAAGTGGTTATAGCTAGGTTCGGTGGAAAAAAAACATAAAATTGTCTCTAAGATATTCACTTACTTATATCGGGTATTTTTTTTTATTTAAGTTATTCATGACATGAATTTTAAGTGCAACTTTATCATTTATTACCAAATAAGCGCCAACACCGCATAAAGTATTAATGATTTGGTTATGATTAACATATTTTGTGCAAATTTTGTAATTAGGCTTAGTCATGAATCGTACTATTACCGTTATGAAACATTTAATTTGTCATTTTAATTATCACATTATAAGTTTAACGGTATCGTAGCTAGGGTTGTCAACCATCCCACTTTCGGAGGTCTGCAATCAAGAATACCTGTAACTTGTAAGTTGACGGCCAATATACCTTACCTAGCAAGGGCACGTCAATGAGTCCCGCATTTTATAGCCAAATCCCGCAATTTTAATACAAATGTACCATTATACCGTAAATCTGTGCACTATGATTGCCAACCCTAGTCCCGCTTCTTTTCTTGTTATATCTCTGTGGATAAATTACTGAAACAAATTGAGAAATACATTTTAATAAACTTGCGTGGAAATTCCGTTTGTGTCTGTTCCTAAATGGAATAGCGTATCACGGTATAAGGTGTTAGTTCATAGAACAAAAAAAGTGTAACGTTCATCATATCGAACAACATATAATATAATTTCAACACATAGAATCGATCAATTGATAGAATTATCATTTCGAAGAAAATCAGTTCATATATTTTCATTTCTTACAACAACACTTGATATATTGCTTGTTTCGTATATGAACACTTAACATAATTGACATTAGAATAAATTAACATTAGAATAAACAAATAGCATAAAAGCACTTAATAGAAAGTTACGTAAATAATATTAATAGTCGCAACTGCTTATGCCTGTGTGAATGCATTAGAAAAGTGGTTAATGAGCAATCAATGGACAATAAATATATACCCACCGACTCCGCCAACTCCGCCTTAGCTCCGGCGCTGCGAGAACAGCAGCCCTTGCGTGACACAAACACTCTAGGGTGCTCTGTGTCGGCACGCGTCCTAACCAGCGATACCCTAAATTCTATTTTATCATGCCTAAAATTATATGAAAAGTGTATTATACGAAAAGTGCATTCTATTAAACGTACATTCTATCAAATGATTGTTATAATATTTTCTGTCAATTTTGCTTCCGCGAAATAACGATATATACAATAAACATTCTAAGAAACGTTGTTATACAATCTGTGAATTCTACCAAACGTATTTTCGGTCATATGAAAATATGTTAATTGTTTATCTTAGAAATGAGACGCAGTCCAGTATAGGTAAGTAACATAAATATAATTATTATGTATGTTTGTTTAATTTGTTCTCTCAAAAAGTTATAAATATGAAAAAGTACATATAAATATAAATGCAAGCTTAACCGACATTACGCGACGTCATTTTTTCATGTAATGAACACCTGAAGTGCATTTCGTAAAAAAAAAAAAATATTAGACAACTTCACACAAATCGATTTAGTCCCAAAGTAACGCTTGTACTACTTATCAATTTATCAGTTTATTTATTGCCTTTACAGGTAAATTACATGATTATTACTTGTACTTTTATAAATATAATATAGAAAACATTACCTCTGCACCAAACACGTCGTCAAAAAAACCGTCTATATTTTTTTTTTATAATTGTATTTTTACTTTTGTATATCTAACTCATTTCGTGCACTGCGGGGGCGCAATACAGTTCATCTAAGAAATCGAAACGAACTCTTAAAAACAAAAAAAATAACGAGACTTTTATTTATGGCCTGGGGCCCCTGCAGTGAAAATAATCTCAATGCTTGAATAAAGTGAACAGATGTATTTACTTAAACTTATTTTTTGTAAGTTTAAAAACATCATGGCGTTAGGTATAATGTATGTTAATCACAATGTCAATGAAACAAAAGAAACAATGACAGTATAATTTTAAAGTAAAATTAATGTAACTTACTACCTTGCGTTTTTTTGAGTGTTAGGCGTGTACGTAATTTTTTGTCAATCTTATTGTTCGGAAATGACAAACATAATATTAGTAAAAGTACCTACCTCCTCCTTCGTTATCCTCTTTATGGTGTCATATCATATTACTCGCAAAATATATGCTGCGTTGTGATGGTACGGCTCGTGAAGTGATCGTCTAAATTATAGCTGTTTATGTAATTGAATAAATTTTAAAGAAATTTTAAACTTACTGTATGGTTAAGAGAATTCGCTACTACTTTTACATACATCCAGGCTGAAGCAGTCATAGCTATCTGGCTACTAGAGGCCGGCGTTAGTGACATCGATTCCGATATTAGGACAAATGAAGTAGCCTCCATTGTACGGGTTTTGTTCCCGTCGTGAACAACCGATCGCCCGCAATCACAGGGGAAGCCTACGCTTGACAGACCAGATGCCAAGCCTCGTACTCGAGTTATAGGGGCGCAGTTGACCCTCTTTCGCTGAGAAGCGATTATTTGCCTCGTATCCGAAGATGAGGACTTAGTTCAATGGGCTAAGAGCCCGCCCCAAACGACCCGGGTCATAGTTTATTTAGGTGTCGGTATGCAAATGAGTTAGGTTTTGATTTGGCCAAATCAAAGGTCGAGGGTCAATCTGCAAGACATGGCGTGTAGTAGAGTGACCAGCAATCGCCGCTGTCACGCCTTTGTAAACGGAATAGTTGTCACGCTACCGACTGCTTCGAGTCAGTTTGGCTATCTAGACTCAGCCTGCATTGTCCTACACTTAAAGGTTAGGCCTTACGATGCCTACCTTAGAAAATATCACCTTTCTCTGCCAATACGCCCTTCGCCTCCAACTGGTCCAGTGCTCGCCGCCCTCAATAGTCAACCGCAGCCAAGTGTGATCCATAGTTATATACTTACGTAGAATGAGCAGGTAAATGTGTAAGCATTCTCCTTCAGATGTCACCCCGCGTTTCCGCGTCAGGTCAATAAGTAGTAACGAGATGTCATGATTTATCCTAGCAAATACCTCCCGACTAATTTAGCACAAATGTCTGACCAAGGTCCATCTCCCATTATCTCTAATTTACTCGACTGACTGCCACACAGTCTAGAATTGACCTAGGTCCAACTAGGTCTCAAGGAAATGATTCGACTGATATCATTTTAGAACGGAAATCGTAATTGAGTATAAGATACGGGTTTTGATATCGGAGGTTCAGTCCTAGCGGTCGCTCTGGCTGTAACAATTATTAAACAATCTGGCGATGTACTATAGGCTTTAAGAGCCATGACCTTAGCGCAAAATCTCCGTTATCAATCCCTAAGGGTGCCTAACGATGGGGTGAAATAAAAATATGAAGTTGTGAAAAATTAGATTTATTTTGTCAAAATTAGTTCATCTAAGTCCCACTTTTAAATAAATTTGCAAAAGAAACTGTCCAATTATTTAGACCATGGTTGATGGGTCACAATCAACCATAGCCGAACATTTCATTCCTAACAGCCATGCTAATAAGAGGGAAAATGAAATGTTCAACCCCAAAACCCTCTTGGCTCCTAAATCTAGTTTATACACACATGCACACAAAGTTTACAGTTTAAATACTAAGAGTTGTCCCTAACTACCAAATTCAAGAGGAACAACAGTAAGAGAGGCTAACCTTCAGTCTTTACTTAAATCTAACAACACAAAAGCACGTATTTACAGCTAGAGTGATTTCACGCTTGCACTCCTCCTTTGATTCTAATTAATAACGGACCATTTCGATTTCTATAGTATTATCTCCACCCGTACGCGGAGTACTGAGGGTCCCACGACACCAAGCATTAACCCTCACACAAAAGTCGGCGCAAAAAAATCACAATTAGGCATGCTACCTGCCTTTCAATAAAATTGTTAACTCACAAATCGAAAGTGGGTCCAGCCGGTGGGGTTTATTACGTCCTTGCTGGTAAAATTTCTCTAATGATGCTCCCGCGTCCATGTTTGCTACTTTTAATGTAAGGCTCTACTGAGTTTAATATGGAAGTGGGATGCGAATCTGAATCACTCTAATCGTTGCGGACAATGATGGTATTGAAGTACATTACCAAATAATTCGCAGTCTATTCGAGCTGCTAGAGTTCGCCAAATGCGCCAACTCGTCTCCTTTCGCAGATCGGGTTGCCTTCCCGCCTCGCTCGTTCGACACAAAAGTTCCTTACACTTTACACTGAACTAAATTAGACTATGACTTTGGGAATACAATTTCTAAGCTAAAAATACAATAGGTACGCTTAGTAGATAAGATCCCAAACGCGCGCTGTGATCTCCAGACGTAAACTGCCCCGAAGCCTCGCTCCAGTCCGAGTCGAGAGGCCTCCTTCCTTGTCCATGCCACACCTCCTGCAATCCAAAAATTCCCCCGCCAGTCAATATGAACAATGTTCGGACACCACCCCGAATTAGTTATGTTTGTCCATTGGTCATTGATTTCAGAGTCAAACGACACGCCCCTAAATTCATTAGAATTATGTCGCTTGCTTGTCACGAAAGACATTAAGATTAATGTCTTAGCAGATGTGCGTAGTTTCAAATTTCTTCCCATTATCCTGGAAAGGTTGCGCAATATAGTTTTATGACGCCCCGTGGTGTTTGTATCTTGAATTGTCTATAGTTAACTCCCCTTTTTTCTAACTTACTTCCTTAGAAATAAATTTAACAACCCGTGAGAAAGCTTGACGGTTAAGAACAATCAATTTCGTAATAAATTTCCGTCACCCTTAAGTCTTAGTGACAATTTAAAATTCCAGCGAAATTGTTTTAGTATTCTAAATAACATCGGGTTATTTATGAGCAGAACAGTATCTATTATATTTTGAATTTACGATTCCCAGACCCTTGCACAGATGCGGTCCCGCTTTCACAATACCAAAAAAAATTATAATAGCCGAATTGACCATCTCACACTCCCCCAAATAGATTTGAATTTGGCCAGGAATTCTATGTTCCCACACATGTCCTAGACCAAATTAAAATATATTTCCAACTCGTTCGTGTGAAACGGCAAGTCTCTGGTTCGTTAGTTCCCACGACTATTCCTTATTCTCCCACACTCATCATAAAACTACTTCGTGGTAATAAAACCCTAAACAGTCTAAGTTCCGCATTGTTGTCCGAGTCGGTTATCCTATTGTGCTTTTTTTTTCTCCAGGTGGCGCTTGCACTTCGCAACCTCTTTGTTAGTCAAGTCCTAATCAACCTTCTACCTGTAGGCCCTACGTTTTTTTTGTAATAACGAAACAGGTGGATTGCATTGTAATTTCCTTCGACCCTGTTAGTGCGCGTGTCTATTAAGGTGTATACATTGTTATATGGCACGGCCCCTATTGTGAAAGGTCCCTTATACAATCGCATGAATTTTTTCGTTAATTTCTTGTCCGCGTCCGATTTAGCGAAAGTTTTAAGTTTCACCAAATCGCCTATTTCGAATTGTATCAATTTATGGTTTTTGTTATAATGGAGTTCCCTACTTTCTGCCGCTTTCATTATATTCTGTCGGGCCTGTTGTCGAATATGTTCGAGATCCTCCGGTGGTTCTCCTACCCCGCCTAAAATGCCGTTTCTGATGTCTGTAGACAATAAGGTCGTTTTTCCCCATACTATCTCATTCGGTGAATAACCCGTTGTGGTGTGTACCACCTGATTATATCAATCCTCTATTTCCGGTAACAGATCTACCCAAGAACGGTGTGATTTGTCGCAATAGGTTCGAAATAGCCTACCTAACTCTTTATTTACTCTCTCCGTCGAGTTCGGCCGCGGATTCCTAACGGATGTATGCGTCAGTTCGATACCTAGCTGCCGCACACCTGCCTCGAAATCCTTTGAAGTGAAGTTAGTGCCCCTATCTGAACATAGCGTCCTAATCCTCATCTGTACATGAAACTTCTTTATGCATGCTAACGTCGCCCTTCCACTTGCTCGACGTAACGGATATAGTCTAATCCATTTGCTATAGGCGTCCTGCACCACAAATATGTATTTGAACCCGAAACGTCCCGCTGGTAATGGTCCATAAATGTCGCAAAACACTTTCTCCCCTATTTCCCTTGCTATTACAGTCTTAATCGGTCCCGTATGCGTTTCCCTCGCGTGCTTCGACTTCTGACACACCTCACAAGCTCTTACGATTTTACCTATTATGCGAGACATATCGGAAAAATAATACCGACGCTTCATTAGCGCATATACCTTGTAACGCCCAAAATGACCTATCTCCTCATGTATGCTAATGATCAAATCTTGTTGTAATTCCTCGGGGACGTACAACCTAAATGTATTCTTATGTATGTCCGTTCTATAAAGAATTCCCTCTTTACGCACATAATACTTCGACTCGGAGGTACCTATAGTCTCCATTCGATTAATTATTTTCCTAGCCGCCTCATCGCGCTCCTGATAATTCCTGATCTCCTTCCACCTGCTCTGTACCACCCGTCCTAACGGTACTTTGAATAGGTTCATCTCAGGCCCTACTGTCTTATTAGTTAATACGTCGGTAGTCCCTTTTATATGCCGGGATAGTACGTCTGCTACCGTGTTGAGTCGTCCTTTCACGTGTTCAACAGTGTAGTCGAACCGCCCTATATAATGTACCCATCGTATCATCCGCGCGCTCAATAATTTACATGTTTGTAAGAATATCAAACTTTTATGATCGGTCCTAATGATTAATCGCGCGCCTCTCAGGTAAGTTTCAAATTTTGACAAGCTGAATATGATCGCCCATAGTTCTTGTTCCGTAACAGTCCATCTACGTTCGGTCTCCGATAGTGACTTACTACAAAACCCTATTACCCTCTCTTCTCCCTCGCTTGTTAACTGATAAACGTAACCCGAAACTCCCAAATTGCTACTATCGGTCTGCAAATAATAAGTCTGTTTAGGATCCGGGTGTGCGAGAAGTATCGTGTCTACAAATAACCTTTTAACCCTTTCAAAACAGTTATTTATCTCCAGTGTCCAGGACCATTTTGTATTTTGTTTCAATAGGTCACACAATGGCCTAACTTCCTCACTATATTTGGAGATAAACTTTCGAAAGTAATTTATTAAGCCCAAAAAAAACCCCGTAATTGTTTCGCCGTCTTTGGTATGGGAAAACTTATTATGGCCTCTACGCGTTCGGGATCCATGCGCACCCCGTCGGTGTTTACTATGTGCCCTAATAATTTTACCTCTATTACACATAAAATCGACATTTCCCTAGTCGGCCCGTAAGTCCCGCGGCTTCTAACCTGCCTAGTATTTGGTCTAGGTGCGCTAAATGCAACCCTATATCCCCTGTAGTAAATATGACAATGACGTCTAGATAGTTCACGCAAAATTCCCGTGTCGAATCCATCGCCCGCGAAAACCCCTCTTACAATAGACATGATTGTCTGAATTTAAGCGTCTTTATTCCTTAAATTCTTACTTAAGTAATCATAAAAAAATGGTACACAAGAGTCGAACTTGATCCTTTAATCCAACGAAACCCCAAGCAAAATTTTGACAATTTTTAAAAAGAAAATGGGAATCGAACCCATTTCGTCGTTCGTTCGTCGAACCTTAAGTAAGAATAGAGCCTGCGCCCTCGCACTCTCTGTGATCAGAACTCTTTAAACGGTTATCAAAAATAACACATTGATTTAATAACACAGGGATTGAACCTGCTCCTTCACAGTCCTACAACTTGAATGTCATATAACACTCAGTAAACCGACAGTAAAATTCGCTCAGGGTTCGAACCTGTATTCCCGCACCCTTAAAACTTAAACCTATACAATTAACTCACACAGGGATCGAACCTGCAGCCCCACAGCCATCGACTAAGTATCCTCATGTTCTTAAGTTTATATTCTCACGTTTATAAAACAAAACCAATAATAAAATACAGCAAAATATGTCAACAGGGATTGAACCTGGTTTCCTTCAATAAATTGTATTTTAACGCTCATTCATTTTGATGTAGATTTGTTGGGAGTCGAACCCACCCAAACCACAACACAATTTATTTATTATAACTAATCTCTTCAATAATCTATCCTACCTCTCTTATAACTGAAATGGCTAACCCTATTAAATAAGCCTAATTTCCAGTAATTCCGACGCAAAACCAATACATACATACTTGCTATTGCACACAATATATGTATAAATTTTATTCCAGTAATGACTAATAGTAACGAATATATTTCGTTTATATATTCTTGGACAGACAGACAGACTCTAGTTCCCTTCGCTTCAGCATAAAACATGAAGCTAAAATATTTTCACCAACCAAAATATCCTAAGACAGACAGACGTAGGATGCGTTCTCAATCGTCAATATGTGATGAAGTATTTTGCGTTAATTAATATTCTTTTAAATATTCTAAGACAGACAGACACACAAATATTACTTTCTTAACTAATGTCCGTATTATACCAAATAATTACGATTTATTTTTATATATTATATTTCGGTAGAACCAACCTTTACAACCGTAAACACTTATTATATTTGACTACGCTTCAACCAAATATGCAATTATCATTATGATGATGATGATGATAGTACCCATGTACTTAAATGATTAAACTACGTTAAACTAATTTCTTATCCCACTCTAAATCGTTGTAACTATTTTAACTGAACTACGTCTTCAACCTAAAAATAGCGTATCACTATTAGCGACCTCCCTCGGTTTCTCAAAATCAGCGAACGTAGTCCAATCCTTCGAGTATAGGTCCATTACCTTACTCGCGTGCCCGGTAATGCACCCTAGCGCTAGTATTTATCTCTCAATCCGACCCATTTACCGCCCTTATATACTTTTTAACCGCTTTGAAAATGCAATAGGGTTGTCGAAAGACTTCGCGTCAAAATTGGGTTGCTAACCGACGGCTATACCACGTATAAATTTCGCGTTTCCCTTCCTCGTAAACATGTCCCGATTGATGCTAATATACTTCTACTATGTACCGTCCTAATCCCGTCATCCGTCAATTTCCCGATAACAAATCTTGCGCAACCTTCCATATAGTAGGGGTAAATTCAAAACAATACACAAGCTCAATAATAGAAAGCAGATAACACAGTAAATGGTTCAATTGTATGCAATTTCGAAAGCACAAAGACAAACTAATCCAAGAAATAGACAAGGATTAGTGTCTCTTCCGCCGCAATCTCCTTCTAAAATCCCTGTAATTTCCATATTTGTAATTATATAGCTCTCCCCCGCTCCCCCAGACGTAAAGTAAATGTAATATAATTTTTACATAATAACATGCGCAATGTGTCTCTGCTCTCCCCCGCTCCCCCAGACCTAAAGTAAATGTAATATAATTTTTACATAATAACATGCGCAATGTGTCTCTGCTCTCCCCCGCTCCCCCAGACCTAAAGTAAATGTAATACAACTCTTACATAATAACATGCGCAATGTGTCTCTTAACCTCTCTCCTGAAATTCCTCTTATATACTCAATTACGATTCCTACGTTGTGTTTATTTTTAAGCTAATATAAATCCAGTCGTATCGTTAATCGCGAATACGTACATGGATCCTTGGTCACGCGGCATCAAATTCTGTGATGGTACGGCTCGTGAAGTGATCGTCTAAATTATAGCTGTTTATGTAATTGAATAAATTTTAAAGAAATTTTAAACTTACTGTATGGTTAAGAGAATTCGCTACTACTTTTACATACATCCAGGCTGAAGCAGTCATAGCTATCTGGCTACTAGAGGCCGGCGTTAGTGACATCGATTCCGATATTAGGACAAATGAAGTAGCCTCCATTGTACGGGTTTTGTTCCCGTCGTGAACAACCGATCGCCCGCAATCACAGGGGAAGCCTACGCTTGACAGACCAGATGCCAAGCCTCGTACTCGAGTTATAGGGGCGCAGTTGACCCTCTTTCGCTGAGAAGCGATTATTTGCCTCGTATCCGAAGATGAGGACTTAGTTCAATGGGCTAAGAGCCCGCCCCAAACGACCCGGGTCATAGTTTATTTAGGTGTCGGTATGCAAATGAGTTAGGTTTTGATTTGGCCAAATCAAAGGTCGAGGGTCAATCTGCAAGACATGGCGTGTAGTAGAGTGACCAGCAATCGCCGCTGTCACGCCTTTGTAAACGGAATAGTTGTCACGCTACCGACTGCTTCGAGTCAGTTTGGCTATCTAGACTCAGCCTGCATTGTCCTACACTTAAAGGTTAGGCCTTACGATGCCTACCTTAGAAAATATCACCTTTCTCTGCCAATACGCCCTTCGCCTCCAACTGGTCCAGTGCTCGCCGCCCTCAATAGTCAACCGCAGCCAAGTGTGATCCATAGTTATATACTTACGTAGAATGAGCAGGTAAATGTGTAAGCATTCTCCTTCAGATGTCACCCCGCGTTTCCGCGTCAGGTCAATAAGTAGTAACGAGATGTCATGATTTATCCTAGCAAATACCTCCCGACTAATTTAGCACAAATGTCTGACCAAGGTCCATCTCCCATTATCTCTAATTTACTCGACTGACTGCCACACAGTCTAGAATTGACCTAGGTCCAACTAGGTCTCAAGGAAATGATTCGACTGATATCATTTTAGAACGGAAATCGTAATTGAGTATAAGATACGGGTTTTGATATCGGAGGTTCAGTCCTAGCGGTCGCTCTGGCTGTAACAATTATTAAACAATCTGGCGATGTACTATAGGCTTTAAGAGCCATGACCTTAGCGCAAAATCTCCGTTATCAATCCCTAAGGGTGCCTAACGATGGGGTGAAATAAAAATATGAAGTTGTGAAAAATTAGATTTATTTTGTCAAAATTAGTTCATCTAAGTCCCACTTTTAAATAAATTTGCAAAAGAAACTGTCCAATTATTTAGACCATGGTTGATGGGTCACAATCAACCATAGCCGAACATTTCATTCCTAACAGCCATGCTAATAAGAGGGAAAATGAAATGTTCAACCCCAAAACCCTCTTGGCTCCTAAATCTAGTTTATACACACATGCACACAAAGTTTACAGTTTAAATACTAAGAGTTGTCCCTAACTACCAAATTCAAGAGGAACAACAGTAAGAGAGGCTAACCTTCAGTCTTTACTTAAATCTAACAACACAAAAGCACGTATTTACAGCTAGAGTGATTTCACGCTTGCACTCCTCCTTTGATTCTAATTAATAACGGACCATTTCGATTTCTATAGTATTATCTCCACCCGTACGCGGAGTACTGAGGGTCCCACGACACCAAGCATTAACCCTCACACAAAAGTCGGCGCAAAAAAATCACAATTAGGCATGCTACCTGCCTTTCAATAAAATTGTTAACTCACAAATCGAAAGTGGGTCCAGCCGGTGGGGTTTATTACGTCCTTGCTGGTAAAATTTCTCTAATGATGCTCCCGCGTCCATGTTTGCTACTTTTAATGTAAGGCTCTACTGAGTTTAATATGGAAGTGGGATGCGAATCTGAATCACTCTAATCGTTGCGGACAATGATGGTATTGAAGTACATTACCAAATAATTCGCAGTCTATTCGAGCTGCTAGAGTTCGCCAAATGCGCCAACTCGTCTCCTTTCGCAGATCGGGTTGCCTTCCCGCCTCGCTCGTTCGACACAAAAGTTCCTTACACTTTACACTGAACTAAATTAGACTATGACTTTGGGAATACAATTTCTAAGCTAAAAATACAATAGGTACGCTTAGTAGATAAGATCCCAAACGCGCGCTGTGATCTCCAGACGTAAACTGCCCCGAAGCCTCGCTCCAGTCCGAGTCGAGAGGCCTCCTTCCTTGTCCATGCCACACCTCCTGCAATCCAAAAATTCCCCCGCCAGTCAATATGAACAATGTTCGGACACCACCCCGAATTAGTTATGTTTGTCCATTGGTCATTGATTTCAGAGTCAAACGACACGCCCCTAAATTCATTAGAATTATGTCGCTTGCTTGTCACGAAAGACATTAAGATTAATGTCTTAGCAGATGTGCGTAGTTTCAAATTTCTTCCCATTATCCTGGAAAGGTTGCGCAATATAGTTTTATGACGCCCCGTGGTGTTTGTATCTTGAATTGTCTATAGTTAACTCCCCTTTTTTCTAACTTACTTCCTTAGAAATAAATTTAACAACCCGTGAGAAAGCTTGACGGTTAAGAACAATCAATTTCGTAATAAATTTCCGTCACCCTTAAGTCTTAGTGACAATTTAAAATTCCAGCGAAATTGTTTTAGTATTCTAAATAACATCGGGTTATTTATGAGCAGAACAGTATCTATTATATTTTGAATTTACGATTCCCAGACCCTTGCACAGATGCGGTCCCGCTTTCACAATACCAAAAAAAATTATAATAGCCGAATTGACCATCTCAGCGTGTATATTTGATATAACCGCAAACTTTACGGGGTCTTAGTATGTGCTCTTATTAATATATTGATCCGTAAATTATGAAAATAAAATATTTTTTCCATATAAAATAATTCAGCACGCAATGTGTTTGTTCTTGTTTGTTGACACTTAACATCGTGATGTCACAACTGTCACTATAATAACTATTAATAAGTGTACGCCATACATTGCTGCACAGAAAATTTTCAAAACTTAATTACGCTATGGCAGTTCATGGTAAATTAATAATTGTTTATATCAGATTATAGCAACTAAAATCGTCTAGTTCCAATTTGCGGTTATATCAAATAAACACGCTGTATATAAGTGCGAATTATTTGGTAATGTACTTCAATACCATCATTGTCCGCAACGATTAGAGTGATTCAGATTCGCATCCCACTTCCATATTAAACTCAGTAGAGCCTTACATTAAAAGTAGCAAACATGGACGCGGGAGCATCATTAGAGAAATTTTACCAGCAAGGACGTAATAAACCCCACCGGCTGGACCCACTTTCGATTTGTGAGTTAACAATTTTATTGAAAGGCAGGTAGCATGCCTAATTGTGATTTTTTTGCGCCGACTTTTGTGTGAGGGTTAATGCTTGGTGTCGTGGGACCCTCAGTACTCCGCGTACGGGTGGAGATAATACTATAGAAATCGAAATGGTCCGTTATTAATTAGAATCAAAGGAGGAGTGCAAGCGTGAAATCACTCTAGCTGTAAATACGTGCTTTTGTGTTGTTAGATTTAAGTAAAGACTGAAGGTTAGCCTCTCTTACTGTTGTTCCTCTTGAATTTGGTAGTTAGGGACAACTCTTAGTATTTAAACTGTAAACTTTGTGTGCATGTGTGTATAAACTAGATTTAGGAGCCAAGAGGGTTTTGGGGTTGAACATTTCATTTTCCCTCTTATTAGCATGGCTGTTAGGAATGAAATGTTCGGCTATGGTTGATTGTGACCCATCAACCATGGTCTAAATAATTGGACAGTTTCTTTTGCAAATTTATTTAAAAGTGGGACTTAGATGAACTAATTTTGACAAAATAAATCTAATTTTTCACAACTTCATATTTTTATTTCACCCCATCGTTAGGCACCCTTAGGGATTGATAACGGAGATTTTGCGCTAAGGTCATGGCTCTTAAAGCCTATAGTACATCGCCAGATTGTTTAATAATTGTTACAGCCAGAGCGACCGCTAGGACTGAACCTCCGATATCAAAACCCGTATCTTATACTCAATTACGATTTCCGTTCTAAAATGATATCAGTCGAATCATTTCCTTGAGACCTAGTTGGACCTAGGTCAATTCTAGACTGTGTGGCAGTCAGTCGAGTAAATTAGAGATAATGGGAGATGGACCTTGGTCAGACATTTGTGCTAAATTAGTCGGGAGGTATTTGCTAGGATAAATCATGACATCTCGTTACTACTTATTGACCTGACGCGGAAACGCGGGGTGACATCTGAAGGAGAATGCTTACACATTTACCTGCTCATTCTACGTAAGTATATAACTATGGATCACACTTGGCTGCGGTTGACTATTGAGGGCGGCGAGCACTGGACCAGTTGGAGGCGAAGGGCGTATTGGCAGAGAAAGGTGATATTTTCTAAGGTAGGCATCGTAAGGCCTAACCTTTAAGTGTAGGACAATGCAGGCTGAGTCTAGATAGCCAAACTGACTCGAAGCAGTCGGTAGCGTGACAACTATTCCGTTTACAAAGGCGTGACAGCGGCGATTGCTGGTCACTCTACTACACGCCATGTCTTGCAGATTGACCCTCGACCTTTGATTTGGCCAAATCAAAACCTAACTCATTTGCATACCGACACCTAAATAAACTATGACCCGGGTCGTTTGGGGCGGGCTCTTAGCCCATTGAACTAAGTCCTCATCTTCGGATACGAGGCAAATAATCGCTTCTCAGCGAAAGAGGGTCAACTGCGCCCCTATAACTCGAGTACGAGGCTTGGCATCTGGTCTGTCAAGCGTAGGCTTCCCCTGTGATTGCGGGCGATCGGTTGTTCACGACGGGAACAAAACCCGTACAATGGAGGCTACTTCATTTGTCCTAATATCGGAATCGATGTCACTAACGCCGGCCTCTAGTAGCCAGATAGCTATGACTGCTTCAGCCTGGATGTATGTAAAAGTAGTAGCGAATTCTCTTAACCATACAGTAAGTTTAAAATTTCTTTAAAATTTATTCAATTACATAAACAGCTATAATTTAGACGATCACTTCACGAGCCGTACCATCACAGAATTTGATGCCGCGTGACCAAGGATCCATGTACGTATTCGCGATTAACGATACGACTGGATTTATATTAGCTTAAAAATAAACACAACGTAGGAATCGTAATTGAGTATATAAGAGGAATTTCAGGAGAGAGGTTAAGAGACACATTGCGCATGTTATTATGTAAGAGTTGTATTACATTTACTTTAGGTCTGGGGGAGCGGGGGAGAGCAGAGACACATTGCGCATGTTATTATGTAAAAATTATATTACATTTACTTTAGGTCTGGGGGAGCGGGGGAGAGCAGAGACACATTGCGCATGTTATTATGTAAAAATTATATTACATTTACTTTACGTCTGGGGGAGCGGGGGAGAGCTATATAATTACAAATATGGAAATTACAGGGATTTTAGAAGGAGATTGCGGCGGAAGAGACACTAATCCTTGTCTATTTCTTGGATTAGTTTGTCTTTGTGCTTTCGAAATTGCATACAATTGAACCATTTACTGTGTTATCTGCTTTCTATTATTGAGCTTGTGTATTGTTTTGAATTTACCCCTACTATATGGAAGGTTGCGCAAGATTTGTTATCGGGAAATTGACGGATGACGGGATTAGGACGGTACATAGTAGAAGTATATTAGCATCAATCGGGACATGTTTACGAGGAAGGGAAACGCGAAATTTATACGTGGTATAGCCGTCGGTTAGCAACCCAATTTTGACGCGAAGTCTTTCGACAACCCTATTGCATTTTCAAAGCGGTTAAAAAGTATATAAGGGCGGTAAATGGGTCGGATTGAGAGATAAATACTAGCGCTAGGGTGCATTACCGGGCACGCGAGTAAGGTAATGGACCTATACTCGAAGGATTGGACTACGTTCGCTGATTTTGAGAAACCGAGGGAGGTCGCTAATAGTGATACGCTATTTTTAGGTTGAAGACGTAGTTCAGTTAAAATAGTTACAACGATTTAGAGTGGGATAAGAAATTAGTTTAACGTAGTTTAATCATTTAAGTACATGGGTACTATCATCATCATCATCATAATGATAATTGCATATTTGGTTGAAGCGTAGTCAAATATAATAAGTGTTTACGGTTGTAAAGGTTGGTTCTACCGAAATATAATATATAAAAATAAATCGTAATTATTTGGTATAATACGGACATTAGTTAAGAAAGTAATATTTGTGTGTCTGTCTGTCTTAGAATATTTAAAAGAATATTAATTAACGCAAAATACTTCATCACATATTGACGATTGAGAACGCATCCTACGTCTGTCTGTCTTAGGATATTTTGGTTGGTGAAAATATTTTAGCTTCATGTTTTATGCTGAAGCGAAGGGAACTAGAGTCTGTCTGTCTGTCCAAGAATATATAAACGAAATATATTCGTTACTATTAGTCATTACTGGAATAAAATTTATACATATATTGTGTGCAATAGCAAGTATGTATGTATTGGTTTTGCGTCGGAATTACTGGAAATTAGGCTTATTTAATAGGGTTAGCCATTTCAGTTATAAGAGAGGTAGGATAGATTATTGAAGAGATTAGTTATAATAAATAAATTGTGTTGTGGTTTGGGTGGGTTCGACTCCCAACAAATCTATCATTTAAGTCCCCCAATATTGCTATAAGTAAGTTTTACTTATAAGCGTCTTGCACTTGCTGTTAATAGTCGAATGTCGGCCATCCACGAAGACGAAGAGTGGTACGGGTGAAATCCGTGATGGTTCCGTACCATAAAAATGCCTGTGAAGATGATAGTTTTAATAATGAAGATAATTTAGAAATGTATGCTTTTGACCTAAATTCAATAAAGTCACTATATGTAAAATTTAATTTCCGTGCTTTACAATTAGCTGGAAAGAATATACTTGTTGGTGGTACGGTTGACATTTTGTTTACGTATATTTATTTGTACGTTATACAACGCACATCTTTAGTACCAGTTATAAAAAAAATACAACCAAATAGAGAACCTCCTCTATTTTGAAGTCGCTTGAAATATTACCTACCCTGAATATTTAATAGTGTATAATTCAAATTGATATCCTATCAATTTCATCACGGTTCACTTTAGTCAAAAAGAACCCTAAAGATAAAAATGGCGATCTTAATTATTTTCTATAATAGCATGACATAGAACAAATGGTTTTATAAAGGTCCTGGCGCGTGCAATTAAAGTGCATCCGATCCGCCATAAGCGCAATGGCTACTTTGTTCATATAATTATCGAAAAAATAAACAATTGTATAATATTTAATATTAAACTGTTCACGAGGGGCATGAAAACAAGCTTTCTAGCGTAATGTAAATTATCAATAAAATTAATTTCGCCAGCAAAGTATCTGGGCATCCTTCTCTAAATAACATTTTAAGTTTAACACTTAATCACATTTTGGAAACATGATATGGTCAATACTTACACTTTTCCATGTTTTACTTCATTTTTATTATGACACATCACTTGGCACGAAGTAAGAACAAACGAATTCATCATGCCCTATAGCGCTATTCCCGCTGGCCACAAAAGGATCAATTACTCCAGTAATGGCATGCGCCAGATCGTTATAGGACTAATTGTGCTTATTAAGTGCGTTTTCCGGATACTTATAGGAGCATTTTATCTTGTAAGTGCACCTAACAAGATGTTTTTAAAATTGAATTGCACTCTACTGGACTCTTATAAAACTACTATAAGACGTAATAGCACTATAAACTGGGCCAAAACACGGTTTTGTAGTAGTTTATTGGAGCTCTATAGGACTAATAAATACATGGTCCTAGAACGTTTACACGACTAAATTTTGCTACTTGGGAAGCTAGTTGCTTGCGAGCTGCGGGTTTCTAGTATACTTCTTTAAGGCAGTGCTGACGTGTTTTAAAGTTTACACTGAAATCACTAGTTACCCTCGGACGCTCCGAAAAATAGTTTTTATTTAAAATGTTTAGCAGATAAATTATATCTATAGGAACAAAATGATTAATAAACTAATGCTGAATACGGGAACACATTTGAAATCATAGTATCCAGACCCAATATCCAGTTATGATTTTTTATTTCAACAAATCTGGCAAGCGGACGCTCCCAGTGAACGTCAATTTTTGTAATAACTTTTTTTTATTGTCATGTTAATGAATTAATGGGCGGCTGTTGATACTCTTGTAATTTACTACCTATACAGGGTGATCAATCCAAATGGGTCAGTAGCGAGAAGTCAGAAACTATAAAAGAAATCTGTTCTTACTTTGTAGGAACCAATGGCATAGCGTCGATTTTAGGTCGAACGTCAGTATTTATAAAAGGAAAAATGTGGTATTTCCAGATTAAAAAAGAATCGATAAAAAAATCTATTAAAAATATGAGATACGATGACGTCACGATCACGATCACGATTGAGTTGACTTGTACCTACTGCAATACGGCAAGGACATTGTGAAAGTCAAAATAACTAAATATGAATAACTTTCACAGGTGTCATATTTTCGCAATCGAATTGTTTATTGAAGTACAAGAGCTCTATTTGAAATTGAAATGGTTTCCGAATTTACATCCTCCTCCTTGTGGTTCCTCATTGTCGTGACCTCCACGAGTTGTTTTGTGGATGATCGCTTTCCACTTGCTGCGGTCTTCAGCGTTGTTTAAAACCTCGTGGACTTTCAAATTACAATTATCTCGGATCTGATCTGTCCAGCGCATAGGGCTTCTTCCTCTTGGTCGCCTTCCCTGCACTTTCCCTATCACCAGGAGCATTTCCAGGGTGTTGTTTTACTTTCTGGCTAGGTGCCAGAAGAATTCGAAGATCCTGCGGAGACAGATTGTCGATAGAATAACGGTGACTCCCACTCCAAATTAACATAGTTCGTAATATTAGTATGTCCCAATTTGGTATAAGACCTCAGAAAAAGTCTCATCAAAGAGCTGGCAGCTTCCTCGCACAACGCATCAGCATTGCGATTCAGCGAGGAAATGCTGCCAGCGTCTTCGGGACCATGCCGCGGGGGCACAGTTTTATAGATTTATTTTAGATTTTATTTCTTTAGTTTTGTCGTTTTAGTTTTAATTTTATTTAAGGGCATTTCTCAGGAGTGGCATTTTTAAGTGTCCGGGCTTGAAATTGGTTAAATTTACGATCGAATATTTCTGAATAAAATCAAGCTAGTACCTAACGGTTTGTTTCGTCTGGCGAGCTATGTAAACATTTCATGATAATTCATTAACATGACAATAAAAAAAAGTTATTACAAAAATTGACGTTCACTGGGAGCGTCCGCTTGCCAGATTTGTTGAAATAAAAAATCATAACTGGATATTGGGTCTGGATACTATGATTTCAAATGTGTTCCCGTATTCAGCATTAGTTTATTAATCATTTTGTTCCTATAGATATAATTTATCTGCTAAACATTTTAAATAAAAACTATTTTTCGGAGCGTCCGAGGGTAACTAGTGATTTCAGTGTAAACTTTAAAACACGTCAGCACTGCCTTAAAGAAGTATACTAGAAACCCGCAGCTCGCAAGCAACTAGCTTCCCAAGTAGCAAAATTTAGTCGTGTAAACGTTCTAGGACCATGTATTTATTAGTCCTATAGAGCTCCAATAAACTACTACAAAACCGTGTTTTGGCCCAGTTTATAGTGCTATTACGTCTTATAGTAGTTTTATAAGAGTCCAGTAGAGTGCAATTCAATTTTAAAAACATCTTGTTAGGTGCACTTACAAGATAAAATGCTCCTATAAGTATCCGGAAAACGCACTTAATAAGCACAATTAGTCCTATAACGATCTGGCGCATGCCATTACTGGAGTAATTGATCCTTTTGTGGCCAGCGGGAATAGCGCTATAGGGCATGATGAATTCGTTTGTTCTTACTTCGTGCCAAGTGATGTGTCATAATAAAAATGAAGTAAAACATGGAAAAGTGTAAGTATTGACCATATCATGTTTCCAAAATGTGATTAAGTGTTAAACTTAAAATGTTATTTAGAGAAGGATGCCCAGATACTTTGCTGGCGAAATTAATTTTATTGATAATTTACATTACGCTAGAAAGCTTGTTTTCATGCCCCTCGTGAACAGTTTAATATTAAATATTATACAATTGTTTATTTTTTCGATAATTATATGAACAAAGTAGCCATTGCGCTTATGGCGGATCGGATGCACTTTAATTGCACGCGCCAGGACCTTTATAAAACCATTTGTTCTATGTCATGCTATTATAGAAAATAATTAAGATCGCCATTTTTATCTTTAGGGTTCTTTTTGACTAAAGTGAACCGTGATGAAATTGATAGGATATCAATTTGAATTATACACTATTAAATATTCAGGGTAGGTAATATTTCAAGCGACTTCAAAATAGAGGAGGTTCTCTATTTGGTTGTATTTTTTTTATAACTGGTACTAAAGATGTGCGTTGTATAACGTACAAATAAATATACGTAAACAAAATGTCAACCGTACCACCAACAAGTATATTCTTTCCAGCTAATTGTAAAGCACGGAAATTAAATTTTACATATAGTGACTTTATTGAATTTAGGTCAAAAGCATACATTTCTAAATTATCTTCATTATTAAAACTATCATCTTCACAGGCATTTTTATGGTACGGAACCATCACGGATTTCACCCGTACCACTCTTCGTCTTCGTGGATGGCCGACATTCGACTATTAACAGCAAGTGCAAGACGCTTATAAGTAAAACTTACTTATAGCAATCATATAATATGCTAGTTTAGTGCCAATAATCTTTTAAAAGTAGCGACCGGGTTAAATCAGTCCTATAAATTTGTTATCCTATAGTGACTTTTTCTATAACAGTTATAGGATTATACATCCTATAAAAAAAAGAAGTAAGACGGTAATAGAAGTGAACATTTTACTAAATGTGTTTATAGGACCAAACTATACACACTGGTAACAGTTTTATAAAACGCGCTTATAAGCCTGCCTATCCTCCTGACGACCAGCATTCATAATTTGTCAATTTAATTTTAGCCTTATGACACATAGTTGACAGTTAACTATTCATTGTAGTTTATGTACTATGTGTAGGACGCGGGAAGTCAGGAGGCTATACCCTATACCAACATTTTCTATGACACTTATAGGATTATACATCCTATGAAAGAAAGAAGTAAAACGGTAAAAGGAGTAAACATTTTACTAAATGCGTTTATAAGACTATTCTAGACACATTGGTAACAGTTTTATAAAGTGTGCTTATAAGCCTGTATGGCTTATAAGACACTTATAAAGTTATCCTATAGAAGTTAGAGAGACTAAGTTATAGGATTGATGGCTCTTGCACCTCAAATAGTCATGTACAATGTTGTTATAAGATAGTTGGTCAAATTTATAACCTTTATAAGACTCCTACAAGACAATTCGAGATAATGGTCATAGACAAGACGGCTATAGAACGGCTATAAGATGTTAAATCTTATATAGCGGGTCTTACAGGAGTGTTTTGCTACTTGGGTTCAGTTGTGTTCTCACCGCCGCCGAGAGTAGACGTCGGCTCAATGGCTTTTAGGTAGAGTTCGTGTGGGTTCGTTCGTCATTCGGTGGATTTGGTTACGTGTTTTGTTGAATTCGGTGGAACAATTTGTGTTGTTCAGTAATTGTGTGTCTGCAATTTTATAAGTGAATAAACTATCTCCGGGAGAATGTTAGTCCATAATAATTTGTTCGTGTCTATATTACTTTTAGTATTCCTTAAATCGATAAAAAACATTAAATTTTGAAATCGGTGGAATTGATTTCCATTGATTCGGTGTAATTTTTGACCACTGAAGTCAATAAAAATTGCCACCGCTATCAATTTTTACTATAAAACCAACTGGTTTTACATTATTTCTATATTGCCATGCCCCTCAATCGGTTCTTCAATGCTTATAATCGTGATTTTGTTAATGCAGCATAGTTCTGACTGTGCTTCTTTTGTTTACTAATTTCGGTGGGTTGCTGTTCGTTAGGCTGCTTTCACCGGCATCTCATTGGAATTTTAGCACATGGTTTACCCATCTCGTTGAACTGGTGCCTCAGGGTATTATGCCTCAACAGCCTGACACTACAAATATTCCTAAGGGTCGTCATTTCAGCGAGCTACACATCTAAAACTCTGAAGTATTGAGCCTTTGATTTCGGTGATTGTAAAATCTTAAACCGTGAAACATGCCAACTTTGCCCGCTTTTTTCGTAAAAACCCGAATTTCTCTCTTTTTTTCTATGACGAGATAAAGTTTTTTTTGTCTAACGCATCCATCGTATTCATATGCATGCGTTTGTTACGAGAAACAATTTTTTAATCTACATTTAACCAACTTTTTTATCAATTTTCACCTCGGGTAAAGTTATCTCAACTTTTGCCAACATTGCCCAAATCGATTATTTCCGTAACTATAGCCCCTACAACGTTAAGATAAGGATCAGTATAAAATCTGGGGTAATAATGGCGTTCCACGTAAATATCTTGGTCTTAACTATACAAACACGTGTGCAATATGGGTGGGCAATGTTACATAGGTATTTTGTTTTACTCCATACAAGCCGAATCAAGCAGTTTGAAATTGTCAGGGTTGTCACTTTTGGTTGAGTAAACCATTTATACCAATACCATTATCAAAGTGAAAAATGTATGCTTAATATTGGGTACTAATAGTTAGGCGGTTATTTTTTTACTCCACGTTTGAATAATCTAAATAAAAATTGTCATAATTGAATATTCTATGTTTTTTTTTGTTTTATGGACATGACATGACATGACATGCAGCTATGCTAAAAGTACAACGGCCTAATAGAAATACAATTTACCTTACCTTAAATACATAACCCTCCTTTATGTACGCAGTCAGGTAAAATTACGACAAGGTGACAACCCTAACCCTTTTTTTAGTCTGGGCAATGTTAGCATTCATAGGTTAGCATGTTACTAGATAACATTGCCCACCATCATAACTCTGGTTTTAATATGTATTTTTAGTACAAACTACAGTAAAAATGATCTACAGTTCTTATTTTATAACAAGCAATAAGATACATTCACCTGAGGCTTCCCCATTCTGTAAAAACTACACCAGAACTTCACCTAGAATTGGCCCGCCAAATCACGCACCTTATTCAACTAGTCCCAACACGTTACGGAATGAAGTTGCGCGCAAATGTGATTCCCAGTGATACCACAGATATAATCTATTTTCCACTAAAAATAGTAGTGTCGCCATAATCATCTTGAAATTGTCTACAGTAACGATTCTTTTTGTAAGTAGCGTTTTGGGCAAAGTTCCCTGTGGAGGCAAAGTTGGCGTATTTCACGGAATATCTTATGAACCACTAAGTTCAGAAGAGGGCCTTTGCTACCAATATTTTTTTTTAATTAGGCCCTTTTTATATATTAAAGTCACGAATCAAAAATATGAAAAATAAAATTGACCACCGAAGTCAAGCAAAATACCTCGGCCCGGAGAATCGCCCTTAATTGTCCGTTTTGAAATATTAAATTATTGTTATGTTTGATTATTTGGTACAGGGATAAGTGGATATTCAAAGATGGTTACGATAGGTATTTTATACTCAAGTACGGTTCAGTAAGTTTTTCGGACGTAAGGTGCCTTTTATACCCTAACAAAGTGTCGGCTCAGGGATAGTGGCGCACCTTTCGTATGGCAATAATGTGCATACGTCATATATTTGTATTATTAAACTTCAGTAGCCATTTGTCAATAATTTGTCATTAACCAAATCCAAAACATTGTTTACCGGAATACTGCTCAATCCTTCGTTCTTCTTGCGAAATACATAATAAAATTGAAAAAAACTTGACTTTCATCACTAAGGATTAAAAGGATAGTTTTGGCTTTATTTTACAAAACATAGTTGAAATTTGCGGAATATTTAATTCTGTTTTCTTTTTGTTTACATCAGTGACATTCACCGATTTCAAGGTCAGTTACCAAAAGTCTGTCGTTACCAGGAAAATAAATTAGTAGGTACAACTAAAAATATGCAATATGGCGTGGGTTGGGAACCCACCCTGATGGGCTAGTTGTTATAAATTGATGTCATTGTGGCGTTTGTTATAATTCAATTTCTACATTTAATTTAGCTAATGAGCATTCTGGGACGTCGGTCGATCGATTACCATTAAATTGATATTTAAGTAGTCTAAACTTTCCATTTCGTGTTGAAATTACAATTAGTTATTTGCATACAAATCTAGTGCTTCCCTTTAGATGTATAGAATAGTGGAATGTAAGACATCTTCCACCGACATATAAAAAGGAGGTTCACAAGTCAACGCATATGTTTTTAATTCAGAACTCCGTAATTTATATAAAACTAGCGGCGCCGCGCGGTGTTACCCGCTCGTCCCACGGGAACACTATATTTTCGGGATAAATAGTAGCCTTTGTGTTAATCCAGGGTGTCAGCTAACTGTAGGCAACGACCGCGTCCGTCGGTCGTCTACACTGGCAACTCTGGAAGCTCAGGGATGAGCTGTACGGAGCGAACGGACTGGATAGGGGATAGGCGTAAACTAAGCTAACACGTACGAGTAACGAAAGGAAAAACGAAGTAGATCAAACGAAAATATATTTAACACAAATTAACAACAATAAACGGATCGGAGTAACATTAACAAATTAACACTTAACTAATTTAGTCTCTGTCTAATTAACACTAAAATCGCAGACCGATGGTACTACGGTACACAAACTAAAATCGCGGACCAATGCTACTACGCTATACAGATACTACAAGATGGCTATAAAGTGGATAGAGTAATGCGACTAGAACCAAAAATGACCCTCTTTTATACAAATCAAACAATGTCAGGGGGGCCCGCCCTTTTTCTATAAAATCTAATTACTTAAAACATATAATACTTAGCTTCCTGCGTCCAGTTCTAAGAAGCAGCATTCCGCTCCGCACAAAACTGGGGATCTATACCTAAGGCGTACGTGATATCCAGGCTCACGTACGCAGCGCCAGCGTGGTACGCCCTAGTGGCTGCCACCAGTCGCAAAAAGATCAGCGCGCAAGAAAACCTGGCACTAAGGACAATAACAGATTCCGATTCCGAAGGTATGTGCGGAATGAACATATTCAGAAGGCACTGGAATGGGAGAACTTGGACGCATTCGTGGGTCGGCTTGCAAAACGCATGTTCGAGCAAGCAGACAAATCCCGTCACGTGCTGCTTCAAGGCATCGTGCCGCTGCACACAAGACCACCGGATGTACGATGGCGCCCTCTACCGAGGCAGCTATACCACACAGAGTAAAAGCTGGGGCCATCGAACAGGCAACCACTTCTCCAACATGAAGCCGCTCAAACAACAACAAAAGAAGAAGAAGAAGAAAAACAGGAGACTTCAAGAGTCAGCGGTACCACGCAGACGCCAAGAAGGCACTCCAAAGACACCAATCCCAAATCGGGAACATAAAGACCAGCCCGTAGTTACGGGCTGCGAACCCGCAACAGCCTAAGTGCGTAATTCGCAGAAAAGGCCTCCCCACACTCTCGGCGAGAGAGAGTGAGATGATGACAGATCGATCGCACGTCTTTATTTATCGATTTGCCGTGCTCTCGGAAGGTTACGCACGGTACAATATTTAATGAATTTACTTGTTTTAATATAAATTAAATATAAAGATTTATTCATTAAACTTTCAATTTAATAAAAAAAAAAACCTTAACATTTGCATCAGGATGTGTACAAAGATAACTCATTTGTTTTCGTCTACGAATAGAAAGTTTACGATAAGTCATCTTTGTTATGATTTTATTTACTATGACGGGAGCTTTTTACATAAATAAGTTATTATACGAGGGAAAATAAGCATTTGGCTCTTTTACGGGCGACGATCTTAATTCTAGTTTTTCTAAATAATTAATATTTATTTATCAAAACTCGTGAGACATATTTAATTATTGTATTAATCGGTTTACACTCACGTGAAATTGTCAGGCATGTCGGCCATTCCTGACAATTTCACGTGAGTGTAAACCGCTTAATACGATAATTAAATATTTATTTGCGGCCAAGCCTGTTCGCGGAGCCCCGCGCCAGGACACAGTTGTTGAGCCGAGCACCCTTTGTCAGGGCACTTCGTACCCTTAACCGGGTAGCAATGGTAATCGATTTATTTCACTGTGCTCTGAGCGAATTCACAAAAGCAACCCTTTATGTTTTATGCTATACTTAGTAGGATAATTTAATGTTATTTTAGTCGTGTTTTTTAATATAATGGGAATGGTAATAAAAATGTATATGTATATGTGTAATCGTAAGTGCCTATATATATCATCTAGTTTTAAATCTCCACACTATCGTATTAGGTTAAGACCTGTAAAGATAGCTGTATGTTGTTTAAATAAAAAAAAAATAAAAAAAAAAATAAAAAAAATATTTATTTTTTCACTTGAAGATTAAATGTTTCGCCATGCTGTCCGTAACAGCTAACTTCATACCAAAATATATCAAAATTGGTCCTGCCGTTTCACCGTGAAGAATTAACACACATACGCATAAATACACACACACTTTCGCCTTTATAATATAAGTCTGATAAAATAGTCACCATACAGTCTGTTGGTCAGAACTTCTTTGTCCTCTCATTACATTGAAATGACTAGATGGATTTTAACCAATTTTGATGGGGGATAAAAGGAGGTAAAGGTTAAAGGATACTGTGCCATTCGCATTTTATACCTGTCTCGCTCGCTCTTACGCGACACAGATAAGAACCTCTCAATTTTCACCCAAACCCCAATCGCAATCTGAGAGCTCATGGACTGTATAAGTAATTATAATATTTTAAACCTTTGATACAAAGATCAAAGCTTAAAGAATAATTAAAAATTGGGCAAGTGCGAGCCCGACTCGCGCATGAAGGGTTCCGTACCTATACATATGTATATATAATCTATAACAAGTTTGTTGTATGGGAGCCCCCCTTAAATATTTATTTTATTTTATTTTTAGTATTTGTTGTTATAGCGGCAATAGAAATACATCATCTGTGAAAATTTCAACTCGTCGCCTCGCGAAAACAGGGTTCCATGTGATACTTACACAGGTTTTCAAGAACAGAGAAATGAAATTTTGCATTTTAAATATATACTTATTTTTACTTTTTTGTAAGCAACAGTGATTGAAGAAAGACAATGATATGCAACTTTATCGATTAAAATACAAAAATGTGTTTGTAGCAAACGCCAAATAAGTTTATTTGTTAAATTCGTATTTATAAGGTTCTATCTGAAATTAGTAAGTACTGCTGCGGGCTTGTAAAACAACAAGGTGCTATGTGAGCTGGAACCTTGGAACCCTTATGTTCATTGCGATTAGAACTTTGAGACTTTAGCCGTCAAATTACAGGTAATAGAATTAATACAAATTTCAGAAAATATAAAAAAAATATAGGCATATAACAAAATAAAATAAATTAATGCATCTTCATATTGTAATAATTATTGTGCATGTATGTCGGCGAGGGCGACTAAGAATTTTCAAAATGCTAGCATATTCTGTTTCATGCCAACTGGTTTTGTAAGACACAGTGAAATAACACTGTGTGAACTTCAATGCAACTACTTTTGTGTAGAGAATTGTACCATAATTCAGAAATTTTGTGCAGTTACTGTAATCAAAAAAGTCATCCCTCTGCATTTGGTTAACATTGGAGGGCTTTTTCAAATCAACTTTCGTTAGCAAGCGAAGAAGAAGTGATGAATAAAATTCAGCAGCAGACATAGTTCTGTCAATGCATGAATGAGCAGCATCTACTTCCTGCACAGCAGAATGTCCGGGGGTTGAATATTTTAGCTCTATAGATTCAATGTAGTCATGTTCCTTCAAAAAAATTAATATCGCAAATGACATCAACGAATTACGATTCTGAGGCACGCGAGAATCACTCCACAGGTGAGTTTTTTAATACTAATATTTACTGAGGATTGTCTTCAATATTTTAATTAATCCTCTTGCAAAATTACATCCAGATTTGCCTGCAAATGTTTCGTTCAATATAGCACAATAAACCAAACATTACATTAATTAAACATTTTAACCTTAAATGTCTGAATGATCATTTTAATAGTTAAATTAGGATTATCATATTATTAAAAGTCATTAAGTTTTGATAGTGGATGATGAATTGCTGATTAACATGTTGAAGCGTTCTGTATTAGGTATATCATCAATACAGAATTCCAGATGGAACCTTGTTTCATGCTCCGAAAATTCAACATTTGCAGATAGAACTTAGTATACCTCTAGATTTCTCATAGCCCATTATTGATATTCGAAAATTAAATATAGCAAAATACCCGTAATGTGAAGGAAGTTAGTTCAATACAAAAACACAGGTTTCTTAAAAATTGTCAGATAGAACCCTGTTTTCGCGAGGCGACGAACTGTCTAGCTATCACCGTTGTTGAGATACAGCCTGGTGACAGACGGACGGACGGACGGACGGACGGACGGACGGACGGACGGACGGACGGACGGACGGACAGCGAAGTCTCAGTAATAGGGTCCCGTTTTTACACTTTGGGTACGGAACCCTAAAAATTAGTTACCTGGTGGAAGATACCGGGAATCGAACCCGGTACCCATGGATTTCCGGTCCACCGCGTTAACCACTTCGCTACCCTAACTCCCAAGCAACCTTTCGAATTTTTCCTTATGATTCGTGTGTCGATCTATGCATTGTTTATTAGAAAGGCTTTACACCTTAATGTAAAGGGTTCGATTCCCGGACCCGGGGATTCAACCAGGTAACTCATTTTCAATTTTTTTTAAGCTTTGATCTTTGTAGGTATCAATGGTTTAATCTAAAATTGCGGTGTGTCAACTTTTTATTTCACTTTAAAACATTTTTTTGGTTTTACAAAGCTGCGTATAATATAGCAGACCAAGAAAGAGAGCTTGGTAAACAAGTAGCGACTAAATTTCACATTGACATATAAATTATAATCCTATGTTAATTTAAAATCTGTTAATTGAATTTAATGATTATTATAATTATTATCTTATCAATGAGTAATCTGTTAATGTAAGAATTTGAAATTTGCATGCCACTACCATGGTGAATTGTGTTGTTCTTTTGTAATATTTGTCATCCGCATGTACCATGATTCTAGCAAATAAAAGAACTTTGACTTTGACTAGTCGCGAAGCATACTTGTGCTAGAAGCGCCGCGCTGAAGTGGGCAAAGTGGGAATTGGGTACACCACTGACATGAAAATCACACACACACACTCACATTGTAATACGTATATTACAATGCCGAAGTTCAAAATACCGAATTTCATAAGACCTATGGATGGAAGGCCGAAAATTAAAATGTCGAATGTTTATTTGACCGAAAGTTTAAAATCCGGAAAGAACGTTTGACCGAAAGGATGAAATCCCGAAGACTGTAATCCCGAAGACTGTAATCCCGAAGACTGTAATCCCGAAGAATGTAATCCCGAAGACTGTAATCCCGACGGCTAGAATTCCTACAGTTCAAATGCCAAACGATTAAAATAGTACAACAAAAGGAGCGTTTTTTAGGGATATAAAAAAAAAACTAACCTAACCCGGCCGAGTCGGATCTGCTCTGAAAGGTGATTGATTCACCTCAACCTATTCTCAAACTTTAAATGATTCACCTTTCAGAGCAGATCCGACTCGGCCGGGTTAGGTTAGGTTAGTTTTAATTTTCATATCCCTAAAAAACGCTCCTTTTGTTGTAGTTATGATATTCTTAAGAAAAAAATATATTTTTTCATTGGCATTTTACTGACAATGGTTGACTTTCGGGATTATAAAATTTCGAGATTTAAAACTTTCGGGATTATAAAATTTCGAGCTTTCAAACTTTCGGTATTATAAAATTTCGAGATTTTGAACTTTTGATATTTTCAAAATAGGTCTTTTGAGCATCGGTATATCGAATATCGGCTTTTTGTACTTTCGGTATTTTGATTTTCGGTATTTCAACTGTAGGTATTATGAACTTTCGGGATTGTAATACGTACCCGTGGGAATTGGCACTGATAGTCACATAGATTAGATTTAATTTATTAATTTCATAATATAAAATGTCAATTTAAATTAGGTACGCTAAGTCTTTACATTATACTTTGATCGTCACGTATATTAATACTAATAGATAATCTATGACAATAATAAAAACATCGAAATTGATTACAAAGCAGATAAAATAATTACACGTCAATAAACAGATATCAAAGAAGCATAAGAATCGTATTATAATTATGTGTTGCTTAGTTGTTACTTATGTGTCAACTAATTGCACCACCTATATTTTTTCTGATTTCGGCCCTCACCATATCAGCCGATAGACTTCCACTGCTGGACAAAGGCCTCCCCAAAGTTCTACACAACGATCGATCTTGCACCGCCCTCATCCAATTTCCACCCGCTATCTTGACCAGGTCGTCGGTCCACCTTGTTGCAGGCCTTCCAACGCTGCGTCTTCCGGCCCGTTCTTTCGGGTATTAAAAATCAAATAAATTAATACGCGAGTTTAGTGCATTCTGATTAGAGATGAGCATACCTGTGCTAACTCGGGGCACATTTATACCATAATGATGTAGCAAAATGTTTTTTCGATAAAAAATATGTCGATGTTACTGTCAACATCTAAATGTTATCCAACATAAATATTTTTTTTTTCTCTTCATTTCAATATAAAAACCCAATATACAAATCAAAACGTTCCGTTTATTTGTTTATTTTAAAATAGTTTTTATAGTATACAATCAGTATTTTTTTCATATTCGTCGGTATTAAAGATGAAAATATCCACTTTATCAGCTATGATATCGAATCTTTATATAGTAATCGAGAACTTTGAATGAGCACATGTATCGATCGATCATATGTATCGATCGATCATATATATCGACATCTTTTTTTATCGATATCAAATCCCTATAACGTGCCCCGAGTTAGCACAGGTATGGAGATGAGGTTGCCATGAAGGCCGCACAACCAGTCCACCCGCCCACTGTAATTTATCATTATATCGTTACAGACTGATTTGTGATTTACTGTGTCACTACTACGTAAGTCAAATGACTCGCGTATTTTTTATAGTGAGAATTCAAATACTTTCTACGAAGGTTTAAGCAAATATTTGCTTGAACACAGGCATTAAGGGTTCCGTACAAAACTGGCTGAGCTTCTTGCGACGGTTCCTCTCTAGAAATAATATTTTCCGAAGCACCGATGGATTTTAAATTATATTCATCATGGACGACGCGTTTGGCTCGGTTTGTAGACACCTGCCTACTGAGCCGGCGGTCCCGGGTTCGAATCCCGGCCGGGCAAATCTTTGTGTGATGAACTCGAATATTTGTGCTTGGGTCATGGTTTGTTCTATGTATTTAAGTATATATTTATCTATATTAAGTACGTATATCGTCGTCTATTACCCATAACACAAGCCTTCTTGAGCTTATTTTGGGACTAGATCGATTTGTGTGAGGTTGTCCGATTTATTTATTATTTATAGCATCGCTCGTCACTCTCTCACAGTATCTACAGCGCAGAAAGAGATAGGTAATATGTCTCGCGCGAGAAAGATTCACGAGTCATAGTTATGCTAGACGTGCTGAATGCATGAGTAAATACAAAAAAAACGTCAGAATTTGTGGGCGTGTATTTATGTGCAACAATTAAATATGAACAGGCCTCAATTCTGACATGAATGGGACGATTTGGAGCGTTATACTTTCAAATAAATAAAAAGAGCAATCGGTTCTTAACACGTTGAACGCCATACAAAAAACCACGTTTAGCCCAGGGGGCCGCGTCGGACACCAAGTGTCCGCATGCTCACGATCACTTCAGAAGCCTATAATCGGCCGACGGACGGCATTTCAATTGTTATTACTAAGGCGAGTGACCCGCGCGGCCCCACAGAACTACCTGGCCGCTTCGCACAAAAAAAACCAAAGTTCTTAAGATTTCTGGATATTTTTACATGATTTTTCCAAGTGTTGCATGTAGGTATAATAAGTTTCTGTCAAAAATGACATTTTAGTGGCAAGCTTTTATAGCCGACTGTACTTTTCTTTGGATATCCATCAAATGCTCACTGAGACGATTCTAAAGAGCCCAAGCTCGGTAGGATTGGTTTTTCTATTATAGAGTTCCTATGGCCACCTTCCGGCTCCATCATCAGATCAGCCCCATGGTAACATATTATTGTATTGTCATCAAAGTCAAGTAAGTATGCAAAATTTCAGCTCAATCGGTTGACGATATCTGCTTCAAAATTGAGTTGCAAGATTTCACCCGAACAAACATACTTAGATACATACATACATACATACATACAATGCAAGTTAAGTAAAAGTTTTTAAAAACTGAGTATTTATGTTATTAAATGAAACGATATTATAGTTATCACGTAGTTTTTTAGTTTAAGAAGACATTAAAAATTCTTTATAATTAAAATTGTTTTCAATCTAGTCGGTATCAAATCAGAAACGGGTTCCGTATCTATTTGATACTTTACGTAAGAAGTTACCTTTTCTGAATAAAATTTTCGGCTTGATTATAATATCGAGGGCTTCATGCTATAGGGGCGTATGCGCAAAACCCCTACTTTTCAGGAGAGGCAAAAAACTTAATAACTTTTTGTCCCTTTGACGGTTTTTTTTGCAAATTTGCATGGAGTATTTATATTGTCACTGTTTTTATCTAGTATGATCAATTTTACGTAAAGTATTCTAAAAACTAGTAATTATGCGCTTACGCCTCTTTACTGCGGCGCAAATATTCGAAGTGACTGTCGATTTTCCTTGAAAAATACTTGAAATTGAGGGGCGTATAAATTAAATCTTTTCCTATTCAATTATTCAATGACAATTGGTCTGAGTTCTGTTTTTATATCGAAATACTTTCTTTTTACAGTAATTTTCACATTGTTACGAATCTCCTTCAATTTTTTCTGTTTTTTTTTTACGCCTGTTTCGCCCGACAGAAAAACAGTGCTAGTGGCTTTTGAGTGTGGTCGTATAGTGGTGATCTAAGGCAAATTCAAGCATTTAGTAAAGAAAGAATATACATTTCACTGATTAAATTATTCGTTTCCTTTATTATATATTTTTAGAAGAACTTATGACCCAGCGCCGTTCTTGAATCGGCGACATTCTGGGATGTTAAGTAATGACGGCAGATGTCGATCTCCAATCGGCTGACCATCTCGAACGATTATTAACTGAGCACTTCAGTGCTAAATAAAGTCTCTCTGTCTACCCGTCGGTCTTTGTCTAGAACAGCAGTCATAAAGTCGTTAAAGGTGACTTCTTGCGAACTCCAAGCAGTTGAGGTGCCCACTCTCTGCAGAAATCGGATTTTATGAAATCTTAATAGGTCTAGTAACTAGTTTGTAAAGTGATAACATGACAGTCTTCTACAAAAACGAAGCATTAACCGTACGCCGTGGCGAGTTGATGGCACTACTTTTGCCAACCCAACTCCATCAGCAAGCCCAATTCTAGGAGACCCTTGATGTTGCTGACGAGTTATAAGATAGACTACGGAAATCGGTTGATGTTGTGCCCACTATTTGTTCACTTGAGGACACCTTAGCTGCTCTCCTGAGGTTCTGTTTTCCCGTGGCTGTCAAGCAAACCAACCTCTGAAGTGATTGTGGTTTAGCTTCAACGGTGAATAGTTTTGTTCTTAATTAAAACTTATTATAAACTTTTTTTGCTCGGTCATCAGAGATGCGATGAACAGGCACCGGTGGAGGCAGATCATAAAAACTAGGTGTAGAGCATCTATATCCACCGACGACCACGATCCTCAGTCATGAGGGAGCGACCACAGAGAGAGAGATTGATCATTTTGGGTTACTTACCACAAAGCATCTGTTAGCGAACATTACCAGTTAAGTGTTTTCGAATAAACTGTCAGTTTGTTGTTAGACAGCCAGTGTAGAGCGGGTGAAGTCTCATTCACATACCCTTGTGATTACCGCTCGTTAGTATTACTATGTCGCAGGATATGATGACTCTGTGTTATGTGGTGTTCGTTTAGTGTGGCGATGATTCCACAAAAGTGGTGAGCGGACTTAGCTTCGAGGGTTCTTACTTTGCTACCACTGCCTTTTTGCGTGCACCAGTTTTGGCTTCGCCAGTTTCGATGCCGATGAATCTCTTTCATTCCGGCTCCTACCAGTGCCGCTTTTATGCTGGTGAATTTTATCCTGTTGTTGCCGTCGACGTCCCTCAATGTCTATGAATGTGCCTAAGCATAAGGCATAGACTTGATTAATTTTCACTGAAGAATCTAACGCCTGAATAGAAGGTTTCTACCTGGTTTTGTATGACAATTACTTTGACTTGTCTACGCAGTATGCAGGCAGCCAAAACAATAGTAAATATCTTGATGAATTTTCACTGAAGAATTTAACGCCTGAGTAGAAGGTTTCTACCTGGTTTTGTATGACAATTACTTTAACTTGTCTACGCAGTACGCAGGCAGCCAAAACAATAGTAAATATCTTGATGATTATCTCTCTTCCGTTCTATTCCGTTCGGTTCTGGTGATTCGTATGAGTCAAGCAGTTGAAAGCCCTCTGTATTTTTTGTCGCCATTCTCTCTCCATTGGAGTATTCTCCTCATCCACCCAGCTCACTAACCGTTATAACTCACAGCCCGAGAAGTGAGTCTGTACGAGGGTTGTTTCTTCCGCCGCTGAGCTGGTGAAGGTAATATCTGGCTTGTGTAGGGATCCTAAAACTGCAGTTACCTGTTCGTAGAGGAGACTTAGTTTGGACTTGACTAATTTGTGCCCGTGCTCAAATGTTCATTGTTGTATTGAGTTTCCTCGTCTTTTTCTGCTTATCCTAAACTTCTCCAGCTTGACTAGTTAGCTTTGTCCCCGCAGCTGTCTGAGATGGATAATTATGCACGATGGTAGCAATCCATAATGGTATATGTAAGGACGCCTGTTTATTTATTTCTTCAGCGCCCCCCTGCCCGATATTTCTTGGGAACCTCTGTTTTCAACAAAGTTGGACCTAGTCGGCTCGCATATTATGTGCGATAGTACGATTCATGCTAAGTGGGTTCGTCCTTGGGATGACATCGAGCATTTATGATTTGGATATTGAATCGAATCCACCTGGGATACGAGCAGGATGGTTCCTTAGAAACCTACCTGTTAGAGATGTTTTTCGGAGAAAGGTGTGACGTTCAAGGACTTTGCGCCCATATGATGCGACGGTATATGAGGCCGAAGACTAATACTATCACTAAAAAGTATGGTAAATATGGTCGTATGTACATACGCCACTATTGTGCGACAATTTTTGGTAAATCACACAATCGAGTAATAGACGTATGAACATATACGCCTTTATACTCCGATCATATTATGAGATTCCATTACATTATTGCGCTTACGCCTACTGTACGCCTCTTTGGATCGATAAAAAATTATGACCTACAATGATACGCCAAAACATATTTTATTTATTTTAAATAACTTATAATTACGATAAAATTATGAAAAAAATTTACCCGATGTATCGTTATTAGATGAATATGATGCCGTTAAAAACGAAAAATCGCATTTTTGCGCATACGCCCCTATAGCATGAAGCCCTCGATATGTCGATGCCTTCAAAAGTTCATAAGACCCGTTAAATTTAAATTTTAATAAATACTTTCTATGTATATACTACCTAAATGTTTAGACCGACAGCGTGACCCGCGCGGCGCCTACGGAAGGAAATACGGTTAGACGTTTGCACAGGCTGCGACGGACACTGGTGTCTGTCATTTTAACTTTTCAGAAAATAATGAATATATCGCTGTTTCTGTAAGTCGCCCATTATTTTTGAGATATTTCTTGACAATAATTGCAAAAAGCACACCAACGATTTTGGGACGATTCTCAATTTATGGTCCGGCCCCTGGGGAAAGTATATTGTCGGCCACATGGCATCCGTCATCGCGTTCAACGTGTTAAAAGACGAAGTTTTGAAATAACAACATGAAAATCAACATACGTGACAACTTACGAACCCTTCTTTTATACAAATCAGTTGTAAATGGAAAACATATACAAATTTACTTCGGGGTCATCCAGACGGAACCCTAAAGATCCTAAATCATTGAAGCTTTAGTTCACGCACTTGAAAAGTAAGCACCGAAAGTCTCGACCCAAAAAAGAAAGTAACGATGTCCACTCGTACCGGTTTGGATGGTAGCAAAAAAACCGCGCACAATGCAACTTCGGCCATTTGCGGCATAGTTGTAGATGAGGTGGTGGCGATTGGTCGGCCCCGAAATTTCAGTCTTTTTTTTCGTATTATTTTTTTTCAAAAGTGGTCGTTGTTTTCAGGATTCAGTGAAGTGAGCCAAGATGACCACGACGCTTAACCTGAAGAATTTCGCGACATGGGATCTGTCTAAGAGCAAATGTAAGTACTTATTTGCGCATACGCACACATTTTGCGAAGCTGTTGTCCGTGCTTCAGTTCCCGGCAAGGGTGGTTTGGAAATGAGCACGACTATTTTTGTTTCTATGTCTTTAATGTTTCCTATTTATTTAGGTATTATTTTTATCTATATTAGTATCTAGTAGGTAACCGCAGTTAAACCTTAGTATGGTTTTGCTCGTTGCATTATTGTTAAATGTATTGTTTTTTCTGTATGATAAATAAAAGAAAAAATAAAAAAAAAAACATTGTATTTAGGACTAGATTAATTTTCGCAAGATTATCCCGAATAGGTATTTATTTATTTATTTAAACTTTATTGCACAAAATACAAAAGTAAAAGTACAAATGGCAGACTTAATGCCATAAGGCATTCTCTACCAGTCAACCATAGGGCCAAACAGAAACTAGCAGTTGGTGCAGGATCATAAAAAGCCGTGTCTAAAAACATAAAACGAGACAAAAGTCAATAAGTTTAATATATATATTTAACAATATACATACACACATATGCATTACAATACACATACATAAATACAAAATATATATAATTATATACATTTATATACATATATATATATGTGTACCCCTGTAAAACATCATATAGACAATCAATCCTGAGATTCTTTGGAGAGATGTTTGCACACCATGCGCTTGAAGGAGAATTTGCTCTGAACTTTATATTCTTAACTTCCGCTGTTAGGAAACATTTCTTACAAGAGATATAAATATGAAAAACAAAATATACAGAAAATAAACTCAGCATAAACAATCTAAATTGTCTAATAAGTTATCTAAATAGATCGATAATTTTTATTTGTTGTTAATCCCGCGATCCAGGGGAAAATAGTGATTTAGGTTCCTAGAAATGTGTTTATAATAAATAAAAATAAAAAATAAAAATCATTTATTTGCTTTTACACAGGTTTGCATTATATACAGTGAGATACCTGGCGGACCCCAAACTAGGCTGAGCCTGTATCTTGGGACCCTGATTCATAGACTGGTATTGTCAGGAGATAGTCTGCATAAGAATAATCCATACTAATATTATAAATGTGAAAGTGTGTCTGTCTGTCTGTCTGTCTGTCTGTCTGTTACCTCTTCACGCTTAAACCGCTGAACCGATTTAGATGAAATTTGGTATATAGATAGTTTCAGTCCCGGGGAAGGACATAGGATACTTTTCATCCCGAACAAATGTAGTGTTCCCGTGGGATGAGCGGGTAACACCGCGGGGCACAGCTAGTAGCGAATAAGGCTAGTAATTCTTGCAATTAAGTATAATTGGTTATACATGTCTTATCGTAGTTTTAAAAAGTGATATAGGGGACATCAAAATGGTAACAAGCAATGAAAAAAAGTTAAGGGATCCAAGGTCCAAATCTAATCTTACGTGTGGCGTGGGCTCGAGCTACCGGTAGTGCCGGCCGCAGAAAGATATGTAGTTATCGATATTAGCATAATATAATGCACAGTACACAGGCACTATGCCGCAGGGGCCATTTTTAGATTTATTAGTTTAAGTTTATTATGTTCGAGTTTAGTTTAATTTTTAGTATAGTTTTATTGTAATTATTTTAAGTTGTATTCCTTAGACTTTATTATGCACAGTTTCAATAATTGATGATAATTTAATCAACTAGTTAATTATTAAAAAGACAATAAATATCGATACAATCATTCTGATGAACGATTATCAAAATCAAGAGTCAAGTTGATACGTTTATCCATTATCAATAATGCTGCTACTATTTTCTTGAAGACCATCCAAACATTTCTTCAGTATTTGCTTAGCTAGATTAATTGCAATATTCTGTAGCCACCCGTGAAATACTTTTGTCAAACAGCTTCGTAGTCAATGTGTAGCCTTTTATTCGTTTCAATTCATCAAATGATTGAATTGAACATATCTTTTTTTTTGTCTACAAGCAAATTATAAAACTGTTTTCAGAATCTTCATCATCTTCAGATCATCATCTTAAAACAAAAATCGTACGACAACCAACTTACATGCATTTTGTCCCGACTAAAATGCAAAATGCGTTATTTTCTATACAAACATTGATTTTATTGTAATACAAGATAATGACGTCACAGTGTTGTAGCCATTTGTATAGAGCGTTTTCAACGCTCTGAGTTAAAGTTGAGTATAACGGTAATTTCGAACATTTTAAGTGTAATTTGTACATTTAATCCAAATAAAAAATAGAATCGAATGATGCCTTAAAAACATTATCAATAACATTTAGATGTTGAGAGTAACATCGATATATTTTTTATCGATAAAATATTTTGCTACATCACTTTAAGTTAGCACAGGTATGGAAATGACACAGATGCAAAATTAGTCAATTAAGGAAAACAGCTACGCTACGCCAAAAGGAAGTATATAAAAAAATGCATTGCCCAATTTGAAGTGTGACGTCAATATATTAACTGCCAACGAAAAACCCAATTAACTACTCGTATAATTACAAATTCATCTAATCGAAACCCAAAAAAATAATTCCAATAATACCGTTGATAGTCGATTAGTAATGGCAACAGCCATAGAAGATATTTTGCAATACTTAAGAGGCCTTATTCAACCATGATTATTTCAACCAAGTATGCGAGGTCTGGTCTGCCTCGTTTCCGTTATCCATCGTCATCGTCAAAGCTTTGTTTAAATTAAATATTAATTATGTAATTAGTAAAGACTATTGTATGTTCAATTTCTATTGTTAAATTTCTTATAATTAATGCTGTGAAATTATTGACATTTTTATTTTGTTTTCTGTGTTAGTTACTTAAGTATTATTTCCAACACGATGTAAATTGTTAAGGAATAAATAAATGAAATGAAATCATAGCAGCTGTTGGGACCCAGGAGAGCTGCAGCGCGCCAACTAAAAATCTCATAGCAATGTGCTATAAACTAGTCTTAGGATCTATTTTACCTTTTATAAAAAAAATGTAATTTAGTTCCCATACTGCTTGTCTAGTCAGTACACGCAATAATATTGAATCCTGAAGTTTCTTTACATACGATCCATCAGACCCCTGGACAGCAACCGATAGACGTCCACTGACAAAGGCCTCCCCCAAAGTTCTCCACAACGATCGGTCTTGCGCGGCCCTCATCCAATTTCTGTCCACCATGTTGGGGGCCTTCGCACGCTGCATCTTCCGGTCCTCCGCGCTTCCGCCCGTCGGTGGTAATTCTGGCCCACATTTTTTTTTTATGTCATAGGGGGCAAACGCGCAAACGTATCGCCTGATGGAAAGCAATTACCGTCGCCCATAGACACCTGCAACACCAGAGGAGTCACAAGTACCTACGTTGCCGGCCTTTCAGGTGGGAGTACGCTTTTTCTTGAAGGTTTGAAGGTCGTATCGGTCCGGAAATATCGCAAGCGACAATTCACTCATGCATGGGACATGACCCACCACTCCCACTTCTACATGGCCGTCAACGTCCGATCTAAACTACTATTTCAGTTCTGCGTAGACCGGAAAAGTAACAAGAAAACTTCGATTAATTCAGACGTATTGAGACTATAGAAAGTAGAAAAAGTTAGAAATCGTCGTAAAAGGGAAGTAGTTGGTTGATAAATCTCAAGTAGCATACAGGCTGCAGAACCGCTTATACAGCCCCTATACAGCTTACATTAAGGTTTAACAAAAGTAATTTCTCGCCAAACTGTAACGCCTATTGGCGAAACGCGCTCAATTTTAACAAAACAATTTAGCGTATTATCAACAGAATAAGCAATGAAGAGTTATTTCCTTCTCAGCAACAACTTCCACAGGTGTCCAATTGTTTTGTTTTAATTAAGAAACAAACAGTCATACACAAACATTATAGGGTGGAATGAGTACTTTCAACCTGCTGACAGCATGTTATTGAGAAGGAAATCCCTAAGCTATGATTTAAATAATGTAACGGTTACATAGGCGCTCATAAAGCCTGTGTTTTACTTAGGATCACTCGTTTCGAACTCAGCAACAACTACCATCGTTTTCTACTAAACAAACAAACTTAGTTACCTTAGACGTTACATCTCAGAACGCATCGTTTAATGAAGTGGAACGGATGATGGAGAACACAATGGATCAATAGAATTCCTCAGTGATACTTTACAGATCAATCGCGGTGAAAGTTCGTTAAAGCTGTGTGAAGCAACTTATTCTTATGTATGTATGTATGTAAACACTTTATTGCACATAAAACAATATTGACAAAAACTCAAAAACAATACATATGTACAAGGGCGAACTTACCCCTATGAGGGATCTTATCAATAAGTACAGTATTTTTAATTGGTACCAACTGAGACTGGACTATGTTTAATTAAAAATAACCAAGCATTTTGGCCTCGATTGCACATGATGTTAAGTGACTGCCTAGAAAGAGGCCTATTAACTCTTGAATAGAAGATCCAAGTTCTTGAATAGAAGTTCTAGTCTTATGTAGTCCAGGGGGCCTATGATCATGTGATAAACAAATGACAAAGCATCTGTCTGACTCACACTCGCATTTTGTCAAAACGTGACGGAGGCTTTGTCATTTATTTATCGCTAGAAGCAACCATCATAAGCTCCCTGATGAGTAAAGTAGATGCAAAGCGTTTCGTAACCTGGCGAAAGAGGGAGACCTTCCGCCAGGTTACGCATTTCAATTTGTCTTTGTGCTTTGATCTTCTTGTTAATGGTTTAATTTAAAAATTGTGGTGCGTACCAACGTAAAAAAATAATGAGACATTATATATTTCATAAATTTATAACAGTATATAGATGTTAAACCATTGATTTATTTATTTAATTTTTATTGCACAAAAGAAAACTTATCGTACAAAAGGCGGACTTAATGCCATGAGGAATTCTCTACCAGATGCAAAGATCAAAGCTTAAAGAAAAAAATATAAGAAATACCTGGTGGAAGAGGCAGGGAATCGAACCGATTATATCAGGATACATAATACATATATTGCAAAATGATTTTCCTTCGGGAAAACTCAGATCTCAATCGGAATACGATGACACCCGAACTGTCAATCAATAATTGTATTAAATGAGTGACGTTTTCATATCCTTTATTATGGAACTTTATTGTTTAGTGTCAAATGTCAAAGTGAAAAATGTTATTGTATAATATAGAGATGTTACAACCACCTTCAATAACTTTGAAAATACTCAGTTTTATTGTCATTTGACAACAAAACATTATCTTCACTTTAAAACATAAAGTACTACAAAATAAAACTTATTGGGAAATATTTACAAGAATAAAACTCAATACCTGCCTACTTAAAAACAGCATCTACTTACGGGGCTAGTATGAAAAAAAATATGTCATTGGCGTCCCTATCGCACCTAAGTGAAATGGGATGTATGAACAAAAGTTTCGTCCGTATACACAATATCTCTGCCTTCAGATCTGTACTTCCCTATTAAGTCCAGGTAGGTACTTTACTCCTTTAAGTCTATCGTCATCTTTTTCCATCAGCCTTTTTCTATTGTTAGTAATTTTCTTGAATAGAAAACCCATATGGCGTAGTATCTTTCTTAGTGTAAAATCACAGCCTTTGTAATTCATCGTTTCTATTAATTTGAACTTTAGTGCTCTTATTGTAGGAACATGTTTCTAAACCAGATGAAAGTTGTAAACCATTCGTCGTATCACTGCGTAATCAAAATCATCAAGTTCTAGATAGAATTTCTTGCGTGGTCTACCCAGCTTAATATTGTTTGTGTTGGTATTTTAATTTTTTCTATATTCTTCTTCCCGGTTCAAAAATGTTCTTATTGTAGGTTTAGATTTACTTACTACGAATTTGCGGTGCTTACAGTAGAGACATTGGGCTCATGGTCAGCTCACATGATGGTTTGATGGACGCTTCGGGAGACCCCAGAGCTGGCGTTTACCTCTGTCAGAGAATCTCTTTGACTATACAAAGAGGTAACGCCGCCAGCATACTGGAGATCACGGCACAGGCGGACCTGTTAGATGGGGTATTCTTTTATGACCCTTTTTTTTAATAATTGTATTACAGGTTAATTAGAGTAAGGTTTTATAAATACGTATTCCTTCTGTGTTGTTATTTAGTTTAAGTTTTTACTCTAACTCTCATATTATTTCAGATGATGAGATCGACGAGCTACCTCTCATGCAGAGCCCCGGCCCAGTGCTGATGATCCTCGCATCATACCTGCTCTTCGTACTCAAGTTGGGGCCGGCCTTCATGCGGAAAAGGCCAGCGTTCAAGCTCACTGGCACGCTATTTGCATACAATATGATACAAGTCGCTATATCGGCCTATTTAGTCCAAAAGGTAAATGCCAGGGATAGGTTAGAATGGTGAAATATTTGTGTTTTAGCGGCCTTATTCCTTTTAAAATGCTGATTGTTTTAGACATTTTTCTTTATGATCAAACATGTTTCTTAACATATTATTGATGTAACGACCTAGAAAAGGGCTTTTGAGATTTATTGGTACATATTTGAAAATTTTGAAACCTACAGTTTGAATTTTTGATTGATAATTTTTGTTTCAAAACTACTCGAAATTGACAAAATTCACGCGGAAAATTCGGTTTTTCAACTTATTTTCGACTGCATGCAATGAAAGCATGAAATAGCTGTGTTACTACCTAGAACTCGGGGAAAAGTATTATCCACTTCAAAAAGTTGTTTGAAATTATCAATATATTTGTCATAATATGAAAAAAAAAAATTTTAAAAGGAATAAGGCCTCTTAAGTTGACTTGTTTATATACTTTTCTTAAAAATAATTATGAGGATAGGCAGCCCTTCTGGGGTTTGCATAATTATTAAAGAGTTAGGATATTTTGTAACATACCGTGGTTCTAAAACACAAAAAAGGGAAATTAATAAAAAAATAAATTAAGCGTAATAAAATATAAAAAATTACACTAATAGGAAACTTTCGTTTATTTCCTTGTTGAATTACTTACCACATTAATATAAACTTGCTATTGTTAATTTCGGTAAGTAATCATTAGTCATAGTCACAAGACGGTGAAAGTAAATCCTGATCTTTGACCCTATAGGTTCTTGGAACGAAACAATGTCGTTATGACATTATTTAGGCTTTATGCCTTATCTTATATGTTATGTACAGTTGGCCTACAAGAATGTTGAGTAATTTAGTAATTTAGCTGTGGGTATAGGTAATATTTGCTAATGGAGCTTGTGTGCTGCTTAGGTGGCACCTACGTCTACAACGCGTGTTTTGGAACGCAGTTTACTTTACTTTTTACGTTACTAACGTGCGTTTTCTTTTTCAGTATTTTAGAGCACTTATGGAATTCGGATTGGTGCCTAAAAAATGCTACATGGCTGATGATGAGCACCGAAAAGAGGTTTGTGAAACAACTATCTTTTTTATGTGTTCTGCGGGATTTATTTAAAGGGTTTATAAATCAGATTCTTAGAAACCAGAGATAACTCGACGTCATACATTGCATTATTTGTGTGATGAACTCGAATATTTGTGCTTGGCTCATGGTTGTTCTATGTATTTCAGTATATGTTTATCTATATAAGTACGTGTATCGTCGTTTAGTATCCATAACACAAGCCTTCTTGAGCTTACTTTGGGACTAGATCGATTTGTGTGAGGTTGTCCGATATTTATTTATTTAATTTTTATTTATTTTATTATCTACTTCTAAACATATTGAACATAACGGTTTGATGACACTTCTCCCTAAACCCGAGGGATTTCTAAGGGCAGCACTTCAAATCACCAATTATACCGCAACTTTGTGATATATTTGCATTTGACCCAACCTGTATCATTTAATTTTTTTTAAATCATTTATTAAAAGACACACGAAAGGAAAAATTACAATAAGTTCTGATCCGCATCGCAGGCTTCGTCAGGTTCTTTAAAAAATAATTCTTATTATTAATCTTAGTTATCTACTTTTATATTCCATGAGCAATTCTGTGTCAGTTTTACCTACTAAGTAATAGTATCTTTCCTTACAGATAGTCTTTGGCATCTGGCTGTACTTTGCCGCGAAGATCACAGAGCTACTTGACACAGTTTTCTTCGTGCTCCGGAAGAAAGACAACCAAGTGACTTTCCTCCATCTTTACCACCACTCCATCATGATGATCGGGTGCTGGGGGTTCTTCAAATACACTCCGTCCCACACGACGGTGTTCATCGGGTTCCTAAACTCGTTGGTGCATGTGTTTATGTACATGTATTATGGCCTGGCCGCCTTGGGACCAAGCGTCGCCAAGTATCTGACGTGGAAGAAATATATGACTACGTTTCAGCTGGTGAGAATTTTACTGATATTATAAAGTAGAAGACGAAAGTCATAAGGGTTTTATTTGCTTCTCCATAGTTGGGCTAAAAGTAGGTATCCTATAAATCTCTCGGGGATACCTACCGGTACCCATACGAAATGCAACTCTGTTCTGTCGTTTAGCCGCGATTAGATACCGCAAATCAATGCGTTAAATATATTTACCTCCGCGCAATCTACGAAAATGGCAAGTGCTATTCTCGAAGTCTTCCCGTTTGATGGAATCAAAAACGAGGATAAAACCAATCGCAAAAGAACCAAAGTAAAAGTTGCACGGGTGAAGTAGCTAAGAGGGGGCACATAGCGATGCAGAGCGGATGGTCGTTGGGGTAGTGACTACGTATAGGAAAGCACAGCGTAAAACGGAGTAATTCGACAGAGAACCAAAGTTACCGACATAGTGGTGAATAAGCAAACTGATGCTGAGCCGACGACCACTGGGGTTAACGAGTTCTGCAATGGAGACCACGAATCGGGATACGTAGTGTAGGGCGCCTTGTAACAAGGTGGAACAACGACATTCGTAGGTCAGCGGGTGGTTACTAGAGGTGAGCTGGAATTTGAGCTCAGTGGCGTGCCATGGGAGAGGCTTTATGTCCAGCAGTGGACTGATGTTGATGATTTGACAGTCCCCTCAAACCTCTAGTTACAAACGCTATGCGATACCGCAATCTTGCATATAGCCTGTATAGACACATAGTACATTAATTGTTTTGTTTTGCAGGTACAATTCGTCTCCGTCATTGCCCAGTACATCGCCACAGTGCGTGTCTCCGATTGCCCCCCTTCACGAGGAGTCGCAATCTTTATCGTCTGCAACACCATGTTCTTCTTCGTTCTATTTGCCAACTTCTACAAGCAAAGTTACACTAGGATAAACTCTACAACTAAGTCAAATGTTCCTATCAATCCGTTAGGTATATGTATGATACAGGAGAAGAACCACAAAGTTGAATAGTTAGTTTGTTTTTAGCATTTGAAATTATATTAGTATACAGAAAGAACTTAAGTGATGTTGCGCTGTCGGGATTTTTAAGAGTAGTGTATTGTTTTTTGTAAAATTTGAATGATGTGTTACGTTGAAATCGTGTCTTGGTTGCATTTATCGTCAGATATATAAAGGATAACAATTCTAAGCGATCGTTTTCGTCCCGTTGGTAGGATCTAAATTTTAGGTATCATATACGCCTAAATAAAATCACTTTGACTCTCGTTTCGAGATCCGATCACAGACTTTTGCAATTAAAACGCATACATAACATAACCTTATAATTACTAAGTCTTTCTGAGCTACCTGTGAACGTTGAGGAAGTTTTAAAATATGTTTTAAGGCTGAATAGTAAAATTAATAATATTTTGTAACTTGATGTTGTTATGTTAACATGCTCAATTGAAATATTTAATTTAAATAAAAACAATAAGTGAGTGATTGATGATCTCTTTATCTACGATCAAAATAAATCGTTATCAAAGTGTGTTTGATTTTATTGTGTCCTTATCATATCCAATTAAAGTACCTAATCATAAACCTTACTTCAAATTTATGTGAGATCGAAACCTGATTTCTCTTTAATTTGTCTCGAATATAAGCACTATACCTCCGTCAGAATTTAGGCATCATTCTAGACTCGGCAAGCCTCGTGACCTAAACGCGGTACTCGACTTTAAGAACCTTCATTGTGCAACGTTTGCATTAAATACTATAAACATCACACAAACAGCTTACATAAACCGATAACAAAACAAGAATGTTCGAAAAGAGTAAAAAGTGTAAAAGCGTACAACATAAGAAAATGAGAAAGTTTGGTACAAAATCGTTACAATCTGCGACACAAGAACTTGGTATCGACAAAAACCTATTTACCTACTTCGTCTTCGTCACGTTTAAAAGCATACCAACACTACCCTTATGTAGCGATAACTTATTAAGTAAATACACGAAATTGTAGGAATTTTTAAAACTTAAAATAACCTAACATATCCGATGACATAATGGCAAATATTTGTGTGATGGATTCAAATATTTGTTCCTGGGTCATGGATGTTTTAACTATATGTTTAAGTACATAAAGTATGTATACGGTCCCCATAATAGAAGCCTACAAGATCTTTGTATCACTTGTATTTATTGGTGATATTCACACATGAAAAATCTGCATATTATGCAGATTTTTCCTATGTGAAGAGAGGGAAGCCACGTAACCAGAAAAGTGTTAAGCATGAATGTGGACGGATATAGAAGAAGATGAATAAAAAAAATAAGATGGATGTATTGTGTGAAAGATGATATGAGTAAGAAGGAAGTAAACGATGAGAGGACGAGCCCAAATAAATGGGATAAGGGCAAAGGAATGATAATTTTACCTTTAAACTTATTTCTATAATCTGCCGATATTTTTTTAAACAATCCATCCCTCATTCTCAGAACTTTAATCACAGCACAGCGTAGTCTAGAAACTACTTCTGGCACGTTATTGGCGGCGGCTTCTGTTGCCGTTGTGTACGAAAACAATACTATTGTATGGTTTTGTACCTCATTATCGTCTGTCATAAAAAAGCGTGCTTTAAAGATAAGGCCTTCGTGTATTGTCATTTTGGATGGCAAGAGTTAAAATAGCTTTCATAGAAATGTGACTGTGACCCACCGAAGGACTTTACTACGGTATCAGACTATAACAGACAACATTAAAAAAATTTCTAGGCCTTTTCCGATATAATCCTATAAAGGATAAAAAAAAGTTACCACATTTTTGTATTTTCGAAAATATCCCAATTTATATGATTAAAAAATCAATTTGAAAAGTTCTTCGTTCTAAAAGAGCGTAGGCGACAAGCAATTGGTCACAGCGCAGAAAGTCTTACAGTTGGACTGTTACTTACTAAGACGGATTTACTTACATAGTATGAAAATTGTACCACTGTTCTTTTTGTAGTTTGCGACTGTCGTTTTTCCACAAGGTTACTTCATTTAAGTGCTGATTCTTAGACCACGCTGCTTTGAACCTTTTTTTATATATTTTCATAACTAATCCGTATAACCAAATAAAAATAATAGTTTCTGGTTCTGTGATAATAAAGTAATGAAATAAAAAAAAACTCAATACAATATTTTGTAAATTTTAAATGTTATCAATTGTTTGGATTAGCGATGTCGTGATAAATAATGTACCTACTTAATAATATGATTAGTATACCTAGAGATTTCCCTAAAACGAACGACGTGTTGTTAGGGACAAAATAAAACATCGACAATCGTGTTATCGACAAATACCACTTAAACGCCACAGAGGAAAAGTAAGTGACAAAATCGTATCATTCATTAATTCCTCTACGTGATACCAACGTTAAATTTAAGTAATCAAAGCGTTCACATTCGTAGACCTTATTTTTTCAGAATTAGAATTTTTAAATAACAATATGACATTTATTTGAGTTCCACGACATTGTGAATATTCTCTTAATAACTATTATAATTGCATTTCCTTTATAACGTTGACGTGGTGGTTATCGATAGCAGGTTGGTCGATATAATTATTTTGTAAGCACTTACCACCCGTTGCTCCTGCTAGAAATATATCTAGGTACTTATAGGTAATAATTAGGTACATAATTAGCAATACCAAACGCCATAATCAGACATAGAAGTGTTGGGGCACGAATAAAATTTCGCTAGGGAGTGGCTACACGATATTATTTTATCGATAATAGTGTTATTTGTAGTTTGATATTAAACACATCTGACCCTTGAAGTGTTTAACCTATGCCGAATCCTAAGCGTACTTATATATCTAATCGCGCTATACCTACTCGAACTCGACACGTATATTCCAACCTGCAGGTGTTGCCGTATTTCGTCTCATAAAAGATTTATCTCAAAGATTTCATTATCCGATCAACTCAAAACAAGAAGTTTACCAAAACCTCCTAAGCGAATAGGGAAGTGACGGTCTAACAAAGCCCTATTTGTTGATACCGAGAGAGTAGCCCAGATTCATCAGATGAAAATGTAGTGTCATTTTGATCTAGAATATGATTGAAAGAAGCTTAAAACCAAAGGTATAAATTAATATTTTCTGGTTATGGTAATACGTGAACAAAGTATTAACCTATTATTGTATTAAGCGGTTTACACTCACGTGAAATTGCCAGGAACGGCCCGTGGCAGTGACGAGTTTGCCGCGGCGGTGTACGGGCAGCCGTCCCTGATGAAGGGCTCCATACGAGTTCGAAACATGTCGGGCCGTTCCTGACAATTTCACGTGAGTGTAAACCGCTTAATACAATAATTAAATTTAATATGTCTCACGAAAGTTTTAATAAAATTAAAGTATTAACCTATGTTGCATTTAATGTAATCTCATCATCATTATGTTTAAGTATTGTATTGAATGGCGTTACAGATGTTCCTATTTTCTGGGATGTAGGTATTTGCAGTCATTAAATAATTTTAATTTTTTACAGCCACGTTTGCTAAACCTATTCTTGCTTTGATGTCTGGTGTACATTTTGAGTCTGCTGTAATAAATATATATAAATATATTAGTTTGCTTTTCTTTACATTTAAAGGGTTGTCGTATTAAAATATACATTTTCTTCAAAGGAGACAGGTACAATCATTAAAAAAACGGCCATATAGAAAAGGTATACATAAGTTAAAATCAGTTGCTTCAAATTGTTTTTGACGTTTTCGGAAAAAAAATACACTTGTACTTTTTTATTAAAACAAATAAAAAGTCGTCAATGCAAGAATTCCGTTTTGACATACCTACAGCGGTAAATTGCAATTGCCTACTTCCTTCGCTTCAACAATAATGTACCAAGTATTAGGGCTGGTCAAAAATCAAAATGCGTTACAGACGTATCTGCTTTTTTTCTTTTTAAGTTGGTCGATGTTTTTTACTTACCTACAACCTACGTTAAAAAGCAGTTAATGGCTAAATGCGTCCTTTTTATGTCTTTAACTAAAATGGGCTATGCGTATTATTATTACTAAGTAAAAAAGACGTTTTATTTAGGGTTCCGTATACAAAGGGTGCTAACAGGACCCTTTTACAAAGCATCTGCTGTCTGTCCGTCCGTCTTATCGGTCACAGGGCTGCATCTTTCCCACCGTAATATAGAGACTTGAAATTAACAAATGTTTAGGTACTAAAACTACTTGAGGGTAACATAAAACAACTTAGAACTTTCTATGTTTTTTTTTCTCTAACGGTTGAATGATAAAAGATAGACACTTGAAATTTTCAGTGTATGTATTACTATGTAATGATGTGAAAGCTCAGTTGGGAGAGCACTACGACGGTAACGTAGGGTCGCAGGTTCGAGTCCTGCTTACATTGCAGTGGATCACCATACACTTTTCTTTCATAATTACCTTTGTGTCAATATTTATAAATATAATTATGCATACAGACAACAATAGAACCTCCTTCGTTTTTTAGGGTTTCGTAGTCAACTGGGAACCCTTATAGTTTCGCCATGTCCGTCTGTCCGTCCGCGCCTTAGCTCTGTGATCATTTGAAATTTGGTATGAGTATGTGTATGTATCACGCCAACAAAACGGTAAAATAAAAACTAAATACAACCTTAAATAATAAGTAATAATAAAAATTTGAGTCGATCGACACGATCTAAGATATGTATAGGCTAAGCATTATAGTTTGGTACTTGCTTCTACCACAGTCTAAGAAACAATACAGTCGGTCGACGAAGGCGTCTAGACAGGGCAATCGTGCGGGGTGACAGAGGCGGCGGCGGGAGGGGCGCTCCCCATGTGTCATACGACGAAATTGTTAGTAATGAGGGAGCTGACTTTGAGGGCTGACGCGTCTTGCAACTTGCAATACACAATTTAAATGGTGCATACGACATGTGCTGTGCGAAATTTTATAGCGCCTAAGTTATACATTTTCTCATGTCATGCTAACGTAAACAAAATGGCGGATGTAAAAGCGCCTGCCAGTAAAAATTTAAATACCGCAAAAATATCGCTATTATATTATATAATTGCTTGTATCTGTGTAAACAAAAAATATATGATCTGACATGTCACATGAATTTTTAATTCAAAATGTCGGACATGTTCCATAGCTTATTTTAAGTAAAAATTACAAGTTACGTAGTTTAAGACTTTATTTAAAAAGCAAGAAATTGTTCCTTGCTTCCGTTTGTATATTATGAATCCTGTAGTCAGATTTTTTAATTATTTTTAGGGGTCCTCGGGGTGCCGATTACTAGAAAGACATCCATTTTGAAATCCAAGATGGCGGACATTATTTTTTCTTAAAAATCGATATGGGTGTCATCTCCGAGGTTCCTCGGGGTTCCGGATATGAAAATGACGTCCAATTTGTGATTTTGAAATCCAAGACCCACCAGACATTTTTTTTTCTTAAAAATCGATATGGGTGTCATCTCCAAGGTTCCTCGGGGTTCCGATTACGAAAATGACATCCATTTTGAAATCCAAGATGGCGGACATTATTTTTTCTTAAAAAGCGATATCTCCTCAACTGTGGGAGCGCCTTTCAGGCGGTCATAAAAATAGCGGCAGATCTGTGGCTTGACCTGCCAGGTTCGCTTTATTCGCGCCTAAACTTGTTGCAAAATATCAGTGAAACATATGTTTATTTCGCTCTAACGCATTTCATCGTGTAGTGGATGAAGCAAGACAGCTAGCAAGCGAACATTTGAATCTTCAATGGTGGAAAAAACGTTAACTTTTGTCAGTCAAAAACAGCCACTGTGACGAGTGAGATGTTGTGTGTGTTAAGAGTGAAATTGTGGATTTATACGGTAAAACCTTTAAAAATCTAAGGAAATATAAGTATTAAGCTTATGTTATTATTATGTTTGAGTGTGTTTTTTGACTAATATCTGTGCTAAACGTGTGAAGAAAACAACATGCCAAGTCATAGTTGGAACTTTCATGCTCGGTTTGTTCTTATTTTCATCAGTTTTACTATGTTTCAAAACAATAATTACATGTCGTAGTCTATATAGGTTCTATTAAATACACTGAAATTAGTTGTAAATCTGTTTAAAGTGAAAAATAGCCCACAAACTAAATAACGGTAGGCACATGACCTCTTGGGCTGTCGCCACAGACTGGTCGAGAACCTGCCAGGCTGTCGCCACAGACTGGACAAGAACCTGCCAGGCTGTCGCCACAGATGGCACTGTCATGTCACTAACGCCCGTTTGCATAGCATGGACATTCCACGTACTAACTAAAAATCTTGTCGCCGAATATTCATAGTTTTTTAACGTGTTTTCATGTTAAGATGAAAGAACTAAAAAAAATATTCTGAATGTGTTACTCTCCACACATTTGGAAATATCCCTTTATTACTCTTACGGTCTAGGTACGTCCATATTAATCAAACCTTAAAGTGTGATTTAGTCTTGAATTGCCTTGCTTTCAGGTCAAGTTTTTAGGTGTATTTTTGTTTATTAAGAACTTTCAATCATTTTACCTTTAAGTTTGTCTGTTTAATATCCTGAGAAACGGTATTTCTTTGGATAAAGTCTGCTAGTTACTGTGATTTTGCCACTTTTTGTGGGCTATCCATTTTGCATGAATAAACAGAAGCATTTTTTAAACATCTCTTACCTTATAACTACTGCACTTGCAATCGTATTACTTTGTCAACCAATAGTTTACGATTTAAATTTCTTGTTTATGTGTGAATTGAATACCTAGGGTGTAGTAGCACTCCACAATGCATGTAATTCGGAACCCACTTCGCACGCCATTTCTAGGGCAGACATAATTTCAATGAAATTTTCAAGTGGTGTATATTATGTATTTAATTGATGAGCCTGATATTTTATGAATATTTAGTGTATATGATTACATTATGTATATAATTAAAGCAAAATATAATCCTTAAAACTGTTAATTTTTAAATTTCATTCGAAAATAGAAGTTGAATTTCGGTACCCTTAAATTGAAACCAGTGGTACTGTTATTTCATGCTTGTTTTATGGTCGTAATTTTAAGTAGCAGTTAGATAATTAAATAAAGGGCATAAAAATAACAAACTATAGACTGTGTCATTGTAAAAAACTGAATAAATCGTAATTTGCCACTTGCATCTGGACCTGGGAACCCTGTCTGTGGAGCAGACCCCACAGGGTGCCACAGATGAGGGGGAGCGGCCATAATAATCTCCCACAGCTGAGGGGCTAATAAATCAGCCGTTTCTGACTGACACTGAGTACAATTACAATAACCAAAAACAATAATATTATATAACATTGTCTATGAAATAAAAATTTGATAAAATGAAGCATTGAAGTGTTTGTCTATATAAGAAGAGACTCATATTATTTGCGACTCTCAGGCTTTATTAGACTACTCTAAAATATATTGCTTTTTAGGGTTCCGTACCTAGAGGGTAAAAACAGCACCCTATTACTAAAGACTCTACTGTCCGTCCGCCCGTCTGTCTGTCACCAGGCTATATATCATGAGCCGTGATAGCTTAGATATACACATGATAGAATAATAATAATACAAAACTAGGGATTTCATGACATTTCGTTCGGTAGACATTTTCTCATAAGTATTATGTACAACTCCTTCCAAACAAATCTTAATTATTATTTTGTCAAAGCAAACTTTCCAACATTAAACTAAAGTACTTACAAAAATAAAAGGTTAAAAACTTTAAACCCGACTACGGAGAAACGAACTAAAAAGTTAAAAACAAGGTAGAAAAATCGGGTATCATCGCCTTATTCCACAAGATAAGACATTTGACATGTAAAATGTTCTTGTATATTTTTTTCTACTGAAATTTTCTGTTAGTTAACAACAATAACATTATAATTGAATTCAAATGCCGTAGTCGTGCGTTGCGGCATTAACTACCCACGATACAATCTTCCTTTTACATATCTCCAAACAGTAAAAGAGCAAACATGCATATATCATACACGAATTAAACCGCTTATATAATTATAGTAGCCGTAGCAGCAAAATTTATTTTATTTAGTGTTCTTAGTTTTTTTAAAACATGGAATTTTGTGTAGCAACTAGCAACAAAACCTACCTATAGTGTCTAGTTGTCGAGAATAAAACGGACGCACAGCATTATTACACGGCTACACATCGTTATCATATTGATATCAAGAAGAGTTTGATGATGATGGCGATCTAACTAAAAATACGGAAACTTCGTTGAATAGTTGCAGTTTTTTTAATAGTCGACAACGCACGACTACGGCATTTGAATTCAATTATAATGTTATTGTTGTTAACTAACAGAAAATTTCAGTAGAAAAAAATATACAAGAACATTTTACATGTCAAATGTCTTATCTTGTGGAATAAGGCGATGATACCCGATTTTTCTACCTTGTTTTTAACTTTTTAGTTCGTTTCTCCGTAGTCGGGTTTAAAGTTTTTAACCTTTTATTTTATTTCAATATTTTCAGTTTTTACATAATATGATGCAGTAAAGAATATATAAATGCATATGTAAGTTAAAAAAATGTCGCTGTATAGCTACATCCTCCTTTGAAGTCTGATAAAATATACTCAGTAATCAAAATCTGTCGAGTAGTTTAAGCGCTATCGTGAACATTGAATACCAACGTCGAATTTCAGCTATCGACACCAACCAGTGCTTCTATCGTATTGTGGACCTGTAGACAACTGAAACTTTATGATGGAAAACAAACGATAAAAACAACAATTTCATACACCTCTAATATTTTTACGCAAAAAGAGATTATTCGTTTGTATATTTTTTTCAATGCCACAATATCTAAATATTAAATATAATCACGTCTTAACGACAATTATTTACATTTGACGACACAACATTTTCAGCAATTTAAAAAGCAAAACAGAAAAAACTATTTGGAAATCCATATAATATCACTACCATCTTTTATGTCACCATCTCCTAGGTTAACTCAAAAGTTTCCCCGAGCCCCCCGTGTTTTATGTGACCATCTCCTCCGTTACCACAAAAGTTTCATAAGATCTGCTACTTTGTATCCGTTTAAGGATAACGTATTCTTTTTATTGCGGGGGTTCCACCGCCCATCTCCTCTATCCCCATCTCTTAGTTTAACTGATAAGTTTAGATGCGACCCCAATACCCGTCCCATGTTTTATGTCACCATTGCCTCCGTAGACTCAAAAGTTTCATAAGATTTGCTTCCTTGTTGCCGTTTTAGAACATTGTAGTTTTTTATGGCGGGGGGCTCTGCCCCCCGAGCCCCCGTCGTTTTGTGTCACCATTGCCTCCGTAGTCTCAAAAGTTTCATAAGATTTGCTTCCTTGTTGCCGTTTTAGAATATTGTAGTTTTTTATGGCGGGGGGCTCCGCCCCCCGAGCCCCCCATGTTTTATGTCACCATTGCCTCCGTAGACTCAAAAGTTTCAGAAGATTTGCTTCCTTGTTGCCGTTTTAGAACATTGTAGTTTTTTATGGCGGGGGGCTCCGCCCCCCGAGCCCCCCATGTTTTATGTCACCATTGCCTCCGTACACTCAAAAGTTTCATAAGATTTGCTTCCTTGTTGCCGTTTTAGAACGTTGTAGTTTTTATGGCGGGGGGCTCCGCCCCCCGAGCCCCCCATGTTTAATGCTACCATTGCCTGCGTAGACTCAAAACTTTTATAAAATTTGTTTCCTTGTTGCCGTTTTAAAATGTTGTATTTTTTAAGGCGGGGGGCTCCGCCCCCCGAGCCCCCGTCGTTTTGTTTCACCATTGCCTCCGTAGTCTCAAAAGTTTCATAAGATTTGCTTCCTTGTTGCCGTTTTAGAACATTGTAGTTTTTTATGGCGGGGGGCTCCGCCCCCCGAGCCCCCCATGTTTTATGTCACCATTGCCTCCGTAGACTCAAAAGTTTCAGAAGATTTAATTCCTTGTTGCCGTTTTAGAACATTGTAGTTTTTTATGGCGGGGGGCTCCGCCCCCCGAGCCCCCCATGTTTTATGTCACCATTGCCTCCGTACACTCAAAAGTTTCATAAGATTTGCTTCCTTGTTGCCGTTTTAGAACGTTGTAGTTTTTATAGCGGGGGGCTCCGCCCCCCGAGCCCCCCATGTTTAATGCTACCATTGCCTGCGTAGACTCAAAACTTTTGTAAAATTTGCTTCCTTGTTGCCGTTTTAGAACATTGTAGTTTTTTATGGCGGGGGGCTCCGCCCCCCGAGCCCCCCATGTTTTATGTCACCATTGCCTCCGTAGACTCAAAAGTTTCAGAAGATTTGCTTCCTTGTTGCCGTTTTAGAACATTGTAGTTTTTTTTTATGGCGGGGGGCTCCGCCCCCCGAGCCCCCCATGTTTTATGTCACCATTGCCTCCGTACACTCAAAAGTTTCGTAAGATTTGCTTCCTTGTTGCCGTTTTAGAACGTTGTAGTTTTTATAGCGGGGGGCTCCGCCCCCCGAGCCCCCCCTGGTTTAATGCTGCCATTGCCTGCGTAGACTCAAAACTTTTGTAAAATTTGTTTCCTTGTTGCCGTTTTAAAATGTTGTATTTTTTAAGGCGGGGGGCTCTGCCCCCCGAGCCCCCGTCGTTTTGTGTCACCATTGCCTCCGTAGTCTCAAAAGTTTCATAAGATTTGCTTCCTTGTTGCCGTTTTAGAACATTGTAGTTTTTTATGGCGGGGGGCTCCGCCCCCCGAGCCCCCCATGTTTAATGCTACCATTGCCTGCGTAGACTCAAAACTTTTGTAAAATTTGCTTCCTTGTTGCCGTTTTAGAACATTGTAGTTTTTTATGGCGGGGGGCTCCGCCCCCCGAGCCCCCCATGTTTTATGTCACCATTGCCTCCGTACACTCAAAAGTTTCATAAGATTTGCTTCCTTGTTGCCGTTTTAGAACGTTGTAGTTTTTATAGCGGGGGGCTCCGCCCCCCGAGCCCCCCATGTTTAATGCTACCATTGCCTGCGTAGACTCAAAACTTTTGTAAAATTTGCTTCCTTGTTGCCGTTTTAGAACATTGTAGTTTTTTATGGCGGGGGGCTCCGCCCCCCGAGCCCCCCATGTTTTATGTCACCATTGCCTCCGTAGACTCAAAAGTTTCAGAAGATTTGCTTCCTTGTTGCCGTTTTAGAACATTGTAGTTTTTTTTATGGCGGGGGGCTCCGCCCCCCGAGCCCCCCATGTTTTATGTCACCATTGCCTCCGTACACTCAAAAGTTTCGTAAGATTTGCTTCCTTGTTGCCGTTTTAGAACGTTGTAGTTTTTATAGCGGGGGGCTCCGCCCCCCGAGCCCCCCCTGGTTTAATGCTGCCATTGCCTGCGTAGACTCAAAACTTTTGTAAAATTTGTTTCCTTGTTGCCGTTTTAAAATGTTGTATTTTTTAAGGCGGGGGGCTCTGCCCCCCGAGCCCCCGTCGTTTTGTGTCACCATTGCCTCCGTAGTCTCAAAAGTTTCATAAGATTTGCTTCCTTGTTGCCGTTTTAGAACATTGTAGTTTTTTATGGCGGGGGGCTCCGCCCCCCGAGCCCCCCATGTTTAATGCTACCATTGCCTGCGTAGACTCAAAACTTTTGTAAAATTTGCTTCCTTGTTGCCGTTTTAGAACATTGTAGTTTTTTTATGGCGGGGGGCTCCGCCCCCCGAGCCCCCCATATTTTATTTCACCATTGCCTCCGTAGACTCAAAAGTTTCAGAAGATTTGCTTCCTTGTTGCCGTTTTAGAACATTGTAGTTTTAGAACATTGTAGTTTTTTATGGCGGGGGGCTCCGCCCCCCGAGCCCCCCATGTTTTATGTCACCATTACCTCCGTAGACTGAAAAGTTTCAGAAGATTTGCTTCCTTGTTGCCGTTTTAGAACATTGTAGTTTTTTATGGCGGGGGGCTCCGCCCCCCGAGCCCCCCATGTTTTATGTCACCATTGCCTCCGTACACTCAAAAGTTTCATAAGATTTGCTTCCTTGTTGCCGTTTTAGAAGGTTGTAGTTTTTATGGCGGGGGGCTCCGCCCCCCGAGCCCCCCATGTTTAATGCTACCATTGCCTGCGTAGACTCAAAACTTTTATAAAATTTGTTTCCTTGTTGCCGTTTTTAAATGTTGTATTTTTTAAGGCGGGGGGCTCCGCCCCCCGAGCCCCCGTCGTTTTGAGTCACCATTGCCTCCGTAGACTCAAAAGTTTCATAAGATTTGCTTCCTTGTTGCCGTTTTAGAACATTGTAGTTTTTTATGGCGGGGGGCTCTGCCCCCCGAGCCCCCGTCGTTTTGTGTCACCATTGCCTCCGTAGTCTCAAAAGTTTCATAAGATTTGCTTCCTTGTTGCCGTTTTTGAATATTGTAGTTTTTTATGGCGGGGGGCTCCGCCCGCCGAGCCCCCCATGTTTTATGTCACCATTGCCTCCGTAGACTCAAAAGTTTTAGAAGATTTGCTTCCTTGTTGCCGTTTTAGAATATTGTAGTTTTTTATGGCGGGGGGCTCCGCCCGCCGAGCCCCCCATGTTTTATGTCACCATTGCCTCCGTACACTCAAAAGTTTCATAAGATTTGCTTCCTTGTTGCCGTTTTAGAACGTTGTAGTTTTTATAGCGGGGGGCTCCGCCCCCCGAGCCCCCCATGTTTAATGCTACCATTGCCTGCGTAGACTCAAAACTTTTGTAAAATTTGCTTCCTTGTTGCCGTTTTAGAACATTGTAGTTTTTTATGGCGGGGGGCTCCGCCCCCCGAGCCCCCCATGTTTTATTTCACCATTGCCTCCGTAGACTCAAAAGTTTCAGAAGATTTGCTTCCTTGTTGCCGTTTTAGAACATTGTAGTTTTTTTTTATGGCGGGGGGCTCCGCCCCCCGAGCCCCCCATGTTTTATGGCACCATTGCCTCCGTACACTCAAAAGTTTCGTAAGATTTGCTTCCTTGTTGCCGTTTTAGAACGTTGTAGTTTTTATAGCGGGGGGCTCCGCCCCCCGAGCCTTCCATGTTTAATGCTGCCATTGCCTGCGTAGACTCAAAACTTTTGTAAAATTTGTTTCCTTGTTGCCGTTTTAAAATGTTGTATTTTTTAAGGCGGGGGGCTCTGCCCCCCGAGCCCCCGTCGTTTTGTGTCACCATTGCCTCCGTAGTCTCAAAAGTTTCATAAGATTTGTTTCCTTGTTGCCGTTTTAGAACATTGTAGTTTTTTATGGCGGGGGGCTCCGCCCCCCGAGCCCCCCATGTTTTATGTCACCATTACCTCCGTAGACTGAAATGTTTCAGAAGATTTGCTTCCTTTTTGCCGTTTTAGAACATTGTAGTTTTTTATGGCGGGGGGCTCCGCCCCCCGAGCCCCCCATATTTTATGTCACCATTGCCTCCGTACACTCAAAAGTTTCATAAGATTTGCTTCCTTGTTGCCGTTTTAGAACGTTGTAGTTTTTATAGCGGGGGGCTCCGCCCCCCGAGCCCCCCATGTTTAATGCTACCATTGCCTGCGTAGACTCAAAACTTTTGTAAAATTTGCTTCCTTGTTGCCGTTTTAGAACATTGTAGTTTTTTATGGCGGGGGGCTCCGCCCCCCGAGCCCCCCATGTTTTATGTCACCATTGCCTCCGTAGACTCAAAAGTTTCAGAAGATTTGCTTCCTTGTTGCCGTTTTAGAACATTGTAGTTTTTTTTATGGCGGGGGGCTCCGCCCCCCGAGCCCCCCATGTTTTATGTCACCATTGCCTCCGTACACTCAAAAGTTTCGTAAGATTTGCTTCCTTGTTGCCGTTTTAGAACGTTGTAGTTTTTATAGCGGGGGGCTCCGCCCCCCGAGCCCCCCATGTTTAATGCTGCCATTGCCTGCGTAGACTCAAAACTTTTGTAAAATTTGTTTCCTTGTTGCCGTTTTAAAATGTTGTATTTTTTAAGGCGGGGGGCTCTGCCCCCCGAGCCCCCGTCGTTTTGTGTCACCATTGCCTCCGTAGTCTCAAAAGTTTCATAAGATTTGCTTCGTTGTTGCCGTTTTAGAACGTTGTAGTTTTTTATGGCGGGGGGCTCCGCCCCCCGAGCCCCCCATGTTTTATGTCACCACTGCCTCCGTAAACTCAAAAGTTTCATAATATTTGCTTCCTTGTTGCCGTTTTAGAATTTTGTGTTTTTTAAGAGCCCCCCCCCATGTTTTAAGTCACCATTGCCTCCGTAGACTCAAAAGTTTTATAAGATTTGCTCCTTTTTTGCCGTTGGAGTCTGGAGCTGCTAGTTTTCTTATGATGGTTTTCCTACGTTTTCCATGTTCTTATCATAATAGTATTTGGTTTCATTATTACTATTCTGTTGGTACCTCTTTCATCAAATTGGTTTAGTACGTTACGCGTCATCAAATCATGTAAGATAACTATTTGAATACGAATATAAATAAAGTATTAGTTACTTTACTAAGACTGTGCCTTATTCGGGTAAAAGTAATGACTGAAATCGGTTTTATTGTAAGCAGTATACTTAACCACACCATCACTTTTTGAAGTCGGTTAAAAATATGGCCTACGCAAAGTAAACCGTTATAACAAATCGATGGACATGTTATAGATCAAAATCGGTAAGTAGTGTAAGCGCTCTGCTAGAGCATACTTGAATAGGTACAAACATATAGTTCCAATCACCTTTCGTGGTCTTCTGCATCAGTTCCACTTGGTCACATTATGCTTTCTGACAACAGATACCTGAATCACTTGAGAAAATAATAAAGAAATTGTACTTGTTACTTTTATATTTACAGAGTTCCGTCGATTTCTGATGGATTCCATCATCAGAAATTTACCATATTTCTAAGAGATAATAACTGAAGTGTTAAATTTCCAACAAAAAAAGAATTTTTGACATCTGTTGATTTTTTTATTTTTTTTCTGTAGAATTTTTGCTCTCACTCGTCCTCCTTTTTTGAAGTCTGTTAAAAATGTAGCCTATGTCACCCGGACTGTAATAACGAATTGATAGACACCTCGATCACTAAAATCGGTTGAGTAGTTTTCGCGCTATGCTGGAACACACTTACATATAAATATACATACATACATAGACTGCTAAACTTATAACCCTTCCTTTTGGCTTTGCCGTAGTCGGGTAAAAAAAAGACCTGCATTATTTTTTGCATAGAAAACCCATTTCTTATTGCCCGAAATTGCACCAAGGAAAATCCGATGTACAATTTGTGTGCATTACGCGGAGCTATTGCGACAAAGATGGACTGAAATCTGCATATTCCCGGAGAAATTTTTTGTTATAAACTTGGATATCAAGATAACACATTCAACTCTCTTTCGCGAGTATTCGTACTTTACGGACTCGTGAAAGGCATGCTTAGTTCAGAGAAATAAAATCCCTGTTTAAATGAGATTTCTGTTATTCTATAATGGATGATTATATTTAAACCTAAGCATTACAGTTGAATGTACTCGTATCCAAACAATCTGTGTTTGTATAGCTCTTCAAAGAGATACAAACATGGAATAACCTAAAGATACGATAAGTACGTATTACTGGGAGCAATGAACATAGATTAAAGGGACGAAATTGCCCTGGCTTAGGCGTGGGGCACAAAAAATGCTTTAATCGACGTAACCAAACGTAAATATTGCTCGCAAGTTCAATAAATAAAACACAGAAAACTGATAAAAAGCATCGTGTAGGTAGGAAATCGTTCAGTTATTAAGTGAAATATCATTTTCAAATCGATTACTTTTTAACAACGTTTCACGTTAATGATAAAGATTTAATACTAGCTTTTGCCCGCGACTACGTCCGCGTGGAACTTGGAAGTATGGAAGCAACCTCGTACAACACGATAGATATCCACCTAATCACCTTAATTAATAAAAGGGATTATTAAAAGCGCCTAAGCAAATGTAAGAGCAATTGTGCTTTTGGTCCAATCATTACATTTCCTACAGGGTCATCAATGTCATCATGAATTACTTACTCACTTTTCAATCTTTTTAGGGATAATTTCCAGGATGAAAACTATCCTATGTCCTTCCTGGGATCTTAAACTATCTCCATGCCAAATTTCATCAAAATCGATTCAGCGGTTTAAGCGTGAAGAGGTAACAGACAGATAGACACACTTTCGCATTTATAATATTAGTATGGATGTTAGTCTTGAAACCTAAGTTAAATCATGATTCATTACAAGAATTAATTATTAAACTGTCCATTACACAACTCCCTCGAATTACATAAAGTGCATAAGCTTTTATAATGCGAATCGTTTTATATACCTGTCTCGCTCGCTCTTACGCGATCCAGATAAGAACCTTTCAGTTTTCGCCTAAACCCGAATCGTAATCTCAGAGTTCACGAACTGTAGTATATTGATTAAAACTTACATGAATTTCAGACAACATCATATCTCGGTTATTATTTATTTCACTATCGTTGTACAAAAACATGTTAGTATACTTGGAACTAAATATTTACTAAAGGGAATTTACATTTAGTTACACTGTGTCATACATTTAGTGGCAGTTCACTCTTTATTTGATAGCCTATTTTAACCTTTCCTACAAGAAAAACAAATTAATTAATGTTGCCGGTTAATTAATGTTTCGATATGATTGTATGACGATGTTATCGTTGGGCCTGTATTAAGGCCGTTCCCTGAGCCAGAACCCCGAGCCCCTCCTCAGGCCACCCGTCCCTGTCACATCACAGTCACATTTCAAAAGAGTGACGGAGACAGAGCTTGCGGGTCGTAAGGCGATATCTTTTTTCGTAAGAATTTGTCGATGATTATTTATTTTAAAAATATTGGCTTCAATTATTGAAATTCGGAAGCTGTAAAATTACTATTTTAGTTATGATTGATTTTTCTCCTTTTTTTGTTTCATAGTGTCACGTAGAAAAAAAACAAGTAAAGTTGGAGTAAAAATTCGAATTGGAGGTTACTTTGGGAATTAATTGTATCGAGCGAAGTGTTATGAATCGTGTATCGAATGCTGTGTTATTAAAGATAATATAATCAAGAATGATATATATTTTTCCCTCGTTTACTAATATCAACGTTTCGTAGAAAAATAGGATAATTTTTGGGGTATTTTTGCAAATCTGGCTCAGGGAACGGCCTTAAACAACAACGTGATACTGATACCGACCACATTTATATATTACGAGTGTATATCTAAGAACGTTTCTGTGTTAATGTATTTTTCTCAAAAATTATAGGTTTCTGTGAGCCTACTCCATAATACACTATACTCTTTCACACTTACAGATACTGAATCTATAAGTCCATACAGATCCTGCACAAGTTGAGTCCAATCGGAATCACTATTGAACTACAAAGAAACAAAAAATATAATACAAACGTGCCCTTACATTACTACTCCCTTCTTCTTCTCCGTCACTCCGTCATGGCTGATAATCCAATAGCTTTTCAACTGCTTGCCCCTAATGGTCACGGACAGCTTCCTGGTGTAGTGCCGGAGTGCGGTGCTAATTGGTCCGTTGGTCTGCTCTGAAATCAGACCGTCTAGCACAACTATGCTTCGTGACTCTTGTCGTGCGACATAGCATCACCTGTCACTCTCTCACAGCATTGTACAGAAAAAGATAGATAAATATCTCGCACGAGAAAGAGTCGCGTGTCACAGTTGCGCTAGAGGTGCTGGTCAGACCAGCGTATCGGCCTCTAGGTCGTCTTCTTACTACTTTTGCGGTGACTATCAGACATCCGAAATTATCCGGACCATTGCGAGCAATTGACTCTTTACTCATCTACGGGTGATAGGTAGACAATAGAAATTTTCACAGAATTTATATTTCTGTTGTATAACGTGTTTTTTGCTCGATAATGGTACGGAACCCTGCGCTAGTCCGACTCGCACTTGGCCGGTTTTTACTCGTCTTTTATTAAAATAAGGTTTTGTATAACACAAATTTAAAGTAATTACCGGGTCACATAACATAACTTTGAGACAAAAGAGAATAATAATTGTCGCGTCTTATTTTATACGTAGGTATTATTAGGTAGGATCAACTTTGAAGACAGGGTTGGCGCAGTTGTGTGTGCTGTAGTGCAGCTCTCTACCAAGCCGGCGGCGCAGGGTCCGAATTCCAGCAATGACTCGAATATTTGCGCCTACATCATGACCTTGACATTGAGGCAAGGTGACACTGCGGTCGTACAAAAGAAGTCTGTCCGACTTTTATGTCATCGCTAAGCTACTGGAACTACTTCTATTGGGCTGATGTTGGAACGTGGTTGGGACTGAGATGAGTTAGGTCTAGGAGGTGCCTCCTCACAACTTTTTGGATTGGTTGTGACGTGGGTATGCTAGATCAGTAAGACACAGTTTTTATAATCAACTATTTGACTTTAGCTGTCAGCGGCATATCTGATGCGATGACAGCTACGATGGTGAGGTCATGTCTGTCGAACGTCCGAAGAACGAATCGTAAAGCGCATCTTCTACTCAGAACTTCAGGAAGGCAAGTGGAGACAGAGCGGCCAAATCCTGCGGTACAAAAATGCGCTGAAGCATTTATGCGGAAAGGGGACATTGACCCATCGCATTGGGAGAGCATGGCACAAGGTTGACCAAAGTGGTGGCATACAATAGCGGTAAATGTGCAAGCCTTCGAGGAAAAGAGAAGAAGCGACCCCGATGCGAAGTGCGAGGAGCTAAAGACCCAACAACCAGCGGTTAGTAATTATCATTTTGTCGGTGGGGTGCTGACTTGCCAGGAGTGTGGTGGCACGTTTGTTGCAACAATTGGCTATGTCAGCCACCTGAGAGCTCATGAGCGGTGCTTTCATTAAGCCAAATGACGTCAGCAAGTGTCCAGTCGCCGTGGCCGAAATCGGTCAGGATACGTTGATGATGACTAGATTTTATTTACTAGTGACAAATACAGGTAAAGACAGCAAGTCCACAAGTGGCAGAGAAGATCTGCTCAGTCCGACGATCAGAACTCAAATATGTAACTCAGTCTAACTCTTTTTTTAAGACATGACTTGAAGTATATCAGGGCTGTTTAGGAATTTACCAGTGAGTCGGACTTTGTGTGGGAGTATAACCCTGGGATTATAGTATTACCACCGCGCCACAGGAATGATTTGGGGATGATGACACGATTTTGCTTAATTGTTTGCATACCTAATTTATCATTTTTACTAAGTCGTCAGATACAAAACAATACGTACCACTATCCTTAGTTTGAAGGAAGTATTCATATTGTGTATATCGTCGTCTAGTACCCATAGTACAAGCATTGCTTTGTTTCGGACTAGTTCGATTTGCGCTTTTCGTCTTTTGCGTCAAGTAACAGTTATACTTTTTTTACAGTATTTCTCAGATGGAACAAAGTAAAAATTCAACAAATTAATAATAAGTTTACTGCTGCAGAATAGAAAGCTAAATTATACATCTCTTTATTATTTTGTTTGCATCATAGAAAGTTTCATGAGAGCATTCAAAATTAGATACTTAATTCCTCTTACTTTTAGACAGTTAATAACTGTGATTTTATTCACCGTGACATTTTATCACTCATCTCTAATCCGGCCAAAATTTTAGAACTAGGTATAAAGCAAAACCGGCCCTACTTAGTAATCAATTTGTGTCAAGCCAGCGGTGCGAATAGTCGCGTTTGGCATAATATTTATTTGGGATAATATTTATTTAACATAATATTCACTTAGCATAATATTTTAATGATTATTGTGTCGTGTTTAATTACGGTAGGTAAGTCTGATTTTATAGTTATTTACATTTGGGACCAAGGGCTGAATTTGATTGACATTAACTTATAACTGAGGTTATAAGTTAGAGCGACCAGAGAACTCCTGTGGCCGGGGATCATTCCTGTTAGTGGGTTTATGGGAGAACCACACAAAGTATGAATAACTGGTAGCGAAGGCTGAAAGCCCTGACAGATCGTCTTATCAAGGCAAGATAATCTTATCTAAGCAAGGCCTGATACGACTAAATATACATATTTCAAAGTCAAACATTTAGTGCATATCACATAACATTATTTTGATGGATTGATTGGAAGGTATACATTTGACACCGACACGCAAAGGCACAGCAACTAAGAGGACTAACATTTTACTTTTATATGTACACTATAATATACATATTTTTTCTTTAAAGTATATTGGGAACTTCCTGTTTACTTTTTAAACATACGTTAATAGAGCAGGTTCTCAAATCAGTTTAGATTTTCGTAATGTTGCAGCTCTAATCTAAATTCACACAAAATAATGTTGAATGAAAATAAAAATACATACAAATGTGTCTTAGTTTTAGTTAATGTTGTTTTAGCAATAACTAGGAAATAAGTTAGTGCTTATGTTTTTATTTTTTGAGCCTGAACTACCAAGCTTTTTACGTGGATATTTTTTTTTGTTTTTCTAGAATTTCCTGCCTATATAAACTTTAAGAAAACCTAATCTATCCTAGATAATTATAAAATGTAAACTTTATCCTCATGATAAATTTCTATACGTCACCCTGGGCCGTAAGTCGGATTTACTTCTCTTCCTGGCTAACACAAGACGTAAAACCTTAGAAAAACCACGGGCAGTAATGAGAAAAGCCCCAGATCGCATATTTATAACACAAACACCAATGATCCTACATTTATTTATTTATCGTACGGCATTACAAAACACTGGATTAGTAAAAAACAATAAAATTATTTATAAAAAAAAAATAACGCCCTAGGTGTATAATGTACCTACTATTAAAAACCGGCCAAGTGCGAGTCGGACTCCGAGGGTTCCGTACGAACACTTTCCATCCCTAAGTGGTTAAGTTAAGTTTGCACCTGGTATGTATAGCGCCCCATATAAATTAGGTGCAAAGTTAGGTATTAAAAAATATCTACACACTAGAAACTAGATCTCGTTCAAAACAATTTTCGTTGGTAGTTTTTATAGTAATGTACATCATATGTTTTTTTTTAGATTTTTCATTTTCTTATTTTAGAAGTTAGTGGGGGGGAGCAACTTTTTCCCACTTTGGAAGCGTCTGTCACGCAAACTATTCGGTTTAGAAAAAAAATATTTTAGCAACTTTGATATCATTTTTGAAGACCTATCCATACCCCACACGTATGTGACTGATGAAAAAAAAAAATTGAGTTTCAGTTCTAAGTATGGGGAGCCCCCAATATTTATTATATTTTTTTTATTTTTGCATCAAAATCTTAATGCGGTTCACAGAATACATCTACCTACCAAGTTTAAACAGTATAGCTCTTATAGTTTCGGAAAAAAATGGCTGTGACATACGGACGGACAGACGGACAGACAGTCATGACGAATCTATAAGGGTTCCGTTTTTTGCCATTTGGCTACGGAACCCTAAAAAACCAATTACTTATGCCATGTCTTATTATAAAAAGTCCTATTGTTTAACTTCCTAATTTCAGTATGTGACGGTATGTCTGAGAATACTAATCATGAGTCGGGAAAAAAAAAGACAACGTGTGAACGAATCGTATTTTCGAGAATAACACAATGAAATATTAATTACTAGGTATATAAACAAAACCATTTCGGTCGTCTTAGATGTACCGTGACATAATATTTGAATAGTTCCTTCGATTCCTGAATATCGTTATCAATCTTCACTACATATACCTAAAAATTAAAATACAATTATTAACTAAAAAATTAGGCAAGTGCGAGTCCGACTCGCGCATGAAGGGTTCCGTACCATAATCTATAACAAGTTTGTTGCATGGGAGCCCCCCTCAAATATATTTATTTTATTTTATTTTTGGTATTTGTTGTTATAGCGGCAATAGAAATACATCATTTGTGAAAATTTCAACTGTCTAGCTATCACCGTTCTTGAAATACAGTCTGGTGACAGACGGACGGACAGCGAAGTCTCAGTAATAGGGTCCCGTTTTTACCCTTTGGGTACCGAACCCTAAAAATATGCTAAAACAGTAAACTATATAAATTAAAAAAGTTCCGTGAAACATGCCAACTTTGCCCGCTTTTTTCGTAAAAACCCGAATTTCTCTCATTTTTTCTATGACGGGATAAAGTTTTTTGTTGTCTAACGCATCCATCGTATTCATATGCATGCGTTTATTACGAGAAACAATTTTTAAATCTACATTTAACCATTTTTTTTAATCAATTTTCACCTCGGGTAAAGTTATCTAAACTTTTGCAAACATTGCCCAAATCGATTATTTTCGTAACTATAGCCCCTACAACGTTAAGATAAGGATCAGTATAAAATCTGGGGTAATAATGGCGTTCTACTTAATATCTTGGTCTTAACTGTACAAACACGTGTGCAATATGGGTGGGCAATGTTACATAGGTATTTTGTTTTTCTCCATACAAGCCGAATCAAGCAGTTTGAAATTGTTAGGGTTGTCACTTTTGGTTGAGTAAACCATCTTTACCAATACCATTATCAAAATGAAAAATGTATGCTTAATATTCGATACTAATAGTTTGGCGGTTACTTTTTTTACTTCATGTTAGAATAATCTAAATAAAAATGGTCATAATTGAATATTCTATATTTTTTTGTGTGTGTGTATGGACATGACATGACATGACATGCAGCTAATGCTAAAAGTACAACGGCTTAATATAAATATAATTTACCTTACCTTAAATACATAACCCTCCTTTATTTACGCAGTCAGGTAAAATTACGACAAGGTGACAACCCTAACCCTTTTTTTAGTCTGGGCAATGTTGGCATTCATAGGTTAGCAAGTTACTGGATAACATTGCCCACCATCATAACTCCGGTTTTAAAAAGTATTTTTAGTTCAAACTACAATAAAAATGATCTACAGTTCTTATTTTATAACAAGCAATAAGATACATTCACCTGAGGCTTCCCCATTCTGTAAAAAATACACCAGAACTTCACCTAGAATTGGCCCGCCAAATCACGCACCTTATTCGACTAGTCCCAACACGTTACGGAATGAAGTTGCGCGCAAATGTGATTCCCAGTGATACCACAGATATAATCTATTTTCCACTAAAAATAGTAGTGTTGCCATAATCATCTTGAAATTGTCTACAGTAACGTTTCTTTTTTTAAGTAGCGTTTTGGGCAAAGTTCCCTGTGGAGGCAAAGTTGGCGTATTTCACGGTTATTAAATCAGGCCCTTTGGCATGGTCCCGAAGACGCTGGCAGCATTTCCTCGCTGAATAGCAACGCTAATACGTTGAGCGAGGAAGCTGCCAGCTCTTCAGTCCCCCGTGGTGTCAACCAGGCTTTTTGGGATTTGCTTGAAGAGCTGGCGAGCACAGGATTTACACTTAAATTTTATGATACCAATAGGAAGACATCGAATTTCAAACAAAAAAAATCCAGATCAATTTACAAATGACGGGTAACGAACTTATGAAAAAATACAAATTGAGAACCTCCTAGTTTTGAAGTCGGTTGAAAACATTGGATACCTTTCACCACACGGCCAGTTAAATCCGCCTCTCAGTATCAATGGTTATTCTATGTATTTAAGTATATATTTAATTATATAAGTATGTATATCGTCATCTAGTACCCATAACACAAGCCTTCTTGAGCGTAATTTGGGACTAAATCGATTTGTGTGAGATTGTGTGATAATTATTATTTATTTATTTATTTATTTCTTCTTTACGCGCAAAAGAACGCAATTCATAAAACTAATGATCGGAAAAGGCCGAAGGTGAATATACTTTTTGACCGACTTTTGTTTGACTATCTCTGGAGTTATTCAAAATATCGATGGAGTTAGGTCTTAATCACACTTGCGATTTGCTAGCGAATTTTGTATGAAGGCGATCACGCGCGACTGATATTTGTATATAAAACACGCTCGCAACTTGCAAGTTTGATAAAGCCCTTACCCCATACATATCGGAAATCTTTCACAGTCCACTCAGTTAAATTATGGAACGCGTTGCCGGTATCCGTGAGGCAGTCACAATCGGTGGCATCGCTTTTTAAGGAGAACTTAAAAAAGTTATGGCTTTTTGATCCCTGATCTCGTCGAAGTTAATTGATTAGAGTGATTACTTCATTTATGTTATTTATTTATATTATCATATATATGTAATTATACCTATCTATACGTATTATATTTTGGAATTACACATATTTTATTATATTAAGACATTAGTCCTTAGTGTATCTGTGCATAACTACTTACTTGTTCGTTTGTCTATCTTCTTGGATATCCCATTATTTTCTCATTTGCTCAAAGGTTAACTGGAAGAGATCCCTTATAGGGATAAGTTCGCCTTTGTACATGTTTTATTTTTATCTTTTGAAGTTTTGTGTTTTTTTTTTGTGTACCATAAAGTGATTACATACATACATACATACATATATTCTGTATATTAGGTTTCACAGTTGGAAAACTTAACGTCTCAACGTATACCATAAATTTAAACATAGGCACAAGCGCGACAGCGGCCTATCGGTGTTACTCGGGCGTCGGTGACCTTGTAATGCAGAATCCTTCGACAAGGCATTCACGTGAATGCCTTTCCACACCTCGCGCGTCCCGCGCTCGCCCCTCGACACGCACACATATCCGCGAGTTTTGTCACAGCACAACGTACGTTTTCTTTGACATATAAGCCATCATTTAAAGATGAAATTTCACATCGAAGTTTAGTAACTACTTTAAGTTCGTCTGGTCGAAAGGTTAAGACGTTGGACCGGTAATCCAAAGATACCGGGTTCTAGTCCCGGTGTGGACCACGTATGAGCGAATTACATTTTTCTTTGCATGTTTATCTTTGTATCTCTACAGCATGTTTAGTTTGGTTTAAAAGTAGATTCGCCCTGCCCTACCCTTTCCGTGAGTTAACGTGACCGTGCTCGCTAGGGACAGCGTAAACTATTTGTATGGAGCCCCTAGCGGTTACTTTGTAGAACTACAATTTTCCATACAAATCGCTTACGCAGTCGCTAGCGAGAACTGTCACTATTACTCATGGTAAAGGTACTGTTTTTTTTTTTCAAGACATGGCTTGAACTGTATCAGGGCTAACCAGCCCTCACTACCAGTAGTCGGACTTTGTGTGGGAGTAGTAAGGGTACTGATATTAAAGTCTGCAGCAATGACGATGGCCGCTGTGAAAACGAAACAACAGAAATGATAAAAGAGTTCATTGCAAAAAAATTGTACATAGTTAAGGGCTTTAATTAAAACAAAACTTAATTGATTCCTTTGTGTGACGAAAGTTACCCATACATTGTGTATGACTAACTTTCGTCACACAAAGGAAGCGATCGTGATTTTTGTTAACTAAGCTTTTAACTATGTACAATTTTATTGCAATCGACCCAAAAATCCGTTAGGTTAGGAGCCGAAAATTTACACATTCAACACCGGAAGCCCGCCCCGTGGGCACTGTGTTCGTAGCCAATTTTCGCTACATTACGCATTTACCCATGTGATCGGATACGCGCGTAGCGCTACGAAATCCTCGGTTGCGAAAGAGTAAAAGCTCTTAAAAGCAGGTACCAGCCGGCACTCTCAGGCCACGACAGTGTACAGCAGTGCAAAGGGCCCTTCGGGCCCGCAAGCTATGAAAATAACAAAAAAAAAAGCACTCTCAGGCAGTCGTAAAACTCAGGCCAATCAAAATTTATCTTCTCAAAAGTACAATAGCCGGCGCACGCGCACGCCTGAACTGTACCGTCACTTTGCCGGCCGCGAACAAAGTGCTCTCATTATTTCAGGACTATAAGTGTTAACTGGATATTTGTGATAAAATTACGTGGTATGTAATTTTCTTTATTTTTTTTAACTTCGAAAATTTCAACAAATCAGTGAACAGTAGCGTTCTTTTTTTTTCAAATCGTATATATATGCTGATGTTCTCTTTTTGAAATTATTAGAGTTGAGTAGAGAGATGTCTTATGAATATTAAAGTTCTGTAGCGGGTACCATAGAGTATAGAATTTTGGTACAGGTTTTAAAAGTGCGGTATTGTGATTTTGACTGTGAAATTATAATTGACAGTACGCGAGTATAAAAAATACTATTATACCACGCGAATGAGGGCCTCATGACAATCAGCTACTTGTGTTTTTAAAGTTTTGAATTTAGGCTTTATTCCGTGATTTAGGTTAATACTTGAATACTATTACATTACTACATATTTGAATATACATAATTGTAACTGTATGGTTTGCACCATACATCGTTTAATAATAGTTTGAGAGCTTGATATTCAAAGAGTTTGTTAATTTGCACATAATATTTATTGTCACAAACTAACACTAAAATGAGTCGCGATGATAATGAACGACGGTTGAATGCGAACTGGCGCGGAGCGCGTTTACCTATAATATGGAAATGAACGGGAATGCTGAGTGTGCGCTTTGGCAATAAGTATGTGCGGTTTGAGACCGTACATGCTCCGGGGCGCAGAAAAGAAGGATGCTGGGAATTGTTGATAATAATAATGATATGAATTTGTGAGTTACAAGGTGATTGACAATATTTTGTTACTACTAAGTGATTTTGACAGTATGATACCGACATTTAATCGGAATTGATTTTCGTAAAACTACATCTAGTAAATATAGGCGAAGACGCAGTATTCACTGAGGATACACTTTTACTTTTTATACCCGACTTTAATTTTTCACTTGAACACGGCACTTCACTTTGCTCTGCTTTTACACTTACACAATGCTCACTATCACTAACCTCGAGCTCAGGCGGCGGCGGTGCTCTAAGACGGCTCGTCGCGACGCGGCGCGCACGCAGAAGTGCGTACGCAGCATACGCCAATCCTGCTGCTGCTATAATGTAGATGGCGACGTAATGGTGGACATCATGGAATGAAATCTCTTCATCCTCATCTACCTTATCAGTTGTTTCTTTTGCTTGATTAATCTGATTTGTAATTTTTATGAATGAATCGTTAAAATTAGTTTCATTAAATTGGCTGAAAGGTATCGACAGGTTAATGAGATAATTGACGGGTGCGATCTCAATTTCCACTATCTCAGGCTTAATGTAAACATCGCTTGTGTGTTGTGTGTGCGACGTTATAGTAAATGAGTCACCCTTGATGACGCAATCCTTGCCCATAGCGATTATATTGACTCCTCTCAGTCTCTCCGTGGCGACTTGATGTGAACATAGCACTCGCAGGGTGCATTCCCCGCAACAGGTCAGCATAAATGTGTTTACATGAATCAACTCAGCCCAAACATGCTGGCACGTGCTATATTTTATTTTGCATTTGTTCTCGCGTTGGTCTTTGACACACAGATTCTTATCTGATACTCTTTGATATACCGGTTTCTGAATTTCGCAAATGTTGTAATTGGTGTCTATTTTGATGCATTTGTTTAGTTCGTTTTCAGAGAGTGTCATGTATGTGTCTTTCTTGATGTCCATGGCGAAGTAATTTGATGTAGGGATAATGCTGGCCATTTCGTTTCCTAATTCACGAGAAATTGCTATCGTCTTATAAATATCGTAACTGTCTCGGTTGATAAGTGGAATTTGAAGTTCGAAGATAAAATATTGCATTGTCATTCGAGCTTTTACCCTAAGCATTTGATACATCTTGGATAAATCGGTCTGTATGTTGTCCACAGCTAGTGATAAGTCCTTTGATAACTGTCCGGATATGATGCTTAACTCATCTCGTAGCTGTGCTGGCGTCAAAAGATGTACATTGAAATGCTGCGAATTGGTGACGGTGTCGATTAGGTTGTCTTGGATTGCCTTTAAGTTTATGAGAATGTTGTTCGCGATGATACTTGATAAGGTAAATTCGTTTATGACTTCGATCACCTGCATTTCATTTTTGATAACGTCGGCTGCCTTTTCAAGGTTCAATAGATGTTGGTTAAATATCTTGTGTTGTTTTTCAATCGTACTTTCAATTCTTTTTAGGAGATTGTTTTCGGCTTCCACAATTGATGTCTGATTTTTCCAAAATTGCGCTAAATGTATTTGTTTGCTCCTTATCAATGTTATGTCTCTCTGATACTGTTCCGCAAAACGCTGGTCTAATACGCCGAACAGGGAATTAGCGAGATAGCCAACGCCGTCAATGAGCCCCCGACGCGTGCGCGCTGTCTCGTGTGACTGCTGATGCTGCAATATGCGGTCGTAGTGTTCTAATTCTACGAATCCGTGTTGTAGTTGGAGTAGTATGATGTCACAATGGGACCTTTCTACGATTTTCGGGCACATGCTTTCTAAATGATCGTAATATTTGGTAAGTACCTTTTTTCCCTGCCAGTACGGCTCCATATTGTAGTATACGACGAGTTTCCATTTGTCTTGTACCAGCCGCATAGTTGATAATTTGTCAAAATAAATGCCATTGTTGATTTGCAATGCTGTTATATTGTAGGCACTTTGTGCTGATGATGTTGCGACTAGTGTCAACATTAGGAAAATAGTCGTCATGAAGTTAATGCATGTGGTTTTAAATGTTTTTGATTTCTTAGGGTTGCTGTTATTCACTGATGTTTCAGGTATATTTGCTTGTTTCTGATACGTTGGTGTTTCATTTTGATCTGTAGGTAGAATTGTCAACTTGACTATAGGCCGTTTGATGACTCCGCTTTTTGTTTTTAAGCTGACGACTCTCACGAGTCCGTCCTTCCCCGGGTGGAGTTCAATTACCCTACCTAGGGCCCACTTACTTGCGGGCATATTCGAATCTTGTATAACCACGACGTCATCCAACTTGATATTAGGCTTTGCAGTGCGCCACTTGCTTCTTGCTGATAATTGACTTAAGTATTCTACACGCCATCTTTTCCATAGGTCATGGAATATTTTTTGAGTCAATTGCCATCGAGTTCTTTCGTCTCGTTCTGTTTCTATAATTGTCAAAGTTGGACCGCTTGACAAAAAGTGTGCTGGTGTTAAATAATTAATGTCATCTGGGTCTTCACTTATAGCGCACAATGGCCTTGCATTGAGACATGCCTCTATCTGCGCGAGCAACGTTGCGTACTCTTCGTAGGTTAACTTTTGGTCGCCGACTACTCGTCGGAGATGATGTTTCAGGCTTTTCACAGCAGCTTCCCATAATCCGCCCGCGCTTGGCCAGGAAGGTGCGTTAAAATGCCAGGTGATTTCCATTTCACTAATTTCAGTGAAAAATTCTTCTGTACAGATAGATTTCAAGTTTAAATATTCGTTTTGCAGCTTGTTATTTGAGCCCTGGAAATTTGTTCCATTGTCTGAAAACAAATGGCCTGGTGCACCTCTTCTCGCTGATAATCTTCGCAGAGCGGCGAGGAATGCAGAGGCTGTTAGGTCGGATACCAGTTCCAGATGCACGGCCTTTGTTACCATGCAGACGAAAACTGCCACATATCCTTTTGTCGACTTGATTCCTCTGCCCTTACTTGATTTGACATCTACAAATCCTGTGTAGTCCACCGCTGTGTTGTAAAATGGCCTTGAGGGATTCGTCCTTGAAGCTGGCAAATCGCCCATTAACTGCTGAAGTTTATTTGTTTTATGCTTTTTACATAGGACACAACGTTGTAGCCTATTCTTGACGGCACGGTTGCCGCCTACAATCCAGTACTGTGCTCTGATCCTGGAAGTAGTAGTTCGTGCTGTTCCATGAAATGTTCGTTCATGGGCATGATCAATAAGCAGATTCGTTAAATGGCCGCCATGAGGGATTATCAATGGATATTTCATGTCGTTGTCGATTGATGCGTTTCCCAACCTGCCTTTCACTCGTAACAAGCCGTCTTTGTCAAGGACTGGGTTCAAACACAGTATGTTGCTCTTAGAATTTAGTTGGCCGTTTTGTTTTAAACTTTTGATTTCTTCTGAATAGTTTTCATGTTGAATGTACTTAACAATTTCTAATTTTGCTGATCGTAATTCGTCCGCAGTAAGATATGGTAACTTTATACGATCTCGGGTTACTGCGCGGCGTAACCAGGCAAGTACGCGATAAATTCTTGTGAATGAGCTGTGTTTTATAATTAATTGTTGTATGATATCCTCTTTCAATGGATTTATTTGAGTGACATTTGTTTGTTTACCTATCTTTGCTTCTAGGTCCGTTGCAAAAACAGATTTTTCTTGCTTGTGCTGTTTGTCAAATGTTGATAATGATGGTGGTCCGTTCCACCATAGCGAATGTTGTTGTAGTTGATCTACAGATATACCACGACTCGCACAGTCGGCCGGATTTTCCTTTGTTTTGATATAACGCCAACACCCTGGTGGCATTGTTTCTGTGATTTTTTGCACTCTGTTGGCAACGAACGGCTTCCAACGGCGGGGTTCGCCTTGAAGCCAGCCTAAAACTGCGGTTGAATCTGTCCACCCGAAGACTTCTATATCATGATCCTGAAGACTTTGTTTGACTTTCTTCATTAGTTTTGAGAGTAAGAGGGCCCCACACAGCTCTAATCGTGGCAACGATACTTCATGATTTGATTTGTTGTCTGACTTGGTTGGTACAATTTTTGTTTTTGCTGCCAACAATGTCACTGCTACCGTTCCTTGTTTTTCTGTGCGGGCGTAAATTACACTCGAAAATGCTTTTATCGACGAGTCACTGTACCCATGAAGCTGTATTTAACTCTTTTTTCCACTACCTATCCATCTTGGGATTTTGATCTTGTTAATGTTTGCGATGTCAGCTCTGATTTTTCGCCACTCTTGGAAAATGGTATCTGGTACGTTGTCATCCCATTGTAAATCGACGACATCCCAAACCTTTTGAAACAATAGTTTCAGCCGTAAAGTGGTCGGTGATAACCAGCCAAGAGGATCAAACGTCCTTGATATCTCTGCAAGGAGAGCCCTTTTGGTAATATTTGTCAACGGTGCTGCCGACATCTTGCATTCGAACAAAAATATGTCATTTTTTGGCACCCATGTTAGCCCCAGGGCTTTTGTTGATTCCTGATGGCAAAAATCGAAGTTTTCTTGAGTTGCTGAATCATTGTTAATGTGTACCATCAAGGACCTATCGTTAGTTGACCATTTTCTTAGATTGAAATTTGCCGACTTGAGAAGTTTTATGAGATCTGCTTGCAGTTGTACGGCGGATTCGATGCTGTGGCTTCCGCTTAGAAGGTCATCCATGTAAAACTGTTCTCCTAACACCTTGGCCGCCGCCGGAAAGTTATGGCTCTCATCCGCTGCTAGCTGTTTGAGTGTCATCATGGCCAAAAACGGAGCGGCCTTGGTCCCATAAGAAACCGTTGACAAGGCGTATTCTTTTATTGGTTGATCAGTTGATGGCCTCCATACAATTTTTTGATATTTTTGATCGTCTTGATGAACTAAAATTTGTCGGAACATTTTTTCTAAGTCCGCCGTAAATGCATATTGATATTGTCTCCATTGGAGGACCAATGATAAGAGATCTTGCTGTAAATTCGGGCCCCTAAACATCAGATCATTTAAACTGACCCCGTTAGATGTTAATCCTGATCCATTGAAAACAACGCGCAACGGTGATGTTTTTGATTCCGGGCGTTGTACGCAATGGTGTGCCATATAGTAACCCGGTGTCGAGTTACCATCTGTTTGGTGCATGTGCCCTAAGTTGATATATTCATCTATAAATGATTTATAGCGATCTGCCATTTCTGGTTGCCTTTTAAACTTTCTCTCTAACTGAAGAAATTGGGCAACTGCTTTTGGTTTTGATTGACCTAATTTTTCGTCTATGTCCGGATGTAGTGGAAGGCGCACTACGTAACTTCCGTTTGCTTGTCTCTTTGTAGTTGATTTATAAAAATCTAAACAGTGTTGATCTTCAGCGCTTAATGAGCTGTTTTCCGATATGTCCTCGATAGTCCAAAATTTTTGAAGGTCAAGGTTATCGGTCATGATAACATTACAATGATATGACTCTTTTGCGTTTGCACTGCCACATAAAATCCAACCAATTTGGCTTTGTTGGGCTATAGGTAATGTATTATTTTCCTTTATAATGCCGCTCATAATGATATTAGAGTATATTTCCGCCCCAAGTAAGAGATCTACTGGGCGGCTTACGTAAAACTCTGGATCGGCCAAATGAATATTTTCTATGAAAGGCCACGAAGGCTTAGCAAATGACTTGTTTGGCAAGTTATTTATTAGTTGTTTCATGATGAATACATCCGTATCAAACGTATAATCGTTGTAGATTGATGATATACATATGGATGTTACGCCCTTGCAATTACTTTCCTTTGCGCCCACTCCAAAAATAACACCTTTGCATCGCTTGCGTTGAAGGCCCAATGTTTGGGCTGCATTTTCACTGATTAGCGAAGTTTGGGAACCTTGATCTATTAGAGCCCTAAGCTTTTTATATGTGCCGTCTGGAGCTCGAACTTGAACCATTGCTGTTGCTAGCAAAACTTCGCCGGTTTCTTCCTGTAATACATTGTTTTTGTGTTGTGTTGCCGGCGACTTTGTGTCACTAGATAGCGGCTGCTTTGATACTTTGCCGAACACGTCATGTAACAATGTATTATGATCCTTTTTACAAACGCGGCATTTCTTTAAAGATCGACACTCCTTTCCATTATGATTATAAAGGCAGTTTTTGCATAATGATAACTTTGTAATTGTTTGCTGTTTTATGTTAGGTTGTAATTCTAGAAATGTGTTGCAATGAAATATTCCGTGATCTTTTTTGCAAACCGGGCAACCTTGTAAACAATTCTTACCCGTGTTCGATGTTGCGAAATGATTTGAAGAATTGTTATGCCGACTTGTAAATGCTTTGTAATAATGCGTTTTCTTTACATTATTATTTATAGGTTCTTGATTTTGATAAGTTTTTCCCGAATCTGCTTTACGTTTAGAGGATTCTAATGAAGTAAACTTGTTTTCGAGGAAGTCAAGTAATTCCTTAAGCGACGGTAAATCTCTTGGGCTTTTGAGGGATTCAATATAATCGTTATGCGTGTCGGCGTCAAGTTTATTACTGATTATATAAACGATTATAGGATCCCAGGAGTCTATCTGGACTCCGAGTGACTTGATTGCGTTAAGACACTCATTTGCGACGTCATGCATCTTCTTGATACCTGTTGCTGTCTGCTGTTGGAGAGTTGGCAGATTCATTAGAATACTAAGATGAGAATTAAATATCAATTTAATATTGTTAAATCGATGATTCAAAATCTCCCAACTAATGTCGTAGTTTTCTGAGCTTATGTTCAAGTGCTGTATTAGCTTTTCGGCTTCTCCTTTAAGCTTGCTTTTCAAGAACTGCATTTTCTGTGCTTTTGACAATGATCTGTTGTTATGAATGGCATCCACAAACAAGTCCTTGAAGGACACCCATGAATGATAATTTCCACTGAAGGCTGGAATGTCCATCTGAGGAGTTGCTTTTTCGCGGTGGCTTAGGGACCACATTTTGCTGTTTACAAATTTTTTGATGTCATGATATTTTTGCTCATACTTGCTGAATGCTTGTTCGTAATCTTCATTTGTTTCGAAGAGCTCGCTGTCAATCTCCCAGTGGAGTGTGTCTATGACAGACCACCGTGATTGTAATGATTTTAGAATATCCTCGAACTCCCACTTTTCCGAGACAGTTTCAAGGTTAATGATATTGATAGTTCTCTCGAACGCTCTAAAGTTGCTATTCTGTTTTCTCAACATTTCCTCTAATTTGCTGCTGGAGCCTCTGTTCTGAGAGCCATGGAATGATAAGGATTGTTGAGAGGGTTGGGGCAAGGACGCAGCTTTATTTACATTATCTGGTTTTGCTACGTTCTGGTTTTGTTGATCGATTTCTGATGAAGTCTGAGACTTTGCTGGGGTGAGAGGAGCCTTCTCATCTACTTTTGATACTGTGGGTAATTGATTAGACATGTACGTACGCGTATTTTGATAGAAATCTGATGTTTTTTTATAAAAGTCTCCAACGAAATACTTGTCTGACCTGTCATCGAAATCACACAACTTGATATGATTGCACTGAAACTCCTGCCAATATGATTCCAGAGTACTCAAGCGCTTCTTGATATATGACGGTGTCTTGCGATCGGCACCGTCCTTTTTGAAGTTGCTAAAAAGTTGCTCCATAGCTTCTATGATTTGATATTGATTTTCTACAAGATCTTCCATGTTGATAGCTTAGATGTAAGCAGTGATAGTAATTTGATGACTCACCGAAGGATGCAGGATCACTTACTTGACCGCGTCCACGTGTAACAAGTGTCCTTGTATTTCACTCACACGCGGTAAAGTCCTACCTCCGGAGGTTCGAAGGACCAAAAAGAAGTATGGTTTGCACCATACATCGTTTAATAATAGTTTGAGAGCTTGATATTCAAAGAGTTTGTTAATTTGCACATAATATTTATTGTCACAAACTAACACTAAAATGAGTCGCGATGATAATGAACGACGGTTGAATGCGAACTGGCGCGGAGCGCGTTTACCTATAATATGGAAATGAACGGGAATGCTGAGTGTGCGCTTTGGCAATAAGTATGTGCGGTTTGAGACCGTACAGTAACAATTAACTGGCGCTTCATACTAGAATACTAATTATAGATAATTGTTTTATACTGCCACAGTCACAAAACAGCACAAGTTGGCAGTGAAAGGACATCGCTAACGACTTTACGCGTCTACCAGGGCTAGATCCAGTTACCTACGTCTAGACATTAACTTATTGTAATTATTGTATGTCGCAAACGGTATTTACGTTTTGATCACTTCTAGGAATAAAGGATTAGGTCAAGTGTACCTGCCTAATTCCGCGAGATACTTAATTCAGACTGTTTTGTTAGAACAAATTTCTTATCTGTAAACATAATAAATGCTAAATAATAAAACGAGTTAATTTCTACAAGTGAAATATACCAAAATAAACACAAAGTCACGAACTATTTAGTTGTCATCACAATTTTTAACAACAACTATTATATTTAGTTAAATCATGGTGTTAAGTCTAAAAAATATCAGTTATCACTTATCGTCATAAGCTATTGTGCCGCTAAGCATAGCAGCGACCAGAGTTCGCTGACTCCTGGGCTTCGTGAATCTTCGGGTGCGCCGAGACTGCGGTGCGCCGACCGGTTGCAGCGCTGTAATAGATAACGCATCGTAAGATTCGTAAGCCCCGCGCCGCTCTGCGCGAGCAAGTATCTACCCGAGTGAGTCACCTACTGCGTTAATACAATAATGAATTGCCAAGCGTGTAAACAAAATATTGCACCCGAGTTAGAGCGATTAAGATGCAATGCATGTAAGTGCGATTACCACTATAAATGCCTCAACATGACTCCAGCTTACTATAAAGCAAACTATAACTCATTAAAAAGTACATTTATATGCCCATCCCCATCATGCGCAAACATTACGACGCGTCGGAAGAATGATGATACGCCCGTATGGAGACAAAACGATCTCTCGAAACTCGACTCAACCAATATTTCAGTCGACGACCTGCTACACGAGGATCAAAGTATAGTGACACTATAGTCTCGCCTGTATCTGCCTACGGATCTCCCCAATTTTCCTTAGAGCAACTTAGCAATCTCATGGATACAAGACTGCGCTGTAATAATAAAACAATAATAACACAATTGAAAAATATGATACATAATGAAATAAAAATCGCCGTTGACCAATTTAGGAACGAAAAAGTACAACATAATAAAACTAAGTCAGCGCAGCAAAATATAATAAAAAAAGAACTGCAAAAAGTTAATATAAAAATTACCAACCTAGACGCTGAAAATAAAAAACTCAAAACTGAAATACAAGAGTTGCGGACACAGGTCCGAAACACAAATCCAGAAGAAACCCGTAATAGGAAGATTGTACTTTACGGCCTTGACGAGTACCAATACGAAACGGATATGCAGATCTTTACCCTCGAATAAATGATATGTTCTGCGACATCCTTAACATAAACATAAATAACTACATCGAAACAGTATCCCGAATTGGCAAAAAAGGACATCGCCGCCCGATTATAATTAAATTAATAAGCAAACGCCTCCGGAATCACATCCTCCAAAATTCACATTGCTTTAAAAATACCGGATGTGCAATTTCAGAACTTCTAGATGGAGAAGCATTGCGAAAAAGATTTTATTTGAAAGAATCTCTTATGAAAGCACGGCAAGAAGGAAAACATGCAGTGATCAGAAATGGATTCCTAATCATAAACGGAATTAAACAAACCCCAAATACAGACCTGCCACCACAAGACGAATCCTTAGACCGCAACTCTATTTCTGCAAGCCAATACGACCCCGCGGATAAAAGAGATAACTCAGCCTTAGATACGACGGCAAACGGATACCAAAAAGGAAACGTACATACAAATCACAGGGAACCGAATCTCGAAAAGTGTGATCACACTATGAATCCAGGAAAACCATCGAATATCCATACTTTTCGTTAGTAACAAGAGTGATTTTACTATACTTATCCAAAATGTACAAAGTATCAAAAATAAAGCACATATAATCGAAAGCTTCCTAATAGAGAAACAAAATCAAGTAGCTTGTCTGTCGGAAACATGGATCTCAGAACTACGAAAAAACCTAATACGAATAAATGGATACGAATTCGCTGCCGAGTTTCACCGTGAAAATCAAGCAGGGGAAGGAGTTGCCATTTTGATAAAACATGGCATAAACTACATACAAATTCCTGATTTTAATCTGTTGTCAATGGAAAACATATTCGAAATTTGTGGAATTGAAATACCTGAAAAAAACCAGATTTTAATAAGCATTTATAGAGTTGGTCGAGATTACTTTCTTTGAAATCCTGGAGAAACTTCTTAACAACGTTAAACGCAAAGCACAAACACGAAATTTATATTATAATTGCTGGTGATTTTAATATTAATATATCCATAAAATCCTCTATATCGACAAAACTTATCAACACAATGCTTACCTGCAACCTAGTCCAAATAGTATCTAACCGTACACGAAAGTCGAACAATTCGTCTACCTGCAAAACGAAAAATTCGAAAAACTGCTCTAACCTTATTGTTAAAGATCACGGCATATCAGATCACAACAGTTTAATATTCAATCTAGACTCTCAAAAAATCACAAATCACAATCTTCCGATTTACATAAATCAACGAAATTTTTCGCAAAAGAACATAGCCGCTTTTAAACAAACTATAAAAAATATTGATTGAAATACAATACTGGTCCACGAAAACGATATAAACGAGAACTACAATGCTTTTTCACATCAACTATGCACAATATTAAACAAAGTGGTTCCTAAATTAAAAATAAAAATAAAAATCAAACCAAATAAAACTTGGCTAACGAAGGGGCTACGACAAGCCTGTAAACATAAACGAGCATTGAGAAGACTGCTAAATCAAAAAGAAAATACAACATTACGCCAATATCATAAAAGGTATGAAAAAATATAAAAAAAATGTATTAGTATTTACTTCCCGAAAAATTATGTACACGGATCGCATGAAACAATCTTCTAACAAAATAAAAACAATGTGGAAAATAATCAATCACACCTCTGGTAAAAATAAATTAACGAAAACCCCCAAAGTAGTTAAAAAACTAAAAATTGGGAATAGCGTTACACAATCTCCGCTAGAAACAGCAAACGCATTCAATGAATACTTTGCAAGCGTTGGAGAGTCACCAAGTGATCAATCCCGCCCATGCGGCCGCCCAGTACTTACCCCCACAATAAACAGTTTATATTTAAAACCAGCTACAGACAGAACATGAGATTTCATCCGTAATAAATAAATTGAAATACAAAATGAGTGCCGGTATCGATGAAATCCCTATAGCCCTTATAAAAGCTTGTACTACGGAATTATTAATACCCATTACCCGACTAGTAAACCAGTCGTTTAACGAAGGTACTTTCCCAGACCAGCTAAAAATTTCAAAAGTAAAATTAATTCTTTAAAAAGGCGGAGACGCTTCAAATCCTAGTCACTATAACCAATTGCACTCCTGCCAGCATTATCAAAAATATTCGAAAAAACCATGTCAAATCGAGTCTACAATATTCTAGAAAAATATACGCAACAAATACATGAGCATTTAAATAGTAAAAAATATGCAGCAGGTCTTTTACTAGATATGACAAAAGCATATGATAAAGTATAGTACATACCATACTACTACAAAAAAAAAATGGACTAGGTATACGGGGAGACGCGCTAAACTGGTTCAAATCATATTTAGAAAACCGCAGGCAAATCGTAGAAGTTGAAAACATTGACGATACAACAAATAAAGTCCAAAGTATCATACAAACCGTATCAAACTCGTTCTGGAGTAAGCCAAGGGTCAAATTTAGGGCCATTCCTCTTTATAATACTCATGAATGACCTTCCTGAGGTTGTCAGCAACGCCACAATGCTGCTATTTGCCGACGACGTCAAGGTAGTTATGCCTGTCAAGTCTACCCTGGACTGTAATTCCTTGCAAAGGGACATCGATGCGGTGGACAGGTGGAGCATAGAGAACAAATTGCTGTTCAACCAGGATAAGTGCGAGATCATGTCCTTCGCGCGCTCTGCAGCGCCTATCCTATATGAATACATCATAAATGGAGCGGCGATTGCACGGGTAAGCGAGGTCCGTGATCTCGGGGTTACCTTCGATGCATGCCTCACATTTCGTACCCATGTTCGTAACGTGACTAAGACCGCGTATCAGAGGTTAGGATTCGTGTTACGGAACTCTGCACCCCTGACCGTGGCGGCGATGCGTACATTATATACCGCACTGGTGCGGAGTATCCGAATGCAGTGGTCTGGCTGGGCCCCACATGAGGCTAAGTACAATCTTATTTTGGAACAAGTCCAGAAAAGGTTTCTCAGAGATCTTTACAAAAAGATATATAAGTATTATCCCTACCTATATCCGACTCATTATCTGTTAGGGTGTTTGGGTTATGAATCCTTAGAGATGCGCAGGTCTATAAGCCTGCTTTTATTTATTTTGAATATACTAAGAAATAAGATCGACAGCGTCAGTATCCTGGGGAAGGTCCTGAAACTAAAAGTACCGGATGACTACCGCAACAGGCGACGGGAAGTACCGCTTCTAGCACTAGCTCCCTCACGCACGCACTTATACCGCCACTCGCCCATTTCTCGTGCGACTGCCCTGCTCAACTCAGTACTCGAGGCATCACCGCAGTGCGATGTGTTTGTGACAGCGATAGCGCGACTGATGATCGAATGGAAGAGAGTGATTGAGAGAAGTTAGGAAAGGATTGTATTTATTTTGTATTATTAATTCTGTATTATTGTTTATTATTGCATTAGACTTATAGATTTGTATTTCTCTAGATTAAGAATCGATGTAGCGCAATGGACAACTCTGTAATGTTACAAATAATGATTCATTCTAAATAAATAAATAAATAAATAAATATCAACTACTCGGCACACAAAGTGCTCTATTCCACAAGGTAGCGTTTTGGGATGTGTGCTATTTCTGGCATATATTAACGATTTGCCTAAAGTAGTAGACACAACATGCATCATGTTCGCTGACGACATCTCCCTATTGCTAGGATGCAATAATGGCAGCGAATGTAATGAAATGAACGCCTAAAAAATTCCCTTCATACGGCACAAAATTGGCTCAAGGACCATAATTTACAAATCAACTATAGCAAAACAAAACAAATTCAATTTCGATCAAAGAACAAATCCCCATTAGAACTTAGCTTACCAGTAGAAAATAAAAACATTGAAGAAGTCCAAAAATTTACGCTTTAAGGTATAACCATTGATTCAAATTTGAACTGGAAACCACATATTCAAAACATAAAAACTAAAATGGCAAAGTTTATATACGCATTAAGCGTACCTAAAATTAATACCAATTTCAAATGTGCTCTATCAGCATACCACGCTTTCGCACAGGCATGGCTTGGTTATGGAGTCATCTTGTGGGGAGAGAGCGTGGAGTCCCATGACCTATTCGTCTTACAGAAGAAATGCGTACGTATCCCCTTATGAATATCCGAAGTCCAAATAGCTGTCGACCTTACTTTATCCAACATAAATTGCTCACATTACCGTCCTTATACCTCATGGAAGTGGGCGTATTTGTTAGGAAACATTTTTACCTCTTCAGACAATATAAAGATATTAGCAATAGGAATACAAGAAATATAGATAGATTAGTACCTACTGCCAAAACCTAACCTTGCAATATACAAAAAAAGTCAATACTACAGATTTATAATAATTTACAACAAAATTCCAAACACGATAAAAGAACACACAAAAGACTTATACCCCCTATTATGTATTTTTACTGGTTATAATTAATAATTAACAAATCTAGCATAAGTAATTTATTTTCACACAATTTAATTTCAATACAATGTAATTTAATTTTGTTTAATTTATATTTGGTGATCTATCATTAAGTGTGTCAATGCACGTAATCCTAGTTTAAGTCTCATTTTTAAGATATTGCTATGCCCTAACAGGGCCCATGTAAAGGACTCAAACAAGTGTAACATCTTTGTAAACAACCATGGTGCAATGAATAAATGAAATGAAAATGAAATGATACCTACATAGTTCATTGGTGAAAAATGAAGTACTCAGTCTGAACAATTCCCTCTTTGCTTAAAAGTACCTCGATTTGTTCCACCCTGTATATACCTTTAAAGGTAGTGACATGCTCGGTCCCGAAAGGGAATTAATTTTATATTTAATATTGGTTTCAGTCTGTATTTAATACCTAAGTATGTTATACAACAAAAAACTTCATTTTTCAGGTAGCTCGAGATTTGTTAAAATGGAGAACTACACCGCATACCGGAACCAGTATTGGGATTTGACGAAAGGCGCATGTAAGTAGGACATACTTACAGACTTGTATCTAACCAGCGTCCCGCCCCAGCTTCGCACGGGTGCATTGCTGATAAAATGCACGTATTATACATAATAAACCTTCCTCTTGAATCACTCTATCTATTAAAAAAAAACCGCATCAAAATCCGTTGCGTAGCTTTAAAGATCTAATCATACATAGGGAGAGACAGACAGGAAGCGACTTTGTTTTATACTATTTATTTATTTATTCAAATAATATTTACATAGCATTACAGTTAAACCAATGCGCTATGAAACTAAATTAACTAAAACATCAATTGAAACAACATGAATCACGTACAAACAGTATACCGTCCATCACTTCGCAAAATCTTAAACATTCACAGCACACAGCCGCCCAACTCCATGCAAACAGATCGCATTCCGGTGCTGATGCCAGAAGCGCATTGAGCGCCACAAGCTACTATGTAGTGATTAGTATGGATTATCATCATTCTCTCCCATAATCCCATTTATTTAGAGTTATACTGGATACTAGAAGGTACCTGTTGCTCGTCCGCGTAAAACCTCTTTACTGTAGAAAAAAGTATCCTAAAACCATCTTTGGATGTCCAGCTATCCCTGTACCAAAATTGGTTAAAATCTGTTGGTCCAGGCGCTTCGGCGTTATCAGCGGACAAAAGAAAATCCACCAACAGATGGCGCTGTACGGCGATACGAATCCTGCATCACGCTGTTAAGATCTTTGAAAAAAAAATATTATTGTTGAAAATTAATAAAATGGTTTATTAATAGGTACTATTAAAACTATAAGCCAGCTAACCAAGCTGAAACGGGAAGATGGCAGCATAGCGTCGACCAAAGCAGAGGTTCTAGGCGAGATCGAGAGGTTCTATGGTCAGTTATACACTTCAGTCGCAAAGCCCGTTGACAGCTTGGTAGGCGATCCAAGAGCCAAGCTGTCCCGACATTATACCGAAGATATCCCGGACATCAGTCTGTACGAGATTAGGATGGCCCTGAAGCACCTTAAGAACAACAAGGCGCCGGGCGAAGACGGAATCACCTCAGAGCTTCTGAGAGCGGGTGGAACACCGGTACTTAAGGTCCTCCAGAAGCTCTTTAATTCCGTCTTGTCCGAGGGCAAAACGCCTGAAGCATGGAATAGAGGCGAGGTGGTACTGTTCTTCAAGAAAGGTGATAAAACCCTATTGAAGAACTACAGGCCCATCACGCTTCTAAGCCATGTTTATAAGTTGTTTTCAAGGGTCATCACGAACCGTCTCGAACATAGACTTGATGACTTCCAGCCTCCCGAACAAGCCGGTTTCCGAAGAAGCTATAGTACCATAGACCACATACATACGCTGCGACAAGTTATACAGAAGACTGAAGAGTATAACTTGCCATTATGCTTAGCGTTTGTGGACTATGAGAAAGCCTTCGATTCGGTGGAAACATGGGCGGTGCTCGAGTCACTTCAGCGATGCCATATTGACTATCGGTACATTGAAGTGTTGAAGTGTTTGTATAGTAACGCCACCATGTCGGTCCGAGTTCAGGAGCAGAGCACAAAGGCCATTCCATTGAGAAGAGGCGTGAGACAGGGGGACGTTGTGTCCCCGAAACTGTTTACGGCCGTTATGGAAGACGCCTTCAAGCTCCTGGAATGGCAAGGACTTGGCATCAACATCAATGGCGAATACATCACTCACCTTCGGTTTGCCGACGACATCGTAGTCATGGCAAAGTCGATGGAGGAACTCAGCATGATGCTCGATGACCTCAATCGAGTTTCTCAACGGGTGGGCTTAAAAATGAACATGGATAAGACGAAACTCATGTCAAATGCCAAGGTTGTGCCCATCCCAGTCTCTGTTGAAAACTCGGTACTCGAAGTTGTTGACTCATACATCTACCTAGGACAAATGGTCCAATTAGGTAGGTCCAACTTCGAGAAAGAGGTCAACCGCCGAATCCAACTCGGCTGGGCAGCGTTCGGGAAACTACGCAATGTCTTTTCATCCGACATACCTCAGTGCCTCAAGACGAAAGTCTTCAACCAATGTGTGTTACCAGTGATGACTTACGGCACCGAAACGTGGTCTTTCACTATCGGCCTCATCTCAAAGCTCAAAGTCGCTCAACGAGCAATGGAGAGGGCTATGCTCGGGGTGTCTCTACGTGATCGAATCAGAAATGAGGAAATCCATAGACGAACTAAAGTGACCGATATAGCTCACCGGATTAGCAAGTTGAAGTGGCAATGGGCAGGCCACATAGCACGCAGAGCAGATGGCCGATGGGGCCGTAAAGTGCTCGAGTGGAGACCTCGGACCAGCAAGCGCAGCGTAGGACGTCCACCTACAAGATGGACAGATGACCTTATAAAGGTCGCCGGAAGGCGCTGGATGCAGGTCGCTTCCAACCGGTATATATGGAAGTCCAAAGGGGAGGCCTATGTTCAGCAGTGGACGTCCTATGGCTGAGATGATGATTAAAACTATCGTGAGACATCTTTAATAATTATAATAAAAAATTGGGCAAGTGCGAGTCCGACTCGCGCATGAAGGGTTCCGTGCCATTATCTGTAAGTTTGTTGTGTGGGAGCCCCCCTTAAATGTTTATTTTATTTTATTTTTGTATTTGTTGTTATAGCGGCTATAGAAATACATCATCTGTGAAAATTTCAACTGTCTATCACCGTTCTTGAGATACAGCCTGGTGACAGACGGACGGACGGACGGACAGACAGCGAAGTCTCAGTAATAGGGTCCCGTTTTTACCCTTTGGGTACGGAACCGTAAAAACGGTTTATTTGTAATAAAAATGGAAAATAACTGCGAGTTTTCGATTTAGATTGGGCTAACACAAACACTTTTACATAATAAATATTTCGCAAAAAAGAAACGCTAACTAGGCAGTTTTTAAAATTTTAAGCAAAACTTGTTTCCAACGAAAATATGTAAGTATATTTTAAAAAGGTATAGTAATAAAATAATGACCTTCAAATTCTATATATCGGGTTAATCAATATCTATAACGCGGTAAAACTCGAATTCTTGCTGTGAATCACAATTTCAAAACAGGATCTTTGTACTTTCACTTTTTGATTTTTTCTCATCCATCCATCCATTGTGATGTCAGCAGGATGTCATCGATATTTAAGATATTGATGTACCTACGCATGACTTCAATAATATGTATCATCTGAAGTCTTAAATTTGTCATAGTTGTTGAAAATACCGTTCAATGGAATAAGTTTGATTAATAAAAATGACGAAAAATAACTGGGCAAAAAGGCAGAGCTCAAATCTTATGTATTTATTATTCAACCTGAACGTTCATATTGAGCCCGTAATACAATCCTATCCTAAGTTAGATAAGATAAGATAAGATAAATCTTTATTGCTCTCATATAGTGTACAGATGTCTTAATTCTAAGATTATCTATACCTAACATGACACCCTGTAAGGGCATTGCAATATTTTGCGGAAACGACTTATTATCTAATTAAGTTATGCTTCACAATCACAATATATCAAGGAATGAAAAAAAATACTATACATACCTACAAATATTTTTTTGTTCTGTCCACTTGACGATATGAACTGTTTATTTATTAGTCTCATGGTTGTTATAGATGCGGAAATAGATGAGCTGCCTCTAATGGAGGCGCCAGGGTCGGTGCTCATAGTCCTGGTAGCGTACTTGACGTTCGTGCTACGAATCGGACCACAGTTCATGCGCAAGCGACAGCCCTACAAGCTGACCAATATAATGCTAATATACAACGCCGCGCAAGTCGCTATATCTGCGTATTTAGTGCAACGGGTAAGTCGGCTTAACACGTTGATTGCCACATCACGCGACGTCGCGTGAAGCGGCTGTATACGCTGTGGCCAATCGTAGCGTGATGGTCCCCCATACAATATTGTTCGAGCCACAAAATTGCGGCCATAGCGTATTGGCTTCTGGTTTTAGTTTTGGCCACTAAGGAAGGATTTTTTTTTGTCCACCTTTATAAGTTCTGCATGTTGACTTGGCAATGAACGTGTTAAAACAACCATCCCTGTTCTACCAGAAGGGACGTCTACCCTATTTGGAACATTAAAAATAGGCGTAGTTTGTGGTGCACGAGCCTACTGAACCGGCGGTCCTGGGTTCGAATCCCGGCCGGGGCAAATACGATTTTTTTTGCCTGGGTCATGGATGTTATCTATATATGTATTTATTATGTATATCGTCGTTTAGTACCCATAGTACAAGCTTTGCTTGGTTTGGGACTAGGTCGATTTGTGTATGACTGTCCCTTAATATTTATTTGTATTTATTAATTTTATAATAGTGACTATACCTATTCCCTAATCTAAACCAAACTTTCTTAGTGTTACCTAAAATGATACTAACATGTAGTATTTAGTAGGCATCTAGAATAGATTAATACAAGAAAGAAAGTTATGTGCTATATGTGTTACGCATAATGATTAATTAATTGTCAAACTTGTCTGGCCAAGTATCAAGTTTATGTTGATTAATTATTTTAGTTGGTAACCTATCGAAGTTCCGAAACACACTTGTCCGATTTTCACTTGTCCAAAAACGGTTAACCGAATTCTTATAATCCATATACTTTGTTTACCATACTTTTGAAATGTCGCCAGTTTGTTTCCTACATTAACGTTTTCCCGAAACTCTATAACCAGAAGAACGATTGCCAACTTTTGTCCAGACGGTACAGACTTTACCTGAAAACATGCATACCTATTCCTAATATTCCAATGGTAAAAAATCGTGCTTAAAAACATTTTTTTGCTTTGTATCAATAACCCCTCGGTTTCCAAATAGCCACACCTTACGATACTTGATGAACTATTTATCGCCCTGCATCACTTCGTTTACCACAACGGTGGAAAATCACCTTGACTTTGAACTCGACACTCCTTTTCATTAGCAATTTCGTACGGTGCTAATTTTCCCGATGCAATTTTTGACGAGACAATATTTTACACAGACTTGTTAATGCTGCGAATTGGTTTTTGTAATATAAATGCAAATTGAATTACGTAATACTATTTTGCCATACATATGTAAATCTAAATTTACAAACAAACGCCCCAATGTTTTAACATCCTGATTCTCCTTGTGAGTAAATATTATCAAGTACAGTTGTCCCAATTTCAATAATTTACAACTTGTCTATATCACATGCATTGCTAATAATTAAAATTGAAGCTACCAACCAGATAAGTATACAATAAGCTATAGCAAGCCTAGCAACAATCAAGTTTTCATTAGAACTTATGCCCAGGGTGGACTCTCTCTCTGTAGGGTGGTATAGTAGGTATTAGTGTAGTATAAGTAATAATATAGTTAACTAACCTAGTTTTAAGTTTAGGCATGGACCACAATTTTCTTGAATAAAGAAATTTTGATTTTTTTTGAGTAAAAAGGTTCCAACAGCATCCTGGCAATGTTTGCAAATCTTGGGCTAGATGCAGCCTACCTGAGTCATTGCAGTGCTATCCACATATCCAGCGCTGGTTCCTAGGCCAGCATTTATGCTGAGGTGTGACCTTTTCGTGGCATACACAACAACGATTTTATTTTATTTCTGTGTTTTGTGTAGTTGTCAAATAAACAACTGCTTTGTTAACCACCTTTTCATAATTCCGATGCTACGTAAAATCGAAATCTCATTTTCCCTAATATTATTTTACCGTCTGGATTAAAACCCCATTAATCTAGTTCTAAGGCAGATCCGACTTGGCTTAGGTTAGGTACGACGACGAGCGAAGCGAGGAGGAGTGTTAGATTGAACTGCGACCCTCACCTAAAATGAGATTTGATTTGCTCCGATATGGTACAATTTAAATTTTTTTATACAGCGCAGTGGGATAATAATATTTCAGACTTAATACTTTTCGGCATAAAGAGTAGTTGACAAATAATACTTCAGTTTTTTTTATACCGTCGAATTGAATCATATTATGCGAAATAAAATTGCAACGAACTGAGAATTGGGAAAATAATAATATGGGATATTTAATTTCGGGCAAACAAAATTTCGGGTCACTGCGAAACGTTTTCGCGATTTTAATATTCGGAATTACAATTTTCGAGTTTATGATAGGTAACCATTTTACATCTATTTACATCGTTACCTACGGTCATTTATTTTTACTTTCCGTCATTGTATGTTTTATCGAAACTTACAAATATATTCCTAGGTGTTCTGTCTTTTTAATAGTATATTACTGCCGAGGCAGGGAAAAGTCAGTTCGTGGATGAGTATGATTTTGAAGGACGAGGCGTAGCCGAGTCCTTTAATAATACGAATCTGCGAACTGACATTCCCGCCGAGGCTTGTATAGTGCTTTTCTCCAAATATGCTTGGAAATAATCACCAATCTACATTTTAATTTAATATATCAGTACCATGAAGTTCATTTGGTACTTATTTTTTTTAGGAATAGGAATAAAAATTCGGGTCCGAATCATATGTTTGATTTAAAACAAAATATATAAATAAGAATTAAATATATATGAAAACACAATAACAAAAAATATGCATATAGGTAATTATTAATTTTAGTTGAATTAACAACTTCTAAGCACACTGTTTTTTTTTGAAACCATACCATATTTATCATTCGGAGAAGATCATAGGTTCAAAATAACTTTTATATTGATTTGGACACAATCATTTCTGTTTTATTTTTTATTTGTTTACGTTTGGTCTCATTAAATACCATCATATTATTAAAATTAAAACTTTCGTGAGCTAATAAATAACTAAGAATCATGAAAATAAATTAACCGCATATAAGATTATTATTTAAATTCTTTGATCGTTATTCGAAATTTGTCGTCATTTAAAATACATTGACAGTAGCAGAGCAGAAAAATGTTCAGTGCAAGAACTAAACGCAGAGAACAATTAAAAAGTTTATAATAGTTTTATTTTTTTTAATTTAGTGGACAATTGGCTGTATGGTGAATTATCAAAGTCTTAGAAAAAATTAAAAGTAAAAATGCAGTAACCGGCCAAATTAAGATTGCCCTCATTTGTATGAGACGTCATAAACGGAGGGTGTGTTTTTTACTTAATCGTCTTATTTAAATAATATTGATTTCCCGGCTAAGGCCAATAATATATATATTTTTTAATTTGTATTAACGCCTTCTTAAAATAACGAACGATTTCGCGGTCCAGTTTTACTACATTAATGGGAACATTTCCAAGCAAGTTGGAGAAAAAGCTTTTATTTAACTTGCAATGTATGTATCTAAGTATGTTTGTTCGGGTGAAATCTTGCAACTAAATTTTGAAGCAGATATCGTCAACCGATTGAGCTGAAATTTTGCATACTTACTTAATTTTGATGACAATACAATAATAGGGTACCATGGGGCTGATCTGATGATGGAGCCGGAAGGTGGCCATAGGAACTCTATAATAGAAAAAGCAATCCTACCGAGCTTGGGCTCTTTAGAATCGTCTCAGTGAGCATTTGATGGATATCCAAAGAAAAGTACAGTCGGCTATAAAAGCTTGCCACTAAAATGTCATTTTTGACAGAAACTTATATTTAATTCGTTTTCGTCGAATGTTTTACAGTTTACACTACTCGCGAAGTAGGCCGAAGTATGAGTTTCCGCAGTGAAATGCCCTTCCACACTATCATTATTCGCCCAAATTCGGTCGACTTCGCGAGTAGTGTAGAGCTAGGGTTATAACAATTTTAGCCCTAAATAAATAAATCAATATTATGGGACAATCATACACAAATCGACCTACTCCTAAACTAAGCAAAGCTTGTACTATGGGTACTAGACGACGATATACATAATATTTAGGTAACATCCATGACCCAAGAACAAATATTCGAATTCATCATACAAATATTTACCCCGGCCGGGATTCGAACCCGGCACCGCCGGCTCAGTAGGCAGGTGTCTGCAAACTGCGCCAACCGCGTCGTCAAATAATATAAGAGATAAACTTACACCTTAAGAACCACATTACTTAATATATCTATGTTTCAGTATTTCAGGAATGTATTCCTGGAATTTGGCGTAACTCCGAAAAAATGCTACATGACTGATGATAACGCTAGAAAAGAGGTTAGTAACAAACATAACGTCCGAGTGTTTTGTCTAATTTTGGTTTGTTATTTTTCTTCTACGCTGAAATATAAAAAAATATAACTATATAGCAATTGAGTATACCTACTACGAATGACTTCTTAAAAAGTTCCAAATACCTAATAATATAATATTTATGTTATATATTATGTAGTAGTATGTGTAATATTGTGTAGCTTTTCATGTAGGTACAGTTAACCAATTTGATTCCTAGGCCATTTCGTACCTTGTCACAGTGAGCGTCAATATGAAAGCCGCTTGAAATCTCATATCATTGTCATTGTGGCAAGTTTCTATAGTGGCCTAGAAATCAAATTGGTTGACTGTACGTTAAGGATATTTTTTACCCTTATTGTCATTGTGACAAGAGCGAAAAAGAAACGTGTTTTAAATTCCTTGACTGTACGTTTATTTATGCATTATTTTAGTAGTTAAGTCGATTCCATGATTACTTTTACATCGCCTACTAATTCAAGTAGGTATTTAAAATTTGCTACGCAAAGGTTTTTTACAAGAGATCACTCTTTAGTGACAAGACCGCCTGTTGTTTACCTCTATTAGATTTTGAGCATACGTGTACGTGGAATATGTGTCTGTACATAATATATATATATATATATATATATATATATATATATATATACATCCAGCAACACATTTGGCGTCATGCACATAGTGCATCATCATGGCGTCCACTAGTTCTGCTTATTTTTTTTTACATTTCTCTGCAAATATTGCTTAGTTTGTTGATTTCCTACTCCATAGGATATATGATTTTCTTTTTATTGCATACGCGGCAATATTCATTCTGCAGTTGGGCCTAAGCATTTATGAACCCCATACAAAGGTGAAGAATTCTTGACTTCCTGGATATATTTATCATATTTCATCTAACACGTCGACATTTTTACGTCCACGCTAACGGTTGGGATTCGTAAGTGCGACGTTGCCAGCATTGTGATGTATCTATCTCTTTCATTCGTTCTTATTAGTGTCTTTGTTACATACAGATGCATTTTTAAATGTGTAGACTTTTTCTTCTTCGTTTCAACATTGCTTATATAGAATGAATAAGGAGATTTAAAAAAAAAGACCTGTCGATGTCACGAGCACGACTAATTACTATTTTCATTTTCCTTACCAATCAACTGTTGGTAGATATTTAGTCCAAATAACGAATAATAGTGTACGGGCACTTGACTGCTCGCACATTAACTTCATAATTATCTTGATAGTATTTTGGAATACGAAACACTTTTCTTGAAATAACTGTAGGTCATTGACCGAGCGAACGAAGTGAGCGAAGCGTCTTCTTCAGCTTGGATGAAAAATCGTTGGGTATATGTATTAGATGTTTGGATTTCTGTTCTCGCCTAGAGCTCGCACTTCTCAACCGATTCTCATGAAATTTTGTGAATAGGTTCGGTCAGTATATAATTTTTTTTGTCGAGCCAGTTTTTCAAAATTTTGAAAAAAGTTGGAGATATGGTAGTTCAAAGCGTAAAAAAATACATATTTCGGCAAGTAAGAGGTCAGCGTTGACTGGGCGGTCGTGACGTTTTAGTACAAACTTGCTTTCCGTCCACTGTAGGTATCTTGAACTTCGGTAATGGTACATTACGGCAGAGACCAGTAAGTAAGCCATACTGGCCGAGTAGGAATTAGACGGACCGAGCCGTAGGCGAGGTCCGGATATAATACGAGGCCAGGATGGCTCTTACGGTCGAAGCAAGTATAGTGCTTTTCTCAAAAATTAAACAAGTAAATTAGATTAAAATTATATTTTATAGGTGACATTCATATTCGGCCATTTTCCTATGAATATTTTTGTTATATCCCATTTTTATTATTACACATTGTGATATTCGTCGTCGCAGGCACCATTAACTCCCATGATAACAACCTATTATAACAAAAATAATTATGAGTTTATACTTGGATAAAATATATAGTTATATCGTTATCAAATAGTGGCAGCATTTATTTACCTTCATCGCCAAACTGTTTATCATCTAGAACTTGATTTAAGAACTTTTCTATATTTTGCTGCTGAATATTTGTGATTCCTTTCCTTTGTAGCCATCCGATTGTCTCAGAAAGATTGTTGAAATATTCAGACCTTATCACACATTATCTGACCAACTATTAACTTGATTTTCTTCCTTCCATTTAATGAATCTCTTGTATTTTTTATATCTCCTTGGATTTAGTCGGAAGTAAATTATTTTAGCTAACTCTGCCTCCGCTTTTAAGTATGGAGGAGTGCCGTCTATTCGGAATCAGACTCGTCTGAACTCATTTTTGCTGAATTATTTTAATAGATCACACAAACTTTGAAAATTTGTCTTTTAATTTAAATCCCGCCTTCATTTCTTTTTTTATAAATACTGCGTTTGATTATTTGCACTGTCTTACAAATCTAAGTCTTAAAGATAAAATTTAATTATTGTTATACATTGTTGTATTTTCTAACTAATTTTCATATCATAAAGCTTACCTTCAATTTTAACTCCGAGGTTTTTTCTAAACGACACAAAAAAGGAAGGAATTCCGAAATATCTTTGTCATATTTTACACAGCACAATTATGAACTAAACGCTGCATACAAACTTCCGCACTAAACCTTGTCGCTACTTTTTTTTTTTTAAATTTGCATCTCGAGTTACGTTTATACTGCCAATAGTACTAACCACTTTTTATTTTACATTTGCTCTTAGTGTAAATTGCAAATGTATACTGCAATGTCGTCTCTTTCTATTTAATCTATGAAAAAGGGACGCCACTTTTTAATTTCTACAATTTGCTCTCGCACTGTACTTATAATTAAAACAATTAGTGGAATGCATCCTTTTTACATTTATATACGACCTCATCGCCTTCACATCCTTAGTTTTTTTATAGGTTGGTGACGATGTAAATCGTGTTTCGATATTCAAATATCTTGATACGTAATAGGAATTACATACTTACTTACTGGACAATTATTGATTCCAAATTTAAAATCTCGCTGTTTACTGGACACTTCTAAAAAGTCTTCGGTATGTTCCACTTACTGTAGTCTATCTAGCGATGGTAAGGCAACATTACATGCAATTTTTGAGAAAAGTCATATTGCCGCCATTTCGAAACAAAGCGAGGTCTAGAGCTCACAGCGCCACTAGTTTTATTAGTTTAGTATAGTATTTTAATTTTAGCTTTTATGATTGTACGTAGTTATTATACTATTATATTGATTCAATGATGTATATATTGTTTATTTATAAATAAACTGTTTCTGAAATAACTTGATTTATTTAACATGTATAGCGAACGTGAAGTGAAGTAAATTGACTTATTTGCTAATAACGAAATATTATACAATGCTTATGCTGATGGTGCAAATTATTGTTAAGTATGTCGCGTGCGCATGTACTTGTAAAAATAGGTACTAGTGGCTCTGTGAGCTGTATACCTCGCTTTGTTTCGAAATGGCGGCAATTTGATTTTACCGAAGTTCAAGATACAGTGGGACGGAAAACAAATTTGTACCAAAACGTCGCGACCGCCCAGTCAACGCTGATCTCTTATTTGTAATTTTTTAAGTTTTGAACTCCCATGGTAGCTCCGCCATTTTTTTTAATTTCTAAAAACTGGCTTGACAAAAAAAATCTATGTACTGACCAAACCTACTCACAAAATTTCATGAGAATCGGTTGAGAAATGCGAGCTCTAGGCGAGAACAGAAATCCAAACATCCTAACATCTAACATACCAACGATTTTTCATCCAAGCTGAAGCAGAGACGCTTCGCTCACTTCGTTCGCTCGGTCAATAACATGAATTCACTTTTAGAAATTAAATGTTCCCAAATTATTGTTATTTCAAATAATTTACTTCATTTACGACGCGGGTTCTTTTATACTCGGAATTCTTTTTCTTAACCGAATTCACTTCGCTTTTTTAGCGTGATAGCTATAGATTGTTTGTTTTTAGGGTTCCGTAGTCAACGAGGAACCCTTATAGTTACGCCATGTCCGTCTGTCCGTCCGTCCGCGGCTTAGTTCCGTGATCATTAGTACTAGAAAGCTGAAATTTGGTATGAGTATGTGTATGTATTTTATTCTTACACTTTTCCTCACTTATGTCTTAAAATACACTTTTAATATGTTTTCTTGTAGAACTACGTATAGTTGTTCATATCATTGTAATAGTTAAGTACTTATGCTTTCTGAAAAAATGTCTGACTGTTGAGTTTCTTTCGGCGTTTCTTCTCAACAGTGGTCTCCTCTTGTGAAATGCCGGTAGACTCAGACATGTAAAAGTGCCCTTGTGGCCTACTTGCAGAATAAAGTTCATTATTTCATTATTTCATTATGTATCACGCCGACAAAACGGTAAAATAAAAACTAAAAAAAAAAACCTTTTTTCGGGTACCTCCCGTACATCTGGGGGCTCCCCATACTTAAGAACTGAAACTCAAATTTTTTTTTTCATCAAACATACGTCTTCAAAAATGATATCGAGGTTTCTAAAATATTTTTTTTCTAAACCGAATAGTTTGCGTGACAGACGCTTCCAAAGTGGAAAAAAGTTAGTCCCCCCCCTCTAACTTCTAAAATAAGAAAATGAAAAATCTAAAAAAAACATGATGTACATTACTATAAAAACTACCAACGAAAATTGTTTTGAACGAGATCTAGTAAGTAGTTTTTTTTTTATATAATATAAATCGTAAACCGTTTCATTAAATCAACTCAAATATAAAAATAAACAAAAGGCCTTTAATTTCATAAATCAATGGTACGGAACCCTTTGTGCGTGAGTCCGACACGCACTTGGCCGGTTTTTTTGTATGTCCACCGAATAATCCGTCAATTGTGGACCGATTTTAAAAAATCTTTTTTATTTTTAAGTGTATACTCCTGAGGTGGTCCCATTGTCACCATGTCGGGATCTGATGATGGGATCATGGAGAAATTTAGGGCAATTCTCAAATTTTATAGGCACTTATAATGTTTTTCATACATTTTCTAAAGCTATTCAAGTATTTGCGTCTGGAAGTCAACATCTCATAGCGCTGAGCTGATGATGGAAGGTACAACTCCTTAATGATTAGGAGTTAGTTAATAATTCCTTTAATACGAGTATTATAGGTACGTTAAGACCGTTAGTCGTATCCTTTTTAGTGTAGGTACTCCTGAGGTGATACCATTGTCACCTAGTCAGGAACCGATGATGGGATCTCAGGGAAATCGAAGGCATCTCTCAAACGTTCCGGGCACTAACAATGTTTTTCATGTATTTTCTAAAGTTCCATCGTCGTCTCATGATGATGAGCTAATAATTACAAGTACAACTCCTTAACGGTTAGGAATTAGGGGTTAATTCTTTAAATATTATATGTAAGTTAAGACCGTTGGTCGTATTCTTTTTAGTGTACTCCTGAGGTAAGTACCTAGTGTATTTTATTTCAATCACTAAAAAGCAAAAAATAAAAAATAAAAAAATAACCCACTTCAAAATAAACTAAAAACCCAAAAATAATCCTTTATCTACGCACATATCATTAGTGCTCTAAAATGCGTTCAGAAACCGTAGGAAATGCCAGCCATTATTACAACCAATTTTACTATGAGAACTTTTTTGTCTGTGGTAGTAGGTAAAATCTGTACTTACTGTAATGTTATTACAGTACCGATTTTTGTAAGGTTACGAGTTTAAATTAGGAACAGCTGTCAAAACACAAGTTGGTCTCTATTCTAGTATCCATAGATATTAATATTTTTATCGATACGAAACGTCAATTTAGTATGTTTTTTTTATAAAAACCGTACGACATTTGATCTCGAGTGACTTGAGAATATGGATATATACAATACTATTACAATAAATAATCTGTTTATGTATTTGTTCAGATTTATTGCTTACTGCATTTTAAGTATAATGTAGTCTTTAGATATTTTACAGGTAGCACTAGTGGTACCGGTCATTTCCTTATGGCTTCTGAACCCATCTTAGAGTACTTATGATATGTGTATAGATAAAGTAGTGTATACAACTGTACATAATTAGGCCTTAAAACACTCGTGTGATCCTATTATGAAACTCGCTAACGCTCGTTTCATAAAACCCCACTCGTGTTTTAAGGCCTCTCATTATGTATCAGTTGCATAAACTACTATTATGTACGGTACGGATCAAATTTGAATCACCTTTTGAAGTTGGTGCCAAACCTGGAGTAATAGTAGTTTATGCAACTGATACATAATAAGAGGCCTTAAAACACGAGTGTGGTTTTATGAAACGAGCGCCAGCGAGTTTCATAATAGGATCACACGAGTGTTTTAAGGCCTAATTATGTACAATTGTATACACTACTTTATCTAAACACATATCATAAGTACTCTAAGATGGGTTCAGAAGCCATAAGGAAATGACCGGCACCACTAGTGCTACCTGTAAAATATCTAAAAACGATATATACTAATGCAGTAAGAAATAAATCTGAACAAATACATAAACAGATTATTTATTGTAATAGTTGTAATTTACATTTACATTGAAACAATATTTTCAACTAAAATGTGAATAACAATAAACTTTTCACAATTCTACTTTCGTAACAGCAAAGAACCAACAAACAAATGACAACAATAATGGCGGCAATTCGAACCTCCGTCAAGACGAATGGTTTTTTTTCTAAATCATATACAAACGAATGTGTGCATATTCTCATGTCACTCGAGATCAAATATCGTGCGGTTTTTATAGAAAAACATACTGAATTGACGTTTCGTATCGATAACAATATTAATATCTATGGATACTAGAATAGAGACCAACTTGTGTTTTGACAGCTGTTCCTAATTTAAACTCGTAACCTTACAAAAATCGGTACTGTAATAACATTACAGTACAGATTTTACCTACTACCACAGACAAAAAAAATCTCATAGTCAAATTGGTTGTAATAATGCTGGTCGTTTCCTACGATTTCTGAACGCATTTTAGAGCACTAATGATATGTGCGTAGATATAGTACATTGTTGTAGAGGCTGTAAAGTAAGCAATAGATTAACGAGTAAATTTCGAAGGCCGACCCGCAGGGGAGGCCTTCGATAGTACGAGTTAATCTATTGCACTTTCAGCCGAGACTTAACATAGTGCTTTTCACGACACGAGGAAATATATTATAATACGAGTTTTTCATATTGGTCATTCATTACCTACTCGGCGCCTTGTTGTAGCCTCATTGTTGTAAAAATCAGGGCTATTATAAACATAAAGCTGATCGTGCCCCCAGATTCAAACGACATAAAGACGATTTTCAACCCAGTTATGAAGAAATAACAAAAATATTCAAACTTACGTCACTTTCAACTTAATTTAGACATTTAAACATTTAGTCTAGCTTACACTCAGGTAAACAACCCTACGATACATTATACACTGAAGGGTCATTGTAACGGTACGCAATATTAACAAACGTTTCTAATATTATATATTATTTCGTGAGTCAATGTGAACATTATTAAATTAATCACATTACAAAACCAATTTTAATATTTACTAAACAATACATTTTGTTTGTTTTTTTTTTAATCTGGCCGGCTGACCCGTAGCGCATGCGCGCATCACATCTCGTCGCAATGGAGTCATAGCTTTTCAGCCGAATAAAAAAAAATGAACTCAATATTTATATTGGTAATTAAAAGTGTTTATTTGTTGAAAACTGTTTACTTGTTGTGAAATTAGTAATGTAGAAATTAGGAAATTGTTTTACGCCCCATAACTAATTATAAAATATAAATGTTCATGATTTTCAGAGTAAAACCTTTTTTAACAAAAACTTATTAAAAAGTAAACCGGTGAGGAGTATTATCTTACTTAAGAAAATAAACTCGTTTATGGGTATTTATAAGTTTAAGAAAAAAATACACCTCTTAAATGACGCATTCTCATTGGTCAATTTAATTTGACATGCGGCAGACGATTAAGCTTTGATTGGTTAAATTGTCGTTTAAGCCGGCCGAGAAAATTAGTCTGAAATATTTTTTAAAAAGTCGTATCTTACCATGAAATTCAAGTGTAGATACGAACTGTTACCGTAAGGTCCAACATTGTTGTCGTGTTGGGAGCTAACATAGATATACAGTTTACAAATGAACATATATAAGCAGTTTTGTGTACTGGATTCAGGTAATCTATAACCACATTTTCGAGCAGTGTCGTGAAAAAGTTCTTTATTCAACAAAAATTCGAATATCTAAAACCAAATATAATGTAATAACTAAAAGGCTCGCCGCCGTGGTTCTTTGCGTGCCATTTGTGTTAATAGTATTAAATGAATAGTTTGGCACCGACTTCAAAAGGTGATTCAAATGTGATGATAAAAAAGTTAATCGTCAAAGTTAATCGCGATTAATTTAATCTAGATTAACTTAATCGAGAGAGTCTTCGATTAACGATTAACTAATCGTCATTTTAATCGATTAAATTTCACGATTAACTTCTCGATTAAAAGTTGGAAAACGCGCATTTTGTGTTTTTTACGAAAATACAATATGTCTTGTCCAGGGACACAAAATGTACCTTTAGAAACTTTTTTGGTTCGGATACCTTTGTATCCGACCGTTCCCTCTTCCCTCTTCCCTCTTCCCTCTTCCCTCTTGTTACAGTAATACAAGATGGTTTTTATAGTGTAGTACTCTAAGAAGTTCTAGGCAGGGACTTAAAAAAATATCGTATTTTATATTATATTAGTAAAGTTAATCTAATCGAGAAAAATTAATCGAATTAACTAATCGATTGAAAATTTAATCGCTAAAATTTAATCGACGATTAACTTAATCGAGATTAAATTAATCGGAACTCGTACGATTAGATTAACTAATCGTCAATCTTAATCGTTAATCGTTACCTAATCGATTAACTTTTGCCCATCTCTGCGGGAAACATGTTTTTTTTTTTGTTTTCAAAATAGATACCTACCTTCGTGGCCATTATTAAGTGCTTAGAGGAGACGGCTGTATATGGATGCGATATAATTACGATAAGGTATAATTCATGACGGAGTAAATTATTTATTTTCAAATACCTACTACTCGCTAGACAGTTGAAATTTTCACAGATGATGTATTTCTGTTGCCGCTATAACAACAAATACTAAAAACACAATAAAATAAATAATTACGTGGGGCTCCCATACAACAAACGTGCGCGAAACCCTCGGTGCGTGAGTCCGACTCGAACATGGCCAGTTTTTATAGCCTACCTGGCCGGGGATTTTCTCGGCAGTTCCCCGTTCCCCCGTTCAGCCGTTTTCACGTGATGCGCGGTCAAAAAAACTGACAAACAGATAACCAGACAAAAATTCTAAAAACTGTTGGAACGTGTTCTGTTATCGATTCTTAGTATCCCAAGCCAACTTTTTTTCGAATATCTTTCATGTACAGACTTTCGACCCTCTTCAGCTTTATTATATGAAATAAACAAGAATTGCTCGTTAAAATTAATAGGATTATCTGGCGCCTTGAACGAAATTACCCTTTGACTCGTACACAAAATAGGTACCATACCTACCAACACGAAAGTGATAATGAACTGCGTGTGATGGTTTTGTTAAATGTTGGTGCCAAATACTTATATACCTACCAATAATGTACTTTACTATTTATGAATAGAAAATGCAGGTATTGGCTTCCTTCAAGGACCTGTAGCGTCAGCAATTTGATACCGACAGTCTATCCGGAACTCTAAGGGTTATCGCACACCTAAGTGCTCGCCTCTGGATCAGCGCAACCTCAACTCATTAGGTACCTAGGTACAGTTGAATTTTTAATTATCTGACGTGATTTGAGAGTCGTAATAAATATTTTGTTACTTACTCAGAAATTATTTCTTATGACAATGAATGAGAACATGGGTAAGTAATCGCTGATATAATTATTATATTGACTGTTATTGATTAAACGTACCTACTCTTAATATAGTCAAACGGGATAATAGTTTCTTTGCTATTCCGCGAAAACTATCTTGGTCCAATGTGACAAAAAATTGTGCAGGCTGACTTAGTACCTACCTATATTTCGATCTTTCCTTTTTTTTCCCCCAATTTCACTAGACACTAAGCGAAGTGAATTCGGTAAAGAAAAAGAATTCCCGCTCAGTGCTGGCGGGTATTTAAAGGTCTTCGCACATTATAACAACTCAACGGCGACTCGATTCTATGCCAAATATTGAAATTTAAGCCCTATTTCATATTTACTAGGTTTAATTTCAAAAAATGATATTAGTAGTGGACGACGAGTGGACGACGCGTCGTACATTTTTTTAAATTAAACCTAGTAAATATGACATAGGGCTTAAATTTCAATATTTGGCATAGAATCGAGTCGCCGTTGAGTTGTATAATGTGCGAAGACCTTTAAACTATTCATGCCGCTCCATATTCGACGTCCATGTAATTATTCCAAAGCAGTGATCTGGATTCATAGACGGACGTAAAATATCGTGCGCTATGAATAGTATGCTTCAAACTAACGTCCGTATAATTATGTATGTATGTGTCACGCAGTTTTTAAATTATATACGGACGTCAGTCTGGTAGCTGTGTAGGTACCTACTATTCATGCCGCTTCATATTCGACGTCCGTTAATTCTAAAGTAATGCTCTGCATTCATAACTATACGGAGGTAAAATATCGTGCGGTATGAACAGTATGCGTCAAACGAACGTCCGTATATGTATGTGTCACTCAGCTTTTAAATTTTATACGGACATCAGCTAGCCTGTATACCTACTATTCATGTCGCTTCATATTCGACATCCATGAATTGGGATCATTAAGTTTTACAAAGGCATTCATTATATTTTTTCCCGATAGCATACGTTGTTCGGACTTAATACCTATCAAAATAGTGTCGTATAGTTTTTTGATATCGTTTTTTAAAACCTCGACAGACGTATGCAACATTACTTCTGTCTACATGGAAGTAGCAAGGAAAATTAAAAAAGTAGTAGTGACATTGACAGTTCTTTTTTCAGATTCTCTATTGCTCTAGATTTATAACTATACGGAGGTAAAATATCGTGCGGTATGAACAGTATGCGTCAAACGCACGTCCGTATATGTATGTGTCACTCAGCTTTTAAATTTTATACGGACATCAGCTAGCCTGTATACTGTTCATGCCGCTTCATATTCGACGTCCGTGAATTCTAACGGTCAAGTTTCACTTATTAATCAAATAACGGTTAAAACTCACATGAAAAATCAGTTTTTGTAGTGAGTTTTGACCGTTATTTTGGTAGCAAGTGTTTATTAATATGTCTGCGTAGAATTAGTCCTTCAGGATGGTTAATACTATTAACTAGATAATCTTAAGAATTACTTACCGTATGTTTGGTCGTTAATCTGCAGATTAACGACCAAACCTACGGTAAAGTTAATAAAACAGGTTCTTTGCATAAATTGAACTAAGCGCCAGAATCAAACTGCTGAGTAAGCTTGTAAATTATATGCAGACGTCCGCTAGCTGTATAACTACTATTCATGCCGATTCATATTCGACGTCCATGTAATTATTCCAAAGTAGTGCTCTGGATTCATAGACGGACGTAAAATATCGTGCGCTATGAATAGTATGCTTCAAACTAACGTCCGTATATGTATGTATGTATGTGTCACGCAGTTTTTAGGGTTCCGTACCCAAAGGGTAAAAACGGGACCCTATTACTGAGACTTCGCCGTCCGTCCGTCCGTCCGTCCGTCCGTCCGTCCGTCCGTCCGTCTGTCACCAGGCTGTATCTCAACAACGGTGATAGCTAGACAGTTGAAATTATCACAGATGATGTATTTCTATTGCCGCTATAACAACAAATACTAAAAATAAAATAAAATAAATATTTAAGGGGGGCTCCCATACAACAAACTTGTTATAGATTATATATATGTATAGGTACGGAACCCTTCATGCGCGAGTCGGGCTCGCAATTGCCCAATTTTTAAATTATATACGGACGTCAGTCTGGTAGCTGTGTAGGTACCTAGTATTCATGCCGCTTCATATTCGACGTCCGTTAATTCTAAAGTAATGCTCTGCATTCATAACTATACGGAGGTCCAATATCGTGCGCTATGAATAGTATGCTTCAAACTAACGTCCGTATATGTATGTATGTGTCACGCAGTTTTTAAATTATATACGGACGTCAATCTGGTAGCTGTGTAGGTACCTACTATTCATGCCGCTTCATATTCGACGTCCGTGAATTCTAACGGTCAAGTTTTACTTGTTAATGAAAAAAACGGCTAAAACTTATAGTTTTTGAAGTGAGTTTTGACCGTTATTTTGGTAGCAAGTGCTTATTAATATGTCTGCGTAGAATAAGTCCTTCGGGATGGTTAATACTATTAACTAGATAATCTGAAGAATTACTTACCGTATGTTTGGTCGTTAATCTGCAGATTAACGACCAAACATACGGTAAAGTTAATAAGACAGGTTCTTTGCATAAATTGAACTAAGCGCCAGAATCAAATGCTGAGTAAGCTTGTAAATTATATGCAGACGTCCGCTAGCTGTATAACTACTATTCATGCCGCTTCATATTCGACGTCCATGTAATTATTCCAAAGTAGTGCTCTGGATTCATAGACGGACGTAAAATATCGTGCGCTATGAATAGTAAGCTTCAAACTAACGTCCGTATATGTATGTATGTGTCACGCAGTTTTTAAATTATATACGGACGTCAGTCTGGTAGCTGTGTAGGTACCTACTATTCATGCCGCTTCATTTTCGACGTCCGTTAATTCTAAAGTAATGCTCTGCATTCATAACTATACGGAGGTCAAATATCGTGCGGTATGAATAGTATGCGTCAAACTAACGTCCGTATATGTATGTATGTGTCACGCAGTTTTTAAATTATATACGGACGTAAGTCTGGTAGCTGTGTAGGTACCTACTATTCATGCCGCTTCATATTCGACGTCCGTTAATTCTAAAGTAATGCTCTGCATTCATAACTATACGGAGGTCAAATATCGTGCGGTATGAATAGTATGCGTCAAACTAACGTCCGTATATGTATGTATGTGTCACGCAATTATTTTGGTAGCAAGTGTTTATTAATATGTCTGCGTAGAATTAGTCCTTCGGGATGGTTAATACTATTAACTAGATAATCTGAAGAATTACTTACCGTATGTTTGGTCGTTAATCTGCAGATTAACGACCAAACATACGGTAAAGTTAATAAGACAGGTTCTTTGCATAAATTGAACTAAGCGCCAGAATCAAACTGCTGAGTAAGCTTGTAAATTATATGCAGACGTCCGCTAGCTGTATAACTACTATTCATGCCGCTTCATATTCGACGTCGGGTAAGGTTAGATTTGATTTCAAAATAAAGTAAATTGAAACAAAGCATATACATTTAAGACGTTTATTAAAAAAAATATTACCTATTTTGTTCAAAACAGAGATCCGTCACTGCTACACATTTTTAACCAAGGTTATTAAGTTAGATAATAAAGTTAGGGGTACTTACAGCACAATATAATCGTACATGTATACTCGGAATCGTTTTTGGTGTCCGAATCTTATTACCTGCGAACAAAGGCTGGCTTTGTACGCAGACTCGGCCACCTAAAAAGATTCTGAGTTTAACAGCTACTTTCTATGGCCCATTTCACGAAGCTACAAGTTATAGTTTGTTGTTTCTGACGATAATGAGCTATAAACCAAATACAATAGACAAAATAATTTTATGTTTGTTGCTTAAGTATAGAATGGACACAAAATGAAACGACAAACTATACAATTTACAATCGGAATCTGAAATCCCTGGCTCTGGTTGTTAGAATGTGTGTAGAAAGATTTTTTCTGGTCCTTTTAAAGTGGGTTGTTTTGCAATAAGTTTACTAAGATACTTAAGTGACTCAAAATAAACAAATTATCAATCTTTGGTAACAAAACACTAAGCACGTTAATATAGCTTTCATTATTACATAAAAACAAACTTATTATGTCAGTAACATATATATATATATTACCTAAAATACTGAGTAATGTCAACTTAAAAAACAAGGTACTTTTAAAACACGTATTTTACTAAGTAGCTTCGTTACACGAAACCTTGGGACGGACGGACTTGGTCACTGTTTTTAATTGAAAACATTTTAACGAAAAATAATTTTAATCACAATTTTAATGGGCAAGGTAAATTCCGTGCCTCCTTGGTGAGAAAGGGCATACCTAATTCAAAATGACTATTAGGCTGACACGATGATTCTAACGATAAGGTTATAAAAAAATAAGAGAAAACTTGAGTTTAGCCCTTTCTCACTAAAGGCACTAAATTAATTTCGGTAGTTTATTATTAAGGTGCCGACACTAATTGGGTCTCATACACTTAACGAGTACGGTGGTGAGACAGTTCCCTCGGCCAAGTGCTCGGTACATTACATCACTCGGCCGAGGGCTGTCTCGCCACTGTACTCGTTACGTGTGGGAGACCCCTAAGTTTTCAACCACCACGCTTTAATGCAATAAATAATTGAGCGATAACATGAAAATAAGTGATATTTATTATAAAACTAACTCTCAAACTCTTAGAAATTATATTTTACTTGTACACATCATTCATCTCATTGCACGAATATGCGTCGGTTAAAACGTTCAGAGGCCGCACCCCAATAATAAAAGCTACTCAAATTGTTAGCAACATACTAAAAAATAAAACATAATAGTACAGCCTGTAGTTAGTAATTATATAAAATATTAAGTAATCAACATCACAAAAAATCTATGTCACTGACAAGTATTTAATCAAGTTAAAAATATACAGATATAAGCAAGAAACAAAAATAAACAGTAAAAAAAAACTTAAACTAAAGCCCTTATTAAAGTTAGGTGTGCGGACCTGCGGACAGCACAATTTATCCGGACATCCAAATAAATCTCGGAAATCTCTTTCTAACGCATAGATAGTCTTAAAGAAACTCCTGCGTGTTAAATGTACCTTGTAGCTTCGTGAAATGGGCCACTGATATCAATTTACGGAGGTCTTGATTTAAAACCAATAAATACATTTTGCTTTTCCTTTCGTTATGTAACAATAGAAAAAGCCAAAGAAATTTACTAAGTAAATAAAACTACTTAAAAAGAAAGAGTCGTATTAAATTGTTGTTTTTTACTTGGCACAACTAATATGTTCCCACTTATTTTCTTTATGTGTTATAGTTTTTTTTTTCTTAGATGTCCGAATTCCACCGGAGAGCTTATCTTGTTAACATGTCTTCTGTATCTTTGTGTAGAGGAGCTCACTTTAGAAAAAAATTAAGCAAATAACAAATTAATATCATTTTTTTATAGCTACAAGGTTGAAATTACAATAACAAGCACAAGTCGCGGTCGGAGGTCACTCAGGTAGACGGGCGACGAAGCAGGTGGCAAAGATCGCTCCTGTTTTAATGTCAAGCCATCACAACTTGAACATTATAGCTTAGAACAGAAGGTAGCTATTTGAGCAGGTTCGGACATCTAAGAAAATTTTGAGTACACATACACACAAGTAATCAAAATTAGACCTTGTACTGTAAGGTTTTTCTTTTGGAACTAAATCTACAAGCTTTCTACTACGAAGTCTTCGTTCATTCATCTTTGAACAGCATCCAATATGTAGGTTACTGCACTTTAATTTTGTTTCACACACTATCACTCACTTTTTATAGCGCCAAATACGCAGCAGCATGTCCAAACCCTACGATAGGAAACTTGTTTATGTTTTGATTTCATTCTGAATGCGTCCGATGAAATGGCGTGCCGACCTGGCAACGTCGCATTCGGGGATGCCTCGGATGCCAAATACGCGGACCCGTAGTCAGAAGATAATCGAAGTATACGCCTGCAGATATACGCGCGGCAGTAGCGCCACACGTCAGCGGAGTTTTTGTCGAGAACTTTTCAGTATATAAATGCAGCCAAACGATGGATTTTTTGACTTCCGTCGATTTTTGCTGTACAGTTAGCTATAACCAAAAGGCCGCATGTGCCACCGGTAAAAAAAGTGGCGTCCGGTATGCGGACTCCCAATGACGGTGGACGTCACTTTAAATGTAATTTCGCCCATAGTGGATGGCAGTTTGTTTGCGGGATAAATATATATATATATATATATATATATATATATATATATATCTAATCCACAGATAGTTGTAAGATACTTTTTCCCAAAGTTGAAGAAAAAAGAGGATTACTATTTTTCCTCCTCTACATACAATCGGACATAATGTCTCTTTAGTATGCCATTTGAGGTCCCAAGTAGCACACACAGACAGCATAAGCGCTTAAACAACCATTATACAGCTAATTTAAGATGGTATAAAGGCTACAAGTTCTTATGTAGCCTGTCTGTTACTTGGGATAAGGCAGTTGTAAAGTTGTTAGCTACTTTTGACGCTGATCGTACACACGAGCCACGCTGAGCCTCAGCGCTGACGAACTACGCGCTGAGCTATCAGCGCCGGCGCGCGGCGGTGCGCGTACGGTCAGCGTGAGACTAAAACCAGCCTAAGTTGCAACCATATTCAAATAAAAAAAAAATGCGGCTAGTACTTTCGGGTGTGTAATAATTCGTAGAACAACAAATGGTATAACGTTCATCACATCGAATAACATATAATAATTTCAACACATAGAATCGATCAATTGATAGAATTATCATTTCGTAGAAAATCAGTTCATATATTTTCATTTCTTATAACAACACTTGATATATTACTTGTTTCGTATATAAACACTTAAAATAATGAACACTTAATATAATGAACGTTTCATATAATAAACATTTAATAGAATAAACAAATAACATAATACATAATATAATGAACATTTCATACAATAAACATTTAATAGATTACAAATAAGTAACATAATACACACTTAATAGAAAGGTACGTTAAACAATAATTATAATAATCGCAACTGCTTACTCCTGTGCGAATGCATTAGCAAAGTTGTTAATAAGTAATCAATGTCATTACCAAGAAATAATGTTAACTAATAATTTCTTTTTCATAACTGTTTTACTTCATAACAGACAATTATCATAATAGTTAGGTGGATTGTTCTTGTATGTAAACAGTATTTTTTTTTTTTTTTTTTTTTATAACGGCACAACATAGTGGCTCCCCTTCGCCTGATGGTAAGCAAAAAGGGGAGCCCAAGTCGCAATGGCAACTGACGAGAAACCAACGGTGCCAAGTCAGTTGACACTGCCATGCTGGCCCGAGAGATGCTTCTTCACGCTTCGTTTGAAGGGTCCCAAGTTATAAGAAGGAGGAAACACATGAGCCGGCAAGGAGTTCCATACTTTAATAGTTCGGCAGATGAAGGAATTGCCAAACTTCTTGGTACGGGTGGGAATATTCTCCACGGTGAGGCGATGACATCGCAAGCTGGCACGTGTGGTTCTATGACGGAAAGGGGAGGGTGGGATAAGAGAAAATAACTCTTCAGAACACTCGCCATGGTATAGGCGATAGAAAACGCTCAGCGACCCAATGTCCCTACGTAATTGAAGGGGTTCGAGGAATCTGGTACTTTTCTCGTCACCTATGATGCGGACCGCCCGACGCTGCAATCTGTCAAGAGCATCGAGTAGATATTGGGCAGAGCCATCCCAAAGATGCGAGCAGTACTCAACGCACGACCGAACTTGAGTCTTATAAAGAAGACAAAGCTGGTCCGGCGTGAAGAACCGTCGCACCTTGTTCAGGATCCCCAGTTTTTTGGAAGCTGTGGTAATCAGTGACTCGATGTATTTGTTTTGGTTAAGATTGCAGCGGATGTCCATGCCTAGCATATTCAGGCTATCACGCAAACCAAGAGGAGTGCTCTGGAGACTAGGAGTAGGGAGAAACGAAGACGTCTTGGTAGTGAACGCACACACCTGGGTTTTCTTGGCGTTGAACTCAACCAGGTTAACAGATCCCCATTTGCTAATGAGGTCCAGAACCTGGTCCAGTTCAACGACAAGATTCTCACGTTTCGCGCCGATTTCTGCCCTACAAGCTCCCGGCCGGCCAATATATCGACCATGGACCGTACTATCATCTGCATAGCAATGTATGTTCCCTAATGGTAGCATATCATTGATATGCAGAAGAAAGAGGGTGGGTGATAAAACAGAGCCCTGTGGGACGCCAGCATTCACTGTCATGAACCGCGAAGCGCACCCTTCGACGAGGACGCGGATTCTACGCTCATGCAGGAAGTCAGCAATCCATTTACACAGTTGGATGGGCAGACCGTAGGCAGGAAGCTTGGAAAGAAGTGCTTTATGCCAGACCCGATCGAAAGCTTTGGCAATGTCAAGGCTGATAGCCAAAGCCTCGCCGTTTTTATCAATAGCCTCCCCCCAGAGGTGTGTCACATACGCTAGAAGATCGCCCGTTGATCGTTTCGGTCTGAAGCCATACTGACGATCATTAATTAGGGAGTGATCTTCAAGGTATCGGATCAGTTGGTCGTTGATGATCCGCTCCATGACTTTGCACAACACTGAGGTTACGGCAATGGGACGGTAATTAGATGGTTCAGAACGATCTCCTTTTTTGGGGACTGGCTACACGTTAGCTTCTCTCCACGCTTCCGGAATACTACCGGACGAGTACGAGAGATTATAGAGGCGCGTCAATACCGGAGACAACTCCGCTGCGCAGTTTTTGAGTACAATCGCCGGGATACCGTCAGGACCACTGGCTTTTCGGGTATCGAGTGACTGTAGTGCCCGACGTACATCACGATGCCTAAAATGGATTGCAGGCATCGTGGCACCACAGAAAGGTATAGTTGGCGGTGGCAAGCCACAGTCATCGACACGCGAGTTGACGGCGAAGAGGCTGGCCATGAGATCGGCTTTCTCTTGCGGCTGGTGAGCCAGCGAACCATCAGGGAGTTTCAGCGGTGGCAGCGAGGGTTGGCAGAAGTTAGATTGCACGGTCTTCGCTAGTCGCCAGTAGTTGCGCGACCCAGTTGGATGCGAGACTAGTTCCGAGCCTACTTGTGCAACGCGCAAGGCATCTGCTCTTATATACGCTCTCTTACAGACCTTGGTGGCAGTGTTGTAAGCTGTTTTCAGCGAGCCAATATTGGGGTCATTACGGGCGCGGGCCCTGACCCAAGCCCGGTACGCCATCTGCTTGTTGCTAACAGCATCAGCACACTCGCGATTAAACCAGGGGCGTCGTCGGCTTTTACTGACGATATCGGAGTATGGGATGTAATATTCCATTCCTACATCGATCTCGTCAGCAATAGCCGCAGCACTCGCTGTGACATCCTTCGCATTGAAGCAGCGTTGCACCCAGGGGACAGACGCGAAATAGTCACGCATACCGTCCCAATCTGCTGAAGAGTAGTGCCAGACTCGACGCTTACCCACCGTGGATTGCGGTGGGACTGCGCTTGGCACTGTGCTGGATATCAGGCAGTGGTCAGAGGTATGAATACGGTATGAATACAAACAAAACTTTTTTCGGTACGCAAAAAAAAAACCTCGAAGGCCAGGCGGGAGCTCGCTACGCTTCGCTTCCGCCTGACCTTCTAACCTAACCCGGCCACGTCGGATCTAATCTGGAAGGTTTTGCTCGCTCGCTTCGCTCGCTCGCTCCTTCAAATTTAGTAATTTATGAATTCGGGTGATTATGAATTCTGATGATTCAGTTATATAGTGTTTAAATTTATATGAAAAGTATATTATACGAAAGTACATACTATTAAACGTACATTCTATGAAAGTACATTCTATTAATCGTACATTCTATGAAATTATTGTTATAAGAAAAGTAGGTATATATTTATTTATTACAATGGAAAATAAATTAAAAATATACAGTACTGAAGCCGTCTGAGGCATCGTCCCCAGCACGCTCGCCGCGTTTCCCCTTTGAATGGCGAGGCTCAGTCTTTGAGCGGAAAAGGAGCCCGCTCTGATATTACCCGATATTCCGATTAATTTTTGTGAAATTTCTTTTACAATTTCTTTTGCATCCGAAGACCACGGGCCAAATGTTTCCACCGCCAGTGCCGCAAATTCGTAATTTTTATTTAAGAAGGCGTATTTGCGGCGCTTGACGATTTGGGCATCTTCTGCGGCCATCCCCGGTTTTCTGGCGGAACGTTGGACATGGGACGGGGCTAGAGTGTCCACACATGTAACATCCCATGTCAAAGGCCGCCCGAAGATGCCATGGCACCAGTGTGCAGCCATCCGGTCTCTTCCCGTCTGCAGCGGAAAGTCCCACAGGCTGCATTATATTAAACGTACGTTCTATCAAATGATTGTTATAAGAAATGACTTTCTATCAATTGTGCTTCTACGAAATAACGATATATGAAATAAACATTCCATGAAACGTTGTTATACAATCTGAAAATTCTACCAAACGTACCTATGTTCGGTCATATGAAAATATGTTAATTGTTTTTCTATGAAATGAGACGCACCCGGTACTATCTGACCTCGACGATGAGATCACGAAAACCATCCAAACGATGGTCGCCGCGAACTCTCCGAACGGCGCCTCAGCGTAATCCCCGCCGGCGGGAATTAACGCTACTTAGTTTGCGTTTTTCTTTATCATAACCTGATTTCTTTTTTCACTCTCCTCCCGTCCTAAGTCAGACTGATTCGGTTCAGTCTATTCACGACGCAGTCCATGCGCCCAGTGGGCCCGCGTCAACCCAACCTAAATTACCCCTGTGGCGCGGAGATAGTCCCATTAGCGGGTTATACTCCCACAGAAAGTCCGACTACTGGTAGTGAGGGCTAACCAGCCCTGATACAGTTCATGTCTCAAAAAATAAAAAAAACCAGTCATGTGCGAGTCGGACTCGCGCACCGAGGGTTCCGTACAAACACTTTCCATCCTTAAGTGGTTAAGTTAAGTTTGCACCTGGTATGTATAGCGCCCCATACAAATGAGGTGCAAAGTTAACGCAACCAATTCCGTTTGTTGTATGGGAGCCCCCCCTCAAATATTTATTTTATTTTATTTTTAGTATTTGTTGTTATAGCGGCAATAGAAATACATCATCTGTGAAAATTTGAACTGTCTAGCTATCACCGTTCTTGAGATACAGCCTGGTGACAGACGGACGGACGGACAGCGAAGTCTCAGTAATAGGGTCCCGTTTTTACCCTTTGGGTACGGAACCCTAAAAAGACCATCTTCAAGTCATTGAGTGCGGATATCCCTACCTACTTTAAATGAGTTCTAGTATTTCCAATTGATGTACGTGACTGGCCGGTAGTATGAATTCAATTAATTTAACTCGAATAATTAAGGTAAGAGTGCCAATTTAATCGATTCTCGTTAACACTTATTTAAATGTAATTTGGAATATTTTCTCGAAGACTAGTGATGGTAAAATTATTCTTTATATTAATCTATCAAATGCCTCACATGTCAATTTCATCAAAAAAGCCCGATTATACTAGAATAGACTTGAATACTCTCATATGTCATATTTCTACAAGAAAACAATATAAATACAAACAACACTTAGCATTACAATAGAAGTAAACAATGTAGGTGATCTTATCGCTAAAGAGCAATCTCCTCCATCTTTGGTTAATGGATTAATTTAAAATTAAATGAGATATAATATTACTTAACCAGCGAGCTACATCCTCGACCCTGTAGTCACTTATCATCAGGTGTTACTGAGATCACGTCTGGTCAGTTTGTAAATAAAAATAAAATAAAGTCACTTGTTTTCAGGTCGTCATCGGGATCTACCTCTACTTCTGCGCTAAAATAACGGAGCTCCTCGATACAGTGTTCTTCGTCCTCAGAAAGAAGGATAACCAAGTGACCTTCCTCCATCTGTACCACCACTTCATAATGGTCTTCACTACATGGCCGACGATCAAGTACTGGCCTACCCAGTCCCTTCTGTTCATAGGTCTTCTAAACTCCTTGGTGCATGTGTTCATGTACACATATTATGGACTGGCTGGGTTGGGACCGCGAGTAGCCAAGTATCTGGTGTGGAAGAAGTATATGACAACTATGCAGTTGGTAAGTTGATTTTATAATCGTTGGCTTGTATATTGTCCGAAAAAATTGTAGTCTTATTAGATAAACTCAAACGTCAGGTTTCTCTGTAGCTTACTGTACTACCAGTGTAAAGACGTGTTGTCAAAAGTTAAATTGGGTTTGAGGCTATTTGAATCTTATCTAATTTCAGGTACAGTTCGTCTCCATGATCCTACGTGACAGCAGTAAACGTGTCGGACTGTCCTCCCAACAAGGGCTACAATCTGTTCGTCACTTGTAACATTGCCTTCTTCCTGGTTTTGTTTAGCAAATTTTACATAAAATCTTATTCTAAGAAAGCAGTTTAATGGCCTTTTGGCATCAGATAGTTGTAGCACCAGCGGAAAAAGGATGGCTTCTTGAGAGAGGTATCTCGTTCTACTCGTACTGAGGGCTCGTCCAGAAATCATGTAATCATATTTGGCGTACTTTTGCCATTAAAATTACACGTGATGTATTCTCTGACCCCCATCGTGATCATTCGTGATATTTTGCTGTCCCCCCCCCCCCCCCCCCCCCATTAACGATCATTTCTGGACGAGCCCCAAGACGTTGATGTGAGATAATCAAGGTAGTGTCTGCAAATTTTAAATTTGATTATCTTAAGGTTTCTATCCAAAAATATGCCGAGAGATACTCGACTTTATTATTTTGTTCCTGAAAACTCGGTGTTGGTACATTTTTTATCTTTAATTTAACGCCTTGGGGTTTTAACTGGACTGTTATTTAATTGTTCATTAATTTGATTTTTAGACTTAGCTGTGAATCATTCGAGTTTGAACAACATTTATATAGTTTTCCGCGTCTGTATCTGTATAAATGTTAATCTTAAATACCAACGCCAAATATTTAGTTCTAATGTGTGTCTGTATGTGTATGGGTAGATTTATAAAATTCAAACATCCTATTTTTAGGTAAATTATAAAATTGTTGTTAATAAAAATATTAAAATTGCTTTGTGTTTTATTAAATCATCATATAAAAACAACCAAACAGTATGGAAATACCATCGGTAATACAGTCATCATCAAAGTAGCTTAGAATAGTATGCATGACGAGATATACATATTTGAGGATGTCAATCTTTTTTTTTATTGGGACCATGACTATGAGTATACGGGAGTAACTACACTTAGACTGCTCTAAAAGTCAGAAATGACCGACAAAGTTCAACATTCCTACGGAGCGCTAAAAACGCAATTCGCAAGTCGAATTTAACATCAGTCGACATTCCTATTGTAAAATGGTCTAACTAGGTAATTTTCTCTTAAACATTTTCATCATCATCATTAGCCTGGAGGCGTCCACTGCTGGACATAGGCCTTCCCCAGTTTGCGCCACCATACCCGGTCCTCAGCTTTCCGCATCCAACCGCTTCCCGCCACTCTTTTCAGGTCGTCGGTCCACCTGGCGGGAGGCCGTCCTACAGGGCGTGTCGTTCGTGGTCTCCACTCTAAAACTCGTCTTCCCCATCGACGATCGGCTCTACGACAAATATGCCCCGCCCACTGCCACAACAACTTGCATATCTTTAGGACTATGTCGGTCACTTTGGTTCTCCGTCGGATCTCCTGGTTCCGGATTTTGTCCTTCAGAGAAACTCCGAGCATAGCCCTCTCCATAGCTCGCTGAGCAACTTGGAATTTGTGGACGAGGCCTTTTGTTAGTGTCCACGTCTCGGCCCCATAAATAAGGACCGGAAGGACGCACTGGTCGAAGACTTTGGACTTAAACATTTTGCTCGGCCTAAAATATCAGGCGCCATTTTGTGTTGGTTGTATTGACACCAGCAGGGCTAGCATATTTTGCCACAATTCCTTCTTGCTCGCACGTTATTGTAACGAAAGAGACAAGGAAATGTTTCTCGCGCGACAGAGTCGAGCGTGTCACATTTGTGCTAGAGGTGCTGCACCCCTAATTACACACTGATACACGCTCGATCTTAACCCTTAAATGCATACCGTAAGATGCAGCTTACACAACAGAGAATTCAAGATTTATTTAAAAGTAGGAATTTTTATAATGTTATTAAGAGTGATTTTATAAGGAAACTTAATCCATTTTAATATTTCTTCGTCATAAGTTGATGGTTGTATATAAAAAACCGGCCAAGAGCATGTCCGACCACGCTCAGTGTAGGGTTCCGTACTTGCCCATCCTTCACAATAGACGGGTTTAAAACCGCGGTTTTCGGTAGTCGTAAACGCCAAAGTACTTACGGCACTTACGTCATTTTAAGGAAAATTATGAAATTTTGCGATAACTCAAAAACGGCTTAACCGAATTTATTCAATATAGTTTTCATTGAAAGTACTTATAAGGTCTCATTTTCATAAATTTTTGCATAATTTTTTGACCCGTGGTTGAAAAGTTAGAGGGGGGGACACTATTTTTTTATTTTCGGAGCGAATATTTACAAAACTGCTGACTTTATAAAAAAATAATAATATAAACCCTATTATTTTTAAAAGATCTATTCAATGACATCCCATACACTAGTGTCGGAACGAAAAAAAAAATTCACCCTCACTTTAGGTGTTCGGGAGGTACCCGAAAAATTGTTTTTTTTTTAGTTTTTATTTTACCGTTCTGTCGGCGTGATACATACACATACTCATACCAAATTTCAGCTTTCTAGTACTAATGATCACGGAACTAAGCCGCGGACGGACGGACAGACGGACAGACGGTCATGGCGAAACTATAAGGGTTCCTAGTTGACTATGGAACCTTAAAAATTTCCTCATTTCTGATTCGATCACGTAGAGACACCCCGAGCATAGCCCTCTCCATTGCACGTTGAGCGACTTTGAGCTTTGAGATGAGGCCGATAGTGAAAGACCACGTTTCGGTGCCGTAAGTCATCACTGGTAACACACATTGGTTGAAGACTTTCGTCTTGAGGCACTGAGGTATGTCGGACGAAAAGACATTGCGTAGTTTCCCGAACGCTGCCCAGCCGAGTTGGATTCGGCGGTTGACCTCTTTCTCGAAGTTGGACCTACCTAATTGGACCACTTGTCCTAGGTAGATGTATGAGTCAACAACTTCGAGTACCGAGTTTTCAACAGAGACTGGGATGGGCACAACCTTGGCATTTGACATGAGTTTCGTCTTGTCCATGTTCATTTTTAAGCCCACCCGTTGAGAAACTCGATTGAGGTCATCGAGCATCACGCTGAGTTCCTTCCATCGACTTTGCCATGACTACGATGTCGTCGGCAAACCGAAGGTGAGTGATGTATTCGCCATTGATGTTGATGCCAAGTCCTTGCCATTCCAGGAGCTTGAAGGCGTCTTCCATAACGGCCGTAAACAGTTTCGGGGACACAACGTCCCCCTGTCTTACGCCTCTTCTCAATGGAATGGCCTTTGTGCTCTGCTCCTGAACTCGGACCGACATGGTGGCGTTACTATACAAACACTTCAACACTTCAATGTACCGATAGTCAATATGGCATCGCTGAAGTGACTCGAGCACCGCCCATGTTTCCACCGAATCGAAGGCTTTCTCATAGTCCACAAACGCTAAGCATAATGGCAAGTTATACTCTTCAGTCTTCTGTATAACTTGTCGCAGCGTATGTATGTGGTCTATGGTACTATAGCTTCTTCGGAAACCGGCTTGTTCGGGAGGCTGGAAGTCATCAAGTCTATGTTCGAGACGGTTCGTGATGACCCTTGAAAACAACTTATAAACATGGCTTAGAAGCGTGATGGGCCTGTAGTTCTTCAATAGGGTTTTATCACCTTTCTTGAAGAACAGTACCACCTCGCCTCTATTCCATGCTTCAGGCGTTTTGCCCTCGGACAAGACGGAATTAAAGAGCTTCTGGAGGACCTTAAGTACCGGTGTTCCACCCGCTCTCAGAAGCTCTGAGGTGATTCCGTCTTCGCCCGGCGCCTTGTTGTTCTTAAGGTGCTTCAGGGCCATCCTAATCTCGTACAGACTGATGTCCGGGATATCTTCGGTATAATGTCGGGACAGCTTGGCTCTTGGATCGCCTACCAAGCTGTCAACGGGCTTTGCGACTGAAGTGTATAACTGACCATAGAACCTCTCGATCTCGCCTAGAACCTCTGCTTTGGTCGACGCTATGCTGCCATCTTCCCGTTTCAGCTTGGTCAGCTGGCTTTGTCCAATAGACTTGTCCTTTGCGAACACTTTGGAGCCTTTGTTCTGCTCAATGGTCTCTTTAACAAGGTTCGTATTAAAGAGCCGCAGATCATGTCGCAAGGACTTCGATATACGTCTATTAAGCTGCCTATATGACCTCGCGTCATCGGGAGACTGCAACTGTAGCGAGCGTCGTTCAGCCATGAGGTTTAAGGTTCGATCAGACAATTTCTGAGGTCTATCTTTACGGCGGGGTCTGAAAAACTTAGACCCTACCGTGTGGACAGTTTCCACTAGCCCGTCGTTGATCTCGTCCACTGAGACAAAGTTCTCCAGACAAGCGAAGCGGTTGGAGATCTCGAGGTGAAAGCTCTCGGGGTTTTGAATATGGGCCTGAGTAGGTCGGAGCGTAGACTTCATCAGACTGGACCTTTCCAATTTAACATTGATATTCAGTGTGCCTCTTACGATTCGATGATCACTGCCGGTCTTGACCCTATTGATCACAGACACATCACTGAAAATCCGTTTCTTGTCGGTCATGATGAAGTCAATCTCGTTTCTCGTGGAACCATCGGGACTTATCCAGGTCCATTTCCTGTGAGGCGGCTTCTGGAAGAAAGAGTTCATCATGAAGAGTTCCTCTTTCTCTAGAAAGTCGGCCAGCCTCTGTCCCCTAGGGTTCCGTTGCCCGTATCCAAATTGCCCCACTCTCAACTCATCACCGCTGTTCTTGCCCAACTTTGCATTGAAGTCCCCCATAACAACAGTGAAGTAGGTTTTGGAAGTATGTATGGCCCTACTTACGTCCTCATACATAGCCTCTACTTCCTCATCAGAATGTGACGAGGTCGGTGCGTATACCTGAATGACCTTCAACGAATATCTTTTGGATATTCTGAGTATTAGGTATACCACCCTGCTCGACACACTGTCGATGGTAGTGATGTTGTTAACGAGGGACTTGTGAACGAGAAACCCGACACCACCTTGGGACTGTTGGGCGCCCTCCCGGTAGTAGAGCAGGTTACCAGACTTCAGGGTTACGGTGTCCTCCCCCTCTCTACGGACTTCGCATAATCCTAAAATGTCCCAGTGTAACCTGCTCAGTTCCTCTTCCAACTCGCAAATCTTTTCATCAGTCCTCATTGTGCGTATGTTGTGTGTTACCAGGGCCAGTCGTCGTGGGGATGGGTAGCCGGATTTCGTCCGGGGATTCTTAGCACCCCCTGCTCCGCTATTACCTTGGCCGCTACCCACGCCAGGGATAGCAGAGCTGCCGGAGACTGGGGGCCTGGTATTTGTGTGACTCATCATAAAGGGGGGATTTGCCGTACGCGCCACGCTTGGCAGGCGGGTTGGCGCGCGCAGTTTTTTTTCTTTAAGGTCTCTGGAAGACGCTGCTGCCCATCTCCCGGTATATTATTATTATTATTCCCTTAGCAGGCTTCTACTGCAACCACGGGACGATATGGTGGGGGACAATTCTAAGGCCGGTCACCCCACGGCACTTAAAAAAAGAGTTACAGTTGTTTATTAACGAGAAGGCAGAAATTTGAAAAACTTACCGCCATCTTTTTATGGCCTCGCAAAACGGTGTTTTTTTGATGAGTGTTTTGGCAGTCTTGATGTTTAGTAGTATATATATTTTTTTACTAAAATGTGTTTATATATATATTAAACATTGTACGGATACTAAATTTTGTATAGAATTTCACGTATATAAAAGCAAAATTAGTAAATTTAATTTATGTATGAAAAATTCTAAAATTTTCTTTTTTACCAATTTGTTAGGACAAAGTTTATCATAATTTCTTGCATAATTGGTTCACTGTAAAGCACAAAATATCTCGTTTTTATTTAGAGAAAAAATCATGCATTTAAGGATTAACGCATCACTTCCAGGAGTTCCAGGGGGCGTGGCCTAGGGACAAACTTATATAACGGTGAACGCATATATGCGTAGTTGGTAGTGAATGTGTTAACCAACTAACATTTAGATACAGTTCGAGGAAGGTGGGCCATACAGTGTCGCTCGACTAGCGAAGTCGTGGGATATGGTCCTAGCCCGGCGCCCGCCAGACGGCCCGGCGGAGCGGACCAGAACGGAGCGGAGCTGCGACGAGACCTCGTGCTCGGAGGCTCGGACGTTCCAATCCTGAAAACGATTTCTCCGCGGGCTACCGGCGATTACAACACCATCTAGTGGCGTACGGGTCCTTCATAGGTTCTGTGTTACACCGATTCCGGTTCATACATCAAAAATAAAATCCACATAATTCCTTGTCATAACATTTTAATACCGAACATTATTCTGAAGTGGTACGTACATGTATAACTTGTGTACCATTGCTAAGATTATTTTGTAAATAAAATAAATAATTTAAAACAATACTTCTCAGTGACAAATTTCACGACAAATTCTCCAATACGTAATTGACATTATCCATCTCCCAAACATGAAGTTAATAACTTATTTACTTGTCAACACGTTCACGAAACAATTTTGGATAAGTACCTAACTATAAATACATTTCATTTTGATGGTCTAAAAATCCAATGTTATCGCAATAATAAAATCAGACCCAGCTGTGTTCTGAGGAATGTTTCCATTCAAAATAGATCTGTAAGAAGGATACAACGAGCAGCGTTGTATTCTTCTTACAGATCATCAAGGACTTCTTGTACCTACTATGCTTACGCATGTGACATATATCTTTCCACTTTGTCTAAGCTACACGGAGTACGGAGCTAAGTGAAGAAATAATCCATCAATAGGGTTAAGGTCAGTCGGGACAAGTGAGTAGTGCGCCACAACCACATTGAAATATCGAAAAGTACAGATGTTACAATTGTTACTACTAACACCATTTTTCTTTTGCGAACAACATTATAGTTGCGTGATTGTAAGATGGCGTTTAGTATACAATCTCTACTTTTCGATATTTGACATGGTAGGTACGCTCCCGCTGGTGCACTTATCTCGACTGACCTTTACTCATAAGTTACTGCTATCTTGGCTCAAGTGGAAAATAGCTTAAAGGTACCACAACTGTAAACATCGTACACCAAGGTGGTACCTTCTTTCCAGAGCACTGCAAAACTCTATAAACACGATGAAGGAAAATTATGACAAAACACTTTTTGACATGTAACAGTACTCAGAATCAATTAGAACGAGTACACTTTTTATGTAGTTTCTACATACCGTGTACCCGTTTTTACTCTTGACTATATAATATCATTTTACTACAGAACACCTTATTTCTATCGGCAGAGAGTCCTGTATCTCGCTTTGGAAGAATTAAATTTGTATACATAGTATATTTAAAAATCTATCTACAATTTCTTAAAGTACCCTTAGTATGTCCAGTTGTACAAAGAGTCGCTAAATAACTTCGTGAGTGAGGCGTCAGATTTTTTTGGTTCGTGTTCTACTCATCTTGAGGTAAGGTGGGGTAGGACTAACATAGTTTATATTGAAATCCTGAAAAAAATACGGGTTTCAGAAAAAAAATACTTTCGGAAAAATGAAAATTTGGCGAAACGATATAGATGGGATGTACGCGTTCTCGAGTGGGTATTTAAAACGAGTGTATCATTTATTTATCGCATGTTAAACGTTGTCACAGGCCCACATAAGCCAATTCTCACCAAACTACACCACTGACTGTTGTCTAATGGTATCATAGGCCGTTTTGTCTGTTATAGACGATTTTATGCAGTGCTGTGGAGACACTTTTTTGGTGACTGTGTAGCCCGATGCGAGACCGGTATGATCGCCCGCACTTCTGTCATAAATAGCTTATGTCTAATGGTATAACAACATTATTGGACTGTGGCAATATTCTCCCGATGATGGTCTTACCCACCTTACCTTATGTTGTTTAAATACTCGCGAGTCAAGGATATTAGATCTAATAAACGTTTGTACAACTGCTGATATTGATTAAGATAAAGAAGACATGCATTTGTATAGAATACCGCTGCAGGCCAATTTAGATTTTTTTTAACGGCTTTCCATTTAATCATTGGACTTTGGAAACATGCAATCTGACACAAAAGAGCAGAAATTAAAAAGTGGCAATACTGTCGTGCCGTTCCTTTCTAATTAATCTAAGAAAACGTGGACGTCAATACAGTATTTGCCACTTTTTAATTTCTACTCTTTTGTGTCAGCTGTACACACTCACTGTTAATATTTTATTGGTCAGAAGGTATTCACATCAGATGTGAACTTAGAACGCTTGATTTACATGTTACAATTATACAAGGTAAGGTGAGATAAGACTATCACTGGGGGAAGACTGCAATAGTCCAATAACTAACTGTTAGTCTTACCCCAGTAGAAAATAAACTATGTTGGTCTAATCCCCCCTTACCTTAGTATCAAGATACGATACCTACAATTATTATACCAATCATACTATTTAAACCATTGATACAAATATCAAGGCTAAAAGAAAAATTGAAGAAGGAGTTACTTGGTGGAAGAGACCGGGATTCGAACCCGGGACCTCTGGATTACCGGTCCAGCGCGTTAACCACTTCGTGGAGTCAGGGTAGCGACTTTTTCAAATTTTCTTTAAGCTTTGATCTTTGTATCAATGGTTTAAATCAAATTATGGTGAACCCACGTTAAAATAATGAGACATTACATGTTTCATAAATTTATAAACATACTATTCCATAAGTAAAATAAGTCGCTTTAAATATTTTATTCAATCAACAAAAAGAAGAATATTAAAAGAAAATTAAAGTAAATTTTCCGGTCTTCTAAGAAACGTGATTATTTTCCGCGCTTATTGAAATGTTACATACAGTCTTCATTTAAAATAATTTATCTAATTTTTAAATTTGCTTTTAAGGCTGAATGTCGCAGTCTTGCATAGTGATTGAAGATATAAGCAAATATAAAATAGGTATTAAGCACATTTAAATACTTTGAGCATGCTTCTACGTTAAAAACCTTCTTAAACTAGACCTAAATATATTTCTGTACAACATAATATAACCATATTGACATAAACTACGGATTCCCATATACATACAAGATGTATGTAGGTACATGTTTTCCATCTATTTTCATTTGCAAAAGGAGCTTTGTTGTTTTTATTCAAATAATATTACAAAGATGAAACCAATTTTTTTTAGAAAAATCGTTACTGTCGTCCGTCACCCGTTGCTCTCTCTCTCTTTCTCTCAAGCCAACCCCAACTAAAAAGACAGACAAAGACAAGGCCGTATGAAGAAGGAGTGCTAGACCTGTGACAAGTGTGACTACGTTCAGATCTTGTACTAACATCATCAATCGTATAATGTCCAAATTATGCGTGTCCACAAACCTTGGGAATGTCCATATCATAGCTGAACGGCTAGCCCAGGGGCCAATGATGGTTGAGCTATCACGTGATAAATAAGTGACAAAGCATCCGTCACGTTTTGACAAGATGCGAGTGTGAGTGACAGATGCTTTGTCACTTATTTATCACGTGATAAACGCAACCATCATAAGCCCGCTGAACAGGTCTTTGGGTCGTGAGCCCCCTACAATGTGCAAGGGAACTGTCAAGTTGGGGGCCCCGTATTGGGATCCTCTTCTTTTATAGAAAAACACCTCACCGAATGCTTTATTCATAGAAATTTCATTTCATAGACAAAATTTTCCTTGTAAATCATAAATTTTTCAGAAATCTTAAAAATTACAATCTATACACTATTAGATTATGTTAGGTTAGGCTTGTTTTACATTCCAAAATATATTATGGTTTCAGCAAAAAATGCTTTCTATGAAATTAAATTTCTATAAAATGAAATTCGATGAAACGTTTATAAATAACAGAGGGGTAAACCCCCTATATTATTGATACAGTTGAGAGGATAGCGACGCCTCTGTTGGTTCACTACCTTGACTTTGTGCTCAGCAGCATTTTTGGTGCCTGATATTTTACATGATAATAAAAAGTAAATGAGAACACATTCCTTCGTTTAGGACCACAAGCTCTTTGCCTTGATTAGTAATTTAATAGTTATTTTACGTAATAACACACAACCCCTCTATTAGCAGTTAAAATTAACTGTGAACGATAAAATGCCCATTCACGAAACGTCACCTGCAATACTTTTCGTTACTTTTGGAAGATTAGCCATAAGGGGCTTCTAAACGGGACATTTTTTGCTGCAATATGTGGCCGGCCATTATTTGCATCTTGCTCTAGCGTAGGGTGTTAGGGAGGGACGGCCGTAGTTGCCGGCCACAAATTGCAGTAAAATATGGCCGTTTAGAAGCCCCATTAGGTATGCTCTATATTGCCTTATATTACATCAAATATACATATATCAACGCTTAATTACACAAAAACCGTTTTTGAAATCATTTCTTGTATAGTCAAGCGTTTGTCACAGTTAATCATAATCTTAATTAACTTTCTTCTCATAACTTCTGTCTTTGATCCCATTGCTACCATTTATCGCGATTGTTTTATGTTCTTTGACACCATTTTCTTTAACATGGCCGTTGGCTTGCTCGGCTTTCTTGTCTTTCACTTCTGGCTTCTTGTATGCCTTGTAATAGAAGTCGTAGAAGAGATAGTAGAAGAAGATGGAGTTGGGCAAAGTGAAGACGACGGACCAGCGCGGGTAGCCGCAGTCGTAGAAGATAAGTTGAGAAGAGTGTAGAAATGTTATGCAGAACTGGACCTGGGGATAAAAATATCGGAATTGGTTCAAATGCATAGATAACAAATGAACATAGATATGAGTGCGCAAATTTATCAATATTACAGTTATAGACGTCGCAAATATATGAGGCGCAAACTTATGGCGACTGGGTTGGTGAAGTGGAGATCTCACCGCGATATCAGATAGGTAGTATAAAAATAAATAAGTAGGACCCTGAATATATTGGCCATAGATTGAGGAACCATAGATATCCCAGAATATTTTGGTTTACATAACATACCGATACCTCCTACGTATACTGATACAAGTGCAAAATCACGATTTTACAGGAGGGCTGTTCAAAGGTATGAAGTGCCATAACTAACTCATACGTTGAAATAATGTAATGAAATTTTCAAATACTTTTAATGAATATATTTTCCTTAAATCTACATATTTACTATTTCAAAATTAATTGTACTTTTAGTAAAAAAGGTAGTTATACCAGTATACGTGAAATTTACTAGTTCTAAGTTTTTGGTATACTGATACAACTACCACTTGATCCAGTATACGTCGTAAACTATGATTAGATGAATATGGATAATTATATTATTATTATGCCTATTATGGACATGTACCTATCATTTATTAGATATATAAACAAACTCAAAGCTCGTGTTTGGATGGATCTGATCGGTTAGTTTCATCTGATTTGTCACTTGTACCAGTATACGCCTGAATCATTCCGTTATGTACCAGTATACTGTTAAGGTTATTTTGTATGTTATGTCCAATATAGTAAGTTCAGAGTTTAGTATTTAGGATATTTAAGCAAATTACGTTTGAAAGACAATAAATAAAGCAAATTTATACTAAAATTACGTTTATTTAAAAGGTAATTAAAATCATAGCCCGCATTTAGGGAATGGTGTTTTTGTCTTTGTTACAGCTGTATTATCAACATTATTACCGTTTTAAAATTTATATACCTATAGTAGATTCCGGTTACTATTTTGTCCATCACAATTGTCAGACCAAAACCTGAATTCATCTACATCATCTTGAAGTGTTAATTTAATTAAGTCAAATAATTTGTCATTTAGTCATGTCAACAGTACCTAACAAGTAGCATTCCCAAACCAAATGCTGTGAATTATACAGTTTAAGTTTTTATTGTAATAAAACATGCTTATATTACCGTGAGGAGATGACAAGGTTTTGAAGGTCGGATACAGCAGTCGCATTTTTTTGTTAAGTTTGAGTTTTTTTTCCTATTTATTTCAAGTCTTTTTCCTCCATGTGCCAATGTGTTTGGATGTTTGTTTTTCAGTAGGTGTTTTCAAATTCTCGTAAATGTGACAAGCGTCAACTTAATATTTTGACTGAAAATATCACGGTATTGTCAAACAGACTAAGCTTGCGCTTCGTATTTGGTAGAATTAAACGACTCCTTGTACAAATTATACATTTCAATCAAATTCAAACAGCCGCCAGCAAAAATGTGTGTGATGAACTTGAATATTTATTCCAGGTCATGGATGTTATCTCTACATGTACTTTATAAAGTATGTATATATATTATCGTCGTCTTGTACCCATAGTACAAGCTTTACTTTGCTTGGGACACTGGGTCGATTTGTGTAAGATGGTCCCTTAAAATGTATTTATTATTTAAAAAAAATATCCGTTCAGACACTAAAATTTAACGTAATTTTTGTCTTATATGTTTATTATTTGTTTTCTTGGCTTGTTTTTCCCGTATTTACTTTTTTATTTAAACTCATGATTAGATTTTTACTTTCTTTGTTCGTTGATCCAAATATTTTTTCAATTACACGTAAGTTACCGACATCTTTTTTGCTATTTTACTTTACAATTACCTGTCGTGCCAACTAAGCAGCTGCCATCTCTAAATTCGCCGAATACGGACAAAGACTTAAAAACCCGGACATTTGGCGTAGCTTGCATTTCCCCCATTTATAAAATAAAAAAAAAAATTGCTTTATTTTTTATTGACATTAAATCCCGGACGGCCCCCGGACGGCCCCCGGACGGCTTCAAACTAGGACAAATCCGGGGTAACCCAGTCGGATGGCAGCCCTAGTGGTGACTCTGGTTTACTGTAGGTAATGGCGACATATGGCTATTATTGTACTCCAAACAACCATCGGTACTGATTGGAGAAAACTGTATCATAACCAAAAGTAAGCCTAATTTGATACGTAGTAGGTAGAAAAGACGTAGGCCGCATCGACTGTCCGTCGCGCATAGTGGGACATCTTACGTCCGCAACGATGACGAGCAAGCATACTGAGATAACTGCCACTTGTACTTGATAGGTGTACTGCGTACAGTGGTACAAGTGACTTATCTCAGTATACGATGTTCTAAATTAAAAAACGGTGTTATTTGTATCAGTATACGTCACTTTATTTCGAAAACTAGCAGTAATTTTGTCATGAAAATTTTATAGCATGTAGATATAAGTATTTTGATCCTAAATATGCAAAAAAACGAAAATCGTAAAAATGTCAGTTGCATCAGTATACGTAGGAGGTATCGATACAACGGGTGGATTGATGTCTTGTTCTGTATTGACCAGAAAATCACATTACAGTTAGTCATATTTAAGGTAATTAAGTTAGTCCATCAATCATGACTGCATCATGTAAATATTTACTTAATTTGGAATCCCAGTGGCACCACATAGTGGACAGATCAATAGTTTTGAGAACCTGAAGTGTAAGTTTCCAACGCATCAAAACGTCTCGATCGCGTTTTCGTATCTCGTATAATTTATGTAGCACTGTCACGAATGCGCTGCGTATTTTGTGTGACCCTTCGCATTACAAACTTGCACTTAAGCTTCGGCCAACAGCGATTGGGTCAGTCATGGGTGGATATTTACAGGCTGTTAATGATTAAGAAAATAAATAAAAAAGCTAGTACCAACCATTTGCAGAGTAGTAATGTGTCGCTTCCATGAGCAGAGTTTCTGGTACTTGGGCCCCATGGCGGCGAGCATATAATACGTGTACATGATGATGTGCACGAACGAGTTGATGACTCCGATGAGGGTGCCGTGGCCGCCCGGATAGTACCTGGAATTTTATTCAAGATTATGAGTGTACTAGGAGGTGCACGCAACTTCGTCCGCGTATTTTTTTCTTTACCGTAGACGGATAAAAAGTATCCTATAACCATCTTTGGATGTCCAGTTTGGGTTTCAAGGAAATTATGAAAACATATAGTGCCAGGCCGCGCGTCCATACAAAACAAATGACGATTCTGCATCACGCTATTAAGATTTTTCCTGGAATCATGACCCTCTCCATAGATAAAAAATATAACCAATACAAATCTAGAATTTTATAATAGTACAGATATTTAGATTTAAACTGATACGATTTTTAAACATTATTACAAAGAACGGGACATCATCATTACTTCATTTAACTGTAGTCCACTGATAGACAGACCAATAAAATTTGGGTACCTAACTAAAGATTTCCTATCGAGGATGAGCAATCTGCATTCCACTTCGTAAGAGGTCTTTCTATAGTTCATCATCATCATATCAACCGATACACTTCCACTGCTGGACAAAGGCCTCCCCCAAAGTTCTACACAACGATCGGTCTTGCGCCGCCCTCATCTAATTTCTGCCCACGATCCTAACCAGGTCGTCGAACCAGGTTATTTCTATCTTCTTCCAGACGAAAACGTCCTCATATGCCTTACGTGTCCACATTGCCCGGGTCCCCTCCGACTCAGTCTGACTCTGGGAGAACCTATGTGTAAAAGTCGGTAAAGGTTACGTCACTAAAATTGGCGGAAAGTACAAATGATTCTTACTTTGTGGCACCCCAGGAAATCATTGGCATGACGGTGTGGTGGTACATGTGGAGGAAGGTGATCTGGCGGTCTTTCTTGCGGAGCACGAAGAACACCGTGTCCAGGAGCTCCGTCATCTTCGCCAGGAAGTACACGTATACACCACGAGCCACCTAGAATGTGAAATTAACAGTTTTAATATATCATTTTTTGACGACGCGGTTGGCGTAGCTGCCGTAGCTGGGGCGGTCCTGGGTTTGAATCCCGGTAAGGCCAAATATTTGTCCAGGGTTTGTTAGGACATCATTCATTAATTGTAAAGGATTATTATTTTTGTACTTAGAGTATATTTTGAACTCTCAAAGCCTGAGATACAGGATTCTCCTAGTTCAGGCACCAGTATTAAGAATGCTCTGTATAGATCTAAGACCTTTTATGCCATTTGTTATTACTATGATTTCATGAATAAAGATTTTATTTATTATTTATTATTTTATCATGGCCGTGCAGCCCAATCAATTAAAGTTAGTTCGATTTATCGGGTGGTACATTCCACTAGTTATATATTATATAATGTCAAGTTTTTTTTAAGTCGGTTGAAAAGTGCTGGCGACCGTTCTATTCTCCTATCGGACAACACAATCGTCAATCATAAAAATTTTGTCTCCAAATGTATACATACGGTCTGTAACAGACAAAACGGCCTATGATGATAACATTCCATGAGCGGATATTATGTTAACATTGTTGACTATGTTGGTGCGTTATAGTTGGTTAGTTATTGGTTATTTGGGTCATTAAAATATGAACTCACCCTTATCGCTTCAGGACTGTTGGAGAAATCGACCGGCTGGCATTTCCAACTGTAGGTTCGCAGCCAGCCTGCATCCAAACCCTGAAAAAGTTGATTAAAAAATTAAGGCGAGACGATTACGTATAGGTACTCGTATCCACAGATTTCAAATCCACCATTTTACATAGTTTAAAACACTTCTTTGCTCCTTACTAAAGAAGCGTGGTCGCTTCACCACTGATAGGTGCCCAAAAAGTTAGCCCTTTTACTGATATTATTACGAGTACATACAAGTTTCTGCTTGCTTATTAGACTGTACGCTTAATATCTTTAAGTGTTGAATACCTGTGTCTTGCAGAATTATTTACTTGTAGCTGTACTTTCTATTTCTACAATGGAGAATTAATTGTATTGCTACTTGGTTTTCAAAAGGCGCTTTATTTGTCAAACATAGTGTGACTATTCATTACTTTGACACTAAGGCGATATAATGTTCATCATTATCATCACCATCATCATCATCATCACCATCATCATCATCATCACCATCATTATCATCGACATCATCATATCAATCTCACTTCCACTGCTAGACAAAGTCCTCCCTCAAACTTCTTCACACGATCGGCCAAGCTGACTGTTATTTTCAATGAAATAAATTAATTTAAGTCTTTACCTCATGGAACAGCCAACAGCTGACTAGGACCTGCAGGAAGTTGTACACCACCAGGGTCTTCTGGAACTGGAAGGGCGGCCGGTCCTTCATGTACTGCGGCCCCCATTTCCTCACGAATTGCTGGTACAGGTAGATGATCGTCAGCCCGGGGATGGGACTGGATATCAGGAACCAGTCGTTGGTTCGAGGGTCTGGAAAAAAAAAATATACGTCAGATACCAAAAGAAAATAATTATATTCTCCTTAGTTTCATGTTAGTTTAAAAAAAATGCTTTTGAATTAGACGATTATAGCATATCATCAATAACCTAGTGATACAGACAAGGATGGGGTAGGTAAGTATCGTAAGTTACGTTTCCATAATATCTGGATTAAGTAAATTTTTTAGAAGGAACATGATTCAAATTCAATGGCCAAAATTTTATTAACCATGTTGCCTGTGATATTAAAAAAATCACGTTCAAATAAACTACAAGATTGATTATCATTCACTTAACAGACCATGTAATCCAACAACTAACGCGCCTAGTACCAAGCCACACGGATTAATTCACACACTCACGTTAATATTGTGGTTTGACTTCGAACTTATATTGCGATCGTAATAAGGAGAAAAGTCAATAGGCCGCATGAGTTTGTCTGAGGTCACGGATCTTTTAACTCAATAGAACCTCTCCAATATTTATTTGCTTATCGCCGTAATCTACCAATGCTAATGTGCGATTATATAAGCGAGTGTGCTTATAGGACTTGATAGTGAGATTAATTCGTTTAAGCGAAGTTCCTGAAGATGATAAATTATTATCAAGTGTGTGATGTGAGTGAGACTGATGTGGCAAAATATGACACTGTTCTGACTACTATTAATCGTCGTCAGTCGTCAAGAGTTACTATGAAACCCGCACTAAGCAAGCTGCACTACAAACTGAGCCAACCGCGTCGTCATAAAAAAAATAGAAAAAAAAACTTTTAGATTGTGAAACCTACGGCCATCTTGCCCTGAAATTCGATCGCCATGCGGCAGACATGACCAGAGACCCATTTCAACTTGGCAAGCTTCCAAACTTCGTCAACACCCTTAGGTACATATCTATAAAACCCTTTGGCTATTAGTTTGTACCTCATTTATATATGCAACGCCATAGACGCCAGATCAAAACTTATAGTAAGCAATTTGTAAAAAAACCGTACCTATAATTATTACCAGGGAATAAAAATAATAATAAATCAATCGTCAAACAATTTCGTCATTTAATAACGACATAATATTTTTAATGAACCAACAGAAGGTGTGCAACTACGTCCGCGTATTTTTTTTTACGTAGTTTGGTTAAACGGTAATTAATACGGTTATACGATAGTGATAACCATCCAAACACGTTTTTTTTATGTCATAGGACAAACGAGCAAATGGATCGCCTGAAGACACCTGCAACACCAGAGGAGTCACAAATGCGTTACCAGCCTTAAAACATAACTGGCAACTGCCAACAGTAAACTTAATACCAAATGGCATTCTCAACGAGTCAACCATAGCGTTAAACAGGGATAATTCAAATGGGTGCAGAGATGATAATATGATATTAAATTTACAGGAGACCTATTTTGGTGAAGAAATTCTCTAAACTGCCAAACTAATTTACATTACAAAGGTTGTGCAAGATTTTTACCGAGACTTCGTTGTGTTTTACGTCACTAACAATGCAAATATAAAACTAGTGCTTTGTTTAGATGTAATTTGAATAAATCATTTTGGACTTTGACTTATTGACATAGGTCGAACAAACCATAGCGAAACAAGTCAAGATTTTTTTTTACGGAAATACTCACAAACTGTTGGCCAATTATATTTTGAAGCCAATTTTGGCCACAAAGTGAGTATTTGCGTGATTTTTTTCCTAACTCTTGTTTTGCTATGATTAATCCGACCTATGCTTATTAAAATGACATGGTAAAAACTTGCCAAGTCGCAAATAACATAACAAATAATTGTTTTGCTAAGTAAGGTATATGAGGTAGGTCTCACTTTTTAAGTACATTTTAAAGGTTTAACTTTATATAAATTAATCTCACAGCTTTATAAAAGTGTAAAAGATGGCATTAGCTGTTAATTAATAGTTTTGCACAGACTAGTTGATACATACAACACTCGCTTTAATCATATAGATATCTTTGGTCACAGTACGAGTATAAGCAAGTATAAAAAACTTATTATGGTTGCACTTTCTCACAATGAATAAATGTGTAAGTACATTTCCAATTCATTCAATTAACTGTCGTAGATCAAGATACCTGTACGGTTGAACATTATTATATAATTGAATGCATCGGTGATGTGATGCTAATTGTAATTGTAACCTACCTTTAGGTCACTTTGTATTATTGTAAGAACCTAGTGCGATATATGTATTGTGTGTGTGTGTGTGTGTGTGCGTGTGTGGTGTGCGCGCGCGCGTGCGTGTGTGTGCTTGTGTGTGTGTATGTACATATGTGTATATATGTATATATATGTTTATATTGTGTGTGCTCTTGTGTAGTGCACACTGGTCGTCGATCGCTAAGAACGATTAAATTGTAATATTAATAAGTGGTGAACGGTGTTGGTCACACATATATTTAAAAACTGTTTTAAAACGCTTAGGTATAACGCAATTGTGATGACTGTTTGTTTACCCAAATAAATGAAAAAAAAAAAAAAAAAAAAGTGAACCAAAAAAACGAAATTATTTTATCTTGTTTTTACTACGTATAGGTAAGCGTGTTTAGTCGGGGTTTTGCAAAATAAGCAAGCATTTGACCTCGATCATACTTGACACGTAGTGATGACATCAAAAATAAAGAATTCGTGTCTAAAAATTAAATATCCGCTTATTTACTCTCTAAATATTAGCTAAACCAAAATCTAAATATTATTATGATGTGGCATAAAGCTTACTACCTACTGCTTATTATGGGTCTCCCTCGAGATCCCTAACAACGTGTGTCCTAAAATTATTTGCCCTTACATTTTTGTTCTAAACACTTTTGACCTAATGTTCATTTTTATAAATAATGACACAAAGGTAGTAAATTAAGAAAGAAAAATTGAATGCGATGCGCCTAGTGTAGGGGCCAGTGTAACCTCAAATTGTTAAGTTTTAGGTGCATGTTATTGTCATTTAGTTGTTATCTGGAAATTTGTTTTTTGTATAACATTATTATGATAGTCGTGTACAATAAATAAATTTGAATTTGAATTTGAATTTGATCCACTACAATCTAAGCAGGACTCGAACCTGCGACCTCTGCGTTTCCGGCATCATTATTTATAGAAATAAAAATGTGGTTTTACAACATAAAAATTAGAATTGATAAAAGATTTTATAAAAACTAATGTTCATTTGTCATAATGGGCTTGGTCCTAAACGCTCTTTTGTCCTAAAAGTCAAAATCCATAATATAAAATTACCAATCTTCCTTGCTAATACTTGCTAATACTCATATGCCCTAGTCTTTTTTATCCAAATATTGGAAGGAAGGAAATTAAGACAAAAAATATTGCATGCATTAGGGCAAATAACGTTAGGACAAACAATCATTAGGAGAAAAGATATTAAGAAAAACAAAAATAGGACCAATATTCCAATATTTTCAGGGATTCCGATATAGATCCGCGTATTATCGGTACATCTTTTAAAGGTATTTTCTGTTTCAGCTGCGCCAAAATTTCTTTTTACGTCCGGATGTTTGGATGTTCGGATTTCCGTCTTTTTTCACCTACAAGGCCACAATTTTTTATTGACTCTCATGAAATTTGGCGGGTAGGCTCGATTTTAGTCCTAGTGATAGTCATTTATTCAATAAACAGTATAAATTGTGTATGCATTAGGTATATTTAAAGCTTTAGGCTCCTTATCCGTTAATAAATGCCGATTGTTTTTTTAACATATTATCGATGTTACTAATTAAATCAGGGCTATTTTAATTTATTGGTAACGATATATGTGATACCCACAGTTTAAATTTTTCACTGATAATTTTTGTTTCAAAAACTACTCGAAATTTACTAAATTCTTTTCAACTTATTTTCGACTGCACGCTATGAAAGCATAAAATAGCTATGTTACTATCCAGAACTCAGTCAAAAGTATTATTCACTTTGTTAAAATTATCAATGTATTTGTCATAATATGAAAGAAATACATTTTAAAACTTATAAGGCCCCTTAAATCATTTTGAAACAAACTTCGCGACCTCTGCAGCTTACAGAATCACTAGTCTACAATTAAATAATTATACCTTTGGCATATTAAGTTATCTGTATATAATATATATCTATATATTTCTATCTAAGGCACTAAGTTTCATCACGACGATACTAAGATGTATCTAGAGTTGTCTGAAGAATTTAATGATTGCTTATCGAAGTTAATATGCTGATTTACATTTGTGGTTTTATCTGATATCGTGAAATCCCTGAGGAAATTTTACTGTATGTTGGTCATAGACTGCATCCCTTCATCATCATTTATGGAGAAACTAGCTGTGCCCCGTGGTGATATCCGCTCATCCCACGGGAACACTAAATTTTTTCGGGATGAAAAGTATCCTATGTCCTTTCCCGGGTCCCAAACTATCTCCATACCAAATTTCATCAAAGTCGGTTAAGCGGTTTAAGCGTGAAGAGGTAACAGACAGACAGACACACTTTCGCATTTATAATATTAGTATGGATACGTCTTGTGAAATGTCGGTAGATTCAGATTAAGACATCTAAAAGTGCCCTTGTGGCCTACTTACATACCTAATAAACGTTTTGAATTGAATATTAATAAAATATAAAAATAAATATCTGAGAATACACACATATCGATCTAGTCCCAAATTAAGCTCAAGAAGGCTTGTGTTATGGGAAGTAGACGACGATATTCATACTTATATACTTAAGAAGGTACATAGGTACATAGAACAACCATGAGCCAAGCACAAACATTCGAGTTCATCACACAAATATTTGCCCTGGCTGGGACTCGAACCCGGGACCGCCGGCAGAAGGCAGGTGCTCTACAAACAGCGCAAACTGCGTCGCCAAAATCGAATTTTGTACTCGCCACTCAAAAATCTTTCTGACCTAGCGGCCGTCAGTATTACGAGCGATAACTCAGGCAATAAGTAAGAAAGTTTAATGTATACAAATTAGCCGCACTGTTTCAATGTCTTTGAGGTACTTAGCCATCTTTATAACCTTCTAATCTAGGCTATTTAGTACTTGGCTCAATTGTTAACGGCCCTAATAGCCGATCATTATTGCCCAACAAATGGGACTGCTTCTCACGTGGACAAAGAGCAAGTTCTTATAGTTGCGTTTCAAAGACCATTATGAGCTGAGAGCGAATCGGCGTTTACGAATAGTAGGTACAATTTAGACACTTGGAACAATACCCTATATTCTAGCCGTACGGTTATTGGACGTACAGTCAACCAATTTGATTTCTAGGCCACTATAAACTTTGTCACAATGACAATGATATTATGAGATTTCAAGCGCCTTTCATATTGACGTTTACTGTTATGGTACGGCTCTTCCCAGGTGAATTTTTCGCTTCGAGCCCTAATCTTTCAAACAATGGCCATTGTCTCTATTATCGCAAAGCCGCTAGCTACCGTTTGCCACGTGCCACTATAACATTCATATTAAAAAGAAACGGTATCGTCATAGTATTAAGGTTCAAATCAAAATAATATGAATGCTGTATTTCGTCGGGGTGGTCTATTGTCCTACACTACCAAAACGCAATATCTAGAATATCAGTGACATTAAATTTGAACCTTAATACTATGACGATACCGTTTGTTTTTAATATGAATGTTATAGTGGCACGTGGCAAACGGTAGCTAGCGGCTTTGCGATAATAGAGACAATGGCCATTGTTTGAAAGATTAGGGCTCGAAGCGAAAAATTCACCTGGGAAGAGCCGTACTATACAAGGTACGAAATGGCCTAGGAATCAAATTGGTTGACTGTACAGGTTGTTGGATTGTACGGGTATTGTTATTATATTGACTAAATAGGCTACTTGACCCATTTCTTAACTTGACCCGTTTACCAGATTGGTGACGTCCCCATCAAGGCTGAAAATGGCGGACAGCGTTTTAACCATTTCAAAAACAGAATAAAAATTATATTACCAATTTCAATTTGTTCAGCCGTCTTTGACTTTTTTAAACTGAAAAATATATTCTCGTATTTAGGTTTCCTATATCAAATACTATACGAAGTAAACATTAGTTTCATACAATTTAACATGAGTCAACTAGGCTATTATACATGAGTTATTATACTTTCTGTTTATCAAATATCTTAACCATATTCATATATAGTACATTACTGCAGAGGCCGCGAAATAGGGAATTATTGGCCGAGTAGTAATAGATGGCCGAGTGATAACGAGGCCATCTAGAGATACGAGGCCGATAATCCCTGTTCGCGCCGAGGCTTGTATAGTGCTTTTCTCAAATAAATCCAAGGAAATAATATAGTTTTAGTTTCACTGCAAAGATGACGGCTGCTGCCATTAATAAAATGCAGAGAGGAAAGTCGCCCGGCCACGACGGTCTCAGTATCGAGCATTTTAAGTATGCAGGTATGCACTTACCGCGAGTATTAGCCATGCTTTTTAATTTCTGTCTTTGTCACTCATACTTACCGAACCAGTTAATGAAAACAGTAATTGTTCCAATTGTGAAGAATAAAACAGGTGACCTCTCGGATAAGGCTAATTATCGGCCGATCTCACTTGCGACGACAGCTGCGAAAGTGCTCGATAGTATGCTTGACTCTCTTCTTGAGAAGCACCTAAATATCCATGACGCGCAGTTCGGTTTTAGGGCGGGGCTGTCGACCGAGAGTGCAATACTTAGTCTGAAGCATACTGTCGGGTACTACACAGCCAGAAAAACGCCTGTTTATGCCTGTTTTCTTGATTTATCCAAGGCGTTCGATCGCGTGGACTATAATATTCTTTGGAGGAAACTCGGGAAAACAGGCATGCCCGGTGAGTGTGTAAATATACTCAAATACTGGTACACAAATCAGTCTAACCAGGTGAGATGGGCCGACGCACTATCTAGTGAATACCGGCTGGAGTGTGGTGTTAGGCAGGGTGGGCTAACGTCTCCCAAACTGTTCAACTTATATGTGAACGAGCTAATAGTTGGCCTTAGCAGCATCCATGCGGGATGCTATATAGACGGCATAGCTGTCAATAACATAAGCTATGCCGACGACATGGTGCTGCTGGCGCCATCTGTTGGCGCGCTTACGAAACTGTTGAGCCTTTGTGAGACGTATGCCCGGTCCCATGGCCTACAGTATAATGCCAAGAAGAGTGAGGTGATGGTGTTTAGTGCTGGGAAAATTAAGCCTTACCACGTTCCACCTATTTCGCTGGATGGTGAGCCGTTGACGCGTGTAGAAAAATTTAAGTATCTAGGTCACATTATTACGAGTGACTTAAATGATGACCTAGATATTGAACGAGAACGAAGAGCGCTGTCGGTTCGTAGTAACATGCTGGCCCGGAGGTTTGCTCGTTGCTCTACGGAAGTGAAAGTCACTCTATTTAAGGCATACTGCCAATCCTTTTACTCGAGTAGCCTATGGACCAGGTACACGAAGCGAGCCTACAGCGCCCTCAGAGTTCAGTACAACAATGCATTCAGAATGTTGCTGGGCCTGCCGCGCAGGTGTAGTGCGTCCGGCATGTTCTGCGAGATGCGCACTGACGGCTTCCAGGCCATCATGCGCAAGAAGATTGTGTCTCTCCTAGGACGGGTAAGGCAGAGCACCAACAGTATTCTGAATGCAATTGCTGACAAATATGATTGCCCAATATTAATATACTGGATAGGGCAAGTCAAACCGGTGGCTCGCACTATCTATTGATTCTCAATTTATTTAATTATACAATTTTAATCTGTTTATACAATTTTAATTTGACAATTTTATTTTATTTCCTTTATTTCATTTTATTAGATTTAAAATCAATTACTTATTTTGTTCTAGTGTTTGTAATCTGACATTCTATTTTAATTGGAATTTTGAAGGAATTTTATTGAAAATTTGTTTTAATGTATTAACGTATTTTATTAATTCTCAATTTATTTAGTTATACAATTTTAATTTTACAATTTTAATCTTTTTATGCAATTTTAGTTTGTCAATTTTATTTTAATTTCTTTATTTCATTTTATTAGGTTTTAAATTTATTACTTATTTTGTCGTTGTTTTTGTAATCTGACATTTTATTTGAATTGGAATTTTGATGGAATTTTATTGGAAATTTATTTTTAATGTATTAACGTATTTATTATTATTTTTAAACTAACATAGGTATAAGTATTTTACTAAAAAAATAATGTATGGATCATAGTTATCTGAAAATAAAGAATTATTATTATTATTATTATTATTTATATTTTTTCTTCTTCTCTCTCTCCAATCGGAGGTAACTTTACTACCATGCCCGCGGGCTTTTGGCCAAACGAACATGGCAGAGCATGTACATAGGGTAATTTTACTGGTCTAATGCCAGAAATTTACGTACGATTCTACAGGTATTTAAAATTACTGCTTTTTGTAGTGCTATAAAAGTGAGTGGGTGGACATCTATAATTTTAAGGCTATCGTGCAGGTTACGCGGGATAACACCTGTAGTGGATATAATGATTGGGACTGTCTTCACAGTATTAACTCGCCACTGGGCTTTTATTTCGATCGAGAGGTCTGTGTACTTCGTTATTTTTTCTGTATAGGTGGATGCAAGGTTGTGGGTATTGGGGATTGCTATGTCAATCAGATATACGGTTTTTGTAAGTTTGTTGAGAAGTGTTAAGTCAGGTCTGTTGTAGTGGATTGTTTTGTCCGTAATAATGGTTCTGTCCCAGTAGAGTTTGTATTCTGATGATTCTAGAATAACCTGTGGTGTATATTTATAGTAAGATGTCCGGTCTTTAATGAGCTTGTGTTTATATGCAAGATATTGGTGGATAATGGCGGCAACTTGGTCATGTCGGTGTTTGTAGTCTGTCTGGGCTATAGATCGGCATGCTCCTGTTATGTGCTGGATGGTCTCTGAGGCAGCATGGCAGTGGCGGCAAGAATCGGTGGGTAAGTTTTGATCGCGGATGATGTATCTTCTGTAGTTTCTGGTATCTATTACTTGGTCTTGGATGGCTAACATAAATCCCTCCGTTTCAGGGAACAACTCACCTCTCTTCAGCCATGCGTTTGAAGCTAGCTTATCAACAGTGGGGTTAACTAGGTCTAGTCTGTGCCTACCATGTAGAGATTTTTGTATCCATCCCTCTAATTTTTGTTGAGGTTGAGTGATTGCTTCACTTTTCTGTTTTTCGGGATCTTTAAGATTAAGCGGTGTATATTTTTTATCGGATGTGACAATAGCCAAGTGTAATTCAGAATGGGATGAGTGATCGTGGAAGAACTTTCTCAGTGAGCTTACCTGTTTGTTGTGGAGGTTCTTAATATCTATTAAGCCCCTTCCACCTTCCTTTTTCGGTAGTGTAAGTCGCTGACTACAGCTTCGTGGGTGGTGTTTGCGGTACTTACTCATTAAGGTGTTAATTATTCTTTGTAAATTACAGAGATCTGTTTGTGACCATTGAATAATGCCAAACGAGTATGTAAGTATAGGTATTGCATATGTGTTTATTGCTTTGATTGTGTTGCGTGCGTTGAGATGTGTGTTTAAGATTTTATGGAGTCTAGTTGTAAATTTATGTTTGAGTGTAGCTTTCGTTGTTTTTTGATGAATCTGTTGTGTTTGTTGGTAACCAAGATACTTGTACCCTGTTACATCGTCAACAGGGTCTATTTGATCTCCATTATCTAAAGTGTACGTGTTGTATTCTATTTTGCCCCTCCGCATTGACTGGATTTTACATTTATCTATGCCAAATTCCATATGGATATCTGATGAAAATGACTGTGTGATGTCGGCAAGCTTGTGGATGTGTGTTAAATTATTACTGTATAGTTTTATGTCGTCCATGTACATCAAATGTGATATTGTGTGAGATGTGTTGTTGAAGTTCAATTTGAAACCGGACTTGCTATTGTTTAGTAGATTAGAGAGTGGATTGAGTGCTAGACAAAACCAGAGCGGACTAAGGGAATCTCCTTGAAAAATACCTCTGCAGATATGGATTGGATCGGTTTCTATGCTAGTAGTTTTATTAAATATTTTAAGCACTGTAGACCACCGCGTCATAGTATTTTGTAGGAACTGTATAATAGTGTGGTGTATTTTGTAGTGTTCCAGTATATAGATCAACCAGCTGTGTGGTACTGAGTCAAATGCCTTTTTGTAATCTATATACATGGTGTAGATGTTTCTTTTATTGCTTACTGATTGTTTTGAAATAACCGCATCAATAGTCAGCTGTTCTTTACAGCCTTGACTATTTGGACGGCAACCCTTCTGCTGCTCAGCTAATATGTTGTGTGTGTTTATATGTTTGTGGATGAGTTTACTAATGCAAGATGTTATAATTTTGTAAATATTTTGTAAGCAAGTTATAGGTCTATATTTAGCAGGGTTTTTCGTGTCGGTGCTGTCTTTTGGCAGCATATATGTGGTCCCTCGTGCAATGTACGCCGGTAATGTTGCAGGTGTGTGAATGAATTCGTTAATATGTTTAAGGAGGATTGGGTGTAAATACGATAGTTTCTTTAACCAGTAGTTATGGATTTTATCGGAACCAGTAGCTTTCCAGTTGTGAGTTTTAGCTATGACCGACTGTAATAAATCAAGGCTGATTTCTTCAAATGGCATGTCAGGTGTGGAATTGAGTGATTCTTTGTCAGCCTTTATCCAATCAGCGCTCTTATGTTCCACTGGGTTGGACCATATGCCCGCCCAAAAGTGGTGAAGGTCTTCAGGATTTGGGAGTTCGGAGTCGTTATTAGTGTGAGGATCGTGTAATGTTCTATAGAATACTTTTTCATTATTCAGGAATTGCCTGTTTTGTGTTTTGCGCAGTGTGGTGAGTTTATATCGACGTAGTCTGTTTGTCAGTGCACTAAGTTTCTGTTTGAGGGTATCGAGAAAATGATTTAGTTGTGTGTTATCAGTTTCGTGACGGGAGTGTAGTTTATATTGCCTTTTGATTGAATCTACGTGCCTTCTAAGTCTCGGACTAGTGTTGCCATTAATAAATTCTGTTAGTCTACCTATTTTAGCTCTTAAGTCGGTAATTCTGTCTTGTAATCTTTTTTGCCAGTTCGGGATTTTTTCTTTGTTATTTTGTGTATGGTGCGTGTCACCAATCTTAGAGCCATTATTAGTAGCAGCCGTAAAAGCGGCGCAATAAAGGGAAGTTTGAGTACTTTCAAAGTCGGAATCTCGGTTCAAATACTTTGGAAGTACGACGTTATTAATAAAGTGTACGATTGACGTAAGTTTCTTAGACGGTTTTTGTTTAGGTATGGGGGGTCTAGTGGTTGGATCAGAGTTATGGAAGCGTGCTGTAGCGGTTAGGTAAGCTTCCTCAATTTCTTCTTGTAATGATACGGGGGGATAACCTAAATCTGATTCGTTATCACTATGCTCTAAATTTTCAAGTGGAATCTCTGAATTATTAGCGGAGTTACTTTCTGCTGTGAGCAAGTCGGCAGATGGGTTTATGATTGAAGAATATTCTGGTATATTGTTTGAAGTACTTGTATTCAAAGTGGGATCATTGTCCATTGCTAGTTCAAGCAAAATTTCATGTTTTAGCTCCTGGAGTCTTTCCTCGCTTATATATTTATTATTGATGATAACTCGTCGTTGGTCGGCTATTCTTTGTTCCGAAACATGTGAAAGTTGCGGGTGTTTAGCTATAACTGATTGGTGTAGTGGTTTTCTGTAAGCGGTTATGTTTGTTTCTACGTGTGTTATTCGGTAGTACTCTCTCATTATTGACTCATTAATTTCATTAGTCCAACTCATTCTTTGGATACTATTTTGTGTGGGCATTATTGGTTGGCGGGATGACTGAGTTGTGTTAATTAAGTCGGTTTCTGCTAATTTTCGAATTTCTATCATGTCGTTGTCAGTTAAAAGTTTATTTCTAACTATTGCCCTACGTTGGTCACCTAGACGTTGTTTACTAACTTCGAATGTCGGAAAAGCTTGTCTAAACTCATTGTGCAGCTGTGATAAATATCTACCTGTTTCTGTTTCGAGAGAAGTGATTCTAAGGTATGTGCGCAAGATAAAGATGTTCATTTCACGTGACCATTTCTTACGCACATTTATATCAGCCGTGACGGGTATAGGTTGGTTGGCAGTGCTTGCCTCCTGTACAACGTTAACGGCTGTATCAAAAGTATTTAGAGGTGACGTACGCGCTGACGAGCTACTGGACTCTGGAAAAGTCAAATACGAGGCAGGCGACGACGGAAGTGAAGGGAACAGAGATGTTGGCGACGAAGGATTTGAAGGGAACAGTGATGCTGGAGAAGATTCACGAGTTTCTGAGATTTCGGCTGTAGTATATTCTTCGATGGAAGCCCGCCTGCTCAGCTCCACATCGCCGTTGGTTCGCATGCTGTGGCATCCAGCAACGGCTCCGAATGCGCCCCGACGCTCGCCCTCGGGTAGCGACTCGACTTCGGCTGTAACAGATTGTTCGATGGGAGCCCGCCTGCTCAACTCCGCATCGCCGTTGGTTCGCATGCTGTGGCATCCAGCAACGGCTCCAGATGCGCCCCGACGATCACCCTCGGGCAGCGGCCCTGAACGTAAACTCCTTGATCGTAACTGCATATCGGCGCTAAAAGAAGAACGAAAGGACAGAAAAGGTGGGAAAAGAGAAGAAAGGATAGGAAAGCTAGGATCTTAGTTTGGGAAGGGTGAGCCTAGTTGTTATCGGCTTGTAATTTAGTATCTCCCATATCGGGGTGAGGTCTAGGTGTAACGACCATATTTTCAGTAGCATCACCAACCCATAAGCCCCTCCACCGCGGCAAGGTGATCCCTTGGGGGGTTATTATTATTATTATTATTAATACAAATGTTCAACTTATATATTCATATAAAAACAAATTTATTTAAAATTTAATAAAAAAAAACAAATTTATTTTTTTAAGCTGTTCGGGTCAATGTTTTTGCCACCAAATGTTAAGATGATTCTATTTATTAAAAAATGACAACACCTTATTAATTAGATATTGTTATATTTTTTAACAATAAACGTGATTCCTTGTTTATTTTATTGAATATCTGATTTAATCGAATTGAATAATCTAGTTAAATATAAGAAATAAAACGTAAATATACATGCACAAACTAAGTTTTTTTTTATTGGCAGTATGCCATAGATTATCAATAAAAGAAATAAACCCCACTGAAACAAAAGACAATCTCTTTGTTGGCTACGGCCAATAATGTTGTATGAAATTCCTTTATATCGTTCTAATTTGAAATTAGAACGAATCTTCAACAATTGCTATACAAAGACGTATTTCGCGTTCTATTACCACGATCATAAGAACGACATTTCCTTGGATGTTTGAGAAAAAATTATTATTCATCTTTTTTTAAATAGAAAACTATCGAGCGTTATTCGACTTCTACGACGTGAGTAAACCCGTTTAAGTATTTTAATATTATTCACCTCAATAAAAAAGAAAGTGTCATACTTAATATTTAGTTCGGCGAAAGTTATCGCTAAATTAGTAATTTATAGTTACGAGATATCGGACACGGTCCTCAAACCTCCTTGAGCCGTTTTATAAAATAATTTTTCGTCGAATTAAACATTTTCGCCGAGGTGCCATTTCGTATAAAGCATTTTTCTCTGAAAACGTACGTAAACGATTTGGATTTGTTATATAATCAAACGAACCTAACCTAATATTTTCTACAATAATGAAACATGTTTATAATGAAACACTTTTCAATTGTTGAATGAATAAATGGGTCATTGTCAGTTCAAAAAACAAAACTCGTCCCTCCGGTGGTCAAAAGTTAAGAGCTTGTATGAATCTAGGTTATGTTGCTATTACATTGGATTGTAGAAGAGGAAAAGTTATTTATTCTCACAGGCATTTTATCAGAAAATTAGGCCCTGGAATCCTTAATTTCACAAATGTCCACCGGAAAGACTCGAACCTTAATCTGACAATGACCCAAATACTTATGACTTCAGAGAAAAAAATCATGGGTGAAGTGAAAATTCGATGAAATAACACTTTCGAAAAAAAATATATTCAAGGAAATGACAAATCGTCATTAGAACTTGTTGTTAAAAAAATAAGTAGTTGTGTATAAATCTTAATAAGTAACCAAAATGTCTGATGAGTATTTGTCATTTCATTGAATTGCTTTTCGTCGAGTTTCATTTCATCGAATTTTCACCTTATCGATATTTTTTTCATCTGTAGTCACTAGTCACACATTATTCACATTTTTTTAAAATATCATGCCCCTGTCCCTTTTGACTATTTGACATATTTTTATGTCAAATATGCGGCCGAGGCTGTCGCTCTTGCTGTGCTATCGAGTCACGTTCGTGTGACGCTGCTTAAATCATCTTTTATAGATGAAGTTTTTATTTTTAAATGTAATCCGGTGTCACATATATACGATAAATAAATGATAGATGCAAGAGACCAATGACGCCCCTTTTGACAATCCTTACCTGCAAGTTCTACAAATAGATGGTTGTAGACTTTCGCAATGGTGTTGTTTGTGAGCGACATTTTGCTAGGTTCTTCACTCTGTGGTTGTCATGAGAAGCTGCCCCGCATTTTATGGAGACCCCAACTTGCTGTATTCTGAAAAGAAAAACATTAAATTATGACACCAGTTGATCATCATTAAAATCTTTGATAAAAACCCAAGAAAATATTATCTGTGATGAAATCTTGATAATCGTAGATAAATTACATTTTACTAAACTGAGATTTTATTCAAGAAAAAAAATACCAAAACAAAATAATAATATATATCTAAATCTAAACCTAAAGAAACTTATGATCTAATTAAGCCTAACTTATTGTGACCTAAAGTATTACCTATGTACAGTCAAGTTCATAAATATGAGCAATCCCACGGGTTCAAAAATAAATATACATAGAAAATACATCTAAACAGATTATATGAATCAAAAAGATATATACACGTTTTACCTGTCATATTCAACTAAGCTAAGATTTTTCTAAATTATTCAAAAGTAGAAGTACATAAATATCTGCACAAGCGTTTTTTTATATTTATAAACAGAGTGGCATATAAATATCTGCACTAAATCTTTTTTGACGTTTGTGCAAAAAACAGTTAGATTATTTTTTTGTCGCTTTTTTTTAATATTTATTAGTTAAATAAAAATGTAATAGTATTTTTTACTGAAATTGTAAAGCTGTAGAAAGTGCAAATAATGGCATTTTTATTAAGACAAGGTTGATCTACCTTTTCAACACAATGATAAGCACTATGTGCTCACAAATGCATGACCAGTTTATGAATGAATTAATTCAGCTCTTATAATATAATTAGTATATTGTAATTTGTAAGCATACAATTATAATATTGATCTATTTACCTAATTACTATAATTATTATGTTGATAATTTACGAATCATTACGCATGCAATCGAATTGGTTAACATTGACACGTACCAGCCGTAAACTAACGAAGCTTGGTGAAATTGAACCTTAATAGAGGATCTCAAACGAGGAAGTCAAGGGAAGAACCTGTCTAAGTCACATTTGCAAAATTTTACAGTACAGAAGATTGAAGTGATCAAACCCCTTTATGGATGTACCCCTTTAAGCTTTAAATAAAAATATATAAAAAAAATCGGGACACAACAAGTTTTAGCTCTCTTGTAGATAGTCATATGGTGAACTGAGAAATTTTGTGGCCATAGACTAAAAATATGAATTTAATAAAAAGTGGACAATTAGTCCCCTTGAATCTCTTTACCCCTTTAAATGTTTTTGACATGTTGACTTTGACATTAAAACCATAAAAGGCGACAGAGCACCCAAATCGGTCACATTTTCACAGGAACGTAATACTGAGAATTGAGATGGTTGATGGATGGTTAAAACAATCTACTAATTTGAAAACTGGCGATCTCACCGGTGCAAAAGTCAATAAAATTTAAATAGGTCATGGAAAATTCCCTAATCTTTTACACTACCGAGTTTCTGCAAGACGGTGCTCCATTTATCCCATCAAAATCAATGGCAAACGAGCCTTTAAACAAGCAACCCTTGACCTTTAGAAAACGCGAACACCAAACTGGGTCAAACCAAACATACCTAAATCTCAATAATAGGAAGACATCCGCACAACACAATTGTACATTTAATATTTTTGATACATTTTGGCACAAACACAACACGTACGTTCCTCGCGAATGTTCAGCATAGACTGAGCTTTAGGGTGGGGGCTCATGGTCACCCCTCCGCCATATTGAGATTCGTTACTTTCAAAACCTCACATATCTCGCGTACTGTGTTGTTAATTCACTGTATACTCTACGGGTACGGTTGTGTTTTGACTGTGCTCGGTATATTGTGAGATTGGGTGAGTTAACTTTGGGTTTGCGGATGTAAAAGGGAGGCAATGCGGCCTATTTGATTTTCGCCCAATTCGTGCTATGTTGTATATTGTGTCCTATACGGTTTGAGCCATGGTATAAGAAAACAAGGTATGATACTCCGGCTAGTGAGATTTTCTACGTCACTGATTAGTATACCCCGGGGTTTTAGGTGCACGAATGACGCCTCATCATCATCATCATCATCAGCCTATTCTTCTCCACTGCTGGACATAGGCCTCTCCAACTGCACGCCATTGTGAACGATCCTCGGCTACTCTCATCCAGCTCTTGCCAGCCACCCTGCAAAGATCATATCTCCTAGTCTGAGGGCGTCCCACACTACGCTTGCCGATCCGCGGTCTCCACTCAAGAACACGTTTACCCCACCGGTTATCGGTTCTTCGGCTAATATGAATGACGCCTTCTATGGGCCTAGTGTCAAATCATCAGTGCATCGAAAAGCCCGGGTCTGCTGATTAGTTAAAAAATGTTTGCCGCCCGTCGTACAAAAAAAAAGCATTTAATCATTACTGTCGTAATAATTGATTTAAAACACTCACGATTTATGAGATGCATACAGGTAACAAGGGAATCGGGGAGTATTATATTACAGCATTGGCAAAACAGAAACGGATTGACAGAGCCAAACGTGAGCCAAACCAACCAACTACAACTAAGATTATTAAAAACTATTGTACCTCTTACGATAAAATATAAATATAGATATAACTATGAAAGTCTGTTCAAGTACTGTAGGGTGATGCCTGTACATGACAAAGTAGATCTAGCTATCGTGACCCAATATATTAATAATATCCCCTTGTTAAATAGAAGATTCAGACCAGAAAATGTACGCAATCTAACAAACATACCAGCATTCACAATTCCTCCTTGCACTAATGAATACGGCAACAGAGTATGGACGCAGGCCTTACCACGCGCGTTGAACAGACTTCCATGTGATTACGATTATGATAGTAAATCTACTAAACAAGTTATAACCTCGTATAAAAAAATGTTAATAGATAGCCTTCCCGATTAGTAAGTATATAATTGAATATTGCAAATTTGTCAACATACTATATTTTCCTCTACTTAGGTTCGATATAATCTTAAAAAATTAAGATTAGAGTCTAAGCTGTAATTTAATGTCCGTTTATTGAAATAAACAGTTCAAATTTTAATTTTTTTTTTTTTTTATGACGTCGAAAGTCCACCTGTCATTCCGTAGTGTCGTACAGTTCGACCAAAAAGAGTAGAAATTAAAAAGTAGCAATATTGTAGTGTCGACCCTGCTTTCTTATATTGATTAGAAAGAGAGGACACTATAGTTTTGCCACTTTTTAATTTCTACTCTTTTTGGTAGGACTTGTACACGGAGGACACTACAGTATTGCCACTTTTTAATTTCTATTTTTTTTGGTCAGACTGTATCTTGTTTTCTTATATCATAGTTTGAGCGTGTATTAGAGTAATGTGTGTTATTTTGTAAATTATTATCTGGACTATTTGCAAACTCAAAAACTATATTGCTGATACATTTTCTATAGAAAGAGGTCATGCTTGAGGGAAACATTGTAGCGCGATGCACTGTTTTTTTTAGGCATGTATTTAAATCGATATCTGTATGTTCCCTTTTTTCGATCAAAATATTTGAAAGTTTCACCAAAAATACTGACTTGCACACTAATTATGCACACTAAATAATGCGAATTAAATATACTATTTAAAGGTATTTGCGAAACTGTTTTACTGGATATAAAAAAAAAAACTAACCTAACCTAACCCAGTCGAGTGCGAGGATAATTAGTGTGCAAGTCAGTATTTTTGGTGAAATCTTTCAAATATATCCGTTGTACGAACCATATTTTTGGTGTGAATTCGGTTACAAAGGTCATCTCGTTTTGTATGATGTTTAAGTTTTTTTTGTAGGACATGTTCAGTTAATCAATTGTTTTTTTTGCACAGCATTAGTTTTTCTGGTATGCATTCAGTTAATTAGTGGAGTTACCTAGTGTGCTGAAAAATTATACAGATGTGCATTTAATAATATCCCTTTTTCATACGAGACATGATTGCAAAGCCATCTATATACGTTGGAAAATCTTTGCGATCTTGTCACAGTAAAACATAGTAATATAGTACGTGCACGAGTCCGACTCGCACTTGGCCGACTTTAATTGTATGATGAAAGCGAGAAAATATTTGGGGCATTTAAATACTACAGCATTAATAAATACAAAAAAAAAAAAAAAAAAAAATATATATCGGACAACCTCACACAAATCAATCTAGTCCCACAGTAAGCTCAAGAAGGCTTGTGTTATGGGTACTAGACGACGATATACATACTTAAATAGATAAATATATATGTACTTAAATAAATAGAACAACCATGACCCAAGCACAAATATTGGAGTTCAGCACACAAATATTTGCCCTTGCCGGGATTCGAACCCAGGACCGTCGGCTCAGTAGGCTGTTGATTAACCACTGCGCCAACCGCGTTGTCAAAGTTGTTAAGTCCAAGATAAGTGTCTACAGTTCAAAAATCTCTATTATGATAATATTACAGCACCATACAGCAAATTTTCACGACAAGCCATAACAAATAAAGCTCATTGAAACTGAGATTAAAATAAATAATAAATATTAGTGGATTAATCTTACACAAATCAGTCTAGTTCCAAACTCGGCACTGCTTGCACTGAAGATACAATACGGCGATATCACAGTATAATAAAGAGTACTAACGTAGCGATATAGTTAACTACTTAATTATGTACACAAAAATATACATATTCTTAACAAGATAATCAGTAGGTACCTACTGATAATATTAATGAAGGAGAAAAATAACAATAGAATTTAAGAATTAGACATTGCTTTTTTGTCCATTGTTCTTCAATGTCATGGTCGTCTTTTTGCCAAATACGTATTGGATTAATTAAGTGGTGTCATACAAAACGTTATATTTTGCACGCTAACTAAAAACTTAAACATACTACAGAGTGACAGTCGTGAATGGGAGTGACTAATGGGGAGGATCATACCGAGCAACTTTTACTTTGGTGGCAATCACGTAATGACAAAAAAAACCGGCCAAGTGCAAGTCGGACTCGCGCACCGAGGGTTCCGTACAAACACTTTCCATCCCTAAGTGGTTAAGTTAAGTTTGCACCTGGTATGTATAGCGCCCCATATAAATTAGGTGCAAAGCTAGGTATTAAAAAAAACTACTTACTAGATCTCATTCAAAACAATTTTCGTTGGTAGTTTTTATAGTAATGTACATCATATATTTTTTTAGATTTTTCATTTTCTTATTTTAGAAGTTAGAGGGGGGGGGGGGGACCAACTTTTTTCCACTTTGGAAGCTGTACGGTCCACATACCGCACATTGCCATCTCAGCGAAATAACCAACAATCGCGTAAAGCATTGACATACGCGCCAGTACACGTTCACATTAGACAACAACCACGCGTGTCCTCATTAGCATTATCATTCATAATATCGCGCTTTTATAGTTTACTTTGACATTATAATTAAAGTGTGTATTTTCGACTATATTAGTGAGTTATTATTACATCCAGCAAATAACATTTCATAATTGGTGTATGTGACACTAGCAGCCCGTACATCAATTTGGTCCTTCGAGCCGAAAAGTAGTGTTCTTGAGTGTCCAAAGTTCAGTATCGCATCGGTTTGACTGGCCTCCCACAAGCGGGTCTCACCAGCCAGATTGAGAAGGCGTCTACACTGTAAATAGGAAACAGGAACATTGCTTTACCAGCATCGCAGCACTAGCAGCTGCATCACACAGCATAACAGCAACTATACAGCAGATCATCAGCAACTTGTGCAGTTAAGTATATTTTTACTATCAAAATGGGATCTATTCAGGAGATATTGGATACCCAATCTCAGCTTATGGAAGCTATGAGAAAGTTTCTTGAAAACTTTAAAAAAGATGGAGCGGACCGCAAGACGCCCGAAAGGATCCCAAGAAGGTTACAAATTCTTGACCAGTATTGGGCCGAATTTCAAGCAAACCACGAGAAGCTTTGTGAAGAGGAACACTTTGATCATCCTTACTTCTCCGAAAATCAATACGGCGTCACGGAGCAATTTTACCTGGCCACAAGGCAGCATGTTAGCGCCTTTATGAAGGCGGAACGTAAGCCAGTAGTTACACTAGCAGACCCAACAACATCAAAAATAGGACTATCGCCCCAGCCTAGTCCTCGCGACCGTGCGGATCCACCCCGCCAAGATCAACCCCCAGTACAACCAACAGAAACGCTTTTGTCGGGAACTACAAGCAATGATGATGTTGCCCCTACCAATACAGGAGCAATAGAAACAGCAACCCGCGGATCGCTCAGCAAAACTGACGAGATGTTACGTAAGCAAGCCAGCAACTTTAGAGCATTCGTCAGAACTGTATCTAACATAACCTTGGAACATATCAACGAAAAGTGGGAGTTTGAGGATGCCCTCAAGGCTCTACAAGCACGATGGACTGCCATAGATGCCCTTCACTGGGAAATCGACAGCATTCTAGAAACAAAAAACGTAACGTACGAGATGAACTACAATACTTACGAAATGCAGTTTAACAAAATCAAAAAAGAAATCAATACCAAGATGTGGTCGGTCACCCACAGAGAAAAATCAACCCCTAAAATGGATATTCCCATTTTTAGCGGCAGTTATCAGCATTGGACGTCCTTCAAGGACTTATTTACAGAAGCAATCCACGCTAACCCATCTCTCCCAAACGCTCAGAAAATGCAACTTCTCAAGAGCAAACTAAAAGGAGAAGCAGAAAAACTGATCCAGCATTTACTTATCAGTTCAGAAAACTATCAGACATGTTGGGATATTTTAAATCATAGATACAACAACAAAAAGATGATTTTTTCATCTCATATCAACATCTTACTAAGCCTTCCCAACACACAGCAACATTCAGCAGCATCTATCAAAAAAATTCACGACACAACCAATGAATGTCTACACGCCATCAAAAATCTTGGAATAGACACAGCGACGTGGGATCCAATCATAGTGCATCTGCTCACTCAAAAACTGGACGCGGAAACGCACAACGATTACGTGGAGTCCTTGAAAACACCACGTGAATTACCAACTCTCGAAGACTTTTTAGAGTTCTTAGAAAACAAATTTACATCATTGGAATCATCCCGTCGCAGACCAGATTTATCAAAATCATATCAGAATCATCAGCATCAAAATGAACCTTCAACAAGCAACAAGAAGTTTCATTCTTACAAAGCATATAGCACTAATCAGAACATGAATGCCAAATCATATTCATTTACAAAAACATCAAACAATTATAATGAACATTATAAATGTCCACATTGTCAGAATGACCATAAGTTATTTGCATGTAAGGCATTTCTCGGATTACAAACTGGCAACAAGCGGGAAGTAATTGCGAAATACAATTTATGTAGAAATTGCTTATACGATCATAAAGGCAAAGAGTGTCATTCGCTCAAACGATGCCGCGTTTGTAGCGGAAATCACAACACGTTACTTCACGATGCCTACGGTTACCCGAGCCCGAGCACATCAAATCACAAAGCAATTGCCGTCGAAAACAAGAAACCTAACAATAGCAATAGCAACCACGTGTCTCAAGAAGAATTACCAGAAATTCTCCTAGCAACAACATTAATCAAGGTCAAAGCAATGGACCAATCAATGGTGACTTTGAGAGCTCTAATTGATCAAGGTTCTCAAACAAGTTTGATTTCTGAAAAAGCAGCACAAATTTTGAGATTACCACGTGAACAATGCAAAGGTGTAATTTTCGGCATCGGCTCAAAAGAAAACAATTGCAAAGGCATCATTAACATAACTTGTACATCACTACACAATGAGTATACTTTTAACACAGATGTTTGTATTATGCGAAACCTCATCAATAATTTGCCCAACAAATCATTCAAGAAACCGTCATGGGATTTCTTAGAAAACATTAATCTAGCTGACCCAGAGTTTTACACAAGCCGCCCAGTAGACATCTTATTTGGAGCCGACATTTATTCTGATATTATACAAGAAGGTATCATCAGACACGGAAAAAGCCATCCTCTGGTTCAAAAAACACGCCTTGGTTGGATTTTGACTGGAAATGTGCAGACGCTGCAATGTAACGTTGTTCTCAACAACGTAGAAGAAATTCATAAATTTTGGTCGGTGGAAGATATATCAGAAACATCAAACATGTCACAAGAAGACCTCGACTGTTTACATCATTATCAGAAAACAACAACTCGCAACGAAGAAGGCCGTTATATCGTGAGCATGCCTTTTAAACCAGATTTTGAAGAAAAACTAGGAGCTACGAAACCCATGGCCGTGGCACAATTTCGTCAACTCGAAAACAAATTTATCAGACAGCCGAAATTAGCAGAAGCATACAAAGAATTTATCACTGAATATCAATCACTAAATCATATGGTTGAGTGTACTAGCAACGAGATACCCAGTTGCTACTTGCCTCACCATAGCGTCGAGCGCGCGGAATCAACGACGTCGGCATTACGCGTTGTTTTCAACGCATCGGCAAAAATGACAACTGGCTACACTTTGAACGATTTAATGCACCGAGGCCCGAATTTACAACAGGACCTTATGAGCCTCATCCTGCGATGGCGACAATATCAATACGCATATACCGCCGACATAGCAAAAATGTTCAGACAAATATTGATGACCCCAGAACATCAGCAATTCCAAAAAATAGTATGGAGATTATCACCAAATGAGCCGTTGCGGGAATTCAAATTAGCAACTATCACATATGGGACCAAGGCAGCTCCCTTCCTCGCCATGATGACCTTGAGGCAGCTAGCCATAGACGAAGGTCATAAGTACCCAAATAGCAGAGCAGCACAAGCATTACAAGAAGAATTTTATATGGACGACCTTGTTAGTGGAAGTTTCACTTTAGAATCAGCAAAACAGCTACAATCAGATTTAATACAGCTTCTTAAATCAGGAGGCTTTCATCTACGAAAATGGTCATCGAATAAGGCCGACCTCCTACAAGATGTCAGCATAACAGAAAACAAAGAAGAAGAATTCAACTTCAAGCATTTAGAATCAACAACAAAAACACTCGGTATCAAGTGGAACCCAATCGAAGATCAGTTTACATTTCAGTTGAAAAGCAACTTTACAGGGACACCGAAGAGATTGACCAAAAGGTCACTATTATCAGAAATTTCAAAAATATTTGACCCCGTTGGCTGGTATACGCCTTTAACCACCAAATGCAAACTCCTGTTTAAGCAAGTCTGGCTATCTAACATACAATGGGATGATGAACTTCCCGAAAGCATCAGAACAGAATGGGAGAAAATTCGATGTGACCTTCAGTACATCAACGACTTCAAAATTCCAAGATGGTACCAGACCGCCGAGTCCGACAACATTGAATTGCATGGATATTGCGATTCGTCAATGAAAGCATTTGCCTGTGTTGTATACTGTAAAGTTAACAACAAGATAACACTGGTAGCAGGAAAATCAAGATTAATTCCCGAAAACAATACAAGAATAAATCAATCAGCGTGGTACCAGTGTCCAGCCACGTAGCTATCAATTTACGCAAGGATACCTATCTCATTATGTCAGAAAAGGACATACAACAGTGTCTCCGATATGAAGAATCTATTCGACTTTGCCGCACAAAAAAGCCAGTCTTTCATTTCAAGTCAGATGAAAGTCTTTGCATCAAGGATCAGATAACAAACCAATGTCTTACTACTATCGCAACATGCCGAAATAGTTGGACGGAATTAAACAATATAAACACGTACCTATACTACTGTTGTGATAAATGCACACTACGAATCATATGCGAGGATCGAGTTACGGCAACGCAGACAGAGAGTGCCGGGGTTATCGTACTCGGTCAGAGCTGCGTCATCAAGGGCGAAGACTTCACGGTATTCTCCCATAAGGATCACTGGAGTGAAATTAAAACTACATCGGACATTTACACACCAGAAATCGCGCAGATAAATCACATAATAAATATTTCACTCCCACTATCAGAAATCAACATCACTGATAACAGAGTTGAACTCGAACAAATTAAAAATCAAATTCAACAAATGAAGACTGAGACACCTTTAAAAGAAAACATTTCATATCACGACGTACACCAGTACTCCATCATTTACATCTTACTTATTGGTGCGCTCATAGCAATTGGAGCAGCCATCCTTCGCCGCTTGCGCAGTCGCCGCAGCGGGAGCGCCGACATTCGTTCGGAACTACAGGAACAGCAGCTATCATCTGTCGCAACCCACGCTCCACAAATTCAACCTAGAATCCTGGGGCATTCGTCAAGACAAACTTCGATCGTTCAATTGGAATTAGAAACATTACCCAGCAATCCTAATATTCGCAAGACGACGAAGCAAAACAAAGCTACCTCACCTATTTTGCACTAAGACTAGTTTCCAGGACAGCGGCAGTTTATAATTTAGAAATTTATAAGTTTTAATGTTTTATTTTGTATCAATTGCTTTTATCATAAAACTTGTATCATTTTTCATCTCACGCTTCTCTCGCGGGGCAGCATGTACGGTCCACATACCGCACATTGCCATCTCAGCGAAATAACCAACAATCGCGTAAAGCATTGACATACGCGCCAGTACACGTTCACATTAGACAACAACCACGCGTGTCCTCATTAGCATTATCATTCATAATATCGTGCTTTTATAGTTTACTTTGACATTATAATTAAAGTGTGTATTTTCGACTATATTAGTGAGTTATTATTACATCCAGCAAATAACATTTCATAATTGGTGTATGTGACACTAGCAGCCCGTACAGAAGCGTCTGTCACGCAAACTATTCGGTTTAGAAAAAAAATATTTTAGAAACCTCAATATCATTTTTGAAGACCTATCCATAGATACCCCACACGTATGTGTTTGATGAAAAAAAATTTTTGAGTTTCAGTTCTAAGTATGGGGAGCCCCCAATATTTTTTTTATTTTTGCATCAAAATCTTAATGCGGTTTACAGAATACATCTACCTACCAAGTTTCAACAGTATAGCTCTTATAGTTTCGGAAAAAAATGCCTATGACATACGGACGGACAGACGGACAGACAGACAGACATAACGAATCTATAAGGGTTCCGTTTTTTGCCGTTTGGCTACGGAACCCTAAAAACAGCAATTTAAGAGTTAATTGATAGCTTATAACCCGAAATGTATGGAGCAGCAGATTTTTTCTTTGCGATTTCGTGTGTGACCCTCCCCGCCCCCTGGCATCCCCATTCATGGCTAAAAAGTCACTACAAAGTATAAAACAAAGTCGCTTTCTGCTGCCTGTCTGTCCCTATGTATTCTTAGATCTTTAAAACAACGCAACGGATTTTGATGCGGTTGTTTTTTTAATAGATAGAGTGATTCAAGAGGAAGGTTTATATGTTTAATAAGTACATGCATAATTTATCAGTATTGCACCCGTGATTGACAAATATATTGATAAGTATAACTAACTTTTTGAAATGAATAAATACTTTTCCCCGAGTTCTAGTAGTAACACAGCTATTTCATGTTTTCATTGCGTGCAGTCGAAAATAAGTTGAAAAACAAATTTTCCGCGTGAATTTTGTCAATTTTTAACCGACTTCAAAAAAGGAGGAGGTTCTCAATTCGAACTATTTTTTTTTTCGTATGTATGTTACTCGATATCTCCGAGAACCGTGAACCGATTTTCAATTATTTTTTTTAATCGAAAGGGTAACTCCGAGTTGGTCCCGTTGGCACTAAGTCGGAATCTGATGATGGAATCTTGGAGAAATCGAAGGAACTCTTCAAATGTTATAGGGACATGTACGGCGCTTTCGGTAATTTATTGATAAAGTCAAGAATTTACATTCAGTAAATAGGATTTGGTGTAAAGAAGCTGATGATGAACACCACAGATGGCCACTAGAACTTTACTGCTAAACGGCCAGTGTTTCGAAGGTAGCGATTAGACGTGCCGTTTCGGATAGTTAAATTACTAGGAGGAAACAAATGTACATGGTGCTATTGAATACGATACCATAAAACTGGTCTGATGCTGGAACCGGAAAGGACCCTACAGAACACGGTAACTAAACAACGTAACCGAGTCGTGTTTGGTGTTACTGGAATTCTCCTGACAAGCATTCTAAGTACAGAAAACTTATTTTTTAATCGATATTTATTACACAATAACAATACAATATCTACATAGCAGTTCTGGTGCTTAGACGAAAGTATTACAATTTAACACGTACCTAATTATGATTTATTTATTTACAATCATTATTTATGCTTCTGGGTTAATTATAGAAGGCATCTCCTTAATAATAATACCTATGTCACCTATGTTATATTTATATAATGTTTCAATATTTAACAATAAATAATGTTTTATACGCGAAATGTTATGTACCTACACTAAAGATATAATATCCCACCGACTACTTTTGTTTATTTATCGATAATATTGTACACGTGAATCAAATATCATGTACGTACGCTAAATTATTACTTACCTAAAAGATGTATTTACAATATTTACATAACAGTTCGGTTATTTACCTATAAGAGATATTTACAATATTTTTTTTATTAATTATATATTACAGTTCCGATTGCATAGGCGAAAGTATTACAATTTATTATTTACATATAAGAGATATTTACAATAGTTACCTGTACATAACAGTTCCGACTGCTTAGACGAAAGCAACGAACTGTGGCAGAAAACTGATAAAAAAGGAATTACGGTAGATTGCGCAATCTCAACATTTCTTTAAGAGCCTTCTCGTCATGGGGTCTATTTAATAACTTGTTTGCATCTAAGTCTGATAAAACTATACCTTCTAATGTTTTGACACGACTTAGAGCCACATAGGTCTGTCCTTTAGCGATTTTTTTTTACCTAGATCAATAATTGCCTTATCGAGTGTTGTACCCTGCAGTTTATGGACTGTTACGGCCCATACTTAAAATGATTGGTAGCATTCTTCGCTCGACATCTCCATATCCCCGCACTGCCTGAAAGGTCGTGGAAGCAGTAGAAATCGCTACACAGCCATCGTGGTCTTTGATTTTAGCTCCAATAGTTGAATCGTCAAACTTAATAAAGACGGCTTCAGGCAATTCTCCTTCTTCCAGCTGATCACGCCGCAGTGCAGGCCATTTAATTTTTTTTTAAATCCCCATTGCCCCATTTACCAGTCACATCAGCATCATTCGTGATTCGACGCGTAATTTTATGGTTGGTAAGAAGCCACCACAGTTATTGACGTCCTCAGGGATAACGTTGTCTGGTGGCTTCCTACCATACGTTGCCGTCTCGCGAGATTCATCTACAGCATTAAATGTGTAGACGCGGTGAGCTTTAGCGTTTTCAGTGGTCATTTTATCATTGTATGCGTCTACCTGTCTAACTGTAGGGAAAATGCGGACAGCAGCTCCGTCAGCAAAATCATCTGCCAAAGGTACATGTCGCCGCTCACATAATAATTGAAGTTGAGCTGTTGTTAAATCTCCAACTCGCAAGCTATTTAAAAGTTCAATGAACTCCAAATCATTGCGTTGCCCCATATTATACTATGGTATTATATATTATGGTCAGCTCGCAAAATGAAAACTGTTGCCATAGGTTCACTTCTGCTGTAAATCGAGGCGGCTGGATAAAGCACCAATGTCCTTTTACAGGTGGGAGTTGCAGGATATCTCCAAAAAGTAGTATGTGGACTCCTCCGAATAATTTATTGTTGTTCTTATACTCTTGAAGACGCAAGTGAATGATTCGCAAATTTTCATACGAAACCATTGAAATCTCGTCGATTATTAGCCAGTGAATGTGCCGCCATTTCCGTCTCTCGTTATCTAACCTTTGTCCTGATATTTTAGCGTAATTCATTGTATTACTTTTTTCGATTGGGAGAGAGAATATGGAGTGCAAGGTCTTTCCTAATATTTGACGAGCCGCAACCCCTGTCAAAGATCCGACTTCCACAAATTTAGCCCTTAGCAAAATATCAACAGTAGGTGCGTAGCATCGTTTGATGTGCTCAACGAGAAGTTTTAGGACAAAAGATTTTCCACTTCCTGCACCCCCTGTGATAAACATTAGATGTTGTTCCTCTTGACCTTGCAAATCTTTTTCCACAGCCGCGGAAACTTTTTGAAAAAGATCTTTTTGTTGCACATTTAACCCTCTTATGTTTCCAAGGAAAACATCATCGGGCATGGCGGACCTCTCAGATACGTCTTCGCAATAATTGTCATCGTCGTTCATAATTTGTTCACCGCCACAAATTAACGGTAGAGGGTCATCATCATCATTAATTTGTTTACTTTTGTTGACATTAACATTTTTTTTTTTTTCTATAAAATATTTTATTTTTATCTGTTAACTTAATGTATTTTAAAATGTTCTGACGTATTTTATAAAGTTCATTGATTTAATTTTTCACTTACTTTTAACGATGCGTTTGAGCTGAAATATTTGAATTTGTTTTCATAAATGTAAGTGCTATATTTGATTGTATTATATTGAGTGTAATTTATTGACGATGCAAAAGTGATTCCCATGAATCCTACTTGAATAAATGATTTTTATCTTATCTTATCTTATCTTATTGTGTGCATCGCGGGCAACATTAAGTGCAACTGCTTGAACAAGAGCCTGCTGTAACACTTGTTCCGCGTGAGCAAATGCTTTGTAACGGTCTGAGTTCCCTTTGGCGCCTAATGAAGCAAGCCTCGGCAGTTTCTCCTTCAAGCAGAAGCTCACTTTCTTCGCGGAATGGCACGTGACATACTAATAAACGGTAGTAGTAAGCTTCTTTGTCACTGTTTAAGGTGAAATATCGTGTTCTTAATACTGCCAATTTATTTCTTATACGAATTCGCGTATTATCACGCAGTCGAATGAACCGTGCTGAAGGTGCTTCGTCGTATCTTAATTCCTGATTCCCGTCCTCCTCACTCCACGTGGAGTTGGACACAGATTCGAATCGAACAGCAAATTCAGCCAAGCTAATTTCTGTGAGTTCATCTGGCCGCATTGCATAGCGATCGAAAATATTGCTGTAAATAGCTGTATCATCATCACCATCGAACCGTAGTAACCTAAAACGTTCACCAGGCTTGCAGCTATTTACAAACACTACTTTCCGTGAAGACATTTTCAGGGGCAAATGGCAAAGTCGATATGCACATTCCGCCGCACTCACTAGCCGTTGTCACAAAATTTCCATTGAGACTGCAAAGCGTTGTCCCCAGACAGGACCGCCTTGGCGTTTGGCCTTGGCTACTGCTTCTCGGACAACTTCTCCCGTGTCATGAGGCTCGCATTTACTTGCGTACTTAGCAACGGAATAAGAAACTGCGGTGACGTTTCCGCAAGGCTGTACATCAATATTACCTTCCCACAATTTCAGCAAAGTAGCATTGTAATTATTCACCATGCTTTCCTCGGCACCGGCAGTCCTTTTCAAACAGCAATACCTGCCGTTGTTCCCTAATGCTTCGTCAGGATCTAGGCAAACGGTAGTTTCGCAGGGGGCTCTCGGGAAACCAAAACGGCAAAAACAATCACTGCGATTTTTATGACACGTGGCAGTTTGTTTATGTATTTGCACATCTTATGTATTCATATAGTAGTTTTTGAAACGAAAATTATCACTGAAAAATTCAAACTGTAGGTTTCAAGTATATACCAATAAATCCCAATAGCCCTGTTCTAGGTAGTAACATCAATAATATTTTAAGAAAAATGTTTAATCATAGAGAAAATGTCTAAAACAATCAGCATTTTAAAATGAATAAGGCCTCTTAACGTGTCCGGCGGACACTGTCCGCAAACACGAAAGTGTTAAAACCCGCTTACTCAGCAGAAATTCTAACGCTTAACTTATTTGCAATACAGCAAACCATACATTTTGCAACTCGCATCACATACAACATAAAACGACACTTCACAACCAATTAAACAAGACCCCTTTTAACTATACACACTCCTTCAAACCAGGGCTCAAGATATACGATAGTAGTTCTACAAACACTGTTAACGCATGCACTTTGGATGAACTTTAACGTAATCGCAATAGGACTGATTTGGTTTGTGCGGATATCTGTGACGAAATGCTTAGACTGGTTGGCCTGAATACCGCGGTCCAAAGAGCATGGCAAAACGTCAACTGAAGCTGTTTATCTGTTTATGTTATGCTTAAGAACATAATTAAGATTTAGGTTAGTGGAATAACAAATGTGTAGGCATATTTATTTTGACGGCGCCGTTGGCGCAGTGGATAAGCAACTGCCTACTGAGCCGACGACGGTCCTGGGTTCGAATCCCGGCAAGGGTTAATATTAGTGTGTTGAACTCGAATATTTGTGTCTGGGTCATGGATGTTATTTGTATTTAAGTATGTATTCATTTATATAAGTATGTTTATCGTCGTCTCGTTCTTGAGCTTAATTTGGGACCAGGTCGATTTGTGTGACGTTGTCGGATATCTATTTACAGATCTGTGCTTAAACATAAAGGGGTTAAAAGATATTAGTAAAACTTAGAGCCCTCTCTAGGGTTGCCCATGACGCATGCAAGAATAATAAATAATAATAGTGTCATCATCATCATCATCATCATCTCAGCCATAGGACGTCCACTGCTGAACATAGGCCTCCCCTTTGGACTTCCATATATACCGGTTGGAAGCGACCTGCATCCAGCGCCTTCCGGCGACCTTTATAAGTTCATCTGTCCATCTTGTAGGTGGACGTCCTACGCTGCGCTTGCTGGTCCGAGGTCTCCACTCGAGCACTTTTCGGCCCCATCGGCCATCTGCTCTGCGTAGTGTAGATATGGAAATTTATTTCCATTCATAGTCCAGGAGAACGATGCAAATTATATTTCCATCGCCACTGATTACAAAGTAGAGCTACTGCACCGTATATTTAGAGTCCATTAAAGAGTTCATCGGAACATACGTTGTTACATTATTGCCACTTCAAGTGCTGTGTCATCTCCGTTGTCAAAGATATAGAGTTCACAATGAGTAGACACCGCAAGTGCAACTACATCAAGATTAAAATACTGGTCGCTAATTTGATCATGCTTTATGATAATTATTTTAACTTTTTCATCATCCTCATCATCATATCAGTCGATAGAAGTCCACTCCGGGACAAAGGCCTCCACTAAACTTCTCCACCAATTTCTGCCCGCGTAAAGTTTATTGTACAAAAGAAAACTTATGGTATATAAAACGGACTTAATGGCATGAGGATTCTCTACCAGTCAACCTTAGGGCAAAGCAGAAATATTTTAGGCCGTGCGTGCAACAGAACTAACTTACACATACTTACGAACTTTTTTATTTACCGTAGTCGGGTAAAAATTATCTATAACCACAGTATAATAAAGAGTACTAACGTACAGTATGGACACTCCCTGCCTCCCCCCGAAAGTGCCGCCCACCCGCGCTCGGTTACCTCGCAGTTACCGGCTGGCAGGGACGCGACGACGACGCGGTGCGCAGAGCGGAGGCCACGTATAATATTCAAATATTAAACAAATACTTTTGTAATGGGCGTGTGTTGTGCTGTGTACGGTTGTTTAAGCTCTATAAACAACAAAAATAAAAGAAATTTCTACAGATTCCCATTGGATGAATCAAGGCAAGTACCTACATACCCAGTTATTTTCAAAGTGTTTTATGTTTTAGTAGAAAACTAACTTACAATAGGTACTTATGTTTAGTATTTTTTTTTGCCCTATCCGTTTTCGACCTAAACCTATCAGATCACACTGAAAATAACACAATATGTATATGAACAAAAAATCATGTTTTCAACTTACGTAATATTTTGGTGGCCTGAATTTCCTTACAAAAATTTAGTTACTTCGTTTTACTGATTCAAAATAGGAAACTATTTGTTTGCTTAGATAGGTACCCACCTTACAGCGTAATATGATTCTTATTTCTTCCTAATTCGCGCAATGACTTTTTAGTCATTGAGGTTATCGAATTTGAACGCGGGCGGAATTAGAAATCGTAGTTTAACATTAGTTTAATGATAAGCACACAAAATTAACTCGACGCCGCTATTACAAGGTCATCTCATGTTGCTGCACATTGTGTTCCCGACTCGTGCGTTCAAAATGGCGGCAACCCTAGCATGTCTTATCTCACTCACACAAGCTTGGTACTCGTTCACCTACACGAGCTTAGACTGTGTGCGAAGCAACGCGTTTCTTTCATACATTTGATCGCCATTGTCCGAGGTGTGCTATAACCATCTTTGGATGTCCAGATTTCACTGTACCAAAATTGGTTAAAATCCAATTTCAATAAAACAATTTCAACTGATTATATCGTGAGTACTCATTATTTGAGCCTTCCTGACGTTTCGAAATCGTGGAAACCGAAGTAAATGGTAGGTATTAAGTAAAAGGCAAATTTTCCAACGTTAACTTAGATAATTTTAGGATTTGTAGGTCATACCAATAAATATACCAATTTTATCAATCGCTTGAGATTTACGTCAATTTCTCAAATTCAATAATTCACAAATGGTGGAAAGAAATTGTATCTATAAATCTAATTAAGTCTATGTCCACCATCGCCATCATCTAACGCGTGCAGCGTGCATCCAATCGACTCATCCTCCAGCAGCAAGCCATAACCTTCTTTATCACACCGCGTCAAGGGCCTTTAGGTACGTGTTGTTTGTCAGGTACCTGTACATAGTCAATTAAAAAGATAGGATCGTAATTGGTACACGTGGAAACAAAGGCAGATCAAAGTTGCACTTGTTTTCATTATGGTGGATTTTGCATTATTTGTTAGTTTTTATGTGATTTAAAATAAACCCGCGACCAATTTCATAAAATGAGTCTTAAGCGAGCACAGATATGCGTGATTTGTCAACTCTTTTCTGTTGCTCGTTGCTTTGCAATATCTACTCGATGCTCTTGACAGATTTCATTTCATTTCATTTCATTCATTTCATTTCAATTACGTACGGACATTTGTTCGCTGAGCGTTTTCTATCGCCTATACCATGGCAAGTGCCCTGAATAGCTATTTTCTCTTATCCCACCCTCCCCTTTCGGTCATAGCCACACGTGCCGGTTTGCGATGTCATTGCTTCACCGTGGAGAATATTCCTACACGTACCAAGATGTTTGGCAATTCCTTCATCTGCCGAACTATAAAAAAAAAACTCTTTTCCGACACATGTGTTTCCTCCTTCTTATAACATGGGACCGTTGGTTTCTTGTCAGTTGCCATTGCGAGTTGCCTTTTTGTTTACCATCAAACGAAGTGGAGCCACTATGTTGTGTCGTTATAAAAAAAATGCTGATGCCCCAGGGCCAGTCGATAAAGTAATGATAACTTCTGGATTGTAATATATCTATAAAATCACAGCTTAGTAGCTACTTACTTGAAATGAAATGAAATAATTTATTCAGTAATTAGGCCACAGGGGCACTTTTACAAGTCAGATTCTGAATCTACCGGCATTTCGCAAGAGGAGACCGCTGTTGAGAAGAAAGCCGAAAGAAACTCAACAGTAGGTAAGTCATTTTTTTCCTAATTAATACTTAGAACAGTTACATTACATTAGTGTTATAACTAATTATTACATGCGTACACGTATTGGAGATATAATTATAGATACTCCAAATCAATGGTAGGAATTATGAAAATTATGGACCAATAAACAATGAAAGTCGGTTAACTATGACGAGGAGTGATTATTTCTGGAAATGTCATGCTAGACATCCATAGATGGTTATAGGATACTTTTTACCCAACTACACGGACGAAAAACCTTCTCTTTCAAAATAAAATCTTGAGTTTTTTGAAAGAGATCGTTGACCCAATTACCTTATTGTTGTAGCAATAATTTTTAAACTTGTTATCAATACTACTTACCTAAAATTGTTTATATAATATGAATGTGTGTAAAATGAATGACGTGTAATGAATTTTTATCTTTACCAAATAAAAATATGAATATGAATATGAATGTTAAATATGGATAAGGCGATAGGTACGAAGTAGTAATACTAACCTAACCTAATATGTTTCTTGGTTTCGCTATTAATATTTATATACTCTAGAGCAATTATCTTTACTTATACTGATGAGATGAGACAAAGAAACTCCTTGGAAAATCTACGAGAGATTAAAGATTATTCCGCAAACCATTATAGGAACCTGTTCTAAAAGTTGTAGTATATAATAATACGTACAGGTACAGCTGCCGACAAACTTTTAGAGCATAACCTTGACTGCGCAGTACCCGATTTACGAACAAAATGTACCATGCACAGATCCGCCATGTTCTAAAAGTTTGGCAACTAAACTAGAAGGTGGGTAACTAAGGGCCAGTACAGACGGGTAGCATTTGAACTGCAACCTAGCTGCAAAATGGCAATGAGTGCAGTTTTGCTGCAGTTGATGTAACTGCATCAAAACTGCAAACCAACTGTGCAGTCCGCTTACAGTTGCCGTGCAGTTCTGTCAACCGCACACCGACTGCAAGCATTGGCGTATCTAACATTTTTTCATCTCATAGGCCATGGCCTAAAAGCATGAATTTCTATCGGTAACCCAAAATCCTGGGGTGGGCACTAGACCATACTGGGGTGGGCATGGCCCACCCGGCCACCCCCCCTATATACGCTAATGACTACAAGCTGGCTGCACGGTTGTAATGCAGTCGTATTGCAGTTGAAATAACTGCAGTATAACTGCATTACATGTGCTCAAATTTCAAACTGAAATACGTGTGCACTCTATTCACTTCCACAAGTAACTGGCGGAACGGAACATAAACACTAGACACATTATGAGCAGTTTTATTGCAGTCATATTGCAGCAGTAAAACTTTGTTCTCAACCGTAGTTACGAAATAAAGTTTTAATAGTGAGAGCGTTTAAATTTGAAACTTCAAATGTTCATTTATTGAACAAATCTTCAATTGTCCTATAACCGTCTCTGGATGTCCAGTTATCCCTGTTCCTCTGTGTCCATCACCTACGGAATCAAACTATGCTCTTCTCACAAAATCGTGAAGACGAGTCTTATATTAATGTATTATTTATTAATTTAAACTTTGTTGCACAAAACAAAAGTCAGTACAAATGGCGGACAGCATTCTCTACCAGCCAACCATAGGGACAACCAGAGTAAGTAATAGAAGTTGGTGAAAATCAGAAATCTAATTGTACAGAGAATCTAGGGTACAAGTAAATACTTAAAAAAATACATGATTATATTTGACTAGGCAGCTACAGTTGTGTCATAACGTTCCAAGGACCCCAAAAATGATAATTTTATGAAATACCCTGGCATAAAAAAAAATCACTTTACACTCTTAAAGAAAGTGAGAACACGTTGATTCGGAAGCGGTTTGTTTGCTTTGACATGAGCCCGCTAAATGATTCTTGATGTTTTTTGCAACGTCACAATTTATCGCCTCTTTGTTCACTAGTGCAAAAAACAAATTTTGTTTACGATGACAAAATGTTAAATGAATCGCTAATTAGTATAACCTAAACTTATGTCAGCTTTTTTACAAAAAGTATGTTAATAAATTATAAAGAATAAACCCTTATTATTTAAAGGCTTTATTTAGCGAAAATGACATTAACGTTTCACATATTCATTAATACCACAATACTTTTGGTCTTTAGGAGAAGAGTTAGAGAATTGTTAAAATCTGTTTTTTTACGTCTTCAACCCCATATATCAGCCGTTTAAAAAATTTCGAAAAATACCTCTAGCATAACTGTGACACGCGACTCTGTCGCACGACATACAGCACCCGTCAATTTCCTTTCAATACTGTGCGAGCAAGACAGGTGATGCTGAGTCGCGCGACAAGCGAAGCGAAGCTTACAAAATTTCATGAGAATCGGTTCAGAAATACTATCTGTAGACGAGAATAGACGGACATCAGGACATACAAAAGAATTTTGGGCCAAGATGCAACTTCGCTCCCTCGGTCCGTAATGCATTTCGTGATTTCAGTTTCAATAAAATACCCATTTTGTGAAATCAGACGCATGCACCAAATACCCTTACCGTGACTTAAAGTGACCCTCGCTAGCGACAGCGTAAAAAAAAACGGCCAAGAGCATGTCGGGCCACGCTCAGTGTAGGGTTCCGTAGTTTCCCATCCTTCACAATAGACTTAAGTTACTAGAAAGATTTCAAGCTCTATAAAAAGGTCGTAAACGCCAAAGTAACTGTAATTACTTACTACCTTCTGGAAGTCAACTTACGTCCTTTTAAGAAAATTACGAAATTTTGAGATAACTCAAAAACGGCTCAACTGATTTTATTCAATATAGTTTTCATTGAAAGTTCTTATAAGGCTTCATTTTCATGAATTTTTCCATAATTTTTTGACCCGTGGTTGAAAAGTTAGAGGGGGGGGGACACTTTTTTTTAAATTTTCGGATCGAATATTTACGAAACTGCTGACTTTATCAAAAAATATTGTTTGGAGACCCCTATTATTTTTGAAAGACCTATTCAACGACACCCCACACACTAGTGTTGAAACGAATAAAAAACACACCCCCATTTTAGGTGTTTGAGACGTACACGAAAAAAAAAATATTTTATTTTTTATTTTACCGTTTTGTCGGCGTGATACATACACATACTCATACCATATTTCAGCTTTCTAGTACTAATGATCACGGAGATAAGCCGCGGACGGACAGACGGACAGACGGACAGACGGACAGACGGACAAACGGGCATGGCGAAACTATAAGGGTTCCTAGTTGACTACGGAACCCTAAAAATTGTATGGGGAATAGTACTCGCTTTGTAGAACTACAATTATCCATACAAATCGTTTACGCAATCGCTAGCGAGTACGGTCACTGTAAACTCATAGTAAGGGTACCGATATAGGTACCTATTCGATGCAAGTAAACGCAGTATGTAGAATTTCCTAGTATGAGTATGAACGACCTTGCAAGCGCATGTAAAACATGTAATATATTCGTTACATTGAACCGCCTTGTTAATACATAAGCAATACCTAATAAATAGTGTAGCAATGCATCTTTTAACACTTGACCCGCATTATTATCTATTACGCCTTCCGTGTACAATAGGTTTTGCCACAGATATGGTACAAAGTATAATGCTTAGGGTGTTTCTTATTTCTACGACTTAGAAGGCCTAAATCCTTTAAAAAAAATTTTTTTCATATTATGACAAAATATCGTTATGATAATTTCAACCAACTTTTTGAAGTGAATAATACTTTTCTCTGATTTGAGATTTCATTGCGTGCAGTCGAAAATAAGTTGAAAAAATCAGTTTTCCGCGTGAATTTTGTCAATTTCGAGTAGTTTTCGAAACAAAAATTATCAATGAAAAAGCAATACCTAATAAATAGTGTAGCAATGAATCTTTTAACACTTGACCCGCATTATTATCTATTACGCCTTCCGTGTACAATAGGTTTTGCCACAGATATGGTACAAAGTATAATGCTTAGGGTGTTTCTTATTTCTACGATTTTAATAAACCTTCTTATTCCTTTAAAAAAAAATGTTTCATATTATTACTAACTAATATGTATGTATATTGATAACTAGCTTTTGCCCGCGACTACGTCCGCGTGGAACTTGGAAGAATGGAAGCAACCTCGTACAACACGATAGATATCCTCCTATTAATAAAAGCGTCTAAGCAAATGTAAGAGCAATTGTGCTTTTGGTCTAATCATTACATTTCCTACAGGGTCATCAATGTCATCATGAATTACTTACCCACTTTTCAATCTTTTTAGGGATAATTTCCAGGATGAAAACTATCCTATGTCCTTCCTCGGATCTTAAACTATCTCCATGCCAAATTTCATCAATATCGATTCAGCGGTTTAAGCGTGAAGAGGAAACAGACAGACAGACACACTTTCGCATTTATAATATTAGTATGGATTACAACCAACTTTTTGAAGTGAATAATACTTTTCCCTGATTTCTAGATACCTAATAACATAGCTTTTCACCTCACTCGCTCGGAAAACCTCCGTTTATAGGGCGAAATCTGCGTGCAAAAGTCTATTTTATCCGCTAGCGTGCAAAAGTCATTTGAATTTCGAACACGACGATTTTGATTCTCTGTGGTGCATGTAACTTTTTTATATTTAAGACTCCTTCAACGCGTGACTGATTTCATCAGTCGATAAATCTTCGAATAACCAATCAACGCACGCTAATAAAGGGCGATCTGGTCAGGCCGCCTAAAATCATATGTACGTTTGATAACTTCTTTAAAAAAAATACACCTACAATATCACGCCCAGAAAGCTGGTTTGTGGTTACAGATTTTTAAGTTTTTATTTTTTCTACACTTTATTTTATGTTGAATATGTTTATATATATTCATCTCAGCCATAGGACGTCCACTGCTGAACATAGGCCTCCCCTTTGGACTTCCATATATACCGGTTGGAAGCGACCTGCATCCAGCGCCTTCCGGCGACCTTTATAAGGTCATCTGTCCATCTTGTAGGTGGACGTCCTACGCTGCGCTTGCTGGTCCGAGGTCTCCACTCGAGCACTTTACGGCCCCATCGGCCATCTGCTCTGCGTGCTATGTGGCCTGCCCATTGCCACTTCAACTTGCTAATCCGGTGAGCTATATCGGTCACTTTAGTTCGTCTACGGATTTCCTCATTTCTGATTCGATCACGTAGAGACACCCCGAGCATAGCCCTCTCCATTGCTCGTTGAGTATATATATTAATAGTAAGTAGGTATTTCCGTTTCATATAGATATTTTGACTAGTAAATATATTAATTACAACACAAATTTTAATATTTATTTGTTATAAAAGTTGGAACATAAGTGTAATTTCTGAACGCACCCGAAAAAAAAAAAATTAAAAAGTTGGAAGTTTTCACAATTCACGTAAAAAACGAAAATTTGTTCCGTGGAGAATACATTACTGTTGTCTTACTTTATTGAAATATCGAAAACAAGAAAGTTAAGCCCAATTTGGAGTATTTATTATAAGAATAAGAATGATTTATTGCAAAACTGTGTACATGCTAAAAGCCTGCATTAAAACGAAAAAGGATTTGTTATAAATATCTGGAGACGATAAGTAATTTACAGAAATAATCTTGTTGTAATAACTTCCAAAGCAAGTGTTATGGAAAATACTTCCGAGTGATCAACTAATCCTCCCCAGAATGCCATTCTCCCGCATTCAAAAATCACAACGAATGTGTCAAGTAGTTTTAAATACAAATATAATATAACAGTGCTTAAGAAAAACTCTACGATAAAATATACACGACGATAATACAAATTATGGCCATATTACTTTTAATTTTTAATATGTGTGCTTCTCTCGTATTTATTTGGTTTGGATTTGTGTGTGTTATGTTTTAAATTTGATGTGTTAAATAGAAGGCAAAATTAAATATGATTATTTTTATGTTTTAATTGTTTTTCTTGAATCTTGCATTTTCCTCGCTGGAGTGAGGTGAAAAGTTGTGTGTTCCGCATGGCTGCAAAATTATTTAGCTTCTCGTGTCTTGAAAGCCTCGCTACGCTCAGGAATCTATCTTTGAACCATTCGCTTCGCTCATGGTTCAATCTTAGATTCCTTCGCTCGCTCAGCTTTCAATTTCAACACTCGCGCCAAATAACAACTTTGCAGCCTTGCATAACAAATAACTAATTTCGTGCTTTGATTTCGTGCGTTGCAAAAACCAGTTTCCCGCGTGAATTTTGTAAATTTCGAGTAGTTTGAGAAACAAAAATTATCAATGAAAAATTCAAACTGTAGGTTTCAAATATATACCAATAGATCTCAATAGCCCTGTTCTAAGTAGTAACATTAATAATATGTTAGGAAACATATTTGATCAACAAAAAAAGTCTTTAACAATCAGCATTTTTGAAGGAATAAGGAGCCTCAGGCTGCGTTTAACCAAACTTTTATTCCAACTATAACGCTTATTCTCGGCTAGTAAAGTTAAAACCCCATATAAGCTGACTAGCGACCTGCCCCGGCTTCGCACGGGTGCAATGCTGATAGTAAATATACGATGAATGTTTTATACATACAACCTTCCTCTTGAATCACTCTATCTTATCAAAAAACGCATCAAAATCCGTTGCGTAGTTTTAAAGATCTAAGCATACATAAGGACAGACAGACAGCAGGAAGCGACTTTGTCTTATACTATGTAGTGATTACTATCCGCAAATCCAGCCTGGGTTGTATCTATATTTACCTTGGATTTAAAATGGGCGAGCGACCTCAAAAACTTTCTTCGTGTCTTAAAACAAAATTAATCCGGACAAAAATAAAAATTAACAAAGTAAGAAGTAAATGCTTTATTTTGAAACATAATTTTGTTTTTCCAAATTATTTTTAATGTGGGTAAAGTAAATTAAATTAAATGTGTAAAGCAATTAAAATGAGAAGCACCCACACCTTTTGGTTGACATCTCCAGTCAAAGCTAGCCATTAGCGAACGTTGGATATATGAAAACAAATAGGAAACATCGCGATAACCCCGTTATAATTCGTTTTCATAATATGCCATTTTGTTTTACATATCTTTACCTAATGGCAACTGTCATTAACACAATACCTTAAAGTACAAACGAGGTCTTAAAAAGTTTAAGCCCAGTGCCGTTAACCAATACAAAGGTTGGCATACAAACTAAAATACCTCTAGGTTCATCTGTGAAACCAGTGTATTAAGACCTTTCAACTCTGTATAGGATTTACGTTGGGGGGTCCTAATATTTTGGACACTGTGACAATTAATCTTAGTTCTTTCTTTAGAAGAAACTTAGTTGGAGCTCGCAATTGATTTAAAATGTCTGATAGACAGTTATTTTACTGTGACGGTTCTAGTTCATATGCTATGGTACGTTCTGTTTAGCAATCGGTAAGAGTGAAAGTAGATATGATAGAGGAGACCGAGGGGTATTGGAACGGAGGTAAGTTGATGCCCGTGGTGTGCGTTATTCATTTCGTGCAAATCGGCAGAATATAGGAGATTTTTTTTTCTATGCCAGTGGTAATAAATATGGAAAAGAATCACTATTATAATACAAATAAAAAAAAAATATTAAATATGGGTAAATTTCATTCCATTTTTTCAAAAGGGGTGGTAATGAATGAAGTTTTGATTATGGTAATGGTAACTGTTATGGGAATGAAAAAGGAAAAAAATCTTGAAGGATGACAACAAAGTTTAGCAAATATTAAATCACTTATAGCCTTCCTAGATTTTATAATCTTACAGACACTTGTTTTAAAATATGCAAACGTATTTAAACAAATATTAGAATTCCATTACAGCTCAAAGTGTCTTACGCATGCACAAACAAGCTGGAAAAGGATATTTGGAAATTGTTTACTTAAGCAGACGTGACGCGAGGATCATCAGGTATATGAGGCTGTATTGGTGAAAGACTTTACAAAATTATGCAACGAGTTCTTATATGACCTAAAATTACACCGTATCATTTATCATTACCGTAAAATATATGTATATAATATGCATCCGTTTGCCAAATAGACACGTTTGATTGTTTTTTCTCCATAGTAAGTGTTTTGTGATGACATCACTATTGAAATAATTATATATTAATTATTTCAGCCTCCCTGACGTTTCGGCTTTACAGTTACTGTTTTCAAAGGTTGTTAAAGGTTGTTTATTTAAATATGTGACAGTCGCGGAAACCGAAGAAAATATCATCACTTGACTTGTACTGCAAAACGCCAAGGACGAATGAATAAATAAATAAATAAATAAATAAATAAAGGGACAATCATACACAAATCGACCTAGTCCCAAACTAAGCAAAGCTTGTACTATGGGTACTAGACGACGATATACATAATGAAAGTCGAAATAATTAATAATATGAATATCTTTTCACAGGATTCATATTACACAATCTAAATGTTTATTGCGGTGTACGTGTCCTATTCCCAGAAACGGTATCTGAATTATTGGCATATCCCATTAAAAAAATGCCGTAGTACATTACTGGTTATTTTTAAAATTTCAAACAAAACATCACCGTTAATTTCAAAAACAATAGAAACAAACAATTTTCACATTTGACTGAGACGTAAAACTGCATACATTTAATTACATTAATGAATGAACTAGTATATGATTTTTTGTGAACACATCTGGATGTTTCTTATTCAGTAACGATTAAATTGGAATAAAATTAGATAAGTTTCCGTGTTTAAATTCATGCTGCAGTCTTAGAATTTGAAATCAGAGTCAAAAATTATGCGACCCTTATGTTTTCGTGTAGTAGGTAAGTAGGTATATGTACAGCTGCACGATTGCATAGCTTTTTATGAATGAATTCATTCATAAATTAATTCAATAAATAAATGTTTTTTTATAAATGAATTCATTCATAAATAGGCCATGCAATTGTGCAGCTTATAGTATGTCACATTTTCAAGGTAGTTTAGTTCAAAATCCCTTCTGTGGCTCGGAGATAATCCCACTAACGGACTATAATCCCACACAAAGTCCGACTCACTGTTAGTGAGGGCTAAACAGCCCTGATACAGTTCGTCATGTTTAAAAGATGCAGAGAGAGGCTACATCTCTACGCAAAGCCAAAGTCAAGCCGAATGTAAATCCTCTACACCTCGAGCATTCGGTTTGCTCAATACTCTTTTGAAAGAAGTCCAGGATGCCGATGTGCTCACTGCCAAATGGTCAATATGTTGACATTTTTTTAAATAATTATTTGCTGTAATTTATTTGATGTATAGTTGACTTGTATCTATTTTTTTTATCAAGGATCGCAATCTTCGTAAATTTTTAATTTTAATTCTAATTGTGTATGTATGTGTATTATTTTGCTGAATGTATGTGTCTTATTTGTGTATAAAAAATTGTGGGTGCTTTGGGTATACTGTTAACCCACAATGTACTGTATTATAAATAAATAAATAAATCTGTCTGCGGTAAAAGCCTGTCTGGGTATGAGTATATCTGTCTGTTAAGCTATCTGTCTCTCTATCTGTGTGTATACCTATCTGTAAGTCTGTTTGTCTGCAAATCTGTCTGTTTGAATATCTTTAAGTCGTGTCTCATCTGTTGCATCACGATTCACGGCAAATATCAATAATGCACTTCGTGTCACTATGGTGATATTCAAATTACAATTCCTTAAAAGTAAAACTTGTTAGGTTATTTAAGTACATTACAACGAGCCTATTAAGCAACGAGTAAGTCAGGTTGCGCCAGAGCCAACAGATCTGATGCGCGTGTCCTAATCAGCCAATTGCGCGTGCGCTTACCGCGAAAGGACATAATGCTTATATTATTAAATACTATAGAGTATGACAAAGTCCAATAGAATATTAAAATACCAAACACATGGAGCTTTGCATATTCAATCATTAGACAATATTTACAGAAAAATTACCTAACAACGGATATTTTTGACGCGTACTTATCACTAAATATTAAAACGAGCGTGTATCGATTTTTTCTTTTAAGAAAATTCATTTTATTTAATTATCTGACTGAATTGTTTTTTTTCGCTCTTATCACAATGACAATAAGGGTTGAACAGGTACGTATTTCAATTTCCTTTACTATACATGCAAAACACATACAAGAAAAACAGTGTCCGAAAATGTTGTAAGTATGCATGCATTACCAAAGTAGACGTATTTAGGACAAAGTTATGTCATTGGAAACAATTGAATGCTTATCATCATCATCATCATATCAGCCAATAGACGTCCACTGCTGGACAAAGGCCTCCCCCAAAGTTCTCCACAACGATCGATCTTGCGCCGCCCTCATCCAATTTCTACCCGCGAAAAACCAGGTCGTCGGTCCACCTTGTTGGAGGCCTTCCAACGCTGCGTCTTCCGGTCCGCGGTCGCCACTCAATGCTTATCACACTAATATTATAAAGGCGAAAGTGTGTGTGTGTGTTGGTTTGTTTCTTCTTCACGCTCAAACGGCTGCACCAATTTTGATAAATTTTGGTATGAAGGTAGCTGACACCCTGAATTAACACATAGGCTACTTTTTATCCCGAAAAGTGTAGTGCTCCTGCGGGATTAGCGGGTAACAGCCATGGATTCCAAAATGGCAATAGCAATTAAGACATCTTTCCCGCAGTCAGGTTTATTGTTTTAGTAGAGGTTATTGAGAACATTCCGCAATTCGCCTAGTGCTACTCACGGCCGCACCATAATGTACCTGTCAAGTTGATAGGCCTGCCTTTCGGGTCAATGACACGTCAGAATAACCAATTATTGCAACCGCTAAACACAGGACTTTAGATTTACCGCAACCGTTCTGACTAACCACACCTCGCCTAGAAACCGCACGAACGAATATCATTTAGACCTTTGGCATACGAAAACACGACATTTTCGTTGACTAGGACCATTAAATCTTGCAGAATAGTTATGGAAGGTCACTGGTACAGTTAGAAGTAGCTAAGCATAACAACATCTCATACTCTCTCGCTCATCGTTCCTCCCCATCGCACTGGGTTTTTGTCAAATTCTTTTACTATCCAGGCAATACGACTCTGGAATGATCTTCCACTCTTCATCAGGCAAGCACAAAGCAAACCTATTTTCAAGCGCATGTTACGCAAGCATCTTTCGGATCTGTCTGACACTTCTGTTTTAAGATGAATTATTGGTATAGTGTTTTCACTGGGTACATGACTTTATATGTATTTTATTAATTAATTAATTTAATTTTTTTTATTTTAATTTGTTAGCTGTTTATTTCATAGAAAATTCTTAATAAAAAAAATACATAAAAAACTTAACTTACAATCTTAAATATTAAAGATTTTGGAGTTAAGGAGCTTATAATTGCACTTGATTAATATGACACAGTTTCAACATTGTGGGTGGGTAACACTGTCCTGTTTTTTAATATATATCTCTTAACAATGCGCTTTGTTTGGTTACTAGTTTTATTTTCAATATCAGTTAATAACTCGGTTGAAAACCTATTTAATATATTTTTATTGTTATTGTGAGCCTATGATGTGCCACTGCTGCTCCCCACTCTTCATGAAGTATATTATAATTATTTATTTGTGTAAATTTAAGTATGTATATATTAGGTACTTAATCCTAAAGTTGTTTTTAAAATTGCCTCCGAACGTTATAGACCCTGCACCGACTCAATGTTTCTGTTTAGCCTTATGGTCGACTGGTAGAGCCTTGTCGCAATAAGTCCGCCATTTGTACTAGTTTGATCTGTGCAATAAAGTTTAAATAAATAAATAAACATGATCTGTACTGTCTTTAACCCTAGCTCTACTCGCGAAGTTGACCGTAGTTGGCCGAATATGATAGTGTGGGGATGCACTTCGCTGCGGAAACTCATACTTCGGCCAAGTTCGGCTCGGCCAACTCTGTATAATAGAGTACAAAAGCCGGAAAACTTCTTGAGCATGACCTTGGCTGCGCAGTAGCCGATTTACATACAACTGTACATGCGCAGATCCGCCATTTTAGTTCAAAAAGTTTGCCGGCAACTATACGTATGCGTATAAATGAGCACTTTGCGTACGTAGCAATTTCCACTGCTGACTGTTCGTAGCATTAAGAAATTTAGGGGTCTAAATGAAATCACCAGTTCAATGATCTAAAGATGACTATGTTATTTATGTGAGCGTAATTTGGATACTTATACTATTTTAGGCATAAAAAGCATTATCAGTAACGTGTTTGAGACGTGTTTTTTGCATAAAGAGCAAACGGATTATGCGATGTTTATGCCATTATTGTTTCTACCTAGTCGCGATTCTACACAATATGAATTCCTCACAGCTCAAGTTTATCACTATGCGTTATTCTTCACAGTCATTATTTCTAAAAAATCTTGACTCTGCCTAGTAGTGATTCTACACAATATTTATTCCACACAGCTGAATTAATCGCATGCGTTATTCTTCACACAATTATATTTCTATAAAATTGCAATTAACCACTATTATCCCTCTTCAAAATCTACATCAACATATAACTATTTGATTCACTTCCTTCATTACATATTTCAATCAAAGCGTCAATGTGTGGTTATTGTCACTGGACTATAACGAAACAGAAGCTATTCTACCTTGAAACATGCACTTGCACACACACACACACACACACACACTCACACACTCACACACACACACTCACACACACAAACGCGTATATGGTATGCTTAAACGGATAAATAAATCATAAGGCAAACTGTAACATTTTATGAATGGGAGAGGACACTGACTTCTGTAACACAGGTGTTAACCTAGCTCAGAAGTCAGGGACTTCAACTAATCGCTGTGTATCGTTTTTGGCCAATAAATGATTATTATTATTATTATTATTATTATTATTATTAATACAAAACTACACAAAGATTTCATGAAAAGAAAGTGTAAGTGAAGTGATAATAAACCCGTTGTCTATGCTATCTGCATAGGTAACAGCATAACGTACAACCACATCTAATCGCACATTGCATGGTGGATACATTTAATGAACATAAAAGAACTACTGATATTGGTTTGAAATTGCATAACTTTCGCTCTTTATCATAACGAAAACAGGAATTATCGCTTATTTAATAACCTTTCTGTGTGACTATGACTACTTTCTGTTTCTAGAACCTCTCTAAGCTAGGTATCATCATCATCATGAGCTATGCGACTATCATAACTTGTGATTTTTATGATACGTGCCTTGTGTATTGATAATCTTAGAATAAATACGCCTAGAACGAGAGTCTTCATACAACAGATTTGCGAAAGATGAAGCCGCTTTTGGTTGTATGTGTGCGTGTCTACGAACCAATCATAGAGACGTGTTGCTTGTGATTGTGACATTGACGTAGTGACAGATGCGCACACGGACGAAACTTAGCCCGTGGCTCCGAAACTGGCTTCACTTTCAACCACCAACTAGGCTTCTAGGCGTGTTTAATCTAAGATTGATATCGTGTGCAAAATATTAGAAACCTTGTTATTAGAAAACTCTAAAAGGCCTTACTTAGTCACACGATACGACTCGACGATGTGGTATATCGTGATGATAATCTAGTGCGGCACGTAACTCACTTTCGCTTTTTTTCTCCATTATTACAAGTAACTGTCGAAAATGTCAAGAAACAAGTGAACCGTGTTTTCACTTCTGTATAATTATATAATGTGACAGTCTAATTTTGTACGGTAATTTCAAATTTAGACAATTGCCCTAAAAACTGGTCAAGTGGGCCAACACATTTTCAGTGATGGGTTCTGTAGTGAAGATTGATTTGACTGTCGACTGAGTTATTAACACCTGAACTCTTCGGTCACTCTTTCAAAGTAAAAGTGAAGTTAAAGAGCTTAGTGACTTATTACTACATTGGCATGTTTATTTTGACCCCAAGATAACACCAATGAATCCGCTGGATGGGAACGCAGGGTTCTTGATTCTGCGGTGATAATAGGGAATGGATGTTTTTTTAATGATGAAATTCGGTTTATAGGTAGGAATAACCCCTCATTCCTAGAAAAATATTTCAGATTTTTCTGTAGTTAAAAAAAAAGAAGATGGTAATGTTTTTACCCGCCTTGTACGGGCATCGCAACGGCATCTGCGGAAACCTAACCAAGGTGATATTTTTTCGACTTGGCAGGGGTCCTGCCGTGCTGCTAGCTACACCTAGCCACTTAGGACCAGCTATACATTATAACGGACATCGCGTGCAACTCCTGAACATTCACTTTTCGAGCGCCGGAACTAAAAAAAAATATCGCATCTGCTAACTTTGATAAAAATCACGTACGTGTCTTTCGCAAAGATCTAAAAAAGCCTGTACTGTTATTTATTCTGCGCTGGCACTATAATAAAGATGGATAGTGGCCGTGTAATGTATCCGAGCAGCGACATGCGCCGGCGCCTCTATTGCCCCTACTTTCACAAGAACAGGATACCAGTAGGACGGAAACTACTGTCTGCAGCAAAAAGATATACACTATCAGTTCAAAAATATCTTCACTAGACTTTATTAGTCAATAGAGTTAAGAGGAGATATAATTGAACGGAACGATGTAGGTACTTCGACGATCTCACTGACAGAAAAGTTAGCGTCATGTACATACATCGTAAGTTTTATAGCATTTTTTTTGTAGCTGTGGGTTTGACAAGCTGCAAATATTTCAATTGAAATTATTAGATTAGAATTAGCATCTTCTTCATCGCTATCTTCGTTGCTGAAGGTCGTGTCCAGTTAAGAATATCTTCACCGAGGTCTTAACTATGTTTTGCCATTCATTCCTGTCTTTGGGTTTTCTCAAGGCAGTAGTAATAGGGAGACCAGTTATGGCCTCCACTTGGTCCATCGGGGAAGAGATGTTCTGTGAGGTCGATCCTTCCACTTTGCCTCCCATTAGCAGGTAGCCTGTACAATTACAAGGGGTCCAAAATACGTGGTCAGCATGTGGTTGAGAGTCTCTTTTCAATTTTCTATCAAATTAATCGTTTATGTTGAAATGCTGCATATTTATGGCATTGTACTATGACCCGTATCCTTTATTTTAGTCACGTTGAGGATCTAGAGAAGCACTTGTTAATCTTCTATGATCTCCCAAACTTCATAATAACACGGGACCAGAATCCTGGCCTATCCACCTGCAACGATGACATTTGTGACGTCCAGGGTTTCAGGGCGAGAATAGATTCATTAAAGCAACGTAAACGGGTTTACTGTGGACCACGACCTGCCCGCTCCCGTTGACGTCTTCTGTCATAGTAATGGCGGCAGCGGACAGGTGGCGCGGGCATTTTATTATACAAAGATAATCCTTGATGTCATACTACAGCCGAAATAAATATGCCAATAAAGTCATAAACCGTTATATCAGTTCCTCTTGCTCGAAATCGCTCTACTTTTAAAGTGTGAGCGGAGTCTGATTGACACACTATCACAGCTAAAGTACTACTATAATGGCAAGTAAGTATCAAATTTAGCCCTTTGATCTTCAGTCCTTCACGAGAATGCTGCAACTACTTTGAGTGACATATTAATTTCCCTCTTAAAATCGCCTTTTGTGTCTCTCTGGGAAAATACTTCGGTTTCGACAACGACCTCATTCCACATTCGGAGTGGTAGTAAATTCCTTTAGAAAAACACGGTTTGCGATATCATATGACAACTATTAATCTTCATTATTGCATTATAGTGCTCGCAAGGCAATACACACACTACAAACATAGCAAATGATGGATGAAACAGATATACTTAAATACTTAGAGGTTCAATTATCTCTCAGAAAGCATGAAACTAACCGTAAAGCGCAAGGTTGATCAATTTGATCCTACTTAAATAGAATATTGTCTTGTTTAATGATGTCAGAATCCGACGGATTCAGTTGTGACACCAGCCGTTATCATTATATGTATGGACATAACACGTTTTGCTCTGTAACAACGAGAGCCATGGTGGGAGAGGCGGTAACCCAAAATCCTCAATACCTGAGTAAATGTTTCAGTTTGTACTGATATCCTAGCAATGCCAATCGTGTATACCGGGTATTTTATAAGCATGTCTGAAAATGAAAGTGTAGAAATAGGAATTTTCTCAGACATGCAATGAACATGTCGTCATAACGTGCGTTATAACAGGCTTCCAATTATTACGTTTCGGCCAGAACAACTCGAGAGAACTGTTTGGAATTGTAAGGAATTTCATACAAAATTTAAGGCCTAAGCCGGGAAGTAATTTTTTTTTTAAACATGGGTTTTATATTCATAAACAGCAGTTTTTTTTTGAGTGGTGTATTTTATAATTTCATTGCATATGTTTGAGAAAAGCACTATACGAGTACATGCGTAGCCGTGAAAAGGGTTTGGCAGCTTCGTATCACTATCCGGCCTCCTTACTGCCGCCCATCTATGCCTGCTCACCCGGCAAGCCCTTATTTCCCGGCGTCAACAGTAATGTACTATATAGAAAAAAAAACTCACCACTCACCAACAATACTCGCCTAAATAAACCTAAAAGTAAAAAAAAAACTAGACTTGAAAATTAACTATAAATAGAAAATTTTGCCCAAATCGCCGTCTATTGGCAGCGTGCTCTGAAGGCTGGCAACATTGCTGCATTGTATGGCAATGCTGATCCGCTGTGCGAGATATGAACCTTGGATAATTGAATTATGATTTTTGAAATTACGAAAGCACAACTCATGTTGTTATTAAGGCGAAGGGATGGCTGAATGACATTGCTCGATTGAGATCCTCCCGCGCGCCATCTAGGCGGGACCAAGTTTAGTTGATGAGCGAATACGCTTAATCATTCATTGACCTGTTGCACACTTGACGGTCTAGATGTCGCTGTGACGGCTCGGCATTGCTTGCCAACGAATTTTTCGTTGGCTTTCAATGTGTCTATTTACAGCAACTGTCTATTTACAATATACTTTGAAAATTACTCGATAGAATGAAATAACTTCAATCGTACCATGTTGATGAAATCTATGTATATCGAAGCAGGCTGAAACATAATAGCTACGATACGAGGAGTCGGGTTATACAGGGTGCAAACATATTTTAACCACAGATTGCTGGGCATATTTATTTAAGGCAGGAAAGGGTCAATATCCTTACGGAGTATATGAAAGACGCCAAAGATAACGAAAGAATAGCCTTCTCAGTAAGGTGCAAGATGCTCGCGCGTAAGTTTGGAGGATGCTCCGAAGAGGTCAAGGTGACACTCTTCAGAGCATACTGCCAGAAAGCTTTTACACCAGCTACTTCTGGACAAACTTCACCAGGAAAACAATTAACACCCTAAGGGTTCGATATAACGACGCCTTCAGAATCCTGATGAGGTTACCGAGCATGTTCACCGAAGCTCGTGTGCCTGATTTCTTTGCCGTCATCAGATTCCGAGTGGCCTCATTTTGAGAACTCGATACTTGCCGCAATCAGTGACGAACAATAGCCCAATTTCCAGGTTCAGGCTGTCTCTGCATCGGGATGGGAACCGAAGGTACCTAACTGAAATTTTAACTTATTGTATTTCAATTTAAATTTATTTATTTATTAAGTGTGTGCTATTGCAACGGTGGCTATGTTTTACTTATTTTTTTACTGATTTTATTTTATTATTGTGTGATATGGGTTTTTTGTCTGCAATAAAAATGTACTATTATTATTATCTCCTTTATTTATCTTTCATCTTTGGCTAGGTTTTTTACAATAAATGTATATAAAGAGTTAATTACAATAAAGTAATTACAAAATATAAATACATTATAAAAATCCTAACCTAGGGTGCCGCCGGCAGCGGGGCAGGGCCCAGGCTACCGGTGGTTAGGGCTGTAGAGAGGAACCTCCTGACGATGCGCGCCGTGTTCAGGAGCGCCGCCTTACTATTATTTTTATCAAGTATTTATTGTATGGAGAAATGAGAAACAAACAATATAAATTGGCCTAGGTTCATATAAGATTTATTACTCCTTAGGACCTCAGGAATGCCTGGGTAAAATCTTTCGCAATGCTCACGGGCACCCTGTATATACCTGATATCAATGTAATAGTTATATTTTGCAGCAAATTTCAGATCGAATCCCAATCTTAGTAGAGTTCGTATTAGTATATTTTACAGTCGCTATCAGATATATCGCAGCAAACAATGCGTTCACAAAAATGTTACCAAGAGTGGTGTTCAGATATTTATGAACGCCTTATTTGCTGCGATATATCTGATGGCGGCTATACAAAGGAATTAGCCGTTATCGAAGCTTGTTCGATTTACACTTATTTTATTACTTTTTGTAGTAATGTGGAATCAAATTCATATTCGATTTCTCTATTCTTAAAGAACTTCTAGTAATAGAAAACTAGATATGACACTGACGATCTGATAGGTACTACAAAATTCAAATGGGAGCATGGAAACACTTGAAACAAACTTCAAATCAAAACAGCCTGACTGACACCAGACCAAGGAATAGATTCATTCATTCGCTCACAGAATTCGTGGGTTCAAAATTTTTCAAATTAATATTTTATGTATTTTAAATCCCCTTCAAAAGTACTTTTTGTAATGTTTTCGGTTTTTTCTAGTATCTTCCAATACTTCTTTATTTTTTATAATTCGTAGTTTTCAATTTCACAAAAAAAAAACATTTCTGTTTACGATCAATTGCCTGGTCAAAGTTGCGAGCAAATTCATTTATTGTTAAAACAGTAGGCATTAAAGGTTAAATCTATAATAAACCAGCCTTTGGGATAAATAGAACTGGATAAAATAGGTAAAAGATATATAAGTACCCACTCCAAGTTTGGTTTAAAACGGTTTTGAATTTCCGGAGAAAAACGAGCCCAAACAAGATAAAAACTGTTACTTCAAAACGTATCTGAAGGAAAACCGTGCAAAAAAGTAATGTTTTTCGAACTGGAAGAAAACCTCGAGGATATGCTTGTTACGATACGTATAAGTATCGAAACTCAAAATGATGCGTTATAGCCACAATTCATGACCAAACGCAGCATGTTTTTGGGGTTTCACTATACCCTTCGCCTTAATAAAGAAATCGAAACTGTAGTTAAAATGCTCCAATGAAACTTTAAAGATGCCGCCCGCGGTTGGAGTAAATCGTTATCTACTGGTAATTTTTGGGAATTTAAAGTAGACACAGACAATATGACGGTTCATTGTGTACGTGCATTTGTACATAAACTACAGATATCGATAGTGAATCGATCGAACATCCTTGAACGTGGAGCACGCTACAAGTTTAACCCTGTAATATTGTGGTAAGTACTATACGTTATTTCTTAATTTTGCAAGAAAGGCGAAAGAAGATTACCTACCTTATTACTTTTTTAAATAGATCTTTGCTTTAAAAAGAAGAGAGAGAGAGTGCCAGAGACTGAACTACTCGTACTTTATTAACTGTTGATACTATAGACTAATTACGTGCGACTCGACTTCCATTTTTGTCAGTGTTTCCATCATAAAATCCAAACAAACTTAAAAGTCTTAAAATCTATGATTTCTTAAGACAGTGACTTTATTGCATAACTATTTATATTACCTTTACTACGCAGATTAATGTCATTCGTTCCTTGTAAATACAAATATTAATATTATTTACTTTTCACATTCCATCGTCTACAAGACAAGACTTGGGTACACACTATTTATGTCGAAGTCCGATTAGACGCGGCACTCTGCGCACTAGGCTGCCATTTAACATACATACATTACCACAATCTCACTAACAAATAAAGTTTAATACTTGAAAGATACATCACATAGGCCACTTAACTATGATTAAAAATTTGACGGTTTTTAAGCGACAAAAATATCAAAGACTAAGAGAATCATCGCAAGAAATAACAGGGAAATTAAGTGAGCCGTTTAAAACGCGGTACCTAGTGGCAAATACGTAAATGTACAATATGATAAAGCCTTTGTAATTTTTGACACGTAGAGAGGCAGCCAATAATGACTGTCATATCTTTCTGTGAATTTTGTATGAAAAAGGCGCAGTATAATAATAGCAAAATGATTTATAACAAAATACTAATCATAGGCCTGTTGTCGGTAACCAGAGGTGAATGCCCCATTTCGTCATGCTCTTTTAAATATTAACTACAGAAAGGTAGTTAACGCCTAACTGATGACATTACCAGGAGTAACAAACATTAATAATGAAATTGGGTTTTACATGGTATTCCGTTAAATGACTGATGCAAAATAGAGGTATTGTAAGATTAACATCAGTGCTGTCTTTAGCATCAGCTATCTAAAGCTAAGTTTTGTTCTCGTTTAAAAGAGATGACTTCGACAGGGGTCTTATGACTCAAGATAACCTGTCGAAAGATTTAAACTTTTAAAGATCTCAAAATTATACAATAAACAGACTTAATTACATAATTTAACCGCTACTTAATATTTTTTTACTAGATCCACAATAGCATAATAATAAAATATTTGTTATCATATTGCTATTTGAACTCATTCATTCTAAACTACTACCACTTTCACTGTTACTCATGACATTTTGCTTGATTTTCCCCAAAACACATTACGCCACTCTTGCACGGAATCGCATAATACATAATACGCTTGATAATGTGCTGTATACTTAATGAGTATATTATATTATTACGTGCTTCCGCTTCCGTATCTTCAATAAAATCAAAGAAAACAATAAATTTAAACAATCATGGATGTATCCAGAGTTTATTTTTATTATAGCGACGACGACGACGACGCCGTTGGCTCAGTTTGTAGAGACCTGCCTACTGAGCCGGCGGTCCCGGGTTCGAATCCCGGCCAGGGCAAATATTTGTGTGATGAACTGGAATATTTGTGCTTGGGTCATGGTTGTTCTATGTATGCATATAAGTATATATTTATCTATATAAGTATGTATATCGTCGTCAAATACCCATAACACAAGCCTTCTTTAGCTTACTTTGGGACGATCGATTTGTGTGAGGTTGTCTGTTATTTATTTATTTATTATTTATAGCGGCAACAGAAATACATCATCCGTGAAAATTTAAACTGTCTAACTATCACGGTTCATAAGATACAGCCTTGTGACAGATGGACAGACAGGGCCGTCGTACAACGGAGTCTTAGTAATAGGGTCTCATTTTTACGGAACCCTAATAAATGACACAGCATATAAAAATGTAACCTCAACAGATTCTAAGTAATTTGTAAATTATTTGATGATCTAACTTATCACATATAGGACACTAACGCTGACACTGACCGGCGGACTGTAAATTATTTACCGTATAATTATCTAACTTATCACATATAGGACGCTAACACTGACACTGACCGGCGGACTGTAAATTATTTACCGTATAATTATCTAACTTATCACATATAGGACGCTAACGCTGACACTGACCGGCGGACTGTAAATTATTTACCGTAATAATTATCTAACTTATCACATATAGGACGCTAACGCTGACGCTGACCGGCGGATTGTAAATTATTTACCGTATAATTATCTAACTTATCACATATAGGACGCTAACGCTGACACTGACCGGCGGACTGTAAATTATTTACCGTATAATTATCTAACTTATCACATATAGGACGCTAACGCTGACACTGACCGGCGGACTGTAAATTATTTACCGTATAATTATCTAACTTATCACATATAGGACGCTAACGCTGACGTTGACCGGCGGACTATAAATTATTTACCGTATAATTATCTAACTTATCACATATAGAACGCTAACGCTGACACTGACCGGCGAACTGTAAATTATTTACCGTATAATTATCTAATTTATCACATATAGGACACTAACGCTGACAATGACCGGCGGACTGTAAATTATTTACCGTATAATTATCTAATTTATCACATATAGGACGCTAACGCTGACGCTGACCGGCGGACGATATAGATCCTAATCAACAAATGCAAGCGAATTTTGCGCAAGAATTTTTCGAACTGACTGAATGATTATCTTTAGTATATTTGACTTAAGGCCCTTTTTATAAACATCGTTTTAAAGAACCCATTAGTTTAGGTTAGGGTTGTTCTATAATTTTAATTATACTGAAAAATTAACACTTGTGGGAAAAAATGGCTTTAAGTAAAATGGAAATTTGGCGAAACGTTACAGATGGGAAACAAAACATTATGGTTTCATTCAGATAGGTAGCCATGGAAATCATAATTATGTACAACTAAATCATAAATCTTTTAATTTGCTTGAATATGGTCAGATTACAGGTGTTAAGTTTATTGCATTGTTGTCTCCTGTCTGCATTGTTGTATCCAACTGTCAGGATGCAAATATTAATACACTGATTAAAGCAATTTTTTACTTTAGTAAGTAGTCAGGGTACTAATTCTTATTGAAAACATATATAATGTATTATTTTAGTTCACTGTTTTGTGTTGGTATTATTTTGTTTGACGGCACAGTGTGTGATTTTGCCTTATTTTCTATCATCACCGTTTTTCTTCGCATTTCATTCACGTTTTCAAATTATAGCCATAAGTCAAACTCCCGCTTTCCTATTTAGCATAGTTTTCGAATAATAAAAAAAATCGAGAAACATCCATAGAAAGTTATAGAAACCATAATACTTGTTTTTTAAATAGCTGACTCCTTATTTCCAAAATTTTATAATATAGGCCTTTTGGCTTAATTAGTACCTAACATCACCATTTAACAAATATAAAAAATAACATCCGTAAATTACGATATCATTATTTTTCTCGAAATCAGTTTTTTATTTTTGTTTTGATAATGAGTCCAAAGGGGTGTTTGATTTTTTTACTAGTCGTTTCTATATAGTTAGAGCTACAAATAGTAAAAAAATGGAATCCATATCGTACACGATATCGGAGATATGAATTTTCAAATATTTCTGTTAGGGTTGTCACATTCTTACCTCTTAAATTCTTCAGTTTAGATTACAAAATTATGAAGTAAATTTGCTTCGTCTTCAATTAAATAATTGTTGTTAATAGGCATCGGATAATTTTGACAACTTTAGGTAAATATCCACCTGAATTCCCGATCCTAGTTATTAATATTTACAAATGTAAATGTGTACAGTATGAACAAAGTCCAATAAGTTCGCATACCTTTCCAACTTGACTGATAACAAATGCAATAAAAACCATATTTCACGAAATATATATTTTGAGATTATAGGTTCATGGCAATGCATCATCATGAATTAAAAGTGAACAACGCGTTAGCAAAATATTTTTAATTATCATCATTTGTCCATTACAATATAAACCTCTAATAATAATATCCTAACTTTTTCAATTACCTATGTTTTATAGAAAAATGTATCAGAAATTATTGGAATAATGATCTTTGTATCACAATTATCGCTAAAAGATCGCCAATATAAACAAAAACGAATACCATCACCATCATCATCATTATCATCAGCATATTCTTGTCCACTGCTGGACATAGGCCTTTCCAACTGCACGCCATTGAGAACGATACTCGGCTACTCTCATCCAGCTTTTGCCAGCCACTCTGCAACGATCATCGCTGCACCTAGTCTGAGGGCGTCCCACACTACGCTTCCCCCCCCCATCCGCGGTCTCCACTCAAGAACACGTTTACCCCACCGGTTATCGGTTCTTCGGTTAATATGCCTTTCTGACAAAGTGACGGTGGGTGTTCACGCCGTTCCGTCATAAGCCCGAGTATTTCTTCCGAAAACTTCCACTTCTTGCTTTTACGCTGTAATTCACAAAATCTCACACCTTCCTCCCTGAGGATCCCGACGACACTTTCGAGGGTTTGGTCAATGTCTACGCTGTTGGTGGTTTCCAGGGCAGCGAAACGGTTCTCCAGATTTGACTGGAATGTTTCGGATCCCATTATAGTTTGGAGCAGGTACGATCGGAGCCTGGACTTCATCAAACGAAGACGTTTTAGCTTGAAATTGATATTCAGAGAGCCTCGTACAAGTCGGTGATCACTGCCGGTATTATTTTTTTTATATTTTTTTTTTCAAAAAGCATGGTTCACATTTTATAACAAATTTCGCCAAACACGAAGTTTATTGGCGAGTATTGCACTCACTTTTTTAACATTAGTACCATTAAAATCTTAACTAGGACGCCTTTTAACGAAACGATCCAATCCACACAAAAAAGATGTGAGCCTTACTCACGGTTCAAATTTTAAATTTTGTTTTGTGCGGGTTGGATCCTTATCCTTAAAATACGTTCACTTAACCTTAAAAGTAGGTAGGTAACTATTTGCCAGACACTTTAGATTCTTTAGAATCAAACTAAGTAGGTAGGTAGGAACCATAACAGTAAGTGTTACACTAAGACAGGGCATCTAATAGTATCTTTTTTAATCTATTCTTAAAAATACCTTTAGTAGCGCATTCATCTTCCGGAAAGATAGAATTAAATATTCTGGGTATTAAATATTCCTGCTACCATAACCATGGAACCCTACTACCGATTCTCTGCAATTTTGTACTTCCATTTTGTACTTTGGCGTTGAAATCTCCCATAACAACGTTGTAGTGAGCCTTAGTGGTGAAGTGTAAGGCCTTCGATATGTCCCCGAACATATCCTCCACTTCATCGTGTGAGTATGTCGAGGTCGGTGCGTAAACCTGCACAACCTTGAGGCTATACCTCTCGGTTAGCTTAATTACTAGGTACGCAACCCTGTTCGACACACTCGAATTCTCTACAACGTTGTCACAAAGATTCCTGTTAACCAAGAATCCTACGCTACCCTGGGACAGCCCCGTAGCTCTCTCTCGGTAGTACAGAAGGTGGCCAGATTCAAGTGTTACCGTGTCCTCACCTTTGACCGTGACCTGATCAGAAATATTTGATCGTCATGAGGGCGCTATTTTTACAATGCATATCGTAACTGCACTTTAATGACTTGTTTCAATATTTTGAATTTAACTTTTTTAATATCATTTAACGGAATACTCTTTTCCTGAGTCTTTTTCACTTAATATACACGTATATACATACCCCGTAGTATACACGTTTACAGATACACCCATTTCACAATTTGTTAGGATATTTCAATTTTAAGCAAACATAAACAAATCAAACGAATGACATTGACACAACATAAAATCATTGCCAGTGCAAGAAATTAGTCCCACTGAAATTCCGCAATATGGCGCACGACCGTTTCCGGGTCAGGCTTTATGCAAAACTGCAACGTCTTAATCGAACACATGTAATTAACAATCCGATATCATATCTACCTCGTTTTTTTTTAAATGTCAGATATCTTAACTAAGTTCGTTATTAATTTCAATGAATTTAAATTATTTTTGGAACGTCTAATGTGACAACCCTATTTCCATAGAAATGGCTCATAAACTTAGAAATGCAATAAGTCTGTTATCGTGCAAGATAAAAACATGAAAATTTCAGGACGTATAGGCATACTAATCCTTAATGCTATGGCAAAAAAATTGAACCCCCCAATTGATAAACTATTAATAAAATAAAAAAATATGTAAAAAAAAATTATAAGGCCTTGCGCCTTATTTATTAACGTTACAATGCTGTATTTTTTACCAATAATAAAGTACGTTTCCTGGAATCCAATGAAAAATAAATTATTTCATTATTTCCATTAATTTAGGAAATAAAAATACATACCGGCTGTAAAGAGGTCAATGACCGCGCATTAAAAAAAATCTCACGTGAAAAATATTCATGGTAGGCGAGTGGGGATTTGACTAAAGGCATTAGAAAGCATCAGGGTATTGATATAAAATATAAAATAGAGGTGCTAAAAACTGATCGGCAATCCCACACTGTACCGTAACCTTTAATCGTGTACTGATTACTTAGTGACATAACTAAGGTAGATATCTGTGTACATACACAGAAATATGTAATCATTGGGCTTAAACCCAGTGTTTGACTGGTAGAAATTGCCTTAAGGCATTAATTCCGCCATTTTCACTTTTTGTATTGTGTGTAGTAAAGAACGAATTAGTATTTTATGCAATCGTTGCACAATGGAGGTTCTTAAAGTCGAGTACCGCGTTTAGGTCACGAGGCTTGCCGAGTGGCCTATGTAAGGTACGAGACTTTAAGACCTAATTGTGTAACTATTGCATACAATACTTTTTATACGAGCAAAACTCAGAAAAACATTTTTTACTTTAATCGTCATTCTCCAATACGATTTTTTATTTTAGATGTAACCTTTTTCGTTCAACTAAAACTGACATATTAAAAAAAAACATGATCGCGATGGCCATGGCGGGTACCTCGTGATTGGTGAATTTTTTTGACAAGTAATTTCAACCAATCAGTGACCATCAAATAAGCTTATGTTCTCTTTTTGAAATTATTAGAGTTGTGTAGAGAGATGTCTTATGAATATTAAAGTTCTGTAGCGGGTACCATAGAGTATAGAATTTAGTTACAGGGTTAAAAAGTGCGTTATTGTGATTTTGTCAGTGAAATTATAATTGACAGATTAAAGTCTGCGAGTATAAAAAAGATTTTACTTTCTTTTTACAAGCTTTATTCCAAAGTAGTATATGACTTTTATTTCAACTTCATCTTACATCAGTTGGCTTGGTCACTTAACAATTTTGCGTGTCAAAGTGACATTCAGATGTAATTGTAGATTCGATGGTCGATGTAATTATGCAAAGGTAGCATCTCTACTCATGCCCGCCAAGGTTGACTAATGGACGGCAGTGAAATCTTCAAACTGTTTTCATAATAGTGTCTAACTATGCAGCTACGAACATACACTTTGTCTACTTCTAATTCCAAATATTTCAATTAAATCGTTTTTTTTCTATGGTGTCAAAAAATATAGGAAATAAATACATACACTACTCATAAATATGAATAAAAAATTAAAATAGAGATTGAATTTATATTTTTATTAATATTTTGAATTAAGTTAAACAATGTTTTTCTAAAGTTCCCCATTCTAAAAAGGTAAATATCTGTGACAAGTAGTTAGATTAGAAAGTTCAGAAACACTATTACTAAGATTTTGACTGTGATAAGTGTACTTACCGTTTTTATTTTCGCATTGGGAGTATCACAATTCAACCATGTTACGTCATTTTAGGCTATTGATTGAAACATAGGGGGCAAACGAGCAAACGTATCGCCTGATGGAAAGCGATTACCGTCGCCCATAAACACCTGCAACACCAGAGGTGTCACAAGTGCTTGCCTACCCGGAGGACGAAGATAGAATGCCTCTATGCTAGTAATTTCACCGGCTATCTTACCCCCACACCGGAACACAACAATGCGAACATTGCTGTTTGGCGAAACATACATGATTTTCACACATTATTATAACAAAACGGGATTTAATTGCATTCAAAAAGTCATTATTTAATTACCTCGACGGTTCAAACGTGATGTTACGAGGCCTTATTCCTTTTACAATGCTAAATGTTTAAGACATTTTTCTCTATGATCAAACATGTTTCTTAACATATTATTGATGTTACTACCTAGGGCTATCGCGATGTATTAGTGTATATTTGAAACCTACAGTTTGAATTTTTCATTGATAATTTTTGTTTCAAAAACTACTCGAATTGACAAAATTCACGCGGAAAATTAGTTTATTCAACTTATTTTCGACTGCACGCAATGAAATCATGAAATAGCTATGTTACTACCTATAACTCGGGGAAAAGTAATTATTCACTTCAAAAAGTTGACATTATCAATATATATTTGTCATAACACGAAAAAATTAATTTTAAAAGGAATAAGGCCTCTTACGTCCATGTTGTCGAAGGGACTCATTATGAAACCTTTTTGTTATAATAATGGACATTAATCCTACATATTTCGCAAAAAGTTTTTAATGTTGTCATTATACTAAGAAATGTTTTTTGTACTGTGATAATAAATTAAAGAAACAGTTTTCGATTTAAAACTTATACTTGCTTGAAATTATGAAATTTAATTGTTTTTTTTTTGTTCTATGATGTATAATTGTATTGTCTACGCATATTTGGCTATACACAAGGGCTAGGAGGATGATGATTTGGCTATACACTGGGTGCCGCTGTACGGGACGGACGGTCGTAATAGATAGCCGCACCACGCCGATTTTAGTCTTCGTTTTACTTTTAATTTGATAATAACATTACAATTAAGATTTATATTTTGTACTAACATTGATATGGTTTTTATCCGATATAAAACATTTAATTAATAATATTAATATTTATTTACGTAATCCTAAACTCTTTTAAAACAATTTTATTTTAAGCACAAAGTGTGGTTGATTAGCAATTATTAATGTAACCAAACAATAGTCGTTACTAAATTCAAAAAAACACAAGAACTGTTCAAAGTCCGAGTGAGCGAAACATTAAGTGGATCAATTTAGCTTAAGATTGTGGCCACTCTAAGCTATGGCACATGGATATAAAAAGAGTTGTTTTGTTGGTGTAGTTGTACATAGATGTTTGGAGTTTCGATCGAATAACGTAGCCAAAAGTATGACATTTGAAAATGGGTCAATCAACTTTTTTCTGTTGCTTGTTGCCATGGTGATGTCCCCTGGGTTACTCTTTAAAACTACGATTTTCGGCGGCAATATTCAACAAAAATGTTGTAATTGCAGCAGTTATAAGCCCATTCTTATCAGAATATCTCTTGAAAATACCAATATTATAAATTATCAACACTTTTTAAAGAAGTTTAATCACCATTGTAAAAGTAAAGTAATAGTCATAATTTAAGTTTGTTAAGGTTTATATAACGTCAATGTCATAATTTAAGTTTGTACTTTTAATTTTATGTTGTTTTTTCTCTCATAAAAAGAAAAAGTTGATCCACCCAAATACAAGAAAAAACTTTTGTATTGCACAATACATAAAATAATTACGAAAGGCGGACTTAATGCCGTAAGGCATATATTTGTAAATGTATGGCTGAGACATTATTGAAAAGTGCTTATGCAGTGCTTCACCAAAAAAAACTTCAAAGGAAATAGTAAAATGTAAGAGCCTTATCACACTTGCGATTTGCGAGCGTATTTTGTATGAAGGCGATCGCGCAGCGTGTTCGCCGCGTCGCTTATTTGTATAGAAAATACGCTCGCAAATCGCAAGTGTGATAAGGCCCTTATTGACAAAGAAGTATATATAGTCAGTACGAAAAAAAACGCACTTTTTTATTTTTTGCATAATGTTTGTTATACCTTTCGGTACACCATCTTGCCACAATTTTTTTTTATATCTTTACGGATAATTGAAGCCGTAAATAAAAAAATGTGGACACACAACATCATTTGGTAGGAAATATACGCTAAGTGATTCTGATTATAAAGTAAACACATAGTGTATTTTGGTACAAGAACTTGCCTTTTTTGTTAACGGCTCTGTGGCGTGTTTAGCATGGTATAAAAAATAATTGATTTTAAACACTTGATTTTAAGACATTCAGAAAGGTACCAGGGGAATCGGGGAGTATTATTATATACTACTGGCAATACAGAAAAGGATCACAGCGTGATGACGTCACAAGTCTGGCCTGTCATTCCGGAATGCCATACCTTGTTTTTTTTTATACCGTAGTGTTTGTTAGATATTTTTGGTGATATATTTAAATACTCGACTGTGCCTGCCGGAATAAGCACTTTTTTCTACTTAAGCGATGTATTCTATTTACTTTTAAATAAACAGTTTTCAATGTCACTGTCAGTTTGAATCGAGATGGTGCTGTTCAAATGGTTTTATATCAATGTCCATTGAATTTAAAAATAAATAAAAAATTAAAATATTAAGGGAAGCGGACGATCTTACACAAATCGACCCAGTCCCAAACCAAGCAAAGTTTTGTACTATGGGTACTAAAACATATTATATACATACCCAGGAACAAAATATTCGAGTTCATCACACAAATATTTGCCCCAGCCGGGATTCGAACCAAGCACCGCTGGCTCAGTACGCAGGTGCACCACAAGCTGCACCAACCGCGTCGTCAATTAAAATAGATAGATCTAGATAGATAAAAAAATATTTCATCACCGACATCTACATATAAGCTAAACAGTTTTTATAATAACCAAAGAGAAAAACAAAAAAAAAACAGACAACGTCACACAAATCGATCTAGTCCCAAATTAAGCTTGTGTTATGGGTACTAAACGACGATGTACGTACTTATGTTTGTAGAGTAATATATACTTAAATACATAGAACAACCGGGATAAAGAAAATAACACTTAAAACTAAGTAGGTAGGTAATTCTCCTACCTCCGATGCTGCAGAATACATGTTTCTTAATATCACCCTATCACATGCTAAACTTCTTCTGGGAGTATTTTACTCTCCTTCACTTTTAGTTAACTACTTCGGCAGTCTAGAGAAACTTCTTGAAGATCTCATGCCATCTTACGATCATCACATCATTATGGGTGATTTTAACACGTGCCTTCTCAAAGATGACCACCGTTCCAAGTCTTTACAGTCCCTGGCTGATGCTTGCAACCTGCGTATTCTCCCTTCTGGACCTACGCATAAGTTTCCTAACTGTACCGCTTCTTTATTAGATATTACTATGACATCTTCTACTGCACATGTTGCTAAGCATGGCCAGTACTCCGCTCACGCTTTCTCCTACCACGATCTTCTTTATTTATCGTATAAATTAAGACCTCCCAAGGCAAATGCCAAAATTCTTCTTCAGCGCAACTTTGGTGGAATGGACGTTGACAGGCTTCGTGATGATGCTTCTAAAGTGGACTGGAGTGTTATCTCTAGAGCTAATACGGTTGACGAAAAAGTCTCACTTTTTTATTCTTTTCTCATCCAGCTCTATGATGTTCACGCTCCAGTCCGTTCCATTAAAGTAATACATTTTCCTGCTCCCTGGCTTACTAAGGAGATTAAAGCATTGTTGGAGAAGAAAAATGTGGCCAAGTCGAGGTACAAAGCGGATTCCTCTGATAGAAATAAAGAGCGTTATCACACGTTGCGTAACCGCTGTAGTACCATTTGCCGAGATGCTCAAAGGCGCCATATCCACCAGTCCGTAGAGAATGGAGACCCTGCGAAAGTATGGAAATTTCTCAAGTCAATTGGAGTTGGAAAGCCACGTCCGAATTCCTGTACCAATGACATTAACTTCGATTCACTTAATCAACATTTCTCTACTTCTAGCACATTCTCTGGCGCTGTTAAGGGCGACACCCTTGAATTTCTTTCATCGCTTTCCACTCCAGATTCACTCCCTTTTTCTTTTGTTCAATTTACTGACAGTGATGTTAAGAAGAATATTCTTTCTATAACTTCGAACGCTGTAGGTACCGATTGCGTCAGCCGAAACATGATCCTTCCTATCCTTGACCTCCTTGTTCCCATTATTACCTATATCCTAAATTGTTCTATCTCTTCTGGTACTTTCCCGTCACTTTGGAAAGATGCTAATATTGTCCCAATACCGAAAAAGTCCAATCCTTCCTCCTTTTCTGATTATCGTCCAATCTCCATTCTCCCACTCCTTTCTAAAGTACTCGAGCGTCTTGTTCAACATCAATTATCATCCTATTTGAATAAAAATAACCTTTTGAATCCATTCCAGTCTGGTTTCCGTCCTGGTCATAGTACGGCGACAGCACTAGTTAAAATTACAGACGATATCCGGTCGGGCATGGACTGTCGGAAAGTTACAGTATTAACGCTGCTGGATTTCAGTAATGCGTTCAATACAGTTGATCACGACATCTTACTTGGCATATTAAGTTCTCTTAACATATCTCCTGCAGTAATTGATTGGTTTCGTAGTTACTTAAGTGATCGTCGGCAGCGAATAAAGGTGGATGACTCCTTTTCTTCTTGGTGCAGCACGCTGGCTGGGGTTCTTCAGGGTGGAGTGCTGTCGCCTTTGTTATTCTCTATCTTTATAAATTCCATTACACATAATCTATCTTCACATTATCACCTTTATGCCGATGATCTTCAAATTTATTCGCAGGGTGTTCTCGGTGACCTCGCGTCTGTTATCAGCGACGTAAATGGTGATTTGGAGCGCATTTTAAATTGGAGTCATAGGTTTGGTCTCAAAGTCAATCCTGCTAAAACTCAAGCTATCGTAATTGGCAGTTCTAAGCTGATCTCCAGGGTTGACTTTGATAATGTCCAACCTGTATTATTTGACGGAGTTCATATACCTTTTTCGCACTGTGTAAAAAACCTCGGTGTCACAGGTTAATGAAGTAAGCAGAAAGATGTTTGCGGCAGTCGGTTCTCTCAGAAGGCTCAGTAATTTTCTGCCTATTGCCACCAAAATTGCGCTCTCTCAAACTCTACTTCTTCCTATATTGGACTATGCTGACATAGCTTGTGTAAACTTTTTTAAAGAAATAAATATTTTTCATTTTTTTCATTTTCATTTTTCATTTCATTTTCAGCTTACCTTGACCTCACGGAGGAGCAGCTTAATAAGCTTGAGCGTACCCAAAACATCTGCATTCGGTTCATATTTGGGTTACGCAAGTATGACCATGTATCCGACTTCCGGTCTCAGCTCAAGTGGCTCTCAATCCGTTCTCGTCGTCACTCCCATTTTCTGTCTCTTCTTTATAATGTACTATTTAACCCCACAACTCCCCGCTACCTCAAGGAGCGTTTCAGTTATTTGCGTTCTGTTCGCTCTGCACAAAACTTAGTTCTTACTGTTCCCCCTTCATCCTATAAATTTTATAATGGTTCTTTTACATTCCGGGCTACTTTACTGTGGAATTCGCTTCCTCTGGATATAAGGCGTGCCCAATCTCTTGCAACATTTAAAACCCTCGTCAAAAAACGCTATTTGTCTCTCCCTTAGTACACTGCAATAATAATCGCTCCTTTAACTTTGTGGCTCATACTGTTTTTAGTTTATTTATTACTTTACTATATATTTATTTATTATGTCTAAGTATTTATGTAAGTATATCTGTATATTTTTATTTATGTATATTTATTACTTTTGTCTTATGGTAGTCGTTCATTTAGTCATATTATAATTATGCACCACCTACTAATTTCAAACATTAATTTTCAACTACTCCGCTACCTAAAGGTTGTCTGGAAGAGATCGCTATTTAGCGATAAGACCGCCTGTTGTTTACCTCTGCCTGTTATTTTAATGTAGCTCATGTTGTGTTGTATTTTCCTTGATGTTGGAGGTGTGCAAAAAAGAGTATTTGTATTTGTATTTATATTTGTATTTGTATTTGTATTCGTATTCGTATTCGTATTCGTATTCGTATTCGTATTCGTATTCGTATTCGTATTCGTATTCGTATTCGTATTCGTATTCGTATTCGTATTCGTATTCGTATTCGTATTCGTATTCGTATTCGTATTCGTATTCGTATTCGTATTCGTATTCGTATTCGTATTCGTATTCGTATTTGTATTTGTATTTGTATTTTGTACATTGGTTTTTGCAACATCTAGCCTATCAAGAAAGTGTGAAAATCAATCGAATTCGTAAAACAAAACGACCAAAACAAAAATACATCCCAACCTTCACTGTGCACTAGCATACTGGTTCTGCCGTTACTTCGTCTAGTGTGACGTAGTCCGCGTGGTCAATCACCAGTTTTTTCTCATAAATTTTTAGCTCTTGTCGTCACGAGGTCAACGACCCGACGCCATATTGTTTGGATGAAGTTTTTAGGGAAAAGTGTAACAAATTGCGGCTTTTTTATGAGCTGCGCGCATCGGCAGTTTGTCTTTATGTGGTGCTCACCGAATCTTATGGCGCAGATTACCTAGATATATATATACATAATAGGCTAATTGAGTCCTTTTAAAATGACGATTTTATGATGTCATTTATAAAAGCATCGAGTCGTGCAAAGTCAACAACACTGACCAAACATAACATTACGCCGTAATTATTACAAAATAGTTCCAAAATACAGTGTTATTTATTTAATCGTGACTACAGTAACAAATTTATGATGCATGGATTGGAATAGGCCATTAAAACTGTATTTAATTCATAATTTTCAGTTTGAACGTCGGTAAAGTATTTTGTAGTTCACAGTGCCTTGGTTTAATTACTGTAATGATGTGTAACTAATTTGAATAAATAAATAATAGTAGGTAATTCTAGTAGTAGTACACTTAGACGGAACTTTTTTTTTGGGTGGTTACTTGAGCTCCTTTGCTCCTAGGGTAAATCCCCCCCTTGACCCCTTTTCACTAGGCCCATAGATTATGAATCGTGATATCTTTCGCACGGTAACAAGACTGCATAAATTATTGTTGCTATACTTCTTAACTTCCAGGTTGACATGAGAAGGCTCAAGAACGAGATGCATGGAAATTGCTCTATCGACAAGCGTAGCTCTTAAATGTACTATGATGATGAGACTTTAAAATGTATTGTTTTCATATTATGACAAATAAATTTATAATTTCAACCGAATAATGCTGTTACTTGAGTTATAAAGAGTAACATAGCTAATTATGCTTTCATAGCATACAGTCGAAAGTAAATTGAAAGAAACAGTTTTCTGTGTGAATTTGGTCAATTTCGAGTAGTTTTTGAAGCAAAAATTATCAATGAAAAATTCAAACGGTAGGTTTCAAATATATACCAATACATCGAAATAGCCCTGTTCTAAGTAGTAACATTGATATATGTCAAGAAACATGTTTGATCATAGAGATCATATCTTGCACAATCTCTATTGTCCGAAATACACTTCGCATAATCGTTTTCGCACAATCATTTTTAGCCGAATGATACTATCGCATAATTATATACTTACCACAATTGTTATGTCGCATAACATTAATTTGGCACAAATTTGAATAGCAGAATACTAATATAGCCAACTTTTATTTCGCAGAATTTTATGTAGCACAATATAAGTTCCGCCGAATTTATTGCGGCATAATTGTACCATAGCATACCCACAGAACCGAATCGCTGCCAGAAAACTAGGTAAGGTTAGGTTGAAACTGCGTCCCTCATAGAAACGAAGGCAAGGCAGGTAAGTAAGGCAGGTCCGACTTGGCTTAGGGGTAGGGGCTTTTGTCCTCCCGTGGTGGAGTGAGGGCGTCATGGGGAAGGGGCGTTTGTCCTCCTGTGGCGGGCCAAGGGGTAGGGGCGTTTGTCCTCCCTTGGGGATCACCTCTAGTGGAATAAAAATTCTTGTCATAAATTCGATTGTCATAACTCATTTCGCATAATGGCTTTCCTCGGGTACCCCTTATCTTGCACAATCTCTATTGTCCGAAATACACTTCGCATAATCGTTTTCGCACAATCATTTTTAGCCGAATGATACTATCGCATAATTATATACTTACCACAATTGTTGTGTCGCATAATATTCATTTGGCACAAATTTGAATAGCAGAATACTAATATGGCCAACTTTTATTTCCCAGAATTTTATGTAGCACAATATAAGTTCCGCCGAATTTATTGCGGCATAATTGTACCATAGCATACCCACAGAACCGAATCGCTGCCAGAAAACTAGGTTAGGTTAGGTTGAAACTGCGTCCCTCACAGAAACGAATCTCTGCCAGAAAACTAGGTTAGGTTAGGTTAGGTTGAAACTGCATCCCTTACAGAAACGAATCGCTGCCAGAAAACTAGGTTAGGTTAGGTTGAAACTGCGTCCCTCACAGAAACGAATCGCTGCCAGAAAACTAGGTTAGGTTAGGTTGCAACTGCATCCCTCTCAGAAACGAATCGCTGCCAGAAAACTAGGTTAGGTTAGGTTGAAACTGCGTCCTTCACAGAAAAAAATCGCTGCCAGAAAACTAGGTTAGGTTAGGTTGAAACTGCATCCCTCACAGAAACGAATCGCTGCCAGAAAACTAGTTTAGGTTAGGTTGAAACTGCGTCCCTCACAGGAACAAATCGCTGCCAGAAAACTAGGTTAGGTTAGGTTGAAACTGCACCCCTCACAGAAAAAAATCGCTGCCAGAAAACTAGGTTAGGTTAGGTTGAAACTGCATCCCTCACAGATACGAATTGCTGCCAGAAAACTAGGTTAGGTTAGGTTGAAACTGCGTCCCTCACAGAAACGAATCGCTGCCAGAAAACTAGGTTAGGTTAGGTTGAAACTGCGTCCCCACAAAACCGAAACGCTACCAGAAAACTGATGGAGTAGGACAGTCAAAAAAACACAGAAATTGTTATTTTTGTTTTATATAAGTATAAGACATGCAAAATAGTAAAGAAAAATAGAATTATTCCTTAAATAACTATGGTAATCTTAAATTAGCACCTATATATATATATAGCTTTCAAAAAATTATTACAATCAAGGATTTAAAATACGAGTAATCATGCAAACGGAATAACTATTATGCCATATAAATTTCGGCGACACAATTATTCGACCATAGGAGTATTGTTCTAATCAAAATTATGCCAATGTACTATTCTGCCAAAGAAACGTGTGCGAAATGATAGTATGCCAAGAAATTTAGGCAAAAAGCAATTGTGCGAAATGATGATTGTGCCAATGGTTGCTATGCGAAACAAAAATATGCCAATCAATTTTGTGCAACACATTAGTAACCCGGCTTTCCTCATACATGTTATTTGTCATAAATTGTTATTTGCATAAAATTTTTACGTCATAATTGTTGTTCGGCAGACTGTTCATAAGCATAATTTAGTATGGCACAAAATTTCAAATCATATTATTGAATGTCATAATAATTGATAGTACGAAGAAGAGCAACGCATAAATTATGGCTTTCATAATTATTAATGGCAATAGACATTATATAGTATAAGTTATATCACATGTACCAAAAATATAACATTTGAAATAATGATACAAAACTTACAGCAGAAAAACAAGAAGGGGGACGGGGGGGGCGAAGCCCCCCACAAGGGGGGCTCGGGGGGCGAAGCCCCCCGCATTAAGAAATCCTTCTCCACACTGACCTCTTAGTTGTAGGTTAGGTTAGGTTAGGTTAGAACTGTGAACCTATAAATACGAACATCGGCCAGAAAAGTAGGTTAGGTTAGGTTAGTTGTAGGTTAGGTTAGGTTAGAATTGTGAACCTACAAATACGAACATCGGCCAGAAAAGTAGGTTAGGTTAGGTTTGAAAGAACTGCGACCCCCTCAGAAATGAACTGCTGCCAGAAAACCAGGCTGATGTTGAAATAAAAAATTAGGAGCTTGATATTTATGTTCTTCAGTATTATGCGCCAATGCACGATATGCATAAGAACATTATGACGATTAATGATTATGATTCAGGTTGATATGCTCCAAAATTATATGACATTCCTTACTTATGCGTAAAAACATTATGGTCATAAAATTTATGCGGATCAATTAATGACTATACACCTTATGCGCAAGGACTATTATGACAAAAGTGGTTATGCGAAGCGACATTATGGCTTTAAAATTTATGCAACCCAATATGGAACCCCTCCCTTGGCGTGGAGAGGGGGTCGTGGGGTAGGGGCGTTTGTCCTCCCACGGCCAGGAGGCTGGGACCGAAGCACCGTGTGTCGGTGGCGGTCCTAGCTTCCAGAGGGTCCCTCAGCGTGTCTCTGCAGCAGCAGAGTTCACGGCTGTATATGGGACGTGGAGAGGGGGTCGTGGGGTAGGGGCGTTTGTCCTCCCATGGCCAGCTGAGGGGTAGGGGCTTTTGTCCTCCCTCAGCCAGTAGGGTGGGACCGAAGCACCGTGTGTCGGTGGCGGTCCCCGCTTCCTGGGGGCTTGGGGAAGTAGGTGAGGGTAAGGCACACTGCTATGCTACAGTGTGTCTATCGGTGTGGGTTCGCCTTAGGGCGAAAGTGCCGGTGGTGTCGTGGTGACATGTTCGCGATCCCATGGCATCACCGCTACGGCACGGGTTGGCAGCATCCCAGAGTTTTAGTGGGTAGGCTAGTCCTTCGCGGACTAGAGAGCCCCACATAACCAATGCGTAATGTCTGACTCTACCCCCGAGGGTCTCATATTACGTAGTGGTATGCAACTCAATGCATTTCTCTGGGTAAAAAAAAAAAAAAAAAAAAGGTTTGGTACGACGACGAGCGAAGCGAGGAGGAGTGTTAGGTTAAACTACGACCCTAACGAGCGAGCAAAGCGAGCGAGCCGCGCAGATCCGACTTTGCTTAGATTAGGTAGGTATTTTGATGTTTCGTATTAATATTGAGTCGGACTTTTCATTTTTGGATGTATTACAATAATCATGCAAACGGAATATTATGTCATATAAATTTCGGCGACACAATTATTCGACTATAGGAGTATTGTTCTAATCAACATTATGCTAATGTACTATTCTGCCAAAGAAACGTGTGCGAAATGATTGTGTGCCAAGAAATTTAGGCAAAAAGCAATTGTGCGAAATGATGATTGTGCCAATGGTTGCTATGCGAAACGAAAATCTGCCAATAAATTTTGTGCAACACATTAGTAACCCTGTATTTTCGAACGGATACGGGACCTTAACTACGTACAGATAAAATAGGTTGAAAATTGATAGGCTTATAGATTGGCTAGTTTCTCCTTCTAAACGTCAATAGTATGTATGTATATTTCATGGCCGGTTACGGCCACAATGACTGCTGTCAACTCCGCTCTTGTCGTTGGTGATCTTATTGATGAAATTTTGTGGACACTGCGGACATACGAGCACATCATTGACGTAATAACAGCCGCAGGGGATGTTTTTCAACCCACGCCGTATTGCGGTACTGATTTATTTTACTGGCAACAACATATTTTTGGTAACTGACATTGAAAATCGGTGAATGTCACTGATACATACAAAGAGGAGATAGGACTAAATATTCCGCAAAATTTCAAGTATTTTTTGTATAATAAAGCCAAAACTATTTACAGTGATGAAAGTCAAGTTTTCGATAGAATTCAGTATATATTTCGCAATAATAACGAAGGATTCAGCAGCATTCCTGTTAACAATATTTTGATGACAAATCGCTAATGAAGTTTAATATTGCAAATATATAACGTATACTCATTATTGCCATATGTAAGCTGTTTATAGCGCCACTATCACTGGGCCGGACCGACACTTGTTAAGGCTAAATATACGTCACTGCAACAGTGGTCGGGCTTTCGTTTCATCGCGTTAGGTGTCTAAAACAGTAGGTTGGTTTTCAAAATCTAACCCCGGCTCTACACTACTCATGAAGTCATAAAGACCGAGTCCCGTTGACTGAAGTATAATTTCCTCCACCGGGCAACTTCGCAAGTAGTGCTTACAATAGACTTCAATATAATGTGCGCTAGATGGCCATCAAAAATCTGACGCAGATTGACGCAGATTAAGGGTCTATACCATTGCTGCAATTTGTGGCCAGCAACTATAGCCGTCCTCCTCTGACACTCTCCGCTAGAGCAAGATGTAAATAATGGCCGGGCCACAAATTGCAGCAAAACATGGCCCGTTTAGAATCCTCTTTAAGCCACCATAAATCTAATTTTAGAAAATCTTTGAATGCAGTTTTGTGTTTTAAAGTAAGAGAATGTTTCTTTTAAGTAAAATGAGCAAACTTAAGGATTAAAGGCAGCTTTGGGGCCCATATTGTTTTTCCACACTAATAGTATAATAGCTATGTTAACATTTCATCGAGGCAAGGTAATGATTGGCATTTTTAACATGCACTTATTTGTCCTTTGACTTTTGCATTATTCCAGTGGCATACGTCACAATGATACTACATGCAATAATGAATATTACTATTTGTTGTTTTGTTGTAGAGCATCAAACTTGTTATCAAAAGTTGGTTGAAAATATAATTTTATGAGAGGAAAAACGGCACAAAAAATTACGTTAGTTAGTTGTACGGTCATCACCAAAACTGTCAATTTTAGTACAGGCACATGTCAAATTGCATACTAAAATTGTATGCATGTTTGTTAATTCTTAACTGTTATAATATGCAAGCGTACCTAATGTAATAAATAATTGTGAAAATTTATAATTTGCGTGCCATAATCGGTTAAACATGTGAAACAAACAATTATAATTGTTATAATGACCATCTACATTGTACCTAGGACTTCCGGTTCGTGTCTCAAGATGGCCGCATGCGTTTAAGTTTCGTTGTTCATTATTTATTCATTTTAGTTGTTCAATGTGTAGTATTGATAGCGTATTGTGCAGTGATCTAACGTATGAGTGAATAGCTAATGAAGAATTCAACTTGAAGCGTTCATAGCCCTTCCTGGGTCAAGGCCCGATAGTCCGCGTGGTTTTTTGTAAATCGCTATCACTTTACAAAAAGCACGATTTTTTCACCTCACCGTACAACGTGGTATCAATCCTCTATCTAGTCGCCTAGTGCGATTAGCAACGAGACATTGGCAGTAATGGTCGCTTAACTGTGACCGGTTGCCATTTAAAAAAAAAATAGAATAGAATACATTGTACCTACTTACCATGTTTATGCAAATAAATATATTATTATTATTAACGCTCAAACAGCTGCAAGCTGGACCAATTTTGATGATTGGTTATTGGGCGTTTTTGACCCGCTTTCCGAACTTTCGCGTAACAGAGACCAAACTAGTTTTAAATTAGAAAATTTAATCTCACTTTTCTAAATATGTACTATTTTTTTTATGTATTATCCGGGAGAAAAAAGTTATTCAACAGTATGTGTACGATGTAGTGATACTACTATTAATTAATGTTTTTACTTTCAGCATTGTGAAAAGTTGTGGTTCAATGCACAATTCTCTGTAAAAGTCAAAAGTCTAGTATATTAAACAATATAACAACAGCAACGCATATAACAGCAGCTATTCAAAGTATTTTTAAAATAATTCCAGTAGTTCTGACTTAATTCATTGCAAAAATGCTGTAATGATAAGAAATGATTTTTATTTTTTTTCTCAATTCTCCCATGGTTTACAAGAATGCGACTCATACCACTGAGTAGCAGATACATTTACCTACATACCTAGCCCTATTTCGTTTGTGTAGGTACGCCGTGGGTCATATGTCCGAACAAAATGCCCAATGCCTTTTGGTACAGAAGTAGCTGATACCCTGGATTAACACATATATACTACTTTTGGTACCGAAAAAATTTAGTGTTTCCGTGGGATAAACGGGTAACATAGAAGCTAATAGCTAATTATATATATTACTGGCCCGTCTGAGTGCCTCACAGCTGGGCAAAGGCCTCCCCCTTGATTTCCACTACTCCCGATCAGATGCCTCCTCCGGCCAGCTAATATTTATTTTTATTAAAGCAGTAACGTCTGCTAACGTAAACCAAATGTTTATAATAAAGCGAAAAACGGATTTTTTTAATGGTTTAGCAATGGCAGAGCCATTGAATCTTTCATCCAGTTGCTTCAACATGCCTTAGGGTGGCATCATAACGCCATCTACCGTAAAGATTTAGACTTTATCGCCGGCACCATCGTCTCAAATTTGTTAAGAATCGATAGTAACGATGTGCTACACCCAAATTAAATTTATTTGTTGCAAACGAAGGTTGGAATCCTGTCTGAACCATTACATTTTTAAATTTTTCGCTTCATTGTAAACATTCAGCTAATATTTATATACACAAGAAACTATCAGCTATCTGTGGCAACGATTCGGCTTACATTTAATGCAGGTTGTTGCAACGCATCCGCGAAATGTGCGAGGCCATGTGCGTTGCACTCTGAGTTGCAGTTGTTGATGAAACCGTGCACTGGAGCGCGGCGAGCTCGTGCGTACGAATCTTAGGTGGACATATGATTGGGTCATTGTCAGATTTCATCATCATCATCATCATTTCAGCCATAGGACGTCCACTGCTCGACACAGGCCTCCTCAATAGACTTCCACATGATCGATTCATGACGCATTGGTGTAAACTGTAATGTTATGTAACCTGTTTTTCAATAAATAAATAAAATAAATAAATGGGCCGGATAGCAGCGACCCGCATCCAGCGAGTCCCCGCAACTCTAACCAGGTCGGCCGACCACCTTGCGGGTGGTCGTCCTCCACTGCGCTTGCCGGTATGTGGTCTCCACTCGAGAACCCTTCTGCCCCAACGGCCATCGGTCCTTCGAGCTACGTGCCCCGCCTATTGCCACTCATTGTCAGATTTAGGTTCGCGTCTTTTCGGTGGACACGTACAAAGTTAAGGAGGAGGTTTAGAGGCCTAGTTTTCCGATCAAAATTATATTAGCATTAGCTTAGCATTAAACGACGCTTCCCTTTCTGGTTTGCGTGTTAAAAACATAACTTCTATGCACATACGCTGTTAACTATTGGCCACCGAAGAGACAACTTTTGTTTTTTGAACTGACAATGACTCGTCGCGTCGATTGCTACTTTCCGCGTACTATGTTTTAGTTACGTTAAGTTTGCACCTGGTAACTATGCCGTCGGATATAAGTAGATATTGAATTGGAGAATCTTGTACATCTCTTCTACATGTACCAATTACCTAGTTATAATATCATTGTAATAGTTTTCAGTATAATTTAAGAAAAAAATACTTACTGTTGAGTTTCTTTCGGCTTTCTTCTCAACGGCGGTCTCCTCTTGTGAAATGCCGGTAGATTCAGATTCAGACATGTACAAGTGCCTACTTACGGGATAAACGTATGTATGTATGTAAACACTTTATTGTACATAAAAACAAGAAAAACACATTACAAAAGAATAAGTATGTATAAAAGCGAACTTATCCCTTTAAGGGATCTCTTCCAGTTTTGATTTTGAAAGAGAGGTTCAAACTTGACGTAACTGGATTATCCAAATCGAGCGTTCTCGTCGCGTCGTCTATACAATATTTTAGTAACTGAATGGGAGGAAATGCCTATGTCGGACGTCGGACCATTTCGCGCTTATTATTATACTAGTAACATTTGTGTACTCGGCGTCTGTTTTCGGCCCAAATTATGCCGCGAACGGACGCCGAAATTCTATATTAATTAAATAAATAAATAAAATAAATATTAAGGGACAATCAATCATACACAAATCGACATAGTCCCAAACTAAGCGAAGCTTGTACTATGGGTACTAGACGACGATATATATAATATATAAATACATATATAGAAAACATCCCAGTAACAAATATTCGAGTTCATCACAGAAATATTTGCCCCGGCCGGGATTCGAACCCAGGACAGCCGGCTCAGTAGGCAGGTCTACAAACTGCACCAAACGCGTCGTCAAGAGTTTGTATAAGAATTGAAACGGCCAGACAGAACATTTTCCATCACAACACCACAATAAACAGGGAATGAACGAGTAATCCTTTACAGCTTTTACTGTGTACTGATCAGGAAATTATTGTAGGATAATTTATTAAATAAGGAAAACGATTATAATGTTATCACCATTTCCGTTACATTATTTGCATCTAATGATTTATTAAACGATGAACTTAGTTGCATTTCCTCGTCTCATAGCTTAAGACTTGAAGAACAGGCTCACTACGCAGCATGAATCGCGCTAGTAGCCTACGCATTAGTAGACTGGTGTGCTCGGCTCCGTCTTCCAACATTGTTCTTTCAAAATTGGCGCGCGTTCTTAACCAATCGTAATTAAATACACGCTTCGGCAGGTCGTGTCGCGCGTCATAAAATAGAGCTCTAAGGTTTGAGAAGACCAAATTAAATATTACAAAAGTAAACTTAGTGTGAGGAGCACTGATAAAATCTACACGAAATACTTTCATTATAAATTATGTATTGGGTTCATGACACAAAATATCTAAGATAGAAATGAGAATATCACCGTTACTTTGTCTCACTTGACGTTACTAAAATTTAATCACATTAGTATATTATATTTATAGTAGTGTATCTAGTAGAACATTATCAATGTAGCTCGTAGTTGTCTATACGAGAATTTGACATGCCACAATTTAAAAGTTTTAGCAGATAACGCATTTTATTCAATAACGGAATACTTAGATTATAATGATAAAAAATATTAGTACTTATATTGTGTGACTGGCATAAGTAATGCATGCTGCATGCTTACGTAAATATTTGTATGCCACCAAATGGCTTAACATAGTGAGACAATTTGTTCTGTACCATCCTGTGTTGTTACCTATGTCTTACAAATAAATAATTACTTAAATACTTACTTACTTGTGAACGGAAGTAGGTAGTTTTAACTGAGCTTAATTGGAAACTATGGGAAACCCGAGTTTACGTCATAACTTACAACCTAATTGTCTAATGATAGCCAACATATACTATATGGGAGCCCTGCGACTCCTGAAAACATTTCGCCGAAAAAACATTTCGCAGAATTTTTATCCCTGTTCCTACATTTTTCATAATTCTTGCAAATATCATCCTATTGATTAATAATAATTCGTTTATTTCAGGCATCAAAGGCCCATAGATAAATACCTTACAATCTAACATACATATTAAATATTAAAATATTAAACAACTAGGTCACGATGTCTTAATGATTAGGTTGTTAACGGTTGCAAATAAAATACCGTAAATCTACCCAACTGTAGTCCAATCATCCGACTTGGTCCAAAACAAAACTCGTTTTATCAACATCCATATTCTATTAGTGATTTTATACGTTTTTATTATAGCGGCCATAGAATACATATAGTGAAATTTTATAATTTTTTTTTTGCGATAATATACAAACAATCGTGTTTTAGGGTTCCGTAGCCAAATGGCAAAAAACGGAACCTTTATAGATTCGTCATGTCTGTCTGTCCGTCTGTCCGTCTGTCTGTCCGTCTGTCCGTCCGTATGTCACAGCCATTTTTTTCCGAAACTATAAGAGCTATACTGTTGAAACTTGGTAGGTAGATGTATTCTGTGAACCGCATTAAGATTTTGATGCAAAAATAAAAAAATAATAATAAATATTGGGGGCTCCCCATACTTAGACCTGAAACTCAAATTTTTTTTTTCATCAAACACATACGTGTGAGGTATCTATGGATTGGTCTTCAAAAATGATATCGAGGTTTCAAAAATATTTTTTTTCTAAACCGAATAGTTTGCGTGACAGACGCTTCCAAAGTGGAAAAAAGTTGGTCCTCTAACTTCTAAAATAAGAAAATGAAAAATCTAAAAAAAAATATATGATGTACATCATCATCATCATCATCATCTCAGCCATAGGACGTCCACTGCTGAACATAGGCCTCCCCTTTGGACTTCCATATATACCGGTTGGAAGCGACCTGCATCCAGCGCCTTCCGGCGACCTTTATAAGGTCATCTGTCCATCTTGTAGGTGGACGTCCTACGCTGCGCTTGCTGGTCCAAGGTCTCCACTCGAGCACTTTTCGGCCCCATCGGCCATCTGCTCTGCGTGCTATGTGGCCTGCCCATTGCCACTTCAACTTGCTAATCCGGTGAGCTATATCGGTCACTTTAGTTCGTCTACGGATTTCCTCATTTCTGATTCGATCACGTAGAGACACCCCGAGCATAGCCCTCTCCATTGCACGTTGAGCGACTTTGAGCTTTGAGATGAGGCCGATAGTGAAAGACCACGTTTCGGTGCCGTAAGTCATCACTGGTAACACACATTGGTTGAAGACTTTCGTCTGTAATATGATGTACATTACTATAAAAACTACCAACGAAAATTGTTTTGAACGAGATCTAGTAAGTAGTTTTTTTTAATACCTAACTTTGCAATTTATATGGGGCGCTATACATACCAGGTGCAAACTTAACTTAACCACTTAGGGATGGATAGTGTTTGTACGGAACCTTCGGTGCGCGAGTCCGACTCGCACTTGTTTTTATTTAAGTTTGTTTAATTATGTTGGTCACTTTAGAGTTTATTCGTGACAATTTTCATATATTAACGAGTAATTTTCGGATTAAATTGAACCATAGTTGTGTGGACTGGACTATATTTGGATAGTTTACCTAACGGTACTTTCTACGAAATGATATTTCGGCAAAATGGATCATTCGACGAAAAATAATTCTGGGAGTCAATAAACCTGATACTATTTGGTTTAGAGCATAAACATATATTTCTTATACTTATTGACATGTCTTATGCTATAAATCATATAGCATTAGTTAAATAGTATAAGGAGCAACTTTAAACAGACTTTGCATAATTCCTGTGGCAATTTTCTAGGGCATGTATCTATATCGATATCTGTATATTCCCTTTTTTCGATCAAATAAATATTTGAAAGTTTCACCAAAAATACTGGGGTAAGTAATAGAACATATATAAACAATAGATATAACACTCATTAGACATAGGCTCAATTGGAATAAATTTAATTGGTATAATATTCAATTTGTATACTGAACGAAACATATAACAATAAATTGCATATTTTCATAGTATATAATGAACTGTAGGTATAATGACATTGTGCATAATCATCTATTGGTATAACATTTAAAACACTTAATTAGTATTACATATAATATACATTTACTCGAAACATCGAAGTAATGTTAAAAATCGTAAGCCACGTTGGACCTGCGCGGCTCGCGCGCTTCGCTCGCTCGTTAGGGTCATAGTTTAACCTAACACTCCTCCTCGCTTCGCTCGTCGTCGTACCTAACCTAAGCAAAGTCAGATCTGCGTTAAGGTAAAATAAGTAATGTTAGGAATCGTAAGCCAAGTTGGACCTGCGCGGCTCGCTCGCTCGTTAGGGTCATAGTTCAACCTAACACTCCTCCTCGCTTCGCTCGTCGTCGTACCTAACCTAAGCCAAGTCGGATCTGCCTTAAGGTGAGAAATGGTAATGTTAGGAATCGTAAGCCAAGTCAGACCTGCGCGGCTCGCTCGCTTCGCTCGCTCGTTAGGGTCTCAGTTCAACCTAACACTCCTCCTCGCTTCGCTCGTCGTCGTACCTAACTTAAGCCAAGTCGGACCTGCTTTACCTGCCTTGCCTGCGCTCGTTTCGCTCTTACAAATATAGGTAAGTACTCCGATTTTTTTTATTCCGATTTTCAAACATCCGAATCTATCTATAATCTATCATCTTTTTAAAGTGAAAATTGCGATGGTTGAAAATACGAAAGTTTATTTTACCGAATGTTAAAATTCCGAAAAAGCTATGAAATTTCGGAAAATTCTAAATCGGAATTCTGTTTTTCGGGCTAGAGCCACGTCGGGCTTTTAACTCTTCGATGTTATAATTCTCGGAAATAAAAAAATCGGACTTGAAATTCGGAATATTAAATTTTGTGGTTTTTAACGATCGGAATTTTATTTCTTAGGAATAACGAATAAGCAAAATCGGAATAAAATATTTCGGAGTATTTGGGTGTTTCCTATAAAATGGTACTAGGTATGTCAAATGATATTATTTTATATGATAGATATTTTAATGATATTATATGTCATAATTGTTATACAAAATGCATATTATATCTAAAATTATTAGACAAAATAACCATTATAACATATGATATTATATGAATTGAATGTTATACCTATCAAGCCTTATATTTCATGAAAATATGGATTTTCTTATTATATATATCGTGCATTATATCTTTTGTATGTTTATAAATTGAAATTATACCAAAAGTTTGTATATAATATGGGACGCACCCAAAATACTGACTTGCACACTAATTAGGTATGCACACTAAATAATGCGAATTCAATATACTATTTAAAGGTATTTGCAAAACTGTTTTACTGGATATAAAAAAAAAATTGGGCAAGTGCGAGTCCGACTCGCGCATGAAGGGTTCCGTACCTATATATATATATATATATATACATAATCTATAACAAGTTTGTTGTATGGGAGCCCCCCTTAAATATTTATTTTATTTGAATTTTAGTATTTGTTGTTATAGCGGCAATAGAAATACATCATCTGTGAAAATTTCAACTGTCTAGCTATCACCGTTCTTGAGATACAGCCTGGTGACAGACGGACGGACGGACGGACGGACGGACGGACGGACGGACGGACGGACGGACAGCGAAGTCTCAGTAATAGGGTCCCGTTTTTACCCTTTGGGTACGGAACCCTAAAAACTAACCTAACCCGGCCGAGTCGGATCTTAGTGTGCAGTGCGATGATAATTAGTGTGCAAGTCAGTATTTTTGGGGAAACTTTCAAAAAAGGTCATCTCGTTTTGTATGATGTTTAAGTTTTTTTTGTAGGACATGTTCAGTTAATCAATTGTTTTTTTGCACAGCATTAGTTTTTCTGGTATGCATTCAGTTAATTAGTGGAGTTACCTAGTGTTCTGAAAAATTATACAGATGTGCATTTAATAATATCCCATTTTCTAGGTTCAAGATCAGACCAGCTTCATAACATCATTATTATTCAATGCTTTTACATTTTTGAAACAACTGTCTGTGACAAATTTAATGAAATATTTTCATAGGTTTAACAAGGGACACCTTCACAAAAAAAAAGTTATTTTGACCGCTAGTAAACTGTCCTCACCAAAGAAAAAATTGCAATCTCATAGAACCTGGCAGTAAATCCAAATTATGGCTGATGAATTAAATAAATCATCGTGCAAAGAAGAATTGAAAAACGGTGTTTCAGAGGATACGTGTACAAAATATAGTTTTACAATTGCAGGATTAGGTACCTGGATTTCGTGTATCTGTTTGATTTTCCTTATAAGTAAGTATTATTAAAACTCTTAATCTCTATGAATATAAATACTAAAATGATTTATTATATCAAAACCGACCTTTGCCTTCTTGTCGAACACAATATCACTCGAAAAGAAGTCACTGAAACAAAACACTCGCGGCAATTCAAATCCGAATTATTCGGAATTCAAATTTGGAATGTGACGTCCGGCCCTCTCGACGGGCGGGAAACTACTGCCGGCAGTTTTCCTACCAGTACAGCCTGCGCGTGCGATGATGGGAGGCGCAGCGCTTGCGCACGCAGGGCGTTTGGAACGCCGGAAAGGGCGCTTGTATTTTTTTTAAGGATGACTTAAACTGTATCAGGGCTCAGCCCTCACTACCAGGTGAGCCGGATTGTATGTGGAAGTACAAACCCACTAACGGGAATGTCTCCGCGCCACAGGAGTGATCGTGCTAGTGAACACCAAAAGCTGAATCCTGTAACTATTTTAGGTAAAAACATCTTATTTTAGTTTAAGGTAAGTTCTTATTACCTCATTACTTAACCCTTTTTCTTTCACATTTAAATTAATCATCTTTTTTTTATACTGTTCTAATTGCTCAATAACAACGCGCACGTTGTAACATAACTATTTTGCCAAGAAAAGGGTTAAGGACATAAAAGTTTTTCATACACAACAGGTTATCTAAGTACACCGGGTTTTTCAAAGTTTACATGTGTGTGTGTGTCCCATAAGTGTAGAGTTTGATGTCCAGCTCTTCGCGGACGGGAAAGTGCTGTAGGCTTTTCCTATACAGATTGGGTCTGCGATGATGGGTATCGTACAGTCGAGTTCATTTACATCTAGACACTTACGAGAACAAAAATATCTGAATAAGACCCTATTGTCAGCAGCATAAAATCGTGTTCAGATATTTATGTTCTCGTAAACGTGTAGATGTAAATGAACTCGTCTGTACGTTCACTTCAGCTCCTTTATGGTGCGCGTGCCGCGGCCGCTGCAGGACACCGTCGCAAGTGCAGACTTCTGGCCGAAGGGTGTTGTGTTTCGGCGGTTCCAGGGCAATCTGCCGAATCCTGCGCCAGATCAACGGAGCCACGCTGTTACGTCGCCTAAATCAAACTAGATGTAAGTTTATTTTTAAGTAATTTTGTAGTTTATAGTGCCTTGGTTTAATTACTGTAATGCTGTGTAACTAATTTAAATAAATAAATAGTGCTTGCGCACGCAGGGCGCTTTAACACCTGTGGAGTTCCAGATGTCTATGGGTGACGGTAATCGCTTACCATCAGGCGATCCGTCTCCTCGTTAACCCCCTATATCATTAAAAAAAATGTATATCCAGCATCGTGCCTACTTTCATGTGTGTGATGACTGATGAACTGAGCGCGTGAGCTCAGATGGTAACAAATACGAGCAGGTTCGAGTCCTGCTTGCATTACAGTAGATGGCATACACTTTTGCCTTTATGATCAGCCTTTGACAGCAGTGGATTGCATACAATCTGGCCTTTTTATATAAATAAATATTCAAATATTTAGTACCTAATAGCAACACTTAATTTAGTTTCAAATGACAGAACCATGATTGCATTCACGTTCATATTTATATACCTATTGTTAATCTTTAGATTGAAAAGGAATGTTTAATTTTAGTTTGCGACCAGCCTTACGCCCATTGAGAGTGCGCCCCAATTACTATCACTTGTAATTTGCTGGCTGCGAGGGTACCGTACGTGTAGCAACGCCTTTATTTTCACTCACTGTGACATACTTAAATAGCTTTGTTTAACGCCCTAATAGTTTGATAGTTTATGTTTATAAATGTTGTGCCATCATCATCAAACAACGTCGACTGTTGGACATAGGCTTTCCCCAAAGATCGCCACCATGACCTGCTTAAGTTGCCCATATCCAACGTACTTCAACGGGGTCTATATTAACTCCTAGAGTTATTTTTCGTCGACTTTTTCATTTCGCCGAAAAATCGTTTCGTAGAAAGCTCTTTTCTTTGCAACCGTACACTATTTGAAATTGTTATAACATAAAATAAACCTAACCTAACCTAATCAATAGGATATTTGCAAGAATTATGAGTCCGACTCGCGCATGAAGGGTTCCGTACCATAAAACAAGTTTATTGTATGGGAGCCCCCCTTAAATATTTATTTTATTTTATTTTTAGTATTTGTTGTTATTGCGGCAATAGAAATACATCGTCTGTGAAAATTTCAACTGTCTAGCTATCACCGTTCTTGAGATACAGCCTGATGACAGACGGACGGACGGACGGACAGCGAAGTCTCAGTAATAGGGTCCCGTTTTTACCCTTTGGGTACGGAACCCTAAAAATCTACAACTACAGAGGAATAAAAATTCTGCCAAATAAGTTTTCGGTGAAATTAAACATTCGACGAAATATGTTTCTAGGAGCCAAAGGCTCCCTCTTCCTTGACCTTCAGCAGGTTATCCGTTCATCTTCAGACGGCTTCAGTTCAGCTACACTGCGCATTGCGGCGCGTGGTCGCCACTCAAGAACTCGTCGGCGCCAGCGGTCATCGATTCTACGAGCAATGTGCCCCGTCCATCACCACTTAGTATTTCAATTCCATCAGCTATGTGGGATATTCTGTTTTTTTTATGGAACCCTTCATCCCATGTTACAATACCATTTTTTTTTTGAGTACCGCACTCAAAGGTTGCCTTCTTACTGTTGTAGTCTGACCAGCGAGTGGCACAATCTAGGCTGAATTCGATTAAAGCCTATATTGAAAATATCTTCCGTAAGGAAACTCAGGACAGTTTATAAGAAACTCCACTGGCTATAATCTATGGAAAATAATTCAAGGAGGTAGTAATAGTAATTAGAGATTTGAAAAGAATGAAACGGCTATTTTCAGGATACAATTTTATTAAATCTGGAAGCTAACTAAATAATTTCTTATTAATTGAAACTTAACACCTAGCTTAAAATTATTAGCATATTTATCCTAAATTATAATTTCTTATTTAATTTTCTCGAATCGATAGCATTCACAGTTATCTTCTCTTCTTTCCAATTTGCAGTAACCTCTTTACTCTTTACCTTCTTGTTGGAGTAGATGTTGAAGTAGAATTTGAGGAAAAGGAAGAAGAATGAGCCAATACTGAACATACAGAAATAGTGGAAGAAGGTTGGTAAGGGGCAGGGGGTTAGCTTCTGTTGATAGTGGAGATCAGAGATCACCAAGACGAATTGTATCTGAAAAAGAAAAACTTTGGTAAGTATCTGAAACAACCAGAAACAAAATCTTTCTGTTTCTGTAGGCATTGGCGTTTAGCGACAATTCATTCCACAATGCAGTCGTGCTAGGCAGGAGATTTCTAGAAAAACGCACAGTTGTGGACACCCAACTATCTAAGTGGTGAGGATGAAATAATTGTCACGTAGAACGATGGCGGAGAGAAGGGATCTGCGGCTTATGAAGCTGTGGGCCGGAGTGAAATACTGTTTCGACCTGTTGAGCACGAGCTTTTTGGAGGCAAAAAATATATATTTGTGACAACCTCATTCGCTCTGATATACTTTATATAATGGTGACTATACAGCTTACTGATATAGGTTTCTGACTCTCCCTAACGTTGGAGGTACTAGTGATTACCTTCTGTATCTTTATTTAAATTTATTTTCGACGGTTATACTTGACATTATGTTTTGAAGATCTTTTTAACCCTTGACGTTGTTTCACTAGTTTTATAATAATGTTTGCAATAACAAACAACTTTTTTAAATCAGAAATGCAACTCATGAACCTCAATAAGTAAAAATATGCATTTCTTACGTGACACGACTAATTCTGACGCATTTTTCACAAACAATCAAATAAGTAAAATTGAGTTAAATGGCGGCTATTGCAAATATCAAAAGCAAGAGCATTTTGAAGTGCTTCTCAGATCAACAATCTACTTACTACATAAACTTACCAATTGAATCTTAGTGAGATGCTTCTTCCACCAAACGTATTTCTGATACTCCGGACCCATAGAGCTGATTCCATAGTACGCATACATAAATACATGGACCAAGCTGTTGAGAACCCCCACAACAACAAAATGGTCAGTGGGGTGGTACATCAAATGCAGCCAAGTCCAGGATACCATGGCCGTGTGGTGGTAGAGATGGAGGAAGGTCACTTGGTTGTCTTTCTTCCGGAGCACAAAGAAGACTGTGTCCAGGAGGTCTAGGTGCTTGGCGATGAAGTAGGGGTAGATTTCTGTAATCACCTGGAAATAGTGATTTTATGTCAACTTCCTCATAGAATATAGCGTATTTTTAGTGGTTATCATTTATTTTACTGGCAACTGAGGTTGAAAGTCAGTGAAAGTCACTGATGTAAACAAAGAGGAAACAGTAATATTTGCATAATTTAAGCCAAAACTATATATCATATCTACAGTAATGAAAGTCAAGTTTTTTTTTCAATAGGATTCAGTAATTATTGCGCAAGAAGAACGAAGGATTAAGCAGCATTCTGGTAAACGTTATGTTTTAAATTTGGTTGATGACAAATCCTTGACAAATCGCTACTAACATTTCATAATGCAAATACATGACGTATTTATGCACATTATTCCCATATGAAAGCTGTTTGTGGCGCTACAATCCCCTGGGCTGGACCGACACTTGTTAGTCTATTATATACTTACGCCCTTTAAGATCAACTAACGTCATCAGTGTCATTGTAGGTGATTATTATAAGCACTTCATTTACGGTAAATCACTTAGTAATGACGCAACGGATTATGGTTCAACCTATCAATTAAGTAAGCATTGCAACCACACACTTCAGCGAATTAGGACTATCAGAGGGCGATATACTCGTATAACGTCAAGTATCCGAGACCTTTCTAGTATATATCTACTTAAGCGATATGCACTATATTGATTATTAATTTACTTCATAAATGAAGGAGAGGTATAAGTTAGTTCGACTGTTTAGGTTATCAGAGATCGTAAAATGCGAGCAAAACCGATTGAAATTACGTGTGAAAACTAATGGCCCTAGCACTTCGATCAATTTTGCTCGCATTTTACAAGCCCCGGTTATTATGTTCGACTTTATCAACTGAATTTAATATGTTTTTATGTATTACTACTGATTTTTGTACCTATATGTGTGTGTTGGGGTCATGGCTGGGCATCCGCAACTGGTTCTTTGCTCGACTACGTTAAATTAAAAAATGGGTTATTAGGGCCCTAGGGCGCATTCTAGTCCGGTAATACATTTACAAAACTTAAGAGGAACGTATTTATGTAATCGAATCATCGATCGACACGTTTGGTTTGTAGACACCTGCCTACTGAGCCGGCGGTCCCGGGTTCGAATCCCGGCCAGGGCAAATATTTGTGTGATGAACTCGAATATTTGTGCTTGGGTCATGGTTGTTCTATGTATTTAAGTATATATTTATCTATATAAGTATGTATATCGTCGTCTGGTACCCATAACACAAGCCTTCTTGAGTTTAATTTGGGACTAGAGCGATTTGTGTGAGGTTGTCTGATATTTATTTTTATATAAATATTTATTGTTATGTAATCAAATCATTAACAAATAAATTAATTAATTTAAACGGATTATATCGCGTATATTAATTTATGATATTTGAGCGGTTTGAGCCTCCCTGACGTTTCGGTACATTTACAGATACCATTATAATCCGTTTCAAGGATCTCGTAAAAGAAACGCCTGACTTTATTGCATGGGTTACAGTTACCTGACATTGCTCTAAACAAATGGAAAGGCGATAATCGTATAAAAACTTTCATGAGACATACTATATTTAATTATTATATTAAGCGGTTATTATTTTGTTCTTATTTTTTCTAATTAGTTTTAACCAATTGTGCATAATAATTATCCTTTCTTTTATATTAATCTGTAGTTTTTAGTATCGTAAATATTATATTGTATACTGTGTTTATCTTAAAATAAACTTTTTCCCAGCATTAAGCGGTTTACAATCACGTGAAATTGTCAGAAACGGTCCGACATGTTTCAACTCAATTTCACGTGAGTGTAAACCGCTTAATACAATACTTCAATGGAAAGGCGTCTCATTCTACCGTAATTTATTGGAAAATATTGGAAAAGTTATATTTCCCCGCTAGCTAGAAGGTTGCAGGTTAAATGATAACTTTACTTGACTAGGAGGGTTATGCGGACGAAGCTGTGTGCATCTTCTAGTAACATATAAATGAGAAAAGGAGATTATAGAGTGCATTAAATCAAACGGGCTTTGGTATACAGCGTGTATATTTGATATAACCGTAAACTTTACGGGATCTTATTTACTATAGGCACTTATTAATATAAGTATTGATCAGTAAATTATTAAAAAATCGCACTTTTTTTTTCATATAAAATAATTCAGCACGCAATGTATTTGTTTGTCGTTGTTTGTTGACACTTAACAGAGTGAACTTAAGACCAAACTAGCAGTAGACGCGATCTACTCTATTGACGAATTTTTTTCAAGTAACTGAGTGCACACCCTTAACCGGTTCGCTACCCAAGATAAATAATTAATTTATATATAAACTTAGTACTTATAATTATGTTGACATGTAAAACTATGTTTTATCAAAATGAATGAATGAATGAATGATGTCACAACTGGCACTTAGTAATAACTAAGCCATACATTGCTGACCAGAAAATTTTCAAAAATTAATTAAGTACGCTAATAGCAGTTAATGCTAAATTAATATTTTTTATAAATATCAGATTATAGCACTCAAATCTCCGTCTGGCTTCTATTTGCGGTTATATCAAATATACACGGTGTATGAAATGAGCTTTTAACGTAAAGTGGGATAAGACGAATATAGTTTATTGTCTAATGGGGAAGACTAACAGTTAATCTAGTTATTAAACTGTGGCAGTCTTCCCTAGATGATAATCTTCCCTAGACGACGCGGTTGGCGCAGTGGTTAAGCAACTGCCTACTGAGCCGACGGTCCTGGGTTCGAATCCCGGCAAGGGCAAATATTTGTGAGATGAACTCGAGTATTTGTGCCTGGGTCATGGATTTTATTTGTATTTAAGTATGTTTATATCTATATAAGTATGTTAATCGTCGTCTAGTGTCCATAACACAAGCCTACTAGAGCTTACTGTGGGACTAGATTGATTTGTATGAGGTTGTCTGATATTATTATTTATTTATAATCTTACCCCGCCTCACCTTACCCCACCTCACCCTATCCCAGCTCACCTTAAGTATATCTATTATATAGGTACTTCAATAAAAACATACCCCTTGTAAATCTGCTCCTTGTGGACATCTTGTAGTGATGATACCATGCTTCACTATGTATCTTGCGTACTGTGGAAAAACATGCCAACAATTAAGAATGTGAATGTTGTATTATCTTGCATTGTGTTTCTCCTGTAGGTGTGCAATAAAGAGTACTTGTACTTGTAATAGACAATAGGACATTTTACATATATAGGGAGGTGAATTCATGAATGCCCTAGATCGCAGTTGATTGTGGCCCGAACCAAAGTTGAGCGTCATAAAGGACCCCGAAATTTTAGTATGATGTAGATTCAACTCTCCTAGTTATTTTTTTATATGGGCACAACTCTCTCAGATGTATACTTTCTGAAATAGTCTATACGATATATTTATCTATATTCTTGCTATACGATATTAAGATGATAATTTTATCCGTTTGCCCATTAGATACGTTTAATTGTTCTCCTTAGTACAGTCCGACCAAAAAGAGTACAAATTAAAAAGTGGCAATACTGTAGTATCGTCTCCGTTTTCTTATATTGATTAGAAAAGGAGGACACTACAGTATTGCCACTCTTTAATTTGTACTCTTTTTGGTCGGACTGTATTTTGTGATAACGCCACTATTGACGTGTACCTACTGCTAGACGGCAAAGAACGGTATAAGTCCTATTCCCAGTTTTTTTAAAGAATTAACATAGGTATTATAAGGAATCGATACGTTTAATTAAAACAACGACAGTTGATAACAAATGGTGTTTATTCGCACAATGAATACAACTTGTGAGTAGGCATAGACCTCATTAAATAGTATTAATATTGATTATACCCAATCAATACGAGAGCGATACTGACCTGTACTTAATTCAGTAGGCTTGAACTTATAATTAGCCCTTAAATAACCAACAAATCCAACAATGCCTCCACGGCGAGCAACCGACCGACCACGGACAATGTCCGTTAGCGAATGTCTCTTATTCCCAGCCACGTGACCGGTCGCCATTGCTCGGAGTGGAAGGGGGCGATCACGTGACTATCACGTGATCGTTCATTGCAACTACTTTTAAATTAGAAATTATCCTTACAGCTCGGCCATCCTGCTAGAGCAAGTCTCTTCGCTCTATAACTACATCATAGTAATATAAATAAAATTGTAAGTATATTGCAAAAACCTAGGTTAACCTTATAATTTCTAAAATCAAAGATTCATGTCTTAATTTAAAATGTACAAATACAAATACAAATACTCTTTATTGCACACCAACATCAAGGAATATACAACACAACATGAGATACATTCAAATAACAGGCAGAGGTAAACAACAGGCGGTCTTATCGCTTAAATAGCGATCTCTTCCAGACAACATTTAGGTATGTATTATGGTTAACCCTTCCAGCATCTATTAAGTATCAAATTTGTCAAGAAAGATGATAGATATGAAATGTTCATATAAAAAATCAGGTAAACACCTATGTTCGGTAATCATTTGTGACATTAAGTTTCTGAGGAGGGGGAAAGTAGTGTCACCGTCACCAGCAATTTCGCGGGAACATTACGTTTCATCATTAATAAAATCGAATAATATGTAGGTAGACTGGAATCAGCGGCCAGGACGCCATAGTGGCGGAAGTCGAATAAGAGACTAAATATTTTCAATGCTATTAAATTATATAAATATTTTGATAATATTGTATTATGGTAAATCATTATAATTTTACAAAAAGCATTACAGTATTTTGTTCTATTTTATGTTATATTTTTTTTTTAATTATCTTTTCTTTTAGGTGTCGTAATAATTGCTTAGTTAATTACACATACATAGATATAGATATATTAGATATGCCAATGCACCAAATGCTGATTTCCGTTTGGTCTCATGGTTGACCGGTAAAGAATGCGCCACGGCATTAAGTCCACCATTTTTGTGCCTACCATTTTATACTGTACAGTAAAGTGTAATTAAATATACTTAGATAAAATATCGTCATTTACTAATAACATCGTATGATCAAAAGATTTCAATTTTTATTTTGTTTTATTGGGACACTTACAAATGAAACTAACTAGTTGGGCGTGTCTATAAATAATTTTGCAAATTAATTAAAATATGTGAATTATATTTTAAATTTTCAAATATAGATATACAGCAGCATCAGCATTCAATTGCAGCAAGAAAACCTATATACATATAAATAAATTCCTAAAGCTAAGGAAATTATAATGGCTACACAGTAGTAATTTAATTATTGTTAACACCATAGACCATAAGAGTTAGCCAGCACTCTCATCACTACTATGCTTATTATTCGTCGAAATCACTACTAAGCTTATTATCACCTCAATATTATCTCATAAATATTATAAAGGAGAAAGTTTGTGAGCGTGTTTATGTGTGTGTCTGTTACTTCCCCACGCTCAAACGGCTGGGCCCATTTTAATAAGGTTTTAATCCACTGAATCGTTCACAGATTTATCCACTGAATCTTTCTTGATTTGTTGCAAGAACAGTTTGTTAGATTTTACTTTCTCGAAACTAACTGATGTGGAATCCTTATAATAGTTGAGTATTTTCGGCAACACTAAAAACATGAGTTCAAACCGAATGGGATATTTTAGAACATGATTGTGTGTTCATGCCTAGAACTGACACACTCGAGGCGCCCTACTTAATACGCCTCGTATCAGGAAACTTAAATATTTATCTAATAAATCGAATTATCTAATGACGGTGCGTTGACTACCGACATGGCATAAAAGTCTCCTTTGATTTTGTTATGTATACTTATTTATGTTATTATGTGATTTTATTGATTATGGAATTTGATTATTGTATTTTAATTTCATTTTGGTATTTTATTTAAATTCTAGACTATCTAGTTTGTAATCTATCATTTTTTTTGCATGGTTTTTCCTTCTGGTAATAAAACGAATTAAATTTAAAAGCGTCCTACCCTCTATCAACATGTTGAAGTAGGTACCTACCAACATGAATTTAATTTTTTTGACAACTTTACTCGATAACATTTGACTCCCTTTGTAGCTGATACTTTCTGATATATTTACCATTTACATTATTACAAGCGAAAGGACAGAATGTTGGAAGGTGATCTAGCTTGCCACACGACACGTAGTACAATTATTAGAGTATTTTTGCACTGGAAGCGTTTGTGCCCGTCCTCATTGCAATTTAGATATCTAAGAACCTCTTCAGGTTCGCGAAAGTAGGCGGCTTGAGCACCTACTCGTACAACACGATCTTCTATACCGTTTGACAACTGATATTATAACAACTGATATTATTTACCTAACTTAAAACTGATATGTAAATCTAATATAAGTACTTTAGTTTCTAGTTATAAGATAATTGCAATGCCCTGTCAGGGCGTTTAACTGCCATATATGTTAACACCCTACTGCACCTACTCATGACAGCAATAAGCGAATATGAATAATATGAATGTGAATAAATAATCCACCCATTTATAACCTGTTATGCTACACCTGTTCAATAAATTGATTTCAGCGTATTAGTAGTGCTCAAGGGAATCACTATATCGATCTTTTTCTTCTGACCAGAACAAAAGCTCTGCGTAATCGTCACGGCAAGGGAATGACTCTATAAGTTGTATCTTCCACACTGACCATGAAATATAGGACCGTGCCGAGACCCCGATACCAAGACTTGGCAAGCTCTGTAAGTTTGGGAAGTGCCGTCTCTCTTTCAGTCCATCCAAAATTTCAGTACACTCCTTTACTTTGGTGGGCCACGTCAAAATCGTGATCTTCCGACATTGAATTCAGGAAAAACATTATTTAATGATATTATCTGGCTAATGAATTAATACTCAAAGTTACGACGGACACTTTAAAAATAATCTGTGGCTAGTCACACGGTGTGTAGTAGGAAATATAGTTTTGGTACTAAAAAAAATGATTTTTATTTCCTATTCAAACGTAAGGCACCCAAATAAATAAGTTAAATATATGTTGTCATGCACTCATAGTCAGCTCACATAATTTTTACCACTATGTACAGTACCGTAAGCAACAAACACATATGTTTACACTTTCTAACCATAAACAAGGCGAAAGATGAAATGTAATGTAAATAAAACCCAGCTCGATAATACCGTAATAATAATCCGTCACAAAAAGATTTACATAATTACTAGGCCAAATTTCAGCTCAATCGGAAACCGCGAAGTGGGTCAAGTTTAACTTAGTATATTCGCGTTTCTTGTTTGCTTGCTTACAGACAAGATCGACACCGGAATAGGTAAAACCACGAGAAACTAACTATAAGCTACAATCAATCATTTTGACTAAGATGAATATTTACACCTTTTAATTTTACTAACCATGACCTATTCGCTATAGTCAAAATCGGCCTCTAAATATTCCGCTACAATGTTTTTTTTTTTGTCTAATATCAAATTGCTCCACAAATTTCTTTTTCTAAATATTGGTTTTTAGTAAGTTTTTGCGTTCAGATGGTTTGATTTTATTTATATTCTACAGAACTTTTGGTTTGTCCGTTTCCTTACACACTTGCCCTGTTTATGAGTTTCACGGAAATTAATAAACTTACGAACCTAATCAAGGTTATAGGTAAAAGATAGAACTAGTAAATAAAGTATCAAAATATTTACAAATAGCCCAACAACTAAATTGTTTTCTACTTGTTAACATTCAATGTCTTCGCTATACGACGCTTCACATTGGCTTCGCACATTGTCGCAATTATTTACGAGCTTAAATAATAGTTTGCGGACCTCACTTGGTATGGTTATTGTTAATATGAGTCATTTATTTAAAATAAACATTTGGTGATACCACAAAGAAATATCTGTCAACATTATTTGACTAGCCAGACTCTAGTTTAGAAGTTGAGCGGCGCTTGGAGAACGAGAGTACAACTTTTGAAAATTTGAATTTAGAAGCTTGTCATCATCGGAACTACTACTATAAATATAAAGCCTCTCCGTCTCCATGCGCTCATACCGTCTTGGGCTCACATTCACATCGCGGAGTTCATACGATGAACTCCGCGACCTCGGCAACCGTCTTTCCCGTCGATCGACTACATCATGCAATCTGTGCTGATCACGAGGTGTGTGCTTCGACGGCCTACGAGCGTGAAACTCTCTCACGATATACTGCGCGATCATAACTGCCTCCATCATGTAAGTGTTTGCGGCTTTGCCTACCTTCAGGCTCCCTTCCGCTCCCTCACTTAGCATGACTTCCGCGGCGAATGTCGATGAACTGCCTCCATCATGTAAGTGCTTGCGGCTTTGCCTACCTTCAGGCTCCCTTCCGCTCCCTCACTTAGCATGACTTCCGCGGCGAATGTCGATGAATCTCGAATTCATCGTATCTCCTCTCTCGCGCTCCTCTCTGGGCTCAGTATCAGTGCCCTCCTTATTTCTCAGCCTCCATCACTGAAACTTGCACTTAAACAGTGATTACACTGATAATTTATTTATCAGCATGCATACATCGGTGCTTCGATCATAAAAATGAAACAAATTTATCGTATAGGGAACAAAGCCAGGAAAGGGTCCAGCTGTTAAACTCCTTAGTTACTAGTCCGTCATTTCGAGGAGTCCTGCCAGATTATCTTGTATTGTACATTATTACAAACGTGAAAGTTTATGATCATATAGTTATATATACCTTCAACTTTAAAAGGCAATAGACCATCATAAAACTAATTCAGTAACCAGACATCAGAACAGACACAGTGTTATGGTTACAAATCATAGGGTACTCATTCAAAGGAGGGACAAATAGGAGCCGAGGGTTTCTACGGGCGCACCTCATCCCCTCTACGCGAACGAAACCGCGAAGAAAAGCTAGTTAAATTTCTTATTCACCAAGTGCCAAAAACTTACTTCCAGTTTCTCGAATTAACCCATAATCATTTCTAATATATCTTTGGGGTAAGTTCTCAGAACCTACTCGTATATTATGGTAGGATTCCAGAAAACCTCGATGATGGTCGTGAGCTTGAGATTTTAAGACCGATCTCGAGAATGTGTTGGTATGTAACTCGCAAAATAGTCTGATTGCTATCACATTGTTGGTCGCCTTGAGCGGCATAGTAATAACAAGCCGATACGTAATAAAACCCTACAACTTACGAGTGCAGCGGTCAGCGCATTGATAAGCAACTGGAATATTTTATCTAGGCACCCACTTTGTTGTTTATATTTTATTTATTTATTCATAGTTACCTTATGTTGTATTATTTGCGATTCGTACACTTTGAACTTAGTTAAGTATTTAGTTAAACGATGTGCATGTATTTCTCTAGTTAAGTGAATTGTATTCTTTTGGAGAAATAAATTCTTAAACCATAACCATGTATGTATCTTTGTAGTATTTTAATTCCATTCTCACGAAAATTATCATCTTCACGTTTCAAAGTACAGTCTTAGTAAAAGAACAGAATAAAGTAGACCCTAGTATGGTATGGTACATTCAAAGTCAAAGTAGTTTATTCTTCAATTTAGGCATAATTACAATGCACTTATGAATGTCGGCCGTTTTGCAAAACAGTAAGTATATTTTATACATAAAATTACATGGTTTTTTCAGTTGGAGGGCTACGTATATTTTGTGTGTTCATTCAAGAAACAAAGCCCAGAAACATTAATAAAAGAGAAATAGTTCTCGCATAAGCAATGTTCAGGTATTTAGTTACCTATACTAGAACTCGTAATATCACAGATACACAATCTGAACCACCAAAACATAATTAAGATAACTATCTAAAACCCAACAAAAGAATATGGTCGAACACTATAACTTTACGGACATTCACCATTGCATTTTTAAGTGAAAGTTTGTATTTCTAATTGAATGTACATAATTATATTATATCCCTTTAGTTGGTAATTAAAATGCCATAGTATTAGTAGCCCTTGAATTATTTCACAACACAAATTTAAGAGGATATTTGATATTATGCATTAATATATGTAGACACTTTATCATAACAGCAATATTATAAGTAGAACATAAAAACAATCAAAGTATACAAAGACGAACCCGTCATTATTTATAAGGGATTTCTTTTAGTTAAGCTCCGAGTAAATGGGAGTGAAAGGTATACGAATATATTGAACGCTTAATTATGCATACCCTTAAGGTAGTCGTTTAATTATATAAACAAGTGTATTTACTTTTTTTTTGCAAATTTATCTCAAACGTTAAATCAAAAATTCCACAAAATAATTAAAAACATTTAGCACTTTCGCGTCGTTTAGGGATGAAATTAATACTTATTCTTAATACTCGTTAGTCGTATTAATTGTGTGAAGGCCGATAATTCGAAATTTGCGGGCGGGATAAGCAAGTGATTATAAGAATACTCGCCTATCCCAACTTCTGATATATAAGGAATCGATACGTTTAATTAAAACAACGACAGTTGATAACAAATGGTGTTTATTCGCACAATGAATACAACTTGTGAGTAGGCATAGACCTCATTAAATAGTATTAATATTGATTATACCCAATCAATACGAGAGCGATACTGACCTGTACTTAATTCAGTAGGCTTGAACTTATAATTAGCCCTTAAATAACCAACAAATCCAACAATGCCTCCACGGCGAGCAACCGACCGACCACGGACAATGTCCGTTAGCGAATGTCTCTTATTCCCAGCCACGTGACCGGTCGCCATTGCTCGGAGTGGAAGGGGGCGATCACGTGACTATCACGTGATCGTTCATTGCAACTACTTTTAAATTAGAAATTATCCTTACAGTATTAATAAATTGATATATCCCAATGACGCTAGAGGCCTGTTTATTACAAGCTTTTATTTACTTGCACCTGTCCCGTTGTAATGGAATTTTGCAAGTTAAAGACCCACTTTCCGGTTTCCGATTGAGCTGTTTGCACGAATATGCAAATCGCGTGACAATGCAATATTATGATGACGTGGAGCTGATCTGATGATGAGGCTGGAAGGTGGTCATAGGAACTACGTAATAAATACAGTAATCATATAGAATTTGGGCTCTTTAGAATCGTCTATGTAAGCAATTGATGGATGTTCAAAGAAAAGTACAGTCGGCTATAAAAGCTCGTCACAAAAATGAAATTTTTGACAGAAACTTATTTTTATAGTAAGTACATTACTGCAGACCGGTGGCAAGCCCTTTTCTCGGCTAAGGCATGTATAGTGCTTTTCTCAAATATATGCAATGAAATAAAAAAATACACTGCTCTAAAAACAGCTGTTCAGCCTGTACATGAACACAGACGCCATGTTTAAAAATAATTCCCGGCCTAGGCCTTCAATTTTGAATAAAATTCCTTTACAGTTCTCTCGAGTTGTTCCGCCCTAAACGTGAAACTACGAAGCCTGTTATAGCGCACGTTATGACGCATTTCATTGCATGTTTGAGAAAAAAAAAATATCACTACAAATAAGAGTCAGACTTACTATAAAAACGATGTACACTGAAGACACAACTTGAAATGCATTATATTTCATTAATATACTTTTTAAACTGTATGGTTGTCTGTCCTTCATGTAGTTTGGTAAAATCTTCAGAACTAGCAACAGGTAGAGGGCTAGAACTATTCCCAAACCTATTGTAGTTTCCGCTAGACTCCATCTCTGGATTATATCTGTAATAACATACATTATAATTAAATAATTACTATAAATGAATTTTTACGAAAATTGTGATGTTTTAATCCCCGACGAAAAAGAGGGGTGTTATAAGTTTAACATGTTTACTGTGTATCTGTGTCTGTCTGTGGCATCACAGCTCCCAAACAGATGAACTTGTTCGTCGACATAGTTCTCAGCTATGTTTGGTGGAAATAGGAGTAATAGGACCAGTAGTTTCCAAGAGAAGCTTTAATTGGAACAAGTGACAAGATCTCGGCCAATATTGAAGCTAAGAATTTGAAATTTGGTTGTTATTTTCAGTTTTAGTAGCATTTTTAAAATTATCACTCATTGAACGATCCTACTCGTGGGTGTTTGAAATTTTTAATTTAGGTTACATCCATGGATGATACCCAACCATCATATAAACCGGCCGGTTACGATTAGTAGCCAGTAAAGTATACTCGTACAAGTGTTACACACGGTGTTGTGCCGAATCATTTTCACTCCGCCGATTTATACTTCCATAGTTTTTACAAATTTATGAAACATGTAATGTCTAATTTTTTTTATGTGTGAAACAGAACACGTTCCTACAGTTTTTAGAATCTTTGTCTGTTTATTAAATCTGTTTTTCTGTTTATTTAACCGCGCATCACGTGCAAACGGCTGAACAGATTTTGATGAAAACTTCATTAATCTATCGAGAAAATCCCCGACCATATTATATGCTATAAAAAAGTTACCAAAAAACGGGAGTAACCATTACAATCGACTGAGTTAAGTTTGCATCTGAATCTTATGGCGCCACTTAGGAAGGAGGTGCAAACTTTTTTACTGATACAGACCGATTTCCACGCGTGCGGAGCCGCGGACACAGCTATAGTTTTATATATTTTCGTATACTGCTAGCTAGACATCCACGGTATTTTTTTGCTCGAATATGTACAAAGAGAGTTATGCCTTTTTCTTCCGCTCAGAAGTTGTCAAAATAAAAACTTACCAATATCTTTAGAAGGACTTAATACATCTTCACTAATAGCTTCATATCCAGTATCCATAATTAAAAACAAAACAACAATATCTTATTCCATTTAAAACTATTTCAACATAGAAATTTCGAAAGCCCTATAAACATACTGGACGTCGTATTTATACTGAAATTTAACTTCAAATATTTTAAATTAGGAGACTACCGACTTATAAGTAGACTGATTAGTAATTTCAACGCTTTGTATGTAAATGCAATTTAAATATATACTAACATGGAATGTAACATTTAATTCGTGATCGAAATTCAATCATAAATACGGCAGGTAATGGTAGAAAATGAAAAATGTACTCAGCGATTGATAGCTAAGGTTAGCTAAGGTTAGAAAGTGATGAACTGATGAATTAATTATCATTTGTTACTTTGTCTAAAACTAAAGGTGTCGTTCGCGAGTAAGTGATACTGAAGGGGGTTGGTCTCAGACGGTCTAGAACGCAAAATGACTACTTGTAGTTTTGCATACATCTCAATATGACTACCGCGTAATACGTCTAAAACTAAAAGCGACTAAAACGCATAACACCCTAAACATAAAATGGCGCAGACGCATTTTGCCTACTTTTTTAATTAATGTCAGTAACTCTCTCACTCACTGAAGTCAATATATCAGTATAATTTAATTCCCAACCGCTCACCATTCAATGTGAACTGAACTGAAAGATGCTATTTGATTTTATGAATTTATACCTACTAAAAATAAATTAACGACGGCAAATAATTGAAATTGACGATCATTTTGAGATGAGTCACATTCCAATGGCTACGTCTTCGGCATTTAGTATTAATTATGGATACTTTCTTAATACTTCTTACGAGGCATCATTCAAATGAACCACTGAACGTCGTACGCAGCAAAAAGCCTTCTTATAGGGTTGGAAAGATCGCAAAGATCACTCCTAAAAGTTGCGTTGAACAAACCACTACGTTATAGCACAAAAGATCTCTATAAAGAAGCAAATGTCCTCACAGTGCGTCAGTTATTTCTAAGAAAGATTATGCTCGAATATGGCAAAAAACACAGTGAAATGTTTTACGCGGACATAGGCAGACGCCAACGTTGGAAAACCCCAAAGTACACCACGAGATTCGCCCAGCGCTTTAGTCCATTTATTTCCCCTCTCGTCATGAAGATCTTTAGCAAATCTTACAAGGTCTCGCGGCCTCCCCATAAAAATGCAATAACCCAGTGGCTATTGCAACACGACTACAATGAAACCGAGTGTCTCCTTAACGTGCTCCGGTAAACAAATCTCCGGTTTCCCATGTATGTGTATGTATGTATATATTATATGCTTAGATATAAATATATATTTTGCATGTCCATTGTTACATATACCTATATTTTGTTTTATTTTATTTTCTACTATAGCTTATTACTATATATATCATTTAAATCCCACCTTATACACTTGAGTCCATAGTGCCTATTTTATTTCATGATAATTATATTTTAGCTTCACTTTCTGTCACTACTAGTTATAGTTATAGTCATTAAGTTTTAACTCTGTACGCATTTGAACGTGTCTAACTTTCCTTGATACCCTACTGGGTCCTGTAACACAGGGAATCCTAGCTCAGGACCCAAAGGCATAAATCATTATGTTGCGTTGTTTAGTTAAATAAAAAATTTTCATTTTTTCATTTTTTTAACGAAATGAAAGACGAGTAACGAGACGCATGAGTTTGATGATATGATGGAATAGTTTGAGTCTATAGGTCGACTGAACGGAATGAGTGATATATATCGCGAGATTTAATGTCACTCAATCTCGTTTTGCGCATCTTTAGCTAACTTGAGGACGATTCTGGAGGGTTATTCCGGTGTCCAACATAGGACGTTCGGATAGTGCCATCCTGCTCAGCAAAATTTAATTTTCCAGCAGATCGAGAGGGTTGCCGTGGAATTAACATCGAATTTCGATCTTCGGAGTAGCCCTTCCGGGTTCGAATCCCGTTAATATTTTGTGTGATTGTCTATATTATTTATATTGAAGAACGTATTTATCTCGTTGTTAGTGTGTATATATATCGTCGTTGTCTAGTGCCCAAAACACAAGCCTACTAGAACTTGCAGTGGGACTAGACCAATTTGATGACCGCATACGTACTAGCGTGGACCTGGGTTCTTAGACTTCTACTATTGTTTGGTCAAAGTTGGCGCGCAATAAACGCCAGACGTAGCGGTGCGGGTTTTGCGAAGTTCAAAAAATAATCTTCTGTAGTGCAAGGATTAGTTATTTAGAACAGACAAAATAACTAATAAACTAAAATAACAGACAAAAGAAAAGGTAGACGTAGTTCTTTGACTTCTCTAGAAGTCAAAGAACTAGCGTTAAGTAGAACGGACTGGAGAGAACTGCACCAATAAGAGTGAAACTCTTTCATACTTAGTAACTATCCTGGTAGGTATTTCTGTGGAACAGTTTTCCATCGTCTTTTCAATCATAGGGAATAACAAGGTTCGGCAAAGGATATCTTTTGCCGGATTCTGCACATAGCATGATATAACCGGCATATTCCTGGATCCAGGGGAAGAGGCCATATAATTAATGATATGTGATAAATTAAACTCCTCTTGTAACTAAGCAAGTATATCACAAAAATACGTGTTGTTGCTTTGCAATAACTTGAAGGCGCTCGAATGCATTTTAGACTAATTCACAATATTATTACAACATAACGCGACTCAAGAGGCCTTATTCCTTTTAAAAAATTTTTTTTCATATTATGACCAATATATTAATAATTTTAAACAACTTTTGGAAGTGAATAATACTTTTCCCCGGGTTCTAGGTAGTAACATAGCTATTTCATGTTTTCATTCGAGTAGTTTTTGAAACAAAAGTTATCAATGAAGAATTCAAACTGCAGGTTTCAAATATATACCAATAAATCCCAATAACCCTGTTCTAGGTAGTAACATCAATAATAAGTTAAGAAACATCTTTGATCATAGAGAAAAATGTCTAAAACAATCAGCATTTTAAAAGGAATAAGGCCTCTTAATCTCATCCAAAAAGGTGTTCATTTAATTACCTTGACGCGAGTCCCTTCGAGACCATGGACGTAACGTTTCTCTGAATTTCTTATGTCTTGACGATGCGGTTGGTGCAGTTTGTATTGCACCTGCCTACTGAGCTGATGGTTCTGGGCTTGAATCCCGCCAAGGACAAATATTTGTGTGATAAACTCGAATAGTTATTTGTTCCTGGGTTATAGTGTTATCTAGATGTACCTATTTATATATCATGTATATCGTAGTCTAGTAACCATAGTACACGCATTGCTTAGTTTGGGACTAGGTCGATTTGTGTAGATTGTTGCTTAATATTTTTTTGTTTTGCATAAGTTTGCGCACGAAAATTCTTACCATCATATCCGTAACTACAGTCCGACCAAAACAAGTAAAAATTAAAAAGTGGCAATACTGTAGGTAGTGTCGTCCATGTTTTCTTATATTGATTAGAAAGGGACACTACAGTATAGCCACTTTTTAATTTCTACTCTTTTTGGTCGGACTCTAGCTAAACGTAACTTAGAAGCATTAAAACGGTCTCTAACTGCGTTTTTCTACTCCATTCAACATCAGTAACAATATCATTCATGCAACCTTACACTAGCATGACGCTATCTTGACCAGCTTTTAAGGGTTCCGTACGTAAATGTGAAACCTTACTTACTGCCTCTGACTGCTCTGACACAAGGGAACGGCATTATTCTCTGTGTTGCCGCTAGTTAGAGATATTTAGGGCGCACAGAAGGATCTGTGCACTTCATCTTTCCGGTGGTATCGATAGCAGGCGCACCGACGTTTCCCACTGGGAACCTAATTCTGATTATTTGAACTTTATTGCACAATAAAAAAGTACATGGTGGCCTTAATGCCTTAAGACATTCTCTACCAGTCAAACATCGGGTTAAACAGAAATATGTAGTCGGTGCAGTATTTAAAAAAAAGAGAAATGCAGACACAAATCAGACAACTGAATAATATTTGAATATATATATATATATACTTACATGAATACTTTATATAATATACCATAATAGTTAATTAAGGTAGGACGTAGGTACTTTTTATCCGATAAACAGCAATATTGTTTGAAACGTTTCTTTCCGAGAAGCTTTTTAGTAAATACCTAATAAAGACAGAATTATTTTCGAGTTAAAATTTAAAAGTATCTAATAGTCTAGGTAGCCGAGCGGTAACTTTGTAAACATGTAAGGCCGTTCCTGTCAATTTCACGTGAGTGTAAACCGCTTAATACTTTTGTCATATTAGTACCGTTACACTCCAATTGCTCTGTACTCAAGCCATGACTTTACAGTGATCGTAATCGCTAGCGACAGCGTATACCATTTGTATGGAGAATTGTAGTTAGCTTTAAATATCATTTATTCTCATTAAGAATTTTACAATTCACTTATTATGAGAACTTAAAATTAAACATAATAGGTTTCATAAGAATTGTAGTTCTACAAAGTAACTGCTAGGGGCGCTGTACTATTCATACAAATTGTTTACGCTTTCGGTAGCGAGTGCGGTCACATTAACTCAAGTTAAGGATGACGAATCAAATACTATATTTTATTGCGACAAACTAGTTAATTATTGTATTAAGAGGCCTAATTCCTTTTAAAATTCATTTTTTTCATATTATGATAAATATATTGATAATTTCAACCAACTTTTTGAAGATAATAATACTTTTCCCCGAGTTCTAGGTAGTAACATAGTTATTTCATGCTTTCATTGCGTGCAGTCGAAAATAAGTTGAATAAACAAATTTTCCGTGTGAATTTTGTCAGTATGGAGTAGTTTTTGAAACAAAAATTATTAATGAAAAATTCAAATTGTAGATCAGCATTTTGAATTAGCAACATCAGCGTCATCGGTAACGCTAGCATATCTTGCCGTGGATTCGTTTTCTATCGTATTGAAAGAAAGTGACAGCTAATATTTGTCGCTAGGTACTTGATTCCTTTATCTTGATAGACAGACAAACAGACGGACGGGCAACGAAGGAATCATACGTGAAATTGTCAGGAACGGCCCGACATGTTTCGAACTCGTATGGAGCTCTTCATCAGGGACGATTTTTGACAAACTAGTTGTTGTACGAAACCCTTCACACACGAGTCCGATCACGCTTGACCATCTTTTATTGTTTTACGATTAGATGCGGACAAGCAACCACTTATGTAATGGCGTTGTGATGGACGTATATTGTGGCAGATTTCGTTTCAAGACGCTTTCTTAGAAGCCGTTGAATTGTAGGGCAAGTATTGTTGGATGTGATGGACATATTTCTACACCTCATGCATTACTATAATAGTAAAGATAGTTTGAAAGGTTTTGTCAAAGGTTTCTGCAATGATTCTCTACAGGTTGATCAATCCAAGTGGGTCAGTAGGGAGAGAACGAAAACTGTAAGAGATTGGGAAATCTGTTCCTAGGAACCATGGCGTCGATTTTAGATTTAATAGTCCTCCTTAAAGTTCTCCACAACGATCGGTTTTGCACCGCCCCTCAACCACTTTCTGCCCGCGATCCTAATCAGGTCGTTGGTCCACCTGTTTAGGGGCCCTCCCACGCTGCGTGTTCCGGTCACCACTCAGTGTGTTCCACTCAAGAACCTTTCTGCCCCAATGACAATCGGTTCTACGAGCAAATGTGCCCCGCCCACTGCCGCTTAAGGTTGGCAACATGGCGACTGTCTGGGCTATCTCTACACGCTTGGTTCTTCAAGACTTGTATTTCAAGATTAACTTAAGTAGTTATATTATCATGTTCAAGATTTTAAATTAGGTTAAAACTTACAATATAGATTAAAATTGCTGCCACTATTGTCTCCACACTCCACAGCTGCTTACAGGATACTTTTTACCAGAACACGGTAAATTAAAAGGGGGTTAAAAGTTATGTTACAAAGTTTTGAGCGCCTTCTAGTAAACTAAAGGTTGTCGCACATCTAACCACCCGGCCCTCAACTCGAGTCGTTCAGTGTTCTTTGTATGACAATTTAAACTGCAACGCACGCCTTTCCAATCAGTTCCCGCATCAACTCGCCACAACACACGCTAACGGCACGTGGACTACATGCCGCTTGCGTCGAGCGAACGCCGCGCTTGTAACTAGCCTTTAATACTACGACGGTGGCAAACAAGCATGCGGCCAACCTGATGTTAAGCAGTTACCGCCGCCTATGAACGCTTGCGACGCCAGGAGCAGCACACGTGCTTTACCGATCCTATAAGAACCTATTTACTACTCCCCTCTTGACGAACCGTATACCTACTGTAGCGGCCGGGAAAAACCGGATATTACCGGATTATTGGTAAAATACCGGTAATTGCCATAGAAAAGTTTACCGGTTTGCATTTTCTAGTCGCGCATGGATGTCACTTTTATGACATCTACCGAAAAAAGTGGATGTCTCGCCGCAAGCGCGACATCGAGTTTCTTACGTGCTTGCGTATGTTTAAATAAAACAATTTAAACGGATTATCGCGTTACTTATGTCAGGGAGGCCCAAATAATTAATATAAGTACGCGACATAATCCGTTTAAATTGTTTTATTAAAATGTGTGACAATCGTGGGATCCGCAGAAAATATTATTGTATTATGCTTGCATATGGTTGACGCCTGCTTGACGAGCTAAATAAGGTGAAAGGGTGAGATGGTGCCGTTACGGTGCCGATCGGTTAGGTGTGTAATAACCTAAATAAATGGTTCGCAATCTATCCTTTCTTACTTTATTGTTTCAGCCTAATGACACCAACTGGTGGACAAACACTGCTGGGTCTAAACAACCCAGAGTTTTACGATTAGTCGATTGTATATGAAGTTCAAGATAATGACAGTAATTTCACTTTATGCTCACTTTACGAGTATGTATAAAAGTAACAATCGAAGTCAAGTCATTCGGAAGGAGGTCTTATACGGTAATTTAAATTAAATACAAGGAATTTTGGTTGTTTCTAGTTTTTGCAAGTTTTTGCGTCCTCCTCATTTTATATTCAATCAAAACAGTATTAAAGTAAAATAAACAGCAATAAATATCTCCATCGATTTAATCTGAATACGGATTGACCCCAGTCCGACTCTGGCCTTATCCCGCCAACATTATCATTAAAGCTGTCACTGAAATGTGAGCGCTTGCAGTAACTCACATGCAAATTGTAAATACCATGCGCAAGCGCCTGACAGATGGGCGAGGCAGATGAAGATGACTTCAGGGTTCCTTGATGTGTATAAACAAACCAATTATTATGTAAATGCAGGCTACTTTGTCGCGCGCTTTATCGTAGGCAACTTTTTGCCTCACCTTATAAGAGAGTGGGGTTAGAATAGACCATCATCGGGAGAAGACAGACTCAGTACAATAAACTAACTAACTGTTAGTCTTATCCCATTAGACAATAAACTATGTCGGTCTTACCGCACCTTAAACATTTTTGGATGTCCAGCTATACCTGTACCACAATTGGTTAAAATCCGTCTAGCCGTTATAAATTTATAAATGCATAAATAAATTTTGTAAAAAAACAGATGGTCTTGCCCATCAAAAACCAACAACGCTCTATATTAAACGGTTTTATTTTTTCTTGAAATCAATGACCCTTCCCCATTGAAAATTATTTATATATACTATTTTATTTTCCAACATAAAACAACTCAAATTATTTATAAATACGATTTTGTAATAGTATACTTTCACACATGCGATTCCCAAAGCTTCGGAAACTTACACCTTTGTTTTTTAATGGGTGCAGAGGCTGACAATAACAAAAATTTCTTTTCCAAATTTTATGTCAAATTAACATCCACTGAGAAGCTTTACATGTTAATAAAAAAGATAAGAAAACGTGAGCTTAAACCATCGCCGGGAGAAGACTGCCACAGTCCAATAACTAACTAACTGTTAGTTTTATTGTAGACAAGTAATAGTTATTTACGATACAAGTGTGTAAGGTAGGTGATTTCAGACGAGTGTAATATTTAATCACGAGCGAGGTACGAGCTTTACTTTTTTTATAACGGCAGAACATAGTGGCTCCACTTCGCCTGATGGTAAGCAAAAAGGGGAGCCCAAGTCGCAATGGCAACTGACGAGGAACCAACGGTGCCAAGTCAGTTGACAGTGTTTAAATAAACACGAGTCTCAAATCATCTTACACACGAGTTTCGTACAAAACTTTACTATGCATGTACGAGAAAATAATAAATACTTTAATACTCACAAAGACTGTTTGCCTTGGAAAAAGCTATTTAGATTTGATTTATCCAACAAAGAGGCCGTTGTTAACATTTTTCACTTCTCCAATAACATTTTACGAGTTTAAATAAGTAATTTTTTTAATATTCGTCTTGCCTATGTCAAAATGGCACGAGCGTGTACACTTTCAGCCAAATATATTTAATGCATAAGGATTTAAAGTTCGTTTATTAATCAAATTCTAAATCTAATGTAATTAATAACGTGTTGAATAAAGTATTGATTTCTTAAACTTTTAAAATATAATAATAGTCGGTATTTGACTAATTTTTCGACCTTTTTTTAAATAATAGAACCTCTTTGCGTCAGCATGTCAGACACAGCAAGAAATTAAAATAAAATTAAAAATTAAAGATCACTAGTGTGGGAAAGTAGTACTTTACGCACAGTTTGAATTGAATGCCTAGAAAACGATCTTTTCGAGCACATGCATTGTAAAGTATTGTTGGTCTTACCCCATCTTGCATTAGTACAAGAAATAAATCATTGCCTGTCCAAATGCCAAGTTAATACTTCCTTTAATTTCCTTTTTTAAGTTTACCTACATACTGCATAATCAAATTATTTATAATGTAAATAATTGTTAATTATTATGCAACAGCTTATTAAAGAAGCGCCCAACGCAGAATTCCAACTCGTGCTTGACTGTTTTATATCAATTACGACATTTTCACTGAACCTGTCCGTTTCATTGATTTTTGCTTTATGCGAATTGTATTGAAAACTACAACTGTAATTGCAGAAAGTTCACTGTTAGAGGCACATAGTTATATTGTTACCTACCTTTTTGCACCTAATTGAGAAAATTGCCACTGTTAAGCTAGAGTCATCTCTACTGCCCCAAGATTTTTTTAGATATGCTTGGAACTAAAAATAGGGTTTTCAGCTTCGCTAAGAAGTGGCAATTTGCTCTTGCCGCCGCGTTTCATTGATAACAATCCTGTAAATTCAGTCATGGGTTGTACAAAATTTCTTGACGTTTCGCGTTAAATAATAACAACGCATGTCAACTTATTTTTGTCTTGGTTATTTGTGAGACAGGCGGTGACTAGTACAGACACCAATGTAAAATGTATAAGCATAATGTAAGTTTACGCTTGTTCAGCAAGTTTTGCAGTATCAAAAAAAAAAAGTATTTTTATTCATCTGAGTCTAACACGAATTCGCACATGCTAGCTAATGAATGTATTTTTTCAATTTTATTCTGTACAATAAATATTTAACATTTAAAATTCATGCATTATATATTTTTATACGTCTTAAGTTATAAACTATTTCATAAATGACCTTATTGACCACCACGCGCTCGCACCACTCATCATTATCTGGGTCAAGTTTAGGCCCAATACGTAATATTTAATACTCGACAGGTTTTTTGCTGTGACTTCGCTGTTTTGAACTGTTACACAATAATGACCTCCACCTTTAAAAGCAAAGGAGCTTAAGAAGAATTTAAAACGGTTTTTTTTCATGTTATGACTAATATATTAATAATTTCAAATAACTTTTTAAAGTTAGTTTTTCCTGAGTTCTAAATACTAACATAGCTATTTAATGTTTTCATTGCGTGCAGTCCAAAAAAAGTAAAAAAAAAAAAACAGTTTTCTGCGTAAGTACATTTTGTCAATTTCGATTAATTTTTTAAACAAAAATTATCAATATAAAATTCAAACTGTAGGTGTTAATCGGTTATATACCAGTAAATTGCGATAACTCTGTTTTAACTAGTAACATTGATAATACGTTATAAACATGTTTGATCATAAATAGAGGCAAAGGTCTAAAACTATCAGCATTTTGAACAGCGGAGCATTAAGTCGCATATTATGAAAAATAAATTCGACAATTGGTTCTGAGAAGGAATAGTCCTCCAAGGTATTGTAAATTTATGAATTTATGTAATACAGAAGACATTTAACAGTAACTATTTACACTTTGTCAAGAATTATAGTAATTACAGTTAAGTACCCAGAGTAATTCGATGATATTGTATCCGGATCGTAAAAAGGCGATGAAATTATGTTGACTGTGAAATTAATAAAGCTTTTTAAATGTCAAGTTGTACTACAGGTTGAAAATCTGATGCACTTTATTTATGTAACCTGAGCGTCGTTGGCTATAAATTTTAAGGCTTTTAATATAATATATATTTTTAATATTATATTCAAGCTCGTCGATATTGTCTTTATACATACATATTCACTTATCAGTAAGGTCACCTGGGACAAATGCAAGGCAAATAAAAACCCAGCCAAGTGCGAGTCGGACTCGCGCGCCTAGGGTTCCGTACAAACACTTACCACATCTTTAACTGGTCGGGTTAAGTTTGCTCCTGGTATGTATGGCGCGCGATATAAATTAGGTGCAAAGTTAACGCAACCGACCACGTTTAGTGTATATTAAAAAAATTGTACTAATAAAAAAAAATTGCCAGTGAAATTTAAACCACATAGAGTTGTGCACAAACGTCCTAATTGCAACAACTTTTTCGGAAAAGTTAGTACGATTGTGAACTAAGGTATACCGATAATATAAAAATTACTATAATTTCAATTTTGTGTGAAATATCCCTTTACAGTTCTCTCGAGTTGTTTCCTCTGAAACGTGATACTTCGAAGCCTGTTATACATTTCATTGTATGTTTGAGAATTATTATTTTAAGCAGTCTGAATCATCACCCTTCGGCCCTTCCGGACCTGTCACGACAGTCATACGTCATCATGGAGCCATGACATATACAGTCGTATGATAAAATCACTTGGCAAATGTCAGTGCAATCGCGTCTCAAATTGTCAGTAAGACGAATTTATACTTCTCTGTTTACTTAAAGATGGGACGAGGATTAATAATAAAAAAACCGGCCAAGAGCATGTCGGGACACGCTCAGTGTAGGGTTCCGTAGTTACCCATCCTTCACAATAGACGGGCTCAAATCAGCGGTTTTAAGCCCGAGGTTTAAATTACGATAAAGATTTCAAGCTCTATAAAAAGATCGTAAACGCCAAAGTAACTGTAATTACGAATTACCTTCTGGAAGTTATCGATTATACCCGCCAGATTGAGTGGAATGTTTTAATGCAGTATGGCACTTAACTAATATGTGTGACTTAGTAATTTAGGGTCCCGTTTTTACCCTTTGGGTACGGAACCCTAAAAATTACCACATCAATCATGGCCCAAATAATGTTCGTTTATAGAAGGCAAAATCATATCTATGGTTTAAATAACAGGTTTTGCATTCCGAACTGCCGTCGCCTACAAACCATTACTCAAAGCTTCGCCCTCTGCCATTAGTTTGGAGTTTTTTAGGGTTCCTCTCTTACCACACAACCTCACACACATCCACCTAGCCTAGCCCCAAAGTTATGGGCACTAGACGACGATAAACATTCTTATAAAGATCTTTATAAGTATGTACATATTATATGTAAAACATTCACGACCCAGGAACAAAACATTCGAATTCATTACTCAAATATTTTCCCTTGCTGGAATTCGGACCCGAAAAGGAAAAAAGGGAACCACCAACAAGAACCCAGCTCTTAAATATGGATGGGATTCGAACCCAGGACCGCTGGCTCAGTAAGGCTGCACCACTGGGCCAACCGAATCATCTTCTGACTATGTCAGTTATTTCATTCTTCAACTTGTTTCATCTTGAGATGGTTTTTTTTTTGAGAACCATCTTTCCCCATACGAATCGGGGATCGTTCTCGAAAACGGCACACCTCTAATTTCATCGTTCTTTGTCGTGTATCGCAGACATTTCGTGAGAAATCTGTGATCTTGTAAACTTGTAAATCAATGAGTCCTTTCTCGTACATAGGTCAACCAAATTTTGCAATCATCAATGTCGTCCGTGAAATGTTAATTACGACTAACTCATAAAAATCATTATAATGTAAGCACAATAAAACAGAATTTAGGCTGCGAAAGTCCGAAAGGCTCTGGCTGGTTAGGACACGTGCCGACACAGAGCATAGACCGTATTGTATTATAATCATGAAAATTAATGAACATTATGACTATGACCAAACCTGTATTGAAATATAATTTTAATTCTTTTTTTTTTTTTATGTGTAAATTCCCGGCATATTGATATTTATTTTAATTCTAGTTGTAAGATATTGCTGTGCCTGACAAGGCTCATGTTTTGGACTTTACCTAGTATTTAAGACCCTTAATGTACAACATGAATTGCAATAAAATGATTTGATTTGATTTGATTTGAGCACCCTAGAGTGTTTTTGTAAGGCCGGAGGTGCGGATGGAGAGCCCTCGCACTAATAAAGAGACCTTTTATTAGCAATTCTTATTTAATGACCCCGGCAGGTAGGTTTCTGAGACTATTGTAATGTGCTGACAAAGGGTTTCAATTCTATGGCTGACACTGACAGTTTCCGCCGGTCAAAATATTTCTAATTTAGCGATATCTGTAAGTTAAGCTTTACAATATCATACAAAATTATTTATTGTCCACTAACACTAAGAAACATTTCTATGATCCCTTCGTTGCCCGTCCGTCTGTTTGTCTGTCTATCAAGATAAAGGAATCAAGTACCTAGCGACAAATATTATCTGTCACTTTCTTTCAATACGATAGAAAACGAATCCACGGCAAGATATGCTAGCGTTACCGATGACGCTGATGTTGCTAATTCAAAATGCTGATTTTTTTAGACATTTTTCTCTATGATCAAAACATGTTCCTTAACATATTATTATCGATGTTGCTACCTAGAACAGGGTTGGGATAGGGATTTATTGGTATATATTTGAAACCTACAGTTTGAATTTTTCATTAATAATTTTTCTTTCAAAAACTACTCCATACTGACAAAATTCACACGGAAAATTTGTTTTTTCAACTTATTTTCAACTGCACGCAATGAAAGCATGAAATACCTATGTTACTACCATGAACTCGGGGAAAAGTATTATTCACTACACAAAGTTGCTTGAAATTATCGATATATTTGTCATAACCACTCAATTGCTTCGAATTTTGAGTTGGACTCTATTTATATAATAAAATAAGAGCGGTGACAGGTAGCCGTAGTTACCAAAAGCAATCTAGTGGATAATGTGAAAAAAATATATATAAAAAGGCCTCTTGATGGTCAGTTTGTGCCCTTATTTATGCTTAGGGTCTTTAATCTTATCGTTAAAACTTGCGAAACTAAACCAGCCCATTACTGTTTAATAACCAGATTGTATTACTAACTCCCAGACATCAGTTAAGTATGTTTCAAAATAACCGCGGGCGTGTGTTATATAACTGTAAGTCAAGTATCATAGCCCAAACTTACCGATACAACATATTGTTGCTTTGCTTGTGAACTTTATCGTGTGCATATTGACGGAGCTTGTGAACTCTCTAGTGTTAAATAAAACAGTAATATAAAACAGTCTTATACTTGTCTTGTACCATTTTTTTTTTATTTGGGATCCTGACTGTTCCTAGTCTAAATATATATTCTAGAAAGTAACTCTTTAACATGAAATGCAACACGGGAAAAACGAAAAGTCACACACAAATCCTTGATTGTTCCTAAAAGCCGACTACAATTAAATAAAAAGAATTGCTACCATATGGCCATAAAAATATATAATGCGATCCCTATTTCATGGACAAAAGTTCCAAATAGAATATTCATCTCAAAATTAAAAAATTGCTACTTGAGGAATGTTTTTATTCAATGAATGATTATTTTATTAAAGTGGCAAACATTGTTAGGGAGATTTAATTAATAATTTATATAGATAATATTATTAATAATAGATACTTATATGGATTTTTGTAGTAATAGGACTTATTTATATTATTGTAAGAAATATGATTATCTGTTTTCCGAAATGTAAAGTAATTAAAATGTATTGTAGACTTTAAAATCGCTTGTCGCTGACATATTATTGTATACCGTTAAACGGTTTATTGTGACACTCTCCCGTGTTTTTATTTAACAGCTTCTGTATATGCACAATCGAACAATAAATGATCTCTTTCTTTCTTCTTTTCTTTGAATCATTAATGCATCGACCGAACCCGGGGGTCTATCATCAGGGCCTCGACGTTTGACACTGACACCTATTCGAAGGTACAGTCTGACACCTATCAGAAGCAGGAATCACATTAATGTTGGAAATATGCAAATATGTGTGGAGAACTGGAAAATGGCCGACTGAGTGGACTGAATCTGTGTTCATCCCCTTACACAAAAAAGGATCTACCAAGACTTGCGGCAATTATAGAACCATCGCATTGATCTCCCATGCAAGTAAAATCCTCTTACATATAATTAATCAGCGGCTCAACCATTTCCTCAAGATCCAGATACCTCAAGAACAAGCTGGCTCTGCTGGCTGACCTCAGATATGCCGATGACACGGTTATTTTAGCAACGTCTGTGGAAGATATGCAGGAGCTGTTTGGGAGACTCGAGGCGGAGAGCAACCGCATGGGTCTCGCAGTAAACAGGAGTAAGACGAAGCTAATGGTAGTAGACCGTGCCGAAAAACTGCCCTGTACAATTAACATCATCCCAGGGGTTGACATCGTAGACCACTACGTTTATTTAGGCGCACTGATTTGTCATGATGGCAGCTGCGTACCGGAGATAAAGAGGCGTATTGGCATGGCTAAGGACGCGATGACCCGACTGAATGTCATCTGGAAGATGAGAGGTATAACTATCACCACCAAGACCCGGCTAGTACGCGCTCTAGTATTCCCCATATTTCTCTATGGCGTAGAAACATGGACGATTCGAGCTCGAGAAAGGCAAAGGATCGATGCATTCGAGATGTGGTGCTGGAGGCGTATGCTGAGGATACCCTGGACCGCCATGCTTCGTGTCCGAACCCGCCTATCCACAATCTGCCAGCAGCGTATATTGACCTACTTCGGCCACATAATGAGGAGGGAAGATGAATCAGATCATTGTTGGGAACACGGAGGGCAAACGAGCCCGGGGACGGTCCCCAACCAGATGGACCGATCAAATGAAGGGCCCTTCCTCAACTAAGTTTTGCTCGGTCATCAGAGATGCGATGAACAGGCACTGGTGGAGGCAGATCATAAAAACTAGGTGTAGAGCATCTATATCCACCGATGACCACGATCCTCAGTCATGAGGGAGCGACCACAGAGCGAGAGAGAATAATAGGGGTGTAGACTGATGTTGAATTATTGTAGTTATATGAATAAAATTAGCTCAATATGTCGTGAAACAAAGAAAAAAATATATTTTATATGTGATTGGTGACTTCGTGAACTATCACTACGACGTCGTGACTTCGTAGGTACGCAAAATGTTGTTTCTTTTTTTAATCCAAAAGAAACTTTGAAATAGTTTTCCCAATCCTCTTATAATTTAATAAAACAATAATTGTATGACAACCATGAACTTAACGCCCTTTTTCACGGTGAAAATGGCAAATTACTTCATGTATCCATAGTCCATACAAATATTAGTACCCAACCCAGAAATGACGTCACATGTAGGTGGCCATTTTTATGGAGATTTTTTAGCGCTCCGTAGAAATCTTGAACTTTGACGCTCATTTCTGACTTTTAGAGCAGTCCAATATAGACGTTAGATCCCGATAAAAAATAGAATCGATTGACATCATCAACAATTAAAAATGTCTACACGCCTATTTTGAGCACCTCTAGCACAACTGTGACAGGCGACTCTTTCTCGCTCGAGAAATATTACCCGTCTTTTTCTTCGCTGTGCTGTAAGAGTGACGGGCGATGCTATGTCGCGTGACCCTTTCGGCCACTTTGGAAACCAAAGTTTCGAAACCAGTGTTGAAAACAGAATTATTTTTCTTTTTAGGAAACCGGGTTGCCTAAAAATAAAGCAATCTCTGTTTTAGAAACTCCTTACGAATACAGAATGTTAAATATTATTCGAAACTTCAATAATACCAACTTGGTTTATACAACAAAGTATAAATAGTAAATGAGTCGGTGCCCTGTCAATATATTATACCTAAATACAATTCCAGCACCCCTAGAAAACGCAGTGCCGCTTCGGAGAACGCCGGAGTGGAATACATGTATATTCGGTGGCTGCCCCTACACCGATCTACGTGATGTTCCAGTAATTCTAAAAGCACGCCTTGCTTGGTGAAATACAATTTGTACAGTTCACCAATGACACAAGTGTGTGTATTTCATTTGGGGAAAACTACGGAAGATTGGGAAGAAATAGCAAACGCTGAAGACAATTTGGACGATTGTAATGCGTACTATACGCGTGATATAATCAATATTTTTAAACATCATTAATTTTACCGTGTCAGCTGTTATGAAATAAATGCAGTTACAAATAAAGTATACAGTTTACTTAATTAACATTGCAATATAATATGACTATGCTAATCTTTCGGTGGTATATACATATTAAATGAGTTTCAAACAAGATTATAATATTCTGTATTGGAAACCAGTTTCTAAAACAGACTTTGCTTTATTTTTAGGGAACCCGGTTTCCTAAAAAGAAAAATAATTCTGTTTTCAACACTGGTTTCGAAACTTTGGTTTCCAAGTCGCGAAGCGTAGTCGTGCTAGTCGCGCTGGTGAGCGTAGCAACTTCTGCTGCTGATTGTACATATGAATATTTTGGTAACGTTCGGAAAAGGACGGTTATATCTGCGCGGCAATATCCAAATCCAAGCTCTAGGCTAGATCATCTGAGGTACCTATCAGTTAATTTATTATTAGTATTTTTATTTTAAGCTATGTTATAAAATAACCTCATTTATTTTATTTATTCATGATGGTATAAAGTCCTCGTCCTAAATAAGATGTGCACTGGCCAAACACTAATCAATATCTGCTAAATTAAGCTACTTGAATGCTTAACTGGCAGCACTACCTCTATTTATTATTTATTTATTATTTATTTAATACCATGAATGTTAGCACTAACAGCTATACCTTACATGCTAACTGGCAAATTAATCTTAACGTGCGATGAATGAATGTATACATTGGATAATATTAATACCTAATAATAATTATTGGAATGTCAAACTATTACAAAATTATTGCAGGTAACATAGAACTTAGTCAAAATTTAATAATATCAATAATTATAATAGAGATGACGGCACAAAAAGTAAATTTAATGGACAGCCGTTGGGGCAGCAAAGTCCTGGGGTGGCGACCACGTATAGGAAAGCGCAGCGTAGTTCGGCCTCCTGCTAGATGGACGGATGGCCTCGATAGCGGGGCAATCAATGGATGCAGTCTGCACGGGATCGCACTTTGTGGCGAGTCATGGGAAGGCCTATGTTCAGCAGTGGACGTCTGTGGCTGATAGATAGATAGATAGATAGAATTACTTAATGTATGAGGCACAAGAGCACATACAAAAATATTATTAAAACCATCGTGAGACATATTTAATGATTATAAAAACCAGCCAAGTGCGAGTCGGACTCGCGCACTGAGGGTTCCGTACAAACACTTTCCATCCCTAAGTGGTTAAGTTAAGTTTGCACCTGGTATGTATAGCGCCCCATATAAATTAGGTGCAAAGTTAGGTATTAAAAAAACTACTTACTAGATCTCGTTCAAAACAATTTTCGTTGGTAGTTTTTATAGTAATGTAGGTACATCATATGTTTTTTTTTGATTTTTCATTTTCTTATTTTAGAAGTTAGAGGGGGGGGGACCAACTTTTTTCCACTTTGGAAGCGTCTGTCACGCAAACTATTCGGTTTAGAAAAATAATATTTTACAAACCTCGATATCATTTTTGAAGACCTATCTAGGTATCTATATACCCCACACGTATGTGTTTGATGAAAAAAAATATTTTTGAGTTTCAGTTCTAAGTATGGGGAGGGAAGCCCCCAATATTTATTATTATTTTTTTATTTTTGCATCAAAATCTTAATGCGGTTCACAGAATACATCTACCTACCAAGTTTCAACAGTATAGCTCTTATAGTTTCGGAAAAAAATGACTGTGACATACGGACGGACAGACGGACAGACGGACAGACGGACAGACAGACAGACATGACGAATCTATAAGGGTTCCGTTTTTTGCCATTTGGCTACGGAACCCTAAAAACGGTTTAAACTCACGTAAAAATTGTCAGGAACGGCCCGACATGATTAAAAGTGCAGTGGGTCGCGAGTCGCGTAGCAGCACGGATATCTATCTGTATTGTAATATCTTGTAAATGGAGTCAGTGTGTCAGCTATGCTATAACCTTGTCATTGTAACTGGGCGGTTGAAGTTGAGTAAATGCTGAGCTGAATAGATAATCTGTCAATGTTAGGAGTAATCCAATCATATACAGGGTGGAAACAGATCGAGGGACTTTTAAGCAAACAGGGAATTGTTCAGACTCACCTTTTTCTCGACTAGACTCGACTTTTCACCAATGAACTATGCCAATATTTCTATCCATTTTTGAGATACAGTTTGTTAAACATTAGTGTAAAAGTCTGCACATATCAACCCTAACATCTTTTGAACATTGCAAAATTAAAGACAGGTATCAATTTAAAATGTAAATACCTAAAACCTTTGAATTAGTAGGGTTTTCACTGATATTAAAATATTTTATATTGGGTAAAGGCACCAGTGGTCAGCCCCCAATCGACTTTTTGAAGTTTGAACAGTTGGCAATTGTACAGTATTCGTCGGATAATGAAACATACCACATGATTGGATGAATAGTCTATTGTTGTTTTTGAGCGATATACGAGGGTGGATCAAATAGTACCCGTGTTTGATGGCAAGTGCCGTTACTTAGGAAAGTTGGCATTACCATCGTGTAGTATTGACCTTATCAAGTAATAAAATTAAAACTATCACTTGTTTATGGTTCAGTTTTTTTTCTGGCGGCAAATTTTGTAAGACTTCTTGGTTTTTCGTACAAAATGGAGAAAGAGCAATATTGTTCCGTAATTAGCTTCTTATTTTTGGATGGAAAAACATGCGAACAAATAAAAATTATAAAAAATACTGTCTACGGAGGTCTTTCGTCGTCTATGACAACCGTGAGATATCGGTTTAGTGAGTTTGAAGGAGGTCGTACATCTGTTTTCGACTAGGACCTCTCAGGGCGCCCGGCAAACGTGGTTACCGAAGAAGTCGTGCGAAAGGTATAAAAAAAAATTGGGCAAGTGCGAGCCCGACTCGCGCATGAAGGGTTCCGTACCTATACATATATATAATCTATAACAAGTTTGTTGTATGGGAGCCCCCCTTAAATATTTATATTATTTTATTTTTAGTATTTGTTGTTATAGCGGCAATGGAAATACATCATCTGTGAAAATTTCAACTGTCTAGCTATCACCGTTGTTGAGATACAGCCTGGTGACAGACGGACGGACGGACGGACGGACGGACAGCGAAGTCTCAGTAATAGGGTCCCGTTTTTACCCTTTGGGTACGGAACCCTAAAAATGGTCACCGATCGACGTACCAAAGTGCATGAATTAGCAGAGGTTGTAGGGGTATCGTACGGAACAGCAATTAATATAATACAAGATAAATTAAATATGAAAAAAACTGTCCGCCCCATGGCTGCCGCGATTGCTCACGGATGAAAATAAGCGGTTACGGCTGTCAATGACGAAGGAGTCTTTGGGCTTGTTTATGAAATCTGCAGGATTATTTCCGTTGTGTCGTTACTGTTGGTGAAACCTGGATCTATTAGTATACACCTGAGACCAAGCGGCAGTTTAAACGATAGATTTTTCTAACGAATCTGTCCCAAAGAGGGTGGAAACGGTCCCATCAGCCGGAAAAGTCATTGCCACGATTTTTTGGGATAGTAAGGGAATATTCCTTATAGATTTCTTACAAAAAGGGAAAACTATCACAGGGCTGTACCATAGTCAGTTATTGGACCGGTAAAAAAAAAGAAAGGAGCCACGGCCCCATTTGGCAAAGAAGAAAATGTTGTTCCATCATGACGACGCACCAGTACATTTATCCAAAATTGTCACTGCCAAATTAACCCAACTACGTTACGAATTGCTGCCACAGCCGCCTTACTCACCGGATCTGGCTCCCTGTGACTTTTTTCTGTTCTCCAACATGAACAAATAGCTCGGGGGAAAGAAATTCAGCTCAAACGAGGAGGCTATAGCTGAGACAGAAGCGTATTTTGAAGAGTTTGATAAATCCTATTTTTTGAAGGGGTTAAAGAAGTGACCGGAACGCTGGGAAAAGTGTAAGGACCTAGAACGAGATTATGTTCAAAAATAAAATAAAACTTTAAAAAAATATATGCGTCTTCATTTCCAACACAGGTACTTTTTGATCCACCCTCGTATATCAAAAACAATCATTGTTTTAATAAAATATATATTTAAGTTTAAACATAAAATGGCACGTTTTCCCAGTGGTCAGCCTCTAAAATCCTATTAACAGCCACGCTGAATCCAGTCCCCAGCCCTTGTAACAATTAATAAGAAAGAGATCAAAATTAGCAATATTTATAGGTATCAAAATCAACGATATTATTTATGTAAATCTTGTTTTGTATAGCTACTAATCTCATAAAACAAAGACCTCCATTGATACAAAGATCAAAGCGCAAAAAAATTTGGTGTATCCACATTAAAATAGGTAATGAGACATTACGTATTCACAAATTTATAAGAGAGAACTCGTTCATTGTTTAAAATAATCGAGACTGTATTAATATATCTTATCTGAAAAATTCGGCAATACAGATGAAAAATTTATATTATCAACAGAAGAAACGGTCGAAAATTATTCTGTTAGGTGCCTGTATAGAAAATAATTATTTCAGTTTAAAGTCCAATATACATTTAATTTACTTTTTATTGGAATAATTATATTTTTTAATACTTTATATACTGTATAGTTTCTAGATTCCTATACAAATATTTACCTACCACTTTAAAAATATCACCTTAATTGGTACCAACAAGATAGTGGCTGAATACTGGAGCCGCAATAGCAATAATTGGGAGTACCCAATGTTCAGCCGCGTAAAAAAACATTTGTAATGCGGCTGACCACTGGGTTTTTTCACGATTACGACAATACATGCCTTACATTTTTTTTTAATTTGAATGTAACGGTTCGAACGGTCGTTTTTACTCACAATTTAAAAAATAATTGAAATACCCAGTAAACAGCCGGGAGGCTGACGATTGGATCATTTGCAAAAAAGTGGTACCCAGTGGACAGCCCCCTCAATTTATGCGGAAATCAGCGATATTTTCATTAAAATGTAATATAATTTAGTACAAGAAGTAATCGTAAAGCTAATTTGTATAAGTAACAATCACTCTTTTGAATAAAACATGTATTTTCTTACCTTTTACGGGAACACCACGTGTAACACAAAATATGGCGGACATGACACTACTGCTCTGGTCGGTGGAAAGCACCTGTCTGAACGAGTTTATTTCTCCTCTCTGATCCCCTGCTGCTCTTGTCGCTTGATATATTAACCAATGAGGAATCAGAGCATCATTTTAAGTATACGTGATTCGTTTATTTCAACCATAGCGATATTTATGACCAATAAACGACCCAAGAGGCTGTCCACTGGTTCCTGGCTGACCACTGGTGCCGTTACCCTTGATCACATTTTTTTACTTTTCAATCCAGCTTTAGTTTAGAATACAAGCAATGATTCACATGCTTAGCAATAAAAAAAAATAAAAAAAAATTGGTACTTAAAGGTCAACCACGTACCTAAATGCGCCTCAACTGGTATTACAAATATCCATGTGTGACGATGAAGATGGTGATTCGTCTACTTGTTTGTCACTTGTTTACTTATTGTTAAAAAACTGTATAATGAATAAGTTGAAAATATTTCACAAAAAATATCTAAAATAGGTAATGCACCCTATCTAATTTTTTGTACGTATGTGAACGTTGTTTCGTAATGTCTCTGCAGCCTTAATAATGGCTAGTCGAGTTTTAACCATTTAAGTTTTAGTTACATCTAGTTTATTATTTTTATTTTATTACATGAAAGTAGCGAGTCATAGATACCTAAAGTATAAATTATGCAACGTTGTATAATTAAGCCAAAAATTCTCGTGGCATCTTTTACGATGTTTGTGTGTATGTGTTGTAACTGTAACACTAGAATTTTTGCTACCTTTTTATACAACTGTTGCATAAAATACTATAACTTGACTATGTCTAACTAAAAACTGGGTTATGACTCTAAATAATAACCTTCTAGTGTTACATAAATTATAGCCTAACAAGTGTGGGTCCGGCCCAGGGATAGTAGCACTACAAACAGCTTTCATACTGAAATAATGTGCATACATCATAGCTTTGATTTGTCATGAACCAAATTGCTTATTAGTTTCGTTCTCCTTGCGAAATAAATACTAAATCCTATTGAAAAAAACTTGACTTTCATCACTGTGGATAGTTTTGGCTTTATTATGCAAAAAAATATAATATTTAGTCGTGTTTCGTCTTTGTTTAAATCAGTGACATTCACCGAATTTTCGACGTCAGTTACCAAAAATCTGTCGTTGCCAGTTGGATAAGTACCACTAAAAATCTCAATATGGCGTGGGTTGTAAAATCTCCTGTTGAGCTATGCTTTACTCATGATAAGAACCTCCTCCTGCTTTTGAAAGAAAGAAAGAAAGAAAGAAAGAAACATTTATTGCCACACCAAAAACATAAAATAGGCACATAGATTGAACAATAAAAACATTGTCATTATATTGTCCACCCAAATTCTGTGTGACAAAAGGAGCGGACTCAGCATGTGCTGCGACAGACAGGCGTCTGCGCAGCGCTGATTTTCAGGCCGTCCCTTTTCTCACTCTGAATCACATTGTCATACTTACGGGTGCGACCAAGGTATACATGCATGCATGTGCGTGCACACAACACACCCACACATACATGCATGTACATGAGTAGTTATATGCTAAAAGTGACATCAGCTGAATTAAAATTAAAATATATATATATATATATATGTTATAAAGTTTATTTTAAAATAAACACATACAATATAATATTTACGATACTAAAAACTACAGATAAACATTAAAAGAAAGGATAATTATTATGTACAATTTTTTTAAAACTAAATAAATAAATAAACTCTCAAGATTCAAGTCGAGGTTCGCCAGAAGAGGAGGACGAGCGGGTCCTTACTTTCCCCTTCTTTTGGGTAGCAGTAGGGAGAACTCGTGCCCCCCTTCTGGCCATAATTTTAATGTCAATAGACTCGGCAAAAGAAGCTGAAGATGGAGTCTTAGCCACAGTCGGTGCAGCAATCGGGCCTTTTTTTCCCGACAGAGGGGAGGCCTTGTTAATGTTAGTCGATAAATCACTGGGCAATTGTTATTTATTATTATTACATATTGCTGCAAAACAACTACTACATATCACTTAATTTGTTAAATAAATAAGGCGTAGCTTTCACGTTAAAATTTTATTTTCATAAAGAGCCGAATTTTTTTAAATTAGATGACAAAAAAAATAACTAACACCGATAATAACAAGTTCACAACGACAAAGCACGGACCTGCTAAAGGCAGGTCACAAAGAAACACTCACAGTTTGTTCGCACAGGCTAAAATATAATGTATTCGGTATAACCAGATCTGCAGGACGCAGTTTGCATAGACGTAATTATTGTTGAAAAGAAAGGTTTTAAGTGGTTCCAGATCCAAGTGAAAACTCCGTACGTATCTACACCTTCATATGATCGGCGTAGGTCACTAAAAGGTGGTGAGGCGTGGTGGAATGAGATGAAAATGGGTGAGCTTAGCCGAAAAATGAACGATTAAAAAGATAGTTCACCCGACATAGAGGTAGCTTTGGAATTTGGAGAAAATTTCCAACAATAAAAGTCAAACCTGCACTTTAAGTTATCAAAATGTAAACAATAAACTACTATGCTCCTAGCCTTAAATGCTATAAATATTACGTATGGCGTTCCACGCGTAAATAAACCATGGTTGTGAGTTGTGACCCACGAATGTCCCGATGGTTGGTCGCAGCCGTTGGCATCTGTCTTCAACCGAGCCGAGAGTTGCGCGCGGTAATAGAGCCGCTGGCAACAGCCTCCAGGCCAGCCGAACACCGCATTCGGAGTAGCACGCCGAAATAGGGCGCAGAGCCTGAGATGATCAGCCCGTAACCGGAAGCTACGGAATATTTAAGAAGGTAAATACTAGTCCTTACAAGCAAACTGTTACGCCACTAAAGAACCAAATAGAATAATATGAAACTTACCCAGTCCAGGAGAGTGAACTGGCTTTAACAATCCGAAAACCCCCTTTTTAGAGAAAAGTTGGAACCTGAAAAGAAATCACAAAATTTACAATATAGGCCTACGAAAACGGATCACGCAAGAAGGGATTGGAAGCGCAGTAGACGGCACAACTCACCTGAACACACAATCACAAGATATAGCATCTCCGGGTGGATATCTCAAATTACGAGTTCATATTCCTCGCACAAACAACAGACGCTCATCAGCGCAACCACAGAATTAATAAACAGACCACTACACAGTCCAGAAATACTAAATATCAGTATAATCCTATAAGAAATACTAAATATAATATATCAGTAAATATCTCTTCAGGAGTAAACACACCATTTTACCATGAATCCAGAAACAAAATTGACACGCTGACAAAATAAAACACGCTCGCAATATGAATTTTAAATAATAAAAAGAAATCCGCTGAACAAAAAGGTTTATAGAAAAACTCCTTGCATATCGTCAGCTCATGCAACAGCAAGCCATGAGGTTTAATAACAACACCACCTGCACATCGTAGCCGAAACTACCAAGCGTGATATTAGCTCGTAGCAAAACCATTATCTAGACCTAAAAAGACGTCAACACTTGCACAAGTTTACACCGACAAAATTGGCCAGATGGCGGTATAAGCAATAGCGGCTAGCTACAACAGTTTAGAATAAACATGTAGCGATTTTTAACGCTACAATATATATATATATTATATGTAACAAATAATCTTTTGTCGTATTCCTCACTGCTGAGGGTCGTGGCCTCCACGAATTATTTTGTGGAGAATCACTTTCCACTTGTTGCGGTTTTCGGCGCTGTGTAATGCCTCGTGGATTTTCGATTTAGTGTTTCTTCGCATAGGGCTTCTTACTCTTGGCCGCCTTCCCTGCACTTCCTTCCCTGAAATTTACCTTTCACCAGGAGCACTTCCAGGGTCTCGTTTTCTTCCTAGCTAGGTTACAGAAGAATCCGAAGATCCTACAAGACTGTCTACAGACTAACGGTGTCTCCTACTTCTTGAAGAATTGACACATTTGAGCGGTGGGCTGTCCAAGGAACTCGTAACAATTGCCTCCAGCTCATTTCAAATGCGACAATGCGAGATATGTCTGCCTTATTGAGTGTACAAGTTTCGTCGAGAACACCAGAGTCCTCTACATAACCTAGCTCATAACATAACATAGACCATGCGCTGGAGCAATTCCAAAATGAATGACTGATTCTGGGTCCCTTACACATAAGGTAATTGAACTATTGCTTGACCCAATCTATATATCATGTTACACAGTTTGACCTTTTGGTACCAAGACAATGATGTATATAATACTATTTATGAAGAAATCCGTATGACATGAGTATTACAATCATACGCGCCTATTATGTAAGTATGTCTCGTAACAGTGTCAGTTTGGCATTGTATTGTATTTAGTTGGAGTTATACTTATCTAACTAGTCATCCTTGAATTTCATCATGACCGTCATCACACGACAGACCTCCTCAACTGAACAAAGGACTCCCCAGAATCTTTATGGATTAAAATATTTCATTTCTCAAAAAAAAAACATAAATCAGTGAGAAAACAATAATTTTGCTTAAATCTAATGCCGGTTGTACACTCTCGCCGAGGCAGGGTTAGACATGTAGGAGGGCGTATCCCTTTCCGGACGATCCCCGCCATTATTTGCCATCCTCAAGGTAGCTTGTGGCCGACTGACTCAACGAATTCACGTCTTTTATTTTTTTAGCGCAGCGAAAACAAGACGAAAGATTGATATGGGGTCGATGTCGAAAAAAGAGTTCCTGCTTTGATGACATATTTAAGTCTTGTAATTTAAAGTACTACATTAGCTAATACAAAAATATGTCGCGCTGAATATTTTTTTACGACGGGGCAAACCAGCTGGGTCCCGCCTGATGTGAAGCAGTTACTGCCCCTGTGGACGCTTGCGACGCCAGGAGCATCACACGCGCGTTGCCGACCCTTTAAGAACCTATTTACTCCCCTCTTGAAGCACCGCATACTGTAGCCCCCGGGGAAAACCTCGAAAATGTTCTTCCTTGAATCCTAAAAAAAAGCAATAAGCAAGTAGTTCTAATTTGGTTCATCAATTCCTAAGTGAACGCCACCCCACTCGTTCCAAACTATGAACTGACCAACCTTGCCTTAAACCCTCGGTACAATCACCGAAGTATTAAGACATCGGGTTGCGAAAACCCCGGCGCGGGCGCCGCCAAGCTCTCAGTACCAAACGAGCCGCGGTCTGCTTGGTCCACACTCCTGCGCCGATGACCTTGGGGTGAGTTGCGCAACTTACTCTTGACCTTGGGAAACGAAAGCCGGTGCGTGCGATTTTTGCGATTATTTGGTTGACCTTAACTAGTGTTCAATGGTACTTATATTGCCAATGTTGGGAAATAATGCCGGCAATATTGCCCATGTTGCTAATTGATAAATATTGCCGGTGATGTTTTGTTTGTAAAAATATTGTTTAGTAAAAACTACATGTAGTATGGGGCTGCAAAAATGCCTGGCCCATTTATGAATGAATTCATTCACAAATGGGCCATGCAATTCTGCAGCTCATTGTACGTATGGATGGATTAATCCTTTTTCGGAACCGGCAAAACAGACTGGTAATTTAGGAAAAGGGTTTCTGAAAAACTAAAACATAAATGTAACACTACTAATGTAACATTACTAGATCTTAATAGTAATTAAGGGTCTAAAGGGTGAATTTAACGTAAATATTTTTAATCTTAGACTTATCGAGATTTCCTGAAATATATTTTAGACTTGCTTTAAGAAACGAAAACTACTCGGCGCTATACATTTTTTTGTCGCTTTTAAAAGCTTTAAGCTTTTCGCCTCTTGCCGCTTTTTGAAAACTACGTTCAGCGAAAACTTAACAAAAGAATTAACTTTCAAGGTCTTTGTTTTAGGTACCTACATTAATGTTATTCATGAACAACATTTTATTATTGTCACCTTTATTTTAATTTTTTGTAATCTGTTCTTCAAGTTTTTGAGTTGTTTACTACTCATAAAATGCGACAAGTGATGGTCAACTGATTTTTTTATTTTTTTCTGAATTTTCTCGCTCTGTGGTTAAAATATTTTCAAATCAAGCAGTTTTACAAGTATTTCCATTTTTTTTTTGTATTTTTAGGGTATTAATGCTGTAATAGTATGGAATAACAAAACTCGTTTTTGTCATTTTTCTTGACAGTTTTTTCTTGAAATGGTGAGTAGCGGAACTACGAGTTATTACATGTAATAATGCTACGTCTAGTAGTTTTTGAAACAAAAATTAAAAATTCAAACTGTAGGTTTCAAATATATACCAATAAATCTCTATAACCCTGTTCTAACTAGTCACATTGATAATATGTTATAAAACATGTTGGATCGTAGAGAAAAAAATCTAAAAGAATCAGCGTTTTTGAACGGATAAGGAGCCTTAATGCTTTTTTTTTGTCCGAAGACGTTTGTGTGATTGTGTGATTTATACTAATCAACTCCACTGCCTAAAGGTTGTCTGGAAGAGATCGCTCTTTAGCGATAAGACCGCCTGTTGTCTACCGTTATTAAAACTATTGTTCTGTATTGTATTTGTAAACTTTTTTGGTGTGCAATAAAGCATTTTGTATTTGTCTATCTGTATTTGTGTGTTGCGCGAGAAATGCGTCGTAGTGCATGGTGACCTCACATTAATGTTTGTGACGTCACTAACGGACCGCACAGCTCGATCAAGGTCGTCACACCAGTGACCTTGACCCTTATAATTGACCTTTATATTTGTTGACATGGACTATTTTAGATGTTAGGAAAGAGTGAGTGAACTCGATTAAATTTTTATAGTTATGGTAATTTATTTATTTATTTATTAGGTGTTATTAATACATTTAATATTCTAGTTTGTTTGTATTTTGTTATGAAAATTAAATAATATATGTGTAATATATTATGTAGGTACCTATTATAATTTTAAGTACCTACTTATTTAAAGTCCAAAATCCATTATGTTGTTGGAACATACGAAACATTTTGACTTAATATGATCCTTACGTTCATAAATATTATGTATTTTTGTTTATTCACATATTCTTTTTCTTATTTTAATATTACGAGACCTTGTGGTATTAACGGTTTCGGTTACTATTTACTGTGTGAGGCCTGTAATAGGCCTGCCCATAAATTTAGACACATTATACTCATTAAACTATACTACATTTGTTCAGCAACTTTGAAAATATCTTGCATTATTTTATTACCTGTAATATATTGTTTATTCAAATATAGATGCAATTATTGGGTAATGTTTGATAACTAGGCGGGTTTTACACTGTCGCCGCGGACGACAAATAGAAGATCGTCCGCACGGAGTTGCGGAGCGTTGTACCATGCGGTTTTTGTATACAAGTCAAGAGTTTACAGTAAAGAACGAAATAAAACTGACTTCAAAGTTTAGAAGGCATAGCTTTATCAGTCCCTTTGTCAGAACTGGACCAAATTGAAATAGGACCACACGGGAAGCACCAGCTTTCAAAGAAAAAAAGAATCATCAAAATCGGTTCACTCAGTCGAAAGTTCTGAGGTAACAAACATAAAAAAGTGCAGTCGAATTGAGAACCTCCTCCTTTTTGAAGTCGGTAAAAAAAAAAAGCCGTATGTTGCAGCGGGTGCGGCGGCATCGGCAGTGTGACAACCGCTTTATTTTCTTGACAGCCAGTGTCAATCACCGCAATGTTAATGGTGGATGACGTACATTGAAAATACTATTCAATTTGTTAGAAATAATAAACATTTACCTGCTTTGTCGCCCACATTTAAACCGCCCATAAATAATAAGAACCATGTAAAACTGTCCTTTATTGGTGGCGAAACAAATGATAATTATTTAAATTTTCTTGAGACATATTTACACTCACGTAAAAATTGTCAGGAACGACCCGACATCTTTGGAACTCGTATGGTATTTAATAAAGTGTTACTAACATTTCGCTCTGGAAAAATGCACTTTTTTGCCGTCTCAATTCAAATCATAACTTGCAGTGCCACCAGAGGTCATAAAATTGTCGACTAACCTACATTTACCTGTTCATTTTGAAATAAAACACTATCACAATCTCATAGATGGCGCTAGACGTCGTAAATGAGTGCTTACGCGTACAATCTGACCAAAAAGAGTAGAAATTAAAAAGTGGCAATACTGTAGTGTCGTCCCCGTTTTCCTAGATTGATTAGAAAGGGACACTACAGTATTGCCACTTTTTAATTTCTACTTTTTTTGGTTAGACTGTACAAACTTTCGCGTTATTTGATACCTAACTTTCGGGACAGAAACGACCCACTGGGCATATTATGGGTAAAAAAAAAACCATTTCGCAGCGGGTGCGGCGGCAGTGTGACAACCGCTTTAGTTTCGTGACAGAGAGTGTCAATCACCGCGATGTCAATAATAATGGTGGATGACGTAAATTGAAAATAATGTTATTTATTCGTGAAAACATAACGTGAGTCAAGGAGCGTTCAAAACGCCTTACTCAAAATATAATAAAATTGGGCAAGTGCGAGCCCGACTCGCGCATGAAGGGTTCCGTACCCATACATATATATAATCTATAACAAGTTTGTTGTATGGGAGCCCCCCTTAAATATTTATTTTATTTTATTTTTAGTATTTGTTGTTATAGCGGTTATAGCGGCGGGTTATAGAAATACATCATCTGTGAAAATTTCAACTGTCTAGCTATCGCCGTTGTTGAGATACTGCCTGGTGACAGACGGACGGACGGACGGACGGACAGCGAAGTCTCAGTAATAGGGTCCCGTTTTTACCCTTTGAACTTTTAAATAATTTAAATAATTATCCTTTGTTTCACCAACTTAAAAAAAGACAGTTTTCAGATGTTACTTATTATTTATGGGAATTATGGGCGGTTTGAATGTGGGCGGCAAAGCAGGTAAATATTTATAATTTTTAACAAATAAATAGTATTTTTGCAAAAAAAAAGTTCATTGGTGAGCTCATTTAGAGCGCTTTATGATGGAATCCTAAAATAAGATTATATTGGTCTAAATTTTGTAACACAAGGGAATGAGCAGTTAAAACGCTCCTGAGCCATACCCTTTTTAGGGTTCCGTAGTCAACTAGGAACCCTTATATTTATTTAAAATAATTACACAACATTACAGTTAGTACTAATGCACTGTGAATTACAAAAATAATTTAACATAACATGTCACATATTAGGTAGATTCAATCACTGAAAAATTACATCCATCCATCGCCTTACAGTACCTTAAACATTCACGACACACAATTATCCAGCTACTTCCAAAAACGTCCAAATCCGATGCTGATGCGAGAAGCGCATAAGGTTTTCGTAAGGCTCGAACTAGAAGAGTGTTTTTCCGCGCTATGGTTCGCGCCTCAGGAGCAGCCAACAGTAGCCGGCAGCGTGGACGAAAATTGAACCTCGATTTAGAGGGGACGAACAATCGGATAACCTGACTGACCAGCTCTGGACAGTCAGAACATCCTCGCAAGATTTTACAAGCGCTGGTCAGTAGCACATAAATTATAGTTTCGCCATGTCCGTCTGTCCGTCTGTCCGTCCGAGGCTTAGCTCCGTGATCATTAGTACTAAAAAGCTGAAATTTGGTATGAGTATGTGTTTATATCACGTCGACAAAACGGTAAAATAAAAACTAAAAAAAACCACGTTTCAAAAAATTATGGAAAAATTCATGAAAAAGAGGCCTTATAAGTACTTTCAATGAAAACTATATTGAACAACATCGGTCGAGCCGTTTTTGAGTTATCGCAAAATTTCATAATATTCTTAAAAGGCCGTAAGTTGACTTCCAGAAGGTAATAAATTACAGTTACTTTGGCGTTTACGACCTTTTTATAGAGCCTGAAATCTTACTCGTAACTTAAGTCTATTGTGAAGGATGAGCAACTACGGAACCCTACACTGAGCGTGGCTCGACATGCTCTTGGCCGATTTTAGTAACGTCTGTTAGCGTAATGAACCCAATGTTTATTGAAGCCGAAAATTACCAATCAATCAGCGATGTTTTTTTTTTCAAAATACGTAAATATTTGGTCCACACATTTTACAAACAATTTGGCCCCTTTTGTAATAACCGGATCAAAAGTGTCAGTTCAAACTAACCTAACCGTAGATAAATCATGTAGTTCACTAACTGTAACACGACACCGATTTCAAAATAACTTTACATGTGAACTTTACCAACTCGCCTATGAAATTAAACAACTTTCAACGTTTCAATATTATACATGATAATATTATACTGTAATCATTATATAATATTAAGCAATTGACTAGTTATAGTTGATCCTACCGGTCGAAACGAATGCTCACACGCAACTTTGGCTCAGTTTGTAGAGACCTGCCTACTGAGCCGGCAGTCCCGGGTTCGAATCCCGGCCAGGGCAAATATTTGTGTGATGAACTCGAATATTTGTGCTTGGGTCATTGTTCTATGTATTTAAGTATATATTTATCTATATAAGTATGTATACCGTCGTCTAGTACCCATAACACCATAAGCCTTCTTGAGCTTAATTTGGGACAAAATCGATGTCTGTATAAAAAAAAAGAACTTAGTATAACGGACCGTCAGTACCCTTACCATGAGGCAGTGACCGTACTCGCTAGCGATAGCGTTAACGATTTTTTGTTGCTGATTCGATTAGCCCTTCGGCTGTTATCGTCGCTTTGTTGTGGTATCGGCACCACGTGTGGGGATTTGTATGGAAAGTTATAGTTCTACAAAATAACCGCTCTATTATTCTCCATATAAAATGTTAGCGCTGTCACTAGCGAGTACGGTCACGTTAACTAATATTAAGGGTACAGTATTATGGAAATACAGCAAAAGACAGCTCCGAATCATAACGGGGGTGTTTACTGGTCACTTTGGGTTCAAAGGACTATTGGCCAAGTTGACTGTCTGACAACACAGATTGTAGAATGTGTGGCGAGGAGGCAGAGACAATGAAGCACATACTGTGTGGATGTCATGCCCTCGCCAGACTTAGAATGAAGGAATTCGGTATATTGGTTACCCAGAACCAAAGGAATTCCAGGCACTACCAACTGGTTCCATCATCCGATATATGAAGGTGGTGGAACAATCCTTTGAGTAGGCGCGATGGGGGTAACTACACAAAAGATCCCATTGGGTCGAAGTGTATCCGCAAGGACCCCTTCCTAATAAGATAAGATAAGACAAGGGTACAGTACCTTTACCATGAGTTTACAGTGACTGTACTCGCTAGTGACTGCGTAAATAATTTGTATGGACAATTGTAGTTCTACAAAGTAACAACAACAACAACAGTACTCTTTATTACACACCTCATAAAATATACAGGAGAAATACAATGCAAGACATTACAATTAGAGGTAAACAACAGGCGGTCTTATCGCTAAAGAGCGATCTCTTCCAGACAACCTTAACCGCTAGGGGCGCTCTACTATTCCATACAAATCGATTACGCTATCGCTAGCGAGTACGGTCACATTAACTCATGGTAAAGTTACCATTGCAATAGCAACCACCAGTATCTTGAGTGTACATAGCGACATTACTATGTGTACATTTTTCATGAAATTTGTATACTAACTGGTATTATTCCTTTTTACTGTTGACTAATTATGGTCGAGTTGCAATGCGTTATCAAATTTACCGAACCGATCAACAAAAACGTTGAAATGCTACTGAACCTATACATGACTACAAAATTTGGAATTCTTAGCATCAATATTGGCTGAGATCTTGTCACTTGTTCCAATTAAAGCTGCATATCTTGGAAACTACTGGTCTTATTTCCACCAAACATAGCTAAGAACCATCTCGACGGACAAGTCTTTCGGTTAAAAACAAACCGCACTCAATTTGGTCCATCCGTTTGGGAGCTACGATGAAATGAAAAATGAAATGAAATAGTTTATTCAGTAAGTAGGCCACAAGGGCACTTTTACAAGTCAGATTGTGAATCTACTGGCATTTAGATAGATAGATAAAAACTTTATTTCATCACCGACACCAACAGTAACATTAAAAGGAGACCTATAAGCTAAACATATTTACAATTAGCAAAGAGAAAACAAACATTAAAGAAAAAAACACATTTCGCAAGAGGAGACCGCTGTTGAGAAGAAAGCCGAAAGAAACTCAACAGTAAGTAATTTTTTCGTAAATAATACTTAAAACAATTACATCACCTTAGTGTTATAACCAATTATGTATGTAAACACTTTATTGTACACAAAAACAGAAATACATTAAAACAAATTAGTTATTACATGCCGCATGTAACATGCGTACACGTAAAGGAGATATATAGATACTCCAAATCAATGTTAGGTGGGAATAAAATAAAAAATTTAACGATCAATTTAAAATATTAAATATACCCAGAGATGTGTCTGTAGATGCCACAGACAAACACACAGACAGATACACATGTTTAACTGGCTTTTAGATAACGGGCTGCATCTCAGACAACTCAATTAATTTCATACTCTCTGTTAAGGCGACTCCGTACGTGGAATGGTGATTTTTAAAGTCCTAAGGCTCGTAATCTAGCCAACGGAAAAATCTGAAAAAAATATATGTTATTTTTGACTATTTCTTCTAAAAAATTATAGTTGGATTTTTTTTTAAAGCAATAATTACTATGGAAAAAATAATGTTGAAATAGGGTCGTTTTCAATTTTCAATTCCCTAAGGCTTCTAAACTACAAATGATATTTACACGGCTCTTTCGCAAGAATATTGACAATTCATTGATCTTTAATCGTATTGTTTAAAAGTTTGTAAAATGTAAATTCGGTCTAATAAAGCATCAAAAAAACTGAATTTCCGCGAGCGCGGCCGTGCCCGGGCTGCGAGCTCAGTGTAAATCTAACCGTCGAAGGGGAAGGCTGTGTCACTTGCTCTCGCGATCCATCTAGTTACGGAAAATTGTTATAGTACCGGATACCGCGGAGGTTCGACCTGTCTTCGTGCGTTTGAAGTGTATTTTAAGAGAGTGTAGTTCGTTTTTTACGACTACGCTATGCGACATAACAAAAAGCACTCATTTTCATATAGAATTAAATGTAACTGTTTTTTTTCGTATTTAGGTATCTATTAATTTTAAGTACTTATAAAAAAAATTGTCATAGCTTAGCATTCCCGGACACATTTGGATACTTAGATATTCTCAGTCATGGGCCCACACCAGACAGGATTCCCAGAAAATAACACTTTTGGTGTGGGTTTTAGGGCCCTTCTCTGTGTAATATTAGAGTACCGTAGGTATTTCGGTTAGTAAACAATTCTGATAATACAGATATTTAAGTACGATAACGTCTAATGATCTTTATTAATTCAACCCTAAGAGATATGAATATCGTAATGCAGAACAAGTATTGTTCGTTTGAATACCATTGTAATATTCGGTAAAACGCTAATTTACGAATACGAATATTTATTGTAAGTATTCACATTCGTTGCGTCACTAGTACAGTACATGACATATGATATAAAAATACATTATCAAAAATTACAATAATTTTCTAGTTCAAGAAGGCAAGTGTAAATAGTGCAAATACCACGCAACAGCTAATAGAACCAGCCGTGGTAAGAGGCAGCATGCCGCCGTTCCCACCTCAACTTCCAAGTGCTCCATTATCGGCTCTTAATCGTAAATCACCTCCGAGCAGCACCGACCATAACACGATAGTCGAATTGGCAACTGGACGTTCAGGAGGCTTTGAGCGTACTTCGTCACCTACTGCGGGTGTGACGAGAGGAACTGCAGCCGCTGGTACCACTGTGCTGGAGGCTTCAGAACGGAGGGTGTATCTCCATCTTTATTACGTCAAACAAGGAACGACCACGGAGCAGGTCCAAGAACATTTAAGAAGTATTTGTGGTAGCGATGAATGTACCGTACAAGCGCTCAAATCACGCGGGAACTATGCATCTTTTAAGATATGTGTACCATCTAAGCTGGCGGAGCGTATAATGGCAGGTGAAAATTGGGAACAGGACATATGTGTGAAACCCTGGCAGAATTTTCGTGCCAAAAGTGAGCAAAAATAATATGGAAAAAAAAATAACTATTTACTATCAAAACGTCCGTGGTTTAAGGTCAAAAACGGTATTATTCTTTAATAACATACTCATTTGTTCAAACGATCTCATTGCACTAACAGAAACTTTTTTAACTAGCTCAGTTAGCGACGCAGAGTTGTTCCCCCCCGGGTATACTGTGTTACGCAAAGATCGCGCGGGTGATGCTGGGTGGGGAGGTGTACTGTTAGCTGCGCGCAACACTTATACCCTGCGTTCGGTTACCGATATTGAGGGAATAAATGATAATATGGAACTATTATTAGCATTAGTCGAATGGAAAAATTTATTTTTTTTATGTGGTGTGGTTTATTTACCCCCAAATTATAGTGACGAACAGTACCTATGTGTCTTAGCATGTCTTGAAAGAGCTGTATGTATATATTCGGAATTGGACGTTATTTTATTGGGAGACTTTAACCTTAATTCATGCAGTGTCAATGTTAAAAGTAAGTTCTCTATTTTTATGGAATTCTGCAAATTTCACCAGCATAATAATATTTGTAATGGGCACGGTAGCCTATTGGATCTGGTATTGAGTGGGTGGCGACCTGAGATTGTAACCGTAACAGACGAGGTGGAACCGTTGGTACCGGCTGACGGGTACCATCCGCCGCTCGAAGTTGCACTTGCTCTACCTCGAGGACATCCGCCTTCGCCGATGTCGACTTTCCCAGTCAATGACTCGCTAAATCCTGAATTTAATTTTCGTAAAGCCGACTTTCAGCAACTCTACGCCAACCTGTCCGCTATTGATTGGCGTGGTGTGACTGAGTTAGATGATGTGGATAAAGCTACGGATATTTTTTACTCAAAACTAGAGGAATGTATCACGTCATGTGTGCCTTTCAAAAGGCGAAATGGGCATAAGCCTAGCAAATACAATTATCCTACATGGTATACTCCCGAAATAATTAAAACAATTAAAGACAAGTATTTTCACTTAAAAAAATACAAACAATTGGGTTTAGAATTCAACAAAGAACTTTATAAATACTATAGAAGGTGCGCGAAGACCCGCATTAGAGCAGCTTACGCGGAATATATTTGTAACATTGAACGTGATATCAGCGAGGAACCAGCAAAGTTCTGGAATTATGTTAAGAGCAAACGCAGAGATGTACGTCAATGTTGCGAATATAGCTACAAAGATCGGACTGTTATGGGACAGGCGGCCGCTGATGCGTTTGCCGAGTATTTCAGCTCCATGTTCTTGCGCGAAGTACCGCGGTTGGATGCAGAGGCGGCCGCATGCAGCTCTGGTGCGGATGCGACGCGTGTGGCTATCGATGGTGTCAGTGCATCTGAGATAAGACGGGCGGTTCGCAGCCTTAAACCACGCTCGGCTCCGGGGCCGGATGGCATCCCACCATACCTTGCCAAAGACTGCGCGACTTCTTTCGAGGAACCACTCCTTCACATATTTAATTTGGCCTTGCAGCAAGCTAAGTACCCCAAATGTTGGAAGGTATCCTGTGTCACCCCGGTCCCGAAGGGCAAAGCTGAGTCTGATATAGCACAGTACAGGCCTATAGCAGTCATGTCAGTTTTCGGGAAAATATTCGAAACCGTGATAGATTCTTGCATTAATAAGCAAATTGGGTTTAATCTTAATGAAGCCCAGCATGGTTTTCGTGGTGGCAGATCTACAACCACAAACCAAATTTGTTTTGTCGACTATGCTACTGCGGCAATAAGTCGTCGTAATCAAGTTGATGTAGCATACTTTGATTTTAAAAAAGCTTTCGACTTGGTTGACAACGATTTATTGCTGCAAAAATTTGCAAAGTTAGGGTTCACACCTAAACTGCTTCAGTTTTTCGCTGATTATCTCCGTAACCGCAGTCAGTACGTGAAGCTTGCAGGATGTCAGTCAAAGCCATACTTTACGCGATCAGGGGTAAGCCAAGGTAGTGCGCTGGGGCCAACTCAATTTCTGATAATGATTGATGATCTACCTAACGTTATAAGTTCAGCCGTATGCCTTTTGTATGCGGACGACCTAAAGCTTTGCCTGGAGGTGGGGTGTAGGAGCGATTGTAATAGTCTACAGCGTGACATTGATGCCGTGGCTGAGTGGAGCGATGTTAACAATTTGCACTTCAATACATCCAAGTGCAAAGTCATGACGTACTCTAGGGCTAGGGCACCCATCACTTACGGCTACAGTCTCCAAGGCGTTCAGTTGGAACGAGTAGATGGAATTCGTGATCTGGGGTTGACCATGGACGCTCACATTAATTTCCGACAGCACATTACCAACATTTGTAAAAGCGCTTCTAAAACCTTAGGCTTTATTATTAGGATGAGTTCACAATTTAGAAATGTTAGAACAGCAGTAATATTGTACAACGCATATGTCCGCAGTAAACTCGAATTCGGTGCGATAGTATGGGATCCCTACGAGTACAAATACATTAGCATGATCGAAAAATTACAAAAAAAGTTCGCAAGGTATTTGTACAGTAGGTCTTATGGCTATTACCCGTATCTTTACCCGTCTCGTTTTGTCTCAGGGATGGTGGGGCTCAACTCACTAGAACTGAGGCGGAAACTACTTTTGTTGGTACATTACCATGGAGTTGTACACAACAGAGTTAGGAATTCATCCGTATTGGAGCGAATGGGCCTGCATGTACCAGTAATGCGGACGGTGTCGGACGCCGTGAGCGCGCTGCCGCCGCGGCGCCGCCGCCGCCTGTTTGCGTGGCTGCGTGCGCGTACCCGCCAAGCCGACAATGCGCCTACGCCCCGAGCACTGGCCCTGTTCAATGTGATGGCTGTCGAGGGTCATGACGTTGATGTTTTCGCGGACAATGTTGGTGAATTTTGCAGAAAATGCCTCTATAGTTTAAATATTATTTTAATAGGTTAATTCGCTTTTTATTAATTGTTTTGCTGGAATTTAATAGCATAGTGTTTTCCATTTATTAATGACATGACATTGTTTATTTCCGGACATTGATATTATCGATATTATTTCTTAATGTGATTATTTGTTATTCTTTCCTAATTTATTAATAGCCTTTGCTGTTTTTATAATTATTTGAATGAGATTATTATTTTAATGACATTATTATTATTTTCTTTTTTAATGTATACTTATTGTTTTTTTTCTTTTTTTGGTGTCTTAGATATAGGTAATATAATGGTCGCATGTAAACGATTTGGTGCAAACACTGTAAGTTTATATTGATATAAATAAATAAATGATAAATGATAAAGTGACAATCTGGGCATGAGGGCTTATTTATGTAAATATAGTCGGAATACATATTTGCATCAATAAATTTCCCACTTCATATTTAAATCTAAATGAGCGTTAGTAATTATTGACATATCCGCCGGGCCTAGCTAGACATACCTAGCCTGGCCATAAGTTCTGTTCCAATTGTTTACCGTTTATAAAATAAAAACCTGATTTTTATTACATATCGTTTAAAAGCTATATATTAATGATCGGATTACAGTTGAATTAATAAAAAAATATATAACTTTATTTAGACTCATCGTAATGCCCAGACTTGATTTTTGACTAATGCTCAGAATTTTTCTCTCTAAGTTTGCCAGAGGGCAATGAAACGATCTTGGATCAAATTAATCGATCGCGGAAGGAACGCCAAAACCCAAATAGCTTACGTAACTCAGACAACCGCTAAACTAAAGTAGGGCTGACACGTTTGCCGCATGTCAACCGATCTGCAGATCAAGAAATCTACACCCACCCAATAAAATTCGGAAATAGAATTAGGTAAAATTATCTAAACGACACGTTTCCCGAGAAATTAGTCAGGTAAAATAGTATAATCTATTACACAACAATCAACACAGTTAACAATATATATGTGCATGCTCATTTTATAGTCAGGTAAATATATAAATGTGCATAAATTAGCATGAAATAAATCAAGAAAAATTATCTAATCGCCTTTGTAGGAAATATTTCAGACATGAAAAGCTATTTATCGTACAATAAAACCTCACGATTAATGTTTTAATTACAGAAAAATATTTATTTTCAAACATTAAAATTAATGAAGTGACATTTAAAGTTCTCTAAGACAAAAACTTATGGTCCAACTACGCAAATACAAAAAAAAAACTGCTTTAGGAATTAAAGATTTATTCATCAGATATCACGTGAAATTTCAATTTTATAAATTTTTATGTGTGATCTGCTGAAAGATTTCCAGTAGTTCTAGACCAATGTATGGTAGCAAACGATAGCTATGACTAATGAGAACAGCACAAGAGTTCTCAAGACTGCAGTCACTCGGTACTCATTAAGGAATTTTAAATCACGAACTACGTGAAATTTCAAGTTTTACAATTGCAATGAGATAATATCCTATCCTAACAAGAATAACAAAACTACCTACAACTCTGTGTGGTATAAGTGACGTCTCGTAAGACACTGTTTGAGTGAGATGGCGTTTGGGTCCATCAAGCGAGTCCAAAGTAATGCCTTAGCGCCACAGACACAGATTTACGCCGCAGATGGGCCTAACGGCCTTTATAAATATATTGAATTACTACTAAATGTGTGATATTTTATAAAACAGAACCGGTAAATTTGTCTAACTACCAATTTAACGAAAATATTTGTTTTTCAGTACATTCTATGCGACAAATACGACTCAATTGTCATTCAAGCAATTCAAGATAAACGACAGTAGTCGATCAAAGTCATATTAGGTAAAAAAGGATAAGCGACAATGGTTTCATAGTATCAAAGCAGGTAAATTTGGATAAACGCCAATAGTTAAGATAGACAATCAGGTAATTTATCTATGTTATTTTTTTTTATAGAATCTTATATCGATTCTGTTTAATAATGTGGAAATACCACATTTTTACTTTTTGGCTAATGCGCATAAGCATTTTAAACACACATGACATGACACAGAGGGCGCTCCAGTAGCGAAGAATTATGGAATCAAAGATTTAGTGTGATTGACGTAACGATATGATAGCTCAGTTGGTAGAGCACTACGCCGGAAAATTAGGGTCGCAGGTTCGAGTCCTGCTTACATTGCAGTGGATCACATTCAATTTTTCTTTCATAATTTACCTTTATGTTAATTTTATCATAAAGACATAGGTAAAATGCCTCAAACGACATTAAAATATATTTTACGATCAGATAAAAACAGTTAACCAACAAGTGCAAGGTTAGTTGCAATAAAGAAAATTATCCAAGTTGTTTGATCTGTTTTGACAAATAAGTAAAAAAGCTCTAAGGTTCATTATTATGCAAAAAACTTTTTATGTTATCTCCATTTTGCTAAAAAAAACTCAAAAATCAAGTCGTTTAGTAGAAAAAAAAGTAGAGATTCTCTAAATCACCGACGGGATAAGCGACACAAAAGTCGTCAGACAGATGTATACGAGACCCAACCCATTCGATGCAGAAAAATCTGCCGATCCCAACAGTGTGTATAACTCAATATCCCCAAAAATGTCGCTTAGATAAGTTCTCCTTTCCAGCATCGGCATATTTTGACACTCTAGTAAATTAACATTTATAGGGTATCCATTGACCTTGAACATTGAAATTAGCCAAAAAATTCGTCTAGTAAAATATCGTCAATATCAACAAGTATAGGGGAAAATCTGAGAACATTACTAATGTAGTCATAAAAAACTATCACTGTTTATAAGTAGGTAAAGGACGTAAATCCGTTTTCCAACGGTAAAGTTGAGTTTGTCGCTCTATTATTTATAGTTTATCTTTTCATTAGAGCAGCACGACCCGGGGGATAAAGCTGTACCTCCACTACTACTTATGTTAAAATATCGGTTCATCCGCTGGGTCACGATATGATTTATTTATTAAAAAACGGTATTTTTTATTTCTGCATGATTTTATACGTATAATCAAGAATCTTGTCGGCATTTTAACTATTTTTGGTAGGTACCTACACATACAAAAGAAACTAAAAATTATTTTTCGATGCGAGACTTCCAAATGGCCAATTTCACTTATTTTTTTGGAAAATAGCTTTAACGCATTTTATTTTTAATATTCTACTGTAGTGGGTAAATAGATATTTAGTAATCCGCAATAATTATATCATTGTTTAAATGATTTATTTTACTTCGAGATTTTTCAATGCCTTTAAATATTATACCTATAAGGTTTGTTGATCTTCAACTCTCGCTCGGACTATGCGAGTGTATGAAGCTGCTTGGACGCCACTCAACGAGATTATGAACGAAGTAATGTTCCGGGGGCGCACGGTCGGCGGGGGGAATAACGTTAGGCTCCGCCCAGATCCTCAAGGACGTTGGGATTAGGAGTCGCCTTAATGGTACCTACGCCTACGGACGGAGTAACCTTCGTGGAAGTGTCCAACTGTCCACGCGTTGCGTCAGTCGCAAATTTCGACACCGGCACACCGGTTGAACGCTCGCTTCTTAATCTGCGTTAAAACATGGCCGCAACTGGACCAGAGGAATGCGACTTAGGAATTGAGCATTCTTTCTAGATATTTCGATTAAGGAGGGTTACAGCTGCCGGCTAACTTCTTGAGCATAACCTTGACTGCGCAGTAGCCGATTTACGTACAAATGTACACCCCAGGCCAAAAGTATGGAAACAAAGTTTGTTCCAATAATTATTCCTTGTATAAAATGTTAGTAACCGTTAGGCCACCCAAAAAGAAAAAAAATAGAACATCCACTTTTAAAACATTTGCATGTTGTAAATATATATATATTTTATACTTACCAACTCCGGGACAAAGTGCATGACGTCGTATTTTTATTGCCTTTCTACAAAATGTTGCACTGGCAATATTCATAAGCAGAATGTGCGTTATTGACTTAAAATGTTTACAATTATTTTTATATTGTGATTTTGTAAGTTATTCCGTAAGGAAATCACAGGTTTGTATAATAATATAAGCTTGTTTCCATACTTTTGGCCTGGGGTGTACATGCGCAGATCCGCCATTTTTGTTCAAAAAGTTTGCCGGCAACTATAATCTGATGTACCTACATTTGAAATGAAAGGAAATAATTTATTCAGTAAGTAGGCCACAAGGGCACTTATAACGAGTCATATTGTGAATCAACCGTCTCCCAAGAAAAGAAAAGACCGCTGTTGAGAAGAAAGACGAAAGAAACTCAACAGTAACCCACGTAGCACACAGGTTGCACAAGTGCTTATACACCCCTCATACGACTTATTTCAGCTGTGTAAGGGCTGAATAAGCTCTTATATCGCATGTGTGCTACATGGGAAGTCATATTGTCGTAAATGATACATAAACAATCAATTCTAACGAAGCGAACGAACCGTTCGAACGAATTCAACTTTCGCGCCCATGTTCGGTTAGTACCATACACTCCAGTTTTTAATTAGGCGAACTAACTTGACAGTTCATTGCACACGAATGTTACCACAGTTTCGCTAGTGTTGTTGATATCGATAATTAAAAAAACCAGTTCCTACCAGAGGTTTAGTTAAACAGCATTAAAAAAAGTAGACATTACGTATTTCATAAATTTTGAATTATTGTGTTTGAAATCTAACTAATAATTTTATAACACGAATCAATAATAAAAAACGGCTGCTATTAAAATACTTACATCGAACGAACTTTATTTTAGGACATCGCTAAGAACGCTGTCCGCCTTTTTGTTTTTTTGACAGTTTCATAGTACTATCGAATACACTGATAACTGTACATTTTTAAACGAATATAAACCTTATTACAACATAATTAAGTGTCTATGGGTGTATTGTTAAGGTTATATCGGCATATTTGTATCAAAATAAACCAATCACTATTTATTTTTTTCTATTTCTGACAACACTTTCGGCTGTCAAGTTAGTTCGCCTAATTAAAAACTGGAGTGTAGACATAAGTTAAGTCGAAATTTAAATTCGTTCGAACGGTCATAACTATAAAAAATTTAAGTGGGCTATCTTAGGAACAGGGCCATCTTTGACGCAAGTACTTACCTTATTTATGTAATATGTTTAATGACGCGGCTGGCTCGGTTTGTAGAGATTTGCCTACTGAGCCGGCGGTCCCGGGTTCGAATTCCGGCCAGGGCAAATATTTGTGTGATGAATTCGAATATTTGTGCTTGGGTCGCGGTTGTTCTATGTATTTAAGTATATATATTTTTATATATAAGTATGTATATCGTCGTCTAGTACCCATAACACAAGCCTTCTTGAGCTTAATTTGGGACTAAATCAAATCGATTTGTGTGAGGTTGCTGATATTTATCTAATTACATTTGAAATTTGGATTCTGCCATCCTGCTCATTCTACTATTATTTGGCAGCAAATTAGAAAGGGATAAAATTTAGACTAACCTTTAAGATTAGTATTCGACATAAAGTTTTACTAAAGTAAATCTGGTTCAATTTCAGAGTAAAACATGTGAAAAACCCGGCCAAGTGGAGGTCTGAATTGCGCACCGAGGGTTCCGTACTAACTTTCACTTATCCCATCATAATTGAGCTGGTTGAGTTAAGTTTGCATACAAACGAGGTGCAAACTTAACGCAACCGAGTTCTCCAAATATGATGTTTGAAAAGGACTACCTATATTTTTTATGATTTTATTACAAATGTATAGTTTTCAGATTTTTTAAATATTTGTAGTATGTGACGATATCACTTGCCAAATTTCATAGTTCTAGGTCATCGGGAAGTACCCTACCTATCATTTTGATTTCCTTGAGAGTGTCGAAATGTACGTTTTTTGCGACATAAGCGGCTGTATCTTTTTTTCACGTTAACGTAGAAGTTTTATTTTTTCACAGCTTCAAGGGACCGTAAACTTGAGTATATGGTGTTTATTTCAACTCGATACCTCCACGCGTTCTCGAGATAAAGGGTCTTGACAGACAGACAGACGGGCGGACAACAAAGTGATCCTATAAGGATTCCGTTTTTTCCGTAAGAGTACAAACGCAGTGCGATGATTTCACGAATGTCCCACATCGTAGGTGTTGTTACCATAAATATGCGATCTGGGGCTTTACGAATTACCGCCCGTGTTTTGTATAAAGTTGTACGTCTTGCCTAGGCCAGAAACTGGGATTTTCTCCCCCGGGTAGCGGGCAGAAAATCTCACTTACGGCCTAGAGTGACGTAATTGGCATAACTATATTTTTTTTGTCGAGTCTGTTCACTTGCAATATCATTTTTAAGCAAACTTTAAACTTATTGCATACTTAATCGTACATATCTAAACATAATCATCTCAATGCTCCTATAGATACCTAACGGCATTTACAAAGTTAAGGTATTCGTAGATAATAGTATGTTCATTGAATTAATATTGGGAAACTGACTGGTTGGATCACGACAAGTCACGCTTTAGGTTTAAATGCTTGCATCTTTGGAAAGGAATACGACGAGTATGTAGGAATTAAATTTAAGAGGCCTGATTTCTTTTAAAATGCTGATTGTTTTAGACATTTTTCTCTATGATCAAACATGTTTCTTAACATATTATTGATGTTACTACCTAGAACAGGGCTATTGGGATTTATTTGCGTATATTTGAAACCTACAATTTGAATTTTTTATTGATAATTTTTGTTTCAAAAACTACTCGAAATTGACAAAATTCACGCGAAAAATTCGTTTTTTAACTTATTTTCGACTGCATGCAATGAAAGCATGAAATAGCTATGTTACTACTACTACCTAGAACTCGGGGAAAACTATTATTCACTTCAAAAATATGGTTGAAATTATCAATATATTTGTCATAATATGAAAAAAAATATATTTAAGAGTAATAAGGCCTCTTAAAACATCCAAAGCAGCACACAAGCTGCATAAGGGGTTATACAGGCCCAACAAAGACAACTAATTTAAGCTGAATAAAGGCTGTACCAGTGATGACGTACGGAACAGAAACGTAGTCTCTTACTGTGGGCCTTATAAGGAAGCTCAAAGATGCACAGCGCGCTATGGAGAGGGCTATACTCGGTGTTTCTTTGCGAGATCAAATCAGAAATGAGGAGAACCGTGAACGAACAAAAGTCGCTGATATAGCCCAACGGATTAGCAAGCTGAGTAGCAGTGGGCGGGGCACATAGCACGTAGAACTGACGGCCAATGGGGCAGTAAGGTTCTCGAATGGAGGCCACGCACCGGCAAGCGCAGCGTAGGACGTACACACACAAGGTGGACCGACGACCTGGTAAAGGTTGCAGGCAGCCGCTGGATGCAGGTCGCTTCCAACCGGCCGATCTGGAAGTCACTGGGGAAGGCCTATGTTCAGCAGTGGACGTCCTGTGGCTGAAATGATGATGATGATGAAAGGCTGTATAACCGCTTATGCAACCGCTGTGCTACTTGGGGTAAAGGTAAAATGTTATAGAAAGCATCTGTGATGAAAAAATTTCATTTGATGATACTCACAGTGTTATGCAACTGTCGGGCCTATTTTTGACCGTAGTTCGGGCAGACCGCAGAAAATAATGATCACTCCAACTCGTTTTATAGTAACTTAAGTACTGCTTTTAGGGTTCCGCTGTCTGCCCGTTTGTCAAGACACTTTTATCAGGTACGCGTGGAGGTATCAAGCAGAAATTGATATCGAAATATATAAATAAATATTGGACAACCTCACACAAATCGATCTAGTCCCAAATTAAGCTCAAGATGGCTTGTGTTATGGTAGACGACGATATGCGTACTTATATAGATAAATATATATCTAATACGCACGTCTGCTCCCAAGTAGAATACAGATTGCATAAGCGCTTAAACAGCCTTGTACAAGTTGTACAGCTAATTGAAGTTGTGTGAGGGCTCTAGAAGCGCTTTTACAGCCTTTTTATAGCTAATTGAAGTTGTATGAGGGCTCTAGAAGCGCTTTTACAGCCCATATATAGCTATTTTATGTTGTGTACGGCTGTAGTTATAAGCGCCTAAGCAGGGTGTGTGCTATACTTGGGCTATCCTAGGAACAGTGAAAAAAATAAACTTCTAACCCAACGTAATCTAAACATAAGGCCGTTTATGCTCCATTTATTATTACACTTATTTTTTTGAAGTTCACAAGGGATTGAAAGTCTATAGCAGATTTCACGTTGACCTGAAATTATCAAATTTGGTAAGAAGTTATGCAATGTAGCACAAGCAAATTAGGATCTCATTCGAAATCCGTAAATTAACAGTTACGTCATGAAAATATTACTTTTTTTATTGGTCTCTTATAGTCTGGTTTCTATTACTACAGCGCAATCTAGCACTGCACCTACCTATGACTACGCCTGTCTGTCAAGAGCATACCGATGAGAAAGAGATAGACTGGGCCATAATTCCATCCCATGTAGCAAACAGCTTATAGCGCCATTACAACTCTACTTTAAGCTGTATAAAGGCTGTATACGTGCTTATATAGCCCGTGTGCCACTTGGTATATTGTTTATATCTCTTCGATATCTCGGAAAGATACCCAGTGTATCCTAGTCGCGATAGGTTTGCGCCTAATTTAACAGCGAAGCCATAGATTTCAGACGTAAACTTAACTTGACGGGGTAATAACGTGAAATGTCAGATTATGCAGCCAGAATCGCAAACATCGCACGTTTTACTGAAGTAAAGGCGATTTACCGGAGATATCACTTATTTGGCGATCTCAAATTACACTCGAATTAGCGCCCTGGTTTCTAGCTGTAAAACTACAAGGGTTCGAAAATGTTCTAAATGGCTTCGAGAATGGTACGACGTGCCGGCGCGCGCGTTTGCTCGACTTGGCGGGGGCACTACCGTGCCCCCAGACCTATGCTTAACATCTACGCTCTTCGTCAAAATACATACTTTGTATCTTAGAATAACTGGGACACTAAAATTACCGATATCTGTAGACAGGAAGTTCAATGTTGCACATGTTAATATTTAAAATGAGATAATGCTTAACTGGAACTTGTCTTCGTACCTACGTAGTTTTCCGGAATTGTAACCATACCTATTCTGTCGTTAGAATACTCAAAAGTCAGTTATATTTCCTCTTAATTCCTACAATGCAATTCATAAAGTATAAATTTTAATAGCTACATTTTTACTGCTTGATCTCAATTTCTTCGAATCGGGTGAGTAAATAGCATCAAGCAACAGCTATTACTTGTACCTACAGCAAAAAAGTACAATGTAATAATGGCCATATGGGTATAGTCGAATACCGGCCAATTATACATTAAACAATGACCTTGACTCTACGCACAAATAAATAAACATTGCGTGACCTTGACACACTATTGACCCGTCCGACGCGATATAACGCGAGTAAATCTGCATTTCTGAGGTATTTTTGTGTGTCAAGTGCTAAAGAAATGAATCCCCAAAGAAATAATGTTTTAAGAAACTTACTACAGCCCTTATCTGACTTATTACAGTTGTGTAAAGGCTTAATAAGCGGCGGTATAATAATTTTCGGCGTGATGCGAGTTAAAGGAAATTTTAACCAACAGATGGAAACCGGCTGGCATGGCGCCGTTCGCCCATACAAAACAAATGACGATCCTGCATCACGCTATTAATATTTTTCTCTAGAAAACGGATTTTCACAATACAAATCTAGAATTTTATAATAGTATAGATGAAGAGGAAATACTATTGCTAATTTTTCATACAAATCGAGGTTTCGTTCTCATTTGTTTCCTCATACAAAACTTAACCAATTTTTACGACATTGTAGGAACTGAATGGCGAGGAAATGTTCTGTCTGACCGTTTAGATTTTTGCGCAAATTATTATATAATATGTCCACACCGTCCACTTTATCTGCTTAGCCCAATGGTTGACTGGTAGAGAATGCCCCATGGCATTAAGTCCGACTTTTGTATGATAAGTTCTTTCTTTTGTGCAATAAAGATTAAATAAATAAATATGGTCCATTTACGACGGAACTATTCCCAAAAACAGACGTCTGGTACACAAATTTGATAATAATAAGCGCAAAAATCCGATGACACAACATTTCCTTCCCATTTAATAAAACAAAAAAAAATTGTACAACCCAGCTACGTTAAGTTTGGACCTCATTTGTATCCGACGCCATGTTTACCAGGTGCAAACTTAACGTAAACTGATAGTATAGAAAATGGAGTAGTGATGGTCTTAAGTATGTCTAGACAAAAATACGAGGGTGAATCAAAAAGTCCTTAGAAATAGGGTCAAAAACAAACGAATATCATTTTTTTTTTTTTACTTTTCAACATAATTTCCTTCTTGTTCTATACATTTATTATACCGTTTTTCAAGTTTTCTTAATCCATCATAAAAAAACGATTTTTCTTGAGCCTCAAAAAACTCCTCTACGGCACCCATGACCGCGTTGTTGTCGTCAAATTTAGTTCCGCGAATGTGCTCCTTTAGTTTCGGAAACAAGTGGAAATCACTAGGAGCTAAGTCTGGCGAGTAGGGCGGATGATCAAAGATCTCTCAACCAGTTTGGCGGATTGCAGTGAGAGCCAGTTCTGATCGATGAGCCGGAGCATTATCATGGTGAAAAAGCACTCCCGCACTCAATTTTCCTTGGCGTTTTTCTTTGATTGCTTGACGCACTTTTGGTATCAAATCGCTGTAATAGGCACCTGTAATGGTTTTTCCTTTGGGTAGATAATCAATAAAAAGGATTCCTTCTGCATCCCAGAAAACTGAGGCCATAGCTTTACCTGCTGTCGGAAATACTCTAAATTTCTTTATTGGAGGGGAAGATGGCCGTTTCCAGGACATGCTTTGCTTTTTTGTTTCAGGGTCAAAATGGTGAACCCATGTCCCATCGTCCATTGTTACGAAACGACGATAAAAAGTGTCCGGGTCATGCATGATTTTCTCTAGATTCCGCTTCGAAACTTCTAAACGCATGACTTTGTTAGCCTGCGTTAACATTCGCGGAACCCATCTTGCTGACACTTTTTTAAAACCCAAAACATCGGTTAGTATTGAATGTACGCTACCAAACGAAATCTTTAGAGTCTCTGCTATGTATTTAATTGTTAGTCGCCGGTCGTCCAAAACCATTTTCTCAATTTTTTCAACGGTTTTTGCGGTAACTGAGGTAGATGGCTGGCCGGAGCGGGGGTCGTCTTCGCAGCTAGATCTGCCTCTTTTAAACTCGGCAACCCAGAAAGCGACGGTGGAATAGGGTACAGCACTAGTGCCTACGGTTTGCTGAATATCGAAAAAAAATTCCTTGGTAGTCATTTTTTTCATACACAAGTACGTTATCACGGCTCATTTTTTTTTTCCATAATGGGACGTTTTAGTCGACTTATTTCGCAAAATATTGATTTACCATTTAACGGCGGGAACAATTCGAATGAAACCAACTGTCAAATATTACGTTATAATGACAGTTCAAAATAAAATAAAAACTTAATTTAAAAACTTTTTATAAACAGCCAGTTCTAAGGACTTTTTGATTCACCCTCGTACCTACAGAAGGTATTTGTTGTCTGTACATATTAGTCAGTAGATTTTGAACCCTGACACTCGAGGAAGTTGAAAATATGCGTTTAAGATATCTACTAAATAAGTATAAGTAATGTTACCTACTGTTTTTTGCTACAAGATAATTGTACACCACTGACGCAAACATTCACTATTTTATTGTTATTTCCTTATATTCGTTTTTTTTACATGTAACGTCTTATTTTAAACGTCACAACTGTCACAAAACGAGTGTTTAGTATTCATAATTTTTGGAAACAGAATCAACAACATAACACACTTATTTACACCCATTTTGATCAAGCGAACAATATTTTCTGTCACCTAAGTGATGTGACAATCTGCAGTAGGTACCCTAATAATATGTCCCCAAGAAAAATATTAGGCAGTCAGTCGCGCCACTGCTCCGGCTTTACAAAAACACTCTAGGGTGCTCTGTGTCGGCACGTGTCCTAACCAGCGAGAGCTCTAGCCTCAGCTATCTCGCGAACCTTCAATCGGCGGTCTGCCAATATTAGATCGTGGATTTTTTTGACATTTTCGTCCGTAGTAGCCGCTTTTGGGGCCCCTGGCCGTGGCTCATCAAAAAGCAAAAACCGACGTGCGGCCACGATTCTTGACGGTCGCCATCGAAGGAGCGGTCTTTAATTTCGCTGCGCGTTTTCCCTCCAAAGAACTAGAACCACAGAACGATATAGCTGTTTTTCCATTTTTGTAAAATCGATCGACACGCTCGCTTCCAAAGGCTATGAAAACAAAACAAATTAAGCTAATTGACTGAAAATTTGACAGTACGTTCCAAAAAAAATATACTGCACGATGATAAAAATTATGTGTTACAGCAACTGGTGCGGTGAGGCTTAGTATTTATTGAGTATTCACTCGTCATCGACATACTGCGATTCCATTGTTTATCTTTACTAGTGACCCGCCCCGGCTAGACACGGGTGCGATGCTGATAAAATATGCATGTATGACTATTGAATCACACTATCTATTAAAAAACTGCATTAACATCCGTTACGTAGTTTTAAAGATCTAAGCATACATTGGGACAGACAGACAGCAGGAAGCGACTTTGTTTTATACTATGTAGTGATGATAATACTCATTTTAGGCAGTTACATCGCCTGAATTAAACTAAAGTTTTTTTTTATATATGTAACTATGTATTTCAGAAATGCCTTGGTTTTATTACTGTGATGCTGTCGTAACTTATTTGTATTTTGTCAGCCCAAGTTATTGGCATGTTCAACCTTTAAACTACAACGCAATTGAAGTACATTTAAATAAACAAATTAGTAATAAACAATGGTAAGTAAGATGTGAACATTGAAATAACCATAATTATTATTCCTCCGTGAAACCAAAAAAGGTACTGAACCCTTACTATGAGTTAACGTGACCGTACTCGCAAGCGACTGCGTAGACTATTTGTATGGAGATTGTAGTTCTACAAATTAACCGCTAGGGACGCTGTACTGTTCTCCATACAAATGTTTCGCAGAAAATTATTTTACGGAACGATATGTTTCGCATAATGCTTATTTCGCATAGTTGTTATTCCACGGACACTACTTCTCTAAATAGTTATAAAATAAACCTAATCAAACCTGCCCTAAAGTCTGTACTTTTAGGTTTTTAAAATAACGTGAACAAACCATTAAAAGGGTTGTTTATAAGATAACGTTTGGTTCCTGTTAAATTTTTTATATTATAAAATAATTGACCTCTCTACTGCAGTCCGTTCCATTTAAATAACATGTGTTATCGCTTCATTTTACCGAATATATACAAATTCACGAATACAAACATATTTTTATCACATTAAATAAATATATATATTTTTTTCTCAGTAAACCGTCAATAAAAAGTACCCAAATTTGCAGAGGTTTAAACGAATGCACATGCTGCATTATACTGGAATGAACACGACTAAAATAGAAAGTCACAGGTTTAAAGTTAGCAACACCTACTTTAGTTGATTTTTAACTTTGTCGGTTTGACATTCGCCATTGCTTGCTGTCAGCCCCGGTTTGTTTGTTTTTTTTTTAAATACCTGAAAGTACTGACTATACTCTAGGACTAGGATACACCAAAACAATTTTAAATATATTTCCCATTTCAGCTAAAGACATTTTCCGTCAAATGAGCATTTTGCGGAACATAATGAATAATAGGAGATACAGCGCCTAGGGGCGGTTACTTTATAGAACTGCAATTCTCCATACAAATCCTTTACGCAGTGCAAGTGGGTTACAGTCACGTTAACTTATGATAAGGGTACAGAAAAGTATTAGTATCCTAATGACATTGTTCAGTGTAAACAAAGTCGTGGGTTGTGGGCAAAAAGCTAAACAATATTTGCGTAAAGATTTTTTAATAAACAAGTAGGTACCTATTTTTTAGGCGCCGTAAACAATAAAATAATAGGTACCTACAGAAAATACGCAATTGCATCTGGCTATGGCACGTACACCCAAAATGAATAATTAAAAACCGAAAAAACGTTACTTCTTCGTCACGTGATTCAAAACAGTGGAAACTTAATTATATATAGAAAACAAAACCTGAATATTATCAGCAAAGCAAAAAAACAAAAGTCACCTCTAGAAATATAGGTATGTTACTTTATAACACACGTTATTTCAATTTTCAAAAATTCAAATATTTATTTGCCAAGAATACAGTTACAAAAGTGTTAAATACAATTAAAATATTATGTATTCAGCATACAGGCTAGGGTGGGTCACTTTTGTATGGGAAAAAAATTAATACTTTTATTTCTTTAGGCATAGCAAAAAAAATTTAGCTCATAATAATATAAACTAAATACCAAAATTGCATTGTAATTTATGTTGATATTTTTTCTCCGGATCTATTTTTAAGTTAGTATAGAAATGCCCATATTAAATTTAATGAGCGTTATGAAGTCTGGTTTTATTATTTTAAAGGCCCAATATTTTTATGTATTTTTATTCTGAGTATAATAAGGAGGGCATCACAAAACGAAATACAACAAAAAAAATATACAAGGCCACTTTTTTTTTCGTGTTCCATACATTAGGAACTTTTTTCTGGAGTAATCCGGAGGCAATAAAACGGAAATATAAAAATAATTATCAATATGTATAAATACAACAAAAAAAATATACAAGGCCACTTTTTTTTTAGTGTTCCATACATTAGGAACTTTTTTCTGGAGTAATCCTGAGGCAATAAACCGGAAATATAAAAATAATTATCAATATGTACCTATCCATTAATGGCACTAAATGGCACCTTTTTTCAACTGTGCCCGTTAGAAATTAAAAAAGAAAAAAAAATTACCCACCCTAATTCAGGCATGCAAATGTTTAAAAATAAAAATAAATCAAGAATAGTTACGGCTCCTTATCCGTTCAAAATTGCTGATTATTTTAGACATTTTTTCTATGATCAAATTTATTGGTATATATTTGAAATATTTTAAACCTATATAGTTTGAATATTTCATTCATAATTTTTGTTTCAAAAACTAATCGAAATTAACAAAATTCACGTGGGAAACTGGTTATCTCAACTTATTTTCGACTGCACGCAATGAAAGCATGAAAAAGCTATGTTACTTTCTAGAACTCAGGGAAAAGTGTTATTCACATTAAAAAGTTGGTTGAAATTATCAATATATTTATCATACAATACAATACAACATTACTTTATTGCACACCAACAAGAAAAATATTACATGAGAAATCATAAATTAAACTATGGAAGACAATAGGCGGTCTTATCGCTAAAGAGCAATCTCTTCCAGACAACCTTTGGGTAGCGGAGAAAACAAAATTAAACAGAAAATAGTAGGTGGTGAGATAAAAACTTAAGTAATATGAGAAGTAATAAATAAATGTCATACAAAATATTAAATATAGATAGGTCGTAGGTACACATACACATAACATTGTGTCATATATAAAAAAAAATTGAAAGGAATAAGGCCCTCTTAATAATTGTTTTTTTTTCGGTCCTGTAGACACACAGAATTTGGCAGAGGTTCGAGTGATGCAGATTTTGATGTGAGATGACATCTTGAAAAGAATTTTAGTTTTAAAGATTGAATGAACGGGTTAGGTATTTATTGATACGTCTTCGTGTAAAAAGATCAGCGTACGTCAATCCGCTGTAACTGTTATTGACGTGACGTTTCGCTGACGTAACAACTGTAATTCATGTGGATTTTCCATTAAATGAAATATGGAAAATACCGTGTTATTTACATTAATCTCTTCTATGACGTTATAGACGTCATTGTAGACGTTGAATGTGACAGCCTGTCAGACTTAATAACTTCAGGAGGTGATTAGCATAATATCCTCAGCATCATATATTTAAGAGCTAGTCTCTTATCGGTGATGTCATTTGTAGCTCATTCTAGTACATCGCTTTTCCCTTTACTTCTTTATACTCCTTTGTTTTAGCTTTCAATTCCTCATATTTGCTCAATATGTTGTCATTTTAGATCTCTTTATTAGGGTTCCGTACCCAAAGGGTTAAAACGGGACCCTATTACTGAGACTTCGCTGTCCGTCCGTCCGTCCGTCTGTCACCAGGCTGTATCTCAAGAACGGTGATAGCTAGACAGTTGAAATTGTCACAGATAATGTATTTCTATTGCCGCTATAACAACAAATACTAAAAATAAAATAAAATAAATATTTAAGGGGGCTCCAATACAACAACTTGTTATAGATTATGGTACGGAACCCTTCATGCGCGAGTCGGACTCGCACTTGCCCAATTTTTCTTATTTCCTTCCATTATCAGTATCACTTTAATGTAGTTATCGTGACGAATGAGTTGACCTTACATTTTTCGTCTATTATTAGCATTGTAATTTTTTTAATATTTAATGGAAGTCACTAAGTTTTTTTTTTGAGAAAATATGACTTGAGCTGTATTAGGGCTGGTTAGCACTCACTACCAGTAGTCGGACTTTGTGTGGGAGTATAACCCGCTAATGGGATTTTCTCCGCGCCACATAGGTCATTTGGGTTCGGGTGACGCGGGCGCATTGGGCGCATGGACTGCGTCGTGAATAGACTGGACCAATTCAGTCTGACTTAGGGCGGGATGAGAGGGGAAAGACAATCGGGTTATGATAAAGAAAAACGCGAATTAAGTAGCGGTAGTTCCCCGCCGTCAGTCACCAGGTGTTCGCCATTCTCTAATCAATAACTGCGTCCTATTCGCAGCCAGTTTTCTCAATAATGTAATTACAGAACGCGATTAAAGAAGCCAAATGGAGCGTAAAAATATCAAAATATCTACTTAACGTATAAATAAAAGTAAAAATGCTGGTTACTCACCCCGTATACTTTGTCTACAGATTTGCGTACTATGCGCAAAATTCAAGGTCTGCGAGTTATTTTTTATACCTTAAGAGTTACAAATACGCACTGTGTATGAAAATATGAAAAACCTGTCTCAATAATTATCATCTTAACGTATTTTTGGCACTATTCATAAGAAAACTACGTAATTGTAATTGTACGTAATTGCTGAGTTGTGAGGTACTTTCATGAAGGCATACTGGATGTTAATTGTGTATGACAACATTAATAAATTATGACTTGTGCATTTGCCAATAAAAGTTAGGTCGGAAAATTGTCTTTTCCGACCTAACTTTTTTCATTCATGGTTGTGTATTACGCACAAATTCGTTTGTGTCGGCTAGTAGATACTTTTCACTTCTCATGCTCTAAAAGGCCGACTTTATGCTGTGCGTGTAGGTCACATAAAGATGCTTTTTATTATATTCTAGAGCATAAAGTAAAATCGTCGTCGAAGACCAAGGCGATCGGTCCAACAGCCACACGAAGAGTTTAAAAATTAGCTGATAAAAACTAATCCTTCACCTTGGCTTCAAAGGTATGGCTTGGCCGTTTCATTAAGTAACGTAAATAAGTCCAACGGACCATCTGGCCTATACGGTATCAAGAAGTTAAGTTAATGTCTTCATGATAATATACACATATATAAACTTAATTCCATACCATATAGGCCGGACAGTCCGTTAGACTCATTTACGGTACTTTATGAAACGGCCAAGCCATATCTTTGAAAAGTTGTAGGATTAGTAAACTCAGGGCTTAGGGGCTTGGCTTTTCCAGGGATCTGATAACTTTTTTACAGCGGAAGCATTATGAGCATTTGTAAGGCAGTTTTTAATTTTTAGGTTTTTTTATTTTTGTGCTCTAGCGTTTCTAAGTAAATAGTAATAATTGTGTATTTAAGAAATACTTACGTTTAGCCCCATATATATATACACTTTTATCCCCCATTATGGAAAACCCATACAAACTTTCATCCCCTTATTTAAAGCGTGGGGGGTGATTTTCTAAAAATCCTAGAATGTGTATTTTATTTATAACAATGAGTCCCAATAGGTAGGGGCAAGTGCTGTACCTGTGGACACTTTCCAGAATTTGACCTTTAATCAGTTGCTAGACTAAAACTACGCGTATTACCAATAAATTATTTATTTTGTTTTAGTCACAGTTAAACAATCTTTAAAGTCCACATATGTCTTCTACGCTAGCTATCCGGAGATAGCGGATAGAAGCATTTCAAAAAAATACTCATTTTGTCCATAGGTACATCTACTGTTTGTACCTATAGACTCTAACAACGTACCTATGGACAATAATCAACAACATTCTTTTAAACAGAATAAACTTCTTAAATAACGCAATTAACAACATACAATTAATCAACATGTAATTATACGTTGCTCTGCATATCATAATTACTTTTTTTTCTTCTTGAAATGCAATATTCTTAGCAGAATCTCAAGTATAATTATGGGACTTTAAAAAGCCTCCATAGTCAGCAGCAGTATCATAATCATCGTTTGATACTTTACATTCTTAAGGAAAACCTAATTTTCTTTATGGAAAATAATCAACAATCAATAACAACATCATTTAATACATTTTTTGCTAGCAGAGTTATCTGAATCATCATTTTATATTTAACATTTTTGAAAATAAAAACCTGATTCGCCATCGGAATTTACGTTGTCTTTGTGAGCCTTTGAAATGTATAAGAGATAATATTTCATCCTCTAAAATATTTTTTTTGGCACCCGGTATTGTTTTAAGCTTATCAGACTATGATGTATCTTTATCTAACGTCTTTGGTACTATTTGTTCCAGTTATAGAATACTTCTTCTTATTATTATTGGCTCGTTTTGATTCCTCCACCTTAATAGCTTTTTTTAACGGCGTGTCTGTTAGGATCCTAGTTTAGCAAACTCATAGGCAAGTTCTGGAACTTGTTTTTTATTCAGGTACATGTGTAGATATGCTGCTTTTTTAAGTAATCATACAGCTGTTGCACCTCAGTATTGCTAAAGATCCTCCTGATATAATTTTTGACTTCGAAGCCAATATTTCGACAGTTTTTTTTTTGTATTTATAGATTATCGAATTTGGGATTTTAAACTCTCAGTGGCTTTCCTTACTAAAGTCAGTGTCCAGGCATATCTTGTCTCTTATTTTCCCAGTTTTTCTACGAGGCACTTAATAAAGCAAAAATATTAAAAAAAAAAAACTAAAATTTAAAAAAATATTAAAGTTCCAAGTTTCAGAATTATTCTATTGTTTGTGTACTAAACCTAGGTTACATACCAAATTTCAGCTTTCTAGGTCACCTCGTACATTCGTGTAGTGACGATGAGCCATTTATTGCAGCTTTTATTTGATCTGTCCATCTCATAGGCGATCTGCCTCGTGGCCTGGTACCCTCAACCTTTCCCTGGACCACAAGTCGCTCAATAGCCACCTCCCCTCGGCGGCATACGTTACCAACGAAGCTAAGAATACGGGACTGTACTAAAGATGATAAACGCTGCTCGATGCCGAGTTCTTGAAGTATAGACTCGTTGGTACGGAATTCAGTCCATGATACTCCGAGCATTCTCCTCCAGCACCACATCTCTAGGGCGTCTATCTTTTTCTTCTCGACTTCCCGCAGGGTCCACGTTTCTGCAGCGTATAGGAATATGGGGAATACAAGTGCCCGAACGAGCCGGATTTTTGTGGCTTTGTATATGCTGCGATTCCTCCATATTTTTCTCAACCTGTCCATTGCAGATCTAGAAATTACCCTACGCCTCTTCACTTCGTCGACACATCCGCCTTAGTGATTAAGGCTCCCAGATAAATGTACGATTGGACCACATCACAATTCGCAATTTGTGTAATTTCTGGTGAATTGTTATTCATGCGGTCGTCAATCATCATCTTTGTCTTATTCCGGTTTATCTTAAGTCCGAAGTCTAGGCTAACGCGTTCCATCTTGCCGAGAAGTTCTTCCATGTGACGGGGACTTGTAGCAAACAAAGTGGTATCGTCTGCATATCGTAAGTTGGAGATCCTCAGAGGTTTTGATACGTCAGTGTATATATAAGTGAGTGGCAAAATCGGCGTATTATAGGTACCAATAAAACCTAAAGTATAAAAGCCAGATCAATTAACTTCAGGACATTGTATATGTTCTCTAACTGCATCTTAACCTGTAAATTCCGGCGCTCTGGTGTTAACTGGGACGAAGCTATGAGGTTTGAAAATTAGACAAAACGGTTCGAGAAAAGGTAGGTAGTGCCCCGCTTCTTTTTTGCTCGTCTTGGCGGGGGCACTACCGTGCTCCCAGATTAGGTCCCTGACCGTAATTAATTATTGAAATCTTTCGAGCAGTATTGCGTACACACTTATTTGACTAAGTGAGAATAGAAACGAGTTAAATTGCGAGCTGAATTATTGATTATTTATTTTAAGGGATATAAATATCGTAAATTATAATTATTTCTAGAAAAACACATTTATCAGGGCCTATGCTAAGAACCCAAGTAGCACACAGGCTGCGTAAATAAATAAAATAAATAAATATCAGACAACCAAAAATCAAATAAAATAACAAATCGATCTAGTCCCAAATTAAGCTCAAGAAGGCTTGTGTTATGGGTGGTACTAGACGACGATGTGCCCTGCCCGGGATTTGAACCCGGGACCGCCGGCTCACTAGGCAGGTCTCTGCAAACTGAGCCAACCGCGTCGTCATAAGCACTTATACAGTCTTTATACAGCTTAAATTAGAGTCTTAATGGCTGTATAAGCTCTTTACAGCCTGTTTGCTACCTGGGAACTTATAAAGTTTGCGTCTGAATCAAAAACACTTAATACTTTTACTCGAATATAGCGAGCAACAAAAAAAGTAACGACTTTTTTCGCCTTCACAGCCGAAGCAGACGCCTAGGTTATAAATATGATACCTGCCTGCCAATCATTACCAAATATTATCGAGATTATGAACTATTGGATGACCTCTAGACCAGTCAGCTCACCTACTTTCTAGACCGGAGGTAACAGGTTATATTTCACCGTAATCTAGATATTAGTAGTAGATTTTATAATACATTGAATAATTTACGACGAACTTACGACATTTGAATCGAAGATTGTACAATCTATTTATTACTAGCTGTGCCCCGCGGTGTTACCCGCTCATCCCACGGGAACACTAAATTTATTCGCAATGAAAAGTATCCTATGTCCTTTCCCGGGTCTCAAACTATCTCCATACCAAATTTCATTTAAGTCGGTTCAGCGGTTTAAGCGTGAAGAGGTAACAGACAGACAGACAGACAGACACACTTTCGCATTTATAATATTAGTATGGATTTTAAAGAGCGTATTCCCACCTGAAAGGCCGGCAACGCACTTGTGACTCCTCTGGTGTTGCAGGTGTCTATGGGCGACGATAATCGCTTTCCATCAGGCGATCCGTATGCTCGTTTGCCCCCTATGACATAAAAAAAAAAAGAAATTGTGGTCATTACATCACGACTGTAACCGATGAGAGATTCACACAAAATTTGATTTAATTAATAGTACATTAGTGCAGACGCCTGGAAAGAAGGGGTAGGTATTTAAGGGTGAAATGTCATCCTGAGGGTCGTAAAATTGGAGTCTCGCCACGACGTGAGTTGTAATTCCTTCGTGCTGAGAGTTCCGACGGACCAACTAGCGACCTTCACCAAGGAAGAGTACTGGCCGAAAGGTGTCATGTTCCGGCGTTTCCGCCTGTTATTCACATTATGACGACATTTCGTTGTATGTTTGAGAAAAACTGTTTTACTCAAATAAGGCGTTTTGTCCATGCTTCGCTTAAAGTTAAAGTTCAATTACGATCAAGTAACCAATTTGAATATATTGAGTGGTCCACATAGGTACTTTGTTTTGCTGGTGATATAATGTAATAGGTACAACTACTACATATTTAGAAAATAAAGCTTTGCTATCGTAGTTTTTTGTATTTATATTTGTAGAGAGAGTATGTTAATACAATGGCGATTTTTTTTTGTATCTGTAACATGAAGCTGACAATCACGGCGATCGTAGGCCTGTATGATGGATGCTTTGTCGATTATGTATGTGAGGATGAATAAGAATAAGTTGTTCGTTACGTCGTTTATTATCATTATCTCTCTTACTCTTTATTACAACACGGAATATTTACAACGTCTTTATAAAACAGTGTTCGTTTTCTACAAAATCATTATATCGTCTGGACACTCTCCGTCATACCTTAAATCTAACACATTCCGTAATTCATTCCAATTGAACTAGCCTTCACCGTACCAGCCAGCATCTTATACTCAACCAGCAAAGCACCCCTCTCTTCCCACCCTAAGTCAGACTGACTCGGTTCAGTATATTCACGACGCAGTCCATGCGCCCAGTGTGCCCCGTTACCCTCCCCAAATTACTCCTGTGGCGCGGAGACAATCCCATAAGCGGGTTATACTCCCACACAAAGTACGTAGTAGGTAGTGAGGGCTGACCAGTGCCGACACAGTAAAAGTTTTTAGCCTATGCTGTTTCACTGCTGGGTACACACTTCCCTTTCCTTCAGTTTTCTCAGTAGCAAAAAAAAACATATTTTTTTTAAATTATAGTTTTGTAAAATTAAGTAGTTTTTCGGGAGATTTTTTACTTTGTCAGGAGTCGGGAGGACATGCAAAAATTCGGGAGAATTCCGCCAAATCCCGACCATCTGGCAACCCTAGGTCTGCCGCGTCGCCGTTCTCTATTTGACGGATTCAGTCAGTGGTATTTATAGCCCAATCCCACTTAAGGTCTTCGCACATTATAACAACTCAACGGCGACTCGATTCTATGCCAAATATTGAAATTTAAGCCCTATGTCATATTAACTAGGTTTAATTTCAAAAAAATATATTAGTAGTGGACGACGAGTGGACGACGCGTCGGTGCATCGTCGAAATTAAACCTAGTTAATGTGACATAAGGCTCAAATTTCAATATTTGGCATAGAATCGAGTCGCCGTTGAGTTGTTATAATGTGCGAAGACCTTTAGGCTTAGCTGCAGTCAGTTCATTTCTCAAAAAAAAAAAAGTGCAACCAGTACCAATCCCTCATGTATTTTATGAAACTATTTTTGTCTCGCCAGGTGCTCGATCGAAATGTGGCTCAGCATACTGGTATACCTGGTTTACTACGCGGTGTACACGTTACTCCTGGCCATCGGCGGACTCTGGTGCTTCGAGGAGTGCACCCTCACGGAGGAGGAGGAGTACCTGTTCTACAGCCAGCAGCGGGCGCAGCACTACTGAGTCTGTAAGTAATATGTGGCTTAGTATTCTTCAAACATAAATTAACTACTCCGCTACCTAAAGGTTGTCTAGAAGAGATCGTTATTTAGCGATAAGACCGCCTGTTGTTTACCTCTGCCTGTTATTTTAATGTATCTCATGTTGTGTTGTGTATTCCTTAATGTTTGAGGTGTGCAATAAAGAGTATATTGACATGGCGCAGTTGGTAGGATTCAAACCCAAAGGAAATCTGATTTTCAATACAAACTCAAGGCGAGAAAATATATTCTATGACTGACAAATATTTTCCACAATTTCTATACAAGATAATCGATAAAATACGACGTCAGTAGCGATTTGTCAAGTTGTCTTCAACAAAATTCAAAACATTGTTCACTAGAATGCTGCTCAATCCTTCGTCCTTCTTGCAAAATAAATAGTGAATCCTATTGAAAATAACCTGAATTTCATTAGGTACTGTGGCTTGTTTTATTATTAAAAAAATAATTTAAATTTGCGAAATATTTAGTCCTGTTTCCTCTTTTTTTATATCAGTGACATTCACTGACTTTACAACGTCAGTTCGGTAACTGACGTTGACTGTAAAATAAATTAGTACCAATAATCCGCAATATGGCGTGGGCGGACTAACTTTATACTATTGTTTTCAACTTTTCAGTGACAGTTTTTCAGCCCACTATGAGTATGAATTTTAGTGTGCTTATTCACAACATGTATCCGATCTGAAACTGTTATCGTACCGTTACTAAGTATAACTTTAGTCCTACAGGGTAATTCCACGACAGAGGGTAACGCAAGTTAGTGTTCAATTGCGTGATTTGTTATTCATGAGGCAAAAAGTTTCAAAATATCTGATAAATATTAGCCTTGGTCTAAAGACAAACTAACCCTTACATTTGCATCATTTAGAAAAAAACATACAATAATAAAAATAATAAAATAAAAATCATTTATTTCAGATGCGAGATCCATATCGTGTTAGTAACAAATAAAACAAAAAAATTATAAAAAGCTAGGACTTACAAAACTACTCAGTTGTTAGTGTTTATTATATCTAAAATTTAAATTAATTATTTTAACCGCCCCGTACAGATGCCCACCCAGTACATCAATATAGGGCAATCAAGACGTCCAGCCAGCATGCTCAGGATGCCGTTACTGCTACTCCTCACGCGTCTTAGCATCGAGGCGACTCTTTTTCGACGAATAGCGTGAAAGCCGTCAGTCTGTGCCTCCGCAAACATGCCGGATGCACTACAGTGGCGAGGGAGCTTAAACAGCATCCTGAATATGTTGTTGTACTGGACACGCAACGTATTATATGTGCGCTTCGTATGTTTCACCCATAGACTGCACGAGTAGAAGGATGTACAAAAAGCCCTAAATAGTGTCAGCTTAACATCCTTTGTACACCGTGCAAATCTACGAATGAGCATGTTGCCCCGCACTGCCAACGACCTTCTTTCCCGTTCTGTATCAAGGTCATCGTCAAGGTTATCCGTGACTATATGACCCAAATATTTGAACTTGTTAACCACTTTGAGAGCCACGCCGCTCAACATTACCTCAGGTACGCTTTGTGGATTATATTTACGGGCCTTAAATACGACCATCTCGCTCTTACTGGCATTGTATCTAAGACCATGTCGATCGGCATAACTCTCACATATCGCAATCAGACGCCTAATGGAGTTGATTGAGGGGCCCAGCAGCACCATATCATCAGCGTAGCTTATGTTATTGACACATACTCCGTCAATATGGCATCCGGCATGAATGCTGCTAAGCTCCTCAATCAACCCATTTACATACAAATTAAAAAGGATAGGAGACGTTAATCCTCCCTGCCTTACACCGCATTCAAGCCTGTATTCATCAGACCATTCTCCCGCCCACTTAACCTGATTGGTCTGATTGGAGTACCAAATTTTAAGCAGAGAAATACATTCAGCAGGCACTGATGTCTTACTCAGCTTATCCCACAGCAGATTATAGTCCACCCGGTCAAACGCCTTCGACAAATCAAGGAAACACGCATATATTGGCGTGCTCCTATCTTTGTAGTACCTGATAGTTTGCTTACAATGAATTAGTAACTCGCGTTGGACAGGTCTCTCCGATCCCCACGCCTTCTGCATTGTATGATCAGGATCGAAAAAAGAGATGATGATCAATAAAAAAACGAGTGCAAGTCTGACTCGCGCACCGAAGGTTGTTATTCCATCTTAGCTGGCCAAGTTAAGTTGTATGTATGTATGTATGGCGCCGAAAATACATCATCCGTGAAAATTGTAACTGTCTAGACATCACGATTCATGAGATAAAGCCTGGTGACAGACAGACGGACAGCGAAGTCTTAGTGATAGGGTCCCATTTTTACCCTTTGGGCACGGACCCTGAAAAGGATTACGCTGACGAAGGTGCAAGTATCATCTGCTATGGCAGTACTAAGAGTCGTTAATTGAATTAGCATATTGCGAAATGAAGATTTGTAATTTAAAGTAAACTACACTAATGTCAAGGTTAATGAATTATGGCGCTGGTCGAGTGTGACATTGCCTGAGAGCATCTTCAGTTGAACTCAAACAGGTCATTATCACCATCATAACAGCTGAAAGACGTCCACTGCTGGACCAAGGTCTCCCCAACAATCGGTCGTGCGCCGCTTTTATCTAACTGCTTCCCTCGACCCTAACCAGGTCATCGTTGCTGGAGGCCTCGTTGTGTCATCCGGTACGCGGTCCCACTCAAGAACTTTTCTACCTCAACGGCAATCAGTTCTACGAGCAAAATACCCCACACACTGCCTCTTAAGTTTGACACGTCTAGGGCTGCCATACGTCCGGGTTTCCCCGGATTTGTCCTAATTTGGTCCTGTCCGGGGGGGTTTTCAAAAAGCGTCCGGGCGGGGTCATCCGAACACATTTTATGTGAACGAAAAATAGAGCAATTGTTTTTTTAATAATATAATTTACGGACACGTCCGGGGAAAAATGAGATTTACGCGGGTTTTTTTCTTTGTCCGGGTTCAGCCAATTTAGAGATGGCAGCCCTAGGCACGTCTAGCATAAGTATAACTAACACGCGACTGTTTGTCGCGCGACAAGAAGCGGCAAGATATGCTAGCCCCACTGAACCGTGTATAAGTAGATATAACTCAGGTAGACATTGGTTAATTGGAGGAAAAGGGGTGTAGACTAATGTTGAACTATACAAGATACTATAGCTACATTTATATGAATAAAAGTAGCTCAATGTCATGAAACAAAGAAAAAAAAAAGTAATACTTTTTTAAATATGTGACTGCAAAAGTAGGTACGCAACTTTTAAATGTATTTTTTTAATCCAAAAGATATTTTGAATTTTTTTTGAAAATGCTCGTAATTAAAAAAAACATGTTTTCACGGTGAAAATGGCAAATTACTTATTGCCGCCATACAAATATTGGTACCCGCCACAAATGATGTCACATGTAGGTGGCCATTTGTATGGAGCGTTTTTAGCGCTCCGTAGGAATGTTGAACATTGACGGTCATTTCTGACTCCCATTTGATCTCAATAAAAACAGAATCGAGTGACATCCTCAAAAAAAATTGTCTACACGCCTATTATGCACTTTTGGTCTATCGTTATTTAAAAATTGGATTTGTTTGGTTTCCTTTTGTAAACTTTTATTGATATGTAATGTAATGAATGAAGTATTATTGTAATTATAATTCGAATTTAATTCAACTGGTCCTATTTTTTTTGGCTGAATGTGTGTATTTATGTATTTATTGTTTATTATATTAATGTATTTATTAGTTTTTCATGTACCTATATATTATTCATTTCTCCTGATTTTTACCCCGACTGATAACAAAATAATTGTTCAAGTTCTCCACTACCCAAAGGTTATCTGGGGCCCTATGATGGTTGCTTTTATCACGCGATAAATAAGTGATATAGCATCCGTCACGTTTTGACATAATGCAAGTATGAGTGACAGATGCTTTGTCACTTATTTATCACGTGATAAACGCAACCATCATAGGCCCCCTGGAAGAGATAGCTCTGTAAAGATAAGACCGCCTGTTGTTTACCTCTAATCGTAATTTCTTGCCTTGTATTTCTCCTCTATGTTTTATGAGGTGTGCAATAAAGAGTACTTGTATTGTATATTATTGTAGTGTATTGTAATTTTTCTCTTGTGCTCTCATTTCTGAGTCTGAGTTTCTGATTCGATAGGATGAAGTAAACTAAACAAATGGCAAGGTTAATGAAACTGGTAGAGTGTGACATTGCCCGAGATACTTTAGTTAAACTCAAGTGGAACATTTCGATACTCTTACTTAACTAAGTAGCAAGCAACTAACTTGCGAATAATAAAATCCTCAGTGCTAAAAATAATTACTCAGCTTTAAGTTCGAGTTCTTTCATAATTTCGACGGTCGTGGAAATATATTTGTTTATTTGTGACTACATATTTTTATAGATGGCTGAATATGTTTTTTTTTACGTTTCAACCGCCTTATCTCCGGCATTTAGAAATTTTCGAATTTCGAAAAACTGTATAGATATACACATTCTATATAACTATCAAACCTGCCCTCAAAACTTCACGAGAATAGGTTGAGAAATGCGCCTGTAAGCTAGATCAGCCGGACATCCGAACATCCGGAATTCTTATTTGTATTGTATATATATAAAGAATAAACTCGTTTGCGGATATTTATACGTTTAAGAAAAAAATATACCTCATAAATGATGCATTCTCATTGGTTAATTTAATTTGACAAGCAGCAGACGATTAGCTTTGATAGGTTAAATTGCCGTTTAAGCAGGCCGAGAAAATTACTCTGATTTTTTTTAAAACTCGTATCTTACTATGAAATCCATGTATAGATACGAACTGTTTTGTAACGTTCTACATTGTTGTTGAGTTGCGAGCTAACATAGATATACAGTTTACAAATGTACAAATATAAGCAGTTTTGTGTACTGTCGTGTTGTCGGCACGGCAAAGAAGAAAAAGAGACACAGTTCATTCACAACTTTACATTAATAACAAGTTAAGTCTGGATATGCACTCGTCGCAAGCGCACGTCAAGATCAATTTGATAAGACGATAGTTACAGCTCTTGTAACTCACTTAAATACGTAGTTGTCATTGAAAAATGTCTAGAAAACCAACTGAACGTGAAAACAATTATGCGCGTTCAATGCGTTAATTAATTCCGTTTTTCAAACATTGCAACATCGGGATCATCAAATTATGCAAAAATAGCAATGAAATTCGGATAACACGGACGAAGCAAGGTCGTGTAAATAGTGTTGCCCCCTCTACGAGTAATCAGGCATTGCCGCCTCTGTCCACGTTCAGTACTCTATGGCGAGTCGAGCGTAAGACATTCATCGTGACCCTAGGGTTGTTTCATAAACTTATATTCGAAATAAATTATTTTTAAGCCAGTACAGTTGTGAAGCTCTAACGAATAAGGCAATAATAAATAATATTAAATAAATAAAAACTGAATAAAGTATTTCGTGTGCAGCAATGGAAAATCGATAGTTTTGTTTTGGAAGTGCAATGATTTTGACTCTGCTAGTTTGTGATATATAAATTAGTTTGAGAAGGAGATTTTAAGGTTTTCCTTTATTGGGTAAGTGTTTTTTTTATTGTTAGGTTTGATTATGTACTATTAAATTACAAGCTTAGGGTTAGGGTTTTAAGTACATGTTTATTGACTCATTATGAAAATAAATATTTAGATTTTTTTAAATTTTTAAATAATTTATTTTATCTTTACGAATATTCACATATGTTTGCTGTAAACAAACTTGAATGCCGTCAGTTCTTACCTACGTTTATTTAATTCACATTTAAGACAATATTATATTATTTATAATGTATTTTTATTGTATTTTTAGATGCGTCTGAGAAAATTTTAAAGACTATAGTCTATTTCATACAGCTTAGTGTGACATCTGTCATCTTAGGCCTCATTGTCACTTAACATCAGGTGAAATCGAGGCCAAATACTTGAAAATAGAAAAAAAATATCGAATATACAGGCTGCCTCTAACTATGGGGCTTTAAATGTAAACTTGAATTCAACTCAAGTCAACAGATCAAATTTGATTTTGTGACATAAAAAAAATCTAATTGACATAATTTATTAGACCTCAAAGTTTAATCGTTAAGTTGGTGTATCACAAATTGCATTTGACATTTCACGAGATAATCATTTAATATCAGGATGCTGTCAGTTTAGGATTGTATTTTGTCCATTTAAAATAACAGTTAATTTGTATGAAAAAAAATCTAAGACGAGATATTTTTAAAAAGTTTCAAAACAAAAAATTGCTCAGTTTGGAGAGCACAATTAAACCTTGCATTTAAAGTCCCTTGGTGAGAGATATAATATAATAAATAAATAAATAAATATAAATATCAGACAACCTCACACAAATCAACCTAGTCCCAAATTAAGCTCAAGAAGGCTTGTGTTATGGGTACTCGGCGACGATATACATACTTATATAGATAAATAAATACTTAAATACATAGAACGTCCGTGAACCAGGCACAAATATTCGTGTTCATCACACAAACCCTGTATGTTCAGAAAATACATATACCGAAAGGGATTTTTATGACAATAGTATAACTGACTATTTAGTTTGGTCGAATAATTTCATTGGCAGTTACTGCCAACCCGTCTACTGTAGGTGTCATCCAGTTTTAGACAGTTAATTTATATTCAGTGATTTTTACAATATTAGCAGAATACTCATTATATAAAAAGCCTCATTAACACTTTCGTAAGACATCTCTGATAATTTTGATAATTCCGGATTTCGCTCACTTTTATGTATCAGTAACGGTCCAGTATAGGTATATCAAACTTGTAAGGAGTTCATCCTCAGGGACAGCTATCCGTCAACCTTCGAAACATGTCCAACCATTCACTTAAACGTAAAAACTGTTTAAAAAGTTTTGTGATAATTTATCTTGTAGCATACATATATGATTATAGTTAGTTTTAGAGCGTTTGTTCGTACCTTTGTATTTTTCCTATCGATTTCAACACTGCTTCAGTAGTAAGTGTAAAGTGTTGACTAGTTGTTAGAGTTTTCTATGGGCACGCTCCAGACGTGCAGTGCTATCTGTTGGTCTGTCCTCTCATCACATCAAACCCGCTGGACGGATTGTAACCAATTTTGGTACAGGTATAGACATCCAAAGAAGGTTATAGGATACATTTTACACGAAAAAAGTTACTACATAGTATAAAACAAAGTCGCTTCCTGCTGTCTGTCTGTCAGTCTGTCCCTATGTTTTTAGATCTTTAAAACTACGCAACGGATTTTAATCCGGCTTTTTAATAGATAGAGTAATTCAAGAGTATATTTATATGTATTATAAATGCATAATTTATCAGCATTGCACCCGTGCGAAGCCGGGGCGGGTCGCTAGTTCACAATAAAATTATTAAAACGGGACTTAATCGCGTTCAAAAAGTGTTCATTTAAATTCCTCGACGTTTTGAACGTGATGTTGCGTTCATGGTCTCGAAGGGAAGGGATTATAATGTGTGGAAATCGTGTAAGTCTATCAATTACACAATAGAAGCAGTTCGCCTGATGTTTTTTAACTGCAAATGTCCGAATTTTCGACAATGCTATTATGTAAATATGTTTTGATTATGCTGCGTTAAGAGGACTTATTCATTCTTTTTTTTTTTGATATCATGACAAATATATAATAATAATTTCAACCAAATTTTTGAAGTGAATAATACATTTCCCTGAGTTCTAGAAAGTAACATAGCTATTCATGCTTTCAGTGCGTTTCAGTGTGTGCAGTTTAAAAACTAGTTTTCTGCGTGAATTTTCTCAAATTCAAGTAGATTTTTTAAACAAAAATTATCAATGAAAAATTCGAACTGTAGGTTTCAAATATATACCAATAAATATCAATGGCCCTGTTCTAAGTAGTAACATTAATAATATAATAAGAAACATGTTTAAAACTGAAAAATGTCGAAAACAATCAGCCTTTTTGAACGGATAAGGAGCCTTAAGGTTCTTATAAATCTTCATACTTTTCTTTGTATTTTGATGAATGTTAGGCAAAATTCGTTTATATCACGTACCTAAAAGGTGCAGCTTCGTCCGCGTATTCTTTTTTCATCGGTTAAAAGTACCATATAACCATCTTTGGATGCCCAGCTATCCTTGTACTAAAATTGGTTAAAATCCGTCCAACTGCTTCGGCGTTATGAGAGGATGAAGAAAGTTTTACGAACAGACGCTCTACGCCTAGCGCCACGCTGCTGCATCGTGCTGTTAAGATTTTCCCTGAAATAATGAAATTCCCATAGAAAAATGTTTATGAATACAATTTTATAATCACACTATCACACTAATATCATAAAGTCAAAAGTATGTGTTACTTCTTCACGCGCCAACGGCGGCTGGCCCAATTTTGGTACGAAGGTAGCTGACACTCTGAATTAACACATAGGCTACCTTTTATCCCGAAAAATTTAGTGTTCCCGTGGGATGAGCGGGTAACATCGCGCGGCGCAGATAAATAGTAGTAAAGTAAATGAAGTACCTACACGAATTTTATTTAATCCTTTTTTACATATACACGCTTAAATTACAATTCTAAAACACATAAAATTAAACACTACGGCATAATTTTTTTCGTCATCCTAGTCCGTAAGTGGGATTTTCTTTAGGCTAGAAGAGCGGGCAAGCGGGGGATAGCGGGAAGAAAATTTCACTTCCTGGTCAAGGCAAGACGTTAAAACTTTAGATAAACAAATAAGGGCGGTAATTAGGAAAGCCCCAGATCGTATACAAGGTGGTACGTACATCTCTAAACACTGGGCTGACAGGATAGTGTCATCTGAGTGATCTACAATGGACCTACTATAATTGTACGAGTAAAGCTGGATTTAAAAGTACAAAAAAAGTCAACAAGATAAAATATTTTAATATCAGTGACAACCCTACTAAATCAAAGGTTTTATTTACATGTTCAATTGACACCTGTCTTTAACTTAACGACGTTCAAAAGATGCTAGGGTTGATAGGTGCAGATTTTTACACTAATGTTTAACAAACTGTATCTCAAAAATGGATAGAAATAATTACATAGTTCATCGGTGAAAAATAAAGTACTCAGACTGAACAATTCCCTGTTTGCTTAAAAGTCCCTCGATCTGTTCCATCCTGTATTTACGGCCCTCACCCTCGGCTCGGGCCACAAACACCTTCGATGTGGGACATTCATGAATTCACCGCCCTGTATGTAGTGTATGAGATATTTGTCATTTCACAATTTCATCTGGCTTTAGAAATAATGACACAGAGGTAAATTAAGAAAGAAAAATCCTGCTTTGATTGTAGTAGATCGCATTAAATTTTTCTTTCTTAATGTACCTTTGTGTCATTATTAATAAAAATAAAAAAATGGTATTTCCAAATAAAAACTAAAATCGATAAAAATATTCTATAAAAATATTCATCTGGCTTGTAACTAAAATTTTCTGCTCAGAATGATATTATTATATTATTTTTCATGAATAATTATCTTTTGAAAACGTAAATCACTTCAATTGTTAAAATAACCGCTAGTGTACGTCACCTTGTATAGGTACTTGAACTTGAGTTCATTTTTTGCCAAGTACTTCCTTAATGTAGAAAAGGGGGCCAAGTGCGAGTCGGACTCGCGCACCGAGGGTTCCGTAGAACTAAAGATGTTTTAACTTTTTTTCTGTATTTGATATATTTTTTTTTTTATTATCTTTATTAATTAGAAAGGGGTTTACCCCCGTTGAGAATATTTGATATTATAGTGACAACAGAAATACATCGCTCGTGAAAATTTCAACTGAATAAGTAGATACAGCTTGGCGATATTATCGAGCGAAAAGCGCAAAAATATAAATATTTTTTTATTCTGTTTTTAGTATTTGTTCTTATAGCGGCAACAGAAAGACATCATCCGTGAAAATTGAGATAAAGCCTGGTGACATACAGACAGACAGACGGACGAACAGCAGAGGGTCAGTAATAGGGTCCCGTTTTTACCCATTGGATACGGATCTCTAAAAAAATGACGCAAAGACATGAAAAGGTGCACAAAAGTTCCTTAACATCTCTGAACGCGGTTAACGTTTAGTACGTCTGTTAAAATGAGTATTTAGATATTAATTTATGTTTATTTTGCTCAAGACATAAATCATAAAAAAGGCGTATTCATTTTATTTTTATTATTATTATGGGACAATCATACACAAATCGACCTAGTCCCAAACTAAGCAAAGCTTGTACTATAGTTACTAGACGACGATATACATAATATATAAATACATATATAGATAACATCCATGACCCAAGAACAAAATATTCGAGTTCATCACACAAAATATTTGCCCCGGCTGGGATTCGAACCCGGGACCGCCGGCTCAGTAGGCAGGTGTCTGCAAACTGCGCCAACCGCGTCGTCGTATGTACTCTTAAAGGAATAAGTCAAATTGAGAAAAGAAAATAAGTTCTTGGTCGAATGGAAATGCAAAAGCAGGCCAGCTGCAAATTACAGTTCTAATGTAGTTGGCGTAACTGCATCAAAACTACGTAGTGCGCTTGCGGCTAGCGTGTAGTCGGACCGATAGTATACCGTGTAGTATACCAGCTTTCCTTGTACCAGAATTGTTTAAAAAATTTCCAGCCGTTTCGGCGCGATAAGAGTACAGTCAACCACTTTGATTCCTAGGCCATTTCGTACCTTGTCACAGTGAACGTCAATATGAAAGCCGCTTGAAATCTCATACCATTGTCACTGTGATAAGGTTCTATAGTGGCCTAGAAATCAAATTAGTTGACTGTACAAAGAAATTATAGCCCCCATACAAAAGACGCTGCATTACGCGATTAAGATCTTTCCTGACATCAGGATCCCTCTCCTTAGAAAACTGATTTTCAATACAGGTTTAGAATTTTAAAATAGTATAGAACACACATACTCAATCGAATAGGCTAGTTGACTTGTGTTAAACTGTATTAAACTAATGTTTATTTCGAATAGTATTTGACATGATCATCATCATTCACTTGCCCTTATCCCATTTATTACGGGTCGCCGCAGCATGTATTCGTCCTCCATTCTTCCCTATTACTCGTCATCTCGTCGTTTACTTCCTTCTTATTCATATCACCTTTCACACAACCCATCCATCTTTTCTTTGGCCTTCCTCTTCTTCTATATCCGTCCACATTCATGCTTAACGCTTTTCTGGTTCCGTGGCTTTCCTCTCTTCGCATCACGTGCCCATACTATGATAGTCTAGCTTGCAGCTTGCAGCTTCTCCCTAATTGGTGCTACTTTCAGACTTCCTCTTACATATTCATTTCTTTGTATAGTATTTGACATATGTAGGAAACCGAAATGTATCTTTCAGTTCACAAATGTAGAAGATGGCTGACTAAATTGAAATTGAATACTTATATGATTTTTATTTTATATTTTGAATTGCTTAAAACGCTGTCCGCCATTTTCAGCCTTTTATAGTGACGTCACAAATCTAGTAAAAAGAAACTGATGAAGTGATGATGAACTGAAGGCAGACGGCGTTTTTGTCTGGTCGTGAAATTTCTATCTTCAATAAATAAAATTTAGCATTCTATCTCAATAAAAAATACAATATGTACATTTTTTAGTGCTATTAAGATAGCTATTTACCATTTCAAATATATTCCAAAAATGGGTCAAGTAGTGGGTTTTTAATACGGAGCAAACCGGGAAACCCCTACTTTAATAATACCACTCTACTCAACTATGTCTAGGTCTCCGATTTTCTTCGATTCAAGGATGTTCCACATTACACAACTATTGTAATAGTTGGGTAACGGTCGATTATCTAATTTTGCAGTTCCTAGCGGAAGGATCGGTGGAAGGAGCTGGGTCGTTGGTCTGGTGGTTTCGAAGTCCTTGACGCGCAACATCCTGTGCCTTGCGTGTGCGCAAGTTATATTGCACAATGCGCATTCTATGTACTGGCCGATTAGTAAGATTATTGGACATGCTGCCATATTGTTTAGTAGGTTTATTATATTTTGTTAGATGGATCAACTTGTTTTTGTTGTTATTCTGAATATTGATCCAGGGGACAATATTGAACAACAATGATAAAATTCAAAAACAATGATAATAACTTTCGATATAGCATTATATCTGCTATCCAAGAAGCACACAGGCTGTATAAAGCTTTTATATAGCTTTTATACAGCTTAAATTAAAGTTATAAAGGCTGCACAGCCTGTTTGCTACTTATAGTGATATTTCTGTGTAGTGCAGCGTAACGTAAACTTTAATGATAATCAAATGCTGCCGCGACCGGTTTCGCTCTAACAGTCGTAAAACGGAGCTACTCTCGCGGTAGGTCAAAAACGAAACATTGCACACATAACATTTCCCTCTCTCTCAGTTCCTAAAATTTCATAATGACTGGTAAAATTTTGGAGGAGGAATCAGACGAGAACAATAAACAGTCATATTTCCTTTTAAAATCAAGACGGGGTCACTATTACCATGCCGTACAGCACAGCTGTACCGATAGCCTACGCATCAACGCAGTACCGAAATGAAATGAAATTAAAAGAGATGAAAAAAAAGGAAATGAAATAATTTATTCAGTAAGTAGGCCACAAGGGCACTTTTACAAGTCAGATTGTAAATCTACCGGCATTTCGGAAGAGGAGACCGCTGTTGAGAAGAAAGCCGAAAAAAACTCAATAGTATGTCATTTTTTCGTAAATAATACTTAAAACAATTACATCACATTAGTGTTATAACTAATTCTTACATGCGTACACGTAAAGGAGATATATAGATACTCTAAATCAGTGTTAGGTAGGAATAAGTACCAGTGTGCTTGGCACCGCTTTCTGCCGTTTTTCGAGCAAAATAAGCGCGCAGTGTAAAGGCCCGCGTGGGTTAGTTCCCCCTAGAGCTGGGTCGTTACGCGTTTTCGATGAAACGAAACGTCACCGTTTCTTTTTGACAACCCAACTAGCAAAAAAGTCTTAGATTGCGCACTTTATAAGAGTGGTGGGCTTATAGCGATCTTATAATTGTTTTGCTGATGCTGCTGCTCTTATATTAGCTTTAGATAAGATGGTACGGACTCAAGAACTCTCAGTCTTATTACCTAGTCTCATATATGTATATAAGCGCATTTTATAATACTATTATAAGCCTCTTACTCCTACAACAACATTTACGAAGACTCATTGTACTTGAGAATATCTGTTCTTATAGCCACATTCTCTAAGTTGATTTGATTTTATAATGGTCTTGCTTGATAAATGTTCTTATAAGAATGTCAGACTAATATCAGCATAACATAAAAGCACTATAAGTGCATACTTTTTTGGTCTTCATAAAACTATTATTAGATCAATATAAGATGGTTTGATCTTAAGGTCATTCGAGTCGGTCAGATTCCCATACTACGAAAGCCCCCTATTATTTCCAGTTTAAAAGCTTCGATTTCGGTTGGAATATGTTTTATATTATAATTTGATATGCGTTTTTATCGCAAAGTTACATTTGAAGACACAAAAAGCCAAAAAATAAATTATTTTAAGCTTTTAAAAAACACGCATTTACTATGAAAAACATTGTCTCTATTTCACCGCCATCTGTTGGACCTCTTCGAAACCACAATAACTATTACCTACATATTTACATATAATACATGGCGCTGTTCTTTTACAATTATTTTCTGTAGTTATTTAGTGTAAGAGATGTTTTTATATCAAGAATGGTGTTGGATGTTTTAAATATTATCAAATAATTTATTCCTGACACTAAATTAACAATATTTTTATAGATTTTTAAGTGCCTGGCTGTATGGGTAATACCATTGTCATTCATTTCACCCGCGCAATAAAGAAAGTAATATTTTTATCCGTCATATTTTATTTGTTGTCATATCTATTTGTATTTAATAGTTTTGTTTATTATTTACGGTTCATATCGTGATTCTCTTTCGAAAACGTTTGTATCGAGCAACGTAATTTAAAATAATAATTAGGTATCTGTGCACCTGCCGGATTATTGTTTTATAGAAAAGGTAAGTATGAAATTGTTGTTTGTTCCTAACAAATTTATTAAAAACCGTGTTTCATGACACATTCATGATCTCGAGTAATTTACTGATTGTCTAGACAAAAACTAACCCTAAGTGAACTAAAATAATTCTGTTCTAATAAATGGCCTACTATTATATTTTATAACACGGGATTTCGTATCCACCCATCTAAAATAATTATTCAACATTGTCGAGTTGTAATAATATCAAATAATATGGGTTATAGGTACAGTATGTACAGTAAAGATATTATAAATATAATTCGTACTCAAATTCCTAAACTAATTGTCTAAAAATAATATCATGTAGTGTCCTGCATGTTTTGTTAGCATTATCGATCGATCACACGTCATGCTGAAATTTTCGAATTTTCTATTGTCGAATTATGTCAAGTCAAATGACTTTGACAGTCGTCGAACAAAGGACGTAAATGTCAATGCATACATCTGTCGCATAAAACATGATGTCATTGACCTTCATTTGTTTACGCTCCTATAATTGCTTACTTTATTATTTTATAGATTTTAGTACCGTAACGGAGCAATTCCAATTTCATAGCAAAATCCTACAGCTACTATTGTAAACTTTATACTATTATGAGGCAAAACATTATTGGTTCCTGATGGTAGATTGTGAGGAACCAAATAATTTTTTCTTGAAATTCCTATGCATCGAAGATAATTGTGAAAATATGTACCTAAAGCGTAGGTACTTACCTACAAATAACTTGACGGTCGCTGATATGAAAAAAATGTTAAGTATTTCATAACGCCTGAACGATTTGCTGTTGACTGGTTGGTAGTTGTTGAGCTGGATATCCACATAATAATAATTATAGTTGTAGGTTGTAGGATACCTACTTTTTAAATCCGACTACGTAAGTAGGTATGTACGTATGTCTTCGTACGTTCAGATTTTTAGCTAACTCCAAAAATGAAATTCTCAATTCCTTTTTATTTTTATTTATTTAAACTTATTGCCCAAAACAATAGTCAGTATAAATTGCGAACTTAAAGCCAAATGGCATTCTCTACCAGTCAACCATTGGGCTAAACAGAGATAGGTACTTCAAGTTCAGTTGTATTTTGGGCTCCGTACCCAAAGGGCTAAAAGATGGGACCCTGTTACTAAGACTCCGCTGTCTGTCTGTCCGTCCGTCCGCCTTTTTATTCATCCGTCCATGCGTCCGTCTGTCTGTCTGTCCGTCCGTCTGTCTGTCCGTCCGTCCGTTCGTCCATCCGTCTGTCGGTCCGTCCGTCCGTAGGTTGGGCCGTCCGTATGTCCGTCCGTCCATCTGTCCGTCCGTCCGTCTGTCTGTCTGTCTGTCTGTCTGTCTGTGCGTCCGTTCGTCTGTCCATCCGTCTGTCGGTCCGTCCGTCCGTAGGTTCGGCCGTCCGTATGTCCGTCCATCCATCTGTCCGTCCGTCCGTCTGTCTGTCTGTCTGTCTGTCTGTCTGTGCGTCCGTTTGTCTGTCCATCCGTCTGTCGGTCCGTCCGTCCGTAGGTTCGGCCGTCCGTATGTCCGTCCATCCATCTGTCCGTCCGTCCGTCTGTCTGTCTGTCTGTCTGTCTGTCTGTCTGTCTGTGCGTCCGTTCGTCTGTCTGTCTATCTGTCTGTCCATCCATCTGTCCGTCTGTCTGTCCGTCCGTCTGTCCGTCCATCCGTTCGTGTCTGTCCATCCGTCTGTCAGTCGGTCCGTCCGTAGGTTCGGCCGTCTGTCCGTCTGTCCGTCTGTCCTTCTGTCCGTCTGTCCGTCTGTCCGTCTGTCCGTCGGTCCGTCGGTCGGTCCGTCCGTCCGTCCGTCCGTCTGTCACCAGGATGTATCTCATGAATCGTGATACTTAGATACTTAGTTGACATCTTCACATATGATGTATTTCTGTTGCCGCTGTAACAACAAATACTGAAAAAGACACAATAAAATAAAAAAAAATATATATATAGGTAACCTATATTAGGCTTCTATACAATAAACGTGATCGGCTGCCTTAATTGCACCTCATTTATATGTGGCGCCATACATACTAGGTACAAACTTAACCGGCCAGTTAAGATGGGATAAGTGTTACGGAACCTCTGTGCGCTGGTGCGGTTGGCCGGTGTTTTAATGCTATTTACCCTAAAACTCTCGATTTCGTAAATGATTTTTTGTTTGATAGTAGGCATCTTCAAGCCAGTCCCATACAATTGTGGTGAAGTTCTGATAACTAGATCCATTAGGAATCGAAGCGCATCGAAGACTATTTTGGTGTTTATCAATAATCAACAGACTTCAAAAAGGAGGTTTTACGTATGTATGTAAACACTTTAGTCCACATAAAAACAATATTGACAACAACACTAAAATGAATTAAACATGCAAATTAAAACGCGTAAATATACAAATCATAAAACCATGAGATTACATATAAATAGAACTTACCCACATAAAAATAAATAAACCTGATTGACAACAACCCAAATCCCAATCTCAAAACGGTTTATTTATTTTTATGTCCGTTACCTCAGAACTTCGTAATTTGTAAAGCGAGTAGGTAGTTTTTGTTGGCGGAAAGTTATTTTCAAGTTTGTTCCATAAAATTTAGTGTAAAGATCTCATGAGACTACATCCATCCATGAGGAATCGAGGGCACTCAAATATTATAGGCATATCTGTGACATGTCAGTGTTTAAATACTAACTGGTTCAGTTGTTCTTGGTGGTACAATTTCTTCTCCTTGAAGCCGGTTATTTTTTGGGAAAACGTGATAATTAGTACGTCCACTTTTAACCCAACTAATTCTGCAAGTAGGTACGTTCCCTATGTATGTATACACACTGGGCTGATTTCGACTATTTTTAACCGACTTCAAAAAACACAAGGAAACTGAAACGCTTCCCTTTTTAACCGACTTCCAAAAAACGAGGAGGTTCTATGTTCGACTGTTTTTTTTTTTAATACTTACTATCATTGCAATAAAAGCCAAAAAGTTTTAATTTCCTTAACTGTGCTTATGTATGTAAGTATGTTGCCTTACTTTACGCCTGAACGACTGTTTCGGCTGATTTAGACCATTTTTAGGTTTAGGTCACATAATAGCTGGGCATCCACAAATGGTTGTAAGATACTTTTTACCCGACTACGTATGTTAGTATGAATGCATGTATGGTATGTACGTAATATTTCTGTATTTATTAAGTTCTAAGAAAAGGCTTGTCGAGTGGGCGTACCTACTGTGACCACAAGGAGTTATTTGTAGTATTATGATAATACCTAATGTTGTAATACTTTTAACAATAAATTGAACACATGAATATATTTATCAGCCAGGCTAATGTTTAGAATTTTTACGACTCCGTATTGAAAAAACACCTAGAATCGGTTTTATTTATGCAAATTTGGTTTCAGAAAATGGTCCTAAATAAAGGAGAAAAGTCGCACGTATTTGACCGCTAATACGACGTGTACATTTTATACAATATGCTTACATACTGGACAATATGACAAGGTACACTAACTTATCGAATTATGAATCGAATAATGAGTTCATTGTGTAAAAGTATATCTTATCTTATATTTGATTATCTCTTTTTGGTCAGACTGTAAATAAAGACGACCGAAAACCGTAAATTTGTAGTGATTACAAACTTATTTGCAGTTGGTTAACTAACCCTGACTTATGTTGATGTGTGGAGACATCAATATTGCCACAGCAAAGTTCAGTTTGTCGCTTAGTAATTTTTATCTTTCCGTTACAGTAATATGCAGTGATTTCAGTGTTTGTACCTACCTACGGAACTCACGAATCTCAAGATGCGCGCGTCAGACTCGCATTTGATAGTCTACCTTACATTTTAATCCCCGACGAAAAAAGAGAAGTTGTGTATTTGTGTGTCTGCCGGTCTAACAAATATCATTGCCATAATCATATCGCAAAATATTTGAGGAGAATTAGTCTGCCGCCGGTGGGAGACAATGACAGCGGGGGCGTAAGGAACAAGGGTACGACTATCGACTTTCTGTGATGTCTGTCTGTACTTCCGTCCGTCTGTCGGTCTGTGTGTCTGTCCGCCCATCTGCCCGTCCATCCTGTCGGTTCGTCTATCGTCTATTCGCCAGTCTGTTCGACCGTCCGTCCCTCTGTATGCCAGTCTGCCTGTCCATCCTTCCATCTGTGCATACGTTAATCTGTTTGTTCGTCTGTCTGTTATACCCGACTACGAAGAATCAGTAAAGTTATAACCCATTATTTCTTATGCGTGAGTTTTCAAGGTGCTAGTGGTTTTATAATTCAATAGTCTTACGGCGATTGCCAAAGTAGTGCTTCCCTGGGGTGAGCGGGTAAGCGGGCGCAAAGTAAAGGGGGCGCAGCTTGTAGTAAGTTAATGGCAATCGTAAGCCTAACACTTTCTTTGGGTAAGGTATCATCATCATCGTCATAATCAGCCGATAGACGTCTACTGCTGGACAAATGCCTACCCCAAAGTTCTCCATAGTGATTTGTCTTGCGCCACCCTTATCCGATTTCTGTATACTATTATAAAAATCATAATTATCTTTTATTTTCTTTAGGTACCTGCGAGTTTTTATCCCATTATCTCTTCTATCCGAAGATGATGTCGAGGACGGGGCGAAGTGGAGAAGCAAAATACGAAAAGCTGGGCCCTCCACCATGTGTGATAAATAGCGATGAAAAGACGCCAATGAAGAAGTTTCCACTGTCGGCGTTACAATTGTTGTTTTTTTTTTTAGATTCGCGAACTCTTGAGAACTGAGATTTGAGAACTCTCCTGCTTCCTAAAAAAAATATGTCTAATATTTTTTTTAGGAAGCAGGAGAGTTTTTCTTTTTTTATTGAAAAAATATCTGACCTATTTTATATTATATTATTATTCTTATATTTCACTTTCACAGTAGGTACCTAAGGATGATATCAAGGATAGCCTCTTCATAAGACTACATTATACTATTCGTCTGCCTGCTCTTTTGAACCGAAATAGATAAATAGTAAAGTTGATTATGTAATTAATGATTATACTTATCGCTAAATCACCACCATCACCACCACCATCACCACCAGTCACCACCACCACCACCAGTCACCACCACCACCACCAGTCACCACCACCACCACCAGTCACCACCACCACCACCAGTCACCACCATATTCATCATCATCATCACCAACACCACCTTCGTCACCACCAGTCACCACCATATTCATCATCATCATCATCGTCAACACTACCACCACCAGTCACCACCATATTCACCACCATGATCATCATTACCATCACCAACACCATCACTATTTCACGAGTCAATGCCCACCTATAAACCATATACACAGTAGGTACACAAACAACCCTTTCGAAATTTTCTACGTAGCCAACTCCCGGCCAACCCCGTGCCCTTGCAGGGTGAGGTAGCTTAATTCGGTGCGGGGGTGTGCGTGTCCATTCTGTATGTAATACTATTAAGTATTTTGTGATATTAGTATGGATGGATTCAGGTATTTGCGTTTGGTATTCATCATCTCTTATGCTGAACAGATGCTGGAAGGTACAACTCCTTAATGGTTAGGAGTTAGGGGATAATTCTTTAAATATAGGAAGGTGAAGACTGTTAGGTAGTTGTATTCTTTTTAGTATTTCGCCAAGTCAGGATCTGATGATGGGATCCTAGGAAAATCGAGGGAAACCTTCAAATGATACAGGCACTAATAATGGTTTTGATATATTTTCTAAAGTTCAATCATCGTCCCTTGATGCTGAGCTGATGATTGACGGTTAGGAGGTAGAGGATAATTCAAATGAGATGTATGTGAACAAGACCTGCCCGATCCGGGGATGATCATAGATCCTCTATAGTATGTACCCACTTTATTAATTCACTAAACTAAAAGGCAACATAACTAAAAAAAGTACCGACTTCAAAATAACTTGAAAAGCCAAAAATAACCAGTACAGATTACCTTTGAATCAGCTTTTGAAGTCGGTGTCAAATCTCACGTTAACTTCTTTTTCATCACACTTTGCTCGTAAACAAGGGCTTACATGCTAGAAAAGCGGGCGGTAAGTCTTAAATTACGCCCTAGGGCGTTAAGTAATTTTGGTATTGACTACTACTACCTTTGTTTTATTTCCTCCAAAGTGTGATGAAAAACGTGACTCTGGTGGTAAAGGAATTCCTAACTCGTGTCATTAAAGCCCTCACCTTCGGCTTCGGGCTTCTAATAGACACTCGTTTGTAATTCCTCGTTTACCACCCTTGTTACGTAATGTACTATACCGACCAAAAATACTCGTATATCGGGTGATCAATCCAAATGGGTCAGTAGGAAGAAAACGAAAACTAAGAGATAGGGAAATCTGTTCTTAGGAACCATGGCTTCGATTTTAGATTTATTAAAAACTACATGCATATATTTTTTTTTTTCTCTACTTAATTTCGGCCGGGTTCGATTCCCGGTTATGCATGAGATATAAGAAAAAAAATTGAATGCAGTTTTTAATAAATCTAAAATCGAAGCCATGGTTCCTAAGAATAAATTTCCCTATTTCTTATAGTTTTCGTTTTCTCCCTACTGACCCATTTGGATTGATCAACCTATGTAACCAAATAGTAATAAAGGCTTCATGCGTAGCATCTGTTTTCATAGTAATTGAGTGATTTGTCACAGACTTCAAAAGGGGATTCAAGTGTATTTTTTGTGTTTTCAGTTTATTTTGAAGTCGGTTTAGACTGGTAGAAAAATCCAAATATCGGCTTCCTTTACCGTCCTAACGGCATTTTGGGATCCATTTTGGCAACATGACTTTTCCGATGTAAAAAAGCCTGCTGAATTCGGTTCTGAATGTTGCCAAGCCGATTTTGCCCCCCTCCCCCCTTTTCCCCACTTTTTGACCTCAAAATGTGTCCCTAATCACGATTTTTACGGTTTTATACAAAAAGTTTTACAGCTAGAAAAAAATGGTTAAAGACAAGAATGATCTCTATAAAATTTCCTATAACATGGTGTATATTTTTTTTTAGTAGGCCTTATGGTTTGTGAGCAATATCTTCCCAAACTTCATTATTTAAAAAAAATTGATGAACTTGGTCGAGGTAGTGAAATACACTTATTTTGGGATAATTGGTTTCGCACAGGATCCAGCCGCTCTGCAGCTCTTGAAGCTGACATCCAGTTGGCATGCTGCTTATTATATGTCAAGACTTACGAGGCTTTCAGTCATAAGCAGCCGTCAGATTTACACGCAGAACTGTATCCAAGTAGGGCTAAAAGCGACGTAGAAAATAAAAATGCTTTACTTCTGACCATGAAGTCATTCAAAATGCTCAGTTCTACGCCAGATTCTCCAGAAATGTGCCTTAGAAATGCAGTTACCCGGGATCTTGCAACAGAAAAAAATAAAGTTTCAATTCACACTGCTAAGCAGCTTGGCTCACTCTAAGTAACGAAGTTTGTTTCCGAAAGGCTCACCAACAGCAGCCCGTCTAGCACAACTATGCTTTGCGACTCTTGTCGCGCGACATAGCGCTACCCGTCACCCTCTTACATTACTGCACAGAAAGAGACAGGCAATTATCTCGCGCCAGAAATGGCCGTTTGCGACAGTTGTGCTAGGGGTGCAGGTCTACAAGTTACAACGCAAAGTTCAAAATGAACTAAGGTCCGACCTTCAAGACCTGTACAAGGCAGGTCGTTCAAAATCTACCATATTTGCGTCTGATGTGGGGGGCAAACGCTCAGGCGCTAGAGTGGTGCCAAACAAAGCATAGCCTGCATCGTCACATACTCGACTTGTACAGCAGGGACAGGAACTTCTCAGCCTTTCGCTCATGGGGTGTATGTCTATCTCATTGAGTAGTTCACAGTGCTTTCCATAACGGAAAACGGAATACTTTTAATCAAAGGAGTAAATGTTTTAGAAACGCTAATGATCAATTTAATTATTTTGTTACCTGCAATGCAATAAATAAAAGCCGTTCGAATCGCCAGTGCCTGAGTAAAACGCCAGAATAGTCTAACGTTCTAAAGCAGTCCCTTAATTTTGTCATGATGATGAATCATAAGCAACAACAACACTAATAACCAGTCTTCTGGGTGGGTTATGCACAGTGTGGAGCACATGTCGAGTATCGGTTTCCTCATGAATAGCACGTATGTTGAGGTATCGACCTCAGTTGGTGACGCTTGAACCTTAGTCTCGTCTGCAAATCCTCGCACTACGCACGACATTAGTCCCGCTCGCGCGTTCGCGGGATAAAAACTGCGAGCCCAACCTAGTTTGAAGGTATTGAGTAATTTTTAAGGAGCTGCTTGGCAGTGAGAAGTGACACTTTATTGTTTTCTGCTGCAAGATCCTGGGTAACTGCATTTCTGAGGCCCGTTTCTGGAGAATCTGGCGTATAACTGAGCATTTTGAATGACTTCATGGTCAGAAGTAAAGCATTTTTATTTTCTACGTCGCTTTTAGCCCTACTTGGATACAGTTCTGCGTGTAAATCTGACGGCTGCTTATGACTGAAAGCCTCGTAAGTCTTGACATATAATAAGCAGCATGCCAACTGGATGTCAGCTTCAAGAGCTGCAGAGCGGCTGGATCCTGTGCGAAACCAATTATCCCAAAATAAGTGTATTTCACTACCTCGACCAAGTTCATCAATTTTTTTTAAATAATGAAGTTTGGGAAGATATTGCTCACAAACCATATGCCCTACTAAAAAAAAATATACACCATGTTATAGGAAATTTTATAGAGATCATTCTTGTCTTTGACCATTTTTTTCTAGCTGTAAAACTTTTTGTATAAAACCGTAAAAATCGTGATTAGGGACACATTTTGAGGTCAAAAAGTGGGGAAAAGGGGGGAGGGGGGCAAAATCGGCTTGGCAACATCCAGAATCGAATTTAGCAGGCTTTTTTACATCAAAAAAGTCATGTTGCCAAAATGGCTCACAAAATGCCTTTAGACTTGAAAATTTTGATTTGAACTACCAGTCTAGTTCTTTTTTTTTCTATATTCCCTGATAGTTTCGGCATGGATACCAAAATACTAGAGATCCTTTCCTAAAATAAAATGCTGATTTTCAGGATAAGATGAAGTTAGTACAGTCGCCATCAGATAATATTGCAGCATATAAGGCGTTCATAAATATCTGAACACGACTCTTGACTGGGCGTTACAGTACATGTTCAGATATTTATGAACGCCTTATATAGTGCGATATATCTGATGGCGACTGTACGAGTCTCCATTGACTGCCAATATCATGAAGTCAATATTTTTATCATACCGTAATGTTAGTCAGAATTTGCGCTAGTCATAAAACTATATTGATCGAAGGGCTAAGGGTAAGAATTGGCCAAGTGACATGTGCAAAATTATTCAGTACAGACAATAAAATTGCAGTTATGCTTTATGGCGTATGTAAAATTATATAAAATGGGATCTAGCTTTAAGTTTTACCCCTGGTTTAAAAAGTCATAGGAACTGGGCAATTTTGCAGCCGTAGAGAAAAATACTTGGGTCACTGAATCATCGGAGTAAGTAAGTAAGAAAAAAAAATATGGCAGTACCTAGGCAATTTTAACCCTTAGCTTCCTCAATTGTTTCCTGGAAATCGGTAACGAGGATAAATTTAATTAGTCTAGCTCTTTTTTTATAGCGTATTTTTGAAAAGGCCAGCAAATTATTGCTAGTTTGGTCAGCAGTAAAATCATGAGGTGAGTAAGTCTATCCAATCCAAACATTCCTAACCGAAATTGACCATTTGCTGACAAAACATTCAATTTGCCGATCTTTTTTATTTACTTAACATTTTAGACCAGCACTCTCTTTTATAAGTGTTTGAGGGAAAAAAATTACAGGATTTAAAATTTTTATGCTGCTAGTATCATCAATCATCATCATCATCATCATCATAATTATGGCCGAAATACATGGCCTAGTGGAAAACGCCGGGTGTAGATTGTAAAAAGGGATAACTAACCGTTACTGTAAGAATGCCTTCTTTGTGTGGTATCAATATTATTTAGAATCAATACATAAACCACCAGTAGTGTGACGTTAGCAGAACCTGATTATCAGCGGTCAGGCACTACCCGTGGCTCATCTAATCAGTTCACCACGGCAAATTTTTCCGGGGTTCACCTAAGCGGACCAAGATGAAGCAAAGCCACGTAACGTACGCCTCTGAAATCACAGAATGCTTAGCTCTAGTCTAGGTAGGTAATAGATGAGAAGAGATAATGCACCGTGACTTCAAAGTGAAGAACCGGCCAAGAGCATGTCGGACCACGCTCAGTGTAGGGTTCCGTAGTTGCCAATCCTTCACGATAGATTAGGTTTAAATTACGAGAAAGATTTCAAGCTCTTGATCACAGAGCTAAGCCGCAGTCGGACGGACATGGCGAAACTATACCTAAGGGTTCCTAGTTGACTACGGAACCCTAAAAAGGATAAGTATAGATATGCACTGGAGTTGGTGACTACGAGTATATTATTACGTCATGGTAAGTAAGTCGTTATCGTCAGTAAGTATTTAGATGTGATTTGAGTAAATTCATTGAAGTATCGCTAGGTGCCAGTTCAGAATGGTTATAGGATGTTCTTTTTTTTCAATTACGAAAAAAAAAGTTATGGGTGACAAGTCGAAAATAAATATCTAGCGGTAGTAAGATCTCCAGAAACGCAAGTTTTTACACGAATGAAAACTTTCATTAATTTTGTAGCAAACTACATAAAAACGTCCGCTGTATGTAGATTTAAATATTTAGTTATAACAATTAAAATGGTTAAAATCTTATATAAAATTGCTACTAAATCTATGAAGCATTTCTTTGGTACACAACAACTACAGAAATATATAAAATGCTAAATTACATCTGAAATCGTGTGCGTGTGGATTGAGTGAGCACCCTTCAAAAATGAAAAAAAATGTGCTGATCATTTAGTAAAAGTTCTAAAACAATTGTAAAACTAATTGATGAATTTGTAAAACGATAAATAAAAAGAATACATTCATTAACGTATGCTCACTCAGTTCTCACAAGCAACCAACGAAATCTGTGAATGTGTTTATTTAACATATAATATTTATATCCTAATTTTTAGTAAAAATTATGCTTAAGGTAGGTAATAATTTGTAGATCACCTGGTTACGTATTTAAAGTTTTACAAATTATTTCGTATGCTCACTCAATCCGCACACTTTTGAAAACCCAATTTCTGATAGAAAAACTGCAGATTGAAACTTCTATATATGTGTATAATTTAGTAAAACTCATAAGGGAATTTGTAAAATACAAAACAAACCGCTAACGTGACAGATTTTTGGATAATAAGTGTTTGTAAGTGCTCACTCAGTCCACACATTATTCGTAAGTTAAAAATGTAAATATCTTAAGATTTTTAGTATCTAGGAAACTACAAAGTAGTTCTACTTTTAGTAAAAATTTTTACTAAATATCCACCATCTAAAATGTCATATTCGTTGTCTGCTTTTAAAGATATTCAAATTTCATTTTAAAATACAATCTAAGATACAGTCCACATTTTAGATCACACTCCACTTCTTAAAATACAATCTAAAATGTGGACTGTATCTTAGATTGTATTTTAAAATGAAATTTGAATATCTTTAAAAGCAGACAACGAATATGACATTTTAGATGGTGGATATTTAGTAAAAATTTTTACTAAAAGTTGAACTACTTTGTAGTTTCCTAGATACTAAAAATCTTAAGATATTTACATTTTTAACTTACGAATAATGTGTGGACTGAGTGAGCACTTACAAACACTTATTATCCAAAAATCTGTCACGTTAGCGGTTTGTTTTGTATTTTACAAATTCCCTTATGAGTTTTACTAAATTATACACATATATAGAAGTTTCAATCTGCAGTTTTTCTATCAGAAATTGGGTTTTCAAAAGTGTGCGGATTGAGTGAGCATACGAAATAATTTGTAAAACTTTAAATACGTAACCAGGTGATCTACAAATTATTACCTACCTTGAGCATAATTTTTACTAAAAATTAGGATATAAATATTATATGTTAAATAAACACATTCACAGATTTCGTTGGTTGCTTGTGAGAACTGAGTGAGCATACGTTAATGAATGTATTCTTTTTATTTATCGTTTTACAAATTCATCAATTAGTTTTACAATTGTTTTAGAACTTTTACTAAATGATCAGCACATTTTTTTTCATTTTTGAAGGGTGCTCACTCATTCCACACGCACACTCTGAAATCGGCTCTTTACGGAGTTGTGATGTATGGAAGATAGAAGCAAGCAAGCTAATACAAACTTTTCGTAGCACAAAAAAGAAGGCAAATATGATTTACCAACATCCGTATCAATAATGCGGATGAGGGATGCAGCAATACGTGAGCCACGCATAGAAATAACTCCATCTCACTCCTCCGTATTGCTGTATCTCTCTCGTCAGTGACTAATTTAGGAAAGTGTAAAGCTGCAATACGCGTGTCAAATACCTATATAACCTATAATGAATTCATGACGTTTTCGAACATCGATACTGTGTGTTATCTGTGGTACCTATTATGAAGTATTAGAATAAATTATATGAAGCACTCGCTTAGGTTCTGGGTTCGTATCCCAGCAAGGCCAAACAATATTTTTGCATTATGAGTTCTAATATTTATTTTTGAGTTGAGTACGTCTGTATGTTATTTATTTATCAAAAGAAGCTTCATATGCCGTTTAATTATTCATTTCGCTATAAATTACTTACGACAAGCACAAACAATGACAAAATTTGCACCATACACTGTGGGGCCAATACAAGTTTTATGGATTTTCTGTAAATATTGATATCTCAGAGGACATATTTTACTTAAATCGATTACAAATAATTTCATTTGAATTATTATAACCCGAGAAAGTCATAGAAACATTTTTTGATGATTTTAATTTTTCTTCGCGTCTCCGGATTTTTATGAAAAGAAGGTATTATTTTTTGAAAATACTGAATTATAACATATGAATTATATATCAAAAAATAAAGCGTTAGTTCCCATTTGCGCAAATGAAATTTTGAACGGAATGGTGTTCAGGTTATTGAGAAAATTATAATTTTCCATGAAAAATTGGGGTAAATTTTAGGTGCCGACCACAGGCGCCATCTATTGAAAAATTTTCCGTAACTCGGTGACTCGAATGACCTTAAATCGATTTTGGGAACACAATTGTAAGAATAACGTTTAGTTAGCCATATTGTTTTGTGAAAAAGAGAGTCCTGTGATTTTAAATTTTGTGTAATAGGCATGGATTACAGAGATTGGAAAAAGCATTCCAAAAATTAATGTTAAAAAATTTAGTTTTCATGTAGGTTAAGCAAGAAACCCTAAATTAATTCAATATGGCCGTACCACTTGTATTCAGAATGTTAATATTAGCGTAAATGATCTTACAGTAGTCTAATAGTGCGCTGGAAAAATGCAACTATCAAAATGGCACCGTTATCACCACAAATAAAGAAATAAAAAATTATAAGAGGATATTTAAATTGAATATTTGAGTAGGCGCATGAAATTTGAAGTGTAAAGCAGGGTCCACTTTACAGTAAATAATATTTTCCAACGTAAAAACTTACCGCCCAACGCAACATAAACACACACCAAGATTTTCACAAACACATTATTTTATTACGTTACCATCACTATTAGGTAATTAATAAACAGTTGTGACAATAGTATTTATTTTTTATTGTCACGCTGCAGTTTCACTCAAGATATACAAGTAATCAAAATAAGCTTGTTTAGGCTCACAAGATTCTAACGTTGGACCAATATGCGTCTATGTGGGCTTACAAAACACTCACGTGAGAGCGATATTAGCCTAAGGCAGCTTAAATTAGTTTTGGCAAGATTACTGTAAATGCAATCAGTATTCAATTAGACTGATAATAGGAGGATATAAAGTAAATACACTTATAATTTGCGCCCAAATCCAGGCTTATACGATGATATAGGATCAATATAAGAGCGAAAATTTGTAGTCTTTAGACTGTTGTTAGTGCGATTTTGCTGGTTGGGAAGTAACCGTTTCGAAAACAAGTTACTTAAAAAACAGTTTCTTTATTACGGCATTCGGTTTCTTTAGTTACAAGGTGTAACGCTATTTCAAGAATTTACTAGTTTTTCATAAAATGTTTAGTTATTCTAAAACTATTTTAATGAAGAATCGTTTTTTTATTGTCTTTCGAGAAAATTTAGCTAACACAATGGTATCGGCTACGTGTAGTAGCAGGTTTTAAAGAAACTGTTATTAGAAATGGCAAGAAACCGTTACTCGAAACTGTTACAGAAAAAAGCTCTCCAAGCTCTAGTTCCCCCGCCACGCCTCACGACTTTGCATTACATACACAAACAACAAATAAAACAAGGACTGCTACCTGAACTTAGTGGCGCGGTAACTTCGTCACTGATTTGTCGGGCCGTTCCTGAAAATTTCACGTAGGTGTAAACCGCTTAATACAATTCATAAATATGTGTCTATCACCATATTGAGCACTTCCTTATTTGACCTCTTCTCAGTCAAGGAGTCCAATGTTTGCACTTAAGATGATGAACTTATATGCGAGATAGGGCTAAGAAGAATTTAAGTGATATGATGGCTAGTGACATAGAGATATCGAAGATACATCCACACCAAGTAAAGGGATAAGGTCAACCGAATGATGAACGGTTATTTAACGATTCATTCAAGATTTTTATACTCACGCCACCTGCATTCAAGGTCACTGCTATGATTATAAATATGGAACGTGATGGCAGTGACCGCCATACGCTGTGGCTAGGGTTTGGTCAAATTCGGCTGCCGAGGCCGTCCGGTCCACTGACCAATCTCAGAAGGCCGTATTACAAAATCTCTTTTGTAATATGTTATAATTTTTAAGATTCACATTCTTGGTGGATGCTTGGGTTATGCAGGTTTCGATCTGTTATGATTTATTATAATCAGGCATATGATGGTTGCGTTTATCACATGGTAAATAAGTGACAAAGCATCTGTCACTCACACTCGAATTTTGTCAAACATGACGGATGCTTTGTCACTTATTTATCGCGTGATAAATGCAACCATCATAGGCATCATAGCCCGCAGATCGCTAATCTTAAATTATATACCTAGGTATGGATTTTATAATTTAAAGGTTTGACTCTTTTCAGCGCCATACTCTTTAGCCTTTTTTGACTTCTCGATACGACCCGTCATGTTCTTCTCCCTTGTCTAGACTATAAACTAATTGAAGGCCTTCCCGTTCCTCTTCGTACCTCATTTTTTCCCCCATCTTAAATTTACAAAAATCCTTATTTCTAAAAGCAGGCAATTTTTTTGTAATTTTTGTTAACCTTAAGCAGCCAATTAAAAATATGTCAACTAATATTGACATATTTTTCTGCTACCTTATACGATACGTTTATACTGACCGCATAATGGCAACAAGTCCATAGAACAGTAAAGATGTTCTTTCTCTCTTTTGACCCTAGTAAAACACACCTGAAAACTGAGTTCTTGGATTGATTTGGAAGTGTAATCGTTTTTTGCCTTAGCCTGTTCTTTATGGGTACCTGGTATTTTCGAAGATCAGCAAAATGATCTCATACTTTTTCCTTTTATTTTAACTAAAATACGGAACGCTAAAATTAGTTGTAGTACTATTTCCCAAGCTATTCATTAAAAGTAATTAAACATTTGAATTCCGCTCACATTCTACAAATTATATAAACATACGAGATAATATCTGCATCGTATTTTAAATGCGACGGACAGACAGCGTTGCGAAACTATGATGCAGTTTAAGTAGATATGTTTAATTTTATATGTGGGGTCACGTTTGACGATGAGTAACTTCCTTTGTGCTTAATTGGTTATTTGACCTAGGCACAAAGTACTTAAGGGTAATTCCAACCAGGATATAAATTTGACGTTAACAATGACATCTCACCGAAACGTCACTATATATCTACTTTGACATGATCTCACTGATATCACGAACCTGGACAAAACACAATAAAAAAAAAGAACCAATAATGGGCAGTATATCAGTGGATCTGCTTGCTGGAGCCTGGAGCTGCTATGAGTACATGGAGGTGTACTCACTACACACCCACAGTTCTGATTATGGCCTGTATGGCTGATTGCAGAAAGACAAATAATAATAAAAAAATAAAAGAAATATATATATCTATTTTAACAATTTACAATACAATACAATACAAATACTCTTTATTGCACACCTCCAACATCAAGAAATATGCAACACAACATGAGATACATTCAAATAACAGGCAGCGGTAAACAACAGGCGGTCTTATCGCTAAATACAATCCTACGAGACAGGCTGCGCCTAGTGTAGGGGCCAGTGTAACCTCAAATTGTTAAGTTTTAGGTGCATGTTATTGTCATTTAGTTGTTATCTGGAAATTTGTTTTTTGTATAACATTAATATGATAGTCGTGTACAATAAATAAATTTGAATTTGAATTTGAATTTGAAATAGCGACCTCTTCCAGACAACCTTTAGGTAGCGGAGTAGTTGAAAATTAATGTTTGAAATTAGTAGGTGGTGCATAATAGCAATAGGACTAAATGAACGACTACCATAAAAGACAAAAATAATAAACAGACATAAATAAAAATATACAGATAAACATACATAAATACTTAGACATAATAAGACATATACCTTTGTAAAGAAACATTAATACAGTTTTTTTTTAATACGAACATATACAAGCATTGTTTATTATTCTTTATAAAGTTAATATTTTTGAAACCTGACATTAGCATGTGTCACGAGCTGCCATTTCTAGATTAATATATACCTACCGGGTGTTGCCTGTAATGGGAGCAATAAATAAAAAAAAATATAGATCAAACTGAACAACATTTTTTCAGCGACTTTAAAAAAAGTCATTTAAAGTCAATATTATTTCAAAAACATATTAAATCGTATTTTTAATGTAAGTCCTCCAACACTGACTTTCCCTGAGCAATACATAGCTGTCACTCTACTAATATCGGCCAGTTCGCAATACAATGCTTCTTTATCTAAATATTATTCTACAAAATATAATTTAATTTCAAAATATAAATTAATGTTGTTCAGTTTCAAGGGAAGAGTCTATGTTTTAATTTATTGCTCCTATTACAGGCCACAACCGGTTTAACTAAATAAATTTAATAACTTTTGTAAAATGGAGGCAGTTAAAAGTTAACGTCACTTGACAAGGACATATTGAAATTGAAATCATTTAGTCGGATTGTGAATCTTATTGGGCGGTGTTCACTTAAGTATACGGCATTTGATGATCAGAAGTTTTCGTTCGGCATGATGGACCTTTATAGTTATCAGACAACCTCACACAAATCGAACTATTCCGAAAGCTCAAGAAGGCTTGTGTTATGGATGCTAGACGACGATATAGATACATACGTATATGGATAAATAGATATATACTTAAATACATTGAACAACCATGACCCAAGCACAAATATTCGAGTTCATCGAGTAGGCAAGTGCTTACAAACTGAGCCAACCTATGTCCCAGTTTAGTATTTCCGAATTGCAATAAAACAATTGCTAAGATGTAAAGTATGAGATAATAGGACTATTAATTTAGTCATCCATAGCATTTATTCATCTTGACAGCCGTCTCTACTGATTTTGGTACATATTAATCATTTAAGAAAATTCTGCAAAAACCAAAAAGGTATTTTTGTATATGCATTAACTTGTGGAATTTTTGAAATCTGTCAAAAAGGTAACTTAGTACATACTTTTCATGGGTTTGGGTAAAATAATGATGACACTAAGTCATTCACTGGGGAGGGCAACGTTTGCTGTATAGTAGAGTTGTTAGTCCGCTGTTTTCTAACATAATTGTGCGCATCGGGTTACAAGCATGAAATTTCTAACATAGATAGAGTGTTCCACGGTGATTATTTTCAGATGCGGAGGGAAGTCAGATTCGTCCCCTGTGAGGCGGAAGATTGGAGTGAATAGGGCCACGTATCCCTCTTTTCTTTCTTTATTGCTGGTCAGTTAAGTCTACCAGGACGTGTTTGGTATCGTTTCTGTGTAAAACAAATATCAGAAATAAATTTTTTATGTTATTTTTGTATAGTTCTATATAAAAATATGGGTGTATGGCCAAAAAGGTAAAAATCACAACAAGTTTTTTTATTCAGTGAGGTAAATTAGTTCAATTTCGTGAACATTTTCAATGTATTATTATTATTTTAAAAAGCATCTAGTTTCTAAAAATATATGCGTGTTTGGCACTTCTCATAAAAACAGTAGCTTAAAATATATCTTTACGTCGGCGTAACCAACGTAAATCTCCGAACGCATCCTATTTCGCTTCATTAAATACATTAAATAATGATTATTAACATGCTTTTACATATAATATTTACTATATACGTCCTAGAAAAACAAATTAAAGCAAATAAAAAAAAAATTGTTAATGTATCAGGAGCACACGGGCTAATCTCAACATCAAAAATTTATTTAGTTACTGTTTGTATGAAAAGTGCCCAATATGTATATGTTTTTAGAAATAAGATTAAATTTTCTATTTTGCAATATTATTGTTTGTTGTAAATATTCAGGAAATATAACTAATTTATCTCTCTGAATAAAAAAAACTTGTTGTGATTTTTACAATTTCGGAAATACAACCATATTTTTATATGGTACTATGAATAAATAACATAAAAAATAAATTTCTGATATTTGTTTTACACGAAAACGATACCACACAAGTCCTAGTAGCGTTATCTGATCAGTAATATAAAAATAAAAAGAGGACTCCTTTGTCCTATTCACCCCGCTTTCCCGCCGCACAGGGGACGAATCTGACTTCCCTCCATATCTGAAAATAATCATCGCAGAATACTCTATCTGTGGTAGAAATTTCGTGGTTGTATCCCAATGTACACAATTTCGCGACTTAGCAAAATGTAGTAGAACACGCAGGCTAAGCTTAACATCAACATTTTTTTCAAGGTATTTTTTGTACCAGATGTGCCCAATAATATGTATACATTTTTAAAAACAAAATTAAAGGGTCTGGCCGGAATGCTATAGTAAAATCGCCCCTGGCTGATTATGGAATATTGTTATGCACGATTATTCGTTTTATTATAAGATATATTTTTGCTGAATATTATCCCTTAAATACTAACGGTTAGTGAAAAATTAAAAAAAAATTAAAATCTTTTTTAATTTTTTTTTAGCCATACTACTTTACCAATTTATTTGGTTTTTGGATATTTTATACATATATTTAAGATACAACTACACAAAAAAAATAAATGTCCTAGGTGGTTTTGAAGCACATAATTTTGACTGTGTAAGTTTTTATATATTTTTTTTTTATTTTTGGAAGTTAGCGACACCTACCATATTTTGATATAAAATACGCAATTTTATGTTCTATTACATATATTTTTTTGAAAAAAATTGGTTTGGATCTACATAGTGGAAATAAGTTTTTTTTTTGTATCAAAGGGTGAAAATAAAGAAGAACACCCTGAACTGCAACCACCGTAAATAATGAAAATTGTCAATGATACGCAAAATAGACACTTTTATTTTTGAAAACAACCAATACTACAGCCGTATTTTTTTTTATTCATTTCCATTGGTTGGGAATCGAACCAGTCAAATATGATGAGAAAATCATGAAGTAATGTATGGTACATCATATGCCTTGGCTGTTGATAGGTACCTACACTGGCATTTTTTTAATATTATACTAGGTGTCCGCTTAAACTGATCGTAAACAAAGTAGAAATAAAATAATCGTTCTTGCAGTTGTGACAACTGACTTTTCTTACGATTATAAATCTAAACCTGCGGCACATAATTCTCTTTGAAACTCTGTGAAAACTGAAAACTACTTTCAGTAGTTCTTGAAATTTAGGCGGACAGCTAGCTTATAGAGGGCTCATACACCATACCTACATGAATAATAAACATGTTCTTGGAGTTTTAAGCTGTACTACCGTGTAAACAAATAAAAGTTAACAACGAAAAAATGTAAACATGACTTTATTTATTCATTAACAAATACTTAGAATGCTTTTATTACCAAACACAACCTAATCGTTATCGCTGTCACTTTCGATGGCAATATTGAAACCTTCGTTTTTTAAATAAAGAGCTCAGTTTGAGATTAGGACGCGGGATTTTTGATATATATCGGTCATATGGCAAAAATTATACATAGCTGCGATGTGACAAGCAACAGCCTACCGTCCTTAATCCATTAGCACATTCACAGCAATAGTTTTCAATTGCATCTTTTGTCGGGATTATACATTACAAAACATTTGTATTACTTTTTTATATGACGCGATTGTATACATATTTGTTTGGTCTTTTACATATGACATATTTATGTTACCTGTTTCATCCAAAATCTCAGCTAAATATGAAATGGCTTAGCCGTACTGATAAGTGCATGAGCCCTCTATAAGCTAGCTGTTCGCCTAAAATGAAAGAACTACTAAACGTAGTTTTCAGTTTTCACAGAGTTTCAAAGAGAATTTGAACTTGATTAGAATTAGATTTTTTGACGACGCGGTTGGCTCAGTTTGTAAGCACTTGCCTACTGAGCCGGCGGTCCTGGGTTCGAATCCCGGCCAAGTGAAATATTTGTGTGATGAACTATTTGTGCCTGGGTCATGGATGTTATCTATACAGCGTGTATATTTGATATAGCCGCAAATTGAAGCCAGACGGAGATTTTAGTGCTATAATCTGATATTTACAACAATTATTAATTTAGCGTTAACTGCTATAGCGTAATTAATTTTTGAAAATTTTCTGAGCAGCAATGTATGGCGTAGTTATTACTAGTGACAGTTGTCATATCACGATGTTAAGTGTCAACAAACAACAACAAACAAATACATTGCGTGCTGAATTATTTTATATGGAAAAAAAAAGTTAGATTTTTTTAAATAATTTACGGTGCAATATATTAATAAATGCCTATACTAACACCCCGTAAAGTTTGCGGTAATATCAAATATACACGCTGTATATGTATTTATTTATATATTATGTATATCGTCGTCTAGTACCCATAGTACAAGCTTTGCTTAGTTTGGGACTAGGTCGATATGTGTAAGATTGTCCCTTAATATTTATTTAATTATGTGATGCAGGTTTAGTTTATAATCGTAAGAAAAGTCTGTTGTCACAACTTTGCAAGAACGATTATTTTATTTCTACTTTGTTTACGATCAGTTCAAGCGGACACCTAGTATAATATTAAAAAAATGGCAGTGTAGGTACCTATCAACAGCCAAGGCATATGATGTATCATACATTACTTCATGATTAATTTTCTCATCATATTTGACTGGTTCGATTCCCAACCAATGGAAATGAATAAAAAAAATACGGCTGTAGTATTGGTTGTTTTCAAAAATAAAAGTGTCTATTTTGCGTATCATTGACAATTTTCATTATTTACGGTGGTTGCAGTTCAGGGGTGTTCTTCTTTATTTTCACCCTTTGATACAAAAAAAACTTATTTCCACTATGTAGATCCAAACAAATTTTTTTCAAAAAAATATATGTAATAGAACATAAAATTGCGTATTTTATATCAAAATATGGTAGGTGTCGCTAACTTCCAAATATAAAAAAAATATATATAAAAACTTACACAGTCAAAATTATGTGCTTCAAAACCACCTAGGGCATTTATTTTTTTTGTGTAGATGTATCTTAAATATATGCGTAAAATATCCAAAAACCAAATGAATTGGTAAAGTAGTATGGCTAAAAAAAAATTAAAAAAGATTTTTAATTTTTTTTAATTTTTCACTAACCGTAAGTTTTTAAGGGATAATATTCAGCAAAAATATATCTTATAATAAAACGAATAATCGTGCATAACAATATTCCATAATCAGCCAGGGGCGATTTTACTATAGCATTCCGGCCAGACCCTTTGCTGTTTAGTAATATTTTTTTAAATTGTTAATATTCAGGATAGATAACTAATTTATCGTTCTGAATAAAAAAAACTTGTTGCGATTTTTACCTTTTCGGCAATAAACCCAAATTTTAATAAAAACTATTCTTAAATAACATAAAAAAATAATAGCTGATATCTATTTTACACGAAAACGATGTCGCACAAACCCTAATAGCCTTTACTGATCAGTAATAAAAAAAAGAAAAAGAGCAGTACTTGGTCCTCTTCACCCCGCTCTCCCACCACACAGGGGACGAATCTGACTTCCCTCCACATCTGAAAATAATCACCGTGGAACGTTCTATGTGTGGTAAAAATTTCATGCTTGTAACCCGATGCGCACAATTTCGCGGCTTAGCAACTCTACTAGTATGAATAACCTTGCCAAAGTGATGTCAAGTCGAATGTACTATCATTCCTCATAATTTAATGGTTGGTTTTTATCCTCTTAACTTAATGATTTTCACTGTTTAACAATTTTAATCTTCTTCATCTGAGTAGAGATGTGTTGATCCGAAAATTTCCGCAAACTTGCAACATTTTGTATGGGAAATGAGAAAAGTTCCCGGAAATTTTCGGAAACCACACGATAGCTTCTTCCGTCTTGGCTGTTTAGGATCTTTGCTTTTTAATATGGCCGTTTTAATGTAACTTTTTAAATAGTTTGTATCTCGACAATTAAGGTATATATACAACATTATTGTAATTAACCGAGCCGGCAAGTTTCTTTTTTAAATTTTTGACTGACTATGTACTTCGCGTCCTGATTTGTTATCAACAAAGTCAGCATTCCCGACCATATTTGAGAAAAAATATCAACTGCTTTGTCAAGTGTAAAGAAGTATGTATGTGATGGTAACACCATGACCTATGTCCCAGTTTAGTATTTCCAAATCCGAAGTCTCTGGTGATAATTTGTCGCGTACAAGTGTTAACTGAAACAAGTACTACTTGCATAAGATATGTCCTATTGCTACTGCTCTGGGCGACTATAGTGTAAGATTGCTTTAAACGCAAAAAAGTCTGGGGAGGCGTTTTTGACAATGTTATTTATATGGGAAACTTTAACGCCATCGGGCCATTTTGTTTTGGTGCACACTTACACTTACACAAAAAGAAAAGCGAAGTTAATAAATATATACTAAACCTTTAGAAACATACGATATAAATACATCTAACTTAACCTATTGGTACCTAAACTGAAAATATAAATGAATAAATAAATATCGGTCAACCTCACACAAATTGATCTAGTCCCAAATTAAGCTCAAGAAGGCTTGTGTGATTGGTACTAGACGACGATATACGTACTTATGTAGATAAATATATACTTAAATATTTAGAACAACCATGACCCAAGCACAAATATCCGAGTTCATCACACAAATATTTGCCCTGGCCGGGATTCGAACCCGGTACCTCCGGCTCAGTAGCCAGGTGTCTACATAATGCGCCAAACGCGTCGTCAAAACTATGTGTAGCTGCATATATTCCCTAAATCACTACCATTGGGGAGGCTGCTTGTAAGGCTGGCCGCGTTACCTGGCTGATGATGTCAATACCAATGCGTTGGGCAAGGAACGAGCCAGCCCTACAATCACCGGAGGACCGGATAAATAAATAGCTTAGTTTTTTTTAAAGCTTTGTTGCTTCTGGTCCCCACGGCCTTAAGGGTGTCCATGGCAAACGCTGCAAATACGTAGCTATTACCGAGAGCGGTCATGAGAAGACAGCAGTCGGACTTATATGTAATGTAATGTTGTCGACAAATCGAGTTTTCCCCAAGTCCGCACATAGACAACAGTAACACAACATTTCGTCGCAATTTGACTATGATTAATAAAATTCAATTATCGAATAATATCTTAAAAATAGTTCGATACACTGCTAAACCAAAAAACATACATTTTCTGATATCTGACAATTCATACTGCCGTCCATTCGTATTCAGGTGCTTTATGCAAACATACAATTGGTTTAAGACTTTATATAAATATGTGAATTCTTACTTGCTTACAAAAAACCTTTAGAAAGAATATAAAATACACAATCAGTAAGATTTTGAACACTGAATGGAAATAAGACACTTTCACTTTGTGTTTTATAGAAACTAAAAGAAAACAATCAATATTCAATAATTTTGCTCTAGACAGATGAAGTAGGAATGACTCCAAGGAAACGAAGGAATTTAGTAATGATTATGAATTCAGTATGGCTGCACAAAACTGAAAGTATTGGTTCTATCATCCGATATTCATAGAGGTCGTAGAACAAGCCGTTGAGTATTTACAATAAAGGGTACACATAAAAGTTCCCACTAGGTTGAAATGTATCCGTTGGGACCCCTAATAATAAGATAAGGAGTCATTCCAACTAAAGGAGTGACTCCTACCTACGAAAATAGTGGTCAACGGAACTCGGATATGCTAAAATTCCACAGACACATACATTTTACTTTTTAATTGCAATTCCAAAAATTAACCTCTTAAAAGCCAAATAACTCAGCCACCTTAACCCACATAAGCTTAATAGCTAAATTGACATTGACAGCTAGAATAATATTGACGCGGGCATTTCACAATGCCTTATGAAAACTGACCTCCGTTTAGCAAAACGTGGAATCATGCGTCCGATTATATGTGTGAAGGCAAAATTAGTATAAATATAAGCATTTCGATGCAAGGTTGCGTGGCGAAATGTCTCCGGATGTGCGGATGTTCGGATGTGTAGTTTGTTGCACGTATTTATACTTAAGGTTCCTTTCACTCCACTCTAAACTGAAATGACGCAAAAATTTAAAAGGTGCACATTTTTGTAACTGAATTTCTTCATCTGTTTTATCGCTAGGCATCCGGCATAGGGGCTACTTCACTGTTATGTTTGTTAAGTATACCTTAGTCTAGTCTGTAGCATCCGGTACGTCGAATAACACACACCTTAAAATTCTGTACTATTCTTTGACTTCTTTACCCATCTTCATTCACGTGATTTGAAATAGGGTCTACTAACTTTCAGCGACAATGCCTCTAACTTTTCTCTTTACTCAGTGACAATTGGTTCTATCTTTAGTCGTCGTAACTCTGGAAAGGATGCTTGAGTTCTCTGTCACTCATACCTGGTGGCCAAAGGGGAGGAAGCAAAATCGGCGAAGTTTAGTAAAGAATGCCGTGAAAGAATGGAAGTCCCTACAAAGTATCGCCCATGTTAATACTACGTACCTAGGCGGTATCTGGATGTATTTTCTGCAGCGTCTGCTAAAGCGGTTTACTATAAAGAAATATAGTCTTGAAATGAAACATTTTTAAACTTGATACAAAAGGTATCGATGTCAACCTTAATGGGTTTCCTTACACATTAAAGGCAATGACGATTAATGATGATGATGAATACATTATAAACTACTTATTCTCTTGAACGTACAATAAAGTATTAAATCACGTACCTACATAAAAATAATGGCTTCTACAGGATGTGAGGCTAATTGTGGTAGTAAATGCAGATGCACGAAGCACTCCGAGACCACGACCTTTGGTCTCCATCGATGGACTTTTTATGTTGACTCTTACTCAGAAAATCCCAATAACATATGACGTTAAAAATATGTAATAGGTACACTATGATGTACGCATACGATGGGCGGTGACAGCATAGCAGGCTGAACATTTTTAAAAGACTGGTTATAAGTAACATTCAACTGGGAGTTGTAAAAATCTAGAACAGAATTCTTTCAACGGATAAAAGCTAGATATTATCGAAAAGTTCTCGGTTACAGTATGAAAATTAGGTCAGAATACGGCTATTTCTTGTGGTGAAGGTTTTTATAAAGCCGTATCAGTCTTTCGACAAATACGATGATGATGGGAGACCTATTCAGAGCCGAATCGTGTCAATCGGCTTTTAAAAACAGAGGTTCTCAAGATTGTAATAACCACACGTAGACACAACGTTTCACATCACACCGACGTGTCCTGAATTTGCAGGACATAGGTTTTACGTCTCGATGACATAACGTGGAATGTAAATTATCGTGATCACGTGACAATAGTACAGTTTTTAGAAGGCTATGTTTTTCTGATAGTCCTTGCTTCCTCTCCCCCACAAACTGCGTCTTTTGAATTTTTCCTCACCATGGTTAGACCAAATTTTTCGCCATGACAGTTTGCTTTCTTTTTGGCTGAAAGCTGTGTTTTGAAAACCCAATTATAAAAACAAATCGATAGTCGGCACTTGTCAACGATTGTCATGATTGTAAAATAAGGGGTAAGAACTTACTAACCATGGTCCAATGAATAAATAAATGAAATGAAACTACATTACTCATCCAAGTCAAATACGCCGTCATCTGATTATAGTATTAGTTGCTGATAAGCATCAATACTACGGAGATGAAAAATTATCATTAACCTGTTCTTGCAAAAACGTGAGGTTTTCCCCGGTAATGAGACACACGTGCAATTGTAATAACCTCTTTTTTTACCAGACGGCTGAGGATTCAATACAATATTCTACTGAAAAGTCTACAGAGCAATCAATTTGCTCAGTATATCGGTTAATTATTTTTCTTTTTTAGGGTTCCGTACCCAAAGGGTAAAAACGGGACCCTATTACTGAGACTTCGCTGTCCGTCCGTCCGTCCGTCCGTCCGTCCGTCCGTCCGTCCGTCCGTCTGTCACCAGGCTGTATCTCAATAACGGTGATAGCTAGACAGTTGAAATTTTCACAGATGATGTATTTCTATTGCCGCTATAACAACAAATACTAAAAATAAAATAAAATAAATATTTAAGGGGGGCTCTAAACTTGTTATAGATTATATATATGTATAGGTACGGAACCCTTCATGCGCGAGTCGGGCTCGCACTTGCCCAATTTTATTTTTCCCTAGCCAGCTGGTCATCACGAGACCCTCAATGAGTGAGATTAAAGAAAATTATATTAAAACTCAACATAAGTACATAATTTGGAATTCCTAGCTTCAATATTGGCTGAGAGCTTGTCACTTGTTCCAATTAAAGCAAAATATCTTGGTAACACCGGTCCTAATTTCACCAAACATAGCTAAGAACCATCTCGACGGAAAAGTCTTCCGATTTAAAAAGAACGCCCTCATTATGGTCCTTACGTTTGGGAGCTACGATGCCATAGACATACACACAGATACACAAATAGACAGATGCACAGATTCACATGTTAAATTTATAATTCCCCTCGTTTTTATTCGGGGGTAAAAAATTAAAACAAATCGTATCTTAAGGTACGTACGTAACCTAAGATCACTGTAATAACAGAAGTTCAAAACAATCTGCTTTGAGTGCTCAAAAGATATCACGGAAGACGCGTTAAATGATAAAATGCGTGTTACAAATTACAATTGAACATAAAACATCATATCAAAGAGATCTATTACGCAATAGTGCTTAGAATTAACTTTATAACAGTTTTCCGGCAAAAAACCGTGAAAAAATTACAAGAGTTACACAATAGACTCTCTCTTGGCGTCTGATAACGTTTGGTGGTAGATAGTTCATAGTAAGAGGCTCATGATCATTTTAAAAGTGAAAGCCGAAGCTAGCGCCACCTGTGGTCTATTTGGTGAACTTGAACTGTCACGCATGTCTGTGTAAGCTTGAGATAAGTCGCGAGATTTCTAGATCAGTCAATCGTTAATAGTTAACCTTGGGGCGAAGCAAAAAACCGGCCAAGAAGGTTCCGTGGAAACACTTATCCTATCTTAACTGGCCGGGTTAAGGTAAATTTGCACGTGGTATGTATGGCACCGGATACAAATGAGGTGCAAAGTTAACGCAACCGATCACGTTTGTTGTATTTATGTTAATTTTAAATAATTAGTTTATTCTGTTTTTTAGCATGTTTTGTTATAGCGGCAACAGAAATACATCATTTGTGAAAATTTCATCCGTCTAACTATCACGGTTCATGAGATACAGCCTGGTGCCCCTGTGGCCACGGGCAAACAGACAGACGGACAGTGGAGTCTTAGTAATAGGGTCACGTTTTTTACCCTTAGGGTACGGTAGTCTAAAAAATAGGCATTAGCGATAGGGTTTTCTCCACTATATACCCAATTGTTCAGAAGCAACATGGCTCACACAGCACATGCATTGTTGTATAATTGTTCTGTATTTCTGTGTTTGTGGGGCGTAATTAACAGTACTTACAAAATAACATAATAACGCATATCCCTACACCGCGTTCATAGTAATCTGTTGTCCTTAATGGATTTTCGAAACTACAATTACAACTACTTTAATCCGAGGCTACACGAAGGTCTGAAGACGTGTTGTCGACTCACAATCTCTTGTGTAGTCCGCAACCTTCTAGATCATACTCACGATTCTACCGTGTCCAACACAGATAGATTATAAGGCTTTATTTCAATGGTTTAGTCAGTTTTTATGAATGAAACTTTTGTCAGATAAATCTAATGGATTATTTAAAGTTGGTAGCAGATTGCATAGAAGGTTACAGGCGAAAAAAAACTTAGTAAAAGTATCAAATTGGAAAACAAATGCAACCGCCGAACCGGTCAAGCGACCCGAGTGTACGATTACAGAAGTGTCAACCTTTCGTGCCCGTAATAGAACTGCTTTTTATTTGACGCAATGTTGGACATTCGTCCTTGTGGCGGGGTGGAGTGAGGCGAGCTGTGATTGGCTGGCGTTTGGCGGGCTATTCAATTGTGGTTGAGACCGCGGCGCGGGCGCACTTTCTTGTGAAGCTCAAGTTTTCGCTTTCATTTGGAGAAATGAGTCGCGCGTGAAATGGACTCCGTAAAACTTGAGTGAAAATGTTGTGTTCTATCGTCGCGTATTATAGGTATGATTAAAAAATCACAATAAAAATATAATACACAGTATTTCCATCCAACGGAGCTAAATTTATTAAGTGTTTATTTTGTTTTGAGTACATTAAAACTGTATCTTTTATTTACTAAAATGAAAAAGTTTAATGTAATAGAATGTAAATTCTTAAAAATATTGTGCTAAATTCTGAAATATTGACGTTGTTTATTACCAAAATTGCATATTCTGTGGCTAAATGTCAAACGGGTGTTTGTCAATAACAAGACACAATTAATAACAAAGTCATATTTTTTTCTTTTTATTTGTTCAAGCTGGTATTACGTAATTTTTCTTCTTCGTGTGACAGGATCTCTAGGTCTTAGCCTAAATGTTATTATGAAAGTCAAATAAACTATAACATTAATTATATACTAAAAAGATATTATGCCTATTCGTTTCGACATATGTCCCTCATTTTTAAATTTCTCTTTAATATAATTATTATTAATATTATCATATTTTTTAATTATTATTTTTTCTTTTTTTCAGGTGACAGCTTGCTAGCGGCAAATTGTTGCCGGCCAACCGCGCTTAGACATTCCCGTAACCCCGTATCGAAACAAACGCAACGCAGTTGACGTTCGCCCGGTAACCAAAAAGTAACGCAGTTGACGCTAGTGCAGTGTAGTGACTTTATAACTAGTGTAGTGCAATATAATCCAAAATGTCGGGTTTCGTGAAAATCGCCATCGACGACTATTACTCGGACAGCAATTGGACGACCATCATCGAGAAATACTGGACTGAAGCCGAAAAAGTGTCAGGTATTTATTTATTTTTATTTTGTTACCCTACAAATTACTTTGACACTTTTCTACCTACCAATTTTCTAAACATCCAGGGTTTTACTCCTATGTTACTTTATTTTAATTTCATTTATTTGAAACGACAACAGCTATACAAAAAAATATAAGTGGCAAAGTTAATTCATAGAGTCAATATAAATACAGTTAAAACAGATGGATATTATGTTGTAGTGAAGGCCGAATGGGTAATTAAATAAATATTGAAAATTAAAGATGCAACTAAAAATTTAAAAAAGGCGAAATCAAAAAAAAACGTTTACTCCGCTTTTTAATGTTTAACGTAAATCACTTTACGTAAACTATATCTAAGTATAAGACGTAGAGTAGCGACAAAAATCTATCATATCCTAATGTATTCATTTTAAGATTAATGGGATCCAAAGGTAGCATCCAAATGTTTTTTAATAACAAATAAAAAATACGTATTTTTTTAGTGTAGTTACAATTATTATTCATTTGGAACATCCAAATATTACTGAATGTGAGATATTCGATTACATTAATTTAAAATTTGACGACACGGTTGGCGCAGTTTGCAGACACCTGCCTACTGAGCCGGCAGTCCCGGGTTCGAATCCCGGCCGGGGCAAATATTTGTGTGATGAACTCGAATATTGGTTCTTGGGTCATGGATGTTATCTATATATGTATTTATATATTATGTATATCGTCGTCTAGTACCTACCCATAGTACAAGCTTTGCTTAGTTTGGAACTAGGTCGATTTGTGTATGATTGTCCCATAATATGTATTATTTTATTTATTTAAATAACTATTTGGATAGAAAAATACATGTTTAATTTGCTAAACCTGAAAAAGCATGTCAGTATCAAGCCCGTAAATGTTTTGTGATGGTAGAACACAGATTACGATAGATTTCTTGACGCTTCTGTATCGTTTAAAAAAACTAAATTTTACTACATACCCCCTTAACGAAAAGCTGCTAATCTTTGTTTTAAGAATATATACAATTATTCATCCTTAACTTAAACGTTATTGCATAGCGCCATAAACTACCTCTACTTTCAAACTGTCAAATTGACGAAACAATTAAGAGTAGAAAATTTAAAAATGCCAAAAAGCGAAATGAAAGCACTTTAATAAGGTGGCAAACGATTAAAACGTGTGAATGTGACAACCAGACCGTAACCAAGGTGCACATAAATTGGTCAAGCGCGAGTTGGACACGAGCGTTTATTCAGCGTTTTTTTCAAAAAAAGCGTAATATCAAATTTCGTTCAGAATATCAGAATATTAATTCCTTCGCCTCATCAGTATCTTTTGTGGGTGGATCAACTCTATTCTTGTTGTTATTGGGTCATTGTCAGTTCAAAAAACAAAATTTGTCCCTTCGGTGGTCAAAAGTTAAGAGCTTGTACGAATCTAGGTTATGTTGCTATTACATCGGATTATAGAAGAGAGAACGTTCTTTATCCTCATAGGCATTTAATCAGAAAATTAGGCCCTGGAATTCTTAATTTTGCTAATGTCCACCGAAAAGACGCGCACCTAAATCTGACAATGACCCTATTCTGTCCCGTGGCCCAGGGGACAATAGTGATTTATACTTCTTAGAAAACTGTTATTTCAATAGATAATTTATATTACCGGTATTAGGAGATAGTCGACAAGGTTTTTGGTAAATATGACCACTGAAATCGTAATTTTAAAGAGTGGCTCAGGGGAAATCACTATGGCAACAAGCCACAGAACAAAAGTTTATCGAGTTTTTTTTCCGTTCAAGTTCATTTTTTGTATGAATCTTTTTTTTTACTTTCTAGGAACGTGACGTACTGAATATTGTTTGTTCCGTGAAGTATTTGGTTACACGCTATTTCGGTTAAAAACTGATTACTGAGTAAGATAAGCCCAAAAACCAATAATCTGATAAAAAAGCACTTTTTTAGTTGTCGTGGTCCACTCAAACTGGGTTTATGCTTTCTGACTCGCGCACCGAGGGTACCATATTTCTAATTTTTTTGCGTTGCTTTGTGCTTGTTTCTTCCATTTATTTCAAGGTCTTCATTGCGTGCGCAATGTGCATGTAACGCATTATACCTATTTATACCAAACTAAATACCATTACTTAAGTGCCGATTAAAATTTAACTAAAATGCTCACGCCATTTTACGTTAGTATTATGTTTTAGGAAAAAAATACTAAACTAGGTAATCCAAACCATTCACACATGAGTCCAAGTTTTACGGTGCATGTAAACATTGTAAACACTTTATTGTATATACAATAGCTGTCAATTAACACGTATCAATTACTAGCTGTGCCCCGCGGTGTTACCCGCTCATCCCACGGGAACACTAAATTTATTCGGGATGAAAAGTATCCTATGTCCTTTCCCGGGTCTCAAACTATCTCCATACCAAATTTCATCTAAGTCGGTTCAGCGGTTTAAGCGTGAAGAGGTAACAGACAGACAGACAGACAGACAGACAGACAAACAGACAGACACACTTTCGCATTTATAATATTAGTATGGATAGGTTCTTATAAAGTTTGATTCCACGTTTCCTAACAGAGTCCTACAAATCAGGAAGCAATTTACATAAATTAGTGTGCGAACGCAATAGGACCATATCTTGCCGCGACTTCGCTTGTCGCGAGACTCAATCAACTGTCATGCTTGCACGGTATTGAAAGAAAAGTGACAGGTGGTATTTGTCGCGCGACAAAGTGTCGCTTGTCACAGTGCAGGTCAAAATATATGGTCCATCTAGAAAATAGTCAATTTGTAAAAAATAAATAAAGACCCAATTAAGTTTGTTTACGTAAAGGAATTGTTTAGCTACTTTCCATCGATTGAGAAATAGTCATTATGACAACTTATTTACTGACATTGAAATAACATAAAAATTCCGTTCTCTATAAAATAAGTTCAACATAAATTCATTAACCGGATATACATAATATATTATATAACCTTGCTTTCATAGCCCTCACAGTGTCAAGACCAACACTATACTTGGTGTGGCCTGAAACATCAGCAATAAATTAAATTGCAGATTTTACTCTTATTTATTTATTTAATATTTATTGAACGAAAGAAAACGTATCGTACAAACGGCAAACTTAATGCCACGACTCTTAAAACTGAACAAAATTTATATCACCAACTTTGAAAAAGTACTGTTTTCAAGTGATCTTTACTTGTAACAAATTAAATAGTATTTTCAATGTGAAGTCATATTGATTTCACGCTAACTGAAATTGGCTGTCAAACTGAATCATAAAATATTTCGCGGTAGATTGCTTCTTTGAATAAATCATAATTATTTTACAAGTTATGACATAATACAAGCTATTTTTTAAAGTTGCTAAACAAATGTTTTAATAAACAATTAAACGAATTATGATCGCGTATATTATTTTTTTGAGCTCCTCTAACGTTTTAACAACCTTCCGGTTGCCGTTGTCAGAGTCGAGTCAAAAAAAAATCCACTGTCAAAAGCTAAATTTTGTAAAATACTTAACTATTTTAAATTTCTAAATATTAAAATTATTTTATTTCAATGTGTGACAATCTTAGAAACCAAAGAAAATATCATCAAAATATTTTTTTTGTTTAATGTGTAGAATAGAATACAGTACAATAAGTAATACTTTATTGCGCCCATAACAGTTTTAGATCATGATGAAATGTTTTAATTTATTGTTCCTGTTACAAGTGACACCCCGTATAAGTATACTTTTTGGGGATCGTACTTAATCTTAAATAAATTAAATTAAGCTAAAATAAATCTATAAAACTGTGCCCCCGCGGCATGGTCCCGAAGACGCTGGCAGCATTTCCTCGCCGAATCGCAATGCATCAATTAATTATCACTTTTGTATCTTGAGAATAAGTTTCAAAACTATATGCGTATAGCACTACTTGTAAGATACGTAGAAGAATGTGCAAAGTTTCTTCGCCTCAAGCAATGTCTGTGTCTGAATTCAGATTTTAACAATGCCACTCGACATTATAAAGGTCTATTGAAATGACCCATTGGTTTCGTAGCAAATGACCTCCTTGAAATGAAATATATTTATGTCTTGCCATCTAAAACTTTGTAGTGCAAATTTAGTAGGTAGTGCTCGCACTATTATAATAAAAGTAGGTTTAAGTTGCGCCAGTATTAAAAACAATTAAAAAATTTGTACTTTTTCATTACTTGTAATGTAATTGTTACAAAGCATTTTTTCTATAATATAATGGTTTGCTAACTTTTAAAATAATTTTATATCTGCATAAAAGGTACATATACCTACATAGACGACTGCCCTCTAATGTAGGGAAAATATTTAAATATATTATTGCGTAGTTAAATTTACTTTTTTATTACGTATTGTCAATCAACCTTTGACAACGGTAACTGGAAAGCTGCTGAAACGTTAGGGAGGCTCAAACGCGCTATAATCCGTTTAAATTGTTTTATTTAAATATATTTAAGTATCTGTAATATTTAAAACTGCTCTCTTGCTGTAATTACTGTGATTGTGGCCATAATAATATGATAATATATTATGGTCAAAGTAATTACTGCAAGATTTATTGCAAAAAAGTGAGTAATTAGTGCCTAAGTGCATAATAATTTTGATTTAATAGGCATTGACAAAATAACGGTATGGTACATTTATATAAAAGTAGATTTTACCGAAGATAGGTAAGAAGTAAGTTCAACTCATATTATATAACTATGCTTGGAAAAAAAACCGGAAAACGTAAAAATCGCACTTTACTTTTTTTTCATACTTCCATGACCCAAGCGTATGTATTTTTGTAACGAAAGAAAGAAATAAATTTTATTCGTGACGTGACCATAAAACATAAAGGTTGTGACAAAAATAATAAGATATAAAACAAGAGGCAACTATAATATTATGGCTGTGCCACGATAAGGTCCCACCTATTACTAAGACAAATTATTACAAAAAAAATAATATTAAATAACAATTATGAACACATTTATTTAATTATTATTAAAACATAATATTAATATGTTGCTTTCTTTTTATAACAGTTCCACTGTATTCAATGGAGTTTTAAAAAATAATCATAAATAAAATAATAAGTACATTTAAAAACAATGTTTTCTTGATAAAATTGCATCTAGTTTTATCTATATTAGTTTGTGCACTTTATCGAAGAACACACTGTATTTGACTAATATTTTAATAATTGGGTGGATCAACTTTATCTTGCTGTTATTCTGTCCGTGACCCAGTGGATAATAGTGATTAAATTTCTAAGAAAAGTATTGATAACTGGTATGGTCAGGAGATCTACATAAGAATGGGCTAATAACTGCTTAAATTACAAAGCTTTTGCTAAATATAACCACGAAAAATCGAAGTTTTAAAAGGTGACCCAGGGGCATCACCATTGCAACGAGTGGCAGAAAATAGTTGATTGACCATATCAATAAAGTAAAGTTAGTAAAAATAGGTATATATCACGACTATTATTTTTAACCCCCGACGAAAAAGGAGTGATGTTAGAAGATTAACATGTGTATTTGTGTGTCAGTCTGTGGCATCGGAGCTCCCAAACGGATGTACCAATTTGCCCTTTTTTTTATCGAGACTTGTCTGTCGAGATGGTTTTTAGCTATGTTTGGTGGAAATTGGACCAGTACCTAGTTAGCAAGTAGGCCAAACAAGGGCACTTTTACATGTGAGCCTACCGGCATGTCACAAGAGGAGACCACTGTTGAGAAGAAATTGTGTCGGGGTGTATTTATTCAATTTTTAATATTATGAAAGATAAATGGTGTGCAATTCAAAATAGAAATTTGCCCGTTAAAATGTAATCTGAAAAATTTGAAGTATTATTAATAAGCCAGGTCATTTACTAATTGGTACTCCCTGACCTTACCTGAGCTGAGTGAACTGAGTCCGCAATTAGCGCCACGCCACGCTCTGTCAATGTCAGATGTCGGACGACCTTCAGGCTTCTTCATGAAACTAAGTCATCGTCATCACGCTATTTTAATAGGCGGCTAGTAAACATTAAACAATATACGTAAACAATAGTACATTGTTGTAGAGGCGAAAGTAAGCAATAGATGAACGAGTAAATTTCGAAGGCAGGGGAGGCCCTCGATAATACGAGTTCATCTATTGCACTTTCAGCCGAGACTGAACAGAGTGCTTTTCACGACTACTGCGAGGAAATACATTAAAATACTAGTATTATATATTGGTCATTAAACTTGGCGCCTTGTTGCAGCCTCATTGTTGTAAAAATGAGGGTTATTATATAAATAAAGCTGATCGTGCCCCCAGATCAAACGAAGTAACGGCGATTTTCAACCCAGTTATGAAGAAATAAGAAATAATATTCAAACTTACCTCACTTTCAATTTAATAACATTTAGTCTAGGCTAGCTCAGGAAATAACTCCACGATGTAGTAGACGATTAAGCTTTGATTGGTTAAATTGTCGTTTAAGCCGGCCGAGAAAACTACTCTGAAATATTTTCTAAAAAGTCGCATCTCACTATGAAATTCATGTTTAGATACGAACTGTTACCGTAACGTGCTACATTTTTGTCGTAATGGGAGCTAACATAGATATACAGTTTACAAATGAACATATATATATATATAAGCAGTTTTGTGTATTGGATTCAGGTAATCTATAGCCACATTTTCGAGCAATGTCGTGAAAAATATTTTCTTACTCACCAAACCCTTCGTATCAACCAACATGGCATAAGGATACCCCAGACCAGGGGGGCCTATGATGGTTTAGTTTAACACGTGACCTCATAAGTAACAAAGAATCTGGCACTCACACTCACATTTTTTCAAAAGGTGACGGATGCTTTGTCACTCCTTTATCGCAAGATAAAAGCAACCATCACAGTACGTCTAGCAAAACTTTGACACGCGAGTATTTGACGCGTGAGATAGACTACCTGTCACTCTCCTTTCAATACCGTGCGAGCAAGACAGGAGATACTGACTCGCGCGACATACAAAGTCGCGACAAGGTATGCACGCCCCCTGATTTATTGCCAAATTAGCGGCGCCGCGCGGTGTCACCCACTCATCCCACGGGAACACTACATTTTTCGGGATAAAAAGTAGCCTATGTGTTAATCCAGGGTGTCAGCTACCTTCATACCAAAATTTATCAAAATTGGTCCAGCCGTTTGAGCGTGAAGAAATAACAAACATACACATAAACACACAAACACACGCACATACTTTCGCTTTTATAATATTAGTGTTATTTTTATGTCAATTTATTACACGATCCCGTAATACGATATTCTTATTACGAAAATTCTATACTTAGAAACTTAGAAGGATCCAGTGCAGTGGTTCTGGATGTTGATATTTTGTGAGGCGTAACATTTATAGTATTAACAAAAAAAAAATGACATTGATTTAAGATCCTTGATATTTTTTATTGTATGGGTATAATTGTCTCAGAATTATACTTTCAGAAAGAATTCATTTAAGGTCAACCGGGGTAATGGCGTCACTGTTTTTTTTGATATTTTATACTCTCATTTAACCCCAAGTTATGAAATATTTAATTAGTGTATAGAAATATTCTCACGCGCTGTGCTTCCTGTGGCTTTTTTCCAAGAAAATTCGTGTAGTAACGTTTTTGGCTTGCGATGATTAAACGATATACAGATGTTTTTTTAAAAAACGGAAATTTAGACGCATTTGTCCCAGTTGGGATAATTGCGTCTTTTTTAAGCCATTCACGATCAATGACGAAGAGGCTTTCAAAAATTCATGAAACATGTTTGCAATACAGTAATCTAGAAGATAAAGCTAAATACAAGGGATCAAAAACAGTTATAACGACCTCAGATAGAAAATAGTATAATCTGGGTAAACGCGTCTACAATATGTGGACGCATTTATCCAATCCTAATTTCCAGATGTTGTAAACCTTTTAGTCTGTCAAGTCTTAGATCTAGAAATGTTCCGAGAGCTTTAATTTTTATCTTTGTCACTGACCTATTTAATGAGTGAAATTTAATAGTGGAGGTTTTATCCAGATGAGGAGTTTGTTATAGATATTTAAGGTCAATACTTTCTTCTATGTTGTACTTACCCATATTTTTTAGCGGATTGAATTACGGAGTTGCTTGTCATCACACTTATACCCCTTGCGGCGAACGATGAGTCCTATGACACCAGTACATTTTTCCGATTATAGGTTATAAAATGTATTGAGATGACAGCTGTCATAGGACTCATCGTTCGCCGCGAGGGGTATAAAGAATAGGAAAAATACATATCAGAAAATGAGAATTCCTTCCATGATAGAAAAATATTTCAACATTATCATTTTTTTATCTACTTTGTAAGTTTTAATCATATAATCCTTTGGGATATAGAAAACGAAAATGAAATCACATTTGCGGCAGAGAGGCAAAACTTTGTTCACGATTTGCAGCCGGCCCTCTGGCGTTGATTTAAAAAAAAAAAAAAATTGGGAGTTTATCAGTAGACGAAATTCCGACTAGGTTCTTACTTAAACTTTGACACTAAAACTACATAAAATGCATTAATTCTGGTAAAAATAAGCTCGAAAATGTTCTATATACTGTTAAAACCTAGGATCAAGAAAAAGGTTGTCGACACCTGACATTGGGGCAAATGCGATACACAGACGCAATTACCTCAAAGTATTAGACGCATTTTGCCAAATTTAAAAAATAACCTCCAAGAATTTGACATCGATTTTTTTCCAAACCCAAAGCATTATCAACAAAAATAGTGGTTCGAACATATCGCCGTACTAATAGTAGTCACATTTATTACAAATAATTATCAAATATCTAAAGAAAAACAGGGATGTAAACATATTTTGTTGACTTACCTCATGCAACGTGTAAATCTAGCATGACACTAAATTTCAAAATGGTCGACCTCTTGACCAAGATACGCCAAAACGTCCTCTATGTTACGTGTTGCCCTCCAAGTAGTTTATTCCTATATCACTAAATGGCAGAAGTTGTAGTAACTAACGTCGTTTAAAAAGTAACTGAAATAGACGCAATAACCCCAAAGTGGCAATTACCCCGGTTGACCTTAGTATATTTATACAAAATATACTATTAGAGTTGTTAGTCCGCTGTTTTCTAACATAATTGTGCGCATCGGGTTACAAGCATGAAATTTCTACCACAGATAGAGTGTTCCCCGGTGATTATTTTCAGATGTGGAGGGAAGTCAACTTCGTCCCCTGTGAGACGGGAGAGCGGAGTGAAGAGGACCAAGTATACCTCTTTTCTTTCTTTATTGCTGGTCAGTTAAGTCTACTAGGACTTGTCTGGTATCGTTTCCGTGTAAAACAGATATCAGAAATTCATTTTTTATGTTATTTTTGTATAGTTTTATATAAAAATATGAGTGTATGGCCGAAAAGGTAAAAATCACAACAAGTTTTTTTATTCAATGAGGTAAATTAGTAAAATTTCGTTAACATTTTCAAATTATTATTAATATTTTAAAAAGCTTATTTAATCTAGTTTCTAAAAATATATACATGTTGGGCACTTCTCATACTAACAGTAGCTTAAAATATATGTTTACGTCGCCGTAATCAACGTAAATCTCCGAACGCATCCTATTTCGCTTCATTAAATACATTAAATAATGATTATTAACATGCTCTTACATATAATATTTACCAACGTCCTAGGTAAACAAATTAATGTAATTAAAACAAATTTTTTTTTTGCTAATGTAGGTATAACGAGCACACGGGCTAATCTCAACATCAACAATTTATTTAAGTTACTGTTTGTATGAAAAGTGTCCATTATGTATTTATTTTTAGAATCTAGATTAAATTTGCTATTTTGCAATATTTTTGCTAGTTGTAAATATTCGGGAAATATGACTAATTTATCTCCCTGAAAAAAAAAACTTGTTGTGGTTTTTACCATTTCGGAAATATACCTATATTTTTATATAGTACTATGAATAAATAACATAAAAAATGAATTGCTGATATCTGTTTTACACGAAAACGATACCACACAAGCCCTAGTAGCGTTAACCTATCAGTAATTACAAAAGAAAAAGAGGACTCCTTTGTCCTGTTCACCCCGCTTTCCCGCCGCTTAGGGGACGAATCTGACTTCTCTCCACATCTAAAAATAATCACCGCAAAATACTCTATCTGTGGTAGAAATTTTGTGGTTGTATCCCGATGCACACAATTTTGCGACTTAGCAAAATGTACTAGAGCACGCAGGCTAAGCGTAACCTCAACATTTTTTTCAAGGTACTTTTTGTATTGAGATGTGCCCAATATGTATACATTTTTAAAAACAAGATTAAATTTGCCATTAGTGATATTTTATTAAATTATAAATATTCAGGATATATAACTAATTTATCGTTCTGAATAAAAAAAACTTGTTGCGATTTTTACCTTTTCGGCAATATCCCCAAAATTTTATATCAAAGTATACTTAAATAACATAAAAAATTAATTGCTGATATCTGTTTTACACGAAAACGATGCCGCACTAAGCCCTAATAGCCTTAACTGATCAGTAATAAAAAAAGAAAAAGAGTAGTAGGTACTTGGTCGTATTTACCCCGCTCTCCCGCCACGCTGGGGACGAATCTGACTTCCCTCCACATCTGAAAATAATCACCGCGGAACGCTCTATGTGTGGTAGAAATTTCATGCTTGTAACCCGATGCGCAAAATTTCGCGGCTTAGCAACTCTACTATACCTGTTTTCCGGAAATTCCCCTATTTGCTCAATGCATATCTTTGATACCTATAGATGACTGATAATATACCATATCAAATTAACAGAAACATCATAAAAGTCAATATTACGTAAAGGTATAAATGTACAATAAATAATTTTATCAGCGATAAATGTTGCCAGTCTTAAGAGGCCTTATTCCTTTTAAAATTCATTTTTTTTCATATTATGATAAATATATTGATAATTTCAACCAACTTTTTGAAGATAATAATACTTTTCCCCGAGTTCTAGGTAGTAACATAGTTATTTCATGCTTTCATTGCGTGCAGTCGAAAATAAGTTGAATAAACTAATTTTCCGCGTGAATTTTGTGAATTTCGAGTAGTTTTTGAAACAAAAATTATCAATGAAAAATTCAAACTGTAGGTTCCAAATATATACCAATAAATCCCAATAGCCCTGTTCTAGGTAGTAACGTCAATAGTATGTTAAGAAACATATTTGATCATATAGAAAAATGTCTACAACAATCAGCATTTTAAAAGGAATAAGGCCTCTTAAGATGACGGAAAGAAATTCTTGTTTCGTCTGTAATAATGTGGTCGCCCCCTGGGTCTGAGGTGTGTCTCAGACGACAACCTCCAAATAGTAGATATAGCAGTTCGTTATAGAGAAAGTCTCAATAATATTTAATAGTGACTCGCATATGCGTGAACTGTGACCACTAAACAAAAATGATGGGGAGTTGCAACGCGATAGCGATTGTATTGTTCTCAACGCATTGCGGCAAACCTGTCATTTGTGCGTTGTTTTCAATTGCAATCAAAATCAGCCTCGACTTTCTATCATAGCGAGAAAAGTTTTCGTTGACGACAATATTTTTAATCCGCCTTCAACTCGATGTTGCTTGAGACATTTGACTATCAAGTATCAAAGGATTTATAGCGCAGGAGTTGGCTAGAAGATTATAGCTCCATAAAAGGCCCTATCGCCTTCAGGGTGCCGATTTGAGCTTTTTTGAGCACGTTATCAAGAAAGATTATTTTACAGATAAAGAATCTCAGGTCATAAGTCCCGCAAGCTGCAATTCGATGAAATATTTCAGTCCTGCGTGGACCTGCTGGAAACGCATTGAGACGTGTTACCGAAAGAACGCTGCTGATGTTTTTGATAAAAATGCATCAGGGAATTCTTGATTTTTTTAAAGTCGTATTCAAATATAGCAGTAAACAATACGTATGCATCTCATGATATATGTTAAGTGAGAAAGTCACCAGTGTCATTTGTGCCAGGTTCTATTTTTGATGCAATTACTAGACTATAATTCATTGACAGACATGTAAGGGATTTTGCCAAAGATCCATAATCCTAAAGCCATAGTTATAGTTGATACGTATGCTTATATCGAAATGCCAGTAATTTCAAATAACTTAGACAGTCGTTTAATGTGCACAAAAGACATCATTTAGTTAAACCGGACTTAATAGTCCGTCCTTTAGAAATACTAAGAAGTTCCTAGACTCCTTAGATCAAAATCTTAAAAATTACAGCAAGACACAACAAATTATATTGGCCGGTGACATCAACATCGACATCCTTTCAGTAGAGTCCACGGAGTATTCCTGTCTGTGTGCGGAACATAGTCTCGAGCCAGCTATAAGCAAACCCACCCGTTTGAGTGCCTGTCTCGACCACATATTTATTAAAACAAAATTCCTGGCTACAGGAATAGTCTATGGCTCTGAAATTACGGATCATAAAATTGCAATAATTGGACTTTCTACTAACATCACACCTAAGTCACAAAGCCGGATCAAAAGAACTATTGATTATAAAAGTATCGGAGATGAATTAAACTCTATAGATTGGAATATTGTTACCTCGAAAACTGACGTGGATGATGCAGTAGAAACGTTTATGACAATCCTAAATAAAGCCGTTACCAACAATTCAAAAGAAGTTAAAATCAGTAGATCGAAATACGCCATTCAACCATGGATAACACCTGGGCTTTTACGATGTTCCCGACACAAAGATAGACTCCACGCTAAATCGAAACAGTTCCCCAATGACAAAATTCTCCAAATTACGTACTCTCGCTACAGAATTTTTTATAATCAGATAGAAACCAAAAAATAGAATACGAATCACAAGAATTTCGAGCCAATAGCAAAGACCCAAAAAAGCTTTGGAAATCCATCAAAAATAAGTGTAACTTAAATAAAAACAAAGAAAAGGTGGCTGACCTTACGTCAATTAATAGTAAACCTAAAAGTTCTCTTGACAAATTTAATGATTTCTTTGCAACTATTGGTGATAACTTAGCTAACAATATACTTAGACAAATTAACGACACCGAAGAGGCTCTGGCCACAAAAGTTACTATTAAAAAATCTTCGCCAAACTCTCTATTCATGGAACCAACTGATCAACATGAGCTCTATAACATTATTGATAAACTTAAAGTAGAAAGCGCCCCTGGTATAGACTGCATTAGTGCAAGTCTTATTAAATACTGTAGAGATCTTTTATGTACTCCTTTAATTCACATCTACAACCTCAGTTTAAGCACAGGCATTTTTCCGAAATTATGGAAGGTAGCTTCGGTTACTCCGATTTACAAAGACGGACCGAAAGATTCACCCGGGAATTACAGACCAATTTCTCTTCTTAGTATACTTTCAAAAGTTTTGGAAAAAATTGTTAACAAGCGCCTAATAAATTTCATTGAATCTCAAGGACTGCTCTCAGATAGACAATTTGGATTCCGGCATCAGAAATCCACCGAAGATGCTGTAGTACTTCTAACCGACTTCATTGCTCAATACTTGGATGAAGGTTACAGCTGTGTCGGAGTCTTTTTAGACTTGGCAAAGGCCTTCGACACTGTTTCATCCAAGATACTCCTAAAAAAGTTGGAGGGACTGGGTATTAGGGGGATAGCCTTAGAATGGTTCACAAGTTATCTATCTGAGAGACAGCAACTTGTCAAGCTAGGTTCTCACAAAAGCGACCTAAGATCTGTTAATTTCGGAGTCCCGCAAGGGAGTATACTAGGCCCCACACTATTTATCATCTACATGAACGACATTCATGACCTTTTCTTAAAAAACGCTGAAGTTTTGTGTTACGCTGATGACACTGTTGTCCTTTTTCACGGGAAAACTTGGGAGGAAACATATAAGACAACGGAAGAAGGGATGAAATCAATTAACAACTGGTTGATAAATAATCTACTCACTTTAAATAATAATAAAACTAAATATTTGTGTTTCCATAAAACTGCAGCTTCAAGCCCAAAAAGCATAAGCCACATCCAAATTCACACCTGTAACCTGCCCTACACTCAATCATGTAATTGCAATAGAATTCAACGATCCAGTAATATAAAATATCTTGGTATAATGATTGATGAAAACCTCAATTTTAAAGATCACATCGCATGTCTTTCTAAAAGAGCAAGAAAAACCATTATCATTGTCAAAAAACTAAGAGATTTAGTACCTAAGGATGTCATGAAAATGGTGTACCTGTCATTATGCCAATCGATGTTATGTTACTGTATCACTGCTTGGGGAGGTGCAGCGAAATCAGTTTTAATAGATGCAGAACGAGCTCAAAGATCTGTAATTAAGGTCATGCTTAAAAAACTCTTCAGGTACCCTACAACTCAATTATATCACGAAGCCCAGGTGTTATCAATCAGAAAGCTTTTCATTCTTAAAACAGGACTAGTCACCCACAATGCTGTATACTCGTCTGACAATAATATCAACTGAATAAACAAACGTAGAATTAAATTACCCCTACCTTCAATCAAAACCTCCTTTGCGAGACGTTTCGGGAAATTCTTGAGACCTTATGTGTACAATTTTATATCTAATTTTTGTAATCTAAAAGAAGCTTCCAAATATAATGCTAAAATTAAAATCACTGACTGGCTGCTCACCTTAGATTATCTGGCAACAGAAAACCTGCTTACTCAAATGTATTCTAACTGTAGGTATCCAAATATCTTAAATTCCGTTTAGAGATCTCCTAAATACTGGTGCAATCTAGTGTTAAGTGAAAATGTTACATGCCGACACACAAATAGATTTATGGTTAATTGTATAAGTACAAATTTCTATATGATAAATACAAAGTTATATACTGTAGGTAATAAGTTTAATGCAAAGTATTACACAATGGCACCCCAAGATACAGGCATAGCCTAGTTTGGGGGCCTCTGTTATTTCGTCCTACAATAGGTACACTTTTTTGAAGCAATTGAGAAATGTACGAGTACTGTACTACTGCAGTGCATTTCTCAATTGTCATAAATTTATAAAGCTGCCTCCAGCAGCGTAGTGGTTTCTCATCACAAGACAAAATTTGTCTACAGCGTTTATGCTGGCGGCAAGCTAAATCTTGTCCTATCATTGGTTGTATTACGTGTTTTGTGTAACTCTGAAAATAATAAAGAATTATTATAATTATTATTATTATATTAATAGTGGCACCAACTGGTTACATTCTTGATGTTCGTGGGCCATATTTCACGGACTCTAGAAACAATGCTTAAGCAAGATTGAGGCGAAATTTGAACAAGAAATGGCCTGTTTTTATCGCAAAACTTATCGAGTGACCTCGGTAGACTGTAGAAGGGTAGCCAACACTATTATCTAACCTGCTTTTACGAGTAATCTCCACAATTTCTCTGCTCACTCGTTAGGGTTACGTAAACATAACGCGAGCAGATACGTTACGTCCGTGACTTTCACGACTAAGGTTATTTAGCGATAAATGATCACTGCGGTTTTTATCAATGAAAATTGATCGCGTAACGCTATGATGCGATGAATGGGAAAGACGTAAAAGATTGAAATGTACATTTTTATTCGATTTAGTGCCAAGACGTTCTACTTAGCCATACTATTTACATTTTACTTTTAACGTTATATGCCCTGAAGTATTTTCTTGTCTCACCTTTAATTATTCAGGATACAGGACCTTTTGACAATAGCCGTGAAAAGTTTGCATTCGTATAAATTATAGTAATATAGTTACAAAAAATTAGTCTGAATAAAACATTGTGTCAAAAATATATTCTAATAGTATTGGATTTTTGAGTTTAAAAAAAATTGCTCAATCAAAACATTGTTTACAGCAAAATTTATTTTAGAATGTATTCAAAACTACAGGACAATTCCATTATGTCAGCCAAGGAACTCAAGATCGATGGGCAATCTACATATATTATTTATTATGTCAATGTCAAAAAAACAACACTATATTTGGGAGGGAAAAGTGGGACACAACCTTGACCTTAAAGGAGGTTGGTGACTTTTAAATCTTAATTTTTATTTCATTAGCTTCTAGCTGGGCGTTTTCCAAAAAAAAAACATAGGTACCACAAAGTAAAAAGACAAACGGTGTGCCTGCTCAGTAGAGAGATAAATTTGAGAAGCCTAGAGTAATGCTAATGTTTTCTGTTTCCAGCCCGTCTAGCACAACTATGCTTCGCGACTCTTGTCGCGCGACACAGTATCACTCGTCACTCTCTTACAGTACTTTGCAGAAAGAGATAGTATATCTCGCACGAGAAAGAGTCACGTGTCAAAGTTCTGCTAGAGCTGATCAGCGTCCAATGTCATTCAAAAACACTATGTTTTTTTTTTATAAAGCCTTTCCTTTCCAGATCCGAGGGTACAAGGATGGTTCCTCTTCGACACGCCCCTCCCCACGCTGGCCATGGTGGTGACGTACCTGTCCTTCGTCATGGTCATCGGACCACTGTGGATGGAGAACCGAAAACCGTTCAAGCTCACGAACACATTGGTGGCGTATAACGCCTTCCAAGTTCTACTGTCGTCTTATATGTTTTATGAGGTGAGTAATAGTACACTGCAGACGCTAGGAAAGAAGAGCTTGCCGGGTGAGTAGGTATAGATGGATAGTGATACGAAGCCGGCAAGCCCTTTTCACGGCTAATGCATGTATAGTGCTTTTCTCAAACATATGCAAAGAAATAAAAAAAAACACCACTGAAAAAATATCATTCAGCTTTTTAGCCTGTTCATGAACACAGAAAACATGTTTAAACAAAAAACAAACCCGGCCTAGGCCTTAATCTTTGTATGTCTTTATAGTTCTCTTGCGTCGTTCCGGCCGAAACGTGATACTTGGAAGCCTGATGTTATAACGCACGTTATGACGACAGCGACATTTCATTGCAAGTGTGAGAAAAATGAGTTTTTTTAAATATACCAAAAGGGTGCAAAGCGTACGAAGGTAATCACCATACCTCGGGGTTTTCGGTGCAATGGTTTAACGCCTGCACTATGGCCTAGTGTCAAATCATTTGTGCACCAAACCCCCCGGGATATGGTAATCACCGTTGCCTATGTATGGACGTTTCACTCCATGGGACTCATGCGTGTTGCTAATTTTAGTAGACTATTTGTTTCATAGAAAGTGTTTTTCTCTCAAACTTATGGATTATAAAACAAACCTTACCAAACCAAATAACATCTGTAGAATGACTGTCTCAAGCATCATGAAAATGTTACGGCTTCAAAAGAAAAGCAACAAAATAACAAATCTGTGGAAAACATTTTAAAATTTCTGAATTCAGTAAAAATATGTTTTAACGTCTGCAACAAAAATAAAAATATTAGTATAAATATTAAAACTGGCACGAAAAGATAAAATATTATAATTACAATTTGTGAGTTATCATTATCAAGCTGAGTATATCATCATCATCATCATCATCATCAGCCCGGAGTCGTCCACTGCTGGACATAGGCCTTCCCCAGTTCGCGCCACCATACCCGGTCCTCAGCTTTCCGCATCCAACCGCTTCCCGCCACTCTTTTTAGGTCGTCGGTCCACCTGGCGGGAGGCCGTCCTACAGGGCGTGTCGTTCGTGGTCTCCACTCTAGAACTCGTCTGCCCCATCGACCATCGGCTCTACGACAAATATGCCCCGCCCACTGCCACTTCAACTTGCATATCTTAAGGACTATGTCGGTCACTTTGGTTCTCCGTCGGATCTCCTGGTTCCGGATTTTGTCCTTCAGAGAAACTCCGAGCATAGCCCTCTCCATAGCTCGTTGAGCAACTTGGAATTTGTGGACGAGGCCTTTTGTTAGTGTCCACGTCTCGGCCCCATAAATAAGGACCGGAAGGACGCACTGGTCGAAGACTTTGGACTTAAGGCACTGGGGCAGTGATGATGACTGAAAAATATGGCGCAACTTCCCATATGCTGCCCAGCCCAACCTGATTCTTCTGTCAGCTTCCTTGTCGAAGTTGTTTCTACCTAGCTGGACCATCTGGCCTAGGTACGTGTACTCTTTAACAACTTCGATGTTAACATTATCGACGGTGATCGGTATTGGGTCTACGAATGAATTGAACATAACTTTAGTTTTATCCACATTCATTCCCAGACCCACCCGTCTGGAAGAAACAAGCTGAGTATATAGCAGTCGTTATTTTTTTCATATACTTTTAAAGTGAACAATTTCCATAATAAAATGACGAAACAACCACATACCTACATCGAGTTATAGTCCTCAAGACAGGGCCATGTCATAAGCTCCTAAACCACAACACGATGTCAAGGTGGCGCAAACAATTTTCTGAACGAAGCGACGCGACCGTGGCCATCTTGTACTAGAAATCTAGATCTTGTCATGTCATGGGGAAAACGAAACTGGTTTTGTTGTTCCCATGTAAACAAGTTTCGCTTCCTACCTCCCAAATGTACATGAAGTTTTTTTTACGTGAACTTTTTTGAAAAATTTATTTATACCTTGATTTTTCCAAAATCATTCTCAAAAAAAAAAAAATTCGACATGTCAGTTTGGATTATTTTTGGCTGAAGGGATTTCTGCCTTCTTTCAACTGTAAAGTTATTTTACAGAATAAAGCAGACTGATGTTGGATAATTTACATACCTACTACTTATATATATATATATATAAATAATAAACCTCAATATGTCATGAAATAAAGAAAAAACAAAATGAAAGTGCCTTGAACTATATGACTTCAAAGGTCCGGAAATTTCATATTTTCATTTTTTTAATCCAAAAGCAAATATTAGAACCTTAACAGTGATTTCTGACTCTTACAGCACTATAAATGTATTTAGTCCCACACAGATTTTTGATCCCAATAAAAAAAGAGGACCGATTGACATCTCTAAAAAAATAAGGTCTACACCCCTAAATATCGCGTATGTTATAATATTTCAAGGTGTTTGTGACCTCATTCGCAATTTTGCTCAAATTATTCACACAAGTAAAGATTGACATCTTACCTATCAGATAGGTATGACGTAGATCATTATAGTAAAAAAATGAGCCTAGATTTGCCAAGTGTGAGTGGAGGTCAAGAGCCGAATACTGAGAGAAGCGAAAGTGCCCGAAACTGGTTTGGTGAGTGGTGAGTGTGGTATTGTATTGATGAGCGCGGCTGTCGGTGGGTGCCGTTTATCGAGTACCGTTTGATATCTGGGTTTCGCTTCGTATGCGTTTTTCTACGAAGCGATTATGTCTATTACAACTGATTGAAGATTCAACGAAGTATCACTGTGTAAATAGATATCGTAAATATAGCTAGTTTAGTCAATCTCATTCATTCCATGGTATATGAAAACAAGGTATGGCACTCCGGGATGACAGGTGGACTTTCGACGTCATTACCATACCTAGGATAACTCGGGGCACGTTCTAGGGATAGGATATCGATAAAAAATATGTCGATATAATTAAATTAATATATGTGCTCATTGAACATTCTCGATTACTACAAAGAGGTTCGATGTCATATCTGATATCGAGCCTCTTAAATTAAGGTCATTAATAAAAGTATGAGGATGTCATTTCAATCAAAATGACAATTTACGTATATTATGAAAATTATTTTAAAATAAACATGTAAATACACGTTTTAATAATGTTTATTTGAATATGTGGAGAAATTAGTAATATTTATTTATGTCGATGACATTTAGATGTTGACAGTAACATCGATATATTTTTTTGTCGATAAAATATTTTGCTATGTCACTTTCGTATAGGTGCCCCGAGTTATTCTAGGTATGGTCATCACGCTATGATTGGTCGGTTGGTTCTGCCAATCATTTTCTGTGTTGGTGTATCATAATACTCCCCGATTTTCTTGTTTCCTGAATATCATAGAATCGTGAGTGTACTGCCGACAAATGTTTTTCTCCTTACAATTATTTTTTTGTTACCATAAAGCGGCAACTAACTAGTGACGTAGAAAGTCTACTAACCGAAGTGGCATACCGTGTTTTCTTATAGCGTGATTCAGTCTTAGCACCCAGGAAAAGATGACTCCAATTGACACTGAGGAAGGGTAGCTTTTTATAAAAATATACGCAAGGAAACCTTTGAGTATTTAAACTCTCAAAACATTATTGTTTCGCCACTGCAGCGATGCAGTTTACGCCAGCTACGGCGGCCGCTGTAATTCCCTTATACGTACAGTACAGCCTCTCAACAGGCCAACTAAGATGTATTCTAATTACTAGCTTTTGCCCGCGACTACGTCCGCGTGGAACTTGGAAGTATGGAAGCAACCTCGTATAACACGATAGATATCCACCTAATCACCTCAATTTATAAAAGGGATTATTAAAAGCGCCTAAGCAAATGTAAGAGCAATTGTGCTTTTGGTCTAATCATTACATTTCCTACAGGGTCATCAATGTCATCATGAATTACTTACTCACTTTTCAATCTTGTTATTAGGGATAACTTCCAGGATGAAAACTATCCTATGTCCTTCCTCGGATCTTAAACTATCTCCATGCCATATTTCATCAAAATCGATTCGGCGGTTTAAGCGTGAAGAGGTAACAGACAGACAGACACACTTTCGCATTTATAATACTAGCTGTGCCCGCGGTGTTACCTGCTCATCCCATGGGAACACTAAATTTATTCGGGATGAAAAGTATCCTATGTCCTTTCCCGGGTCTCAAACTATCTCCATACCAAATTTCATCTAAATCGGTTCAGCCGTTTAAGCGTGAAGAGGTAACAGACAGACAGACAGACAGACAGACAGACAGACAGACAGACAGACAGACAGACAGACACACTTTCGCATTTATAATATTAAGTATGGATTAGTATGGATAATTCATTCCATTATCTTAATAATTATCACCCTTATGGAATGCAGGACCCAGGTCCTGTGTCTGTCCTTTGGATAGCAGACATTTGATTTACACACCCCTACTTGTCCTCAAACCTACGAATACGTATCCGATGTACAGCCATGGAGCGCACAATACAGGCTCCTCTGCAAAAGCTCAATAAAAAAAAGTTGTGTAGTCGTCAAATTACGAGCAGTTGTTGGTGACTGGCCAGGGCCCGTAGGCACTTAGCATTTGGGCCCCCCTCCCTTATCTCGAAACGGTTTTCAGCAAATTAAAGAGTAGGTAATAGTATTTTAAGTGATTTATAAGGAGAACATAAGTATGGTGCAAGTTTTCCTTCTGGGACTGGGGTCCCTAGACTGGCTGGAACCTCCGGGGGCCGGGATCTAAGGGTAAATACGGCACTACTTATCGGTCCCTGGTTCTAAAGTAAATTCATATAAACATCAATGGTTAAGGAGTACTACATTATTTCAAGAGTAGTTAATTGGCCTGAATTGATGATTTGCAACCAGACATTTTCTAATGCATCCCGTGATCGCATATGATGATATGAATGTCGAGTGGACAACGGTTTTTTACTACAATTTTTTTTTTATAGATTCCCTTAATTCACTTTCTACAATAAAACCAACATACATTTACCGACAGCGGAGACACAAATTCAATAACGCAGCTAACAAGATACTCACTCACCGTATTCGTAAAGTATTTCGCCGAATTAAGATAGTTACTTTGTCGGTTAAGCAGTCGATTTGAACAGGTGAATAAACCGGAACTTTACTTTCGATTTGATCTTGACAAACGTATGGTCACGAGGTGGCCACATGGATGACATAGACAAAATCCTCGTTCTTGATCGTATGTTACTACTTACTACTACATGAGCACGACAATCTCTACAGGCGCCAATAGTTGCGCTCCAAATAAGATCCGCGATGGAGCGGAGAGTGTAAATATTAGTACCAGATGCGATATATTTGAATTATTTTCTTCGTGTGACGAAATTTTCAAAATATGCACAAATAGATGGAAGAACAGTGGCAAAAAACAGTTGTAAATATACAGTAACAGTTTTTGCTAGATGTAATGTATCATGGATAAAGAGAAACATCATCCAGTGTGCACATCAATTCTGCCACCAAAGAGCTAACCTAATTTTTCAACCTGTTGCTCGACTATATATCCATGATATCTCATCATCGAATTAGATCCCAGATCTAAAACATACTTAAAAGCATAATTTGTTTGCATAAGCTGTTTAATATGTATTACGTGTTGGATTAGTCTGTAAGTGATATGTATATTTCAATTATTAATAAAAAAAAAATAATAATAATAATCACCTTGGAGAGAGAGGACTTTATTAATAGTTATCGTTTTGTTGCAGCACTTGATGTCAGGATGGTGGGGCGACTACAGTTTGGCGTGTCAGCCCGTGGACTACAGCCAGAGCGAGCAGGCAAGACGGGTAAGTCATTTTCTTACTCTGTTTATTCTTCAACCCAGCACCTCTAATTGTAAGTCCCTTGCCTGTCTATAGTGTATGAGCTGGACGGGTGATGCCAAGTCACGTGTGTGTTAGAAAAAAGTACATATTATGAAGTTAATAATGTAATACTGTCGAACGAGATAAAGTAATCGTTGTAATAATAATAATTAACGCATCTAGATCAAAAATTATTATCTCGAAGCAGCTGTACCAATTTTCATGATTACTTAACATTAGCTACGAAAATAATAAAACAAACTTATTAATAATATTTCAATTAAAATAATTATTGGCAATGCTTTTCCATTAAAACGCATAAATATGCATTCATTTTACAAAATAAGAACGATTCTTGCAACACAGTTCCTGCAGTTATCAAACCAAAAGGACTACATTCACACTGGAAATGCCCATATGTATACAACAAATCATTAATTAGAATAACTCGGATAGTAGCTCGGTTAATATCTTGTAAACAAAGTCAAAAGCCGTTACAATTTCTCTCTCATTAGTAAGTAAATTCACTGAATCTATTTCGTAATGCAGCGGAATAATAATTCAACATTTTGCATAACGGAACCATCACTTTACTTACGCCAATCTTCGTCCGCCTGTTTGTAGGTCGTAGATCGTTGATCGCGTGTTCGGACTATTCAAAGTTATGAAGATTATGCTATACGTAGTTGTATTATTAGAGGCTATACGAAATCGTAACTATATCGTTAAAGAAACGAATTGTGTTGCGCGGATCATTTTGAGAATGAAGAGATTTTCAACTGAAAGATACTCATGAAGGCAAGACACATTCACATCAATAAAACAATTAATATTACTGCATTTTGACATTAAAGATAGAAACAAGTTTGCATTTCCCTACTGATAATGTAAATCTAGCACTGGTCACCATTACGCTTTTATTATGACATGTCAAGGTTAGGTTTACAAACCGGACAGCCGGTTTTGTATCAGGTTATATAGGCATTGTATTTAACTCTCACTTTTTGATAGCTAATAAATTTTGGGTGGTAAAATTAGTTTAACCTGCGGTTACGCCTACGTAACCGTTGTTCTATATTTCGATCCATGGCGCCTAATCTCTACATTTTTATCCATCTTTACATACTATACATAATATTATATATCTTTTTATATTAAAGTGTGTTCTTTATCTTTAACTTGCCACCCGATCTATTGATCAGTAACATTGTTACTTAATTCAAATATGCATTAGCCATACCATAGTCTTTTGTTTCTTTATGTTATAGTCAATATATTATTGAAATGGTTATATGTTAATATCAATAAAATAAGATGTATCTTAATTTTCATAATTACGATTTTCATTGTTCCCTTTAGTACCTATTGTTGCACCAACTAACCTATAATTTTGACAAGACAATATCAGTAATTCCTAGAAGATATTGACTCTAATGTGTAACTTGCTCGTAAAACAATTCTCAGCGATCTTAAATGCTACTGTACAATCACCAAATTACATTAATCAATCCAATATGAACTTTAACACGAATGATTACAGTGCGAATTCCTAGAAAACAAATCTTAGAAAGTTCTATGGCCGACTGCTTTTAAAAATTGTCTTAAATTAAAATCTGTGTCCGCAAAAGATACATTTTTAATTGTCTAATTAGGTTCATTTGTAGGCGCTAATAACATTACTTCTGTGTACGTAATAGAGTGTGTTATAGATTGATACTTTATATTTATAGGCTATCAGATAACGGGTAGAAAAATGAGCCTAGTGAGACAAAGTTTACTTAAAAGAGGCAATCTTTAATATCTATTAAGCGAACCTTATACGCATTTATGAATTAATAAAGATAGTACCTACTACATATTGCTGAGTTAAGTTTTGAGTAGTTAAATGAACAATGTATTCAAAAAATTATGCGCTGTAGGCAAATTTGCATGATTTGTTTGCACTTTGTGCTGTCAAATTACAACGTTACACGTTACTTTGACTGTATCCAATAGAGCAAACCCCTATTATTAAGTGCCCACTTGAAGGCTGCATTTTCACTGGAGCAGAGCTGTGTCAAAGTACTAATAACATTCCTTAGATTATTCCTTAGATTTAGATGCACTTCTATTGGGCTTCACGCTGCCTGATTGATTGATTTTTCTCCGTACCTCTTCAGTAGACAGCCTAATTCTATCACAGAGTAACTCTTGAACTGCCTACCTATTGCACTTAGTTTTTTTTAATTTTTTTAAAATAAAATATGTGTATAGTTCTTTATAACACTTTGCCTGATGACCGGCAAAGTGTTATAAAGAACTATACACATATTGTAGCATTTTTTTTTGTAAATATGTGTTCGGCAAGGAGGTTGGTATAACAGGCCTCGGTATTGAGCTCTTGTATGTCTAGCACTGGTATCGCATCGATTGGCAAAGAGACTAGGATTGTTCTTAACGAAGACACACGCATCTCTTATATAAAGGCATGGAAGCGGGAGTATATTAAATTTGCTAAATAATGGTTTACAGCTTTGCAGATACCAAGCATTGTCCAAGGCCCTAATGCACCTTTTTTGGAGTCTAAATGCTCTGTGCGCGTCTACGGAATTTCCCCATAGTAATAATCCATAGTTTAAGACTGATGAGACGTAGCCATGGTAGGCAGTTAGAGCTGCATCTAGTGACACCGTTTGTCTCAATCTTCTGAGAGCAGACAAATCTATCGAGTCTATTGCAAACATTATCAATGTGAAGTTTCCAATTTAAATGGTTGTCAATACTGAAGCCTAAAAATTTTACAATGTCTACTAATTCTACATTTAAATTATCATAATAAATTTTTATAGAAGGTGGATTTGAATTATATGAACTGAATTGCATAGCTTTAGTTTTTGTCATGTTAATTTTCAATTTGTTACTATCGAACCATTTAAATGCCTCTGCTAATGTACTGTTTACTGTAGATTCAAAGTCAGCAGAATTGCAGTCATCTTTTTTTTTTTTTTTTTTTTTTTTTATTTATTTATTTACACACACAACTGCCCTTACAGGCTTACCTAATTCGACAGCATGGATTATTTACAAAATAGACACAAATACAGGCATAGTACACAAACACAACACTACACGTCAACTATTTATACTATTTACTATACAGCATAACATAAAACATAGAGTGTGGCCCTTGTGAATTCGCTCAAAGAACAAAAGAAAAGATCAGATACGTTTGCTACTCGATTGAGAGTGCGAAGCGCTCTGGTAAAGGGTGCTTGGCGCAGCAATTGCGTTCTGGCTTGAGGCTCCGCGAGCAGGCTGGGCCGCCGCCGTCGCCACACGTATTGCTGCGGCACGTACAAACTGACCTCCGCTAGGACTCCTGGGTTGAATACCTTGCCCCGCAATAACTTAAAAATATATATAGCTAACCCTAATTCCCTTCGGACTTCTAGTCGATTGTATCCAACCATGCCGAGTAAATATAACGTAGGATACATTAGCGGGTAAAAAGGATACTGTATTATAAGTGTGGTGTCATCAGCGAAAATAATGCAATCTTGATTTTGCTTAAGACAAATTGGGAAATCATTCATTGCTATTAAAAATAACAACGGTCCAAGTATGCTACCTTGTGGAACGCCGGTTTTATTAACAAGTAGATCGGTCCTATACTTTTCTTTGATGACCGTGCTGTTATTTTGGCGAACAATTTTTTCAATTTCTATATACTGCGTTCTTCCGGTAAGATAACTTTGTATCCAGTCATATGCTTTACCTCTTATTCCATACATCTCTAATTTTGTCAAAAGGATTGTATGGTCGATAACATCAAAGGCTTTACTCAGGTCTAGATAGATAGCCACGATTTGCTGTTTCTTATTTAAACATTCTGTGACTGTTTTTACTAAGTGCAATCCGGCAAGAGTAGTGGATTTTCCTTTGCGAAATTGTTTTGAAGTTAATGTGTTATGTTTATCTAGGAACTCATTAATTCTGTATAATATACACTTCTCAAACACTTTTGACAAAATAGGGATTATTGTTATTGGTCTATAATTACTTGGATCTGTTTTGTCCCCCTTCTTGAAGAGTGGTTTAACTATAGAGAGCTTTAATTGAGTTGGAAAGACACCGTCCATAAAGGATAGATTGATGATGTGTGATAGGGGGCGGCAGATAATATGAGCACATAACTTAAGAACCATTGTTGTAATTTCGTCGTGTCCAGCTGTTCTGGTATTATTTAAGGACATGAGTATTTTGTATATTTCATATTCATCAGTAGGTTTCAAAAAGATTGATTGAGTGTTGTACAACGATCTCTCCAGTTTCATGACTGGTGTTTTGGAAAGATTATTATTACTTGTTAAATTTATCTGGTACCCATTAAAAATGTTACATATTTCCTTAGGATCTGTGTAGGATTTATTTTCAAAAGTTAAATGGTCAATATCGTGTTTGTAGAAATTTGACAAAGTTGTTGAGATGGTTTTCCAGGTGGCTCTACATTTGTTTTTATTACTTTTTATGATTTGCTGCGCTTTTTGTAAGCAAGATTTAAATACACGGTTATATTGCTTATATTTAGTTTTAAATCCTAAATTTTGTGTACCAGATTTCTTATATTTAAAATACAAATAGCGCTTTGTTCTGCTTGACTTTTTTAATCCATATGATAGCCACTTAATTTTCTTAGGATGATTATCTCTTTTGATTTTAATGATGGGAAAGCATAGTTTATAGAATAAATGAAAAATGTCATAAAAGTTTTTGAACGCCTCTGAAACCGTGGCTGATGCAAAAACATCATTAAAAGATAACATGGAAATATAATAGCAAAATATTTGTTGGTTTTCCTTGCTGTAGTCCCTTATATATTCGAACCAAGTAGCAATTGCCCTGTGTTTACTTGCTTTCACATCTATTATTTGAGCTGTTTCATGATCTGATAGTCCTAAATGGACTATCTCTGACTGTACTTCTTTGTTGTTACTCACTATTTGGTCTATGCAGGAGTTCTGTCTGGTTGGTGTATTTATATGAATATTGAAATTATAATTGTGCAATATAGACAATAAGTCTTTAGTAGTTAAATTATCTTTCATTGTGTCTATATTCCAGTCCCCACAAATTATAATTTTTTTCCGCTTAAACTTTTCTGTAGCAAAGTGTAATAACTTTTCTAGACTGCGCATAAATGATCCTACTTGTGATTTGCCTTTGTGTGGTATTCTATAAATGCAAAAGACTAATGTATTTAAACCAGTTACTTCAATGCCACAACATTCAAAGTTTGATTTCATTGCTACCCCTGTTGGAATACTTACAGATCTAAATTCGATCAACTTATGGACAAGGATGCATGTGCCCCCTCTACTTTGGTCCCGACAGAATGAAGCCGCTAATTTATAGTTGTTCAATTTAATATTACTCTCTGTTCCCTGCTTGTCAAATGTTTCACTGAAGCATATTATATCAACCTCGTTTCCATTGTTTGCCAAATCATTTAAAGCTATTTCAATCGAGTTCAATTTATTACAGAGTCCTGCTATGTTTTGATGTAAAGTTCTAATTCTACTTACAATTAAACAAGGTTTCATACAAGTGTCAGTTAAATTTTGTTCATTGGTCACGAAAAAAAGTAGTTAATAATGTCTTATCTATGACTTTAGATTCATTTTGAGCTTCTTGCGTCAAAGTAAATTTGGACACATCTATAATATTATGGTCGGTAGGAGGAACTGAGTTTAGTAATGTCATTAAATCGTTAAATATGGTCATAAATCCCTTTTTGTTAATATTCCCACGCCAAGAGAACATTTCATTGCCATACGATAGATTTAAGTTAGAGTCCAAAATATAGCAATATTCATTTTTTTAATTTTTCCTATATAGCAGGTTGTTAAAGATTTCTACACGTTTGTTAAACAGACTTGAAAATTGGTTCATTTTAAAAGTTGGCAAACATATAACAATATTGGTGTGTTGAACATAACTTAGCTGTTCCTGTATAAGATAAATTAAATTGTTATAATTTACACTTTTCTCAAAGTCTTTATCACCAATACAGATAACACAGAAGTCATTAAGTGTAAAGTCTTTTAGTTTGTTTTCAAGCCCATGAAATAGCTCTTGTGTACCTGCACCGGGTGACAAATAGAGACATGCATTTCCGCTGGGAAATGCCTGTCTTATAAGCTGTATCATGTAATTGGAAAAGTTACTGATAATACACAGTTTGGATTGTAGTAGTGTTGACTCTACTTTCCCGCGAGTACTCGTAGTTGTTAGGCGATCTAAGGGCGAGTCTCCATCGAAAGCGCTATTATCTCCATTAGAGTACAGTAAATCCCGTGACAGGGATTCAATTCGTACATTAAGGGTTGACATTTTCTTCTTGCAATCAATTAACTTTTCTTCTAATTCCTTAATTATTTTTTTGAAACTCAGTAGATCCCCTTCATAGTCAGCGGAAACTGATGTGTAGGCTTTGGTTTTAGTGCCATCTGGTGACGAAGATGAGTTTAGGGGAGTAAAAATTTTTTGTTTCGTGTGCTACCACCTATTAATTACTTATAATTGATATGTGGAACTTATAATTACACATAACCAAAAATTAAAGAGTACGGTGACGACGTTTTTTTTTGCGTACAGCGATACGAACTTTTGTAAGCATGTCTGAAGTGCCCAATGTTTAAGCTTTTGAGCCTCTGGTAGCTTGGATTAAAGAATTGTAGAGTATAAGTCCGGATTTATCTATCAAAAATTAAAATAGTTCTTGGTTGCCAGTCTTTGTAGCATGAAACATTCCCATGATTCATGACTACTTTAACTCACTCAATTTAATCTTTGAATCTTAGGCTTTTTCAAAAAATCTTCTAATAATAAAACTAAATAAACTCCACAAGAAAAAGAAATCAGCGCCCTTTATTGTTACGAATGTCACAACGCTTTCGAATCTGCGCTTGCGCAGATAGTGTCGCGGTGGAAAGTGTGAAGCTTGTGCCGTTGGGCAAACTTGACCGATGCGTACGCAGGCGGTGTAGAGGGTGTTCTAAAACGCGATACTTAGATAATCTGTTTTGTGACCGACGTTATATTTTACTTAATTTTTTATGGTTTCTTTACTATGGTTTCTACCACAAAACAGATAGGTACAGAAATCAATCTACATACAAGCGCGCTCGAGCAAACGCACACATAGACATTGCTCACGGACACGGACACGTCAAGCGGATGGCACTCGCGTTCACACTGGTCTGAACTGGTCCGAGATATCGTGTCCGTGAGCATACAAGCGCGCTCGAGCAAACGCACCCAATGTCTATGGGTGCGTTTGCTCGAGCGCGCTTGTATGTAGATTGATTTCTGTACCTATCTGTTTTGTGTTTCACCGGCGGTGGCCCTAAGCAAAATTAAACACTTGTCTTGTGGGCTAATGGCTGAATAGGCCAAACTTCCTTTTAAAACATGCTTTTAATGCATGTGTCGTGTGGCAGTAGATTTTTCTTGTCTTCTTCTTCTTCCTCCTTGTCCCGTTATCTGGTGTCGGTTCCCCTTGATGATGATTTGCATTGTGCAGTTTCGGCGTCTAGATTATTTTCTTTCAGGTGTTTTGTGACCGTCATTACCTAGTGCCTTCCACGCCCATGCTTTGCTGTGGGTAGCTGAAGCGGTACTGTTATCCATGTAATTATTAGATTTTTCTAAATAATACCAAATTAAAACTAATTTCTAAAAAGAACAAGGTTCAGGGAACACCACTCCCTGTTGTTTCTGGTCCAAAGATGCCTATGAAGCTCGCAGCATTTCCACGATGGATCGCAATGGACAGCCTTTGTATCAGAAACAACTCGGAGCGGGAGTCTTCCCCCTTTTGCCTGAGTCGACGTCCTACGTCCCCCACAAACTATTAGCATTATGTCCCTCAGCAACCCGCCGTCTCCACCGCAAAAGGAACAAAAATATATGAAGAACCTCATCATCATCATCATCATAGACCCTCCAGTCTATTACAGACGATTTGTGGTCTTCAGTCTGCGAAGCACCGTCTTTGGTGGCTGAAAAGACCGATACGCGATCGGCATATCCGACCGCAAACTTGACAAGAGACACTGGCCGTTGTTGATGTAGAACCTAGAGTTACATATTTCCGCTGCTTCAATCTCCTAGTACATGCTATAAATGGCGGACATGAACTTTTCCAACGCAGTTGAATTAGAACATTAAATAAGAGGAAATATTATATACAGTTAATATGAAAAAAATGCCATACGCGATGAATTTCACATGCTACACAGTTTAAAAAGTTCTGACTCATCTATGCTATCTACAATCCCATACACTTGAAAATCACACAATACACAATATTTACACTTGTGTATAAGTGCGTTCTCATGTTTGGCAACAAGATGTTTGAATGTTGTCTTTATGGCAATAGGTCAAATCTTGCCGATGCTTTCTTCAATCTTCCTTCTATGGACGTGTGAACTGAAGTATGAGTTTCATTTACGTACTATTAACTGAATAGTACTTAAACGAGTATAATGAGTTTAAATATTTAGAAATAGATTATATTTTCTGCAATAAATATTAAATAAAAGTTTAAAGCCTCAATTTTAACAGAAAGTATTTTATACAAAAATACCTACGTGAAAAGTGTTACATGGAGACATTTTATTTTTATTATTTATTTAATCTTTATTTCATAAGAGAAAAAATATCGTACAAAAGGCGGACTTAATGCCAGAGGCATTCTCTACCAGTCAACCTTAGGGCTAAGCAGAAAAAATTTAGGCCATGGAGGCAAATCATTCACTCCAAGTGTAAGCCATCCAGGGATGACCACGATCCTCAATCATGAGGGAGCGGCAAGAGAGAGAGAGATCCATACACAAATAAGACATGTGGTAGAGTCTGGCTACTGAAATATTACTGAAATGTTTGGCGGGAAATTCAAAAATCTTGGGCTGGTTACTCTTAGTTTGACATATTTAACTTAAATATATCCTTAGGTCTTACGTTTGGACAGAAAATTTAAATATTTTCTCGTATCAAAACTATAATTCCTACTAGGTACCCAAAGCTGACCGCCCAAGATTTTTTAAATCTCTCGCCAAAAATTCAGGTAATATTTCAGTAGCCAAACTGTATCACCACAAAAATAATATCTACATTGATTCTGTTCAATAATGTTTTTTTCCATGTTATTGAATATTCGAATTCGTATCTCGTGATGCCCATGTATTGTGAGCGCATGGTGATACCACCACCACTAAAACAGGACCAACATTGATGTTGTTCAGTAATATTTATTTATTGTATTGTAGCCATAGCACATCAACACCGCTGGATGAATATTTATTGGTATAGCAATCCTTACATGTCAATATCCCTTGTACCACATACACACGTGCAAAAAACGATCAAAAACTATTAGTCAACACAACTCTCAAAGTTCTGGCAAATAAAGAGTTCCGCTTCAGATCCTGTAGGCGACTACTATCTTTACGGAAAAATTACGAAACGCTTTATAAAAATGACGATATGGACAAATTACAGAGGATTATAAGGTCGAGGAATAAAAATGTCGAAATAGAATTTAGTCAATGTATTAAAATGACCCATATTACTGTGCCTTAAAATTGACGGAGGGCTCCTATTTCGGTGATGTTTACCGTTCGGGCACAAGATAACTCACGAACATAATCTGCCTAGACCTGGGGCCGTTGTACATCCCTATATTACTTAGGATTTATTCAAATTTACCAGTTAGTCTTTATTACATCTCGTCATTTTTATACGTCGTCCTCTATACTTTCGGTAATTTCTATTTTTTGACAATAATTAGTATTTCGACATTTTTATTCCTACCTCCGTCATCTTTCCTTATAGACAAAATTACTATTTGCTTCAGATGCTGTCCAATCTATATTTCTTATACAACGGAAATGCAAACAATTTCGATTATAGTTCACGGAATATAATTTGGAAATGAAATATAGCTGTTACTCGGACGTGACCGAGCGCCTAGACGAATCGCTGAACTATAATTAAACTGTTTAAAAGATTCATGTGTTAGTCTGACTGGTCCCAATGCAATGGTTCCTTAATGTGTTTTTTTCTTTTTCATTTTCATTTACGCAGCGGGCAGTGCTTCACCGAAAATGGGTTTTATAGATGCTCTGCAAAGTTTCCAGTTTCACAGAAAAATTAAATTTGCAATAACATTTGGGAATATGCAGCTCTGTAGAAAACAAAATAAACCCGTGCACTTTTATTAAACTCGGCATACATATATTATTTGGGTCAATTAAAAAAAAATACTCTCTTACTTAGATTTCGTATTTTTGCACATACCTACCCATAGGAAGAAAGTATACCTAAAACTTTTTCTCCTATTTGGGGTAGTAATGGTAACGTTTTCTATGGCAATCGCACACAAAACTTAGTTTCTTTTGATAATGGTAACAGAAACTGCTAAATAATTTATTCACTTACCAGCTAAATTAAATAGTATTCTGTGACGTCACAATTGTAAATGGACTTGCAGTTTAATTACGTCCTACTCTGTCCGCTTTAAATGTTAATTTTTGGACGAAATAAAAATATTTCCTTATTAAAATGTTAATACCCTCTATACTTCCTTATGAGCGTACATTTGCTCACTGGACTATAACGAGTGCCCAGCATTGTCCTTCAGTGCCTTTACCATAAGATATCTTGACTGTACTCGCTACCGACAACGTAAAGGATTTGTATGGTATGATATATATTTGTATACAAATTGTGTGTGACTACTAATTGATCAATTTTTTCTATATTGAATTTCAATTGTTTATTATTTATTATTTTTATAACTGGTTGAATATGCTTACGATATAAGGATTATTTATACCATTGAATGTTAATGTGTATACCATGTAAACTGACATGTAAATTGGCTTTACAAATAAATTGATTATGTTGATTATGTTGATTATGTTGATTATGTTGATTTGTATGGAGAACAGTACAGCGCCCCTACCGGTAACTTTGTAGAACTACAAGTCTCCATTCACTACTCACGGTAAGGGTACTAGCCTTAAACGAGAAAGAAAGTAAATTCCACATTCCATAAAAAGAGCAAGTCGCCTTATAAATCAAGTTCCAATTGTCGCCTAGTTGCCATCCACTATAAGTTGAGCTTCAATATCTAGAAATGATTATGGAAGGAGCGGTCAGTTATCATTACATTTGTTCATTGGTTAATGAGTTTTATAATGGCCACAAACTAACATTTATTTTATTCTTGACTGTACAATTTATAGATATTCTTTCTCTTTCTTAGTTATTTCAAACCGGAACATGAAGGAAAAGTATGTTATAAGAGAATTGTACTAAAGAAGAAAACGTTATTTATTTTTAGAAATGTTTAAGAAAACTGCACTTAAAATATTTATTAATATGATTCATTCAACTTAATCATTAAAACATACTTTTATTGCCTTAAAAACCGACAAATACATTTTACATTTTATTTTAAATCCCTTGTCATTTCAAACTAGGCATATAGGTATCTAACTGCTTTCGAAAGTTATAGTAGTTATCATTAAAGCAAAGTAATACTATTTTAAGGTGTTTTCCTGTCTATATTGTATCTTGCATGCTGTCAAGTTCACACTCAGAGAAAGCTTTACGCAGAATCAAGATGATAATGGATTCGGTGCCCAATACCGGTAGCCATACAAACAGAAAAATCATAAACTTTAAATAATAAATAAATGTTAAACAACCCCACACGGTATCCTATCGCCTATTGTTTGCCTCTATTGTAATGTTAAGTGTTATCTGTATTTGTATTTCTTTCTTCTTGAGGTGTGCAATAAAGAGTATTCTATTCTATTCTATCCTACCACAACTCCAAAACATTGTTTCCCATCTGTAATGTTTTCTGAAACCTGTAATATTTTCAGGATTTTATAAACATTGTTTTAAAGAAACCATTAGGTTAGGTCAGGTTTGTTTCATAATTATTCTGAAAAAATTACAGTTTTGGAAAATAAGGGCTTTCAGACAAATGAAGATTTGGCGAAACGTTCAAAACAAAAATTAGTGTTTCAGATAGGTAACCACCACACACAAATCGACCTAGAAGTAGTCCCAAATTAAGAGTAGGCTTGTATCATGCGTAATAGACGAAGATAGGCATACTTGTATAGATAAAATGTATACTTGAATACATAGAACATCCATAGTACAAATAGTACATTTATCTACCTCAGAAGTTCCCATAAGTGCAAAACGGGTATTTACTAGATTTACTTAATTGTGTCGCTTAATTTCTTTTTCGAATATTCAATTAACTGGGCCTAAAAACTCTTAACTTTGTGTGAGCCACTGGCTCAGAGCCAGCGGGGTTCCTTCATCCTCTTACGATTACGATGCAACAAAACCTGTCTCACCATAATGTGACCGGAGATACGACTTCGGAAGAAAAGTGAAAATAACTCATTGATTATTCGGAATATTTTGCGTAACACATAAATACGCCTATAGGCCGTCGACATAGGCGTATTTAAAAGCAACGGATATTGAATAAAGATTAAAACAAGAAACGATCTCGTTTTCTAAAATAATAGATAAAATCGATCTTATGTAAATGGGTCATTGTCAGATTTAGGTTCGCGTCTTTTCGGTGGACACGTACAAAGTTAACGACTTTAGGCCTAGTTTTCCGATCAAAAATTATATTAGCATAAACGACGTTTCCCTTTCTATTGGGCTTGCGTGATGAAAACATAACTTCTATGCACATTCTATATGTATTTAAATCATTCAAATCATTCATTCAATCATTCATTCAAATTAAATCATTCAAATCAAACCATTCAAATCATAAATTCATTCATACAAATCATTCATTCAAATCATTCATTCATTCATTCATTCATTTATTCATATCATTCATTCATTCATTCAAATCATTCATTCATCATTCAATCAAATCATTCATAATTCAAATCATTCATCGCTCTTTAACTGTTGGCCGCCGAAGAGACAACTTTTGTTTTTTGAACTGACAATGACCCAAATAAATAAATAAACATTCGGGCATTTAAAAGTAGGTAGTATAAGAAATTAAGAGAAAATACCGCTGTTTATTTTTCCATATAAATCGAGGGTTCCGTGGCCAAAATTCAGCCGCAAACGGGCGCCTATTACACAAATTCTAAAATGATTTTATGACACTACACTCACACACACTAACACTACACTCATATACACACTTCACACATCTTTTTTATTTAAGAACTACTTGACTTGTAGATAACTGCAATTAGAATTAGGAAATAAGAATGTTTTTAATACCATCAGCATCATTATCTACCTCTCTTACTTTAGTTAATTTTTTGTTTTTGAACTGCTTTCTGTTTATTTAATGTAATTCTGATATTCTATTCCAAAACATTACTGTTGTTCTTTGATAGTCGCTCTCATAATGCTGTAATTCTCGAATAAGGCTTGACCTCCACGATACAGGCTTTGCCTAGTGTGGAAGTCACTGAATCACCATTTTGTATTGACTTCTTACTTGGTAAATAAAGAATTTATTTTATTTTCGCGAAAAAACGAAACAGTCCGACACAGAACATTTCCATCCCATTAAGATCCTAAAATTTCGTAAAGATTTTCTACTCTGCACCCACTTGAAGCATCTCTGTTTGGCCCTATGGTTAACTGGAAGAGAATGCCATTAGGCATTAAGTTCGCCATTTGTACTGATTTTTGTTTTGTGCAATAAAGTTTTAATAAATAAAATAAAGATTGGTTAAGTTTTGGTGGAGGAAACAGGAGAACGAAAACCTCGATTTGTATAACCCGGTTACGTTAAGTTTGAACCTCATTTGTATGCGACGCCATAGTTACCACGTGCAAACTTAAGAAACACTGATATGTCCTCTTAAACCTATTACATCTAATCTAACAAATCCTTTATCAACGCAACCACATAGCAATTGGCAGTAGTATTTATATTTACGTAAAGGTTATTAATTCTTACAGATTTTTCATACAAAACTTGAGAGGTAGGTACACTTAAAAAGATAAAAAAATCCTAATAAGTTGGAAAATGCGAAAGAAGTCAAAGAGAAGAGAATAGAGAGTCACAGAGAGAGTTTGTTCACGTCGTTACTTCTCTCCAAATATCACCTCTAGCACAACTTGAGACACGAATTTTTCTCGCGCGACAAAAAATCACTTAGTTTTTTTTTTCAAAACGGTGCTAACAAGACGTGGATGGATGAAATGCTTAGGGCCAAAACATAATTTTACAAGACACGATTATCGGAATGTCGCGTCGTATCACGAAGCGATCACTAAGTTTGCTTGCCGATCATGCTGATCGTGGGGCTGTACTGTTAGCTGTCCCTGATGAAGACCGATACGAGTTCGAAACATGTCGGGCCGTTCCTGACAAATTTTACGTGACTTTCTAGTTGTTATAGATTACAAATTTTCGTATTTCCTTCGCAGATGCTGCATCTATGCTGGGTGTACTACTTCTCGAAGCTCTCAGAGTTCGCCGATACCGTGTTCTTTATCCTAAGAAAGAAGAAGAGTCAAGTATCCTGGCTGCATCTCTACCACCACTCCCTCACTCCCTTCGAGGCGTGGTTACTCGTCAAATTCATTGCTGGTAAGTCAGTCCTTTTTAACCACTGACGAAAAAGGTGGGGTGTATAAGTTTATTTGTGTATCTGGGTGTCTGTCCGTGGCATCATAGCTCCTAAACGACAATTTGAGTGCGGTTTATTTATCGAAAGACTTGCCCGTCGAGATAGTTCTTAGCTATGTTCGGTGAAAATAGAACCAGTATATACCAAGATATACAGCTTCAATTGGAACAACTGACAAGATCTCAACCGATCACGTCAATGCGACCGTTATTAAGCTATGCTTTACAATTATGATGGCAACCTCCGGTTGAAGCAATGGCAGACTTCATCATCATCATATCAGCCGATAGACTGCTGGACAAAGGCCTCTCCCAAAGTTCTCCACAACAATCGGTCTTGCGCCGCCCTCATCCAATTTCTGCCCGTGATCCAGGTCGCCGTCTCACCTTGTTGGAGACCTCCCTACGCTACGCCACAGTCGCCACTCTAGAACCTTTCTGCCCCAACGGCCATCGGTTCTACGAGCAATGTGCCCTACCTACCTATGTGTACTACCACTTAAGTTTGACGACTGTCTGAGCTATAGCTACAACCATGGCAGACAACCAAGCTAACTCTTCCAAGCAAATGAACTGTCAAACCATACAAAGTGAGTCAGTTTGTATGGTTTGACAGTTCCTTGACAGTGGTTTGACAGTCCCTTGACAGTGGTTTGACTCTAATGCCTTACCTTACCTTACTACGATGGCTCAGCGACCCGAAACGAATCTTGGCCTCCAACACGAGATCACGCCACTTTTCTCGATCCTGCGCCAGCTCTTTCCAGTTGGAGGCTTGGAGTCCGCGCAGATCCGCCTCGACCATGTTCTTCCAGCGATATCTCGGGCGCCCAACCGGTCGTCTTCCTGTTGGGTGCCCCAGGTATGCTCTCTTAACGCCACGACCCTCTTCCATTCTCTCCAGGTGGCCAAACCAGCGGAGTCTGTGGGATTTTGTTTCTCCTAGTATATTGGGCTCAGCTACCATGTCCTCTATTTCCCGGTTCTTCAGTGCTCTCCAGCTCCCATCCGGTGTGCGTTTTGGACCGAGGATTTTGCGTGTGACTCTAATGCGGCATATTATGTTTCTAGGTGGGCACGGAACCTTCTCGAACATCGTCAACAACCTCGTGCACATCATCATGTACACGTACTACATGTGCTCGGCGATGGGCCCCCACATGGAGAAGTACCTGTGGTGGAAGAAGCATCTCACCACCGTTCAACTAGTAAGTACTTTAGTATTCACATAGAGGTCGCTAAGGTGTACACAATGCCTTGTGCCTTTCACATAAACAATGGACACACAAAGCATAAGGAAAATTTCGATAGGTTGCTTGCGAGTTAGGGTGGTGGAAAGGTTGCGCTGGACCGGCAATCCGGAAGAAGAGGTACTCCGGTACCTCTTCTTCTGGACCCGGTACCGGGTTCGATTCCCGGCCTCTTCCACCAGGTAACTCATTTCAATCTTTCTTTAAGCTTTGATCTTTGTATTAATGGATTAATATAAAAATTGTGGTGTGCAACCACATTAAAATATAAATTTATAAAGTACTTTACTTAGTGTGAAGACTCAGGCCTCAGTGCTCGAATTGACCAATTCCAAATTTCAAATAGTGTTAAGTTTAAACTATTTTCATTAAGGTGCGTTGGGGTAAGTTGGAAAACTGAGTACGATAAAAACCCGTTCATAACTCCCTATTCCGTGCACATTTTTGCTCCTGCTAACTTTATTGAGAACGCTATTTAGTTGATCCCAGCCCCCCAGTCATTGCCGTTCGCTCAGTGAGTGCGATTGTGAGTTATTGGCAATTTTCGACAAGGTGTGTTTTTTACGCTCAAATCACGTTTTTTCATCTTACCCCATGTTTTGTAACTTCTTTCGCAGTGACGCTAGCGACATTTTGTGTTGATACAATTGCTTATTATTGTTATCTTAGTTACCTGCCAATGTGGATTTTAATTATCTTTCTTATTAAAAAATTAAGTGTTGTCAATTGAGCGTGCAATGAAAATGCAATCGACGGAAGCGTGTACCTCTAGCTAGCACAACTGTAATACGATACGCGATTCTTTCTCGCGCGAGATATACTCGTACGTAATGAAATATCAATAGGTCCAAAATTTTTAATTGAATGACTATAATAAATAGCAATAAACGTAACCCTTAAACACAGATTGAAATATAATTACTTCAAGAAATCAGATAAGCATTACATTGCCAATAACAACACCGAAATCTCACTCGAAAAACAATTATTTTACCATGTCGCGCCATCCACTTTTTAATTCAGTTTTTATTGTTATTTTACCTCAATTATCATTTAAAGAGGCGGTCAACAAGCAATAACTATTTGATCAACAAGTTGCCCCGTAATGTACCTATGAAAGTAGAGTAAGGAAAATTTATTCAAGTACCATCGTACAACCTTGTTGCAGTGACAAGCCACCATTACTTTAATTCAAAAAGAGAAGGTGGATGGTAGCTATATAGTGACAGAGTTCTACGGAAGTAAGCGAATCATTTATCATGCATGGCTAGTGAGTGAAGGTTATGGTATCACCTTTAACTGTTTTGGACGTTGTAATTAAATCTGTCAACGTACCTTTTTGGAATGATTTCCATGTTACGACTACGGTGGTCTGATACGGCCGGAAATGTGACCTTTACTTTAGATTGAAATACACCCTTATTTGTATTGACCAGTTCTGTAATTGGACCATCATATCCGGAATATCGTTCAATGTTTAAAATACACAAGGTTGCGAAAAGCCGATATGTGACCGTTCTTTGTGGAAGTCTTTCGGGAGACTTTTTTTATACTACGATGATGATAAACAAGCATCCGTTCCGCCTGATATTAAGCAGTTACCATCGCCCATGGACGCTTGCGACGCAAGAAGCATCACATGTGCGTTGCCGACCCTTTAAGAACCTATTTAAGTACCCCCTCTTGAAGAACCGCATACCGGGGAAAACCTCGGCAGAGAGCTCATTCCACATGAGGAGCGTTCGTGGTAGGAAATTTCTCTGGAACCGCACAATTCTCGACCAAGGCTCCAGTGTTTGAGGAAAACCCTACCGATGGCGAGCAGTGCGATGGTCTGCCTCCTATTTATTAGTCCTTTAGTATAAGCTTCAAAGTTATGAGAAGTAGGAATACGTACGCCTCCGACTGATTGTTGACGTGCTATAAATATTATAATAGTTTAATGGTGATGATACTCGTTACAGTTAAGCGTCATCGGAAATGTTCCGTGTTGCACAACTGGCTAGAACAATTTTCCTCTTAGGGCGTGCGCACACTGGACTAACCCGTTTCAGTTAACTTGAACAGGTTAAGATTGATTATTTGAACGTTTTAACTCCGTATGAATTGGGATTATACCAAAAAATTATAAGGGCCCTATTCCCAGAAACGGTTTCGGAATTGATATATTTTAATATTTATCACGCAAATATCAATATATTTTGGAGAGTGTGCGCAGGAATTGCACGATTTAATTCCACCATCCCGTTTCACCATCGGACAACCAGGCGAGGGGAGCGATTTCACCCTATGTTGTCAGTTTACCACAAATTCGCACGAAATGATTTGCTTCATCATTTCTAATGCGAACCGCTAAGGAATGGAACTCGCTCCCATCGTCGTGTGTATTTCCAAAAAAATATAATTTAGGTATCTTCAAGGTAGGAGTGAATAGGCTATTACTGAACCGGCGAGCTACATCCTCCACCCCGTAGTCACTTTCCATCAGGTGATACTGAGGTCAATCGCCGGTCAGTTTGTGAATTAAAAAAATCATACCACAGTACACACTATCCCTTACAAACGCATTCCACACAATTACCGTCGACTTTACTTAAATATTTTGCAACCGATGACTGTGCGGCCTTGCGTTAACATCGATTTGGTAGCCATTGCAATTCAACTAGGTCTAGTAAGATAATGATAGCACTGTCAATTACTCAAAGTCGGACTTGCGAGTAGCTCAATACGTCATTCCGATATATGACCACTCCACGCGACTCTGTCGCGCGACATGCTACCTGTCACTTTTATTTCAATACTTCGAGCGAGATATGTGACGCTGAGTTGCGCGACAAGATAGCTCTGCAGGACGAATAAGAAGGACTTAATTTATTAATTTTGATATGGTAGGCATCGACCAACTTAACTTATCCACTTTTAAATATTTACCAATTTATCAGACAGCAAATCAATATAACACATGTAGCTTGATGTTGGATTTGCAAGATTCTGCTTAAAATACCCGGTATCGCATGGGTTTGTCAGTTTATTTTCAGGCAACTGTAGCCTATAGATACCCCACCCCACCTTAAAAGTAACATCTTCATCATAAGCCTTTACATATTTATCAGATCACTGATACAAAGATCGAAGCTCAAAGAAAAAACCTACCTCACCTTTTCCGCTGGATCGGCAATCCAGAGGTATCGGTTTCGATTCCCGATCTCATCTACCAGGTTACGCATTCAAATTTTTCTTTGATCGTTGTATCAATGGTTTAATGTAAAAATTGTGGTGTCATACCCACATAAAAAATGAGACATTAAATGTTTCATAAATGTATCTTTATCAGATGATTTTATGCAGCGTTTTTGAGGCAGTGTTTGAAATGACTATACAGTCCGATGCGGCGACAGTGACGTCCACAAAATTGACATCTCAATAGGGGATCGTTTGATGATTGGGTTGGTGTCGCTCCTCCTCTCAGTCTGGTGTCTCCTCTCGCGTAACAATAGAAACATTTGGTTAGTTTAGATTGGCTGCTGGTAAAGTTGTCCAACGGTAGGTTGCTTGGAAGTTAGGGTGGTGAAATGGTTAACGCGTTGGACCGGCAATCCAAAGGCACCGGGTTCGATTCCCGGTCTCTTCCACCAGGTTACGCATTTCAATCTTTGATCTTTGTATCAATGGTTTAATATAAAAATTGTGGTGTGTACCCACATTAGAAAAATTAAACATTGCATGTTTCATAAAATTAAGTTGTCCACTGCCAAAGTCTATTTTTATTGACTCTACCAGCGCTTAATATATTAATAAATATTATATTAATTGGAACTCGATAAGTTTCTCAACAGTCGCTCCGCCAATAAGGATAGACCGCGCCTAGCATTCCGCCAGACGGGATCTGCGCTTGCGCAAGTTAGGATATGCGCGTCGAGAGCGCACGACACTGTCTTACTGCGGTACATTTATTTTGTGCCCTTACCATACGTTACCGTACTCGCTAGCGACAGCGTAAACAATTTGTATGGTACAGCGCCCCTAGCGTTTACTTTATAGAACTACAACTCTCGATAAATACGTTAAGAGCCAGCGCACACTACGGCTTCTTGTGGCTGCCACAGTACACTTGTCTCTTTTCCACGCTCGAAGTGAGAAAAAGAGAGATGTACTGTCGCTTCCACCAGAAGCCGTAGTGTGCGGAACCAGTAAGTCATGGTAAGGGTAATGAAGGTTCTATAGTTACTGGCAACTTCGTTCACGTAACCCTCCTATATCCTCTACAGTGATCCCTAAATAAATAAGTATTATCACTTTTTCATAAAAAATAACCAATTTCAATGAGAAGAAAATTGTATTTCCAAAAATAACTGAACGTGTTACTATAAAAATACAACTGACGGTCTTAACCTACCCGTTATATTTAAAGAATTAATCTTCCATCATCAGCTTAGTATAAAGAGATGATAAATACCAGATGAAAATACCTGAATAACTTTATAAAATACATAAATAACATCCCTCTATTTCACTTGGATCCCGACAAAGTGACAATGGAATCAACTCAGGAGTATTACTCTTTAAAATAAAAAACATATACTTTGAGAATCGGCCCACAATTGGCGGAATGATCGTGTAACATTCATACAAAAGAAAAACATCACATCACTGTTAAATTGGGAAACTCTTCCTTTTTTGAAGTCGGTTGAAAATTTGTACGCAAGTATGGGACAAAAAAATCGCTATCATAACGTTTAAAACAGTCTTTCTAGCACAATTTGGTGCGACTAGCCGACATAGCACCGGTCTCTCTCGCATAGTTTAGGAGAGAAAAAGATAGGCGCAAGAAAGCCTCGCGAAGCGCATTTTTTCTAGAAGAGCAGATCGGTAGAACGTGACCTCGCATTGATATATAGGCATTATATGGTATGAGAAAAGAACGTACGGCACTCCGAAATGACAAACCGATTCCCTTCTTACTTGTACGAATCTCATATACCTAATCGTGAGTGTTTTAAAACAATTATTACGAGAAAATAATACTTAGTCAAAGAACATGACAATCGTAACGCATAAATATATTTTTTTGCACGACATGCGGCAAAAAAAAATCCTTATAATTATTTAGTCACCATAAAGTGGCAACTAATCACTGACGTACAAAGTCTCACTAGATGGAGTCTTCTTACTTGCATAGGCAGTCTTCTTAATTTATAGGTCCGCAGTATGACTGCGTCGTGCGGGTTGCGACATGGCTCAGCGGAACGCCGTCCTTTCCCCGACTCGCAGTTTCAAGACATTCAAGACTAGACCTTTCTTGCCACTGTTAATTAGGCATCATATGATCATGCGCAATAGGCTAGCTTAAGAGAATGCCACGGCTTATTTTTCCATACAAATCGAGGTATCGTTCTCGTCTGTTTTCTCCATCTTTACGAATTTATGAAACATGTAATGTCTCATTTTTTTATATGGGTACACCACATTAAAAAATGAGACCTAAGGTGTAAAAAACCTTTCAAATAAAAAATGCAAAGATCGACACACAAAGCATGAGCAAAAATTCGTCAGGCTACCTGGAGCTAGGGTAGCGAAGTGGTTAACGCGCTGAACCGATAATCCAAAGGTACCGGGTTCGATTGCCGGTCTCTTCCACCAGGTAGCTCCTTTTTAAATTTTTCTTTAAGCTTTGATCTTTGTATTAATGGTTTAAACAATCTTTACGAATTTGTTTTGCAAAAATGATTGTAGGTACTGGGCGTCCGTGTGTGTCTGAATTTTGGCCAAAAACAGGCGCCTAGTACACACATTTTATAATTATACCTACACGCAAAAATCGAAACGGTCGGACGCAGAACATTTCCTTCTCATCCAGTTCCTAAAATGTCATAAAGATTGACTGGTATAACCCGGTTACCTTAAGTTTCGACCTCATTTGTACCCGACGCCCTAGTAACCAGGAGCAAACTTAACGTTAACTGATAGTATGGGATAAGGAGCAGTGATATCTCGTCTTAAGGTGTTTGTTAGCAGTGCGAGAAGCAAGTGACATTGGAGCTAAGGCGATATGTTAGCCAATAATACGTGAAAAACATTGTAATTTAATTTATAAGAAGCTTTAGTATAGAGAAATTGGAAAGTTCTGAATACATCGAAATATTCCGGTACCTTATTTTTGAAACCAAACAAAACAATGAAAAACATCACTATACTTTTGTATAATATTGCTGAGATTATTCTTCTATTCAATAACCAATATAACATAATAGAATACAAGTTGGTTCGTCAATCTTCTATATTTTTGAGTCAGGTTAATAAATTACAAAAAAATACTAAGTATACTTACTGAGTAGATGTACATGCACATTGGCTCTGTGTGGGTGAGCCGGCACTGAGCGCTCCCGAGCTCACCCACACAGAGCCAATGTGCATGTACTCTACTCACACAAACATGGTTCACCCGCGCTCGTGAGATAAGAGTACTGTACTAATAATTGTCCTTTACATCAAATAACGAAAGTAAACTAAGAATTAGTGATGGCGGAACGAATACCTACGCGTGAGCTGTTACGATGAGTTTATAAAATACAGTGACAGTACTCGCTAACAACAGCGTAAACGATTGGTATGGAGTTGTAGTTCTACAAAGCCCATACAAATAGTTTACGCAGTCGCTAGCGACTACGGTCACGTTCAGTCATGGTAAGGGTTTGATACCTGTTAGACAGCTTCCTCCCGTTATTTAACACTATAAAAGTACACGAATACTTTATGTCAATTTGTTGTATATCAAGTATATATGTTAGTTTTTCTGAAACTATGTAAAACATTACGTGCCCCTTTGAGTGATTCAGTCTCAATGTTTACTAGACCCACGCAGTTTACAGCAAGAACACCTTATTTCAATCTAAACCAAAAACTGTAACATAAAAACCTAATTTGAAAATATTGTATCCACTGCGATTATGGCGTCAGAAGAAAGTGAATAACTGTCAAGACCGCAAATGGAAATGAATTGGCTATGCTTAGTACAAGTAAGACTCTTGACCTAAACATAGAAAGTTAGACTTATCGTTGTTTAAATTGCTATGGCACTAACTTTGACGTACGTTAGCATGATATGAAATACAATGAAAGTTTTATTTAGCAAATGATATGAATGATGATGTGGTGTACGCCCGGCCGGAGACAGTCGAATCAGGAGATTCAGGAGACAGTCGATCGCTTGGTTGCGTTTATTCCGCATTCCCGGTTGGAGCCAACGGCTGAACAACTTTCTTCCTCGAACAACTTTATTCTTCTGCAGAAAAGACATCTTTAAGATAAATTTCCTCATATCCTCTTCTCCTAGTTCATATTTGGTTCAAAAAATATATAAACAAACAACAATCATTATTTACAAATGAAGCGAAAATTTTAAAATTTAATGGTTCGGACAGGATTCGACCCTGCGTTTCTAACGGCTTTCCGGGCCAACACGGGCGTCCTCCCAATGCCACCCTAAGGCAAGTTGAAGCAACTGGTTGAAAAATTCAATGGCTCCGACATCTGGTTCGGTGGTCCAATTGGGAGGACGCCCGTGTTGGCTCGGAAAGCCGTTGGAAACGCAGGTTCGAATCCTGTCCGAACCATTAAATTTTTCAATTTTCGCTTCATTTGTGAACATTTAGTTTACGTTAGCAGACGTTACTGCTTTAATAAAAATAAACAATCATTATTTGTGAAATTGTTATACAAACTTGGGCTCTTTAAATCGTTTAACATCAAGAAAAAATATGAAAGAAACTAGAAATAATGTGCAGAAAACTAATAAGATGTACGTTGATGATATTTATACAATTATTATTCGTATACTGTTCAGGTACCTCACGCTTTAGTTCTCACGATTCATACATAGTAAGGCAGTGATTATTTTGCAGTTTTATGAGTAGAGTCAATTGGCATAATTCCGTCATATTCTTAGATAAGCAACAGTTTAAAACTGCTGGCTTACTTTATAATAGTGGTACCAAGATCTAATCAGGGAGAGCACATGTACCTTCTTATTAAGTACTATGTTTCTATGAAGTCATCAAAAGACGCACTAGCCTCCATATACCCTGTTGATCTAACCGACCTCACTTATAAAACTGTTAAATCTTCATTATAAATATTACGTATATCACACACAGTAGTTTTTCGTTCACTAAAATAATAACCATAATTCTCAATGATATTGTCACTTCGTTATGGCGACGAAGAAAAACCAGGTTTAAGTGATGGCTAGTAGAATAAAGTAGTTCCAATATGGCAAAATAATGAAGTCGTAGTTGTCGTTGATGATGATAATCGTGATGATAGTGATTGAACTATTATTAACTATCAATTTCAATTCACCGACTCTTCGAATTTATTTGAATGCAGAGAAAGAGAATTGATGAATTAATGATAGTATAGAGATAATCAATGATACTGAGTGGGTACTGGCATTAAATAAATGGTGACCGTTTCCATAGATTTAAGAGTTGCATTTATTTACCTTACGCGACCACGTGTGATCCGGTTTTTAGAGTCATAGTTTGCTTACGCCACCACATGCATAACGAAAACCGTACAAGTATTAGGTACACTTTCTTTTTTTTATCAACGATCAATCAACTTGTCAAATCTGCGGATAGTGTCGTAGGTTGTTGCGTTTTGACAGCTAGCATTTATAATGAGACGTTTTTATGGTTCCGTAAACCGAAGCTATGAGGACCAGCTTATTACTCTCATTAAAAGAACTCACCATACAATCAATGTAACAAATTCACCATCAAAGCATTTTAGAATTTCAGCTGCCTACTTTATTAAAAAGCGAAAGTGCTCAACGCATGTTTTTTGGGATTCAAAATTGACATGACAACATAGAACGAATTCGAATATAAACATGAACAAAATATACAGAAGATGCTGCTAGTCCGGCTAGTAATTTGATGGGACTATCGTATCGATGTGGTAGCTTAGTTGGAGAGCACTACTCCAAAACATTAGGGTAGAGGTTCGAACCCCTTTAAGTGCGTAGATTTCATTGGATACATTTAAATTTTCCGTTCTGGTTCACCTTTGGATCAATATTCAAACAGACACAATGGTATTTCCACATTAAGATAAACCACATTAAGATTGCGATGTCATCGCTTCACCGTGAAAAAAAATCCCACGCGTACGAAGAAGTTTGGTAATTTCTTCATCTGCCGAACTATTAAAAAGTGAAACTCTTTGCCGGCTCATGTGTTTCCTCCTTCTTACAACATGAGACCCTTCGTGACGAAGCATCTCTCGGGCCAGCATGGCAGTGTCAACTGACATGGCACCGTTGGTTTCTTGTCAGTTACCATTGCGCCTTGGGGTTGCTTACCATCATGCGAAGTGGAGCCACTATGTTGTGCCATCATAAAACAACTGCCATAATATATAAAACAACTTCAGGTCAAGTCGTGATAAAGTCTCAAATACTAGTAATTATATCATAATTTTATTGAGATAACTTTGTACATTTTAATTCCGTTACATTTTTGTTTTCTAATACTGCCAGTTTTCATCAAATGTCACTCCAAAGTCCAATCCCACGAATTTACAGCAATATTGTTTAACCATACTCTTTCTGTTTTTCCAGGTCCAATTCTACATGGTGCTGTTCCATTCGATCAGCGCTCTGGTCTGCGACTGCGGATATCCTAGGTGAGAGTTAATTTTGAGTCCCGTGTTCGCAGTCGAGTTTGTCACACGATAAATCTCTGAAAAGGACGATAGTGCGAGAGTGACAGAGAGAGAGTGACCGATGGAGAGTGACATTAATTTATCACGTGAATACGCAACCCTTATATGCATGTTTTCGCTTAACGTGTCCTTAATAATTTATTAAACTCCTAAGATATCACTCGTTCAAAAGACTGAAATTGACCCTGCGTGATGTAAAACCATCAAGAACAAGCCATCTATTATAGAAAAATAATTACAAAATATCACTGATCAAATAGCATACAGGCTGTATAAGTGCTTGTTTTATATACCAGATATATACCAGATAACAAAGATCCATATTATATGTTTTTAAGCTTAGGTGCTAGTACATGTGACGTATATATATAATAATAATAATAACATAATACAAACGATTACATTTTAAGAAAATGAGTACTTATACGCTTAACACTTAGTTTTTAAACAAACACGAATTACAAACAGTTACAATCAAATTCAAATACAATGCCATATTACAAGTTATAACACATTAAAAATTATCACAGAAAAGTCACATGCTTGCATACAACCCTAGTACAGCTAGATTTAGTTGAACAAGGGCTGTATGTAGGTATAGGTACTTACGCAGCCTGTGCTACTTGAATGGCCTCGATTCTATTTTTATTGAAATCGGTCTAAATAAGTACTAATTTCCAAATACTACGCGAACGCCCTTGTCTTAAGACGTCTTTCCAAATCGGGATGTCGAAAATAGAAGTGTTGCAGTTGCATTGGAGAATGCACGTGCAATAGTCAGTCGAGCAAGGAGAGCGGTCACTGTTAAGGTTCGTCCCACCAAAGGCGATTGCGCTGCGGAGCGAGTATCTGTAAAAAAAAAAAAAAAGACATTAAAACTAATTTATTTTAACAAACAATAGAACTCATAAACACAACACAATAATATAAAAATAAATAAGAAATAATAAATAGCATTAATATTATAATGATAGACCGTCAAGTACGATTTAGATTTTTCCATTCAACATTGCATTTAAATTTTCATAAGTAGTTCGGAATTTAGACGTAGTTTGAAATGTAATAAATCAGAACGCTCTATTCTTGGGATAATAATGACGTGTTTACACCGGTTTGGGTGTCAAAGACTCACAACCCCCTTTTATATAATACTTCAGTTGTCTGTCTACTCCACTTAATAACTGTAGTTCGTTGTTTTTTAGGTACGAAATCGAATTCACTGACTACTTAAACTCTTTTGGTCGGGCCAATGAATTACAATATTTTTCATCCGTTGCAGTTTTTGCATTATCTTTACGTACTTAACGCATAAATTAAACTAACTAAATAGGAATGAGAATGTTAACAAATATAAACAGCAACAGCAACCGCTTCGCTGACCGCACCGCAATGTACCAAGGTTTGGTGTGCTCGAGGGTTTATAGTGTGCATGCGCATGATCAGTTTGAGTTCCCATGAGTTTAACATATTGAATACTGAATACCTATTGAAAATACTGGGATCCTTTCTTTTATAGAACACTTCACAGAATGAATTTCATAGAATTTTCATTGCATAGACATTTTTTTTCCTCCGAACAACATCCTTAAGAAATCTTGAAATGTCAATCTATAGATTAGGTTAGGTTAGATTTGTGTTATAACATTCCAAAATATACTATGGTTTCAGAAAAAAAATGTTTTTGATTAAATTAAATTTTGATAAAACGTTTGTCTATAACCGTAACCGTTTGTGTAAAACGAAAATACTAAAGATAGATCTCTTGTGAGATGCGAGAGTGAGTCATTATTTTGTGCAATATTCTGCTCGTTTTTTAATGTCCATCTTCTATTCTAAATTAATATCTTCGATGAATTTATGTACAATTGCATCGTAGCAATTTTGCCTAGGTACCTATTTATTCCAAAATTACTTACTAGCAACTTTACCCCTAAATACTTCTAAGACATCATGAATTATATTTCATAAACTATAAAATGCCATTTGGCAATTAATCAGATGATAATCATAATTCATTATTTGTAGTTTTTCTTGATTGCTTTTTGCGTCGCCTACTCATCTCTTTTCATTTATTAATCCGCTACCGAAATTTTGTCTGGAAGAGATCGCTGTTTCGCGATAAGATCGTCTATTGTTCACCTCTATTGTAATGTTATCTGTATTTGTATTTCTTGATTCTTGAGTTGTGCAATAAAGAGTAATCTATTCTTTCCCATTTTCTTCAGAATCATCGCGCTTGGTCTCGTGCTCCACTCCGTGATCTTCATCGTACTCTTCACCAACTTCTACATCCAAGCTTACAAGAAGAGACCCACCGTCAAAACCCCGCCTACCAACAACAACACCATCACCAACGGCTACACGAAAAACGGCCAAATTCCCAGTGGCCAAGAATCGAACGGCCAAATCGCCAATGGACAAATCTCGAACGGAAATGGTCACATCAAGAATGGATACATAAATGACGTCAGAGAAAAGGAAAAAGTGCAATAGTTCAGTTGTTTTTTAGTTCCGTAAGGAGAATTTCGTGCCCTTGGCTTCGAAATGTCAACAGTCACGACATTTTGGATTAATTTATCTTAATTTAATTATATCAGGGCTCTTATTAAGCTCAGGGTCATACCAGGAATTCAGTAAAGAAAGGCGGTTCAATGTAATATGCGTGTGACGGAATTTAGAGTTGACGCTGTTTCGAGCGGATTTCGTGGAGATATGAAAACGTGTCGAAGGCATGAGACATTTCTTTGCCGCTTTAAGAGTCATACACAGAATGAAAGACTTTTAGAACCTCTGTACACAATAGCCCTGGCGTAGATTTGATCTGCATTCCAATTTTGATGTCCTTCCTTCACTACTCTGTTCCCAGGCAATATGACAAGGCCCTGATACTCGCGTCTTTAATGCGATAGACAAGTGAATAAGGAACTCGTGCGTTTTAGTCTTACATTCTTTATCATTTATGTATAGTCCCAGTACCTTTAGCATAACTGTGACACGCGACTCTTTCTAGCAAAATATATTACCTGTCTCTTTCTGTATAGTACCGTAAGAGAGTGACGGGTGACGTTATGTCGCGCGACAAGAGTGATGCTCGCCGCTCATGTAAAGGAAAATGGACAAGGAAAAAAATGTGTATGATTCTTAAACTTAAATGGTAATTTGGTTTGAGTGTGTTTAGTTCTGAAACAGTATTTAGGTACTGCACGTGAATACTTGTGTATTTCAAAGCTTTCCAGTCTTTTATTTAAAATGAACTGCGAATAAGATTCGCCTAAAGTACCTTAAATTCAAAGACAAGTGTTGTCATTTGTACAGAAATGTCTTTTTATTATTAAACTACGTGTACCATATTTTATTATAATTCCACTGTTAGCTATGGTTGATATTAATTATACTAATGTAAATAAGTACCTGGAAGGTAAAATAAATGTTTTTTACTTCTTTTATATCTACAAAGGTAGTGATCTGAATAAAATATTAAACAAAATTTAAGTCTCAGTTCACTGTGTGTATTGACTTAAGAAAATTTGATAGATTTGACAAATAAAATACGAAAATTGACAAGGAAAATGTACATTAACTTAGAAATCTCTGAAAATACTATATAATGTCAATCATATGTATGAGGGTTTGTAGGCCCAGGAAATTTAAATGTCAAGTCCCATAAACTTGTGTAGTTCAGTTGTTGTATAATATAACTAATCAGACAATATTTGACGAGTATTAAAAACGAGTTTAAAAACACAAAATGTATATAAATTATACAGTCATGAGTTTATAACCCTTCGGTTGGTGTTGTGTACGATGTCGTTAAAGAAAACATGTGGTTTTGTACCTCATTAACGTCCGTCATAAAAGAGAAGCGAGTTTCATACATAAGGATAAGATATTTTCATTTTAGTGGATTATCCTCTCTAATTAAAGGCCTTGGCAAGAGTTAAAATTGCTTTATATACTAATCGCGTTTACTTGACTATGATGACCTGAGATTCTCTTCCTGAGGACCTCTATTAAAGCAATTTTAATTATTGACAAAGGTCTTAGAGTTGATAATCCACCGAAATACAACTTATCTATGAAATACGCAACTCTTTTATGACGGACGCTAGGTACCACACAATAGTACTATTTTCTTTAATGAGATCGTACACAACGCCTACAGCTGCCGGCAAACTTTAAGACCATAACTTTGACTGCGCAGTAGCCGATTTACGTACAAATGTACATGCGTAGATCCACCATTTTTGTTGTAAAAGTTTGCCGGCAACTATACCGAAGGATTATACCAGTACATTGCGAAGTTTTTGAAACATATTTAAGAAACATAAGGGTGGAATCTGAAGTATCCCAACATAAATGCGTGGATATAGTTTTTTTATTATTGAACTACCTCAATGTTCCGTCCAGTACTGATATTTAAAAATAAGTTCCGTCCATGGTTATGCTCAATTAATTAGATTAGTTGTAAATATAATTCAATTGTATATTTTTATGGTTAATGTTGTAAAATCCTAATAAAGTTAGGGTAGGTCGACCGTTGATTCGTCGTTACGCTTCAGCCATTTATGGCTTGCTTAGTTCTACAGTCTGACCAAAAAGAGTAGAAATTAAAAAGTGGCAATACTGTAGGGCCGTTCCTTTCTAATCAATCTAAGAAAAAGGGGACGACACTACAGTATTGCCACTTTTTAATTTCTACTCTTTTTGGTCAGACTGTAATCCTGGGACTTTTTGCATGGTATGTTCATGGAAAAAATCCCGAGATTTGAAGCTGCCTAGTGACTAGTGCTTCCCTAAGTGCTCAAATTACGTGGCCAAATTTATGAGCGTACTTAAATGTATTTGTAGTATCACACTTCTTTTTATATGACTTGAACTGTAACAGTGTTTAAACTGGTAGTGACAGTGAGTTGGACTTTGTGTGGGAGTATAACCCGCTAATGGGATTATCTCCGCGCCACGCCATAGGAGATATCACAACGAGCTCTCGAGTACTTAGGTATAAAGTGATACCGACAGTCTATATTTTTTATCATTTAGAGCCTTATCAAACTTGCGATATGCGAGCGAATTTTATATGAAGGCGATCACGCAGCGAGTTCACCGCGACGCGTATTTGTATAGAAACGTCGCTCGCAAATCGCTGGTGTGATAAGGCCCTTATTTATACATGGCGTTATAAATGCGACCATCATACGCCCAGAGCGAGAAAGACAACATGACATGTCGCGCGATAAACGATATCGCTTCGACGCTAGACCGGCTTGGATTTAACTCACAATGTGATAATTTGTTTTGTTATCCAAATTCAAAACTTTATTATCTTAGACGTGATCTTCGACCGCGGACTAGTACTTGAATGTATGTTTTAAGTACCTAAATTAATAGAAAAAATTGTAAAAAATGTTAAAACTATTTGATTTTGCAGTAGGTGCTTACAGTCAAGTGTTCAGATATAGATTTATTGGATCAGTTAATATTTTTAAATATTTTTGAGGCGTGTTGTACGCTTAATTATACATCGGTACCTACACAACGTACTAAAATTATGAATTCAAATTCAAAAATTATAATTATTATTGTCACAACCATGTGTAGAAACAATGACATCAACACCAAAAGTATCTTTCAACATCTATAGGCTCAGAGTACTCAAACATCTTTTTTTAAGAGAAAAGAATAATGAATTGGAACTTAATGTTTTTTTATAATCATAGTAACATACTTAATCGCATCCTTTTTTTTATTGGATCGATCCCTTGTTTTGTATATTACTGTATATTTTATATCTTTCAGTGGAAGATCGGGTTGTGCCCGTTTTGGTACGTTTATTGGATACCAATGTTTACACCAGTCAGTTTAGAGAAATTATATATTATAAGGTGTTGTAACTACGTGATAATTGAATTAGTTTTAAGAATACTGTAAAATAAAAACTGTATATCTTTTTTACCGTATTTTGGAAATAAAATAATCAAATTATGTGTGAGTGTTATTTGAAAATGTAACATTACCATGAGTTTACAGTGACCGTACTTGCTAATGGCAGTGTAAAGTGTGTCTGTCTGTCCGTCTGTCACCAGGCTGTATCTCATCTCAAACGTGATCGGTTGCGTTAACTTTGCTCCTTATTTGTATATGTACATACCAGGTGCAAACTTAACCTAACCCAGCGAGTTCCTATGGGACGTGTTTGTACGGAACCCTCGTTGCGCGAGTCCGACTCGCACTTGGCCAGTATTTTTACACATGTAGGTATGGCATATCAAATCAACTGGTTTATCGCCCAAATAACTGAAAACTATCAACATTTAGATCGTTGGTCATCTTCACAGGTTAATGTCGTCAGCGTTCCTAAATTGTACAATTTGATATCGTAGTACCGACCTCGTTTTTGAAAAAGCATCTGCCCATTCCATTAAATGAGGTTGAGTCATTACTCAACTCACTAATTGTCGTTCAAAATAGTTAAGTTGCGCCATCTATCCAAAACCTCACGGACTACAACGCGTTGAAATGTTTCGAAGTAAACTCCAGTCCAGTATTACAAAAGAGAAAGGTAACTAGTCCGGCTTCTTAGCGACAGATGGCGCTATGTATGTATACGGCTGAAACACTGACCATACCAATGTTATGGTTATGATTATGACTATGGGTTATGTTATGATATATGTTATATTATACTGGCAAAGATTCGTTCATGGCCATCGTCGTTATATCAAACGAAATAAATTGACTGCAGAACAAAGGCCTTCCCAAGGTTTTCCATTCGAGTCACAGATCAACGAAACTCTGTCTAAAACTATACAGTGGCTAGAAGTAAATAATCTTAAAGCTAACCTTGATAAAACTAAGATAATGCAATTCCACACTAATAAAAAAAAACCTGAAAATCTGCACGTTAATTATAAAGGTCACAAAATCGTTGAAGTAAATAACATTAAATTTTTAGGAATTATTCTTGATCGATTTTGCAGCTGGCGTGATCATGTAAGAGATCTTTGTTCTAGAGTCAATCGTTTTGTCTTTGCACTAAGAAAAATAAGTCTAGTCGTTTCTAAAGAAGCAGCGCTAATTTCATACTATGGATATATACACTCAATACTACAGTACGGAATAACGATGTGGGGCAGATCTTCCGATATTGACAGTGTATTTATAATGCAGAAGAAGTGTATACGAGCTATATTTAAACTCAAAACTGTAGAATCATGCAGACCTTACTTTAAACTTCATGGAATACTCTCTCTTCCGTGTATTTACATTTTCAATGCATGTCTATTTGTGTTTCAACATGGCCATATGTTTCAACAAGTTAAAGATGTATATAAAAATCCCACACGATCACAATATCGTAATAAACTGTATGTTCCTTCAACTAAATTGTCACTTGTTGCAAAGAACTCCTACATTATGTGCATTAAATTGTTCAACAGACTCCCAGACACCATTAAGGACTTACCATTTGTAATGTTTAAAAAGTCTCTTAAAAAGTGGCTCACTGACATGTGTTTTTACAGCATTCAGGAGTACCTAGATTATAAGTAAATAGATCTAAGATTATTGTTTGCATGCCGTGATTCGGTGGATTTTAGTGATACCCTAATGTACGTGTTTTATTAATATCTTCTTCTCTTCTTTAAGTGCCATATCCTCCACGGATGTCGGCGACCACAGTCCGGAACTCTTCTCTATTCGTGGTTTTTCTACCCAATGAGGCAGCGTCAACTCCCGTCCAACTCCTCATGTTGTCCATCCATGTTAGCCTTTTTCGCCCTCTACCCCTTTTACCTTCGATTTTACCTTCTATTATGTTTTTGACTATATTATATTTATCATGTCTATATACATGTCCAAAATAAGCGGTTTTCTTTTTCATTATTGTAAGTACCAACTCTTCTTTCTTTTTCATTCTTTGAAGTACTTCTACATTAGTTATTTTATCTCTCCACGATATCTTAAGCATACGTCTATATAGCCACATTTCGAAAGCATTCAGTTTGTTGATAATCGTTTTTGATAGAGTCCAACTCTCCGATCCATAAAGTAGTACTGATAGTATGTAACATTTAACCATTCGCCATCTTAATTTTAAGTTTATATCTTTGTTTAAGAAGAAAGATTTCATTTTCATAAACGTTGTTCTAGCAATTTCAATTCTAATTTTAATTTCTTTATCTGGGTCCCATGATTGGTTTACCCAGCACCCCAGGTATTTATATTTTTCTACTCGCTCTATATAATTACCATTAATTGTAACTGGGTCACAAACGGTTTCTTTTTTACTAACTAACATGAATTTTGTTTTTGTGATGTTCATTTTCAAACCATATTCTTCTACTTTGGTGTTTAAGTGATTAAGTAATATTTCGAGATCTTCTTTCGACTCAGCTAAGATAGCTGTATCGTCAGCATATCTTATATTATTTATTACGGTTCCGTTTGATTTTATACCGACATCAATCTCATCTAAGGCTTCTTGAAAGATACATTCGGAGTATAGATTGAATAAAACTGGTGATAAAATGCAGCCTTGTCTGACTCCTTTTGATATACTTAGGTCTTCTGTGCAATGTTGTCCTACTTTGATATGTGCAGTTTGATTCCAGTACAGGCTTTTCAGAAAATAAAGGTCTTTACTATCCACTTCTGTTTTATTCAATATCTTCATTAGTATATCGTGTTTGACATTATCAAAGGCTTTTTCAAAATCTATGAAGCATATATAAACATCCTTTTGAAATTCTAAGCATTTTTGAATCAGTACCTGTATGGATACTAGAGCTTCTCTTGTTCCTAATCCGCTTCTAAAGCCGAATTGCGTTTCACTTATATTCTTGTCAATTTTAGTATATATTCTCCTATGGATTACTTTTAAAAATATTTTAAGTACATGACTCATCAAGCTAATGAGCCTGTGATCTCCGCATGTCTTAGCATTCAGTTTCTTGGGTAGGGGCAGAAAGGTAGATCTCAGCCAATCATTAGGGAGTTTTCCGGTGTCATAAATTTTATTAAATAGTTTAGTTAATATTTGCATGCTATTTCTATCCAAAAGTTTAAGTATTTCAACTTGTATTCCATCGGGGCCCACTGCTTTTCCATTCTTCATAGACTGTATTGCTTTTTCCACTTCATCTATTAAAATTGGTGGTCCGTCTAGATCTTCTATTTTTTTCTCCATTTTCATTCCATTGGGATCTATCGTCGTCAAAAAGTTTGCGAATGTATGCTGCCCAGATTTCGCACTGTTCTTCTTTATCTATTATGAGTTTCTTATTATCATCTAACAATTTTGCAGTTGTTGCCTTTTTATATGTATTAGTAAATTGTTTAATCTTCTTATGCAGGCTAAAACTGTCGTGGTATTTATCAAATTGTTCTATTTCGGCACATTGTTCTTCCAAATATTTATCTCTCTCTATACGAATTTTGTTTTTAATTAGTCTGTCTGTCTTTTTGTACATTTGTTTTTCGTCAGCAAGCTTATGTTTCCTACGTTCTTCCATTAAATCCAAAATTTCATCCGTTATCCAATTTAATTTAGTGCCTTGCTTTTTACTTCCAATACATTCTTTTGTTGACTGTAGAGTTACAGTTTTGATATCGTCCCATAGTTCTTCAATGGTTTCATCATTCTTTACTGTCTCAAAGTGTTTCTTTATCTGACAATTGAGATGGTTTTCCATTTTCGCTTTAATATATGGATTTTTAAGTTTTCCTATATCAGGTGTGTAATTTTTGTTATCAATAGTTTGTATGTTCTTTAACCTCATATTAAATTTGGCCACAAGGGGATTATGGTCCGACCCAATGTCGGCACCTGGATATGTTTTTACATTAAGAATAGCATTTCTGTATCTAGATTGTATCATAATATAATCAATTTGATTTCTAACTACATTACTGGGATTGTCTTGTGGTGATATCCATGTGTATAACCGTCTTGGTGGGTGTTGAAAAAATGTGTTAGTTACTATCATGTCATGTTCAATACAAAACTGTAGCATGCGGTCTCCTCTCTCATTACGTTCTCCTAGGCCGAAACCTCCTACTACTTTTTCGACCGCACCTTGCCCAATTTTAGCGTTCATATCTCCTATGACAAGTGTTACATCCTGCGATTTGATACTTCCAAGTATGTTTTCGAGGTCTCTGTAGAATTTATCTATCTCCTCGTCATTACTTTGCGCTGTCGGAGCATATACCTGGATTATATTTAGTTTCAATGGACTTGAATTAAGTTGAAGAAGCATACAACGATCAGAATACGGGATGAAGTTAGCTACATACTTTACAAGTTCGTTTTTGACTAGAATTCCCACTCCATGATAGTGATCCTTCTCTTGTGACGATTTCCCCGAGTAGAATAAAGTTGCGTCGTTATAGTTATGGCGGCCATTATCAGGCCATCTCATCTCGCTAAGTCCTAAAATATCTAGTTTAAGTCTTTTCATTTCCTTAATGGTATTTTCTACCTTACCCTTTCTCAATAGACTTCTTACATTCCATGTAGCAATCTTCATATGTTGGTTTCTCTTCCCTTTAGATTTGATAGCATGATCTTCTCCAGTTACATATTTCTCACCATTTGGCCTGGAAACCGAATGGCGCCGGGATCTAGCCGGGTTGCATAGCTGCTTTGACTTTTTATCTGGTTTGAGTTCCATTTGTGGTTGTACTAGGAGCAATTTTAGATGCAGTGGGGCCCCACTTCCTTCTGCACCATAGGACTTTTTAGAGGGTATTTAGCCCACTAGGCCGCCTATTATGCCTCATCTGATTGGTTTCCCGCTCAGGAGTATGGGTATACCGCCATTGCTCGGTCGCCAGAGCCCCGTCTGTTTTCTAGCAGGGAGCACCACGACGTCCCTAGGTCCGTCGCCGTCAGTTGTTCATTCAGATACACAACCGACGCGGGCAGGTGGGGTTGACAATTGGGTCGGATAAAGATGGTAGTTCCGTTCACCCCTTACTCCCCGAATTAATATCTTAATGTACCTAAAATCACGCAAAATAAAGTTCATAAAGTTCATTTCATTTCATTTCCACGACGAGCTCATCGACTTCCCGCAATCCTACCTACCCACGCTGTGTCTTCCGGTATGCGGTTGCGTATTTTAGGAAATTTAATTTAGCAACTACTACTTATTTACTTTACTGGGTAGTATACTATCTGCGCTACACGGTGTTACCCGCTCATCCCTCGGGAACACTACATTTTTTGGGATAAAAAGTAGCCTATGTGTTAATGCAGGGCTTCAGCTACCTTCATACCACAATTTATCAAAATTGGTCCAGCCGTTTGAGCGTGAAGTGTATCTATCACTTAAACACACAAACACACTCACAAACTTTCGCATTTATAATATTAGTGTGACATACATAATAATTTTTTTTTTTTATTTATATGTAAGGTGAGTCGGGGCTATTGTAGCTATGGGGTTATTGTATCTTCTTACCATTATAATGGTCTGTGTATATATAGGATACACAGACCAATGGTATATATACACAATCCTATATATACACAGACCATTTTAAGGGTCAAAGACCATTATAATGGTAAGAAGATACAATAACCCCATAGCTACAATAGCCCCGACTCACCTTATGTATATTATATAATGTATATGTATGTACCTAGTATGAGTATTTTAATTCATATCATATCATATCATTTATTCATGAACAATTTACATTGTATTTGAATTTTAAAATCACATTATAAAAATTACACAGTTTTAAATTACACAGTACATAATACTTGATAAAAGTAATAGTCAAAAATAATATTAGTTTAAGTTTTCAAATTAAATGTCAACGCAGTCTATAAACATGCATTATAAAAATTGATAATTAAAATTGGATACAATGACAAGTATATGTGCTAAAGTAAAGTAAGTAATTGTATGTAATTATGTTGTTTGATGCACCACCTACAATTTCTCTGCTTTGCCCTAAAGTTGACTAAGTTTTTCAGTTGTGCAATAAAGTTTAAATAAATAAATTTATAACTTAAAAACGTACAAATCCTCACCACCAGATTTATGTCCACCCCCGCGGGTAAGTTTAAAAAAAAAATAGCAGTCTGTGTTCTTTTAGGGTGTCGCTTCCTGCGAAGCTTTCATTAAAATAGGTTCTGTAGTTTACATGTGAAATTCTACTTCACGCAAATGGATCTAGTCCCAGTTCCCACGGTAAGCTCTAGTAAGTTCGTGTTTAGGGCACTAAACGCCGATATACATACTTATATGCATAAATACATACTTACATACATAGAAAACATCTATGATGTAGGAACACATATTCGAATTCATCACACAAATATTTGCCCTTACCGGGATTCGAACCCAAGACCGCCGGCTCAGGTAAGCAGATGCACTACCACTACGCTAACCGCGTTGTTTACAGCTATAAGTACCTACACCGTTACTTTGTCACTCATAAATTGACTGAACGAGCGAAACGTCTTCATTTCAGCTTGGTCAAAAAATCGTTCTTATGTTTGTCAGCTTTTCTCAACCGATTCCCATGAAATTTTGTGAGTACGACGCCAGGAAAGCAGGACTTACTGGGTGAGTAGTATAGACGGATAGTGATACGAAGCCGGGACGCCCTTTTCACGGCTAAGGCATGTATAGTGCTTTTCATAAGCATATGCAATTAAATAAAAAAATATACACCACTCAAAAATAATAATAATTCAGCTGTTTAGCCTGTTCATGAACACAGACGCCATGTTTAAAAAAATTACTTCCTACCTAGGCCGCCTACCGCCTAAGGCCTAGGCCTACAATTTTGTAAGAAATTCCTTTACAGTTCGCTCGAGTTGTTCATTGCATGTTTGAGAAAAAATCTTTTGTCGATTCAGGATTGTTTGTTTTTTTTTTCAAAATGACGAAGATGTGGCAGTTGAAAGCGTAAAAAGAAAAAAAATACTAATTTCAACCATTTAGAAATTGCGTTTTCTTTATAAAAAGTCTTATCCGCCGAGATAAGAGTAGTTTCCAAGATCATCAGCTACTTATGAGTGGGTTTTTAATTTATTTTTAATTTAGATTATTCTTAAGCGTTTAATTAGAGATATATGTCTAAAATATTATTAATTAAAAAAACCTTAAACTACAAAAACGAAATGCAATAAAAATCTAAACTTTTACTACCTAATTTAAGGAATTTCTAATTCATTAATGAAACGAACCCAGCTAAATTTTTACGACTCGTCAATAGCTGTGAAGGGCTTTAATCCGTAATGATGGCTAACAAAATGTCAATAAACCTGATGCTTGGCCGTTTTTTTCCCCTTCCTAATTTGTGAACCCTAAAATCGCAGCCCTGCCGACGAACCAATTAACGAAGATCCCTCTTTAACCTTTACAGTAAAGGGACTGTTGAACGCCGTCACAGGTCAATGTAAAGTGGTTGTTAAATAACCCTGCATTGAGCAGTGTACAGGGTAAGGACACGCATTTCTCTGTCACCTTCTGTCTCTGATTGAGAGAAAGGGAGGGGCGTAGAGCCGTTCATTCTTTTTAACGTTCCGTTATGCGCAAATGTTGGTTTGTGGAAGTTCGTTTTCTTTTTGTTGTTTTGATTGCAAGTGATTTAATTGTAAAGCAGCTGTCCATATAATGCAAGAAAAATACGAAAAAAATATAGTTTTATAGTTTTAAACTACATTTATTTAAAAAAAGGTAAAATGTGCCTATGTACTTTACAATGCGTAAAAAGTTTATCACTTCTTCTCAGATTCACGGTTTTGTTTTGATAAGAGTGACTTTTGATATCTCGGTTTCATCAGAGAAATGCAAGTTTGGTTTTACTAATTAAATCCATAATATAAAACTTGAATTAACAATTTATCAAAAAACTTTCCATGGTATGTATTAAAGTTAGATCTAATGATGGTGTACCAAAGATCCTACATGCCAAATAGTTACAATAAATAATTAAAATTGAATTTATATGTATAGAAAACAATCAGTCGACTAGTCTCTGTACTACAATGTAAACGTCAGCCGAATTATATTTTCCCAGACTTAAACAAGGAATCGATACTTTGCGTACAACGGAACGCGACATACAAGTGTACCGGCCGGGCCAAAACCCTCGCCGGGGTTGGCTCGCCAGTCGACTGCGCGCCGCCGACGCGCCCCCACGCCGCGCCGCGCCGCACAACAACCTACCACCCCACAAATACCACCAACAACAAAAAAAATTGTGATACAGTGCCACAAAAGTGATACCATACCCCTAGAGTGTAAGTGATACGATAAAGAGAAGGGAGAAGTTCTGCCCTCGCGCGTCCCAGTATCGTGAATAATGACATGAAACAACGTTTTGTACGCCGATAAATTGGCTATAACATCGTCCTTTAATCGGTAATGTGTCGTCAACGCAGCCAGATAGTGTAATGTTTTTATGGGCCACCGTTTTGCCGCAACGCTGAAGGGTGGGTTTGCTATGGAATATGCTAATAAGAGGTTTCTTTTAACCCGTACACAAAAACTCTGCACTAGACACTGCAGTGCGATTTGTGTTGCAAATTTCGTCGTTGGTTGGTTTCCGGGGGTTGTTATGATTGTTTTGTTCGGAGCAGTTGCTAATTATATTGTTTCTTTATTAGAACTTACATCCTTATTTCAAAAATCTTCAAAAGATTACAATAACGCTACTGTATCACAAAAAGTTTTGGAGAGAAGAACAGAAAACAAATCCATTACACTTCCTATCACCGAAATTCAAATCGCAATTCATAAAGTCGCTATAATCTCAATGCGATTTAGAGCTGTAGTTGAAAATGTGTACTGCAGTAACCGTATTAAGCGTCCATAATAGACCGAGGGGCTAGGTACCAATTTCCTTTGTGAAGATGACTCTGTTTGCTCTAATTTCCTGCTCTATTCCAGATATTAACCTGTCTGACTTTGCATTTTACACTGTTTTATCACCGGCAGTCTGTATTAGTATTTCATTTGTGGTCTAGTAATTCATGTTTAGGGATTCCTTGTTTGTTTGAATGAATTGTTTACGTTGGTATTAAGAATCTCTTTGTACTTATTTAAGATGTGTGTTTGTTCATCAGCCATCCCGAGGTTCACAAACGATCTCCGTTTTTTTGTAGCGATACTTCGCCGATTGCGTTCATATTGAGTGGGATGAATATTTTTGTTTGATGATACTATGAATCAAGAGTCAAATCCTTTACAGTTTTGATCAAGACTGATCCTACAATTTATAATTTCATCAAATTTTCTTGACGACAGAAACGCTCTCAAAACCTACTAAGTTAGTATTTGTATCGGAAAAGATAATCCTGAAAGATAATAGATGCCAAAAGCTTGAATAAAAATCTCAATAAAACAATATTGTAAGAAAAACCAATACGCCAAGTCGAGAATAAAGGCATGTGAACTCAACAAAATAGAACAAGAGTTGAACAAAACTATCTCGTCCACGACTTATTTCTTGCGCGGAAGCTATCCACATTTCGACCGGTTCTGAGTTGATCTAGTTTAGAACGACGTATAAATCCTCAAATTCTTAAGTCCATACGACCTTTTACAAATACTTCGACCGGTTTTGTGCTCGCTGTAGCGTTCGTTGGCTCTGGAAGAATTAAAACTATTTGAATGTCTTTTGAATATTACATTGGTTTGATTGATACGATCTTTACTTTGGAATATGTTTCTTTATGAACGATTTGGATCGCAGGAGGTTTAAAAAACTTTACAAGACCCTTTTAATACTCATTCTCTAAGTTGCTAATGTTGAAAAACCAGTGGAGTTCTTGATCTGTTGCATAAGTAATAAGCATAACTACTTGATTTGTGGTAAACCACCTGTACAAAAGAAAGCTACAAAAGAAAAGTAGGAACAGCTATAACATGCTTCTTAATTGAGTTCATCCAAGGCTTATCAAACTGCATGACAACTTTCCTCTCATAATGCATGACTCGGAACTTCGTTATTACAATCTTCTCCAATTATTGTAATTTATCCCTCCATCTTGTCTCTTAAAGTTATTATACTTCATCCTTATGCGTTCCAATCTTACCGCAATTTGGAATAATGAGCTCGAAGATTTCTTCTTTCATAAAATTATACGTCTTTATGTTCTTTTTAGTTTTTTAACGGCAGCTGGTATCGTTTCCATTCATGTCGTTTTATTTAGCTTACGAGGATTCGTGATGGGATTCGTTGAATTTGCATACATGTTGCCCTTGCTTGTATGCACCTTTTGTTCTACTAGCTGCATACATTAGTGCTAATCAACAAATACGAACACCGAACATAACTTTTTGCATACGTACCTATATACACAAAAAGACAAAGGGCTTGTTTTGGGTGAGCAACTAATTCAGATTCCATTAAAACCTCACAGGATTCAATTCCAAAGTCACTGGGTCCATTTAAAAAAATCATTTCCCCAGGCACCCTAAACAGGTGCGTATTCAAGCGCAAAAGTGGCCCACGCGTGGATTGTGACAGACAACTGACAGTTAATAGTTTCACAGGCAAACCCTACACCCCAGCTAAATGATAACAAGCCTACGGTCTTTAGAATAAAGGTTAGTACAGCAGCAGAGATATTCCTGGTGCCGTTTAATGGAGGCACGTGTCAGGCAAAGACGTAAAAGTAAAGCTGGAGGAAACGATGCGCGTAAACTTGTCACATTCGTTGATTTGTGACGTTCTGCTGTGACGTATTGAAGGGAATCCCCCGATGACAGAACAGACACTGGATGGATTCATAAAGAAATATTAGATCTAGATGATTGTAATAAATCCAGTCTATTGTAGCGAAAAAAGCTTGGCAGCCGATGCTACAAAATATGATAATGAGAATACGATTACACGAAAGCTTACAATAGGAGATTCCAAGTAAAAGGTTTAAGGTATATAAAGTTTAGAAATTACTTAACGAAAAACAAAGGTAGTTAAAAGGGTTTTCGGTTATACCAGTGATGCACGTGACTAATATTTTATTTTGCCTGAATATGAAATAAAGATGATTCTTTCCTCAAGATTCTTTCCCCATACAAACCGGGAAACGTTCTAGAGAACGGCACACCTCTAATATGAATCCAAAGAGAATTCACCGATATTAAATTTGACATCGCAATCCGTCTGAATTGGGTCACACAAGCCCAACCTTCAAGGCACTTGAAACAATAAAGAAGCACAAAAACAAACGAACTCAAAATAATTGCATGTAAAGCACAACCCACGAAATACTGGCATAGAAAATATTAAAAAAGGTTTACTTGCAATAACAATAAAATAAACCAGGCGACGTTGTCCATTTAGAAAAGGTCTCGGCTAAACAAACACAAACAAGCAGGCGAACTAAACAACCATATATTGCGGTCGCATATACAATGGGTTTGTGAACAATGGGCTTAGAGGGATGGGAAAGGGTATTGATATTATAGTTACAATTCTAAATGTAATATGCGAAGTTATAATCCTAAATACATTTATGGATGATGTATTCGTTTTCCAACTGGGACTCGTTCAATGAAATAAATAAAAGGGATGACATTTGTAATGTAATTCGCATAAGCCCTTTATAACATTTTAATTCTGATCTGATACTTACTAATCTTAAGCAAATGAAAAACAAAAATTGCGTATCAATACAGAACAAATAATACAAAATAACATCATCAGAAAGGAACGAACAAGGTCTAACTTATCTTTTCCAAGAATATCTTTAAGTTGACCTTTAAGTAAATTTTAAGAGTAAATTAGTGATAAATACAAATACATATTTATAAATAGCAGACCAACAAAACTACATCAAAATAATATAATATATATAACGAGGTAAAAAGAAAGATAAGAAAAAACATGGGCGTTTTATCACCCACAAACTTTAACTTAGTCTTAAATGAAAAACCGGTCAAGTGCAAGTCGCACTCGCGCATCGAGAGTTTCATACCACAACAACATTTTGTGATGTAACTTCCTACGTCACTCACACGGACGATCGTTAATCTGCTGACCCAGTGTGGGCTGCGGGCTGGGGATTCGTGTAACTATATTATTTTCACAAGGTGTTGCATGGTATCATAAAATGTGGCTGAGTCCGGAGACAAACAGCCGGACCCGACGCCGTCCGTATACAGGGTGTCACACGAGCTAGGGATGTAACTACATTATTTGAAAAAAAGAAAGAAATAAAGAAAGACAAACGTTTATTCGGGGATAAACACAATTACGCAGATAAATAGTGACAAACAAAGTAAAAAAATAAAAATCTATAAACTAAGTACTTATGCTAAATTATGCTTGCCTCGAAATGGTTCCACCTCAGCGTAATGCTAGCTCCCGAGAGAGCCAGCGCTGATCTTCCGGTGGGACCATAGGTGGCGCCACGGCACGGCACACACGACATACTGATCGCACAAAGTTTTGTAAAAATTAATTGTTGTGTGAGGATTTTTGGTCAAGTACAAGATGAGTAAAATACTAAATTTCATAATAGTACCATTGAGTCCTACGTTTTCAGGTGTACACACATTTATCTTATATTCTGCACGGCATTATAAAATGCGGCTGAGTCCAGAGACAAACAGTCGGCCCGAGGTGGTCGACTTGCAGTATACAGGGTGTCACTCGGACTGGGGATTCTCATAACTACATTATTTGAACAAGGTGTTGTACGGTATCATAAAATGCGGCTGAGTACTGAGACAAACAGCCGGAACTGAGGCAGCTTGCACTAGGTAACGTAGCAGTAGCACACAGGGTGTCACACAGACATTAATCTTCAAACTGATTGTAGTTCTGAAAATGTGTTGGATAATAGCAATGTAGAACAATTTTTTTAAATGGAGTGTTATATTGATTCTCTTTTCAATTCATCCATAATCATTTAATTTATTCATTTTTCTTCCATAATTTTTAAAATCACATAAATCAGAAAACTTTTACAGCAAATTTAAGGTAGTCTCGGGTTTACAGTTTTAAACATTGTATGTGTGTATTTGTATAGAATCTTTTTATCGATTCATATTTTTATGTGGTAATACCACATTTTTATTTTTATAAATAATGACACAAAGGTAAGTTAAGAAAGAAATAATTCGATTGTAGTAGATCGCATTCAATTTTTCTTTCTTAACTTACCTTTGTGTCATTATTTATAAAAATAAAAATGTGGTATTACCACATAAAAAATATGAATCGATAAAAAGATTCTATACAAATATTTAGAACAGCGCCATCTCTCTCGCAGTCTTCACACTTGCTGTAAAAGCAATGGGGATTGGGGATCGTGCGTGTAAAACGCACATCCTAGGGTATGGCTAATGCGCAATAAGCATTTCAAAAAACATATATGACGCAGAGGGCGCTCCAGTAGCGTAAAAAGGATTAATGGATGAAAGATTTGGTGTGACTGACGTAGCGGTCGAATAGCTCAGTTGGGAGAGCAATGCGCCGGAAACGCAGAGGTCGCGGGTTCAAACCCCGCTTCGATTGTAGTAGATCGCATTCAATTTTTCTTTCTTAACTTACCTTTGTGTCATTATTTATATTGTATGTGTGTATGTGCGTTTGTAAATATGTTATTGTTAAAAAGTAGTTTCACCGAATTACTTTAAGAAATTGAGTTTTCAAATTAATTTTCTTCCTGGTGAAGCTTAGCCTAGCAACACCCTGTATATCTAAAATATTCGCAAAGGACTTCAGAGAGGTTTACTGGTTGTCTAAAGTCAGTGCATTCGGGAATATGCGGCAACATAAAATACGCCCAGAAACAGAACAAAGAAAACGTATCGTCGGTTCCTACGCAAAAAATGGCTGAATTCACAAGACATTTTGCCGACGAGATACCAGCTTTGATATAGAGCTCCTCTCGCTGCGGTTTGGAGGAATTAGATTTAAGCCGTACGTTGAAGGTAATTATAGCCTAATAAGTTGGTATTTAGACCCCGCCATATTGCAGAATTTTAGTGGTTCTAATTTATTTTACTGGCAACGACAAATTTATGGTAACTGACGTTGAAAGCCAGTGAATGTCACTGATATAACAAAGAGGAAAGAGGACTAAATATTCCGCAACTTTCAAGTTGTTTTCACATAATAAAGCCAAAACGTCAGTAGCGATTTGTCAAGGATTTATCATCATTCATCGACCAAATTCAAAACATTGTTTAACGGAATGCTGTTCCATCCTCCGTTCTTTTTCCAAAATAAATACTGAATCCTGTTAAAAAAAATCTTGACTTTCATCATTGGAGAGTTTTGGCTTTATTATGCAAAAAATACTTGTCATTTTTCATATTTAGTCCTGTTTCCTCTTTATTTACATCAGTGACATTCACCGATTTTCAACGTCAGCTACCAAAAATTTGTCGTTGCCAGTTAGATAAATTAGTACCATTAAAAATCCGCATTGTGGCGTGTGTTGTAAATACCCCTGATGGGCTATAAAATAATAAATCGTATCAGCGAACAGACGGCACCATGACAAGTTAATTGCAAGGAGCATATCTGCCCTTTTTTAATTCATCCCGACGCGTGACAGCGGAGACAACGGGCACATCCATCACTCCATTGGGATCGGACGGTTGCGTGGAAATTTTGAAAATAGAATGTTTTGTTGTGTTGCCAGTAGCGAGCGATTTTGTTTCAAAACGGAAATATTGTTCCGTGAAATTTTGAAAATAGAATTGTTGTTTAGCAATGGTTATTATTTATTTTGATACTCGCGTACTTTAATCTGTCAATTATAATTTCACAGACAAAATCACATTATAGTCCGATCATTATAAATGTGCAGCCTTTGATAACTCTAAAGTCCTTGGTTTTTGCTGAGGGAACAGATAATGTCAATAAAAAGGTATTTTGGAAAAATTTAGAATTTTACGAACTATGCATTTTTTTAAATTAAGGATTTCAGATTTTTGTATGTTATGAACTGGATATATTATTCAAATACGAAATTACAATTATATCGAGTTAAGAATTGATTAATGAATTTATTACACAAATTTTAGAAAATTGAGGGTTATGGATATGCGACATGGTACTAAGTCATCGTTAGGTGGTTATAAATCCTACATGGCAATATTCAAAAGCGATAAATGTCTTTCGATAATCTTTTAGAGTCGGGTTATATTTTTGGAAAACAGATTAGAATATAAAAGCCTATGCAATCATAATAAAGATAATAAAAAATACATTTTCCCTCGTATAAATTCCATTATTATATGTAAACTCATGTTTTTGCTCTTATACAATTATGATCAATTTACTTGATCAACACACGCAAAACAGAGAATGATACATATTATGCAATTTATTAAAATAACGATCAAATAGTTCCGCAGTCTTTAAAATTCGCGCGCCGCGCCACGCGAGTCACGCATCGCTGCCAGTCACAAAAAATACGAAAACCTGTTCAGGTTATTCTCATGCCGCGGCGTTCCAACATTGAAACCAGAAAAATTGAATTAGAACCAGTGGCATGCACGTCATATATGCAAAAAGGCAGTGCCTACCCTATGATTTAACTTTATTCTGGTATCCCCTTATATTATTACAAACTTACCCATAATTCCCTTTGCATTAGTAGTCATAAGTATGTACATGCATAAATCAATAACTTCACAACTAAGCGGTTTGCGCCATCTATCGGATTAGCGTTGCGTTACCAACAAGGTACGTAGTGATGAATAAATCAAAACTCAGCCGAATGTAGCCGAGGGCGCACGAAAACGTAAACGCGAGTGCTCGCACAACATCGGAATTACTACTCGCACTTACGCACTGTAGCGATATTCCGTTTCATTCGTAGAATGGCTTGTACTAAGGAAACAAACGGCAAGAGAAATGAGCTCCTACTCAACGTACATTGATTGGTATACTTCTTCACTACAAAGTACAGGATCTTATCTTTGATATTAGCACGCAATGAATATCTAATGATTAGATTTCACGCATTCCGGGCACATTGTTGTCATGTTTCCAGAAATTTAAATTGGCGAAATTTTCAAATTGACATTGTTTCTTATGCAAGTAAATATAGCACTTTTTGGTTTTTTTTTTTGTGAGTCCTAAGCCTGATCAAGTATGAAGGGAAATTTGTGATTGTCCCAATAAAACGGAATTAATAATATAATTATAATATAATAAATATCGGACAATCTCACACAAATCGATCTAGTCCCAAATTAAGCTCAAGAAGGCTTGTGTTATGGGTACTAGACGACGATATACGTACTTATATAGATAAATAGATACTTAAATATGTACATAGAACAACCATGACCCAAGCACAAATATTCGAGTTCATCACACAAATATTTGCCCCGGCCGGGATTCGAACCCGGGACCGCCGGCTCGGTAGGCAGGTGTCTACAAACCGAGCCAAACGCGGTATTGCATTTATATGTATTTATGTATTCTCGCTATAATTATAATTTCTATTTTAAATAGGAAAAAGTCATAATAAGTTCGGTTACGAAATCAAATGTCGCGGAACACGCCCGCCCTCAAGGTGTTGTGCGCAGCTTGGTAATGTAGACTTAAAAACAGTAAATATATGATTCAGTATCGTTGAAGGATAATCCGATCTCTGGACCAATTCACAAATAGTGGTTGCGTTATTCGTCAAGTTGCCTAGCGTACCGGTAGCTCGGTTTTCTACGAGCCGCTCAAGAACCCAATAATTGAACAGATGGCCGAGGGTTCAAACCCGCAATAATTTTTTATTTTTTTTTGCAGTATTTTGTTTTAGTTTTCATTTATAAAAGGTGGTTTTTGGTTGTACCTTTAAGTTGTGTTTTTCTCTTACACCTTTTATAAGTTTTTTTTGTTTAAATAAGTTTCCTTTTTGGATTCATTTCTTACATCGGGTTTAGTTTAATTTCCTTTAATTCTTATTTTCCATGCTTGTTCATAATTAACCTCTGTTATTTGAACATGCCTTAATAATGATTCAGCTTCACCCGTGAGAGTACTTTTAAGTAAGTTATGCAATTTCTGCACACTGTTTAATGATGAGTTATTGTGCACTAATGATATTATAAACAAATCTTGATACGACGGTCATTCTTCATAAATACCAGAAAATGTAGGTAAATTTATTCGGGGTCATTTGATGGAATCATCGGGTTTATTTTGAACAACTGTCCCAGCTTATCCCGGCGGCGTTGGCTGGATACTGACAAATAAGTCTTTTAAATTAGCTAATATGCACGTATACACATCTTCATACACGAAAAAATCTTCGTTCATAAAATATGAAATATCCGGTTTCTTCTCTTTTGGTACACATTTGACAAATCCTTGATGTGTTTTTTTGAATAAATTCCAATTCTCTTGCGCTGATTTTATAAGTACGCGTTTCTAAGTATCCACGAGTGAGCCGTTGCTTTGGACATTTTTTCAAGTTTACTTGTGCCTTTTTCAATAATAATGCAGTATTTTCCAATACTGCTATTAGTTGATCTGCTGTCGACATTTTAGATTTGCATGTAATTTGCGAATGTAAATAGCTTATAGGTTACTTATGACTTCGATAACTCAGTACGTAATTATTGAAAATCGAGTATCAATATACTTGTTTTTCGCTTCACCTTTAACGCGGTTCTCCGCATAAACCAGTGTAGCAAGACCCCTGTCTTACAAAGTTTATGTACAGCGCTAGTATCTCGTTCCGTTGGGTGCCTTCGGTCGGTCTTAGCCACCAGTTAGCTAGACCTCTCGCTTACGGCGTGAAACCGGCCGGTCAGTGTCTCGCACGATTGGTTTAGTAGCACTGTCTTTTGATAAACACTTCATTGATAAACGGCTTATATCACTTTTAATCCGGTTCGATGTTCGACCATATGTTCTTTACATTAGGATTCACTTTTTTTTGTAAGTACTTTGGTCACAGAGAAGTGTTTGACGGATGATTGATTATTTGCTACTGGTTATTATTATTACATAATATTAACAATCTTATAGGCTTACACACACATGCATGTTGTCGCGCACGTTGTATCTAACTTGCCGAACAGTAATATTTTAAATACAATTGTATACAATTGTATCAAAACGTACACAGCTTTTCATTACCTCTCATTTAAGAATCAGACACATTTCACTGTTATGGTGGGAAAAACACGGCCCTGTGTCAAACAGCGAAGGCTTAAGAGGGTCCCGATAGCGCCTTCTGGTACGGTGATTGTGAAATTGTTAATGTATGTATTTAATTGTTGTATACTACTTACATAATGGGAATTGTGGCTACGTTTGTAATATTACAAAAAGATTCAATACCAGAATCCAGTTAAATCATAGGTTAAACACTGCCTTTTTGCTTATATGACGTGCACGGTACTGCGACTTCATAATCCGAAACGTCGCGCGCAACGCCGATGTTCGCTGCGCGCGAAATTTAAAACAAGCGAATTTGTTTGACCTTCATTTTCATAGATTGCATAACAAAAGTAGAACTTTTTTTTGTGTTTGTTGATAAAGTAAGTTAATTAGATTGTGTAGAAGCAAAATGACGGATTTTAATACAGTATTAATTACGCCGTAAGCGCTTACTAATAAAAATATAAAATAAAAATTCAGCATAGGTCTATATTTTCTGAGTTTTATAATACCAATACAACTAGCTACGAGAAGCTCGTAGAACACATCTAAACTGATTTAAATACTGACACGTTTTAGTTATAACGTTTAATTAATATCGTAGTGCCATGTCGCTGTTCCATAGAAGTCAATATTCTAAAATTTCAATAGCAATTACTGTTGATAGTTTTTATTCCACGGCAATTGAAATTTTGAGCTTAAATTTCATAATGATTTAATAATAATCATGCATAAGAAATACCTAAACCATACCTAACGCATCACCCTGTCAATTATTATTTTATTAAAAATAGCTTTGAGTTGACCTTAATTGTCCACTTAAAACAAAAAAAAGGACTTTAGAATTATCAAAACCTCGTCCATGTACATCACGCTCCGCGTACTGGACTATTACCGCACTTTTTAATCCTGTACTAAAATTCTATACTCTATGGTACCCGCTACAGAACTATAATATTCATAAGACATCTCTCTACTCAACTCTAATAATTTCAAAAAGAGAACATCAGCATATTTGATTTAAAAACCGGCCAAGTGCGAGTCGGACTCTCGCACGAAGGGTTCCGTACCAATATTGAACAAAAAAACACGTTCTTTGTATGGGGTCCTCCTTTAATTTTTACTTATTTTTTAGTTTTATTATTTGTTGTTATAGCGGTAAAAAAAATATATACATTCTGTGAAAATTTGCTGAATTTGTATCCACTTAAAAGCATAGGTACTTAAAATGCATACGTCAAATCACAAATCCTAGATTAATTTTGAATTTCCTATATTTATTTTTACATTTATATGCCTGGGTGATGTACTAATTAGTTGAAACAGTCTGGATCATTATTATTAGAAATTTAGTCTCAAATATTTGCATCAAGAGTCCGCTGGTAAGAAATAAATATTCTGACGAATATCATCACAATACATTTAATAACCTAAAATCGATTTTTGCAAGATGGGTGGTCAGAATTATACTAAAAGCGCTATGTATACATGTTATTGTATGTTTTTCTACTAGAACTGGACATTTTTAAAGCACTCTCGTAACCTTGGAATATGAATAAATTCAAAGTTAACGATCGCATGTACAAATAATATTTGTCGGGCGATAAGTACTCCAGATAAACGATGGCACATTTTGGAGGCAACTAATTGCAAGCTATCTTCGTTACGGAAACGATAGTAGAGTTGGGAATGACCTCGACTTATACTTGCCACTTAATTTATAACCTGAGGTGTTATTCTCCTATTTGGGTTTTAGTGGTTGCGTTAGTGACGACATTCGGCGAAATTAGAACGTTGTTTTTGTATTTTTAATCAACCGTGGTAAAGTCAAAAGGAACGTTAATGGTTTTATTAGTCTACTTCTTACTAAAGTGACCATAGATTCACTCAAGTAGGTGGGGTTGTGGTAGAAAGAGAAAGAATTACTTAGTTCCCAATTCTCTTCCTATAGTAGACTGGATTTAATTTCAAATAGCCTGAGATAAAATCTCAAAAATGAAAATTATGGGACTAGGGCTTCCGATCCCGGGGTTTTGCATACAAAAAGTCACGGGATTGGGAGCCCTAGATGGTACATTGTTAAATACATATCTTGGCTTTTATAGTGTAAGTATAAAATTTAAAATTTAGTTGGAGTCAAGCCACTTAGAGAGCGCACAATGGCATTGCATCTTAACAATGTTCTTGGCTACTGTTTATTTGTAACCAAAGCAGGTAAATATTTTAAAGTTCAACATTGAAACTCAAACTGAGATTCATTTTATTGGTCACAATTACTAACCCTATTGTTTTGTCATTAGGTTTCAAGTGGACCAATGGGGTATTTTCATACCTAATTTGCGATATGCATAATAAGTTATCGTTGCTAATATTTATTAAGTGCATTCGGACTGTAGTGTTCAGTAAATATAATCTAAAATCTATTAACTTTCCAAAGCAGTTATAATCTCCTTAAACTTACATTTCCGTTAATCCCAACCTGCGGTTAACGAATTTGTTTTGTATTATATTATGAATGGGTATTGTACTATTTAAGTGGATTAGCTCAGTTGAGAAACTAAAAACTATACATATTAGGACCCATAAAAAAAAATGAGTCCTTCTTCGCATGCGAAGACAGACATGTCTAATTATCACGGGTCGTAAAATGCGAACAAAATCGAACATGACGTACATATTATGACAACCAGTGATGACCTTTTCAATGAATTTAGCTCGCATTTTACGTATCCTGCTAATTAAGGGTGAAGTCAGATGAGCGTAATTAGAGTCGCGTAATTTCGGTCGCGCCATACTTAGTGTGACGTGATCACGTGACATGATGTATGGCGCGACCGAAATTACGCGACTCTAATTACGCTCGTCTGGCTTCACCGTATATCACAAATACCTCCTGGCTTTTAACAACTATGACAGTCGGCAGCATAACCTGTGTATCCACTAACATGGCGCGGTTAAGTTTGTTGTGCCAAGGATTTTAAAGCCTATTACGGAGACATGACACTAAAAAAACGCCAGCCATATATGTATTCTTAACAGCTTACCCGAAGACATCAGTCTCGAAAAATAAACGTGTATTTAAAAGAAAGTTAAAAAATCATGAATTAAACACACTGCCATAGTTATATTTTTAAGATGTTACTGATTTTTTCATTTTTAGAAATTGAAAAGTCTTCCTGCACGCCAACTGTCTTAACAGGGCTTTTGAATATTTGTAATGTTTATTGTCGAATTAATAAATAATGATACATAAATAAATGATAGTTTATACCCCGTAGATGAGATTGACTTCTAAGTAGGTAAAATGTCCGAGAAAACCATGTTTTATGTGAATGAAAAAAACTAATGTTTTTTAATAATATTATTTTCGGACACGTCCGGGGATAATGCGATTTCCGTCAAATGTCCGGGTTTTTTCATCTTTGTCCGAGTTCGGCAAATTTAGAGATTGCAGCCGTACTTGTACGTGAATAACGTAGCTAAGCTACGTAACAGCATTGTAAATAGGCACGTCAAGTGACAAGTCGGGGGGCGGCCCGATTCTAAGTCGCAGAGCTAATTTGTCTCGTATCCTAGATCTCCTAGACACTAGGATTTATAGTTGTTCGGCTGATAATAAAACTGTATTTTACACGCTTTTGAGCGTTCTTCGGAAAACTACCTCAAAACTTATTTTTTATATTGATTGTTACGTACATCTGGTTAAGTAGGTACATATTAAAAAAAATCTTATGTAATGTAAATTTATGAATTATGTAATGTCTCATTTTTTTTAAAGTGGGTACACACTACAATTTTTTAAATTAAACCATAATGTGTAAAGCCTTTCAAATAAACATTGCAAAAATCTATACACAAAGCATAAGGAAAAATTTGAAAGGTTATCTGGGCGACAGGGTGGCAGAAAGGTTAACGCGCTGGACCGGTAATCTAGAGGTGCCGGGTTCGACTCCCAATCTCTGCCACCAGGTTACGCATTTAAGTTTTCTCAGCTTTCTTTCGTATGTCCGGACGGTTGAATATTCGGATCAGGGCTATGACAGTCCAACTCCCAAAACGGCCGATGTGGCGCCACCATCGCGTCTCGTCCTTGCCCCGCCGCCTCAGCCCTCCCCCCTGGCAGCCATTACACATTTGAAAAGTTTTGACGTTTACATTTGAAGTTTTATTGTGCCGAATTTCAAAGTCGAGTACGCTGGTGTTTTGTGTATTTCCTCGCTTTTTCGCTGAGTTGAGATCCTTAATATCCAAATTCTCCTTTGCTGTTCGGAACAATACTTTTTTATTGTGCTGCGGTATCGTTTGTGCAATAATATATCACCACTAGAGGCCCGTTGCGGCGTCGAACCGCCGCTAGAATATGGAAATCCGGTAGTGTTACAGAAAATTTATCTCTTTCGAATCTTTATCGATAAGAAGTTTTTGACAAACGAAGAATAAATATTGTAAAAAAACACGTTAAAATGATGTTTTAAAAACGTTAAAACATGCCAGGCTAGAGCCAGGCCTGATGGCCAACTGCCGGCTTCATCGTGACAACTCTTTCAACTCTTTTGTAAAAATAACTTGTGCATTAATGACATATGATCTGCTGATCTGTTTGACAAATAAAATGCATATTATTCGATTTATGGAAAAATTTAATTCATAAAAATAATCCCATATCCTAAAAAAATAATTGACATATTTTCATAGGACCGAACATGAGATTGGTAGAATTTTAATTTGTTGTTCTTTCTTCAGGATATAAATTTATCGATTTCTATCAATTTACAGAAATAGCACATGAATCGACACGACAGATTTGGGCACTCACTACGCAGGTTTTAAAAAGGAAATCATGTAGTGCGTAACTGTTTATGTATTCATTAATAATCGTAAATACTTAAAAATAATGAAAATAAAAAATGTTACATAAACTCAATTGTATGAAATAGAGAGTATAAAACGTTTATAGATACACGAAAAACCACTTTTATCAATGCTTGTTTTTTTAATGAAATTCAATAGATCGTGCAAATTTTCTTAATATGGGTGCTGCCATGTCATCATCATCAATAAATTTTATTCAATAACAATTACACATTGTGTTTGAAATTCTTACGCTAGGTATACTTACTTAATCAAACCATATTTACTAATCTAAATAAATAACAGACCAACAATACTCCACCATAAAAAAAAAAACAGAATGTGTCAAATATATTATGTGTAATATAATAAATAAAATCCAATATATAAAACAGCTAAAAATGTTTGAAAAAAGAATATTAAGACATTTTTTTTTCAATAAATTTAGAGCTAAAGGGGCTGAAGGCCTAATACCCGAATTCCAAATTCAAACTTTCGTCTTTCTTCTCATTAGTGTCTGACAGAAGAGTGAGGGAGATGCTATGTATGCTCTCAAGTCTATGATATAAACCTAATTTTAGGGTTCCTTACCATAGTCGGTAAAAACGGAAGCCTTATAAAATCAATTTGTTTTGTTGACAACAGAATTTGTCAATTCTTTTTTTGAATGAGAATAAGAATGATCAACCAGACGTCATTAATTCAAATACGATTTATTCTTGAGCACGTCGATTTTTTGAAACTTGCATCATATGTAGGTTATTTCTACCATCAAGTTTCGCATGTTAGGGTAACATGTTAATTATTCCACATTGCCAACTCGTCCACAATGTCAGCTCGTCTATATTCCCATCTGGGTCACAATGCCAACTTGTCCACACACCCAACACGTCCATATTACCAATTCGTCTCAATTGGCAACTCGTCCATATTCCCAATTTGTCCACAAAGCCAAATCGACCATATTGCTAACTCGTCCATATACCCAACTGGTCCACAATTCCAACGCGTCCATATTGCTTACTCGTCCACAATGCCAACACGTTCACAAATACAACTCGTCTACATTTCCAACTCGTCCATATTTCCAACTCGTCCATATTTCCAACTCGTCCACATTCCCAACTCGTACACAATACCAAAACGTCCATATCGCCCACTCGTCCATAAACCCAACTCATCTACAATGCCAACTCGTCCATATTACCAACTCGTCTTTATTGCCAACTCAGGATTCCCAACTCGTCCACAATGCCAACTCATCCATATTGCTAACTCGTCCACATTTCCTACTCGTCCATACATCCAACTCGTCTACAATACCAACTCGTCTTTATTGCTAATCTCGTCCATATTATCAACTCTTCCGTATTACCAACTCGTCTTCATTGCCAACTCGTTTATATTCACAACTCATCTACAATGCCAACGCGTCCATATTACTTGCTCGTCCACAATGCCAACTCGTCCACATTTCCAACTCGTCCACATTCTCACCTCGTCCACAATGCCAAGTCGTCCACACACCCAACTCATCTACATTGCCAACTCGTCTTCATTTCCAACTCATCAACAATGCCAACTCGTCCATATTGCTAACTCGTCCACAATTCCAAGTCTTCCACATTACCAACTCGTCCATATTCCCAACTCGACGATACACCCAACTCGTCTGTACAAACTCGTCCTTATTATCAGCCCGTCTTTATTGCCAACTCTTCCATATTCCCAACTTGTTCATTTTGCCAACTCATCCACATTCCCAACTCGTCCATATTCCCAACTCGTCCAACATTGACAACTCGTCCATATTACCAACTTGTCCGTATTACCAACTCGTCTTCATTGCCAACTCGTCCATAATGCGAACTCGTCCACATTGCCTCCTTGTCCATGTTCCCAACTTGTCAATTTTACCAACTCATCCACATTGCCAACTCATCCACATTTCCAACTCGTCCATATTCCCAACTCAACGATACACCCAACTCGTCTACAATACCAATTTGTCCTTATTATCAGCTCGTCTTTATTGCCAAATCTTCCATATCACCAACTCGTCCGTATTACCAAGTCGTCTTCATTGCCAACTCGTCCATATTCTCAACTCGTCCACATTTCCAACTCGTCCATTTTGCCAACTCATCCATATTACCAATGTAGATACATTCCCAACTTAGCTACATTGTCAAGTCGTCGATATTCTCAACTCGACCACATTTCCCATCCCGTCGACATGCAAGCGGAAGGACTAAGTTTTTTCTTGTAAAATACCATTTTATTTACCATAACTCATGCCATTTTCCTTGGAAATACAGTGCGACCAAAAAGAGTAGAAATTAAAAAGTGGTTTCTAATCAATATAAGAAAAGGGGACGACACTACAGTATTGCCACTTTTTAATTTCTACTCTTTTCGGTCGGTCTGTATTTATTGGATGGACTTATATAATCATATTTACAATAATCTTTCATAAATTTGCTTATTTGAATGACGTTTAAATTAGTTTTACTACATTTTTTCTGCTTTGATTTATTGTAAAACTCGCCTATAAAAATAATCTATTATTGAATGACGGTCAGTTTTTCTAGTCTTGCGAGCACCAGGAAAACTCGCACTTAACCGCCTTTTTCCTCCACATTTTTAACAGGTGTGCGAAAAAGTTTCCATATCAACATTTTAAAATAAAAACAACCTGGCAATTGACATAATATAGCCCCCAATAAAAAATACATTAAAAGTTGACAGAATATGGTTACTATCATTCATTGTCAACAAACTGTAAAATTATTTTTGCATATTCGTACATGTTTTAAGTGTTGCGGATATTATGTTGCCGACTCAAAAATAATATTTCATCATGCTGAACAACTTACTACAGGTTTGTGAGCAAATCATGCTTATTATTATTTGGTCATCTTATGTCAAAATAGGGATCACAGGTCACGTGGTCAATGTCACGTGGTTAGCGCACAGTAGTTTTTTCAAATCCATTTTTAAGTACTTTTTCAGGAGAAAATTAAAAATCCAAGAGTTTTATGCACCTCTCCAACATGAGACGAATCTAATGACATATCATTTATCAAAATCGGACCATAACTGTAGATCTGATGGGATGTACAAAAATCGGCCTCGCGTAATATATATATAGATGAGACTAAAGTGTTGTGTTGGTGGTTGCAATGCAACAAATGAAACACATCGGCTTTTTGCATTTCCTAAGAAGGATTCGCTTAGGAATTTGTGGATGTCTTTCCTTGTGCCTACTAATCCTCTTCTTCTCGGTCTGACAAAAGAGCAACTGCTCAGGAAACGTGTGTGTAAAAAGCATTTCGATAAATATCAGTTTGACGGAGAAGGCAAAAGGCTTCGTTATTCGTATCCTTGCCTATTTACAAATGATGAAATAACACACGGTGAACCCCTTGCAGCAGTTGGAACCGGTGAGTATTTCCCATTTCTATGATAACTACGTATAGAAATATTTATTACCACGTGACTTAAATACTTAATATTTTCGTATAAAAAAAATATTCAGGGCAATTTTATGATAATATTTGTTATAAATTGATAAGTATTTTTTGGCTGTTGAATAAGTATTGATTTTATCTCTTGGATTTAAATATTTTATCTAATTTTGTTCTAGTCCAACATGCTCTGAGTGATCACAACTATTTTAAAAACCAAGATGATGAGGAAGACACAATGGAACAAACACTCGTCATTGGAAGGCCAGGTATGTGTTTTAGTGTGGCACATATTACTTATGTATGATGATGATGACGTAGCCAGTCTTATTTATCGCTACTAATATATTGAATGCAAAAGCAATTATGACCTGAAAGTCCAAAAGTTTGAAGTCATTGCAACCTGTTCACTTGTTAGCAATTCTCTTTATTTTATTCTAACGTTCCAATTATAAGCAGTTGGCGCAGTGTTAAAGCAGCTGCTTACTGAGCCGACGGTCCTGGGTTCAAATCCCGACAAGGGCAAATGTTTGTGTCATGACACAAGTTGAATATTTGTGGCTGGTCATGAATGTTATTTGTATTTAAGTATGTATTTATCTATAAAAGTATGTATATTGTCGTCTAGTGTCCATAACACAAGCCTTTTCAAGCTTACTGAGAGACTAGATTGATTTGTGGGAGGTTGTCCGATATTTATTTATTCTATTTATTATTTATGTAAAAACAAAAGAGCGAGTTCATACTTAATAAATAGACATTAAATAATAAATTTAACATTTTTCAGGCGAAGACTACCATGAACATCCATCATGCTCATATTCTCAAGTTGAGGCCTCCGTCTCACAGAATAAAGGTATGTTAGTTTGTGTAAATTTTCTAAAATATGTGGAGCTGTTATGTGCTCATTCATCTTGAGAATAACTTATGTTTATGTGACATTGCTGGCTAACATTTTATTTTTACTGTTTCAGATTTGGTAGTAGTAGATGAAGGCGCATCATTACCAACAGTAATTGAAGAAGCTGTTCTAGAAGTCTCCTCGGCGCATACTGGTTTGTGTTTCAAGTTAAATCATTATTTTAGATATTAATTAGTGCTTTTGTTATGTAGAAACCTGCGTACTAAGCCGGCGGTACCGGGTTCGAATCCCGGCCAGGGCAAATATTTGTGTGATGAACTCGAATATTTGTGCTTGCGTCATGGTTGTTCTATGTATTTAAGTATATATTTATCTATATAAGTACGTATATCATCGTCCAGTACCTAGTACCCATAACCCATAATTTGGGACTAGATCGATTTGTGTGAGGTTGTCCGATATTTATTTATTTATTTATGTAGTTTACTTAAATTGAGAATGTATATGTAGGTAACTTATATACATAAACAAATAATATATGACATCAATTTTGTAATCCCTTTAATGTGAATTTTAATATAACTTGTAAATTTTAGTTGTCCCTTTTTTGTACATGTTAAATTATAATTTATTGAAAACATTAACTATAATAATACATTAACCTAGTATAATGATGAATTAATGGTGAAATTTTTAATTTCCGAATGATTTGCATGTCGTGTTTTCGACGAATACTGATACATTCAAACATCCTGTGTCATCTTGTACCTTTTAGGTATTCTGGCAAATAAATACATTATATTCTATTCTATACCATTATTTATTTATGGTTGTTTAAATCTTTGGGTACCGACTTGGTTTTGTTACTGAGGTTTTTTTTTTGTTTTTTAGAAATTGAACCTACTCCGTCCCATTCTACCCAAAAGAAGGAACCAGCGCAGAAGCGTCGAGGTATATATAATTATATATATTTAGTAGTACAGTCTGGCAAGAAAGTCATGAAATTAAATAGTGGCATTACGTAGTTTAGTAGTATGTAGTAATATCGTCCGTTTAAAATCAATCCAAGAAAAAAATGTGTTGCCACTTTTTAATTTAAAGACTTTCTTGTCGCACTATAGGAGTAGTAAAACTTTATTCAAATATCAAAAAGAAACAAGTAAATTACAAAGAGAGAATACAATATGCTTGAAAAGATATCTCTTTCAGTTAATCCTTAAGCAATTGAATAAGATAAATAGAAAATGGTAGTTAAACAAAGATCTACCCTTCTGTCAAAAACCTTGCACAATGTACAAAAAAGTCGTTTAAAGACAATTCTATGCGTGATATGTTTGTGTACGTCAAAATAAGAGTTAATTTTCATTTAAGTTCGCACGAGTGTGTCGACACATATCTTACTTACATGTGTCACTGACTTAACCTTTTGACCGCCACAGTCGGCTGTGGCCGTCAACAAAAAATCGTGCCCCTGACGCCACGTCGGCCACAGCCGTCCAAATTTCAATGATCAAAAACTTTGTAATTCTAACCGCTAAAAGTATTTTTCAATCCCTGTTGATTTTGGGGCACATCTTTTTTTTACTCTGGCGTCAGTGGCACGGTAAATTGCTAGACCGCTTGGCGGTCAATAGGTTAATGACATTGAAGTTCATCTTCATAGAATTATGTTAACACATTTTTTCTTACAGGGACGATTATGAAGAAATTAAGTTCAAAGAGAAGAAAATTCGTTAACAATGTGATGAATATTACTTCATCAAGTTTGGGCCAGACAAGTGAACAAAGACTTTCACTAGCTAAATGCTATGGAAGTAATGAGCAGTTGTTTAAAAATTTCGACCTACTCAACAAACAGGCACAGACTTTTTTGTTAATGCAATTAAGGCAGTGCCGCAACAACAAAATGGCCAGAAGGTTCACAATGCAGGAAAAACTTATGGCTCTTATGCTGATGAAGCAAAGTCCAAAAGCATACAAACTTTTGGAAGCAATGTTCGCTTTGCCCAATAAGAGGACTTTACATAGACTCGCTGAAAAAATATGTATGAGGCCAGGTGTAAATCCACAGATATTTTCTCATATCCGGAATACCGTGAAACACTGGGGACAACAGCAGAAGTTGTGCTCGATTGTATTTGACGAAATAGCATTGACGCCATATTTAACATTTAACGAACGTAACGATCTGATTCATGGATTTGTGGATGTGGCTGGCGAAAGAAAAATGAAGTTTTGTGATCATGCCCTTGTGTTTATGGTAAGAGGCATATGTTCTTCATGGCGGCAATGTATATCATACTACTTCTGTGAAGGAACAACATCTACAGCCGAAATGCAGGAAATTTTAAAGCAAATTGTGACAGAAGTAGCTCAAACAGGACTAATACCTTTAGGACTAGTTTGCGATCAAGGATCGACCTTTAGAACTGCGATCAAGAAGTTCCGTGAGGAGACAGCACGTAACTGTAATGACGAAGCGAAAGATGGTAAATATAAATACTATATTTATTTATGCTGATCTCAGTTTAGAACCCGTACATGTATACGGACTTTTGTCGCTTCCGCTTTGTGGCACAAAACAAATTATTACAATTAATTTTCTTCTCAATTATAATTGAAAAGAAAGGACTTAATTACTAAAATTGTTTTTCAACTGATGTCATTTTATTTAATCTACTTTTGAGCACCACCCCACCACACCTTAATGCCCATTGCTTGTAAATATATAGGTACTTCATGTCGCGCCTATATCTACATTTTACCTATATTGTCATGTGAAAAAACCCCTGAAGCATACTCGCAGGATATATGTTTGAATTTTAAACTTTATACTGTATATAAGTAATAAAAAGTAATTAATGATATTATTTGATAACAGGGCACTCATGCCTGCGTAGTCGAGGTTATAGATATGTAAATACCTATAAAATGATAATTTGTTTTATTGTTTCAGATGGGACAATTAACATTGCTGGGCATAATTTAAGTATATTTTTTGACCCGCCACATCTTCTGAAAGGGTTGAGAAACAATTTTCTCAATAAAAACATAATTTGGGAAGGAAAGAGAGCTTCGTGGAAAGATATTCAATTTATATATGACATAGACAATAGATTGGGACACACAAGGGCATTACCCAAATTAACTGCACATCACGTTGATCCAGACAAAATAAAAAAAATGAAGGTCAGCGTAGCGGCGCAAGTTTTCAGTTCTCGCACGGCGGCCATGCTAAACTACACAGCTGCGCTTAGTAAGTAGCTATATTTGGACTCAACTATTTACTTTGTTCTTGCGTGTGTCAGGAAACTACGAACAAGTGCGAGTCGGACTCGCGCACCGAGGGTTCCGTACAAACACTTTTCATCCTTAAGTGGTTAAGTTAAGTTTGCACCTGGTATGTATAGTACCCCATACAAATGAGGTGCAAAGTTAACGCAACCAACCCGTTTGTTGTATGGGAGCCCCCCTTAAATATTTATTTTATTTTATTTTTAGTATTTGTTGTTATAGCGGCAATAGAAATACATCATCTGTGAAAATTTCAACTGTCTAGCTATCACCGTTCTTGAGATAAAGCCTGGTGACAGACTGACGGACGGACGGACGGACGGACGGACAGCGAAGTCTCAGTAATAGGGCCCCGTTTTTACCCTTTGGGTACGGAACCCTAAAAATGACATAAATGAGGTGGCGCTGCAATAGTTCAAAAATGACATTAAATATGCGAAATTCATAAAACAAACGACATACTATAGCATTTTTTGCATTTGGGCAGTAAGAACCAATTAGTCTTTGTCCTCATCAGAGACACTTTATTATAACGAAACCTGCATAGTTTTATTTCATTAAAGGGCTAATGTAATAATACTTGCTAATGATTTATTTTTACTTTCAGACAAGCTTCACACTGGTGCTACAAATAACACCATGGAAGCTACAGCCGAAATAATAGAGTTTTTCGACACGCTATTCGACAGTGTCAACGGCTCCCCTGGCGGCACCACAAAAGGAAAGCTCAGAAAAGCTATTAAAAAAAACTCTGCACATCATCGTTTTTGGGTAGAAGCCATTGAAAAATTGAAAAAAATACAATATGAAGATACAAATAGCAAATTGGCTGTAAGGCAAGGAAATCCTCGAATGGTGCGAGTACCGTCGCTTGAAGGATGGGTTGTAACGTTAGAAAGTTTTTGTAGGATATCGAAGATATTGTTTGACGAATTTGGCGTGGAATATTTTTACCCTCGGAACATTAACCAGGACCCACTGGAAAACTTTTTTGGAAGGGTGAGGGCTCTTAACTACAGAAATGTAAAACCAAATGCAAATAGTTTTATATATACCTTTAAATCATTACTTCTTTCTAATTTCCTGAGCCCTCATTCTAAATTTGCAAACTGTGAAGTGGACAACGGAGATACATTATTAGACGCAAGTTTTCTCTTTGAGCTAGATGATGATACAGATAAAGAAAACAAACGTCCCGACATTAACTCACACCCATCCACTTCACAGGGTCGTCAAAGTGGGTCTAACTTAGAAATAAAAAATGAAGGCATGTTAGACAAAATGAAGGTCCAGTGTTCCGCTTATACCGCAGGGTATCTATGTAGAAAAATTTCAAAAACAATTAACTGCGAGAGCTGCTTAAAAACTTACATAAGCAGCTCTAAAGAAGAACACCACGCCTATATTCAATACAGAGAATATAAAAGATTAAAAAACAATAACCTACAATATCCTACAGAACTTTTTTTAAAATTATACAGGGACGCAAGTAAATCTATCCATAATTTCTTAAACATAAATTGTTATAAACGAAACGTCGGTACTGACCTGCTTTGTGAATTAAGTAAATTGAGGATTTCTTGGCTGGGATGTGCAGAGCATAGACATAATGTAAAAATAATATTTTTAAAGACAATAATAAGATTGCATGTGCATAATTGGTGCAATATTATAAATAAAATTTTAAAGGGCGACATAGAAGAAAAATATGCATTCAAAATGGAGGAACCACAAAAATTAGCATATAAAAAATATAAATCACATAGAGTTCGACAAAAAACACTGAATAAATAATAATGTTCTTCCATTTTGGACGTATATTTTTCGCCTATACCGTCTTTATTATAAATAAATGCATTACAAAATAAATGAGTTTTTATTTAAAAAAATTAAAGTTTGTAGGTATTTATAAATCCCTATCGCAGTTATCGATGAAATCATCACATCACTATTTAATATCGATATCGATTTTCGAATGTCAACAACACTATTACGTCAAACTTGACAGCTACATCCACAGAGTATGCTACTAAAAGTAACACTACAGTGGCGCCACAGCGGACCAAGTGACAACAGGGTGTAAGTGACTGTCGTATCTGTTACGAAGTAACTAGTTATTAATCTGTGATTCGGATATCCGGATTTCTGGTTTTTCTACAGGATGGAATTCTCAACAGTGAGTTCTGTTTTTTGTTGTCCAGTCAGTTTTTCGATTTTTTTCAAAATGGCGGAGGTATGGAAATTGGAAAATCCCTATTGAAAGCCCTAACACAAATCATAAACACTTTAGTATAATATTTACGTAAAGGTCGTTATTTTCACATTAACGATATCAGTCTAACTGATTTTACGTGTAACTTCCATAATTATGACTGAAATGACAGAAACAGTTTTGGATTCGACCTTCAACCTACAATTTATTTTAATACAGGTAATAATTTGCTACGTAGCTCGTAGTACTAATTTCACGTACTTTTTTATTTTGGTGAACACTAGTTTCGCTGGGCGGCTCGGCACGCAAGCAATTTAGAAATAAGTTTGGAAATGCTCATTCTGGGGTAGAATTGGGAGCAGATCCATCACGAGACGTGACGTCCCACTAACTACCCGAAACATATTTACAGCTTGTACAAGTATACATATACATATATATGTTAAATGTGTTTTGGTATCCTGCAAGCTTACGATGTTTGCGGTTATTGCATAATAGAACACAAACAAATAAAAAAAAAGATCGTATTCAAACATTAACTGAGAAGCTATAATAATCCATTTATAAAAATGAAGAATTAAATGAAAATGAAAACTGGAAAAAAAAATACTATGACAAAAAAAAATTTGGTTGTAGAATGTTCATCAATAGCCAAGGAGACACCGCTCTTGCACAAACAATAACTGGTGACAAAACGGTTTATGGACCGACTATTTGATTCGCCTATTGAAGTCGGTGCCACACCATTCATTATTTACAAAAGTTATTGCCATCGTATTATCTCGGAAAAGTTCGTTTCAACTAGGAACCACAATAAAATGAGTGTTAGGCGAAAAACTTCATAATACCACATAATACTTGAAATGTTTGTTGTGCACTAGTGTAGGTATTTAATTATAAGAATTATCCTCATTAAAGAAACATGAAAAAATCTATTATTGAGTAGTCAAACGATTCCCTTTAAATTCAATACTCATTTAAATAAACCGATTGCAACGTTCGCTCCGAAATCATTCCGAAACTTTCGTCCGTAAGATAAATGTAATCCATTCAGTATCATCGATATGGAAATTACATTACATATTGCATGGATATTGTTGATGTCAATCGCGGCGCTGCCAGACGTGTGACCGACTTCCGAACGACTGCCTGCACGGTAATCATACGGGAAGCGTGTTAAATGGAGACTCGTGATTTTGTATTGGGGCTTTAATGTTGCGTATACAAACATGACCAATTTCGATTAATAATGTAACAATAAAACAAGTCACAAAATTCAAATACCTTGGTAGTATTATAACAGATCACTCCAGATGAACACCAGACATAATCACCAGAATAGCAATGGCAAAAAATGCTTTCAATGCAAAGAAATGTCTATTTAAATCCAGAATAGCCCGTCATATACGGAAAAAGCTCATAAAAGTATATACATCTGGAGCATAGCATTGTACGGAAATGAAACGTGGACAATGACACAAAGAGATAGAGAAAGACTGGAGGCCTTTGAAATGTGGTGCTGGCGACGAATGGAGAAGGTTAGCTGGACTGAGAAGAGGTCAAACGAGGAGGTGCTCAACATGGTGAATGAGGACAGGTGTCTTTTAAAAACCATCTAAAATCGCAGAGGGAAAATGATTGGACACCTGTTACGGCACGACGAATATCTAAAAACTATTATAGAAGGAAAAGTTGAAGGAAGGAGGAAAAGAGGAAGACCAAGAAGAGCTTATATGGACCACATAAAGGAAAAGGTGAACGTCGTATCGTACCAGGCCGTCAAGGAGAGAGTTCAAGATAGAGAAAATTGGAAATTGCTCCATCGACAAGACCCTAACTCTTAAGTTTATGATGATACAAACATGGCCCGTGGGTTAAGGGATACCATATTTGTAGAGCCCTATGACACCTGTCATCTCAGTACATTTTATAGTTTGAGTGAATTTAAAATAAATTATTATTACATATAAATTATTATAACCTATAATCGGAAAAATGTACTGAGATGACAGGTGGCATAGGACTCATGGTTCGCCGCGAGGGGTATAGGCGCAATTTCGCTTGTCGCGTGGCATACGGTCGCATTATAATAAATGAAAATTGAACCTTAGTTGTTTTATAAAAACATATATAAAATTATGTCAAAGATGGCTGTGGCCGTCATCGGAAAATTGCTCCACCGACGCCAACGTCGGCGACAGCCGTTAATTTTGGAGCACTTTTTAATTTTTTTGTTGTGGCGCCAGGGGCATAGTAAATTGTTTTAACGCTTGGCATTTAAAAGATTAATATTTTTCGATTTTGTCTGCGGGAAAAAGCGGCCAAAAGCCCCACTTGCCCATTATCGACTTACAAAAAGTCACAGAACGTGTGTCCGCTATGACGGGTATTTAGGTTGTATTTAATATAACATTATTACTTATTTAATAGTCCCCCTAAAGTAATAACGTAATTAGTCTCCGACACTAAATCCGTAAGTACATTCATTCAAAATACAATAATTTATATAAATATTCAGGTCATTAAAATAACTGACGAAGAGTGACGTGTTGCACTGCACTGGCACGCCCTCAAATCCTACGGCTCTTCTCTTTCTGCATTGAATCTATTGAAAGAAAAGACTCAGACAATGTTTGTCGCGCGACAGTCGCGTGTCGTGGTCATCATTACAGAGATAACTAAAAAAATTAAATAATACAAAGTTCCTTTTCACCTCACCACCTCAAACATGGCGATTTTGCTGTCAGATAACAGTGAACAAAATGCGATTTTGTTTCGAGCGTGAGTAGAAAGTAGCTTTTTAATTTTTTTAATATCTGACCACGTATTGACATTCTTCAGCCAAAGGTTAATTATAAAATTCTAATCATTTGAATCTCGATGCACTCTGTTTCTTTCATATGTATATAAAAGAGAGGGATAGAAACTTATCAATTTGAAATTCGATTTTCGAATCCGACCTCGATTGAGAACAGTTCGGATACGCGTTATACCAAAAAATTCATTAAAAACACCCGAATTTTTTTTAATTGCAACGTGTTTTTTTTTCTTTATTATATTTTTATTTAACGACCGAAAATTAAAATGATTGTGCCTTTTATATAAAACAATTGATCATTGCTCAAATATAATAAGATTTTTCACCTTATTACTTATTGTAAATTATATTTACTTATTGTAAAATATAATTTATAATTTCGCCATTTATCATAGATGCATATTCGAAACGTACCTTAAAAAATATCGATTTCATATTGTAATTGTTATTTTCTTTTGCATATATTTTGTTTGGTGTTTTAGGAGTAAAAATATTAATCAATGTATAAACAAAATCTCGTAATATAATAACGTATTTATAAATAAACACGTCATGTATCTGCTAAATCTTCCAATTTGATCAAATAATGGCAATAACCGTGTTGGTTGGTTGATTATAATTTCAATTAAATTTTATTGTTATTCCTTTTTAAGCAGCACTTATCTATTTTCTGATTAATAATATTATTGAAATCAGCAACAAAGACTATAAACATACGTTGGAAGAAAAAACACAAAATGTCGCATATGTTCTCGCTGATGAGGTGAAAAGTTGTGTGTGCTACACGAGAGCAAAGTTTTTTGCATCTCGTGCTGTTGAGTCCCTCGCTACACTCAGGATTCTAACATAGAATCACTCGCTACGCTCGTGATTCAAACGTAGAATCCTTCGCTTGCTCGGGACTCAAAATCAGCACTCATAACAAAAAACAACTTTGCTCTCTTGTTGCACAAATAACTATTTCACAGATTTAGGCGTTGTCTCTCATTAATTATCTATATTTCTATATTCTAAAATTTTATTGTAAATCTTTTTCTATGGGGAGGATCATTAATTCAGGAAAACACTTTTTTATTTTTTCTTATTAAATTTGAATTTAGCATTACGTAAATTATGCTCATGTCACACGTACCTAAGGGAATCAAAGAAAATAACCATGTCGCCATTCACCCTCAATTTATACATTGCCACTTTTCGATTCCAAAACGATATAACTCCTCAAAAATCAAAGAGACTTACGTCTTCCTTACCATTTGAAAACTAAAACCAGACAATTCAATTCAAAATCAATGCAACAGAAGCAAAAAACCACTAGTAACATCTGCTTAATTTAACACCCAACAAAAGGAGCGAAACATGAACCTCTTTGGCATTCCTGAGTCGGGTAACTAATGTTCTACGGACTGTACAAAAAAGTAACAAAGGGTATAGAAGTTAAGATTTATTATTTCGCTTTATAAGTAGCGGGCTTTGTTGTATTTAAAACATGGTATAATTTTATTTTGATGTATAACTTATAAGTACTTGTAAAACGGCAAATAGGCCTATAAAATGTCTGCAAGGTAAGATGACCGGGAGAAGACTGCCACGGCCCAATAACTAACTAACTGTTAGTCTTACCCCTTAGAAAATGAACTATGTTAGTTTTACCCTTACCTTACATTGAAGGAATTTATCGAAAAGTTTAATAGGCTATGTGTTTCTGCGGACTCATCAATTATGACTGACTAGAAAATGACTGAAGGAATAATTATTATAGGTTCTTAAAGTCGAATACCGCGTTTAGGTCACGAGGCTTGCCGAGTGGCCTATGTAAGGTCTTTAAGATTAAGACCTAATTGTGTAACTATTGCATACAATACTTTTTATACGAGCAAAACTCAGAAAATCATTTTTTACTTTAATCGCCATTCTCCAATATGATTTTTTATTTTTGATGTAACCTTTTTCGTTCAAGCGAAACTGACCTATTAAAAAATATATATGATCGCGATGGCCATGGCGAGTGCCTCGTGATCGGTGAATTTTTTTGAGAAGTAATTGCAACCAATGAGTGAGCATCAAATAAGCTTATGTTCTCTTTTTGAAATTATTAGTTGTTTAGAGAGATGTCTTATAAATATTCAAGTTCTGTAGCGGGTACCATAGAGTATAGAATTTTGTTACAGTATTAAAAAGTGCGTTATTGTGATTTTGTCTGTGAAATTATAATTGACAGATTAAAGTCTGCGAGTATAAAAAGTATTTTTGATACACGACTGATATCCATTTCATAGGGCTCAAGGACGTTCTTTGGAGCTCTCTCTATATTACTGTATATTCGTAGCATAAATCCGCCTAAAAACCAAGTTGCCGCTTGAAAGTGAAGCCAGTTTTGGTTAGCCACGGGCTAAGTTTCGTCCGTGTGCGCATCTGTCACAACGTCAATGTCACAAGCAACACGTCTCTATGATTCAGGTCTAATAGGATTAAATTATCTTTATTGTATACTTCAAAAAAAGTAATAAGTACAGTCGAGTTCATACATGTTACAGATTTTTTTTTATAAGAATCGAATATTTGTGAACTCGCCTGTATTGTTAACGGCATAGAGAAGTGTTCAGATATTTTTGATCACATATTAGCTCACTTTAAGAATTTGCTGATCAAGCACGGACGTACTTATTCAAAAAGTGATCTTTTAGATAATCATTAGGTAGCAGATTTTTTTTTAATAAACGTCCTTAATTGTATTACCTTTCTTATGCTAATACCGCAACATTCGTAAATCACTAGCTTCGAAGTCAATTTTTCATCCTGACTTCATTCCCCAAATCACCCCCCCAGGGGTTGATTTTCAAATTATTACATTGCGCACCTTTGCGCTCCCTAAAAGACTGCCGTCAAACTTTCACTATTTATAACGTTGCAGTCATAGACATAATATATAATGTTCTTTAATATAATACATTTGAGCTTAACCACGTTTAACTTAGGCCCACCGCAGTCGAAAAGAAGTTATAAAAACTAGTTTTCTGCGTGAATTTTGTCCAATTCGAGTAGTTTTTGAAACAAAAATTATCAATGAAAAATTGAGACTGCAGGTTTCAAATATATACCATTAAATCGCAATGGTCTTGTTCTAAGTAGTAACATTTATAATATGTTAAGAAACATGTTTGATCACAGAGAAAAATGTCTAAAACAATCAGCATTTTTAGGGTTCCGTACCCAAAGGGTAAAACAGGACCCATTACTGAGACTTCACTGTCCGTCCGTCCGTCCGTCCGTCCGTCTGTCACCAGGCTGTATCTCAAGAACGGTGATAGCTAGACAGTTGAAATTTTCGTAGATGTTGTATTTCTATTGCCGCTATAACAACAAATACTAAAAATAAAATAAAATAAATATTTAAGGGGGGCTCCCATACAACAAACTTGTTATAGATTATGGTACGGAACCCTTCATGCGCGAGTCGGACTCGCACTTGCCCAATTTTTGAACGGATAAAGAGCCTTACCTGATAAGGGGCTCTTGTCCGCTATAAATTAAAATATCAGTTATGTTATACTGCAGAAATTAAAATGCTATTCAATGCAAATTTATAAATCTATATTTTTTATGAATCATTAATTAATTAACAAATATTATAAGAAGAGAATGTGATAATTAAAACATAACAACTATAGCTTAAGTGACATGTAATGGACTCGAAATAAAAGACTATTTATTTTATATTATAAGGGGCCTTAAGAACCAAACACACACATCTAATTTACCTTCCAATAACCGAACGAAATCTAAAAACTAACTCAAACCTCAAACGCAAAAGATCACACGGCCTCGTATAATGTCCACTCCGTTTTGACAGGCATGAATGAGGCATAAACCCGGCATGAAACCGGCTTGAAGTGGTATGAAATGCCCCTTTGTGCCTTTACCTGCTATTCGAAGGGTTTTTTCTGCCTATTGGAACCGTGATTTCAAATCTAATTATGACGTAAAGGTGTTTGGGTATTTTGATGTTCGTACACCTGTATTTTTTAGAAGTAGTTCTTTGTTGGTTTTGTGAGTTTTTATTTGTATTGCGGATCATTATATTTTTTTATGGGAAAGGAGTCTGCTACGTACTTTTATGTCTTAATTTCTTTAATTGATATGTTATTAGATGTGAAACGATGATAATGGGTGTATTATTTATCAGATTATGCAGGTTTAGTAGCAAGTTTAGGGGTCAATAAAAAGTATTATTTAGCGAGCGAATGGTCTCCGTTTCAGCTTGGTCTTAAATTAATATTGTTTATCCGGATGTCTCAACCGATTCTCATGAATTTTTTTAAGTAAGTTCGATATGTATATTATAGTTTTTTTTGTCGGTGAATCTTGAGCATTTATTTATTTCTCATTTGGAAACCAAAAAATTAATCGGCCTCGCGGAAACAAGGAATATGCAACATCGATTCGACAAAGTATTTGTAATTCAATCGAGTTACCTTATAGAGAACGCAGGTAATAGGTAAATACTTAAAATTTACTGTGTATGTATACGTATTATGACGGCCACACAGCCCACAACACATATCTACTAAAAAAACGTCTAATATCAAAAACAATATATTTGATGGTACGGAACCCTTCGCGCCGAAAACCGACTCGCACTTGGCCAGTTTTTTTATAAGTAAAGTGGCGTATGTTTACCTATATCTATTACTTACGTTTAGACCTGCCATAGAATAAGGTATAGTTACTGTTACACGAAAAAAACTCATTTTCCCAACCAGACAGAATCGTACGATACTCAAAGCGTGCGACATTTCCAGACTAACTAACGAGTACAATCCGATAACTCATAGTTACACAACTTTTCCGATAAATTCTCACTCGGACCCACCCGAACCAAGCGCCAACCAACCTTAAATACAGGGTGGAGAGCGCACGCGGGCAGCAAAACCAACATCATGCCCTAAGTCACGCGAACAGATTATTGGGAAAATAAAAATAGCTATATTAACCATGGCATCGGGGTCGAGATTGTGGTTATGGTGTATTCATCCATGTAAATTCGTAGTCATCGGTTCCCATGGCAATTTAGACTTTGTGACATTGAAATAGGGGCATCGATCGGTGACGGTTCGGGGTGACGTTTTAAAATAACTGTGATGGATTAAAACGAATTAATTTGGAGAGAGGATTTTTGTGAACTTGTAAGACATTATTTTAGATAATTTACAAGCGTAGTACCTTGATGGTTTTAGAATTTAGTAACGTAGTTGGTATCAAATTAATCTGGATTCGTCTTCGATTCAGCTTACGACTATTTTATTACTAAGTCTTAGAAATATTAGACCAGAGTTCGTAACGAGTAATTAAATTGTGGATAAATCTTAAAAAAAATGTTGGGCAGATTTACAAAATTATTCCACTTAGATACGATAGAATAACATTAAACGACCGCAGAGATATACTAAAGCATTTAACAGTTTTTGGCCAAAAACAAACCAAAAAAACTTTAAAAACCGACAAAAGAATCAAATAAATGTAAGTGACCGCAACGGGCCCATTACCTGAAGCTTTCAGGCTGAAAAGCTGAAAAATCGAAAGCACTTTCGATGACGACTAAAAGCTGGCTTATCGAGCGATCTGTTTTAGGGTTCTTATTTATAGAGGTCACTTGGCACCGATAGGGCACGCCACCCTGTAATGACCAATTTAATTCGAACCTTACGTTATGATAGGTATTTTTTTCACAAATGTGCTGCAGAAGAGAAAGGTCGTATCTTTCATATGTTTCTGACTATGTATTTTATGTAAAATTGATATTTTACAAGCTTTTATTTTAACTTGCAATGTATGTACTCGTAATTATGTACTGTTTGTTCGAGTTCAATCTTGCAACTTAATTTTGAAGCAGATGTCTTCTACCGATTGAGTTAAAATTTTGTGTATCTGTTTAACTTTGATGACAATACAATAAAATGAAACCATGGAGCTCGTCTGATGATGGAGCCGGAAGGTGGCTCTAGGATATAGATTGACGTAATCCTACCGAGATGGGCTCTCTAGAATAGTATCAGTGAGCTATTTATGGATGTTCAAAGAATTAAGAAAAGCACTATAAAAGCTTATCACAAAAAAAATAATTTGACATAAACTTATTTAATACTTACAATACGTGCATCCTAAATATCCCAATGATTCCTTTCGGTTTGGATTTTTCGTTTGTCTGCCCGAATTGGGAGAAAATGTCACTCCCTCCTATAAAATGAAACCTACGAAATTCCACTTCTGCGAAATGAATTTTCGCCGAATGTTTAATTTCGCAGTAGTAAAGTGAACAGTGGAACAGACGAACTAACCGCTATTCCACGGCTTAGAGGACATGAAAAGTTAGCGTAGTTTAAGTGATCGATCGGAGATCCCTATGGACTGATTACTGCGCAATATCTTGCCGAAGATAAGTCTTACATAAGCTGAATTATACTCAGGATTATACGGTCTAGATATTGTATTAGAATTGAGAAAAATCGGCAATATTCAATCCACAAGTATTATATCACTGGTATTTTTTATGCCTGTAAAGAAAATCCACCATCTTGTATTAGGATTTGACTAAAGATTAGTTATTTTAATTATAAAGTCTCCTTTATTTTTGCTGGAATCATTTTTTCTGATAATTCTTTATATTACGTTTTGAATTAACAATTTGCTATTTGACACGTGATACCCATACCCATATTCGTCTAATGAACTATAGAGAAAGAGAGTGTAATAAAGTCTTTCAATTGTACGAGTATTGTACAATTGAAAGACTAAGTAGAAGAACTACAAAAAGTCACATTGAAGTTTTTAAATTATCCCTTGGTGGCTGTATGACTTAAGAAAAAATATAAGTTAAAAAAATCGGGACCCAGCGAGCCCTGTTTTAGATAGTATTACGATGAACTAAAAAACGTTGTGGTTATAAAAAAAAACTGTTAAAAAATGGACTTAGCCGGTTTTTCCTCTAACCCCTTCAATTGGCATGTGTATTAAGATTTTATCAATAATTGTTATTGACATTATGTTATGGTATATTGCATGCAACATTCAAAGAAAATCCTGTAAAATCCTGAAAAGCTTAAAACTCGTTTCACAGACGCCAGTAGTAACCTGAATAATAAGGTACAGACGTTATTTAATTTCAACACAAAACGGGCTACCGAGAAAGAATAATATCCCAGAATATAATATTAATTTGTCTCTTTCGAATTAAATTACATTAACTTTCTCGTTTTCTAGCAACTGTTCCGAACTTAATTTCAGCATAATGGAATCATTATCTCGGGCGCTCCATTTATTAAAACGAATCAAACTCCAGAAAACAATATAATTTAAACTTTAATCAAACCGTTCAAACACAACTCTCTAACCAAAACGTTCCTTCGCAAACAAAACATTTGTAATAATACGAAATTAATTGTGTGCAGAAGTGATCCAATAAAATTAAATCTCGTCGTTTATGATCCGTGTATCGATGTGACTGTACCGATGAGACTAGTGGCAGAATGGCTGGTCGGCACAAGCCTACTGTCAGGCACTTCCACAACCAGCCTGAGCTGCAGAGGGGCGGGAGCCGCGGCTTGATGCTGAGGTGGTTCCTGCTGGTCTGCCTGGCGAGCTGCGGGCCTCTGGGGAACACCGTTAAACAGGATGGTGAGTCTTTTTATATATATATATTTTTAATTATTGTCCAAAAAAAAAAAAAAAATATTCTAACGCCTTTAGAATTTGTTCCGATGTCGACAGTTTTCATACTGGCCACGCGCTGTCACAAAACAGATAGGTACAGAAATCAATCTACATACAAGCGCGCTCGAGCAAACGCACACATAGACATTGCTCACGGACACGTCAAGCGGATGGCACTCGCGCTCGCACTGGTCTGAACTGGTCCGAGATATCGTGTCCGTGAGCAATGTCTATGTGTGAGTTTGCTCGAGCGCGCTTGTAAGTATGTAGATCGATTTCTGTACCTATCTGTTTTGTGGCGCTGGCGCTGTCGTTGAGTGCACGTCGCTATGAAAATTTTGCACGGTCAAGAAACAGGCTGTATAAAGGCTTATACAGCCATTATAACCCTAATTGAAGGTGTATAAGTGCCTATGCAGCCTGTGTACCTACTACTTGGGTTTGTTATGACGCGTTTTTTATACAAGCATAGTGTAGCGGGGTGCTACTCATAGGTGATTAATAAAAGGACTTGGACTTTCTATATATAATTTGTATGGAGTACCACTGCTAATTTTACTATACCTACAAATCGGTTTCGTTCTCGTCTGTTTCCTCCTCCAAAACTTACCCAATCATTATGTAATTTGAAAATCAATGGGAAAGAAATGTTTTGGTTACGTTAATTTTGGATCTCGTTTGTATCCGACACCATAATCCCACGTGCAAACTTAACGTAAACTGATAGTATAGGGAAAGGAGCAGTGATGTACATAGGTACCTGTGCTAACTCGGGGCACGCTCTAGGGATTTGATATCGATAAAAAGATGTCGATATATATTATTACATTTCTCATTGAAAGTTCTCGATTACTATAAAACGGTGCGATATCATGGTCTAATGAAGTGGTTATCTAGACGGCAATCTTTAATACCAACGAATATGGAAAAAAATATTGATTGTATACTTACTATGAAAGTTATTTAAAATAAACAAATGAATACACGCTTTAATTTGTTTATTGTTTTGATTCTGAAATGAAGAGAAAAAAATATATATTTATGTTGATTAACATTTAGATGTTGACGATATATTTATTTGTCGATAAAATATTTTGCTACATTACTTTAGTATCGATCGCCCCGGGTTAGCACAGGTATGTGATATATCCCCTTAATTTGCTAACAAAATTGCATTCAGCCAAAGTTTTTTAAACTTTTGTAATAATTCAAGATAACGAAAAATTTTACATTGTTTTAAACCTCAAAATGTGTTTGTACTCTTATACTAGGGCAAGATTTTATCGCAACATCATAGTCCAAGAGCCAGTCGCAAAAAGAGCGACTCTCCCGTGGGGGCGCCTGACAGAAGTGGATTTATGATGGTGCCCGCGTCTTTTTAATAAATAATTTTCCAGTCACTTTCGACCGGGAGAATATGGGCAGACATTTTGGTCTAAAAGGTACTTTAAAGTTTGGCAGCATTATAACTTGGTGTTTAATATCTTTTGAAGAAAACGATTTATTATTTATAACAATGTGAAATGTGGCTATTGATAAAAACTATCGAATTACATTGAAAAAAAAACATTGTTATCTTATATACCTATCGGTTATATTTTGTTACTGCATAAGAATTATCGTCATACAATTACCCAACTTTTTTATTATTTTAAATATAAATATGTATAAAATTTTACGCGTTCTACTAAATTGCAGGTGGGGATCAAACTCACAACCTCTACTTATCTGGGGTACTCCCTCCTGAGCTACCGCGACTTTATGGGTATAAAAATATTTAGACACGTAATTCTTCATAAAAATCAATACCAAAGTTGCTTAAACTGAACCTAATCTACAATGTGACAGGTAGGGAACTAAATGCTATTAAAAATCCAACTTGTTGCAACATTTGCTTTGGAATAAAAAAATCTCGGTATGGTCGGTAAATTCACGCGAATAGTTTCAAAAATTCAAAAGCGGCAACTGAATTACGTCAGACTTTATAAAACATAGCTTTTTCATATAAAATGTAAATTGTTTAAGAGGAACAATAATGGAGTAATAAAACAGAGCTATTTTGTTAATTAGTCATACCCATACCAACGGAAAGTGGATGCATTTAGCTTGTTTTATAATGGAAACTATTTTAAACAGATTCGTAGCAATTCTTTTATGTGAATTTAGATATTGGTGGTCCTATATTATTATTGGAATATACCTAGTGAGAGTAAACGAATAAAAAATAATAGATATTGAAATACCTACAATACTACGCGGGGGTGCTCGGTTGGCCGAACGCGACTGTCTGGCTCTCCTGACGATGAATCGCGTACCGATTCGAAACATATCGAGCGATATTCGAGTTCTATGACGTGAGTAGGTAAATTCGTTTTGTAGATATTTTGATATGTCTGGGACTCACTTGTTTTCTATGTAAAATGAATGAATGCATAAACGTATTCACATAAAGGTCGCTAAGGTGTAAAAACCTTTCAAATAAACAATACAAAGATCGACACACGAAGCATAAGGAAAAATTGAAAAGGTTCGTTGGAGTTCGGGTAGCGAAGTGGTTAACGCACTGGACCGGCAATCCAGTCCAGAGGTAACGGGTTCGATTCCCGGTCTCGTCCCCCAGGTAACTCATTTCAATTTTTCTTTGAGTTTTGATATCTTTGTATCAATAGTTTAAAATGAATGCATGTTTGTAATTTGTTCCTATCGTTTTTTTTATACCACGTAGGCAGCAAACAGACGTATAGCCCGCCTGATGGGAATCGGTTACCACAGCCTTTGTTGCCAGGTAGGCAACGTGCAACGCGTTGCGGGCAGAAAATCCCACTTTCGGGTGACGGAGTATATTCGAATAATAAGTAGGTACTCCTAGTCTACATATGTCTCGAATTGTATCCCCAGTAACCACTCTAACAATACCTGACCCTATGTCAAACGTGTTTGAGATTCACGTCAGCTGTTTGCCGTCCACGTGCCGTATCTTTCAGTCGCTGATCCGACGTGGGCCCTTATTGATGGCATTGTGAATATTGTAATAAAAAAAAACACGGAATTATACATAACCTAACCAAAAACCTTGCGAAAACGGGCCAGTATGGAAGCTTATCGCTCCTTATTAAGTAGGTCATTCATTCATTCATAGGACTCCCTGCGACGCTACGTTTTCGTAAACATATGACGGTCTAGTAGCGTACAATGATGGTATCAAAGATTTGGTGTGATTGACGTAACAATCTGATAGCTCAGTTGGAGATCACGACGCTGAAAACACCAAAATTATAGGTGACAACACTGGTTACGGGTGTTATATGTATGCATTGCAGTTTGAAATGTCATACAAAGGATACTGGACGGAGAAGGGAGTACGATGAACTGAAAACGTTTTGTTATACCTATTTTTTCTTCGCATCTAAAGTTCCGCCTTCTAGTTTCACATATAATTCCACAAATAAATTCAATTTTCAACGCTACCCTATTAAAAAATTCGACTGACGGCGATTTAGAAATGTCTCGTGTTTCGTGAGTCTCGTAAAACGGCGCTTAGCTACGAAACGGCGCTATAAACATTTTAGGAGCATCTGACATTTATAGTCGCTGGTAAGTGCCTTCGATTCCTGAACTAACACTGAGAACACGGAAGCCGGGCATTAAAAAAAGATTAAAAGAATTTCCAGCAATAGTTCTAAATTATTTGCCCTTCATTCGGGACTACAAAATCGAAATCAAATAGTTTACTCTGTAAGTAGTAGTGTAGTATAGTTTTGTTACAAGGGCACTTTTTCAAATCTAAATCTGTATTTCAGAAGAGACTGCTGTTGAGAAGAAAACCGGCAGAAACTCAACTAAATTGATTTCGTCTGTTGACAAATAACTCACAAAGTACTAAACACCTACTTAACCCTTTACTGCATACAAAGCCACGCGTGGCAGATAATTTCGACCTTGTTGGCACAAAAAAAATATTTTTATATGTCTATATGCGGCAACTGGTTAAATCAAAGCTCGTATCTCAGTGTCAATAAACTTACTAGATACGAGGTTTTGAAGAGCATGGAAGCTTTGGTTGTGACCAGGCGATTTGTCTATTCCAGACTGATTAGCCAGGTCACGTCCGAACGTCAAAACGATTTGATGATTTTTGGTTACGAAGTTGACTGGATGTTGAATTTTGCTATTAGATACGTAATTAGTATATATTTAGTCATTATGTTCATTTATGTATATTTTTATGTACTTATGTTTATGTATCAATATATTATTATAGGATTTAGTAGATTTTAATAATTTTTTACTAGTTTTCTTGATTACTTTTTGCATCGCCTACTCATCTCATTTCATTTATATTAATCCGCTACCCAAAGGTTGTCTGGAAGAGATCGCTTTTTAGCGATAAGATCGCCTATGGTTTGCCTCTATTGTAATGTTAAGTGTCATCTGTATTTGTATTTCTTTCTTCTTGAGGTGCGCAATAAAGAGTATTCTATTCTATTCTAATGATCGACATGCAGTTGTGTGCATGACCTACACTGGGGTATTGACTCACTGGTGTGTTGCACAGCAAAATGAAAATCAAGACGAATCCTAAAAAAAATACGGGCTAATTCTAACTTAAAGAAAACCATCGGCAACAAGAAGTAAATATATTAAGCTTGTAAAAATCAGCCATCAATTGTGCTACGGACACTAAAGCCAGTCGCACAAAGGTGAAATAAAACATTAATTGCTGTCAGGGAGGAAACAAAGGCTTTCTGCCCCTCCGTCACGCTGCTGCCTCTGCTAGATGGAGACGTGGAATGGTTTTATTTCCACGTTATCGAGCGTGTTTTGATAGCTTCAAAGCTTCATGTTACTTAGGGCTAGTGAAATATGTGTTCGGAATACGTTTTGCAAGCGGGGTTAGCCCTAGCAAGTGGAATATTGTATGGTTTTCGTATAGAACGAAACGAAACTTCCAATTAGATATAAGAAGGTGCCTTAACTTCGTTCGTAGAGGAAGTAAAAGTCATAATCTTCTTTTAGCTTCTCCCTGATCGGCTTAAAAGTATCCTATAGGTAAACTACGTCTGGTTGGATACTCAGCTACTAGTGTAAGTGCTAACTAAAAATAATGAAATCGACATAATGAAAAAAAAAACTTTAATGACAAAACTGACGAGAGATGACTTGTAATCAAAAGCCGATTTCCTGCTGGATGGAGACGTGGAATGGTTTTATTTCCACGTTATCGAGCATGTTTTGATACCTCCATGTTTTGTTGAATAGGTGAGTATATTCAATACTTTTCTTTTTGTTTAGTCGGTTTATGGAACATTTTCAAAATGGCGGTAGTTAAGGTAAAAAAAAAGGCCATTAAAAAACAAACTCGCAAAGTTTACACCTCACAAAGCCTATTGTAGGTATGAGGGAGGTAAATAATTCATCAAACTTCACAACATGCTAAACGCAAAGAATAAAATTCAGAATCTATTGCGGGTGGCATAAAAACACTGTTGTAAAGCATTACGCCGGCTTTTGCAGTAACTTAAAGAATTAGCCCTCCACTTACAACTTTACAGACGGCTACTGCTTTATGTAATGGTTTTAATACGTAGCTACGTAGGAACTCACGTCGTTGAAAAATGTCTGTACAGTCAACCAATTTGATTCCTAGGCCATTTCGTACCTTGTCACAGTGAACGTCAATATGAAAGCCGCTTGAAATCTCATATCACTGTCATTGTGAAAAGGTTCTATAGTGGCCTAGAAATCAAAGTGGTTGACTGAGTCGCGTGTCACAGTTAGGATAGACAAGTGTTTTTCAAACTGTAGGTCGCGACCCCCAGGGGTCTTGAGTGTAATTATATAAATATATATTCAGGGGGGTTGCGGGGATCAGCGTCAAAAGTATCGTGACTACAAGAAATACAGTTTTTTTTTTCAAGCATGTACCTACCTATACCTACGCGTTAATAAAACAACAATCATTCTCAGACATGTTTATTTTACGATTGTAATAAATATGTATTTTTTTTTTATATTTAGCCTACCTTTTTTACATTTTTAGCAAAACAGTAACCTTCTGAATTTCTGATAAATACAAATAGGACGTTCCAAAACGCATACGCATGATTGATTGAATCGCAAGAATGAGTTGGGTTCTAAGTTTAATGGTAGAAACTGGGTTTTAGGGAGTCGCGAAGGAATTTTGGTGGTCATTAAGGGCCGTGACACCAAAAAGTTTGAAAAACACCGTGCTAGACGTACAGTATTACTAGATATAATAATAATAAATAAAAAATAAAAAGCCTTTTATTTCCTAATACTTAAATTACAATATTATTATTTATTATTTCTTAACTTAATTTGTTTTAATGTAAGGAACCCCTTTCAGGTGAAGGCCTCTTCCAAAGCCTGCCATTTTTCGCGGTTCTGCGCTATATGGTGCCAATTTGATCCTGTTATTTTCTTTATGTCATCCTCCCAGCGCGTATAAGGTCTTCCTCTACAGCGTTTGCCCTGTGGTCCTTTCCAAGTTGTGATGGTTTTGGTCCATCTGTGGTCTGCCAGGCGCGCTACATGCCCGGCCCACTTCCATTTCAATTTTTGAGCATGGCTTAGAGCATCAATTGCTTTTGTTTCCGATCTTATTTTTGTATGTCGTACTTTTTGAATTTTCTTTATATTTAGCATGCTCCGCTCCATTCCCCTCTGACAAGTCGATATCTTATTTCTTGTTTTGTTTGTGAATTTCCATGTTTGGCACGCATATGTCAAACATGGAATGAGACATGAGTCCATAACTTTCTTTTTTATGTTTACGGGCATGCTGCTTTTAAAAACTTCTTTAAGGCTCCAGTATTTACTCCAGGTTTTCTGAACTCTCCTTTCTACCTCTTGATCGTTGCTATTTTTGCAGAATCCAACTTGTTTTCCTAAGTATATATATTGATCTACATATTCTAACGGTTCGTTATCTACTGTGATATTTTTCTTTGTATGGTTAGTCATCGTTTTCGTCTTAGATATGTTCATTTCGAGACCTACTTGTCTGCTAGCTTTGTGAAGGGTTTCGATCATGTATTGTAGTTGTAACGTCGTTTCTGAGAACAGTACTAAATCGTCGGCGAACCTAAGGTGAGTTAGGTATTTACCTTGAATGAATAAGCCTTTTTTATGCCAGTCTAGTTTCTTGATGATGGATTCCAGTATCGCAATGAAAATTTTTGGAGATAATGGATCGCCTTGGCGTACTCCTCTTTTTATTGGAAAACTGTGACCAATGTCTTCTAGTTTGACTCTACTAGTACTTTTATTATATATTTTTTTTTAAATTTCTATGTATTTTTGTTCTACATTTTGTGCTTTTAAGGTTACCCATATACTTTCGTGCGAGATCGTGTCAAAAGCTTTCTAGTAATCGACAAATGCGATGTATAATGGTCTTTGGTACTCCTGGTATTTTTCGATTATCTGTTCTAAGCTATGAATATGGTCGATAGTAGAAAATCCCTTTCTAAAACCAGCTTGTTCGATTGGTTGGTGTCGTTCTATTGTGGAGCTTATTCTGCGATTTATAATCATAGAGAAAAGCTTATATGTTGTTGGTAACAAGCTTATAGGCCGATAGTTTCCAATATCCTTTGGATCGCCTTTTTTATAAAGTAGGATGATATCGGATTCTGACCATTGGTTAGGCGTCTCGCAGGTTTTGATAATCAGGTTGAACAGCTTTTCTAGAGGGGATGCCAATATGACTCCCGCTGCTTTAATGGCATCGTTGGTGATATTGTCTGAACCTGGACTTTTGTCAGGTTTTAATTGTTTTATTGTCTCTATTATTTCTTCGCAATTTATCGGTTCTATGCTCTGCTCTCCGTATTGAGCGGAGTCGATTATGATATTATTGTTTTCGCTTTGTTCAGGATTTGTAGCGCTGTATAAATTTCTGTAAAAATCAGTTGCCACGTTGATAATGCTGTTTCGGTTGTATTTTGTTTTTCCTGATTCATTTAGACCTTCAATCCATGTTTTGTTATTTCGCAGTTCTCTGTATCCTTTTTTCAAGCTACCTTTTTGTTCTATATGTTTTTTAATTGTCCCCATTCTATGTGCCTTATAGTCTCTTTTTATATATTTACTTATTAGTTTATATAAAGCTTTAAGCTCATTTTTCATAGCTCGAGTTTTGTTTCTGCTTTTCTGTAGTTCCTGTCTTCTTTTTATTAGATTCTGGGTAGATTCTGCTAGTACACGGCTACCGATAGTAGAATTATCGCCTTGTTTTGCTGTGTGCAAGCTATCTTGGATGACTTTTATTAGCTTATCATAGTATTCCTGTACTGTTTCGTTTATGTTCGTGTTTTGTAGAGCATATAAATATTCTTGTAGTGTATTTTTGTACCGTGTAATTTCTTGTTCGTTTTTAAGTGGGCTCATTCGTTGGTTTTTAAATCGGGCTCTACACTTTACTGGTTCATTTAGTGTTAGTACCGCCCTTAGTGGTCGATGATCAGATGGATAATTTAGATTTAGAGTGCCTATATTTTGAAACATCTGTGGTCTGTTGGACAGTATATAATCTATTTCGTTTTTATATTGTCCATTTGGCGAGCACCATGTCCATCTTTTCTTGGATTTTTTCTTGTAAAACGTATTTATGATTGCCAACTTATTTTCTGTAGCGAAGTCTACGAGTTTCTGTCCTCTGGCGTTCCTTTCTCCGTAGCCATTTTGTTTCATTACAAGTTGTTCATTTTTTTGAGGATTTCCTATTTTTGCATTGAAATCGCCCATCAGTATGAAGTCTTTATGTACCAATTTCATAGCGTCGTAGATATAGTTGTAAAACGCACTGATCTCTTCTTCACTGGCAGCCTCTGTTGGAGCATATACTTGTATGATAGACAGTTTTTTGGTATCTGATACATTTAAATTCAGTACTGCAACTCTTTCTGATAATCCAATGTAGCTTTCTATATTTCGTTTCAGATATTTATTTATTATGAAGCCGACACCGTGCTTGCCTGGTGTTTCTCCTGTGTAGCATAAGATAAAGTCTTCGAATTCCAAAATTTCGTTGCCTAGGCGGCGCGCTTCTGCTATACCAATGATATCATATTTAATATTTGATAGAGCTTCTTTTAATTCGATTAAACGTTCGTGCGTGGAAAGGGTTCTAACGTTATACGTTGTTATGTAGAGCTGGTTTTTATTGCTGTTTTTTGAGGGTATTGTAGATATTGTCTTTGGAAGGTTTCGGTCATAATCTTCCACGGTGACCGACCGGCTTGGAAGATGTGATTTTTTTTCTGATAATTGTTTTTTTATTAAGCTTTCTGAGAGGGGCTCTGTTAGTTGTTATAAAATGTTGTTATTCTTATTTTCTTCTCCTTGTTTTTTATTATTTATCGTCACAAAGTTAAGCATGCCTGATTTAATTACACCTTCTGAAAAACTGGCTGATCTCTGCGGTGTAGTGTGCAATGATGTCGTCTTATTTTTTTTAGCAGCTTGAGTGGTATGCGGAGCAATTTCTTCAAGGTTTGTGTTCATTTGTGGCGAAATAGATAAATTCCTCTTCCTGTTGTCGTGTATTGTCTGATTATCTACCTTATTTTCTATAATAACCAGTTTATCGTATTTAATTACGGCTTTATTCCCTCTCTCTTTCTCTAGTTTAACTTGTTCTTGCAGCATTTTCCGCTTTTCCAGTATATATTGGGGATAGTCTTCCTTTATATAATAAACAGTATCGTTTAGTTTTCCCTTTTGCTTCATAATACTGATTTTTGTACCCAGAGTACTGAACGTTACTGTAATAGGACGGAGTTTTTCAGATTTTCGACCTATCCTCCAAGCCTCTTGGATATCGGTGCAGTTTATTTTTATTGAGAAATGCTGGCTTATAAAGGATATAAGATTTTTTTCTAGATGTGCATACGATTTTTCATTTTCCTCTATACCAAAGAAAACTATATTTCTCGCTCTCGCTTGTTTTTCTAAAAAATAAAGTCGTTGTTCCTGATTCTCTATCCTTTCTTTGAGTTTTTCCTGGTTTTCTTCAAGTGATTTAAATTTTGTATTCAGTATCTTGTTGATATTTTCTGTTACTTTTTTAGTTACTTCTTCAGCATTTTTAGCAATTGCATTTTTCTGTTCATCCAGGTCTCTCTGTATCTGACGAAGAGCAGCCATAACTTCCTCCATTTTTAATTTTTTTTATTTTTTTTTTTTTTTTTTTATATTTCTATAATAATACTAAATTTGGCTCTGGCCGATTGTTTCCGGTGATCACTGCTTGCAGTCTATTGATTTTGATGCTCTCTAGTGGCAAGTAGTGGAACTAAACAAAGTGGCTTTTTGCGATTTGAAAACTTGTCTGCGCTGTCTCCGATAACCTCAGCTGTTGCTCTTAGAATAAAGCAGTTTTGTTTACAGTTATTTTTGTAGGTTATGATAATATATTTGAATTTCACTGCGACTAACCTTTCCGTAATGTAAATAATATTACGTTTTCAATTACCGGCCTCCTTCCGGGATATCGTGGTTTGGTATGTTCTTCAAAAAAATCCTCATACCATAAAAATAAAGTCACTTTATTCTGCAACAGTTTTTGGTGTCTTTGAGCACTTATTCTTCACTTTTTCCACAAACTATCACTTGTCGTTATATCTCTTCGTATTGACTCTCTTCAGGACTAAGTTTTATTTAAAAATATGCAATATTTATATTTTTTTAAGCAATATTTTACGGACTTCGATACTGACAGTGGCACAGTAGCGCCCTCTACTACATTACTAGATATACTATTTATTTAATAAATAAACACAAACCAATCCCACATATCTCTATAATACCACGGACAACAACCGACATGGAAACTCAATTCGCTCCCTTCTTCAAATACGCGTGTTGGTCTTACTCGCCCAAGTACCCTTGCAATATACGTCGCACTAAAAAAAGCTTAACTCCATACTGAAATCTACGACACATAAGTCATTTTACTACCAAGACGTTTCAGCGCGACAAACTTATTATTTGCCGTCCAGAGCAGCAGCGAGTCAAATAAGCTCCTTTTAATCAGTATGTGGTTTGGTTAGTTCTAGATTTGGTCACCCGCACGCCTAAGTTTGCGATGGTCTATTCTGGACCGTTCGATTTCAGTTGACGTTCGTGGACTTTTTTAGTTTGATTTGAAGATCGCCTTTTCGTTTTGTTTGACTATGTAGAACCGTGGGGGTCGAAAGGTTTTCTATGTCGAAATACAAATGGCTGAAGTAAATCTGTCTTTTTAAAATACATTCGTACAAAAATATCTACTTCAATATGAACTACCTAGATTTTTTTCTAATATACAGAATAATTCAGTTGATATTATAACTAGATTGATACATTAAATTATTAAAATAATATCATTGCTAAAAATTTTAAAATAAAACTATGTGGACCGAGTTTTACATATTAACATTTATCTCGGATTTTTAATGGGCGGTAGCGACCCCTAAAACTGCATAAAAAAAATTAAAAGTAAATCTTAGACGTTTTTACGTGTTCTGGGGCAAAATCGGGGGTGCCCGGAAAAAAAGAAAAAAATTGACAAAATAAGAAGCATCCTATAGTATAGATATTAATACTTGAATTGATTGAATAAATTGACAGTTACAAGAATTTTGTAGTCAGATACTAACGACGACGCGGTTGGCGCAGTGTACCCGCCTACTGAGCCGGCGATCCTGGGTTCGAATCCCGGCTGGGGCAAATATTTGCTTGATGAAAATGATGAACTCGAATACATATCGGATCCGTGGTAACAACATACAACCCAGTGGTTGACTGGTAGAGAATGCCTAAGGCATTAAGTCCGCCATTTATACTTTTTTGTATTGTGCAATAAAGTTTAAATAAATAAATAAACATAAAAACGCTGGAAGAGATCCCTTAAAGGGATATGTTCGCCATTGTACATGTTTATTGTTTTAAAATGTATTTCTTATTTTTGTGTACAATAAAGTGTTTACATGCATACATACCTACACCGACATGAGCACCTTTTTTTTGTAGTCAGTTGGCGCCACAAACTTCGTGAGCAAAGTTCAGCAAGCAAGTTCTTGGCACAGCCCTAACACGCTCCATAAAGCCGGCATTATGACAAGTTCGGATGGCTAACACCAACGAACGGCCCCCCAGGGGCCAGGGTTGGCACTTCGAGATTGTACCCACGTCAAGCTAACGCGCTATAGTACTAATGTTATTAGGAATGGATCGTCAAGAGCCTTTGTTGGAGATTTAATAAGCAGTAAGTATTTAGTTAAGTTATTAATATACTCATAATAAATTAGTAAAAATAAAAAAAATATAAATGAACTAGCTGTGCCCGCGGCTCCGGCCGCGTGGAATTCGGTCTGTGTCAGTAAACTGCTAATACCTCACCGTTTAAACCTTCCCTGGATTACGTCAAACCAAAATCAGCTAAATCTGCCCAGCCGTTCTCGAGTTTTAGCGAGACAAACGAACAGCAATCTATATATATAAAACTCAAAGGTGACTGACTGACTGACTGACATAGTGATCTATCAACGCGCAGCCCAAACCACTGGACGGATCGGGCTGAAATTTGGCATGCAGGTAGATGTTATGACGTAGGCATCCGCTAAGAAAGGATTTTTCAAAACTCACCCCCTAAAGGGGTGAAATGGGGTTCCAGAGTTTGTATGGGGAAACAAGATTAGTTAGACTATTTTATTCGAAACTTCACAGGAGTATTCCTAACGATAAATTAGTAAACACGTGTTTCAGGTTTTTTGAAAATTCAACCCCTAAAAGGGAGAAATGTGGTAACAAAGTCTGAAAATCAGCATGGGTATTGTTTTTAGGGTTCCGTACCCAAAGGGTAAAAACGGGACCCTATTACTGAGACTTCGCTGTCCGTCCGTCCGTCCGTCCGTCCATCCGTCCGTCCGTCCGTCCGTCCGTCCGTCTGTCACCAGGCTGTATCTCAAGAACGGTGATAGCTAGACAGTTGAAATTTTCACAGATGATGTATTTCTATTGCCGCTATAACAACAAATACTAAAAATAAAATAAAATAAATATTTAAGGGGGGCTCCCATACAAAAAACTTGTTATAGATTATATATATATATGTATGTATAGGTACGGAACCCTTCATGCGCGAGTCGGACTCGCACTTGCCCAATTTTTTTATGGTTTATCGGGTCGCTGATTACGGAAACCGCAACGATTTTTAAATCCAACGTAGCGGACGTGAATTACCATCTCCCCTGTTGGGGTGAAATGGGGTTGAAATGTCTAAATACTTAACCGCTGGTTCTAGAGAGTTCAAATTTGGCACATAGGTTCCTTATAAGGTGTAGGGGTGCACTAAGAAAGGATTTTTCAAAACTCACCCCCTAAAGGGGTGAAATGGGGTTCCAAGTTTGTATGGGGAAACAAGATTAGTTAGACTATTTTATTCGAAACTTCACAGGAGTATTCCTAACAATAAATGAGTAAACACGTGTTTCAGGTTTTTTGAAAATTCAACCCCTAAAAGGGAGAAATGTGGTGACAAAGTCTGAAAATCCATTGGTAATGCTTTTATGGTTTATCGGGTCGCTGATTACGAAAACCGCAACGATTTTTAAATCCAACGTAGCGGACGTGAATTACCATCTCCCCTGTTGGGGTGAAATGGGGTTGAAATGTCTAAATACTTAACCGCTGGTTCTAGAGAGTTCAAATTTGGCACATAGGTTCCTTATAAGGTGTAGGGGTGCACTTAGAAATGATTTTTCAAAACTCACCCCCTAAAGGGGTGAAATGGGGTTCCAAGTTTGTATGGGGAAACAAGATTAGTTAGACTATTTTATTCGAAACTTCACAGGAGTATTTCTAACAATAAATGAGTAAACATGTGTTTCAGGTTTTTTTTTATTCAACCCCTAAAAGGGAGAAATGTGGTGACAAAGTCTGAAAATCCATTGGTAATGATTTTATGGTTTATCGGGTCGCTGATTACGAAAACCGCAATGATTTTTAAATCCAACGTGGCGGACGTGAATTACCATCTCCCCTGTTGGGGTGAAATGGGGTTGAAATGTCTAAATACTAAACCGCTGGTTCTAGAGAGTCCATATTTGGAACCTACGTGTCCTTATAAAGTCTAGGGGTGCAATAAAAGAAGCATTTGTCAAAAGTCACCCCCCCCCCCAAAGGGGTGAAATGGGGGTCGTAAGTTTGTATGGTGAAAAAAGATTAGTTAGACTATTTTATTGAAAACTTCCAAGGAGTATTTCTAACGATAAATGAGTAAGCACGTGTTTCATGTTTTTTGAGAATTCAACCCCTAAAGGAGGAGAATATGGTGACAAAGTCTGAAAATCAACAAGGGTAATGTTTCTATGGTTTATCGGGTCGCTGATTACCAAAACAACAACGATTTAAAAAAACAAACGTGGTGGACGTGAAATACCGTCTCGCCTGTTGGGGTGCGATGGGGTTGAAATGACTAAATATGAGTATGGGTGTAATTTTTATGGTTTGTTGGGACGTTAATTACGAAAATGCCACCGATTTTGAAATTTCTGGGTTCTGTTTTTGCTTTTGAGGTATGGATAGAGACCCGCGCTATCCTAATAGATTAAAAAAATAGTATTTGGTGGCATCTCGATCGTCGTCAATCGGTACCTATAGGCGGGCGGCGCATTGGGACGGGAGGAGTAATGATCGGGAAACTTCCTGCATCCGTAATAAATACATTCAAGCTTTTCAATAATTATGTTAAGTCATAGTAACTTAACAAATAGCCTACTCTTAATCCTGAAAAAAAGAGCATTGTACCCGTAGGATGATGTATATTATATAGGCACGCGAGCGAAGCCGCGGGTAAATGCTAGTTGATTTATATATATAGATAGATAGAAGAAATTTAGGGAAAATCTTACACAACTTGACCCAAACTAAGCAAAACTTGTAATATGGGGACATGACCCAGAAACAAATATTCGAATTCATCACGCAAATACTTGCCCTGGCCGGGATTCGAACCCAGGACCGCCGGCTCCGTAGCCAGATGCACTACAAACTGTCCCGACCGCGTCGTCTTTATACAGAAAATTCGTTTATTCCATTAACAAAACACGATACAAACCTGAGACGCTCCAAAGAACACTAGCACGATGTTTTAAGACCATTAGGCGCCGTGCAAAAGTTGCCCTGACACCGGTAATTGATATATAAGGCCATTTATCAGGTGCCTAATTCAACGCTCGTCTACCAAAACGACGTAACTACCACTACCCGGTCGATACAAGTTTGCACCTGGCGTTTACGGCGGCGCATACAACCAGGTGCCAACTTAATGCAACCGGGTATTACTAATGTATATTTCGTGTAAGCTTAAGTTGTGAAAGCCTGTTCTATTAGGCGGTTATTGATTCTTCTGAACAAAATACTTCATCAAAGACCCTAGAGGGTCAATTATTCATATTCTGAATACTTAGTATGCCGGTGTAACTATCACAGCACCTCTAGCACGATTGTGACGCGCGACTTTCTTATCATCATCATCATCATTTCGCCGAGTTCTAGGTAGTAAGTAACATAGCTGGTTCTCTGCCTTTTCGCCGAATTATGTTTCGCAAACGTTTCATTTCGCCAAAAGCATTTTTCACTGAAACTGTAAACTATTTCGAATTGTTATAAAACAAACCTAACCTAACCTAACCTAATCTAAAGGATGATATTTACAACAATCTGAAATAGTTTACAGTTTCAGTGAAAAATGCTTTTGGCGACATGAAACTTTTGCGAAATGAAACGTTTGCGAAACATAATTCGGCCAAAAGGAAGTACACCAACACACTGAAAAAAAAGTCTCGTACTGGTAACCAGAATCCTGTTATCTATACAGGACTGTTTTGCTGTATATGTGACGACAAAACTCTTTGTAAACATAACCAGACTGTTCTAGTTAAATCAAAATTGTAAAAACTATAAAGCGCATTGTAACGACTACAATGCAAAAATGTTTATAGTTACTTGATGTTATTGTTATGTTTACACATCAGGCCATAGTGGGAACAAGGCTTTTAGTAAAGGTAACTACTACCTGATTTGTTTGTATTACTGATTAATATTGTTGACGTAACAAGAACAGATTGTAATGGCAACTAGATCTTAATGTATTGTTTACCCATCGTGTCGTAGTGGGTACAAGGCTTTTAGTAAAGGTAACTACCTGATTTGTTTGTAATACTGATTAATATTGTTCACGTTACAAGAACAGATTGTAATGGCAACTAGATCTTAATGTATTGTTTACCCATCGTGTCGTAGTGGGTACAAGGCTTTTAGTAAAGGTAACTACCTGATTTGTTTGTAATACTGATTAATATTGTTCACGTTACAAGAACGGATTGTAATGGCAACTAGATCTTAATGTATTGTTTACCCATCGTGTCGTAGTGGGTACAAGGCTTTTAGTATAGGTAATTACCTAGTTTGTTTGTAATACTGATTAATATTGTTCACGTTACAAGAACGGATTGTAATGAGAGCATTAATTCTTGTAACAGATATTTTTTTATACAGCGTGTAACAAAAATCTGTGCTCATAACTTTACCCAGTCATTCTATTTGTTAATATGATAACTATTTATGTTTTACAGAACAAGTTTCGTACAGGAAGTTTAATTTAAAAGTAAGTCTGGCAAGCGAATCATGAACCTCTAAAAGCGCGGCAAAACCAAAAACTCTGCGGCGGGCCACACCTTGTTTTCGAGGAATTTTCACTTTGATACTTTTTAAACTTCCTGTACGAAACTTTTTCTGTAAAACATAAACAGTTATCATAAATAGAATGCCTGGGTAAATATATGAGCATAGATATTTCGTTACAAGCTGTAAAAAAAAAAACTCTGTTATAAGAATTACTGCACTCGTTCTAAGTATCTCTGTATTTTTTTACTGTAAAGTGCGCGATAGTAAAAAGAACGGCACATTAATTTGGTTCTTGCACATAAATAGTATGGCATAATACTTTACAGTTAAAAAAAAACAGGGTATAGTAACCATTACAATCCATTGTTGTTAGATACGTGAACAATATTAATAATCAGTATTACAAACAAACCATCAGGTAGTTACCTATCTTTAATTTTTTTTTTTAATTATTTATTAATGGGGTTGAAGTCTGTCTCTTTTTATGCCTTCGTGGTCTTAATAATATACAAAAAAGAAAAAAAAAATATAATGTAAAAATACCGACCCTCATACATAACCTAAATAATTAATTTATTACATACATGATTCAGGCAGCTCTAAACATTTATTTATGAAGGTATGTTGTGGGTATTTCTGAACCACGAATTTCATAAATAGAGAACAGTCTTTGTTTCTCAAACTCATACTTGACAAACGGTACACAATTTACAAATAAATAACACTCAAAAAATAAAATTAAACACTTTATTTAACACACCTTCGCTTGGTATAAACGTATTCAAAAAATTAAATTAAAGTTAATGCTCTTTGCATCATTCATTATCATTATAAATGTACCTACTTAACAAATAAAACAAATTATTAAGGGTGCAATGCTTACTGGCCGGGTCACATCTCTGAACCAGGATGTGATTACTGATTACAGTGAATAAAATGTACCTTTTATGTACTGCTATGCACCCAGTTGAAAATTAATTATTCCTTTGTAGTTTGCCAGTTAAGAGGCCTTATTCCTTTTTAAATGCTGATTGTTTAGACATTTTTCTATATGAACAAACATGTTTCTTAAGATATTATTGATGTTACTACCTAGAACAGGGCTATTGTGATTTATTGGTATATATTTGAAACCTACAGTTTACATTTTTCATTGATAATTTTTGTTTCAAAAACTACTCGAAATTGACAAAATTCACGCGGAACATTAGTTTTTTCAACTTATTTTCGACTATACGCAATGAAAGCATGAAATAGCTATGTTACTACCTAGAACGCAGGGAAAAGTATTATTCACTTCAAAAAGTTGGTTGAAATTATCAATATATTTGTCATAATATGAAAAAAATACATTTAAAAAGGAATAAGGCCTCTTAAGGACATTAAGCGTTTCTTTTTTCTTATAAGGATTCATGTGAAAAGATGTACCTAATTACATGACAGAAAAGTACATTCCTATCGTCATTACAAAATGTACACATAATTTTTACAGCCGGGCCTGCCAGGGAATATGCTCTATTTATTTTATATTAAAACTGGAAAGAAGAAGACTAATTCTATTGGTAAAGAGCATACTGCCTGACGGACCCGGCGGAAAAATATGATGTGTACATTTTTTCAATGGCGAGGCGATAGGTATGTATTTTTCTTTAGGTACATCTTTTCACATGAATCCTTATAAAATAAGTACTTTTTCATTGTATAGTAGGTACATTTTATTCATATAAACCAGATTCATATATGAAAAAAATGCCCCTAACTTGCAAACTACAATGGTACAATTAATTTCCAACCAGGTAGGTAGGTAAATAGTACACAAAAGGAACATTTTATTCACCGTAAACACAGCCTAATTCAGTTACAAAGGTGCAATGTAGGTATTAGTCTTAAACTACTAAACAACAAAATGATATTATTATAGGAGCGATATAATATTAAATAGCCGCCATCTAGCTTCAAGTAGCGGTAGGAGTGTTGTGCCGTTACCGGTAAAGTCCCATTTGCCAAAAATTATTTGCCTAACAACTTTTAGTATAACCAACGGTTTGCCTAATTTCAGTTTTCATAATTATTGTTTCAATACATGATCACTTTATCGAAACTCGTTTAGTCTAATCATCACTTTTGATAAAGTTTGTTTTGTTTAATATGAGTTTAACTAATTCTTATATTGCCATGTTATTTTAACTACAAAAAACATTTTATGGACATAACATTAACACTAACATTTAACCTTAAGGCAGGTCCGACTTGGCTTAGGTTGGGTACGACGACGAGCGAAGCGAGGAGGAGTGTTAGGTTGAACTGCGACCCAAATTTAACTTCTCTACTGCGTGGATATTGAAAAGTAAGTATACGTAGAATAATATAAATACTGTGCAAAGTAGGCAAACTGAAATGATACAAAAATTGTAGTAGGCAAACTAGTGTTTTTAGGAAATGTAATTATATAAGTTGAATAATAGATAAAATGAAATTATATATACAAAAATTAGGCAATATGAAAATTCGCCAAAACAAGATTGTGCAAAATATTTATTAAGCGAAATGACTTTAGACTAAACGAATATTAGGCAAACTGAATAAATATGCAAAGTAATTTTAGACAAACTGGGGCATAACTTATTTGCGTCAACCGACCGGCATCGGCAGTCTGTACTCTCTATACGATAACAGGATTAATAATTGTGCACGTGCACATGCTTATTTAAATGTGTCTACCTACAATCGTGGATGAGGAAGTGGGAGGGGCAGCTGTTCGTGCTGCTACGCGACTCGCCCTCTTTCTTGCTCTGAAGGCCTCCAGCATCTTTTCTTGGGTTTCTTCAGCAAAGGTTGACCGACTAGTAATGACAACATAAAAAAGGCGTCGATATTTTCAGCCTCTTCTGCATTGCCTCCTGAAAACCAAATAAACACATTATCAAACATGCAAACGGCTTGCTTTGATGTTGTGATGAATGCACGATTTCATTTCATTACAATCTACCCACTGCAGGCAGTTTGGTTAGCCTCTGATTACTACGACGGATTTATAGGTGACTAGCTGTGCCCCGCGGTGTTACCCGCTCATCCCACGGGAACACTAAATTTATTCGGGATGAAAAGTATCCTATGTCCTTTCCCGGGTCTCAAACTATCTCCATACCAAATTTCATCTAAATCGGTTCAGCGGTTTAAGCGTGAAGAGGTAACAGACAGACAGACAGACAGACAGACACTTTCGCATTTATAATATTAGTATGGATTAATCAAAAACCGGCCAAGTGCCGTCGGACTCGCGCAGGGAGAGGTGAGGGTTCCGTACAAACACTTCCTATCTTAATTGGCCGGGTTAAGTTACGTTCGCACCTGGTATGTATGGCGCCGCATACAATTGAGGTGCAAAGGTAACGCAACCGATCACGTTTGTTGTATGGGAGCCCCACTTAAATATTTATTTTATTTTGTTTTTAGTATTTGTTGTTAAAGCGGCAACAGAAATATATCACCTGTGAAATTACAGACAGATAGACAGACGTACAGCGGAGTCTCGTTTTTTACCCTTGGGTACGGAACCCTAATAATCAGTGAAGAGAAAATAGAAACAATACAAAGAAATATGGTTACCTTGAGATTTATCTTTCATTGATTTCATTGCTTCGTCCATGCTTTTATTAGATTTAAACTCGACTTAATTTTAAGAAGTAGATTCACTTACTTGCAAAGACTTCCGTGTATTCTTCCAAATTCCACGTTTTCAGTAGGTTTGCTACTTCCTCATCCATGATTGTAGACACATTTAAATAAGCACTTGCACAATTATTAATCCTGTTATCAATATTATACAGAGTACAGACTACCGAGTGCCGGTCGGTTGACGTATGACGCAATAAGTTAAGCGTCTAAGCGTCCCCTACCCCTCCCTCGCCGCCCACGCAACTAGTTGATGCGTTCACATTACAATGCACATTGTAAAAATACCAAACATTTTGTTTCTATTACATATCTATCTTTATTTATACATTGTAAATGTTCGCATTACAATGCTTATTACACATAACAAAACCATTTTGTATTTATTACGCTTGAATCTTTATTTATACCATGCAATTGTAAGAAAAAATTGTAGAAAAATGCGCCTTGTAAAAATAACAAAAATTCTGTTTCTAATTTATACATTGTAAATGTTCGCATTACAATGCTTATTATACATAACAAAACCATTTTGTATTTATTACGCTTGAATCTTTATTTATACAATGCAATTGAAAGAAAAAATTGTAGAAAAATGCGCATTGTAAAAATAACAAAAATCCTGTTTCTATTACATTATCTATCTTTATTTATACATAGTAAATGTTCGCATTACAAACCATTTTGTATTTATTACGCTTGAATTTTTATTTAATACAATGCAATTGTAAGAAAAAATTGTAGAAAAATGTGCATTGTAAAAATAACAAAAATTCTGTTTCTATTACATTATCTATCTTTATTTATACATTGTAAATGTTCGCATTACAAACCATTTTGTATTTATTACGCTTGAATTTTTATTGATACAATGCAATTGTAAGAAAAAATTGTAGAACAATGCGCATTGTAAAAATAACAAAAATTCAGTTTCTATTACATTATCTATCTTTATTTATACATTGTAAATGTTCGCATTACAAACCATATTGTATTTATTACGCTTGGATCTTTATTTATACAATGCAATTGTAAATAGTACCAAACTGCGTTTAACTAGATTCATGCAGTGATGATTACAATCCACATAATACACGTTAAAATATTTTTGATTAACACAACTACATTTCAGTTGCCATAACTACATATTTCACAACCACACGTTCTTGTAGTATTGTAGAAAAATATTTTTTTCAGTGCATAGCTATTTCATGTTTTCATTGCGTGCAGTCGAAAATAAATAGGTATGAAAAAAAAACAGTTTTCTGCGTGAAATTTGTCAATTTCGAGTAGTTTTTTTATCAAAAATTATCAGTAAAAAAAAACTGTAGCTTTCAAATATATACTAATAAATCACAATAGCCTTGTTCTATGTAGTAGTAACATTTTTGTAGTAGGTAATAAACATGTTTGATCATAGAGAAAAATGTCTAAAATAATCAGAATTTTTGAACGGATAAAGAGCCTTAAGCGTGTAAGTAAGTTGTAAATCTTTTTCCATATGAGAGTCTAGGATTTATATTTAAAAATGCGGTAGACGACGTGAATTAGCCATTATAATAATTAAACTGCAAATCATTGCATTTGACTTTGCATGTCAGCTAGCGGTCACACTAACGCGACATTAAGACCGACTCGATAATATCGCTGGTTTTTGTATAAAATACCGTTAAAAAATGTTGATGTTAGGGTAAATCACCTTCAAACCTTCAAGAAAAGAGTGTACACCCACCTGAAAGGCCGGCAACGCACTTGTGACTTGTGACTCCTCTGGTGTTGCAGGTATCTATGGGCGACGGTAATCGCTTTCCATCAGGCGATGCGTTTGCTCGTTTGTTTGCCCCCTATCACATAAAATAAACGAGAGTTGTTCCCATATGTTAATCCCATAAATGTATTATTTTATTCGTTTTATTTTGATTCCTATTAAATAATTATTCATTACTTAACCATTAATATACGTATGACCGTGAAAACAGGAACATCCATTTGGCAAATTGATCACACTTAGGTATTTTTGTCGACGAAACTAGAGCTTACTCAGTCCCATTTGCATAGGAGAGGGAATATTTCCTACTCTTTTCGATGAGTCAAAGCTTGGCTCAGAAATACTTTCCCCTGAGTCCACTGTATATTAGGGTATGGAAATCGGATCTAAATATAACCTAGAACACTGATCAAATTACGAATTAGTAGAGACCATAATATACATCTCTAAAAAAATCGTTTTTTTTTCTTTTGTATTGTTTCATATTCAGTCCTTAAACTTTTCTGAGGACTTTAATTAATTTTTTATACTCGCAGACTTTAATTTGTCAATTATAATTTCACAGACAAAATCACAATAACGCACTTTTTAATCCTGTAACAAAATTCTATACTCTATGGTACCCGCTACAGAACTTTAATATTCATAAGACATCTCTCTACACAACTCTAATAATTTCAAAAAGAGAACATAAGCTTATTTGATGCTCACTCAATGGTTGCAATTACTTGTCATAAAATTTCACCAATCACGAGGCACCCGCCATGGCCAAGGCGATCATGTTTTGTTTTAATAGGTCAGTTTTAGTTGAACGAAAAAGGTTACATCAAAAATAAAAAATCATACTGGAAAATGACGATTAAAGTAAAAAAATGTTTTCTGAGTTTTTCTCGTATAAATAGTATTGTTACATGCAATAGTTACACAATTAGGTCTTAAATTCTCGTACCTTACATAGGCCACTCGGCAAGCCTCCGTGACCTAAACGCGGTATTCGACTTTAAGAACCTCCATTGTGCAACGATTGCATAAAATACTATATTTTATTTTGTTGCATGTTGTGACGCGTGACGCCTAAAGACTATGTACATTGTACATCTCTAAGAAATTTTAAGTAAATAATTATTTTGTAGCATCAGTTATTTACTTTGGCGCCTTGAGACCTTCTTGAGACATCTCAACTGAATGAAATTATTTAATTGCATATATTGCATGTCCTGACGCCTAGACCTTCTACATCTCTAAAGAGTTCTTACTTTATTTTATATAATTACTGTAAACATTGATTTGGAGAATCTAGTACATGTCCTCTCTATGTCCATTAGCTAGTTATAATATAATTGTAATATTTTTAAGTAAGTACCTATAATTTACGAAAAAAATACTTACTGTTGATTTTCTTTCGGCTTTCTTTTCAACAACGGTCTCCTGTTATAAAATGCTGGTAGATTCAGATTCAGTCATGGAAAAATACCTTTGTGGCCTGTGGCACATGCGGTTGCTCCAGCGGCGGCGGTAGCAAGTTCGTATAGTGCATGCGTCGATGGCGCCACGCCCTACGACCAATTGCATCGCATTATAGGTAAACCACCAACAAAATGCAGTTCTTGGGTGGGTTTTGCAAACATCAAAATAGATAACTTTCTGTATGTTTTATTTTGTGTTTCGAGTACTGTTTTTAAATACAGTAGTAGCGTTCATGCTGTAGCTATATTATATGCATAAAACTAAAGTTTTAAAACTGTTGTCTCGTAACAGCAGTATTCCTAAGCAACTTTCCTAAAAATACGAGTATATTTTAATAATCTTACTCGCGTATTATCTTAGCATGGAAATGACTTCAAGCCAACGACTCCCCTGGGATCCACGATCTGTCTTAATACATGCACTTGTCAGATGATGAATGGGGACACAGCAAAGCACTCTGCGGTTTTGTTTAGTATTAATTTCCGCCTAAATATAGACAAAATCGTAGATCAAGGCTTTTGTAATACAGGGGAAATTACTTAAAAGTGACGGCGCTGTTCTAATTAGTCTCAGAAAACGCTGAAAATAGCTGTGTTACTAATAAGAGTGTTTATTTTAATAGGATTAATGAACCAATAGGTTAATTTGACCAGGCACTAATTCGACTGTACTTTGAGATATCACGAAATAAGCGATTTCTCAGGTATGTCTCAGAAGCATTTAACTGCATCAAACGTTATTTCACGTTACTGCCCGGCTAAGTTTGCGCCTGATATCTATGGCGTCGCATATAGGTGCAAACTTATCGCGACCGGGTTGGCGGATTAGCGATATACTAGGTAGATAGACTAGAAAGGCAACCATCCAAAGATGGTTACACGTTATTTTTTATCCGACTGGGGTAAAGAAAAATAAAGGTTTACGCGGACGATGTTGCGAGCATCTTTTATACTGAAAGTTATATAGGTACCTACATTATATTTATTTGTCTTGTGTTTTCGTTCGTTGTTTTGCAGATGCATTGTCTGCGGTGACTACGACATTCTGAAGTTGCTTCGCTTGCGATATTCGAGCGACTGTCACTCTGCCAACATTCCCGATGAATTCGGGAGGAGTTTAATGTCTTTGCTAACGTTTATTTCGACACAGCACTCATAGGAGAATACAGATATAGCACTACAAAACGTTATATTTTAGGTTCCTCAAAAGGAAAAACGGAACACTTATAGGATAACTTTGTTGTCAGTCATTTTTATACCTAGTATCTTCAGAAAATAAATAACTAAGTACCTATACCAACAAAAGTTTCCAAAAATAGTTGTCCCACGCAGCAAAGCCACGGATTGAACTAGTCTCACACAAAAAACCGGCCAAGTGCGACTCGCGCACCGAGAGTTCCGTACAAATACTTATCCTATCTTAACTAGCTGGGTTAATTTAAGTTTACACCTGGTATGCATGGCGCCGGACGCAACCGATGACGTTTGTTGTATGGGAGTCCCCTTAAATATTTATTTTATTCTGTATTTTAGTATTTGTTGTTATAGCGGGAACAGAAATACATCATCTGTGAATATTTCAACTGTCTAACTTTCACGGTTCATGAGAAAAAGCCTGGTGACATACGGACAGACAAACAGACGGACGGACGGACAGCGGAGTCATAGTAATAGGCTCCCGTTTTTTACCCTTTGGGTACGGAACCCTAAAAATCATGCCTTGTTTCACAAGCCCTCTACAAACACGAGTCGACATGCGTGGACACCACCCCGGGGCTGCTCAAATGGGGACATAACTCAAAGGAGCCGTGCTCTGTCAAAGGTTAAAGCATTTGCTTGCCCACATCTTTGCGGAATTTCTTTGTCGTGCAGATTGTACAGAGACAGAATATGAAGATATGTGTAATATTAATATGAGTTTAATACAACGTGTAAAAATCGCCTACTTATAGCGCTCTGACGTCGCTGGCCCAATAATACAGGGTTCTATGTTGAATTTTCAGGGTTATTCTCACTATGACAATTTTCAAATTTGAACTCGTCAAAAGTCAAACATAGAATAGAACCCTGTAATATAGAGCCTGGGACCTAATTCGAGAATGCAGTTTGAGAGATCGCAAAACGTCAAAACTCTATTAGATTACAGTGATATCGCATTTGAACCGTCATTAAAATGCGATGAGCTTCAAGTGACACATCTCATCTCAATTTTGGAAATACGAAAGCGATAATGATTGTCAAAAATGCTATTCATGCATAATTATGAATTTCTGTTTTGAACAAAACCTAACTGACTAATTCTACGCACTACACGGTCAAGTTAAAGCATGCGCCTGTTATTTATGCTGTCACATACAAAGGAAACGCAAATTAAGCGCGACCGGATTGACGAAGTTGCGATGTTCTAGGGATATCGCCACTTGTCAAGTAGGGACACGTCAAAAGTGACGGATGGCGATGAAATGGAGAGATCTCCATCATCTCTCTAAAATTGGTCGAATTACCCCCCAGGTCTATATCTACCTACTTATGTTTAATTCCATCTGTTTGTTATGTGACATGCAATAAACGATTATTATTATGACACTACAGAAGGTTGATGATCTTCGTAAAAAACACCTGAGGACTGCATTTTAAGGCTGTATATAAAATTGGTTACTAGTTACATATCCCAAGTAACACAAGTTGCTGTATAACTATTCACATTTGGACTATTTTAGAGCTCTTGGTGTAAAAAGACTCTAATAAGAGTTCGCTGGTAGACTTTCAGCTGAATAATAGCATTCAGTACTTCTTATTCAGATCAAGTCTGATTAACAGCTGCATTACGTCCAAAAAATGTGTAATTATATCGCTTCTATTCAGCTTTTACCACTTTCAGCTGCATAGTAGCATTCAGTATTTTTTATTCAGCTTAAGTCTGATTAACAGCTGCATTAAGTCCACAAAAGCATCATTATATCGCTTCTATTCAGCTTTAACCGGGATTAGACCTTTTACCTGAATAAGGGCTGTTTATTGGATAAAATTTTGCTGACAGCGGTATAACGAGGTATGTGTGAACTACTATTCCGCTGACTTTTAAGGTACCACGAGTGAACTATTATACAGTCAATAGGCGTATAATGGATGAAATGTGGTTTATTATACTGCGTAATGCTGACCGTATTTACCGCTAACCAACCTTTATGCTGCCGTTGATATAGTCTGCATAGGGGCTGTTTAAACATTCACTAGATGCCTAAATGCTCTTTAAAGGTACACTAATGTACCGGTATACCAGTTGTTACTTAATAGTAGTTCACAAAAGTAACTTTCATCAGACTTTGTCTGAATAAATGAGTAGGTGTGGACCTTTGTGCAGTAAATGAAGTAAATGTGGTACTTAAATCAGTTTATTTATCTGTTGATGGCTGAAAAACAGATTTTGCTCCACTAAAGTAAAATAACAAAGAATAATTTGTATTGCACTAAAAGTATCCAAGAGGCTTAAATGTGGATTCCTAAATTGCTATATAAGACCTGTTTAAATGTTCACGGCAAGGCTAAATACCGAGCATGTGAACTATTAAACATAAACAAAACAGGTTATAGCTGATTACAGTTCACGTGTTGAATTTTACACAGTTTTTTGCTAATTAGCAGAACACAAGTGACCTACAAAATAGCCCTTAGCAAGAATTTGAATGTATAATGGTTCACATCGCTGCTTAGCATCAAGCCACCATTTTACATTGTGAATTTAGAAATTATCGTATATTTTTTTTCGTTTTAAGAGGTTTAGGCGTGAATACTAAACCGAAAGAACTAATGTTTACTTCCTAAAATCATTGTAATAACTTTTAACCTAATATTTACGTTTAAAGCAATAAAAAAATATTTGTAATGTTTACACCAAGGCTTATTTATATCAAATATCAGAGAAAAAAATGAATATTTTCGTGGCGCGTCAAAAATATCTTATATATTATATAGGTATAATGACAGTAAACTCCCATTCCCAATCATTTTCTTCACGTTATTGTGAAAAACAGCTACATTTCCGATGGTCAAAAAATGTGTCCTCCATTAAAAAATACTTTGTAACTTGTAACACTTGACACAATAAAGTCACCATCACCTGTGCATTGACTCGAACCAATTATGTTACTGTTTGGCAATGTTTAATAAAAATAGTTTCTCATAATACAGCTCAGCGGCAGCCTATGTATGCTTAAAAGATTTATAAAAGTGCACATGTGAATAAAATTCTGAATAAAGGGTAACTAGTGCTCCCTTAGTCAGTTGGTATTCAGCCCTTATAACTCCTGTAACCCTTTATACCACCGTTAAATTGCTCTTAAGCAGCTTTTAAGCAGCAATGTGAACTTAGGGCTGAATAATTTGTGCCCAATTTAGATGAATAAAGGCTGAAAAAGCGCTTTTTCAGCTCTTATTCAGCTGAGTAATTCAGCTGTAGCCGTAAACATATTCTGATAAACAGCTCTTAAACAGGTTCTTGTGCTACTTGAGATTGAACGTGGCGACAAAAATCATCTGAACAAAGATACACACATACTATTATTGACCCGTTTTAAGGTTAGGCCAGTTGGAATCAGAAACAAACTGCTTACAGAAAATGAAAATTGATTCTTTGATTTTTTGGTGTTATACAAATCGTTTCACACCTACGTCTACCAAATGTATGAACTATTCTTAGGAACCCTAAATCATATTCCAACACAAACGAGGCTGCCGTAAATGCTATGGTTATTATTAAAACTTGCTTAGCAAAAGAAAATAGTTATCATCATATTTATTTTTACCCACGCGAAACCCTGTTCCTCAGAGGGTAAATATACTCAGTTACGCTCTTCTGAATGGAAGGCCACGAAACCCATAAAGCTAAACACCTAAATACTGTAAAAACAGTCGTTAATCGATTAAAACACGAGAATCTCATTAAAACTGGCGTTACTCCGCCGTAACATGCTTTATGGAAGAAAAACGGTTATGCTCGATCTTTTTTTGAGATGATTCTTTTTAGGGTTCCATACTGGGATGAAAAATCTAACAATCTCGACGCGAAAGTTCACGAAGCTACACACAGACAGATGGCGTAACATCGTCAAAACCTCTTGCCCGGTCAGCTCGTCGACAGAAAACTGTGTCCCACACACCAAGCTAACAGCAAATAGTAGGTATTATGGCATTGTATAGAGGCATTCGAGTTCTTGAGTGGCGACCACGAACCCGGACGACGCAGCGTGGGTAGGCCCCCCACAAGGTGGATTGATGACCTGGTGAAGGTCGCTGGAGTCCGCTGGATGCGGGAGGTGCAGGACCAGTTATGGTGGCGTTCTCTGGGAGGGGCCTATGTCCAGCAGTGGACGTCTTTTGGCTGATGATGATGATAGCGGCATTTGATGACCTCGTGGCGTCTCTCTTCCGTCGAAGTGAGTAGCCATCTTTGGCGCTCATAAGGTTAAAGTGATGAACAGAAGTCTCCTTCAGTAATGAGGAACGATGGAAGGAGGGGTACTGGAATAAAACTGCGCATCTGAATGCGTCAGAGTGTCTGCCAACAGAGATGTGACAATGAGTGCTTGAAATTGGTAAGCAATAGGATCTATGTTGGTATTACTCGATCTAGGGGGTTGTCCACAAATTACGTAACGCAAAATTCTTAATTTTTTTACCCCCCCCCCCCCCCTCCCCTCATGTAACAGGTGCGTCACGCTTAGCTGGGGACCCCTCCCCCCCCCCCTCAATACCGTTACGTAACAAGTGCTTTGTTAAAATTCTTATTTTCCCAGTACCCGCAAATTAGGGATGTGAAAAACTTTTTTTTTTAATGTATACAATTATAAAATCGTGCGTGACGTAACGCAAACCTTGACACCCCCCCTCCCCCAATGCAACAGGACCGTAACGATTGGCCGGACCCCCCCCCTCCCTCCAATTTGCGTTACGTAATTTGTGGACGACCCCTAGGCGGTCCAGCCCCACAGTTGTTTTGCTTCGGGCCTTCAGTGTCCGTAATTCGGTGAAAAGGCATTAGAGTTTCGCTCGAACAAAATAGCCAAGAATCGAGCAGATAGGTGCACTCGTGGCACCTAGATGGGCATACGTACCCAAGTAGCATACTGACTGGATAAGAGCTTATACACACCCTTATTCAACATAAATTAGCTGTACAAGGGCTATACATATAAGCCCTTGTACAGCCAGAATGCAACTTGGGTAGCCCATCTTGCTATCAATACACCGTGTCCCTAGACGAGATGCAAGAATTCAATGCACAAATAGTCTAGGAATTTCTGAACTCAATGGGGCGCAGTAGTAATAAAGGGTTGCCACAACAAACCAACTATAGTTGTTATATAGAAAAGGCCGACAATCTTCCTGCCATTAGTCGTCGGTTCTATAAGTATTATGTCCCACGCTCTACCGTTCCGGCAACTCTTAGAACTACGTGTATATCAGTCAGTTTGTTTCTTCTGCAGATTTCTGCATTATTTCTAATTCAAACTTGGAAAAGTTACCCATAAAATTCAAATCATCATACTAATTTCAGGGCTGCCACTTTTAAGTTCCAATTATTTAGCGGCCATAATTCATAGACGGTTGGAATGGGGTTCCAAATTTAAATTCGCCGAAGTCCGAGTCTGTCCCCGGGGACCGGACGGGTATCGCCTGCCCGCGTCTGATAGCTTAATCCTGGGATAAAAATTCAGATGCGAGTGCCAACCCTACTGTTTGGTGAAATGATAGTCATAATAAGTACGCATATTTGTAGGTATGTTTCTTATTTTTGACCATTTAAAAACGAGAAGGTTTTCAAGTCTACATTTTTTTAGGCGGAACTTCGTCTGAATTATTTTTTTTATTTTAAAGCTTGAACCCGACGGATCAAGTTCTTTCGTATGAGCAAGGACCATATACACGGGACCGCTATTCTTCATACTACGCACCGTACTCCGTTAGTTACTATCGTTCTACGTCGCTAGATGCCGCTAAGGGTCTCAATTCATTCAAAAGTCGTCATTTTTCAATCTCTACCGTACGGTACGCGCAAGCGTGAAGTAACACAGTCGTCAAGCGTTCAACGACATTCCAACTTCCAAGTGATACAGTAAAAAGTGAATAGATGACGTTAGGTGCGATGTTTGTTTACTACGTTCCGTTTCGTCTCATTTCACTATTTGTGTATGTTTTATTTAAACATAAAAATTACTTACATCCTAATCCTAATCCTAATAATATTATAAACGTGAAAGTTTGGATGGATGTATGTATGTACGTTTCACTTAATCTCAAAAACTACTGGACGTATTATGATGAAACTTTCCAGTTATGTACCTTATATATCAGAATAGGACATAGGCTATCATTTATACCAAGTTTTATCCCTTTTAGGGACGAAAAACGGGATTAAAATTTGTATGGAGAGCAAATCATTGTAGTTGCAACAATTCCCTACATGTCATCGTTTTGACGTAAACTAATCAATATAATAATAATTTTGTCTGGGCCTACGATAGACCTTCACGAAACGCATACCAAACTATTCTTTGTAAAAAAACAATAAATTCTGATATGGAAACACGTAACCGCAAAATTCGATTAATCGCGTAATTTCATGAATAAAATACATACAATTTTACAAATTTGAAACAATGACATTTGATTTGACGACATCACACACCCATCTGGCAAGACATGTCAAACCAGTGATGCCAGAAGGGCTACCCCGATGTTCAAAATTTGACTGTCGAATAGCGCCATCCTTCTCGATCATCTGTCAAAGAATATTTTAGTGAATGGAATAGCACTATACGACAGTAAAATTTCCAACATCGGAGTAGCCCTTCAGGTAGGTATCACGTTTCGAATCGAAACTTTCGATACGCACATCATCTGAAAATAGTAGGATAAACGAGTAGTATGCCATTCAACAGTATGCCAAACATTCTCGGTCAAACATTTTTAGGACAAAAAACGTTATGCGATACGACAGGCACCCGAAATTTATCTATACAAAAACTAACAGAACTAACGACAGTGATAATTCAATAAAACCACAATTTTATAAACGTTTTCTTTATATTACTTTTAACAAAAACAAAACGAACGAATATATTTTCGCAGGCCGCCTGCATGTAGGCAATTCCTAATTGTTCTAGGGTAAATGTCAAACATTTCCGCAAATCGTCCCGTTGGCGTAAAGCCATTTTGTCGTCGGCGTTGGTCTTGGGCCATGGCAAGCGGACGATGCAATGGTTACTTTGCTTTGCAGTAGATCAATAAGGTTTCCTTCAGCATTATATCGCCGTACCCAACGTCAAACTGTGTCCCTGCTAGCATTTAACCGACGTGTGATCTCATAAATCCGTATTCCTTCCTGGTGTAACTCCACTCTTTGAGCTCTTCATTGTTTTCAGTCATTATCATTATCTTTTAATAGTTCACGGTTAGCGGCAAGCATTTTATATTTCAAATTAATAACGTTGCTGAAAATTATTTTACGATTTTCTCGATTGACACTGACATATGTTCCTAATTAGAAATTAAAAGCAAATGATAACCTTTCGCGAGGAGGTTTTTTGTAAAATGAAGTGACAAATAATAATATTGACATTTCAATACTATTATTGAAATATAATTTTCGGCTTTAATGCATTGCGAATGTCTAACGACATTTTAACGAAATGGGTAGGAAATGAAATTCCTTGACTGTACAAAACTTATCTAACAAATATTACGTTACTGACTGTTTGTTAGTGGGAAATGTCGCTTGACAATTCGGGCGTAACTTATTTTGTCCATTACATCAGTGCACCAACGCCATCTAGCTATTTTGTGTAGCAAAAATTGGCGAGCCCGCAAGCAACCTTGAGCTATCCAGAGGTAGTGCCATCTATTTTAATACGATCAAACCACGTTGTTGAAGACTAAAAAATGAAATCCTTAAAAATTGTGTATTTAAGTTATATTATCGTATTAAAACAAAGCAGTAACGCGTTTGATTTTCAAAAATCAAAAATCACTTATAAATATTGGTAAAAAATATCATTTTTGTCACTTCCAGGCTACGAAGCAGCGCCATCTAGTTTTTATACCGAATTTTGAGCTTTTTCAGAGTTACGTTTTCTTGTATGAGAACATAAGTCCCGGGTATATGGTCCTTGGTATGAGTGATCACACCTTTTTACATCAATATAAACGCTATGATATACACCATCTGTTACGCTCTATGGTGGACTGGTAGAGGATACTATTTGGCATTAATTCCGCCTTTTATAATAATAGAACTGGCCATTTATAATAATAACTGGTTTTGTGCAATAAGCTTATAATAAATAAACACATAGATACACAAATAATTAAGCTGCTCTTTAAATTATTTGCGATTTTCATAGCCAGCATACAAATCCTTCGAATCCTGGACCGCTAGTTTCACAGGCAGCTACCCCTAACCAGGTCGTTTGTTGGTTGCCTAAAACAAATGTTTTAGGTACCAAAATTGCTTTCCAAAATATTACTCGAATTGTCGTGGCAACCCTATTGATTCAAACCCATTTCGCAGCCAGTCAACAAACGCAATACCCCGAAAATTGAATCCCAACTATCCCTACATCGATTTTTAATAAACCCACTCGCATATTCCACAAATTGTTGTACAAAACGCAAGCGGCCGTACATAAGTCAGTTTCCATTATTACACATCACGAGGGATGAGACAATACACGTATAATCCAAAAAAATCTTCAAATCTAAACAAGCGAAATTAAACTCAAAAACAACGCGAGGAAAACAGATGTTGACTTATCTACGCGGAGATACATCTTTTCCGGCAAACTTTCCATTGCGCTTGGGAAAATCAAAGGTTTTCGATTTGGAGACTTATTCTTACAGTCTTAAAGTGTGGGGGGGTTTGTTGGGGTTGCTGGGGGGTGCTTGAGCGGCCCTAGAGGCGACGTCGAAAAAGTGCGGAGCGCTAACGAGGAGGGGCTAGGGTGCTCCTCTTGGAGCCAGCGAATGTGTACTTGACCGGATACAAAACAATACATTAATTGAAGGGCAGCGAGTTCAAAGCGATCGAAGCTTTCTTGATTCTGTCGCGGAGCTCGAGATAATTCGTTAATTAAAAAGAGAAATAAGCACTTACGAATTATTTTCGTCAAATGTTTCACGTCACCGAAAAATCATTTCGTAAAAGCAACCGTCAACTATTTGAGATTTATATACAAATGTAACACTGTATTTACACGAATTATGAAAAACTAGCTGTGCCCCGCGGTGTTACCCGCTCACCCCACGGGAACACTAAATTCATTCGGGATGAAAAGTATCCTATGTCCTTTCCCGGATCTCAAACTATCTCCTTACCAAATTTCATCTAAGTCGGTTCAGCGGTTTAAGCGTGAAGAGGTAGGTAACAGACAGACACACTTTCGCATTTATAATATTAGTATGGATGAATGACTAGGTATAGAGGAATAACAATTCTGCGAAACGATTTTTCGGTGAAATGATACATTCGACGAAATAAGTTTCTAGGAAACATAAATGGCTCCCCATAAATAAAATAGGTACGCAGTACAACTGAGTATAATAATATAAGTACACTGTTGTCCACCTTAATTATTCCGCGTGACCACGTATTAGTAGTATCCGGAATTTTCATGACACTGTTGAACTGTGGAAGTAACTGCTATTTTTTTAACGTATGGAATTTATTTATATGTTGATGTAGAATAAACCACTGTCGTCAGCACCAGCATGTTCCTGTCCATGGATTGGGTTGCAAGAAGTTTTGTTAATTTATGGAATCTCAATATATGTACTGGATAAGCGCTTGAAAGGTATTCCCTTGATTTGTCTAATTTGTTTTTGTCTAATTTCAGTTTGTCTAACAACTTTTACCATAATGAACATTTTATCTAAGGTCAATATGTATAATATCATTTTTCATAATTCGCTTGAAAACCTCATTTTCTTTTATTTTTTTGTTTAGTATTTGTTGTTATAGCGGCAATAGAAATACATCATCTGTGAAAATTTCAACTACTTTTGTCTAGCTATCACCGTTCTTGAGATACAGCCTGGTGACAGACGGACGGACGGACGGACGGACAGTGAAGTCTCAGTAATAGGGTCCCGTTCGTACCCTTTGGGTACGGAACCCTAAAAAATGAAATTATCAATGACACATTTTAATTCAATTAATACCCTTTAGGAGGCAAGGAGCAAGTAAAGAGGTACTAGAAGGAACACCGTGCGTTCCACTTGCAACCAATAAGTACGCATTCTTATTAAAATTGATGGCAGAAGGGGAAAAGTGATTTTCACATGTACAGTAATACTTTGCACCTTATACTCGTAAGAAAACGACAACGAGACACTTCCATGGAACGAGAAATGCCTTCGAATGTTGAGTTGATGTGTGTACAATTTTTATTAAAGCAGTACCTAACGTCTAGTGTAATGTGTCTTTATTCTACGGCGTGTACCAAATGTTTTAGGATTTTATAATGTTATAAGTAGAAGCGAGGAAGAAGAATGGCAAGAATGAGTTACGCTAAACAAATAAATGAGAAGTCATGTCGAATAGGGAAGTCAAGGAAGTGGCTATGGATAGAGTTAGATGGAGAAAACTACATCATCAGCTACACCGACAAGAATTTGACACTTAAATTTATGATGATGACGATGATGATGATGATGATGATAAATAGATGTCATTGACATTATTCAGACCTTCCTACGATTTAGAACACTAGTTACGAGACCAATTCAAATATTTAATAGTCCACTCAATCCGCTCACGACGTAACGTTGAATATGAAAGCGAATAACGCCCCTGGGAACAAATATAATGAATGCAACATGCATACATATTTATTTTGCAACAGGGTCCAGTGGACAGAAGGGGAGACGTTGGCCTTAAATGAAACATTTAAATTATCTAGAACATTTAGATAATCGACCTAGTCTCAAGCTATGCTTAGTACTGCGCTTTTAGGACAAAATAAAGCTTTACAGAAGGTCCTTTCTTTTGATCTCCACAAGCCGCTTGAGAACTGTGTTTTTTTGGTTGTTTATGTTAAATGTGACCAATTGTCTTAGGGTGTCGCAACGCGGCTAATTGAACGGTTTAGAGTTATAACTGACTACGAACGCGCAGCGAATTTGTCCAAACAAAAGAGGAAGGCGGCGCTACTGTATCGTTACGTGCTGGTGTGTAAGCTATTAAAGCGACTCCGCGTAGTGATCCCGTATTGATTAACGATTACTCTACTATACTTTGTTCCTAAGGCTCGTGACCTGCCAGTTTTCTTTTTTATCATTGACTTGAACTGTATCAGGGCCGTTTAGCCCTCACTACTAATGAGTCGAACTTTGTGTGGGAGTAGAACCCGCTGATGGAATTATCTTCAAAGTACAGGAGTATTTAAATTAAATTAAATTAAAATCATTTATTTGTCGACCAACATTGATCAGTTTTGTTAATGCAATAAGTACTTATAAACTATTGTTAGTAACATAGGTATGAAGTATTCAATTTTAGTTATGTCTAACGGCTTTGTGTATTTGACCAGCACCTCTAGCATAACTGTCATACATACGCGACTATTTCTCGCGCGAGATAATTACCCGTCTCTTTATGTGCAGTTATGTGAGAGAGTGACAGGTCGCAAAGAAAGGCTTTCCGCACAAGTTGCACACGCCAAAATCTAGTTGTCAGTAGCAAGAGGAACCCGCCAGACGGCAACAATTGCGGCTGACATGCGAATACTGATGTCACTCGATGACTCATCTCAACATTCTCAACTCAGACAGACATTTGCATACATCATTATGCGCATAAACGCTAAAAAACATTGGTTGAGATCAAGACATGAAGAAAACCCCCTGCTTATTCCATACAAATCGAGGTTAATTTTTCATCTGTTTTTGCCTTCAAAAGTCAACTAATCTTTACGAAGTTTTAGGAACTGAATGGAAAAGAAGTGTTCTGTGTTGAACCGTTTCGAATTTTATGCTTATTATTATAAAATTTGTCTACTATGAGTCTGTTTTTGGCCAAAATTCCGCCGCGAACGATCGCCTGATACACAAAATCTTTAATAATTTGCGCAGAAATCGAAACGGTCCGACACAGAACATTTCTTTCCTATTCGGTTCCTCAAATGTCGTAGGTAAAGATTGGTTTAGTTTTGGAGGAGGAAACAGAACGAAACCACGATTTGTATCACCCGGCTACGTTAAGTTTGAATCTCATTTCGAAGAATCGAATTTAACGTAAACTGATATCATGGGTAAAGAAGTAGTGAGATATCCTCTTAATTAAATGCATAAGGTCACCTGAGGTTTATGAAGACTGGTGATATCATAGGAGCGGAGTTGTGTTATTATAATAATATTTGTGTTGACTTAGCAGGCAGGGACACCCCTTTCTCAAAAAGAGCTTAAACACACAAACTCAAAAACTTTTTAAATTAAAACGTTGTTACCTATGTCGAACAAATTAATCCTTTGTCACTTTCTGTAATAATTTACAAACTTTCAAATTCAGCCGCAGAAGGCGCTGTGGTGTCATATTACAAGGAGTATGATACCAAACATGTGAAGTTTCAAATTTGCCCACCGGTAAACGTAACTTGGGAATTGTCAGTGTCTGTAACAATTTACAAACTTACATATGCGGTTAAAAAGGTGCCGCGGCACGGTTTTTCGTTGAGGCGCGAATGTTTTCCGATTTCCACAGCTGCATCGGATAAGTTGGGAATTGTTAAGTAACAATAACGTAAACAGCCATGTGGGAAAATATTTGACGAGTGATACGGGAACACCTCGGCGTGCCTGTTTCCGTTGTTTGAGACGTTAGGGATAGCAAATTAGGAGTAGAAGTGGACGCCATGGCCGAAATCGGTCGAGACAAAAGTACCTACATATATGTATTCATGTATCTCAGATACAAGGCGATATGTAAAATCTTTCTGGACAATACATAAACATGTATTTAAGGAATGAAAATGTAACACACTCGCTCCGCAGACAACCAGGTGAAATAGAGATGCATCGCGAGAGCTTACTGTCTGCCAGAGGAAGGACGAGAACCCAAATGGAGACACCATTGCCGTAACTACGATCACTCTGTGCCCAGAGGAGTGAACGACTGACGATGACCCAATCGAGTGAGCCCAGTGGAGGATACCCAGCGAAGGCGGATCTGACGGAGTTAACGCCGAAAAACTGACTGGAAACAACTATAGAGTCACTGGGAAAAGTAGTCGTAGTTGTTACGTAAAAACTGCGGCTGAATGCAACCATCAGAAACCTATGGAGAAGAATCGCGATAGCTGTAATATAAAAAGTGGACGACTTCCCATCGCCACAACCACTCTGTCAAAAGGGAACGACTAAGAAGAAAATATTCAGTCACTTTTAAGTCTTGACTAGAGACTGTTCTTATATTTGTAGTGTCGTAAGCTGCCATCCCGACAAAAAGGGCAGACACCATGAAATGTGCTTGTGGTTCCATGCAGATGGCAGCCTATTTGGCCCTTGACCGCGTCAAGTAGAGGGGCATTACTATTGGTCACGATCCTCAGCCATGAGAGAGCGATCCTCAGCCATGAGGGAACGATTCTAACCATGAGGGAACGATCCTCAGCCAGGAAACGACTAAGAAGAAGAAGCAGCAATGGGAACGCGCTACGTAAGCGTTCTGTATCTGTAGGGTCGGACCGGTTGACACTGATACCCCGCGCGGTCTCCCATTTCTTACTTTCCGATCCAAACTCAAACTTTATTATAACAAAACGGGACTTAATAGCGTTCAAAAAGTATTTAATAACCTCGACGTTTTGAACGTGACGCTACGTGCATGGTCTCGAAGGTTAACTCCAGTTTTGATATAATAAAGTGTGAAATTCGTGTAATTTTAAATCAAACTTAAACTAAGGTTTTTTTTTTATTTAGATAAACTTTATTACTCAACATGAACTATTGAAAACGAAGCACTTAATGCCATTAGGCATTCTTTACCAGTCAACCATAGCCCAAACAGAAATTAGTATTTAGCAGGATCGTTAAACGCATTAAATAGATAAAACGGGCCAAAAATGTATAAGAGATATAATTATATTATTGATAATTTCCTTAGCACGGGCTGATATTATATGATTATCACTCATTTAATTAAATCAATTTATGCAAACTGAAGCGTTTATATTGAATTAATTCAATTTAGTTTTGAAACTGTGCAAGTGGAGTTGTCCATTGCATAAAATAAAGTCAACCCGGATGTAGTTTTCCAAGATGTATATATCGTCCCTTACAGTTCCGATAAGATAAGATAAGCGTTTATTGTCCAAACTGTGTACAAAAGGTCTTACATATATATGGTTCAGTGTAAACAGTTTGCCCTTTTCGGACGTACAATTAGTGATTTACATTACATTAATAGAAAAAATTAAATAAAATGAACATCGATCGATTTTCATCAATGCAACAAGGCCACCAAATTAATGAAGAAATTAATTGTATCACCGCTCCATCCATCTGTTACTTTAGGTCTCGAGAGCATTCAAAGAACTAACTTCTGAAACTCCATGTTTCACTTCCTTGCTCCAATTTAGAGGCGGTAGCGGAATAACAAAATGAAAAATTAAAATAAAAAAATATTTTGCTAGTAAATAGTAAAGATTTTAGTTACAGATGGTTGTGGATCAGATCTCGCCAACTATTTGTATAAAAGTGTTCATACACTAGATACGCTTATCTTTCCCATTTTCCAAAAAGAAAAAAAAACACCATACGGTAAGCTACTCTAACAATTGGATAATGCATTCTGATTCTGAGGCTATCAACTCCCCTGCAGAAAATTACCCGTTTCAGAACGCTAACGTGCGCGGCTGCACGCTTATGCCACAGCTACAGCCTGCGCGTGTGGTATTTGGCCTAGGATCGATCCGTGATTTCATTTCTTTTATTGTCCAACAGACGACGTCTTACGGCTGATGCGATGGTGATTGCATCGTGTGCATCGTTTTGTTGCATACCCATCCGGCACCAATCATGTCTCTATTTGGCCTTATGATTGACTGGTAGGAAATGCCTCATGGCATTAAGTCCACCATTTGTACTTTTACTTCTGTATTTTGTGCAATAAAGTTTAAATAAATAAATAAATGATGATGAATAAAACCCCAGCTTTATACTACACGATTTTGTCAGTCTCTAAACGCTCCCGCTGTCGCTCAACCCTTGGTCCACGCGCGTCACAGTGGCATTTGACCCGGGATCGATCCCAGCTTTTATTCCGATCCTTTGTACTTTTTCATCTCCCGAGGATTAACTGAACTTCTGTGGTCCGCGTCAGTTCGATACGACTTATCTTCTATTTATTAGTTTTCTTTGTTTATTCGCCTTTTAAATTTGTTTCCGAACGGTTTTTCGGATTGCGACTCACGCTCGTAGTGGATACGAAAAATTCGTATTCTTATTTTTTTATGCTTTCTCTTTGTGGCCTTTAACTTGATGACTGAAGATATCGGAAGTTTTATTTTGGGATAGACGGCTTGTTGCCATCCGATTATGTTATTACGCTATATAAATTAGTGTTTTTATTTTCTTTAGCTGGTTAGTCTATCTAACTAAAGTGACTCACTTTGTATGGTTTGACAGTTCATTTGCTTGGAAGAGTTAACGTGGTTTGACTCTACAGCATCTTATCTTATAGTTTAATATAATGTTTAATGCTCGTCGTGTCTGTTTGGTCCTACGGTTCATTGGTATTGGTCTTATAGCAGTAAGTCCGCTATCACACTACTTAATATTCTAAACGCAAAAGTTTGTGAGTGCGTTTGTATGTTTGTTACTTCTTCACGCTCAAACGACTGGACTAATTTTGATAAAATTCAGTATAGAGTCAGCTGACACTCTGGATTAACACATAGGGTACTTTTTATCTGATAAGCTATTATCTGGGTAACACCGGGACGCAGCTAGTAATGAATACATAAAAATAAAAAAATATCGGACGACCTCGCACAAATCGATCTAGTCCCAAATTAAGCTCAAGAAGGCTTGTGTTATGGGTACTAGACGACGATATACATACTTATATAGATAAATATATACTTAAATACATAGAACCATGACCCAAGCACAAATCGAGTTCATCACACAAACATTTGCCCTGGTCGGGATTCGAACCCGAAACCGCCGGCTCAGTAGCCAGGTGTTCTACAAACAGCGCCAAACGCGTCGTCATGAATAAATAAACCACAAAACATATCAGGAGCCTTACCACAATCTTTATAAAAACTATCCAAAAGCAGTGCAGTTCAGTTTAGGCACCTAAATTGAATCGCTGAATTTCGTACCATAACACATTTAAAGCAGCGCTGATTCTCGATCGCATAAAGTGAATGAAAGACCGATATTTGTCTCTGGTCTGCAATTGAGACGCTACGGCGCGAAAGGGATGCCGCTATGTGAGTTTCGTATATGTTTATCTCTTTCTGGCTTCTATACGTTCGGTAACTAAAATATTACAAATTAATTTCGCAGCACACTTTGTTTAAAACTAATTGGTAATTTTGAAAAGAAAAGACATATATTTCATAGCGGACTTATGTTCTTTTTTTAATTTAATGACAATATTTGCCATACCAAATGCTTTATTGAATGAAATAAAGTTTAAAATGTCTGTATTTCAAAAGAATTGTAATTAAGACTCGGAACGTGTGCCGCCTTCCGCCTGTGATAATGTCATGTCAATCATTGACATGTAAATTTGTTAAATTTCAAATGAATTTTACGTGGTATGCCAATCTTCGAATTCAGTTTAATCCTCCGCGGATTTACTGTATTCGTTCAGGGGAAAGAAATTGTGACCAGGAAATGCGGTGAAGTGATTTTATCACCCATATAATATCAAGTGTGTCAATGACAATGTTAAAAGCTCCGTTTTTATCGCCAGCTGTCTCCCGCCGAGATAGAGACCTTTGAAATCGGGCTTATATTTTTGACCCCATGATATCAATATTATCCAGCTGCAGTCCCGGCACTACGTGTACTTCAGCTCATTTGTGGTGTGCGTGCCGCGGCCGCTGCAGGACACCATCGCAAGTGCAGACTTCTGGCGGAAGGGTGTTGTGTTTCGGCAGTTCCGCGGTAATTTGCCGAATTATACACCAGATCAGACGACGCAAAGGACCCACGCGGTTGTGTCGCCTAAATTAACTAGTTTTAAGTCTTGTTTATATGTATTTTTGTAGTTCAGTGCCTTATTGGTTTTATTACTGTAATGCTGTGTAACTTTTTTGAATAATAAATAAATTATCAACTGCTTAAAGATATGTTCAATTATAGTTGCCTATTTTAGGTTCAGTGCAAATGTTTGTAACTCCAGTTCTTTGTTTTACAAAATAGTTTACTTGTTTTTATAATTCAATCTATTAAAAATCATATTGTGGTTTAAGAACTTAAATAGTAACCAAATAAAGAAGCATGATGTAAAGCGCCCTCGAGCGGCTAATTTAGTTACTACAGTCTGCAATGCTACGGAAAAAAAACGTATCTTACTATGAAATCCATACAAAGCTACGAGCTCTTTACTGTAGTATTGCAGTAGTCATATGGAACCGAAAAACACGAAGTTCTATCTACTTATTACCAGTAATGCACTCTTATCTATGCGCATTGTGCATCTTTTTTTCCCCCGTTGCATTATCCAAGAGATCGTATTATAATAACTCAAAAGAAATTAACTCGTCAGTATTCTGAAAAACCTGTCAAACACTTCGCTACCCTAAATTTTTCGGCGATGGGGTGCGTAGTAACACGATCAGATGAAAACGCGAGCGCAGCGAGAGCGAAATTGTTCGGCGCGGGGGTACGTAGTAACAAAATTGACCGATATAGTGTAAAAAGATCCGATCTGGCAACGCTGATATATGTATGGCCTATTGCCACCGCCCCTCTTGCCGGCCCGCGACCTCACTCGGCGCCCGCGCCCTATATTTGAAGCATGTTCATGTTCTTACTTACAGACGCGCCCCGAAGATATTGACAAACTTACAAGCATGTTTTCGACCAAAACTATTTGTTCTTGTTATTTTTCATGTTCATTTTAAATTTTGGATTAACAAAAAAAGGTGAAAAGTAATAGTTGGTTGAAAGGCGCCAATACCAAAACAAAATGCAAACGGCCAGGAGCCTTACCACGATCTCTTAACGCGACTCACTTTAGGCCCTAAACTGAACTGTATCGCTATTTCATACCATGACATTGTATTTACGACTCAGTTCAGATGACAGTTCAGTAAGAGCGTCTCAACTATTTCATTCTCTCATTTCAAGTACTTTTCGTACCACGATGTGTCACTTGAGACGAAACTGAATCGCACGAGTGTCAAATTTTGCGACTCATAAAAAGTTCCTCATTGAATGTATCGTTCTGGATAGTTTTGTGTAGAATATTTATTAGTTCTTAGCTTTTGTTCGCGACTTGTCTCGCACAGGTCTGGAAACGTGTCTGTGTAACTTCCTACCGTTTTATTCAGGGACGTATTTACCCTAGGGCGATCCGGGCTATAGCCCGGGGCGCCAAACCGACAGGGGCGGCGTAGGCGCCCCTGGCCGTTTGCATTTTGTTTTGGTATTGGCGCCTTTCAACCAACTATTACTTTTCACCTTTTTTTGTCAATCCAAAATTTAAAATGAACATGAAAAATAACAAGAACAAATAGTTTTGGTCGAAAACATGCTTGTAAGTTTGTCAATATCTTCGGGGCGCGTCTGTAAGTAAGAACATGAACATGCTTCAAATATAGGGCGCGGGCGCCGAGTGAGGTCGCGGGCCGGCAAGAGGGGCGGTGGCAATAGGCCATACATATATCAGCGTTGCCAGATCGGATCTTTTTACACTATATCGGTCAATTTTGTTACTACGTACCCCCGCGCCGAACAATTTCGCTCTCGCTGCGCTCGCGTTTTCATCTGATCGTGTTACTACGCATCCCCGCGCCGAAAAATTTCGGTCTCGCTGCGCTCGCGTTATTATCTATTTCTGTTACAATATACACGCACTACTACGTACGTACGCACCCCATCGCCGAAAAATTTAGGGTAGCGAAGTGTTTGACAGGTTTTTCAGAATACTGACGAGTTAATTTCTTTTGAGTTATTATAATACGATCTCTTGGATAATGCAACGGGGAAAAAAAAGATGCACAATGCGCATAGATAAGAGTGCATTACTGGTAATAAGTAGAAAGAACTTCGTGTTTTTCGGTTCCATATGACTACTGCAATACTACGGTAAAGAGCTCGTAGCTTTGTATGGATTTCATAGTAAGATACGTTTTTTTTCCGTAGCATTGCAGACTGTAGTAACTAAATTAGCCGCTCGAGGGCGCTTTACATCATGCTTCTTTATTTGGTTACTATTTAAGTTCTTAAACCACAATATGATTTTTAATAGATTGAATTATAAAAACAAGTAAACTATTTTGTAAAACAAAGAACTGGAGTTACAAACATTTGCACTGAACCTAAAATAGGCAACTATAATTGAACATATCTTTAAGCAGTTGATAATTTATTTATTATTCAAAAAAGTTACACAGCATTACAGTAATAAAACCAATAAGGCACTGAACTACAAAAATACATATAAACAAGACTTAAAACTAGTTAATTTAGGCGACACAACCGCGTGGGTCCTTTGCGTCGTCTGATCTGGTGTATAATTCGGCAAATTACCGCGGAACTGCCGAAACACAACACCCTTCCGCCAGAAGTCTGCACTTGCGATGGTGTCCTGCAGCGGCCGCGGCACGCACACCACAAATGAGCTGAAGTACACGTAGTGCCGGGACTGCAGCTGGATAATATTGATATCATGGGGTCAAAAATATAAGCCCGATTACAAAGGTCTCTATCTCGCCGGGAGACAGCTGGCGATAAAAACGGAGCTTTTAACATTGTCATTGACACACTTGATATTATATGGGTGATAAAATCACTTCACCGCATTTCCTGGTCACAATTTCTTTCCCCTGAACGAATACACTAAATCCGCGGAGGATTAAACTGAATTCGAAGATTGGCATACCACGTAAAATTCATTTGAAATTTAACAAATTTACATGTCAATGATTGACATGACATTATCACAGGCGGAAGGCGGCACACGTTCCGAGTCTTAATTACAATTCTTTTGAAATACAGACATTTTAAACTTTATTTCATTCAATAAAGCATTTGGTATGGCAAATATTGTCATTAAATTAAAAAAAGAACATAAGTCCGCTATGAAATATATGTCTTTTCTTTTCAAAATTACCAATTAGTTTTAAACAAAGTGTGCTGCGAAATTAATTTGTAATATTTTAGTTACCGAACGGATAGAAGCCAGAAAGAGATAAACATATACGAAACTCACATAGCGGCATCCCTTTCGCGCCGTAGCGTCTCAATTGCAGACCAGAGACAAATATCGGTCTTTCATTCACTTTATGCGATCGAGAATCAGCGCTGCTTTAAATGTGTTATGGTACGAAATTCAGCGATTCAATTTAGGTGCCTAAACTGAACTGCACTGCTTTTGGATAGTTTTTATAAAGATCGTGGTAAGGCTCCAGGGGCGCCTACGCCGCCCCTGTCGGTTTGACGCCCCGGGCTATAGCCCGGATCGCCCTAGGGTAAATACGTCCCTGAATAAAACGGTAGGAAGTTACACAGACACGTTTCCAGACCTGTGCGAGACAAGTCGCGAACAAAAGCTAGGAACTAATAAATATTCTACACAAAACTATCCAGAACGATACATTCAATGAGGAACTTTTTATGAGTCGCAAAATTTGACACTCGTGCGATTCAGTTTCGTCTCAAGTGACACATCGTGGTACGAAAAGTACTTGAAATGAGAGAATGAAATAGTTGAGACGCTCTTACTGAACTGTCATCTGAACTGAGTCGTAAATACAATGTCATGGTATGAAATAGCGATACAGTTCAGTTTAGGGCCTAAAGTGAGTCGCGTTAAGAGATCGTGGTAAGGCTCCAGAACGGAATATTCACATACCTAGTCTCGAATGTTCTGGTAACAAAGTGCGAATCGATAAGTTGTCTTCAGGAGAAACTGCGTCGTAATTATCCGCCTAATTGATAGGTGCTACTTACCTTTAATTACTAACTGCGAAACACCCAGGTGGCAATATGGGGCCCGAATTAGAGAGTACACTACTAAATTAGAAGTTTTTTAAAGTATTAAAGCATTAAGAGGCGTTATAAAATGGCGTTATTAAAACATTAAAATTAAAATGTTTTTTTTCTTCATATTAGGACGTGTATATTGATAATCTCAACCAACTTTTTAAAGTGAATAATACTTTTCCCTGAGTGAACATGCGTTTATTGCGTGCAGTCGAAAGTAAGTTGAAAAAAACTATTTTCTTGGAGAATTTTGTCACTAACCCTCTTCTAACTAGTAACATTGGTAATATGTTAACAAACATATTTGATCATAGAGAAAAATGTTTAAAACAATCAGCATTTTTTTAAGGATAAGGAGCTTTAACAAAGAGGTGTTCTTGTTATCATCAACATAAACAAATATAATAAAGGATGACTGGAATTACAAACGAAATTCTATTGTCCGTGCTTGTCCTAACATGAATTTTACGCCCATGACTATAGGGTAAGAATCACTACAATGAGAAAAACTATGTCATAACGGTAACTTCGGAAAGAGCACATAATAAGAAACATCGTATTTAGTTTCCGGCCAACATAGGATCGAATATTGCAATTCATTTCATTTAGTAAAACAACCCGAGGACATTTTCCAAAACTCCAATAACATGGCGAATACACATAGTAGTACGTTCTTGCAACAAAGTGCCAACCGATTAGTAGTCTCTCGGCGAAATGCGTCGTAGTTACCCGCCTAATTGATAGGTGCTACTTACCGTTCATTATTAACTGAGAGACACCAGGTGGCAATATAAGGCCTCAATTGGAGACGCAATTGAAGAGGTATTTTGAAATTCGGGAGTTCTTTTAAGCTTTTAAGCTGCTATAAAAATATATCGTCAGCATCGCCGTTATAAATAAATATATGTAGGTAAGTAATTCGATTTATAATGACGTAACTCGCTAAGATCGCTCTTTAGCGATGGTCTTATCGCCTATTGTCTACCATTATTTAATTTATGATTTCTCATGTAATATTTTTCTTGTTGGTGTGCAATAAAGAATTGTTGTATTGTATTGTATTGTATTGTAACTTTTCTCAAAAATGCTTTAGTAATAAAAATTCAGGACACGTGCATAGTTTATGGTTAGTCAAAAATTAAAAAGAAAAACCTTTATTGGCTCGGTTGGCTTGACAATAATCATCATCCTCCTAGCCTTTGTCCCATTTTTTTGAGAATGAATTCTGAATCGGGGTCTGCTACCTAAATCCCAAGATGTGGCGTAGGCACTAGTTTTTACGAAAGCGACTGCCATCTGACCTTCCAACCCAGAGGGAAAACTAGGCCTTATTGGGCTTAGGTGGTTTCCTCACGATGTTTTCCTTCACCGAAAAGCGAGTGGTAAATATCAAATGACATTCCGTACATAAGTTCCGAAAAACTCATTGGTACGGGCCGGGTTCGAACCCGCGACCTCCGGATTGAAAGTCGCATGCCCTAACCACTAGGCTACCACCGCTTTGGCTTGACAATAATCTTCTACGAAATTCCTTTAACTATTGTCAAGGTATAAACTTTAAAAAAAGTTAAAACGGCCATACAAAAAAGGCATAGGCTCTAAACAGCCAAAACGGAAGATCAGTAGCTACGACTTAGAAAAACTTACGACTTAGAAAATTAAGCGCAGAGTCCGGCTTTTGGGTTTCTGGCCCTGGCAACTCTAGTCGGGGATGCTGAATTTACCAGCTTTTGTTATATGTTTTCTCATCATTAAGTACACTTCAAAAGGGCTAGACACGACTACCTCTGACCTTGATTGTTCATTCAACCTAATTCAAGAATTCCCAGTAGTCGTTTTAATGCGAGTACAGGCCTGTACGCTTACCACGAGTTTATAGTGACTGTACTCGCTTCTTTTTCTTCGTTTCGCTCTAGGGCTTGTACACAAATGAGGTTCGATATGGGGAAGGGGGGTCACGAAAAAATCATGACAGATCACGTTGCGGGAGGGAGGGGTACAAGGAAACCTCACGTGAATTTTTCTAAGAAAAAATCTACCACATGAATAGATACTTTTTCTCGGTTTGGTTAAAAATAAATTTTCACTTGTTAAAGCACTTCAAAATGGCGAGCCTGTTTTACGAAATTCTGGCGGGAAAAAAAATACACGTGAGGTTGTGAGGGGGAGGGGGGTAACGAAGAACACTAAATATCACCAGGGCGGGGGCGAAAAAGTAGCTGAAAAAAGCTCGCGTGGCTTGTGCACAACCCCTTATCAGAGCGGTCGTGGTCTTCATGAGGGAGGGTTGGGGGCTGTTGTCGCCCGCCTAACAATGTCCCGCCATCTCGTCCGGTTCGCAGCACTTCTGGTACAGTCAACCAATTTGATTCCTAGGCCATTTCGTACCTTGTCACAGTGAACGGCAATATGAAAGCCGCTTGAGATCTCATATCATTGTCATTGTGACAAGGTTCTATAGTGGACTAGAAATAAAATTGGTTGACTGTATTTATGCAGTGACTGTACTCGCTAGCGATTACGTAAACGATTAGTATGGAGAATTATAGTTCTACAAAGTAATCGCTAGGGGCGCTGTATTCTCCATTCGAATCATTTACGCTATCGCTAGCGAGTACTGTCACTTGAACTCATGGTAAGGGTACTGAATGCTACTTAACATAATTACACAAAAGCTTACAAACATATGGCATTATTACGGGTAACATTAATTCGAACTGAAGTTATTGTAAGGGACAGAATTAAACGAAACAACCCCTGTAAGTAAGGGATGACTGTAAATTTGGAAATTTCAGGATAATACCGAAACGATCTGCGGAGCGGACGCTGTGACAACGACTGAATAGATTTTGAAAGTGGCCGCTGCTCACACCGTTACTCGATATATGATTTGGCTCACTAAATCATTGCAGAACTATATTTCACCGAATGTTCTGCTTTACCCAAAGGTTGACTAGTCGAGAATGCCTCATGCATGGCATTAATTCCGCCTTTAGTACGATAAGTTTTCTTTAGTGCAATAAAGATTAAATAAATAAATAAACTGACACTTCATGTTACTGCCCGAAACAGGTCAAGTTTACGTCCGATATCTATGCATATAAATGTGGCGTAAACTTAACGGCAGGGTTGGCGATATCTCCAAAATGACAGAGAAATGGCTTTCTAAATAATGGACACCTAATTTTTCAAAAATAAAATAATTTTACCAATCATAGACAGTGACGTTATTACGACATGGTATGCCCGATGTGTAGGTACGGAGCATGTTAATAAGTGCACTCGTACCATTCTCCCCGTGTGGGATACTGGGATATGTCTAAACGTTGACATTGGCGAAATATCTAAAAACAGCACTTCTAGTGAAAGCAATATATTATATACTAGCTGACCCGGCGAACTTTGTTCCGCCTTAATGTCAATAAATAAACATTTTTTTTTTATTGGAAAAAATACAAAAAAAATTAAATTTCTACATCAATCATTCATAATTATTTCTGTATTTTAGTACATAGCGCAAATTATCTATTTGTTGACCTCTGTTGTTCGCTCGACGATTCTGCATTGCCAACCGAGCTGTTTCACGGGCTGCTTCACTTTGCTCTCGTGATTGAGAAGCACGAAGTCGAGCCATACTATAGCGGCGCTGTTCACGTGCAATTTCTTGTTCTTCTTCAGTCCTTTCATTTGCAGTATTTCGTATTCTTCTTGCATCACGGCTTTGTCGGGAAAGATTCGGTCATCTTGGTCGCGGCATTATTAATTAAACTTCACTTCACCTAAAAACTTTAATTTTCAACCATACCGAGTTCGGCTTTGTCGGGAAAGATTCGGTCGTCTTGGTCGCGGCATAAAAACTTAAATTTTCAACCATACCGAGTTTTATAGTTCACTTCACTGTTTATACTAATGGGCAATTGGGCAATAATGTTAATTATTTATTTAATAGAAATAGTTTTATTATTCATCTATATATATAAAAGAAAGTCGTGTTAGTTACTTCACTTATAACTCAAGAACGGCTGAACCGATTTAAATGAAAATTGGCAGGGAGGTAGTTTAGAGCCAGGAGAAGGACATAGGATACCTATATATATAAAAGAAAGTCGTGTTAGTTACTTCACTTATAACTCAAGAACGGCTGAACCGATTTAAATGAAAATTGGCAGGGAGGTAGTTTAGAGCCAGGAGAAGGACATAGGATACTTTTTATCCCGTTCGACATCATTCCCGTGTGACTTGACATGTAACGTCAGTCACTATAAAACGTGGAATAACAAAAAAGAATCAGACTTGGAATAACAAAATTGACGTATAATGACAGCTATGTAATGACGTATGGATGACAATTTGATATTTGTAAGAAATGAATAATAAAACTATTTCTATTAAATAAATAATTAACATTATTGCCCAATTACCCATTAGTATAAACAGTGAAGTGAACTATAAAACTCGGTATGGTTGAAAATTATCTATATATATAAAAGAAAGTCGTGTTAGTTACTTCACTTATAACTCAAGAACGGCTGAACCGATTTAAATGAAAATTGGCAGGGAGGTAGTTTAGAGCCAGGAGAAGGACATAGGATACCTATATATATAAAAGAAAGTCGTGTTAGTTACTTCACTTATAACTCAAGAACGGCTGAACCGATTTAAATGAAAATTGGCAGGGAGGTAGTTTAGAGCCAGGAGAAGGACATAGGATACTTTTTATCCCGTTCGACATCATTCCCGTGTGACTTGACATGTAACGTCAGTCACTATAAAACGTGGAATAACAAAAAAGAATCAGACTTGGAATAACAAAATTGACGTATAATGACAGCTATGTAATGACGTATGGATGACAATTTGATATTTGTAAGAAATGAATAATAAAACTATTTCTATTAAATAAATAATTAACATTATTGCCCAATTACCCATTAGTATAAACAGTGAAGTGAACTATAAAACTCGGTATGGTTGAAAATTATTATATATAAAAGAAAGTCGTGTTAGTTACTTCACTTATAACTCAAGAACGGCTGAACCGATTTAAATGAAAATTGGCAGGGAGGTAGTTTAGAGCCAGGAGAAGGACATAGGATACCTATATATATAAAAGAAAGTCGTGTTAGTTACTTCACTTATAACTCAAGAACGGCTGAACCGATTTAAATGAAAATTGGCAGGGAGGTAGTTTAGAGCCAGGAGAAGGACATAGGATACTTTTTATCCCGTTCGACATCATTCCCGTGTGACTTGACATGTAACGTCAGTCACTATAAAACGTGGAATAACAAAAAAGAATCAGACTTGGAATAACAAAATTGACGTATAATGACAGCTATGTAATGACGTATGGATGACAATTTGATATTTGTAAGAAATGAATAATAAAACTATTTCTATTAAATAAATAATTAACATTATTGCCCAATTGCCCATTAGTATAAACAGTGAAGTGAACTATAAAACTCGGTATGGTTGAAAATTTAAGTTTTTATGCCGCGACCAAGACGACCGAATCTTTCCCGACAAAGCCGAACTCGGTATGGTTGAAAATTAAAGTTTTTAGGTGAAGTGAAGTTTAATTAATAATGCCGCGACCAAGATGACCGAATCTTTCCCGACAAAGCCGTGATGCAAGAAGAATACGAAATACTGCAAATGAAAGGACTGAAGAAGAACAAGAAATTGCACGTGAACAGCGCCGCTATAGTATGGCTCGACTTCGTGCTTCTCAATCACGAGAGCAAAGTGAAGCAGCCCGTGAAACAGCTCGGTTGGCAATGCAGAATCGTCGAGCGAACAACAGAGGTCAACAAATAGATAATTTGCGCTATGTACTAAAATACAGAAATAATTATGAATGATTGATGTAGAAATTTAATTTTTTTTGTATTTTTTCCAATAAAAAAAAAATGTTTATTTATTGACATTAAGGCGGAACAAAGTTCGCCGGGTCAGCTATAATAATTTTCAACCATACCGAGTTTTATAGTTCACTTCACTGTTTATACTAATGGGTAATTGGGCAATAATGTTAATTATTTATTTAATAGAAATAGTTTTATTATTCATTTCTTACAAATATCAAATTGTCATCCATACGTCATTACATAGCTGTCATTATACGTCAATTTTGTTATTCCAAGTCTGATTCTTTTTTGTTATTCCACGTTTTATAGTGACTGACGTTACATGTCAAGTCACACGGGAATGATGTCGAACGGGATAAAAAGTATCCTATGTCCTTCTCCTGGCTCTAAACTACCTCCCTGCCAATTTTCATTTAAATCGGTTCAGCCGTTCTTGAGTTATAAGTGAAGTAACTAACACGACTTTCTTTTATATATATAGGTATCCTATGTCCTTCTCCTGGCTCTAAACTACCTCCCTGCCAATTTTCATTTAAATCGGTTCAGCCGTTCTTGAGTTATAAGTGAAGTAACTAACACGACTTTCTTTTATATATATAGATAATTTTCAACCATACCGAGTTTTATAGTTCACTTCACTGTTTATACTAATGGGTAATTGGGCAATAATGTTAATTATTTATTTAATAGAAATAGTTTTATTATTCATTTCTTACAAATATCAAATTGTCATCCATACGTCATTACATAGCTGTCATTATACGTCAATTTTGTTATTCCAAGTCTGATTCTTTTTTGTTATTCCACGTTTTATAGTGACTGACGTTACATGTCAAGTCACACGGGAATGATGTCGAACGGGATAAAAAGTATCCTATGTCCTTCTCCTGGCTCTAAACTACCTCCCTGCCAATTTTCATTTAAATCGGTTCAGCCGTTCTTGAGTTATAAGTGAAGTAACTAACACGACTTTCTTTTATATATATAGGTATCCTATGTCCTTCTCCTGGCTCTAAACTACCTCCCTGCCAATTTTCATTTAAATCGGTTCAGCCGTTCTTGAGTTATAAGTGAAGTAACTAACACGACTTTCTTTTATATATATAGATATAAAATATCTGGCAAATAAATACATTCTATTCTATTCTATTCTAAAAAAGCACTCGTAGTTATACGTTTATAATAATGTACTTCACCTTACAGGAATTGGTTATACTATTAAGTAAACAACAGACAGCTGCGACAAATTATCACAATATATATTTTTACAAGTACGTATATTATTAAACTTGACATTCTAGTTTTTTAACGGCACTTGCCCGGATGGCCTTTATAGCTTAATTCAACATTTTAACCAGTAAACACAAGGAACCGAGTGAAACTGGAAACCGTTATGTTTTCTGCAAAAAAAATGCCTAGCGGCAAGAAATTTCCGTAATGTTTTTTTCACCGAGGGAGCGAACCGTTTTAGTTTCAGCTTGGCCAAAAATTCTTCCGTATACCGGGATGTTCTCGCCTACAGGTCTTATTTATCAACTGATTTTTATGAAATTGTGTGAGAAGATTCTCTAAGTCTATAGAATTAGTTTGTCAATTCAGTTTTTCGAAAATTTTCAATATGGAGGTTATCATGGTGGTTGAAAACTTTGGTAAAGTTCACTTGATATTTTTATGTTACCACGATAGGGATCCTACCTACCTATGATCGAATATTTATATTTACGAATAGTTTTTTGGGACCGTGCGAACGGCAAACTACTTCCACGTAATAAACCAGGGAATTATGCACATATCAAAGTTATCTCCCAACACACTACCTCATACAATTTTCCCATCAACTAAACACTATTCAAATCACTTTCTGGAGCCCTGATATGGCGTGGAAGACCATAGATAATTGATTTACGATTATTACCGTAATAAATATGGTGTTGCGTTGCAATAAAGGTTAGTTTGCTTTGGCAATAGCTGCTAACTGGTCACGCCAAATTTTATTGTAGTTAACTTGAAGTAAAATTGAGTTCGCAATTAAGTCAGCCGTCAGTTTTGATTGTGATTAATTAGAACGTTGGATAGTTTTGTTTTTTATTTTGTATGTCTAATAGGTATGAATGCGTCGTTGTTTATAGAAGTAATTTCCGAATACCTATAGTTTTGTAATTTTTATGTTTAGGTTGTCGTAAACCGTCTCAGCATTTTCTATTGCTTCTTCCAAATTACTTTCTAAGATGATAATTAAAATGATGTAGAATTATAAAAATTATTAAAATTATAAAAATTAATTTATTATTCATACTCTCACTCATACTCATTTGTTTACAAAATGTTTTGCAAGTTTACATATTATATTACACATTGTTTTGGTACACACAACCAACATAATTGAAGAATTCTTGAATAGCACCTCTAGTTCATCCGATGATAGATGGACGTGGAGTTATTTGGGGAAAGCCTATGCGGAGCAGTGCAGTAGTAAACAGAAAAAATTAGAGTATTTCTTAAATAATTGTTTTTTTTTTTCATTCACATACTGATAGACGCTACAATTAGTTCCACTTAACCATCATTATCACGTACAATATCTCACCCTGTTCAATATATCACTTAAAGCGCCGTAAAAATATAATGACGGAGGTCGGTAGGGTACGCAACCATTAGCGGGGGGCGAACAGACAAATTGAAAACTATTTTGCAAAATGGTTTAGCAATTTGCGGATGAATGCTATTGCAATTATGGACCCTCTAACTAACCTGCTATTGGTTTTAGACGTCGGGGTTGTGCTATAGATATACCCTTGAGATGTTTTCATAGTGGAAATGGGACTGCGTGCTGTGTTTTGCAGGATAAAAAAATCGTTCAAGGGATTGTGATTGTGATTATATTGTGATTTTGATGGCACTATTTGTCCATCTCATTCGAGAACTGTCCACTAGCAAAAAAAGTTTTTTTTTTCTAAGTCAATCTTTTTTTTTTAAGCGTTGTTTTATTTGCTTCGATTATGGGTGTGTGTATTTACTAATCGAGGACAAATCCGCAATTAAATTTATTAAAGAAAAAAATACGAAATAGAAAGTATATTAGACTAATCTATAAGTAAATAAGGGTTGTATAGATCATTGTGAGCTGTGTGATTTATATTGAACCATTGAATTGATACCTAGATCAAAGCACAAAGAAATTTTTCTTGCGTGTTGGTGTACTTTTGCTGCTGACTGTACCTTAAGTTAAGACATTGTTCCATGAATTTAAACCTTCAATATCAGTTCATTGCAAATACATAAATTAAACAACGGATATCAACGAATTATTTAAATTATTATTTCCCATTTTGATACTACCCTTTACCCTATTACTCATGAGCGACTGAGCGTAGCTTACGCTTCGGTGTAAAAGCGGCCGCCTTAAATAGATTTTAAAAAGTTGCCGCGCTCCGACCGTGCCATCTGCGGATCCGAAGTTATTTAATAAAAATATATTTCCCGGCGTTCCCTGGGATTTCAGTTCGTTCCCGAGGATTTAGCCCGCTCGCTTCGCACGCCGCGTTTTTGCCGATTCATAACTTGAATTGCGGCCGCAGTTTTAATTTACTCGTCTTTTACGAGGTAATGATGTTACATACGCTCTGATTCAGGCGGTTAATATAGTCAGAAACTGTTTCTATAATAATCTATAGTTAAGATGGGTACGGTAAATTTTGAAAATTGGCTTTTACTCAATTCAAACGTTTGTATACCAGTCCGTTATCGTCCTCTTTTAAATAAGAAGTTTTTTCGAGCTCTCATCTGGCCCGCAACAATTTTGCGAGTGACAGGTAATCGATCACGCCCGATTTTTACAAAAATGTTCGAACATAATTCATCTTTTTCACTCGACCACGGTTAACTAAGAGAAAAAAAACTATGAGGCGTTGTAGTTCGCCCGACATCGCCATCATCATCATTTCAGCCATCGGACGTCCACTGCTGGACACAGGCCTCCTTAATAGACTTCCACATGGGCTGGATAGAAGCGGCCCGCACCCAGCGAGCCCCTCACCTCGCAGGTTGTCCTACGCTGCACGTAGGCTTGGCGGTACGTGGTCTCCACTAGAGAACTTTTCTCCCCAATGGCTTCTTCGGCGGTTTTTCGAGTTATTTACCCTGCCATTGCGACTTCAGTTTGCTTACCTGGTTTGCTCGGTGACCTTAGTACCATCATCATCGCTCAGCATCGTTGGGGCTATACAATAGGTATCATTAAATTTTTTGGGTCTCAATCGATCCTATTTTTAGGGTTCCGTACCTCAAAAGGAAAAAACGGAACCCTTATAGGATCACTTTGTTGTCCGTCTGTCCGTCCGTCCGTCCGTCTGTCAAGACCCTTTTTCTCAGGAACGCGTGGAGGTATGAAGCTGAAATTTATATCAATTACTCAAGTCTACTGTCCCTTGAAGCTGTGAAAAAATCAAACTTCTAAGCCAACGCAATCAAAAGATACAGCCGTTTATGCCGCAAATTTTCGACACTTGCAAGGGAATCAAAACCTACAGGGTGCTTCCCGTGAACTCAGAATCTTGAAATTTGGTACGAAGCAACGTCTTATAGCATAGATAAAGGAAAAATTACGAAAACCATAAATTTTTAGTTACATCACATAATATATATTTTTTTAATAATTTTAAACTTACTACCCATTTCCTCATAAACGCGTAGAGGTATTAAATTGATTTGGTTTGTACGGAACCCTCGGTGCGCGAGTCCGACTCGCACTTGGCCGGTTTTTTTTGGATCAAATGTCTGTATGGGACGAACTACACTTAGACTGCTCTAAAAGTCAGAAATGATCGTTAAATTTCAACATTCTCCTACGGAGCGCCGAAAACGCTCCATACAAATGGCATCCAAAACGTGACGTCATCATCGACTAAAGTTTGCTTTACAATTGTTAAGCATGGTTGTTTTACAATAATTGTTTGCTTAATAATGATGATTATTCTGATAAAAACTTCAAATTTACTTTCGGATAAAAAAAAACATCTAAAGTGCGTACCTTCAGTCCCTTTTTGCAAGGTCTCAAAAAAATTGTACGTAAGTACAAGAAATTTAAGAAAACCGTAGAATCAGAATCAGAATCAGACATTTATTTGTAAACATAGGTACATAATCAGGTCTTAATTTAATAAAAACAGTATCACCATGTCTAGCCGTTAGGCATACAAATATTTCAAGTCAAGATGGAGCATGCAGTATATTACTTAAAGTCGTTATCTATGTATATAAATAAAATTACAATTCACAATCGGATAAGTATTCTCCTACTGAATAGTATGCTCTATTTACTAAAAGCGCAAATAAGCTTTTTTTAAAATCTACAGTATCTTCTAAGCTAGACACATATTTTGGCAATTTATTGTAGATTCTAGGTGCCATTCCAAAGACACTTTTGGAGAGAAGAGCGGTTTTAGTAGGCTGAATTTGAATCTTATTACATCGGCGAGCACTGCTAACGTTAAGGAATTGGTTAGTATTTATGTTGTTTTTCACATACAATGCGGTTTCATAAATATATAGGCACGGTAATGTAAGTATGTTTAGCCTAATGAAATGCGGTTTACATGATTCGGTTTGCGGTATCCTACATACTGATCGCAAACATTTTTTTTGAGCCTTGAAAGCTAATTCTCGGTCAGTGGAATTCCCCCAGAACATGACACCATATCTTAAAGTTGATGCGACATTACTGCTGATTGATTAACTATTTTATTTAGATTATATAGTGCATATGAAAATTTGTTAAGTTTATTACATACAATGTCAATATGATCTTTCCAATTCAACTTATAATCTAAACTTAATCCTAGAAATTTCGTCAGATCTGTGTTCTCGATTACGTGTTCCCTATATGACACAGCGAGGTTTGGTGTTTTGTCATCTCTCTGCTTAAAACTCATGACTTTTGTTTTATTTAAATTTATATGTAGATTGTTCTTATTCAACCAATCAACTACTGTCTCAAGTGTTTTGTTAATGCTGATCTGTAATGACAGTGGGTCACTTCCTGTAAATATTATTGTGCTGTCATCAGCAAAAAGAATCATTGAGTAGAATAATAAAGATCAAACAAATAACCAACACAGCTGCCCACATTCCCAAACCTAAGACCTAAAACTCCCCTAAAACGCATTCAAATTCCGAACAAATAAATTACACTCCTAAAAACTTAAATTACTTTACACGATAAAATATGACGGGCCTGTTTATTGAACTGTCACACTATCAAGCGGATTTTGGGTTCATACAAATTCAGACTATTTCCTGTAGTGATAGAGTTTATAATGGCTGAGTAAACGTTATTTTGATAGGACCCTTGCCGCCATTTGGCTCATTAGTCGACATTTCTTTCCGATCGTAACGAGTGATATGGAATACCCCCCCGTAATGCAAGATCTTTAGTGCATACGATTGTGATCGTTAAACGTAACTTTATCGATGGTCTAAATATAATTTTTATAATATTTTTTCTGACTGGACCAATTTTTATAAAATTTTGTGTGGTGGTAGCTGACACTCTGTATTAACACGTAAATTACTTTTTATCCCAAAAAAAGGGTTCCCGTGGGTTGAGCGGGTATCACCGCTGGCCGCAGCTAGTGTTTCATAAAATTAAATGTGAACCTAGATATGTATAACTGAAGAGAACTTGACTGTACAAACGTCTAGACACAACTTTGTATTAAAAATAAAAAACAAAAATGAATTAGACGCATTAAAATCCTAATAGTAAATAGTACTAATAGTAGGCTTAATGTCATACCGTATATACCTATGCGCGTATTTTTGCATATACCGTAGTCGGGTAAAAAATATCCTATAACCATCTTTGGATGTCCAGCTATCCCTGTACCAAAATTGGTTAAAATCTGTGCAGCCGTTTCGGCGTGACGAGAGGACAAAAAATTATAATCGTGACCCCCCTCTCCATAGACAACTGATTTTCAATACAAATCTTGAACTATGAATACAAAGAGGGCGGTGTACCCACATAAAAAAAAAATAATTAGACATTACAATCATGTTTCATAAATTTACAAATCTTGAATTTTATAATAGTATATGTAATGCTCCATAATCCACAATGACTCCATAGAGCGCCTCGTTGTTCAGGGCAAAGTGGAGGGAACCAGATCACGTGGAAGATCACACATGCGATGGACCGAGTTGATCAAATCGGCTGTGGGCGGACCTTTGCATGAGTGCACCAGAATGTCTGAGAATCGCGAGAAATGGCGTAAAATCATACAGCGAACAATATCTGCCTCTAATAGTACTATAAGTTGATCACGACCTCTTTGTAAAGAGTGAAACGACTAAGAATAGATATGTAATGCTATACATGTTAAACATGACATCTTTTATCGTACAGTGTAAACAAACTTCACAAAACTTGCGCCACTTTGCTTTAATTTAAATTTTAATCAAATAGATCTGTATCAATTAGCTTTCAAATTACTACAATAAAATAGTTTAACTACATTCCTATTCAGTTGACCCGTATGTATGTTTTTATATATGCCGACGTAACTACGAAACATGTGTTCCGAAGTTTATGTGTCCATAATTTATGAATCGTTAATCTTCGTTTATTTAATTAATTCGGGTCCAACATTAATGCTAACGGAATATAATGTCGACAGTTAAATATATTAACTCGTCACCTGTTGTTTTTTAGGGTTCTGTATTTAATTGGTGAAGTGGAAAAAAATAAAAAATAATAAAAATTGGTGGAGTGTGACCAGGGTCACATTTTACAAAATATGCAGGTACCGGTACTTGGAACCCAAGGTGTTATTTGATATGTTTACAATGAAGTGAAAAATTCAGTGGTCCTATAGGTAGGACGCCCGTATTTGCCCGAAAAGCTGTTCATCAGAGACGCAGGTTCGAATTCGAACCCAGCCTGAACCATTTAATTTTTTAATTTTTCGCTTCATTGTTATCATTTGGTTTACGTCAGCAGACATTACTGCTTTAATAAAAATAATGCTATTTGAAAATTGAAGATTTTAAGCCCTAATATAATATAATATTCGCATCGCAATATTGTGAACAAATTTCTTAACTGAAAATAGGCCTGAAAATTAATACCACTTTAATACTTACCTATCTGAAAATAGGCCTGACGTAAGTTGGTCAAATAGCGTCAACTTACGTCATATGTATAAGTCTGTCTATGTCTGAGATCGTATTTGTGGCTTCGTTTCGCCATCTTGCTCTCACGATAGTGAAAGGAACGAGACAGACAATATTTTTCGATCTTGTCGCCTACCTTCCAGTATCTCTTCTTCTTCTTCTTCTTCTTCTTCTTCTTTGTCGTCACACTCTTGGCAGAGTGGTCGTAGTCGTCACATCAGGGTTGGTAGCAAACTTTACAATCCGTCGTTATTCCTCCCGTACTGTAGCTCTTCTTGTACATTCGTGGAGTGGACCATTGAGCGTATTCTTGACTTGGTCGGTCCATCACATCGGTGACCTACCGGGCGCTCTAGTGCCTTCGACTTTCCCCTGCACCACAAGTCGTTCCACAGAAGTGTCTTCTCGACGTGTGGTATGTCCAAAGAAAGTAAGAATACGGCATTGGACGATGGAAGAAAGACGCCGAGTTCTTGGATGATTGAGTCGTTGGTTCGGAACTGTATCCAGGTTATGCCAAGCATGCTTCTCCAGCACCACATTTCTAGAGCGTCTATCTTCTTTTTTTCGCTTTCCCTTAAAGTCAAGGTCTCAGCACCGTCAAGAAATATGGGAAACACTAATGCCCTGACAACTCGCATTTTAGTGACCTTTGTGATGTATCTCTTCTATGAATCTACTAACTTGATGCGTTTAATGCTGGAGTGCATACAATAAAAAATGAGGATATCAGCAGGAGAGCCAACGTAAGTTTTGTGTTTTGTTGTATTGTATTGTTGTATTGGAACCGACACAGCACACACGATTCCATAGTTGAAGAGGCAATGGGCGGGCTATGTTGCTCGGAGAACGAGTGGCGACCACGTATAAGAAAGCGCAGCGTGTGGTGCAGGTGACCCGGACTAGGTGGACTCATGACCTCGTGAACATGAAGATCGCGAGCTATACGGGAAGCCTACGTTCAGTAGTGAACATCTATGGCTGATAGACAAAATAGGCATTTTCTTAGTAAGCGTGTTCCATTATTGTTTTTAATTCTATGTGAGAACGCAAATGCATTATTTATCTAAACTTGAGAAATACGACGCAGACCTCATTTTCCGAAAATTAGGGATCAGCGCCCAGAGTGTTAACAGAACCCGTATAGGTGTGACCCTCGCCCGCGGCAGCCTCCGCCATTTTTAACCCTCCTACCCGGGAGGTGAGAAAAAGGTTGGCTTGTTATTTCACCTTACATTAAAATTGCTTTCCATATTCAAGTGTTTTAAGCGGATAATTTTAATCGCCAAAAATTTGGGAATGTAAATTATTAAAATCTTTAAATGTGTTCAATATCAGCCCCCAAAAAGAAGGTGTTGTAAGTTGTACAAGAATAATATGAGAATAAGTTTAAAGCCAGATCTTTTCTCAATTTGTCGAGGGTTATTTCAGTGATTACTTTACTTAAAATCGATTGTAGTATTTTAATTCATTACTTAATATTAGTTGACCGAAGACTAAATATTGCGCTAGTGAGTACTATGATGAAATCGACAACTATTTTTAAACAAACAAAGCTTTTAAGATTATTAACATTCCTCAATTGGCTACTTAAGAGTTAAAAACCGAGATTGTGACTCTTAAAAATTTTAATCTTTTTACCATGAGCATTCCCCAATAAAAATGTTGCGACATTTTAACTGTCCCAATTCCATCGTCAACCTTTTTTAGACGACGCGGGTTGTATATAGTACACCTGCCTACTGAGCCGGCGGTCCTGGGTTTGAATCCCGGGCAGGGTAAATATTTGTGTGATGAACTCGAATATTTGTTCTTGGGTCATGGATGATATCTATATATATATTAATTTTTATATATATCGTCGTCTAGTACCGTCGTAATAGTCGCAATAGCACAAGCTCTGCTTAGTTTTGGACTAGATCGATTTGTGTAAGATTGTCCCTTCATATTTATTTATTTATATTCAATAGTCAATAGTCCATCTGCATGTGTGTCCACGTCGTAGGGATTCTTTGTAATTACTAGAAAAGCATACATACGTATTTAAAACAAAACATTAAACCCCATAATTTGATATTTTTACCGCTTTGAATACCTAATTCGCAAAAAACATCGGTACAAATATTCAACTTTCCGTTATATTCGAAAGTTATTTATTAATCAGATCAAACCGTTTTAAAAATGCTGTACGGCAAAATTAAAAACAAGTGGCGCTTGAACGGAACTAAAAATAATAAGCAAAAGTGTTGTTCACTTTAAATCGCGGCTCGCGCAAATAAAACTGAAATACAGACTAGCCAGAACAGTACGTTCAATGGGAATGTATTATGATTATTTTTGTCTATCTATCTCTCTAACCAAGGTTGTAGATATAGCTCAGACAGTCGCCAAACTTAAGTGGCAGTGGGCGGGACATATTGCTCATAGAACCGATGGCTGTTGGGGCAGAAAGGTTCTTGAGTGGCCGCGGACCGTGGGCGTGGCCGTGGGAAGGCCCCCCAACAAGCTGGACTGACGATCTGGTTAGGATCGCGGTCAGAAATCGGATCAGGGTGGCGCAAGACCGATCGTTATAGAGAACTTTGAGCGAGGCCTTTGTCCAACAGTGGACGTCTATCGGCTGAGATGATGATGATGATTTATCTCTAGCCTTTTAAGGCAAGAGAGCCCGAGGCCGTTCACCGACCAGAATGGTCTGACTAAGTCAAAGAAGCAATTCTCAAGCAAAATCACCAGGCGGTGAGCAACGATGGACCGGGACCGATGGAGACAGATCATCAAGGCAAACCAGCCAGTGATCACGATCCACGAGTAATGAGGGGTCGACTGTTTTTTCCTCTAACTTGTGATGGCAGAAAGCCTATTTACGGCTTCATCTGCTAGTCATCATAAGTAATTATTATCCCGGAATTTCCGGTGCGCGAATGCATTGTTGCCTGCTGTCGGACTAGTGTCAAATCATTCTTGCAGCAAAAACCCCGAGATATGGTCATAATGTTCTGGGGGTGGGACTAGCCAGCCGGACCAGCTAAGAAGCTTAAATGAGAATGAGAAGGACTCAGCATTTAGGTTATCCGTCTTCAGACGTAGGCCTTATCAAATAATTTCATCTCGTTCTATCTTTAGCCACTCTCGTCCAGTTTGTTGCAGTAACTTGCGTTATGTCATCTACCCATCTCAGCGGGGGAAGACACCTTCCTTGGGTGTTATCCCATGGTTGCCACTCTAGCATTGTTCTGATCCACTTCTTATGATCAATTCTGGATATGTACCTTACCCATCTCCACTTCTGTTGATCCCCTCCGATCACAACAAATATGATGGTTGAAATCCGGCTGCATGTAAGACTTTGCCTTCGACTGGTTCAACTACAATTTCACAGCCATGAGGGAAGCACTCAGGGGAGTAAAGATAAAATATCTAAAGACTAGCGTTTTATCATTTGAATTTTTAACGTTAAACCTGAATAAAATATCAGTCAAATCCACCTCACTTAAAAAAATGCGGTCTAGTGCTAGTTGGACTCACGCAACGAGGGTTCCGTATAAACCATGAAAGCAGTAGCAGTGAATATGAATATTGCTCTAACGAATAAACTGGTTTGAGGGCCAAACCTTATTTTGCCGTTGGAAAACTGAAGGCCTATGTTCATCAGTGCTATGGCTGAAATGATGATGATGATGAAAAAAGTAGTTTTTTGTGATTTAACTACAATTTACGGTTTTCGAATGCTTTTCTTCGCTTTTGCTATATGGTATTGCTTCTTGTCAACTGGAAGTCGCCTATAGGTTTTGATTCCCTTACGAACGTCAAAATATGCGTCACAACCGGAGCATGAACAGTCGTCTCTTTAGATTGCATAGATTTAGAAGTTATGATCCTTTAACTGCTCAAAGGGTTAGCAGACCTGAGCATTTGAATTCGGTTTCGAATTTCAGCTTGATAACTCGCATTCTTGTGAAAAAGGTCTTGGACGACAGGCGCACAACAAAGTGATCTCACGAGGGATTCATTTTTGCCTTTCGAGGTGAAAGAAAGAAAGTGGTCTATCAATTTAGGGCCTTGACCAATTTTCTGGCTGACTGTACGGAACCCTAAAAATATACAAACTGCGCTGCACCGTCCCTTTTTATCCGGAGTTTGCTCGACTAACGAGCAGCCTACTAATTACTGGCAAATCCTCTGTCTATTATAATCAAGTGCCCTGAGCCGGCTCTTTGCATTTTGTTTAATTAGCCGGTCACTTCAGCTGGCGGGTGCATCTCACCATCCCACCAGTTTCGCTGTACTTACTCGTAAATTCATTCGACATGTTCGATTTTATGAAACTTTTTAGTATTTTTTTTTCGAAACCTAGGTGGCCAGTGACCACAGGTATCCACTACAGGCATACCTAGCACATTTGGCAGGGACTATAGCCACGCACCGTCTAGAAAGGAAAGGGACTAACAGTATTAATCGCACAGCAGAGAATCGCTTTGCTAGAAGTGCTGCCGGTCTTGCACAACTATGCTTCGCGACTCGTCGCGCGACATAGCGCTACCCGTCACTCTTACATTACTGCACAGAAAGAGACGGGTATAGGTGAATAGGCGTGCAAAGTCGAACAAGTTTGACAGACTAGATCATTCTTCCCCGAAACTTTTGATTGTCAGTGTACTCAAACAGAGGCTGAACTGTTCTTGCATGTACGTTGTTTGACATGTTCGGTTTTATGTTCTTTTGATTCATAAAACAAACTTTAAAAATAGCAGTCCATGGCTGCAACGCATTTCACTGGTACACTGGACCAAGCGATTCATTGAAATTACAGCCAATCACACATGTTACCTTGGGGAATAAGATCGTCACATGCGACCCTAATGTTGTGAAATAGAAATTCACAAAACAGTATATAACAATTTATTAACATAATACATCACATTGTGATATCATGGCACGATACGCCGGTGGATTATTAGAAACCCTTCATGAGAAGTCTATGCTTGGTAAAGAATAGACCCTGGATCGTTATAACCTCCTCATTTAACCGACTTCGAAAAAAGAGGTTCTCCGAATTAGTTCATCACAGCGCCTCAACTTTAAAGTAGTCGATCAGCAACTCCGGGTGGTTCCACGTGGCGTTCCACGCGGCCCGGTCTTTCCAGAAGTTGATGGTTGCCTTCGAGCCGCGGTTCTTCCAGGGCTTCGCGTGGTTGCCCTCCGTTGTGCTGTCGTCGGGGAACTCCGAGTGACCTCCGACTGCCACCCCTAGGGTTATGTAGAACTGAAACAAGAAGCATACTCTAAATCAATCCATTCCAAAACGTATTTATCTACAGTAGCGGTAAAAAATCTATCATGTCCACATTTTTGCCTTTTTAAGAAATATGCGTTTTTTATCATTTCACATAGGTACGGTTAGTACTGAAGTTTGGGAGTTCCAAATAAAATAAGCAGATATCTCTGGGTTGACGATTGGCGAGGAACGGCACTCGTCTTCAAACGAAACAGAGAAGACATGAATTCTCTGGCGTCTGAACCCAAGATTGTTTACCTGTATTGAATTTCAGGTGAAATTTGTGTTTATTGTACTTATTGCCCATTGGCGTGTGCAATAAATAATATTTTGTTCTACTGTATTCTATTTCATTATATTCAATTCTATTCCAGTCTGTTCAATTCTATTCCAGGCTATTCCTTTCTATTCCATTATTTTCCATTCTGTTTCATTCTATTCCATTCCGTTCCATTCTATTACACTAATACTACTAATAATACTAATTGTATTACATCCTATACCATCCTTCTTCCATTATATTATATTATATTCTATCCTTTTTGGGCCACTAAGCCAGCAAGTTAAGTAAATAAGCAAAAAACTCACAAAGTCGTTGAAAGGCTCCATACTAGCGTCCGGGGCACTCCGGCAGATCTCCGGCAGCCGCCCACGGAACCCCTTCTCCATACGCGCGTACTCTTGCCCATCCACGTACATTGTGAAGTTATCTGAAACACAGGAAGAACATGTCTATACATCCATTAGCCACGGACGTCCTCTGCTTAAGATAGCTTTTACAATCTCATATCCACACGAAATACTCCACACGAAAAATATAGCATAAGCCTAATTCTAGTGACATTAAATAATAAATATAATAATAAATAATAATAATAAATATCGGACAACCTCACAAAAATCGATATAGTCCCAAATTAAGCTCATGAAGGCTTGTGTTATGGGTACTATACGACGATATACGTACTTATATAGATAAATATATACTTAAATACATAGAACAACCATGACCCATGCACAAATATTCGAGTTGATCACACAAATATTTGCCCCGGCCGGGATTCGAACCCGGGACCGCCGGCTCAGTAGGCAGGTGTCTACAAACGGAGCCAAACGCGTCGTCCAAACGATTAAAATGTATATGCGTATTGTGTGCGTTCATCACATCAAAACGGCTAAACAGATTTTAACTCATTTTGGTACACTCAGAAATAGTTATAGGATACTTTTTACCCGATTACGTTAAAAAAGACGATAACGCGCAGGAAATTGCCCACCTGAAAAAGTTAAAAGCTTGGTTGAATTATGGAGTCATTTGCAATGTCTTACCTTCAGCCCATACCACAGAATACACGTGAAAATCATCACTCCAGGATTTATCCGAAGTTTTGTTTACAAGCAAATCGTCATAGCATATACTGTGTTGACGACAGGACCGCTATACAAAACCTGAAACAAATTTTAATATAACTAGATGTTTGAACCGGTCCTCTCGAATTTTTCCTGATGCTTTGTGTCGATCTTTGCATTGTTTATTTGAAAAGCTTTACACCTGAGCGACCTCTATGTGAATATTATATATAATGAGATTAATGAGACATTATATGATTCATAAATTTATAGTTTTTTTTATTGACTGAGTGAGCGAAGCGAGCAAAGCCTCTCATTCTTTCGTGTGTCAGGTTATTAGGATGTCCAGATTTTCGGATGCTTTTCTATATTGCTTCTTGCCAAATTGTATGCTTCTAGATCAACTGGAAGTCGCGTAATGATGGGTTTTGAATCCCTTGCAAACGTCAACATATGCGTTCTAACTGAATCATGAACGGTCTTATATAAATATTTAGACTTCTCAAGTAGCACACCAACACTTATACAGCCCTAATGCCTCTAATTTAAGCTGAATAAAGGCTGTTTAAGCGCTTATCAAGCCTGTGTACTACTTGGGTTAGAAGTTTGAGTTTTTACCTGCTCAAAGAGCTAGCAGGCCTAGGCATTTGATTTGAGCTTCCGATTTCAGCTGGATACCTCGCATTCCTGGGAAAAATGTCTTGACAGAGCTTCTAGTAACAAAACGGGACTTAAGTAATCACAACATATTATCTATCTTCGTGTTTACCTTATTGCCATATTGAGTAGATTCTTTTTTTAAGTCTTTGTTGCCGCGAGCGCTTGCGATCTTCAGCATACCAGAGTTTACGGTGTTATAGGCAAATTTCTTCATCAAAGGTTCCAACAATATTTCTGGAAAAAATGAAAAATAAATAGTTTTATCTTGTCTTGTCAGCTGGAAATCATAATATATTAATATTAATGGAAATACAATATTTAAGTAGCATGTTCTTTACGGGATAAGGTTCAATTTTGATTGCAGGTGATTATCAATGCAAACGCGTCTGTCTTCTAAACTAGATTTATTGGAACTAACAGAGGGTAAAAATGCACATCTATAGCTAGGTATAATATGATATGTATAAGGACGAATTTCGCCAAACCATACCGCCCGCCAAAAACAACAGTTTTTAACTAACAAAAGCAGACTACTTAACCTAAAACTTACGGTTGTTGTTGTTAGAATTGATGCTTCCAAACACATAATATCACAAGCACCATCATCACTAACATATATTTTAAGTTTCATACTAACACAATCTATTGTTTTCGACACATTTCACCTAAAAATCACAATCTAACTCTAAAATAAGTAATAACTCCAGCGACGCGGGCGCAAGCCAAACAAGATGACACTGATACACTGATATAAACATTAAGTAGGTAGTTAAAGTAACTACTGCTAGATTGCATCGCAAAGGTTACCTATTCGTAAACCACGAAGGGTATCTTTTATAAATTGTATAAATACTTACTTTCTATATTGTGTATTAAATAGGTCAACCATAACAACAAACTATATTTTACTTAGCATAAACTCTAATGGACTGTATTATTGTTTGTTTTAACCGACTTTCAAAACAAGCAGGTTCTATGTTTGAAGTGTAAATGTATTTTGTTTTTATGGATGATATTAACATAAACTTAGGACTAGGTACATATAACATTTTAACGAACGAAATCATACTTCGAAGGTATGCATAGTTAAGTAAGTGAACTGGTACGTAAACAAAATATTCTCGTATCTAGGTAAATCACGTTTTATTTTTATCTATTCTAACATACATTTTTTTCTAAGATATTTTATTGGTATAAAAGGATTATTATATTTACATAAAAGCATAAGTAACGTACCAATGTATCCTTACTCGTAGATAAATAACAGAACTTTTGTCATTTAAGTTTTAGATATGAATTATAGTTTTATTAGGCACTGTAAATAAACGTTGGTTTCGTATTAAAAGTACATACATTGAAACAATGTTATCTTTAGCAAAGATATGAACATAACTATCGCGAATCTTTGTGCTTATGTATTGAGTAGTTAAGTACCACATTTGCAAGTACAGTCGGCGAGAAATACTTGTAAAATTTGTGAATAAAAAATAAAATAAAATAAATTTAACCGCCCACCATAACTCTTTGTTTTTGACTACAGACATTGAATTATACTTAAGATAATATCTTAATCTGCATGTTTAGGTAGCAATATTAATTTAGATAACGGTCTTTTTAGGATATGATCGCCCTTACACTTGACCGTTACAACACGTACTAAATTGTCAGGTCCCGCGTGCAATGCAGTTATTCTTCCCAACAGCCACTTTGCTGGTGGTAAGTCTTGTTCTTTTATAATGACAATATCTCCTATACAGGGTGACTGTACCACGTCGTACCACTTGTGCTTTTGCTGTAAGGAATTTAAATATTCAGAATGCCATTTTTTCCAGAAATCTTGCATTTGCGATTGCACGAGTTGCCAGCGAGTCAACAAATGTATGTTTTTTGTTTCATAACTCATATCAGGAACGTTGATTAGGGCTTCACCAACAAGAAAGTGTCCTGGGGTGAGTGGGTTGAGCGTATCCAGAGTTTCATCAAGTTGACCGAGTGGTCGGGAATTTAGGCACGCCTCAACTTGTGCCAGTAAAGTTGACATTTCCTCATATGTCAATTTCGTAGTTCCGTTGACTCTCACTAGGTGGCGCTTTGCTGAACGGACTCCACTCTCCCACAGGCCTCCAAAGTTGGGCGATTTCGGTGGTATAAAGTGCCACGTCGTACCATCGTTTGCCAAAAGTTCAGCTATTTCCTTAGCAACGTTGTTTGTGCTCTTGGACCAAAGATCTCGTAATTCTTTATCCCCGCCAATAAAATTTGTGCCGTTATCACTCCATAATTGCGCGCAATGTCCTCTACGAGCGACAAATCTTCTAAACGCTGCAATAAATGCTTGACTGGTTAGGTCAGTGACTGCCTCTAAGTGTACCGCCCGTGTGCACATGCATACAAAAAGACAGATATAACCCTTAGTGGATTTATGACCTCGACCCTTTGATGTTCTTAGATACACCGGACCAGCAAAATCGACTCCACTATGGTAAAAGGCGCGATTCTGAGTAACTCTTGAACTGGGCAACTGACCCATTAGTTGCTGTCTTGTGATTGCATTGTTCTTAACGCACATCATGCATTTTCGAGTAAAATCTCGAACTGCTGATTTAAGACCAATGACCCAGTACTTGCTCCTTATGTAGGTCATCGTCTGAAGGATTGTACCATGTAATGTTTTGTTGTGTGCATCCGCTATTATTAACCTTGTAACATGTTGCTTGCTTGGTATGATAATAGGATGCTTAACATTTTCTGGCAGGTCCGCTTTACTTAACCGTCCTCCAACTCGCAGCATATCATTTTCATCTAGGTACGGTGTAAGTTTAATTAATGAACTTTTGTTTCTAACTTTTCCTTTCTTTTTCAGGTCTTCAAATTCTTGGCTATATACTTGCTTCTGATAATATCTTACGCAGCTTGTTTCTACTTCATCTAATTCAGCGGCGCTCAAGATATCTTTTCTTTTCTCTTTGTTTTTGTAATCTAAGAATCTCTTACATTGAGCTATTACTCTTTTCATCCTTGTCATTGACGAGAATCTTTCCCAAATAGGTGTGTCTTGCTCCTGTATAAATGTGTGAAACGACTTTTTGCTCTCAAGTTCTGTTCTTGGAATCGTAGTGGGTCTAAGTATTTCAGGATCTTTCATCTTTAGCCAGGCAGGTCCACTCCACCAAAGTTCATTATTTGATAGTTCACTTGCATTTATGCCCCTTGACGCCAGATCGGCTGGATTATCTGCAGACGTAACGTGCCTCCATCTATCGTTGTCTATTTGCTGGATTATTTCTGACACCCTGTTACCTACAAATAGCTGCCACCGACTGGGTTGAGACTGAAGCCAGGAAAGAACTACCATAGAATCTGTCCAAGCATAGATTCTAGACATGGGTATGTTCAATAAGTCAGAGATCTCGTGCAACAACTTTGCTAACAGCACCGCAGCACAAAGTTCCAACCTTGGTACTGTCAATTGTTTCAAGGGTGCGACTTTTGTTTTCGAGGCCAATATCGTAACATGAACGACATCATGCTCATCTACAACTCTCACATAGGCAACAGCAGCGAGCGCAAGTGTAGAAGCGTCAGAAAACCCGTGCAGAGACACTTCTTTGCATGTGGACGACATTTTTGTCCAACGCGGGATCTCCACAGTTTGCAGCTCCTGAAGTTCATCTCGGAAACTCATCCACTCGTCCACCAGCTCAGAAGTCAATACATCATCCCAGCCAAGATTACAAAGCCATAATTTTTGTATCATAATTTTGGCAGTTATCACGACAGGTGAGAGCCATCCAAAAGGGTCAAAAAGACTTGCGACGTCAGATAAAATCACTCTTTTTGTTACAGGTATCCTGCTTGCTGTTAAATTGACTGAAACGTGAAAGGTATCGTCTTTTCTATCCCAGGCAAGTCCCAGTATCTTTATAACTTTATCTAATTTAATATCTTTCTTATCTTTTACAGGTTCCAGAGTCTTCATGCCATCAACCAAGTCACTTAGGAGTTCTTCAGAGTTACTAGACCATTTTTGCATTTGGAAACCGCCTGCCCTTAACAGTTCATCAATTTCTTTACAGGTAGCCTTCATTTCGCTGAGATCTTCATGACCTGTCATAAGGTCATCCATGTAAAACGAATTTCTAACTACAGCTGCTCCTCGAGGATACTTATCCTGTTCATCATCAGCTAAACGTTGAAGAGTTCGTACAGCAAGATGCGGTGCGGCTGCCGTCCCAAACGTCACGGTTAGTAACTTATAACTATCAATTTTATCAGATGTGTCGTCGCGCCACATGATGCGTTGTAAATCTGTGTGTTTGTCATTCATTCTCACTTGACGATACATCTTTACGATGTCACCAATAACACAGATTTTGTGAGACCTCCATCTAAATATTAGGCTGCGAAGATCGGGTTGAATCGTGGGTCCTACCATCATGCTGCTGTTTAACGAGCATCCGTTTGAGCCTTTTGCTGAGGCATCAAAAACAACACGAACCTTGGATGTCTCCTTATCTTCTCTGATAACAGCATGGTGTCCAAGGTAGATGGCGCCATCTTCATCTCCTTCTTCAACCTTCTTCATGTGTCCTAACTGTAAGTACTCGTGTATAACTCTGGTGTATTCGGTTTTCAGCTGCTCATTCCGTGCAAACTTCCTCTCCAGTTGCTCTAGCCTACTTACCGCCTGATTCTTTGTATTTCCACACGCCCGTCGTGTGTCTTCAAAGTTTGTCTTTAAAGGAAGTTGTACCACATACCTTCCTGTTTCATCCCTCGTTGTTGTTTGCTGATATATTTCCTCGCACTTTTCTTCTTCTTTCGTCCACATGTTTTGCTTAGTGTATAGTTCATTCTCGACCTCCCAGAACCTTTTTAGGAGATTGTTGTCTTCTTCAATTTGTCGTGTAACATGTAGACTAGTGATGTGCTGTGAACCAGTAAATGATGTATTAGAACCCCCTGACAAAATCCAACCCAGGTTTGTTTTTTGAGCAACAACGCTGCCTGGTCCTTTTATTAAACCTGACTCTATGATTTTGCCGAAAACGTCCGCACCAAGAAGAATATCAATTCGCCCTGGCGTGCTAAAGGTGGGATCAGCTAAATTTATTTCGTTAACCTGAGGCCAATAGAACCCTCTTGGTTCCCTATCTGGCTGCTGACGGGTTACCGATTTCAATACATAAGCATTTACACTAATAGAAAAGGAAATATCGTACCTTGATTTAATTTGTAATTTTACCCAATGTTTGATACACAACTGATTGCCCTCCAGAACAGAGACTACTCCGCTGACTTTCATTTTCTTCAAACCGAGTAACTCCACCGCCCTTGCGGTGACGAAGGAAGCCTCTGATCCCTGGTCAATCAGAGCCCGAAGCACGTGAAACTGCCCTGACTCCGATGTAACGTGCACCAATGCTGTTGCCAACAAGATGACCTGACCAGGTTGTACTTGTGGTACACTCGCTGTGTGTGTTGCTGCTAAAGTTTGTATCTTCTCTTTATTGTTGTTATTTGTTTCTCCAGACGTATGCGTTTCCTCACTTGCTTGCTTCTTATCTCGGTGTAATAACGAATGATGCCTTCTCCTACAAATCTGGCAAGTAGTTTTTTGTTTGCACTTAAATACATTGTGGTTCGGTACAAGGCAATTAAAACAGAGATTATTTTTCTGCACAAAACTGTACCTGTCTTCTATCGACTGCTTGGAAAACTGTTTACATTGATAGATATAATGATCTTCATTACAGAATACGCACTTCAATCCACTCGGAGCCATGACATGAAACATCTTGGTTTTCACAGTTTTGTTACCTTTAGTTGCAGGTTCAACCATCTCCAGGGTACGGAACCGATTTTCCAAGAACGATTTTAATTTGTCAAAACTAGGTAAGTCATCCGTCTCATCTCTGCTTATCAACTCTTCCCACTCTTTATGGGTGCTCGAGTCCAACCTTGACACCATGGAATAGTTAACAATAGCGTCCCATTGATTCGTAGGTAAGCCTAGATGTTTAAGTGCACTCATACATTCCACTGATGTATCCAATAGTTGTCTTAAAGCGGTAGCGGATTCCTGTGTTATCGTTTTTTGTGTAAAGAATTTCTTAAAAACACAGTTTGCTATGTATCTCTTATTGGCATAACGTTTTTTCAGCACTGACCAAGCTTCTTTATAATTTTCAGCCGTTATTGGAAATTGTCGTAACAATGCCTCCGCTTCTCCTTCTAAACTGCCCTTTAGGTAATGTAGCTTTTGAACATCTTGTAAGGATTCATTGTTATGCACTAATGCCATAAATAAATCATGGAACGACTGCCATTCAGTATAGTTACCGCTAAAACTCGGCAGCGAAATCCTTGGCAATTTTACTTCACCGCTATTATTATTAGATGTGCCAGAAGTAGATATTGGTTTAGAATCGCACTTTATCGGAATCAAACTTTCCAACTTAGACATCATTTCGCCTTTGTATGCATAATACGATTCTTCAAACTCTTCAAACATGTTCTCGGCAAAATAATTATTAGCTTGACGCTGCTCCAAAGGAACCCATATAATTAACTTTTCATGTACGGTCTTAAACTCCTTCCAGTACGTTTCTAAGGTATCTATTCTTCCCTTTACATAACCAGCTGTAATTCTTTCCCGGGGTGATTTCTTGTAGTTAACGTACGCCCTATTCACTTTTTCTAACGTATCGGCTTGAATAACTATACTTTGTTCGGTTTTATCCATCGTAGTAGTCGCTTATCACGATAAAATAAACAGTAAAAAGTCAAAATCAGACCGAAACGTACGTAAGTATAAGAAAGTTCACTTCTTTGTTAACTTTTTATGCGTAGGGTAAGCGAGCGCCACGCGAAACGGTAAAAAATGTCCAACAAATACTTAAATCACGGCAGCTCACTCTTGTAATACAATTAACCGTACTGTCTTATTCGAAGTCAAGCGAACGTTATAACTCAACGATGCACTTTGTCCGTTAATCACAATTTACACGTAATAAACTTGCCAACAGTTTTTTTTGTAAAAACACCGAAATGTCTCAATCCTTACAGTTCCTTTGCCTTAATTCACCTTGTGTAACATAATTGTCCAATGATTTAAACACCTTTTAGCATGTATTCAATGATATTTCACTGTAATTACACCGATTTTCTATATTGAACCATCCATTTTTACGTGTCACTTTCAATTATCCTGGTTCGTATGGACCATGTTCTTTACGGGATAAGGTTCAATTTTGATTGCAGGTGATTATCAATGCAAACGCGTCTGTCTTCTAAACTAGATTTATTGGAACTAACAGAGGGTAAAAATGCACATCTATAGCTAGGTATAATATGATATGTATAAGGACGAATTTCGCCAAACCATATGTGTTAATCCAGAGTTGCAGTTACCACCATTATATATTTTTTTATTGGTCCTGCCGTTTGCGCTTGAAGAAGTAACAAATATACAAATACACTCTTATGCTGGCACTCCACTTGGCGTTGCGTGTTCGCGTATTTGCCTTATTCGGCCAAATACGACCATGTGAGGAGGATTTATTCGTCTATATTTGCCATATTTGCACGAAATGCCAAATAGCGCAAATAGGCAAACACGCGTATCCGCCCGCTTGTCGGTTTTTGGTCACACATCAAAGGATTCAAAGGACGCAAATATGGCAAATATTTGCGTTCACCGTCTACACATGGCTCGCTCAGTTGTATGAGCGACGGCAAACATATTTGCGTATTTGATAATATTTTCGCATGTGTGGATGTCGTGTTTGTGATATGTGGACTTCATACGAATATTTAGACAAACACGACGAATACGCTACGCGAACACGCAACGCCAAGTGGAGTGCCACCATGAAACTTTCGCGTTTACAATATTCGTGTGATATTTCGTGAGAGTCAACACTGTTTTCAAAGCAGTCTTATATGATCCTTGTTGTATTGCATGGTATTTTTTGAAGCTGAACACACGCCATAAATAATATAATTTACCTAGTTATTTATTAGTACAAGTCAATACACAAATTAATGAACGATGTTATGAACTTGTCTGTACAGTCAGTAGGTACCTACAGTGTATATTACCTAACACTACATGTTTTCACATCAAAGCACTAAAATATAAATGTGTAAGTACCTGTACCTGTGCTGTGGTTTACCGGTCTAACGTGTCATCCACTCCACCACACGAACGCCAGAATACCTTTCGAATTTTTCCATATACTTTGTGTATGGGTGTTTGCATTGCTCATTTGAAAGACTTTATTTCTTACCATTTATTTTTTTCCTTGTTATTTGATCTTCGTATCAATGGTTCAATAAAAATAGTGGTGTTTCCACGTCAGAAAATAATAAAACATAAAATATTTCAGAAATTTGGTTCTACCAACCACCAAGTTAAATCAAGGTAACTAAAACTGTTATAGATTTGACAGACTTGTCGCCCCCTGCCTGCTATACGGCCACATCTCAAAAAAAAATTTTTTTCGGATTATTGCAGATTCGTAGTCAGAATAGGTTAATTTATGACCTTATTTCGAGAGCCATAAGAAAAAGTGTCCTTAAGAGCCTTTTTTCCACAAGTGGCCTTATGGATCTGACCAAAAATTGTCAGTTGACTCCCTGCAAGACAGCCACTTTTCAGTTGTGGCTGTATAGCATAAATTTGTAACATTTTTTTTGAGTTGCGTCTCATAGAAATAACGTATATTCTAGTATTATTACGATGAATCCCTTTAAATATAAGCGAAATAAACGTCATTGTGCGCTGTTGAGCCAAACTGGCGCGCAATACTCTGTTGTGGAGTAAACTAGGCTAAGACTGGTAGTGCGCAGCACATCAGTTGTTGCTCCCCAAGTAGTTCCCCGTAGTCTGTGGAGTATGTAATTTGGCGTCTGTAGCTTCTTCGCATATAGGTAAGACTGCGGTCTAGAGTGACACAAGTACTTTTGTGTAAGATTTAATTTAAGCGCAGTCTCTCTGAAGCATATATTTGGCTCATAATTTGCTTCTTTGTTGCAAGGATGGAATGTCGCAACTTCTGTTTTACTAGCATTGGGGCAGCCTAATCAGAAATGTCATTCCAGATTGCGAGTAAGAGCTTCCTTCGAGGATTTAAATTTGCCATGCTGGTTTGTGATGGCGATGTCATCACCATACATAAATTTCCGACTCTCTGTTTTCGGATTCGGTCCTGACCCACTCCTGTTCAACCTATACACACACGATATGGGTTAAACAGGAGCAGGGCCAGGACCGATCCTTGAGGTAGTCTATTGTTCAGCTTTCTGACTTTGCTCGGAGTGCTTCCGAGGTATACGATAAATTCCCTATTGCTGAGCATAGAGTTGATTAGTCCCAGCATCTGCACCATGGTCAGGAGTCAGGAGTTTATAGATAAGCTCCTGTCTACATACGCTATCGAATGCAGCTGAGAGGTCGAAAATACTGCCACGGTTTTCTCTCTCCTTTGAAAATCAGCCTCTATGTGTGTTGTGCGCGACATTTACCTGATCCACGTAGTTCGGACCACTACGGAATCCAGCTTGCTGCACAGGAATTATTTTGTCGACAAAAGGTACGATTGGATTGTAGATTAGCCTCTCCAAAAATTTGTAGATGCAACTAAGTAGTAGAGGTCGGTAACCCTTTGGTTCGTTGCCTGGCTTACCCGAATTGAGTGTGGCTATTATATTTGAGCAGTTGAACTTAGGTGGAATTATATTATCCGAGACTATGTCTAAATAGAACTGTGAGAGCCACATCCTACATCTTGGGCCAAGGTGTTCTAAAAATTCGTTGTAAATACCGACTCACATAAATTGGGACTTTGATTCGAACCAGTCTTCAGCCAGTATTGCTAAACCTAAAAGTAGAAAACGAAAAGCTTATCCTGCACTATGAAAAGGTAATATTGTAAAGAAGTTGAAGAATTCTGGAAAACAGTACACTAATATCAACGGGAACCTAGTCCAAGCTAAAACCTAAAACTATGGGGCCTCCTTGTACATGGTACATGTTATATATAGTATTATACCATATATGGCACATGTTAACACGATAATTTTTAATATTTGTTCTTGGGTCATGGATGTTATCTATATATGTATTTACATATTATGTATATCGTCGTCTAGTACCCATAGTACAAGCTTTGCTTAGTTTGGGACTAGGTCGATTTGTGTATGATTGTCCCTTAGTATTTAGTATTTATTGTCCCTTAGTATTTAATTAAAGATGCAAGTGCCTTAAACGGAAGGTACCAGATAATCATTAATTATATGCAAAATGATGATGATATCTGCATCTAGAAAGTTGGTATTAAAGCTGCATGCACTGATTATCGGTACTATTATCTTACAGTGATGTTGTTACTATAACAAAAGTTGATTAATAAAGGTATTTTAATTATTTTAGTGTTTGTATAATAATTTTCATGTTACCATTTTCCAATAATTCTTGTTCGGTTTTGGACGCATCTCAAAATGTCAACAAAATGTTTCTGCAATACGGCCACAACTCTAAGTACCTATCTTAAAGGCCTCGTATCTTAAAAAATATACACGTTTTATAAAAAAAGACGTATTCATGAGAAGCGTTATATCATTTAGAGTAAAAAAAGTTAAATTTAAAATGAATTGACCCAAAACTCAAGGAGTAAGCCCCGTTTTACTACCACGCACTACGCTGCCAAAACTTTAACAAGCGATTTCTCGAAAAAATGGTTTTTTGATATGTGGCCGTATAGCAGGCAGGGGGCGTTGTATCTAACCTGGGTATATCCAGTCACCATGGGGCAGTTTGGCGCGAATGGTGACTTTGCCATAGGTGAAGGCGAAGCCAGGTTTACTGACGATGCGTCCGCTCACCACTGGTGGGATGATGATAGAACCCTCGCTGGCATACGCGAAGCACGATTCGGCGTCTTCAGCTGTGCAGCTGTACAAGAAATGTAACCATTACTAATAAATATAAATAACTGGCTGCGCCGCGCGGTGTTCGAGCGCTCATCCCACGGTAAAATTACTAGGTAATCGGGATAAAAAATATCCTATGTGTTAATGCAGGGTGTCAGCTACCGTCACACCAAAATTTGTCACAAGCTTTTCGCCTTTATAATATTAGTTTGATAAATATCAGAAAACCTCACACAAATTGATCTAGTCCCACAGTGAGCTCTATTAGGCTTGTGTTATGGGCATTAGACGACGATATACATAGGTCAAAACATCCATGACTCAGGAACAAATATTCGAGTTCATCACACAATCTGCCCTTGCCGGGATTTTAACCAAGGATCGCATCATCAGATCCCGGAATGGTAACAATGGGCACTAGAACCAAATAGCTGAATTCCATGTAGTATCGTTTGAAGCTTCTTTAGTTAAAGAAATTAAACGTTAACAAACCAAAGTGGGTATGTTAAAAAAACTTATTAACCCAGTATATTTCCGCGAAGCAAGCTGCAAAAAACAACAAAACAAAACAAGCTCACACAAACATACCCTCTACGTAGATCCAAGTCCTTGTACATGCTGATGAAACCTGGTTGGGTCTGCTGCAGCACCGGAGCGATGTGAAGGTAGCCCTCTTTCGTGACAGACACGGCGGACGGCTTGTATGACACGAATGGAAGCTCCTGTAATTAAACATCTGCTAGAAAATCTGGCTTTGATTCTTGATCTTGATTTTCAGTTACGTTAACTCAAGGGATTATGTCACTGACCCGAAACGGGATTGTAGGATCTGACTGTAGAAGGCATATGTTCGTAACACTGGCTCACTCGCCGCCGCACACATAGCAATGTCATACGTCCACTCTCGCCCTCGGCTCGCGTGTTACTAACGCAGCATCCTATGTGACGTGCGCCCGAGACAGCGTATATCTATTTATGTATAGATACTACCACAAACACTACATCCCTTCCATGTTAAAAAGCTTTTAATTATTTGAACTCAAATTCACAGAATTCACTTTATGCCTAAACTGCATATCAATAATGTGTTTGAATTACAGGGAATCTATAGAATCCCAGTTATGTGCGAATAGGTAAGTATTGTAATTATGTTTAAGTTAGTCTACAATTCCTCTGCCTTGCCCTAAAGTTGACAGACAGTGTACCCGTAATACAAGCTTTGTCGTAATACAACCTTGGTGCAACAAATAAGGAATATACCTACATATAAATGTGTCCTCAGTCACATTTTCTACGATTGCTTTCTATTCTTCTACCTTCTTCAGATGTAGCCTTAGTGTTTGCCCTAACTGTTAATTCCTAACCGTGACATCCCCATCAGTGCGTGTCACTAGACCCTGTGGAGTATACAATTTAAACTTGCGTTTGTTTGTCTCTATTTCCTTAATATAAGATACATCTACTTCTCTAAATCATCCTCCTTTGTTTGCTATCTCTTATAAGCATATTCCTTTCCCTTCTCCTTTTTCTCCTTGTTACTGCTTTAACTCTAAGTCTAAGATAAATATTCTGATAGAGATCCTGTTGTTCTTGAAATGATAGTTTCCTAGCCTTTTCGTCCATATTCAGACTATAGAATATGGACGAAAAGGCTAGGAAACTTCTTCAATTTCGGAAATATGTTACGAGTATATCACCAATAACCCAATAAATCAACTCGCAAAATAGTCATGACACGTAGTTTTACGACTTTATGACCGAGAAATAGTCGTAAGTACGAGTCGAGTATAAATAAATGGAATGGAATGCATACAAATCAGTATTCTCGAAGTTTGAACTTCTGCACTTTTTTTTTTTTTTGACCGTACTCCTTTAAAATCACTGATGGTCTATAAACATCACTCATGTGAGTAAGTAGCATCTTTAAAACACGGAATATAGTATAAAATATATGTTGATATGTTGGAGTTTACATTTCCCAAAGCTCTCGATTCAGCAGTTACAGAACTTATACCTACCATTAAAAATGCTCTTTTAAAACCACAGAATGTTAAATAATCGATCATTGAACTCCGTCATAACGCCACAAAGTAACATTTAATTATTTTATACCAGACAAATACAATTCGAACTCACGTATCGACGATTTCGTCACATGAAATCAATTGAGATCTCTATTTCTATGACTACCACAGAATATGTATATTTACCAAATTTTACATAAGAAAGAAATCGCACCTCATCTAAATGGCGTAGACCTAGTTTCACTGACTGAGAAATATCTACACTAAATATATTATCTACTAATTAATTATGAAAATAATTATCAGATGTCATAAACAAAATTAACACTCTTCGCGTAATATTATTATTTCCTTTCCTTTGTTTCTACTATTATAACATTGCTGTTACTTATCAGGGGTATATGGTAGATACTTTTTTTTTTTATAAGGTAACAATAAGAATTGGTTGTAAGATATGTTTTATTTAGATTTTCTCTTACCAGCTCTATAAAAACCGGTATCTCGCCAAATTCGTCAATATCCGGATACGGGAGTCCTATTTAAGTATCAGAATTTGAGTAACACATAAGTACGTTAATGTGTCTGGTTCCTTTGGAATTTCTTATTATTATTATTTGTAACATTATTATCCAATATAGATATCAACTCGATTTTCTCTTGTTGTTTACAAAATAAAAGGTAGACAACAAAGTAAGTAGTAAGTTTATTTGATTACATATGAATATGACTCAAACTTATGAAATATAAGAAACCGCAATTTAGATTCAGTATCCATTTCTCAAGTCGAATAAATGTTATCAAATCACTTAAAATTGATAGCATGCTGTAAGAATGCAACCATAATTTTAGAATTAGGTAAGTAAAAGTATCAAAATATGCATATAGACTAGATTGCTTTTGGTAACTACGGCTACCTGTCACCGCTCTTATTTTATTATATAAATAGAGCCAACTCAAAATTCGAAGCAATTGAGTGGTTATGTAGCTTTCGTCAATCACATTCGTTGAAGCAAGGAAACAGTATGTTTAGTTTTCTTGACTCCCATCACACGCATAATATTAAGGTACCTATGGTTACTTCGTTGCCACTAATATGACTAGACAGCCGAATAAATGCTGTTGGTTAGCAATCAAAGTGGAATATAAGCGATTTCGACCACTTTAAAACGACTAATCTGTTGAGATATTACATCGAAACTGACCTGTTGCGGAGGTTCAGGACAGGACTGATGCCAAATCACTGATAAAACAGTAGATCTATTTCTAACAATTCAATTATCTACTTAGGTACTTTGTCTATTACACGTTTTATATTATTTGTCAGCGTCATTATATGTATAAAGGCCAGCAGCCCATCAGTTTTTTTTTTATCATTGCCGATCTGGTCAGGTCGGGTGTCATTTCTTTACCATAGTCGACCGCCGATCAAATCAGAGGATCTTCGGGCGGCCACATCATTGATAAAGTGGTTGATATTTAAGACTAAATTTTATCGACTGAGGAAATTAATGCGAGTGTAGGATTGTACGAATATCATCTATCACTTTCAAAATTTACTTGAAATGTATATGCAGTGCTTACTCATATCAGATTTGTATCTTATTAAGGTATGGTTTCCGTTCCTAACTCTATTTCATGAAGTTACTTACATAACTATGATTAAGATTGATAATTAGGAGTATATTTTTTCCCCAAATACAGCTTTTTTTCCTACTACTCCTTTCATATCTCTTTCTTCTCGCAATACGGGTTAGGTACATCAACAATTACTACCAGGCTTTACTATCTTAACGAATGTATCTATTTAATAAATGGTATTTGAAGAAACATGAAGCTAAAACCACTGATTTCATAACTGAAGGGAGATATTGAAACTATTTGCCAAACAAGCGTTTCAATGTAATGGAAGTTAAGTATTCAATATAATGGAGTCTTTTGTTATCTAATTTAATGAAGTCTAGTGTTTCAATTTAATGCAGTCGGGTGTTCTAATGTAATGTAGTTTGTCATTCCAATTGAATGGAGTCCGTCATGCCAACTTAATGGCGTCTGTTATTCCAATTGAATGGAGCCGTCATGCCAATTTAATGGAGTCTGTTATTCTAATTGAATGGAGCCTGTCATTCCAATTTAATGGAGCCTTGCATTTACAATTTAATGGAGCCTGTCATTCCAATTTAATGGAGCCTGTCATTCCAATTTAATGGAGCCTTGCATTTCCAATTTAATGGAGCCTTGCATTTCCAATTTAATGGAGCCTGTCATTCCAATTTAATGGAGCCTGTCATTCCAATTTAATGGAGCCTTGCATTTCCAATTTAATGGAGCCTTGCATTTCCAATTTAATGGAGCCTTCATTTCCAATTTAATGGAGCCGTGCATTTCCAATTTAATGGAGCCCGATATTCCAATTTAATGGAGCCTTGCATTTCCAATTTAATGGAGCCGTGCGTTTCCAATTTAATGGAGCCTGATATTACAATTTAATGGAGCCTTCTATTCCAATTTAATGGAGTCTCGAAAACCAATTGAATAGTGACTTGTATTCCAATTTAATGGAGTATCGTAAACCAATTGAATGGTGGCCTTTATTCCAATTTAATGGGACACGATAATCTTATAAAAATGTCCTCAACGCCTACCTGCCACAAAAAGGAAAACAAATTTGACTGTATATTTGTTACATTACATTTACTTTTATCTAATCAATATTCTTATATGGAGATCTCTTCACGAACTTAACTTTGGACTTGGACTCTATTTACTATAAACGTATCTATTATTTACGTCGGCTAATAAGTCTCACGTACTATAGGCTATTCGTCTCTCACATAGCAAAATATCATCAATCATCAATAGTAAGATTAACATATTTATTATAAAACCTGCATGCAATGCATAACATGCAAGATGTATTATATATCGCCGGTCCCTAGTAAAAAAGTCGGATCTGCAAAATGACTACTTTCCAGGAGAGGCAGTTAAAGTTTTTTAAAGACGTTTTTGTGTATAAAATTGTCAATTTAAGTCCTATTGTTACGAAATTTGGCCAAAGTTATTATTATTAAGTACTTTTAGAGTATGTGTAAACAAAACTATAAATTATTTATTAGAAATGCCAGAAATAAGACATGCTATCTTTTTACCTGGAAATTGTCATCCGATATCCTGTCATAACTGCCACATACGACTTTTTTGCATGATATGGTTCGCAGTAATTAGTCGGATGTGGCACTAACGACTTTTATAATCGGATATTGCATTATTATTTATGTCGCAAGTGTCACTTACTACAATTATATTTGGATTGTACACAGTGTTTTGTGGTGAGATACGACATTTTAGTGGTATAAAAATCCGCAGTTTTACCCAGTATAATAAAATTTATAAATATTGTTTTTTAATTATGTTAGTTTGATATCAAAAAAAATATTAACATAATTTTTGTCTTTTAATGTTCATTTTAAGATACACTTATTGGGAGACGACTGAAGTCTTTGAGCATTTTGCCAAGATCTTTGAGAGCCTCAGCAATGACTAGTCATTTACTACGACGATATCATCAGAAGAGAGGTGGCTGACGTCTTTGCTTTTGATATTGATACTAGTCCGTCCAAAACCAAAAAATTTTATTAATCTTTCTTTGCAGCTGTGAATTTTTTGGAGACATTAGTACTACTTGAGAGACCGCAGCACCGTCTAACTAAGTCGTAGTCGAATCGAGAGCCTTCTAATAGTACAAAGAAATGGAAGTACATATACATATACATATGGACGTGGTTTACGGTACCTAGGGTTCTAGGGTTAGCGGTTACCAGCGTTGGGGGGCTGAAAGTCGTCAAACCTGCGTGCGAGACGGTTCGTGATAAGAGTGTCGACTACACAGGTTATAGTCATGATTCATAAGCGAGATGGGTCTGTAATTTATGAGAAGGGTCATATAAACCTCCCTGAAGATGAGCAGTATACATGCCACACTTTTCGGCCATGCTCCTATCGTTTTGCCTTCGATTATAACATGATTTAATAAATTCTACAGGGTTTTCTTTACCATTTTACCATGCTGCTTTCAGAATCTTAGACATCGCTATCTAAGATTATTTTTCAGGGGGGGCCTGGGGTGGGCCTAGGGAGGGGCCTGGCCATATCCTAAGAGATGAAGCCATGAATTTCTATCGGTAACCCAAAATCCTGGGGTGGGCACTAGACCATACTGGGGTGGGCACGGCCCACCCGGCCACCCCGTAGATACGCCTATGCGCTCCAGCATCATCCGCTGCATTTTTAAGTTATTTGATAGCCATACCAACCTTGTATAGGTTGCTATCTAGGATTTATTCAAATTAGTGTCGGGTTAACCTGACCTTTGGAACTGTTTGTAAGACATCTCAACCTCGCCTAGAAACACGTTGCAATTGGACTGGTGCAAATCACAAATTAAAGACTGAGATCTATTGTTGAACCTTTGGTAATAAGTGGCATCGTCAAGGGAATGCAGAAACATACTTATCGCCTCTTTTAATTTATGAGTTCGAAAGCACCATTAAGGATATTTCTGGTTCTTTCGAAAGATTAGTTCCACTCACACCGTGGGGTAAAGAGCTTAGATTCCTACTGACTTAGATAAACTGACCAAAAGTAAGAGAACTATCAAGCGGTGATGGCGACCATCAATTGAGACCAATAGAGAAAAGTGACAAGGGATATGAAATCTAGTGATCACGATTCTCAGGAATATGTGTTCGACTAAAGAAGAAGTCATGAGCCGTTACTTATTATTTAACTGTACATTTAATTACACACATTCTGAAATGTTCTCGGCATTGCCACGAGTAATCGTTATCTCATTATGTTCTTATTCTGGTTATTTTCCTTCAGAAGAACCAGAAGTCAGACGGATTTATTTTTTTATCAGGAGCTTGGTTGAAGTTGCCACATTCACCAGAAACATCTCCCAATTATTATTTATCGTTCGAAACCATCAATAAGTTTACTAAATACCCAATTTCATTCAAACTATTCAAACAATAAGACAAAATTTAAAGCATCCAAAGATATTGTGATAGTTACGACATACACTGCAATTTATTTTCCGTGAAAAAATGTCGGATATGTTACATGCGACCAAAGTTGGAATATATTTTCCGGCAAAAAACATCGGATGTGTCACATACGACACAAGATACAATTTATATTCCGTAATAAAATGTCGTAAGTGGTACATACGACATAAGGTACCCTTAAAATTCCGAATAGTAATGTCGGAAGTGCCACATACTACACAAAACTTTTCAGCTAACCCAGTTAACATAGTCGGAAGTACCACGTCTGACAATATTAAATGGACACTGTATAAGATACGACATTTTTGACATTGATTATTCGTGAAAATAATGAAATTTTGAAAAATCTGTAAATGTACGATTAAAGATTAATGTATTTAATAAGCATTAACGCAATAAAACGAAAATGGCAATTTTGTAGATCCGACTTTTTTACTAGGGACCGGCGATATTATGTAATATTAAATGAAAACTGTAATATGATTACAGTATCCTATCCTAGGCATATCATCTATAAATCGGTAAGATGGATAGCATTATAATGAAAAATTATTAAATTTTGTACCATGACAATTATCATTAGAATCTTGTAGTTTTAAATGCATTATAAGTACTAAACAATCTTGCTGTAAGTAATTATATAGTCAGACATTCTACTTTATACTACTAATCAGGCTGTAATTGCTACATTTGATTATTTATTCTTTAATGATCTTGACTTAAATAGATTCCAAATGTGCATTACAAATTGGAATAAAAATCCATTCGTTTATTTTATTAAAAAATAAATTAAATTATACAATATTTGTATAGAATCTTTTTTATCGATTCATATTTTTTATGTGGTAAGACCACATTTTTATTTTTATAAATAATGACACAAAGGTAAATTAAGAAAAAAAAAAAAAGGTAAAAATATGAATCGATAAAAAAGATTCTATACAAATATTTAGAACAGCGCCATCTCTCTCGCAGTCTTCACACTTGCTGTAAAGCAATGGGGATTGGGGATCGTGCGTGTAAAGCGCACATCCTAGGGTATGGCTAATGCGCAATAAGCATTTCAAAAAACATATATGACGCAGAGGGCGCTCCAGTAGCGTAAAGGATTAAGGGATGAAATATTTGGTGTGACTGACGTAGCGGTCGGATAGCTCAGTTGGGAGAGCAATGCGCCGGAAACGCAGAGGTCGCGGGTTCAAACCCCGCTTCGATTGTAGTAGATCGCATTCAATTTTTCTTTCTTAATTTACCTTTGTGTCATTATTTATAAATTATACAATGTCATCGTGATACTACAATTTACACTTTTAAGACTTATTTGCTACAATTTCCGACACATGTTTTTGTTTTGTCAAAATTGTAAGTACAAACTACAAAGTACAAACACAACCTCAAAATTAGCCGTATTAAAACATGTATATGTAAAATATCAAACTAATTTCAACTTGCAAACACAAAGCAGCATTGATCATATTATTACATTAATTTATAATGCACCGTGATTATAAAATGTATAATATCAACAATTTCCGACGCCTTTTTGCTCTGTCGAAATTGTACGAACATAACCTCAAAATTTGTCATACAACTTGCAAACACAAATCGGAATCTTTATTCTTCTTAAAGTAATTTCATGATACTCAAATAATACTAAGCCAAACACTAACATAATGACATACTTAGTTTTAGTAATTTATCACTTTTCGTTTTGCACAAAAGTGGTTTGATCCGTAAATAACTTTATTTCACTATTTTTTACAGGTTTCCTCTCTCTTTTTATTTGTTTTCCTTTCTTGTAGCAAAATAAACGTTGATTACCTTTTCACTCGTCGCCAAATGTAGAATCTGACTGTAGAAGGCATATGTTCGTAACACTGGCTCACTCGCCGCCGCACACATAGCAATGTCATACGTCCACTCTCGCCCTCGGCTCGCGTGTTACTAACGCAGAATCCTATGTGACGTGCGCCCGAGACAGCGTATATCTATTTATGTATAGATACTACCACAAACACTACAGGGATCAAACGGGCAAACATATGTGAAGTCCTAAATTTTATGATTCAAAAGGAATCAGATTGAGACATTTATTCTTAAACATAGGTACATTGTATAACAGGTCTTACATTTAAAAGAGAAGTATCACCATGTCTAGCCGTTATGCATCCAAATATTTAACGTCAAGATGGAGCATGCAATATTTTACTTAATGTTATTTATCTATATTTATAAAAAAGGAGCCTAGGTATTTTTATCTGAAACGTATGAGGTTCCATATTGCAAAGGACAGGCAAAAGCGTTAGACTGAGTAATTTGCATCGAACAAGTCCGTGCAATCTTTGCTAAATTGATATGCCATCTACGATGGGTCTTGACTCTTGGTCTTCTGATAAGTGGTCAGCGTCAGAACTCAGAACCCCATTTAGACCTCGACCTACACTTCCAATAAAAATTTACTTACTGGATGTTGAACAGGCACATACTGTTGCACCTGCCAAATGTCATGTTGCAAAAAGTCGAAGTTTTCCTCGAATATGATCTCGCCTTTGCAGACGGAGCCGTGTCGGACGCGGGTGATCGTCGGCTCGCAGGGCCTGACCGGCACCGTGCTAGATCTGTCAAGCGGCACGATATCCGTCAGATCTGGAATCAGATATAGGTTCTGATAAAGGTCCAAAATCTATGACCCCTATCTAAAAAAAAGTCTAATTCACGATTCACCGCCATCGTTGAGCTTCAGGCTAGGTAATTTTTTTTTTGGGTTTTTATCTCCAAAAATCTGTTTTATCAAAAACTTAATAATATGGAAGTTGTTCCTACATCAAGATATTTATTGATTATACGTAAATTACATTGTGCATTGGGGTAACATTTAAATGTAAAAGTGGCAGTTATTGAACAGTTAGTTTTCTTAATCAGATAAGGAGATTATAGTGAAGCAAAAGGAAAATATTTTTACTGTGAAGTTTGACAAAAATTGTAACCCAAGCTACACTTCTCACGAAGTTGACCGAGGCGGAATTGGCCGAAGTATGAGCTTCTGCAGCAAAGTGCCTCTCCACACTAACATACAATACAATACAAGTACGCTTTATTGCACACCAAAAAACATTTACACAAGAAATTACAAATAAACAAACATACTCACCCAACTTCGGTCAACTTAGCGAGTAGTACAGAGCAATGACATACAAGTGATTATCAGATAACGTCACCCTATTTCTTTCCAAAGACATCACAAGAGCTAAAAGGCCACTTGTCACCAGAATATTTTGATAAGCCTTCACTCTTCGTCAGTTCGCAATTCGTATCTTACCAGTAACTGTCTTGAGCAAGTTGTCCTTGATGTAACCCTCGTTGTTAATGGCAACGAAAGCCAAGTAATCTATATTATCGTCAACTGCGAGCTGGATATCGGGAAGATCTACCACCCATTTGTCGCCTGAGGCCGTCGCCATCTCCCCTCCGAATTCGATGTTGTTGTTGCCATGTTTCAGGATGCCTTGGATTGCGAAGAGGGCAACGTTTGTGGCGTCTGGAAGTTTCAATACATTCAATCTTTTTACACATATGTAGCAACTAAATATGCGCCCCGATTAGAGTTGTAAAAGACCTCTTCCAGATCACGCCCCTTGGCGATGATAATGTTGACCACGTGATTCGGTTAACCGTCAGTAGTTGACAGATATCGAGTTTTACATTTATTTGTAATTATTTAACATGTGTGATAAATAAGAGCGGTGGTAGCCTAGTGGTTAGGGCATGCGACTTTCAATCCGGAGGTCGCAGGTTCGAACACGGCCCGTACCAATGAGTTTTTCGGAACTTATGTACGGAATGTCATTTGATATTTAAGTACCACTCGCTTTTCGGTGAAGGAAAACATCGTGAGGAAACCACCTAAGCCCAATAAGGCCTAGTTTCCCCTCTGGGTTGAAAGGTCAGAGGGCAGTCGCTTTCTTAAAAAATAGTGCCTACGCCGCATCTTGGGATTTAGGCAGGCGACCCCGATTGAGAATTCATTCTCAAAAAAAAAATGGGACAAAGGCTAGGAGAATGATGATGTGTGATAAATAAGAGCGGGTGGTGTGGTTTATCATCGCTATCTGCCGCATTATTGGGATATACATTTTTTTACGACCTATGTCAATTCAGAAACCATTTCGAGGAAAGAGGTACTTATATCGCAATAAACAATCAGATTGTGTCAGTAAATAGTAGTTTATGTGACTGTACATAATGAAGGGTATTAAACACGAGTGTGGGCTTATGAAACGAGCCGAAGGCAAGTTTCATAATAACATCACACGAGTGTTTTAATGCCTAATTATGTACAGTTACATACACTACTTTATCTACCCACATATCATAACCCAACCAGCAAAATAGTCCATTAAGAAATCATTTTATCACTAAAGAGTCCTATTAAAGCGTTATTAAGGTTTTCGTTATGACCATGTGTCTTATAAAAGCAACTTATATCACTTGTCAGCTGTATAATATTATACAGCACTTTAGTACTGTTTAATAGTGATGTAAACGTTTACATTACAGTCCTAAATCATGCCTTTAACGCTGCACTATAAATGATTCCATTATGCCACTAAAGAGCTTCCTTGTCCTATTAAAGGAACATATATTACCGTTTTAAGGCAAATATGTGTTACTAGAGACCCGTTGCGGCGTCGAACCGCCGCCGCTAGAATATGGAAATCCGTTAGTGTTACAGAAAATAACTACTTTATCGATAAGAAGTTTTTGGGGAACGAAGAATAAATTAATACTGTAAAAAAACACATTAAAAGCATGTTATAAAAAACCGGTCAAGTGCGAGTCAGACTCGCGCACCGAGGGTTCCGTACAAACTCTTTCCATCCTTAAGGGGTTAAGTTAAGTTTGCACCTGGTATGTACATCGCCCCATACAAATGAGGTGCAAAGTTAACGCAACCTATCCTGTTTGTTGTATGGGGGCTCCCCTTAAATATTTATTTTATTTTATTTTTAGTATTTGTTGTTATAGCGGCAATAGAAATACATCGTCAGTGAAAATTTCAACCGTCTAGCTATCACCGATCTTGAGATACAGCCTGGTGACAGACGGACGGACGGACGGACGGACAGCGAAGTCCCGGTCCCGTCCCGTTTTTACCCTTTGGGTACGGAACCCTAAAAACGTTAAAACATGCCAGGCTAGAGGCAGGCCTGATAGCCAACTGCCAGCTTCATCGTGACAATTTTTTCAACTCTTTTGTAAAAATAACTTGTGCATTAATGACATGTGATCTGCTGATCTGTTTCACAAATAAAATGCATATTATTCGATTTATGGAAAAATATAATTCATTACAATAGTCCCATATCTTAAAAAAATTATTGACATATTTTCATAGGACCGAACATAAGATTGGTGAATTTTAATTTGTTGTTCTTTCTTCAGGACATCAATTTATCGATTTGATCGATTTCTATCAATTTCCAGAAATAGCACATGAATCGAAACGACAGATTTGGTCTCTCACTATGCAGGTTTTAAAAAGGAAATCATGGAGTGCGTAACTGTTTATGTATTCATTTATAATAATCGTAAATATTTCACAATATTGATAATAAAAAATGTTACAAAAACTCAATTGTATGAAATATAGAGTAAAAAACGTTTATAGATATCAATTCGTCTCCATTGGCAACTCGTCCATATTCCCAATTCGTCCACAATGCCACCTCGTCCATATTACCAACTCGTCCACAATTCCAACGCGTCCATATTGCTTACTCGTCCACAATGCCAACTCGTCCACAAATACAACTCGTCCACATTTCCGACTCGTCCATATTCTCAACTCGTCCACATTCCCATCTCGTACACAATGCCAAATCGTTCACATTGCCCACTCGTCCATACACCCAACTCATCTACATTGCCAACTCGTTCATATTACCAACTTGTCTTTATTGCCAACTCATCCATATTCCCAACTCGTCCACAATGCCAACTCATCCATATTGCTAACTCGTCCACATTTCCAACTCGTCCATACACCCAACTCGTCTACAATACCAACTCGTCCTTATTATTAACTCGTCTTTATTGCCAATCTCGTCCATATTATCAACTCGTCCATATTATCAACTCGTCCGTATTACCAACTCGTCTTCATTGCCAACTCGTTTATATTCCCAACTCATCCACAATGCCAACGCGTCCATATTACTTGCTCGTCCACAATGCTAACTCATCCACAAATACGACTCATCTACATTTCCAACTCGTCCATATTCCCACCTCGTCCACAATGCCAAGTCGTCCACATTACCAACTCGTCCATACACCAAACTCATCTACATTGCCAACTCGTCTTCATTTCCAACTCATCAACAATGCCAACTCGTCCATATTGCTAACTCGTCCACAAATACAACTCGTCCACATTTCCAACTTGTCCATATGCCCAACTCGTCCACAATTCCAAGTCGTCTACATTGCCAACTCATCCACATTTGTAACTCGTCCATATTCCCAACTCGACGATACACCCAACTCGTCTACAATACAAACTCGTCCTTATTATCAGCTCGTCTTTATTGCCAACTCGTCCATATTCCCAACTTGTTCATTTTGCCAACTCATCCACGTTTCCAACTCGTCCATATTCTCAACTTGTCCACGTTGACAACTCGTCCGTATTACCAAGTCGTCTTCATTGCCCACTTGTCCGTGTTCCCAACTTGTTCATTTTGCCAACTCATCCACATTCCCAACTCGTCCATATTCCCAACTCGTCCACATTGACAACTCGTCCATAATACCAACTTGTCCGTATTACCAACTCGTCTTCATTGCCAACTCGTCCATAATACGAACTCGTCCACATTGCCCCCTTGTCCATGTTCTCAACTTGTCAATTTTACCAACTCATTCACATTGCCAACTCATCCACATTTCCAACTCGTCCATATTCCCAACTCGACGATACACCCAACTCGTCTACAATACCAACTTGTCCTTATTATCAGCTCGTCTTTATTGCCAAATCTTCCATATCACCAACTCGTCCGCATTTCCAAGTCGTCTTCATTGCCAACTTGTCCGTATTACCAACTCGTCTTCACTGCCAACTCGTCCATAATGCGAACTCGTTCATAGTGCCCACTTGTCCATTTTCCTAACTTGTCAATTTTACCAACTCATCCACATTGCCAACTCATCCACATTTCCAACTCGTCCATATTCCCAACTCGCCGATACACCCAACTCGTCTACAATACCAACTTGTTCTTATTATCGGCTCGTCTTTGTTGCCAAATCTTCCATATCACCAACTCGTCCGTATTACCAAGTCGTCTTCATTGCCAACTCGTCCATATTCTCAACTCGTCCACATTGCCCACTCGTCCGTTTTCCCAACTTGTTCATTTTGCCAACTCATCCACATTCCCAACTCGTCCATATTCTCAACTCGTCCACATTGTACACTCGTCCATGTTCCCAACTTGTTTATTTTGCCAACTCATCCACATTCCCAACTCGTCCATATTCCCAACTCGTCTATATTACCAACTTGTCAATTTTACCAACTCATCCAAATTCCCAACTCGTCCATATTCCCAACTCGTCCACATTTCCAACTCGTCCATTTTACCAACTCATCCATATTACCAATGTAGATACATTCCCAACTTAGCTACATTGTCAATAAGTCATCCATATTCTCAACTCGACCACATTTCCCATCCCGTCGACATGCAAGCGGAAGGACTAAGTTTCTTCTTGTAAAATACCATTAAATTTACCATAACTCATGCCATTTTCCTTGGAATAATTTTTTTGGTGGACTTATATAATCATATTTATAACGCCGCCAGCATCTTGGGATCATTTCCGCGAATGACAGACCTTGGCCAGAGTTAGGTTAGTTGTAGGTTTTAGGTTTTTAAATTGTTTTACCACTTAATTCGAATGTTTTTTTTTAATAAATTTACTTTTATCTACCATAAATTTACTTATTTGAATGACGTTTAAATTAGATTTACTAATTTTTTTCTGCTTTGATTTAGATTTAGTAAAACTCGCCTATAGAAATAATCTATTCTTGAATGACGGTCAGTTTTTCTAGTCTTTTGAGCACCAGTCCAACTCGCACTTAACCGGCTTTTTTCTCCACATTTTTAACAGGTATGAGTTTCCATATCAACATTTTAAAAAGATAAACAACCTGGCAATTTAGAGCATTGACATAATAGCCCCAATAAAAAAGACATTAAAAGTTGTCAGAATATGGTTACTGTCATTCATTGTCAACAAACTGTAAAATTATTTTGCATATTCGTACATGTTTTAAGTGTTGCGGATATTATGTTGCCGTCTCAAAAATAATATTTCATCATGCTGAACAACTTACTACAGGTGTGTTACGTAATCATGCTTATTATTATTTGGTCATCTTATGTCAAAATAGGGATCACAGGTCACGTGGTCAAAGTCACGTGGTTAGCGCACAGTAGTTTTTTCAAATCCATTTTTCAGTACCTTTTCAAAAAAAAATTAAAATTCCAAGAGTTTTATGCACCTCTCCAGCATGAGACGAATCTAATGACACATCATTTATCAAAATCGGACCATAACTGTAGATCTGATGGGATGTACAAAAATCGGCCTCGCGTAATATATATATAGATAGATTGTCGCTTCCAAATGAGTATTATAGTGCAAGTAATTGTTAAAAGAATACTATTATAGGATAATAATGTACTATTATTGATTTCTTTAACACTGTTATGTATCGGATTTGTGAAATAAAGATTTCCAAATAGCTACTATAGGACAGATACTATAGTTGCCCCGAGGACACTGTTAAAACACTAAAAAGTCTTGAAATCATTGTTTTGGTAACTGGTTACGTCTCATAGTTGAATTAAAGAGTTTGAAATACTTTTAATGGGCCTTTCTGATATATAAAAGTAGCATTTGACCACTTATAATCAGCCAAAATGTCCAATAGTAGAAATTTAAATTGTTTTTTTAGAACAAGACAGACATTTTGGTTTAACAGGTGTCAAGGAACCCTATTTTTGTCATGGCGGCAAATTACTGACCTGATAGATGTTATATAGTAAGCCTATAGTAAGCACGAAGACACTTTTATACCAGCGATCGAGAAATTTATATATTTTCGTGATTTTAATTTCATAAATATTAATAATTAAGGGGGCGCATGAAAATTTTGTTTATAATACTAGTATACTTTGTACGTAAATCTTCAATCGCAAGTAAAAATGGGAGTCTAAAACAATAACACTAATTTCACAAACAGTGAGCAGCCATTATGCTTTAAATGTGTAGTTCAATCAATTTACTTACCAAGGAGTCTGTTTTTCTGTTTTTTATTTATTTTTAGTTCCGAGCAGTACGGATGAACTATAATAGCTCCCTGATCTCTAATATAGGACTGAAAAGTCCATTAACAGAACTCTGATTACTTTTTTGTAACTTTTTTGTGATGTAGATGGCTCAACAATCACTGTTAAAACCTTAAAAAGTGATACACTTTGCTATTTTAGTATAACTATAGCACTAAAATGTGATGTATGGAGCCACAATTACACTGTTATGTCACGAAATTGCGATATAACTGTGCCAAAACCTGCCTGGGTAAACGTTTACATCAACGTTATAGGACATGTATGAAACACTAATTAGTGTTTCTGGAAACGTTCAATGGACTTTTATAGTACTTACTTTTGTTAGTTGGGAAGCCTCCATGATGCATTCAGGAGCCGCACATTATGACAAATTTTACCCGGTAATGGCGGTAACGAAGTTTTCTAGCAGCTGTCATAGTTTTTTTTAATTCAGAGACAAACTAGAGTCGGCCCCAACTATCATATCGTTCGATATCTTACTTACGTGCGACATTTGCCAAATTTGATTGCAAATTGACAATTTATTTCGAACTAAACGTCATCTCGACTGATATTAGAATCGAGGTCAAATCTAATTTTTTTGTTTTTCAGAGATGTTCGAAATTTGAATGAATAATATCATCGAAATTTATTTAATGGTGGTCATAATGTGCGATTCTTGAACGCATCATGGAGGGTTTATGATATTTGGATAGATAAAAGTTATTAAAGTTAGTTTTATTTATAATTATTTTATCGACTTTCATTCGTCTTTACCGTTTTGCAGTCATGTTCAGTAGTGAGTGACGTTATCGCAAAATACGCACCAATAAACTCAAATCGGGCAACGGATCAAATTAGTATTTTAAGTTAGCCTACATTTGACGATTTTAATGAAAAATTGTAATTTTAATTCGACAATCGATCACAAAAACCATAAAAATCTGCAAGAAATGCATTTCGCATTGTTGTGGGATTAACCGGGCTTTTCAGTTATTTTGTAGGGCTTCGACTTAACAAGTGTATATAAAAACCTCATGTAAAAAAAACAGAGAAAAGGAGAAAGATCTAACACAGAGGCATGGGAACCTAACAATTCGAGATGTGAAACCTACCAAGAAAAAAGTGATTTCAAGTAAACAACTCACAATACAAATGTGCAGTAACATAGACGATGATGGACGCCCACTGGGTGAGGTGATACATCGAAACTAGTAACTCGGTGATCTGTAGACCTCGCGAGTTTGATTCAAAATTTCATAACAGTATTTTTTTACGTTTCCAACCATATCTACACCATTTTGATAAACATCGAGGAACTGTTTATCGACCCAACCACAAAATTTCATGAAAATCGTTTAAATATGTGACAATGTGCGCTGGAAATTGGCAAGCAATAGGATCTAGGTCGGTACTCACGGTTGCTGGCAGTCCAGCCACACACTTGTCGAATAGTTCCTCAGGTTTTGTCACGGGCCCGGACTGAGGCTGAATATCACTGATCACCAGGAAGCAGTTCTTGATCACTAGTTTTAGGGAACGTTGCGATCCGCTCGTAAGACGCGCGCGTTCGGCTCAATATCGGGAGCACACTGGTGCAGCGCGCGGCGCGAAGTACCGGGGATGGTAGGGTAGATTTAGTATTGGAAGGAGGAGGGTAGAGGATCCTCACACATTGCCACAATTGATCTCTAGACGAGAACACCGCAAAGCATCTGGATATCCAAACATCCAGACATACGAAAGGATTTTGGAGCCAAGCTAACGGAGACGCTTTACTCGCTTGGTCATATACTATGACCACACTTTCATCCTGATGACGAAATTAGTTAGCGATAAGTAACCATTTCTATGTAAACCAAACAACAACAACCAAACATATCAAACGTACATAAATTGTGTTAAACCGTCATACTTTCTTGTAATTTCTATATTATATTCGTACACTAGTCCTCATTTATATCTTAGAATACACTTTTAATATGTTTTCTTCGAGAACTACGTATAGTTAAGTTCATATTACTGTAATAGTTAAGTACTTATCCTTTAAGAAAAAATGACTGACTGTTGAGTTTCTTTCGGCGTTTCTTCTCAACATTGGTCTCCTCTTGTGAAATGCCGGTAGACTCAGACATGTAAAAGGGCGATTCTCCGGGCCGAGGTATTTTGCTTGACTTCGGTGGTCAATTTTATTTTTCATATTTTTGATTCGTGACTTTAATATATAAAAACGACCTAATTTTAAAAAATATTGGTAGCAAAGGCCCTCTTCTGAACTTAGTGGTTCATAAGATATTTAAGATTTTACAATCACCGAAATCAAAGGCTCAATACTTCAGAGTTTTCGATGTGTAGCTCGCTGAAATGACGACCCTTAGGAATATTTGTAGTGTCAGGCTGTTGAGGCATAATACCCTGATGCACCAGTTCAACGAGATGGGTAAACCATGTGCTAGAATGCCAATGAGATGCCGGTGAAAGCAGCCTAACGAACAGCAACCCACCGAAATTAGTAAACAAAAGAAGCACAGTCAGAACTATGCTGCATTAACAAAATCACGATTATAAGCATTGAAGAACCGATTGAGGGGCATGGCAATATAGAAATAATGTAAAATCAGTTGGTTTTATCGTAAAAATTGATAGCGGTGGCAATTTTTATTGACTTCAGTGGTCAAAAATTACACCGAATCAATGGAAATCAATTCCACCGATTTCAAAATTTAATGTTTTTTATCGATTTAAGGAATACTAAAAGTAATATAGACACGAACAAATTATTATGGACTTACATTCTCCCGGAGATAGTTTATTCACTTATAAAATTGCAGACACACAATCACTGAACAACACAAATTGTTCCACCGAATTCAACAAAACACGTAACCAAATCCACCGAATGACAAACGAACCCACACGAACTCTACCTACAAGCCATTGAGCCGACGTCTACTCTCGGCGGCGGTGAGAACACAACTGAAGCTAGTTGCTTGCGAGCTGCGGGTTTCTAGTATACTTCTTTTAAGGCAGTGCTGACGTGTTTTAAAGTTTACACTGAAATCACTATTTACCCTCGGACGCTCCGAAAAATAGTTTTTATTTAAAATGTTTAGCAGATAAATTATATCTATAGGAACAAAATTATTAATAAACTAATGCTGAATACGGGAACACATTTGAAATCATAGTATCCAGACCCAATATCCAGTTATGATTTTTTATTTCAACAAATCTGGCAAGCGGACGCTCCCAGTGAACGTCAATTTTTGTAATAACTTTTTTTTATTGTCATGTTAATGAATTATCATGAAATGTTTACATAGCTCGCCAGACAAAACAAACCGTTAGGTACTAGCTTGATTTTATTCAGAAATATTCGATGGTAAATTTAACCATTTTCAAGCCCGGACACTTAAAAATGCCACTCCTGAGAAATGCCCAAAAGTGCCCTTGTGACCTACTTGCAGAATAAAGTTCATTATTTCATTAACCTGTCGCTAAACTGTTATCGTAAATGCATCTTGGTACAGGGTGGTGCAAGAGGATGCCGTACAAGTGTCATAGTCATAACTTAAAAATAAATAATGTTGTGCAAGTTACGTTTCTGTATTTTCATGCTATAAATGTTGAATTTATTAAGTAAGTTAATTTGCGATTATTAATATTTCTAGTACTAACCTTGTATCGTAAACCGCAATCCCTTGGGTTTGAAGGTCTGGACTGTAGGATCAGGGACGCTGTACCCGTCGCCAGCGACCACAGCCAACCAGCACAGAGCCAGCGACACTCGTCTGAATATAATTAGCGACATGGTGATACTGAAGCGACTGAATTTTGCCGGCATTGCTGATAACAGAAGCGCAGATGCCCCATCGCATGGGGGGCGGGTGGACTTAATGCCGATTAGGCATTTGGAAATTATTTTTTGAGGATGTCAATTGATTTTATTTTTTGTTGGGATCAAATGTCTATATTGAACTAAGTACTCCTATATTGCTCTAAAACTCAGAAATGACCATCACAGTTCAACATTCCTCAAAGCTCCATACAAATGGTCAGGTAATCGTGACGTTATTATATGTTACTAGCTGTGCCCCGCAGTGATACCCGCTCATCCCATGGGAACACTAAACTCATTCGGGATGAAAAGTACCCTATGTCCTTTCCCGGGTCTCAAACTATCTCCATACCAAATTTCAGTCAGTCGGTTCAGCGGTTTAAGCCTGAAGAGGTAACAGACAAACAGACACACTTTCGCATTTATAATATTAGTATGGATGGGTACCAATATTTGTATAGAGACATTTCTAATTTTCTACCCTAAAAAAGTGCATTTAAGTTCATGGTTGTCATACAATTATTGTTTTGTTAAATTATTAGGATTCTGGAAACAAATTTAATATGAAAACAAAAAAAATGCGTACCTTTGTTTTTTTTTTCTTAGTTTCATGACATACTAGCTGTGCTCCGCGGTGCTACCCGCTCATCCCACGGGAACACTACATTTATTCGGGATGAAAAGTATCCTATGTCCTTTCCCGGGTCTCAAACTATCTCCATACCAAATTTCATCTAAGTCGGTTTCCGCGGTTTAAGCGTGAAGAGGTAACAGATAGACAGACAGACACACTTTCGCATTTATAATATTAGTATGGAGTATGGATTGAGCTACTTTTATTCATATAACTACAGTATGCTGTAGAATTCAACATCAGCCGTCATCCCTATAGAATATTTGTATCTCTGTTATGAGAATTGAGGAGTTTGATAAGAAAGTTAAAGAATGTTTCTCCTCTTATAAAGATGCTTAAATATGTTACTAAAGAAATGTGAAGACTAGTGAAGCATGGCAAGGACAGACTACCAGACACAAATAAGAAGTCATAACTATGTGCCCGGGAACTTCGTCAAATGTGGGTGTATGTTTTTTTTTATTATCTGTGGACGGATAAAGGTTACTGTAAACATAACCGTCTATGGATGGAGCTATCCGTGTACCACAAAAGTTGAAATCGCTCGTTGTGGAGAGTCTTGTCTTGTAGGTTTTTATCGAGCAATCTTTCGGCTGATATGATGGTGATCATCCGTGAGTTAGGCATTAGTACACTCGAGCCCTGTAGTCTAACATAATTGTGACTCTTTGTATCGCGATTATACTACCTGTCACTTTCCTTTCAATACCGTGCGAGCCAGACAGATGACACTGTCGCGCGAAAAGGGAAGTCGCGGCGCGGCAGCCCCGCTGACTGCACTCAACTCGCTCCATAATTCCGTGACGACTCGGAAACCGTTAAAGTCTGCGATACAACACGCAATGGGCGTATTTGGGTAATTACAATAAATTTGTGGGTGCAATTTAAACACTATTATTGTTTGTGAGCCGCCTAATGCTCAGAGCGTGATGGAATGGCCCTTTTGAACGTCGTTAGTGAGGGAATAAACACCCGGAATAGAAAGGTAATTAGGTGAAATGTATCTGTGCGTTTATTTATTCTAAAATTGTTTTAAAACTTGGGTTTTATGCTTATCTTTTTGGTACCACACATTTGTCGGGATCTCTATTTCCGGCCCAAGGACTGAAATCTATTGTCATATATATTCTAGCGGTGTGTCATAGCACAGCAAAATCCCACTAATATTATAAAAACGAATAATGTTTGTGTTTGTTACTTCTTCACGCTGAAACGGACGGATTTGCATGAAAGACTATATAGTCTTTCATATATATATATATATATATCCTAACTTAAATGGCTACTTTTTATCCTGAAAGAAAGTGTGGTTCCCGTAGGATAGTATGCGATTTTAAACGCGAGCGAAGCCAATCAAGCTTAAGGGATACTTGTAGTAAAGTTAAATAGTTAGAGTGCATTTTAGACGATCGCTTTAAAAAATCACAGCATACAGAAATACTCCTCATTTATTTGGAAATTCAACTTATATATAGGTTGCTGGTTTATTTACATCAACGTATAAATGAATTTAATACGCCTAATAATAATCTTACATCCTGTCAAAACAAAGTATGTTTTATATCCATTAGCAAACAAGCATTTTCCATTTATATTAAAGTAATTTAATTTCACACTTTCCGCACTCGTGTAATAACCGAAACGTCAAACAATATTTATGAGCACATTCTGATATTCATTTGTTCAAGAATGATATCAATTTGACAGTTCATTACCGTACTCGCGACAAATATAAGTAGCGTATTTCCAAAACAGTATATGTACTCTAACTGTCCTTCTAATCTTAACCTTATGCATTCAACACCGAAATACATTTTCAAATACCATCTTGATGGAGATAAGCAGAAAGCTAACAGTTACAGCGTATTTAATGTTTCAAAGCAAAGCTTTGCTATTAAATGGCGTATGCGACGTACTAAGTCATGTGCAGTTAAGCCCTTTTGGAATAACATGGCAGTATATTATTTTGTAGCAAATTCGCGTCATTTCTCTGTCACACCTAAGGTGGTAACAGACAGAAGCGTGTTTGAATAGCAATGAAAATAAATAGCACATAATTATCACACCAGTCTATCCCGCAGCTTACCCAAGCAGCACCTAAACTGCATAAGCGCTTACACCTGTATGTTATACCACTAATTTAAGCTGAATAAAATCTGTATTAAACGGTTATGCAATCTTTGTGCTTCTTGGGTATTTAATACTGCTTAATACTGCCTAGTGCCTATCCCTCGGTAACGAATGACCGTAAACTGACAGTCCAGTATGAAAGACAGAACTGACAACTTTAAACACCAAAGTTTGCAACGTAAACATGTTTTATACTCGCAGACTTTAATCTGTCAATTATAATTTCACAGACAAAATCACAATAACGCTTTTAATCTTTTATTTATGCAATAGTTACACAATTAAGGTCTTAAAATCTCGTACCTTACTTAGGCCACTCGGCAAGCCTCGTGACCTAAACGCGGAACTCGGCTTTAAGAACCTCCATTGTGCAACGATTGCATAAAATACTATTTAAACGATGTCACTTAAACTTGATAAACGTGTATAATTTTGAAAACTTTTGGTTTACTAGCGAACCGTCCTGATAAATTATGCATGTTATACATATAAACCTTCCTCTTGAATCACTATCTATTGAAAAAAACCGCATCAAAATCCGTTGCGTAGTTTTAAAGATCTAAGCATACATAGGGACACACAGACAGCAGGAAGCGACTTCGTTTCATACTATGTAGTGACTATAATATCATCTGGCCAGGGGTCTAGTGAAATCGGGGCTCAGTTTTATTGCACAACTGGCTTGAAGCCGTACATTCTAACCATTTTTACGACGGTTATCGAAACGTCGCCGAGAAACACAGTAACCTACATAACGTTTAGTTGAAACCAGCAACAATATACTATAATAAATAAAATTATTGCCCTAAAAATTAGTTTTCTATGGAGAGCGGTAATTATTGAAAGAGGAATCTGCGTGATGCAGGATTTGTTTGCCTCCGGCAGGCAATTACAAATACGACATACCTGCGAGGCATATGCCAGGGATACAGATGATACCGGGCACACAACAATAGTTATAGTACGTACTACTTTTAATTTTAACTTGACTAAGACAAAGGTAAAAAGCTGACTTTTTCTTCTCCTCAAAATTAAATAAAACAAACGCTAATCAAGTTCTTTCTCTGTTTCAGGTAAGCCCATGAGCTGATTCCACACTCCGCATAATCAAACATGCAAGTATGGGTTTTCAAGCTTCTCCCCATCTAGGTTTAAAATTACCAACGAAAACGCAATATATCAGCACTCATTAAAAGAAAACACCTAAAGTGCAATTCTAACTGTTCGTATACTAGACTACATCACACTAGGAAAGCAACAGTCTATAGGCGAAGCGCTAACGGCGCTTACCATCCGCCGCGCGCCCTACCTAGGTTGCTGTCAGCGTAAAAGCCAAACAGCGCCAGGTAAAAGCCGTCATATCAACCTGAGACGTTTCTCGTGTGGCACAAATACAAGAATGCAGCGGAAAATGCTGAAAAACATGCGAACTAATCAAAAATTTTACAACATTTTTAGGGACCAAATAGATTAGTTTCACTGGAAAAGGCGTCCTCAGTTCTAAATTCGGCTATATCATTTGCATCAAGTCCACAATAGGCTAAACCCACCCTACCTAGGTTGCTGTCAGCGTAAAAGCCAAACAGCGCCAGGTAAAAGCCGTCATATCAACCTGAGACGTTTCTCGTGTGGCACAAATACAAGAATGCAGCGGAAAATGCTGAAAAACATGCGAACTAATCAAAAATTTTACAACATTTTTAGGGACCAAATAGATTAGTTTCACTGGAAAAGGCGTCCTCAGTTCTAAATTCGGCTATATCATTTGCATCAAGTCCACAATAGGCTAAACCCACCCTACCTAGGTTGTTGTCAGCGTAAAAGCCAAACAGCGCCGGGTAAAAGTCATCATATCAACCTGAGACGTTTCTCGTGTGGCCCAAAAACAAGAGTGCAGCGATAATGCGAAAAACATACGAACCAATCAAAAGTCATTTTAGAGACCAGATAGATTCGTGTTTCACTAGGAAAAGGCGTCCTCAGTCCTAAAGCCGGCTCTATCATTTGCATCAAGTCCACTAGGCGAAACGCTGCACGCCCTACCTAAGTTTCAGTTAGTGTAAAAGCTAAACAGCGCCGGGTAAAAGCCGTCATATCAACCTGAGACGCTTCTCGTGTGGCCCAAAAACAAAAGTGTAGCGGAAACCCGATGAGATGTCTTTGTACTTTTTATTCATTAATTAAATAGGCTGCTAGGCAAAATTCTCCACTTTTCTTCCCAACTAGAAGATAATATACAAATCGATTATAGGGATTTAGATTTTATTGGAAACCTCATCTCTTCTTCGCTTTTGCAGTCCAGAATAGGTAAACCATTAATGCCAACCGTTGAGCGCCCTACCTAGGTCGCCGTCAGCGACGTCAGCTTACAAACCAAACGACGTAGTGACGACGACATTTGGTCGTTCGTTGCGCGGCATACCTAGGTAGCGCGACGGCGACAGCACTTGATAAAGGTCATCCTACTACCTGAGACCATAATGTAACGCCCCTTCTCCTGCTAGGCGCCTTGTGAAGTTATTATTGTCATCAAAGACCGTAAAGGCGCCCCAACCCAATTTGACCCCCCTTGCCTGGCCGATAAGCATTAATACGAAATGCGATTCAACGCTGGACGCTTATGCCTTGAACCATGCCCCATTGCTTTGTATAAGTAAAATTCGATTGACATGTCATCGAGCCGCTTTCGCCGCCTTTTTATGTTTTTGCAAATGTCATCTTTATAGGACGCCAGGAGGGCTTTTGTGGGGAAGTAAAGAGTTTATGTAAGTGGGTGGGAACCGAATTAATTTAGTTTGATGCCTTTCTGAAGAACGATTTGAATTTTATCGTCTTTTGTTTTCCGTATGTGACGTATTTTCTTTTTAAGATTCCGCGACGAAAAACCCCTTGACATTTTGACGGGTTTACGAGTATCTAGGTATACAGGGGAGTATACAGGGTGATCAATCCAAATGGGTCAGTAGGGAGAAAATGAAAACAATAAGAGATAGGGAAATCTGTTCTTAGGACCCATGGAGTCGATTTTAGATTTAATACAAACTGCATTCAATTTTGAAGCCAGACGGAGATTTTAGTGCTATAATCTGACATTTATAAAAAAATATTAATTTAGCGTTAACTGCCATAGCGTAATTAATTTTTGAAATTTTTTTGAGCAGCAATGTATGGCGTAGTTAGCTAAGACCCCGTAAAGTTAGTGGTTATATCCAATATACACGCTGTATACACTACCAGGTATCTATCGCAAATTCAAAGTTAAAATACAATACACTACTACATATAATGATAACAATGACTGCCATTTACGTGATACAAATACAATAGGTACCATATTGTGACTGCAGTGAAAATGACTTATTTATTACACATAAAATAATAAAGAATATAATCAACTACTTGCCACTATTTTTTATTATTTAAACAAAAACCTCTCATTGATCATCAAACTCAAATTTATAAGACATTATTATAATATCTCATAATTTTTTTAATGTTGGTACACACCACAATTTATATAATATTAAACAATGATACAAACATTGAAATTTATCTTTGTGCTTTAATCTTTGTATCAATGCTTTAATTCCAAAATGTTGACCTAAATCTCAGTTTTTCTAATTCAAGCTATTAAATAGTATTATTACTGTAACTTGTCAGTCCTGACTTAGATTAGGGCCTAACCGTTTAGTTTAGAACATCGTAGCAAAACAAATTGCCATGTCTAGGTACATTAACAAGTAAGAACAGTCTAGAGAGTTGCCTATCTGACGCTGACACTCATTCTGAAGTAACCTAAGGCCATACAAGTTCGCTCGTACATTAATTTAGGTAAAATTAGTATCTAAGTAGGTACTAACATCACATAGGTCTCGTCTGGTTTGCTTAATGGTCAAAACATTGTTGGAAAATTATGATGACATAACTAAGTGTATATTTAGGATAGATTAGCTTAGTCAGGTGCAAACTTAACTTAACTCTGCCAGTTAAGATGGGATAAGTGTTTGTACGGAACCCTCGGTGCGCGAGTCCGACTCGCACTTGGACGGTTTTCTTGTGAAAACCAATACATGGAACCTACTGCAATTAGTACACTAAGATCACAACTCTTAAATATTAAATGCTGTTAACGCATTTTAAAGTCCTATTCAGTTCATTGTAGGTACCTTATGTAACCAGTAATAACTGTTAAGACTAAGCTTTATTTCAAAAAGATTAAAGAAGTTTCCGACTAACGATCACAGAAACTCAAGAGTCATCGCGATTTCAGTGACTAGCAGACGTTTGAAATGTCAGCATCCAATTATATGCGCTTCATTTCAGCACCTAAATAAGAAGGAAATTTCCAACTTTTGAATTTTAACTTAAAACATATAGCTGGATAGAAAGATGTAGATTTAGAGGCAAACCTTACTGGTGGACCGATGTTTACGGGTAGGGCTATCTCGCGCGACAAGAATCGCGAAGCAAAGTTGTGCTAGATGGGCAGCAAGCTTCATCTTCAAGTAGTCACTTGCCATCACGTGTTACTGAAGTCAATCGCAGGTTAATTGAAAAAAAAAAACGTAAACTATGTCAAAACCAGGGCGAAGTAGAGAAAGGAAACCTGAGACCATATAGGATAAGGGCAAGGATAGGAAGAGAGAGAGAAATTCCCTGGTTAAAATAGTAAAGGTAGTCTCGTGCACTTTGAGAAAACCATCCTCAAAGGCAAACACACATGGATGCACCATCATTCTCGTAATTCCGGTAAACTTATCTCGTATTTGTACGCTTTGAGCAAATCCGTCCCGTAGTCCGGTGTGTGGGCGCTTTACATTATGAATGTCCGTTCAGGTGGCCTCGACGTTTAGGCAAAGTTCGCTACATTTTGTAATTATTCGGATTACTACACCTAATTTTAATTCTGTAATGCGTTAGGATTATAGCGTGAAGCCAGATGAGCGTAATTTGAGTCGCGTAATTTCGGTCGCGCCGTACATCATGTCACGTGATCACGTCACACTAAGTATGGCGCGACCGAAATTACGGGACTCAAATTACGTTCGTCTGGCTTCACCCTTTAGCACAACTTTGGTTCGCGACTCTTGTCGCGCGACATAGTTTCACCCGTCACTCTCTCACAGTACTGTACAGAAAGAAATAGGTAGTATATCTCGTGCGAGAAAGAGTCACGAGTCACAGTTGCACTTGATGGGCCGACTATTGTTTATGCCGACTAGCCAACTAATCGGTGAAAAAATTGCTGATCAATGCCGATCATGCTTGTACCAGAAAAAGAAATCACAAATTTTTACAGCAGTTGTATGTTTCTACGAGACCGGGTTTGTTAACAAAAATATTGTAAAGAGCATCAAAATATCGAGAATTCTATAAAGATTTTGAAATAAACTAAATTACCTTATATAAATTCAAAACAAAAAACTAAAACAAAATAGCAATACCATTGTGGGACATAGGTTTCTTAGGACGTAATTATTTACAAAAAAAGTAGACTGGATAGAGATTTAGGCTATATAGGGAGAGATTGCTTTCATATTTAAGTATCTATTTCATGGTAAAAAATATATCCTTGAAGGAGCGTATTCCGACTGGTCCTTCGAACCGGATGAGTGCAAGGTACGATCAACTTAACCATTTACAGTGTAAGAGTTTCTTTAAAGGGACGTACGTGTACGACTGGTATTGCATGTTTAAAAGCTACCATAGCTGCAGTTTTTTACCACCAAAGATATCCTGCTTGATAACGTTGCTAATTAGGTTTATTATCCCGCTGCCATAAAATTGATCATTAACAACGTACAGTCATTGTTCCTTATTTAAGTTTCTACATTTCTAGCTATGGGTTTTCAACCGACTTCGAAAAAGAAGTTCTGAAATCGATGCTTATAGAACCGATTTTAATGTTTCTCTTTGAAAGCTTTACCCTCGAATGGTCCCGATCTTGACAGAATTGATCCATTATTGATAATATGTTAAGAAACATAGAGAAAATGCCACACTCAAAATTTATCATAGAGAAAAATATCTAAAACAATCAGCATTTTTGAACGGATAAGGAGCCTTGCAACCGTATTAAGCACGCGTTCAATAGCGTGTGCCATAAATGCATCAAAATCGCGCAACAAACGCGCAACTATCGCTTTATCACAGCACGTGTAGCGCGGTCGTTAAATTGAAATGCACAGTCAGCCCAGCGTGATTGACGAGGCCGGCGGTAAGCAAATACGACGAGTGTGCTTGTTGTGGACGACTGTGGTACGACACGATCACGGTACGACACGACCAGGGTGCGACACGACCGCGATAATATGAGAACCAATGTTGTCAACGGTCCTATATTGGGTTGCATAAAATGTATACTCATATTTGTCATAATTATCGTAGCCGTCGTTTTTACTTTTCTCTGAAATAGATAATTTTTCAGGATTGTTATAAAACAAATATCTTTTGCGGTATTTCCGGACCGATACGACCTTCAAACCTTCAAGAAAAGAGCGTACTCCCACCTGAAAGGCCGGCCACGCACTTATGAAACCGCTAGACTATGAAGTGCTATGTTTTCCAACTGTATGTCTTCAACGGATGATCAAACCAAGTCCGCTCAACGCTCAACACCAAACTGCACGATGCACTTCACTTCACGATGCAAGGGACACAGGTAGCGGAAACTTATCAAGGAGAAAAAACTTCTGCATCCGGAGATCACGACACTCAGTAATGAGGAACACGACGCGAGGAGGAGGAGGATGTATAACACATTTAGGTACATTTAGGTCATCCATTGCGTCTAGGTTTGCCTAATGCTCGCCAACGCCGAATGTTTCTGAGCAGGATATCGAAAATGTCTTCTCCGCTTTCAGTAAACTTAGACTTGACATATATAGGGCGTACCGTGCTTAAAGAGAACCTACGTATATTTTTTAGGGTTCCGTACCTCAAAAAGAAAAAGCGGAACCCTTATAAGATCACTTGTCCGTCCGTCAGACTGTCTGTCAAGACCCTTTATCTCGGGAACGCGTGAAGATATGGAGTTGAAATGAAAACCATATACTCAAATTTACAGTCCCTTGAAGCTGTGAAAAATTCAATCTTCTAAGTTAACGTAAAAAAAAGATACCGCCGATTATGGCGATTATGGAATCAACAATATGTAGGGTAGCTTCCGTTGACCTAGAACTATGAAATTTGTCAACCAACACCATTGTATACTACAATAGTAATATACTCGCACTTGACCCACTTTTTTTTGTTTGGATATATTTGAATGTCGAGCTACCCTTGTATCAAAACTGTTCCCGTGATGAAAACTAATGACTGAAGTTTTGGTTTCTGCCAGTTTTGGACAAAATACTAGTTTCATTCAAGTATTTTGCGTTTGGCTTTGGTATCTTGGCGCATGTTCTTGATACTTTATAGGTTTTATTGTCTATTTTATTCAACTGAAACCTATGGCCTCTTCAAAATTGCCCAAGGTAAACTGACATTCGTAATATTCGTATTAGTTTCTTTTCAGCTGAAACTAAATCAAAGGGTTAATCTAACAATAGTGAAACCAACAAACAAACACGCGAATGGAGAGAGACCGCTGTATCAGTTCATTAAAAACTTTCCATTACATTTACACTCATCCAAAACGTCCTCAAAAACGTTTGATTTAAAATTCCAGCCACCATGAATTCCCAAAATAAGCGGGACAGTCCCGTACCGTCGGATGTAAAGGCAGCACACGAGTTATTAAATTCGCACGCGCGTCACTAATTATCGGCCGCCTCCGCCGTCTATTTATCAGAAAACGAAACAAAGCCAGTGGTAAACGTAAATCATTATTCCTAATAAAAGGTTCGGATGACTTGTGTGTTTGGTTTTGTGCGGTATTGGAAGGTTTTGTTTGTTAATTTGGCCCTTTAATCTGATGAGTCAAGTTTATTTCAGTGTAGGTACACACCGCTGCTTATTTTAGATGTTCTATTGTTTTTCTGATGATGACCAATTCATTAAAGAGCTTATTAAGATGCGTGTCTTGATTATTTCGAATTGTTCTTAGGTGTAACTTAAATCCTCCCCCTTTGCTCATCAGTGGACACAATTATAGACTAGGCAAAATTATAATAATATTTACTTAAATAAATTGATCTTTAAATGGATCTAAGCATTAAAAATGTAACGACTAACGACTCATCTTGAGTTCTCGAGTTATCAAGACACTTACAACAAAGAAAATGGAGTTAGTGGTAAGATATTTTATTGGAACAATTCTCAGTACCTCTAGACGTCATTTTATGAAACCACACTACCTACTCTAGAAACTGAAGTGGATACTTGTTCAAATAAAACGTTACACTGCTACTATTACTAAAATATATTTTACGATGCGAATACGAGTATACTTGTAGTTCAAGAACACTCAAATTCTTTAATAAGAGTATATTTTATTCAAAAATGAATACAAAGTCGAATACTAAAATTTCGCCTGTAAAACGTGTTATTTACTTACAATCCACAAATACTGTGAATCCGTCCTAAATTAATAGGCTAGGTTAGTTCGGTTAGTCAACTTTGTTAATAATGTATCCACTAAAACGTACACTTTATCCTCCGCGCTCAAAATTGCGGGCCAAATAAAACTATCAAGGGTGGGTAGGTATTTATTCTATGACCTAAGTCCCGATTTCCATATGCATGAGTGCCAGACGGCTATACTCAACTCCATCATCACATTTCGCACTCTGATCCCTCGGTGTAGGGCTCTTTATCGCTTGATCGAATTCTCGAGAGTCCATTTGACTAGTACATATTAGTAAAAGTTCCCAACTTCCCGATGTCGGGTTGCCATAAGTTGGGGTTTAGAGGGACAGTTTAACACACAATTGGCTGATTAAAACTGAGTTAAGTTTGGCATTCTGTCACATGTTCAGTTAAGTTGAGTTTAGTAATTAGTAGTAAATAAAGCGGACGCCAGTTTCAAACTAGAGACGGAAAGTGTGCATTAATCAAAGTTGTTTGTTGTTCATAATTAATGGGATGTCAACAATGGCTCCTACTTGCCTAAATAACAGCCTATTTCAGATTAAAAAATTTCAATCCATATTTTTGTTAGTAGGTGCACAGGTTACATTCGTTAGTAAACAATTTTATCCAGAAGTATAAACTACAAAGCTAACCTATAGTAATATTTTCCGGGTGAAACCACTAGAGTAACAAGTATATGTTTTCACCCAGAAATTCAGGATAGGGTTGTCCCATCTCTCGGCAATGGCCTCCAGGAGGCCGTTGGCGCTGTTCCACACTCTGTGCATCAGGGAAGCGACTCGTTTACGAATTATGGTATAAAAACAATCCGTCCGAGCCTCCGCAAACATCCCTGACGCACTGTAATGTTTCCTCAACCCCATCAGCACCCTGAAGGCATTGTTATATTGGACTCTGAGAGCCCGGTATGACTTCTGCTTATATCTGATATAAGCAGAAGATTATGATTGTTCTTATGATCTTAGATTTAGCAAAATTTTGCATAGATGTGTCGTTTTCACTTTACAATTCTATAAAATGAATGATTCAAAATTGAAAAAAAAACTTTTTTTTTCTCTAGATTGGCAAGTGTTTTAAATCAGTAGACAAACACAAATTCCAGAAGAGTAAATAGTATACAATTTATTTGCTTACTTTTGCTGCTATCGAACATGCTGCATGGACAATGTAACTGACGAATCTATCTCTTCATGAATGCAATTGGCATTGTAAGACTGAAAATGAATTACAGTTATACAAATCACAATAAATCTTCATAATGTTGATACATAAGTATAATTATAATTAATAATATATGAACTCGCACATTTATAACGCCTCCAAAATTAAACGCGATTAATTTAATATCGCACATTTATAACGTCTCAGACACCCCTCTTTTACGTCGTGAAAAAGTAAATCCTTGTCCCGCATTCATCTTAACAGAAAAGAAAAAGAATATACAAAGGTATTAAAAATATAAACTTGATATGTTGATTGAAGAAGTACGTGATCTTCAAGGTTGATTATTAAATATAATTAATTTAAAATTACACATTTATAACCATAGGTCGGACTAATTATAGCAAAACAGACAGAGTTAAGAAAAAAAATAAGAAAATACTCACAAACTTTTGGCCAGAATTGGGTTAAAAATATTAGCGACCCGCCTCGGATGATTCCATGCTGATAGATTATGCATGTATTATACTGTATATAACCCTTCCTCTTGAATCACTATATCTATTAAAAAACAACGCATCATAATCCGTTGCCTAGTTTTAAAGATCTATGCATACATAGGGACAGACAGACAGACAGCAGGAAGCGACTTTGCTTTATACTATGTAGTGATATTTATATTTACAAAAGGAAACCCAATATTGGCCAAAAGTTTGCATTTCCGTTATTTTTTTTTCTTAAATCGTTTTGCTATGATTACTCCGAGCTATGTTTATAACATCTCCCTACTTCAAACCCTCTTTTTACGCCGTTAAAAAGTAAAACCGTGTCCCGCATTCATCTCGCGCGTGGCCACCCCACTTCTCACTATCCGAAATAAAATATTTATACCGTCGGAGCGCAGTTTTTCTCTTTGATTCAGTGGTTTTATTGGCGGCCGCGGTAATAGATGGGTTTGGGGCGGTAGCTATAAATAAAATTAGTCACAATTGATGCTTTTAAGCTGATTCTATCATAACATTGATAAGCTGGAGTGGTTTTTTGAGGGATTCCGTTACCTCACATTGCGTTATTGGAGCATTTATGTTGGGTCGGCGAAAAACCGAACTATCTCTACGATAGAACTTTTTGAGCTAAGAAATATTTTGGAAATGTTTATATGGATTTTTTTAACCCTTATAATTTTTTATTTAAACTAGGTTTTATTCTCCAGCTTTTTATTTGGTAATTTTCGACCTCTTATGCTTTTATTTTACGTAACTGTGAACTGCTCCACGTAAAACAGTTGTGTTTTAATGCTTTCACGCACAGCACGTGACGTCAATAGGCGTGAAGCCCTCGTGACGCAACACAACGTCCGTGGACGGGTATTATCTTCGCAAAACTGCCACTCCATCTACAGCCAAAAAAATCTCATAGGTAGTTTCTTATATAAAGGCAAATGCTTTGGGCCATTTTCGGCTAGAATTTTTTTGTATGAGTTTTGTCTATGCTGCATTGCCGCAGCATACAATTTTCAAAATGGTCCTATCCGTGAACGTTTTATATGACTTAGAGATTTTCGCTCAGATTGGTTTATAAAATAAAGATACCAACAACAACACTATATTATGGGTAACCATACCACGTGTATGCTTTACTAAAAACCATAACGACCCATTATTATTATACCGTAAATTTGTCATTTGGCACAGCGGAGATGTTCAAACAACCACCTTATTCTATTGAAATAAAGCTTAAAATAAAACCGTGGGCGACTGTACAGATTAACAAAGTGATTAATACAGACACAGCTTCCCAATAAAAATGACAAATATGCCCATTTCTTAAACACATCCGAATTTTAACTCTCTGCTTTTTACATTAAGAATGATAGATTTTTTTGGAAAGGATTTAAGTAATGGGATGTTTCCTACACATGTTGCGACTGTTGCGAGCGATTAAGGAAGTTTATGTCTATATTTAGTAGAAAAAATGGCCGAGTACGAGCCCTTGAAGGGTTCTGTAGACAATCAATATCAATAACCTAAATTACAAATTTTGAAAACCTCGACATTAGTAGCTGGTCATCATGAGACCCTTACGTAAGTGGTTAAAAATGCTGCTGAAACTGAACATAACCACAAAATTTTGAATTTTTAGCTCTTATTGGCTGAGATGCCGTAACTTGTTTAAGGCCGAACTTGTGACTCCTCTGGTGTTGCATTGCAGGTGTCTATGGGGGACGGTAATCGCCTTCCATCAGGCGATCTGTTTGCTCGTTTGCCCCCTATGACATAAAAAAACTTTTTCCAATGAAAGCTGAATTTCTTGGAAACTGCTGCTCCACAAAGCACATTGTATTAATAAAACTTCATTTTGTAAAGACACCTCACGGGCACTTTAGCGAGTATAACGTACCTACTCTACTTTCAATGTTAGAATTAGAACTTCTTATAAGTAACATAACATTAAATTTCACGATTGCAAAGACCCGTTCCTAAGGAACCCTCAGGAATAAATAGAAGCTTGAACAAATACGCGACGGTTTCATATTGGTTTTGTTTTGTTACATAATTAGAGGGTTTCCATTAAATTATCACTTACGGTCTCATTTGTGAACGGTATTAGTTTTTTGTTTCACGATGAGGGAATATTTCCTGTTTAATAGTTGTATGGAGACACTTTATATTGTTTATTTATTTATTTAAAGCGAAGAATCAACTGTACTACGTTATTGTTTTTCTTCATTCTACGCTTGCATTAGGTTCTTTAATCTTTATCATCTTTAGGTATAATCCTACGCAATAGTTTTAATTTAAAAATAAAATGTTCCATGTTAAGTTCCTATATGTGTGTGTTTAATAAATAAGAGCGTTATAGTTATAGCAAGAAGTACTTAAATGTAGAAACGAAGACACGGTTAACTACACACTTATACATAGATCTTGACACGTTGTACCTATTAAAGTTTATTTAGTTTACAAATGTACAGTTATAGGTGCCTTCGTTTGTACTGCTTTTTGTTTAATACTTTTTTATAATTTATCTTGTTGGTTCTTTATTTCATTCTGTTTTTGTCTAATATGGAACAAAACTATAATATATAATAGTATAAAAAAAGGTCAACTGGAAGAAATCCCTTATAGGGATAAGTTCGACTTTGTACCTGTGTTATTCGTAGTATATGTATTTTTAACTGTTTTTATGTACTATAAAGTCTTTACTTACTTACTTAGGTACTAAAAAATTACAGGTTTTGTTCATTTACAAATAACGATGAGTCGGAAACTGTGAAAATATGTACCTACTTCAAAATGGTAGATGTGCAACTATACTGTACAATAAGAATAGCAATACTCAGTTCACAAAGCAAGGCCCCAATACGAAATACGATTCGCGTCACTATCAATACAAATTCCAAAATCGCTGAAAATTAATGAAGCTCCGCAAACGTACAGACACTCCCAAAAGGATCTCAGAATCCAGCTCGCACAGTCCAAATTCCAGCCTCAGCTATCCAATAAACATATCCATCAATCGATGCCCGACTCTAACAAGAATCAAATTAACAATTTATCAAGTTGTCACATGTCCAGTGGGCGTGCGGGGTAAATCGGATTGTACGCGGTTGTAATAAGAGCGGGCGGGTTGGACACGGGGTAAGGTGGCGGTGTTGTGGCAGCGGTCGGCGTGTGGGTTCTGGGAGGGTTAAAATGTTTTCCGTGTTGACTGGCCGGGCATCACCTGGCCGCAGTGCAGCGGACACAGGTAACAGTAGCACTGTTGGAACAGCACTTATTTCAAACTGTTTTCTTCTTGTGCCTTATCCTAATGAGTGTGTAAATGAAAAGTTGTGTCTGTTTATTGCTTCTTCTCGGTATGGTAGTAGTATATTTGATACCGAACTCAGCGGTTTCCCCTAAAATCTCTTGCTCTTACCCCATTTATCGTGGGTGCAGAATGTTTGTCTCGTCCATGATAATACGGTGAATAGAGACTAAAGTACTATGTGTGACCTTACAAACGGTCCGGTAGTTTTGAATTTTTGATATGTTGTCTAGGATGATTAGTCAGTGTTTAAAATGCAAAATGCACAATTCCCCCCCCTCCGCGCCCGCCGCCATATTGAAAAAACCGGCACTTTCTTCATATTTTTGCTCATATCTTCCTTTAGGAGCATTTTAGCTAGAAGAAAGCTTCGACAATGTTATAGAGAGTTAAATTTACTACATTTTCCATTTTATATTGTTTTTCTAGGACAGATAGTTACGGAGATATCTACATTTAAAAAAACGTAAAAAATCCCAATTTCCTACTGAAAAACAAACTTCTGGATTATATCTTCGTTTAGAAGCATTTTAGCTACAACAAAGCTTGGGCAATGTTGTAGAGAATTAAATTTACTATAATTTACACTTCAAATTTTGTTTCAAGGACGGTTAGTTACGGAGATATGCACATTTAAAAAACAGGAAAAGTCGAATTTTCCGAAAATTTCTGAAAATTCTTGATTTAGAACGCTGTCATTCAGTTAGGGACTAGTCTAGGACAAATTAAAACATGTAGGAAATATAATTGCTTATAAAACTCATGTCCATTTTTACATACATTTTCGGAAAATGTAACTTTATTTTTTACATATCTCCGTAATTATCTGTTCTAGAAACAAAATTTGAAATGTAAATTATAGTAAATTTAATTCTCTACAAAATTGCCCAAGCACTGTTCTAGCTAAAATGCTCCTAAACGAAGATATAATCCAGAAGTTTGTTTTTGGGTTGAAAATTGCAATTTCTTAAGTTTTTTTAAATGTGCATATCTCCGTAACTATCTGTCCTAGAAACAAAATATAAAATGGAAAATGTAGTAAATTTAACTCTCTATAACATTGTCGAAGCTTTTTTCTAGCTAAAATGCTCCTAAAGGAAGATATGAGCAAAAATATGAAGAAAGTGCCGGTTTTTTCAATATGGCGGCGGGCGCGGAGGGGGGGGGAATTGTGCATTTTGCATTTTAAACACTGACTAACCATCCTAGACAACATATCAAAAATTCAAAACTACCGGACCGTTTGTAAGGTCAAAATCCTTTATTCACTGAATTATGATTCCCTTTTAATTTTTATATGTACATATAATTTTTCACACAATCCATCCATCTTCCTCTTCTATATCCCTCCGTCCTTAGAATAAAAACGCCTAGAACGAGAGTCTTCATAGACCAGATTAGCGAAAGATGAAGCCGCTTTTGGTATTATGTGTGCGTGTCTACGAAGCAATTATAGAAGAGTTTTGCTTGTTATATTGACGTTTTGACAGATGGGCACACAGACGAAATTAAGCCCGTGACGGGCAAAACTAAAACTGGCTTTACTTTCAAGCGCTGACTAGGTTTCTAGACATACTTATTATATGTATAGTAAGTACTTGCAAATAACGCATCAGTACTTTTAGAACAGGCTGTTTCTCTTAGACAGTCATACTAAAGTCTTCTCTCTCTGTCGTCATTTACTTGTAAGCGTCTTCAATACCAGTTTCTGACATTACTACACAGTGTTGTTTCCTCTTCTGTCATCTATTTTATTTACCCATACGAAATATTTATGTATGCTTCTATTGCTCCGGTTCTGCTGTTACTTTCTCCACTGCACATGAAATTCGATGTACTCGTATTTCACTGTCCGACAATTTTAGAATTATTTTCGCACTGCCAAAGTTCACGTCTAAATGATTAGGTGTATCACTATTTATTTAATCGTATGGCATAATTGAGTCGCTTTACATGTTGATTACAAATTAATATCTAAGTTTTTCACCCATTGGGTTGCGTCTTCGCTTAGATTCGATAGTAAGTCCAGAGGATTCCCGGTGAACTTGCGTTTTGGGCAATCGTGGATTATGTGATGGATGGACTGGGTAGGCACAGTCCCAGGCAGGAGTAATATCTGGCCAGCCACACCTAAACAAGAATTCGCCACATCGACTGTGCTGGGTGCGGAGTCTATTTAATTGGCACCATTTTCGTCTCGGGGCCGAGAAGCCCTGGGGTCTTTGGGTGGGTTTGTAGTTAGTGTGGGCACCCCTAGGCAGGTTAGAAACCCATTCTTCTTTCCAGTTGTCCTTGATGTTGAAATTATGTGCCATTAAATCCTGTGCGGTCACGTACGGCGGGTGTCTGGATTTCAAGCGGTGCTTTGGAGGACACATAAATTCTGGGTGGGCTGGCTCTCACTGATCAACCTTATTTCAATCGGTTAAGTACACTGTTAAGCACGCATGTCAGCTCTGTTAGTAATTGACGCCTGTAAATTGTGATCATACAGGAGTGTCATTCTGATTGGTATGAGTTCGAAACTTATCGGGCCGTTCCTGACAATTACACGTGAGTGAAAACCGCCGAACACATAAGAGGCCTTATTCCTTTTAAAATGCTGATTGTTTTAGACATTTTTCTCTATGATCAAACATGTTTCTTAACGTATTACTGATGTTACTACCTAGAACCGGTCTATTGGGATTTATTGGTATATATTTGTAACCTACAATTTGAATTTTTCATTGATAACTTTTGTTTCAAAAACTACTCGAAATTTACAAAATTCACGCGGAAAATTAGTTTTTTCAACTTATTTTCGACTACACGAAATGTAAGCATGAACTAGCTATGTTACTACCTAGAACTCGGGGAAATAGAGTATTCACTTCAAAAAGTTGGTGGAAATTATCAATATATTTCTCATAATATGAAAAAAATCTTTTTTAAAAGGAATAAGGCCTCATAATCACGACGGTTTATCTGTAGTCTCCACAGCGGTCGTATCAGTCAACGTATCCGCTCGTCTACAACCACATGTGTAAACATGTTCGGTCATCTCACGTCACCAGGGACATGGGGCAAGACAGAATCATCTCAAACCGCTATAATACGATGAGCTACTAAACTACGACAAGACAGTCTAGTCCAGTACTCAAGTCAGTACCTAGGTACAGGCCATAAACAGCCTATGCATCATCGAGTTTAGGGTGTCCTCTTCCTACTTTGCCTTCCGCGGTTGCTCGGACAAAATCGGGCGCGTTCAACTAGGAGTCCTAAATAATACACGTGGCACTTTTTAAGTTGCATCGCTTGACAGAAATCTTGGCACAATTATAACTAAACTAAGAATATTTAAAACAATAATATTATTACAAAACGGTGTAAGCTCATGTGAAAATTGTCAAAAACGGCCCGACATGTTTCGAACTCGTATGGAGCTCTTCATCAGGTACACTACAATACTCCGAAGTTTCATTTGTCAGAATGCATCATCACTTCGAATTTTCATAATTCTGAAAACCATGTTCTGATAAAATATTTAGATATCCGTGCTGCTGTAGTATCAGGGATGATACGGTTGTGAATGTTAATATTTAGAACAACATTTTTATTTTTATATCTAGAAGTAATCTCACTAAAATTCCTGGTCTTATAGAATGGAGCCGAGTTGTTTCTCTGTAAATGCGACATTTGCGTGGCGGGGCCTGCATTTTGTATTCTGCATTACTTTAATAGTGGAATGAGCTATAAATATAAGAAAGTGTGTATAAGCAGAAGACACTTTAACAGTCAGCATCTAAAATAGTTGACAGTTTTAGTATGCAATATGGCATTCGACTATAGTGAAAATTAATTAAGTCATTGAAACCACTAAAAGTAAATTAAAAAATACACGGAACCAAATAAACTACCACTTTTTAATTGGACAAAAACTAAAAAAAAGACGTGTTATGTCTACTTATACTCACTGATTTTATGACGTCACCAGTATCTTCGTAGAAGCTTCATACTAGCAAATCGTTTTTGACAATTCATAAAGAGTAGCTGATTTGAGCTGTCATCAAATACTGTATTTAACAAATGCCAGTAGTATCAGCCACACACATCACACAAACATTGAACCTCACTTGCTTTAACAAGTTACTGTCATCCCTTTTCCGCTCTTTTTAGGGTTCCGTAGTCAACTAGGAACCCTTATATTTTCGCCATGTCCGTCTGTCTGTCTGTCTGTCTGTCTGTCTGTCTGTCTGTCCGTCCGCGGCTTAGCTCCGTGATCATTAGTACTAGAAAGCTGAAATTTTGTATGAGTATGTGTATGTATCATGCCGACAAAACGGTAAAATAAAAACTAAATTATTTTTTTTCGGGTACCTCCCGTACCTTTCCAACACTAGTGTGCGGGGTGTCGTTGAATAGGTCTTTTAAAAATAATAGGGGTCTCCCAACATTATTTTTTGATGAAATTTGCAGTTTTGTCAATATTCGCTCCGAAAATAAAAAAAATAGTGTCCCCCTCCCTCTAACTTTACAACCAGGGTGTTGCGGACAGCTTTACGTATCTAGTTTAAGTTTTAAATAGATAAATAAATAATATATTTCTTGCGAACGGCTAGGCAAAACTAGGCTAATAAATAAATGATATATTCCTTATTTTACCTCATGCCCTTAAAAAGCGGCCATAATATGTGTGTATACCACTTATTTTCCTAAAACATTACTTGTAAGAGAGCTCCCAAAATATAACTAACTATGATAGTTAAAAAAGACCACGGCATCTGAGAGTAAACAAGTGTGACTCATCCTGGTAACTTTCCACTCGCAGCGCGAGACAAAGGAGTCATGTTTGTTTACGTTAGATGTAAAAATTAAGGATAAAATTTAGAATGTCCTGAAACTTTGTATTAATGTTCCTCATGAACGTATAAGTATAATCGCTTAACATAATACCGGCCGCAACTTGCTGCGAGCATGGCAAACAAAGAAATAACACGACGCGCCGAGCGCGGCGCGATATGAGGGACAAGAAAGGTGTAGATCTCGACCCGTGTGAGCGAGACGGCCTCTGAGTCGAGACAAAGAAATCGTATAGATTTTATATCACTGTAATTAAGCGGGAGCTCTCACATGAAAATCATAAATGTAATGATGTTCTATAAACGAACCTCCATGTTATGCATAAGTTGAATTTAAGATAACTATTGTAATTTAGCAGAAAATTAGTAAAATGTAACAGAGCGGGCGTCCCTCTAGAAACGTAAACAAACCTTGAACGGATCATATAAAAGGACGCCCGTTTCTGCATAAGTTCACCTTTAGTCTGCGTAGAGTTACGACTCCGTAGTAGTACCACTCAAGTACATCTGCAGTAAACATCGAGTCCAACTCTGTTTCTCAGTGCGTAGATCAGCGATCCGCCAGTACTTCAGTTCAGTCTCTTTCATCCAGTGTATTACCATCTTGTTAGTCAGTAGTGCGTAGTTTCATCAGTGTTAGATAAAGGACTACATTAGTTAAGATTTAGTTTAAATTTCGCGTTTTAATTTGTGTTAATTTTGTGTGTTAAATTCAATTGTGCTCCGATCTTTAATTGTGTTAATTTGTTTTCGTGTTAAATATATATCGTTTCGTTTACCCTTGTGTTTCTTTCATCACTCTACAACTGAGCTGTCGTAGATGTCAATGTTGGGACCCGGCCGACGAGGCATTCCTAACACAGGGGTCAAAAAATTATGGAAAAAATCATGAAAATGAGGCCTTATAAGTACTTTCAATGAAAACTATATTGAATAAAATTGGTAAAGCCGTTTTTGAGTTATCGCAATAATTCATAATTTTCTTTAAATTGACGTTACGCATATTAGTTAAGTGCCATTCCGTATTAAAACATTTCGGTAAATTTGGCGCGTATAATCAATAACTTCCAGAAGGTAATAAGTCATTACTGTTACTTTGGCGTTTACGACCTTTTATAGAGCTTGAAATCCTTCTCGTAATTTAAACCTTGTCTATCGTGAAGGATGGGCAACTACGGAACCCTACCTACACTGAGCGTGGCCCGACATGCTCTTGGCCGGTTTTATTAATAATTGTACAAATGTCCTGTGTTGTCTGTGCCATCTATAACACACATGTTTTTCGTTTTAGGTAACCTACGTAATATATCCTCCCACAAAAACCAAAATTTTACCGACCATTCTCCTCATGTGGGATATCTCATTGGCATATGACATTGGCGAAATACCTCTGGCCAAAGCAGATAGATGTGAAAGCCATTAAAAAAAAGTAAAACCTCATGTCTCCTCTACATTAATCCTAAGAGCAAATTCGTCCGCAAAAGATAAAAGCCATAACCCTTTTTTCGCTTTGCAGTAATGTAAAAAAATACCAGCATGACCATCCTTGCATGTTCATTGTCCAACAAAAAGTATATATTATTTTAGATTAGAATATTTAAATGTGTATTAATTTAATGTCAATGTGTAATTCACGTCATTATTAAAATTGATAGGAATAAACATTGTAGGTATTGATTTAGCTAGTAATTATTCAATGTATGGAGTAGTAGGGCCTCGTGCAGGGTCCGTCCGGATTGTTACTACCGTCTTGCCTGCTAACCCACCGCCAAACAGCAATGTTCGCATTGTTGTGTTCCGGTGTGGGGGTAAGATAGCCGGTGAAATTACTAGCATAGAGGCATTCTATCTTCGTCCTCCGGGTAGGCAAGCACTTGTGACTCCTCTGGTGTTGCAGGTGTTTATGGGCGACGGCAATCGCTTTCCATCAGGCGATACGTTTGCTCGTTTTGCCCCCTATGACATAAAAAAAAAAAAAATGTGTCAACCCACTTATTCTAGAGCATATTGTATGTCAATGAAATAAATGGTATTTCAATCTCAATTTTAATTTCAATATCATTAAACACCTCGCCGATTGTTTTCATTTTATTAATGTATTTTATCCATTAAGCACAAAGAACCCAATCGTTTACAAGTGAATTTAACAAATAATTTTAAAATCCATTAAAAGTAGGCATCGGGTGCTTAAAAGATTTTTATACGTTATTATCTAGAATTCAATAAAAAGGCTTTTAAAGCCATATATCTCAGGCTGGACTTAAATTGCTCTGACCCTGTAATCTTCTAGAAAAAGTTCGGTGGTGTTGTTTTAACATGGACAATATAATTTGAAGTAATTGATAGCTGCTGTTCAGGTTTTATTAAGGGCTGCATAAAATTTATGGCTTATAGGGGTCCGTGAACCTCATTTAATAAACAATATCGATAACATCTATACTAGGTACTTGTATTGAAAATCAGTTTTACGGCACCCTAGGCCGCAAGTTGGATTTTCTGCCCGCTACGCGGGGAATACTCTTTTCCTGCCCAACGCAAGATGCAAAACTTTAGACAAACCACGGGCGGTAATGCGAAAAGCCCCAGATCGCATATTTATGGCCCTCGCCTGTGGTTCGGGTCACAAACACCAGCGATCCGGGGTATTCACGAATTCACCGCACTGCGTATATGTAATGTACTATTCAGACATCCGAAGATGGTAATTTATGATGCTTTTTCCTTGTTTACAGTAAAGAGAAAAGTTTTACGCGGTCAAAGTTGCACCGTCTAGTATAACATAAGATTGTCACAAAAAAATTAACTTCGTACCAAAAACAAGACACGCAAATATTGTTTTATGTACCTAACAACTATTCTGGAAGTATTTTTTGGCTTTTGTTATCTGAAAAAAAGTTAAATGTTTTGGGAGACAAATCGTATTTTTTTACCTTTCGCGTCAGGACTGTTATACGACTAAGTATATTATATTCGTACCTACATATAAAACAATTACATATAGGTGAAGGCCACGATACGAGCTAAAACTCTTTTTAAATGTCTGAAATGTTTTTTTTTTTTTTCGTTTTTAACGAACCTGCTCTCAAAATTTTTCCGGCCCTTATTTTAATATCCGGCCGGATACCGGATAGCACCGTGCTATCCGGCCGGATACCGGATAGTAAACTTGCTTGATTTTGGGGTAAAACTGGAGTGTACTGCAATACTACTACAATTTGCACGTGTACTATTGAACGAAGTTACTTCGTAATGACGTAATAAAACTCGTTTCGAACCTAGAAATGTGTCCGCGCGAACTTTCACTACGAAACAGGTCAAAACCTGCGCGACGCGCACCTGTAAAACTCAAAATTTAGGTATAGATCCCGAATATTCGGCCGGTGGTTAGGCCGAATATCCGGTATCCGGTATCCGGTCAAACAACTATCCGTTGCATCTCTACAAGAAACGCTTGAGAAGTGCAACTTGTAGGCGAGAACAGCCGGGCATCCAAACAGAGACGCTTCGCGCGCACGGTCAAAACGCCCTCTCAACCCTTCGGAACCCTTGCATAAAATGTACATTGCGCATTCAACCGGTTGCTTTTATAACGACAATCAAAACGCTATGCCACCTACGATGCCGTATAAATTTCACCTAACCCATACTTAACCCTGTAATAGCCGCGTAAATACATCAGCCGAGAGCTATTGGGCGGTCGCAGGGTTGCCTCCACCTCTGCCACGAAAACCAGTATTGCTAAAATCAAATATGACCTCGTGTGATCACTCTAATATTACTAGGTCGATGCAGAGTCAGCCCCCGGCTAAGCTTGCACCATAGATTGGAGCGGAGTTTTTTTTTTCGAAATTTTCTCTTCGTCACGACCTAGCGAAATTTAATTAGTGCATTTTAAAACAAAAATTTCTAAAATCGGTTGAGTACTCGCTGAGATCTGCGCATTGTTACAAAGTCCATTCGAGTCGATCCATGGGAGCTTCGCTCGCTTCGCTCGCTCCGCTCCAATAAAGGCGAAAGTTAATTAGTGTATTTGTATGTTTGTTACTTGTTCACGCTCAAACGGCTGGACCAATTTTGGTATGAAAGTAACTAACACCCTGGATTAACTCGGGCTACTTTTTATTCCAAAAATGTAGTATTCCCGTGAGATCAGCGGGTAACACCGTGCGGCGCAGAAACCTTATTCCTAAAACGTAATACCTTTTGTTTTTAGAAATACAAGTAAGCGCGCATACACACACATACACACACAGACACGCACGCACACACACAAACACTCACACGCACACACATACACACACACACACACACACATACATATTCACACACCTAGATAGCTAAAGCTGTACGACTTTTAAATTTTGTAAGTACCTACAGTATAGTTCTGTATTCTTGTTTAAAATTTAAGCCTTTAATACAAAGATAAAATGTTTTAATTTTGAAAAGATAAAATTTGTTTAAAATTGTTTAAGATTGTTTAAAATTGTTTAAAATTGTTTAAAATTGTTTAAAATTGTTTAAAATTGTTTAAAATTGTTTAAAATTGTTTAAAATTGTTTATAAACATTGTTTAAATTTAAAGACGAATTGTTGAAAATTGTCTCACCTTTAATATCTTATTTTGATAAAATAAATTAATAACCGAACTAACTAGTAGTAATGGTATACTCACAACTTGAGGGAGAGCGGTGTTCTCTTAGCACAAGTATCTCGAATACTTAAAAAGAGGCACCAGTGCAGAATTGTAACCCTACATATGATACCAATAAACATTTTTGATTTTTTTTGATTTTTGAAGTAGTAAGATAGGAAACTGCAAACTCATCGCACTGTACGTCGGTACTTAGTGTCTGGAGTCGCCATCGAAACATGTCTCAAAGAATTGTCTCGAAAAAAAACAGTTAGGTAGCAATTCCATAGGCACCTCGTGAATTATTGAGTGGCAATGACGCTCAGCGGGCCTATGATGGTTGCTTTAATCATAGGATAAATAACTGACAAAGCATCCATCACGTTTGGCAAAATGCGAGTGTGAGTGACAGATGCTTTGTCACTTATTTACCATGTGATAAACGCAACCATATAGACCCGCTGGACGACGCTGCATGGGTCCCAACAACCTATTATGATGGCGGGATGGGAAAGACATCATCATCATCATCAGCCAAAAGACGTCACTGCTGGACATAGGCCCAGAGAACGCCACCATGGCCGGTTCTGCGCCGCCCGCATCCAGCGGACTCCAGCGAACTTCACCAGGTCATCAGTCCACCTTGTGGGGCCTACTACCCACGCTGCGTCTCCCAGCTGGGAAAGACATGGACCACCAATACACGTTTTTTAATGATGATACATCATATTGGTTTGCTTTGCGTTTGTCCAAGCTTAAGTTAAACTCACACACTGTATCTGTTTTTCGAACCCAGCGACAACCCTACTCGGCATCGAATATTAATATTTTCGGCTCTGCGCGACTCCGGGTTGTGAATGTAGAATGCTACCTACTGGATTGGAAACGCGCTCTTTATCCGGCTGCACGTTTCTTTATTGATACGCCTTCCCCGTTAAGTCGAACTTCTTAAGATATGTACATTATTAGGTTAAGTTCATATTACTGTAACACTTAAGTATTGTTTACAAAAAAAATACTGCCTGACTGTTGAGTTTCTATCGGCGTTCTTCTTAACAGTGGTCTCCTCTTGTGAAATGCCAGAATAAAGTTCTTCAGTTTATTATTACGTGTTACTGCCGCCGATTTTGTCTGTAAGCGTATTTTGTTCACCTAGGACCTAGACACCCAGTTATTTTCCACCAGATTCTTTGTTTGATAATGAGTATGATTAGGCCAATGATGATGATGGCGATGACATATCTCGCTGGTTCGCTTACACAAGTATCTTTTTCCGTTGTACCACAAGCGCAGTGTCAACCCTAATCGGCATCGAATATTAATATTTTCGGCTCCGCGCGAGTCGGGTTGTGAAGAATGTTGCTGTATAGTAATGCACTCTTTGTCTGACTGTGTGTTCTACGTCAGTCGATCAAACTACTTAGAAAATAAATTTTCAGGCGGTTCGGGCGTTTTTTGCCGTCCAAGCGCAGTGACAACCCTATTTGGCCTCGAATATTAATATTTTCGGCTCAGGCTTGTGAATGTAGAATGCTGCTGGATTGGAAACCGTGTCTTTATCTGGCTGCACGTTTCCTTATTGATACATATTATATTAGAGCTACCGCTGACTTCACTTTTGACAGAATCTTTTTTTAAAGCTTTTATTTAACTTGCATGGTATGTTTAAAGTATGTTTGTTCGGGTGAAATCTTGCAACTCAATTTTGAAGCAGATATCGTCAACCGATTGAGCTGAAATTTTGCATACTTACTTAACTTTGATGTCAATACAATAATATGGTACCATGGGGCTGATCTGATGATGGAGCCGGAAGGTGGCCATAGGAACTCTATAATAGAAAAAGCAATCCTACCGAGCTTGGGCTCTTTAGAATCGTCTCAGTGAGCATTTGATGGATACCCAAAGAAAAGTACAGTCGGCTACAAAAGCTTGCCACTAAAATGTAATTTTTGACAGAAACTTATTTCATTACTTTCTATGTCTTTACTACTTTTATCACGCTTTGGCTGGTTAGTTGTTGCAAGGGAGACATATTTTTAATGTTAAAAATCATTAAAAACACAGAAATGCAAGGTCCTATCGGTATATGTAGGTAAACATTTTTGAATAAAATGTGTTAAAACTGATTTATAAATTATGCATGCAACTTTTTTGTTGACCGTAGTCTGAAAAGTATCTAGTAAGTAGAGCTACGGATAGCTATCCATGCACAAAAATTAGTAAAATTTCGTCCAAACGTTTCGGCGTGGTGAGAGAACAAAAACATTTTTTACGAACAGATAGCCCTATACTCTGGTGCCGTGGCGCCCATACAAATCTTGCATCGTGCTGTTAAGATTTTTCCAGAAATAATGACCCCTCAGTAGAAAACTGATCATTAACACAAAATTTAGAGAGATGTAGAGACAAGTGATTTGTACAGCTGTTACATTAGAGGATTGCAAACTAGTATTGAAGTTCAGTTACCGCTAGGCTTAAATATTGATTCCCGTAATCCAGAGCTTTGTCCAACGAAACATTAGTGCCTGTAGTTTGTCTCTCTAAGTAATGTACGTGAACAAGAAATAAGCTTTTAGCAGCTATAGATTCTATCGAGACCGTCTTGAAACTTGTTACTTCGTAATTAATATTTTTCAACTATTTTATAATTTTGTAAGTGAGCTTCTGAAGCGGAGACGCATGGCTCACTCGGTCTTCTTTGTCATCACACTCTTGACAGAGTAATCGTGGTCGTCACATCAGGCGTGGTAGCAGCGTCCTGTAGCGTTCTTTGTGCATTTGCGGAGTGGTCCATTGAGTGCAGTGCAGTATTTACCCCTAGGCCCCCAAAGCCCAGGTCTAGGGGCCCAGCCAGTCTAGGGGCCCGGCCAGTCTAGGGGCCCGGCCAGTCTAGGGGCACGGCCAGTCTAGGGGCCCGGCCAGTCTAGGGGCCCAGCCAGTCTAGGGGCCCAACCAGTCTAGGGCCCCAGTCCAGAAGCAGAACTTGCACCATAATATTGTTCTCCTTATAGAGAAGGGGGCCCCAAGTGCTTAGGGGCCCTGGCCCTCTAAGTCCGGGCCTGATTGAGTGCAGTATTGACTTGGTTGGTCCATCTCATCGGCGACCCGTGCACGCTCTAGTAGCTTCGACTTTCCCCTGCACCACAAGTCGTTCTACAGAATAACTTCTCGACGAAAGTAAAAATACGACATTGGACGATGGAAGAAAGATGCTGTTTAATGCCGAGCCTTGGATAGTCAAAAATAGGTACCTCCTTTAACGCATTCACCGATGCCAACCAGTGGTGTAGGCAAGCCGCTACCGATTTAGTTTCCTATTTGTTTAACAATAAGCATCATTTGCTAAAATGGTCAACTCGGCCACCACGCGACTTATGCCGACTTATCTTATAAAGAGAAACTTAGAATCAGAATATCATTTATTTGTGTAATACATACGAGTTTATGTGCACAATTAGCAGCATAATTGCATGGCCCATTTATGAATGAATTCATTAATAAATGGGCCATGCATTTTTGCAGCCCCATAGTACATGTTCCTATGGCCGGTGCCGTAGGGCGAGTCAGGTAACTTAAGTCCTAATGGATCTGTGTTTTCTGTGTTCTATTTATTCGCAATAAATTACTAGAAACTCAGAAGACAACGCCGGATACGCGTAACACAATGAGATTTCGCGAATCACCGTTTCCGTTATTGAGACCACGAGAGCAGAATTCATTATTTCCTTTGACTAGTCAGAAATCATGTTCCGAAAACAGATGTGCTCGACGAAAGTTCCTGGAAAAAAGGACAAACTGGAGAGAGCATTTGTTATGACATTGGTCCTAAATATTACCACTGGATCGCCATCTTACTTTTACCAACTAACTATAGTTGCGTGATTGTTGAATGGTGTTACTAGTAGGCAAAACATAATTATCGATATTTACTAGCTAACAAAGATATATACGATCACCACTTACCACTATCATATATGCCTATTTACTTACAGAAAAAAAAATGCAACTCGAATAGCAAACATTCATGACATTTCTGCCAAATTCAAGTGACTGTGACAATAAGTCGCGAGAGATTGAAGGCAGCCACTTCGCCTTCACTTACCCTTCCTTTCGCCGAGTACCTAGGACCAGTCCTGCGATCATTGACAGGGCATAAATGGTACATTACATACCTAGGTGTTTGTATTGTTGCCAAAAATATGCAGTATGGGGCTTTACGAATATCCCGTGGTTTGTTTAAAGTACCTACGTCTTGCCTAAGGGCAAAGCTCAAAGGGCAATACGCAAGAGAACCAAGGTTGTAGATATAGCTCAGACAGTCGCCAAACTTAAGTGGCAGTGGGCGGGGCATATTGCTCGTAGAATTGATGGCCGTTGGGGCAGAAAGGTTCTTGAGTGGCGACCGCGGACCGGAAGACGCAGCGTTGGAAGGCCTCCAACAAGGTGGACCTGGTTAAGATCGCGGGTAGAAATTGGATGATGGCGGCGCAAGATCGATCGTCGTGGAGAACTTTGGGGGAGGCCTTTGTCCAGCAGTGGGCGTCTATCGGCTGATATGATGACGTCTTGCCTTGGCCAGGAAGTGAAATTATCTCCCCGCGAGCAGAAAATCCTACTTACGGTCTCCGGTGCCGTAAAAGTATAAAAGACAGGAGTAAACAGTCTGTATAATTTCACCATATCTGTCGTATAGTAGAGCTCGAACAGCAAACACTGACGCGTGACATTTCTACTGCCTTGCTACGTTAGAAAGTCTTATCTTACTATGAAATTCATGTAAATATACGACCTTTTACCGTAGCACGGTAGTCTAGCTAACTTCAAGTGCGGCTGACGAAATGGCACTAGAGGATTGATAGCGGCCACTTCGCCAACCCTTCGTTTCGCCGAGTCAGGTGGGCAGTTCTAGGATCATTAATTTCAATTCTGGAACGGATCGGTATAGACGTACGAGTATGAAGCTTGGTGATACTATGGCCAAAGTATAATTATTATATGTATCGAGGTACTTGTATATTGTATATCACCAAGCTTCATACTAGTCTAGTACTAGTTCTCGTTTTTTTCTTAGTTTTTAACGTTTTTACGGACCATTGATGCTTATTTATTAAATTTTTATTGTATAGAAGAAAATGAACCTCAAAAGACTTAATGTGATGAAACATACTCTACCTCTTCATCTTAAAACAAAGCCGACAAATTGTAGGCGGTGCAACTATTATACCATAACGTCGGGGTTCTAGGGTTTAATTAGGGCCCATTTGAGACAAACACGAATTGGGATATACCTATAAAAACGAAGACCTAATTTTTTTAATAAAATCCTAAAATATCGCCAATTTAATTTGACAATTCCATCCGTTGCCACGGACATCATTATGGTTATGTAAATTATTTTTTACTACAATATTTAAGCTACACTAAGTAAAGTTTAAAAGGAATTCAAAAGAGTAAATATATAATAGACTTGTCTCGTAGCCAATGTCAATCATCATCATTATCATCATATCATTTGATTGACGTCCATTACTGGACAAAGGCCTTCCACAAAGTTCTCCATAACGATCGGTCTTGCGCCATGTCATGCTCCCCAGCAGGACCGCCTTGAATACTTTACAACGAAACTAGGAATAAAGATTTTTTTTTAAACTAGCCTAGAATTTTATAGACATTGTATACGTAGATATTTTCAATATAGTTTTATTTATCAAGGTGTGGTCCTGCTGGGGAGCATGACGTCTTGCGCCGCCCTCGTCCAATTTCTGCCCGCAATCTTAACCAGGTCGTCGGTCTACCTTGTCAATAGCAACACGGAATTTAAGCCCATATATACAATGTACATCTCTGAGATATTGCCCGTCAGTTAAGCAGGTTATCATTCTATACCCGATCCATATCCTCCCCATTGTGAAGTGATTACTATAATATCTGGTGCTCGCCGATTAGAATACAATGAACGTCCGATCATTGAATAAAAATGAGTTGGATGACTTCTGAATACCTATCTGTTTGGGAAGCAACTTTGTACCGAGAAGAAAAAAAGCAATGGCCGCTTTTTAACATTCTTTTTAGGGTTCCGTACCTAAAGGATAAAAAACGGGACCCTATTACTAAGACTTCGCTGTCCGTCGCCAGGCTGTATCTCATGATTATGAACCGTGATAGTTAGACAGTTGGAATTTTCACAGATGATGTATTTCTGTTGCCGCTGTAACGACAAATACTAAAAAACAGAATAAAATATATATTTAAGGGAATAGCGGTGATATTACTAACCAGCACTCCTTAAATTGCGTCGTACGCGATAAAATAATGTTTGTACCCAAAATGTCGGCTCTGTATTCCACGAGTGAAACCTCAACGTCGCGCCGCCTGTCTTTCAAATATTTAATAAAGTACAAAAGAAACAAGAAGGAACCGAGGTGTGTAAAAGTTTTCTTTTTGCTGGTATCGAATTTTACGAATACTCGGAAAAGACTACGAATTAAAAATTATTTGTCTGATCATAAATACTGAGATTATGATAATATGGATTTAAACTTTTAAAATTTTATGTTCATGCGAAGTTAAACGCCGCCGATGAAAACAATATTGTCTCTTAAAAATCGGCCTCTGTATTATCTTTAATATGAAATAACTAGAATTGCACTGAATATTTATCATGTTAGAAATATTAAGCCCGCCAAGGTTTAAGGAGGCCGCTCAAATCTTTCAAGACAGATTTTGACAAATTTTGGCTCATTTTTCAAAATTGCGAAACGTTTTCTGCATAAATTTTCCCATAGGAAATTTCCAAATTGAAATGTTCGCTTGAATTGGTCTGAAAATTCCCAGAAATTTTCGGAAATATTTTCAGCTCTGGAAACTTCGCAACTTTCCCATCCGTCCTTATGTATACGACCAGTACAAGATATTCTTTTCTAGTACTTATATGTACTTACATTACAAGAGAGTATAAATATAGGTAAATATATGTAAGGATCAAAATTTCACACCGAACTTATATTGTGTAATTGCGGCTTACCTATTACGATGAATTTACATAATGTGGCAGGCATTATCTAGTAACTACTTCATGTCGTCAATGCGCTACCATGAAATACAATGGAAAATGTAATATTCTAAAGACAAAATCGATGGGAATGCCTGATTCTGACTCGATTCGCAGTTTATTACATGACTCCGAGGTTTGATGTCCATGAAAGAAAAACAATACCTACAGTTAAAAACGTTTCTTAAAATATCAAGCAATACCGGGCTTAATAAAAAATGATTTTGATAATACACTTACAGCAAATAAATAATATTTTACTTAAATTTTAGGGTTCCGTACCTAAAGGATAAAAACGGGACCCTATTACCAAGACTCCATTGTCCGTCTGTCTGTCTGTCAACTGGCTATACCTCATGAACCCTGACCCCCCAATTTTCGCAGATGATGTATTTCTGTTGCCGCTATGACAACAAATACTGTGGCATATCTTGTTTTCTTATAAAGCACAACAGGGAGTTTTTCAACCCACGCCAAATTACGGATTTATCATAATGATACTCACTTATTTTACTGGCAACGACAATTTATATTTGGTAACTGGCGTTGAAAGTCGGTCAATGTTGATGTAAACAAAACTGATGTAAACAAAGGGAAAAGAGGAGTAAATACTCCGCAAATTTCAAGTAATTTTTGCATAATAAAGCCAAAACTATCCACAGTGATGAAAGTCAAATTAAATAAATAGTTAAACAAAATTTTATTCAAAAGGTAAACTATGTCTCGAATTTGGTCAGTGACAAATCCTTGACAAATCGCTAATGACGTTTACTAATGCAAACATATATGACAATTTATGCACATTATTGCCATATGAAAGCTGTTTGGAGCGCCACTATCCCTGGGCCAGACCGACACCTTGTTAGGCTAATACCTTGGTCTTAACGATTTCAACGAAGTTCCACTGAATGTTTACTCAGAATATGAACCAGAAATAATCACTATTGATTTAGTACATCAGTATAAGCTGTGACTCCTGAATTATTAACGGAGTCGGCGCGATGACGGTACGTCGTTGAAATGTGTTTTCCATTACATTAGGCAACAAATGGATTGATGATTTAATGTACTTTACTTTGGTAATCATTGTGTACTGTTATAAGTGTAATAATGACAACAACGTGATTATTTATGTATAAGACGTCTAGACAATTATTATACACGTTAGTCGCTTTATCCAGAACGCTATACAGGTAAGGTAATCAATCCAAACGGGTCTTTAGGGAGAAAACGAAAACTATAAGAGATAGGGAAATCTGTTCTTAGCAATCATGGCGTCGATTTTAGATTTAATAGAAACTGCATTCAATTTTGTTTATAAATCTCATACATAACCGGGAATTGAACCTGGTTAAAATATTGTAAGTTTGAATCCAGAGTTTTGATATTTATGACAGCGTTCTGACGGTAAATAAATATAAATATTATTAGGTAAGGGGGGACAAATCTTACACAAATTGACGGAGTCCCAAACTAAGCAAAGCTTGTACTATGGGTACTAGACGACGATGTACATAATATATAAATACATAATATATGGATAACATGCATGACCCAGGAACAAATATTCGAGTTCATAACACAAGTATTGGACCTGGCCGGCAGGTACACTACAAACTGCGCCAACCGCGTCGACAGGCGTCAAAATGAGCCTTTGTTGTGCGTTTTATCAGAAAAGTCATCACACTAAAATATAAAGGCGAAAGTTTGTGTGTTTATGTGTATGTTTGATACTTCTTTACGCTCAAACGGCTGACCGATTTTGATGAATTTTGGTATGACGATAGCTGACACCCTGGATTAACACATAGGCTACTTTTTATCCCGACAAAATGTAATGTTCCCGTGGGATGAGCGAGTAACACCGCGCAGCGCAGTCAGTAAACAATAATAATCTCTATATTATTATTATTTCCTAACACGTTAAATGCTTTTCGTGCCCGATGCAAACGTAACAAGCAATGCACTTTCCGACACTAAACTTGTACTTAGTTGCAGAGTGCAGGCTCGAGTGGGAAAGGCGGGAAAGGCACTAGTGCGAAGAAACAAGTTAACAGTTTAGTACTAACTTATTCGCATACAAATGGCCCGAGTTGCTAATGGTTTTGGCCCTTTACATGCTTTAGTTTAAAACTTCACCTACATATACAGTCCGACCAAAAAGAGTAGAAATTAAAAAGTAGCAATACTTACTGTAGTGTCGTCCCCGTTTTCTTAGATTGATTAGAAAGGGACGACACTACAGTATTGCTATTTTTTTATTTCTACTCTTTTTGGTCGGACTGTAAAGGACTAGCATAACTATCGGCTTTGCTTCTCGCGTTGTCACACGCATTACATTATTATATTATTATATTGAGTCCGTTATTCGCTGGGTGCGCGATGACAGCGTCAACTAGCGGTTACAATTACGGCGGGCTTTTAATGTCAAATGGCTGACTGTCTTTAGGAATAGTAAGTAAACAAACAAATAATTTCAATGAAATATCGTAATTCTCTTTCATTTTATTCGATTATGTTAATCTATAGTGTCGATAAAACGTTGACCTTCTTTATTTCCCGTCTAAAATGGCAAAATCAATAACTTTCAGATGTAAAGCCTGACCAGAAATATATGAGGATTGTCAAGAGGGCGCAATTTACAAGATTTATATGGCAACAATTTTGCAACCAATCGCAACACACTATAATGACCTCAGTTTGAATACCTGTCAGTTCCTATGGTAACCTCGTAATATTATTTTAATGGAATGCACTCTTTTGCCGACTGTTTTGTGTGTAGTAGACACGTGTACACTTTATTTATAATATCACGTTCACGACTGTGAATGGTTTTCGGCATTTTCTTTGGGTATTTTTAAATATTTGTCTTTTAAAGAAACCAGCACGAATGACATTGACATTGTTGGCAACCATCATAAAATCATTGCCAGTGTAAGAAATTAGTTCCAGTGATATTCCGCAATATGGCGCATCCTCATATATTTCTGGTCAGGCTTTAATTCACAAGGTCCTTTTCATGGCTGTCTTCACGAGAAGTAAGTTACAAAATAAACTAATTTACCCGAAAAACGCATTTCATGCATAATGCAACCGATCATTTATGACTGTATTCTCTTAATAATACAATTATTTTGTTTTTTCAGTGAAACATGGCCAAATTAATTATCATAACTGAATTCTGCTCAATCAAACACAACATTGCTTTCAAATCCCAAACTACAATAAAATAAGAAAAAAATCGTTTTTTCTCAACATGCCCAAAATGTAAAAGAAAATAAACGCATAAACATGCTACTCCCTACAACATACAAGATATAATATTAAAAATGTTGTTCTATAGGTTATACTTACTTTTTCCTCTTGATAGCGATTATCCATTTAATTCGTTGCTCTCGTTTCCAACTTGCTTGTGGAAATTTATTTATTTATGATTACCTACTGTTTTTGAATTTGTGATTACTGTTTTTGCCATTGTTTTTGCAATTAACTACGCTGCAGGCTTAGTGCCGCATATTTATTTATTTTTAGATGCCTTAATTTCGCTACTAAAAAATTACAGTTGGCCTGACGAAAGTTCCTTTTTTGGCCACGGCGCGCGCTGCGATCGATTCGTGGTTCCCCCACCACCTACTTCGCACCCAGCGAATATCCCACTGCTGGGCAAAGGCTTCCTCTTTTTCTTCCAGTGGTGTCTGCTTAAGGCTATTTCTGGCCAATCCTTCAAGAAATCCAAGTCGTCCCGCCACCGCCGGCGAGGTCTGCCAGACAATATGACACCTGTTAAAAGTTACTCATACAAAAAAGTCGACTTTAACTTGCCCTGCCGTTTTGTCAAGTCAATAGTGGCGTTATTACAAAATACGTACTAATCATTGGCAAACGGATGAAATTATTATCCTAAACATGCCAATATATATTTTACGATTTTAATAAAAAAATATATGTTAATATTTTTTATGTTTATCCGAATTGGGTAGTTTCATGGGTAAAAAATATATTTTTGAGTTTAGTATACCTTAGCATGTAGGTTGGTCAGGTTTTCAGCTCGATTTTTAACAAAACCGTTTATATTCACCGAACCGTCAGTATCTTGTTTTAGGGGCCCTCGAACCAATACGCTAATGGTCCGTGCTGCAGATTGATGGTTCCGCGGCGCTTAGGAAATGGGGCCCATCGAGAGAACACTCTTTGAATGCCGGATATTAATTACTCGACTGCGAAAGGTGGGGTGTGGTTGGCCTAGTTTATTTAGCCTTGTCGAAAAAGATGAAGTGTGAAACGCGAATGACGTTTACTGATAGGATGCTAAGTAAGCATTTCATCTGAACGTCACAGACAATTGAGTTGATGACAAAGCAGGATAGTACGATATTTTAGTACCTACCTGCTTAAATACCTTTAATGATAATTTAATTTTAATGATAAAGTGGCACAAAATTAACCTATCCCACACCACCAAACTATCTACCAAATCTACCTACATAGTTAGATTGGTTTACCTTTTAGAAGCGTTAGAATAAGACGCGCATATCTTACGACATTCGTTCATACAAAAACTAAGTTCTTTAGCCGCCTTTATCTGCCTGACCAAGTTCTTTAGGATCTGCCTGTCAAAAAAACTTCTTCGAAAAAGTAGATCTAAAGATGCAAAAACTAGCAGATTTATTCATTCTCATGAATTACCACATTCTTGATTTTTTTTCTTATTTACGAGTAGTCCAGTAATACATTTTCCCAATGAAATTATCTTCACGCTTCTCAGTATTTAATTTAAAAAAATAATAAAAGGCACAAATAATAATGATTAATGGGTAAAAATTAATTCATGCAAGCATACTGATGCCCTTGGTCTTCGATTAAACCCCTTCTCTTTGTCTCCAGGATGCGCCTTCCCTTCGCGCTGGCACGGCCGATGGTTCCAATCCGGCGTGATCCAGCCAATCCTCATCGAAGGGGACCGTCTCTCCAACAAAGGCCGCTGTCTCTCCTCCGAGGGAGACAAGTTTCTCATCGTGGACGAGTAAGTATTGCTTTTTATTTCCATTGCGCTGGTACGGCCGTAATTCGAAATCCATAATGGATGATGGACCTAAATGGGTCTTAGGATCTAGAATTATCCAGCCCATGCTCATCGAAGGGGACCGTCTCTCCAACAAGGGCCGCTGTCTCTCCTCCGAGGGAGACAAGCTTCTCATCGTGGACGAGTAAGTATTGCTTTTTATTTCCCTGGTTTACTGTGGACCTTAATTCCAAATCCATAATGGATGATGGAGTCAACATGGGACTTCCAATCCAGCGTGATCCAGCCAATCCTCATCGAAGGGGACCGTCTCTCCAACAAGGGCCGCTGTCTCTCCTCCGAGGGAGACAAGTTTCTAATCGTGGACGAGTAAGTATTGCTTTTTATTTCCCTGTTTTACTGTGGACCTTAATTCCAAATCCAAAATGGATGATGGAGTCAACCTGGGACTGGTTCCAATACAGCGTGATCCAGCCAATCCTCATCGAAGGGGACCGTCTCTCCAACAAGGGCCGCTGTCTCTCCTCCGAGGGAGACAAGTTTCTCATCGTGGACGAGTAAGTATTGCTTTTTATTTCCGTTGCGCAGGTACGGCCGTAATTCGAAATCCATAATGGATGATGGACCTAAATGGGTCTTAGGATCTAAAATTATCCAGCCCATGCTCATCGAAGGGGACCGTCTCTCTAACAAGGGCCGCTGTCTCTCCTCCGAGGGAGACAAGTTTCTCATCGTGGACGAGTAAGTATTGTTTTTTATTTCCCTTGCGCTGGTACGGCCGTAATTCGAAATCCATAATGGATGATGGACCTAAATGGGTCTTAGGATCTAGAATTATCCAGCCCATGCTCATCGAAGGGGACCGTCTCTCTAACAAGGGCCGCTGTCTCTCCTCCGAGGGAGACAAGTTTCTCATCGTGGACGAGTAAGTATTGCTTTTTATTTCCCTGGTTTACTGTGGACCTTAATTCCGAATCCATAATGGATGATGGAGTCAACATGGAACTTCCAATCCGGCGTGATCCAGCCAATCTTCATCGAAGGGGACCGTCTCTCCAACAAGGGCCGCTGTCTCCTCTGAGGGAGACAAAGTTCTCATAGTCTTTTTTCGGGTAGGTGCTAAAAAAGTGACAAGTTCCCTCTTGAAGTAAATAAATATTTAATAAGTATTTTTCCAAGTAAAATAATTAATTTTTCTACAGATATATTTAAAATAAAGTAAAATAGTACATACATTGTGGGCAACATCCGCTGATGTCTTAATAACTATTTACTGGCTAGCACCTGCCGGCAACCAAACTGCACACTGAACTTTGGACTTTTGAACAACTTGAAGCAATTTAGAACAATATGTCTTCATTGGAGGCGATAACTGCTGCTCAAACCTCGTTAGAGTCCCTGTTGACTCAGAAGTTTGCCGATTTTGAATTGGCGCTACAGACTTCCTCTCCTCGCAATGACACTATTGCCATTCTAAGGGTGGAGCTGGATAAGTTTAAGGAGGCGACACTGGCCATGGTCAAGGCAATCAGGCAGCAGATCACAGCACTAAGCAGTACAGTTGACAACATTGAGATGCGCCACAGACGGAAATATCTCATGTTAGCAGGTGTCCCCGAGGTGAAAAATGAAAATGTTGCAGATGTTGTTGCTGCCATTTGCCGGGAACGCCTGCAGTTAGCTGAGGTCTCATCCACATCTTTTTCTGTATGTCATCGTCTAGGAGCAGCTACTGTGGGTCAGTCACGCCCCATCTTGGTGCGCTGTAGCAATTCAGTGCTGAAAGATGCAATGTGGAAGAAGAAGACGGCTCTGAAAGGCTCCACCTTTGTTTTATCAGAGTTTTTGACCCGCCAACGACAAGCTATCCTCGACGCTCGTAAAAGATTCGGCATGCGCAGAGTTTGGACGTCTGATGGAACTATTTTCATTAAGCTGCCCACCGGAGAGCTGCATCGCATAGCTACAGCGGAGCAGTTGCACAAGTTGTGTAGAGAACATCCCATTCCTAGGCATGTGGACGTGAATGTGGAGCAAGCGGCAGTCGAGGCTGGCGCATCAACATCCGGGGCGTGCCCCGCGACGAGGCATAGTGGTCCGGTGGCTCCGAAGGTCGTTACTGCAGCTCAACCGGTCGACTCAGCGGCTTCAAAGGTCGACCCTTCGGTCAAGAAGCCGACTGAGACGTCGCGCTCGTCGAGAAGGCAGAAGGCCCCGGCTCAAGACGCCGTATGTCCTAAAGTCGCTAACTCGAAGTAAAGTATCTCCTTTCTGGCACATGTTGAGGTTGCGGTACATTATTTTCCATTAACGGTTCACATTAATCTCTTCTTTAATTATTTTTTTACGTGTACCCGTTATTTTTTTTCTCACATTTTTTATTTTTTATTAATGTACCGGCACAGACCGTGGCTTTGATATGTTTTTTTGCAAGTTCAAGCTGTTCAAGTGACATTGACACTATTGACAGATAGTGACGTGACGTAAGGTGAAAGAAATGTGATGTGTAAATTACGGCCGCGTTCATAACTTATGTCATCATCGCAACTCGTTATTTTCGTTATTTTCATTTTTGTTGTTGTTAATGTTCGAATCGTTTAAATACTTCAATATTTTTATCTTATTGTTATTTTATGGTGCTTTTATGTGTGTAAACGGTTGGCCGGCGGGCTAATCAGGGTTGCTCGTAACTGAGAGCCATTCTTTTTGGCTGCTAATTTTGTTTTAGTTTTATATATTTCTTTTTTCAGCTGTCGGTTGTGAGTGCATGCATCACATATTCATGGGGGATTTTAACACTGACTTACTGAGGGACGACTCAAGGTCACGTAAACTTAAATCTATTATCGATGGTGCCGATTTTGCTGTTGTGCCTTTGAATGCAACTCACCATAACTCCGACTCCCCCGACACGTGGTTGGATTTGATGATCGCTTCCTCTCCTGATGACATAATTAAATCTGGTCAGCTTTTAGCTCCGGGATTCTCGCATCACGATCTTATTTTCCTTGCTTATAAAATCAATCCACCTAAGCTTAAACCGGTGATCGTACATCAACGTAGCTTTGCTCGCCTAGACATCGATGCTTTGAAGCGAGATGCCGCTTCGGTTGACTGGGCGCCCACGCTTGAGTCTTCAACAGTAGACGATAAAGTCTCTCAGTTTAACTCAGTCCTTTTGAAACTGTTTGATGATCATGCGCCGGTGCATGCAGTAAAGCTGAAGCGGCCACCCGCCCCATGGATAACCAGAGGTGTCCGCATGGCGATGACTAGGAGAGACAGAGCCTTTCGTAAATACAAGCTGGATCGGAGTGATGTTAATTGGTGCCTTTTTAAAACTGCCAGAAATCGCTGCAACCAGATGGTAAGAGCTGCGAAGCGTCGTTACATACACGACAATATCCTAACGGCTTCTCCAGCCGACACTTGGAAATTTCTGAAGTCACTCGGTATTGGTAAATCCAAACCCGTAGTTGACCCTGCTACTTTCTCCCTTAATCAACTCAACACTCACTTTTCAAAATCTTGTTGTGTCGATCCACTTATTAAATTTAAAACTTTATCTCTCATTGCGTCGTTTCCGTCTGCTGATATTCAGCCTTTTTCTTTCACTCCTGTTGGTGACGAGGAAATCCGCAAGATTATAATGTCAATAAAGTCTAAGGCTATCGGACATGATAACGTAAGTAGAACCATGGTCATCCTTGTTTTAGACTGCATTTTGCCTATTGTGTCTCATATCGTCAATACTTCATTACTCACTGGGGTCTTTCCCTCCTGTTGGCGTAAGGCCTTTGTGATTCCACTTCCTAAAGTTTCAAAACCCAGTGCCCTCAATCATTTTCGTCCCATTTCTATTCTTCCATTTCTTTCTAAAATACTTGAGGCGGCAGCCCACAAACAGATATCATTTTTTATTCATCGTAACGTCCTTCTATCCCCTTTTCAATCTGGTTTCCGTCCCGGACACAGCACCACTACTGCTCTCCTTAATGTTATTGAGGACATTAGGCATGGTATGGAGTCAACCAAGGTCACGGTGCTAGTGCTCATTGATTTCTCCAATGCCTTCAATGCGGTTGACCATGACTTACTACTTGCGGTCCTTAGACATTTGCAGGTCTCCTCTGAAGCAACAGAGTGGTTTTCTTCCTATCTTTCTGACCGGTCCCAGGCAGTTCGTGACAGTCGTTCATTGTCTGATTGGTGCGACCTGAACTCTGGGGTGCCTCAAGGTGGTATCCTCTCTCCGCTTCTCTTCTCAGTTTTCATTAACCTCATCACCAGTAAACTTCGTAGTTCTTACCATCTGTACGCTGATGATTTGCAAATTTATACCCAAGCTGATGTCAGAGACATAAACTGTGCCATCTCGCTTCTCAATGACGATTTGCAGCACATCGCTAACTGGTCAAGTAGTTTTGGCATCAGTGTCAATCCTACTAAATGTCAGGCTATAGTGTTGGGTAGCCAGCGGCAACTTTCGAAACTCTCTGTGGACTCTGTTACACCGATCCTCTTCAATGGCGATGTCATTCCCATATCCAAAGAGGTCAAGGACCTTGGCTTAGTCTTGGACTCTAACCTGTCATGGCGAGGTCAACTGTCGGAGGTAAGTCGAAAAGTTACCCTCCGAGGGAGACACGTTCCCCATCGTCAAGAAGTGAGTATATTTACTTATCCTCAGATTGTAGTGTTATGGTTATTTATCTTCAAGGTATAAGTTCAACTCACGCCGCTAGTATATGACGTCACAGTTATATTCGAAAATCAGGTGGCAGCTAATTAATCTGTCTGTTATCTCACCTGTCTGTCCTCCTCCTGTCTAGTTATCGGAACAGGGCCCAGTACAGTCAGCTCGCATTAATCGGCTTCGACACTTGCAGCGGTAATCGGTACGCTGATTGCTCATCCGAGACAGCTTATCCGATGACTGTGTCCGTTGCCACTGATCGTCCTTTCCGGTAACATTGTACACACATAAGTAACAATATTAGCATGTAGATAGGCTAAAGGTAGGGGTGCCATCCGTCCGGGTTTCCCCGGATTTGTCCTCGTTTGGAGTCCGGGGGGTTTTCAATGTGTCCGGGGAACCAGACATTTTCTATGTGAATGCGATTATTTTCGGACACGTCCGGGGAAAAAATGCGATTTATGCCAAATGTCCGGGTTTGGCAGCCCTACACATATGTAATTATGTAACAATGTTAGCATGTAGATAGACTACAGGCGACGCGTCCATATAACCTTAGATTCAGTCCCGGTAGATTCAAATTCAGACATATAAAATTGCCCTTTTGGCCTACTTACAGAATAAACGTGTTAATTTTGTAATTATTTATATCGATTCGAAGGTAAGTTCTAGTTATATTGCTCGAAAAATTATAAGGGCCACCTAACTTTTGATGCCAATATTAGTTTCCTACACACTATGATAAATAAGGTACAAGATGAATTTGGGATTTGAAATTACGTAGTTTTAACCCACTATTGTGATTTTCCCTTTCACTTGTATTTTAAAGTTTGTATAAGAAAATGACAACTTTGTCAGACAGAATAATATTGAAAAGAAATAATCAAAGGAGTTTTCCTTCATCACAAAAACAACCTTGTAGGCAAAATTTTAACAAGGTTTAATAAATGTTTTAGTAGTTAAATGTTGTCCGTTTCTAAAACTCGCCGAATCCTTAAAAAGTATGTCGTTATAATTTTAAACAATGGTTAAAGTTGCATATGCATTATTCGTCACTAAAATAAGATTATTTATTATTTTTGTTGCAGAAAGGGGTGCTATCGTTGTGTCGTCATGCATGAAAAGCATACCAACGTTTTGCAGTACAAAGAAAGTAAGTACAAAAACCACTCACAGCCGAAATATTGTATTTCAAGCGGTCAATCCACGCGCGACGGGTCGGCTTAATAGAGTCGCCATTTTATTTGTTTTATTTCTCAATTCCCGCGCAACTTTTAGAAAAACATATTCAACATTGAAAACTTTATTATGAAAGCCTTCATGCATGCTTCTCCTACTTCTGGAGTTTTATTTTTACACGTCGCGTAGGTAATAATCTAAATATTTATTTATTAAAACTTGTGTAAGTTAGTTGCACCGCCCATAATTTATCTGCTTTGCCCGAAGGTTGACTGGTAGAGAATGCCTCGTGGCATTAAGTCCGCCTTTTGTACGATAAGTTTTCTTATGCGCAATAAAGACTAAATAAATAAATAAATTAATTTTTCACAAAGATACAATGAAATGTCGTTATAACAGGCTTTGAAGTATCACGTTTCGGGCGGAATTACTCGAAAACTAAAGGAATTTCATACAAAATTGAAGGCCTAAGCCGGAAAGTATTTTTTTAAACATGGCGTCTGTGTTCATGAACAGGCTAAAGAGCTGAACTATATATTTTTTGAGTGGTGTATTTTTTATTTCCCTGCATATGTTTGAAAAAGGCACTATACATGCCTAGCCGTGAAAAGGGCTTGCCGGCTTCGTATCACTATCATCTATACCTATTCGCCCTGCAACCCCTTATTTCCTGGCGTCTGCAGTAATGTACTATTACTGTTATATTTCAGCTTTCTGCCATCGCCGTGACGCCCTACCCCACCTCTGCTCGCTCATCACAGGCGACGCGCTGCTGTACTCCATGTTCAGAGAGAACGCGGATCCTGTCGACTGTCCCTTGAAGGGACCCTTTTCCTTCACTTACAACAGGTAAGTACACATAATCATCACTGGCATATCAGCTCACGCAGTCAACGGAGACAAAAGAAGGACGAGGCGAGCAAAGACGCTCATCGCAAAACTCAAAATCTTGTTTTGTTTTTCTTTATTCAGAAATCACGGACCCGAAGGTCAACTGTGAGAAGGGTTTCCAATTAAACTTAGTTTACAATACTTCTCTTTTAACATATATTGTAAAACAAACATGGTACTGTCCCCAACAATGGAAACTTTGTAGACAAAAATATGAAGTCTGTTGCTGATTTGCGTTTAAATTCACCAGCGAGTCCTCGGTCCAGGTTTTTCAAATACATTCTGATGTATAACAGTCAATTAATTCCTTATCTATAAATAAGATCATGCAAGGTTTTTATTTACGTAGTCCACTATAGTATTTCGCCAGCTGCAAACAACCTAATTTCCACACAATGACCCACTTCTGTCCTGTAAACGTCCGAAGACCGAAAAATTTATAGTCTTCCGCATCAAATTAACGCGATAGTCATCAATGATTAATGACCCGAGCAGATGTTAAACGGCCGACTAATGAAGATCACTGACGCGTCAACGTCATGCCTCTCAATCAAGCACTTAATGACTTTTGTAATTAAAATTCGTGAAATCATCGCGGCGACAATCGCATTGGTTATTAATTATGCGTTTTTGGCTGGGTGACTGAAATTTAAAATCCAATTTTGATACGTCATGCATGACTTGGACGGATCAGAGATTTCATTACTGGCTCAGTTGACTGAGAGGGCTGTTGGGACATACAGAGAGTATGAACTTACCTATTTACTATTCGAATGTAAAAGATAAATATACCCCTCACTAAACCATTGATACAAAGATCAAAGCTCAAAGAAAAATTTAAATGCGTAACCTGGTGGAAGAGACCGGGAATCGAACCAGGTTACGCAAATCAATTTTTTTGAGCTTTAATCTTTAATTTAAAAAAAATGAGACATTACATGTTTCATAAATTTATACCTACCTACTCCTCTCCGTGAACCCGTCTGCTACTCTGTAGTGCCAACTGCTAACTTATGACAAAGGCGACTAGTTCAGTTTTAGGATCGACAATCTCACTTGCCAGTGTTGAAATTAGATCAGAATAAGATAAAAAGGATCTTCCAGCTACAACAATAGACGTCTAGACGTAGAATAGGAATCCAATCATTAACTTACCACTTAAACAGTTGGCAGTCCACAACTGTGCGTTTTTCTAGAAATTTCCTGCCACGCATTGTGGAATAAATTGTCGCTTGCGATATTTTCGCACCGATATGACCGTCAAACCTTCAAGAAAAGATCGTGCCTGAGAGGCCGGCAACTCCTCTGGTATTGCAGGTGTCTAGGCGACGGTAATCGCTTTCCATCAGGCGATTTGTTTGCTCGTTTGCCCCCTGTGACATGTAAAAAATTAAAACATAGATTTCCTTTTTCGACATTCAGCCTGGTTCCGTATTATTTTATTTCCGTTATGTCTATTTAATAGAGAATGCCTTTAATTTCCAGAGGGCACGGTGACTGCAAGGTCCCTGTATCATCGATCGAGAGCTGTACAGAGGACTCTCGGCTCCTGCTCAACTACCAGGCGTGTCCTGACATCTCCGCCTCAGAAAGCACCGGTAAGCATCCATCATAATCCCATTTACGACGAGCCGGCGGTCCCGGGTTCGAATCCAGGGAAAATATTTGTGTGATGAACTCGAATAGTTCTGCTTGGGTCATATAGTTGTTCTATGTATTTAAGTATATAGTATTTATATCGTCGTCTAGTACCCATAACACAAGCCTTCTTAAGTTTATATTGAGCCTAGATCGATTTGTGTGAGGTTTTCTGATGTTTATTTATTTATTATTTATTGAAATTTGCTCTGCTAGTGGACATTAGACTGTACATAAGTCATCATGCGTGACCTGCGGCCAATTTCATTTACTCTATGATTTTATTCAACCTCGTCTATCATTGTAGGTATAAACTGTCCACATAATCAGGTCAATTATGGTTAGGCTAGGCAAATCAGCTTAGACAGTGTCTAGATTTGCGGCCATTCAACTCAATCCCTTTGTACCTATATGCACACCATCCTAGGGAATGCAAACCGGTAAAACTTCTGAGTAAATTACCGGTAATCCGAAATTTATACAGTAAATTTTACCGTAGAGAGTTCCTGCCGTTCCATGGTAAACAGATCCTAGATACCCTATAAAATGACAACTCCAACGAGTGTCAATAATTAATTTGTAGGTACATACTCGCTGATCCTACACGGACTTTTACCAATTGAAGACGCAAAAAAAAAAAACAAAATAAATAAATGAAAATTATGCCAAACTTGCACTAAAATAATTTATACATAAAAATACAATGAGAAAGTACACCTAGAGAAGTAAATTTCCATTTAACCTTTAAACTATATAGAAGTCCATAATAAAGAGGAATATCAGAAGTATGCTTCACTGACAAAAGCGTACCTCTTAAATTCCGAATGAACGAACCCTGCAAATAGTTGGGTATGCATTTGAAATGCTGCAATATTAATAAAAAGGAAATTGTCTGGCGTTCGCAGAAGAAATGTTGGGGTGTCTAGCTTGCAAATGAATCGGGCAATCTTCCAGAGGTGTAGCTCGTTGTTTAGATTGTGCTTAGATTTAGTGGCGATTTAAAATAGTTATTTAAGGGGTGGCTCCTCCAGTATGAGCACTTCGATCTTCTACATACTGCATGGTTATGATACAGCAAGATAATAATTTATTCTCATGTGAACTTCATAACTACTAGACGTGCGCTATCATCGACCAGCGATTCTACAATCTTAGTTTAAACGCAAAATATAATGTTAGTTCACTATGACCCTCATAAGAAACCTTAGAGGTTTACAACGACAATGAAAGGAATAAAGAAAATACAATTATTGTCAAAAGTAATAACATAACATAGTTTTATGTAGATAACAAAAAAAACAAAAAAAAATATAGAATGTGTTGGAAGACAAATGATGGACTAATAAAATAATGGCAAACGGACAAGCTCTGGGAGTGAATGAAGCAAACTATGTTTGTACCTATTTCCTTGTGTGGTTGAATCACAGATGTCTCTGATCATAACTCCAAGGGTAGCGGTAGATGTCTTTCGGCTGGTAACATTGCTAAAACGTCAATCCACCAGGTCGGGGGTAGTACATTTTACAGTCCAACCAAAAAGAGTAGAAATTAAAAAGTGGCAATACCGTAGTGTCCTCCCTTTCTAATCAATATAAGAAAACGAGGACGACACTATAGTGTTGCTACTTTTTAATTTCTACTCTTTTTGGTCGGACTGTATAGTAAGACACGGCACTTAGATATTGTAGAAAGCGTACTGAAGAAAACCTTGTATTAAAATGTCCCAGCAAAAGCCATCCAATTTAAATGTCAAAAGATCAAAACGGGGCCCGCCTTAAGACCGCCGGGTATACTTACATAAACTTATGCGTCGCATTGTCCCGCCGTTTGTCTATTCCTGGCTATCTCCAGAACAGCACAATAAACATGACAGCTCTATTTTTACCCTGATACTAATTTATTCAAAGGACATTCGTGACGGCGGTGGTGTATTTTAGTGCGAAAACTTTGGTCTTGGTTAATGTTTTGAGTGGTGTCGTTAGTTTTAAACTTACTATTTTGGAGTGCGCTTAAATTATAAATACTGACACTACACCTTATATTTACAATACTATAAGTAGTTTGTAAATAGTGCGCTTTGAAATGATTTAAATATTCAGTTAGACACACATACATTGCGTCGCCAATTTAATGGTTATACGTTCATTTCTAAACTCATCACTTATTTTATTTCTAAACTATTTATTTCGAACTTAGTCCGCTTTCAGTTTTAGTAGCATTTTGTATACTTATCACTCTTTGAATGAGGGTCTCATAATGACTAGCTATTTATAGCGAGTGTTTTAAATATGTAGTTTTTATAATATTATAGATGTGCTGTACCTATAATAATAATAAAGCTTTATTAATCTCTTACAACTTACAAACTGCAACACTATTTTGTTTACATACTGATTTTTTTGTTAAAAGTTTTAGTATTTTCTTTATAATAGTATGTTAGTATTTTTATTTTGCTGTATTTATCTATTATTTATTTGTTGTAAAAGCCGCCTTTCGTGGTTAAAGCCTCCTCCAACTGTCAACTTTCTCTGTCTCGAGCCGCTCTAGGCCAAAGTGCTCCCGCTACTTTTGCGATGTCATCACTCCACCTTTTTTGTGATCTCGTCTTCTGGTTTTGTAAATGGGACACTAATTTGTTACAGTTTCTGGCCATCTATTGTCTGTAGCTCTTTGGATGTGGCATGTGGTCTAAGGATCTCATTTCTCTTGTTCCAGTGGAAGAGCTGGAGTGCCTGGCGACGTGGAAGGAGGGCAGCTTGCGGTTCCTCGTAGGCAAGCTCCACCACAACCACGCCACCAGCAACGAGGACCGCTACCGCTGCTTCGTCTACGAGAAGACAAATGGTATCGGTAAGATATTTACTTAGGATAGCTTGCTTGCTCGTTTATGCCCTTCCTATGAAACTTGGGAAACAGGTTATACGGTTGACCCTTGTTTTATAGACAAAGCGTTTTATTGATTAATTTTATTTCATTGAAAGCATTTTTATCTGAAACCATACAATATTTTGGAATGTTATGACACAAACCTAACCTAACCTAACAACCTACTATATAGGTTGACATTTTCAAGATTTCTGAAGGGGCGATGTGGTCGCTGAGCGACAAAGCCCTTTCAATAAATAAAAAAAAAATAGAAAAAAAAAATGACTTTCGAGTTGCTTCCGAGGAAAAAATGGTCAATGAAATGAAACATTCGGTGAAGTGTTTTTCTATAAAAGAAGAGGATGCCTCTATTGTAAGGGCTTTAGGTATAAAACTGCTGATTAGGTTTGACTGCGTTAGGTTTACTCAATCTTCCCATATACTTAGGAAAAACCTTTTTGAAGATATGATATAGTACAATTTTGCATACCAAGGGCGGTGTATTCGTGAATGTCTCAGATCCCAGGTGTTTGTGGATCGAACCGAAGGCGAGGGCCATAAATATGCGATCTGGGGCTTTGCGAATTGCTACCCGTGGTCTGTCTAAAGTTTTATGTCTTGTCTTGGCCAGGAAGTGAGATTTTCTGGCTTGAACTGGTGACTAGGCGGCCCAGCGGAAGCTTTCCAGAGCTGAAGAAATAATTAAATTAACTTATTATGAATGATAACTATCTCACCTCTTGTTTATACTTAGATGACGTTGATTGGTCTATCCTACCGATGCACGATGATTGTTGGAATTGGGATTGATAACATTTCGCGAGATTTGAAGTACATAATTATCAAACTAGGTACCGCATTTTTATGGCGGCTCCATAAGAGTAGAAATCATTTGTTACTCCTAGCATTGGCATTTTTTGCATTATAGGTCCAAGCATGTTAAATGAACAGCCCATTAAATCAAACCAAAGGCAAGTTATACATAATCACAAGAGCGTTTTGCTTCTATTACAGCATCAACGGGCATGAAAGAGGGGCCGGCTTCGGGAGACGTCGAGTACCGAGTGGCACAGTCCGGGGACGCGACCTGCAATGGACTCTTCAGTGCCACTGAGGGCTCCAGGACTATGGCCCTGAAACGAGGTTACTACCCACCATATTCTCAAACGATCAAATACGTGCCAATGGCTCCCATGCCTATCGATTACCTTCCTACCTTAAAATGGGTACAACGTCTAATTACCTATACAAATTGCTATAGTACACTCATAACATAACGTTGACGATAGTTTATTATCACATTCAAGCCTGTCATGTGCATTCAAGCCTTACAAGAATATCGTGTTCTCAGATGTGACCAATTAAAAAAAAATACATAGCAATAAGTATGCCGGTTTATTCTTGACTAAAGTTCCGCAATCACTCTGGTATAGTCTAATTCTAATATAATTACGCGGTATCCGCCTTGAAGACTGTCTGCGTTACTCTAGCTAAGGACATGACGGGTTTTTCATGAATAGTTCTGAAGGTGCAATTTACATTTCATTTTCATCGTCAGGCCCCAGGGTCAGATGTGTCCACTCACAATACTCATGTTCAGACCCCACACTAGGTTATAATTTTAGTTTTTATTATTCCAGTATCAGTCCGCTTCAACTGCCAATTCCCTACCTGGATGACGTTCTCCCACACCTGGCACACGCTGGACTTCAGTAGCAACTACACGTTCTACCAGCGGAACGCCACGCTGCGTATCACGGACCAGTCCGGGGCTGACATCAAGGTGTACTGCGTGAACGTGAAGGCGAGCTCGCCGAGCGGGAACTCGGTGGCACTAGTGGCGCATTGGCAGCACCATTGGTGAGTTCGTCTGTATACATCACTCTCTACCTGGATGACGTCCTCTCACACAACTACACGTTCTACCAGCGGAACGTCACGCTGCGTATCGCGGACCAGTCCAGGGCAGACATCAAGGTCATTCGCCGAGCGGGGACTCGGTGGAGTTTGAGGAGTTGGAGGCGCATTGGCAGCGTCATTAGTGAGTTCTACTTCTGTATACATCATCGCCACCTAGATCACGTTCTCCCACACCTGGCACACGCTGGACTTCAGCAGCAACTACACGTTCTACCAGCGGAACGCCACGCTGCGTATCACGGACCAGTCCGGGGCTGACATCAAGGTGTACTGCGTGAATGTGAAGGCGAGCTCGCCGAGCGGGAACTCGGTGGCACTAGTGGCGCATTGGCAGCACCATTGGTGAGTTCGTCTGTATACATCACTCTCTACCTGGATGACGTCCTCTCACACAACTACACGTTCTACCAGCGGAACGCCACGTTGCGTATTGCGGACCAGTCCAGGGCAGACATCAAGGTCATTCGCCGAGCGGGGACTCGGTGGAGTTTGAGGACTTGGAGGCGCATTGGCAGCGTCATTAGTAAGATCTACTTCTGTATACATCATCGCCACATGGATCACAGCAACTACACATTCTGCCAGCGGGACGCGACGCTGCGTATCATTGGTGAGTTCTTAACAAAAACCTAGTTAGTAAGGCCGGGAAAACCAGTGTTGGCTTAGAAAGATCACTCAGAATGTTGATGACGAGGGTTCGAATCATGCTTGATGCATGCAATTTTTCACTTAGTAGGTGAGTATAAGGGTAAAAGCATTCAGGGCAAGGGACTAAAGCCGATATCAAACTTCAGGTATGCATGTCCGCATATCCCGGCCATTAAGAACGTGAAGCAAGATCACGAAAGCTCTGGTGGGACATCAACGTCTTTGGCAAGTTCTTGCTGTGTAAGGATTCAGATTATAAAGAATCACAGTTTGCGTTATTTACACCGTTTGAAGTGGATGACAGAAGTATGCTATAATATGCTAGGTATAGTGTTTTCGTAATAAAGCTACAGAAATATAAGCAATGAAGGCAAATGCGTAAACTATTACCCCAACGAAATATCAAAATCAAAATGAGATTGAATAATTTTTACTTAAGATTCGGAACTTACATCATCTGTGTACCTGGGTCCATCTGGGTCTCCTGTCTGGTCCTTGTGTGAATATTTGGATCGGCATCCTCAGACACATGGAGCCTAAACGGTCGAGAACTGTGCGGTTCCAGAGGAATTTCCTACCGCGAACGCTCCGCATGTGGAATAAGCTCCCTGCCAAGGTTTTCCCCGGGGGCTACAGTATGCGGTTCTTCAAGAGGGGAGTAAATAGGTTCTTAAAAGGTCGGCAACGCGCGTGTGATATTCCTGGCATCGCAAGCGACCATAGGCGGCGGTAACTGCTTAACATCAGGGAGCTCGCATGCTTTGCCACCGTCGTAGTATCAAAAAAAAACCATTTTTAGGGTTCCGTACCCAAAGGGTAAAAACGGGACCCTATTACTGAGACTTCGCTGTCCGTCCGTCCGTCCGTCTGTCACCAGGCTGTATCTCAACAACGGTGATAGCTAGACAGTTGAAATTTTCACAGATGATGTATTTCTATTGCCGCTATAACAACAAATACTAAAAATAAAATAAAATAAATATTTAAGGGGGGCTCCCATACAACAAACTTGTTATAGATTATATATATGTTCTCTCTTCATGCGCGAGTCGGGCTCGCACTTGCCCAATTTTTGATCTTATTAAAATGGTTCATGTTTGATGTTCCAGCGCGTCCCGCTACGTGTGCGTGGTGCTGTACCGGCGCGACACGTACATCGCGGAGCTGCAGCGCGGCGCGCCCACCTCGCGGCCGGACGACGCCTGCTCCAACCACCACTTCAACGCCGTTACCGCGCCCTACATCACGCTAGTGGGTGAGTTCTTAACAGATACACCAAAAGCAGGGCATCCTGCTACGCAGAAGTTCGTATTGTGTCATACACGATCTTACACAATTTAACAGCAGAACTACAAACTATCTACTGAGTGAATACCGCATGATGGCTACCGGAGCAGAGGCAGACCGAATAGGAGAGGGCGGATGACCTGTATGCGTTTGAGAACGTTTGGGAGGAACTTGCTCTTCAGCGAGACGACTGGCGAGAAAGAGGAGAAGCCTTTGTCCAGCAGTGGGACACACACAGGCTTAATTTAAAAAAAAACAGCAGAACTAGAAGAACAAAGATATTACATGCTTCAAAGTTTCGAAGTTCAGACTTTGAAAACCTCACCTTCCATAAACCTATAATACCTACCTACATAAATTGTTTGCGACATATTGGAAATGATTTTGATTTTAAGATACCAGTTCCTAGCTGGTATAACTCAATATCCCACAGTGTTTGACCAGTGTCTGTTGACTGTACCTATATGTTCCGAAAACTCCTAAAACTAGCATCCAAAACTAACTCGAATCTTTTGTTTTCCAGCGAGCAATCCCGAATCAAAAGAATGTCCATATTCTGGCAAATATGAAATACAAAACAATCGGCACGAGCGAAGCGTGAGGTCCACACCAGAAAAAAAAGAGAAGCCCACTACAGATATTAGGAATGGTTCTAGGTTGTTCAATTTTAGCATAAGCAATATGTCGAGTACCCCGATGCTGCGGAGCAGGCGGCAAGCGAACGAAGTCGGGTGCGTCGTGAGTGAGTTCAACAAATTGGAAGTTGGATGTAATTCTGTGAAGAATATGGAGTTTTATTCGAGTTGTGAGAATAAGGAGGTTATCACAGGTGAGTTGATACATTTAATGTTAGATTTCAATAACAATTCACCTCATCAAATGAAATACTGCTCGGAAATCTTTACGCCATTTATCGATTGTAAAATGCTTTGTCCACGTTTTTTTACGCAAAATAGGCACATTTTAAGACGTCGAGTTGCAGAAAACCAGCCCGCGTTAACCTATAGCCTTTGTCACCGTTTATCTAGCTCTATCTATCAATTAACTAAGCGTGGAAATAACCAAACTTTTTTTCCTAGTTCCGGTTAGTAATATAATGTTTCAACTTTCAACCCCATAGTACCTACTTTGACTTTACTATCTGAGAGTCTGAGAGTAAGTGTGGAATGGAATAAAAATTTGGTTAGGTGCAGCTTAGTATAGTAGAAGAAATATTATTATTCGTTATATTATTTATGATCCTTCAAACTACCCTCCTTTCTGCAAATGTTTGGCCCTCACTTTCATCATCACAAGTCCTATCGCAATAAAATCTGCATACTTTTCAATATTTTAATTTAATGTTCTTAGTTAACATCGCTTGAGCTTTGATGGGATGCATGCGACTGTTCGTTGTAGAAATATTAAGGAGACTGAATGCCGCTTACACTTTCCTAAATTACTCACTAACGAGAGGGATGCAGCAATATGTGAGACACATAAGGAGATAACTGCCTCTCACTCGTTCGATTAATTTAATCGCGATTAATCTTGTGACGATTAATTATTTGATCGATTAATCAATTGATTATAAATTTCATCGATTAAATAATTTAAGGAAGTGCTAGCTGCATAACTTGGACGTGAATTGAAATCATGAACTTTTTTTGTGATCGCAGCGTACACCTGTCACGGGGGCTGGTACGAGAACGGCGCGTCGTTCGTCGTGACGACGCCCGTGACGCGCGACAGCACGGCGGCGCGGCGCTACTGCTTCGTGTCGCGCGACTCCCGCGCGTCGCTGCTGGTCACGCGCAGCGCGACTAACTGCGAGCGCGCCAGCAAGGGCGGGGAGCAGCTGGTGTTCAACGCGAGAAATACCGGTAAGTTTTTTTTTATTCATATCATGACCACGGAATCGGGATCCATCAGTCGAAAAAATAAAAAAAAATATCCTTCATTAAACATTACTTTACACGAAGAATTAATACTTTGTTAAGTTCATTGTGTGGATTAAATAATGGCATACTTTATTTTTGGTAGACCTTATGTGCATGGCATAAGATTCTAATCCTCTTGGCAGGAGTACTGTATCTACCTGATCAATTGATCATTTATTTCGACCACTGAATTATAAGCGCATCTGGCTTATTGGTATGTGCATCGGACATGCATGTCGATGGACGGAGGTGACAATAACAAATGAGAATCACTTAAATATAATTTTCACTTCTCTCGCTCTAAAAGTTCGACTTTATGCTGTGCGTAGGCGACATAAAGTCGCTTTTTATGCTCTAGAGCATAAAGTAAAATCGTCGTCGAAGACCAAGGCGATCGGTCCAACAGCCACATGAAAAAGGTTCTTAATAAACGGTAAAAAAAAAACATAAAACTTCATACAATAAAACCTGTTCCAGACCTTCCGATCCGATCCGATTTATCGGGAGAAATCCGATAATGTTTAGTGTATAAGATCCTAACAATTGCACTACACATTATCCGATTTCTTCTGATAAATCGGATCGGATCGGAAGGTCTGGAATGGGTTTTAACTCTTTATTTTATTTCGTTTTGTTAGTATTCTAAGACCAAGGCAAATATACTAACAGCCAAAGTACACAATAAAACTTCTTGAAATAAACTTGTAACTTTTATGTACTATCATTTATTACTTTTTAAACTAATACTTTAAATATTTCTCATTGCTATTAGAGCAATGAGAAATATTTAAAGCAGCTTTAAATTTTAATTAAATTTGTTTTTAAGTAGGCATACATGATATGTGTATATATGTTATTTACATGATACAGTTTCATTTCCTCGCAATCGAAGTGAAAAGTAGAGTGTGCAACTCGTCCATAAAACGCATTTTACACTCGACTTTATATTCATCCTCGCTCGCAAGCTCGCTCGGATGGATAAACGTCTCGTGTAAAATGATGCGTTTTATGCACTTGTCGTACAATCTACTATTTCATACTACATATTTCCAGTATACATCACACAGATACAATATAGATGGTAATATTAAGAAACCACACAGCATATGACTAAATAAACAAACAAACTTTTGACAATTGAAAGCAACATATTTTTTTTTTTCTACAGTATGGTAACAATTAATATCAAAATGTGTAGCCAGTAAAAGAATAAGGCTTTCAGATGTGTCTACTCACAATGGGTTTTCACATGGCATAAGAAAACAAGGTATGACACTCCAGCTAGTGAGACTTTCTAACTACGTCACTGATTACCGCTTTATGGTAACAAACTAATTGAGTATTGAAGTGACTCTCAACACTATCATATTCGCCCAACTTCGGTCAACTTCGTATTTTTACCGATCAATATACTGTATTACAGGTGAATGTCAAGATCAAACCAACTCGCAGCCGCTTCTGAGGCTACCGTCGCCGCACATCGTCATAATGACAGCTGTCATTCTGCACTACATCATACCAAGATGATTCTACCACCACGCTGGACATCTGTAACTATAGAGTAATTTATACATAAGCAGGCTTAGTAAAGGAATAGAAGGAATAGGAAGTAAGCCCTTTTAACCTCGTACTATGCTGTCAATTTTCTTTTTTGTGCCTGCAAGTTTTGATGTATTTCTTTTATACCTCTCGGATTTTTGTATTTGTAATTACGCATGTTAATAATGATATTGTTTACTAGGAGTTTGACATTTGCTCGTGTAGTCACCGATAAGATACGATGTCAATTCTGACAGCTGTCATTCAAATAAAATATCAGGAGGGTTCGCATGTGCTATCCGCGCATCCCTATGCAAATCAGTTTTTATGAATTTCAAATATCGAACTTTGGAGTAACCCTTCATATTTAGTATTTTTTAACTGGCAACTATCAGGATTTTAATAGTTGGTACTTATTCTGCGGGGACTTTAATAGAGAATCGTCGCTTTTAGTGATGTGGAGCTAATTTATATTGAAGCAAAACTTCTATCAAACATATTTGTCAAAAAAGCATAATATGATCGTAAAATGCGAGCAAAATTCATTGAAGTGCTATCCGTCACTAGTTGTCATACGTCATGTCAATGGATTTGCTTGCATGCACGACCCTGGTCATAATCATAACACATCGTATCATATTTTGATCGGAATTTTGCTCACTAGTTAACTAGTTCTACTATTCAAAGACGCTTTCATAGACTTAAATATTAATTGCAATAAGTATTTCTAGATATGATTGAAAATATAATATCGTTTCTAAGTGCATTTCTCAAGTTTCTAGTAAACAAATCGTAATATAATAAATAAAATAGGTAACAAAATATCAATCACATAGGTACACATAATATATCATAGATAGTCCGAAATCGCCTAAATTTTCATGCAATCCTAGTTATCAAAATGCAATTTAGTAAAAATATATAATAAAATGAGCTGAGTATATTAAAAATACATTTATTACCATAGGTAAAATCAAATTTTTGTACAACCCATTTTAGATATTAATAAAATTATTAAGTGTTTTGTTTTTTATCGGTGGTTTTAGTTTGTTGCCAGGATAAAAAATATAGTAATACCTCTTATAGTTTGTAATGTTTAATGTTTTTTTTTCTTATCTCTTCTTCTCTTTCTCTCTTCCGATTAAGTGAATAGAAAGATTGTTCGTGTAAATATACATTTTGTAGATTTTGAAACATAGAAACGCACATTTCATTAAGCCTAATAAATCACGATTTAGTTTGTTTAAGCACCACATCTTATCCTTTGTATGAAAGTTATCGTATAAAATAATCCAAATAATTCGAACCCAACCTTGTTCAAAGCTACAAAGGCGAATTATTTATGCTTTTAAATATCTATATCTCCCCAAATGTAATTCTCCGAATAGTTTGTAGGCGTTACAATGCATACATCTCTTAGATTCAACGCTTTTCCTATCAATAATTAAAAAAATACATTTGCCCTATTTACACCAAATGTCAAAACGAGTAGTGATGCGCGCGTTCATAACAAGATCTCATTAATTTCACTGCTTTCAATTTTTATAATAAAGACTCGATTGCAGAATATGTCATGTTGTCGATAAACACTAGCCCTCTAGCGTTTATTAGCAAACGTTCTAGATTCGAATTTCAAACTTCAAATGATGATTTTAAGATTGCATTTGTTTCACTCGAGAGAGGTTGAGAAGTTTTTGTACCAATTGTTTTTTTTAGACTAAGTATCGATGGGGAAAGCGTTGTATGCGTGACGGATGACTTTGCTTCTTAGAACTACAATTGATGTCGAATGGTTGTGAATATAATATTTATTGTTGCAACAGTTACAAAATATGTTTTAGAAACCTATAATCGACCGTTGCAATACTTTCATTATTGTGCAGGAAACCTATTTTCAATTAATCACACTTTTTTCAAATTTTTAGACAATACAATTTGCCCGCGACCTATTTTGGAAAAAAAAACAACCACTGCATTTCTCTGACCCCCATGTGTTTTTCTTTCTGATATTCTCTATAATATTATTCAGTTATGGTTTGTCCAAAACTATAAGAAAAAAAAAACAATGTAGCACAATTCAACAATGGCCTCTCTACAATAAGTGGGTGTGTATGAGGTTGTTTTGCACTTGTACCGATTTGACAAAATTAAAGGTGCTATCATACCGCTGCTCAAAAGACGTTGACGCACGTCGAAAACGTGATGAAAACGTCAAGCATGCATTATTTTTCAACCGACTTCAAAAAGGAGGATACTTTTCGGTTGTATTTTGTTTTTTGTTTGATACCAACTCTTTGAACAGATTTCGAACAAACTTTTATTGATCAAGAGTAGGTGTACATCTTTAAGTTGGTCCCATAAAATTGTGGTGAAAATCTGATACCGAGATTTAGAAGGAATCGAGGTACCTAACGCCTCAAATATTACTCATGGTGATAACGGTGTTTTTTTTATGTTCTCGGAAATACAACTCTTTCTCGTTGAAGTCGGTTATTGTCGTGAAAAAGTACATTTGAACATATTATTAAAGTTTTGGACGTTCTATAATCATTTAAAAAATTACGACTAAGCACAACCAACTTTTCTGCACTGCACTTTATCATTTATGTAGTTAGACATAAATACAAAATACTCATCGCAAAATATCATAAGTACAGTTAGCTTTAATGCTCTGTCGGAGACTGTATATTTCTTAGTTGTTTCTATACATTTGTTAAATTAGTGGCCAGTTTAGCAATTCTTCTATCAAATGAGAATATCATAGCTCTAACTCTTATCACAATGAGTTTTCTATAAGTGCTACTACGAAAGTTTTGAACTTGCTTGCTGTATTATCCAACCGATACGACCTTCAAACCCTCAAAAAAAGAGCGTACTCCCACCTGAAAAGCAGGCAACGCACTTGTGACTCCTCTGGTGTTGCAGGTGTCTATGGGCGACGGTGATCGTTTTCCATCAGGCGATCCGATTGCTCGTTTGCAACACCCCTATGACATAAAAAAAAATCAAGGCTCGTTTGCAATACCCCTATGACATAAAAAAAAATTCAAGGCCAGTAAGAAAAGAGACTAATAATAAAAAATTATGGACTTGATAGCTGTGCCCTGCGGTGTCCCTCTCATCCCACGGAAACACAAAATTTTTCGGCATAAAAACGTGGCCTTTGTGTTAATCCAGGGTGTCAGCTATCTCCGTATCAAATTTTAACAGAATTGGTCCATCCGTTTGAGCGTGAAGAAGTAACAAACATACACACACTCACAAACTTTGGCCTTTACAAATTAGTGTGATAAATGCTCCCACCTCATATTTTTCCAATCCGTTCACCTCAGCACGACTAGCATAACTGTCACACGCGACTATGTCGCGCGACAAATGCTACCTGTCACTTTCCTATCAATAGGTATCTTTACAGGCATGAGTAAGACAGGGTGACGCTGATGCGCGATAACGGAAGTCGTAATACAGGTATTTATTTCTATTTCAACTTTGAACGCAAGAATTAGTTTCTTAGTAACAATAAAATTTTGCATTTGAGAATTTAATGTAGGTCCACTTTCCTTTTTATTATTTAATAATACTTGTTTTTTTTTTTCAATTTAATTTAAACAATAAGAATAGTTAACTACTTATGTTTGAAGCTTTCGTAGTAGCACCAAACTATACTTATATATTAAATTTTTCACTTGGAAGCTTAGAATATGTACAAAATTGTTAAACATGTTATTGCATAGATAAAATAATGATTTAGCAATAATTTTAAGGTATTTCAATTAATTTTTATTATTGCATACATTTGTTGTATTATTGTGCAAATACTGTAAACTTTTTCTTATGTAATGAAGCTCACTTAGTTTTGTAATTTAATTTTATTACCAGCGATATTGAAATAATATTTTTTTAAGTAGCCATACTATGATTTTGTACGATATGCATTTTACAACAAAGAGTCTTTGTTACAAGCCCATTTGATGGTTGCTTGGTTTATATCAAAATTATAGTCTAAGAGCTAATATCATTAGATGCCACTTCACTCCACTTTGTTATTCGAACAAGTCACACAGCATTACAGTAATAAAACCAAGGCACTGCACTGTGAAGTCGGTTTACAAACAATCATTTTACGTAATAACGTCATAAGAAAAAAAATATGAAAAATTGCATGATTTTATTAATTGAATGCCGGCCGACGGAGTGGAAGAGAGATAGATGCGTCACAGGCCGAACGCTTAGGCCGATCGTGCCTCTCTATCGCTTGTTCCGCGCTCTCGCTTGCACGCTCGGCTCAGGCGGAACGCGACAATTAATCATGCTTTTTCGTGCGTGCTGCCGGCGTTCATCGATTTATGAGACATTATCACGTCAAAAACATAACATCGAAAATCTTCTTACTATGTACTTAGTTCAATTTAGGCGACGTCACTGCGTGGTTCCTTGCGTAGGTAATCTGATCTGGTGTAGCATTTGTTTTTCAGTTATAATTGTTATTCAATTCTAATCACGATTGTTTTTAAACTAAAAGTATCGATGACACAGCTAGATATACAAGTGCAAAGACTCGTGTCTTCAGTAATAACACACACAATAGATTCAACAGAGAAACGACTCTAGAAAACATAAAACTATTTATATTCCAATACTTGGAAAATCCTCTGTCTCTCTGGAGTCGGTCCCTCATGTCTGAGGATCGTGGTCAGCTTCAGGGTTGTATCTGGCGCGGATGATCTGCCTTACCGGTTTCTATCCAGCGCGTCTCTTACAGCCGAGTAGAATTTAGAGGTCCATGAGTCTTTCACTTGATTGGTCCATCTTGTTGGGAAATCCTAATAAGGTTTATGAGTCATTTTCAAAATACATGTACATAATTAAAACAAAACTTAATTGATTCCTTTGTGTGACGATAGTTACTCATATCTTTTCTATGAGTAACATTCGTAGCACAAAATAAGCGATCGTAATTTTGTTTTTATTAGGCCTTTAACTATGTACATGTTTTTAGGAAAATTACTCTTATATCCTGGATCTTAAACCCTTATATGTCTTCTTATGTGGTTTCTAACGTTACTAGCTCTTAACGTAATATTTGTGATTCGGTGACGCAAAGGAACTTGGTAGATAGGTGTAGTGGCCAAACTCGTCGTTTTAATCTAGATATTTTACATAGAAAACTCTCGCGAGTTAAGATATATTAAAATACATTATGAGGCGAGTTTACTTACGACGTCGTAAGTATAAGTCGCTAGGCCGAAAATATAAATGTAATTACAACTATATACATACTTGAACACAGTATTTTTTTATTAAACATTTTAAACATCCTCGACGAAAAGTAGCTGGTCATCATGAGACCCTCATTCAATGAGTGGTGTAGAAAATGCTTCTAAAACAGCATACCTACAAAATTTAGAATTCTTAGCTTCAATATTGGCTGAGATTTTGTTACTGGTTCCAATTAAAGCTGTATATCTTGGAAAGCAATGGTCCTATTTCCACCAAACGTAGCTAAGCCGCACTCAAATTGGTCCAAAGGTTTGGGAGCTATGATTCCACAGACAGACACACGGATACACGTGTTAAACTTATAACACCCCTCTTTTTTTGTAGGTTAAAAAACTACATTCCAAAATGCATGTTTTTACACACACTTAGCAGCTCATGTGCACATTTGTGACGTCGCACCAACGCAACTTTTTTATGGAGTGTTTTTAACAATCAGTAGACAGGGTTCACGTTGAGACCCCCATTTCTAAAGTGCTTAGTGTCCGTATCATATTGGTCAGTATGGGACATATGGATCACATGAAAAACTCATTTGATTGTTTTTTTTTTTTTTTATTGATCGTTCCCAATCGACTTCTGCCTTAACACAGTACCGTGAGTTACAGATGTTTAAGCTTGAACTACAATTGTATTTCGCTGCACAGTATCTTCAATGATAATTACTCGTGTAGTAGGTATACGCAGCTATACAACCTGTGACCACAACATTCAAAGCACAGAAATTTAAGCTTCCGAATAAAAAACGCGCCCAATTCCCGAACGCAAGCCACGCTTCCCGCGTTCTCAGCTGTCAATCTCATTGTCGTTTTTGTGCAGCCAAAAGACCATGTTACAATTTTTCGAAATAATGTAATAAGTATTTTGTTGTGAAAAAGTATTGAATACCGTAAGGTCGGGTTACTTTAGCCCTGGGGGGGTAACATTGTCCATAAAAACGATGTAAAAACATTGTCGAAGTGGTTCGATAGATAAATTGATAAACGAGTTTAGGCGCAGCACCTCCACCATTTTCCTATGCGTCACAATTTGTTACGACTTCTAAGGAAACGTTTCCTTAATCAAGCAATACTAATTTTAACTATAGAATAGTTTAGGTAAGCGAAAGAACGAATACTCATCTAAGATCAATGTATAATGTAGTTAAGTTAATATAGAAGCGACAGCAATAATTATATTTGTATTTATAGCTATTGAGGCGTTAAATTTTTAATAGTTGTGCTCTGTTTAGTGTTGGGAATGTTGTCGACTAACGGACAGTTGCAAAAATAATATTAGGGCTATTACTATTAATGTTCCATACCATAAGGGTGAGGACACACGAGCGTATTGTTTGAGTTGGAAGTAGCGCGAAATGAGTCGCGTAATTTTACACTTTTACACCTCACATTTGTGCCATCCCTCTCGATCTAGTGTCAAACGATATTTGAATGAGCGGGACAGCACGATACGGAGTAACCCTCCTGGACTTTCGTATCAAGTGGAATGCAGCTAAATACGCGACTCATTAAGCAACTCGCTACTCAAAAACGCTACTCCTTTGTCCCCGCTGCCTTTAGGACAATTGTGATTATATAAGATTCAGTGGGCAATTAACACATTTTTACTCGAAAGATAATATGACAAATCATAATCTCGCACTCATAGTCTGGTTAATGAAAATAGCATCAAACAATATAGTCAATTGGGTACTTGGACTGGTAAATCAAATCAACTCCTTTTAGGAACTGTGAAAACGCTTAGACTGTCTGAAATATCGAAGAATAACGTGTTATGACGTCACTGTGCTGTACGGTCTGTCGGCCTTCTTTTTTGTACTATTTGGTTATTTAAAAATCACCGAAAACGTAAATAAAGTACACATATATATATATATATATATAGTCGGTGTACTATCGGAAATGCCATTGAATGGCAAGCGAGACAAAATTTTATAGTGATTGCAGAAAGTACCCAATATGTAGCAACACCTAACGTCATTAACATAATTTTTGTCAAAAAAATACGCATAATTGACTATCATTTGGTTGTATTTTCATTAGTAAAAGAACGAAAGATCCTCACCTCTGGCCTTATTCTAAATTCACATCGTGCCATCGCAGTCACTCAAATACTTAATTATTTAGAACTTTAACTAACTGATTCGGAGCTTGGCGGAGCAGACTGTACGTAACTCGACCAATATTGAGCACTGGAATTAGTCCGCTTCGCCCAGATCCACCAGAGGAACTGCACCCTAAGAATTATTTTTGGAGTCTGAATCTACTTACCTTTGTTACCTGCAAACAATGCTATTACCTCAATTCTTCGTTAAACCGCAGAGAAAATTAAACACATAATAAGTCTGCACCTAAAGAACCTGCGGTTTAAGGTGTTTGCACACCTTATACAATGATATTATGCGGCTTTAAGTCGAACGAAATAAGGCTCACATTGAAACAAGTGCATATAGACTTTAAGACATTTTGTATTTAAAACAGCAATGAAGTACGCGTACCGGAGTAAAATAGAGATAATGGCGTTGTTCTCAGGTAACAAAGGTATGTAGATTCGGACTCGAAAAATAATGTATGTACATATGTATGTAGACACTTTATTGTACACAAAACAGGTTATAAATACAATTTTAGCGCGAACTTAGGTATCCCTATTAATGGCTACCTAAGTATCTGAAACACTAATTTTTGTTAGCCATGTGTAAGACTAACGTTTCGCCACATTTTCAGTCCGAAAGCCATTTTACTGTTAATTCCTCAGTATAATTATAAAACAAACCTAACCTAATGAGTTCTTATAAAATCCCGAAAATATTACTGGTTTATAAAATCGCTGTTTAAAAAAAGGTTTTTAAAAGATCCTGAAAATATTACGGGTTTCGGGAAAACATTACTTTCGGACAAATGAAAACATGGCGAAACCTCACAGATGGGGAACAGTTTAACGAAGTTGTGATAGGATACCTCTATTAATTCTTACTGTAATCGACAAGATTCCCAAACTAAGCAAGCGGTAGACAGTTGTGACTAAGGAAGCTAGTATTGTTATCTTAATGAGACAGAGAACTATTTTTCGGATGCGGGAATAAAGGGGGGTTTTCTCAAAATATTTTTAAAAGAAAAATATTTTAAGAATATTCCTTAGACTAAGTTCATCACTATTCCCATTGTGTGATATAGGTATTTGAATTAATTAAGTATAATAGTCAGCATGGATTATTAAATAATAAACAGCGAAATAAATTTGGTGTTTTTATTATACCTCCCTCCAGCAGAGCAGGATCGGATACCTACCGGTATTCGGCTCCATATAAAATACCATTTATTTATTTACTTATTTATTTATTTAATCTTTATTGCACAAATGAAAAACAAATCGTACAAAAGGCGGACTTACGCCTCTGGGCATTCTCTACCAGGCAACCATTATTCATTTCGGTTTTTAGTGGGCTAATTTCAGAGATTCGTATCTATACCTAAATTCTATTTAATACTTTCATCAAAACTACTCTAGAAACCGACAGAGCCCGCTAGGTGGGCGCAACCCCACCCTAGACACCGACTGAGCTTTTTAGGGTTCCGTAGCCAAATGGCAAAAAACGGAACCCTTATAGATTCGTCATGTCTGTCTGTCCGTCCGTATGTCACAGCCATTTTTTTCCGAAACTATAAGAGCTATACTGTTGAAACTTGGTAGGTAGATGTATTCTGTGAACCGCATTAAGATTTTGATGCAAAAATAAAAAAATAATAATAAATATTGGGGGCTCCCCATACTTAGAACTGAAACTCAAAAATTTTTTTTTCATCAAACACATACGTGTGGGGTATCTATGGATAGGTCTTCAAAAATGATATCGAGGTTTCTAAAATATTTTTTTTCTAAACCGAATAGTTTGCGTGACAGACGCTTCCAAAGTGCAAAAAGTTGGTCCCCCCCCCCTCTAACTTCTAAAATAAGAAAATGAAAAATCTAAAAAAAAACATATGATGTACATTACTATAAAAACTACCAACGAAAATTGTTTTGAACGAGATCTAGTAAGTAGTTTTTTTTAATACCTAACTTTGCACCTAATTTATATGGGGCGCTATACATACCAGGTGCAAACTTAACTTAACCACTTAGGGATGGAGTGTTTGTACGGAACCCTCGGTGCGCGAGTCCGACTCGCACTTGGCCGGTTTTTTTTTTCCTAACATGAATTGACGGAAGCCTTGTTCGGCTGCATCCGCTAGTCATAAATACGGGGGGACGGCAAGCCGCCGGCCCCGCGGGTAAACACCGACAGAGCCCGCCAGGTGGGTGCTTTTATAGTACAAGCAGCCACGAGCTGGGCCGGCAGCTGAGTAAAATGATCTGCGGGATGTTGGTTGTGAAATATGTTAGTAACATTTGAAAAAGTCGCGAAATTAGGAATATATTTCAATTGATTTGACGACACGGTTGGCGCAGTTTGCAGACATCTGCCTACTGAGCCGGCGGTCCCAGGTTCGAATCCCGGCCGGAACAAATACTTGTGTGATGAACTCGAATATTTTGTTCTTAGGTCATGGATGTTATCTATATATGTATTTATATATTATGTATATCGTCGTCTAGTACCCATAGTACAAGCTTTACTAGGTCGATTTGTGTAAGTATGATTGTCCCATAATATATATTTATTTATTTTAACCCTTAAATGCATGAATTAAAAAAACAATATTACTTTATAAATTAAAACAATATTATTTTATTTAAAATAAATGTTTCTTGTTTTCAACCAGTAATTCATTTTTGTTTATGTAAGCTGCATCTTACACCATGCATTTAAGGGTTAATGTACCTATAGGTACTGGTATCGATCCCTGCCTACGAGCGAACATGACGAATTTCACCTTTTGAACGCCAACAGTGAAGAGAACGCCACAGTCGTATCACGGCATCAGAAATTGCTAAGCTGACGCTGCTCAACAGACTTAGCGTCGGACACGGTGATTTTCTTCATCACTTGGTGTTCCAAAGGTTTGGCACCAGTCGCACGATTTTGCGATGTGATATGTCCACTGCGGCTGTTAAAAGGTTAATGAGTCCAATAAAAGTCCAAAATCTTGAGGTAATTTACAAAGATAACGTCATTTATTGTACGTTAAAATACATCCTTTTGAAGGTATTACACATATCTCTTAGAGTATAAATGACACCCAATTTTGAGTAACACGCCGGCATCACTTAACTACGTTTAGATAAACTTTTAAATAAAATATAAACAATATAAATCCTCCACTGAAATTCTTTTGTCCAGTGCCTTTAACTGGCTCCTAAAATCGATTAAGCTTCTTTGGAGAAATATAAGAAAACAATAGACTAGTTGACCCATTTTTGTAATAATTATATTTGAAATGGTCAATTATAAATAATAACGATCATACTGGCTCTAAAAAAATGTATATTTGTGAGGGCACTATTTGGAGTCGTCGGAGGAGCCCTTCAGTTTTCTATGCAGTACCGGTGACGTCACAATCGTGAGCGAAAATGGCCGACAGCGTTTTAAGCATTTCAAAATACAGAATAAAAACCATATTATCAATTTCAGTTTTTCACAGCCATCTTCTACTTTTATGAACTTAAAAATATATATTTAGGTTTCCTATGCTAAATACTATATGAAATAAACATTAGTTTTATACAATTTATCATGAGTCAACTAGCCTATTATTGTTTTAAAGTCTTTACGCACTGTATTTCTAAATTCAATCAAATCCAAATATCTCTTGTTCATTAGTGATCTAGCCCAGCACGGCTAGCATAACTTTGACACGCGACTCTTTCTCGCGCGAGATATACTACCTGTCTCTATCAGTACAGTACTATGAGATAGTGACGGATGATGCTATCTCGCGCGACATGAGTCGCGTGTCAAAGTTATGCTAGACGTGCTGAATGATGACCATATATCTATTACAGAACAAGTGCTAGGAACACCAGCTTTGTGTCTCCAAATTATATAGGTAATTTAATTGGAAAATAATTCTGCAATCAATAATAAATGCCCGGTAGAAACTATAGGAAAAAATGCCCGATTGCCCCTTCCAAAAAAACAACATTTGTTAATACTACTGAAACAATTGAAAAATACTGAGATTACATTTGTATGGTTATTACGTATTAAGATAGCTATTTATAATTGGTTTTTAACCCTTAAATGCATACAATTACACTAATTTTATTTCTTAAATTCCGTAATTAGCAATGAAATCCACGTCAGTTTGAGATTTCGGGACAATCTTGACAAAGTCTTTATTGACAATATTCAGATTTTGACTTGTGTCATTTCAGTCACACAAAGGATGGAAAGAAGAATACAGTACGCAGTTTTCAAAATAATTTCTCGTGTTAATATTAGAAAATGTGTATTCAGTCAGAATCCCTCGCTACGCTTTGGATTCAACGCGCCTCCCTCTAACCAGTTTTATGATCCGCTCATTCTATTATTTTATTACAAGTGGCAAAAGAATGAAAAAGTAGTCTGATTCAGGACTGTTTGTTACTGATGAGATGAAAAAACTCGAGTAATATTAGAAATATTATTTGAGTATATTTAAATTTATTTTTATTGTATTATTTTAAGTGTTAAATTACCTTGAAATCGTTTGCGGTGATCGGTGACTATTACTAAATTTAATTTTTACATAAATCAAATGCTCTGTTACTAGTGTGCACATATGGAAACATTTTCTTAACTAAATTCACATCACTCAAATTTTTCCACCCATCAGTCTCATAGACCTTTGGATTATCTTTTATGAATTGAAAAACTGTCATTTGTAGTTTCTCTAACTTGTACCTTTCCGATATTAGAGCTATCTCCATACAATTTGTAACATTTATCTGTTCAGCAATTGCATATTGGACTAAGAAAAAGAGGTTTGTTAGTTCGAATTTTCCTGCGATATCGAGCAGATTCAAACAATCCTGCCTCATTATATCTCTAATTGTACCGGTATATAAGAACTGCAGCAACAATTCCATGTCATTGTCATTTATGTCTAAAAAGAGTGACGTGACAGAATCATCCTTCACTTTATTTCTAAGTACTGGGCTATGAGCAGCGAGAATAATCTTATGTACCGGATACTGCTTTCCGCTACCAGATTCAACTATAAAGTTAGTTTTCTCCTGCTTCGAAAGCAAATCTCCAAAGTCATGGTTCAGTTTAATCTGTTTTATAAGATCCATATTGAACGGACTGGCCGGATCTGTCTTTATCAAAATCGGAATACACAGCATGCGGCCTTCTAAGTTCTTCGATGAGATACAGTATGTCTTTATGAAGTATTTCTCATCGGGTTGACTTGACTTGAATACTTGCCATTTGTATTCATATGGTAAGTAAGAGCGTGCAGCCATGTTAGGGACAGCTGGTCCGTGATTAATTTCAGCGGACTTGCTTATTCCAATATTGAAGCTTCCTACTTTCCTTAAGCATACGAATAGGTTCAGTAGACACCTGTTTCCCGGGCAGAAGGACGTTGTGAAGTAGAACCACAGATCAGCTTCGTGATCAGTGTATGTGCCTCCTATGTCATATTCGCCAAACCTCTGTAGCTTGGCGGAAACGTCGAAGATAACTAGGTGTTTTGATGATGTCGTCTGGCGTTTGTGAAGGGTGGAGATATCATCGTGGTTGACCTGGAAATTGAGGTAAGTGATATGGTAAAATTTGGCGTAGAATGTGTGTCAAAAAGGGAAAAAGTAGTGTGGGTGTACAATGATCATAGAGTACAAACAAACATGACAATCCTGTCAACCTTTTGGGTATGCTATCCATCCACAGCATAATGAATGATTGACTGTATACAAAATCATTAAAAAGTTTATTTTTGCATCTAGTTTAAGGCGCAAGCTAGACAGAAGAAACGCGTTTCGTTTCCAACCGAAAATGTTATTAAAGGGGCGTTAAACCCGAAAAGTACAAAAAACTTATCATGGGAATGAGTAGTGAATGTAGTCTGCATAAGAAACCTTTGATTTGGAACCATATCAGGTATGCCACTACGGGAACCAACTTTCTATTCTAAATGATTTAATTTTTTTTTCAACTACATTTTAGCTTAATTTTTAGACAAAGATTTAATTATTTATTTTTAATATTGAATTGTCATTAACTAGTTTTTACAGACTATATTCATCAATATAATGTTGAGAATAATTGATAACATACTATTGGATTGGAAAATTCTTATTGAGAAGCTGTTGAGACAACTGTAATGACATGTTTATTTTTTTAAATGTAACTTAGAATCTGACCTGTAAAAGAGCTCTTGCAGCCATACTTGCAGAATAATGTTTTGAATGTGAATTTGAATTTGTGTTATGTTTGTAAGCATTATTTCAATATCAAGACAAAACCAATATGCAATATATAATATTGATAAAGCTTAACAATAATAACCATACATTTCTACTTCACGGATTTGTGCAGTAACATACTAACTACAGTAAAACCCATTTAAAAAAAATCGGGAAGAATAAGGCCAAAAGCGCTTCTTAACACATTAATTGCCGACGCTTCAAATTTCTATTCAGCGATGACGCGAATTCGCGTCTTCGGCAATGAATGGGCAAGAAAGCAAGAATCACACTACTACAAACTTATGCAGGGACCAGAGAAAAATTGTGTATTACGAGGGAAACTGTATTCAGTAGTTTAACTGCACATACAACCATTTTTTTTCAATAAGTCTAAATGTGCATTACAGATCAATAATTAAAATATATTTTATTTACCTCCACACATTGCGTGCCACTGTTGTCTGCCTGAGGGACGGGAGGCTCCCGCCTTTGCATCATGGGATGTCTGTTCTGAAACCCCTCGAAGAATATCATTTTAGACAGCACCGGGATCTTTTAAATACCCCGAACTTAGCCCCAGCTATGTCTGCTGTTATAGCTTGATCTATAAATAACAAATATTTCTTTGTATCAATTATCGATTTTCTGTAAATTACTCTACTGACTACAGGACTACAAATACAAATCGACTAAATTAACCAAAATTACCGAGAATATTTTTGTTGATTATTAAGACAATGACTCATTAGATTGATTGCATCATTTGACTTTAATTCGCAATCAAGCAATGTATTTCTAATATACTGAATATAATTTTACTATGTATAAACCTTTACTTTGTCCTTGGAATGAATATTTTGAAGTAGACAAACAAACACGATTGGTTTTCCCGATACCAGAAAGTAGGATAACAAGATTGTATATAATATAATGTATATTACCTGTTGATAATTAGAACGAATCTTCACAACGACGCTCCACGTAAGCAATTGAATCGTTAAATCTAGTTATTTTACTTAATTACAGTTTCCTTAAATTAAAAATAACAACAAAATGACGACTTGCTGACTATTTTCGCTCATAAAAGTCAGAATCAGAACAGAAGTAAAGTGAAGTAGCAAATGATATGACAGTACGAATCAAAAGTTGCCAGATTATTGTTATAAATAAACAGGAATATCAACCCGGCTATACACATTCGTCGAGTACAAAATCACAGACAAAATTTAAAGCCTGACCAGAAATATATGAGGATGCGCCATATTGCGGAATTTCACTGGAACTAATTTCTTACACTGGCAATGATTTTATGATGGTATGGTTTGTCAACAATGTCAATGTCACTCGTGGTGAATATTTTAAAAGATAAATATTTAAAATAATTGTCCAAAGAAAATGCCAAAAACCATTAACAGTCGTGAACGTAAGATTATAAATAAAGTGTACACGTGTTTAATCTTATAAATAGCGCCCTCTTGACAATCCTCATATATTTCTGGTCAGCCTTTAGTATTATTTAGCGGCATGAGTCAGTATCGTAAAAACCCCGCTCGGCATCCATGATCGCTCATCTTGTTGATTTGCACACGATGGTCATGGGTAAGTTATCAAAGTTGCCGGATTTATATGGAGGATTTTTGAATTTGATTTTATTTTTATTACGTGTCAAGAAGTTTTTAAAAGGTAAATAGGTAATATTTGTCGGTTACCTCGGCCTATGTCCTGTTACCGATTACATTCAAAATATGTAGCTATAAATAATGGGTATAACGAGAGCGTTTGGTGTATTTTTAGTTATAAATTGGAGCATGATATTGTTGTTTTCGTTGTCTGCAACACTTGCATGTATCAAACCCGATCACATACAATTTTGGTTTTGGTTCCAGTGCAAAATGCCAGTTCGAAAGGTAGCTCTGATCTAAAGAAGAATTCATTCTGGTTTAGTCTGTGTTATGAGACTATGAAACAAGTTAATTTAATTACTTATTAAAAAGCACGTCAGAAGTTTAAGAAAAGCGCAGCATAAACGAAGGTCTACTGGCCAAAGAAACTCAAAAACAAGATCTGGGGGCACGGCAGTGCCCCCGCCAAGACAAACAAAGAAGAAGCGGGGCACTGTACCTACCTTTCTCGACCCGTTTCGTCTCATTGTCAAATCCTCATAGCTTCGTCCCAGTTAACATCAGATGCAGTTAGGGAAAATAATATGAAATGTACAAAATTTAATTGATCTAGCTTTTATACTTCAGGTTTTATTGGTACCTAAAATACGCCGATTTTGATACGCTCACTTATACACGCGTATCAATACCTCTGGGGTACTTCCCGATGACCTAGAAAGCTGAAATTTGGTATGTACACCGTGTCCAATAAGTTCGAATACAGTTACGATCCTTAATAAAATAAATGTACGCATAGTTTATGCAATGAAAATTCTATTATATGAAAGGCACACTTATATACAATATTTATAACAAATGTTTTGGAATTACTCCACCTTTAACTTTTTTTACCAGCGTCAAATGTTTCTCAAAAGAGTCACACGCGGCACGCACCGCTTCCATCGGCATATCGTCCCAAATTTGCACGATAACCTCTTTAAAATGGTTCAGGTTTGCGAATTTAAAATTATTTAGTTTCGAGAGCATGTAAGACGTAACCATTATAATGGCGGGACCAGGTCCTGAATTCTGTCAATTCATATTGCAGTGTTTAGTCCATGGTACTATTTGCTTTAACGCCTTTATCAATAAATACTAAAGGTAATTTGCCCCTCTTACAAAGAGCACCCCAAACCATCACTGTTACCATCAGTGCTCTGGCTCTGGAACCTAGGAACATTCTTTTCATAGTCTGGAATGTCTTCTATCCTTGCTGCCCACAACCGCTCGTTCTGGGCATTATGAGGCTGCTTTAACACAAAGAGTTTCTCGTCAGAGAAAACAAATTCATCCCCTGCGTGCTAAGAAAGTATGGTGCTGAATCTTTCTACTCTCTTTTTCTTCGTCGCTTCTGAAATGCCATGTACTTTTCGTTTTTTGTAGGCATTACATCCAAGATCTACTTTCAATATATTATGTACCGATCCCCTTGAAATTTTCAGATCAGCAGCTAATTTTCTAAAGCCGGGTACTCATTAGCGAGCTGTAACCGTAACCGTTGCAGGTACTGTAACCAAAAAAACATAGTGTGTACGTGGTTCGCAAACCTGCTGCGAGCGGTACGCGTGCGGCTCGCAGCGAGCCGACCTTTACAACGTACTCATCTCTGAACCTGTAACGTTGCACGTAACTGTAACCGTTACTGTTACCAAAAACACAGTGTGTACGTGGTTCGCGAGCCTGCTGCGAGCGGTACGCGTGCGGCTCGCAGCGAGCCGACGTTTACAACGTACTCATTTCTGAACCTGTAACGTTGCACGTAACTGTAACCGTTACTGTTACCAAAAACATAGTGTGTACGTGGTTCGCGAGCCTGCAACGAACGCCACACGAGCGACTCGCAGCGAGCCGATGGTTGTCGGTTTTTGCCGCGAATCAAAGGGCGCTCGCAGGGCGCTCGTGGACGTCAAAAGAGGTTGTTACTAGCCGCTGCGAACCAGCTATATATTCATTAAATATTCAGAATCAGTTGCACTCATTCTCGTGAAATTTTTATAATGACCACTAATTTCTTGATTTTTCAACATGAAAAGTAGACTCACTTCTTTCCCGATACATTCTATAAATCCACCATCTCCGTGGCCATTTATGATCATCGAGTAGGTAAGTTAAGGCATCTATAAGTTTTGTATGCTGCACTTTGTCCGACACCGTGGAGTTACAAACCAAAACTGCGAATAATCCGGCTTATCAGTGGCCTTCTCGTACACACTAGAACCTCGTTACTGTACCTGCGTGGTTACAGTTACAGCTCGCTAATGAGTACGCTCGGAGACAGCGAACCGGCGACGTCGCGAGCCTGAACTGTAACACGCGTACACACTAGAACCTCGTTACTGTATCTGCGTGGTTACAGTTACAGCTCGCTAATGAGTACGCTCGGAGACAGCGAACCGGCGACGTCGCGAGCCTGAACTGTAACACGCGTACACACTAGAACCTCGTTACTGTATCTGTTTGGTTACAGTTACGGCTCGCTAATGAGTACCCGGCTTTATAGAACGGTGTTTTTTCCGCCGAATTGGCTCTCTTATACACTTAATCACTTTTTCGATTCTAGCTGAACGTGGGCGACAGGATCTTTTTCTGTCCTCTGTAGAAGAGGTCGCTTTATACCTTTTGATAGTAGTATAAACGAGATTCGTTACTCCATGGGGTTGTAATGTAACGCCCTGAAGATAGCACCTGGCTTGTCGCCATTAAGAAATTTCTTAATAATATCTTCACGAAAGTGCTTCACCATGAATTAAAACCAAACTAAAAATACGTGACGTTTGAAATTATTGTATTATGTTTATGTCAATATACTTATTAAATCAAAAATATATATTATATTATATAGCCAGCAATCTGTATGTCTATACAGCAAGTGCTAATAAGTTTGTATTCGAACTTATTGGACACGATGTATGCCAGTGTTAGTGCACAAACAACAAAATAATTCTAAAACTTGGAACTTTCACCCTCTCAACCCCTTAAACTAAGGAATGGAAGTTTGTGTGAGACTTCTGCAAATTTTGATGCTAGAGGCCTGAAATTTTATATAGGGACTCCTTGTTATAAATAAAATACATATTCTAGGATATTTGAAAAACACCCCCACCCTTTAAATAAGGGGATGGAAGTTTGTATGGGTTTCCTATAGTAGGGGATAAAAGTGTATATATTATATGGGGCTAAACGTAAGTATTTCTTAAATACACAATTATTACTACTACCATATATCTACACTTTGACTTCCTAACAAAATGCAATAATAAATGCAGTGCAATTAACACGCGGAATTTTATATTTTTGACTGTTGAATTCGTGAATTTTATATCCATCTTAAGCAGATTTTCAGCGTAAGATGAATGTGTAAGAGGAAACACCTTACAAAAAAAAATGAGATTCCGCCAAAAACATTTCATGTAAAATTTGCGAACAAGGCTCACATGCTCATAACGCTTTCGCTGTAAAAAAAGTTATCAGATCCCAGGAAAAGCCAAGTCCCTAATAGTACACCCAACGAAAAAAAAACCAGGGGAAAAAACTCGTGTATAAGCGAATTTTGGCATAGTTGTAGGGAATGGTGTTTTAAACGACATACTAAAAGTACTGGTGAGTGGGGGTGAAGCTAACGGGGGGAGGGGGGTGTAAAGGTCCCTTTTTTTAGTTTTTCGTAAATAACTCGTAAACTGTGGCATATAGCAAAAAATGTTCTGAAACATAAGTAATCTACATAAAATTCTCTACACATAAAATATAAACATTTTTCCTCTGCGATAAATATTTCCTGAGATACGGAGAGAAGACGATGGACAATAAAGAAATAAACACATTTCTTTAAGCATGGCATGTATATTCCTAAATATAAAATTACTAATTATTTATTTATTTAAACTTTATTGCACAAAAGTGCTTTATTGTTCAGTGCAGGCACAAATGCACAAATGGCGGACTTAAGGCCAAATGGCACTATCTACCAGGCATTCTCAATTATCTTCTAAATCTAAAATATCATCGTCGTCGACGTCGACTTCGATGGGAGGTAATTCCTGCTTTTCGGCAGCCGCGTCGCACCCCACACCCAGTCTTGCACCGGCAAAATATGGTTTTAAGCATCGAGTCAGGTGCCACTGGGTCGTTGTTTGTCACTGGCTTTAGGGTGCCATCGTCTGCTCTGGCCCATCCCCATTGGGTTGTTGGTAAAGGGTTGCCGAGCCATTGTTGTATCTGTAAATAAATAAGATCAAACTAAGTATTTAAGTCGAATAGATATTTGTATTTTAAAAAAGTATTCGATAACGTGCGATTAAAGATACCTGTAGGTATACTCTGAACGAGTGCTGCTTCAATGCTCCCCGAGTAGAAGGAAGAGTGGCCAGATCTGACTTCAGCTTTGCTGATGCTCTTAAAAAAGCTGAGTAACGGTATTTGTTGAGGTTTTGTTCCTGGGTAGGTGCTTGGTAAATCAACAGAAACAGCTTCTCGCCGGCCTGTTCAATACTCTGGTGATGAGGGCTCACTGAAAATGTCTGATATCTTTTGGATCAGGGCTGACTATCGGATGGATGGCGGAGGTGGCGTCGCATCCGGAGAAGCTGTGGAGGAGGAGAATTGTTTTTGCAAATGGAAGCTGTTGAAGTTTTCGCACTGAAAACAATTTGTCCTCTACCTTCCCACAACCTGGTTTCAAAAAGAACACATCGATATGTGGTGGGGTCAATCCTATAAGGAGGACTATGAAGTCGACATTCTCCCCAATAACAACAGTTGAATGTAAGGCAGCTTTATCCAACCCACACCTGACAATAGTACCATCAGCATCTCCGGGTGCAATCGTTGTTTCAATCCCTGCTGCTGTCATCTTCTCGGTAAGGAAATGAATCAGCCTTGTCTTATTCCTTTCATTAGCGAGGATATGCTCCGGTTGAACGGTGATGATCGTACTTTCATTACAATTAACGTCGATTGAAGTTTTTGTCAGACCTCGTCGCTTCTGTTCTGCTCGTTTTGTGCTGTTGATATCATCGTAACTATCAAAAACCACTAAACAATTTGGACCGTAATGTTTCTGTGTACATAGGTAATGTACTGATGGCAAATCGAAGAAACGTTGGAGGATGGTTGCCATTTCATATGATGTAGTAGAAAGGGCGATGATGATGATGATGACAATGACAATATTCAATATTAGATTTAGACGATACCTATCTAAGAATTTTATTTTTAGGAATATACGTGCCATACTTATTAAAGAAATGTGTTTATTTCTTTATTGTCCTTCTTCTCCCCATATCTCATAACATATTTATCCCAGAGGAAAAAAAATTACATCTTTTTTGTAGAGAATTTTATGTAAATTTGCTATAGGTTACAGTTTACGAGTTATTTACGAAAAACTAAAAAAAGGGACCTTTATACCCCCCTGCCCCCGTTAGCTTCACCCCTACCCACCAGTACTTTTAGTATGTTGTTTAAAACATCATTCCCTACAACTATGCCAAAATTCGCTTATACACGAGTTTTTTCCCTTGAGAGGCAGCTTTTGGTCTTCGTTTGGTGGGCTATAAGCCCTGACTTTACTAACCCTACCACCTTGGCTTAAAAAGTATGGCTTGGCCATTTCATAGAGTATAATAAAAGCCTTTATTTCAGATATACATTACAATTCCACTATTTCCCATCTTTTATAGTTTCATAGAGTACCGTAAATAAGTCCAACGGACTGCCTGATCCATATGGTAAGGAATTAAGTTTACACATATTATCATGAAGACATAAACTTAATTTCTTGATACCATATGGGCCAAATGGTCCGTTGAACTTATTAACGGTACGCTATGAAACGGCCAAGCCATACTTTTTAAAGCAAGCTTAGGGGCTTAGCTTTTCCTGGGATCTGATAACTTTTTTTACAGCGAAAGCGTTATGAACATGTGTCTTGGCCGCCAATTTTGCATGAAATATTTTTGGTTGGATGCTTCTTTCTTTGCTTTGTAGTTGGAACAAAAATAATAGAGACATGATTGTACGTTGTTTAGTAAGGTTTTCTAGAAAACTGGTGAAACTATATTTTAAAAACATTTTTTCTAAGGCCCCAGCGAGAGATAACCATAGTGTTTTTAACGAATAAGTTGCTGATGCGCGGTCTCACCGTATATCGGTAGTTTCGTATCGGATATTCCATTATTATATGAGATTTTAATACGGTGAATTTAATTCCGTAAATCTATAGATTTTTCGTATGTCTGGCAACCCCGGTGAACCTATGTACGGTTTAAAAAATATAACATCTTTTAAACAATGAAAAGCGTAATTTATTAAACGCTTATATTTTTCTCGAAATTTTTGCTCATCATCCTTGAAGTGTTTTTTTTACCTACATGACTAATAATAAACAATCTTGTGAACGCATCTGTAACACAAAAAATCATACCAACATGACGAAAAATAATAATAATGAGCGCTGCCAACACTGATATCAGTCATGTGTAGTTGTTGTAGATTGTAGTAGGTATCGTTGCTTGCTTGCATTCTTTACTTTGCATCGCGCGTCGTCTACCAATTGGACTATTAAATTGAAAGAATAATTGTCGCATAACATTCGAGTTAATAAAATAAACTTAAAAAAACAATCGTTAACCGTAATCAGCATACAACCGTGCCAAATAATACGAGGATGTGTAGAAATATGTGAAAGTGACAGTCGCAACAATCGACTCAGTTTTTGTGATTATAATGTTATTTCGCATAGTTTCAAGTACCGCCAGTTCATAGTCGCCGAAATGTTACATTTAGGAGTTCTTTCGTGTATCGTCGAGGACACTTGAGCCGCGATGTTCGAGGCGGGATAAGCTTAGGCTTGTACGATCAACATTTATAATGCAACAAGATTTTTTAGTGGACGAGTGCAAGAGGAAAAGTCTGCGGCGGAGGCCCACGAAGGTTCTGAAGATAGCCGAGAGCTTCACGAATTTGGATGAGACTGCGAAGGCGGGTCGTTTCGTGAGGGGGCCTAACTGGCGGGCCGGGAGGCGGCGGGACGGACTTGACGGCAGGACGAAGTGTTGTGATGATGATTTTTGTGCTAAGGAGTCGAGAGTGAGTGATGACAGTGAGAAGCTGGGCGACCGGAGGGTCACGGGTTCGTCGTGCACAGCCCTCCGGACCGCGGTGGCGGCCCTGTACCCGTTTGATGACTTCATCCTGGAGAAGATTGGCTCCGGGTTCTTCTCTGAAGTTTTCAAAGTAAGTCACCATTTTATTTATTAGAATACGATTGTGACAGAATTGCACGGCAAACATGTTTGTAAACATGACAACATGGTGTTTATTTTGATAGACTGCATGCCCTTTTTCTAAATCATAGTTTTGGATGTTCTTATTAAACATGATATAAACCAATTAGAAAGACCTAAGTCATTTATTCATTGCACAGTGGTTATTAAATTAGACATTATGTTACATTGCATTGTTTGAGTCCTTTACGTAGGCCCTGTAAGTGCATAGCAATATCTTTATCTTTAATGTTTATAATTCTGCAATGAGAATTTTTATTCTCCTTAGAAACTTATTAATTTATGGCCCCTGCCTACATTGCTCTCTCCCTTTGAATTTGAAGTTTTCCATGCCTTACGCAAACCCATTATTTTAATAGTAGTATGGTTGGCAATATTTCAATTGTTGCCTACTGACAAATTGTTAGTAAACAATGATGCATCAAGTGCCAAAAATATGTCAGCATTGTAGCTATACTGCATTATATTCAGTTATTTAATTTGAATTTTGAGTCTTTGAAAACATTTTCATCCCATCAATATTATATTATTACTTTATTATAAGCCTTTGTCTACAGTCATTGACTGTCTTGCTTTTCAGCATAGGCCTCCCCAAGATTTTTCCAAGCCGATCTGTCTCTTGCTGTTCTCATTCATGTTGTTCCAGGAACAGGAATATTATATTAATGGGGATTAAATAAAAAATGCACATACATTTTTTGTTGTTCTGGTTACTTCTATTTTGATTTTTCGCAAAAATATGTTGCACATTAAAGGTTGCTCTACCACTTCTAGACGTAACAACTTGTCAAAGACAATAACAGTCAGGAAATCTCATTGGTTGTGAAAAAAAAATTGTTTTGAAGTTACAGTCAGTCAGAAAAGAGAATCGGCGCAAAAGAAAGTTATACATATTATTTAATGAATTCTGTGTGACTCTTTTTCTTACCAGCTACATGCTTTTATTTAACCAAGCTGTTGACTCATAGAATGTGTTAAGGCTAAATTCCATTTGTATTTGTTTTATGGTTGCAATAAATAATTACATAATAACTTTGATCTGTTATTTAATTAATTAAAATTATACGTTGCTAGTATTAGTCACGGACTATCCTTCTGGGCAGGTCCCTAACCACAATGATTATTCATCCATTCATTGCCTGTGACTGAGTAACAATAATTGTCCTTGATAATGACCATGACACGTTTAATTCATCTGTCCTGCCCATTTTACCTATAAACATGTTGAGCTAATGGGACATGTGATATATGTACTATTTACCTTATCACTGGAATGATTTCATAGATTTAGATATTAAACGTTTCAAAATCATTTAATGCATGGGCGTGATTTACCTGCTGTTATTAACTGCGCAGTAATAACAAAAACTCAGTTATGTTTTGTGTATGGTTTTTTGTTTTACTAAGAAATTTGAAATACATAGCTGACTTTTTCATTTTTGTTGTAATGGCTTTAACCACTCAATTGCTTCGAATTTTGAGTTGGACTCTATTTATATAATAAAATAAGAGCGGTGACAGGTAGCCGTAGTTACCAAAAGCAATCTAGTGGATAAGGGTATAAGCGTTTTAGTCTCCTTTGCCGTACCTATTTACCTTATCACTTGAATGATTGGAAATGAGTTCATAGATTAAGATATTAAAATGTAAAATATTTAATGCATGGTAAGTTTTTACCTTTCTGCATAAGAGGAATGATGGGTTATGTTTTTGGCCGCACTATAATAGAATAGCAGACAAGCGTTTTGTTTTTGTTCGGTATTTATTAATTTATTTAAACTTTATTGCACAAAAGAAAAACTTAACATACAAAAGGCGAACTTAATGCCATGCGGCATTCTCTACCAGTCAACCTTAGGGCAAAGCAGAGAAATTGTATGTGGTGCATCAAACAACATAATTACACATAATTAAAATACTCATACTATTATAGCTACATACATATAGATAATAAACATACATATATATAAATAGATACATACATAAATATATATGACGATGAAACAAACCAAGCAGATATACTATGAGACTTCAGTTCATATTATTAAATAATTATATATGTTGTTAATTATCGTTATAAAATATTGGTGATAGTTTTATGAAAGTATGTATTCTATAACTAATGAAAAAAAAAGGATGAGAGGGCACCAAGGTGATTTTGAGGTAGGCAGAGACTGCTACAAAATCTAGCGAATGTTAATCAATAATCACATTACTTTATTAATACTCAAAGTTTAAACATTATACTTCTTAATGGCATAATATATCCTATAACTGAAAGACTTAAACAATACCCCTTTGCTTAAATAATTTTGCAAAAAATCCAAGAAAAATATGTTCAACACTTGATAAAACTAACTTCAATTTGAACTACGTAATATGTACCTATGTATGACTAAAAGTAAAATAACATATTTAAAGTATTTTCATTAATATTATTACTCACACCAATTTAAATAGTTATGATAATAAACATCTCAATGTTTACACATAAAATGCCACACTACCGTTCACCCCAACTTGAAGCATATATCATTTTGCAAAATATTCAGTTCTGTACGACAAAAGAATTTGTCACAGCCAACTGTTGTTAACACAAGTGAGCTAAAGAAAGGCATGCCTTAATACTGACATCATGGGTATATACCTGAGTTATACTTTAAAAAATATATCTACCTACTTGATAAATATTGACCGTGAGCTGTAATGGAAAAATATATCTATACTATCCAGATTTATATAGGCAGTATCCTTAAGAATTTAATTAGCTACATGCATACAATATTATCTGGAGAGAAAATATAAGGAGATCATCTGCTGAGTGCCCAGTTACTGTCCGTTGCCCTAATTTTGATGTCATTTGTTTTTTCTAAATGTTATTATTTTATAAAAATAATATAGTGGGTTCTTATTAACAATATTTTCTCACCAATTGTTAAGAAGAAAAGGTTTTTTTTTCCTCTTTATATCTGCAATCGACCATTTCGGTCATAATCAGATTGTGTGACTTCTTGGTATGTTTTGAGAGGTGTTCCATTAAACATTCTCCCATTTCACTTAAAAGAGTTCACTTCTCTAGTGACAGACACTGATTCAGGTGCAATATATGCCATCTTTTCAATCTAGATATATTATTGTTTGACTGTACAACCAGGTCCCTGGCAAGTGGGTTTGTGTGCTCCTGTAGCCTTTGTTTGTATTTCATACAATACCTATTGACCTCCTCCTTCACTATTGGTATATTAAGATATTCATGTATCTCTGTATTTCTCACAAACCAGGGTGCACATGAGATCGATCTTAGGACATTATTTTGGAACCTTTGTAGGATCTCGAGGTTACGTTGAGTTGTTGTACGAGGTTAGGTTAAGTTGCTGGCAGATCCCCAGAGTTGTATACCATATGTCCAAATGGGTTTAATGATGCATTTATATATCAACAATTTATTTGTCTGCGTTAGTGATGATTTTCGCCCTATCAACCATTGTAGGCGTCTGTATTGGTGTTCAGCTTCTTTTCGTTTTATTCTTATGTGATTGGCCCACGTTAGCTTTTGGTCAAGGTGAAGGCCCAGGTATCGCACGCATGTTTATTTAGGAAGTTGCTCTCCTCGTAGGGATACGGCTGAACATTCTCCTCTCCGAAGTGTAAAAGTGATTTGAACAGACTTAGACACACTTGGCATTATTCGCCACTTTTCAAGCCACTCATCAATTTTGTATAAGTGCATTTGAAGTCTTTCGGCTGCTGTAGTCGGGTCTTTATCACTAGATAGACAGGCTGTATCATCTGCATATGTCGCTGTCACTACATCTACAAGAAAAGGTGTCTTTGTTCTGATTTGTACCTTAATGATACGTAAACCATTGATACAGTATTAATGATTACTTCTAAGATTTAGGATTTAAATTTTTTTTCAGCAAAATCCTAGCCTAAACCTACCTAATGTCCTTGTTATTAATTATAATGATAGTTTTGCACTTTGTTTTCAATGCACATTAATGTTATAATACCTACGCGTATCTTATTATTTATGTTGCTATATAATATACGCGTTTCCTTTATGTTTTCGTGTTTCTGCTTTAAAAGCGTAATTTTTCATGTCACGTAATACCTTACCTACTACGCTTAACTTATGGTAGAGCCCTGGGGTCAAATCTAATACCCATTTCCTCTTCATTATAACTACCAAACTGGTAGTTAAAATTAATTCATTCCTTTGTTAAAAATGTCTACCTTACCTACTTACGTGAGACCGAGATCAGTGGCAAATGTGTATTTATTATCAACAAGGCTCGGAACACTTGCGTCATTTTGAAAATAACCCTGTTCCGAAAAGTGGAGACTGCCTTATATTAATAAAAATATTATTACATATTTCATACATTTATTATACTATAATTTATGTTTATAGCGACAAATTTATTAATGAATGACATATCCGATATATCCCTGTTCCGGTTATGCGGAAAATCACTTTCGCGAATAAAAAACAATGACCACAATGTTTTCCAAATTTTTTTGTTGTGAGCCCATAACGACGTGAATTTAGAATCCATTTATGAGTCGAATAAATACGTCATGCTCCCTGGAAACCCCACTGTCTATTTTGTGATTTATTAAGACTTAATAATGATGTACACAATATGTACTGAATTAGTACTTACTTAAAAAAAAATGTACCTCAATAGATACGAGGGTACAATTAATTGAACTCGGGGTTGCTGTAGAGCATCTCCCCAGCAACCCCAAATTTTTTTTTAAGAAAATTCGCGTAAATTTTCAATTTTCCTGCAAATAAGAAGCCCAAAAAAATTGTACTACTGTTTTTACCGTTGAATGAGTTATCTATAGCTAGTTAATTACCTAATTGTCGCTAGGACGCGAGCGCCTCCAGGTCTCACTCAAACGTAGGAAACTTGGTATTTATAGGGTTCCGTAGCCAAATGGTAGAACCCCTATTACTAAGGCTCCGCTGTCCGTCTGTCTGTCTGTCTGTCTGTCCATCTGTTACCAGACTGTAGCTCAGTTGAAATTTTCACAGATGATGTATTTTTGTTGCCACTATAACAACAAATACTAAAAACAGAATTAAATAAACATTTAAGTGAGGCTCCCATACAACAAGAGTGATCGCGCGGTAGCGTTAAGTTTGACCCTTATTTGTATGGGGCGCCGTACATACCAGGTGCAAACTTCACTTAACCCGACCAGTTAGGATGGGAAATGTTTGTACGGAACCTTCGGTGCGCTAGTCCAACTAGCACTTCGCCCATGGTTTTATATACAATGGGACTACACTCGTTTTAGTTATCTTATAAAATTGGTTTCTGGTGCAATGCATTCTTGTCAACCTGCTACTCAAGGTGTATAGATGGTGACATTTTTGAAGTAGCTTTGCGCAAGCAGCGCAAGAAGCGTTGCTTACAAGTACTTATATTATTTTAGTATTTGTTTACCTATTTTATTTCACTTTCATACAATGAATTGGCTTCAAGTGTTTGTATACCTACGGCTAACAATGTAATTGTTGTATGGGAGCCTCACTTAAATGTTTATTTAATTCTGTTTTTAGTATTTGTTGTAATAGTGGTAGCAAAAATACATCATCTGTGAAAATTTCAAGTTCATGAGATACAGTCTGGTAACAGATGGACAGACAGACAGACAGACGGACAGCGGAGTCTTAGTATTAGGGGTTCTACCATTTGGCTATGGAACCCTATAAATAAATACCAAGTTTTCTACGTTTGAGACCTCTCGCTTTGAGACCTGGAGGCGCTCGCGTCCTAGTGACAATTAGGTAATTAACTAGCTATAGATAACTCATTCAACGGTAAAAACAGTAGTACAATTTTTTTGGGCTTATTTGCAGGAAAATTGAAAATGTACGCGAATTTTCTTAAAAAAAAATTTGGGGTTGCTGGGGAGATGCTCTACAGCAACCCCGAATTCAATTAATTGTACCCTCGATCTATTGAGGTACATTTTTTTTTAAGTAAGTACTAATTCAGTACATATTGTGTACATCATTATTAAGTCTTAATAAATCACAAAACAGACAGTGGGGTTTCCAGGGAGCATGACGTGAATAAATTCGTTCACAGTCTACGGATGTCATTGAAGCATAATGTAATCGTTGACATTGGTATTTTAGTCTTCCAATATGCTTGTGGCTCGGCGGTCATTTTCTTCTGTATTTCTTTTACGGTAACATAAAGCTGCGCTTCCACCAGAGATGTGTGAGGATGCGTTGCGAGGGATGTGCAAAAACACATCCCGCTACGCATCCTCGCACTGGTTGAAACGCAGCCTAATCAGGATTCCTATTTAAAATTGCTTGAAATTTTAATATAAGTCTGGATCTTAGACTCCCAGGTACATTTTGTAAAACAGTATGTGGGTGAATTAACTTTTTGGTGTTGTTTACTCTGTCCCCGTTGTCCAAGTGACATCTTCATACTGTTTCATAGAAAAATGCTTAGGTTGTCCGAGGCACAAATTTTGCGCTTTTTGATTCACCTACGTATGTCCTTAGAATTTTAAGTGCATCTTTATAAAATATCTAATAATATTTTAATTTTCCGACCCTTGATTATCAAATGAAAGTGCCTTGATTATCAGACAAAAGTTTTTCAAAGCAAGGGTGTATGGGCTGTTACTAACACCCTGTTGCTGTAGAGCCGCATTTTCGACCCCGTAGTTTCACCTTCATGTCAATGAGATCAACCACTGGTAATTTACCAAAAAAAACAGTAGGATCATTATTTTCTGGGCAGCTAAAATATTAACTTGGCATCGAAAATAATTAACTAGGCAGATTAAAGAATAACGGCTTCGATGTCCACTGGGCATCTGGGCTATTGCCCAGGGAATAGATGCCAACTTATTAATATAGCTGCCAAGTTATTATTTTGTAGGTTAGGTTAGGTTAGACTTAAGTATTTGATTTTTTTAGATGTCCGTTTAAATACCAAATACCTACATGCCAATAATTGATCCCGATGTACCCTGGAGTGTTTAAAGCGTTGTCGTAAATAATCAGAACGTCGCACAAAGTTCAAAGCAGTAAACAAGTCAAGTTTATACCCTGAAGGCTAAAATTCGCAAACCCTCGAAGGGCGTCCAAAGTCACGTAGGTTGTTACGACACATCGTTGACATTGAAGAGTATCAACTTAGGTAAATATGTGTTTTTATAGCCTTTGATGCCTGAAAAGGAAATTGCTTAAGGAAATTGAGTAGGTGGGTAATTCTTATTCTCATGTATTTTTTTGTGATTTGTAAGAATCACATGTTTATTTTGTTTAAATCAAAAATCTATTTATGCCTTTGTTGAGCAAATATCCTCTACTTATCTTTTATAAACACATTTACCTTAAAATATTCAGAAATATATATAAAAAAAAGAATGTTTGCCCAAAATGTCACGTCCATGCCGTGTGATATCTCCCGATTTTCTAATAAAATATTTTTTTCTGCTACAATATCACGTAATTTTGTCTAATGTTATACGAATGACGCAAAGCTAATAAATGTCTGATAACATTATTTAAAAGTTGTAAAAGTATACTGTAACAGTTTCTGATTCAGAACATCCTAAAGTTTGTGATCAATTTTTTTGTCACAGCCATGTGTGATTGTTTAAATACGTGTAACTCGGTAGACAATTATATTTGAAGCTAGCAGCCCTATTTAGGCTTTTTAAGAACGGAAAAACTACCTTCTTGTCGGTTCTGCTTATGACAAAGTGCGGTGAATGAATAGCAAAAATCATTTCTTGTATTTATTAACAAAAAGGACAACCTTAGTACGTCACCACCGTGGAATGAGTTTTAAATGTAAGTTCTACTGTTATGTTATTGATACTTATATAAATTTTACCTTAGAAATAACAGAATAAGGTGATTGTTTAAAATTGGCGAGACAAAGCAAAGTGTTCCGTTATGTCGCACATGTTCAAAATTTGTCACGACCATGGATAGATCTAAATGTCACGACCACGGAATTTTTCAAACCTCGATTGTGACATGTAATGCTTGGTTGTGACATTCTTGCAGTATATTTGAATAATTTGATGATTATGTTTGCTAAGTTGGGTTATCAATTTGTTGTATTTTTTCCGCAGATGTCACCAAAGAAAAAATTAAATCAGCCATCTAGCGAGAGTCTCTTAAGATGTTTGTCGAGACTCTTCGCTATAAGACCGTTCGCCGAAACGACTATCGGCACAATGATCGTCGAGTCAACATCCCACATGGCGGTCACCTCGTGAGCCAAGTCAAGGTACTTGCTGAGTTTGTCCTTCTCGGCCTTCACGAGGTTCTCGTCATGGGGGATGGTGATGTCGACGAGCACTGCCTGGCGCTTGGATCGATCTACCAAAACGATATCAGGCTTATTGGCTACAATAGGCCTGTCCGTGATGATAGATCGATCACAATAGAGCGTGGCACGACCATTCTCAAGAACTGGCATCGGTGCGTACTTATAGTACGGCACCTCAGACCCCACAAGACCGTATCGAAGAGCAAGTTGCTGGTGAATGATCCTGGCTACTTGGTTACTTATTATTTGACACAATTACTAGATTTTGGATGAAATTGTCACACCCATGTTATACAGTCTCACAACTATGCTTAGGGATGTCACAACCATGCATTACTTTTAAATTTTAATCACTTGCAGAGGGTATTAAGCTTGTCTATCTGCACCAAAAATTAGCCTTTGGTATGTACTCTTAATATACACCGCAATATATCACAGAATAAAAAATAAAAAAAATTGTTAGTATTTTAAAACTATATGAGAATCACCCAGGTAGTACTTTTCCTACTGTCGTAATATCCGTATGAAAGCTACTGAAAGGAAGGTTAATAATGATAGGTATTTGATACCAATGTAGACGCAGCATTTATGTTGTTTTGAAGAAAAACTGTCTGTACATACATCCCAGGCCAAAGATATGGAAACAAGCTTATATTACAATACAAAAAGGTGACAAAACTATACAAAAAAATAATCATTTTAAAAGTCCATACCTAACCCAAATTCTAACTTTTTTCCGGAGTTAGGTTAGTATTTTTTTTACAATATTACGATGTTGTAAAGTTTGAAGTTTTAATGTTTTAATCTTTTGGGGATTGCCTAATGGTTACTAATATTTACACATTGATAATTAATGGAAATTTTACATATTATATGAAAAATTTAACTTTGTTTTCAAGTCGAGAGTGAATAGGCATCTTCTAGCCTAGCATGCTGCATCTTAGGCCTTATTTTGAATTAAAAAAAAACTTTTGGCATGGGTACATATAAGTAATAGAATACATTTAACATGGCCGCCCGCGGTCTTCGAGGGAGGCAATTAACTAACCTTACCGGTGACATCGACGCAAGCATATATCTTCCATTTAAATTACAATCCGAGGTGGAAAAACATCTGTCATAACAAAACAAGGTCGACAAATAACCTCGTCATTATACCTGTACTTATCCGAGTTATTAAGCCCGTTCGGTCTTACCTATAGTCCTATACTATACCGCGGTAGATTGTTTTAGGTCTTACACCAAAGTGGTTCTTTGTTTGAGAGTCTTAGAACCAAAGTTATCTTTCTTGTTCCGAAAACAATCTTTGAGTAGGAAACGATATCAATCTGTTTATGAAATCAATCTTGCTATGACTATGCAATCTTGCTTTAGGCTTGTTTTAGAAAAAATGGTTCATGTCCAGAAATTCCGTAAAAATCATTGAAACTTCTTATAAACCAACCAACTACTTCTACAAATCTACACCCCGAATTACACCGGCTTGCTCACTTCAGACGATTAACCACCTTTAGGTAGGTACTCGTATTTGTACTAAATAAAAAGTGAGCGAAATCTACCCCGGATAGCCCTGAGTTCTTGTTCGTAGAAATGAATACCTATGCTTAATCTTACAAACGAGTCGTCCCATTTTTAACCGACTTCAAAAAGGAGGAGGTTCTCAATTCGAACTATTTTTTTTTTTGTATGTTAGTTACTCGATATCTCCGAGAACCGTGAACCGATTTTCAATTATTTTTTTTAATCGAAAGGGTATAACTCCGAGTTGGTCCCGTTGGCACTAAGTCGGGATCTGATGATGGAATCTTGGAGAAATCGAGGGAACTCTTCAAATGTTATAGGGACATGTACGGCGCTTTCGGTAATTTATTGATAAAGTCATGAATTTACATTCAGTAAATAGGATTTGGTGTAACGAAACTGATGATGAACACCACAGATGGCCACTAGAACTTTTATATGAATCACTAAAAAGAAAAAACCTCGGGTGCCAAACCTCGCGTAAACTATAATATAACTATAAATATAAGAACTGAGTGGTTTGGGATCGACTTCGAAGGGTGAGTCAAATGTAATCTGTACTTGAACGGGTTATTTTTGGTTTTTTAGTTTTACTGAAGCCGGTTCATTTTTTTGTTAAATTTTTTTTTAACAGCAACAATATAGCTATAAATATAGACTCAAAATTTAATTGTGAAAGAATAATATTATAGATATGGAAGTTGAAGCTTGATTCAACTGAATTGTTGAAGCTTGAATCAAGCTTCAACTTCCACTTTTTTAGAGTTACATTACATTTTTAGAGTTCCGTGCCCAAAGGGTTAAAACGGGACCCTATGTGTACAAAAATAAAAATGTGGTAGGTATCAGTAAAAAGTATTCTAAAACCAAGATAATATATCAATGAAATAATCCCGTTCTTAGCTATTCTGACCCTTGTCAAATTCCACAGGTCAAACTATCAAAACTTGTGTTTACATCACACAATTTCTTGTTTCAAGATAGTTTTGACGTGTTTTCCTCTTCTACGTCAACATCTTAGAACAGGTCAAAGATCTCTCCACTGTAATTAACTGCAAAAAATAACCCTATGACGTCAAAGCTACCGAACACGTCTTTGAACGTTAGTGTCATATTCATATGTTACACGCGACTGCTGATCTCTTATTGTTATTCGCGTAATTTGATCTTATGACTGGAGCAGATCATGTTCCGTAAAGGACACGTGCTCTGAACATCGGACCACCCCACCCCACCCCATTGACTAGACTACGAGCTAAAAGGTGGGGGCAAACTATACTATCTTGAGGCACAACTTTGCAAAGAAGCCACACTTGTGATCGCCTGTTCACTGGGTTAGATTCTGTCAATGCTTCTACACATGCCAGCTCTGGGTCAACTGCACGAGACGTGCTAGGAGTACCATCAGGGTGCAATACAATGATGCTTTTCGCATTCTGATGAAACTGCCTCGGTACTGTAGTGCATCAAGCATGTTTGCAGAAGCCCGTGTTCCAGATTTCTTCGCCATAGTGAGGTCACGCATAGCGTCTTTCAGGAACCGCATTCTCTCATCTGAGAATGAGATCCTCAGAACCCTGTCCGAACGCCTGGACTGCCAGATTTTGAAATGCTGGCTGACCGTGCACCGTGAAAAAAATAAAAAATGAATGACTTGTGAATGTCCAGTTTTACTTTACTTTTTATGTTCAGTTTTATTTTTATTTATTTTATAATAAATAAAAATATAATAAAATTGATAATATATCTATATATAAATATTTATTATAAAATAAATAAGGTGTAAAAACCTTATTTATTTTACTGTATTATGTATTGTAACATGCTGATATGGGTCTCATTACCTGAAATAAAGAACATTTATTATTATTATTATTATTTATAACAATTCTTGTGCAAATTTCATCTGGATGCAACTGCTGACGTGTCTGTTTATAGAAGTGGAGCGGAGAAAACTAACCAATCAGGCTGCGTGTTTGTGAAGCCCAAAAGAACTGACTAAGCGTAACGACCCAAAGTGGATCTTGGCCTCCGACACCAGAACACGCCACGCTTTACGATCTTGAGCCAGCTCTCGCTAGTTAAGGTTGCCTAGGTTCCTCAGATCTTTTTGGACTTTATCACTCATCTCATGGATTTCATCAGCGATATCTAGGCCGTCCTATCCTACGGGTCTGCGACCACTCAGTCGTCCCAGATACGCGGTTTTTTCGGCACGATCCTCTCCCATTCTCTCAACGTACCCGAGCCAGCGGAGTTTAGACGCCTTGGTATCCTATATTAGGCTCGCGTACTAGATCTTCGATCTCTTTATTTGTCCTTACTCTCCAGTCTCCAGCTTCCAAAATAAGTCCATTTAAATCTGTGGAATGTGATAGGTCTATTTTACACATCTACGGCTCCACTCCGTTCCAGTGGACGAATTCAATTCTCGTACAGTCAGTATCAAAAATAGCTAAGCATAATAACATACTCACAATGATCAGTAGATCTCTTGTTCTCTTGATAAAAGAGTCCGTGTTCTGTTCATATAATATTGAGTACTTGGCATGCGTAGCAACTTCTTCTGCTGACTTTATTCAAACGTACAAAGTTATAAAACCAGTTGTTTACACAGCAAAACCACCAACTACGCAGACGGTTTGGAATTTGATTAGTTCGCCCCTTTTAATATCCGAGACGCCGCGGGCCTGTGACTTATTATTAACTTCTACAACGTTTACCTTATTTCCCTCGAGCTCTGTGTCCAACCATGTTCGAGGAGAATGTAATAGCTATATCAAACTTTCAGACGCTAGTCAACTTACTACCTTAGGCTTATGATGCTTATGCCAAAACCTGGTCGGATGCCATATATTCATAATAATGCCGCGATGTTGAAAAGCGTGAAAACACTATTAACTCTTATAGAATTCAGTTGCTTTAGCACTATTTTCTGTACAAGACCATCAAAAGCTTAATGCCGTCCTGTAAAGAACTGATAACCCGGTTTAAGCGGCAACCTAAATTGGAAACAATCTCGGAAAGGACGTTTAAGTCATCCCGACCGGGATTACCAGTAAGCTTTTAGAGAAACAAACCTACCAATTTCCAAACAAACAAAGATGATTAGATCTACAGAAAGAAGCATTCGGAAAATGGCATTATTTGTTGATTTTATGCGGACATCCCCTGTACTGATATCATACATTGATCACATTTCCTCTCATTCATGCTACTATCGTAGTATCCGTTGTTTATTTGGTATTCACCGTGAAGTAGTAAAGCGGACATGGCAGAAAGTTTGAGATTGGCTGTATATTTTCTCACTGCACAGTAAGTATATAATCTCGTATAAAAAGCCAGTGAAGCACCAAAATAGGCTTTGTCTTGTTATTGTAGACGCGATAGGGGTTCCATATTATTGAACCACATTTGGTACATAGGAACAGAATTTACTATTAATACTTTTTAAAGATTTGGCAATGCTCCGGTTTTCACTTTAGGGAAAACCATTTCTTCAAATCAAATCAAATCATTTATTGATAATACCATAGTTACATGTCAAATTATATGAGTAATACAAACACTTTAGGTTACAATATTATGTTATTAGTTATACGATGCTAAGTGAGTGGCATTTTGAAAAAGTCTTCGACACTGTATAAAGTCAGTCCTGTTAGCCACTTGCGTAGTTTATTTTTAAAAACTGCGATGGAAGTTGCATCTCTGATAGTTGCGGGTAGTCTGTTGTAAATAGACGGGCCCATAATGTACACTGATCTCGCAGATTTTGACAGTTCATTGCATCCTTGGTGGTGTTCGATCAAAGGAAGGAAGAATACTAAGAAAACTTGCAGAATCATAACAATAGCGACAACCTTCTCAGTCAGGGAAATATGTAAGAAACCACTTCCCTCGCCTTAAGGAAGTGAATCATGCTCAGGACATAGCCTTGTCGACGAGCGAAGGCGACTATGCAAGCTGTTTATAAATCGCTTAATTAACGTGGTTGGGTTGGAGTTAGCGTGTAAATATGTTACGAGGTGGGAGATGAGGCGATGTTTCACGGGCGTAATGGCGACCGTGAAACTAGGCATTGTGGGACTTGCCTTAGCACCGCGTTTATATAAAATATGGATGGTTTTGTCACGGGTTTAATGTTTCTCCTATGTTCCGTTGACAGGATGATGATTGAGAAAAGTTTAAGCTGGGAAAGATTCAAAATGTATCAGTTCAGCGAAATATCTTGCCTTACTGAATGTCTTTCAATAATTACTGGAATCTCACCAATTTGTGACGTTCTCTTGATAACCCTTGTTGTGATCCAGGTTTCTGTCATTGACATTTGAAACGGATATAGGATAGAACACTATTGGAAATTCTGTTTGAGGTATAACTTTGCTTTCACCTTCATAGGTATTCCATAGATATCCACCGACCAAGACCTACCTGCATTTATTTACCTCCCCTCTGGAGCAAACCCGATATCACCCACGACAAACAGGTTTTAATTTAATCCACAAGCAATCATAACTACGAAGACTTAATTAATCTCTCTGACATATCGCACGTGTAAATCCAAACGCAATTACTCCATGTTACAACCAGTTTAAATATGAACCTTGTGTTGTGGTCAAGAAATTTTTTACTTGTACGAAATCATTTTGGCACTTGGGTGAAGGGATTTGGCTCGCCAATCGCGGCGCGGCACCCCCTTGCCATTTAATCAGGTTTTTGGGTTAATGTGACTTGATATTGGCCGACCTTGCACTGAAGGCTTGCACCTTATCGGTGTGTTTATTATGTCAGGTATCACGGGCTTACTGACTGGCTCGTGCGTGAGTGACAACTGTTTATTTTAGAAATATAAAAACAAGTCTAAAACAAATGAGTTCGACAATCATTGCATTGTTTTTTGCTCTTCACTAAAACATTTGCCAACAATTCGAGCAAGATGAAATTTTGGCAAATTTCTAAATGTTGCCGCCGTGCATATTCAGTGGTATTAAGTGGGTAAGATTCGGTTTCACAATAAAACAATCAATTTAAAAATACATACAGGCATACGAATGAGATATCTGGGTCTGAGATAACTAGAACTCATAAGCCAACCTAACCTTTGTCATGAATATCATAATACGGGTATAATTAAACAGTAAACCAGCATAAATCTATGTTGTTTGGCCCCGGGCAACCGGGCATGCAATATAACAATATTCAGCTTCCGAGAGCTGCAAATCCGGCCTGATGAAGCATTGTTTATCTAAGTTGCATATGGTGCATAAACATCGGAAAGAAATTCTCTCCCCGTGGACCGTACTTTCCATACAAGCATTTTCCTATCAATTCTTCCGAATACTAATTGACGTTATTATAATGGGATCTATATAGTATACACTTCTGGACCCAATTGTAGCAAGCGATGCTTATCCTTTGGGCGCTCTCGTTATTCAAAAAATTGGGCAAGTGCGAGCCCGACTCGCGCATGAAGGGTTCCGTACCTATACATATATATATATATATAATCTATAAAAAGTTTGTTGTATGGGAGCCCCCCCTTAATTATTTATTTTATTTTATTTTCAGTATTTGTTGTTATAGCGGCAATAGAAATACATCATCTGTGAAAATTTCAACTGTCTAGCTATCACCGTTGTTGAGATACAGCCTGGTGACAGGCGGACGGACGGACGGACGGACGGACGGACGGACGGACGGACAGCGAAGTCTCAGTAATAGGGTCCCGTTTTTACCCTTTGGGTACGGAACCCTAAAAATTAAGTTATTACTGTCCCGACCCAATGTTTATGTGAAAGAAAAAAAATACGCTAATTTTACTGCATGATAAAATAAAATATACGACTTACTTGACTTAATATCCTATGTCCCCTGGATGGGGCAGAGGGCGTCCACAGTACGTCGCCATCCCGAACGGTCTTGGGCTTCGCGCTTCACTTCGCTCCAGGTCATTCCTATCGCCTTCGCTTCTGCAGTGATCGTCCGCCGCCAGGTCTGTTTAGGGCAACCACGTTTCCGCTTTCCTTGGGGATTCCAGTCTAGGGCTTGCCTTGGAATGTGATCAGGGTCCCTTCGGAGCGTGTGGCCGATCCAGTTCCACTTGCGGCGTTTGATCTGCTGGTCGATCGGAGTCTCACCACAGCGTTCCCACAGGTCTACGTTGGAGATTTTCTCGGGCCAGTATACACCGAAAATTCGGCGAAGACAGCGGTTGATGAAGACCTGGAACCAGTGCGTGATGTCTTTAGTGACCTTCCACGTCTCACATCCGTACAGCAACACGGTTTTCACGTTGGACCGGAATATCTTGAGCTTAACTCTCCTAGTCAGTTTCCGCGATTGCCAGACAGGACGGAGCTGTGCGAAGGTTGCCTTCCCCTTGGCGATTCTCGAAGCGGTGTCCTCTTCGGTCCCTCCTGTTTCCGACACTACACTACCGAGGTAGGTAAATTTGTGGACTCTCTCCACCCCCTCTGTGCCGATGAGCAACGGCAAAGAGCTTGTCGCTCCGCACCTCATTTCCTGGGTCTTCCGGGTGTTAATTTTAAGTCCCGTCTCCTGAGCCTCTCGTCGTAGGTCGTCCAGTTTGGCTTGCATGTCTGCGCGCGTGTGGCTCAATAGGCATAGGTCATCGGCATAGTCCAAATCTTCCAAGACGTTGGACAGTCCCCACTCTATGCCGCGGCGCTTGCTGTTGGTGGTGTTATTCATGATGCCATCCAGGACGACAAGGAAAAGGAGAGGTGAAAGAAGGCACCCCTGGCGTACACCCGCATGGACCGGTATGTCCTCCGAGACGAGGCCGTCGTGAGTTACTCTACAAGAATACATCCCGTAGATGGCCTTAATTATGTTAATGATCTTCTCGGGGACTCCAATTTCACGTAGCCGATCCCAGATACAGCTCCGCAGCTGAGATCAGCGTGTCGAATGCTTTTTCGAAGTCCACAAAGGTCAGGTACATTTCCCTCTGCCATTCTGATGCCTGTTCGAGAATTATGCGCAAGGTGTTGATCTGGTCCGTGCACGATCGATTGGGTCGGAAGCCAGCTTGCTCTCTGCGAAGAAGAGGTTCAACGGCCCCCGACAGCCTATCTAGGATGATCCTGCAGAGCACCTTAGAAGGAATCGAGAGCAAGTGATGCCTCTCCAATTGCCACATTCACTGAGGTCTCCTTTTTTGGGTACGGTGATAAGAAGGCCTTTGTTCCAGTCGTCGGGCAACTCTTCGGCTGACCAGATGTTCCTCAAAAGGGGCGTCAGCGCGTTCGCAGCGGTGGGGATGTCAGCTTTTAGCATTTCCGCTGCGATGAGGTCGACTCCTGGGGCTTTCCCGTTAAAATATACGAGTACAGGCGTATTCTGAAACTGCGGATAAGGTAGCTTGAGTTTGACCAGCGACTTGTGTCACAAAAAAAAGCTGCAATTGAAAATATGTAACGCGAAATACATATTTATCATGTCACAGGTTACAAGTGACAATTTATATGATTAAGGCCCGATTTAAACAAACTGGAATAATACTTACTCGGAGATTAAAAGACAAAATGCCATATTAAACTTGACATTAAGTCTAAGAATAAGCCTTAACCTATGTTGGTTAAATCAAAAATAAGGCTACCTAAGTAGCACGCAGGCTGCAAAAGCACTTATACAGCCCTTTTACAGCTTAAATAATTGTTATAACGGCTGTATAGGCTTCTTATACAGCCAATTTGCTACTTGGAATAGATTCGACGAAACCATTCCAAGAGTAACTTGGATAGTAATATCAAAATCCGATAATTGTTTGACATTACTATCCGAGACTAAACGTTATTGAAACAAAACTCTGGTCGAACGTCGAATCTAGCCTAAGGATAATAACTAAAATAAGTGATTATGTAAAGAGTTCGCCCAAAATTCGTAATCCACTCGCTGGGTCTCTAATTCTAGAGAATATAGATATTGCAATTCCTTTTCCATTACCTAGCCTAAGGATAATAACTAAAATAAGTGATTATGTAAAGAATTTGCACAAAATTCGTAATCCACTCACTGGGTCTCTAATTCTCTATATTGCAATTCCTTTTCCATTACGAAATACGTAATGGCAGGATCAAATGCACAATTTGACGTATGCGATAATACAAAATGATTTACACGGCTGGCTGTGTTCCACTTGGCTTCTGCTGTGATTTCGCGCTTCATATAACATTCCAGTCTTGCGTCTACGTCTACACACACATAACATGTTAACATGTTGAAAGGAGACATTTACCTGTATGCTGCGTCGGGTGCCAAGCTTGCTATTAAATTGCGATCTAAATTAAGATTCGCGAATTTAGAATATGCAACTATGACAAACAATAACTATGCGAAGGGTGGCTTTGTCTTTAAGATTGTTCAGCAACTTTGACGGAGGATTACAGGAAGTTTTAAGTGGTGCTAGAATATTCGATGTTGTTTTACGCTACAATTAGTCTGATATTAAACTCAAGCTGCTGTATAAAGACCTCCCCCTCCCCAAGGAAATCCACAACGAACAGCATTACGCTTTCTTCATCCACTGCGATCATGACTAAATCGTCAGCAGAGATGTTAAAGTCGTATGTATTTTTCATTTAACGAAAAGGAATCTTAATTGTTAACGATTTGGTTAATTACTGTGCCCATTTAATGTCCTCGGGAAAACGACAGCAAAATTAAACCATCCTAACTTTGTTAAGATTGCGTCGGTAGCACAATTCCGTGACGCGCCATCTTAATATTTATTTGTTTACCAGTCCTCAGTTTAATTACTCCTCTGAAATACATTTCCAGCCTTCTTTCCTTAAGATGAGTTAGTAAACCAGATTACCATCTTTTCGCAATGGACATTCCGCGTTTGAATATTTAATCGATACTTAGTCACAACAATGCCTGACGAAATTATCGTCACTTGCGAGTATAAGAAAAATTCCAGTACATTTTCATGTAAATAAGAATCTCTATGTTCATCACGTTCGCTAATGCCCTTATTAACATCAGAATGCGTATTGGTCTGCCTGAGCTGGTTATTTTGTATGCTACTAACATAATCATTATAATTTACTGCCTATTAGCAGTAATTCTGTCAATAAACGTAATTGCCTTCACTTGAGTGGAATTCACTAGAATTAATATAATTATTGCACATTTTTGAGTCCATCCCAACATTCTTCGGCCGTCCGCTGCCAAAGTACCAAAATAGTTGTTTAGGTGCTTCGGATTGAATCATTATAAAGATGGTAGTAATTGGGCCCTACCAAAATAAAGTGAAAAATGTTTAACGCTTATTATATTTACAACAAGACAATTGTACCGTTTAACGTTTGTTTCTAATAGGGGTGTAGATTGATGTTGAATAATACAACATACTCGTACTGTAGTTATATGAATAAAATTAGCTTTGTCGTTAAACTAAGAAAAAAACATTAAAAAAAAATATTTATTGAAATATGTGACATCAAAGGTATGTGAATATCATGATTTCTGTTTAAATCCAAAAGAAATTTTGAAATTGCTATCAAAATCTTCGTAACATAACAAAACAATAATTGTATGATAACCATGAACTTAAACGCTCTTTTTCACGGTGAAAATGGCAAATTACTTATTGTCGCCACAAATTTTGGTACCCAGCCCACAAATTACGTTACATTTATAGAGAGAGTTTTTAGCGCTCCTAAGGAATGTTGAACTTTGACGGTCATTTCTGACTTTTAGAGCAGTTTGAGGGTAGTTCCATATAGACATTTGATCCCAATAAAAAATAGAATCGATTGACATCCAAAAAAAATGTCTACACGCCTATTATCTGAAACAGCGCTCTCATGATATTGAATGACCCGGGTGACTTGAGAGAAATGTACCTAAGTAATGTAAACACACACCCAGCTCGAGATTGGAATGCTCTCGGCGATTTTCCCGCACGTATAACAAATTATCTATACCGTAAACCTAAGTATAAATACCTCGATAAATAGAAGAATGGCGCCATGACGTTACCTATTGGAAAGCAATGATGGAAATCTCGATTCAGGTGAAAGTATGTTGTTTTTCACATGCTATTCATAGAGTGAGTACTTGAATTTTCCCCATTTCACCTCGCGAACACGGAAGCTATTACGGCAATGATCGTTTATGTATGTAGATGATTTCTTATCTCCATTAGATTTGTATTCAGGTAGTGCAATGGAATTATTTAACTGTACTTACGCAGTTGTTACATGAAAGAGTTACGTTTGTTTTATCTCATGTTTCGATATGAACGGCCAGTTTGGCTGGAATCTGACGAAATCCTGCAGTAAGCTTTGATTTGTTAACTTGCCGAGACGAGGGTGCGACCCCTTTAATCCTTACCCTTTTCTCTTCATTTATAAATCAGGATACGACCAATATATAAGTTTACTTACGCCGTCGAAATATTTTTCTGTGGCAGCCTCTTTAGAACGGTCAATGACGGTGCTTCAATTACTTAAATTGATGTGTGCACAACACATAGATCCTGTCAAACGACCGAGGGGCCCTTTGGTGGTTTAATTCAATCAACTCGTGTGCAAGTGCATGCTTACGCGATACGTATAACCGAGGTTATTGTACGTAGCCTTTTGATATGAAGTCCATTTTAAAATTCGCTGCGCAAATGTTTATTCCTAAAGCATTACCGTCAAAACAACCTCGTTACAGTAGATGTACGTGCTTTTCAATGGTCTAAAAAGGATAAAGCCTCTTTTGAATTCGGTCCAGACATTGTTAATACTCCGGAGAAACCTTTTTTACTGCACAGTTAATATTTTTATTACAAAGTTTATTTCGCTTTGAAAGTTTTCATAGTTTCTTTGTGCGATCTTCCCCGGCAGTCCGTGGGAAGGCCGTACAATGGGCCATCATTAACGCCATTAATTACCGATTGCAGACCCATTGTGGAGCAAAATGACATCTAAATTAACTGTTTTTGATCCCATTCCACTGGCAGATTGTAAACTTTCTTGGCTGGCTATGACAACTCAAGTTATGTCAACGCCTGGTTTAGTTTGCGGTGTATTCAGCTGTCCTGGGTTCGATTCCAGGTAAAGGCACGTGTTTGGTAAATGGTAAATTGTATATTATTACCTCACCAGACCCATTACTTAACCAAATGACTTCATCACAATGAGACTTTTATCAGGTAGTCCTAATCCTGATACTCCGTCCTTTGGGCACCCGGATTTTGGGATTATTATGTGCTGATCAACTTACATAATAATTTACGTACTTGCATACTATTGCTAAGATTATCAATAATTTATCCACCACCCGCTGTGGTAGTATCTCCGACTACCAATCTTCATTTGGGTAAATAATTTGTTTACTTTCCTGTACGACCTGTAGAAAATATTCACCTTAAAATAAGTATCTAGCCCATAATTATTTGACAACTTTGTCGGCGAAACAAATTGAACGTCATCGTTTTAAATTTGCTGTACAGTTTATAACGATGTACTCTCTCTAAGTGCTGTATAACTCATTTAGCCGTAAAGCTACGAAGAAAGTTTTTACAGTAGGCAAATTTAACTTTGAATTTACATTTACGACGAACATCTAGAAGATTCTTGCCTTTTAAAAAACGCAGCAATGTGAGAGTGCTTAAGATTTTTTCTTACAGCTTAATAAAAACTTCCCCATATCATAATGCCATATCGTAATTATAAGAGGGCATGTGCATAATCTTGTTGTGTGAAGTCTTGTTTTTTTTTTAATTTGGCAAACAATGATAATCTGATCCAACTTACACATCTCCACCGGTGGGCTGTTCTCTTTTCACATGCCCAGTAATCTTTAGACTTACGTAATTTACAGTGTAAAGTAATTTAATTCCGACCAAGAGCAATAATGTTACCAACATTGCGCCGCGTTGTTCTCAACAAACATTGCATGACATAACACGCAATAAAGTTATTCAATAATACTTACAACATTTCGAAATACCAATAAGAAGGCAAGGCCGTCGGTTAACCGATGGTTTTTAATCATGATAATACAGAAACCACTAACAAAAACTTTAACTTAAGCCTTCAATTCTTGCGGTCTCAACTCAGATTGATTCGCAGAGTTTAATCTTTTAGAAATAAATGAAACTATATTTACACTTATCAACGAGTCAACAACTATTACTATAATGATACAAATTTAAATAAGTTTATTTCCTCATAGTTTTCACATGGTGGCATAATTCTGTAAATGTCCTAACATCGCGAATGCACTGCGGGGGATTACTCCGTAAGTTCAATGTTTGAAGTTCATATCCTACTCTCTCTCACCCTTCAGTTACGCAGTGTTTGAATGTGAGTGAAGGCAAGATACAATGTTCGAATCTAAGACTTCGGGCGCTAGCCGAATTCACCTTTTTCCGGCCGTCGCGTCAGCTTTTTATTGGTACTTTAGGTACGAGTCCTTGATTTGGATCGAGTGGACTTTGCGTGCATATTTTGGGACATGTCAAAACTGAATAGTTTATGAAGAGATAAATCTCTTTGGTCGTAGTCTAATTTCAAGTTCTGTCGTTCCTGATGAAAATTCTCGGAAACGTTTTCAGTTGTGCATGCTAAACGTTCTGGACGTTCTCGGCTACGTCGAGAATTATCTCCATTACGAAACTGATAGTACCGTTCTCGTGTATGTTACATCCACGAGAACTGTACTATCAGCTGCAGAATTGCATGGCCCATTTAGCCATTTATGAATGAATTCATTCATAGATAGGCTATGCAGTTGTGCAGCCCATGGATGGAAGGGGTCTTCATATTTGAGAGAATTATAGGTATTCTTTGCTTCATATCTTGTAGCTTGCCTTGTTAACTTTCCAGTTTGTGAATTAGAGGGGAGTTGACTAAAAACCTTTGCACTTTTCATATTTCAAAGCTAATTTCGCGGCAAAGGATTTTCCAACATTGCTCTAATTAAAAGTTCCAAACTTCTAATAGGACCACTGGTGCAAAGAAAGATTTTAGAATTTGGGACGTTATTCTTCTCTACAACGATAGTCGTAGTTTCACACCTTTTCGTCAATATATCTTTATTCAATGCAATTTCTAGACGTTCGTTATATAATGTCAAATCTAATTTACATAAAGAACCAATTTGATAAAATTAATCAGACATTTCTATCTCTTTGTCCGCTGATAACTCATTGGCATGTAAAATTATCAGCTTCCTGTGTTACATTAATATTTTAAAACATACACTAAACACAAAACTTTAATAGCCATTTTATGGTAGGATGTTAGAGATGTATATTTTTACCGAAAACTTAAGTGCGAATGCCGAACTTAATGCTAAATGGAATTTTTTCTCAAGTTAACAATAGGGCCCAGCAGACATATAATTACGGCGATTTTACGAGGTGATCTTCTGTGTTCGTGATAATTAAACATATTTCAAGGTATTTATGGTCATTAATAGTAACAAAAATATCCATGTACGGATAGGTACATAATTTTCAATAGTGATTGTTACGGAGATGCCACGACTGCGCGACAGCAGCAGCGGTGTGGGTACATGTGTCTCGCTCACTCGTATGGCCGCCGCGCTCGGATCTCTCGCTCAACCGCTCGCCGCGCTGCTGGTCGCGCAAAATCGTGGCATCTCCGTTAGCGATTCAAAGAAAAAGACCTTGAATATAAAAAGCATATCAATAACAAAAGTGCGTATCAAACTAAATATGGAAATGATAAGAAAGTCGTGTAGTGGATTCTGATAAATGTGGTCTGATGCATACGTGAGCGTAATATGATGCAATGATATGAATATTGGCAAGTGTGAGACCAAGACGGCTCCAGAGTGCGTTTCCACTTCGCCTGATGGTAAGCAAAAAGGAGAGCCCAAATCGCAATGGCAAACTGACAAGAAACCAATGGTGCCATGACAGTGTCAACTGACATTGGCTGCCATGCTGGCCCGAGAGATGCTTCTTCACGCTTCGTTTGAAGGGTCCCGTGTTATAAGAAGGAGGAAACACATGAGCAGGCAGAGTTCCAATGTCTTAAAAAACTCACACACTATATTTGTAATTTACGCCGTGTGTCTTGCCCCAAAACGCAGAAAGATAAAAGGGAGACGCCGAAGCCTTGGATTTATATTTAACGAAACAGATTGGATAATTATGTAAGTAAGGTTAGACATCTTAATTGGGTTGCCATGTTTATGGATACGACGCCGGTCCTAATTTAGGTTTACGGAGCGGATTTCAGAGTTAATTAAACGTACAATGACGAAAACGTATCGTGGACTTTTTTATCCGCTTTATTCTGCGGTTTCGCCCGTTATAGGTGAATGATTAATTTTGCTAAAAAAAATAATAATAATATTTCGAGCGCTAAAAAATTTAGAAATTGTTGGTTTTTTTGGAAGAAAACCGAAAATTCCTGTCGTGTGCCTTTCTGACAGACATACGTCGACATGCCTGTGGAATAGAGATAAGACGTAAATCGAAGAACGTTTACTTACTTTTTGGTTATAAAGCCTCATAAAATATTAATGTCTCTATGATCTAGAATAGGATATTATTATAGTCATACACCAAAAACATCAAGGACCAATTACCATTCCTGAGGTCATTGGTTATGCTTAGATACACACCGTCATTTGTTATCGATACATCCTACTAAAAACCTCACAATGCACCTGAGTCGCGCACTTTCACGCACTCATTACACTTTCGCCTTTAATTAAAGCTGCCGATGGAACAATAGCAAGAAGCAAGAACATCTCAAACGTGTGCCTTTAATTGCCGATCGGATCGTACCCGCTTTCTATGACGGAATACCATTGTAACTCGCTTTGTTGTCGCTTCAAGTGACACTTGGGAGATGCCAATGGATTCTCCACGCGGTAACTCGATGTTTCAATATGGGGTCTTTTAAGCGAAGGGCACAGCGTTAGGTACCTTCAAACCTTCTAGAAAAGAGCGTACTCCACCTGAAAGGCCGGCAACGCACTTGTGACTCCTCCGGTGATGCAGGTGGGAGACGGTATTCGCTTTCCATCCGTTTGTACGTTTGCCCCCTACATACAAAACAAATAACTCGTACTCAACTATCAATATCGTCTTCTGGTTCTCATGACTTTAGGCTTGAACTAGTGATATTTACGCTAAGAGACCTGGAAGAAACCGATGGAGTTTACTGTAACCCCGTCACATCTTGATATGGGGTCTTTTGAGCGCAATATACTCCAAAATCGATACGTCTTCTGAGCAATCTGAAGTTTGAAGTTCGCATCATGACATTTCCCTCATTCTCGTATTAAACTGTTTGATTGAACGGAGCGGTGTGGTGTGACATGAGACACAAACTTCAAATTTCGATCTTCAGAATAACCTTCTGGTGATTAGGTAGGTTTTAGTTCGATTTTGAAAATGTTCACAAACAAATGTGTTCTATGAGGGGTTTCCATTATAATATCGGGTCTAGATATCAGGCCACTCTGGATGTGTAAATGCCGTATAAGGTTTAGGTTTAAGATATTTATTTCTCAAAAGATTACAAATCACTTACAGAGAAATACATTATATAATATACATTATAAATGTATCAAAACCTTCTAATTAACCTCTTTTATTATATTGTTCACAGGTATGTACGAGAGTCTGCTTACTAAACTATGGTAGTACCATGTAAATCTATTTTATCCATATTTATTGGCTTCTACTGTGTAAAACCCTTAGTAGTGGTATCGATGCTAATACACTAAAAAGCATGAGCATAAACAAACGATAACAACTAACAATAGATGTGACATTTTTTCCCCTGTCTCGATTGTTGCAGAACCTTTGAAAGATACGTTTGCTATAGGAGTGACGTATAGTTCACGATAGCGTAAAAAAGATAAACGAAAGAATGCAGGCAACTGCAATGCGTTGGATTTGGCAAGCGTTGATAGCGCTTATGGTTCATGCATCGTGTAGCAAATATGTTTATGATACAATCCAGCCACCAGTACTGACGTGGACCAAATTCTCAATAGCTATTTAGCGATACATTTCCTCGGGATAAGTAGAGGTTTATCCAGAGTCAGAGTCTATCTATCTAACAGTCACAGACGTCCACTGCTGAACATAGGCATGCCCCATAGCTCGCCACAAAGTGAGATCCCGGGCATACCGCATCCATTGATTCCCCGCTACCCTCACGAGGTCACCCGTCCATCTAGTCGGCGACGACGACGAAGTCGCTGTCAAGAAGGCGCTGCGCTTTCCTATACGTGGTCGCCACTCTAGGACTTTGCCGCCGCAACAGCCGTCCATCCAGGACGCGTGTTTGAATTTTGTCTTTTACCGGCAGAATCGTCTGAGACAAATAACTGTACAATAACAACTATCAGCAGCTAAAAACACCTTCCTAAAATAAATTCTTTAAAAAGTGAATACATTACAAATTCCAATTGTTTGTGGCTACAAGTTGGTTGTTTTCTAATTAAGAAGACCGTTTTCTTTTCCCACAATTAGTAAATAAACAAAGTCATTTGTATATCTCTTGTCTAGTGGCGCCGTTAATCTTATCTGATTCACGAAATTACGTTACTTTTTTTTTCTTTTACTTCAGAAACATTGTGTTTAAAAAGTAACAATTCTCAAATTCAACGGTGAGAAGAAAATTCTACCTACTAGTTTCATTTTATTTATAGTTATTCATTACATATTATAAAATAAAGTCTGTCTTATCTGTCTGTATATTTGCGATGATCTCATAAACTACTCAACTCAATGATTCCTGAGGAAGGTCTAAACCTTCCTACCTAAGTGTATAATTCGTTTAGGTCTTATGTAATAAGTATCTGTTGTATCCGAGCAAATTCGGGCAGGTCGCTATTGAAGATTATGTTCGTTGCATAAACATACTCTTTTATTAAATCAATGCAAGCTTTCTCAAACGTCAATACATTCATACAACATTCCAAACCAAATCAATCATCCTTAATAGATTCCTCTTAATATAAACACATTATAAATGAATCGAGAAGTGTTAATGACTATTAGGTATAGGCGATGCAATACCAAAGAGCCCGTATATCAAAGATTCGCAAATCACGCCATATCACCAAAACTTTCTCACAGAGCAAACGCTTTCTTCGTCCAGTTACCGATATTTTCTAATAATTTCACCCAGTTGTATAACTGCTGGTGTCCAATCATCTTGGTGCGGAATCATCAACGTCACGTCCCATATTAATTAGCGATGATTTGTTAGAAACTCTGAGGTAACGACTGTTTTGGTAGCTGTTCTGTTTCCTTTTGTAATCAGGGTTCGGACTTTTCATAACACTGTTAGGACATTAGAGACAAGGAGCAGACAATATTAAAAAATAGGGGTGTTATAACTTATAAGTTTATCGTGTGTATCTGTCTGGCATCATAGCTCCCAAACGAATGGACCAAGTTGAGTGTAGCTTATTTTAATCGACAGACTTGTCCGTCAAGATGGTTCTTAGCTATGTTTGGTGGAAATAGGATTAGTAGTTTCCAAGATATTCAGCTTAAATTGGACCAAGTTATGAGATCACAGCCAATATTGAAGCCAATAATTCCAAATGTGTTAGTTATGTTTAGTTTTAGTAGCATTTTCTTTATCACTCATTGAATGACTGCCTCATGATGACCAGCTACTTCTGTAGGGTGTGTTTTAAATTTTTATTCTTTAGGTTTATATGTAATATCTATTATTTTTATACAACTAACTCGTATATTTACAAAACGGCGGAAAGAAACTTGATAATTATTGTATTTTTTTACTAAAACGGTTATCAGTAATTTTGTGCTGCTGTATTGTTTTTGCTGCCCCTTATTTAGTTGGTCGGATGCGAGAAGTGATTGCTACCGGCATGGTAACATAATTAATCAAAATACCAATAATACTGAGCACTAGAAAAGGTCTAGGTATCTCTGTGTCAGCTTTATTAGAAAAATACGTGACGCGAGTGCCGGGTTTCATACTGATGTTATTGCTGTTGACAATATAAGCTGTTTCAATTATTTTTATATGCTTTGTTCAGCAAAGTATTGTTATTGTTTATATACGGAATTATGTCCTACAAAAAAAAAGTTAAACACAGCATTGCGAGTACATATTTTCCGTTTCTCGTGAAGCATATAGACGACGAAACACGAGTAAAATCCAATAGGCGTAAAATAAAAGTAAAACCCACCTCAGTGTTGTAAAAATAATATCTGTACCTAATCCATACTAATATTATAAATGCGAAAGTGTGTCTATCTGTCTGTCTGTTACCTCTTCACGCTTAAACCGCTGAACCGATTTAGATGAAATTTGTTATGGAGATAGTTTGAGACCCGGGAAAGGACATAGGATACTTTTCATCCCGAATAAATTTAGTGTTCCCATGGGATGAGCAGGTAACACCGCGGGGCACAGCTAGTGGATTATATTTTAATAAAAGTAAGTTTAAAAAGCCAGTATAAATGGTTGTATATCTCTGTAAGTATGAGCCACATCATCATGCCAAAATTTTTGGTACAAAGACCTGTCTTTGCACCTGTGCAGGGCTAACGCATTTCTTTGTCGCGCGAGCGCGACTAATGCCATCTGTCACTTTCCTTACGATACGGTGCCACCAAGACAGGTGATGCTTGGTCGCGCGACAAGCCAAGTCGCGGCAAGATATGCTGGACGTCCAAAGGTGGTTAAAAGATTTTTACCCGACTGTGACAAAGCAAAAGAGTGTTATGAATGTTATGATTATGATTCCTTCTATTAACGAATAAGATTCCTCCGAGACTTATTCGATAAGGAGGTGAGAAGCGCAGTGTCTGCTTTTGTCCGACAAGTGTAAATGAAACATATCAATGCATTAGTATATTCGTGACCGCATAATGCTGTTTCTTATCAGCAATGACGATTATTTTTAAATATAGAATCCTATTTATAGCTCACCGAGTAACTGCCAAGATAGTGCGATTCATGACCAATGTAATTTACTTATTTTACTATGTAACTTTGGTACCTACGTACACATCATACATACGTTCTTATATAGCAACTTGTATAGAGCATTTTCAGTGTTCAATGGAAATGTCGAACTTTGACTTAAATTTCCGGCTTTTATTATCATTTAATGTAGTTGATACTATAATTTATATACATCCGTTTGAAGCTTTGTAAAAGAAACATGACCAATTACATCTTAAAAAAAAAACAAGCAGTAAGTAACAATACATTGTCAAAAACTAAATTAACTAAACATTATCAAAAAAAACATATTAATCATTTCTCGTTTTGAAATTATTATTGTGATCTTGGGCATAAAACCCTTTTTATGTCTATTATATACTGACCTTTCGTACGTTATCTAAGTTATTCTAGAACATGTTGTTATTTTTTAATTGTACTAGCAACGTTTCCGTTTGTATTGCCTACAATGTCAGTTGTAAAAATACTTATGAACAGTACATTTTGTAATCAAAAGGATTAATAATAAACTCCTGATTAATTAGTGCCCTGGGTCTTTTAAGGGAAACCGCGCAAATACCACATGTCTTACCTCCACAAGTGTACAACATAGCACGACTGAAACTATAACATAGACAACAACAAAGCCTGCGCTAGCGCCGGCGCGGGGTCGTTGACCGACGGGTTAAGGCACGGATTTCTTAAAGCAATCCGCTTATTAGGTATTCTATATCGTGCCGCGTACGTAGGCGTGTGTTGTAAGCACTCCATTTAAGGGATATGGACTTTGCTTCATGAACCCGTGCTTGGTTTTTCAAGTTTTTTGTCTATTGATGTATGGTTTTGTTATGTTTTTCAATTGTACTTTAGGAAGTCGATCAGTTTGAGACTGGATATTTGGTTGCACTGAATCGGTAACTTTATGTGTAGGTACGTGTGAATGTTTTTACAGAGAGACAAATAAATATCGCCTAATCAAGAGTCACTGAAATGTCTGTCACTGCTCTTCAAAACCTCGTATCTAGTTTAAAGATTGATACTGAGATACGAGCTTTGTTTCAAGTAGGTATTTGTTATTTAGTGACTTTTGGTTGTCAACAGACGATATGTAACCTTGCGTATGAATCCCAATAACAAAAATTGAGAACCAATATTCTATATTAACAATGCTTTGTACTATTGGTACTAGACGATATGTATAGTATTACTATTAACCTGAACCAAGGTCACAAAAGTATTGCGGCGCAAGGACCCTCGATCACCATGGATTCAACCGCGTGTCAAACCTTTATTAAACTAAACTATTGTAATTACTCCATCTAATTAAACCCAACTCCGGTCAGCAATGGCCGACAAATAAGTTTAACAAAGCCCTAAATCAATGCCACGCTCTTTTTCATCGCTTCTTAATACAAATTCGAGATCCCCTCGACGTTTGTCCCTAATGTCCGGTCATTGACCGGAGGCAGGACCGAAGATCTCTTCCCAACACCTCGTGATAATTTATAGCTTGTGTATAAAGCATGGTAAGTGCCAAGGAGTATGCCCGATGAATATTCATACCTGGACAAATTCAAAATAAATAGGTACACCTCAGACAAGCTGCGATTGAAATTTTACCGCATTCCTATATTTTATGCGGTCGCTTTTCATTTAAACGCAAATAATGTTCAGTACCAGTATTATTATGTTGTAGACTTTATTTATTAGGCTGATTGTGATGATAAATTCGTCCCCTGAGTAAAATGTAATCCACTTTTGTTAGCTTCGTCCATTTAGAATTAGGATCGGTTCAATATTGAAAAAAGGGGCTATACATTGTACTATAAACCCTCGTAAGCTCGAGAAGATTTCGTTATCCTCTCATGAGCAATAGAGGCTTAACCAATACGTTTAAACGTGTTAAAACATTGATTGATTTTCACAAGCTTGAGAAATCGAATTGTATACACTCTTCACAAAATCGTAAACACAATAATGTACTCCTATTTCATTCTATTTAAAAGAAGCAAACGTCACAGAACGACGATAAAATAACAGATTTATAACACAATTTGCTTTTAATGTAGCAATCAATCCTAAAGGTTAATTAGATATTAATTGGATTAGATTATAAATGTATCTAAGCTGTTAAGAAGCCGTATATTATATTTTATTAAAATAACAGCAGTTCGAAGAAGTAAAGGTCAAGAACACCAAGTCTAGACGAATAAACATTTTCGTTGTGGATATTTAACTTTAGCGAAACTTTCTTTGTAGCAAAATTGCTGTGAATTCAGCAGTGCTGGCAAATCCATTCTAAACGTAGAAGTTTGTATTAGTTGAATCTCCAAATTCTGGCATTAACTTATCCGCTTTCAGCGAACAGTAACTAAGATATATTAAAACTAGAAGGTTGCACGCGAACTTGGTCTGCGTGGAAGAAAACTCATACCCCTCTTTCTTGTTAAGTATTCTATAACCATCTGTACCCTTAGGATTCCCATATACCCGTGTCAAAAAATAGTTAAAATTTGTCCAGACGTGATGAAAGAACAACGACACACATACATACCTATGTATAAATAAAAATCAGCGACCTTTTTTTTGGAGAGTAAAGATGTCAATTTACAATTTTATCACAATTATCACACTAATATTATAAAGGCGAAAGTTTGTGAGTGTGTTTGTAGGTTTGTTACTTCATCGTGCTCGAACGGCTGGACGAATTTTGATAAAATTCGGTATAGAGGTAACTGACACCCTGAATTGACACATGTGGAGGTTTTCTCGGCTTCCTCTCTCTGTCAGTTCTTCCACCAGAATGCCTGTCCTGACAATAACTTCGGCACCACCCGTCATGTCAAAACGCGGGAAAATGTTGATCAGTGATTGGTCCGAAGCGAACCAATCAGGAAGTTCACTTACCATCAACAGGACATTTTTATTGGTTGATAGATTATTAATCATAGACAAGTGATCAGTGTTGCTATTCTAAAATAATATTTAGGCAGCTTGTCGCTGCGTTCAGATATCATATTAATTAGAACACCTGTGTTACCAGGTTTGACGGTTAATATTTTCAAAATATATCTGCGTTCATAAAATATTCACTACATTTCCAGTTTAAATCCTACAAATCATGACAATCGGCCATCAGACATCGTGCAGGCTCCGACGCACGAATGAATACCAAAATAAATTAGACAAGATAGTTAGTACCTATATAAAGAATGGTTGATAACTAAATCAAGCCAAACGAAACAAACAACGCATAAATAACTATAAGCGTAATTTAATATATTATTTTTCGTTTAATTATTAACAATTCCAAAGTAGGTATCTACATTTATACAAACATACCAATCATGACATCCGGCCATTAACTTTTTCTCTTGTTGAATTTATTATTATTATTATCCTATAAGTAATATGTACAATTTTATACCTATACTTTTTTATTTACACAATACACCTACCCTTTTTTATGTACAAACATAGAAAACACTAACATAGGCCTTTTGCATAAAAGAGATAAATATTAATACACCATAACATATTTATAAGTCATGCAAAAAATAAGACGTTTTACTCCTCATTTTTATAATGCCTAGATGGAATCTGATTCAAAACTATTATCATCGCTCATAACGTTGAGAGCATTTACGTTAATCTATGGTTTCATCCGATCACCTGATACAACAGAACGATATTTTTTTGACATGTTAAAACCCGGAACATTGGTAATCTCATACCTGTCATTACCCAACATCTTTGATACCTTGTAGGGGCCTATGAACTTAGGTAGGAGTTTTTTCTCTGGCCTGGGTTCTCCGCAAATGAAACTTTAGTAATTTTTACTAACTCATCAATTTTATATTTGTTAGCAGGTTTAGTCTAGAGTTATACAATTCTTTCAATTTATTTTGTTTTTTTATCGATTGTAATCTTAACGACATTTCTAATTCCATTAATATCTTTGTATCTTCTGTTTGTATCTTCAAAAATTTCTCAAAACATGTTATCAGAATTTCCCTTTAGTCTTATTCCGAATAGAATTTCTGAAGGTGTTTTTCCTGTTGTGGCATTAACTGTACTGTTAATACCAAATTGTACCTTAGGAACAGGTAAATCCCAATCTTTTTCATTTTGAAGCGAATTTTGTGTTACTAATGCATTTAAAATGGTCTGGTTGAAGCGTTCTGCTTGACCATTTGCACGTGGACAAGCAACAGCATTCAGAATATGCTTAATGTTATTTTCTGCACAAAATTGTTTGAATTGACTCGACGTAAAAGCTGTTCCCCTATCGGACACTACTCTTTCAGGCGTACCGAAATCTTGAAATATATTTCCCAAAATTTTGATGGCTGTACTGCTCTTAGTATTTTTCACCGGTCTAACAAAAACATATTTTGAAAAGCCATCAACTACGGTTAGAATGTAAGTATTTTGTCGTTTACTTTTGACAAAGGGGCCAAGATGGTCGATATGGACAGTTTGAAATGGAACACTCACTTTTTCAATAGGGTAGATATGGCCTTTTTTACCAGAACTGCTACTGTCTTTGTTATACGCGCATTCTAGGCAAGCACCAACGTATTTTTTACGAAACTGGACATTTTGGGGAACCAATAAAGACTTTGTATGCGTTCAAGCGTTTTTTTTTTATACCAAAATGTACCATTTCATCGTGATTGAGACTATATATCTGCCGCCTTGCCCGTTTTGGTATGACTAATCTCAAAATATTGTTGTCATTGACATCAATCTTTCTGTAAAGTACATTATCTTTAAGCATGTAATGTTTTTTGATTTCCCTGTATTCTTCATTAATATTTTGTTTTAATGTATTTATGATTTGACTAACTTCTGGGTCTCCTAACTGTAAGGTAACTAACCAATAATTTTGTTCAATGCGCAGCACTGAAATAACATTCTCAGGAGCACAATCATCATTGGGACTTTCCACGGGGTTCCTGCTTAGAGCATCGACGTGAGCCATGCGTTCACCAGGGTGGTACTCAATTTCATAATCATATTCTTCCATTTGTAAAAGCCATCTGGCAATCCTAGGCATAAGGTCTTTTTTTTGCTTAGCGTTAATCGTAAGGCTTTACAATCCGTGAAAATTGTAAATGGCATACCTAATAAATATGTCCTGAATTTTCTGAGTGAGCAAACAACCGCTAATGTGTCCAATTCATATGAATGGTAAACTCTTTCTTCAGGCGACGTTTTTCTGCTAAAATACGCCACCGGCTTGAGTTCGTTGGAATTTTCTTGCCACTGCATGAGGATTCCTCGGAACTAGCATTAGTATGCAACTCACTTTTTAGTTTAGGATTATAGTGCTAACACTGGCCTACTAGACAGTATATTTTTTAAGGTGGAAAAAGCTTTTGATTCGGTGTCAGTCCATTTCCAGTCAGCGCCCTTTTATAAAAGGCCTGCTAGTGACCGTGTAATCTCGCCAAAGCCCTTCACAAATTTCCTGAAATAACTAGCTAATCCAAGAAACTGTCTTGTTTCATGGACATTAGTAGGAGCTGGAAATTGTTCGATTGCAACGGTTTTATGCCGACTAGGTTTGATGCCTGATTCTGAGACTTCGTATCCAAGATAATCAATTGTCGTGCAAAAGAAGCAACACTTTGAAAGTTTCAGAGTAAGGCCATATTCCTTCACTAACTTTAACACATTTTCAAGCTTTATAAGACCCTCATCCAAGGACTTAGTCGGAATAAGCAAATCGTCTATATACGCAAGTACCGAGTCAAATCGACTGGTACATAACATCTTATTTACTAATTTCTGAAACACGGCGGCTAGTCCGAACGGCATGCAATTAAATTCGTAGTGGCCGTCCGGAGTAAAAAAAAAAAAGCCGTTAAGTGTTTGCTCTCTTCAGCTAGTGGAACTTGATAATAGCCTGATGCCATATCCAATGTGGTGAAAAACTTGTTTCCACTGAGGTTCGCTACTTGATCTTCAATGATCGGAAGTGGGTAGTATAAACGAAAGTAGTATTTAAAGCTCTAAAATCGACGCATAATCGTTGGTCACCCGTTTTCTTTTTAACCATCAAGATTGGGCTGGCATAATCCGAACTTGATTCTCTGATGATATCATTATTTAAGAGGTTAGAAATCATCTCTCTAACCTTAGTTCTTTCCGAAAGAGAAAGTCTATATGGTCAATAGACAATCGGTTTGTTGTCTTTTAATTCAATTTTCATTTCGAATTCTTTAGGGGCACATCCTATTTCATCTAACGAACAAGCAAAACATTCACGGTATTTTTGTAATAATTCGTGTAATTTTATCAATACCTCGTTAGATATATTGGCACCTATCTGTATTTCGTTTATATTTATAGGTGATAGAGTTGTATCTACTCCTTTACTTATTCGTCTCACGTCGACCACATTGACTTCCTTAAACGGAAAAGCTCGACTTAATAAAATGTCCTTCTTTAAAGTAACAGGCGTATCTGACAGACTGGATACCAATATGTTTCCTTTGCCATCCTTAAAATTATACGCTCCTTGTAGCATACGATACTCTTTACCAGGAACTGGTCGCGTTTGTGCTTCAACATATACATCTCCATTGTAGGGTTCATTATTAATATAGACTGGTACAAAGTGCACTCCAGTCAAAACAATATCATTACTACCAGTTTGACAATTCCAGATTCCATTTCGAGCTCAGAATCCATCGTAGCTAGGAGATTATTTAAAAAAATATCAAGCTATTATTGTCCTTGAAGACTGTGACATTACGCATCTCTGTAAAATTTTGCCCTACCCAAAAAATAAAATTTACCCTATTAATACAGGTACGTGTAAATATTTATCAGGGACAACATGTACTAAAACATCATCTTGTATTTCATCAATGCGAACAGTTACTTTAGATTTACAAATAGGTGTTATATGAAAATTGCCAAATCCTCTAATCAAAGGTAAATCAGATAGAATTTTGTCTAGATTAAGTTTTTCTGCTTCACTAAGCTTGATAAGAGGGCAGTCACTACCAAAGTCAATATAAGCTTGTAATGATTTATTGTTAACATCCATTTCTTTAATAAATTTCAGATTCGTACTAGAACTATCAATATTCAGAACTTTTTTCATATTCTCTTTGTTATTTGAAGAGGAAAATCGACAGTTTTTGTCTTTGTGATCAACTTTCTTGCAAATGGTGCATTTTATTACAACCTTTGGACAGTTACCAAATCGATGTCTCTCCTCATTACAATTAAAACACACCACAGATGAATTATTTTGTTTTTCTTTTCGTCTGGAAGCACTTATTTGTGAAACACCTTATATGTTCCATTCCTTCAGTATATCCTCGTTTCTTCTGCGTGACAGAAAATACTTTGGTTTCTGGTTGCTGAATTACGAAGTACTGCAGTAAATCCTCAGGTTCTAAACATTTAAGTGATTGTGCACTATTTCTTATCGATACATCAGACATGCCATGAATCTACCACCTTTTTCCCGGTGATTTCGCAACGGTTTAAAAGCATTAATTTATCATAAAAATATGTACGCAGATTCTCGTTTGCTTTATTCTTCCTAGCGAACATCTCTTCTAACATAATAGCAAAATTTTCATCAATCGGAAAAGCTCGGCGTAATTTCACTTGTCAGTCAAGCCATGTGAAGTCTAAGCTTGGCAAGGAGTAAAACCACTTCTTGGCTGTGCCAGTCAGTTTCTACGTCCTAAAATGAGATGTTTGCATGTCATCCCATTATATATGCGTGCGTACTCATTTACCTTGTGCATGGTTGCACATCATCACATTATATCAATATTCTGATTTTTATTATCTGGATCAAACTCAGGTAAAGCGTTTAACATCTGGTGTGGTTATTAAGGTTTAGTTTATTTTTATTTTTTATTTAATGCTTCTATCAAATCAGCAAAATTTACGTTGTTACTAGTACCAGCTTGAACCACCTGATCGACGACGTTTAGAGTTGTCTTGCCTTTCATCGCTGTTTGAAGTTTCATGTCTCCGTTTCTTGCCACTCAACTGTCTGTCACTATCAGTAATTTGTTCATCAGTAGATTTTTATAGGTGTCTCCTTCTTGTAATAACAGGAGGTATATCGTCATCGGAACTCTCACTAGACATACTGACTATCCGGTTTTTTTTTCAGGACTAAACGCAGGCGCTCGCTACTGGAGGTAGTTGAGTCTAACATCATCTAAAACAAATGTGTATTCTGATCTATGACGATAGCTGTTAGTAGCTTTTACTTCTATTCGATTCTATACTATTCTTTTCATTATTTTCCTTAACTTCGAGCGCACATTTAAGTTTTATTGTGAATTAATTCGTAAACTTTTAGACTCTTTTCTTAATTCAACAAAGACTCGTATTTTTACAATATCCAAATACATGTTCATACTTTTAATATTATTCAAACTTATGTTCGTGTTAAAATTATAAACTTAAACTTTCGTCGTTAAAAAAAATCTAGAGCATTCAGCTCACATGACCATACTAAACTAGGACGCGAGCTGCCGCGTACAATGCAAATAATCACTAAATGCACGTTTACGCAATTTTATACAAAAATGTAAGTTCCTAGCGTACGTTCAAATCATCAAACAACGCACGCTCACATCGAAAACAAAATTAAATCTTGACGCACTCTCACGTCAAACAAAGCAAAATCCAGACGTACACTCACGTCAGACAGACCGAAATCCAGACGCACTCTTACGTCAAACAAACCAGAATCCAGACGCACGCTCACGTCAAACAAACTAAAATCCAGACGCACGCTCACGTCAAACAAACTAAAATCCAGACGCACGCTCACGTCAAACAAACTAAAATCCAGACGCACGCTCACGCCAAACAAACCAAAATCCAGACGCACGCTCACGCCAAACAAACCAAAATCCAGACGCACTCTCACGTCAAACAAACCAGAATCCAGACGCACTCTCACGTCAAGCAAACCAAAATCCAGACGCACGCTCACGCCAGACAAACCAAAATCCAGATGCACTCTCACATCAATCAAACCAAAATCCAGACGCACGCTTACGTCAAACAAATATAACTCCAGAGCCTAGACGCACTCTCACGTCAGGCAACATAAATCTAGACGCACGCTCACTTCAAAATCAGCTTAACTCCCGAGTCCAAACGCACTTTACGTCAGAACATAACTAATCTAATATAACTGACATTTTCTCACTCCATAATATTAACTTTATAAATCGATGCTATGTCACGTCCTTTAAAAACTATCACCATGTAATAAGTAAATAGAACAATACATGCCAAGTTACTTTTATGACGCTTACTAGGGTTATTTAGAAACATGTTGCATCTCAATTCCAATATAATTTGTATTTATTTATAAGATTTATATCTCAAATATAATATATCCGAAGAAATCATGCTAATTTACTAATGACTAGAATGAAAATCTGAACAAACAACATAATTTATCTTATCATTCGAACCCAAAAAAATTAACACTACTTGAATCCTTATAATTTGATGATATGGAGAATTTTGTCTTACTTAACACAAGGTAGATTTTAGATCATATTTAAATTACTTTCATCATAATATTTGACTACTTTACTGTACTAACTAATAAATATACTAACTCTTCAATATCTATAATATAACGAATACATTTCCAGCGGAAAAATACTACAAATGTATTTTTTTTTATATGCGGGTAAGAGTACCGACTTACGCATTCAAGTAAAAAAAAAAACTCGTTATGGATTTAACCAAAAGAACACAACGTTTCTTTAAAATTGTTTTGTCCTTTAAACTTTCTTAGTTTTTTTTCATTACACAGGAACAGAAGCAAAATAATTAACGCTATCGGCATTTAACTCAACATATAACGGATAAGGTTTACTTTATAAAAAACATAGAAATTCGTTAATTAAAATAGTGTATAATTATATTACAACACTTCAATAGTACTTACGTGCACTGTTCAGTATCAGTTCGTCCACCATGTGGGAGTTTATTCATTTAGCACTTCTGAATTGTGGAGGTTTTCTCGGCTTCCTCTCTCTGTCAGTTCTTCCACCAGAATGCCTGTCCTGACAATAACTTCGGCACCACCCGTCATGTCAAAACGCGGGAAAATGTTGATCAGTGATTGGTCCGAAGCGAACCAATCAGGAAGTTCACTTACCATCAACAGGACATTTTTATTGGTTGATAGATTATTAATCATAGACAAGTGATCAGTGTTGCTATTCTAAAATAATATTTAGGCAGCTTGTCGCTGCGTTCAGATATCATATTAATTAGAACACCTGTGTTACCAGGTTTGACGGTTAATATTTTCAAAATATATCTGCGTTCATAAAATATTCACTACATTTCCAGTTTAAATCCTACAAATCATGACACACATAAGCTACTTTTTATAACGAACGCGGGTAACCCAGGTGTTACCCGCGTCCGCAGCTAATAGTACATTACTGCAGAGGCCGCGAAATAGGGAGTTATTGGCCGAGTAGTAATAGATGGCCGAGTGATAACGAGGCCATCTAGAGATACGAGGCCGATAATCCCTGTTCGCGCCGAGGCTTGTATAGTGCTTTTCTCAAATAAATCCAAGGAAATAATACAAATGTTCAACTTATATATTCATATATTTTTACTATTCCCGCCAACTTTTTACTTTTTTCAAAATTTAATTTTTTGCTGTTCGCTGCAGCGGGCGCTGTTCGGGTTAATGTTTTTGCCACCAAATGTTAAGATGATTCTATTTATTAAAAAATGACAAAACCTTATTAATTAGATATTGTCATATTTTTTTTAAATAAACGTGATTCCTTGTTTATTTTATTGAATATCTGTTTTAATCTAATTAAATAATCTAGTTAAATATAAGAAATAAAACGTAAATATACATGCACAAACAACGTTTTTTTTTATTGGCAGTATGCGATAGATTATCAATAAAAGAAATAAACCCCACTGAAACAAAAGACAATCTCTTTGTTGGCCACGGCCAATAATGTTGTATGAAATTCCTTTATTGACCTCTAATTTGAAATTAGAACGAATCTTCAACAATTGCTATACAAAGACGTATTTCGCGTTCTATTACCACGATCATAAGAACGACATTTCCTTGGATGTTTGAGAAAAATAAATAAATGTGTAGGTGTCAAGTACGCTTAACCGCTGGAATCCAGTAGGATCCATAAATATAGAAAACACAGTTCCAGGTAACTAGACCAGCATTTTACGTTGCAAACTAGTTGTTAGCTTGCGTCTATTTTGCGGTGCGGTATTTTTAGCGCGGGTTACTGGGCAATCTAGTTTCTAAGTGCGGGGTTTTTCGAATCGCGCTGATCTGGTGTCTCGAGGCGAATCTTATTAGCGTTGACAAGTTTTTGCTTATTTCTTTATTGTTAGTTAGTTAATTAGTTATATTTTAACTGTAATTAAAAAACGGGATGAGCTTTCAAAGTTGCTTGTCTGCGTTCAGGTTAACGTATTCTAAATGCGATGCTCCGTGGCGCCACCTATGGTCCCGCCGGAAGATCAGCCCTGCTCTCGAGCAAGCATCATGCTGAGGGGGACCTTTTCGTGGCACAGCCACAATATTATAGTTTCCTATTTTTTTTTTTATATATTATCTAAGTCACACGCTTTATGTAATTATGTTTTACGGTCACGTCACGAATAAATGTATTTCTTTCTTTCTTCCTCTCTTTCAAAGACTGTCCACAAATCGTATGTAATAGACTAAAGAACCTATGATGAAGCAAGCTTCCACAATTCGTCTTCAAGGGATTTACAAAAAAAACGTAAAACGCTTCTTAATAAATAAAACTAGCCTATTGGTGTCCTACTGTTGCACGATTTTAAAACGAATAGCAACTTCCCATCGCAAATCGTCGTGTGCATAATCGCATATAAAGCAACAAAAGCATAAAATAATCCACAAAAGGACCAACGTTACTCCAGTTGAATCTACACATACAGCCTTTCAAATTGTAGCGTTAGAACAAAACAAACCCACCCCGCATATAACCATGCATTAACCTCCTTAGCACGGCGACCTCTTACTTGCAACGTAACACACGTAACCGGCGCGGGCGCAGGTCGGCCGGCGACATTCCGACGGCGAAAAGCGAGAGTCCATCCAGCTTGATTCAAGGTCTAGATGATAACTCTGGGTTTACCCTTGTGTTAACGACAAATGATTCATCCAATGTTTCATTTTATCGACTACTAGCGACCCGCCCCGGTTTCGCACGGGTGAAATGCTAACAAATTATGCATGTATTATACATATAAACCTTCCTCTTGAATCACTCTATCTATTAAAAAAAACCGCATCAAAATCCGTTGCGTAGTTTTAAAGATTTAAACATACAAAGGGACATAGGGACAGAGAAAGCGACTTTGTTTTATACTATGTAGTGATGATTATTTCAGAGAAAGATTATTCTATGAAACTGTAAACTTTTATGATTGATAGTTTAATCAAGAAAGTTTACAGAAGTTTACAGTTAAAATAAACCTAATGGCCTCTATGCGATGAGTTTTATAAAAAGGCATGTATTTAACGCGGCGACAAATTAATCTGATTTAGGGATTTATAAAAAATTAAAGGGGGTAGCAAAAATAATAAGTTGGCGACTAATTGCGGAGACTAATAAAGTAAAAAGTAGCAGCTAATTAATCAATTTTCGGCTTTGTTTCAATATAAACTAGCATCGAGTTTTGGCTACTGAATTAACTAATTAAGCGGAAACATGACAGCGGATAAAAAGTTGAAAATGGCCTACTCTAATTGTTCAATGGAGATTGCATATAAAATAAATCAAGGTCATAAAAAAAATAAAAGGAGCGCTTTTTAGGGATATAAAAAAAAAACCAACCTAACCTAACCCGGCCGAGTCGGATCTTCTGCTAATATTAGTCGCCAAGTCATTATTTATAGTACCTCGCCTATAATTTCAGTAATCTTGTTTATTATTTCTGCTACCTTAAAGTAGCTGCCATTATTTGAATTTTAAAATATCCTTAGTTTAAAGCTCATTTAATATAAATGATTGCCAAAATATTTAATCGCTGACAAGTTATTATTTTAGTTGCAAATAGTTTGCTGCTCTTTAATTTTTCTGTCGCCGCGAAAATAATAAGCCTTATAAAAATAATGAATTACGTACAGTCAAGTTCATTTACATCTACACACTTACGAGAACAAAAATATCTGAACACGACTTTATGATCTTGACAATAGGGTCGTGTTCAGATATTTTTGTTCTCGTAAGCGTTTAGATGTAAATGAACTCGACTGTACTTTAGGGAAAAAAGTTGTAGGCGATGTGAAAATCCTGTAAAATTTTATTTTAAGTTTAAAATACTCAGAGAACTTCTTGAGGCTACTAAATAATGTAATTGACATTTCCTTTTTGACGAAGAAGAAATTATTTCCAGAAGTGCCGACGTGCCAATTGCAACAATACCCATAAAAGTCGGACTTCAAATTGAAATATCTATCAATAGTTCACTGTTATCCTTAACTTAAATATCACCATTGATGATGATAGTCAAGCTCTCGTAAAATGAGTTAAAATTGTAATTCATATTGAGTCTACAGATTGCGAAAGAGTAGAAGCTAAGGGAAAGGAATCCCCTTTTCAAAACAATAATGGATTAAGCGACAGACCGGGACGCAATCCAAACAACACGTCCATTAATGGTGACATAACTATTTATAATAAATACAATGTTGAGCTAGAGAGAGAATGAGATAAAGTCAACTTTATTACAGTTGCGACAGAGAAAAACGAATCGGATTCACTTGTGATTTAAGCCTGGGCTGATAGCTTCGTTATTAATGTGCAATACAATGTAGTGCAACTAGAAATAGTACTTGATATGAGCAAATTGCACTGTAGCTATGCAAAGATGGTTGATGAAGTGACCATAAATATATAGGGAAAGTATTCATGCATATCGTACGATCGAAAATAAGTTGATCATGATGACACTGATTACGCACCAGAAGACGGATAATGAATTTGAAATTATTGCAATCTTTTCTTAGTTCAAATTGTTTCGAGCTTCGTCTCGAGTTATCAATTTATTCCTTCCTACTCCGGAAGTGGAAGCATCTTCGAGGCAAAATGCCTCATCTTAGGCCTTTTTGCCACCTCACATCAGGTGAAATCGAAACCAAATGCCTTGACTATCTTGAATAAAAAAAATCCGTCGTGCACGGATTTATATTTAATTATTTATGGAAAATCACAGATATCCATTAGTCTGATGCCGCATCACGCATGATCACGAATCCTACACATACTAATCCGCTTAAATATATAAAGTCACGGCCACTAACAATAATTTTAAAAGAATTCACTCCTTTCTAATTTTATCCTATATAACTGGATGTTGGATATTAATAAAGACTTCAAAAAATAACCGTTCAAATCGATACATTTATAATAACTTAACTTCAATATTCAAAATACTTAATTTGGGTCGGGCCCAACCAAAGATTACGATAAAGAGATGGCTTGATTAAAAAAAAACGCATTCAATTCGGACCATCCGTTGGGAGTAACGATGCCGAGAGGCGAACCACGTGTCGAGTTTTGTACTTTGGTGGTGGTTTGTTATATTTATTTGCGTATTTATTTATTAGTTTCGCGGTGGAAGGGTGGGAAAATAAAACGCATGAAAAAAATACGCAAGTATAACGGGTTAGCACTAATTGACTAGCGCGTTATTATATCGTGGATTAGTAAAGCAATATATGTGATGAAACGAACTTCACAAGCGAAGTTCGATCAATATTATATGAGTCGCTTCATTCGAAGATATAATTAACCAGGTAGTCATTTAAGCCTACAAGGCAACATCGCACGCTTTAGAGAATTAAAATCGATAGATTCAATCGATAAAATAATCGATACATCCCTCCACCTCACTAGGCATCCCACCGCACCGCCAACCATCATTTTGTTTAGAGAATAGAAGACGCAAACCTTTGAATTCATGGGTCACGTTATGGGTGGGTGGGACCTTATATCTTCGAATGAAGCGACTCATATAATATTGATCGAACTTCGCTTGTGAAGTTCGTTTGATCACATATTATATTTCTTCGCTTCATTCTTCAGATATAATTAACCAGGTAGATGTTTAGAGTAAAAGGTTTGTGTAGGAATGAAACATTATTGTCGATATAGATATATATTTATTGACAATTAGATCTTCATGTCGACGTTAAATATTACGAATTAACATAATACTAAGGAAAACAGAGTGAATTGGTACTTATTTCATACAATCAGTCATCATTACTTGTCCCCAAGCATATAGCTCGAGCAAATGAACCTTCATCTAAAATTGGGCGGTGATAAAACTTTGCAAAAGTTTGTGAATTATTTGTCCAACCTGCAGCTTTTCTGATGGTATCGACATTGATGCCTGCTGTGGCTGCTGCAGAGGTAGCAGCATGTCTGGTGCTGTGGGCGCTAAACTTTTTGACGTTTACGCCACATTCTTCGAGCACCTGCTTGATCCACCTGCTTATTGTCTGTGCTGTCGCGCCTTTGTGAGGGCGCTTCACAGTCATTAAGAGGTTCTTGACGTTCTCAGGTCGCTTATCACTTGTCATGACAAGATAATCCCTGAGAACTGTTGCAGGACAAATGTTTACGTTACCCTCAAAAAAGGGCAGAAATAGCAAAGGCTGATCACGGCCCGGTGATGAAGTTTTTATTACATCATTAATTGCGATTCTTACTCCATTGGGACAGATAAAAATATTTTCCATTCTGATCAAAGAAAATGTTTGCACCCTATGAGCAGTGCATAATGCTAATAGAATCACTAACTTTTTTGTAATCTTTTCAAGACATAGTTCCGTATTCGGATACCAATTATGAACATAATTTAAAACTATCTGGGGATCCCAGGTTTCGGAGTACTTAGGTAAGCTGGGTTTTAATTTAAATGCACCTTTTAAAAGACGACATATAGAATCATCAGAACCTATCTTGTCTCCTAAAAACATAGATAATGCGGAACGATGGCTATTTAAAGAGCCATAGGAAGCCCCCTTTTCATGTCGCTCGGTTAGAAAAGACAAGACCCATTTAATTGAAGAATCGAACACCTCAATATGATTATCAGTGCAAAACTGCCACCATTGTTTTAAAGTAACACTATATTGCTGTATAGTGTTATTAGAAAGAGAGGCTAGCATGAGGTCCAATGCTGCTGATGGGATACCGCGTCGTAAAAATGCTAGCCGGAGAGCACTGCGGCAGCCAGGGTAAGTTGCCGGTGGAGCGGGTGTCGGCTCCTGTAATGTGAGCATACAAGGTGTTCTTTAGGACCCATAAGAATTGTATGTGATATTATTAAACTTTGCACTAAAGGATACCAGGCCTGTGAAGGCCAAACTGGAAAGATAAGTATCCCTACAGCTTTGTCTTGAATGATTTTTCTTAGACATTTTAAAAGCAAAGAGAAAGGAGGGAATGCGTAAAAGAATTTATGCTTCCAATTAGTGGTAAATGCATCTACACAAAGGGCATCGGGGTCTTTATTCCATGAAATATACTGTTCGCATTTGGCATTGGCGCGAGACGCAAATAAGTCAATTTCGGGCTGTCCTAAGGATCTTGTTATCTTTTGGAATGCCGCATCCGAGAGTTCCCATTCCGTATCCGGGTTTACCTTACGGGATTCTTCGTCGGCTTCTACGTTGTCCTTTGTATTTATATAGGATGCAAAGAGCCAAATGTTGCGTTTCTCGCACCACTGCCAAATCTGTCTCGATAGGTCATTTAGATGAGGGAATTGTATTCCTCCCATCCTGTTTATATAACTTATGGCTGTTGTGTTGTATTGTCGATTCTAAGGAGTATGGAACATGACGACCGATCTTTAGCGAAACATTTTAAGACCAGAAATACCGCCAGCAACTCTAATTGATTTATATGAAAGCCGATTTCACGCTGCTTCCAAGCTCCGTGAACGCGTGTATTATTACAATAACCGCCCCAGCCAGTAAGTGACGCGTCAGAATACAATTCAAGTTCAAATTCGGGTGTCAGTAATGAATTTGATGTAGATTCTATATTGTGTTTCCACCAGGACAAATCATTTAATATATCAGGAGACAGATTTATCTTTGCGTCGTAATGCTGATATTTTTGTAAGACTAAAAACTTATGCCTTTCCAATATTTTAGTATAAAGCCAACTGTACTTAGCGGCTGGGCAGGCTGCGACAAGAGTGCCAATCAACTGCGCATAATCTCGAATAGTGCATGAAGGCAAGTGTGAAAATTTTTTGACCATCTGTAAAATTTTCTGCCTTTTGTCAGTGGGAAGGCCTATGGTCATGTTGACAGAATCAAACACAAAACCTAAGAATTTGCACTTCTGTTTAGGTTGTAAACTACTTTTTTCATAATTTACTATAAACCCAAGACCTTCTAATAATTGTAAAGTTGCTTTTACATTATTTGCACATTCGTAGTATGTGTCACCTACACAAAAAATGTCGTCGAGATAAACTACCGACTTGTACCCACGAGACCGTAGGTGGGTCACGACTTCTTTAATAATTTTCGTAAATACCCTCGGCGCTATTGACAATCCGTAAGGCATGGCATTGAATGTGTAAAGCGTATCTTCAAATTCGAACCTAAGGTATTTACGGAATGAGGAAGCCACCGGCACTAATAAATAAGCTTCCTTCATATCGATGGTCGCCATAAAACTGTTTTGTGAAATTATCTTGGATACAGTTCTGTAATCCTCCATTTTAAAGTGAGATTTTGAAATGAACTTGTTCAAACTTTTTAAATTTAAAATAAAACGCTTTCCGCCGTTTGATTTAGGCGCCAAAAATATTTTCGATATGAATTGGTCCTGTACTGGTAGGCAAGCAGTTACTGCACCCAAATTAATTAAATTTTGTATTGCCGACAGCATTTCTGTTTTTTCAAAATCTGAAAATGTATTTAGTGGGGGACTAGCCTGCACAACTTGTTTAGAAAACGGTATGGATATACCATTTTTTACCCAATCTAGTACAATCGGATTAGAGGTTATATTAAGCCAAGAGTTATAAAACCGCCGAATACGGCCGGCATGTACCTCAGCTACTGCTGCTGCTGAGTAGGTGCTGCTCGAGGACGGGACTGGCCTGCTGGTCTCGCTGTGGGGACAGGTGCTGCTTTGCGGGTCGCAGGAGTCTTCCTTGCTATCCCCGATACCCGCCCCCCCTGCTCGTCGAGTAGCGCGAGGGGCCGGTCCAGTTTCCCGCATACTGGGCGCGTGATGTCGACGGTTGAGATGAACTGGTTACCTGTTTTTGATTGTTAACAACAGGTTTTTTAATTTGCAGGCCTTGTTTTTCTATAACCTTAGACGCTTTTATTTTGTCTGTGAGCTTATTACCGAATAAGGTATCATCTCTATCACTGTCCTGGATGACATTCAAAAATTGTTTTGATAAACCTGGCGTCAAAAGTTTAATACGAGCTTGTGTCTCGACAAAATGGAGATCGGCTAATATCCTACAGCCGTCACCTAGATGCTTAATTGCTTGAATTTTGTCATCCCCTGTTAACAATAAAGACATGGCCTTGTTTATGGCTGATATGCCAATACCAAGCTGCTGTTGTGCAGTTTCAATCTTTTTGTCTCGAATGCGTACGCTATCTGTGACCGCCGCTGATATTTCGACATTAAGTTTTGGTGCCTGAAGGAGCTGACAATTTTCAGGAACCAGATAGTCTTTTATTAATTTATCCTTGGTTTCCTTCGGTAAACCCTTTTTGAGTAAAGGTAGCCAACGTTGGGCTAAATTGGGGTGAATTTTTTCACCAAACTTCGGCGTCTCGTCCGTTGTGACACCGAGCGCTGATAGCAGTTCTGGATCCAGTTCCGGTTCCCCTTGGGTGTCCGAAACTGCAGATGGAGCCGATGCCGCTGCTAGCGCAGCATCTTGCGGCACGGTGGGCTCACAAGTCCTCGCTTCTGGCTGCTCGGGTACTGTTTCGTTTCCTTAAACAGAAAGGAATTTACGTGTTAAACAGCGTGTCTAATACGACTACACTGGATAGCATTTAGCTAAGTATATATCTCCATACGTACGTTCCCTTGGAATCGTATGTTTTGTGAGAATAAGCCATCGTGTTAACTCACGGTTAACCCCCAGGCTAGCCACGTTCATAATCGACTCTAGGCATTCAATACAACATAATTTACGTTGTATTTAGTGTAATTATACTTAAAATATCACATCGTAAAAAATAAATTTACGAAAGTGGGTAGATTGATTTCTGTACTTACCGGAACTTTCCTCGTCATCTGAGGAAGATAAAATCACTAAACGCCGCCGTGGGCGTTGCTTTTCACGTAATTTTCGAATTTTATATTCATATTGATCAATTTGTTCTTGTGCACTTCGTTTCGGCATTGTCTCTTTAAGCGCGGAATACGAAGTTAGAACGCGTGTACTCGTTGCCTCGCACGAAAAAATAATGATGGTTGGCGGTGCGGTGGGATGCCTAGTGAGGTGGAGGGATGTATCGATTATTTTATCGATTGAATCTATCGATTTTAATTCTCTAAAGCGTGCGATGTTGCCTTGTAGGCTTAAATGACTACCTGGTTAATTATATCTGAAGAATGAAGCGAAGAAATATAATTATTGTTTTGAAAATACAGTTCTCGACACCTTGGATTCCGCTCCGCCTAATTGTGGTGATCTCTGTGTCCAATTGTTTGGTCCCGCGTCGTTTCTTCGCGATCTTTCGTGCCAGTCGCAATAAAACTCCACTAACTATATACAGTTTTAAATATAATAATTTTGAATTCACAACTGCATCGCAATATTTCATCATCAATCTGTATGATGAAGACGATAACGTCTATATCTTTAGCTTCGATAAATCAATTTGTATAACACTTGTATTTACAAATTTTTCATATCTACATATTTCTTTTGTTTTGTCGCTAGACGGCAATATCGGCCGCGAAATCCTTTTCTTCCTTTTCATTTCCCAACCACAATCCAGCTGATTTGGTGTGATTAGGCCCCAAAGATGCGTATAAATAGCGAGAAGATATAAATAGCGAGAAGATATAAATAGCGTTCAAGCAAGTAACGCCCACACAAATAAAAAACTTTCAATCATGACCTCTTCCCTTACAAAATTGGTTTTCAGTACAACGAATAGTATGGGATCCCCTTCTTGTATAGACAAGCATTTAATCGAATACTTCATTTCATCGAAGTAGACGATTTTTCCCCCTGAAGTCATAATTTTTTCATAAATCTGAAAATGTCATCCTATAGAAATTTCCATTAGATTAGGTTAGGTTTCTATTATAACGTTTCACAATAGTTTATAGTTACCGCAAAAATGCTGAAATGATAAGTCTATGAAGTGAAACATTCTATGAAACATTTGTCCAGAGATAAAACAAGGGTAAAAAACCTAAGAGAATACATATGTGCCGGTATGTAATCAAAGAAATGGATAATTATAGCAAGGTACACCTCCCAGAGCGACTCACTTTTGAATGGCACATTCTTGATTCCAATTTCGCCACTATGACCTCCTTGTTTATGTAACTGAACGCATGATGCGCAAACAGTACATGTTTTATTACCTGGACTCATTTACAGTGTAATGTTATCAGAAAATCTCAAAACTATAATGACGCATTCAATTAACCAACGTTCGTAATTTGAATGTGGCTTACGCAACAGTTCACAACAGCGGTTTGAATGAACTGTTTAACGAAACACATAACACAAGAATTGAGTCAACTTGAAATTCTTTCACACGTGTCTTCCGTACGAATTAAGTGATGCACGAATGTTCTCGCGGCCCGGATCATGTAACGGCTAATGAATGGATGTTTAAAGACTTAGTCTGTGTCGAAATGAAGCTAGGCTGGTAATGAGGGAGGTCGCGTTGGATATCGGTTACGGATGATTTGTATTGTGGCTAAATATATATCGGTATTCGGTAAGTTAGTTCATCATCATCATGAAAAGAGTCAAACTCTTGTCGGTGAAGCTGATGAAGTATGTATGTAGTTTTCTCCATCTGACTCTATCCATAGCTACATGACGTCTATCTTCCCTTTAATTTGTTTAATGTAACTTATTCTCGGCCTTCTTCCTCGCTTCCCCTCAACCTTTTCCTTCTATGATGTTTTTATAAAAGCATCATGACGTATAAGGTGGGCTAACATTTTCCCTCTTCTAATTCTCTATAATTTTCAGCAAATTCCTTTCTTCTTCCACTCTTTTAGTTACTTCCGATAATTTTCAAAAAGTTAATAAAGGAACCTTAACGATGCGGTGCGTACGATGTCCCTGACTGTATCTGACCCTGGATCCAGCCACCTAGTCCGGAAAGTTACTTCAGTTAGTGGTCGAAACTCTTCACTATAAGACCGTTCGCCGAAACTACTTGAGACAGAGATCATCTCGTGAGCCAAGTCGAGATAATTGTCGCAGTTAGTTCTTCCCGTCTTTCGTGAGATTTACATTAGATTAGATATAAATATAATATGTCCTGCCTATCAATAAAATAAAATAATAAAAAATTAAGAAATATAATATTTGCATGCTAATATTAATAGTACATTATATACCCAAAGAGTCAGAAATGTAATGTAACATGTTTTTAATGTAATGTAATATAATAATCTAATCTAATTTTACTAACATTCTAATATGTATATATATTTGTATAGAATATGACACTTTATACTCTCGCGGTAGCCTGCATTTTTACCATACGTGAAAGGGATAACGGATAAAGTCGGAGCAGTACTAAAGAAATACTCCATTAAGACTGTATATACGCCGTTATCCAAAGTAGCCAATTTCTTGCGCAGCCCAAAGGATGTTATACCTTTCCAAAATCCCGGTGTGTACAAGATAACGGGTGATAACAAAAAAATGAGAATAACTTTCTATGGACCTCAAAACAAGACTATTCACTTAGACAAAAAACTTTGTTTATGAAGTTGTTACTACTTCTTTTGAGGTTCTTAAACTTCATTTGATTTTGTTTTTCAAGCATTAATATTTGTCAAAATGGTGTCGAAACAAGAAACACTGCGAAAACGGTTGAACATTTTTATAATTCAAACTATAACTGGGGGAAAAAGTCTACTGTAGATAATTTTAGTAAAGAATATGTACTTAGTCTCCAATATTTATAGAATTCTTGCATCCTTGACGATAGATCACAAAAGTGGTAGCCGGCGACCAGCGAAGATAATGATCAAGAGAAGGATGAACCTACTCCATAGCACTTTTAACGATAATAATCCTATGAGCCAACGAGATGCCGCGAGAAAAAATAAAGTGTTCCCAACCGTGCACTTGTTCGTTCTTGAAAAAGATAGGTCTGAAATGCCGCAAGAAGGTGAGAGCACTGGAATACACTGAACAGCAAAAACTGACTATTATATCACAGTGTCGCTGGATGATCCGAAATTACAAAGGAAAATCATTCATTTTGGACGATAAAAGTTATTTTCCTTTGAGTAAAACACATATACCTGGAAATGACCGATACTACACCAGCAATAATTTTACAACACCAGACGATATAAAACACAAGTATAAGCACAAGTTTGAGCAGAAAGTTATGCTTTATGTGGCTATATCCGACAAAGGTCTTTCGAAACTGTCGTTCTAACCGAGTGGTTTAGCGGTCAACCAAAAAGTGTATGAGAGCGAATGCTTGAAAAAAATACTGATAGCACTTATTCGCAAACATCACTCAGATGGAGAATATGTTCTGGTCGGATAAAGCATCGTCGCATTATGCCAAAAAAACGACACGTTTCCTAGACGCTAATAATATACCATTTGTACCGAAAATCCGAAACCCCATAAACCTTGCACAATGTCGGGCGATTGAAGATTTCTTAGGTTATTTGAGCAGTTTAGTATACAAAAATAATTGGAGAGCTGAAAATTGTACCCAACTGATATAAATAATTAAAACATGTGTGCGGAAAATGGACAAGAATTCCGTCCAAGAGTCTTGTTCGAACGTCATGTTTATACTGAGTGGAACAGCTGACCACGAGTCCTATTCTAATGTGCATTGATGATTTTGTAAATAATTTCTATGTACATATTTTCCAATAATATCAAATTGTGCTAAAAAGATACACGAGTATTTTTTTACACCTCTGAACGAATTCTCATTTTTTTGTTATCACCCGTTAGAATGTAGCTGTGGAAGTTCGTATATTGGCCAAACTAAGCGGAGTGTTCAGGAATGGGTGAAAGAACACATAGCAGCAGTCAAAAATCGCCAAATACAAAAATCTGCAATAGCTGAACATTTGTTAACTTCTGGAACGAATCACTGGATCGAGTTGCACAAACCGAAAATTCTTTCCACAGAAAAGCACTATTATCCACGGATGGTAAGGGAAGCAATTGAAATCAAGAAACACCCAAAGAATTTCAACCGGGAAGATGGTTTTAATTTATCGCAAACTTGGGGACCAGTGATTAAAAAGTTTAAACCGCGGGATATATCTTCGAATCTGTGCGCGGATGTTGTGAGTGTTGTGTGTCGGACCGGTGACAATAATTAGTAAATAAATGGGTGGTAGTCGAACATTTATTTTCCTACCCATCCATTTTATTAGACATTTTCGTCGGGTAGTACTACATTTGGCCGACAGCTCCAGTAACAACTCGCTGTTTCACCAGTACATCTGAGACCACGGCGTGTGCAACCCCGCCGAAACGTTAGATTATGAAGGTAAATAGAAATATCGCGTTAGACCCGTTATAATTTTTGTATAGAATCTTTTTATCGATTCATATGTTTATGTGGAAATACCACATTTTTATTTTCAATATCAATTCAATTATTCTTTCTTAATTTACCTTTGTGTCATTATTTATTCTAATATGTAGTTATGTGTTTTTCCAAATGCTCCCATTGAAATGCCAAAATTGTGTAAGCGATTGTGTGGTGTCACAGGACAGGCCCCGCCTATTGTGAGCCACAAAACTGAATATGTAATAATTTATTGTGTTCATTAAATAAATTGAATTTGAATTTATATAGCAGGATATGCCGCTTACTGTCTATGTTTACCTCTTGGAAAATCACTGTAGTATTCATTATTCTAGGAAAATATAAAGTTATTCTTAGTCTTATCTAAACTTAGACTTCATTTGCTCATCTCCGTTCCGCTGTTTTTAATAATTTTAAAGTTGCCATAGTAATGATTTATCAAATTAATATCTTGGCACGTATGGGCGTTAGCAATATTAATAATAGCGTTAAAACATTGTTACCTATTACCATTGATAGTAAATCTTTTCCCGGTTACTATACGTGTTTTTTGCCTGGTCCCTTCAGAAACGTCCTAAGCTGAGTTTTACTCAAATACACTTTAATTAACACACTGGGTGAGGTGAGGCCTAACCTGAGCAAACCAACGATGACGACAACAGTTTATATACGCAAGTTTGCCTATAAATTTCTTTACGGCAGTGTTTAATACCAAACGTATAGGTAATTATATTTACACTTCAATCAATTCTCTATAATTACAGATTATCATGTCCTCTGGTTTATTCTCTGCTCATTACTGATTTATAATGCTGCTCATTTTATAACCTGCGGTATAACCAAAAGAAAGTACTACCACTAAAAGGAGAAGCATGTACCTTGCTTGTAAACCGAAACGAATAAACTTCGATTTCAACAACGAAGCTCTCTCCAACGTAACTCTTACACCATTATTCCGTGATAAAAATCTCGAAATGGGTTACATACAATTACTTTCGGCCGGTACGGCTTTATGGGTGTTAGATGCGTTTGCGCTTATTTTATGACGCAACCTGTATGGTTGTGGTTCCCAACCTTTAGTTGACGAGGGACCACATTTATTTCTACATTGTTGGCTTGGGCCAAAGGTAAGCCCGTTCCCCCCCGGCGGACTCATTTGATACATTGCCTGCGTTGACTATAGTTAGCTGCGTGAAAAAGGGGTAGCCAAAGTCAAGTCAAAGTAAACGAAATAAAATTAAATTAAACTAAATCGCAAGTGCTTAAAAAATTATGACACACTGCCTCGAGAGCCCATTTGCAACGAGCTCCAGTGTTTCTAATAAGGGCAAACAGGGTCCTCCCAAATCGATTTGAGAAGGCTGTTAGGACTGACACGCACACGGCGCTTGCGAATGATCGCACTAGCGTAGCGCTACTCTAACCATCCAAACTCCTCCACGAAACCCAGCAATGACGTTTGCAGGCCATATATGACTTCTACGGACCTCAGGTTGAAAACCATTGCTGCATGAGAATCGTCGGAAACCGCTTTCAAATTTGATAATCTAACTTTTCCCTTAAGGGCTACCGATAAATAAAATATCAACCTTCTATTAACTTATGTAACGTAATGGTTATGAATATTACAATTATGACTATTATAATCGATATAAATAATACCTATTATAGGTAGAGAAATTTATGAACTAGTTTGTTGGTGGTTTGAAAACGTAGTTTAATGTAATTCTATTAATTAAGTTGAAAGTCAGCGTAATCTCATTTTGCGATGTCACGGTTTTAATCGATTTTGGTGAGTTAATCTTATTACTAACACGTGACTAAACAAACAGTTTACACTGCCTACTTTCATTTCAAATGTATTATTACGGCTATTAACTATATCTAACAGGAAAACCGCTAGCAAGGAAACAAATAATCGCTGTTTTACTATTTCATTGAGAAATTATTCGTTCATATGTAGTTTTTGTGTATCGCGATCCTCTTCTTTTATAGAGAAACACTTCACTGAATGTCTAATTTCTTAGAATTTTCATTCCATAGACAAATTTTTCGACGGAAGTAATATTTTTACAGAAATCTTGAAAATGTCAACATGTAGGTTAGGTTAGGGTTGTGTTATAACATTCTAAAATATTTTATGGTTTCAGAAAAAATGCTTTCGATGAAATGAAAATTCGATGTAACGTTTGCATATAAAACAAGGGTAAACCGTGTCTCTGTCAGTAATTGTGGTTGCTTGAATGAAAGCGAAGGGTTAAACTCACTGCCACATGCTGTTAGATTATCTTTTTGTATGTAGGTAAAGTATACTTCACACACTCGTGAACGTGTAGTACTATCGCATATGATACCTCAATGAACTTTTGCTGCCATGACTCATGTCTATATTTATTCAAACAACGTGTCAAATCCTATGAATCAGACTATTAAAGTGCAGGCCACGCGAAAAGGACCACCGCACTATCCACAATTTTTTTCATTCGACCGTATTTGTACTGATGCAAATGCCACCTCGAGTTCTGCAAAATAAAGTCCACTTTAGGAATACAAGTGGCTGAAAGATATACGCTTGAGGAGATACCTGTATTACAACTTCGCAGAAAAATGTCCCATGTTCCTAGAAGTTGTTAGGCTCTTATGGCGTTTGTTCTTTCGGCTGTCCGATTACAACATCACTGCGGCAACAAGGTCGTCCAAAAACTCATCCGAATTGTAAATCCACGAAAGCGGCTCGGAAGTCGCGTGCCCGAAACACGTAGAAAGTGTAAGTTGCCATAAAATTAACAGCCCGTTGCTCTACCATAACAGAAAATGCTAATTGAAATCACCAATTACTTGGTGAGTGGCTTTCTACAATTGAAAATCCCATATGTTATTGTTAATAACTCAGGCGCACGCCACAGAGTCGATTAGCGTGGCAAATGGGCTGTAGGAAAATGGGCAATTTCTTGTCAGCAACGTCGTAAGGCGACACTACAAGATTTATCTCAGAACGTGCAGATGATGTCGCTTTTACGGGTCGTATCATAACCACATCGGTGAACGTGAACTTAAGACTATGAGCTGTTTTTTGGAGTTGTTTACTTCTGTTGGATATCCTAATTCACAAAATTAGAGATGAAGAGAGAAACCAATATGTTCAGCCTGGTTTTCCAAATGTGGCCGCGACTACCTACGTAGTGACAAAGAATATATACACTAACGTAAAAAGAAACGACACTGACACTTGTGTGCAGTAACAGAACTCGCGGCTATGTGTGCGTGTCGTGGGGCGAGCGGGGGCGAGCGCGGGACGCGCGAGGTGGGGAAAGTCGAGCCCGGCTCGACGACTCAAAGGGCCGCCGCCGTCTCTGCTCGAATCAATTCACATTGTTCGCTCGCGCCGCGTCGTATTCGTTTTCATACTTTTCGATGTACCGGCCGCGCAAACAAAACTATGGCTGTGGCAATAATACCAAAGGCCACAAAGAAAAAAGCTTTTTTCGTCTACCTACCGACCGAGACTTTGTTCACATATTATAAACAATATAATGAAAAAAATGCTTTAAATGCAGGCGTAGGACTTGTTACTCCACCAGACAATTTTATAAATTTGATACAAGGTCTTGAAAATACATTCAAGGAATATTTTATTAAAAATAAAGACGATCTGTCTCAAACATTGGGAAACAGTTTGTTGGCCGAGATGCAGCATATAACTTTTGATATGCCTTGTGAATGCTTCCCATTAGATTTTTTGAAAAAACTGTTCGTACGATTTCGAATCTTCGCCGTAATTAAAGAGAATAATAAAATGTTTAAAGTAAGTCGCAAAACCAGAAAATATATAAAAGTAAGCAATTTATAATATAACATATGTCAACACTATTATACTAAATATATTTTAAACCTTAAATAAATAAACATCTTTCATTAAGTAATAATTATTATTCCATTGTGCCGCGGTAGCTAAACCGCCAACCCTACGTGTAGACGCGGCATTACAAGGTCACCGCCGCACGATTTACACCGATAGGCCCTTGTCGCCCCTGTGGTAGTGATAAGTCTTACAGAAGAAGACGATTCCAAAAGATAGCAAGACATTAAGCGTATTCTTTGCACAATATATATATGGGATATATATTTATTACGAACTCGTACATATATATAAGATGATGCTATCCCCTGACGACGTCATAGTTCGGCAAATCTCCTTGATCTGTAACCAATTAAAGAGCTTTAAGAATATACACCGGAAGCCTCGTATTAATCAGGGCAATTTAGCGCCATTCAAGTGTTATTAGTCGCCATAACAGAAAAAATAGGACGCCGGATTGATTGCGATCGTTATCCCTTATGCTCAGGAGAAACAAACGTGAGTCCATCTTAATGTTCTCCAGGCTCAACGAGATATCCAAGTGCGGAATGTATGATGTATAAACTCAACAACTCGTTCTGCAGCTCTGGACTGGGTAGTAGCGATGGAATGTATGAATTATAACTCAGATTCAACGTTAATCAACTTGTTTAATCCTCTCAGCTTTACTTAAAGATATTATCAACAGTTTTTCTCAATTTCTCTTTCTCCTTGCTCGTTAGTCGTTACTAGCTTGTCGCAACCCGCCAGCGATCCCCTCTTTTTTTCTTTCCAAAATCAATTGACAGCCATGTTCCCGCCATTTCGTCATAGACAAACCAAGTCAAAAGAGGTGTTGAACAAATCAAAATTAAGGCAGTTGTAGATGAACCCTAACAATCGACCATCCTGATAACGTGTCCGTCCCGGCACACGTCCCCAGGTGGGAACCCTAACAATCGGAATCTTGGCCAGTTGTACAAACTTCACAGAATCATAACATATCTATAGATTGTAATCTTATGTAAATAGCTAAACAAACAATGGTGATAACAATTATTTCTAAATAGCATTTATATGACATTCAACGTCTCAGGCTCAAAAAGTGTTAAGTACAATACAGAATGTATAGAAGTTACATTTAAAACATTAGGGCACATTGAATGGCTACAATAAGTAAACATCAATTATTAGCATTTTGGCTGCATTGTAACTATTAAACAGCATATATTTCGAATTAATTACATTCAAGTACTATATGAAAGTTACATTGAAAACATTACAGCACATCGAATGGTACCAATCACATATGTCTCGATGACATTGCTGATCAAACCTATATAATCATCTTGCCGATCGATTTGCAAGAGTACAGATATTCGTGGGGTCCCCAACGATCGATTAATGGGTGCCCACTTAAAGCTAGGTTTCCGTCCGATCGATTAACGGTAAACCTTCGAAATCAATATCCCAATCCGATCGATTAATTGGGTTGCTGATATCCCGATCCGATCGATTAATCGGGTTGCCTCACCGTTGGCCCGACGAGCCGATCGATTACTCGTGACAGGCGCGGGAGGACTTCACATTCGAATCGAAGCATCAAAACACAAACCGATCGATTGCCGTGTTTTGATCTGAAACAATACATAAAACATTCTGTAGTTGTCACATTCATACAGGTGATATCCAGGATATTTTCTTGAAATCGTCATCGATATTGCTGAGCAGCAGTATGTAAGTAATTTCCATTAACCTCTAACACAGTTATGTTAACCTTGGCCGCCAATGATTGATAATATTCGTCACGACATACTGAGCGGTATCAACCTACAGGCATTTATTTAAGGTTCAATTTTGCATTTCACAGTGACGACGTTTATATTCGACAGGGCATGATCCATGGTCTCATGTGATCCGCAGAGACTGTTGTGTCCCGCTTGTTTACCTTACTCAATAACCTAATCCTGTTAACGCGCGCAACTGTGTAAAAAGCCCTATAACGAGAGCATTAAACCTCCTATAGTCTGGTCAAATTTTGGACGGATTTTCAGAAAACAGAATTTGACGTGAATCGGTTGAGAATGGGACCTCTAGACGAGAACAGCCAGAAAGCATAACCACAAACATCAGAACATATGAAAGAAAAACCAAAGTAACTGACGCATTACTCTTCTCACATGGACTGGACATTTGGCAAGTAAAGCCAACGACAGGTGGGCACAGAAAATCACATTTTGGAAAGGGTCATGTTGCTATACTTAGAGGCCAAAGACAACCATGTACGAGGTGGCAAGATGTAATAGTAATACGTCGTATAAATAAAACACAAGAAATTACAAAGTAAAAGTACCCGTTTGTCATAAGTTTACACCACACTTGTCTTGTCACCTAGCTTAGTGTAGCAATTTTCTGCCATATGTCCTACTCTATTACACTTCGTGCATTTAATGATCGGTTTAGTACAATAAAGAAAACTATGTCCCTTTTCCTTACAGTTATAACACCCTATCGTTTGCCCTAACTTGTCATAAGGCTTTGGTTGTGCAATGGTATTTCCCTCGACGTGAGAATTATCTGTGTTTCTATTTCTGACATGGATCCGATCTGAACTAATCTGATTGGACTCTTTATAACTCATCAAATAGCATAATAATTGATCTGGATGAGTGCAGCGCAACGCTAACGCGCCCGACCTAAGTGTTCGATCAGTTACCTATACCGTGTATTATGCAGTCTGCGGCACGTTTACCTACTATATCACATTGGTTAACAAGACTTAGTTTTTCATAATAATATACTTCTATCGGTTCGTTAAACTTACTTCGTCTTTTGATCATGTCTTCCAAGATCTGGCCATAGTTCTGGTCACAAGGGAAAGCGTCCAATAACTTTATTTGCCACTCTTGCCAGCTAAAAAGAATTGTGTGAAGACTCTCGTACCATGTCTTGGCCAGACCTTGCAATTTCTGCATGGCAAAATGAGTGGTGGTCCTATCATCCCAACCGTACACAGCTGCGCATTCATTGACTTTCTTCAACCAAATATCCATGCGTTGATTTTTGGTTGAAGGGTCGAAATTAGGCAGTATATTCTTGTGATCAATTTTTTGCAAGGGCTGTTGAGCGCTCTGTGTAGCACGTTGTGATGTAAGGCCGTCTTTCAACTGCAAAAAAATATCAACTAAGTCCTTTTTAGAAAAAGAGGGACTACGTGACCTTGAACATCGTCCAGCATCCTCGGGTTGCTCAGCATGACGAGCAGCAGGTCGCTCGTCGTGGCCCGGATCGATGATAGACCGGCTGCGATGACTTCGGCTACGACGACTCCGACTCCGACTCGATGCCAGCCTCTCGCAGTCCCTTCGTGAAGAGCGGCGTCGACTCTCAGCATCCCGCAGTTTCTCTCGTTCTCGTTGTATCTCTCGTTCCAGCATGCGAAGTCGTGCGGTGTCCTCCTCAGGTTCCTGCGCACTTCGACTCCGTGAGGCTGCATAGTGTTCACTCCGTTTGGGGGTCGCGAGCATCCGTTGACATGAGCCCCGGTCCGGAGGTTTCGATGAAGACATGGTCCCTGAAACTCGAAACGAAACATTTCATTTCTGTGTCAGTTTGTAGAGAAAATCCTGGGGAAAAAACATTATCTAATCCAATGTCTGAACAAAACTTAAAACCAATAAAACATTCATACATAGATAAATATATAATCATAGTCAGAAATTTAATTAAAGATTTGGAATTGATCTGATGTTTTTTTTTTCTTTGTAACTCGCATTTACATACTCTACAATATTTTATAGCACCAGCGCATATGTATACTTAATAACCTTTCACTTATTTATGAATAGCCTTTATTTATGAATGCTTATTACTTGGAAATGATACTGTTATTATATTCAATGTTTTGCAAGATTAAATGGCTTTTGATCTTTATTTTATTACTCGGAATATTTAACCAAAATGGGCAGGGCGGAAGATATAGATGAAAATTTGAGACTATATGAATAATTATGTAAAGTGTAACAAAATGATTACATACTGGTTATTTAAGTACCAACATTCCATAGTAACAAAATGTAGTAAGTCAAGCAGTGTCAAATGCTAATACAGTTAAAACAAAAACATTGTATTATTTATGTACACATACACAATTATATTGTTTATAATGTTACATCATTAATAATACCTATAATAATGAATTGTTTAATGTCTTCCAAATTGTATTTTTATAATAATTGAATTGAGTTAGGAACGAATATGCAATGTAGTGTTATTTGATTTGTAAAATGTTCTTTTATTAATTAACAAGTTGAGTATGAGTATTAGTAATATACAAGTGAACATCCAACTATTCCAGGTGTGGAAATATTTTTACTAAGTAGACATATGTTTTAATTGTTTAGATAATGTGAACGGTTACATCATAAGTGTCACAAGTCACACGGGTAATTAATGAAAATAAAATTATAATACAAGTCCATAACAGTAATATATGTATTATTACTAGTTACTTACAAAGTGACCATGATCATTGTAACAATTATAGGAAAAATATTAATTTGTCATTGGAAAATAATTCTGATCGACAACATTCAAACTACATACTAAACATCAGAATTAACTACTTAATCCACAATTTATACAGTACAGGTTAACACTGTTTGTAATTTGAATTGTGTTAAGAACAAACTGATGACACGGTTGGCGCAGTTTCTAGTGCACCCGCCTACTAAGCCGAGTTCCAGCCGGAGAGCAAATATTTATATAATAAATCGATTATTTGTTCCTGGGTCATGGATGTTACCATTTTATATATGTATACATATAACGTTGTCTCTTATGCATAATACAAGGTTTGCTTAGTTTGGGACTAGGTCAATTTTGTGTCAGATTGTTACATTTTATTATTATTGTTTTTTAATGTACTACATATTTAGAGTAATATTAAGCATCATGCCTCATAGGTACGATAGCATGTTTAATTGAACACTTTCTGACAGACAAGTCATTGACCTCGGTAATCTGTAATTTTTTTATTGACTTGACTTCTCTTGAAATCAACTTTGTTGAAACATCAAGTAGATGCAACGAGACTACGTTTTAAAATCTGTGGTACCTACAAACGTGAAAAGTACGTTTTGAACCGTCTAGCGTTCCGTGTTCTTTTTACTTATCAAAGATTTATTCATCAGCCAGATTCTGCGCCAGATCAGACGACGCAACGGAGCGGAGCCACGCAATTACGTCGCCTACATCAAACTAGATTTAACCTTTTCTAAAATGTAATTTTGTAGTTCACAGTGCCTTGGTTTATACTGTAATACTGTGTAACTAATTTGAATAAATAAATAAAATAAATAAAAAAAAAAATCTGTTTCTAACGGATTAAGTACTTTGTGAAGCATAACTATTGATAAAACGGGGTTCAAATTCATATGAACTTAATATTACAATTAATATATCGAAAATACTGTGGGTGTGTACTTACACTGGTATCGGTATCCCACTTGCTGAAATATAAACTCAACAACTCGTTCTGCAGCTCTGGACTGGGTAGTAGCGATGGAATGTATGAATTATAACTCAGATTCAACGTTAATCAACTTGTTTAATCCTCTCAGCTTTACTTAAAGATATTATCAACAGTTTTTCTCAATTTCTCTTTCTCCTTGCTCGTTAGTCGTTACTAGCTTGTCGCAACCCGCCAGCGATCCCCTCTTTTTTTCTTTCCAAAATCAATTGACAGCCATGTTCCCGCCATTTCGTCATAGACAAACCAAGTCAAAAGAGGTGTTGAACAAATCAAAATTAAGGCAGTTGTAGATGAACCCTAACAGATGGTATTCAGTCTAATTGTTTAATTGTTTTCACCCAAGCGACTTTAGGAAAGATCGGTGCTTCATTTTAAGATGGCTTCAATATCCTTTTAATCTTAACCGAAATTACTCGTATATTCATTTTCTTCTGTGGCAACTCCCACTCCCATACTGTGCCATTAAGCATTATAAGAATTTCATGATATGACACGTGGTGTAAATTAAGGAAAACTGGATATACCTCTACTATTATACTCGTATTTATACTAGGTGCGCTTCAAGTTAATGCAGTATACGAAAAAACAGACAAAAATCGACAGACCTTGACGTGTAAGTTACCTTGAGGTTTTGGGTTAGCCTTAAATTTTGTGGCAATTTTGGCCGTCGTAATCTGGTATTTCAGTTTTACTCGCCATTCCATAAAATATCGTAAATACCTGTACTTTACCTATTGATATACATACATTCTTTTGTAGTCCCGAGGGCAGAATATGCATTGCAATATTCATATACTGTAAAGTAATGTGTTTAACTTTCTTTCCGCACCGAGTTAATCACAGCCCGGCATAGTAATATGCAATGCTCCACTGAATAAACTACGTCCAAATCTAAATAAAAAACACAACTTTTTCCTGATAACCATTCCGTATTACAAAACGAAAGGTTTCAATAAAGGTGTATAAAGGTGTAATCTTTTGTAAGCGCAAAAACGTTTTCTTCATTGGTTCGTAAATTGTATAGGAATTATTCAATTTCAAGTGTCGCAAGGTAAAAATATAGGTGTTATAAGTACGTATAGTAGACTGCAAGTAAAAAACGTAACGCGTTCGAGTTGGCTGCCTGCGACGCCCCACTTGTGGAGCGAGGAACTACTAAGGACCAGATAAGAGGAGGAATGTAGTTTTAGAAATTTAATTAAGAGCTCCCTAAGACACTACAGCAAGTCTAGGCTGTTGTCACATAAACGGAGCCACATAAGTTATATGGAACTGAAAATCCGCCGCCGCGGTAACTACTACTAATAGTGGATAATCTCTGGTTTTCTAGAAATAGATAAAGCTTGAGATCGATGTTTTGGGTCGCATTTTCTTTGTATTGTCAAGATATTCACAACAGAACAAAATTAGTCAAGGCATTTTGACCATGCAGAACTTGCCGATGCAAAAGAAAGTAATAACGCCAATTCCAAACCAATTGCTACCGATAATCTCCCGCTGTCCAAATGTCACATTAAACGTTCCACATTTCTTCTGACAAAAACCCGACTCCCGAAACACGAAATAAAAACCATCACTGCAATGGGTTCGTGACATCTTCGAATTTAACGGCAACACCGGTTCATAAAAAACCCGTCGTTTCCGGTGCGTCGCGTGCGCATCGTATGCGGCGGCCCGAAAGAAGAAGGCATTAATAACGTAAGAATTTCGTACGAGGTGGAGCCTTTCAATTTGATGGCGTTATAGGACGCTTGCGCAACGGCGCTCGGAAATGCGCCGCAAGACGGGAACTCGCCATGTAAATGCTCGACCGTTTTCGTCAATACGGCATGTCATCGCTGAACATGCGAACTATTAAACTGCTATTACAGCTTTACACACGCCACTTAACATGTATCTAGTCCGATATTTAAACATTTCATTAGCCATATAAGGTTCAACGTGATTGCGGCTATCAGCGTTTGCCCGGCGCTGCATAAAAGTTGAAGTTTCATAAGCAGATCGTGAAAGATACGTCTTTTGTAATGTGTTGCGCAATTTGGCGTGTCGTAAATGATCCGGTTGGGATAAACGTTTTACAGGTAATGTTACCTTTCGTTCTTGTAAAAAGTAGCGATGCAATTGCAAGCTGGCCATATGTGGAGAACATAAATATGTCTTCGTTACACATTCAGAAATGAACGGACTAAAAATAGCAATACTTATCATTGGCATTGACAATACGTGCGTTTGCTTTGCATTTGTTACAATGACAATACTTTTATGGCCGAGTTTTAACGATGTACCTACTTAATCAAACAATGAGTTTGCGTAATCAATGTTACTTAGATATTCATAAATCTTTAAAAATGCTACTGAATTGTAGCCAGAGCATCATTGTCATGTAATGCCTGTCAGATGATTTTCCGATAAAAGTGACTTTCATTGAGCCATTACTAGGCAACGAATCCTTCACTGAATACTGTATTATCTAAGACAAAAGTAAAGAGACTACCCGTTGCGGTTATTTTATTATTTTTATTCCTTGTAGTTATCTGCGAAGAATATAAAATCCTTGGAGGTAACCAGTTATCTACAAGGATTGGATTCTCCTCACAGAAAACTGTTAGAAAAGACAGTTATCTGCGAAGAATATAAAATCCTCGGATATAACTAGTTATCTCCTAGGAAAAAAAATCTTCACAGTTCACTAGTTATCCAGCCACGGTTATCTGTAAGGAGTAAGGGGTACCTTATTGCATGGTATTATTCAGATTGAGTCTCCTTGATCAAATGGGCTACACATTCCTATTATGATTAACTTCACTGCTAGTGTTCCATTTATATACCATATCAAGAATGATATTATCGTCACCAATTAACATTAACAATTGCCTCGTCTCTTTACGTTACGACTTACGACTCGTGAGTTAAGAGATGTCCTCAGTAGCCAAAAGAGATATTGACAGTCCAGGTATCCAACTGAGGAAAAATCACAATTTTTGAACAGGAAATAATTAATATGCTGTAATGAATTTCTGGTTATAAATTTCAAATGCAAATGAACTAATAAAACATGCATAATAGCTTCGGGTCATGTTTGACGCATCACTAAACACTTAAAACTGTATCCGACTTGTTTAATTTTGGCATAGCGCCTGTTGCGAATGTACTGGTCAGAATAAACGACTAATCATGTGAGGTAAAGTAAGCTAATCTGTAGCATTGGGTATCTGAATGTGGGTTAACATCTGCCTGAAATAGAACGTCGCGCGCGCGACGGTGAAGTTTAGTTTGTTCGTGAACGAGGAGATAGGATGAGAGATGTTGATCGGATTTCAATTCAACACGAAATAACTAAATTCAAGATTGTCATTTTACTGATTGGACTACATTCACGAGTAATCAATTTGAAGCCAGAAAATATTGTGAGACATCGACTTCGCGAATTCTTTTGGAAATTGCTGGTATATATTTGTATTTTTTTACGTTTTCAAACTCCATTACTCTTCCATTTTGAAAAATTTAATAGGCTTTTAGGCTGGACATCCAAACATCTGGACATACGAAAGAATCCCTCCCTCGATCAATACAGCCGACGTCTACAAAAGGGTCTGTTGAGGTACATCGTTAATAGATAGGTATATTGGAAGCAATTTCTTCATCCTTATTTTAAAATTAGCTTGTTATCTTGTTGGTTTGCAATGCAAGAGCATTTCCTTAGCTGATTTGTTATTCCCTATCAATATAATTATCGAGCCGATAATTGCCTTCACTGGAATCATTATCTATCTTTACGATGTGTATCATATTTCTCGCAATATGCAAATAAGCGATATTGACGTAGGTCAACGTTTCACATATGCCTAGTTTGTGTCGAAACGTCCGTAGTTTGATGAACTTGCTTCCGTTGACACATATTGCATTTCGACGTACAGTGGGCATCACAAGTAACGTAGTAAAGCTTATTCTGTTTGTCATCAGTTTTGTGTGACTACCAAATGTTGAAAACCTGGAGAATAGTGTTCGAACTCCCAAGGAGTTTGATTTTATAGAGTAGTAGTCAGATGAGATCTAACCACGAGCACGACACTCCTGATGCTTATAAAATCTAATTATAACGGGTCTATCGCGACAATTATCATGTGTACAAGCTGCGAGAGTAATTAAGTGTTATACTTGTGAAGCCGACTGTACCTGAACACGTGTAACTGCACCGATGCACTCAGCGGCCTCGAATTCAGGAAATTGGCTTAATAACTTGGATTTAACGCTTTTAAAAGCGGCAATGTTCCTAAAAGCGTTATATAGGTGCTATTACCCTTACACTCTTTATTAAAAAAAGTTTAATAGAGAGATGAGCTTGTGCTAAAACGTGCCTCCGGTATTCAACTGGTGTCAGAATCAAAACTAGTTGTCCCATTATCGCAGGAAGACGACACTTTTCTGACCAGTCAGGTCTTCTTGTCAGTCTATTTGTACTCGGTCGGTAATTACTTGTTGTAGTAACAGTTCATGTTTGTGTTTTCTTTCCTGAAGCATCTGGGATATCCGGTACGACGATATAATGCTATTATAGTGCCTCATTAAAATCGCGTTTTGGTGCTTCTTCTGAACTCTCTAAGTCTCACACCTCAAGGCACTCATCTAACGCGAATTTAAGTATCAATATTATTATCACATTATTCATATCCACATGCATACTTTACGTAACCTGATATAGTTTGTGGTGGTAATATTATGCGGCCCACTCCCCTACATCGGCAGTTACGCAATGTTTTAATAATGTTCATTTCCTAAAATTTCGTATCTGTGTCATATTCATTTGTAGCATCAGATGGTCTGAATTAACCGTATCAAATGCTTTCGTGAGGTCGTGAAAGTGTTTGTTTTTTAACAACGTGCGATGCAATTTGAGGATAATTAATAGACTCATGGTTGGCTTTGGCTTCAATACTCACTTCTAAATAATTTAGATTGACTATCAGTAAAAAGTGTTTCTTTGTAAGTGTCAATCTGCGATTAGTATAAGCAACTCTTTAATTGGTGTGTGATACTGATAAACCAATAGTATGATTTCCCTACCGAATTGAAGACAATTTTATTGAAAATGTAATGTAAAAGTCCGAGCATTAAGTAGCACACATTTGTTGATATGGTCAGAATATTGACAAATATAGAAGTTTTTTTTAATGAAAAATAACATGATATAAAAAGATTACGCTCAGTCTATTCCTTAATGTTTTAAAATAACCTGTACTGGTACATGCTATTTATTCCGAACCACATGTTCGTTCAAGGCTGTGCACTAAAGATAGTTTGTTCAAGTTTTATGGTCAGAACAACCCTCTTCTGTTAGAACAGGTGGTCCTTTGGAGGGGAACGAAAATGAAGGATCCGCTCTACTCTATGATAACGCACTAAAACAGTTCATAGTTTAAAACGGCCCATTCTTAACATGTCATGTAGTTTTCGTTTCATCTTGACTATAAACCTCGATTTCACAATAAAATCAAAAGTTGGAATTGGCACAAGGGATACAAACATTGTTTGAACTGTGATAGTGTTATGTTGCCTTTAATATTGATGCTATCTAAACAAGCACAATCATAAAATAGAGTAATTGAGTAAATTAATTAAAAACCATTACCACGGATTCTCCCCCATCGCGTGGCAACGTTCCATAAGTTATAACTCAAAACTTAACTCCTTAGAACAATAATGCCATAACTAATGCTACTGCTTTAACCAGTTATCACATTGTTCTTCAAAACTCTCAAAGTCATTAGGAAACCGAAAACGCTAGCTTAATTGAACATGTCATGATCTCCTAATGATCATGCGAGTTAACTTAACTGGGATCATTTACGTTCGAGGGTGTGGTACGTAAAGTACTCATTACGGCTATAGCAATTTATGTAATGACATATTAGCCGTTTAGTACAGCTTTAGCAGTTGTATGGCTGCTGGTTCTAAGGTGTGCGACCACATTTTTCTCAATGCCACGTACGGTACTGGTTGGAGCCGGTTGCCTAGTTTGTGTAATAAAGTATTCGATAAGTACAGTAGCGATCAAAAGTATTTTGACAACGGCAAAAGCTTTGATATTATATGCGATATGTTAGTTTTTCCAACTTAATTCTTGATAAAGTATTTCATGGCTTAAAAGCTTCTCGAAACAAGTAAAACGTTTAGTTTCATTGAATTAAAATATAAACATAGCCACAAAAAATGTTTATATTCCGGTTCAAAAATATTTTGTCAATGTCTTTTTTCCTATTTAACTGAGAAATGGGGCTGCAGAATTTAAATACTTTGTAGGAACTACAACTTGAGGCTTTTCTTAGCATGTCTCGACATAAATAATATTCGGAAGATTTTAAGTAACCCGTTGCGGCTGCATTTAAGAAGGGTAAGTCGCAAGCTGAGATTTCGTGAAGTTTTGGTATATCACGGCAATTCATTAGTGTCTGGAATAAGCAGTTCAAGGCTCGAAACAGCGTCACAAATAAGCCTGAAAACAGTCGTCCTCGAAAAACGACTTGTACAACTGATTATGTAATAAAAAAGTTAGACGTAGAAACCCCACGGAATAATGCAATACCAATTAAAGATGAGCTAACAAAAAACTACAACACAAATGTTTATATTTTTACTATTAAACGACGCCTAATAGACCATGGATCACATGGTCGACGCCCATTAAAAAAAACTAAAATGTTCAGCAAAGAATAAGGCATCCCGATTAGCATTTGCGATTCGTCACAAATCATGAACAAGTGCCGATTGGTCAAAAATTGTATGGAGTGACGCGAGCAAGTTAAATTTAATCTCGTGGGATGGTATCAAGATGTGCGTCGTCCTCATAATAAAAGACACGATGTCTGATACTTGGTACCCACACTCAAGCATGGTGGCGGCAACGTAATGGTGCGGGGATATTTTCCTCGCCATGGCATCGGGCCTCTCGTATGAATTGACGGGATAATAGGATCGATATGTGTACGAAAATATACTTTATACACATACGATACCCTATGAAAATAAATAAAGAAAAATATGCCACCTCGTTGGGTTTTTCAGCACCATAATGACCTCAGACACAATTCTAAAAATTTACAGGCTTTCTTAAAGCGTAAAAAAGTCAAGGTTTTTGAGGGGCCTAGTCAAAATGCTGACCTGAATCCTATTGAGCATCTACGAGAAGAGTTGGATCGTCGAGTGAGGTGCAGAAATTACTCCAAGGGGCTTTTTTTCAAGCACTTCAGTCAGAAAGGACGAACATACCTTACGAACGTATATATAGAAGTTAGTGGACTATATGACGGCTCCTTGTACAGCTGTTAGGAAGGGCAGAGGATATGCAACTAAATATTCATGAAACGTCTTATTTAACCCTGTTGCAAGTTCAGCAAAATAATTTTATGTAAGTGTCAAAATACTTTTGACCTACCTGAAGCGTGTATTATCAGTTTTTATTCTAAGTCCATTGTTAAGTTTTAGTTATCTAAGTGGAAACGTAACAAGAAAAGGGCCATAAGATGTTATCGTAACGTAATTATTAAATATATATTCAATTCATCAACATCTTGAAAAAAAACGATTTGTCAAAATACTTTTGATCGCTACTGTATATAAATGCGTGTTTGAGAGAATGCCGCACATCTATCTGGGTAGTTGTAATGGCGTTCCAATCGCGCTCAGTCTCCAGTTCGCATTATTCGACGCGACGCAATGCGACGAGATACTGAAATCGGTAGTAACGCTAGTAAAACTACCCCAGGAAGTATGTATGTAGGTACATACTTTCTCTGAAATTTGATAGAATGTACCTATCCGGTTGACTTATTCTAGATTTAAGTCGGAATGGTCTTGGATGTTTACCTCGTCTATAAACAAATCCTTGTCAATATTACTGTCAAAGAAGACAAGGTAAAGAGAATATACCAATAAATGAATAATTGTGTTTCAAATTTCCAAGATTACATTGTTTAATTCTAATATAAAACATTCGTCTTATTTTCAAGCACCTAACTAGTTAGCAAGTAAAGAGGTTCAAAGGAATAGTAGACCAAAAAGGAGCAACAGAGAAGAAAGTATAATGATATAAATTAGCAAACTGGATATAATGTTCCTTTGATTCTCCAATGACACAGTTAAAATTAAATTACTAATATACATATGTATAGTGTACTCATTTGTTCATCCCCCGTTGCCATTTCATGAGCTTGATTCAAGCAGCGACTGCATTCTATACATAATTAAGCATTGATGGCATTTTTCCCTCCGTCATTGACAAAATTCCGAACTCTGACGTTAAGGGTCGTCCCCTCGCACACGACCTGTAATGAGATCTCACTGCCAACCATCTGTCAGTGACGTGAGTTTCGGTTGGAGCAATGGACATTTAAGCTTATAAGGCTTGCTATCGGACTGGTCCCCCCCTAAACCTTAGTTGGCACAAATCCGAGCGAGTATAAAAAGGGAAGGTTATTTTTGAACAGGTGCTAGGTAGTGCGTTAAAGAATAATAGTGATACAGCAGGTGCGTCAGTCACGACTTTATAGACGCCCAATCTTGTATACATTCGCTGTGGGTTTATTCACTATCGGTCATCTCGCATTGTCCTTGCAGCTGACATTTGCTGCAGAAGTATATCGGATGTGTAGCCTCGGAACGCACACTAGGCTCCTATGCAGACTAAATAAAAACAAGGAAAAATGCAGTCTGCGATCGAGTCACGCCTTGATCGGATCAGTATCACCTAACGCTCCAATAATCTCGTTTAAAAGAAACAATCCGCTTCTCTCGTTATATACTATAAGTTTAATTGGGCATTCTATATTGATATAGTAATTTGATGATCACTTCCCATGGCTATTAGGCTAGAACCAACAGGTAAGTTTCTCAACTGTGTCGCGACAGATGGCATGTTCGCCTACACGGCGCCAGACGCGAGGAGCATGCGAGTGTTGGGCCCTAGTGCGAGCGGGTCACTCCAGTGATTTATCTAAATTTGAATGTTTGGTTTATTGAAATTCCCTTTAATACTCTAATTGCATTGTCATCATGAAGCGATTGTTCTGTACTGACAGAGCTAACAACGGTGGGTTTCGCTCACAGATGGTGGTTGTCTGTAGTCCGTGTCACCAAAAGAGGATTTTTTTAAATTGTATTATGACATATCGTACACGCACATGGTTCGTCATTTTCAAAATGATTTTTAACGATTGTTTAGTTTTGTATAAAATTACCAAATCCCGAAAAAAAACTGGCATAAAAATTTTAAACTTCAAAAATTAAAATGCATTTTGTTTTTCAGCTCCTCCATAAGCTGTGTTTCCCTGTGATAAAAAAAATAGAAAATAAACTGTTTATTTCAGGAATACAATTTTTTGCTTTACATTTCTACAACAACAACAACAAACAACAACAAATCCACTTTATTGCACACCTCAAATACACAGGGACTCTATTACTTATCTTAATCTTAAATTACAAGATTGTGCGCTTTTATAAATTACGATCGTTAAAATCTGTTCACCGCTGTCACTTGGCTCAAGCAAATAGTACAATCGAGGTCGACTTTTTACAACGGTGTCGATTTAACTTGCGTAGGCCGTTTTACGTGCATTCTTATATGACACTTATTGGAAGAAATGTTTTATGTTCCGCCCCGTTAATTATTGCTCGAAAAACTGTACAGGTGTCTTCTGTAGCATTGCGGTCATTTTGTTCTTCATTTTGTGTAGAGTTCGTCGTCCGCTTTAATCTTCGTAATGGTGTTGACAAGCCGTCACCAATCACTATTTAGTTTGCGGCGAAAGAATTTGCTTTTCTACATTCTTAATGATTGGAACTTACGGCGTTTTTATGTTCGTAATTTTAAAATGGTTTTTCAATTAAATGCTGAATTATATTGACATTTGCCCAGAGTGACGATTTCAAATAAATTTATAGGTTTGTTTATAGTTTAATTGGAGTAAAACGAATATTCCTTTGATATTTAACATAGTACCGACTGGAAGAACCTTTATCAATGCCAGATAACCGCGAACGTACTCATGTACACAACCTCCTCTATTTACGGCTTCTCTCCACTGCACATCGTTACAGATAGTGCCTGAGATAATACTCTATAATGATTGATGATGATGAGCCTTAGAAGTATTCTTTATTTGAATTGCTTGATTATTGCTGTCGATTTCTTAATGCACGTTCAATTCAATAGAGCGCAACTTGTCAGTTTAGTAACATCCAAATATTGAAAACGACTTTTGCATATTCTAAAAAGAAAGCTGCAAGATCGTTTCGTAAATTGATAACGTGACTCTGCCTTATCCTCAGCCTTATCTAGGATTAACTTAACCGCTCGATAAGCAAGCTCATGCTGTGAACCGCTTTCATAATATCCTTGCCTTTAAACAAAAGCTAATCTTATACAGACCCTCCGCAATCTGCCAGCGTCTGCCATACACCATTAAACTCAGAATGTTTCGCCCCGCTGGCTTTATGACTGGAATTATAAGATCCAAATACTGTAAAGTATTTTATTACAAATGCCATGAGATCATTTGTAAAGGAAATCGGAAGTCGTTACTCGGTGTTCGAGACCACTCCCCGTACGCTTATAACTTTGACGTCGGTACCCTTGTCCTTATTTATTACAATCTCACTTGCAGAAAATCTCCGGACATGTGTTGCATTTTACGAGTTAATACATAAATGATGATTGGGTTTAATAACTAATAAACATTATCGATTCTTAAAGTCATCTAATTGGATCATAACTTTGAAGTTCTCCAGAAGCCACGTAGTGTTCACACAAAATATAATTTAAAGAATCGATGTGCATATTAAAATAACTAAGAATTGAACCGCAAACTGGCAACCTGATCTAAAATTGTTAACATGTCATTGTTAGTCGATTTCCAGCGGTGCCATAGAAACCTTGAAATCATCATTCACATCATGACACGACAGAAACTAAAGCACGTCAAGGGACAGGCAAACTGACGTGGACACTAAATTAATCATGGGAATCAATGCGGCATGCGAAACAATGGGCTTCAATGCTGCCCCAATGACCTTAGAAACGCATGAATGAAACAATCTTATGGTTTGTCATTTACCTTTGCACGTTCTGATTATTTGAGGACGCGTCGTCGTCCAAGGTTAGCCTTAAGTATGTTTAATTCAGTTTCAAGTAGCCCCGTTCTTTTATCTCTAATGGTGCTCGGAGAGTCTACAGCTACTTGATAATAAATCTTTCATGAAGCTGTTATAACAATCATGTGCCACTGTTTGTTTTCATATTGGTCAAACACAATATCAACCGTTACTTCATTCATTGCAGGATATCACCGACCCGCCGTTCTGAGTTTTACCATAACTGGGTAGTAAGTAAGGGCAAGTAAGTTATGGCAAAAGAGTCAGATACCGAAAAAACAAAAATACTTCTTAAGTATATAGTCCTCTAGGGGCATAAATATCCAAGCAGTCCGTTGAGCTCTTCAATCACTCCATCAAACTATTTTAAGATACGAACTTCAGTAATGAAGGATAGAAAAATGCTTTTTTGGTAATAATAAACGTGAATTTTACTCGGATTTCTTCAAAATAAATGCTTTGACCCAGTCATAAGTAAGGCTTCTTTATAAGCACTTGTAATCCGATTGGAAGAGATTTAACCGGTATCGTTTTCATGGGACGAGCGCTGCCTGGCATAATAGGAACGTGTGTGTTCCGGTCACGTTTTTTGCTGTCCTTACCTTGTCCTCAGGATAGTTTGGATCTGATTTTGGCCTGGCAAATTCTTTGCGTTTCTTGGCCGAGGTCGTCATTTGTATGCAAATTGACTGAGGAAATCATTGTCAAATAATGATATGAATTAAATCAATATTGACTATGATTACCAAAGACATTTTATTAGTGGGTTTGTCAAGTAAACATTGTATGTGATTTAAGTGAATTAAATGATTTCTCCCCTTAGAAGGCCTTATAAATTTAAAATGGTTTTTTATTACGTGCAGTCGAAAATAAGTTGAAATAACCAGTTTTCTGCGTGAGTTTTGTAAATTTTGAGTAGTTTTTGAAACAAAAATTATCAATGAAAAATTCAATCTGTAGATTTCAAATATATACCAATAGGTCGCAATAGCCCTGTTTTAACTAGTAACATTGATAACATGTTAGAGAAAAATATCTAAAGCAATCAGCATTTTTGAAAGTATAACGAGCCTTAATTTTTAAATATGTATGTACCAACGGAAATGAGAATGTGGTGGTATGTGCTTTTTTTCTCCCTTTTTCAATGTCCGTTATAAAGTATCATCGAATCAGGTTCTTACGCAGGAGATGCACTTATCTCACCTTTCCTAAAGAGATTAGAGATAAAGACGATACTTTCTTTGTTTATATCAAGATAACAAGGCAGGCATGACGGATGGGCGAGCCCAAAGGCGCGTGATTACATAAAACGTGAAAGTATTATGTCGGGCAATTGAAAAGATCAAGTCTTAAATACGTTTCTCATGGAGTCGCCAGCGGTTTTAATCTAGCCGAATGTTGCGGAGATATTACACGACAAAGAAAACTTATTGTGTACGTGCATGATGGTGCAGAAATGTACGTGAATTGCAGTTTACTTGTATGGAATACTCCGGTTTCGCTCTCTAAATTGTTCGTTTATGTGGCTGGACGCTTATGCCGCTTTAAGCTTAAATGTTATAAACTCCTTCGAGCCACAATGAGACATAGAATCTTTTGTTACTGTCTAGACATTCTTAGCTAACTTCACGACCCCTACCTTTGACATCAAGCTCCAGACGGCGAAACGTAGACGGATTAAATTTAGTCTCAACCGTTGTTTAAGTGTTTAGACATTTTGCAGATAGCGGAGAACGGAATTAAATTAGTCTGAGGATAATTATTTGTGGAACCAAGATTGAACTCCGAAATGTCGCGTCCTTTATTGCTGGAAATAGTTCACCAAAGTCAAGAGTAAGAAAGACGGTGACATTTTGTCTGTTGGAATGGAAAACAGTGATATACAAAGATAGCAAAATGTTTGATTCTTGTTTTGTGCGTTAGAGTTTAATTATTTTCTCATGTATAGCAACTTTCTTGTTATTCTCGTCAAAACGCGACCGAACCTTGCGACCTAATAAAACATCACAAGAATCTTCAGCCGTGTTCTTTGATGGATAGAAATTTAGAAACACATTTAGGTAATAATGATCAGTTTGGATAGATTCGGCCAAAGAGATTGGTAACTCTGAATTATATTCGTGAGAACAGATTGGATTAGAAAACGCAACATCACTAAGAATAGAGGGGTTCGGAGGAGGCCTATACCAGGAATAATGATTAGTAACGAGCTGACGACGAATGTATGGATTAATGACGATAATGATGATTAGAGGCAAATATTTCTGGTGACGTTTGTCTAAAATAATATTAGTATATCGCATTGCATTGTGTGGAATAAAAAATGTAGTAAAGGATAGGTATTTATTGAGGGACGTTTACCTAATTTGAGTCATGGAATTCATGCAACAGATTTTGATCCGTAAAAAGAGATTGTAAATGTAATATTGTCCTAATATTTAATTTCACGATGCTTGTATTTATAATGGACGGTATCGTTATAAAATATTCCGGATTCCTTTCAATTTGATTATCGTTTATAACAATAAGAAAAGGTATAAATTGCTTGGTTATAATAATAACGCCATTGACTGATTTAATTGAGCTAGTTTTATTGTTGTGATATGGCGTGAATGGGTATTGTATCAGTTCTGTTTGTGTAGGTATAAAGAGGTTTAATTTAGATTAATGAACACTACAGATTGCAAAATACACCTTCGAATCCATGGTCAAACCATAAACCATTGATTGAGTTTTTTAGTAAAGAAACCGTTGTGATGTCAGCAGTAATAAGAGCGCGAAGAACTGCTGATAAATAAGATTGCGAGATGATTTTCGGAAGGAGATTGCAAGAAAAATGTTAACAGCGCGATGTATGATCAGAAGTGAGAAAACCGCAAGAGAATCATGAATTGAATGAATCAAGTGGCAGTGGGCGGGGCTTCCTTGTAGTGCAGATATTTAGAACAGGAAGGTTCTTGAGTGGTAACTGGACGACGAAGCGTGGGCAGGCCAGCAATAAGGTGGACCATCGACTAGGAGAAGCTTTGGATGATCCTCACGGTATGTGTTGTGGAGGTCCGTGATCCAGCCTTCCTTCAGGCACAGAATCTAGGGTCTTTATTAGGGCCAGTAGTGAACGATAGTCGGTTAATATGATGTATAATTCCCTCAAAAAGTACAGCGCCATTTTGCAAACAATTCATACTAAGTTTCCCTCGGGTTATATCATAACATAAGTATATTATAAGTATCCCTTGTTTAACACCGTATAGATTTGCAGTAATATTAATGATGCTTCTTAAACGATTTAAGCATTTACACGAATTAAGCCGACTAAGTTATTATGGTAAGCTGACATTGAAAATTCTCTTGAAGGCAAGACGATTTTAATTGCACAGATATTAAATTACTTGAGAATGCACTCATGGTGCAATAATAGCAAATGATGAAATCGTATTATTCAAGGAAAATATGCGAAAACACGAGCACTTTCGGTATTGCATAGAAAATATTATTGATTTAAACTCAACAACTAAAAAATTGTGTGCAGAATTGAGCTCAAAATCATAAGACCTAAGTTTCCTTCAATGCACTTAAGACGATAATGTAATCGGAAAACTGGGATAGTTACGACCTTCTATAACAGACGTTCAGTATCGTCAAGGTTGCGGTTCCAACTGCGACTGATATCGAAGTTATCTTAGAGATCTAAACCGATTTATACCTACTTACGACGAAAATACCTAATTGCACAAATATATGTTGCCGGGTGCTGTTCTAACATTTAATTATCATTTTAGGTCGAGATTGGAGACAGTGAGAACACTATCATTATCATGATAGTATCTGTCGCCTTACTGTATTAATTTACCATCCATAACAAAGTACTAGGTGTATCTACTTCGTACATACTTAGTCTCTTTTTCTCTTGGTAGCTAGTTCCAGCCTCGGGCCGCGGCGTGAAACTAATCGTCCCAGCAAGATTGTGATACATTGTATGTCAGCTTTTCTTAAAGCATTCAACATTCTTACATTTACTGTCAACTGTATTTTGTTGATGAGCAGTTCTTTGGATATTTGAATTACTGAAGCAAAACATCCACACATTTCAATTTCAACCAAAATACATAAAGATACGATCTTCATGTCTCTTCATTTTGATTGCATTACTGCTCCTATTGATCCTGCTGATCCTTCCTGTTGACTTGTGGTTGCGAAATGGAATTGCGATGGGCAATTTTGGATCATAAAGTATGCCTCCACATACGATTTTGAATAAGAAAATCTCAAATTAGATAGTTTAGTCAACTTTTTTTAATTCACCCTTAACAGACGAATGAGTGCGTGATGCCTCTCGCTTTACGAAGTATGACTTAGTATGTCTGGCCACGGCCCCGCTCCCGCGACACTTGTACGGTTGCTTGACCGTGAACTTGATGGGATACCTAAAGGTTTTCAGAACAATTTTATGAAAGCGTCGCGAGCCCTCAGTCCTCTAGAGAGACCCCTTTGGGAAACGTCTCTTCTTGACACTTTGAATAGGTTTAAGAGTCAAAAAATACTTTGTGCCATCCCAATTTACTAAAATTATTATCTTAAGAATGTCCTCCTGGTATATACTCCACCGTGCAGCAATCCTTTCGTTTCTCTTTATTTTGGGAATCTCGATGAATGCACTGGAAAAAACTCAACTAGTGTAACTTGATTTGATTGATTGATTTGATTTATTTATTCAATAACAATATACATTGTGTTTGAAATTATACTTATACCTAACTTAATCTACACATTAAAATACACACTGATATCATAAATTAATCATAATAAAAATAATCCGAAAAATATGAAAATTACAGAAGATGTCAAAAAGCAGATGTCAGAATATAATTAACAAGTTTAGAAGTAAAAAAAAGAAAAGTTATAAACCAAGGTCCACTTGTACAGTTGACATCAAAATATTAATTCAATAGCATACACAACAAAAAAATGAATCTATAATATAGTATCTGACATATCAGATACTAATTAATAACATTTGCTTAAAAGAAACTTTTTTAGCGTAGCCTTAAAAGCATTAACATTATTAATTGTTTTAAATTCCACTGGTAACATGTAGCATGTTTTACTATATTTAATCTAGGAACTATATTAACTTTAACATCTTTTCCTCTTGTAGCAAGTCTGACTTCCCTTTCCTCTTGACTCTCATATTGAAACAACTGTTTCAAAAAATCAGTGAGCACCACAAGAATGTACAAACACGGTACCGTGAGAATTTCCAGTTCGAAAAAATGATTACGTCTACTACTTGAGAAATAACCAAATTGTGCTTAGTATAGTAACCAAAATTATGCTAATTTTACATAACGTGTGCTGGGTACTAGTAGCCCTCAGTTTGTAGCAGCTAACTTTGGGGCTTTTATCAAGAAATCTTTTTTTCTTTCGTTTTTTCAGTGTAGGTATGCTAGCTTGATTTGACTGTCAAGTTCGTAAAAAGAAATTACATAGCGGTGAAAATGCTTTGCTCTGCAAAGATAACATTGCGGTTTGTTCTCTGAAACGTCTTTTGGTGTCAATATTAAATAGTTGCTTCATTTATTTATCCTTCAATGAGTCACTCAAAGTATTCAACAGTTTCGACCTAACGATTCTACAGAAGCAATCCCGTGGAAAGCAGGTCCAAATCGTGTACAAAATTCATACCTTATATTAGCCGTATACGATACCAATGTAAGATTTGTCTAGTCCAACAGAATCGTGATCGCACGAGCGCGTTGTATCTACGGCACCCGTATCGGACATTTCTAACCTTGTTTATTTCTTACTGCCCGCCTTAGCCTAGGTTAGTTATCTTGCACCATTCCAAAAGGACGTATCTTTAGCAGATGCTGTTGATACTTGCGATCTTTTTCTGTAGTAGATGCTCTTGAGACTTGCGACGTTCTTCTGTTGGTTGGTAGTGGTCGTTTACATTTGGAGTAAACTGGCGTGTTTCGAACGTGTCATGCGTAATGTATACAGCCATTAGATGCAACATGCGAGTACTTATCGTGAATTATCCGTAGATACTGCGTATTCGATAGAGGGACCCGATTCGCGATGCTATCGAGATCTAGCGCAACCGCGTCTTCTCTTGTCTCTCTCTGACTACATTTAAAGGAAAGAGACGAATTTGTCCCGTGTCACATCAGTCATACGAGGGTCGTAAGAGGGTAGGTAAAGTTTTTTGAAGACAATTCAATATACTTATTTCTTTTGCAGCTTTTTAGTTTTCCCTCAACACAGTTTTTTCGAAAATCATTTAAAAAAAAAATCATCCTGACCGTTTAGCATTCTGCCTCCAAATCCTAATGTAAAAAAAGGTTAGTCGACGCTTGACATTTTTTATGGGGTTTTTGGTTTTACTGTGGATGAGGGAGGCCATATTTTGACAAGAATTTGAAATCAGTAAATCAAAATCAAAGTGTATAAGTCTTCATTAGAGCTAAGGTCGTCGTAGCATAATTGCCCTGACCTTTCTTTTGCTATGATAAGTGTAAACATGTGACTTAAAGTGAATAAGATTAATTAATGTTTGTGATATTTACAGATCAGAAAAAGACGTTATAAATTATTATATTTTAAAGCTGATTTGATAGCGATAGGACACATGCATTTTGTCCCAATGGTTTTTTTCTTATTTCGTCCAACACGCGTTTCGTCCAAAACGGAGTTCGGCCAATACGCAATTCGTTTAACACGCAATTCGTCCAACACACATTTCGTCCAAGACGCGATTCGTCCAGCACGAATTTCGTCCAAGACGCATTTCGCCCTAAACACGTATTTCGTCCAACACGCATTTCGCATGCACGTCCAATACCTGCACTTACCTAGTTTGTATACTTATATTCTCGTCGTTCCAGATTAATTTTGTTTGTTTGTAAACAAACCAAATCTACTGAATGTAATTTCTGAGAACATATTTTCAGTAAAGTTAAGATAGTGTCAAAAAGATAAGGTTATCTCCTTCCCACAGATAGAAAAGCATCATGAGTCACTTTATCAAATTTAATTCAGTTTCAAAGAATCGAGAAAGTAAACTGCAAATAACTGTGCGAATTCGACCGACTCTTGCGTAATGGTGTTGCACAGTAAATGGTCGTTTTACATGTTTTACCATATTATCACAGGCTTGTAGCCAGATGTTATGGTCTAAAATGTCATAACTGCTATTATTATATTTGGCTTTTTAAATTTACGCTCCTGGCGAAAGTTGCTATAAGTCTGTTTTGAATTTCTTATTAAATCAATTGGAAGGTATCCGCGAATTTCGTTCGCGCATAAAATAGTGGGTTATGGTTTTTTGCTTCTTCGTAGTCGAGTAAAAAGTATTCTATAACCATCTAGGGATGGCCAACAACTCGTGCATCAAAAATTGTCGAAATCGTTCCAGCTGTTTAGGCGTCATGAGTGGACAAAGATTTCATTCCTACAATTTCATAATAGTATAAAGATATAGATAGCGCTGATATCTTTATTAACGCTTTAAATTAATGTTATAGATCGGTTAAGTCCGATATTGTAGAATTTAGATACATTTTGGTACATCTAATAACCTAGTAACGATGTTTAACTTTATTATACTCATTAAACTACCAAACTAGGCATGTTGTTACTATTGTTCGGTATTTACTTTCGTATAGGAACGATATTTTCAGCAGATATTCGTATTTTTGTCCCTTGCCCTTGCTTTAGTTATCTATAATTTTTAATTATGTCCTGCTTCCGTAGTAGGTACACCATTGCATTAAGGTGCTTCTCAACGCTAGCATATGAGCGGTGAGGAGCACCCTATTGCAATGTTATGTTTGTAAACAGTTGCGTTACTAGCCAAACGTCAATCATTTGAAAAATTCGTTCGGCAATTCAGTGCGTCGCTAGTTTTCAATTCAACCGAATAATTAACCGCAAACGATTAATTAAGAAATTATTGAACAATGCGGATACAAGCCATTACCAACACTTCTTTATTCCAGTTTTGTGTGGAACCGAACGCCAACCGAACCGTGGTTCCTGTGAAGAAATTTTTACTATCGACAACATTGACATGCATAATTACGCACGTCAAAATATCAATACTCGCTGTCCTTTCACTCGCGGGGACAAATTAGCACCGACGTTTATTGATTATTTAGTGACTTGTACATTTGTAGGCGATTATGGAAACGGTCCAAATAAATCTACTTTCCCTGAGCGAGGTAACCAAATTCCTACGTCGCTCGCTAATAAATTAAGAAGTTACGTGATTTGCGCATTATCAATTCTGTTAGAGTTAAAAAATATAAACAAACAATTACCTCATAATGGCTTTATAGCCAATGACCTTGCCTCGTTTTGGCCCAGCACCAAGTGCCGATGACTCCTCTGGCACTTTCTACCAGTTTTTGTAGACACGGGTATATAAATCAAGTTTTGAGTATGATATACACCGGCGATACTTTGTTTGACCTAATGAATTGTCAGACGTGTTGCGTTGCGAGGTGAGTAATCTATCAATATAATGTACGGTTACGACTACTATCGCTTTCGTCGGAGCTCCTTGGTGCTATTTTTGGAAAGCAACTTCTTCCTTTTATACTTTTAGACTTTTAAGTGGTATCGCTTTGTAGCTAAATATTTGTTGGATTATCTAGTACTTACTTGCATAGCTTTACTCTTTGCCTTATTATGTTTAGGTAGATAGCTTTTCTGGTTTCCATTTTTATTTTCGAGAATGTAGTAAGTTCTTATTTTACATTTGTGATCTAAACTAACGTTAGCGTTTTTAGAAATGCATCCTAAAATGTCTGTTCATACCAGATGTACAAAATGAAGGTATGTCACCCTAGTGACATTCCGTGCCTGTTAAAATTCCAATGCTAATTCGAGCTCTAAATTCCAGGTGGAAATTACCACTATACAAGCGTCAATCCCAGTCAGGTGTTAGCTAAAATTAATGCATGCACCTGCTAACGCCCGTCTGGACCAATGCAGAACGTGTGTTGTACAGTCGCCATTAGATATATCGTAGCATATTAGGCGTTCATAAATATCTGAACACGACTCTTATTGACTGGGCGTTACAGCACATGTTCAGATATTTATGAACGCCTAATATGCTACGATATATCTGCTGCCTTATATGCTGCGATATATCTGATGATAAGGGATGTCCATAACAACTGATGTACACCGGTTCTTATTTTTGATACATTATCATATCGCTCCTGTAAAAAAAGTTGACTATAACTATGCTATAGCTGTAATTCATCCTATCTAGCCTCGAATGGATAAGTTTGACTCCACAACACCACTGACGCAATCTTGTCATTTTCGAGCACAGCGTCACTGGCGTTCTTGCACTGAAAAAAAAAAAAATTGTTGAACAGTAGCCCAAATATTAGTTAATAGTTACGAGCCGCTAGTTCATAAATCGGTGGACTGACAAACTGCTTGGCTCCTAGTAACCAAAATAAGTTGTGTAAAATTAGCATAATTTTGGTTACTACTAAACACAATTTGGCTATTTATTTTTTCAATGTAGTCAGTCCACTTCCGCGTTATTTCACCCATGTGTATTTTGTCCAGAAGATCCAAAATGGGGGATGCTGAGAAGTAAGGAACCAAAATATCTGTACAACTTTACAGGATTCATTGTGACATTGTAAACTAAGTTCCATTTCGAAATCTTGTTGCGTTGCTTGTGTTTTGTCATTAAAACATAGTTGAATATGGTAATTCGTCCGTTTGCAGTCTGTTGAAATAAACATAATACGTTGCGTTTATTGATTTCGCAAAACTATTTTTGCAATAACTCGGCATGAAAAATTTGTTTCACTCTACTAGCACTTATTGTTATTTTCGTTCATGTAGCAGCATGTAAAATCATATCGTAAATATTTTTTCTCAGAAATGAGAGTGATAAGTATGGTAAAAATAAACATGGTACAGGTATTACGGGACAGGTAGGTCCATAACTGGATCTAATTAATTTTCATTAGAGGCTTACAATTGGACCTTTCAAGCTAAATTACTACGCGCCTCACCTGATGTTTACGGAGACGAAATTAGGTTCTTAGAGCAGAAACAGCAGATTAGAGCAGAAGCAGAAACCTTTAAATATCACGTATTTTTTGTACTTTTTAAGAAGGTTCTTTTTATATTATAAAAGTGTACGGTTATAGCCCTGACAGATGAAGAAGTCTGGATGGCCGGGATTCATCAATGTTATTAAACTTTATCCCTCGGAGGAAAAATCTTTTCGTAAGCCCGTTGCAATAGCATGTCTTAGGAAAATGAGGTCAAGATTGATTCGATATGTTTTTTTTTATAGAGACCTCTAATATTATAGTGTTGTAAATTTACACGTTTTTGCAGAAAAGTGTTGCAACGAAAAGTGAAATACTACTGAGGTGCCACTCCGAAGATCTCTGTCCCACTTCACAGTTAATAACTTTTGAATGACTTATATGCATACCGCGGGGTTTTCGGTGCATGAATGATTTGACACTAGGTCGATATTGATAGTAACCTCGCTGATTATTTTCAGTTTGCGAGTCGTGAGAATGTTCAAGATCTCGCTATTACATCTAACGCGAACACTTTGACACAAACAAACCATCTCTCTTTATGCAAATTCACTTATTATGCAAATTAATCGTTTTACACCCGCCACAACATTTGCAAACGTAACTCTTCGCGTATTTTTGCTACCACGTTTACTCTTCATAAAATGATGTAACCAGCATCTTGTCTTGATTTTCATGCGTTTCATATCACTTGCATGCATGGCCGAGCATCATGCTATGCAATGATCACGGTCATTCTCGAGTGCTTGGATGATTTATTGACTTTCTATTTATATATGTCGGTTAATGTGAAGATCATTAACCGTACGTTAAAGGTAGATTATGAGTACTCCGATTAAAGAATTCAGATTCATAAAGATGAATAGTAAAGCTTCGCAATCCTGTTGATGCGAATACGATGCGCATTATTTCGACCGTGTTCTCTTATTTATAGTACACAAGTAAAAACACTTCAAATATGAAATGTAATAACACATAGAAGTTCTCATTACCTTAACTGGATAAACCGACAACGCAACAGCAGTGATAGAGTTTTACAATTGCTACGAGTGTATGGCTTCAAAGCCGACCTGACCAGATTGGTATACAACAAATATGACCGTTTTAAGTCGAACAAGGAAGGCGACGACGATTAGACGATGACCGTCGTGGAGATCCTTGGGGTAGGTTCTTATCCAACAGAGACATTCATCGGAGACGATGATAAAGGCAAACTATTAGAAAATGCTCCCTGAACATACAGATGATCTGTCTAGAATAAGTTTGGCACAAACGTATTGAATGCGTTTATGACAATGTGTTTTGTGACAACTGTTTATTCGCGAAACGTAAGAACCTTATCACACTTGTGATTTTCGAGCGAGTTTTCTATACAAATAAGCGTCGCGGCAAACTCGCTGCGTGATCGCCTTCATTCAAAAATGTGTGTAGAAGTTCAGAGGCCGTAAATTTGATCGAGATGTTATAAGGCGTTGGAAATTAGTTACTTTTTAGTCTTTGGTGCTTAAAGCCGTTAACAGTTTAAAGTCCACACCGATTGATCAAATTTCGACAGCCCCGTGGGTGAAGGAAGTTGCATCAGTAGAAGCACCTTACCTTACCCACGCCCGTCCCACATTCGCTACGCCCTGGTGGGCCCTTTGTTGCCGCGAATACAGCTAATTGACTGGTGATACCATTTTTGTGAATATGGATTGGCCCTGTCGTAATATCATGATGCGTTTCTTCTCAACAGTGGTCTCCTCAGTGAAATGTCGGTAGATTCGGACATGTTAAAGTACCCTTGCGGCCTACTTTCAGAATAAAGTTCATTATTTAATTGCAAGAAGAACTCACTACGCGTCACATCAATAGCTGACGTGCCAGCGGGCACCATGGTCCGCGGCTCCGCATTCCGTTTTTGTTCGGGCAAGTTGACGCGCGTTCGTAGCCAATCGCACGCGTTGGTCGGTCGCGTCGCCACGCGCCAGGAACAATTGCGTCGCATTGACGCACTGTAAAACATGGGACTCTTCAAACGAAGCGTGAAGAATCATCTCTCGGGCCAGCAAGGCAAGTGTCAAATGATAAAGGCACCTTTGGTTGGTATCTTGTTAGTTGCCATTGCGACTTGGGCTCCCCTTTTTGCTTACCATCAGGTCAAGTAGAGCCACTATGTTGTACCAATATAAAAAAAAAACTGTTGCTTGTGTGTGTGTGTGTGTGTGTGTTTTATGTATAAGTACCCGTTCCCAGATGCTACGCCTTACAGATAGACGTCTGACATCAAGCCCGAAATCCAACCGTCTGGGTTTAATCGATACTTGATTTAAAGACGCCTTGGGACGCTTTGTGAGTGAAAAGGGTCTGAATCAAACAGATACAGGAACTCTCAGACGTATATCTAGTAGATAGAAATGTCTGTGGCCTGCTCACAAGACGATAGATATTAAATTCCCAGGGTTTCAGCTCTATAGTATGACAACCAGTGACGGTCCTAGCACTTCAATGAGTTTCGATCGCATTTAACGAACCCAGGTTATTAGTCGTAAAGGATTTTCGTTAGAATGTGTCATTAGACAATAGCTAAGCGTTTGAGAAGCGATTATAATGGATTCGAATTCGAATAAATCTTATGATAATAAGGGATTCGATCCAGGCATGTTCAAATCGCCAGATTTTTCTGTATTTGGTCTTTCCATTCGTCAACATACAACAGCGATGGCAAACCTTTTATTCTGCATTTCTAATACCTATACAACTTTGTGTTCAATGAAAAATAAGTACAAATTCAATGCCTCCAGCTTCGTTTCAGTGGCCTAATAAGTTAGACGCCCGTTTTGGCCGGGAAAGCCGTTGGTAGCGCGGCGGTGGTTTTTCGCTTCAATGTAAACATACAACTTTTTTGTTTGTCAACATTACACACGACCCACGTTTATTTTTATGTTCATTAATATGCCACAATTTCTAGTACTAATGAGTGTTTATCTTGTTTTCAGGTAAGTCACGTGTTCACGTCACGTCTCAGTTGCATCACGCTATCTTTGAAGTGGTAAAGTAACATGTTTATTCATTCGCTTCTAACGTAAGACAAGTGTTGTTGTTTATATTTCATGTCCGCATAGGTACAAAATTAAACAAACAATGTAAACTTCATTCGGACTGATGGAACATGAATCATCCTCGTAGCTTATGTATAGTATAGCATCTTCCTTCAGCATCTGGCGGATTGCCGGTCTAGCTGATCCACGTCTTTTCTGCCTCGCGGGCCGAAACGGGTGCTTTACCAACAGATCCATCGAAGCCTATATTCATTGCTCAATCATAGAATTTTTCATCCAGTTGCTCCATTTTTTATATAAATCTCCTTAGATGTACCTTAAACTCGTATTTTCCGTCCTTTTATCGTCGAAGTTAAAAAGATTCTCCTTCTTTGTCGTTGCTCTCGTGGCATAATAGTCGTGGCTGTCATTCATTGTATCGCAAGTCAAAAATATTATAATGTATTTATTTCACAAATATCGGACCTCACACAAATCGATCTAGTTCCAAATTAAGCTGAAGAAGGCTTGTGTTATGGGTACTAGACGACGATATACGTACTTATATAGATTAGTATATACTTAAATATATAGAACAACCATGACCCAATCACAAATATTCGAGTTTATCACACAAATATTTGCCCCGGCCGGGATCCGAACCCGGGACCGCCGGCTCAGTAGGCAGGTGTCTACAAACCGAGCCAAACGCGTCGTCAAGTGAATGCAGGTATTTTATTTTTATCTGCTTTAGTTATTACCCAAATGGCTTATTTTCTTTACAAACACGTATAATGAGTTAAACGCGTATAAATGTAGCATACCGAATCCGCCGTCCCTTATGAAGAATGCGTGACGAAATATTTCTAATTATAAGTCGGCCATTAACGAAGGACGAGTGGTAGGAAAGCGCAGGATGCTGTGACGCACGCGCAGTAACGGCCCCGTTTACATGTGTCCTGAGTCGTACTTACCGTCTGCTGTTAATTATATTTGGGACTAGAAGGTCGGTCAAGTCATAATCAACATTTAATTTACTGTATTCAAGTAAAATGTCTCCTATAACCATCCTCTCCATGACGAAGCGATCAGAAATCAGAGTAACCGACAAAGCCCGAACAAGTGAAAGAGGTGGCAATAAGCAGGGCCCATTTCTCATAGAACTGTTGGACTCTAGGGCCAACGGGTTCTTGAGACCACCATGCGTCGGAAGACGCGACGAGCGTAGATCCTCCGCAAAGAGGATCGATGACGGTGGTGGGTGGACGTCGTTGGGGTCCGCTAGATGAAGCCGTCATACCGTCGTTCTTCTAAGGGAGGTCTATGTCCATCATTGGACACCTTTTAGCTAATGATAATTACCAATCCTAAGCGAATGTGGGTTGGGGACTAGGTCGAATATTTAGAATTCGTCTGTTATTTATTTAAAGTAAACCGTCATTATGTCAAAATAATCCAGGTAAATAGAGCACGTTTTAACGTGATTATGTATTCAGCGGAGTAGACAAACGACTATGTTCTCGCAATGCTTTCGGTAACCGCCGAGTCGCGAGAAGTGTGTCGAGCATTGTTCGGTTGCTTTTGTTTCGAAGGATGCGGCCGGAACCTGAAGAATTGAAGATGCCTTGTGCTTGGAAAAATCTATCCAGTTCTTTTTTTATTATGAAATATTAAAGATGAGCCTCAGACATATTGAAATTCATACGAATCGTATCTACTCACGATCGTGTGTTCGATTGGCCAGTTAGCCACTGCCGCGACTGATCAGCGCTCCTGCCTGAGGATGAATCGCGAACCGATTCCAAACATCTCGAGCGATACTCGACTTCCATTCTATTCGTTCCTGATGAAGAGCTCCATACGAGTTTGAAACATATCAGGGTGTTCCTTACTGATATTTACGTGAGTTTAAACCATTTATAATACTAGATGTCAATAGTTTTAATAAGGTTGCTAATAAAATAAACCCCATAAAATTTTCCTATCGGACGCCTGCGATGGGCAGGTCACGTGGTGCGAATGTACGAGGCCAGAGTACTCAAACGCCATCTAGAAGGCTGAACGTGCAGTCCCAGATGTCCCCCAAGTTCCCCAAAATCCTGGTATCCTGTTCGACGCCGTTCAAGGTTGAACAGGATACCTGGATCTTGGGGGCGAAAAGTTGGAGTACGAAAACCACAAATAGATCAGACTGAAGAGATTTACTTGACCGGGCCTAAGGCTCACCCGTGGCTGTAATGCATTAGACGATGATGATAACTTTAGTTATAGCCCAAAAACGTTCGATAGGCCTAAGATTTGGGCAATTCGGGGGTTCATAGCTTTAGGTACAAAATTGATATTTTTCTCTTCATACCACTACAAAGTCTTGGACCCATAGTGGCAAGATACCAAATCGGGCTAAAATATAGTCTGAACACTGTGTTTTCTAACCATATAGGCAAAAGTCGTTTATTAAGACATTCCTTTATATAAATATGCTATCATTGTAGACCGTAGTGATAAATGGAGTCGATTTGAGGCCACACTAGCAGAGCGCTTGCCATACCATAATTTTTTTGCCAATTTTTTCTGTAAAAATTGACTTTTCAGATTCACTAATAACAGATCGATCTTGAACTGTGTAATATTGCGGTCCCGGCAGATAAGGCCCACTTGCACCACGCTGGGTTAGCAAAATTAACTCGGAGTTAAATGCTACTCTAGGGTTAAGTAATTAGTACGTCTTCCACCACCGAGAGTTAGAAGTAAACCTCGAGTTAAAAAAATATTTTTTTAACCCGCCGATGTGTGAGGGTTAAAGTCATTAACCCTGGGTGAGTAGTATCAAACAAGTATCAAAATCGACTTGACGTATAGCTTAGGTTATGTTTTGTTGTTATGTTTTGTCCAAGATAATGATAATTGAATAGTTGTTGTCTGATGATGATTTATTTATTGAAAAACAGGTTACATAACATTACAGTTTACACCAATGCGTCATGAACCGAACAATGTTTATTTTGACGGCGAAACGGCGTGGCCCCGTTGTTCCGACATCTCGGGTGTTGGATTTGGTAGGTTGCCCCGGAACCGACGAAACACGACACCTTTCGGCCAGATATCAGCACACGCGATAGTCTCCTGGAGCGGTCGCGGCACGCGCACTACAAACGAGCTGAAGTGCACGTAGTGGCGCGAATGCAACTGGAACACCCTCAGCGAGTAGCCGGTTTTCTGGCGAACATACTGCGTCACTTCTTCAGCGGTGGCAGTGTGATGCAGGCGCGACACGTACAGCGCCTTACTCGGTGTGGAGACCCGCAGACCACAACCAACCGGTTCTGCAGTACCACACTGACTCTTGCGTGTCTTACGCTTTCTTGACACCGTTGTGAAACCCATGATGAAGAGATCATCAAATACATTAGTTCGGACTTTTACAATAGAAAAATTGCAGAAAGGGATCATTTTTACTCGCAAAGAGACAATGCTTTTTCGACTGATTTTTTGTTTTCAAGTTTATGCTTAAACTTCGCTACTAAATCACAAAGCAGTAATCTGTCGCTATTTGTAAAATTTGGGGCACGTAAACGAGATTTGTTTTCCATTTTTAGCAGTTTAAAACAAAATTAATTATTATTAACCCAGAGTTAGTAAACCCTGAGTTATATATTTAACTCGAAGTTTTGGTGCAAGTGGGCCTAAGAGATTTATAATCGAATTTCACATATATGTCTCATCGTCCATTATAAGACACAGATTTTCCTTGAAAGAATAGTCATAAAATTTTTAAAACTCTTTATTTTACTGAGCTTTGCTGTTTTTCGCTTTGTTTAGGCTGCTTTTGCTTCTTGTAAGTCTTTAAATTGTATCTCTGCTTTGGACGTTGGACCATACCAATAGATGTACCTAACTTTTTAGCCAATTCCCGAACAGACACCTCCTTGTTGGTTGTGTATGCCTTTACTGTATACTGTACTTTGTGTACGTCCATGACATGCTCGCAGACTGCAGACCTGTTGCAACGACGGTGCTTGACATCGGCGGAGCTGATTAAATTGTTTTATTTAAATGTGTGACAGTCGCGGAAACTGAAGAAAATATTAATTAATAACGTGTTTAATTAAATATTGGTTTAATGTACCTACTTTTATTTATAATAATAATCGGTATTTGAAAAATTTATAAAAAAAAAATTATAAAACCTCTTTGCGTCAGGCTGCCAGACACAGCTAGAAATTAAAAAGAAATTGAAAAGTATAAAGCACCTGTAGCTCTACCATGAGTTTACAAATACCGTTCTCGCTTGCGAATGCGTGACGGATTTGTATGGAAAACTTTTACGGCGCCCCTAGCGGATCCTTATAGAACTACCAGAAGCGGTCGGCACCATGAGTCGTATGAGCTCGCTAACGTGAACTCGATTCGAAAGTACGTGTAGTAAAACGTCACGAAACAAAGTCGTCTCTTTCTAACTATATTGCCAAGGGTGAATAAGAATGAATAATACTGGCCTAAAGACAATAATGGAGTTATGGAGTACGAGCGCACCATTTATTAGTGATCCAAATAATGTCTACAAGACATTTTTAGAGTAGAATATGTCAGTGAAAGCTATAATAATATGAAGAATAACCACGCTATACAGAAACGTGACTGTAAATTGCATTAAGTTACGTACAAAGTGTAAATCCACTATCTGTGTGAAAAAGTCAACGATTCAGTCAAAGATGTGCCCCGAATACAAAGTAGGTACGAGCCACACCACAGCAGCACAATGTGACTGATTGTCAACGAATGTGACGTCGAAGTTGTGCTTCGGCTGCAGGATGCGAGCATACAGTTACTTTTTGGATGTGGGTCCATCGTCGGTCCAAGGAGCCTTCATGTACTTCGATACAGTGCTACTGGAAAAGGTCTACTCTGTCTAAAAAGTAGGGGCTACTCTGAAGAACATCACTGTGGAGTAGCTGTGGAAGTGCCTCACAGACCAAGTTCACCGGCATGATATGAACTTATTTTAGAAGCAAAAGAGAGGAAATTAGACAATTTCGAATTGCTAAAATATCAACATAGTACTGGTATTATACATTACTCATTGCACTGTTTTAACATTGATCAACCAGCTGAGATTAACCTATTGACCGCCAAGCGGTCTAGCAATTTACCGTGCCACTGACGCCAGAGTAAAAAAAAAAGATGTGCCCCAAAATCAACAGGGATTGAAAAATACTTGTAGCGGTTAGAATTACAAAGTTTTTGATCATTGAAATTTGGACGGCTGTGGCCGACGTGGCGTCAGGGGCACGATTTTTTGTTGACGGCCACAGCCGACTGTGGCGGTCAAAAGGTTAAGGCAGAAGTAGATAAAGACAAGCTTGTTGAAACGATGAAAGAAACATTCACAGCTGCGCCAATAAGGAACAGAATAATAACAGCTTGTGCAATCAAAGCTTCAAAGGCACATGTAGTGAGTGCTTGACATACACCTTGAGATGGTGTGATGAAAATCATAATTATAATGCAAAATATACATTCAAGTCTATTTTATCCACTAGCGTGCAAAAGTAATGTGTATGTCGAAACAATGATTGTGATTCTCTTTATATGTATGCGTATGTCTTGTTCATATGGTTTAAATTTGAGTATCTTATCTTAAATTTTATATGGTAAGAGGCCTTATACCTTTTTAAATGTATTATTTTCATATTATGAAAAATATATTGATAATTTCAACCAACTTTTTAAAGTGAATAATAAGTGCTGGCTATTCCCTGAGTTCTAGATAGTAACATAGCTATTTCATGCTTTCATGACAGGAAGGCTCAAATAATGAATATACACAATATAATCTGTTTAAATTGTTTTATTGTTTTTATTTCCCATGCAACATAATAACTAATCTTTTGTACAGTCGCCATCAGACATATCGAAGCATATAAGGCGTTCATAAATATGTGAACATGTACTGTATCGCCCAGTCAATAAGAGTCGTGTTCACATAATTATGAACGCCTTATATGCTGCGATATATCTGATGGCGACTGTATGTAAGCACAAATTAATAATACAGCTACTAATAAATCTTGTCATCATACAATTTTTTTTAAATACTTATTTAACTTTCTACCAACAGGATAATATACATTAGATTCAGTCATAATACACTTATTCTAACATATACTTATATAGGTTTATATAGGTCACTATAAAATTATACAAAACAACAAGTTTATTTTCAATTAAACGCACAGTTGTGCCCCTGACGCCACGTCGGCCACAGCCGTCCAAATTTCAATGATCAAAAACTTTGTAATTCTAACCGCTTCAAGTATTTTTCAATCCCTGTTGATTTTGGGGCACATCTTTTTTTTTTACTCTGGTGTCAGTGGCACGGTAAATTGCTAGACCGCTTGGCGGTCAATAGGTTAATGATTTAGTAGCCAGAAAAGGTGACAAATGACCACTCAAAACAATACATATGTATGTATGTATTTCTCTTAGCCGCTTTGACAATGCCTGACTTCATTAGCAACGGCTTCTTCTGCAGATATTTGAGGATTTTTTGAAATAGTTTCTCCATCTTGAGTTCTTTGTAGTTCTGAAATAATAAATATACAAAATAAGTAACATTGTTTAAGTGTAAAAAAAATATCTAAATAGTATTATGATTTGTGTAATAAATAAATATCATACCTTAAGGCTCAATTATTTATTCTCTTGCAATCCTTTTGACATTTTGTGAAATTTTGTTCACACATCCTTATCTGTGAAAAGTATCTTGTGACTAAAGCCCATTTTGTACTTCTGTAGTTGTGTCTTTTTCCATCTGAAATTTAACATAATAGCTGATATACCAACTACTTAATATTATATATAACAAAACAGCACAGAAACTAAATATTTATTTTATGTAATCCTAGAGCTCACTCTAGGATACAGATACAGTGTTCTGCCATATAGAGCTTAAAAGAAAAGAACCTAAATATGTTAAGGCCACATCCAGGAGGTTAGGAATTAAACATGTTATTTTCTTTTGCTCTATGTAAACTTATTGTTCTATCCACTGGCTGGTATGTACCGACTTGAATGATACTTACGTACATCTAGGGTGATCTTCATACATAAACACATTTTAATGTAATAAAATGCCATTGGGATCTCTCTCTCGTTCGAGCCAAGTGTCGCGACATTTTTCGCCTTTTGCGATTCTTCTGTAAAGAAACAAACAGTTTCTGTGAAGTATTTATAGATTACTCATAGTGGCCCCATTTAGGTATACACCATACACCATTATATCCAATAATTTTGAAGAAAGTCGACGAATTCCACTGTTTTACTTATGTTATGGCAAGTATTTAATTAATTAATTCTATTCTATTAAAATTTACTTGCACATGACGTCTAGGGTTGCCACATCCAAGAAAATAAATACCCCTAAAGCTGAATTTGAATCTCCCTAAAACTAAACACATTTTTTTTGGAAAATCCCCTAAATATATAATAAAACATGTGACTTAAATATGAATTGAATACATAATAACGTTCCGATTTCCTAACAATTAAACTACACATTACTTATCCGATTTCATCCGATAAATCGGATCGGATCGGAAGTTCTGGAACGGGTTTTTGGGGAATTCAAAATTAAACATCCATCAGAGGCTATTTATTTTAACTCTGCTAAATACGTTTAGTGCCATATTTTAAATGAAGTTCACGTATGTAGGGTAAAATGGAGGAGAAGAATCTTCATATATCCAAAAAATATTAAAATGTGCAACTGACGAAACGTCAAACTGCAGTCCCCGGGCCTTCATTTAATATACATAAAGGCGTCAAGCAATGAGATCCGTTGTCACATAAGCTGTTCACCTGTACCCTTGAGCAAATATTCAGGAAGCTGGCGCCTGAATGGGTGGGTAAGGGTATTGTTGTTGATGAGACGCAATTAACAAATCTGCGTTTTGCCGTCGACATTGTCCTGTTCTCAACATCAGCTACGGAACTCGGTGTCATGCTACAAGACCTAAGCAGAGCAAGCCTTGAGGTCGGACTAATGATGAACATGTCGAAGACTAAACAGAGAACAGTAGAAGTGGATGGTGGAAGAATGGAATATGTTCATGAGTACATTTACCTGGGCCAAATAGTCTCCTTCCAGGCTCGACAAGATAAGGAGGTCGCAAGACGTACCGAGAATGCCTGGAGGAGCTATTGGTCTATGAAGGATCATATGAAGGGAAACCTTCCAATATCGTTAAAACGGAAACTCATGGACATGTGCATTCTTCCGATCCTGACCTACGGAGCACAGACTTGGTCTTTGACAAAAGTTCAGAAGTCCACCTTCAAGGTTTGTCAAAGAGCCATGGAACGCAGTATTCTGGGCTCTCAGAACGATTTTCCATTGACGCCGATCCTGCGCTGCTTCCTCGAGTTTCTTTCAGTCGAGGCCTGTTGACGCCGCCTCTTTGTTGACTGTGCGTGTGCGTCTCCAAGTGGTGCGAGGACGACCGAGTCTTCTTCTACCGGACACTTGCCACGTCAGACCTTGTTTGGATAGATGGTTGTCAGGTCTTCGCAATACGTGACCTATCCAGCGCCACTTCCGAAGAGGTATCTCCTTAGCGATAGGATTTTGGCCGCTCAGCTCCCATAGCCTTTATGTTAGAGAAATGGTCCGGGCCCAGTAGATTCCCAGAATCCTTCGCAAGCATTTGTTAACAAATACCTGGATTCTATTTGTAATAACGTTTTTTACGGGCCAAGGCTCACATCCATACTGTATTATTAAAACTTAATATTAAAGCTTAAATTCCCGAAGCCGCGAAAAAATCGCTGTTTGTTTAATGGCACCGGTCAGCCGGTCACTTGACAATGATATGCGTGACGTCACCAGGGTTGCCAACTTCGGGGTTATTTGGGGGGGAAATAAAGAAAATATATTTAGGGATTTTTCCATTCCATATTGGAACGTTTTCGATATCGCAAACTGACCAACTCGGCTCTTCTAGCGGTGGGTCGGTCATCGGTCTTGAAATTTGATGCTAATACTGACTGAGTTGGAGCACTATTTCGCAGCTTCAAACTTCGAAACAATATCGGCTAAACTTGCTTTTAGGGCCACGATATCCTTAAACAAGCAGCGTACGTCAATATAATCTGGAACATCGGACGGCAGGATAGAGGCATCTGCCGCCACAAACTCCGGAATCCGTTCTTCGTTCTCCTTCAGAATTTTCGTTATATCCGCAAGGGTCTTTTTTTCTGTTTCATCCCCTTTCCGATGGGTATATAGATGCCAACAACTCCAAGGGACTGGCACAACACCTGCTTCGCATGACAGATCTTCGATGGTGAAATTCGATGCCCACTCATTATAGTGGACAGCGGTCACCGCATCCATCTTGCCTTCCAGCAGTACCTTCTCCTTCTGCTGCAGAAAGGCGAGGAAATCGTTCACGACGTGTTGACTCATCACATCACTTCGCTAGCAGTGGCCGGGCCGCGCCTAGTATCGCGATTAATAATTAATTATACATCAATGCGTCTACGTCGCTTGACGCACTGGACGTGACTTAGACTAGGAGATTTCTGAAATATTTTTTTTTTTTTAAATAGATGAAGATTCTGCTTCTCCATTTTACCCTACATACGTGAACTTCATTTTAAATATAGCGCTAAACGTATTTAGCCGAGTTAAATAGCCTCTGATGGGAGTTCAATTTTGAGTTCTTAAACCCGTTCCAGACCTTCCGATCCAATCCGATTTATCGGATGAAATCGGATAATGTGTAGTGTAATTGTTTGTAAATCGGAACGTTATTTTGTATTTGATAAAAAAAAAATCGAATTCGATTATGAAAAAGACGGAGGAAGCCGTTTCGAATTGCAAATTTTAATATTTTTGGATATAATAAAGATTCTGCTTCTCCATTTTACCCTACATACGTGAACGTCATTTGAAATATAACGCTAAACGTATTTAGCCGAGTTAAATAGCCACTGATGGGCGTTTAATTTTGAATTCCCTAAAACCCGTTCCAGACCTTCCGATCTGATCCAATTTATCGGATAAGCAATGTGTAGGGTAATTGTTAGGAAATCGGAACGTTATTTTGTATTTAATTCAGATTTAAGACATTTTGCGCTGTGATGCAAGCCGCCCTAAGTCATGTAATTTCTTTTATTATATATTTATGGGATTTTCCAAAAAAAACACTACAGCTTTAGAGGTATTTTTTTTGGAGCTGGCAACCCTAGACGTCACATGCAAGTAAATATTTAAACCCGCTCCAGACCTTCCGATCCGATCCGATTTATCGGAAGCAATCGGATAATGTGTAGTACAATTGTCCGATTTATCGGAAGAAATTGGATAATGTGTAGTGCAATTGTTAGAAAAAAAAGGTCTGGAGCGGGTTTAATGTTTAGTGCAATTGTCCGATTTATCGGAAGAAATCGGATAATGTGTAGTGCAATTTTGTTAGGACATTACTTCCGATAAATCGGATGGATCGGAAGGTCTGGAGCGGGTTTAATAAATGAATTAATACCTTGCCTTAGCATAAGTAAAACCAAGAGGAATTCATTGACTTTCTTCAATTTTTTTGGATATAATGGTGTATACCTAAATGGTGCCACTATGAGTAATCTATAAATACTTCACAGAAACTGTTTGTTTCTGTACAGAAGAATCGCAAAAGGCGAAAAATGTCGCGACACTTGGCTCGAACGAGAGAGAGATCCCAATGGCATTTTATTACATTAAAATGTGTTTATGTATGAAGATCACCCTAGATGTACGTAAGTATCATTCAAGTCGGTACATACCAGCCAGTGGATAGAACAATAAGTTTACATAGAGCAAAAGAAAATAACATGTTTAATTCCTAACCTCCTGGATGTGGCCTTAACATATTTAGGTTCTTTTCTTTTAAGCTCTATATGGCAGAACACTGTATCTGTATCCTAGAGTGAGCTCTAGGATTACATAAAATAAATAGTTAGTTTCTGTGCTGTTTTGTTATATATAATATTAAGTAGTTGGTATATCAGCTATTATGTTAAATTTCAGATGGAAAAAGACACAACTACAGAAGTACAAAATGGGCTTTAGTCACAAGATACTTTTCACAGATAAGGATGTGTGAACAAAATTTCACAAAATGTCAAAAGGATTGCAAGAGAATAAATAATTGAGCCTTAAGGTATGATATTTATTTATTACAAAAATCATAATACTATTTAGATATTTTTTTTACACTTAAACAATGTTACTTATTTTGTATATTTATTATTTCAGAACTACAAAGAACTCAAGATGGAGAAACTATTTCAAAAAATCCTCAAATATCTGCAGAAGAAGCCGTTGCTAATGAAGTCAGGCATTGTCAAAGCGGCTAAGAGAAATACATACATACATATGTATTGTTTTGAGTGGTCATTTGTCACCTTTTCTGGCTACTAAATCATTAACCTATTGACCGCCAAGCGGTCTAGCAATTTACCGTGCTACTGACACCAGAGTAAAAAAAAAAGATGTGCCCCAAAATCAACAGGGATTGAAAAATACTTGAAGCGGTTAGAATTACAAAGTTTTTGATCATTGAAATTTGGACGGCTGTGGCCTACGTGGCGTCAGGGGCACAACTGTGCGTTTAATTGAAAATAAACTTGTTGTTTTGTATAATTTTATAGCCACTCAATTGCTTCGAATTTTGAGTTGGACTCTATTTATATAATAAAATAAGAGCGGTGACAGGTAGCCGTAGTTACCAAAAGCAATCTAGTGGATAGTGACCTATATAAACCTATATAAGTATATGTAAGAATAAGTGTATTATGACTGAATCTAATGTATATTATCCTGTTGGTAGAAAGTTAAATAAGTATTTAAAAAAAATTGTATGATGACAAGATTTATTAGAAGCTGTATTATTAATTTGTGCTTACATACAGTCGCCATCAGACATATCGCAGCATATAAGGCGTTCATAATTATGTGAACACGACTCTTATTGACTGGGCGATACAGTACATGTTCACATATTTATGAACGCCTTATATGCTTCGATATGTCTGATGGCGACTGTACAAAAGATTAGTTATTATGTTGCATGGGAAATAAAAACAATAAAACAATTTAAACAGATTATATTGTGTATATTCATTATTTGAGCCTTCCTGACATGAAAGCATGAAATAGCTATGTTACTATCTAGAACTCAGGGAATAGCCAGCACTTATTATTCACTTTAAAAAGTTGGTTGAAATTATCAATATATTTTTCATAATATGACAATAATACATTTAAAAAGGTATAAGGCCTCTTACCATATAAAATTTAAGATAAGATACTCAAATTTAAACCATATGAACAAGACATACGCATACATATAAAGAGAATCACAATCATTGTTTCGACATACACATTACTTTTGCACGCTAGTGGATAAAATAGACTTGAATGTATATTTTGCATTATAATTATGATTTTCATCACACCATCTCAAGGTGTATGTCAAGCACTCACTACATGTGCCTTTGAAGCTTTGATTGCACAAGCTGTTATTATTCTGTTCCTTATTGGCGCAGCTGTGAATGTTTCTTTCATCGTTTCAACAAGCTTGTCTTTATATACTTCTGCCTTAATCTCAGCTGGTTGATCAATGTTAAAACAGTGCAATGAGTAATGTATAATACCAGTATGTTGATATTTTAGCAATTCGAAATTGTCTAATTTCCTCTCTTTTGCTTCTAAAATAAGTTCATATCATGCCGGTGAACTTGGTCTGTGAGGCACTTCCACAGCTACTCCACAGTGATGTTCTTCAGAGTAGCCCCTACTTTTTAGACAGAGTAGACCTTTTCCAGTAGCACTGTATCGAAGTACATGAAGGCTCCTTGGACCGACGATGGACCCACATCCAAAAAGTAACTGTATGCTCGCATCCTGCAGCCGAAGCACAACTTCGACGTCACATTCGTTGACAATCAGTCACATTGTGCTGCTGTGGTGTGGCTCGTACCTACTTTGTATTCGGGGCACATCTTTGACTGAATCGTTGACTTTTTCACACAGACAGTGGATTTACACTTTGTACGTAACTTAATGCAATTTACAGTCACGTTTCTGTATAGCGTGGTTATTCTTCATATTATTATAGCCTTCGCTAATGTCTTGCAGACATTATTTGGATCACTAATAATTGAAAAACTTTATAAAACAAAAATTCTAATATGATTTCACCCTTCGATTTGGCAGTGAGAGTTTAAACTGCACTCGTTAGCGTATTTTTCGATAGTTTCGAGGTGGACCTGTCAGATTTGAATCTCATGGTGCCGAATTTGCGACGTTCCGTAAACGATACTCGCTACCGTATATCCGCCATGTTTTATTTTGGCTCTTACTCATTCTCTTAAGTTTAGTTAAAAAGAGACAGATTCATTGGTTTTGAACTCACACTACCACACTTTGTGAGTGTAGTAGTAGCTCGATTCGAAGCACGTTTCCTCGCAAGCGAGCATGGTAAGCGTATCGAAAGATTTCGAAAGCAACTCATGGTAGAGGTACTGCACCAGTGTGGCAAAGTAGTACTTTACGCACAGTTTGAATGCCTAGAATACGCTAATTTCAAGCACATGCATTGTAAAACATTAAGCGATCGAAGTAACAGCCTTTTCACATATTATTCAAACCGTACGAACGAAACAAAAGCGGTTTTTGTTCAAAGACAAACATTGGTTTCACCCTTAATGCTTTTCAGGGCCGTTCCCTTCTGGTAAAACAACGTAAATGTACATATAAAGCAAACAACACTTTGGTATACGGAACACCCATTAAACAGTTGAATCGATATTTTATAGCCCAAACCATGTGCGCAAAGTATTATCGTCATAATGTAAAATTTTCTCAACCGAGGGTAATGAAGGTAGGGTTCGCAGTCCTGGGATTTTTGAGACTATACTGAAATTTCCCGGCATTGCAAACGCGACGTGACAGCTTAACTTTTCCACTCTAGATTTGGACATCGGTGACAAATAGAACTCCACGAGTGTACGCTTGATGAGAGTTAATCTCTTTAGTTCCTTCAACTTTTCGGAATACGGCTTTTGCTGAGCAAACGTTCACAGTTCGTTTGTCACTTGTCTGAAACGGGATTAAAATGGGAAAAGGTATTTTTTTTTATCGAAGTAAACTACTCATTGTACTTTCTACTTGTACAAGGGTTGTAAATATGATATAATGATTTTTTCACAAAACATAACCGACTTCAAGAGGTAAAATCGTATATCGGAGAAGATCTGGATGAGTTACTATAAAAAACACAGAATGTGCATCTAATATTTAAGAGTTCCTTCGATTCCTCATGTATCTCATCAGATCTTCACCAAAATTTTATGAGACGAATCTGAAAACTCCTACATTTCTTTTTAGTCGTTTTTTTAAATGACGGAGTTCTGTGGTAACATAAAAATACCACCTAATAATAACCATTCTTTCCTTCCTCTTTTCAGAAGGTCCTCACGTCAGATCCTTCTTTCTGAAGTGGGTTCAAAATAGAATATGTTGAATATTTAGTGACCATCGCCACCAAAACATTCAAAGAAACAGAAGCTATGAAAATAAGAGCAATCGGTTCGGGTATTGTCCTCCATTGTTTACAGTCCGGTCGTGGACAAACGACGAGATTATACAATAGGAAGGCACGCCAATCTAAACACTAAACGAGACGCTTTGTTTGCCGACCGGTCGACAGATTGCTTGGGACTGCGATCGTTCAAGTTTGGATGTTAGATAATTGAATGCACTGGCTAGTCATTTTATTGAACTCTGCGAATATTACTTTTTAATCATGTTCTGATGTTTAATTCCTGAATCGTCATATAAAAATATCACACACGTCAGGTTCCTTCTTTTTGAAGTCGGTAGAAAATATTTAGTGACTATTGCCACCAAAACATTCAAAGGAACAGAAACAGAAGCTATGAAAATAAAAGCAATCGGTCCAGGTATTGTCCTCCATTATTTACAGCCCGGTCGTGGACAAACGACGAGATTATACGATAGTAGGCACGCCGATCTAAACACTAAACGAGACGCTTTGTTTGCCGACCGGTCGACAGATTGCTTGGGACTGCGATCGTTCAAGTTTGGATGTTAGATAATTGAATGCACTGGCTAGTCATTTTATTGAACTCTGCCAATATTACTTTTTAATCATGTTCTGATGTTTAATTCCTGAATCGTCATATAAAAATATCACACACGTCAGGTTCCTTCTTTTTGAAGTCGGTAGAAAATATTTAGTGACTATTGCCACCAAAACATTCAAAGGAACAGAAACAGAAGCTATGAAAATAAAAGCAATCGGTCCAGGTATTGTCCTCCATTATTTACAGCCCGGTCGTGGACAAACGACGAGATTATACGATAGTAGGCACGCCGATCTAAACACTAAACGAGACGCTTTGTTTGCCGACCGGTCGACAGATTGCTTGGGACTGCGATCGTTCAAGTTTGGATGTTAGATAATTGAATGCACTGGCTAGTCATTTTATTGAACTCTGCCAATATTACTTTTTAATCATGTTCTGATGTTTAATTCCTGAATCGTCATAGAAAAATATCACACACGTCAGGTTCCTTCTTTTTGAAGTCGGTAGAAAATATTTAGTGACTATTGCCACCAAAACATTCAAAGGAACAGAAACAGAAGCTATGAAAATAAAAGCAATCGGTCCAGGTATTGTCCTCCATTATTTACAGCCCGGTCGTGGACAAACGACGAGATTATACGATAGTAGGCACGCCGATCTAAACACTAAACGAGACGCCTTGTTTGCCGACCGGTCGACAGATTGCTCGGGACTGCGATCGTTCAAGTTTGGATGTTAGATAATTGAATGCACTCATTGCACTGGTTAGTAATTTCATTGAATATTACTTTTTAATCATGCTCTGATGTTTTACTTCCGTGATCGTCATATAAAAACAAATCCTCATGTCAGGATCCTTATTTTTGAAGTCGGTTGAAAATATTTAGTGACCCTTGCCACCAAAACATCCAAAGAAACAGAAGCTATGAAAATAAAAGCAATCGGTCCAGGTATTGTCTTCCATTGTTTATAGTCCAGTCGTGGACAAACGACGAGATTATACAATAGGAAGGCACGCCGATCTAAACACTAAACGAGACGCTTTGTTTGTCGACCGGTCGACAGATTGCTCGGGACTGCGATCGTTCAAGTTTGGTTGTTAGATAATTGAATGCACTCATTGTACAGTCGCCATCAGACATAACGTATGCGGAATGAAATCTGGACAAACTCTTTAGGCATAACTTAAACATAAAACGTTAGAAATTTGAAAATTTGTGAATGTCATTTGTTTCCGAGTACATCTGTCAGTAATTTGTATAATTTTCATGGTTGTGTGTTTTTCATTGAATTTATTATGGCAAATCGAGACGAAAGACGTCGAGAGAATGTGTGTAAATTTGACGACATTCACCCGGACTGGCCTAAGTCGAGGGTCGTACAATATTTCATGCAAATGGGGGAGAGCAGAAGTACTATTTATAATATTTTGTCATCCTATTCCTTACGAAAAACAACTTCTAAAAAATCTAGCTCGGGGAAGGTAAGCACTTTAAGTAGTTCTTCGAAGAGGAGTCAATTAAAGAAAATGACGGCCGGTCGTGTGGCAAAATCATACAGAGAACTGGGAAATAAATATGGCTGTGACGGGAAAACTGTGAAAAAGCACCTAAATAACATGGGCATTGTTAAACGATCAAGAAAAGTCAAACCGAGCGTCTCCGAAAAGCAAAAACTATCTCAAAAGAAAATACTTAAAACTTTGGTTAAAAATATATTCTACGCAAAAAACGACACAGAGTGCGTTATGGATGATGAATACTATTTCTTCCTAGATGGGAATTAATGGCAGGGTAACTTTTATTTTGAAAAGGCTAATGACCGGACCGAAGAATCTGTGAAATATGTAGAACACACGAAGTTTCCAAAAAAAGTTCTACCATAGGTATAGGTAGCAATAAGCCCTCGTGGTATGTCCAAGCCGGTGTTTTTGAATCTAGTTTGGCGGTTACTGCTGACCGGTACATTGAGCGATGTTTGCCAGTTGTGCGTCATTTTATACAGTCAAATCATAGAGGAGCTAATGTAGTGTTTTGGCCAGATTTAGCATCTGTCATTATTAAAAAAAGCTACGAAGGAAATGGATGAGCTAGAAATCCCGTACGTAGCGAAAGAATCAAACCCGCCTAACGTACCCCAACTACGGCCAATTGAAGATTTTTGGGCCAATGTGAAAAGACATGTGTACGCAAATAATTTTCGACCCATAACTATAGAAAGTTTAAAAAAGAATTTTAAATCGGAGTTGAATAAAATGCCAACATCCACGTATACGGCGGCCATGAAGAAAGCGCCAAAAAAATTCCAGCCCGGATGGGACCAAATTTCTTTTTACATTAAATTTTATTTATTTTGTGTTAATATGAGTACAAATAAATATATATTTAGTTAAACTAATTTAATTAAATAGCGTATTGAACTTTGTCCAAATTTCATTCCGCATACGTTATCGTAGCATGTAAGGTATTCATAAATATCTGAACACGACTCTTATTGACTGGGCGTTACAGTACATGTTCACATATTTATGAACGCCTTATATGCTGCGATATATTTGATGGCGACTGTACCTACTGGCTAGTCATTTCATTGAATTCTCCCAATATTAATAATTATAAAAACGGTTGAAACTCACGTAAAAATGTTCACATGTCGATCCGTTTCTGACAATTTTTACGTTAGTTCAAACCGTTTTTATAATTATTAAAGATGTCTCACAATATGTAGTTTTTTAATATTTCTGCCAATATGACTTTTTAATTATAAAGAACATGATGTATTACTACTATTATCGTCATATATTATTTATAAAGTGGATTTATCCACTATGTTATATATACTGACGGTCGAAAAAGTCGTTTAAACTCAACATACAACAAAATCCAACCTGATAACTAGTTACATCCTTTGGCTCAATTGGGAGAGCACTCGCCCCGGCTTGGCAAGAGATATCGGTTCAAGTCCGGTAAAGTAATTTGTTATTTTTATTGTATCTGCTAATAGTTTGTAGTAGTCATAGTCGTGGTATGCATAGATGCACGTCTCTCCTTCCTGCCTTTGTTCGGGTCACTCGGCGCGCCTTGTAGTCAGCCGCAAACGTCGCCACGCCCCACTGCGTCGCATTTGACACACACAACCAATAGAATATAGTGCTTAGGCGGCTTTTGCGAAGATCAAATGAGAGCACCATCTGTAAGTACCATCTTATTATGTGGTGTCGGTATGATGAAAAGCGGACATAATTATGTATTGAGGGATCGAGATATTTATATCTCTTATCTTATGGGACGTTTGGACGACGACGCGTTTGGCTCGGTTTGTAGACACCTTCTTACTGAGTCGGCGGTCCCGGGTTCGAATCCCGGCCGGGGCAAATATTGGTGCAAAATATTTGTTCTTGGGTCATGGATGTTATCTATATATGTATTTATATATTATGTATATCGTCGTCTAGTACCCATAGTACAAGCTTTGCTTAGTTTGGGACTAGGTCGATTTGTGTATGATTGTCCCTTAATATTTATTTATATTTATTTATTTAAGTAAAACTACAAAGGCATTTCGTTGATTATATTATAATGCTGCGAATTCCCCAGAATCGTACTGTTTCACACCGAATCAAAATAGCAAGTGCAGCAGAAAGGCATGCTCTAAATACCAAATCCGTGGAATGTGCAAAGAATTCCAGTCATATTATTATTTTTTCATGAAAATTTTTGTTTTTGCGAGTGTCCCAAAAAATTAGACCTGCCTGTCATCTATTTGTCTTTGTTGACCTACTTTCGCCGCACTTTGGAATATTTAACCCAACCCAACTGACATTCTTAATGATTTATAATGATTCCCTGGCGTTTTTCGTGACTTATGGCTGCCAAAATTTTGTTTAGATCATTAAAAAGAAATAATCGTTCGTTTTTTATTTGTCCCGTTTGACTCCCACGGAACTGCTGAAGGCATATTTTTAAAAGTGAATCAAGGGAATCAAGAATCAAGAGCCACAAGCGCATTGCAGTGCTACATCATGTAACATATAAAAACAAAAACCGGCCAATTTCGAGTCGGACTCGCGCACCGAGGGTTCCGTACAAACACTTCCCATCTTAACTGGCCGGGCTAAGTTTGCACCCGGTATGTATGGCGCCGCATTCCAATGAGGTGCAAAGTTAACGGCGGTTGCGTTCACGTTAATTGTTTCTCTTTTTAGTATTGGTTGTTATAGCGGCAACAGAAATACACCATCTGTGAGAATTTCAATTGTGTAGCTATCACGGTTTATGAGATTCAGCCTGGTGACAGACACAGACAGACACAGTGGACAGCGAAGTCTTAGTCATTAGGGTCCCGTTTTTTACCCTTTGGGTACGGAACCTTAAAAAACGTTAATTTCTTCAACTTCATTTACAATGATGTAAAAAAACACAACACACTTTATACCTTCACCACTGTCGAATTAAATGTTCTTTTAATTAGATTGTTCTAGGATCTGTAGATAGGCGTCTAACTTCTTGCAATATGTTTAGAAGGTTCGAAACATTTCTTAAATAACATTATAGATTTAGATGAACGTTATTTTATTTATATTACCACTTAGCAACTACCCAATCTCTTGGCTTGTTCTGTATCTCGCCGTTTCACGCTTTCTCTGCCATTCGATACATTCGTTTCTGCAAATCGTAAAACACAAACGATAAAAAACAAAGCATAAGCTCGGGTAACATTAACAATCGCAGTATTTTCCCTACTTTAAATCCTAACGACCACACGCGGTGATTAAACCCACATCTGCTCGATACCCATTGATGTCGTAGAATTCAGCAATTGGCAAACCAACAACAATTCAAGAAACAAAACAACTTAACGAAATCGATTCGACTTTGAAATTAGCTCGACAAAGTCTTGTAGACATATCAGAATGGAAAGTAAAAACATTTCCAGCATCCATGACGGATTCTTGTTATTCGGCGTGAGTTGCCGATTTGATGGGGTTCCCAGATAAAAAATAAAAAGTCCGGAATAAACCTGACTTGTTTTTAAAAATACTGTTACATGATTTTGTTATTTTTTTGAAACTATACAAAAATATTTGTGCTTATTTATGCAATTCACTTTTTTATTTTTTTTATTTCTATTTTTTTTATCTTATTTATTTAATCTTTATTGCACAAAATGAAAAACAAATCGTACAAAAGGCGAGCTCAGTGCCATTGGGTATTCTCTACCGTTCTTGGCTTTCTATTATATTCTTGGGTTTGATGTCGCCATGATTTGCAGACTAGCGTCAACACGCATAGCCGATCTTTTCACAAATTGCTAATATCCCAGGACTTGTCCTGAATCCATGACAAATCCTGAGATATGGTAACCCTTCGCTGATCGAGACCACCCTGGGCGTCGATTGGTGACGCTTCGCCATCTGGATCGCCCAATCGGATGTCGCCATGATTTGCGGATTCGCGTCAACACGTATCTCCGCCGGCCTTGCCACAAATTCCGGGACAGTTACTGTCGTCTATGACCGCTCGATCTGTTTTCAACTGACTCGGTACCGTTCCTTTGAAATTAACTCACTTTTGATGTAAGCGATCGTTTCTTAACCGACTTTAAAAATTAGGTGCTCAGTTTGACGGGTTATGTATACATTTGTATGTTCCTCGATGCCTCGGAAGATGGCGGGAAGAGATACTTTTTTGATAGTCTTACGGTCATCAGAGGCAGATAAGTATACCTAATGACCTGTCCACTCCTGCTTGTACTGATACCACCAGTATTCACTAGACCATATTATTTTTAATAATAAAAATACATGTCTCTCGTGTTAAGCGAAGCAAAACGTATAGTTATTATCCATTGCTAGCACACTTGCATTTATTGTACGAGTGGTTCTATACCGTTGTCCATTCTCAATTCCGTTGACCGGCCTATTGCGAATCTCTCGCATTCCTCGCTAAAAGACACCCCACTGTACACACTAGCGTATTTTAAGCGTCGACCTATTGCCAGCGCCCGCGTTGCGGCGACAACGTTCGCGCAGCGTCAACGCGACGTCTCTAACACGTCTATCCAGCGTCTTGTAAGCGCCCGCACTGCGTCTCTGCCCTACAGGGCTAGCATATCTTGACAGGACTTAGTTTGACGCGCGATTCAGCATCACCTGTCTAGCCCGCAGGATATTGAAAAGAATGTGCTGTGCAGTTATGCTAGATATAGGACGCTGGTAAGACACCGACGTTCGAAAGACATTACTGGCTCCACACACTACGGCTTCTTGTGGCCGCCACAGTACCTACACTTTGTCTCTTTTCAACGCTCGAAGTGAGAAAAAGAGAGAAGTACTGTCGCGGCCACAAGTCTCTTTTCAACGCTCGAAGTGAGAAAAAGAGAGAAGTACTGTCGCGGCCACAAAAAGCCGTAGTGTGCGCCGGCTCAGAGACGTTGCATCGATGCTGCGCGAACGTAGCGTTGCCGCTGCGCGGACGCTATCAGAAGACGCTAGTGTGAGGTCTTTCTAGCAGGGAATCGACGCGTACGCAATGCATTCGTCTTGCCGTTGTTACGTCTATGCGGAACGGGCCAAACAACGAGCACGATAAATAAACGTGCTACAGTGTGATAAGTATTTTTTCACCACTCGCAGTGCTATGCTTGGGTTGCTTACTCATAATTTAACAGCTCGACTCATTATCAATTCACGTAAATACACGCAATCGAATGGGTTTTATCACTTTTTACCCGGGTGCGTGACAGCAAAGACCGGGTAATGTCTTTATGCGTATCTCTTAGTGAAATAAGTATTACTTACTAGCGACCCGCCCCGGCTTCGAACGGTTGCAATGCTGATAAATTATGCATGTATTATACAAGTAGACCTTCCTCTTGAATCACTCTATCTATTTAAAAAAACGCATCAAAATCCGTTGCGTAGTTTTAAAGATCTAAGCATAGGGACAAACAGACAGACAGACAGCAGTAAGCGAATATGTTTTATACTATGTACTGATTAACAAGAAACTGCAAAGATGTTCCACATGTGAATTAATTACTACAATCAATCCAAAGGCCTTTAAGTCTTTTACAGACTATGTAAGTAGTTTCATGTCGCAAAACAACGTTTTTCGTGGCTTACGGCTTACAACAGGCTTGACAGGTGTAAGAACCTGTGCTTGCCTGGCTTTCGGCACGTTTGGTTGCGATGCGAGTGTTCTGAACATAACCTCGGGGTTTTCGGTGCACGGATTATTTGCCGCCTACACTGTCGGCCTAGTCACAGATTAATATAATTGCCTAGTGTTAAATCATTCGTGCACCAAAAACCCCGGGTCATGGTTCCGAACCAGGCGTAAACCAAGATCCTTACACCCATCCAACACCAGTTTCCGCCATTTGTCCCCATCTACTGCACCCTCTTCTCAGTTGTGGAAACGGATGTCAAATTACTACAATGGTACAAATAAATTCAAACAGAAATTATATTCGTATACAATTTGCGTGTGATTCTGAATTTGAGTCCCCTTCGCTTTATCGTAGCTATTTCTCGTTTATCCATGACTACAGGCGATTAACTCATTGCGTTGAGCTGTGTTTTAATTGGTATACATAGCCCCATATTATGAGTTAATATTTTTATTCAGATTGAAAGTATATTTTCCCATTTTAATTAAAGATTTTACTGTTCATTTATAATCATAATATTCATTATTACGCATTGCGGATTTATATGTGCGATGAAATATACATTATACAATTATTCATTAAATAAATAGTAAGGGACAATCTTACACAAATCGAACTAGTCCTAAACTAAGCAACGCTTGTACTATGGATACTAGAAGATGATATTCATAATATATAAATACATTTAATGTATTCTCGTAAGTACTTTCAAATTATGCACAAATTACATGTACAATAATAACTCTTGCCAATTGTTAGGCGTGCTGTAATGATAATAAACATTATTGTTTGTATATGTAGATATTGTATACCATTATAACATGTTTAGCATTCACGATTAGAATCAGAGGCAGGCCGAAGAGACGATAGACAGATCATACTAAGAATGACCTCAGTTCTGGCGATCTATACTTAATGATGTATTAGATAGGGAAAAGTGGAAGAAGGCAAATAATAATGAAAACTTAGATAGATAGATAGACTTCACTGGGATTGGGAATAATATTTGCTCACAAGATAGAAATATGCTATTATAACAATTTAAAAAAGTTCCTATTGGTTTATAATTAGAAACTAATGAACCACGCCAAAAATCGGGCTGGGTTTTTTTTTATAACGTAAAACCCGCCTGAACAGAGTCCAACCATCTAAGCATGACATGAGTGTAATTACTAATTACAATTCAAGGAAGTTTATGTAATATGTTTATGCGAAGCAAGAAACCCTATACTTTTTCCATCCTCGCGGAACAGTTAACCAACAAATTACGGATATACATATAAATTAGACATAATATTAAAAGCGTCAATTAGCACTAGAAATTGTTCATGCTCGGTTAGTAAATCAATTAACTAGGTAATGAATACTGCCTTAAAACACTCCTTCCTTAATCCCTATAGGATGTCATAACCCAGCTATTAAAGCCCCACCATAGTTAATGAAATCGTAGTCACTAGCCATTAAATTGCTAATATGAGAGACATCACGAGTTTTTATTATTCTCGGTAATACGAGGTTCGCATTTGACCTGATATAGCATTTCTACATACTCAAAGTTTGGTATGTAAATGGGTAAGGCCGCCAAAAAAGGAATATTTCGCCAGTAAAAAATGTGCTGTTAGTTTAAAAAATATATGCTTCAAATTATTTATTGCCAATGTTTCTTTTGGGAAAAGCAACATCTGTTTTATTTGTTTCAAGATAGAGGAATACGTTAAATCGCCTGTCAATATTTTTTTTTGTATTTTAATAATGTGTGATCACAACGTCCCCAATACAAAAAAAAGTGTGCAAAATTATCTCCTGCCTATTTACAATGTTTTTTTTTGTGTTTTGTATTATTCATCGGGCATTTCAATAAGCTTTCCATATGTTACTTAATCATGGAAGAGTTTGACTACCTTAGCAACGAAATGGCACGTTAAAATAATGCTTATTTCATTAAAAAACATTATGTAATCGTATTGTACGCTATTATGTAACACTTTTTATGTAACCATAATTATAATTAAAACTTGGCAATTATATAGAAGAATCCATATTTATTTAATAACAACAATATTTTTTAGTTAGTCTATGCACCGCCACTATTTTGTCGGCCATATTAAGTCGTGCGTCGCCTATTCAAAGGGAACGGTCGTGTTTGCGGACTTTTCAAAAACACATTGTTTGGTGATTTTAAAGGTAATTGTGCATTTTATTGTTCAAAGGTGAAATTACATAGTAATATTAATGTTAGATTAGTGCTAAGAGGCTGTGTGCGTGGTTTTTCCTTCGTTCCAGTGTCATGTAATTGGGATTTTAATGTCGAAATAGAGCGCTTGTATGTGACTTTTATGTAACGTATGTAACGATATGAATCGGTTTTCTATGTAACGTTACATAAAAGTGGTATAAAGGCCAGTTCACTATTGTATTACAAATTGACATTAAACAACAAGAGTTAAACTTAATAATATAAAAAAATTAACAATTTCGAAATGAACAATTTCGTTTCATTGTAGATTTGCCTTTTCATAACTTTTCTGATACTTATTATATGTAACTCCGTTACATACACTTTTATGTTACTTTTATGTGGCATTAAGGCCAATTTTACGACCTTGCCCAAATCAATCCTGAGATCCAGGAAAGACTTACGCGACATCTATTGGAATATCGATAAGAAAAGATTAAGCTGTTTTTTAGGGTTCCGTACCCAAAGATTAAAAACGGGACCCTATTATTACTTCTTAGTACCACCACTGTCCGTCCGTCCGTCCGTCCATGTGTCATCAGGCTGTACCTCATTTGTATCCGGGGCCATACTTATGTACCAGGTGTAAATTAACCTGGTCAATTTAGGTGGGATAAGTATTTGTACGTACCCTCGGTGCGCGAGTCAGACTCGCAAAAGGCCTGTTTTTTCTTCACCGTTCATTTCTTGTATGTTGAGAAATAAGTCCTCAGTTGATATAAACTGCCACACATGGCTTCAAAGTCAACGCTAAACATTCGCAGCCTAGCGTCATCGATAGAATCTAGACTAATCAATTATACAACATCAGGGCGCCAGACTGGATGTGCATTGGAAATGTATCTCCGTGCCGAATGCGAGATTTTTAGGTCACACTCAGTCGGAATCGCAACGAGATTACCCCTGGTACCGGCGAGATTGTCTACATTTACAATTACTTAACTCTGTATTGAGCTTTGGCCCAGTGGTACACTGCCCGACTTGCGAAATGGAGGTTCAGAGGAATCTAATCTGTATTAGTGCGAAATAATGGAGTGTAGGGATTTGATTTCGAAGTATATTACAGTAAGTAGCCATTCGTAGATTCTTTCCTTCTTTGTATAATTATTATAATTGTGAAAGTGTATTTGTTATATGTGTTTGCGCCAGACACAAATTGAATTTATCCCGGGCCCATGTAAGAACAAATTACCAAAGCAATCTTGCCTAGCGCGAAACAATGAACGCGGTACGCGTCCTATGTACTTAAACCTAACTTAAGCTATGTTGCTAACCTGGAGTTCAACCGAATATCTTCCCGGCTGCAAGGTTGTGTTTCTGTTTTGTGTAAAGTGTATGTATGTTTACTTGCACCAATAAACGACGTCCCGGTCTGCGCCGCCGCCGCCCCGATCTCGTCAGCAAACACGCCAAACACAGTTCACACTGTAGTAGTCCTTATATCACTCTAAATAACAATCCTTGGGGCGCCCGAAGCAGCCCACCGTACAAGGAATTGTGCCGTATCTCAACACTTTCCGTTAAAGCGTAAAACTTCCAAAATATCTCCCAAACCACGGAGGTTATAATGTTCAAGAGCCGTTACGATAGTACCAATATTACCAATGGCGCCGGCTCGCGTCCGCTGGCGACCGCGCGCGCGCTCGCAGCGCCGTGACAGAAAAATGAACTAACTGATTGTGTGGCCAGTGGGCAAAAACCTATCGATTCTCAACAACCACCCGCCCCGGACCGACCCGTCGTCGGTCCGCTCAAACTCCCGGTAGTCGGGATAGCGTTGAAACCGCCCGTCTAAGGATCGAGTCCCTCACTTGTACATCTGCGATCCGTGGAGACCCATCCTTGCCCGCTATCAAGTTAACGATGCGCCCCCGTCGCCAACACAACGGTGATAGGTTAGCATCCTTAACCAGTACGAGGTCTCCAACGCACGGTGGGGTCGTCCTGTCCGTCCACTTAACGCGTTGCTGAAGAATGTGCAAATACTCAAGCGACCATCGCTTCCAAAAATTTTGAGTCATTTGCTGCAACATCTGATACCGTGACAACCTATACAACTTAACATCCGTATACGGATACTCCGGCAAGGCGTTAAGTGGTTGGCCAATCAAAAAATGACCTGGGGTAATGGCCTCCAGGTCATTCGGGTCAGCGCTCAACGGACACAAGGGGTGCGAATTTAAAACTGCCTCAATTTTGCAGAACACCGTTGACAATTCCTCAAAGGAGAGGATCGTTGAGCCGATGACCCGATACAAATGAGTCTTGGCAGACTTAACCACTGCCTCAAATATTCCACCCCAGTGGGGGCATCCAGGTGGACTGAAATACCACGAAATGCCCCGACTGGCGATGGCCGTGCCGATCTCTCGCTCATTTTGACTTAAAAATAATACAATTTCCTTTAGACAACGATCGGCGCCCTTGAAGTTGGTACCACAATCCGACCGGATCAAGGCCGGTATCCCTCGTCGAGAAACGAATCGGTCCAGCGCTGCCAAAAAGGCCTCCGTAGAGAGATCAGCTACCATTTCCAAATGAACGGCCTTGGTCGCCAGACACACGAAGACGCACAAATATGCCTTAACCGACTTCGCGTTGCGAAGGCGTGATGTCTTGACCATGAAAGGCCCCGCGAAGTCTGTCCCCACACCAGCAAACGGCCGAGCTTCCGTAACTCGGTCGGGCGGGAGATCTCCCATTTGTGGCTGCATTGTGGCTGCCTTGAGCCGGTAACAAGGCAAGCAACGAAACACAACGCTCCGTATCACTCTCCGTGCCGACAAAATCCAGAACTCCCGCTGCAAAATGCCCAGCAGTGTGTTGCAGCCTGCATGTGAATTCCTGATGTGACGGTCCCAAACCAACAGCTCCACCAGAGCTCCCTTCTTGGGAAGAATTAAAGGATGCCGCGCTGAATAGGGCAATTCGGAATTCCGTAGTCGGCCTCCCACCCGGAGCATTCCGTGCTCATCAATAAACGGGTTGAGGCGGACAAGGCTCTTCTTCATTCTGCCCACGCCAGTCCGCAAGATCCTAAGTTCATCCTGGAACTCATTCCCCTGAATGACCCCCACCCAACGTGAGAGAGCCCTTTGCTGCTCCTCAGGTCCCATTACAGGTGACAGGTTGCGCTGTGCCGCAGGGCTTCGACAATTATGGAAAAACCGCATTATCCATCCCGTGACTCGAAGTAGCTTCCCTAGTGAGCTATACCGTTCCAAAAGAGTGTGGTCCACTGCCACAGACTCCACTGTAGTCACATTGACTCTCAGACCCTGGTCAGGGGGTAGTGGCTGGCGTCCGCAGTCATTGAAAGGCCACTCCGTATGTGGCCGCTCCAGCCATTGAGGCCCCCACCAGAGAGAATGCTCAACCAGAGCAGGCGCCGGGCAGCCGCGACTCGAGCAGTCTGCCGGGTTAACTTCACCTGGAACATGTCTCCAGACCAGAGGAGTCTCCGAGTTATTTATCTGTGACACTCGGTTGGCCACAAATACCTCAAGCGTATGGACCGAAGCCTGCAGCCAGCACAACACGATCTGGCTGTCCGTCCATGCGTAAACCGTGTCATTCAGATCCACCGTGCCACGCAAGTTCTGCGCCACATGGTTCAGGAGACGGGTCAGGAGCGCGGCACCCGCCAATTCCATCTTCGGAATCGTCCACCGGGTCCGAACAGGCGCAACCTTGCTCTTGGCCATGACCAAGCGTACAACGCCCTCGCCAGAAGTCTCACCTGTTCTCAGGTAGACCGCGGCCGCGTACCCTTTCTCAGAAGCATCGCAGAACCCATGCAGGGTCACCCTGGCTCCCGCCTGAGGGAGCAGTTTGCGCGGGATCTCAATTTCTTTAATTTGCGGCAATGTGGTCACGAATGCCGTCCACTCGTGCAGCAGCTCGTCCGTGAGCTGCTCATCCCAGCCTAGTTGGGCCAACCAAAGCTTCTGCATGAAGAACTTTGCCATGAACGTGACCGGAGAGATCCAACCATTTGGGTCGAACGTTCGTGCGATAGTCGAAAGGACTGATCGCTTGGTCCAGGTCTTCGACAGCAATTCGGCCTCGCAATTGTATGTGAAGACATCCTGAGTCGGTCGGTACTGGACCCCCAAAATTGCCAACGCATGAGGATTATCCGAGTCCTCAAACAAATGCGGGTCTTGTTGGTGCTCAGCTGGTAGTCCTGCCAGCACCTCTGGGCAGTTTGACAGCCACTTCCTGAGTTCATAGCCACCGGAGGCCATGAGCGCCACCAATTCATCCCTTAGGATGAGCGCTTGCTCAATGCTGTCCGTGCCCGTACAAATGTCATCCACGTAGACATCCCGGTCGATGACTGCAGCTGCGCGAGGGAAGCGCAGCCGTTCCTGGTCAGCCAGCTCTCGTAGCGTCCGCATCGCTACATACGGGCTGGGCTTTAATCCGTACGTGTTCGTGTTCAGCTCATACGTGATCATCGGTTCTTCTGGGCTCTCACGCCACAATATCAGCTGGAACCGACGGTCATCCGCATGGATCTCCGTTTGGCGAAACATCATCCTCACATCCGTAACGAAGACAACTTGATGTCTCCTGAAGTCCGTTAGAATGTCTGCAATGTCTCTGGTCAACTTAGGACCAGCGTGCAGGCATTGATTCAGAGACACCCCGTTAGATGTCGCCGCGCTCCCGTCGAACACGACCCTGATCTTGGAGTCAGGTGTCTTCAGGACTGCATGATGAGGCAATACGTAGTGCTCCTCACGACGCCAGTCTACCCTGGATACCGACATGTGACCCAAAGCCAAATATTCACGCATGAACTCAACATACTTTCGCCGAAAGTTGGAGTCCCGTTTCATGCGCCTTTCCATGGCCATCATCCGTTTCTCAGCCAGGCCCCTGGAGCTCCCCAGCGGAGGTCGCGTCGATAGAAACGGCAGCCGTGTCATAAATCTGCCCGAAGGGAGGCGCACCGTGTTGCACTGATAAAATGTCTCGCACTCCTCGTCCAGTGGGCTTGTCCTGGGAGCTGTGGGTGGCTCTTCTGTTGCCCAGAACCTTTGCAGGACCTCCGATAACACGCTGCCGTAGTATATGTTGCTATAATCCGTTGCGTCCTGTGGTCCCCGTACTGGGCCCAATAATGCGTACCCCCCTGCGGTACACACGGCCACCAACCCGTTTGGTTGCAGCTCCCGCTTACCGCTCCGCAGCAGCTTCCCGAGGACGTCAGTTCCAAGTAAGACGTCCACCCGTCCGGGAATTGCGAAGTGAGGGTCGGCCAACTCCAATCCCTTGGCCAGCTTCGTTACCGCCGGCGGTAACCGTACCGAAGGAAGAACCCCGACCACGTCATCTAAAACAATAGCCGTGGCCTTCACCCGCGTGATCGATGCCGAGTCACCCATCTCAAACAGGAGGTCCGTCTGACCCCTGATTTGAGGCACCGGATTGCCACCTATACCTATTGCGCCATCCCGTGATGGCTCCAACCTGAGGCCCAGCCTGGCCACTAAGCGGCTGGACACGATACAACCTTGTGCCCCCGAATCCAGGAATGACCTCACTGGCACTGGCCGTCCATCCGTACCCCTGACGGTAATCTTAGCCGTCGGTAATAACACCGTCACTGGTGGGGTGGGCACGACGGATGAACAGACTGCTAATTGCTAGCAGGGGGCACCTCCCTCCCCTTCTGCTGGAGGGGGAGAGGGCCCCTGGCCCAGGTATGGGTCCCACCCCGGGTAGTACACCCCTCGACCCATCGGTGCCATGCGCGCCGGCTGGTAATAGCCCATCGGCATCCGTCCCATCTGCGGCGGACGCGCCATCAAGCGTGGGCGCTCTGCGAGGGGTGGGGAGAAGCGACTACTCGGGGGCGGCAACCTGCCCCCCAGCGCGGCCGAGTAAGTCGCGTAACCCGACTCCCCATGGGTCATCTCCGGGCACCCGCCCGAATCTCGGCGCCGATCCCCCCCCCGCGGAGGAGACTGCGGCATCCGGCGGTACTCCGGAGTCCTCGATGACTCCCCTCCCCGAGGAGGGAGCGACCGCTGGTCTCTGGGTGACCCCCCTCTCCGAGGAGGGAGCGACCGCTGGTCTCTGGGTGACCCCCCTCCCCGGTGGGGGGGCGACCGTCCGCCCAAGGCTGGCTTAGGAGAGGGAGGATGGCCTCCCGATGAGGCCCCGTACCGCTCCCCACTCTCAGCCAGGCAGAGAAGTTCATGATGGGCTCCTCCACATACTCGGCAGTTGGTGGTCTTACTGCATTCACGCACATAGTGTGCGCCTAGGCAGCGGAAGCACAAGTTTCGCTGCTTGACCACCCCCCTGCGCCTCTGCACCCGCTGTGCTCCAAAATCCGCGCACGCGATGATCGCGTGTCCCCCCTTCCGGCAGAAGGGGCACACTTCCGATTGAAGGGCGTTGTACCGCTGTCCTCCCCGACGGGGCTCCACCGGTTTGGGCCCAACCGTACGCCGGGGTGACGTGGGGGGTTGCGGCGTGGTTGCCCCTTGGCAATCCGCCCGCCTGCACTCACCCTCCAGGAACGCCCTCAATTCGTCAAATGTTGGGAGGTGACTCGATGAATCACCCCCATGTGACTGCTCAAACCGCGCCACCACCTCGCTAGGTAACTTGCGCAAAACCCGGTTCACAACAATGTACTTGTTGTCCCCTAGTGACAACTTGAGTCGCTCCAGCGTATTCACCGCCACCGTGACGGGATTAAGGATTTTCGACCGTATTTCGTGTACATTAGTGACCTTCGATATACTAAATATTTTTTCGATGAGCCCATCAATAATTAATCGCCGATTATCATATCGGTCAATTAATAGGCCCCATGCCGTCTCGTAACTGGAATCCGTAATCTCCAAATGAGTCAAAATATCGTGAGGCTCACCGCGTAATCTCCCCATCAACTGCGCCATTTTATACGCGGGGGTCAAATCCGTGCGCGAGTGCACCACGCTGTTAAAAATGTCGCGAAACCTCGGCCAGTCGGCATATTCACCACCAAATTCCGGGACATTCACTGGTGGCAACGGCGCCATTAGTGCCACACCACTGGGTGCACGCCTTACCCCAACATCCCCTTTTCGGGCGCGCTCAATATCCGCTGCCGCTTGGATGATACTCATCACCATATCACCGCACTGGTCTACATTGCGTTGCACCACTTCAACAGCCTGGGTCCGACTTTCCCCGGTCTCCTCTTCGTCAATACGGGCCAAATATTCGGCATGCAATTTCAATACCGCGTCATACCTTTCATCTACCTGTCGCGCGCGTGACAATAATGCGTCCTCGCGATCCGTACGACCAATTAACGTAACGACTAATGAAAACCATCTTAATTCCGATTCGACCCTTGACGCGACCGTTTTAACTACTGATGGAGCCATGGTACCAACCTCGATAACGCGGATCAATAAAATAAATTTTTAAAATAAATTAATAAATTTGGGTGAATAATTTTGTCCGTGGAACCCCGATTTTCGACAATAACAATCCGTTTTTATTTTTCGTACCAAACGCGACAACTTCAAAGTTATTCACCCAACACCAATATATTACGCAACGGCAAACAACACTAAATTTATTTTAAATTAAATGTATTTTGAGTGAATAATAGTTCAGCGGAACCCCAATTATTAATTACTTATTAATACGTTTCTCCGTATCGAAACGCAACTATATTTACTTTATTCACTCAACTAACATTTCAATTGAAAGTAATAACTAATATTCTTATAATTTAGTTAGTCTTAATTACGCAAATGCAACTTAACGTTAATAGATTGGAATGCGAACCAAGCGCAATCCACCCTCAAATTTCAATTATGACTTTGATGCTAACTAAATTACTTATCCGAACGTAAATGAAACAAATATCTTTTCTGTGGATATGAACCACGCTTTTGCTACCAAAATTTGTTTGCGCCAGACACAAATTGAATTTATCCCGGGCCCATGTAAGAACAAATTACCAAAGCAATCTTGCCTAGCGCGAAACAATGGAACGCGATACGCGTCCTATGTACTTAAACCTAACTTAAGCTATGTTGCTAACCTGGAGTTCAACCGAATATCTTCCCGGCTGCAAGGTTGTGTTTCTGTTTTGTGTAAAGTGTATGTATGTTTACTTGCACCAATAAACGACGTCCCGGTCTGCGCCGCCGCCGCCCCGATCTCGTCAGCAAACACGCCAAACACAGTTCACACTGTAGTAGTCCTTATATCACTCTAAATAACAATCCTTGGGGCGCCCGAAGCAGCCCACCGTACAAGGAATTGTGCCGTATCTCAACACTTTCCGTTAAAGCGTAAAACTTCCAAAATATCTCCCAAACCACGGAGGTTATAATGTTCAAGAGCCGTTACGATAGTACCAATATTACCAATGGCGCCGGCTCGCGTCCGCTGGCGACCGCGCGCGCGCTCGCAGCGCCGTGACAGAAAAATGAACTAACTGATTGTGTGGCCAGTGGGCAAAAACCTATCGATTCTCAACAATATGTGTGTGGTTTTTGTCACGCTTCAAGGAATCCACGTGAGATTTTGCATTTCAATGATATGCCGGCAAGTGATTAGTGGTTTTATTTATATTATTTTTCATCACACTTGCTCGTAAACAAGAGTTTACATGCTAAAAAAGCGGGCGATAAGTCGTAAATTACGCCCTAGGGCGGTAAGTAATTTTGGTATTGACTACTACTACTTTTATTTTGTTTCCTCCAAAGTGTGATGAAAAACGTCGTACGTGACTCTGGTGGTAAAAGAATTTCAAACTCGTGTCATTAAAGCCCTCGCCTTCGGCTTCGGGCTTCTAATAGACACTCGTTTGTAATTCCTCGTTTACCACCCTTGTTACGTAATGTACTATTACAGAAAATACACGGTCGGCGGTAACCCTCGCCAAAAGAATAGTAAATAATTCCGATTGAATGAGCCAAACCAGTGAAGTGCGTCTCAGCTCAGACCAAAAGCGTAAAAGGACAAGTTGTAGTTTTACAACGCTGACGACCTTCGATTAATAAATTAGCAAATTCAAATCGATTACTATAAGAATTACCTCAGTTATGTCACGCCGGCCACATTGAATTTGTAGTTACAAAAGTTGAAAGTAGTAATCAGGACAGATCTTGAAAATACCATAGAGAAGTTTATAAACAAAAATGATTAAAGTGGGAGTAGAGTAAACTAAGATCTCTTCAACGATGCAATAGTTACGGCCAATGATAATAAATTTATTTGTATAACAACAGCTCGCAGTAAAGATGGTAATGAATAAAAGTCACTTAAACGATTTATGTTAGTGGATGGTAGAGATGTTGAATTGGTTGATAGGGGAAATAAAGAAGGCTAATAAAGTCTCTATTATCTTATCACTCTCGGGTTTATGTAGGCTATTAATGTAAAGTTCTAATTTTAGTTACACAAGTTCACACACACACAGGCAGACATTTCTCATCTGAAGATACTTTTCGGGATTCATGAAATTAATTCAAACTCATTTTATTGCCATCAGGAAAAGCATGATCAATATTTTACATACAATGAACCTAAATTACTTAAATTGTAATAAAATAAAGTCAATAACTCAAAAACTGGAGAGTAGTATCAGTAAAAGATGCTAAAATATCTTGAAGAGGATACGAAAATACATATAAAACACATTTTGAACCTGCGAAGTTTGAGGGACATCTTGATAAAGAAAGTCGCATCGCAACGATCAAACAAGTGCATTCAGTATCTTACATATTTAGCGATCGTACAAAAAACTGCATCGGCGGGCGCGCAGCGTGCCGGGTATTTTTAGCCCGCCACGAATAGCCGATGTGTGTCGTTGCTGATGCATTTCTATCATACTTTTTTGGGTCCCCGTGGACCGCGATGAGTGAAGAATTTCGACAAAATGTAGCCTGATTTATTGTACGGCGATGCAATTCGTTTTGTGGCTTTAGACATTTCCGTTTATGGTCACGGGGTTTTGTTTTCTTTCTTTGATTTTAGTTGACTTATCAAGGTTAATTCAAATTTCATCCGGAACAATAGGGAACAATGCTCTGTTTAATATCTCGCTTTGTCCTATTGTGTGTTTATATTAAACGTATATTGAATATCCATTTATATTACAGTTTCTAATGATTCTTGAAAAATCCAAAAGCGATCTTAAGAAATGTATACCGACCGAAAATATCGTGCACCAAAACATAAAAGGTGTTCCATGTCCCAAAAGTAATTTGCATAGGTTGCTGCACTTTTTCAAAGTCCAAAACTTCGTGCTGGAGAATATAACCCCGGATATTTCGTCTAAGTTTCCGATAAGCCCCAAATTTCACTTTTCCCTAAGGGATTTGCACCATCTGTCTTTCTCCCTTATAAACGGATTGTGGCTTTTTTGTCGAAATAGACTATTCATCATTGCCAGATCTTTCCTCCGATACGGCTTTGTTTACCTTACCAAGAACATTGCAACTCTGAGCGTTCATGGAAATATTTGAAATATTTCTTTCGTCTCGAGTTTTTTACCAATTTCGGTAATTTAAAGTGGGAAAGCCGCCGGCATTCTTGCGGCGTTCGGAACGGGACCCTTGTGATTTATATAAGCAAGAGCGATTGGAATTTTGAGTAACGCCTGCTCCGACCGCACTGTCGCCGTCGACAGTTAGCCAGCCACAATTATTGGTGTGGGTTCTTTAGTGGGTGCTTGTGCTTATTGCTTCGACTACAGTGTTAACATGAAACGGGACTTGATCACATGATACGTGTTTTGTTTTCTTAAAACCAATTTTAAAACCGCAACGGACACTTGTAAACGAATGAGGTATCCAAAAATGATCTGGACTATCGTTCTCGGACGTCGCTTGTGTGGAATTGTGAATCTTTAGGCGGAACAAAAAAGTGTATAAAAAACGAAACGTGAGGAGACTAAAGCACATTTAGGTGCAGTAGTTGTCAAAAGATTGCGTTCAATTGTTATAGCAACCGATTCGTTTTTACAAGTTTTTTTGTCAAAATAGAGTACATTATTTTAGAAATATAATGAGAACGTGAGACGATTGAAAGCGAGCGTGTATAATAATAAATCCTGTCTTTTTTATCCGTGTTTTTTTTATAGGAATACGTTATAATGTTATTTTGTGTCCTTGATCACAAAGGGTAAAATGTAAAATATTTTAAGACGACTCATACTTCATATCACTCATGCTTCTGTCATTGTCAATTTGGCATACTTTTAACCGTAGCAGGTTGAACTGCGCTATAAAGCTACTTTACATTGCCTGAAGTGCTTCTTCAGTTCTGTGCGAAACTTGAGAAGGAGTGCAGTGAGTACTCCATTAATTTTGCCTGAGTGCCAATTATTATGCGAATATGTTAACAGCTTAACTGGTGGGAGACGGTGCAAGATTCGGACAAGGGACGATAGCGAAAACTCATGTCGAAGATTCGGTTTGGTTCGCTGAGCCAACCCTATGTAGTCTATTTTTTAAAGCTTTTATTTAACTTGCATGGTATGTTTAAAGTATGTTTGTTCGGGTGAAATCTTGCAACTCAATTTTGAAGCAGATATCGTCAACCGATTGAGCTGAAATTTTGCATACTTGCTTAACTTTGATGACAATACAATAATATGGTACCATGGGGCTGATCTGATGATGGAGCCGGAAGGTGGCCATAGAATCTCTATAATAGAAAAAGCAATCCTACCGAGCTTGGGCTCTTTAGAATCGTCTCAGTGAGCATTTGATGGGTATCCAAAGAAAAGTACAGTCGGCTATAAAAGCTTGCCACTAAAATGTCATTTTTGACAGAAACTTATTGCATATGGGTAAGGCCGCCAAAAAAGGAATATTTCGCCAGTAAAAAATGTGCTGTTAGTTTAAAAAATATATGCTTCAAATTATTTATTGCCAATGTTTCTTTTGGGAAAAGCAACATCTTTTTTATTTGTTTCAAGATAGAGGAATACGTTAAATCGCCTGTCAATATTTTTTTTTTGTATTTTAATAATGTGTGATCACAACGTCCCCAATACAAAAAAAAGTGTGCAAAATTATCTCCTGCCTATTTACAATGTTTTTTTTTGTGTTTTGTATTATTCATCGGGCATTTCAATAAGCTTTCCATATGTTACTTAATCATGGAAGAGTTTGACTACCTTAGCAACGAAATGGCACGTTAAAATAATGCTTATTTCATTAAAAAACATTATGTAATCGTATTGTACGCTATTATGTAACACTTTTTATGTAACCATAATTATAATTAAAACTTGGCAATTATATAGAAGAATCCATATTTATTTAATAACAACAATATTTTTTAGTTAGTCTATGCACCGCCGCTATTTTGTCGGCCATATTAAGTCGTGCGTCGCCTATTCAAAGGGAACGGTCGTGTTTGCGGACTTTTCAAAAACACATTGTTTGGTGATTTTAAAGGTAACTGTGCATGTACAACAAGAGTTAAACTTAATAATATAAAAAAATTAACAATTTCGAAATGAACAATTTCGTTTCATTGTAGGTTTGCCTTTTCATAACTTTTCTGATACTTATATGTAACTCCGTTACATACACTTTTATGTTACTTTTATGTGGCATAAGGCCAATTTTACGACCTTGCCCATGTATGTATGAATGTAAACACATTAATGTGTACAAAAAATGGTTAAAAATACATTAATAACAGACATTACATATACGAAGGAGGGTTTATCCCTGTTACGCATCTCTTCCACATAACCTTTGAACAATTGAGTAAAGAAACACTGTCTACAAGCGAGATGTTTTTAAATGATAAAACTATTAATATACCAAGTATATAATAATATATATAAATTTAACCTATTTTCTTGTATATAAATATTGATAAAGTCAATATACATAAAAAAAAAACAAAGAAATACAGTATTCAACCAATTAACAAGTCATCGGAAGGTTAGTATTTGGTGGAACATACTCAAAAAAAATAACGAAAGTATTCAAGTAATATAAGGAGTCTTTTCTTTTGAATTTTTATCATATTCCCATGATACATGACATATATATATTATATACATGACAGCTATACGTTCAAGATAATACACCCTTAGTTGCTAAGCAACAAACAAAATCTTAAAACGAATTTTCAAAAGACTTGACTACTTCGTTATTTTTTTTAGTATGTTCCACCAAATTTAATTAATTGATTTTGCGTATGCTAGTAGCTAATACTAGAAGCAATACATATGATTTTTTTTATAGTTGTACTTTCAAAAAAACTTGTTGATAAGAGCTGTCAAAAAATAAATTTACATTTATTTCTTTTATTGCTCACGTATAAAATATTAATAAAATTATAGGGTATACTCCCATTAAACTTACATAGCTGTGATTTTGTATCAATGCTCTAGCTGGTTTGGATTAGAAGATACATGACTTTGAAAAAAAATGGGATAAAAATACATTTTTGACATTATCTCTGTGACAGTTCAAGATAGAGGGCTAAAAGTTGGAGTGATTACTAGTTATGAGGCCACCAACAATTGACATTTACCAATTCGAATATTCCTGACAGGGGCCACACGTCCTTCCTTAGCCTGCTAAACCCTTTAGAACGAGTTTACAATTTATAGATCCTGCTCGTAATGGTTACGTGTGAATATGACATTTCATTTTATCGCCTTTACAGTTTCGAGATAAAAATTCATACCGGAAATTACTTGGATACTATGTTCAGTTTCTTTTTGCATTCTTTTAAAATTATGGCTGCAAACTTTTGCCAATTAAGATAAGCTGTTCCCTAGAGTCGTATGTAAATATTTTTGTCAAATATTATTGGAGAGAAAGTCACCTTTGATTAGCAATATGACTGCCTGTTACTTATCCACCTTAAAGGCCGGCAACGCACTTGTGACTCCTCTGGTGTTGCAGTTGTCTACGGGTGAAGGTAATCGGGCACCATCAGGCGATCCGTTTGCTTGTTGGCCCCCTATGACATAAAAAAAAACCTGTCACTTATTCAGTCATATTATATTCTTACACGTATTTGTATTGTTAGCAAAGAGTTATTGAATTGTAAAGCTAAGCAAAGATTCAAGCCATGTAAAACATTATGGCTATCCATCCATTTGTCCTTTCAAAAATATTCCACCGCTCGTATGTTTAACGGGTCCGTGCGGGACATTTCAACTAGATTAGTAATTAGTCAATTTGATTAGCAAATTTTCCGTTCATCTGGTCGGGGGCCAAACCACGCTGCGTTTTCCTATACGTGGTCGCCGCGCCAGGACTTTGCTCTCGTGAGGGTAACGGGGAATCAATGGATGCGGTCCGCACGGGATCGCACTTTGTGGCGAGTCATGGGGGAGGCCTATTTCAGCAGTGGACGTCTGTGGATGATAGATAGATTAGGGTTCAGTACTGAAAACTGTTTTCATTCTTGAAACTTAAAAGTACGACGTAAAACGTGGTTTCATGCATCCAGAAAGTAGAGCAAGTATTTAGTGCGTAAACAAATCCTGCAATTCTTCTTTTCTCCCCATAAAATCCTGTTTGGTCATAAAACTAGTGTCTACTGTCTAGCTTATTGTCATTCGGTCGTTAATGTTATACGATCTTAACCTACTTTTGTTTTAGTATCGGTTACAATTAAATGCCTATTCGGATTATTTTAAACATACACATAATCACACTAATATTATAAGGGCGAAAGTTTGTGAGTGTGTTTGTTACTTCTTCACGCTCAAACGGCTGGGCCGATTTTGATAAATTTTGGTATGAAGGTAGCTGACACTATGGATTAACATATAGGCTACTTTCTATCCCGAAAAATGTGTTCCCGTGAGATCACCGGGTAACACCGCGCGGCGCCGCTAGTATCTTCATAAAGTTCTTTCCGGTTCGCTTCATTGATCTCGGTCACCTTAAGCGATTAAGAGGTTATTGATTTCAACGTACAGTGTACACGATTTGAATGGTAAATCTCAACGAATTAGCCTTTAAAAAAAGCCAGGTGACAGACAGACAGATGGACGAACGGACAGTGGAGTCTTAGTAATAGGGTCGCGTTTTAACCCTTTGGTTACGGAACCCTAAAAAGGAATACAGTTTAGAACAAGCCCTATGTTGAACTTTTCTATCGCAGGTTTTACAGGTCACACAGTCTTCAAATAACATGTAATAATGTAGAACATTAAAAATCTTAACTTCAATTCAGTATGCCTACTTCATACCTAAGTAGACAAGTCCGCAATACTTTGTAACACTCGAACCAAGTCTCGACCGCCATACATGGCATCGCCTGCATTCCTGCATGACCCTGGAGCGAATCGCGTGAATTATTTCGAATAAGGGATCGCTAAAATAAATAAAATCCAAGTTACACGAATTGGCACTTATGTCATCATTCCAAAAAAGTCTACTGCTTGGTCTTCATTTTATTTTAGACATGACTTGAAATGTAACAGTCGGTTGGCTCGGTGTCCTATCACAACTCTGAAAAATTGTTCCCCATCTGTAACGTTTCGCCAAATTTTCATTTGTCTGAAAGTATTTTTTTCCTGAAACCCGTAATATTTTCAGGATTTTGTAAATATTGTTTTAAAGAACCCATTAGGTGAGGTTAGGTTAGGCATAAAAAAATGGCTTTCGGACAAATGAAAATTTTACGAAACGTTACAGAGATTGGAAACAAAAATTAGTTTTCGAGATAGGTAACCGGTTGGCTCACTAAAGGTCTTCTGCAATGAATGCCAATCAATGAAACATATCAGGGCTGGTTCGCCCTCACTGCTGGTCTTCTGCTATGAATGCCAATCGACACGACTATCCTTGTGGTCCTGCACAGATTACCTGAAATGTTTTCAATCCCTTTAGATCGTATTCACGTGCGAGGAAAATGACACTGAGTGATATGTCAAGCAACTTCGCAGCCAGCTAAGGTCTTTATTTTACTAGAGAGCTAACTAGCTATAAAACTAATACCAATACCGTTGTTACACCGAGTAAGATAAGTAATCATATTTATTCCTTCCTCACGTAGCTACCTACTTTAGCTCCAGAGGAAACACAGTTTATCACCTGCTTAGCTTATCTATCTATCAGCCACTGACGTCCACTGCTGAACATAGGCCTTCCCCATCACCACCACAAAGTGCGATCCTGTGCAGACCGCATCCAATGATTCCCCGCTACCCTCACGAGGTCATCCGTCCATCTAGTCGGGGGCCGACCCACGCTGCGCTTTCCTATACGTGGTCGCCACTCTAGGACTTTGCTGCCCCAACGGCCGTCCATTCTCCGGGCTACATGGCCTGGTCTCTGCGAATTTGTACATCCTGGCTTAGGGAGCGTCTTCTTTGAAGCGAGGCGGAGCGGCCACATCCAGAATAGACCAATCGCCTGAGTTGAAATCTGTTTCTCAGCTCCGCTTTACTTTTGTGATGTCGATTCCGCACTTCTCTGCTCCGCTTTAGTGAAAACTCATCCTTAGATACATATATACGAACGGATGGACATCGTAGTCCTTTATTTATCAGCGATAATCTTTCCTCCTATAAGATCTTAAAGCAATATCGTGTTCTTAATGAGCAACAAGTGAATGCTTTTAAGATATAAAATGGTTATTGTAGAAAGTGCTTTTAAGAGTTCCTTTCAAGTGTTCCTTGCTAACTGCCTCGCTCCATTTGTGAATATAAAAACATTCAACTAGTTATTACTGGACCTTAATTGTAATTTTTTTTAACCCCCAACGCCAAAATAGGGATTGAAGTTAAACGTGTATCTTTGTGAAAAGTCTCTGATTTAGATTAAGACCTGACCTTGATTTTAAGTTTTTTTTTTCTTTCCGGACATGTTGCAGTTACAGAATCAGCGAGCTACATGTTTGTTTCTTGATTTACTTACTTTCAGTATTTTTTGTACAATTCTAACACACAAATCTCGGACATAAGACGAATAATACATCCTACAGTGTGAGAAAGATAGATGATGCCTTGTCGTTCGACAAGCGGCGACGCGGCTAGTTACACTATTCTGACAAATGATAGGTACAGTCAGCCAAGAAAGTGGTTTACCACTCATGGACCTTAATACTCGCGGAATAAAGTCGAAAAGTGGTAGACCGATTTTTTCTCCAACTGTACCTACTTGGTAGTTTCGATTAAAGAACCGAAGACGAATTTTGCATACGAGAATGCACAATGGTAATTACTTAAATTCTGATAATGTCGTAGATATTGACGGTAATCTCTCAAATGCAAATTCACATCATTACAAGACAAGCTAACACCATAAATAACAATGAATAAATGATAGCATATCATGCTAGCGATAAAATTTACATCCAAGTTATAAAAAGTCATATCGATAGACTGCCAAATTAACAATACGGTATTTGATAAGAGCTCAAATCTGCTACTCTTCATGAAATGTCAAAAACGATCTGTAAGTATGAAGTTTCTATGAAGATACTGGCTTGTGACGTCAGAAAAATTGTAGTAAAAACACGACTCCTTTTTAGTTTTTGTCCAATTAAAAATAGTATGATGTCCAAAAGTTAGTGGTTAGTTCATTTGATTCCGTGTATTTTTGAATATGTATTTAGTGGTTTCAATGATACAATTTATTTTCACTATGTACCGTACCTAGTAAAAAACCGGATAGCAGATATGAGTAGTATTAGCTGCTTACTTGCCTACCTACATATTGTTGTCGTTAAATCACAATTTAATTTAAATTCTCCATGCAGACTGAAAGTTTCCCTATTCGAAATGGGCCGACTATTCGGCAACTTTGACAGTTGGCAAAATCTAGTCTCTTATAGACGACTAGTCCGCCGACTAGTGGCTGTAGTGGTGACTAGTCGGCTGACTAATCGGCAATTTGGAAACCGTAGTTGGCAAAATCCACAGTCGTCCCGTCTCTATTAACTATGTAGGTATTTTCTTCTCAAATCATATACACAGTTGCAGATTTAACCCTGAAAGTTTATGCATTTTAGAATACAATCATTGTCTCCAATTATCATTAACTAAAATACGCGTTATTCTGGCTGGACATTGGTCTCCCACAAAAAACGTCTTTACGACATGTCTTGCACCCGACCGTGATAATGTCAGACTTTAAAAAGATAGAATTCCTTAGTCAATTTTTTTTAATACGAGACATCGAGATTCCAATCCTAAGAAATGATACATCTATTCTGCTCTATGCAGATACCGCTTTGAACCGAGAACCCGTTACGGCGATGCAAAAATTGCGCATAAAAAGCCAAGAGATTTAAACATTCTTGAAACGGTAATCGTAGATCTGAGTTGGTCGACCGTGCGAAAGGCTAGATAGCATCACGAACGGCCATATTCGGGCAGGGCATTACAAACTTCGACTAGCTTAGGGTCAAAGCGGACCCTCTGCGCAGTAGACAACTCTACAACAGTAGGGCAACTATACTCAGGGCACAGTCGGCATCAAATAGTAGCGATAGAGTTGCAAAATACATCGGAACGAATTAAAACATAATATGAAACGGTTTTACTCGCGTTGTCGTATAAGTCGGCATGTTTCGGATTGAACCAATGATACAAAGATCGAAGTACAAAGAAAAATTGAAATGCGTAAGCTGTCGGATCGTTTTGCGATTTCTCATCAGGAGCGCCGATCAGTCGCGGCGGCGGTCAATCGAACACTCGAGTCTGTGACTCACGAGAGTTTTGTATGTAATAGGTATGTCGGAATAGATGTACATAGCGGAAATGATGTGTGATGATATATTTGATCAGTTCGACTACTACGAACTATATGATTCCGACTGTACTCTAGGAATGTTGCGGATATTTTAACATCCAGTAGTGGGTCACTAAGGGTTGCCTGAGCGGGTTGGCATGTCGGTTCCGCAGTATTCTTATTACTTTAACCACCAGTGCTGACATTTTATGTAAATTGTTCTAATTATTTTCGAGTAGAATGAACAAAGAAGGTATATCTGAAAGTGGTATTTTGTGATTATGTTAAAATTATAATGATACCCTAATTATTATGATAGGTTATTTTCTCTAAACAACAGTCATCTATCATCAGCATTCCAATAGTGTTTACTGTTTAGAGTGTTATCTATTACCTTACTCTAAACAGTACTGTATAAGTATTCTATGTATATACATTATACATGGCTGTATACCCAATCGTGACTCGACTGTTATTGTTATGCCGGCACGACCAATTTGTACTTGGAATTAGAAGTAATACTAACCAATATTATGTCATCTTTTTAGATGACAAATGACTGAAATATTCAAGTATATTTTGTACCTACATGTCGTTTTATTCGGCTACTAGCTATACCTATATACTTTATCAAAAAGCATTGTATTCGTAATTTATGGTGATATGACGTGATTTTACAATTTTTTAAGCGTAATTTATGCAACGTTTGCCGCATTCTTATCTGTTTCATTTTTAAAGAATATTGCCACAATTTGATATCTTTCGTTCAATTCAGATATGCAATACCCTAATTATTATGTTATTTTCTCTAAACAGCAGTCATCTATCATCAGCATTCCAATCGTGTTTACTGTTTAGAGTGTTATTTATTACCTTACTCTAAACACTACTGTATAAATATTCTATGTATATACATTATACATGGCTGTATACCCAATCGTGACTCGACTGTTATTGTTATGCCGGCACGATCAATTTGTACTTGGAATTAGAAGTAATACTAACCAATATTATTTATGTCATCTTTTCGGATGACAAATGACTGAAATATTCAGGTATATTTTGTACCTACATGTTGTTTTATTCGGCTACTAGCTATACCTACCTATATACTTTATCAAAAAGCATTGCATTCGTAATTTATGGTGATATGACGTATTCTAGATTTTACAATTTTTTAAGCGTAATTTATGCAACGTTTGCCGCATTCTTATCTGTTTCATTTTTAAAGAATATTGCCACAATTTGATATCTGTCGTTCAATTCAGATATGCAATATGCGTTGAATGATATTTACGGTCGATTTTCCTGTTCACTATTCATCCTTTCCTCCATTTTCCTACTGGTAATTTTTTTCTACTGTTGCCTTATGTGGGACGGGCTCGGAGTGCTTTGAGGAAATCGCAATTATGGTAATTCTCACCCCGTACGCGGATTCTGAGGGTACGTCGGGACGTTGAGCTAGGTAAACGATCGCTTAACAGATTCTCGGCCTTTGCCTTAAAGTCAATTTGACGCCATGTATTTGGTTACTTCTGTAATTTTATTGGTGGAGACGAATTTGCAATTGACATAGATATTTTTCAAACGTCTCGTTACGAATACAATCGTGAGACGATGTTAGATGGCAAATGCGAAAGTCAACTTTTGTACCAATTGCACTGAAACAAATAGATATCTCAACTAGTTTTAACTACTTAAGACATAGCCAAATTTGTGCTTAGTAGTAGGCAAAATTATGGTAATTTTAAACAACTCTTTTTGGTTACTAATAGCCCTCAGTTTGTCAGTCTCCCGATCTATTAACTAGCAGATAACATTTGGGCTACTGTTAATTTTTTAGTGTGTGTCAACATTTTCTCACACACCAAATCCTTCGTTTAGTCACCCGTCTTTTATGAAAGTTAACTTTCGTCTTACAATCTAGAACTGTTGTAGATTAATAGTGTTGCATTTAGGCGATTTTGTATTTAGTACAACACAAGTCGCCGCGCCGTAGTATGTACAACATTAGTCACGCAATCGATCGATATTTATTAGCGTAAGAGATTTATTATCAATCGATTGGATAACAAAACGAGGAAATTGAACCAGCGCCATCGTATCGGCCTTCTAGACGCATCTTCCTGCGATACGATATCATGCACCGGCGGCGCCCCGTCTGTTGGCAAGCGGCCAAATTATAAGCGCACGCGCACAATACCGATAGTTACGATGGGTGTCAACACGGAACGGAAACTAGTTCTCAAATAAAATTATAAGGTGCTTCCGACTATAAAATAATAATTATAATTGTATATAGAGGTCACATAGGAGGAACAGGGAGTTCTTATACTTAGTTTCGCCGTGTCTGTCTGTACGCGCTTTATCTGGGCGAGGCTTAATTCTAACCAAGCTTTACGTATTTTTTATGAAATAGTGAACAAGTCTTGATCCATAATATATTCATTGCACATCTTCCTAAGGAAACAAGATCATGCCGACATGGTTGGAAATAAAGTCGGTGTCCTTTGACAGGTTCGACATGATTCCTTATACATCTCTGAGGAATGAAATTTAACTATTATCATATATTTATTATTTATATTTTTTTATTTTGTAAATTGTGACGCCTAGAGACCATATACATCTCTAAGAAATTTAGTTTAATTATTTATTTATTTATTTTTTCTTTTGTATAGTTAGTTTCTTATTCAGTCCTTAACTTTTCTAAGGATTTAAATTAATTTATTTTGTTTTGCATGTTGTGACGCCTAGAGACCATGTACATCTCTAAGAAAATTTAATTAAGTACTTAATTTTAAATTTTGTTGCATCAGTTATTGATTTTGACTGAATTATTTCATTAATTAATTATACCAATCTATATTGCGTGCCGTGACGCCTAGAGACCTTCTACATCTCTGAAAAAATCACTTTATTTTATATAATTTTTAGTGTAAACATTAATTTGGAGACTTGTACATCTCCTCTAACATATATGTATCAATTACATTAGTTTTTAAGTATAATTCACGAAAAAATGACTTACTGTTGAGTTTCTTTCGGCTTTCTTCTCAACAGCGGTCTCCTCTTGTGAAATGCCGGTAGACTCACAATCTGACTTGTAAAAGTGCCCTTGTGGCCTACTTACTGAATAAATTATTTAATTTCATTTCATTTCATTGGCCAAAGGTAGCTTAGAACTGACGACTGGAATTACCGCTTAAAAATCGCTTCGCTCGTCGTCGTACGTAGCCAAGACTCTATTACAATTTGACTCTTTTTTTTTACAGTTTAAGTGTGTATTGAGATAGTATTGAGCCTTTAAACGATTATAATAAATGATCATTAGCGAAATGATATTGTCACCAATGTTTCTGTAACATAAATTTGCTAGAACCAAAAACTTAACTTTCATAGTTTTCTCGCTTCAACTTTTTATGTGCCGTTACATTTATCGATGTTTACAATGCACTGAACAAAATACATAGCATGAAACGGTGAGCGCTGCACGTCGCGACGTGTTAACGTAAGATAGTTGTTATTTGTGTTATTCTGCTGTTTATCTGAAATCTGTAGTCTTTGCACAAATCCTTTATTCCTGTATTTGGTCTGGGTAACCCTTAACCAGTAACTCGTGTGTGTCTGGTCTGATGGTAAAGATCCATGATCATTTATTTAAGCAGTTTTCGTCAATGTTTTTGCGAAAATGAGCCCTGAAGTCGCGTTCTTTTTTTTTTAAACCTAGGTACATAGGAATGGTTAAGAGTATCTTAATGTGTTTTACATCGTTTTTAAATAATTTACTAACAGATGTTAGTTAAATTGTCACCAAGATCTCATAGCTGTTGTGTGAATTTAGTTCAAGTTTAATAGCTTTTACTGACTCACTCAATTATTTCAGCCATCTCAGTGCGATATTGTCACGGCTTTGAATAGATTGAATTGCTGACCAAGAAACCGCTGGGCTAGATTACTTAATTGAGTTAGACTCTCGTCTAGATTGTTAGATTGTCATGCTACAGATGACTATAAGCATAAGGACGCTTGTGACTTGTGGGTGACTGAAGGTGGAAAACATAAAATCATATCTTATCACACAACTTCTTATATTGTTTTCCATCTGTAACGATTCGTCAAATGCTCATTTGATTGAACCAAAAGTAATCTAGAGTAAATTGCTTTCAAATAAAGGTTCCGGGGTAAAGTGGATGGAAAAATTTAAAGGGTACGTACCAGTATAATGTTTGGTCGACTGCATGAGACGTTGCGATCAAAAGCTTCGATTCCTGGTGTGTTTTACGGATGAGTGCAATTTAATTTGCCTTTGCGCGTTTATTTGTATATATATTGCAGTAGTATGCTTTCTAAATTGTTAATTTACGCTATACTGTATGCTGTATAGCATGATTTTCTAATGGTCGAGAAATACCATCAGTTAGCTCGCATGCTATGCAAGCATGTGATCACTAAGTGGGTTCCATATCATGGTCCGCGTAGCGAAGGCCTAAGGCGATCTGAACACAGTTTTCAACGGGCGCAGGTTCTACCCGAGAGACGAGGAAAGTTAGGGGCCTTAGACGGATCGTGAGGCTCACATACGAGTAGGCATAAATAGACTAAGGAGCCCCCTTAGCCCAACTTCACGAGGTATTAATGCACAAGATCGCACTATGACTAACACTCGATCGGATAGCCGGAATGGCCGCGTCATCAGCTCGTTAGCTGGGTCGCCTCGAGTGCCGCCGGTTTGCTCCCTCTAACGCTACATTTCAGGAAAACATGTAGAGAGTGAATATGTTGTATCAGTTTTGGATATTTTGGAACTCATCGACACTATACCTTCAGCCCATATTCCTTAAAATTATAATATTTGGAACTCGTCCTGAGGTTCTGTTTTAAATTTGGGGTCATTGGCGGAAATTCTATCCTGAATCTTGAACGTAGAAGCATCCATATCAGTCATAGGTATTCCATGACTCGAGACTACGCAGTCATCTCCGGGGATTTTCAAGCGGATTAGTATGACAACTGACCGCGATATAACGCCACTCATCTGTCATCTCTTTTGCACTGTACAGTGTACAGTCATGCGGTGAGTTGGTATTGGTACAAATAACCCGACAGTAAAGCGAATAAACCCAGGGGGTTCAACGGGAAATTTTCGCCAACGACGCGATATCGAAGTCGGAGAGCGACGACGGTCGCAGTAATTTGCGTTCCTATTTAGTGGTTTGTCAGTTTCATGGTCATCTGCTACTGGTACAAAATGGCCGGTGCTAAAGGGAGTAAGCCATCAGGAGTTCAGTGAGTCATTTTGAGACGATTTTGCGTCATTAACGAATGATGCAAAATCGTCTAGCCACGATCGGATGCCGAAATGCCCCAACAAAAACGGAAAACGGAGCAGTGCACCGTAGTGCACTGTAAAATATCGGTTGTTATCTCGACACGCGGTGCTCGACCCACTAGGTTCAGCGGGTAATTTTCTCAAAAAACGTGATATCAGAGTCGATGTTAAGAGCATTAACAGGTCACGGTCACAGTAATTTGCGTTCCTATTAGTGGTTTGTCAGTTTTCTTCGTCATCTTCTCAGCATCTCTAGCACAACTGTGACACCCAACTCTTTGCCGTGCGAGAAAGACGAGCAATGCTATGTCACTCGACTAGAGAAGTCGCTTTTTTTCCTATCCTGAGATGACGGAACCCATTTTCGGCTGCATCCGTTAGTCTTTAATTTGCAGGGGGCGGTACTAGCCCGCCGAAGAGAAGTCGCGGCATGATATGCTATGCATGGCTAGCTAACCCGGTACAAGTTGATCAGTGCTAAAGCGAATAAACCCAGGGGGTTCAGCGGGTCATTTTCGCTAACGACGCGATATCGAAGTCGACGTTAAGAGGATTAACAGGTTTCACGGTCGCAGTAATTTGCGTACCTATTAGGGCTTTGTCAGTTTCCTTGTTACTGATAACTTAGCGACCTTAATTATTTTTCTAGTATTTTCTAAAAGAGCGTATGAGTGTTTCATCGTTTATATACCATTTTGTTTAATGTTTTGATGATATTTAATCAAGCGTTTTGTTACCAAAATTGTAATTAGAGAGAAATTAATAAAAATGAAACTCCATGTGTTTGCAGCTCATATTTAACATTTGACCGATCGAGAGAAGCGTTTCTTCACTAAATTTCCAAGCCACAGTCGTATTTTCTACACAAATCAGTTGTTGATATTTTCAAGAGCTTCAAGAAATTTTTCCTTGTTGTCAGCCCAGGTCTTTCAACAGTGATAAATCTTCTTTGCCGACCTTACTAATTACCATATAAAATAAATTAATCACGTTTCGTGCCCGTTTTTTAGACGAAGCTGAACACGATTCATCATTATTTCTAAGTACAGTCAGCAGCAGACGAAACGTGTTTAAATTTAAAATGACTGCACACGAGTTGTTTGATCAAGAATAAGACTTAGAACCTCCTAATTACCATTAGTTTAGAAATACGACATCTTGTCGAGAACAGCGGGAAATACGGACATCCAGAACGAGACGTCATACAAAATAATTTTAAGTCAAGCTGAAACGGAGACTTCGATAGACTGGCTCGCTTTGCTCGCTCGCTCAATAAAACTTCAAACATTGAATCACTATTGACAAAACACCAAACTTCAGAATCCGTCGTCATTACGTGTGCATAATTTACTGCCTCAGAACCTGTGCCCACGATACACAGCAAACACGAGAGGTAATGCCGTAGGCAAACACTTCACCGTGTGGGTAACAGTACTCGACGCCTACAGGAGCTCGGTACTGTACCCTTACCGTGAGTTAACGTGACCGTACTCGCTAGTGACAGCGTAAATGATTTGTATACAGCGCCCGTAGCGGTTACTTTTGTAGAACTACCTTTACGCCAGTCGCTAGCGAGTATTGTCACTAGCTGTTTTTTTATTTATTTTTCATTTATTTATTACACAGAAAAAACAATACATTTAATAATAATGCAACGAGCAAAACCATACTAAGGTTTAACTGCCGTTGAATTCACTCACATCACAATAAGCAGGTATTAACTAGATAGGTATTATTAATAACGATCGGACTTACATCAGCTAAGGTACATTGCTTTAACAATTCGTATTATAAGGGATTATAAGGGTACTGAATCAAACGGGAGGGAACCATGTGATACCCAGTATGGGATTCTAGGAGTAGGAAACACAATAATTATTGGTTTTAAGTAGATTCTTCTATGATGGATATGGGAATAGAAACTATCGAAGTTTAAGGGAGGGGGAAGGGGGAATTTAGGGACTTTCAGTAATAGGTACATTTTGAAAATTCTACTAATCTGTGAAAATTTCAACTGTCTAGCTATCACCGTTCTTGAGATACAACCTGGTGACAGACGGACGGACGGACGGACGGACAGCGAAGTCTCAGTAATAGGGTCCCGTTTTTACCCTTTGGGTACGTAACCCTAGAAACTTTAGTTTGTGAGTGTGTTTGTATTACTTCTTCACACTCAAACGGCTGGACCTATTTTGATAAATGTTGGTATGAAGGTAGCACCCTGTGTTAACACATAGGCTACTTTTTATCCCTTTAAAATGTAGTGTTCCCGTAGAATGCACGGGTAACGCAGCGCAGCTAGTTGTTTATGCGGCCAAATACATTGCAAAGATAGTGGATCAATTTTTTTTAGGCTTGTATTTTAACGTTGAAGGGATTGGTAAACGTCTCAATACTCTTGGCACTCACTACAGAAGTGTTGATTTGACAGCCACAATATAAATGACAATTTAATGCCCCTCCCCCACACCCGTGGGACCCCATGCAGTACTCAAACCCCTTGGGGGAAACTAAATTGATGATTGTCCATTGAGACTACGTGGAACGACTTAGAGAAACGTCCGGGACACTTAAATGTGATGTATTACTTTGACAAACTTAGCGGCATTGCATTTGTTTACATCTTTGAGACTTGAATAACATTCGGCAGCTGAAACATTATGTTCAGCTAATAGATATCGATAATAGATGAATTCATCATCATCATCATTGGCCTTTTACATCTATAAGAGAGGAGTTAAGCACAGCATCTAATAAACTGCGGCATTTACGAAAATGGCTGGATAGCCCGAAACGAGAGCGACAGCCGCGGCCGCATAATTTGACAAATAAATGAATTAGGAGATCTATAATCATCATTTATTCAACAGTAAATACGTAATGCATAAAACAAAAGTCAAATCCGCAACGCAGGCATCGTCAGAGTACAAAATTAGGAGATTGATATATTGATAAATAACTTTTTCTGGGACTGAAATGTTCTTGAGTGGCGACCGCGGAACAGAAGCCGCAGCGCGGGAAGGCGCCCCAACAATGTGTACCGACGACCTGATTAGGATCGCGGGCAGTAATTGGATTTGGGTGGCACAAGACCGATAGTTGTGGAGAACTTTGAGGGAGGTTTATTTCCAGCAGTGCACGTCTATCGGCTGATATGATGATTATGTACTTTTTCTTTCCATCATTGCATGATGACAAAATCGGCCTACAGGTCAGACATTTAGGGCGCCACAAAGAACAAGTATTCATACGAGTATATCGGCTAATAAACATTACCTCCTCTCGTCTGCAACACGCACTTACTATTCTTACTATTATTTGAGCAAAATCGTTAAAGATGAGTGTATGTTAGAGATATGTCGTTCTCGAGGACGTGTCCCAAATTGTATAGATAGAGAAAGAGAACGTGCTCGAGAACTTTTCCCGTATCAAATGAGAAGTTTCTGGAAATTTTCTAAAACGGCATATCACTAGTGTACTTATGTATTAAGTACCTTTTCCGCTCTTGTCACAATGACAAAACGGTCAAAAAGGCACGCGTTTCAGATTCTTTTACTGTACGTATGAACAGCTATACAACTTGTCCTTTTTGTTAGAGGCTTTGCAAAGATCTCCAAACTATCCTCGAAAAGAGGATATTGGAGATGTTCTCTAAAACTCTTAAAGAACAAAGTTCCAATTGGTTGGGGATTTCATATTTAATGGGCTTTAAGGACTGCGGATAACAAAATTCAGGAAAAAAGGGTATGAAACCCTGTGATCTCATGTTTTATCCTACCCGTGACTGTCTAATTAGGTAATTTCTGAAACCCACAAATTAAACGTTGCCTTTGAGTAACTAAAAGGTATTCATTATGGCCAGTATTTTTTTACAAAACAGACCCTTTTCGCCGCGAAGATTTTTGTGTAATTTGTTAAATTCTGCTACCAAATGAGGCCATAAATCTTAGAGCAACTTTGAAGAATCGCCATTAACCAAAGATGTGCGATAATACTGCTCTTTAGAAGTTGGTAAGCTTAAATGATTTTTAGGATTCTGGCTAAAATTTTATAGAAACCTGATATAGTCATGATATGGTGAATTAATGAGTGACTGAATGTATATTATTTAGATTTTATTCAAGTTTGCGAGATATCTTTGCCAAATTTGAACGGCCTTTAATAATTGCCTGGACTTCAATCTCTTAGTACCGTCACGAAATGCTACGAATGTGCTTTAGGTATGGGCGAAGGTGTTTGAGGATTGATTAGAATGAATTGTACGTAATAATAAATAACAATTAAATACTATAAAGTGTACACTCGGGTTTATTTGATCACATGGGACAAACACAATAAATTACGATTAGAAATCAACCTGGCAAATCCTAAATTTTCTCTCAATTGCTATTTAAATGCAAACTCGTGCAATAGATAGTTCGTGTTATCGCATTCTTGAGATACAGGCTGTAATGATACTAATGATTCCACTTAATAATATTGACTTAGAACATTGTGGTGTTATCTGATAGCGCAGATACATAAAGATATGGGTTGTAAGTAGAGCAATACTTAATTGTGAAACATGTGTTGAAAGAAAGCAAATATCATTATCTTTAATAACTTTCATGAATAGCACGGTGCTAATGACACTTATATTATTGTTGTGCTGAAATTTCATTGCTTCTGTAACTATCTTTAAGACGAAAATTTATGTGAGATTGATAAATGGTCAAGTTTCAGGGTAAAATGTTAAGAAGGTACCTACCCTTGTTTTTGAAGGCAAAAGACCCTGAGTAGACATGTTAGCTGCGTTGCTAGGGATGTGTATACCTACATATAGTATGTAATTTATTAATTAAGGATTGTTCACTTTCATGACTTAGCTTTTTGATCCTGGGGGATTAGTCTGAAGTTCAAAACATTCACGTTCATTCAAGGTTAAGTTAACAGCGAGAGTTTCCCCATTTGACTGGTGATATATGTACAACATACATTTCTTTTGCTATATAGCTCAGCACATCTGTAGCTGAAAAAGCAGCCATATTTATTGTATCTCGTCTTATAGGCGATCCAAGGGTTTAACAGAACTGGCAATGGCGTCGTTTGTCACTCAACACATTACTCTCTTGCACTTGAATAGAAAGAGGGGAAAGATCTGTCGCACGACAGAAATTAACTAATCCTGGGGTGAAACGGTTTGATAACTTTACAATACTTCTTGCATGTTTTCTCTGCGTCGGCTTGACCGCTTTACGATTTGACGATCAGGCGACGTCACATCGTGACAATAACGTTTAGTCTGCGTCTGACGAACGCTTGTTGTGACGGCTCAAGGTCATTGCACACAAGCCGGCAGACATATCAAGTCGGGACGTCAGTCCGCCATGTTTAACCTACAAGAGTATGGAAATCTTACGTTTGTGCAGATTAATCATTTCCTTATACGTATTTTATTATAGTATTAAATCCTTCACTACAACTCTATCGTTTCATGCCGAGAGACCATTACAGTTTGACATTGCTTTCACGTATTTAACACCCGTGATACCTAATGCTAGAAACAAGCCACAAATCACAGATAAAGCAGCAAATCTTTAAACTAAGGTCAGAAGTGGTACAAATTTATTTGCTAACGGTACATTTAATAGTGCACTTAAGTCTTCCCACTCAATGTACAAAGAGCCTAACGTATCCAGCACCAGAACGGTGATTTCGAGCGGTATTCTAGAAATCTAGAAATGCGATCAGACCATTATGGCTGGACTGAAAGACGAATCGACACCGATAGTATTGAATGACAATGTAGAGTGGAAACATTTATACGGTTGGCTAGAATGGATACGAGCATTGATAAGTCAAATACTAAATGTGGCTGAGGAAAATTTATTACTGCACTACTAGTCAAAGCATTATGGGGTTAACATGAGGTAGGTGTAGCTCGGGCTAGATAGCTTGCCTTGTTTGAGGCATATGGCCTAAACTGCCATAAACTTATGATTATGTTATCACGTTGAAGTTGTACATCAAGTCTTTCTCGTCAACTGTGGCATCCTTTAACGGATCGCATCTTACGTATTATAAATTACGAGATAATAGTTGATTGTATTTTCTACTTCATATACGTGAGGCTTTGCGGATTTTATCTTTATATAGTTACAGATAATGTATATAAATATGAGTAAAATAGTAGGCTATTAAGATCTGTAACTTACGCACAATACACATGTCTATCGTTATCACGTCTAAGGCGGATGTCTCACTGCCCCGCATCTCGCAGCGGCGTCCGTTGATGCGTTTTTTAACTTTGTATGTAGAATGTTTACAAATGAAGCGAACATTTAGTTTACGTTAGCAGACGTTACTGCTTTAATAAAAATTGTATGTAGAATCTTGATTTTGTATAAAAAATCGCATGGTACGACACACTGGCTCCGCCTCGACACGCGGAGTAGCGAGACGCACGACGACTCGCGCGCTCGGACGGAGACGCGGTGCGTGCCGCAGGGTATGTCACACTGAGCTCCGCAGTGCCATACGGATTTTAGTGCAAGAAGGACGTAGGTGATGTGATTTAAGAAAGTATGAAACAAGATTATAGTAATTTGTAAACAAATATATTTATTAAGTATTTAGAGTAAATATATGATGATCTTGATTTAAGCTCAATTAATGAATAATTATTAAAAAAAATTAAAGGCTGAGTTACTTATTCGAAATATTGTTTTTATTTAATTCCAAATTTATTTAGTTTTATAGCATCGGTTTTAATCATAATCAAAATATAAGGAATTCTTAAAAAGTTTAATTGTAGATTGAAGTACATAGTAAGCTAAAGCTTTTCTTCCGCTGTAATAGAACGTCGATTTGTGTCCGCGCCAGTAATAATCACTCCAATTTTACTTAGCAAATAATCTAATGACGCGATTGAAATACGGGTGCAATTAAAAAATGTTTCTTCTTGTTGCCTTAAATCTTAGTAATCTCTTGCAAAAGACTCATTTATCGGTCTGGTTTGTAAATAGGGAACCCAGAATGTATGACTCGATTGTACAAAAACCAAGCTGAAAGTATCACCGCAGCGTTCTGAATAAGTTCCTGGAAACGGAACTTTTTTATCGACAAATAGGAACTGTTTTCACCTTAACGTTCGAATCTGAAATGAACGCGAGACGGAAGTAACGCGGGACGTCGCGCATCGCAGCTCCGGACGGAGATGCTGACAAAACTCGGACGTTGGTGCGTTGTCTCCGCATGCGAGTCCGTTGCTCGCAACGAGACGCGGCGGCAGTGTGACAACCGCCTAAACGGCCGGTCGGGTTTTAACTATATATTTGATACACGACCCGTATGCCCTGAGTACTTGGGTTCATTTGGATAAGAGAGTGTTGCGACGTTTTTCTTCCCCACGCGAACAAAATTTGCTTTCTAGTATACAAATATCCAGTTACCATGTACATAATAAGCTAATCCAAGTAATTAAACAGCTTATCTGTCCTATTTGCCGCGGCTTGGGAGTAAGCCAGACGCCATTGCGGTACACCAGTTTCTAGAACAATACAACGCATAATTTCGTCGTTCAAATAAGCTATCAAGGCTCTGGTGAAAATTGTGTTAATGTCTGACCCAATTTCCAGTTTGATCTACAATAGACAGCCGAATGCTTTTTACCTAGAAATCTAATTTGGAACGTTAAGAGCTTCTTGGTATTCGGGGCTTAGTTGAAAATGTTTGATGAGATAAATTTGCGAAGTTAACAGGATAAGACTATATACAAAGTGGGAGTCCAATAGGGTCGCAAGACTTTAGGTACTCCAGTGGAGGAGGATCAGTTGATATTTTTTAGGTTGAAGGAGGACCCAAGCGATGATTTGGAATAAGTGGTGGTCGTTACGTCTTTAGAGTATTGATTATTGCTTCATGAAGTTGCGTTCAAATATATTTCTCCGATACAGGTATGAACGAAGAGGGCGCGAGAAGATATTGACGGTGACATTAAATAAAAAGAGAGAGCTTAAGAGTAGCTACATTTAAGGGTTAGGACCAAAAAGTTGGATGAAATTAAGGCGTAGTTAGCCATTCAAAACGAGGGAGTAAAAGCGATTGGAATAAGTTACGTTGTGCGACAAAAATTAACGATACAATAAGGAACCTTAAAATAGAACCTTAAGGTACGTTATTGGAAGGTTAACTGGCGTCACATATTAATCGAGTGAGTTAAGGTGGTAAACTTTTTGGTCTACACCCTTAAACCAGAATGCTAGTGAAAATATAGATTTTTTGTGGTATTTTGACGTTTTTAACGACTTTTGTTTTGTTACAGGTAACCCACAAAACGTCTGGAAAAGTGATGGTGCTGAAGATGAACCAGCAGCGGGCGAACCGCCCCAACATGCTCCGGGAGGTGCAGCTCATGAACAAGCTGAAACATCCCAACATACTCGGGTAAGTCCGGAACTCTCGGATAAAAAAGATAAAGAAAGATATAAGATAAAGATAAAGAAAGTTTATTTTAACGTACCGAGCTTTATGTCGAAGTTAACGCAAATAAAAAAAAACATCCTGTAGTATAAGGGCTAAATTGAACACTTTAATCTTAGATATACCCTATTAATTATTTATTTTTAACCGTTTATAACTTGGATGAGAGAGCGAATTCTCCTAACACAAGTAATAACTTAAAAGGAGAATTCAACACTATCTACGAGTATAATCTTGTTGAAAATAAATATATTTTTGATTTTGATTTTTGATAAAACTAAATGGTAACACAGATAAACAGACAAAACGATTTAATCAAGTTGTCATATATGTAGTCTTTTCGCCAGGATTTGACAAAAACCGCTACCCTAATTTTTACTTATTTTTAGGGTTCCGTACCTCAAAAGGAAAAAACGGAACCCTTATAGGATCACTTTGTTGTCCGTCTGTCCGTCCGTCTGTCAAGACCCTTTTTCTCAGGAACGCGTGGAGGTATGAAGCTGAAATTTATATCAATTACTCAGGTCTACTGTCCCTTGAAGCTGTGAAAAAATCAAACTTCTAAGCCAACGCAATCAAAGGATACAGCCGTTTATGCCGCAAATTTTCGACACTTGTAAGGGAATCAAAACCTACAGGGTGCTTCCCGTGAACTCAGAATCTTGAAATTTGGTACGAAGCAACGTCTTATAGCATAGATAAAGGAATAATTACGAAAACCATAAATTTTTTTTTTAATACCTAACTTTGCACCTAATTTATATGGGGCGCTATACATACCAGGTGCAAACTTAACTTAACCACTTAGGGATGGAAAGTGTTTGTACGGAACCCTCGGTGCGCGAGTCCGACTCGCACTTGGCCGGTTTTTTATTATTTATTGTTATAGCGGTACCAAAAATATACATTGTGTGAAAATTTCAACTGTCTATACCTATATACGGTTCATGAGAAAATGCCCGTCGAAGGAAATATCATGGAAAACCCCCTATTTTTGTATGGGATCCTCCCTTAATTATTATTATTTTATCATGAATAGTATTTGTTTCTGGAATGGCGGCAACAGAAATACATCATCTTTGAAAATTTCGACAGTATGACGGACGGACGGCGGAGGCTTAGTAATAGGGTCCCGTTTTTTACCCTTGCGGTACGAAACCCTCAAAACAGACTTTATGAGAAAAGGGGTTATGATATGGATGTTTAGCAAGCCGCGTAACGGATTCTGAAATTATGTGACGACTTATTAATAAAATCTATTAGAGAAAACGGTACTCACAACCAAGTTATACAAAACATTCATTGATGCTCATATTCGTTGTAGTTATATAAATGTTGATATACTAGGGTTCTAAAAGTAATAACGAATGCGTAATAATAATGCAAAATATCTGATAGCGGAGAAATTACCATGGAAACTTATATGAAAATATCTCATAAAATTCCATAAGAATAAATTCAACGTGTTATTACTTCGATAAAGATCAGGAAAACGCCTACGCCTCGGAAAGTCTCGCCGAATATGGAAAGTTTTAGATATTGTGAAGTTACTTCTAAGCGGCGTAAACGAAAATCAGGACTGACGCTCCTTCAAAGTCATTATTTCATCTCATAAATCACAGTAGGAATGGAGTGTTCAAGCGATCTGTCTCATTCCCGTACGATTATGCCTTATAAAAAGGCAAAAGTATTATAAAATATGAACCAAGTCTTAAATTTATACGACTTTTTAGTATTGTAAATAACAGTGATGGATGGATGATGGATCGGTCGTCTTGGTAAAAAAACAGGTTTATAATATGGAGGAACTTACACGGATATGGGATCTATACATAAATATAAGTTCTTTTTCCCGTAGGGTTCATCAGAGACATCTTTCTACTCGCTACTCTTTCGCTTTTTAGAAACTTTCATGTATATTGCCGCATTAATTATTTTTAAATATTTCGCTTCCTTGTAAACTTTTGGTTTAGTTTATCAGACTTGTCCTGCTTCATATAATATGGTCGTTGCCGTTAAAGCTAATCCGAATAAAATTTAAACATCGATCCATCTGTCTCTATTACCCATTGAAGAGTGAGAGTGAGATGGAAGCATCCGGATTTGAGTGCACGTCCCTGTTGATGAGTCAATTGTTCGTCCCCAAATTTCAATCGCGTATCCTTCAACGGCATGGAAAGGTACTTTATTTAGTTTTGTTGGTCTGTACATGTAATATTTGGACACAAATAAATAAGAAATCAGATTGTTTGTGCCAATATCTAAAGTTCCGATAATCTTTGATACAATATAAACTTATTTGTCGATATTTTCTTAGAATTCATCAACGAGTTTTAGAGAAAAATATAACATCAAAATTGTTTGATCAGTCCATGTAACTATTACGGTATAGTGAATATAAATTGTGGCATTGAAACCACTAAACACACGTTAAAAAATACGCGGAACCAAATAAACTAACACTAACTTTTGGAGATGATACTATTTTTAATTGAGCAATAACTAAAAAGAAGACGTGTTTTGACTACTGATTTTTATGACGTCACATGCCGGTATCATCATAGAAGCTTCATACTAACAGATCGTTCTTGACATATCATAAAGAGTAGCTGATTTGAGCTGTCATCAAATAGCGTATTGTTCGAAATACTTACCTAACAAAGTGCGTCTTGATACAGAATTTATTAATTATATCATTAGTCATTACTTAGCGAAACATCCTGAGAAATGGTATTGTCAACTGAACGTGTGGCGTGGAAGTGATCTGTCAGGGCTGACAAGTGACAGTACGTCAATTTGCTCCCGACACATTTTGAATATTTTATCTGGGGTATTGGTAGTGTCCCAGCCAAGACGAGCCAAGCGAAGCGCAAGGGCACTACCTACCTTTTCTCAAAGCGCTTTCTTTTTAACATATGTTAACTAAGGTGTAGAGTTTCTGAAGTTAGGCCTTGTAGAGTTAGGGCGTGTAGAGTCAGGAGCTTGGCTCTACATGAGATCTGATAACTTTTTGACAGTGCGAGTCATATGTTTTCGGTGGGATTATATTGATCTTGTTAGCAGATCATAGCATTTGAATGTATTTGTAAGGTACCGTAAAGTGGCGTTATTTTGAACACATTTAGTAATTTGCTAAATAATGGAACATTCTCATCGCAATAGCTGGAACAAAATGTATTTGTCTTGGCTTGATATTCCAATGGTAAAAAATCGGGATAGAAGCTTTTTTTAACTTTTGAATTATGAAAAATGCCCAATTTATCTCTTAGTCCATAACGTATACATAATATATCCACAATATAAGATATGCAATAGCTTGAAACTGGACAAATGTTATCATCGCAATACGTAAGGTATTTCTATTGCATGTTTTTTACGCATTATTCATCCAGCTTATTATATTAGCAGACGTAACTGGATTATTTCGTCACGGCAATAAATGTAAAAAACTCTGTGTTTGCTTGCTAAATAATTAACATTATGATGATATTTTTGACCCCATCTAAACTCATCTTTACGAGGGTGGTATGATAAGTAGTGAGCCTAACCATGAAAAAAATTTTTTTTTTATTTTTTTATTTTTTAACGTAGTCCCCTTTTAAATTTATGCACTTTTCCCAACGCGTCTCCAACTTCTTTAAGCCCTCCAAAAAATATGTCTTCGGAAACTCGGCAAAATACTCATCCGTGGCCTCTATGACCTCTTCATTTGACATGAAGCGTTTGCCTCCGAGCCAAGATGTCATGTTTGGGAACAAGAAGAAATCGCACGGAGCCAAGTCCGGGGAATAAGGCGCGTGCGGCAGTATTTTGTAACCCATTTGATCCAGTTTGGCCTTGATGAAGTTTGATGAATGGGCCGGAGCATTATCCTGGTGAAGCAGCACTTTTTTGCGGGTTAAACGGGGCCGTTTTATTTTTATTTTTCATCGAATCGTGATAACAAATCAGAGTAATATGGCCCCGTGATTGTTCTTCCTTTCGCTAAATAATCTATATGAATAATTCCTTGCGAATCCCAAAATATGGTCGCCATCACCTTCCCAGCCAACGGAACCGTTTTTGCTTTTTTGGAGCACTTTCGCCGGGACAAGTCCACAGCTTTGACTGTTGATTTGTTTCTGGAATATAGTGGTGGATCCACGTTTCGTCCACGGTAACGTAACGCATAAAGAAGTCCTTCGGATTACGCTTTAATAGTGCCAAACACTCTTTGGAAGTAGCCATACGATTCTGCTTGTTTTCTTCACTTAGCAAACGCGGTACCCATCGGGCTTATAGCTTGCTCATGGCCAAATGTTTATGAACGATATTTTGTACACGCTCCAGTGACAACCTACATTCCTCAGCAAGCTCCCTTAATTTCAGTCTACGATAGTTCATCAACATATCACAGACTTTTTTGATGGTTTCCTCCGTGGTAACTTCATTTGGACGTCCTGGGCGGGCGTCATCAAATACAGATGCTCTTCCATTTCTGAACCCATTATACCATCGCTTAATTGTGGCAATCGAAGGCGACGCATCGCCATACATGCTATCTAACTCGTTTTTTATTACATCACGCGTTTTCCTTTCAAAAACAGGAAACAAATCACTGACCGATGTTGTTATTTTTCCATTTTATACAAAGACTGCCACTTTCTACTGTTTAAAAAGCTATAATTCATGAAGTAATTGACAGAATCATTTGAAACTGTAAATTTTCCCGCGTCCAAGATGGCGGCTCTGAGTAAAGACATTTTTAATATTCAGCCGTACCGCATTGCTTCAAGGCTCATTACTTATCATACCACCCTCGTATTATGTAAATGAGGGTAATGTTGCATGTATTTCATCAGCTAAGTTTAATAGTGGTACTGACATAGAACCCTATTTCCTTCAATTTAACTAACAACATAACTCTAATTGACTGAGCGAGCGAGGCGTCTTAATTTTAACCTTGTTTAGAATACTTTCGGATGTCCTTCCAAAAAAAGGACACCCTTTTGTCCATACTTCCAGATGTGCAGTTGATGTCTAGATTTCTCGCCTATATTTAGCATTTCTCAACCGGTTATCGTGAAATTTTGTGAGGTTCGATGATGATATTAAAATATGTTATGGATTCAGTTTTTCGTTTTTTTTTTTAAGAGTCAGCCGTCTCACATAGCTACTAGTCAAACATTAGGTGTTCTATATATTTATCTATATATATAAACGGATTTGTCCTGACTGACTGACATATCAACGCAGAGCCGAAACTACTGAACTTAGAACTTTGAAAATTCTACAGTAGGTCAAGTATATTATGTAGGCAAGGAATAAGAAGGGATATTTCAAAACTCATCCCCTGAGGGGTTAAATTGGGGTTGAAAGTTTGTATGGAAAATGCGTAATTTTTGAGTAAGAGTCTTAATACTTTGCATACACACTTTAAATATAGAATGAAGAAAACTAATTTCGGTGTTTTTGAAAATTCATCCCCCAAGGTGGTAAAATAGGGGTTGAAAGTTTGTATGGAGATCAAATATTTTTTTGAGTGCGGGACTTGAATCTTTGTATAAAGGCATACTATTAAAATACAAGAAAAGTAATTTCAGCGTTTTCGAAAATTCATTCCCTAAAACGGTTAAAAAGGGGTTGAAAGTTTAAATCCATTACAAATTCTTTGAAACTTCTTATAAAGGCATATATATGAATAAAAAAATAACATTAATTGATCGTTATTAAAAATTCAACCTCTAAGGGGGTTAAAAAGGGGATGAAAGTTTGTCTTGGGGTTCTAATTTAATTTTAAGCTAGGAACTTGAAACTACGTAAAAAGGTATTAAAATAAAATAAAAGAAAACTCATTTCAGCGTTTTTGAAAATTCATCCCCTAAAAGGGTTAAAAAGGGGTTGAAAGTATGTATGACGATCAAAATTTTTTTTGAGTGCGGGACTTGAAACTTTACATAAAAGCATATTATAAAAAGACAAGAAAAGTAATTTCAGCGTTATTGAAAATTCAGCCCCGAAGGTGGTGAAAAAGGGGTTGAAAATTTGTATGAAGATCAAAATTTTTTTTTATTGCGGGTTTTTAAACTTTGTTTACCGGCATTTAATTAAAAAATTAAAATACAAGAAAATAAATTTAAGCGTTTTCGAAAATTCTACCCCTAAGGGGGTTAAAAAGGGGTTGAAAGTTTTTATGAAGATCAAAAATTTTTTTGAGCGGGATTTGAAACTTTATATAAAAGCATATTATTAAAATACAAGAAAAATCATTTCAGCGTTTTTGAAAATTCAGCCCCGAAGGTGGTGAAAAGGGGGTTGAAAATTAGTATGAAGATCATTTTTTTTTTTATTGCGGGTTTTTCAACTTTGTTTACAGGCATTTAATTAAAATACAAGAAAAGAGATTTAAGCGTTTTTGAAAATTCTACCCCTAAGGGGGTTAAAAAGGGGTTGAAAGTGTGTAAAGATCAAAAAATTTTTTGAGTGCGGGATTTGAAGAAAATGAATTTAAGCGTTTTCGAAAATTCTACCCCTAAGGGGGTTAAAAAGGGGTTGAAAGTTTGTATGAATATCAAACATTTTTTTGAGTGCGGGACTTGAAACTTTATATAAAAGCATATTATAAAAATACAAGAAAAGTCATTTCAGCGTTTTTGAAAATTCAGCCCAGAAGGTGGTGAAAAGGGGGTTGAAAATTAGTATGAAGATCATTTTTTTTTTTTATTGCTGGTTTTTCAACTTTGTTTACAGGCATTTAATTAAAATACAAGAAAAGAGATTTAAGCGTTTTTGAAAATTCTACCCCTAAGGGGGTTAAAAAGGGGTTGAAAGTGTGTAAAGATCAAAAAATTTTTTGAGTGCGGGATTTGAAACTGTATATAAAAGCATATTATTAAAATACAAGAAAAGTCATTTCAGCGTTTTTGAAAATTCAGCCCCGAAGGTGGTGAAAAAGGGGTTGAAAATTTGTATGAAGATCAAAAATTTTTTTGATTGCGGGATTTTAAACTTTGTATAAAGGCATATAATTAGAATACAAGAAAAGTAATTTCAGCGTTTTTGAAAATTCTACTCCTAAGGGGGTTAAAAAGAGGATGAAAGGTTGTATCGGGTATAAATTGTATTTTAAGTTAGGAATTAAAAACTTTGTAAAAAGGTAATTTTATTAAAAGATAAGAAAACTCAATACAGCGTTTTTGAAAATTAAGCCCTGAAGCTGGTGAAAAAGGGGTTAAAAATTTGTATGTAGATCAAACATTTTTTTGAGTGCGGTACTTGAAACTTTGTGTAAAGGCATTATTATTCGAATCAAAGAATTTATAAACGTCGTTCTTAAACTCATCAAATTTAGTAAAGCTATTCGTTCGTAGATGTACCTGATTTTATAATGATACCGCGTAATAAGAGCAAATTAGCCGAAAAAAAAGGCCAAGAGCGAGTCGGACTCGCGTACGAAGGGTTCGTTACTATTTCGTAAACAATTGCAAAAAAAGCACGTTTAACAATTTCAACATTACTCAGATCTGAAAATAATAAAGATGTCTAATTTTCAAGATAAAGGTTCCACGCGGACGAAGTCGCGGGCAACAGCTAGTTTATATATATATATAAGTATCGTTGTCTAGCACCCATAACACAAGCCTTCTTGAGCTTAATTTGGGACTATGTCGATTTTTATAAGGTTGTCTGATATTTATTTAAAAAAAATATTCCAAAATGCACAACAGTACTACTGAAAAAAACCAGTGACTTCTTTTAAAACCCTGATTTCCTTGGCCTATCTTTTGTTTGCTCATTATTAACATACATTCGCTTTTTGAGTTCTTAAAACTCAAACAATGATTCACGAAACATTCTTTCTCTCATTAACTGGTCGAGCACTTTGCACAAATATGGATTCTGCTTCTGTTTACTGAGGATACCGCTCGGAAGGCTACGCTGATCAAATACAAACTTAATACTTAATGGTATTTTTGAATACTGAAACCGGCCAATTTTGCCCTGTGGGTGTTCCCGCGGCTTTAAATATGTTAAGGATTAATTTCTTTAGCTAAATATAAATTACCTACGTACGTTCGTCTAATGAAATAATTCATTTTTTTTTTATTCTTTTTGGTCAAAGATGGGGTTTTACCCGGTAGGGCAAAATTGCACGGTTTCACGGTATTCAAAGTATTGAAGTTTATGATACTTTTGAGTTGAAATGAGTATCGAAGTGAAAATTAGTGGTAGTAGTGGTTCAATCTTAAGTTTATTCTTTGCCAAATTGTAGTATCTGTTTACACTATCTTGATATCAATCTTGATTCTTCATACCAATGAAGATTCTAAATAAATGGTTTTATGGTAACCATCACAATTACCAGTTCTTTGCAAATAAGTAAACTGTCACAAGAGAGATTTATGAAGTCATAGATAATTCTATAAGCAATAGAGATATGTATAATATTAGCTCAATATGTCATGTAACAAAGAAAAAAAAAAATAAGAACAAAAAAGTATTTTTAGTGATATGTATGTCAAAGGTACGAAAATTTTATGTATTATTTTTTTCACCCTATATAAATTTGTTTTTTTTTTAGAATCCTCATAATTTAACAAAACAATAATTGTATGTCAACCATGAACTTAAATGCACGTATTCACGTTGAAAATGGCAAATTATTTATTTTCTCCATACAAATACTGGTAACCCAATCCACTGATGACGTCATATGCAGCTAGGCCTTTTGTATGGAGCGTTTTAGTCTTCTGTAGAAATGTTGAACTTTGACGGTCATTTCTGACTTTTGGAGCAGTCTCAGTGTAGTCCCATATAGACATTTGATCCCAATAAAAAATAGGATCGATTGACATCCTCAAAAAAAATTGTCCGCACGCCTATTGTAAAAAGTTAAACGCACGCGCATAAAAATATCAAGGCGCAGAATTCTAAGGAAACCGATTTCATCTCTAGCAAAGAAACTTATATTCCATGATTTCCAACAGTTTCACAGATTTATTAAAACCTTTTAAACTGTCAGTGAACAAATGTTCAATTTCGCTTCGACCGTATATGAAAGATTAAAAATGTTTCCTAGTTTCGTTATTGGAAATTCGACGGGCAGGAAAAACCGCCCGCGTCGGGTCGAGAATACATCAATGTTTTATTAGATTTTCTCTTGCAATCGACATTACTTTGTAGATGGATTTCTACCATATATCATTCCTATGTCTATATTAATACGGAGTAAAAAGCTAGTCGCAAGGTGCGTTACCTGTTTTGTACACGGTAGCCTTTTTTTGATAAGCGTCGGACTTTCCAGTAAGTATGTGGCAGATTTCAACTTTATTTGGCAATAGAAAATGGAACTGAAACCAAATATGCCGCTTTAGAGACTTGGTCTAGCCTTACACAGCGCACTAATAATGTGAGCTCTTTGCCTGAACGAGACATTACGTATTTAAAGGGTTCAACCAAAGTGGAACCACAAAACGCTGAACACAGATCCAAAATCGGGATGTGACAAAAAAGTTTATTGACACAGGAGTGTCGCTACAGTGAAAATAACAACGAATGAAAAATCTCAAAATTGACCATGTATCTGTTCAAAAATGCTGATTATTTCAGACATTGAAATTGCTATGTGTAGCATTACGCTACGGTTTAAGAGTTTATTTTTACTAATCCGTTGTTTATTTAATTTCATCACGGCACAGCGCCATCTGTTACAGACGAGTTGTACTTTTTTTTCTAATGTCTTAGCTTGCATGAGTTTTGGTTTCACTTGGTAGATTGCATGCTTTCGGAAATTGTTCGCTCCGTTCCCGTTAGGTGTCGCTATTCTCAATTGTACGAGTTTCGTTCGTTAGTTCGTAGCCTTATTTACTTATAGATTTAGGTCTGGCAAACTGTCATTTTGGTATTTTTTTTAATTTAAATTTGAATTTCAAAAATTAGATTTCGTTCGTTCTTTGGTTTTCTTTCAAGGAAAGAATTGGTTGAAGGATTGTCATTGAGATTTTGAGTTTGAGACAAGAAGCATCTTATTAATATAATTGCTTGAGTATTCAAGTATTTTGACCGGAGTACTACAGTTTTTGTCCACGTCTTGCGATCCGAGTAGTACAGTTTGTGTCCACGTTTTTGTGATCCCATAAGGAGCCCTCCCCTTATTTTTCTGAGGGTCTGTGCGGTGTAACGGCATCAAGCGGTGCGCCGAGTGCTTGGTTCTCTTGCCGGCCGGCGTGTGATCCTGTGTGTGCGTCTAGCACGATCTGATTGCGACTGGGAGCCACAGTCCTCCATCCAGTGCCCGTCAGACCTGAACGGGTTTGTTTATTTAACCTGCCGTCCAATGTACGAGTCCTGCCCTTGAGGGCTTACAGAAGGTTGGTGTCATCGACGCGCACGGCGCGACTGGTGCGCGCACATCTTCGAGCGGTTCGGTGCATTTAGGATAATTTAATTTTAGTGTAATATTCGGCCAAAACCAATTCAAAATTATTCGATATTTAATTGTTAGTTTTAATTAACAGTATCGAGTTGTGATCTTAATGCTTATTTGATTTTTAATGCGGACAAAGCTTTTTTTGTTCGTACTAACCCTCTAAATTCCGAAAGCCTCGTTCGTCGGGCACATATCTTCTTTTACTGCATTTTTTCGAATATAATCATAACATCCATCAGCCATACCTCACTCTTCACCAGCCTTTCAACAATTCATGCAACCGTTTTTAATCGCCAGCCCAGTCAAAATTCTCAGCCCAGCCAAAATCCTTTCACGTGAGTGAATTTTGACTGGTTTTCGTCAAATTGCAGTATTATTCTTCTTAAATTTGTCGCGAGAAACTTAATCATTTTGATTCAACCCCTAGAAAAACCTAAAATATAAATTTAAGATTATTTGTTAATTTTTAACCCATTAATATCTGTGTGTTTTGATTTCGGTGTTAAACGTGTGCTGAAGTGATCTCCAGTGTAAATTATCGACAAATTCGTAATTTTGTACCATTAAACAATAAATTATACGTGTGTCAGTGAATGTGTTGTTTTTCTCATTTATTTATTTTTCTAACAACTAAATTCATTGCATATGTTACTACCTAGAACTCAGGGAAAAGTATTATACACTTTAAAAAGTTGGTTGAAATTTTCAATATATTTGTCATAATTTGAAAATAAAATCCTCTTAATATTTAGTGGGTTATAAGACAATTGAGCGTTAAGCAGCGCGCTCCAGAAAGCAACCGATAGGGAGAAGTGGAGAGCTGCTATCAAAAATATTAATCGGCGGAGTCACGATCCTCAGCAGTGAGGGACCGACTTAGAAGAGAAGACAATTGAAATAGATTCGGATATAAAGTGTACCTACAGTGAGTTTTTATAGAATCTTGTGTACTGGCATGACAAGCTATTAGTTAAAGATGACACGGGCAGCGAAAGTGGAAATCCTTCCTCGGAAGTGATGTCAAACGCATACCGTCATGGTGCAAAGGTGAACGTGACTTACGTAAAGAGAAAAACCCGGAATCTGTCGATGTTATGATTATGATACATGTTCTCGTGTGCAGCTTTGCATGCCCCATGTCATATCTTTTTTTATAAAGATGAATTGAACTGTATTAGGGCTGTTTAGCCCTCACTACCAGTGAGTCGGACTTTGTGTGGGAGTATAACCCGCTAATGGGATTATCTCCGCGCACACTATGTCATATCGCTGACCCATTATTACAGGGTTCTAATATCGTCTGTTGACAATCAAAATTCACTAAGTAACAAATGTCTTCTTAAAACAGAGCTCGAATCTCGGTGTTAATCTACTTACTAGAATTACGGGGTTTTGAAGAGCAGTTGCAGAAATTTTAATGAGTTTTGGTTGTTTTGAACCAGGCGATATAACATTTTCGGGATTAGATTTAGACTCCGCGTCACTATTATAATTTCAACTCATTTTTTATTATGTGAAACCAGTGAAACAACCCTGTAGTAGTCACATTATATTGCTACAGTTTACTTAGCTAATAGGGCAAGTCAACCCGCCAAGGAGACGAATTTCCAGAAAGTACATTTTTAGAACTTATTTACATTACACCTATCTTCTCTGTGCAAAATGCAACCTTGTTGACCCATCTGTACCTTTTTTGTATGTTGGTTTACAAACTTTTGGTAGCGTAATTCAATACTTCCTATGCAGTCCCTGTAAATGTAGAAGTAACACTCTCTCTGACACTTAAACTTCTACAAGTATGGCACTGAAGCGGAGTGGGAAAAATTAACGAATTACGTTGCTTTTTTGTGAAGCCCAAAATAAGTGCACAGATTTATCTGGAATGTGATTGGTCCATTTTAAAAAGCTTCGCTCCAATGGACAGGAAGCCTAACAGCGTCTATTTTCAATCCTCTCGTATTGCCGCGACGAATTTCAGTCAACTACAGCGAACAGATCCTTCGCCAATCACGCGCAGACAATTAGCCGAGCAATTGAGACCAAACAAAAAAGCAATCGTTCTGATTTAAAAATAAACTGATTACTGCAACAATGCTCGGTGACATCACGACAAACAACGGAAGACAGGAACCTGAAAGCGTCCATTGTTCAGAGCATCGCAATTTCGCAAGTAGGAAGCGATAAAAACCGACCCATGCTCAGGGTAGGGTTCCGTAGCTGTTATTACAAAGATATTACTAGTAATAAATATTTATTTTATTATTAGCCTGTTTGAGTTGTCCCACTGCTGGGCAAAGGCTCTCCCCTTGATTTCTACTACTCCCGATCAGATGCCTTCTCCGGCCAACCGTTAAGGAATGTGTCCAGGTCGTCCCGCCATCTCCGCCTAGGTCCACCCCGCCTGCGCTGCCCAGCTTATGGCACCTACTCAGTGGCCAAGCTAGCCCATCATTCCGGGTGCATGCGGCAGACGTGACCGGCCCAGAAAGCCGGCCAGAAATAAACAATACCCCACTATTTTAGAGAAACCTATGCAATGATAGTCTTCAATATGGGATCCAAACGTCCGCACTTGGCGTGTAGGCAAGTACCATAAAAATAGTTTTTCTAGATTGTACCACTTCGTTGGTCCGATGAATACCTAATCAACCATCTCTAAGCTAAGTTGCGGGCGGTCGGACGGACGGACACACAGATATGGCGAAACTATAAGATTTGGTTAGAATTACTGAACCTTAAAAATACGTCAAAACCGCGACCAGCGATGGGATAGGGAATTAAGTAACCATTACTGAATCAATTGTAGGTCGTTTCGTCAGCGGGCTCATATTTTGCGGTTAGCTGGGCAGAGGTGGCGCTCGGGTGGGAATCGAGTTACAGCGAGCCATTGCATAAGTGCCGTCGTGTGAGGTAATTAACCCGTACGAGGTGTGTGGAGTTATCTTAGCGGTACGGATCAATATTTTGAAACTTAGTTATGTGATGTTTTCGATGTCATATATTTGTTTCCATCGACATGGCACAATGTCATGTGTAACTTTTATTTCTCATTGATAACACCTTCCTGTATTTAATAAGTGGTGCTTCCGCTTTTATTGGGCACGAGTACCTAGCCAATCCTAGCTGTGCGCACGGGTAGATTGGTTGCGTGGCCACGTCCCACGACTTATTACGTCGCATTTTACATTAATATTATTAAACATTCTGAGACCAGAGCCTAACAACAGCATTGGGTTAACCTTAGGGAACAGCTCAACCAAAGCAAGAACATTCGCTTTCAAGCCTAATATTAATGAGCCATTTGCACGGCTGCACCGGCCATTCCGCTCCGGACCTTGACACGTCGCGTGATGACATCCCGATAATCGACCATTTTACTGATCTGGCCCGGAGGGCCGTGGAGACTCTGGTTCAAATCCCGCTCAAAACATAACATGTTTCAACTTGGTTTAGTATGAACATTTTTGCATGTTTCATGTTTAATTAGCCATTTGCACGGTGTGCACGGCTGGACCGGCCATTCCGCTCCGGACCTTATCAGTTCAAGCTTTAAATCGAGCTCAAAATCTGTTCTCTCTTTGAAGTCATTGGATAGAGACCACAAAAACTATTCTCTCGGCTGCCGTGGGGATTACCTCAACTCAGGAATAAATCGCTTGCAAGAGTTGAGGTGTTGTCTACGAACACTTTGGAGTACGCAGTAAAAACATTCGCACGTCTCATATTAATTAGCCATTTGCACGGTTTGCACGGCTTGACCGGCCATTCCGCTCCGGACCTTGACACGTCGCGTGATGACATCCCGATAATCGCTTCATAATAACGCGACTTAATCGTTGCTCAACGTAAATGAACAACTGCATAAAACTTATTTGCATTACTTAATGAACAATAAGAAGATAAAGCTAATCCTGAACTAATAGGTTTCCTTGTGTTTCAGGATCAAAAAGGACAAAAATTTCTCATAAGTACATTATGCTATCATTTAATTCTCATTGCTTACATCGATCGGTCTCTAAATGAAAAAATAATTCAAAACACTTCAGCTAATTATTATTTCTGATTCTTGTCTTTTTTATAGGTATCATCCGATAAGGAATCTTAACGCCGACCTATGAAATTAATAATGCTATTTCAGTTTTTACTACGCAATTATGTTGAAAGGTAAGGAACTCAGTCCGACCAAGGATTAAACATAAAATAAAGTGGGAATATAAATGAATCAAAAATTTCAATAAAACCGTTTAAACGGATAATATCGTGTTAATTGATTTAAGTTCCCGATTTAAATATAATACATTTAAATTGTTGTATTGAAATAAACGGTAATCGGACAAACCGAACTGAATGTAAAAAATCTGTGCCACTTACCGATCATATCTAACATAGGTATAATTCGCCTGTAGCCACTGACTGTACCTCAGTAAAAGATTAGAGTTAATGTTATTGACTGTACTGTAAGGTAGCGAAGCGGAAAAGAATTACTCACCGTTTTATGGCCTGCCAATTTGTTTGACAACAATTAGCGAATTAATCTTACACCACGTTAATTATAAGCATTTAACTATGCAATCAACACGTAAATGTCCTGTCACAATCTTTAAATTATATGCAATTGTGTTTTAGGTACAAATCGGTGTCACATTTAAGACAAAACTCAGAATCATCAAGAAAAAAATGGGCAAGTGCGAGTCCGACTCGCGTATGAAGGGTTCCGTACCATAATCCATAACAAGTTTATTGTATGGGAGCCCCCTTAAATATTTATTTTATTATATTTTTAGTATTTGTTGTTCTAGCGGCAATAGAAATACATCATCTGTGGAAATTTCAACTGACAGACGGACGGACGGACGGACAGCGAAGTCTCAGTAATAGGGTCCCGTTTTTACCCTTTGGGTACGGAACCCTAAAAAACTGACTCAAAGCACGGACACGACGCTTCTGTTGACATGTGTCGGACGGAGATATGTCTACTTTGGCGATTTCCATTTAAATGTCACTTGATATTGTCATTTGCAGCTAAAATAGCAAACATCTATATATCTTGACCATATATTATTTTATTATTATCGTATGGCTTTATTTCAGTCAAAGCACCTATGTACGAGTAAATATAAAATCTAATATCTTAAAACATAGAAAGCGTGCTCTTAGGTTTGATAGCCATTCTCTATGGATCTTGATAGATTTTATTTTCAGAAAAAAAAAATGTTTCGGTATTAATAGTACATTACTGCAGAGGCCGCGAAATAGGGAATTGTTGGCCGAGTAGTAATAGATGGCCGAGTGATAACGAGGCCATCTAGAGATACGAGGCCGACAATCCCTGTTCGCGCCGAGGCTTGTATAGTGCTTTTCTCAAATAAATCCAAGGAAATAATACAAATGTTCAACTTGTATATTCATATAAAAACAAATGTATTACAAATTTATTAAAAAAGAACAAATTTATTTTTTAAGCTGTTCGTGTTAATGTTTTTGCCACCAAATGTTAAAGATGATTCTATTTATTAAAAAATGACAACACCTTATTAATTAGATATTGTTATATTTTTTAACAATAAACGTGATTCCTTGTTCATTTTATTGAATATCTGTTTTAATCTAATTTAATAGCCTAGTTAAATATCAGAAATAAAACGTAAATATACATGCACAAACTACGTTTTTTTTTTATTGGCAGTATGCCATAGATTATCAATAAAAGAAATAAACCCCACTGAAACAAAAGACAATCTCTTTGTTGGCCACGGCCAATAATGTTGTATGAAATTCCTTTATTGACCTCTAATTTGAAATTAGAACGAATCTTCAACAATTGCTATACAAAGACGTATTTCGCGTTCTGTTAACACGATCATATAAGCACGACATTTCCTTGGATGTTTGAGAAAAGTATGATTACGTGCTCGAAGTTATATATTATAAAAGTATTAGGTCGCCTTCTGTATAATACAAATTAAACATCGGTTTTAAACCGTTGATACAAATATCAGCTCAAAGAAAATTTTAAATGAGTTACCTGATGGAAGAGACTTGTGGAGGTAACTCATTTAATTTTTTCTTTGAGCTTTGATCTTTGTATCAATGGTTTCATATAAAATTGTGGTGTGTACACACATTAAAAAAATGAGACATAACATGTTTAATAAATTTATAAACATGGGTTTTGTTGTACTGTACATTCAATGCGTCGTAGGGTCAGGTCAGGGTCTCTGCGTCAAACCCAGAAGACCTTGTGTCGCGCGGACAATGACTCCTCGTCAATGTCCATCATCACTTGGCATACCTACAACTCGAAATATTGCGCTTAAATATACTATTCAGAAATGTACTATCAATGTTATGTTCAGTACACGTTTTTATGTCGAATGGTGAAGATTAGGATATTCGTACAATGTTTTATCGAAAAATCTAAGTTGGTACGTGTTGGTATATGCCATAAGTATGCTTATTGTTTTGACGACGCGTTTGGCTCGGTTTGTAGACACCTGCCTACTGAGTCGGCGGTCCCGGGTTCGAATCCCGGCCGGGGCAAATATTTGTGCAAATATTTGTTCTTGGGTCATGGATGTTATCTTTGTTCTTGGGTCATGGATGTTATCTATATATGTATTTATATATTATGTATATCGTCGTCTAGTACCCATAGTACAAGCTTTGCTTAGTTTGGGACTAGGTCGTTTTGTGTATGATTGTCCCTTAATATTTATTTATTTATTTTATTTATTAGCATTCGTTTTTGTTGCTTTTCGTTATTTTTCTGTGATAGGTATTATTTATTTTATTAAAAAGAAATTGCGAGAAATATGTTTGCTTGCAGATGTTAAATAGATTATATTTTATATAAAGAAAAACTTGATGAATTATCAATTTTTAATGTTACCAAAATCCGAAGTATATTATGATATAATTATATTCTAGTGCCCATTGTAACAAGTTACCTAACATTCAAACAAGGTTGAAACTTCGTTCAAACCTAACAAATGTCCATCATCCATTGCATTACTCGTCCACAATACGTTTGGAATCTTTTGAAAATGAATCCAATACCATATTTGTACCGCGGGTGTTGTAACGACGAAGTCCAATGGTGTCCTTTGTGCATCTATGAATTGTGACAACGTCTATCTATTTACGATTGCATCAAATGCTCTCCATGTGTGGCTTCAGTATTGCAATGAAAAATGTATTATATTCTTGGGTTTTCAATCGACTTGAAGAAGGTTGTATTTTTCATGTTTGTTACCTCAGAAGTCCGTCATTTACGAACGGATTCAAAAATCTTGTAGAGGAAGGTATCTTCAGATTGGTCCCATACTATTTTGATGAAGCTCTGATAGCGAGATCAATGAGGAATTGAAGGAAATTCTCAAATATTATTAGCACATCTATAGCGAGTAAGCGAGTTCAGTGTTTTTTTATAACTCGTCCAGGCCTTCTTGAAAATATGGTTGCTTCTGCTTGAAGTCGGTTTTTTTTGAAGTGATTATGCCTGATGTCGTGGCCACTCTTGTGTCTAGGTGTATGGGATAACATTTTCTAATACAAGCTGTACACTAATCGCGAAGTTAACAGAGTTTGGGCGAATACGATAGTGTGGAGAGGCACTCGGTTGAGGAAGTAATACTCCGGTCAACTTTGCGAGTGTGTAGGCCGGCATAAGCTCTGCTCCTCTGGGACGCCATGGTAGATTGGTGGGGTCACCAGCTACGTACCCCATACTAAAATGTGATGGCCAAGTGTCGCCAAGTGAGTTAGCTTCCATACATTCCAATGTGATTAGTTTAGATTGGGTGGCCGGCGGCGGCGGCGCTGTGATGTCTCGGTGAGGAAAGAGGAAAGGGATTCACTAATGGTCTCTTCTTCTCTGTCGTTTCGCTCTTGGCAGAGCGGTCGTGGTCACGTTGAGGCGTCCACATCGGTGGTAGAGGCGGACACAGCTCTCCGCACGATCTCCCGCCATCTCTCCCTGTTGGCAGACTGTCTGGCGCAGTCAGATACGCAGTTTCCTACTGCTGATTTTATTTGGTCAGTCCAACGCATAGGTGACCTGCCACGCGATCTGGTTCCATCCACTTTTCCCTGCACAACCAGCCGCTCTATAGAGTTGTTATCCCGCCTGTTATCCTCACCAATGGTACACATATTTAAATTATAATTATAATAATATGACGAGTCTACGGCCATATTGGTTTGGCCAAAATCTCCAATAACTTATCGCCGACGAAGTTAATCCTAAACCATGGCGCATGCAATTGTTTCGACACGTTATAGGTAAATAAACAAACCTCGTTAGTAGTACTAAGCTTAAATAGAAAATACTCTGAATAGAGAATCGATGTTTGCTTTTATTTTGCTGCCCATGGGGATAACTCAGTAATTTCTACACAGCAATCCTACGAGCACAGATTTATTTTCAAAGCATAATATTAATATAATATTAATAAGTATAATATTAATATCAATACTCATATTCAGGATATAAATTAAAATTACAGAGGTTTAAATACGTATGCGCAAACCTTCCATTACGAAGTATTACGTATCAGGTTTTCAAGTTCATTGACTCCATTGAAGATTTTGCCGCTTCATTAGCGTACGTAAAGTAATCTAAATGACTACCATACATGAAGACCTCTAAGAAACATAATGGGCTTTTTATTTACTTGATTATTCCAACAATACAGCAATAAATTCGTCTCACGCATGGGAATTGATAAATCGACAATGTACAGACGGTGAAATCACGTTTTTCTACCATTTTCATTATTTGCCTACGTGCCATTCAATCAAGATGATTTATTTAACTTTCTCTAGTGAATAAACAATAGCGCAGATTTTAGATAAACATACGTTGGGTTTTTGTAGTAAAAATTGTATATTCGCGGAAGAAAATCCCATTAATATCTCGTTCAACTTCACGAATAGCAATTATGGATAAAATATGGACGCCTCTTCGAAAGGCCACAAATTATGTGTTTGTGTTCTGGCGTGGACGAGCAATTTGTTTGCCAACTACTTAATAGGATTGGCAATGTTTTACATGCCTATTTAACTATTTTTGTGTGTAAACAATGACTCAAATAACTGCTATTATATATCACAATTAAAATTATATACCGTCCGCAGCAGAAGTTGCTACGCACGCTAGCTGCTCAAAAAGATATACACACGGACTCTATTATCTAGACCATAAGGTTGTACAGATCATTTTGAGCGTGTTATAATGCTTAACAACTTTTGCTTCTGACTGTACACTCGAACTCGGCTCGGCTACTCGGCTTTGAACTTTTATTTTAAAGCTTCTTATTTAATTCGTTGCATTTATTCACAAACTTCGCAAAGATAAGTTGCACAAGTTGACACAACTGCACACGGTAGACTGGTTTGGAAACAATGAAAAAATGTGGGGTGTTGTGGGTGGGAAAAGATGATTTTCTTGCTAAGCGGTAGCCGAAGTTTGTCAACCAAAAGTATGACCAGCAAGCGAGTTGTCAGTCCGCTATTACACGGGACAAGATAAATAAAGAATAAGGTAAGGTGGGGAAACACTATCACCGGGAGAAGACTGCCACAGTCCAATAACTAACTGTTAGTCTTACCCCACTAGACAATAAACTATGTCAGTCTTACCGCACCTTACCTTAATATTTTATTGATCATCCCTGAAAACTCGTATGGTAAACGCTATTTTTATCGGTGGCTATTCACTGAGAAATGCACAGAAATAACAACGACGCAGACAGACATGGGAACTTTGACCGTACTGCCCGTCTAGCACATATATATGCTATGCTTCGCGACTCTCTCACATTACGCACAGAAAGGGACGGATAATTATCTCGCGCGAGAAAGAATCGTACAGTTATGCTAGAAGTACTGGTCTCAAGTGAATGGCCCCTTTTTTCCCGGCTCATAAACAAATGGTGATGAAATATTAACATGACATATTTATACTTTCAGGTTCATGGGCGTCTGCGTGCATGAGGGTCAGCTCCACGCCCTCACGGAGTACATGGAGGGCGGATCCCTGGAGCAAGTGATTCTGGGCATGCCTCCAGAACCTCTATCACAGTCGGTGCGAATCTCACTCGCGCATGACATGGCCTGTGGCTTGAAGTACCTGCACTCGCTCGGGGTGTTTCACAGGGACCTCACTGCTAAGGTAAGCTCCACTCTCTCATACATGGCTGCAAGGTCCATTCCGGGCCGCAAATGATGATGAGATGAAATACGGGACCTGATGACCAAGGATCATAGATTATATTGAGTCAGGTCGCATTTCCTCATAAAAACAACACGCTCTTACGAAGTTGTTGGCCTTTGTCACTGTATTAAGCGATCTTATTAGGGTACTTTTCTGGACTATTTTCCGCTCTAACAGCGTTGATAAAAATCCGAGGTCTATTAACTCTGCCAGACGTAATAATAAGGGACGTAATTATTCATGTCAAAATCGTTTGATGTTATCCCTCCTGTAACTTTACCAATGTTAAGATTCAAGGTTTCGCAACTGGATTATCTTAACATTAATTTACAATCATTTATTCTTTTCCAGAATGTATTAATAAAAAAAAATGGTGACGGAGACTACACCGCCGTGGTGGCGGACTTCGGCCTCGCCGCTAAAATACCTCATCATGTGTAAGTATCATACCTGCAATTTCGTCGTAAAAGTCGAGTTTAATTCGTGGATCTTCATAACCGTTCATTTACGGCATCGAAGTGATTTACTCATATTGGGCAATAGTAGACTTTATCAACGTTAAGCGGGCTTACCGATCCCAGTGATTGCGTCCTAACGACCTAGCGACCCTGGTCGCTGGCGACCGATAGCATACGAACCAACTCGACCAAGGCGACCCGCGAGCAGCGACCCAAGCCCACTTTTTCAGCTTTTTGTTGCCAAACAGTCGCGTTTTGGTCGGGTCGCACACTTAGGCGCGACCGGGCGTGCGACCCAAGCCCCTCGCTAGCAAGCCTGCGGGTTGACGCGGTAGCTTGTGTACATCCGTAAGCGTTTCATAATAATCCATAGAAAGCAGTGGATGCGGTCGCCATCATCCCAATACCATCTTAACAAACCGTTTTGTAATCTCACGGTAGTTTTCTTCTAAAGTTATTCATTTATTGCACATGCAACACTAGGAACGGCCCGACATGTTTCGAACTCATATGGAGCTCTTCATCCGGGACAGCTATCCGTGATGCTACGCGACACGCGGCCCATTGCTACTGGGAAAGCTGTCCCTGATGAAGAGCTCCATATGAGTTCGAAACATGTCGGGCCGTTCCTGACAATTTTTACGTGAGTTTAAACCGTTTTTCTTTTGTATAATAATTGAAGGTGTCTCACGATAGTTTTTATAATATTACTTCAACAACAGATTCATTAACGAGCAATTAGTCCGTCGATCGCACGCGCAAGTGAGAGTCACACGCCATTTTGCATGAATACTGGCTTAAAACCTCATATTCACCAACCTCAAACCAGTGACATACGGCTTACTTTTCAAACCCACTTCAACTGGAGATATGGGGTTAAAAAAGTGATCAGTATAATTTGCGTGAGATTCAAGATACCGTCTAAGTGCAGTCTGCACTACCGCTTAGAGTTGAAAGGTAGTAAATAAGTATAGACATTTGACATTGTTAATACATTTGGGTTGTGTCTGTTTAGAAGTCTATCATGCATGGAAACTGATGGTAGATATGAAGGCTTTTTAGAATAGCCCCTTTCGCGAGGGTCATTGTATCCGATATTTTATCAGTTGTTGATTCATTTTGGAAAATCAGTTTTCTTTTTTACAATAAATAAAATAAATAAATATTATGGGACAATCATACACAATGAACACCTTTGTCAAGAAGAGAATAAAAGAAGAGGAAATAAAGGAATATACCTAACCACTAGATTGCTTTTGGTAACTACGGCTACCTGTCACTTATTTTATTAACTCCAAATTCGAAGCAATTGAGTGGCTAATTAGCACTAAATGCTTTATGAGATGTGCAGTTATTTTTTATTTATTTATTCATTGTTAGTAGGTACAATTATTTTTCATTGTTAATATGTATTGACTTGCGCTCTTTATCTCTCCATCTAAAATAACCAAAAAGAGCTTGTTGATGCACCGGTCTATAACATAACATGTTTATGACATAAAGCGTCGTAGTATGAAAAGCTATTTTTATGAATGCCAAATTTTCCGTCATTTTTGGAAGAAAACCAATAGGATTGTGTAAGAAAAAACTTGGCAATATAATTATGATTAATATGTTACGCAATGTTTTGTGTACTGGATCGCATGCCAAGGAAACGTGGGTGGGTCGTTCGTAGATTCATTCATAACTAGTTCAATGCCATTCGGTTTATTACCTGTCCCAAAATAACCGCAGCTGATGCTATACTTTCTAGTAGGTACTATAAACCTACCGAGTACATTTGTACGTACTACCGAGCGGAAAGCGAACTTTTTGTCCCGTGGTACCGTATACTTGTTCAAAACAAAATTCAAGATAAAAAATTGTCAACAAGTTATTTTTCGATATAATGCCTGAACAACCTACTGGGTCCATGAAAATAATGATGAAGGGAATAATTCCTTTAAAACTTAAGCGCAAACTCGTCGACGTGTGTATTGCCCATCCTAACCTATAGTGCCCGAACATAGTCAATTAGTCACTCACAGAGAGTCAGAAGTCAGTGTTGCGTTGTATGGCACGAACAAGCGTATTTATGCGTTAATAGGTTTGGAACTTCATTCATAACATGATATTCAATCAATCAAAGGCCTGAAGTCTTTTACAGACTATACAAAACAGTGTCAAACAGTTAAGCAAGCCAATACGAGAACGGCACACGCGATCACAGACTTGGCAGATGTAAGACTGGCCTGCGCGCGGTGAGCATGTCTTTTGACAACCAAGCGTGTTATCTCTCTCGCGCGAGAGTCAGAGGAAAATACTAACGAATCAACTCAAGAAATCATTAGAACCTAATGTCTAGATTTCATAGGCAGGGTGCATTCGACTAGGCTTACCGTACCGTCGCAGGGACAGACCAGGTCGATCCTTGTCATTATCTAACTATATAATTTTTTACAGTAATGGTTACCGGCTGCCGAGCGTGGGCTCTCCTTGGTGGATGTCACCGGAGTGCCTGCGCGGGCGCTGGTACGACCACCGTTCCGACATCTTCTCTTACGGGATCATACTGTGCCAGCTGATCGCCAGGGTAACTACACTTTATCTTTATGTGTTCGAAGCTGAGAATGACGAATGAGAGACATGACCAAAACAAAAATTCGAACAAAATACCGTTCACGACTTTATCTAATTTATTTTCCAAGTCCCGATTTCGTCCCTTTAAGATCAAGGTTGAAAAGTTTTTGTAATACTAAACATAAAAGAGAAGCTAATGCCTCACCTGCAGTACCGTGGTTAGGGGTTACTTTGATCCGTGGGGTAACATTAGTCACTAGTTTTTTAACTATAGGAAGCTTGTTTTTGAAAGCGCTTATAAAATTTCTTGGTTAGAGTAGGCAACCTCGACAGAAATACGTTAGGTAGTATGCTTTTAAAACTAGACGTATCATGCTTAAAAACCGATGATCAATGTTGGCCCGTGGATCAAAGTAACGGTAATGGTTGCGAGTCATACTTCTTTAACCCTAATTCCTAACCTATTATTTACTTTGCGGATGTGTCTAATTTCAATGTATTTTTTTCAGGTGGACGCCGATCCGGACGTGCTCCCGCGCACGGACAACTTCGGCCTCAACTACATGGCGTTCGTGGAACTGTGCGACGAACAGACCGTGCCGGACTTCTTACGGCTAGCCTTCAACTGCTGCATTGTAAGTATCTCTTACACGTTCAGTCGTGTGCCTTACACGCTTCTGGTGGAACTGTGCGACGAACAGATCAATAGAACATGCCGTAGGTACTTTGCAGGACGCCAACAATTTTTATGAGCATGCGTTCAGCTTCAGTATCCTTCCTTCATTATGTGTCGCTGTAAAACCTACATATTACAACTAGTATCAGCCATATCCGGTGCCTGTGTATGTACTACAGGAACCGCAAAATAGTCGCAGCTGCACTTTTCAGATTAAGCTCTCTCTCTCATCTTAGCATTTTCTCGGTTGCGTCCTCAGCTACAGCCTCAGAGCCCGGGGTCCGCTTTCGGGCTTTCTCTCCTCCAATTCGCACGGTCTTTGGCATCCTGTGTTCTGAGACCATTTGCACGCATGTCATCCCTGACGATGTCAAGCCAGGATTTTTTGGGTCTACCCCTCCGGCCGAGGCCCGGTAGAGGCGGCATGGCCAGACACTTGTTCCCTACGTAGTTTGCCGGGTTCCGTAAAACGTGCCTTTACCGGCGCAGCCGACTTTCTTCCATTTTGTCAGCTATGTCCCGGACATGAAGGCAGTTTCTAATGCGGTCCTTCCGCGACACTCCACACATCCACCGCAGCATATTGATCTCCGTGACGCGCATCACTTGCTTATGGCGCTCAAGTACTGGCCATGTTTCACTGCTATGTAAAAGAACAGCCCCAATGATGGACTTACTTTTCAGATTAAGCTATAGCAATGTATGTATGTTTGCTTCCAGTACGAGCCTAAAGCGCGGCCGCTATTCCCCGAGATAGTGAGCAGCCTCGCCGAGATGAAGGAGGGGCTGGACGACGCGACGTGGGGACACGTCACCAACAACACCTATGAGAGGTATGTCCAACCACCGCTACTGATGTAGAAAATAATAGTTTTCCATCGTATTTTGTCGGAAAAAATCGTTTTAGCAACTTCGGTGAAAAAGTTGAGATGGAAATATTTAACGAGCCTACCCGACAAAATACGAAAAACTTACTGAGACTTAGGGCTGCCACCTTTCAAAAACAATAGACCCGGAGATTTTAGAAATAGAGTTTTTTTTATTGTTTTTTTTTTTTTTTAAGTTTTTAGTATTTAATGAATTAAGGTAAGTACAAAGTAATGGTAAATTACTATTGGTAATGTTTTTTTTTTAATATAAATTACCTACCTAGTGCTAGGCTGACTTGAATTGAACTAGCTTGACACTTAAAACTATACTTTTTATTCTGCAGCGATTGTTTCAGCATTTCTTCTTGTTCAGGTTTCTTTAAAAACTTCAAAAATTCTTGGCAATTCATATTGTAATTAATCTTTACAATTAACTCGGCCTTCACCATGTCCACTGATAAACAGTTTCGCTCGTCTGTCCACAAATTTCCCATTAAAGAAAAGACGCGTTCTAGGAAAGCATTGCTTACAGGGATTGTAAAGATTTTACCAATTATTTTTGGCAGTTCGGTGAAGGTTGAGGTGACTGAATAGCTGAACCCATCGTAAATCAACAGATAATGTTGAATTAATAGATTGTTCGAACTGAGGAAATACTTGGTTAAATTTTCGGGTCTCATCATAAAGTTTATCTTTGTCCACATTTTTCAGACCAAGTGATTCGCAAGCTTCTACAGCATCTTCGTAACTTACTGCACTTGTTAGATCGAATTTGGAAAAGATTTTGAATACAGAATGCTCAAAATCATAATATTTCTCTATGTATTCAAGAGTTCTTCTGTAAACCTCATTGGCTTCTTTTTTTAATTGATCCGCGCGGTGCGTTAGGTGCGTTGCGTGATAGATGACCTGTTGACGCTTCCCGTTCCACCTGACCCGGAGATATCGATGTTAAACCCGTAGCCCGGACATGCACCATGCAAACCCGTAGACTCCGGGTCAAACCCGGAGAGGTGGCAGCTCTACTGAGACTTCGCTGTCCGTCCGTCCGTCTGTCCCCAGGCTGTATCTCAAGAACGGTGATAGCTAGACAGTTCAAATGTTCACAGATGATGTATTTATATTGCCGCTATAACAACAAATACTAGAAATAAAATAAAATAAATATTTAAGGGGGGCTCCCATACAACAAACTTGTTATAGACCATCCGTCCGTATGTCACCAGGCTGTACTTATCTCAAGAACGGTAATAGCTAGACTGTTAAAATTTTCACAGATGATGTATATTATATTGCCGCTATAACAACAAATACTAAAAATAAAATAAAATAAATATTTAAGGGGGGCTCCCATACAACAAACCTGTTATAGATTATGGCACAGAACCCTTCATGCGTGAGTCGGACTCGCACTTGTCCAATTTTTTATGTAGTTTTGGGGTCCGCTACCACCCATTAACAATCCGATATACCTACGTAAATGTTAATAAAACTCGGTTCACATATGTTTCCTTTTCTAAATTTTCAGCGGTGATGTTATTTTATTATCCTTATGTATCCTTTGGTTATTATATACGAAGCCGGCAAGCCCTTTTCACGGCTAAGGCCTGTATAGTGCTTTTCTCAAACATATGCAATGAAATAAAAAAATACACCACTCAAAAAAACATAATTAAGCTGTTCAGCCAGTTCACGAACACACGCCATGTTTAAAAAAAAGTATTTTTAATTTTCCCTCCAATCCCTCTATATTTTTTTTTCTGTAATAAGTCGTCCACGTGTGTAGTGTTCGAATATTAGGGCCATTATACACAACCTGATAATAAGAATCTTAATTTCTATTATAAATAAAATAACGGCAGAGGATTTTTAATATTGTCTATGGTCTCTGGTGACTTACGTATTGACAGTATTATTCATCAACACATTGAATCATACAGATTTGTATTCTTCATATCAGTTCGTGGGTACTAGGCATTAACGCGGATATGGTTGGTCCAATGGGTAACCACTAGAAAAAAAAATAAAAAATTGGGCAAGTGCGAGCCCGACTCGCGCATGAAGGGTTCCGTACCTATACATATATATATAATCTATAACAAGTTTGTTGTATGGGAGCCCCCCTTAAATATTTATTTTATTTTATTTTTAGTATTTGTTGTTATAGCGGCAATAGAAATACATCATCTGTGAAAATTTTAACTGTCTAGCTATCACCGTTGTTGAGATACAGCCTGGTGACAGACGGACGGACGGACGGACGGACGGACGGATGGACGGACGGACGGACGGACGGACAGCGAAGTCTCAGTAATAGGGTCCCGTTTTTACCCTTTGGGTACGGAACCCTAAAAAACAGCTGTTCAGAAACACAGACGCCATGTTTACATTAAAATTAAAAACAAATTACTTCCCGGCCTAGGCCTTCAATTTTGTATGAAATTCCTTTACATTTCTCTCGAATTGTTCCGCCCGAAACTTGACACTTCGAAGCTTCGATTTTTCATTGCATGTTTGAGAAAAAGAAATTTGATGCATACTTCTGATTTGGAGTTCCTTTAGTTGGTTAGGACGCAGAGATGTAAATACAAAGGCACAGTTGAATGAGCATTGTTTGTTTGTTTTTAAAATTCAGAGACAATAGATTATTTACAGGGCAAAGTATTTATTAAATAATGCATACAATTATATAACAATATAAAACAATAAAACTAGTCCTTAAAATAAACTTTTGTTGATTCACTCCGCTACCTAAAGGTTGTCTGGAAGAGATTGCTATTTATCTCATGTTTTGTATACCTGTGTAGTGTGCAATAAAGTAGATTTGTTGTTGTAATCCTTAGAGTAAAAAAAAATGTAAAAAAGTAAAATATAAATAAATATAAAACCACACCCGTATTTTAAGACCTAATTAGGTAGGTATGTACAGTTGCATACATTTTCTACTGCAGTTTTCTTGTTCCCTATCAGGAATATTCACGCAACAATCAACTGTATCTGTTCAGCGTAAGAAACTCTATAGAATAACGAGCAACCAGCCACCGTTTGCATTAATTTAAAAGCATTTAGTAACTATGTCAATCTTACCCCTCGACCATTCTTATCCCGTCTATTTTTTAGACAAAAGTGTATTTTATTTTATAATTTTGATATATTAGAATAGGCGTAGCCGAGTTTTATCAACAGAATATAAAAATATAGTCCTTGCCCATGCCTTCCAATTTATACAATTGAAGGGATATGATTAGTTTTTTATTTTACAAGGGTTTTATCACTACACTGTCTATCTCAATAAAAAACCATTCCATCTTCCCCCACCTTACTATATCTTTTTGAGTGTTTTTTTTTTTCTTTGCATATATTTGGAAAAGCCTTATACATGCCTAGCCGTAAAAAGCACTTGCCGGCTTCGTATCAGTATCCGGCCTTCCTACAGTCGGCCGTCTATAGCTACTCACCCGGCAAGCCCTTTTTCCCGGCGTCGGCAGTAATGTACTCTTATTAAGTGGTATATTTTTTTATTTCATTGAGAAAAGCTCTATACATGCCTATTATGCCTAGCCGTGAAAAGCACTTGCCGCCTTCCTACGGTCGGCCGTCTATACCTACTCACCCGGCAAGCCTTTCTTTCCCGGCGTCTGCAGTAATCCATTCTAATATTATAAATGCGAAAGTGTGTCTGTCTGTCTGTCTGTTACCTCTTCACGCTTAAACCGCTGAACCGATTTAGATGAAATTTGGTATATAGATAGTTTCAGTCCCGGGGAAGGACATAGGATACTTCTCATCCCGAATAAATTTAGTGTTCCCGTGGGATGAGCGGGTAACACCGCGGGGCACAGCTAGTGTACTATTATTGAAAGAAAGAAAGAAGAAAGAAGATACGTTTATTTTGCAACCAATTACATTTAAATTTTACATCTAAATAATTGAATTACATTTTTTAAAATTTAACTTAAATGAAATGAAATGAAATGAAATAATTTATTCAGTAAGTAGGCCACAGGGGCACTTTTACAAGTCAGATTGTGAATCTACCGGCATTTCGCAAGAGGAGACCGCTGTTGAGAAGAAAGCCGAAAGAAACTCAACAGTAAGTCATTTTTTCGTAAATAATACTTAAAACAATTACAGTGATTACATTTGTGTTATAACTAATTACACTGGTACACGTAAAGGAGATGTATAGATACTCCAAATCAATGTAAAGTAGGAACATTAAAATAAAATTTTAACGTTAAATTCATAATATTAAATATACCCAGAGATGTATAAAGTCTCTGGGTGTCACAACATGCAATAAAATAATAATTACTTAATTAATTTAATTCCACAGAGATGTATAAGGTCTCTAGGCGTCAACATGAATAATTTACTATAGAAAATAATTATTAAACCTAAATTTCTTAGAGATGTATATGGTCTCTAGGCGTCATAACATGCAATAAAATATTTTAAAATTATATAATTTCCTCAGAGATGTATAAAGTCTCTGAGTGTCATACTACACTAAGCTGTTTCTTAGAGATGTATAGTCTCTAAGAGTTCAAAAGGTAAAAATCAACATAGAATAACTTCAATCGAGTACAGGATGAAGTTTCTCACGTTTACTTAATTTAACACTAGTATGCGGTTGCTACATATTTAATTTGGCCCTTGCTAGCATGAACAGACCGGACCCCACAAACGGCACCCGTTCACGAGTATGACGCATATCTCAGCCATCGCTTCCCTCAACCATATTATAGGGAAGGCTGCGACCCGATCAACGACGCCACCGTAAGCAAAGACCTTTAAGCGAGCATGACATGCTCAAGCTGCCGGGCATACTTGACTAATACTATTTGCCCGGTGAGAAACAACAAATTGTGCTCTCATGTTACATTAAAAATTACCCACCAAAATAATGCTTATTTAAAAATTTACTATTGCCACACAACACTAAACTACTGGCTTAAAGGCATCACTGTCGTTTAGAAAGTCATTAACCGTATAATAAGCTTTATTCAATAAGTGACGTTTTATTAGTGCTTTAAATTTGCTACAGGGCAATTTTACTACATCAATAGGTATTTTATTGTAGAAGCGTACACAGTTCCCCACGAACGACGAGCTAACCTTACGGAGACGGTGGGCAGGTATTGCGAGCTTGTCCTTACTTCTCGTATTGTAGTGGTGAATGTCACTGTTGAGCTTGAATTCATGGAGATTTTTCCGCACATACATGATATTCTCAAGAATGTATTGAGATGCTACGGTGAGAATGTTTGTTTCCTTGAATTTCTCTCTTAGTGACGTACGACCTCCTAGTGCGTAAATTGCGCGTACAGCTCGTTTTTGTAGCACAAAGATGGTTTGGATGTCCGCCGCTCTTCCCCATAGTAAAATTCCATACGACATAACACTATGGAAATAACTGAAATATACAATCTTTGCCGTCTCGACGTTTGTCAGCTGCCTGATTCGCCTAACTGCATAGGCAGCGGAGCTCAGCTTACCTGCAAGAGTGGCTATATGCGCACTCCATTGCAGTTTAGAGTCTAAAGTAACACCCAGGAATACTGTTTTTTCTTCAAATTCCAGTACTTCGCCTTTCAGTTTTACCTTGGCACAATTTACTTGTTTCACATTTGGTAATGTAAATTTAATGCACTTAGTTTTCTTGGCATTTAAAAGTAAATTATTTGCAGTAAACCAATCCACAATAGAGGACAGTGCATCATTAATGACATCGAAGTTGTTTTCTTGCCTTTTTACTTTAAAAAGAAGAGATGTGTCATCTGCAAATAGAACTATATCATGTTTATCTCGCACAAGGTTTGGTAAATCGTTAATATACACTAGAAAAAGAAAGGGACCTAGAATTGAACCCTGAGTTCTCAAATCTATACTTCTATAGAAATTCTATGAGCTAAACGGTGTTCTGGTTGCAAAAATGGAGTCCACTCAGCATATGTCATAGCACTCTTGAGCACCACGACGCTGATCTTCCGTGGATCCAGATCAGGAAATGTGCTGCACAGCGTGCCGTGTAGTGTATCTGTGTTGGTTTGTGTAAAAAGATAGATATGCAAATAATGGGTTGTGATGTTTTAGAGTCACTAGTCGACATTTAACTACTTGTATACTTGGTGTGCATAATCAAGTCAATGGTATACTACCGCTCCAGACAAGCCTATATATACATTGTGATGCGCTCTTAATATGTGTATAATAATTTATAACCGACTCCCCAAAAACCTGAAAGTGCTCGAGGGAAACATTTTTAAACGTAGCCTTACAACCTGGCTTTTAGACCGGTGTTTTTACAGCGTAAAGGCATACCTCGAGCACAACTAGCTTTAATATTTTTTTTTTTTTTTTTATTATTACCTATTAATTTACACGCATTGACATTTTGTAATTATTATTGTTATTATTTTTCTGTAATTAATTTCCTTTTGACATTATGCTGTTTATTTGTTTGTAATTGTATTGTTTGATTTTATTGATGATTATTTTAATTTTAAGTTAGCGCGCGCAAACATTTTGCACGCCTGCATGCAGGCTGAGTACACAACATGGAACTGTAAACATATATATATGAACACCTTTGTATACTGTACTGAAGCAAATAAAACATTTTGATTTTGATTGTGATGTTTATATATTGTGATGTTTTTACAGCGAAGAGTCGGACTCGTCCGGGCCGCGCTCGTGCCCCGGGCTGGACGCGTGGCGCCGCCCGCAGCGGCACCGCTCCCACCACGACGCCACGCCTCACACTCCGCTCGATGCCAGTAAGCGCCGTCACTCATTTTTATACTTCGTTTTTGCTATCATTGAGTCGTGTACGATCGGCTTTCAGTTACAACGGTCCGATATTAGAAGAAAATTTGGGTTTTTTTAAGCATAAAATATTTTAAGCATTTTAGCTTTGCGGCGTGTGGTTTAGTGGTGGTTTTCATCATCAGCCTATTCTTGTCCACTGCTGGACATAGGCCTCTCCAACTGCACACCATTGTACGCGATCCTCGGCTACTCTCATCCAGCTCTTGCCAGCCGCCCTGCACAGATCATCGCTCCATCTAGTCTGAGGGCGTCCCACACTACGCTTGCCGATCCGCGGTCTCCACTCAAGAACACGTTTACCCCACCGGTTATCGGTTCTTCGGCTAATATGGCCAGCCCACTGCCACTTCAAATTGCTAATACGGTGAGCTATGTCGGTAACTTTGGTTCTCTGACGGATCACTTCGTTCCGAATTCGATCCTTCAAAGAAACTCCGAGCATTGCCCTTTCCATAGCTCTCTGAGCGACTTTAAATTTGTGGACCAGCCCAACCGTCAGTGTCCACGTCTCGGCACCGTATGTCATTACGGGTAGGACGCACTGGTTGAAAACTTTCGTCTTCAGACATTGTGGAATTGGCGATGTGAAGACCCGACGAAGTTTGCCATATGCTGCCCAGCCCAGCTGTATTCTTCTGTTAGCCTCTCTCTCGAAGTTGTTTTTATCCAACTGCAATATTTGCCCAAGGTAGACGTACTCTTTAACAACCTCGAGAAGGCTGCCCTGTACCGCAATTGGTTCCGGACTAACATGTTCATTGAACATAACCTTGGTTTTGTCCAAGTTCATCCGGAGGCCAATGCGTTTTGAAGACTCAGCTAGGCCGTTCAGCATAAATTGCAAGTCTTGCAGCGTTTCCGCCAGGATGACAATGTCGTCTGCAAATCGCAAGTGTGAAAGGTACTCACCGTTTATGTTAATGCCTTGTCCTTTCCAGTCCAACGTCTTGAACATATCCTCCAATGCATTTGTGAACAATTTGGGGGATATAACATCCCCTTGTCTCACACCACGATGCATGGGGATAGGTTCAGACTGCCGGCTCTGTATTTGGACGGCCATGCTAGCGGCATTGTAAAGACCTTTCAACACTTGGATGTATCGCCAATCGACTTGGCATCGCTGCAGAGACTCCAAAACCGACCAGGTTTCGATGGAGTCAAAAGCCTTCTCGTAGTCCACGAACGCTAAGCACAGGGGCCGATTATACTCTTCCGTCTTCTGTATAATCTGCCTCACTGTATGAATGTGGTCTACGGTGCTGTATCCTGATCGAAACCCCGCCTGTTCCGGGGGCTGAAACTCGTCGAGTCTTCGTGCAAGACGGTTCGTGATAACTCTCGAAAACAGCTTGTAGACGTGACTTAGGAGCGAAATGGGTCGGTAGTTTTTCAAAAAAGTTTTATCACCCTTTTTGAAAAACAGCACGACAATACTCCTACTCCACGCCTCCGGAGTTCTCCCATCAAAGAGGACAGTATTAAAGATGTTTTGGAGCTCCTTCATTACTGGTTTACCACCAGATTTCAGGAGCTCAGTCGTAATACCGTCCTCTCCAGGGGCTTTTCAATTTTTAAGCTGTTTTAGAGCTATCTCGATTTCGCCTAGGCTGATTTCTGGCAAGTCTTCAGTAAAGTGGCGCGTAAGTGTGGCTCTGGAATCCTCATTTCCGGGATCAGGTCGAGTTGCGTGTGAAGCGTATAGCAGGCTGTAGAAGTTCTCAACTTCCGCGAGAATCCCTGGCCTTGAAGCAACGACTACTCCATCCGCGGTGGTCAGCTTTGTCAGATGGCTTCTCCCAAGAGATTGGACAAACACTTTGGACCCCCGATTTTGCTCAATAGCTCTTTCAATAGAGCGTGTGTTGGAGCATCGGAGGTCCCGTCGCACTAGTTTACCAATTTTCTTGTTTAGAGCATGCTTTTCTGACAAAGTGACTGGTCGACACGTCGTTCCGTCATAAGCCCGAGTGTTTCTCCCGAAAACTTCGACTTCTTGCCTTTACGCTGTAATTCGCAAAATCTCACACCTTCCTCCCTGAGGATTCCGACCACACCTTCGAGGGTTTGGTCAATGTCAACGCTGTTTGTGGTTCCCAGGGCAGCGAATCGGTTCTCCAGATTTGACTGAAACGTTTCAGATCCCATTATAGTTTGGAGCGGGTTAGGTCGGAGCGTGGACTTCATCAAACGAACACGTTCTAGCTTGAAATTGATATTCAGAGAGCCTCGTACAAGTCGGTGATCACTACCGGTATTAAACCTATTGATCACTGAGACGTCTCTGAATATGCGCTTCTTGTCCGTTATGATGAAGTCGATCTCATTTTTTGTCATGTTGTCGGGGCTCTGCCATGTCCACTTCCTTTGAGGCTGTTTCTTGAAAAACTAATTCATCAAGAAAAGCCCTTCCTTTTCGAGGAAGTTGACCAGCATTTGCCCCCTATGATTCCTGCTACCATAACCATGGGACCCTACTACCGATTATCTGCAATTTTGTACTCCCACTTTGGCGTTGAAATCTCCCATGACAACGTTGTAGTGGGCCTTAGTGGTGAAGTGTAAGGCCTTCGATATGTCCCCGAACATATCCTCCACTTCATCGTCCGAGTATGTCGAGGTCGGTGCGTAAACCTGCACAACCTTGAGGCTATACCTCTCGGTTAGCTTAATTACTAGGTACGCGACCCTGTTCGACATACTCGAAACTTCTACAACGTTGTCACAAAGATTCCTGTTGACCAAGAACCCTACGCCACCTTGGGATAGCTGGTGTCCCTCTCGGTAGTACAGAAGGTGGCCAGATTCAAGCGTCACCGTGTCCTCACCCTCTCTTCGGACTTCGCTCAACCCAAGAATGTGCCACCTAATCTTTTGGTGGTTTTATTGGCCAACATTGAGGTTCGGTTCTTAATTTTTAAATACTTATATTTTGATTTTCTTGTGGTCGAAGTGAAAAGCAGTGTTTAAAGCCATACACGCAAATATACTTGTTCTCGCTCTTTTTTGCTATCGTGTCATAATGGCTCGTTTTAGCCCCTTGACAAACAATGGACTGTTTGGTCGTTTATTCAGTTATTTATGTATGTGTTAACATCGTCAGTCCAGCACCGGCGCTCGCTGTCGGAGCTGGAGTGGGCGGCGTGGGGCGAGGCGGCGGCGCCGACGCCGCACCGGTCCGCGTCCGCGCTGCCGAGTGCGCGCGCGCCGCCTCGCCTCGCGCGCCTGCACCGCCTCGCGCACATCATGCTGCTGCGCGACCCGCCGCGCGAGCGGCACGGCGCGCCGCTCCACACCTTCCGCGGCGTCAACAAGATCCTGGAGCCCGGACACTCGCGGGCCGGCGGGTGAGTGTGTGTGCTGCTGTTCCCTGCGCGCTGCACCGCCTCGCGCACATCATGCTGCTGCGCGACCCGCCGCGCGAGCGGCACGGCGCGCCGCTCCACACCTTCCGCGGCGTCAACAAGATCCTGGAGCCCGGACACTCGCGGGCCGGCGGGTGAGTGTGTGTGCTGCTGTTCCCTGCGCGCTGCACCGCCTCGCGCACATCATGCTGCTGCGCGACCCGCCGCGCGAGCGGCACGGCGCGCCGCTCCACACCTTCCGCGGCGTCAACAAGATCCTGGAGCCCGGACACTCGCGGGCCGGCGGGTGAGTGTGTGTGCTGCTGTTCCCTGCGCGCTGCACCGCCTCGCGCACATCATGCTGCTGCGCGACATCCATCATGTGTCTGTCGGAGTAGCACCCACTGGCTACTGCTGACGGACACTGAAGCCCGGGCGGCGCGAACTGTTCCCTGAGCCTGGACGTTCACGACCTACAGAATAATAACGGTATACCGTGATCATGGTGGTACTGCGCCGACTAACACATCATGTTACTGAGAAACTTGTTGACACGTTCTTATAGCGTCTATTCCGCACAAGCGAAGTTACGAGCGCCTTTTACGGATTTGTGTAAATTATTTCCATATTGATATCCTTAATAATATAACAAACAGGTTTTCCTCGTGCGCGGAGCTGCCCTCGCCGCTGGTGCGCGTGTCGGACGAGCCGGAGCCGGGCGAGCCGCGCTGTGCGTCGCTGCCGTCGTCGCCCGGCCTCAGCCGCCGCGGCAGCCTGGAGCGGCCGCCGCCCGACCGTCCGCCGGCCAGCAACCGGCCCATGAACAACATCGGTGAGTCACACTCACACACACCGTCGTCGCCCGGCCTCAGCCGCCGCGGCAGCCTGGAGCGGCCGCCGCCCGACCGCCCGCCGGCCAGCAACCGGCCCATGAACAACATCGGTGAGTCACACTCACACACACCGTCGTCGCCCGGCCTCAGCCGCCGCGGCAGCCTGGAGCGGCCGCCGCCCGACCGCCCGCCGGCCAGCAACCGGCCCATGAACAACATCGGTGAGTCACACTCACACACACCGTCGTCGCCCGGCCTCAGCCGCCGCGGCAGCCTGGAGCGGCCGCCGCCCGACCGCCCGCCGGCCAGCAACCGGCCCATGAACAACATCGGTGAGTCACACTCACACACACCGTCGTCGCCCGGCCTCAGCCGCCGCGGCAGCCTGGAGCGGCCGCCGCCCGACCGCCCGCCGGCCAGCAACCGGCCCATGAACAACATCGGTGAGTCACACTCACACACACCGTCGTCGCCCGGCCTCAGCCGCCGCGGCAGCCTGGAGCGGCCGCCGCCCGACCGCCCGCCGGCCAGCAACCGGCCCATGAACAACATCGGTGAGTCACACTCACACACACCGTCGTCGCCCGGCCTCAGCCGCCGCGGCAGCCTGGAGCGGCCGCCGCCCGACCGCCCGCCGGCCAGCAACCGGCCCATGAACAACATCGGTGAGTCACACTCACACACACCGTCGTCGCCCGGCCTCAGCCGCCGCGGCAGCCTGGAGCGGCCGCCGCCCGACCGCCCGCCGGCCAGCAACCGGCCCATGAACAACATCGGTGAGTCACACTCACACACACCGTCGTCGCCCGGCCTCAGCCGCCGCGGCAGTCTGGAGCGGCCGCCGCCCGACCGCCCGCCGGCCAGCAACCGGCCCATGAACAACATCGGTGAGTCACACTCACACACACCGTCGTCGCCCGGCCTCAGCCGCCGCGGCAGCCTGGAGCGGCCGCCGCCCGGCCGCCCGCCGGCCAGCAACCGGCCCATGAACAACATCGGTGAGTCACACTCACACACACCGTCGTCGCCCGGCCTCAGCCGCCGCGGCAGCCTGGAGCGGCCGCCGCCCGACCGCCCGCCGGCCAGCAACCGGCCCATGAACAACATCGGTGAGTCACACTCACACACACCGTCGTCGCCCGGCCTCAGCCGCCGCGGCAGCCTGGAGCGGCCGCCGCCCGACCGCCCGCCGGCCAGCAACCGGCCCATGAACAACATCGGTGAGTCACACTCACACACACCGTCGTCGCCCGGCCTCAGCCGCCGCGGCAGCCTGGAGCGGCCGCCGCCCGACCGCCCGCCGGCCAGCAACCGGCCCATGAACAACATCGGTGAGTCACACTCACACACACCGTCGTCGCCCGGCCTCAGCCGCCGCGGCAGCCTGGAGCGGCCGCCGCCCGACCGCCCGCCGGCCAGCAACCGGCCCATGAACAACATCGGTGAGTCACACTCACACACACCGTCGTCGCCCGGCCTCAGCCGCCGCGGCAGCCTGGAGCGGCCGCCGCCCGACCGCCCGCCGGCCAGCAACCGGCCCATGAACAACATCGGTGAGTCACACTCACACACACCGTCGTCGCCCGGCCTCAGCCGCCGCGGCAGCCTGGAGCGGCCGCCGCCCGACCGCCCGCCGGCCAGCAACCGGCCCATGAACAACATCGGTGAGTCACACTCACACACACCGTCGTCGCCCGGCCTCAGCCGCCGCGGCAGCCTGGAGCGGCCGCCGCCCGACCGCCCGCCGGCCAGCAACCGGCCCATGAACAACATCGGTGAGTCACACTCACACACACCGTCGTCGCCCGGCCTCAGCCGCCGCGGCAGCCTGGAGCGGCCGCCGCCCGACCGCCCGCCGGCCAGCAACCGGCCCATGAACAACATCGGTGAGTCACACTCACACACACCGTCGTCGCCCGGCCTCAGCCGCCGCGGCAGCCTGGAGCGGCCGCCGCCCGACCGCCCGCCGGCCAGCAACCGGCCCATGAACAACATCGGTGAGTCACACTCACACACACCGTCGTCGCCCGGCCTCAGCCGCCGCGGCAGCCTGGAGCGGCCGCCGCCCGACCGCCCGCCGGCCAGCAACCGGCCCATGAACAACATCGGTGAGTCACACTCACACACACCGTCGTCGCCCGGCCTCAGCCGCCGCGGCAGCCTGGAGCGGCCGCCGCCCGACCGCCCGCCGGCCAGCAACCGGCCCATGAACAACATCGGTGAGTCACACTCACACACACCGTCGTCGCCCGGCCTCAGCCGCCGCGGCAGCCTGGAGCGGCCGCCGCCCGACCGCCCGCCGGCCAGCAACCGGCCCATGAACAACATCGGTGAGTCACACTCACACACACCGTCGTCGCCCGGCCTCAGCCGCCGCGGCAGCCTGGAGCGGCCGCCGCCCGACCGCCCGCCGGCCAGCAACCGGCCCATGAACAACATCGGTGAGTCACACTCACACACACCGTCGTCGCCCGGCCTCAGCCGCCGCGGCAGCCTGGAGCGGCCGCCGCCCGACCGCCCGCCGGCCAGCAACCGGCCCATGAACAACATCGGTGAGTCACACTCACACACACCGTTGTCACAGTCACACACACCAATGTGACAGTTACACACACCGGTGTCACACGGCGACATTGGCTTTTATCACTGGTGTTGGTTGGCCAATTAACGCCATTGTGGCGGCATAAGATCTCCGTTTCGCCTAAAACGTTTCAGAGAATACTCAATCATCACCATAAACATTAATTTCATAGAATTGTAATTTTCTCGACAAGTTTTCAACCGACTGCGGAGGAAGATCTTTAGTATGACGAATAGTTATCAAATTAGTTGTCCAAATTTGAGGGGAGGATATTTTAAAGTAGAATTTACTGACGAGCGATCTAATCTGAATCCACGCTCCACTTCAAAGAAGTATTATTTTCCAGAACTGTCGGAGGGCACGCTGCTGGGCGCGGCGCGGCGGCGCGGCTCGTGCGAGTCGGGCATCTTCTCCGTCGCCAACGACGACCTGTGCGCCACGCACGCCGACTGCTTCTACAACGCCATGTGTCCCTGCAGCCTCATGGGCTGCCAGCGCTGCTGGTGGTGGCCGCGCGCGCGCCCGCCGCCCGACGACCGACCGCCGACCGACGACGACCGACCGCCCGACGACGACAGGCCCGACGACGCCGAGGACTCGCTCGACTACCGCGAGCCGCCGCTCCGTATGTGCTCCGACTGTCTCCTTATCTATGACAGGTTGTTCAACGCTCGCACGTACAAACGCGAGCGCGCCGCCGGCTCCGCCAACTCCAGCCTCTTTGTTTTAGACGACTCCGCCCTATCGACGACCACGGTCAGTTCCTTGAGGAGTCTAGACGATTTGGAGGAAGTCCCGTCTAGAGACGAACCTCAACCGAGAAGAATCCTAGAGCACGATTCCTCACCGTTCCTCTGTGGGAAACTCGACTCCAACCGGCCCGATTCTGACGCTTCGGAAACGCCGGAACCGCAGAAGGAGTACCATATCCTGGACCGATGCTGCTGCGTCAGCCGAGCCAAGTGCTTGAGCGGGTGCGTCTCGCATAAACCTTTGGACGACGACGAGCTGAGCTACCTCCTCCAACGCGGCCCGCTCATCAACCATCTACTCAACTCCTCATGCAAGAGAACCTCTAGTGTCTATACTGATAGTTCGGAAGATGTCGCGTCGCTGGCGGGCTCGGACAGCTTGTACTGCGACGAGCGGATCCCGCGACACGTGCGCTCCGCGCAAATATCCAAAATAGTCGAGTACTTCGAGCGCAAGGGCGCGGACTTCAAGTGCGATCGGACGTTCAAAAGCCACTCGCGCTTCAAAGTGAGCAATTACGGGAAAGTGGAAATGTTGCAGTTCGCGAAAGGTAAGGAGGGCGAGCGCAGCGAGAAGGAGTACTTCGTGGACGTGAAGCACCGCGCAGCGACGGCGGGTCGCCTGGAGCTGCTGGAGGAGGGCTGCGGCCGCAAGTGCGTGCAACAGCGGCTCATGGTCTGCGAGGGCGCCGTCAAGTCCAAATTACCGCTCTTCGACAAGAAGTCATAACGCTGAACCGTCTAATGTAACCTAGGATAACTCGGGCCACGTTCTGGGGATAGGATATCGATAAAAAACGATGTCGATATAATTAAATTAATATGTGCTCAATGAACATTCTGGATTACTATAAAGAGGTTCGATGTCATATCTGATCTGATATCGAGCCTCTTAAATTAAGATAATAAAAGTATAAGGATGTCATTTCAATCAAAATGTCAATTTACGTATATTATGAAAATTATTTTAAAATAAACATGTAAATACACGTTTTAAGAGGCCTTATTCCTTTTGAAATTTATTTTTTTCATATTATGACAAATATATTGATAATTTCAACCATCTTTTTGGAGTGAACAATACTTTTCCCCGAGTTCTAGGTAGTAACACAGCTATTTCGTGCTTTCATTGCGTGCAGCCCAAAATAAGTTGAAAAAACTAATTTTACGCGTGAATTTTGTCAATTTCGAGTAGTTCTTGAAACAAAAATTATCAATGAAAAATTCAAACTGTAGGTTTCAAATATATACCAATAAATCCCAATAGCCCTGTTCTAGGTAGTAACATCAATAATATGTTACGAAACATGTTTGATCATAGAGAAAAATGTGTAAACAATCTGCATTTTAAAAGGAATAAGGCCTCTTAATGTGTTTATTTTTTCATTTGAAAATGTGGAGAAATAAAGTAATATTTATTTATGTCGATGACATTTAGATGTTGACAGTTACATCGATATATTTTTTGTCGATAAAATATTTTGCTACGTCACTTTCGTAAAGGTGCCCCGAGTTATCCTAGGTATGCTAATGTGTCAAATCGACAGTGACTCGATACTTCCATAGTTGTTACGGATAAATATTTTTACTCTTATTATACACGGCGATATTCGATATGATCCAAGGCTAGTGCCAATTCCTGTTTAAATATAGAAACGATGTGTCGCGTTGAAATTCGGGCCCGAAGGCTACGCGGCCCGGCCTGTGGAAATGTTCGTCGCTTTGTCGTAGTGAACTTCAGAAAGTAGGTTACTTAATAGATTTGAATCGAGATGGTCAATTTTAAAATGACTAAGTTCCGTCGTGAACATTTTCATAGCCGGATTGCATGTTTCGATTTTATTTTGACGACTGAATTAAAGATAAGTTTTAGCTCGCGAGGACGGTTGTAGTTTAGTTTTAGTTGAATTTTTAGATCGGCGGAGCGTTTGAGTTGATCCTATGATGGCCTATTGTTACGCAATAGTCTATAATAGTCTAAATATATATGACAGCATATAATCATTGTTTTATAAACGAAGTGCATTCTTTATAGTTATACCGTTTATTATATATAAACTAAGAGTTTTGTAAATATGTTTAGATTTAATACGTTTCATTTAAACTTATTTATACACAGTATTATAATAGTACTTGCCAGTTCAGATAATTATAGTGTACATAAAAAAGTAACTGTTAAGATTTAGCAACTGTCATAATAATAATTTTTTGTACTTTAAAAGTGGCAGCAATTTAATAGATAATTTAGTAACTTAACCTTTTTAGCGTTTAAACTAAAATATACTTTATAAAAAAATTTAATCGACAAAGTCATAGATTGAGTTATTTAAAATTTATACTTTTTTCTATATATTTCTTAAATAATTGTATAAAGACTAAGACAGCCTTCGGAGCACTGTCTGGTCTCTATAACTCGCGTTTGGTGTAGATAGGCTAATATACGGACTTATTCAGACTTGTTAAGGTGACAGATAAGTCTTAGAATAAATACACCTAGAACGGTGCTACGATAGTCTTCATACAACAGATTTGCGAAGGATGAAGCCGGGTTTGGTTGTATGTGTGCGTGTCTACGAACCAATCATAGAGACGTTTTGCTTATGATATTGACGTTGTGACAGATGCGCACACGAACGAAACTAAGCCCGTGACGGGCCGTGGCTTACCAAAACTGGCTTCAATTTCAAGCGCTGACTAGATTCCTAGGTGTATTTATTCTAAGTTATAAGGTGATTACGTAAGGGCCATAACATAATTACGAGACACGACATCGAATTATAGTACGACGCGATATCGTGCCACGTCGCAATATCTACATCTAACGAAACACAAAATTGAAATAGGTACCATGACGCAATGTCGTATCTTGTGATTGTGTGTCGGCCCTAAAGCGAAAATGTTAGAACCACAAATGTTGACTTTTATCAATCACAACCTGGGGCGCTTAAATGCCTATAATAGCGTGTATTTCCTAACTTTAAATACTAATTAATAGTCAAAATATTTCGTAAGTCACCATTTTCATTGTATCTTGTAGTCTGAATAAATGCCAGATCACAGTTTAAAGGAAAGAGTAGGTCATTCATAATTGTATATCAAAATTATGATCCGAGAGCACAATACAACAACATAATACCTACATATTCATATTGAAATTGTCTCTCTTCCATAAATAATCTTATAAAATGATATCTACATTTAAAATCTGAATTGTGATTAATTGAATGAGACTGAATGAATGAATATACTACTACTAAATAAAATAAGATTTATAGTAAGTAAAAGCTGTAGTAAAATCTTTACCGATCCAACAATCTAGACATTTCTGTAAATATCTCCTACTTTTTTCTTTAAACTGTGACATTACACTATTAGACTCGCGCGTCAATAATTCGTATACTTATCTAAATTAACTATATATCTATAACTTTATCAGCACGTTACTAGTCTTCGCATGCGTGTCAAAATCCGTCGAACGTCCTAACGAACAAACATATTAATATATACATAACAACCATTTGCACCCTGCAGCTGGTTTGGGTATTCCTATATACAATACCCTTTGGATAACTGTCGGCTGCCTTGATTTTAGTCTACAAATGTAGTCATTTAAAAACTGTTATTATTATACACACTAATTTAAATTACCATAGGTTGTCCTATTTCTTTTAATCAGTAAAATTCAACTTGACTGCAAAAATATATGCTTTTGAGTATTTTCTGTTTGACACGGTAATCCAACGAAGATCAAATCACTGGTATAGGATACAATTTATTTTTCCTAGTACGCTATCTTTCGGCCTATGAACCTTGTATATATCTAATTAAATTAACAGATTAGAATCCTGTTCTTTTAAATTTGAAGTGATGGATGATCGCAAATACATTTTAACGTTTATTCATCGGTTTGTGATAGAGAGGTTGGTAGAAAAAATCGAGGGTAGCCGACGGTGAACAGAGGAATGGGCTGTCGCGGCAAAAATATCTATAATAAAAAAATAATGTACAAATGTGTGTCAAAACAGATGATCTATTAAAAAGCGCGGCTCAGTAAAGAGCCGATTGGCTGCTTAAAGTCGAACAAAGTTGAATATTATCTTAATTATGTGAAACCCTAAATAGGTTATATTAATAACTAAATGAGGTTTAACCCTATTTAGTTATTTTTTATTCAAATGGCAGCGAATAACCTAGGCAGCCATGACGACTACCGTCTCCTTTAGGTAACATTTCGTTATACGGTACTTGACTATAGTGAAAATAAATTGTGTCATTAAAACCAATAAACACATCAATAATACGCGGAACCAAATAAACTAACTTTACAAAAAAAAGACGAGTTTTGATTACTGATTTTTATGACGTCGCAAGTCTTCATAGAAACTTACAGATCGTAACTGACAAATCGTTTTTGACATTTCGTAGAGTGACTGTCATCTGAGCTGTCATCAAATACCGTATGCTCAATGCTCATAGCGATATGTGACTTTTTAAAGAGGTTTCGTCGTTCGTATGCGTCTACTATTTCAATTTTATTTAACTTTAAAAAAAAATACTGAGCTTTGGGTCGAAACGTTTTCTAGCGTCCACTATTGAGCTCTCGAAAATCGATGCCTAGCGATTTGCTGAGTCGTGTCTTAAAACAGGGTTATTTTATTCAGAGCAGCACTGAAATCACATCTCAAACTTTATTATGATCTCGCTATATTAGCAGATAAGTCAACACGAACGAAGGTTTCTTTGAGCATGGAACTACTGGGGTAGAAACATGTTTTGAATCCGCAACGCATTGCATTATTGTTTTCCTATTTCAAAAGTGTCAGAGATAGTGTAGTTACAGCACATGAGATGTTATATTTTGTCCTCTTTCTTTAAACTTTTGAAATATATACGAGTAGAATAGCAGTATTGTCTTTCCATCACGCGATAAAGCGTAAAAAACAAGCAGTGACGCTCTGATTAAAATAAACTGTAACTAAACAAAAAATACATATTTTTGTAAATACAGTATTACATATTTATTTAATATTCATCAACATCATATTCTTTTAATCATGGTTATATATGTCAGGGTATATTAAATCATTGTAAATATGAGAGATGGGGGATTCCATATTAAAAGGTGTAAAGTGAAATTTGTAGATTATGGGCCGGTTGGTATATGAGGATATTTCAGTGCCAAAAATAATGTGTATGTTTGTTATTTTAATTCAATGTGTTTTCATAATAGCACTGTGTTGAAACATTTCCTTGTGATGAAACCACACCAGAAAACATTTTATTCCAATAGTTTGTTTATATGTCCGAAAGTGATCAACTTCCGACTAACTGTGACGTAACGAGCACTTAGTTCGTATTTAAAGCTACATCAAATCGCCTGGTGATAACCAAAACTCACAAAAATTTCTGACACTACTCTTCTAAACCTTGTATGTAATTTGTAGATGGATACTAAGATACGAGCTTTGTTTTAAGTAAGTATTTGTTACTTAGTAAGTTTTTTTTGTCAACAGACGAAATTGTTCTAGGTCGAAAAGTCGATTGAGCATGGTAGTCTGAAGTTCCACTTCAAATATAAAAAAAATATCATTAATCTCATATTTTCGTAGTGAAGAATTAGTTTTTTTGGTTATTGTAAAACCAAAATCGTAACAGTTAAATAGAGACTTGGTGTGGTTTCGTTAAAGATGATTGAAAATTGAAAGCAATTAAGTGTCCGTCCAAACGTAACCAGTGAAACTTCGAAGCTCTTCACAATACACCATACGGAGCGTGCAGACTGTACCTGGCAATCATAAGAAAGATGGATAAGTAGATCCATATTTATCTCCTGTGGCGTGGAGATAATCCCATTAGCGGGTTATACTCCCACACAAAGTCCGACTACTGGTAGTGAGGGCTAAACAGCCCTGATACAGTTCAAATCATGTTTATAAAAAAATCATGTCCTGAATCCAGTCGCCTTCATTTAATATGATCGCTCACACATGCCTTAGGTATCTTAGGATTCTTTAGCGCAATAACATGTAAGTCCATTTTTAACTCATTTTGGTTTTAGGTAACTATATTATGCTTGTCAGGTGCGTGGCTTATGTGACTATTTTGACATGTTCTGTAGTGTGAACAGTCCCATATATACTGGTTAAACGCGTCCCGTATCAGTATAAGTGCAGTGCTTTGATTTTATACAAGTAGTAAACAGGACGCAAGACTGAAGTAGTATAAACGGCTTTATTTTCAACCATTCTCTATTGTTACTGTCATACGCGGTACAAATAATTTGCAATCGCTAATAACATTGTTACACATTTTTTCTCGTTCTATGGGATTAATGCTTCAATTTTTAACGTTAGTCCGTTCGTTGAATATAGTTGTTGCAAACCTACACTATGTACACTTATTTGTATCTCTTCAATTTATATTATATTCATATTGCAGTTTTTGATTATTGCATACCTAATGGCATCTTTTTCGCTGTGACAAGTCGGGCTGTTCCATTTTGACCGAACTGTGACCAGGATAATTTTAGAACCTACCTTAATTGCAAGAATTTAAAGCTCTATTTCTCACGGTTCTGCAAAATTGGGAATGGTTCAATTTGTATTAAGTGTTTCTAGATTGTATTATTTGCGATTAAACCAATTTAGCATAAAATATAGTCATGTTAATTCTGTTTAATGATAAGTAATAAGCACCGCTTTCTACATTGAATTCTGTATAATCTGAGACGTTATTTGATTCATTCTCAAATCCTAATGATTCTTTGTGACTGTTGCCATTTAACCTTTTGAACGCCATAGTCGTCATGTCACGTCATCGGATTGTGCCACTTACGCCAACCCCGCTAATGACGTCAATATTTCATTGATCAAAAACTTTCGAATCGTTACAAGTGTTTTTAAACCCCAGTTGCTGCGGTTCGTGGTGCCGTGAATTTCTTCATCGCTTGGCGTTCAAAATGTTATGCACGTTATCTATAGGTATATCGATATATAACATCTGTCTGTCTCTCATATGAGTATTGTTAGAACAGGATGGATGTATTATGTTTGTCCACCATTGTATGATAGCACCGTAAAGAATCAACATTGTCGTGACATATATCTATACCTAAGTAATTTTGTAACAACTGTCGCAAATTTACAAGAGAATGAATGGAAAACGTCCCGGGCTTTTGTCAAGAATGTGATAGGACCTCCTAAGGCCCAAAGCAAAAATGTAATGATAGTCACTGCAAACCATGGTCCTATTACTATTAATTTAGACCCATGTTAGGATATTTTTTCATATGACTGTTCGGATACGTCAGTATACAGGTTGCCTTTGACTACTGTGGGGTTTTGAATGTAAAGTTCGATTTTATTCACTTAACCGACCTAATTTTGTTTTGTGAAATAAATAAAAAACTTGAAACTTGATTGACAATTTATTAGATCATAAAAAAATACATAATTTATTACATCTCAAAGTTTAATCGTTACGTCAGTATATCGTAATTTGCGATTATTCATTTGACATTTTACGTCTCATAAAGCTAAACATGTAATATCAGTATACTGTCAATTTAGCATTGAATTGCGTACATTGAAAATAACATTTAACTCGTATGAAAAAAATCAAATGAAGACTAAAACTACTACTTACTACTACTAGTAGGTACTACTTTGCAGAACAAAAGATGCTGTTTGAAGAGCATAATTAAACCTTGCATTTAAAGCCCCCATGGTCAGAGACAACCTGTATGTTATAGTTTAGTGCGAAATTTAAAAATAAAGTCTCTGGATTTCTTATTAAGTAAGTACTGCTGGTTGGACCGTGGTACGCTATGACTACACAATACATTATATACATTATGTACATTATTCCTATAGGTAGGACCTTGGGCCTTACGAGGTTAAGAGATAATTACCTATAATACTAGCTACGATGTTCGTCAGATGTACCTGTTATAAACTACACTATGTATAATGTGCAATAGCAAGGTATGTTTAGATCGGGGATTAATATAAAGTTATAGCTTGCAAGAAACTTGGGAAACTTTTTCGTTTAATACATTTACGTTGCCTGCGCTTCTCTGAATGAATGATTTTTATCAGCGCCATAAAGTAATCGAGAAATATTGTTATACTGTTTTACTGACTCACCGAATAGTGTCGCTTTCATATTTTTAGAAGGTTCTAGAACTGTTATCAGACATTTCTCTAAATAAGGCCGATAACTGTTCATAACATTACGCAGAAACCCATCCTTATCAAGGAATGTTTCAACGCAAACTTGCCATTGTTCTAGAAAAGTTACACCAATAAGCATATCAGTTTCAGGATACCTAGATAAGGACTAGTTGTTTTGGTAAAGTGTTAATATAATTGAAAATGGTTCATTTTTAACCATGCCCTTAATCCTCGGGTTCAAGCAGACAAAATGGTTCAAAATGAGCTGTGTTTGATCGTTTATTGATACAAATAGAATAACCTGTTTGGGGCACGCACGTGCAATGTACAGTGTCCAAAATGTACTTTATGTACTATAACAAGATACGTCATTTCGTAGTCGACTGTAATAGCATAGCAGTGGTTGGTTGGCTCTCTGATATTCACTCTGTTACTTTTCTTCGTAGCTGGTTGTACCGAAAACATTATAAAAGTTGCTTCGAATAATATACTTTCAAAATTTGTTAAAATATACATCAGCATTACCAGTGATAGTCAAAGTAAGCTATACTATAGTTATGATCATTTGTATTGTCTATTGAGATGTCTTCTCTTGTGAGTTTAGCGGGGTTATAAAAAAATCGCCATTTTAATTACTAATTTCTCCATTACTTCCACGTATGAGGAAACCCATATCAGAGAGTACTTAGTTAATACAATAACACTGTCAAGATATCTTTCTTAGACAGTGGCACTTTATTAACTCGATACCTGATAATATTCATAATTAACCCAAATTCAAGTAAAAAGTATTTGAAATGAAGGCAGTCTTATATCTTTGTCTTTATACACCTACAAAGCACTGTTTACTAAATAAAAGCATGGCCCTGCCCCACAGTTGAAATGTCAAACAATATAGATAGCGTAACTCTACAAAGTAACACTGTTATAGATACTCATAAGACTAAAGTACCTAAAGGTTACTATCCGTAACGGGATTACAATTATCAACTGTTTTATATGTAGGGGATTCACAATAATAATGTTGCCAGGAGTTTCAAGCGGTAACTGTGTAGATGTCCTTGGTATATAGGACAAAGCACAATCATATTAGTTTGTATACACAATATTTGCATAAAAAATCGTCTCTTGCTCATCGCATGCAAATAGACCATTGTTTCGAAAATGTAATATGCCCCATGCCTTTTAAAAGGTACAGTACATAAGTATGTCTTATGTTTCTACAAATATTGAAATTTGTGTAATATTTACAGTCTGACACAAAAGAGTAGAAATTAAAAAGTGGCAATACTGACGTGTCGTCCCTTTCTAATCAATCTAAGAAAACGGGGATGTCAATACGCCACTTTTTAATTTTTACTCTTTTGTGTCAGACTGTAATTCAATTTAAATAACTGAACCGGTAGTTTGTAGTAACTAAATGCTCCATACTTTTAGAGCCATTTCAAAATCCATTCAAAAGTTTCTCTTAACCGCGTGAACAGTGTTGGCGAAGGTATAAGACTGGCTTCTGAAAACAAAAGCAGCTGTTTTTCATTTGGTAATAATGTTGTCTTGATTTATCGTTGCATACTTATTCAGAGACGCCTACGACTGAAGTGAGCCAAACTCATAAAGGTAAATTTTTTGATAGAATCTGAATCGGATTTTCATGAACGTCTCTAGCTGAAGACACCACACTGTCAGTTGCCAATAAGTACATACCTACTAAACGTTAACGAGTATAAATAAAAACATATTCGTAACGTTGATTTTTATTAAAGATGCAACTAGAAATCCACCTTATTTGCAACCGACAATGTGGTACCTTTCACCTGCCAACGTCCCATAAAATTCCGTAACAAAGGTTTTACCTACTGGTAGTTACTACATACTTTGTATCTGTACTGTATCATGCACGTGCGTGCCATTTTGTAAGTTAATTTGTTTTAAGGCACTAACATAACATACTGTTAAACGGTTGTGTCCGCGCCCGACTAAAGTAGAGTAATAGCCGCCGAGGCACGAGGATAATTTGTAACGAAGGTGTATTAAATATATTTTGTTTCATACATGCATTTTATTTAAATACCCAATATTTATAAATTTATGTAACGTGTAATAATGCCTCATTTTTTTTATGTGGGTATCCACAACAATTTTTATATTAAACTATTGATACAAAGATCAAAGCTCAAAGAAATATTTAAATGCGTAACCAGCACCTACAGCAGAACTGTGACACGAGACGCTTTCTCGCGCGAGATATACTACCTATCTCTTTCTGTACAGTACTGTGAGAGACAGACGGCTGATGCTATGTCGCGCGACATGAGTCGCGAACCATAGTTGTGCTAGACGGGCTGGTGGAAAAGACCGGGAGTCGAATCCTGTACCTACCTCTGGATTGCCCTGGTCCCGCTCGTTAACTATGTTAATTATGTGAATACGTTAATATTCACATCTTACCGCACTACTTTAAAGCAGTGAACGAGCAATCGACCCAATATTTATTTTACTGCCGCACTTTGATGTGTGCCTCTGAACTATTGATGAAGGCACAGGGACAGAGCGAAAGTCATTAAATATTATGAACGCATCTGTGCGTTCAGGGCATTGGATGAAAGGTAAAAGTAACGAAAACGCACATGTGCGTTGATGGCAGTGAATGTGTTAGGAAAAACGAAACAGTTTTGCGTGTTATTTATCTTTTTATTTATCATAAATCAGAGTATTTATATATATTCATGTATTGACTGAAAGTTTCCGGAATCCAGAAACTTATATGGAAAGTTCTGCGATTTTCAGTGTTTTCCAGAAACTTTATGCAACTTGTTCTTAACTTGCTCAATGATCATCTTCCGCTATCGGTGACAGTCGTAATCATCTACAGGCTATTTCTGTAACAATCGTGGTTTTTAATTTATACACGTGTTTCTGAAGATGATAAGGGGTACTCGGGTAATTCCGAAAGTCGGGGTATTCCGAAAATGACTGATATCTAATAAACGGGGAAACATTTTTTGCGCTAGCAACACTTCTTACTGTAGAAGAGTATAGTATCTGAGGAAGTGTTGCTAGCGCAAATAATGTTATCCCGTTTATTAGATATCAGTCATTTTCGGAATTACCCAAGTACAGTCGAGTTCATTTACATCTACACACTTACGAGAACAAAAATATCTGAACACGACTCTATTGTCAGGAGCATAAAATCGTGTTCAGATATTTTTGTTCTCGTAAGCGTGTAGATGTAAACGAACTCGACTGTACATAAATGAACCACGCACAACGTGTATCGGCACACGCGCAGTACAGTATAGGGTTCCGTATTCCGATTATACAGGACTAGCTTTTGCCCGCGACTACGTCCGCGTGGAACTTGGAAGTATGGAAGCAACGATAGATATCCACCTAATCACCTTAATTTATAAAAGGGATTATTAAAAGCGCCTAAGCAAATGTAAGAGCAATTGTGCTTTTGGTCTAATCATTACATTTCCTACAGGGTCATCAATGTCATCATGAATTACTTACTCACTTTTCAATCTTTTTAGGGATAATTTCCAGGATGAAAATTATCCTATGTCCTTCCTCAGACCTTAAACTATCTCCATGCCAAATTTCATCAAAATCGATTCAGCGGTTTAAGCGTAAAGAGGTAACAGACAGACAGACACACTTTCGCATTTATAATATTAGTATGGAATATATGGCCAGGTGGCCAAACCTAGGTGACCAGCCAATTCGTCCGGATATTTGGGTAAAAAGGCCGGGCCCTACATTATTGAGGATTTTGTGTCTCAGTAGTAATAGGTTAAAAAAATTGGCTAGCAACTTCTTCCCGTGTTCTTGTGATTGTTTGCTGTCACAGATGTGCAGCCCGTGAGCTATCATATTGGTATTCAGGTTTGGGCGAGTTCTTATATGGATCGCGTAAGGTTAAAAAACGGGACCCTGTCTGTCCGTCTGTCTGTCACCAGGCTGTATCTCAGGAACCGTGATAGTTAGACAGTTGAAATTTGCACAATGTATTTCTGTTGCCGCTTTAACAACAAATACTGAAAACAGAATAAAATAAATATTTATGTGGGGCTCCCTACAACAAACATGATCGGTTGCGTTAACTTTGCACCTCATTTGTATGCGGCGCCATACATACCAGGTGCAAACTGAACTTAACCCGGCCAGTTACGATGGGAAGTGTTTGTACGGAACCCTCGGTGCGCGAGTCAGATTCGCACTTGGCCGGTTTTATTTATCTTATCGTTTAAGTATATTTAAAAAAATTCACCTAAGTTAATAAAGAAAACACGCGATAGGTACCTACTATTTCGACAAAATACAATGGTAAAAGAGTACAGGCATAAGTGAACTAGATCTTACCTAATTATTGTATTAAGCGGTTACCACTCACGTAAAACTGTCAGGAACGACATGTTTCGAACTCGTATGGACCTCTTCATCAGGGACTGTTACCCGTACACCGTCGCGGCAGCTTCGACTGAAATTTCACGTAGTGTAAACCGCTTAATACAATAATTAAACATGTCGCACGAAAGTTTTAATAGGTAAATCCTGGCCAGAAATATATGACGATGCGCCATATTGCGGAATTTCACGTGAACTAATTTCTTACACTGGCAATGATTTTATGATGGTTTGTCAACAATGTCAACGTCATCCGTGGTGGTTAGTTTAAAAGACAAATCTATATATATATTACGCGAGGCCGATTTTTGTACATCCCATCAGATCTACAGTTATGGTCCGATTTTGATAAATGATATGTCATTAGATTCGTCTCATGCTGGAGAGGTGCATAAAACTCTTGGAATTTTAATTTTTACCTGAAAAAGTACTGAAAAATGGATTTGAAAAAACTACTGTGCGCTATCCACGTGACTTTGACCACGTGACCTGTGCTCCCTATTTTGACATTAAGATGACCGAATAATAATAAGCACGATTTGCTCACAAACCTGTAGTAAGTTGTTCAGCATGATGAAATATTACTTTTGAGTCGGCCACATAATATCCGCAACACTTAAAACATGTACAAATATGCAAAAATAATTTTACAGTTTGTTGACAATGAATGACAGTAGCCATATTCTGACAACATTTAATGTCTTTTTTATTGGGGGCTATTATGTCAATGCTCTAAATTGCCAGGTTGTTTTTCTTTTTAAAATGTTATATGGAAACTTTTTTCGCATACCTGTCAAAAATGTGGAGAAAAAAGCCGGTTAAGTGCGAGTTGGACTGGTACCCGAAAGACTAGAAAAACTGACCGTCATTCAAGAATAGATTATTTTTATAGGCGAGTTTTACAATAAATCAAAGCAGAAAAAAATTAGTAAAACTAATTTAAACGTCATTCAAATAAGTAAATTTATGATTGATTATTATAAATGTGATTACATAAGTCCATCAAAAAAATAATTTCAAGGAAAATGGCATGAGTCATGGTAAATTAAATGGTATTTTACAAGAAAAACTTAGTCCTACCGCTTGCATGTCAACGGGATGGGAAATGTGGTCGAGTTGAGAATATGGACGACTTGACAATGTAGCTTAGTTGGGAATGTATCTACATTGGTAATATGGATGAGTTGGTAAAATGGACGAGTTGGAAATGTGGACGAGTTGGGAATATGGACGAGTTGGGAATGTGGATGAGTTGGTAAAATTTACAAGTTGGTAATAATACAGATAGACGAGTTGGGAATATGGACGAGTTGTTAATATGGGCGAGTTGTCAATGTAGACGTGTTGGGAATATGGACGAGTTGGGAATGTGGATGAGTTGGCAAAATGAACAAGTTGGGAACACGGACGAGTGGGCAATGTGGACGAGTTGAGAATATGGACGAGTTGGGAATGTGGATGAGTTGGCAAAATGAACAAGTTGGGAACACGGACGAGTGGGCAAGGTGGACGAGTTGAGAATATGGACGAGTTGGCAATGAAGACGACTTGGTAATACGGACGAGTTGGTGATATGGAAGATTTGGCAATAAAGACGAGCTGATAATAAGGACAAGTTGGTATTGTAGACGAGTTGGGAATATGGACGAGTAGGAAATGTGGATGAGTGGGCAATGTGGATGAGTTGGTAAAATTTACAAGTTGGGAACATGGACAAGGGGGCAATGTGGACGATTTCGTATTATGGACGAGTTGGCAATGAAGACGACTTGGTAATACGGACAAGTTGGTAATATGGACGAGTTGTCAATGTGGACGAGTTGGGAATATGGACGAGTTGGGAATGTAGATGAGTTGGCAAAATGAACAAGTTGGGAACACTGACGACTGGGCAATGAAGACGACTTGGTAATACGGACGAGTTGAGAATATGGACGAGTTGGAAATGTGGATGAATTAGCAAAATGAACAAGTTGGGAATATGGACGAGTTGGCAATAAAGACGAGCTGATAATAAGGACGAGTTTGTATTGTAGACGAGTTAGAAATGTGGATGAGTTGGCAATGTGGATGACTTGGAATCGTGGACGAGTTGGGCATAATATGGACAAGTTGGAAATCTGGACGAGTTGTATTTGTGGACGAGTTAGCAATATGGACGAGTTGGCGTTGTTGATGGGTTGGAAATGAAGACGAGTTTGGTGTATGGACGAGTTGGTAATGTGGACGACTTGGCATTGTGGACGAGGTGGGAATATGGACGAGTTGGAAATGAGGACGAGTTGTATTTGTGGACGAGTTGGTATTGTGGACGAGCAAGTAATATGGACGCGTTGGCATTGTGGATGAGTTGGGAATATAAACGAGTTGGCAATGAAGACGAGTTGGTAATACGGACGAGTTGATAATATGGATGAGATTGGCAATAAAGACGAGTTAGCAATATGGATGAGTTGGCATTGTGGACGAGTTGGGAATATGGATGAGTTGGCAATAAAGACGAGTTGGTAATATGAACGAGTTGGCAATGTAGATGAGTTTGGTGTATGGACGAGTGAGCAATGTGGACGATTTGGCATTGTGTACGAGTTGGGAATGTGGACGAGTTGGGAATATGGACGAGTTGGAAATGTGGACGAGTTGTATTTGTGGACGAGTTGGCATTGTGGACGAGTAAGCAATATGGACGCGTTGGAATTGTGGACGAGTAGGGAATATGGATGAGTTAGCAATATGGTCGAGTTGGCATTGTGGACGAATTGGGAATATGGACGAGTTGCCAATGGAGACGAATTGGTAATATAGACGAGTTGGCAATGCAGATGAGTTGGGTGTATGAACGAGTTGGCAATGTGGACGTGTTCCGTTTTTACCGACAATGGTAAGGAACCCTAAAATTAGGTTTTTATTATAGACTTGAGAGTATAGATAGCATCTCCCTCAGTCTTCTGTCAGACACTATTTCAATGAGAGGAAAGACACGAAAGTTAGGATTTGGAATTCGGGTATTAGGCCTTAATCTCAACTTTTTGAAAAAAAAAAAATATCTTATATTCTTTTTCAAACATGTTTAGCTGTTTTATATATTGGATTTTTTTTATTTGACACATCATTTTTTTATGGTGGATTATTGTTGGTCAGTAATTTATGTAGATTAGTAAGTAGGGTTTGATTAAGTATAACTATCGTAAGAATTTCAAACACAATGTGTAATTGTTATTGAATAAATGATTGATGATGATGACATGGCAGCTAATTCAGTGAATAAAGGATTTTGACCTTACAAACGGTCCGGTAGTTTTGAATTTTTGATATGTTGTCTAGGATGGTTGGTCAGTGTTTAAAATGCAAAATGCACAATTCCCTCCCCTCCGCGCCCGCCGCCATATTGAAAAAACCGGCACTCTCTTCATATTTTAGCTCATATCTTCCTTTAGGAGCATTTTAGCTAGAAGAAAGCTTCGACAATGTTATAGAGAGTTAAATTTACTAAATTTTCCATTTTATATTTTGTTTCTAGGACAGATAGTCACGGAGATATGCACATTTAAAAAAACTTAAGAAATTGCAATTTCCAACTCAAAAACAAACTTCTGGATTATATCTTCGTGTAGGAGCATTTTAGCTAGAACAGTGCTTGGGCAATTTTGTAGAGAATTAAATTTACTATAATTTACATTTAAAATTTTGTTTCTAGGACAGATAATTACGGAGATATGTAAAAAATAAAGTCACATTTTCCGTAAATGTATGTAAAAATGGACATGAGTTTTATAAGCAATTATATTTCCTACATGTTTTAATTTGTCCTAGACTAGTCCGTAACTGAATGACAGCGTTCTAAACCAAGAATTTTGATAAATTTTCGGAAAATTCGACTTTTCCTGTTTTTTAAATGTGCATATCTCCGTAACTAACCATCCTTGAAACAAAATTTGAAATGTAAATTATAGTAAATTTAATTCTCTACAACATTGCCCAAGCTTTGTTGTAGCTAAAATGCTCCTAAACGAAGATATAATCCAGAAGTTTGTTTTTCAGTAGGAAATTGCGATTTTTTACGTTTTTTTAAATGTGGATATCTCCGTAACTATCTGTCCTAGAAAAAAAATTTAAAATGGAGTATGTAGTAAATTTAACTTTCTATAACATTGTCGAAGCTTTCTTCTAGCTAAAATGCTCCTAAAGGAAGATATGAGCAAAAATATGAAGAGAGTGCCGGTTTTTTCAATATGGCGGCGGGCGCGGAGGGGGGGGAATTGTGCATTTTGCATTTTAAACACTGACTAACCATCCTAGATAACATATCAAAAATTCAAAACTACCGGACCGTTTGTAAGGTCACACATAGTACTTTAGTCTCTATTCACCGTATTAAGCACCCATATTAAGAACATTTGCACGATCTATTGAATTTCATAAAGAAAAACAAGCATTGATAATAGTGGTTTTTCGTGTAGGTATGTATAAACGTTTTTTGCTCTCTATTTCATACAATTGAGTTTATGTAACATTTTTTAGTATCAATATTTTGAAGTATATACGATTATGAATGAATACATAAACAGTTACGCACTCCATGATCTCCTTTTTAAAACCTGCGTAGTGAGTGACCAAATCTGTCATTCCGATTCATGTGCTATTTCTGGAAATTGATAGAAATCGACCAAATCGATAAATTTATGTCCTGAAGAAAGAACAACAAATTAAAATTCTACCAATCTGATGTTCGGTCCTATGAAAATATGTCAATTATTTTTTTAAGATATGGGGACTATTGTCATGAATTATATTTTTCCATAAAACGAATACCTAATATGCATTTTATTTGTGAAACAGATCAGCAGATCACATGTCATTAATGCATAAGTTATTTTTACAAAAGAGTTGAAAAAGTTGTCACGATGAAGCCAGCAGTTGGCTATCAAGCCTGGCTCTATAGCCTGGCATGTTTTAACGTTTTTAAAACATCATTTTAACGTGTTTTTTTTTCAGTATTTATTCTTCGTTTCCCAAAAACTTCTTATCGATAAAGTAGTTATTTTCTGTAACACTACCGGGTTTCCATATTCTAGCGGCGGTTCGACGCCGCAACGGGTCTCTAGTATTTAAAATTATGCAAAGATAATGCCGAAAACCATTCACAATCATGATAGTAAGATTATTTATAAAGTGTAGGTACACGTGTTTAGGTACTACCTACACGAAAAACAGCCAGGAAAAGAGTGCACTCCATTAAATGATATTACCTACGAGGTTAACATAGTGGAACTGACAGGTATTTAAACTAATGTCATTATAGTAGGTTGCGATTGGTTGCAAAATTATTGCCATATAAATAGCGCCCTCTTGACAATCCTCATATATTTCTGGTCAGGCTTTAACTTACCAATTTGTTCTTTAAAATCACGTTCGGCATTCCGACGCGCATTTATCACAGCAAGGGATGGGTTTTTTCGCCTGACACCTCTCATTCGCGTTGCCATGTGTTCCATCATCTTCGTCTCCTGATTGCTTGCCGCCAGTGTACATTGTGATGTACTCTGAGAGTTTCGTGTAGATGTTCCAGTCTCGTCTGCCCGAGCTGCCGTAGTATCCAAGCAGCAGCATTGCGAGGGCAGCGTTCAACATGACGAATGGGCCGAGAGTGTCGTATACTAGAAAAAAATACGACTCAAATAGGTAATTTAATTTCAGAGGCTTAACCCTTCGTATACTTGAACACGGATCAGAGCGGGACATTTTAACTTTAAGTTAAAATATCAGTTGGTTTCAATTTGATTAGCAAATTTTTGACATCGCATACGAAGGGTTATTCATTGATTGACTATAAATCACTGGATCAACTTTTTCTTGCTGTTATTCTGTCTCGTGACCCAGGGGACAATATTGATGAAACTTTATCTGAATCTACCCGTAACCCAACCCAGCCCGTGGACGACCGCCCGCCACTTGGCTGACGACGGTCGAAAAAGACCTCAAAGAAGCTCAAATTGACACCAACGCCGCACAAAATCGTGCTCAGCGGACGAGGAGGGCCGACCCCAAATAAATGGGACTACCGGTCTAGAAGAAAGAAGAAGAGTGGCAACTAAACAGTGACGTATTAGAAAGCTCACTAGCCTGAGTGCCATACATTATTTTCTTTTATCATGGTTTTACTTACTAATAGCGAATAATAAGCGAATACTCTCGAAGATGCCAGCCTTATCTCCGGCCGCACCCCTGCCAGCCGCGCTGCCCCTGCCTCCAGCACCCCAGCCTCCTCCGTGCCCGCCCCCTCCCCCGCCCCCTCCACCGCCGCCAGCTCCTCCCTGTTGCGCTGCTAACTGCCGCTGCCGTTCTTCTTCACTGAGATAGTACAGCCGAGGAAATGTTTAGCAGTTTGTCTTTTAAATTTGTTCGTATTATCTAATGTCGTGGTTTGTCTTCAGTCATATCGTGTCGGAAAATAGTAACACGACCAATTTCAGAATTATGTTAACCTGCTAAATTCCTCGAGTATATCATCATCGATTCAGGCTTCTTCTCTTTCACGGCACTTTGCCAAGTCTTGTGCTAAGTCTGATCCATAGTATCCCGCCATATTTTTGACAATACCATGACGGGCGTCGGGAAGCCACATGACCACATATTTTTAGATCAGGAACATTCACGAATTCAGCGCCCTAGGTAGGTATGTAATGTACTATCTAGGTATAGTAATATAATATACTATTACAACTCTTATTTTCTAGATAATAGAGTCCGTACTTTGATCGCTTGGTGTGATTAGCAACTTCTGCTGCTGTACAAAACATAAACTGTTAATCGGTGTCGGCCATTTAACATAGTATGATTGTCTAATGGGATACGACTAACAGTTAGTTAGTTATTGGACTGAGCCAGTCTTCTACCGGTGATAATCTTACCCCAACTTACCTTAGCAGTAGCAGTTTCTTATCATGACCATCTATCTTAGCTACAAGTAGCAATAATTAAATCGATAAGGCCGATTTCAAACAAACCCTACTCACCAATCACACGGCAGCATGTTTCCAGATGAAAGAATCAACCGAAATTCATATTGGTGTGTAGTTTTTTTTTAGTAAAAGACGGATATTCAAAGTTTACATGTTTATTGTTAGTTTGAAGGTTGTGAGTCAAAGTGACAGAGCCCAATTTTCTTCTTTCTGGTAGACTTCTGTCATAGCTAGTTATTTACACGGATTGTGTACGTGGCACTGAAACAAAGGTAGAGATTAAAATATAAAGTGATTTTGTGAGGTGTAGTCTTCTCTAGCCTTAGAATAGATCTACAGTGAACCTATAAGTTGAAATTGCAATGTCGATATATCGTCGGGCATAGTGCAATACCGCGTAAGTAACAAGTGTAAATACGAATCGATATTCAAAATGTTACGTATTTTATTGAAATGAGAACTTTATCGACAGCTGTTATTTACGAGGTATTGCACTATCCCCGCCGATATCTCCACAATAACTCGGGCCACACTGCCTGGAAACATATTTATACGAACGTGAGCGCATACATTCGTTATCGATGAGACACATGATAACAATATCTAATAGGTATTTTGCATTTGCGCTATGATTCACCTCTCGTCTCTCATACCAGAAGCCCAAAGGAGCGATCTCAATAAAGAAAATCCTCAGCAGATGTATAAACTGTTTCTGCACAATATTGCATCATACGATAGCAATAATGCCCTTACAGGGTGTCATATTAGGTATAGATAATCTTTAGAATTCACATCTGTACTGTAGTATATGAAATCAATAAAGATCTATCTATCTAAACCAAAGATATCTACTATAACATCACCTCATACGCTGTGTGGGCCAATCAGGAATAACGTAGTTCTGAACTATAATTTTTAACCTTCGGAGCGCCAAAGACGGCAGATGACGTCGACAGAAACTGTGCCCCAGAAGCCATACGTCATATGCCGCTATAAAATGTCATACTATCTACTGTCAGTTTGGCGTCCAGTAGGCCCATGATGGTTGCGTTTATCACGTGATAAATAAGTGTCAAAGCATCCGTCACGCTTTGACCAATTGCGAGGGCAAGGGACAGATGCTTTGTCACTTATTTATCACGTGATAAACGCAACCATCATAGGCCCCCTGGACACAGTTTTCCTTCGATAATCTGAGCGGGCGAGAGGTTAAAAGCGTACCGTTCCTTTGTTTTTAGCGCATGTGCACTTGTACGGCGCGCCCAACTGCTGGTTGTAGACCCCTGGCTTGTGGGAGGAGCCGCCGAAGAGCTTGTAGAGGAGAACCAACGCCCCGATGCCGAGCACGATCCCGGCCACCACCGGTACCAATTCCTTGTTGCGGTCACTCATTGCAGAAGTGAAGGAGGAGAGCTAGAATACAGCAGTAGTCTTGCAAGGGCAACACCACACCCTGGTAACACTATTCTAAGGAAACTAAAAGTCGCTTTTTTTACTAACTGGGGTGCTGATTTCTTCTGTGTCTATTTATCAAATTATACTTAGGTATTTAGATTTTTTCTTAGCTTGTACTACGAGACTGCTTTAATACCAAATCTCATGATTCCTGTATCTTGAATTCTCACACAGACAGATAGATGGTTGACTGGTAGAGAATGCCTTATGGAATAAGTCCGCCATTTGTACACTTTTTGTTTTGCGCAATAAAGTTTAAATAAATAAATAGATGAACTATAAATAAGGATTTCCTTTTAAATGCGTTAACAAGTATCGACTGGCTATATAGTGGTATCTGCCTCTTATCTTCAGTCGTCCATCCGTCACCAAAGCAATTATTATGAAATGCAATACAATGATTGCTAAATACCTAATCATTTTCTTACTTGTACGGTACGAGTAAGCAAGTGACGTACCTTGAGGACATGGTGCTACCTGTATCATATTTTTCAGTGCTGACAAGTAGGTATCTAATTCTATGAGACTTAGAATAATAACTAGTTGGATTTGGAAGGTTTTTGGTACCGAACTAGTGTCCCACTTTTGTGATTTTTATAGCATACCGATACATAAGTACGCTTCAACAGATTTTTGTTGTTAGTTATTATTGTCATGTAGTGTCAAGGTATTAACATTTATTGTTCTATGTTTGTTGTTGATGGTCACCTGTCAATACATTTTAAGTAGAGGAGAGTGAGTACGGAGAAAAAAACATTCAGAATATTGACTATGTGCGAAGTGCATGGTGTGAGCAAAGTATACCCTAACAATAAAATTGTCGGTCCTGCCCAGGCATAGTGGCGCCACAAACAGCTTTCATATGGCAATAAAGTGCATACGTCATATATATAGTCTGGCTAATGAAATATTACTCAAAAATTTGGCAGGAAATTTAAAAAACCGGCCAAGTGCGAGTCGGACTCGCGCACCGAGGGTTCCGTACAAACACTTTCCATCCCTAAGTGGTTAAGTTAAGTTTGCACCTGGTATGTATAGCGCCCCATATAAATTAGGTGCAAAGTTAGGTATTAATAGGTATTAAAAAAAAACTACTTACTAGATCTCGTTCAAAACAATTTTCGTTGGTAGTTTTTATAGTAATGTACATCATATGTTTTTTTAGATTTTTCATTTTCTTATTTTAGAAGTTAGAGGGGGGGGGACCAACTTTTTTCCACTTTGGAAGCGCCTGTCACGCAAACTATTCGGTTTAGAAAAAAAATATTTTAGAAACCTCGATATCATTTTTGAAGACCTATCCATAGATACCCCACACGTATGTAAGTGTTTGATGAAAAAAAAATTTTGAGTTTCTGTTCTAAGTATGGAGAGGCCCCAATATATTTTTTTTTTTTTCTTTGCATCAAAATCTTAATGCGGTTCACAGAATACATCTACCTACCAAGTTTCAACAGTATAGCTCTTATAGTTTCGGAAAAAAAATGGCTGTGACATACGGACGGACAGACAGACGGACAGACGGACAGACAGACATGACGAATCTATAAGGGTTCCGTTTTTGCCATTTGGCTACGGAACCCTAAAAATCAGCGGCTGGTCACACTTTGTGTTGTAGGAATTATAGTTTTGATACTAGATAATAGATTTTCTATACACACGTAAGGTATCTAAAGAAATGTAAAATATATATGTTGACGTGGACTCATAGTCAGCTCACACAATTTCTTCCACTATGTACAGTACAATCAACCACAAACACATATGTTTAAAGCCTGACCAGAAATATATGAGGATGCGCCATATTGCGGAATTTCACTGGAACTAATTTCTTACACTGGCAATGATTTTTGATGGTTTGTCAACAATGTCAATGTCATTCGCGGTGGTTTCTTTAAGAGACAAACATTTAAAAATATCCAAAGAAATGCCTAAAACTATTCACAGTCGTGAACGTAATATTATAAATAATGTGCATACGTGTTTACTACACGAAAAACAGTGCATTCCAATAAATGAATTTACGAGGTTACCATAGGAACTGACAGGTATTTAAACTAATGTCATTATAGTGCGGTTGCGATTGGTTGCAAAATTATTGCCATATAAATCTTATAAATGGCGCCCTCTTGACAATCCTCATATATTTCTGGTCAGGCTTTACACTTTCTAACCATACACAAGGCGAAAAATTAAATGTAGTGTAAACAAGACCTAGTTTGATAATACCATATTAATCCGTCACCAAAAAAATTACAGTGATATTATGTACTATGCCAAATTTCAACTCGATCGGAATGTTAGTACATAAAGTATCAAAATTATTTACCTACTAAATTGTTTAAATCATAGACAGTTATTAATACCACAAGGAAATATCTGTCAACATTATTTGGCTAGCCAGACTATATTAGTTTCAAAATTAGACTCGCGGTCAGATTTTTTTTTGTATTTTATTTAGTAGGGACAGTAAAGCTGATGATGAGATAGAATTCTATGAAGTAGCGTGCCACGGGGATACCTATGTTCAGCAGTGGTCTGAATCATGCTGATGAGTGATGACGATGGGAATGTGTTAAAAATAGACTTAGATCAGGATAAAAATATATATTTATTGCAAAAAAGTCAGTCGTTAAGATACATGGTCCAACCAACGTCAATTAAAAAGTCCGTAGGCTACTCTGATGCACACATTTATACGGAAGATTTCAATAAAAACGGTTCAAAATCGATAATCAATGTTACCTCTAGGATCAAAGTAACCCCAGTTTACTTAACATATAAAAATTATGATTAATATTAGGCACATATACCTAATCTAATGGCAGTGCCGCCAAAGCTTACGTAAACTAGCTATAATATGATATGAGACGGAATGACAGCAATATTTGCTCCAACACGTTATAACTAAAACAAACTCCACTGTCTAGTTTATTAACCTTTTGTTTTGAACGCCAGAGACGGCTGTGGCCGACAACTAAACGCTGACACAAGTTTTCAATTATCAATTTATCATAGACCTTTGAAGCACTTCTTTTGGAGCACTTTTTTAGTTTTTGCTCTCGCGTCATTGGCATGGCGAATTAATTCACCACTTGGCGTTCAAAAGGTTAATATTAATACAGAATAACACAACGTACACTATGCCCTGTATTGAAAATCTTATTATAAAATTAAAATTATTTCCAATAAAATATACTCTCATGTCAACATTGTAATTAGTACGTCAATGCATGTCAATAAAAAATAAATACAAGCATTACTAAATGCATAAATGAATAAACACTAAAAATAAGTATCATAATAAAATTAAAACATCCATTTTCCTAATACAAGAGGTAGCATTTATATATAGCTATTTTTTTTAACTGATTATAAAAATATTTCAAATACTTAGCACAACTTAACAATCGCTATATCAATATAATTATAAATATTATAATCACAGGTTAAGGAATTACTAGGGCGGTCAGTGACTTTAAAAAAGTAAGAAAAAAAAAACTTTTTCATAATCGAACTTTTTTATTCTAATTCTTAATTTTTTTCTTATACTGGGAAAATTAAAAAAGAAATCGAGGTATATGTCAGATAAGAGCGGGAAATTGACGGAAAATGGAGAAAAGTGAATTTCGTGTGCTAATTAAACTACTTTTTACGTGGCAAAACTATCAGAGACTGAAGAAAAATATTATGGGGAATCTGCTCCATCGCATGGAATGGTACACAAGTGGTTTACAGAATTTCGTTGTGAAATGTATCGAATTGGAAGGGGATTATGTAGAAAAATAAAATAAAATAAATTTAAAAAGTTTTTTTTTTTTTTACTAAAAGTCACTGACTTTATCAAACCGCCCTCGTATCAACTTTAACTCGAGGTAATTTGTATTGCCTCGGACTGATTAACAGAATGTCTTTACGTACGCTTCTATACATATAAACATTGAATATTCTTGTTCCAGAGGCCTTATTCATTATAAAATGCTGGTTGTTTTATTTAGTAGGTGTTGGCATAATGGCCTATGGTCTATGCCCTAGATGTATCCGAGTTGATTAAGAAAAACACACCTAGAGTAAGGCATAGACAACATGAGGCGAGCTGTAAAACCAACCCAGAAATAGCGCACGAGCATTGTGCATTTGTCCGAATACATTTTGAATAAATAATTCAAAAATTACTTAATGGTAATTTTCATTTATAAAACATGGTGGCAGCGGTTTATTGAGCACAATGGATGAAGCACTAGCAGAGATCGTCCAGCAACAAACGGTGCTCTTGAGGTCTATGCAGGAACAAATCGCTAGACTCTCACGGACTCAGCCGGCTCCGTCGCAAAACATAAACGTACCTTGGCCATCCGCGATCAACACTAATAAAGATCCAGAAGATGCCTATAAAATATTCCAATCTTCATGGAAGGATTATTGCCGCGCGACGAAAATAGATAATTGGTCGGCTGAAGAAGAACCGAGAAAGGTGAGCATACTATTCAGTGCCATAGGCGAAGAGGCCTTAAAAAAATATGGAAATTTCGGTCTCACAGATTCCGATAAAGAGACAAAGTCATGCATAGAAATATTAAACCTAATGAAGGTCAAAATGGTTCCAAAGAAAAACATAATCTACAATAGATATATTTTTTTATGCAGAAACCAGTCACAAAATGAACCTTTTGACATCTTTTATGCAGATCTGAATCGATTGATCGAAGACTGTGACTATAACACTTTCAAAGATGAGATGTTACGAGACAAAATAGTGCTCGGTATAAGAGACATGCCATTGAAAAAAGAGCTCTTAAAAAAAGACAATCTTACCTTAAAAGAGTCCATTAACCTATGCCGTGCAGCAGAAGCAACTGACAGACATATAAAGGAATTTTCAACACCTTCAACTTCAGACATAAAAAAAATAGAAGAGAAGAATATCAAACAAGGAAAATGTCGCTTCTGTGGGAACAACCACATATTCAAAAAAGAAAAGTGTCCAGCCTGGGGTACTGTATGTACTAACTGTAAGGGAAGAAATCATTTAGAAAAAGTTTGTAAAAAGAAAAAACAGATAAAAGAAGTCAAAGAAAATAAGGAGAAACGAGATGAGGACAGCGGCAGCGATTCAGAACCTGATTATTTTATAAACAAGATAGTTGCTGACAACAACAAGAACTTGGCGGAGTGCAGACTAGAGTACAGAGTCAAAAAAGAATGGAAAACAACTCAATGTCTCTTAGACACAGCTGCGGATGCATGTATAATAGGTCTGCAAAATGCTGAACAAATGTTGGGTAAAAGTTATGTACAAGAAAAAATGCGACCATCAAAGAAAACATTGTTTGGTTTTGGAGGAAATAATGTGATGATCCATGGAGAAATCGATATATGTCTAAAAACAAACATTTCTGGTCTTAAAACTAAGTACACTGTCACATTCCAAATTGTACATATCACACACATTCCACTATTGTCATGTAAAGCGTGCACACAGATGGGTCTTGTGAAGTTCTGTAAAGAGGTACGATGCAATTATTCACAGGAAACACAGGACATAATAAGCAAGTACAGCTCAGTTTTTGAAGGCAACGGTAGTTTCTCAGGTGAGCTTAATCTGGAAATTGATGAAGCGGTCCCACCAGTTGTCCAGAAGGCTCGTCGCGTTCCAGTAGCACTGTGGCCAATCCTGAAAGAAGAATTGCAAAAATTAGAAGAAGAGGGCATAATAATAAAAGAAGACAATCACACTGATTGGGTAAGCAATATTTTATTAATCAAAAAGAAAGACAGTTTCAGAATATGTTTAGATCCAATTCCTTTAAATAAGGCGATAAAAAGACCAAATCATCAGTTTACCACTGTGGAGGAAATTCTGCCAGAACTGGGCAGGGCTAAAATATTTTCTACTTTTGATGTAAAGAAAGGGTTTTGGCACTTAAATTTGTCTGAACAGAGCAGCAAACTCACCACATTTTGGACACCATTTGCAAAATATCGCTGGAAAGTCCTTCCTTTTGGTATTTCATCAGCGCCGGACTATTTTCAAATAAAAATGAATGAGATGATTCAGGGACTATCGGGCGTTGAGGCACTTGTTGACGATTTGTTAGTATACGGGGTGGGTGACACAATGTCAGAAGCCATTATGGATCATAACAAAAACCTTGAAGCTCTATTCGAAAAATTGGTAAAACATAATTGCAAACTAAATAAAACTAAGACTAAACTATTACAAACGTCAGTGAAATATTATGGCCATGCTTTCACTAATAAGGGTCTTCAAGCAGACCCATCTAAAATAGAATCTATTTCAAACATACCAGAGCCCAGAAACAAAAAAGAATTACAAAGATTTCTCGGTGTAGTCACATATCTTAGTAGGTATATTCCTAACTTAAGTGCAGAATCCACATCCTTGAGACAATTAACTCATGATAAATCTGAATGGATATGGAGTAAAAAAGCACAAAAAGAATTTCAGACCCTCAAATGTATAATAAGCGATATAAAAACATTAAAATATTATGACAAAAATGAACCGCTTGTTGTCGAATGTGATTCCAGCGAAGGAGCCCTGGGAGTGGCGCTGTTCCAACAGAACCAGCCAGTTGCATATGCCTCACGGTGCCTCACCCCAACTGAGAAGAAATACGCACAAATTGAGAAGGAGCTTCTGGCTGTGGTCTTCGCCTGCACACGGTTTGACCAGCTTATTATTGGTAATACCAAAACAATTATTAAAACAGACCATAAACCACTTCTTAATATATTTAAGAAGCCTCTTCTACATGCTCCAAAAAGATTGCAATCTATGCTGTTGACATTACAAAGATACAGTCTAGAACTACAATTTGTATCTGGGAAAGAAAACATCATGGCAGATGCTTTATCTCGATTTTATCTTGATTGTAAAGACATTGATAAGTCTAAAAACTTTAAAATATTCGAAATAATTGAAAAAATAAACCCATTAAGAAATGTACCAGTCTCTAATAACTGCATCAGAGAAATTGCAAATGCAACACTAAAGGACAGTAATTTTATGATTCTCAAAGACTATATCCAGCATGGTTGGCCAAAATTCATAAGAGACATACCAGATGCTCTGAAACCTTACCATAGTTTTCAAAGTGACTTAACAGTTCATCAAGATATAATACTAAAAGGACAATCTATATTGATACCAGAAAGTTTAAGAAGAGAAATGCTCAATAAGTTACATAAAGCACACTCAGGAATTGAAAACACATTAAAATTGGGTAGAGATGCTGTATTTTGGCCATCAATGTCCAAGGACATTAAAGAGATGATTACCTGTTGTACCACATGCAATAAATATCAACCAAGCCAGCAAAAATTTACTATGCAAAGTCACAACATACCTGAATATCCATTTCAAATAATATCAATGGATGTATTCTTCTTCTCTCATAAAGGAAGACAAATAAAATATTTGATATTGGTTGATCACTATTCAGATTTTTTTGAAATTGAAGAACTAAAAGATTTATCATCTAAACCAGTAATTGAAGCGTGCAAAAAGAACTTTTCACGGCATGGTACTCCAGAGAAGGTAATCACAGATGGCGGAACTAACTTTGTCAATCAGGATTTCGCAGATTTTGCTAATGAATGGAATTTCACACATGTGACGTCATCACCCAATCATCCACAAGGAAATGGTAAAGCGGAGGCTACAGTAAAAATTGCAAAAAAATTACTACAGAAGTCTACAGAGAATGAAGAAGATTTCTGGTCCAGTTTGCTCTGCCTCAGGAATACTCCTAATAAATTGAACTCAAGTCCTGCCCAAAGGTTATTCTCTCGTAGAACAAGAGGTTTCCTGCCTATTATCAAACAATTATTAAAACCAAGTATAGTAGAAAATGTTCCCGAAGATATCCAGAGAAAAAAGGAGATGGTGAAGCACTCACATGACAAGCGAGCTAGACGAGCATCTCCACTAGAAATAGGACAGGCGGTATCAGTTCAAATGAATCCAGCTTCAAACAAAAAGTGGACGCCTGGAATAATCTCTGACATACTTTCAGATAGGTCATATCTAGTTGATGTTAATGATACAACATATAGGAGAGATCTAGTACATATCCGTCCTCTTGTGCAGAGCTCCAAGGATCCATCAGACACAGAAACACCACACATTATTGACATTCAACCACACCAAAATATAATGCCTTGCTCTAACATAGACCAAGAAAATGTAACTCTAGGTATCACACAAAATACTTACCCATCTCCTAAGAATGTAGAGTCTACCTTAGATGACTTAGATTTACTTGTAACTCGGGATCAAAGTTCTTCTCCCAAACCCTCAACTTCGGTAGTAAACTCACCTATTCTTAGGTCATCTAATTCTAATACCAGGGATAACCGACCTAGGAGAGAAATAAAAAAACCTTCCTATCTCAAAGACTATGTTAGTTAATCTTATAAACCAATTGTTGATGTTGTTTAATGTATGAATAATTATGTTAATATTTTTATGTTTACAGTTACAGTCTGGTAGCATGTTACCATGGCTTGGCTATAGCTAAACTTGTGTTGATTATACCTTAACTTTTGCCAAGTTGTAATTTCGTCAATGATGTCTAAATCTCTTAGTCTTTATGGTGTTTGCAACATTTTTGTTCTTTATAAAAAAGGCAACGTGTTGGCATAATGGCCTATGGTCTATGCCCTAGATGTATCCGAGTTGATTAAGAAAAACACACCTAGAGTAAGGCATAGACAACATGAGGCGAGCTGTAAAACCAACCCAGAAATAGCGCACGAGCATTGTGCATTTGTCCGAATACATTTTGAATAAATAATTCAAAAATTACTTAATGGTAATTTTCATTTATAAAACAGTAGGGACTGTAAAACTGATGATGGAATGGGATTGAAAATGCTGATTGCTGATTTATTTATTTTAAACAGGTGTTTGTCCTATTTACTTAGGTGGATACATTTTTTCTCAATAGTCAAACATGTTTCTAAACATATTATTATTGATTTTACTGCCTGGAACAAGGCTATTGGGATTAAATAATATAAATTTGGAACCTACAGTTTGAATCTCTCATTAATAATTAGTTTCAAAAACTACACGATATTGACAAAATTCACGCGTTTTTTTTTCAATTTATTTTCAACTGCACGCAATGAAAGCGTGAAATATGTAGCTATGGGAAAAAGTATTCGCTTCGAATACTTGGTTGAAATTATCGATACATTTGTCATGATATGAAAAAAATAAATTTTAAAAAGAATAAGGCCTTGTGTGGGAAGTTTGCGGAGTGGATGGTATTACAGAAAATTAAATGTCCAAGAATTTCCTGTACGCTGCAAACTCGTGATCCGACAACAAAAACCTAGCTGCCTGTTTATACTGGTTGGGATCCTCCAAAATCGGTATCAGCTTCTTCAGCTTATTGGCATAGCCGGTCAGGATGTCCCTCTCAATGTGCTCGATCAGGTCGTTGTCTTTATTCCAGAAGTACGGGATGCTGGGCGGGTTCTGCAGATGCTGGTGGAACTTCTTCACCATCATCGTGAAGAGGGTGGCGGGGTTGGTGCGGCTCCAGAACCCAGGGTCGTCTTCGTGTTCCATCGCTTCCAGGTAGAAGATGGTTTTGATGTAGTAGCTGGCTATTTTGTCCATGCCTTGGGAGTCGCGGAGTTTCTTGATCTGGGAATAAATAGAATGGAATGTCAGCAACTGACAATATTTGATTTTTTTTTACCAGATGTTTTTCCGGTGTACATGTGTGTAGTGGATACATTTTTTCTTGTTATAATTCTATGTATCCCATATCCTACCCAACACTAATATCAACACAAACTCAAAAAAACATTTTTAAAACTCATATATATCTGTGCAAGATGCACATCCTTTTTTTATAGTTTTTTACTGTCTATGTTTTTTATCCTTATTTTTCTGTACTTTTGTTTTTATTGACGTATTGTCAGTTTGCAATTATAGTGTTTTCCAAAACCAGTGCATTTTTCATTAAGTTCGTAATATTGTGGTCCTTCGAACCGGATCAACAGACGATGGCGCCGCGGGCGCGCTGCAGGTTGAGGGCGCAGGCTCGTCGTCGTTGTCGACATCCACGTCGACGTGCGCGGTCACAGTACGCTCGAATTTCGCGCCGTGCAATAAAACATGATGACGCATGTCGCAGCCTTCCTTGCTACAAACTTTTTTTAAACATGAAGTTTTATTTTTGTGCCAACCCTTCTTTAAGCATCTATGACATATTTTATTTTTCTTTATAAACTGCCACCTATCATTTAAAGTCATTTTGACAAATTTCTCACAAACCGTCAAATCGTGAGTTTGTTTACAAAGTAAACAATTTTTATCATTAGAAATCGAAGAAAATGTCGATGTCGAAGGAATGATATATTTATTGTGATGGTTATTTTCAGCGATAACATTTACTTTGTCCCTATATCCCCCGCTCGGACGTGTAGGGTTGGGTGGCAAAGAATCAAACGCTCCGCCAAACCTACACTGCAAATCTACCTCACGGGAGAGGAAATCTGCAAACATTTCTATTTTTGCCTGCGAACCATCACATGAATGAGCGTAATCTAGCCACCGTGGCCGCAACAGCGGAGGTAACTTGCTCCACAATGATTGGAAAAGTTCGGGCGAACGTAAGTGGTCCGGCTGATTTAACAAGCGGATCACTTCTACGCAGTTGCGTACACGGCCGGCGAAAATAACTAGATCTTTGCTGTCATAGCCTACCTTCGGCAATGCACGCACCGCCGCGACTTCATGCATCACGACAAGCTCGGGTCGGCCGAAGCGCGCGTCGAGCGCCGCCACAACCACCTCGGGAGCGCGGGCCGCCGCCAGCAGTCCCGCCACGGCGTCGCGCGCCGCCCCGCGTAGGGCACACGAAAGCCTAGCTAAATTATCGGTGGCCGAACAGTTTCGAGCTGAATTTTCGTAAACTCTTTTCAAAGCTAACCAATCTAAATACGATTTACCATCGAAAGTTGGCAGAACATCTGCCTTCGTTACATGAGGTTGGGGTAGAGTCCTAGTTAGCAACGTTTCGAGTGTGTTGACTAAGCGCGTCACTCCTCCGTCTTCAGGGCGATTCTGAATGTGAGAGGGACTATTCGCAGCAGCATCAGGGCCGCGCGGCGCTCTCATACCTCTTGATTCGCATCCAGTCGTAGTGCCGACGTACCTGAAAGGTGGGTTAGCATCTCGGTCATCAGGGTTATCACAACTAACTACGTTATCAACCCATTCTTGCACACTAGCACGACTACGTGTGCCGCGGCTGCCACGTTGGCTGCCTTCCGCCTCTATGGCGGCTAATTCAGCCTGCAATTGAGCTTCAGCGACGTGTCGCTCGCGCTCTGCGGCTTGACGCTCACGCTCCACAGCTTGGCGCTCACGCTCCTTCTCCATGTCAGCCAAACGGCGCACATGCTGTGCCTGTGCCGCCAGCTGGCGCGCCACGATGGTGGCGGAGGAGCGCGAGGTAGCGGCGCTGGACGGGCGGGAAGGTGCCGGCGGCGCGCCCGCAACCGGGGGCGCAGCGCGAGGGGGCGAGCCCGCGATCTCTTTCGCGGACGGGGCAGCCTCCCTCGACGCAACCGTCACACCGTCGGCAATCTTATGCGCTTTAGGTTGGGTTTTGTTTGGGTTCGGTTGCAGCAGAACTAAACGAGTTGATTTTGTCAACCATACCACACTTGTCGAACCTGACGTTGTAAGTGACAATTTTGTTATAGAAAATCTTATTAGAGAACAATTCAAAATCGATTCGATTGGTATCTCAAAAACGGAAGCTCGTAGTGCCGCTGACGAACGCGCCGTACAAATTGTGGAGCGCACGGCGCACCGGCTGACAAGTGGTCGTTTTGAGGTAGGCTTATTGTGGAAGGCTGACAATCCGATTATACCCGATAGTTATAAGTTAGCTTTGTCTAGATTTCTCAGTTTAGAGAAAAAAATGATGAAAGACCCGGGCTATGCTGAACGTTATCGACGAAATATACATGACATGCTGTCGAAAGGTTATGCTGAGCCATGTACAGGTCCTCCTAGCTCAGGGTCTCCGCTGTGGTATTTACCTCATTTTGGCGTGACAAATCCAAATAAACCTAATAAATTGCGAACGGTACATGACGCGGCTGCTAAGTCTCATGGCGTGTCATTAAACTCAATGTTATTAACTGGCCCAGACCTTTTGCAACCGTTACTAGGTATTTTGATGCGATTTCGAGAAGGTAAGGTCGCACTAACTGCTGATATTCGCGAAATGTTTCCGCAAATCAAAATTATCGAGAAAGACAGAGACGCGCAAAGATTCTTGTGGCGTGACACCTCGAATGAGCAAATTAGGACGTATCGTATGTCGTCTATGATCTTTGGCGCTGCTTCCAGCCCTTTTACTGCTATACACATAAAAAATAAAAACGCAGTAGAATGGCAGGACACTTATCCAGACGCAGCTCGAATAATTATTAATGATCACTATATGGATGACTGCATAACTAGCCTCGATGATGTCAATGAAGCAGCCAAGCTGGCTGCAGATGTTTATGCCGTTCATTCGTATGCTGGTTTCGAGATGCGTGGCTGGACTTCGAATAATCTCATGGCACTCTCCTTGCTGCCAAAGGAGTCTTTGCTTGAGGCTCCCATAGCAAAAGAAGTTGACGTAAATTTAGGTCGCCTATCCACGCCTGTCCGCACTCTTGGCCTTATCTGGCAACCCTCCTCAGATCTTATTGGTTTTAATACGGGTATCAAAAATCAAGGTGTGTTGCCAGAAAAGCTTACCAAACGTGAGGTGCTGGTCCATGTTATGCGTATCTACGATCCTCTCGGGGTCCTCGCGCCAATAGTCATAAGAGGTCGCATCATGTTTCAAGATGCTTGGCGTAAGGGTTTGGATTGGGACCAGGAGCTCTCTCAAAATGACAGCGCTGCGTGGAAACTGTGGTTTCAGGATTTGCTCTCAATCTCTAATTTACGTATACCACGATGCTATAATTTGAGTGAGCTCGATGTAGTAGGATGCGAACTTCATTTGTTTTCGGATGCGAGCGAGTCTGCGTTTGCCGCTGTTGCATATTGGCGCTTTTTATACTCAAATGGTGAAGTAAGACTTTCTCTTATTTGCAGTAAGGTCCGCGTAACGCCTCTCAGACCCGTATCGATTCCCCGTGTAGAACTTCAAGGCGCTTTGATGGCTGCACGACTTGCGACGTCCATATGCGAAGCCCACCGACTAAAGCCTAGTAAACGCGTTTTCTGGTGTGACTCAATGACGGCTTTGGGTTGGCTACGTAGCGACGCTCGCACCTTTAAGCCATTTGTGTCTCATCGAGTCGGTGAGATACTGGAGCTCACGAATGTCAGTGAATGGCGTTGGGTTCCGAGTGATTTAAATGTAGCCGATGACGCAACCCGTGTAAAACGCTGTGTGCTGTCTCCAGAATCTCGCTGGATCGCAGGCCCTGATTTTCTTCTTTCCTCGGACTGGCCCGCTGAGCCCCAAATTGATATCAGCGGACTAGGCCGCGAAGAATATAAAAATTACGTTCATCTCATCACCGACACTGACTTGCCTGCACCACTCTCCGCGAAGCCGAGCCGCTTTAGCACGTGGCTGAGAATGGTGCGTGCAACTGCAAAGGCGCATCAATTCATTTCATCACTGCGTGTGCGTAGTCTACGTAGACGAGTTCCTGATTTTAACCTAATTCGTCTTGAAGGTAGTTTGTGTACCTATACTCCGACTTGCACATCCTCTCCTAATATTCCCAATGACTCATCAAGATTGTCTGCCAGCGATATACGTATTGCTGAAGCCCACATCCTACGCCAGAGCCAGCTTGATTCCTTCAAAGAGGATATTCTGAAAATCAAGAACAAAGAGCAGTTGCCTCGTAACAGCCGCTTGATCAAACTGTCGCCCTTCCTTGACGATGAAAATCTGCTACGGATGTCCACTCGTATAGTAGCTACACCAGGCGTTTCCGAAGAGGTTAAACGGCCGTTGATTTTAGATGGAAAGCATCCGGCAGTACGTCTTCTGATTGCCAGATATCACCAGAAGGCTGCGCATCGAAATTCGGCATTAGTTATGAACGAGTTGCAACAAAAATATTGGATTCTCGGCCTCAGAAACGCAGTTCGTTCCGTAGCTCATGACTGTCAGCTATGCAAACTAAGACGTGCCAGAACGTTTCAACCGCCGATGGGAGACCTTCCCGAAGCTCGCTTGGCACATCACAGAAGACCGTTTTCGTTCGTTGGTCTAGACTATTTCGGTCCCGTACACGTGTCAGTTGGCCGGAGACAAGAGAAACGTTACGTGGCCTTGTTTACCTGCCTAGTCGTTCGTGCCGTGCATCTCGAGGTGGTGCACAGTCTATCGACGGATGCAGCCATTATGGGCTTACGCCGTTTCATCGCGCGTCGAGGGACGCCTGTCGAGATCTGGTCTGATAACGGGACCGCCTTCATTGGAGCCAGCAGGGAATTAAAAACCCTTTACGGTGGTGCTGTGGAAGACTACGCCGCCAACGAGTCCATCAACTGGCGCTTCATACCCCCTTCAGCGCCATTTATGGGAGGTGCCTGGGAAAGGCTGATACGAAGTATCAAGGAAGCGCTCAAGGTGTCTCTCCACGATCGATCTCCTTGCGACGAGGTGTTGAGCACTTTTTTGGTGGAAGCCGAGGCTCTAGTGAATTCGCGACCACTGACGTATGTTTCACTGGACTCCGATGCTGATGAGGCTTTAACACCAAGCCACTTCCTTCTCGGATCTTCGTCCGGCCGTCCTATTCCTGCCTTTCTGGATGAATCAGACCTCTTGAGCAGAAACAAATGGCGACGAGCAGTAAGACTAGCTGATCACTTTTGGCAGCGATGGGTCACAGAATACCTACCCATGTTAGCACCCAGAAGGGGCGGAGGTTCTGCTCCCAATATAGCCGAAGGAGACCTGGTTGTCGTCTGCGACTCCAACCTGCCACGCGGCACATGGCCCAGAGGCCGAATAACTGCCTTGTACCCTGGCAGAGACGGGATCGTTAGAGTGGCAGAGGTGGCAACAGCAGCTGGCACGTTAAGACGTCCCCTCAAGAAACTTGTAAAGTTGTCAGTTACATAAAAAAGGGGAGAATGTGCAAGATGCACATCCTTTTTTTATAGTTTTTTACTGTCTATGTTTTTTATCCTTATTTTTCTGTACTTTTGTTTTTATTGACGTATTGTCAGTTTGCAATTATAGTGTTTTCCAAAACCAGTGCATTTTTCATTAAGTTCGTAATAATATCAATTCAAATTAGTGTTGAGTGTTGACTGTTGATATTGATATTCGTTAGGGGTTTGAATTTACCGCGTCTTTCAAGGGACACGACTCGTTTGACAGACTAAGTCCTAATATTGGGTAAGTAATATAAGACATAAGAACTTATACTATAATATTCATATTATCAATTACATACTTATGGCGTGCTTATGGCATAGTACGCTGTTAAATTTTAATATACCTCCATGCAAGCAAGCATTTCGACGCTCCGCTCGCTTTGCTCGCTCCGCTATCCAAGGTCAAAAAACAAACCTAACCTACAGTTGTGGGTTTTTGGCCCATGTTCCAGCAGTTATAATCTTATATATCATATGCTATTATATTTTCTAATCATTACACTAAAAGAAAGTATATACTATGATCGGTATACATTATGTAAGTATGTTATATCAACTGAATTTTAGAATATTTGAGTGTTACATAAAAAATCATTCTACAACATGAGTATTATGCTAATTGACCGTTATTTTATTCCTAATAAAAATATTGATTTTGATGTTATAGCTAAAGTTCATTATACCTTGTGAACGTTATTAATATGAAATTATATATATTATGTGGTTATATCTCGTGGGACGCACCCCCTAATATTATTTGATAACTCTATATCACTAATTAGGTGGTTTGGTTTTACTGCGTAACTAAAGGATTGTCGAAAAACTTAAACAGCTTGCAGCTGTCGAACCACGAAATAAAGAGGAAATACTTCTTACTGGCAACCCTGGCAATGGAAAAAAGGAGGATTCTTGATTGTTAATCCTGGTGTACCGGACTTTACATAAGTACTATTGCAGACTATGACGACCCCTAATCTTGTCTCTTCTTGAATTTCATGAATATATTATCGTTGGGTATTAATACTTATTGATAAATAAGTTTCTGCCAAAAATGACATTTTAGTGGCAAGCTTTTATAGCCGACTGTACTTTTTTTTGGATATCCATCAAATGCTCACTGAGACGATTCTAAAGAGCCCAAGCTCGGTAGGATTGCTTTTTCTATTATAGAGTTCCTATGGCCACCTTCCGGCTCCATCATCAGATCAGCCCCATGGTACCATATTATTGTATTGTCATCAAAGTTAAGTAAGTATGCAAAATTTCAGCTCAATCGGTTGACGATATCTGCTTCAAAATTGAGTTGCAAGATTTCAACCGAACAAACATACATTAAACATACAATGCAAGTTAAATAAAAGCTTGTAAAAATATAACATTGATAATGATTACCATAAAGAACTACCTACTTATATCCACTAAAACAGTCTAGTCGTGTTATTGATTTCGCGGTTTCCCCGAAGCGATGAGCAATATGTATGTCAATGCGATAAACCGAGAAGGAATTGGTCGTTGTTATGCCTTTACGTCCAAAAGCTGATTATTATCAAAAGATATAGCTGGAAACAGTGATTAGGAGCCATTTCCAAGGAAGTTCAAAAACATAAATTAAGAAAAATGTGACGTCATATCTAATTTACGTATTAAGGGGACGGGTAATGCGAAACTAGCGCCACTTACCTACGAATTTTTATTATATCTTCCAAACCAGATCAATTTTCAGTAATTGCAAGATATTAGGAGCTGGAAAAACACCTTTAGTGTTTATTAAATCATTATACACAATTTCTTGTTCGTTAGTTGTCTCTAAAAACTTGCCCAAAACTATTGTGGCCGCTTTTGACGTGAACAAGTTTTGTAAGGTAAACTACAGTGAACAAATTGTATATAGTGATTTAATAGATATTAAAGGTGTTTTGCTAGCTCCTAGACTTCAGCTATTTCTAAAAAAAATATCAGATTATGAAGGTATAAGAAAAAAATCGAAAGTGGCGCTAGTTTCGCATTACCCGTTGCCTTAACCTAACACACTTGTAGTTTCCTTACAAGCGAAGTGAACTTTAATTACATGTACGAAATGGCTATTTTATTGTTAATAGAGTAGGAGATATCTCCATTAAGATTTGATTTTAAATCAAAATCTCTAGTCTCACACCAAGCGGCCTATTCTCCTTTTTATGGACTGTGTCAAGAATGGGGAGATCTCCAATCTCCAATTCTCTTCCAAGGGAAAAGTATGTATTTGTACGTGATTTGTGGATAATATGATAGGAGGCCATGTAGCCCGGAGAATGGACGGCCGTTGGGGCAAGTCCTAGAGTGGCGACCATGACTGTATAGAAAAGCGCAGCGTGGTCGACCCCGACTAGATCGACGGAGATGCCCCGGGGAATCAATGGACGCAGTCTGCACGGGATCGCACTGTGTGGCGAGTCAAGGGGGAGTAGGTATGTTCAGTAGTTGGCGTCATCTGTGGCTGATAGATAGATGATAGGGAAACCTTACCTACAGATGTGGCTTCTAGTGGAGTATTAGTGGCGTTACTTTTACATTGAGGAAGGATGAGAATTTTACCCTGCCATTTACCACAAATTGGAATGGTTTAGGACAATGGCAACAGTCTGCTATTGAAATAATAAAATAGCAACAAAGGTTACTCACCAGCCGGATGGTCTGTCTCATGTGTTTGCTGTCATGCATCAGGTCCCTCTCCTGAAGATGGAGGGCGAGACGCCAGGACCGGTCCGTGTCGTAGCGGTTCAGGCGGCCCTTCATGGGTTTGGACACCACCATGAAAACTTCTTTCTTGCACCGAGTTGGGATCTATGAAAAAATGAAATTTGTGGTAAAATTGTGAAACAAATTGCCGTTGTCCGCCAGGAAGTCTCCGTCTGTTGCAGCTCAAGACGGATTTAAACAAGTTATTGGCTTTAGTAATTGACTGGTGAACTAATGGAATAAGCACTTATTTATTTATGTTATCTAGCTGTGTTACCAACTCATCCCGCGGGAACAAATTTTTTCTTTCAGGGTGTCCGCTACCTTCATAAAAATATCAAAATTAGTCCAGCCGTTTTGAGCGTGAAGAAGTCACGTCAACGAATATACACTTGAACACACAAACATTCGCCTTTTTAGGGTTCCGTAGCCAAATGGCAAAAAACGGAACCCTTATAGATTCGTCATGTCTGTCTGTCCGTCTGTCTGTCCGTCCGTATGTCACAGCCATTTTTTTCCGAAACTATAAGAGCTATACTGTTGAAACTTGGTAGGTAGATGTATTCTGTGAACCGCATTAAAATTTTGATGCAAAAATAAAAAAATAATAATAAATATTGGGGGCTCCCCGTACTTAGAACTGAAACTCAAAATTTTTTTTTTCATCAAACATACGTGTGGGGTATCTATGGATAGGTCTTCAAAAATGATATCGAGGTTTCTTAAATATTGTTTTTCTAAACCGAATAGTTTGCGTGACAGACGCTTCCAAAGTGGAAAAAAGTTGGTCCCCCCCCCCCTCTAACTTCTAAAATAAGAAAATGAAAAATCTAAAAAAAACATATGATGTACATTACTATAAAAACTACCAACGAAAATTGTTTTGAACGAGATCTAGTAAGTAGTTTTTTTTTAATACCTAACTTTGCACCTAATTTATATGGGGCGCTATACATACCAGGTGCAAACTTAACTTAACCACTTAGGGATGGAAAGTGTTTGTACGGAACCCTCGGTGCGCGAGTCCGACTCGCACTTGGCCGGTTTTTAATATTAGTGTGATGCTAATAGGTATATATTATGTAGTTTATATTACCTTTTTGTACAAAGTGTTATTTTTCATTGTTTTTATAATAATAATATGTATATCTTTTTACGTAATTACAATGAAAAATTTACATACAACTATTTACAACAAATATTTTGATAATTTTGATAAAAAACGTGACTTCGACTGAATAGAACCTCGGTTAACCGTGTAGGATTGGTACAATGAGAAATCCCTTCTGAGAGTCATGGAAGATTTCAAGATATGCCAAGATATAAAATAATGAAATAATGATATTGAAAGGTATTTAGTAACCTTTCTGTATCCTTCACAGATGGGCCAGCGGTCCTCTGGGAACTTGAGTGCTGGAACCAGATCCACGTCAAAGCGGAATCCTGTCGAGGTGTTCTCGATTATCAGAGTGATGGCCGGCCCGCTCTCGGACAGCATTAACGTATACGGGACCTCGTCCGCGTAAATGAACCGCCGACCATTCGCATTCATAGCGAAACTTAGCATAGCCTTATTGACGACACTCTTGAACCAATCAGTTAACCTGGAGCGAAGCAGATAGTGTCTGTCGTCCATCCAAGAGAAAGCGGTTTTATTAATCGGCCAATCTGCCACGCCTCTGTTTGGAAGATTTTGGAATTGGGCGCCCATTTTGAGTTGCACGAATCCAGGTGCTATCGCTTCGAGTACCACGTCGCTGTTTGCGGGATTGAAGCGATCCACCTTAATGTTGATGGGGAGGCCTATAATTATATCCATATCGTATTCATCCGGTTTGTTGATTCGTAGTCTGTCGTAATGGCTCCCGGCAAATTGGACCTGGAAAGAGGCAATGCTTTTTTATTTATTTCATGACCATGGAATCAGTGTCTTCATTCGAAGAGGAGTCAGTGTTACCAGCAGCATAACGTCGAAGACATCCCAAGACAGAGCACAATTGGCTTATTATTTGCAATCAGAAAATAATCATTTAAATAATTAGTCTAGCATATATGAAACATGTTTATAATCAAAAACTTTATTGAGACAATATAGGAATAGATTATTTAGTATAAGTTGTACAAAGGAAAAACTCAGTGGTATTCTATACTGATGCTGTGTACATACTATACAGTTGTAATAACTATTTTATAACACCAATTTATCTTACCAAGAACAAATTATAAGAGACAAGGTATACATTTCAAAAATTACTTTCATTAAATATAATTGACCGAGAGAGTGAGTCTCCATTTCAGCTAGGCCAAAAAATTTTCCACACACACAGATGTTTGGATGATTGTTTGTCCCGATTTTCGGCTGTTCTCGCCTACAGGCCGAGATATGGGGGTAGAAAACAAAAAAAACTCATTTCAGCTGTTTCGAAAAATTATCACAAGGAGTTCAGCTCACAGAGGCACCAATACTATACTCACCGTGCTGCAATACCGGTCATAGTAACTGTCAGCCTTCTTCATTTGTTCATGGAGTCGGTAGAATATGCTGTTGAACACATTGTGTTGTTGTTGAAAGTACTCATCCTTCAATGCTATGTAACGCACATATATGTCATGAAGCAGGCTGTTCATGTTTTCTGGGACGCAGACTTCTGATCCGACTGGGTTTACTCTGTTAGGAAAACGCAAACATAATAGATAACATGACCGAAGTGATCACATATTATGTAAACAAATTTCCTAACACTCATCTAATAGAGGAAACCACTGATTGATTATTTCTTCATGAATACAACATAGGTTTACATTGTCATCAATTGATCAATTGTGAAAAGTTTCAGTTTATAATTTATCTAGTAAGATTATAGGTAAACTAAACTAAACTAACCTAACTCAGTTTATAATCTCACTAGCTAGTTTATAAACTAAACTAGCTAGTGAGATCACAATTATACAGTGTTATATACAATTATTAAAAAAATGTTAATATATGATTATAACATCTGTCAAATACCTAATAACAACTCTAGCATGAAATTGTTTTTGTGGATATTATTGTGATAAATCAGACAATTTAATGATAATATGACTTTAAGCTCTAAAGCAGGCTCCATGATAGAACCTTTCATATTTTATTAAGCTCTTTGTATTTCAATCTTGCATATTTAAGCGCTACACATATTAATATATGTTTACCCTTGTTTGTCTGAAGTAGTTGTAAATAATTTTATCTTTAATTTTGTACAGTACTCATCTTGTTTATTTTTATTGTTATTTTCGCTGGTTTTACTTATAATGTTGTTTTAGTTTTATTTCTGCTTTTTTTTCCTTTTAATTGTGTCTCCGTATGTACCTACTGTATACCATACAAATGTTTTGGTTTTATATACTGTGAAGTTGCATGTAATTATTGAATAAATAAGTAAATAAAATAAATAAATATGAGAGATATTATATTAAATTATGTAAGTTACCGAGTACCGCTGGACCGCAGGATGTCTGTGAAGTAATTCCCCATATTGCCCTTCCTGTTCCTCCTCTTCTCTCTGTCTAGCTTGTTCTCTCTGTTTTGCCTTCTCTCGCTGCTTTTCCTGCTCTCTCTAATGTTGTTCACTCTGTGGTTCTTCCTTTGAGGACGAAGCCAGATAGTAAGCTCGAGCGGCTAAGGCTACACCTGCAATGCTGGCTGCGATGCCCGCTGCCCAGTTACCCGCAGTATTGTTGTCTTCTCGGGAACGATTTTGACTCATGTCTGCCAATGTTGTGTGTTGTGTTGCATTATGCATTTATAAAAAATACTAGATTGCAGTGCAAGAACTTATTCAACTTATCAAATAACTTATTTTATAAGTACTGTACGAAAACGAACGCGGTTTTTGAAAATGATGCAATGTCAATCTGCGTACGGTCTGGATCGAGCATTTAGGTATATTATACTCGCCGGTAAATAAACGGTACCTACAACCTGGATATATGGACAATGAGATATCATGCACATGCACAAGTACTCACCAAGTCACCATAGTCCATGAAAACGAAAACGCAGTGGTTCTTGGTTATTGCTGCTTGTTACTTTTAGGGTACGAGCCGGCCGGCCAAGTTTTATAGATAAATAGTCCACTAGTAATGTCCCACAGTCCCACACACAATACACTCAAATGAGGAGTCTTTTGAACAACGAATACATTTTATTTATTTTTGATGATATGAACGGTTGCGCCGGCGACGATGGAGCGACGCGCCGCGTCGTCCGCGCAACCCCGAACCGGTCATTCGATTTCGAAGTTTTTTTGTATTTTTTTTTATTATTAGAGCTTTGGCTACACTACAAGGCTGTTTGTTTATTTGGTTATTTATTGTCATGTCATGTAGTGTCAATGTCAAGGGATTAACATTTGTTGTTCTATGTTTGTTGATGGTCACCTGTCAATAGATAGATACTTATTAAAGACTGCGAAGTGCATTGGTGTGAGGCATAGAGTATATTGAATGTTTTATAAGTGTGAGGGTGTGAGCAAAGTAATACGCTACCAAGTGTCGGTCTTGCCTAGGGATAGTGGCGCTTCATTCAAACAGCTTTCATATGGCAATAATGTGCATACGTCACATATATGAATTATTAAACGTCAGTAGCGATTTGTCATCAACCAATTTCAAAACATTGTTTACCGGAATGCTGTTCAATCCTTCGTTGTTCTCGCGAAATAAATACTGAATTTTATTATAATAGACTTGACTTTCATCACTGTGGATAGTTTTGGCTTTTTTATGCAAAAAATACTTGAAATTTGCGGAATATAAAGTCCTGTTTCCTCTTTGTGACATTCACTGATGACTTTCAAACATCAGCTACCAAAAATGTGTCGTTGCCAGTAAAATAAATTAGTACCATTAAAAATCCGCAATATGGTGTCGGCTGAAAAATACCTACCATGTTGGGACTTATACTATATCTATGATGTTGGGCTATAAACGATTCCACAGCATGCCATGGTTTCGAGTTCTGGAGTCCTAATTTTGTAGACTCATAGTGGATTTCGAGTCCCGAGTAGAGTCGAGCGTGAGTCATCTGTGCAACGACTCGAGTCTTACTCTATGGCTAGTCTTCGAAGTCTTAAGATTCTCACTGCGACTTTAAGTTTCAAAATTAGACCGCGGTCAGGTTTGCTTACGATTTTTTTAGTATTATATTTAGTATGGACTGTAAAGCTGATGATGGGATGGGATTCTATGGCGTGCCACAGGGAATACCTATGTTCAGCAGTGGACTGAATCATGCTAAGGATGATGGGAACGTGTTAAAAATAGACTTAGATCAGGATAAAAATATATTTATTGCAAAAGTCAGTCGTAAGATACATGGTCAAACCAACGTCAATTAAAAAGTCCGTAGACTGGGGCTACTCTGATGCATACATTTATACGGAAGATTTCAATAATAACGTTACCTCTAGGATCAAAGTAACCCCAGTTTACTTAACATATACAAATTATGATTAGGTAATAATAGGCACCTATACCTAATAGCAGTGCCGCCAAAGCTTACGTAAACTAGCTATAATATTATGAAACGGAATAACAGCAATATCTGCTCCAACACGTTATTACTAACACAATCACCTCCACTGTCTAGTCTATTAACCTTTTGAACGGCAGAGACGGCTGTGGCCGACAACTAAAGGCTGACGCAACTTTTCAATTATCAATTTATCACAAACCAAACCTTGTACTTTTGGAGCACTTCTTTAGTTTTTGCTCTGGCGTCATTGGCATGGCGAATTAATTCACCACTTGGCGTTCAAAGGGTTAATATTAATACAGAATAACACAACGTTACCTACAATATGCCCTGTATTGAAAACCTCACATATTATAAGTGTCTAATTATATAATTCAAATTATTGCCAATATAATAGACTGATATCAATAAAATATAAATGCAAGCATTACTAAATGCATAAATGCATACAAGAGGTAGCATTTATATGTACCTGTATTTTTTTATATCCATACTAATATTATAAATGCGAAAGTGTGTCTGTCTGTCTGTCTGTTACCTCTTCACGCTTAAACCGATGAACCGATTTAGATGAAATTTGGTATATAGATAGTTTCAGTCCCGGGGAAGGACATAGGATACTTTTCATCCCGAATAAATTTAGTGTTCCCGTGGGATGAGCGGGTAACACCGCGGGGCACAGCTAGTCTGATTATAAAAATATTTGAAATAGATACTTAGCACAACTTAACAATCGCTATATCACTATAATTAATTAATCACTGGATAAGTAATCATTAACTTTAACTCGAGGTTATTTGCCTCGCCTGGGGCTCAGACAGGAACATCAAACTCATTAAGGTATTCTAGTGTTATACACAAAATATATCCAGCAAATTTCTTATGAATTCGATATAATAATGAAAACACAGATACCTATAAAGAGAAAACCATTTTGAATTTTGTCGTCTCAACTGGTTGCACATGAATCCGGTTATATCCACGACAGAAACCGGTTTACGGTTTCTTAGGGGTCATCCACAAATTACGTCACACGTTTTCACAAGTTTTTCATGACAAGTGCTCTTTATTATGATTATGACAATACGGCTGGTGGTGGTTGGTGGTGTTGGGTTGATTTGTTATAAAAATCGTGCAAGTTTAAATCAATCAATACTTGCGTAATCAATTTTTCTTAAAGAGTAACGTCTGCTAGCGTAACTAATTGTTTATTATAGAAGCAAATTTTTGAAAAATGTATACTTTAAGCGGAATTCGAGCCCACGTCCACGTGGCTATCCGGGCTAGACGGGTGCATTACCAATTATGCTATCGAAGCCACTGGCCAAAGCATCGAATTTTTCTATAATTTACATGCCTTAGGGCGGCATCATAGCGCCATCTATTGTAAAGATTATGTCTTTGTGTTCGGCACCATCGTTTTAAATTATGTTGACAAGTCGATAGTGTCAATGTGCTTACACTACACCCAAACTAATAATTTTTTATTAAAGCAGTAACGTCTGCTATCGTGACTGAATGTTTGTACCTATAGGAGCGTTTTGTTTTTATTTATTGCATTGCTTTGAGCGGGATTTGAACCCGCATCCCCAAGGCTTTCTGGGCCAGACGGGTGCATTACGAATTCCATTTTCGCTTCTATATAAACATTTAACATATGTGCATTCTTGTTCTTTACAGTGCGATGTATTTTGTGGATGAATATATTAACTTGGACATTTCAAACTAAATGTCCAAGAATTTCCTGTACTCTGCAAATTCGCGGTCCGTCAACAAAAACCTAGCTGCCTGTTTATACTGGTTGGGATCCTCCAAAATCGGTATCAGCTTCTTCAGCTTATTGGCATAGCCGGTCAGGATGTCCCTCTCAATGTGCTCGATCAGGTCGTTGTCTTTATTCCAGAAGTACGGGATGCTGGGCGGGTTCTGCAGATGCTGGTGGAACTTCTTCACCATCATCGTGAAGAGGGTGGCGGGGTTGGTGCGGCTCCAGAACCCAGGGTCGTGTTCGTGCTCCATCGCTTCCAGGTAGAAGATGGTTTTGATGTAGTAGCTGGCTATTTTGTCCATGCCGAGGGAGTCGCGGAGTTTCTTAATCTGGGAATAAATAGAATGGAATGTCAGCAACTGACAATATTTGTTTGTTTTTAACCAGTTCTTTTTCCGGTATACTTAGGTGGATACATTTTTTCTTGTTATAATTCTATGTATCCCATATCCTACCCAACACTAATATCAACACAAACTCAAAAAAACATTTTTAAAACTCATATATATCAGTTCAAATTAGTGTTGAGTGTTGACTGTTGATATTGATATTCGTTAGGGGTTTGAATTTACCGCGTCTTTCAAGGGACACGACTCGTTTGACAGACTAAGTCCTAATATTGGGTAAGTAATATAAAACATAAGAACTTATACTATAATATTCATATTATCAATTACATACTTATGGCGTGCTTATGGCATAGTACGCTGTTAAATTTTAATATACCTCCATGCAAGCAAGCATTTCGACGCTCCGCTCGCTTTGCTCGCTCCGCTATCCATGGTCAAAAAACAAACCTAACCTACAGTTGTGGGTTTTTGGCCCATGTTCCAGCAGTTATAATCTTATATATCATATGCTATTATATTTTCTAATCATTACACTAAAAGAAAGTATATACTATGATCGGTATACATTATGTATGTTATATCAACTGAATTTTAGAATGGGTTCCCTCTATGTCGCATACTTTTGTTTGTCCTAAACTGTTTTAGCATAACAGACTTGGCATATTAAGTTTTCGACGAATGGTAATGTGGCAGAAACCTTATTTGGCATAAGTTCTAACTTACCGAAAATGTGTTTGTACGAAATTGTATTCGCATACTATTGTTTAGGCCGATTCTATTTACGAATAATTCGGTTTAGCATAATGGTATTTGGCATATTATCTATTGTCCGAATCTATCTTGGCATACTTAAATTGCTACAAGAAAAGCGGGTTAGGTTAGAACTACATCCCTCGCAAAAACGATCAGCTAGCAGAAAAGTAGGTTAGGTTAGGTTAGGTTAGAACTGCGTCCCTCGTAAAAACGAAATGCTAGCAGAAAAGTAGGTTAGGTTAGAACTGCGTTCCTCAAAAAAACGAACTACTAGCAGAAAAGTAGGATAGGTTAGGTTAGAACTGCGTCCCTCGCAAAAACGATCAGCTAGCAGAAAAGTAGGTTCGGTTAGGTTAGAACTGCGTCCCTCGCAAAATCGATCAGCTAGCAGAAAAGTAGGTTAGGTTAGGTTAGAACTGCGTCCCTCGCAAAAACGATCAGCTAGCAGAAAAGTAGGTTAGGTTAGGTTAGTACTGCGTCCCTCGCAAAAACGAAATGCTAGCAGAAAAGTAGGTAAGGTTAGGTTAGAATTGCGTCCCTCGCAAAAACGAAATGCTAGCAGAAAAGTAGGTTAGGTTAGAACTGCGTCCCTCGCAAAAAAGATCAGCTAGCAGAAAAGTAGGTTAGGTTAGGTTAGAACTGCGTCCCTCAAAAAAACGATCAGCTATCAGAAAAGTAGCTTAGGTTAGAACTGCGTCCCTCGCAAAAACGATCAGCTAGCAGAAAAGTAGGTTAGGTTAGGTTAGAACTGCGTCCCTCGCAAAAACGAAATGCTAGCACACCCACACTCATCCCTACAAATACTTGGGTAGGTTCGTTCATTACCTTTTGTCCCTTAATACCTTCTGTCCCCCGCGAAGCGAGGCTTCTTCTACTGGTTCTCGGATCGTTAGTAAGTAGGTAAATCAAATTTTCGGAGTGATGAAAATATGCCTATTTTATTTTATGCGTAGACAAGATTCGGACAAACATAAATATGCGCAAATAAATTATGACAAATGTAAATATGCCTATTTATTTTATGTGTAGACATGATTCGGATAAACAAAAATTTGCGCAAATAAATTATGACAAATGAATATCTGCGTTATCAAACTATGCGAACCTTGATTATGCCAAAACAGTTTATGCGGAAAGCAGTGACCGGAGAATATATAGACATCGCTCTCAGTACAAAAGTGGCTTTCAAAAACGGTCCCGATATTTGACTGACAACTATCCCCTCTACACGAATTTGTCCTGCCAACAGTTTTAAATATTAGCCTATACGAAGTCATCCCTCCTCTTAGAAGTAGTTGTGATTGGTTAGTCAAAGTTTTCATTGGCTAAAATAGACTTGTTAGTGTCAAAGTCCATGCGCGGCGCACGAAAAAGAGTAGTTGTCAAACCTAATATGGGTGCACTAATCGAAAGGTAACCAGTTTAGAAAAATATTACTCTAGCTATTATTTTTCTTTCATTCAATTTGGAACATTTTAAAAATATTGCCACTTTTGTGATTTACTACTAAATGTGTAAACAACATTTTTGAAAATCACTATCGAATGCAACTTTACTGTCGCAAAATCTCAAATCAAATTAAATTTTGATTTTATATTTAGTTTCGATTTTTTATGAAGACTAAATATATCAAAATGACTGACAAGACAATAAAGCACACGTCATATCGTACAAATTGATACCTTTAGTGGGATAAATCTGGCATTGGTTTGATAATAATCTTAATCATCATCATTGAAATGAACGCTACAGATCCTCGAAGTTACTGTAGGAAACTACTGCTGTTCTCTGCGTTCTAGAGAAACTGCATTTGTCCACTTTAATTTTTGCTCACGGTCCTTCGGAAAACTAAAAGTAAATAAATAATAAGAGATGTTTAATCATGAATATGACTAATTACTAATAACATATACTGTAGATACCGCAGGTAACAGAATATGTGACACTGAAAGGGAAAAATGTTACTATTTACGTGACAATATAATGTTGTAAAAAACACAAATTTATTGAAATTAATTTACACTCGTGTTCCTTAGAGTCCAAATCGATAACTTTTAACATAAACTCATTTAAACCCATTTTGAGCACTCATCAAAATGCCCATTGATCGGACACTAAAAGCGGTATTTAAATCTTAGCAGATTATAAATTTAAATCTTAATACCTGTACGTAAAATATAAATACCTTAAAAGGTAATGCATAATACCATCCCCATACAAATGTTTTCTAAAAATATTTTATATTTTAATAATTCAAAGATTGTTAATTACACGAACCAATGGATCCCGCGTTTTTTATTATTATTACTAGAGTGGTTTCGACACCATTTCACTGCACATGAAGGCATTTTGAATAAAATGCAGATATTTTATACAACCTGACATGTTCTGCCATCGACAGACGCCATCGTATTAAAACTGTCAATTTGGCCTTGGTACAAATGAATCGTTCTAGGTACAAATCGCGTGGGGTCATTTTTGAGCTCTAATGAGATTTCTATGTTTATATGCGTTCACTGGCGGAAAGTCAATTATGCCTACATAGATTATGCCATGGAAAATTATGACTAAAAACATTATGCCAAAACAGGGGGAACCTTTTAGAATATTTGAGTGTTACATAAAAAATCATTCTACAACATGAGTATTATGCTAATTGACCGTTATTTTATTCCTAATAAAAATATTGATTTTGATGTTATAGCTAAAGTTCATTATACCTTGTGAACGTTATTAATATGAAATTATATATATTATGTGGTTATATCTCGTGGGACGCACCCCCTAATATTATTTGATAACTCTATATCACTAATTAGGTGGTTTGGTTTTACTGCGTAACTAAAGGATTGTCGAAAAACTTAAACAGCTTGCAGCTGTCGAACCACGAAATAAAGAGGAAATACTTCTTACTGGCAACCCTGGCAATGGAAAAAAGGAGGATTCTTGATTGTAAATCCTGGTGTACCGGACTTTACATAAGTACTATTGCAGACTATGACGACCCCTAATCTTGTCTCTTCTTGAATTTCATGAATATATTATCGTTGGGTATTAATACTTATTGATAAATAAGTTTCTGTCAAAAATGACATTTTAGTGGCAAGCTTTTATAGCCGACTGTATTTTTTTTGGATATCCATCAAATGCTCACTGAGACGATTCTAAAGAGCCCAAGCTCGGTAGGATTGCTTTTTCTATTATAGAGTTCCTATGGCCACCTTCCGGCTCCATCATCAGATCAGCCCCATGGTACCATATTATTGTATTGTCATCAAAGTTAAGTAAGTACCTATCTATGCAAAATTTCAGCTCAATCGGTTGACGATATCTGCTTCAAAATTGAGTTGCAAGATTTCACCCGAACAAACATAGGTACATTAAACATACAATGCAAGTTAAATAAAAGCTTGTAAAAAGATAACATTGATAATGATTACCATAAAGAACAACCTACTTATATCCACTAAAACAGTCTAGTCTCGTTATTGATTTCGCGGTTTCCCCGAAGCGATGAGCATGTATGTCAATGCGATAAACCGAGAAGGAATTGGTCGTTGTTATGCCTTTACGTCCAAAAGCTGATTATTATCAAAATATATTATAGCTGGAAACAGTGATTAGGAGCCATTTCCACGGAAGTTCAAAAACATAAATTAAGAAAAATGTGACGTCATATCGAATTTACGTATTAACCTAACACACTTGTAGTTTCCTTACAAGCGAAGTGAACTTTAATTACATGTTTATTGTAAATAGAATAGGAGATATCTCCATTAAGATTTGATTTTAAATCAAAATCTCTAAATGTATCACGTCTCACACCAAGCGGCCAGTTCTCCTTTTTATGGACTGTGTCAAGAATGGGGAGATCTCCAATCTCCAATTCTCTTCCAAGGGTATAACGTGATTTGTGGATAATATGAGGAGGCCATGTAGCCCGGAGAATGGACGGCCGTTAAGGGCAAGTCCTAGAGTGGCGACCATGTATAGAAAAGCGCAGCGTGTTCGACCCCGACTAGATCGACGGAGATGCCCCGGGGAATCAATGGACGCAGTCTGCACGGGATCGCACTTTGTGGCGAGTCAAGGGGGAGTAGGTATGTTCAGTAGTTGACGTCATCTGTGGCTGATAGATAGATGATAGGGAAACCTTACCTACAGATGTGGCTTTTAGTGGAGTAATGGCGCTACTTTTACATTGAGGAAGGATGAGAATTTTACCCTGCCATTCGATGTTTTTACCACAAATTGGAACGGTTTAGGACAATGGCAACAGTCTGCTATTGAAATAATAAAATAGCAACAAAAGTTACTCACCAGCCTGATGGCCTGTGTCATGTGTTTGCTGTCATGCATCAGGTCCCTCTCCTGAAGATGGAGGGCGAGACGCCAGGACCGGTCCGTGTCGTAGCGGTTCAGGCCGCCCTTCATGGGTTTGGACACCACCATGAAAACTTCTTTCTTGCACCGAGTTGGGATCTATGAAAAAATGAAATTTGTGGTAAAATTGTGAAACAAATTGCCGTTGTCCGCCAGGAAGTCTCCGTCCGTTGCAGCTCAAGACGGATTTGAAAAAGTTATTGGCTTTAGTAATTGACTGGTGAACTAATGGAATAAGCACTTATTTATTTATGTTATCCTAGCTGTGTTACCAACTCATCCCACGGGAACACATTTTTTTCTTTCAGGGTGTCAGCTACCTTACAAAAAAATATCAAAATTAGTCCAGCCATTTGAACGTGAAGAAGTCACGTCAACGAATATACACTTGAACACACAAACATTCGCCTTTATAATATTAGTGTGATGCTAATATATTATGTAGTTTATAATACCTTTTTGTACAAAGTGTTATTTTTCATTGTTTTTATAATAATAATATATCTTTTTACGTAATTACAATGAAACATTTACATACAACTATTTACAACAAATATTTTGATAAAAAACGTGACTTCGACTGAATAGAACCTCGGTTAACCGTGTAGGATTGGTTCAATTAGAAATCCCTTCTGAGAGTCATGGAAGATTTCAAGATATGCCAAAATATAAAATAATGAAATAATGATATTGAAAGGTATTAGTTTATTAACCTTTCTGTATCCTTCACAGATGGGCCAGCGGTCCTCTGGGAACTTGAGTGCTGGAACCAGATCCACGTCAAAGCGGAACCCTGTCGAGGTGTTCTCGATTATCAGAGTGATGGCCGGCCCGCTCTCAGACAGCCTTAACGTATACGGGACCTCGTCCGCGTAAATGAACCGCCGACCATTCGCATTCATAGCGAAACTTAGCATAGCCTTATTGACGACACTCTTGAACCAATCAGTTAACCTGGAGCGAAGCAGATAGTGTCTGTCGTCCATCCAAGAGAAAGCGGTTTTATTAATCGGCCAATCTGCCACATCTCTGTTTGGAAGATTTTGGAATTGGGCGCCCATTTTGAGTTGCACGAATCCAGGGGCTTTCGCTTCGAGTACCACGTCGCTGTTTGCGGGATTGTAGCGATCCACCTTAATGTTGATGGGGAGGCCTATAATTATATCCATATCGTATTCATCCGGTTTGTTGATTCGTAGTCTGTCGTAATGGCCCCCGGCAAATTGGACCTGGAAAGAGGCAATGCTTTTTTATTTATTTCATGACCATGGAATCAGTGTCTTCATTCGAGGAGGAGTCAGTGTTACCAGCAGCATAACGTCGAAGAAATCCCAAGACAGAGCACAATTGGCTTATTATTTGCAATCAGAAAATAATCATTTAAATAATTAGTCTAGCAAACCCATTGAAAAAGTTGACTGTGTAACTTATCTTGGAGTCAAAGTAGATACCAAATTTTCATGGCACCATCACATTAATTATGTATGTAGCAAACTAAGAATACTTTTAGGAAAATTTTACCACCTAAGCTTTAAAGTGCCAAATAATATATTAAAATGTCTATACTTTGCAATAGTAGATTCTATATTGGGATATGCTCTGGATTGCTACGGACTCACATTTAAATCTTTAATAGACAAATTAGAAGCAATACAAATAAGATTCCTAAAATTAATAGTGGACAAAAAAACTAAAAATAAATGTAATGGTAATTATTTCAAGCTTTTTAAAATTTGTAGTATACTCCCCGTTAGTTTAAAACATAAATATCTTTTAGCAGTTAACAACCACGGCAATCGAGAGCATAACCCAATACTAATAGAACATAAACACGGAACAAGGGTCAGGAACTACTATGGTGATAGAACATTGAGCAAAAGGATTCCCTACATACTCAACAGTTTGCCCGAGAATATCCGACACGAACAAAATAAGTCTAAATTTAAAAAGTACTTAAAAAAGCACCTATTGCTGACGCTTGAGTGATAACGTTGTCTATACAAAGTGTCACTCAAGTGTTTAGCAATAACTATTGTAGAAATATTATATAGAGACTCATACCTGCAGACAAACAGTACAAACCGTTTTGCAGGAAATTGTATATGTTTTTAGCTTTACACTTTAATTAATAAATAATAATAATAAAAAAATAATAATAGCATATATCAAACATGTTTATAATCAAAAACTTTATTGACACAATATAGGAATAGATTATTTAGTATAAGTTGTACAAAGGAAAAACTCAGTGGTATTCTATACTGATGCTGTGTACATACTATATAGTTGTATAGTTCATATTTTTAACACCATCTCATTATGATAATTTTTAAAGTAACATTTAAGTATAAGAGGATTTTTTTTGACAGAAAATCGCAATAACTATTTTATAACACCAATTTATCTTACCAAGAACAAATTATAAGAGACAAGGTATACATTTCAAAAATTACTTTCATTAAATATAATTGACCGAGAGAGTGAGTCTCCATTTCAGCTAGGCCAAAAATTCTTCCACACGCACAGATGTTTGGATGATTGTTTGTCCCGATTTTCGGCTGTTCTCGCCTACAGGCCGAGATATGGGGGTAAAAAACAAAAAAAAACTCATTTCCGCTGTTTCGAAAAATTATCACAAGGAGTTCAGCTCACAGAGGCACCAATATACTCACCGTGCTGCAATACCGGTCATAGTAACTGTCAGCCTTCTTCATTTGTTCATGGAGTCGGTAGAATATGCTGTTGAACACATTGTGTTGTTGTTGAAAGTCCTCATCCTTCAATGCTATGTAACGCACATATATGTCATGAAGCAGGCTGTTCATGTTTTCTGGGATGCAGACTTCTGATCTGACTGGGTTTACTCTGTTAGGAAAATGCAAACATAATAGATAACATGACCGAAGTGATCACATATTATGTAAACAAATTTCCTAACACTCATCTAATAGAGGAAACCACTGATTGATTATGTCTTCATGAATACAACATAGGTTTACATTGTCATCAATTGATCAATTGCAAAGTTTCAGTTTATAATTTATCTAGTAAGATTATAGGTAAACTAAACTAACCTAACCTAACTCAGTTTATAATCTCACTAGCTAGTGAGATCACAATTATACAGTGTTATATACAATTATTAAAAAATGTTAGTTAAATAATTATAAAATCTGTCAAATACCTACTAACAACTCTAGCATGAAATTGTTTTTGTGGATATTATTGTGATATATCAGACAATTTAATGGTAATATGACTTTAAACTCTATAGCAGGCTCCATGATAGAGCCTTGCATATTTTATTAAGCTCTTTGTAATTGAATCTTCCATATTTAAGCGCTACACATATTAATATATGTTTACCCTTGTTTGTCTGAAGTAGTTGTAAATAATTTTATCTTTAATTTTGTACAGTACTCATCTTGTTTATTTTTATTGTTATTTTCGCTGGTTTTACTTATAATGTTGTTTTAGTTTTATTTCTGTTTTTTTTTCCTTTTAATTGTGTCTCCGTATGTACCTACTGTATACCATACAAATGTTTTGGTTTTATATACTGTGAAGTTGCATGTAATTATTGAATAAATAAGTAAATAAAATAAATAAATATGAGAGATATTATATTAAATTATGTAAGTTACCGAGTACCGCTGGACCGCAGGATATCTGTGAAGTAATTCCCCATATTGCCCTTTTTGTTCCTCCTCTTCTCTCTGTCTAGCTTGTTCCCTCTGTTTTGCCTTCTCTCGCTGCTTTTCCTGCTCTCTCTGATGTTGTTCACTCTGTGGTTCTTCCTTTGAAGATAGCCAGATAGTAAGCTCGAGCGGCTAAGGCTACACCTGCAATGCTGGCTGCGATGCCCGCTGCCCAGTTACCCGCAGTATTGTTGTCTTCTCGGGAACGATTTTGACTCATGTCTGCCAAGATCAATAATCGTAAGGTAAACGAAATAATATATCAAGAAGCAAAAATAGAAACAAAGTGGTAATTAGTTAACAGATGTGTTTTAATAATACCCATTTTTATTTAGAAATGTTATAATGAATGTTTTTGTTGCATTATGCATTTATAAAAAATACTAGATTGCAGTGCAAGAACTTATTCAACTTATCAAATAACTTATTTTATAAGTACTGTACGCAAACGAACGCGGTTTTTGAAAATTATGCAATGTCAATCTGCGTACGGTCTGGATCGAGCATTTATATTATACTCGCCGGTAAATAAACTGTACAACCTGGATATATGGACAATGAGATATCATGCACATGCACAAGTACTCACCAAGTCACCATAGTCCATGAAAACGAAAACGCAGTGGTTCTTGGTTATTGCTGCTTGTTACTTTTAGGGTACGAGCCGGCCGGCCAAGTTTTATAGATAAATAGTCCACTAGTAATGTCCCACAGTCCCACACACAATACACTCAAATGAGGAGTCTTGAACAACGAATACATTTTATTTATTTTTGATGATATGAACGCAGTGTTGCCAGATGCCGGAATACAAAATGCGGGAGCTGGGCTTTTAAAACGCGGATTTTTAAATGAAAAGGCGGATTCGCAGAATTTTTTGTCGTTCGTTCGATGTTTTGAATCTACCACCTTTTTCCCACGAGCAAGATGTATGATGGATGTATATTTTAAAAAAGCGGATCCGCGTTAGCTTAACGCGGATAGCGGGGCCAGTGGCAAAAACGCGGGGTAAAAAGCGGAAAAGAGGGGTGTCTGGCAACACTGTATGAACGGTTGCGCCGGCTACGATGGAGCGACGCGCCGCGTCGCCCGCGCAACCACGAACCGGTCATTCGATTTCGAAGTTTTTTAGTATTTTTTTTTATTAAAGAGCTTTGGCTACAAGGCCATCAGTGGTTATTTATTGTCAAATTGTCATGTAGTGTCAAGGTCAAGGGATTAACATTAAATGTTTTTCTATTTTGTTGTTCTATGTTTGTTGATGGTCACCTGTCAATAGATAGATACATATATCAAGTAGAGGGAGTACGGAGAAAAAAACCGGCCAAGTGCGAGTCGGACTCGCGCACCGAGGGTTCCGTACAAACCTGCAAGGTTTACAAAGTTCGTTCATTACGACAATCGAGTCATAACTATGGTATTTTTATTGCAAAATGAAATTCATAACATTACAATGGGGAAAGATGGAAGAGCATAAATTTAAGACAAAGATCTCTTTATCGTTTAAGTAATCCTTTATTTTATATTAACACATATCATTTATCTATAATATAACTGAAACACTTATACTAGCCTTGCAGCAGACTTGCGAAAGTTCTTTTATTAAAGTTATTTATTTACTAAGTTTTTTAGTCACTATTTAAAAGTAATAAGTTTATATTTATTAAAAAATATATATTTTGTAATGTAACTAAAAATTTAAGGTTTTCGGAATTTTTCCTTTATGTGTGCTATAAAACGTTGCTTCATGCCAAATTTCAAGATTCTAGGTCGACTGGAAGTACCCTTTAGGTTTTGATTCCCTTGCGAGTACTTGCGAGTTTCAAAATATGCAGCTTAAATTGCTGTTTCTTTTGATTGCGTTGACATAGAAGTTTGATTTTGTTACAGCTTAAAGGTATTATAGACCTGAGTATTTGGTATGAATTTCAATTTAATACCTCTACGCGTTTATGAGGAAATGGGTAGTAAGTTTAAAATTATTAAAAAAATATATATTATGTGATGTAACTAAAAATTTATGGTTTTCGTAATTTTTCCTTTATCTATGCTATAAGACGTTGCTTCGTACCAAATTTCAAGATTCTGAGTTCACGGGAAGCACCCTGTAGGTTTTGATTCCCTTGCAAGTGTCGAAAATTTGCGGCATAAACGGCTGTATCTTTTGATTGCGTTGGCTTAGAAGTTTGATTTTTTCACAGCTTCAAGGGACAGTAGACCTGAGTAATTGATATAAATTTCAGCTTCATACCTCCACGCGTTCCTGAGAAAAAGGGTCTTGACAGACGGACGGACGGACGGACAGACGGACAACAAAGTGATCCTATAAGGGTTCCGTTTTTTCCTTTTGAGGTACGGAACCCTAAAAACATTCAGAATAGTGACTATGTGCGACTGCGAAGTGCATTAGTGTGAGCAAAGTATTACGCTACCAAGTGTCGGTCTTGCCTAGGGATAGTGGCGCTTCATTCAAACAGCTTTCATATGGCAATAATGTGCATACGTCACATATATAAATTATTAAACGTCAGTAGCGATTTGTCATCAACCAATTTCAAAGCCACAAGGAAAAAAAAAAAAAAAAAAACAATTTCAAAACATTGTTTATCGGAATGCTGTTCAATCCTTCGTTGTTCTCGCGAAATAAATACTGAATTTTATTATAATAGACTTGACTTTCATCACTGTGGATAGTTTTGGCTTTTTTATGCAAAAAATACTTGAAATTTGCGGAATATTAAGTCCTGTTTCCTCTTTGTGACATTCACTGAATGACTTTCAAACATCAGCTACCAAAAATGTGTCGTTGCCAGTAAAATAAATTAGTACCATTAAAAATCCACAATATGGTGTCGGCTGAAAAATACCTACCATGTTGGGACTTATACTATATTATCTATGATGTTGGGCTATAAACGATTCCACAGCATGCCATGGTTTCGAGTTCTGGAGTCCTAATTTTGTAGACTCATAGTGGATTTCGAGTCCCGAGTAGAGTCGAGCGTGAGTCATCTGTGCAACGACTCGAGTCTTACTCTATGGCTAGTCTTCGAAGTCTTAAGATTCTCACTGCGACTTTAAGTTTCAAAATTAGACCGCGGTCAGGTTTGCTTACGATTTTTTTAGTATTATATTTAGTATGGACTGTAAAGCTGATGATGGGATGGGATTCTATCAAAGAATATATATACTAACGTAAAAAGAAATGACACTGACACTTGTGTGCAGTAACAGAATTCGCGGCTATGTGTGCGTGTCGTGGGGCGAGCGGGGGCGAGCGCGGGACGCGCGAGGGGGGGAAAGTCGAGCCCGGCTCGGCGACTCAAAGGGCTGCCGCCGTCTCTGCTCGAATCAATTCACATTGTTCGCTCGCGCCGCGTCGTATTCGTTTTCATACTTTTCGATGTACCGGCCGCGCAAACAAAACTATTATGGCTGCTAGAGGTTCATATTGCTGTGTCTATGGCTGTGGCAATAATACCAAAGGCCACAAAGAAAAAAGCTTTTTTCGTCTACCTACCGACCGAGACTTTGTTCACATATTATAAACAATATAATGAAAAAAATGCTTTAAATGCAGGCGTAGGACTTGTTACTTCACCAGACAATTTTATAAATTTGATACAAGGTCTTGAAAATACATTCAAGGAATATTTTATTAAAAATAAAGACGATCTGTCTCAAACATTGGGAAACAGTTTGTTGGCCGAGATGCAGCATATAACTTTTGATATGCCTTGTGAATGCTTCCCATTAGATTTTTTGAAAAAACTGTTCGTACGATTTCGAATCTTCGCCGTAATTAAAGAGAATAATAAAATGTTTAAAGTAAGTCGCAAAAACAGAAAATATATAAAAGTAAGCAATTTATAATATAACATATGTCAACACTATTATACTAAATATATTTTAAACCTTAAATAAATAAACATCTTTCATTAAGTAATAATTATTATTTCATTGTGCCGCGGTAGCTAAACCGCCAACCCTACGCGTAGACGCGGCATTACAAGGTCACCGCCGCACGATTTACACCGATAGGCCCTTGTCGCCCCTGTGATTCTATGGCGTGCCACAGGGAATACCTACGTTCAGCAGTGGACTGAATCATGCTGAGGATGATGGGAACGTGTTAAAAATAGACTTAGATCAGGATAAAAATATATTTATTGCAAAAGTCAGTCGTAAGATACATGGTCAAACCAACGTCAATAAAAAGTCCGTAGACTGGGGCTACTCTGATGCATACATTTATATGGAAGATGTGAATAAAAACGGTTTAAAATCAATTATCAATAATACCTCTAGGATCAAAGCAACTCCAGTTTAATTAACATATAAAAATTATGATTAATAATAGGCATAGGTATATACCTAATCTAATAGCAGTGCCGCCAAAGCTTACGTAAACTAAACTAGATTATAATATGAGACGGAATAACAGCAATATCTGCTCCAACACGTTATTACTAACACAATCACCTCCACTGTCTAGTCTATTAACCTTTTGAACGGCAGAGACGGCTGTGGCCGACAACCATACGACGCAACTTTCAATTATCAATATATCATAAACCTTGTACTTTTGGAGCACTTCTTTAGTTTTTGCTCTGGCTTCATTGGCATGGCGAATTAATTCACCACTTGGCGTTCAAAGGGTTAATATGAATACAGAATAACACGTTACCTACAATATGCCCTGTATTGAGAACCTCACATATTATGTGTCTAATTATATAATTCAAATTATTGCCAATAAAGTAGACTCATATCAATAAAATATAAATGCAGCATTACTAAATGCATAAATGCAAAACACTAAAAATAAGTATCATATTGATAAAATTAAAATAACTAATACAAGAGGTGTAACCTATTTTGTTTAATAACTGATTATAAAAATAATTCAAATAGGTACTTAGCACAACTTAACAATCGCTATATCAATATAATTATAATCACTGGTTAAGTAATTATCAACTTTAACTCGAAGTAATTTGCGTCGCCTGGGACTCATTAACAGGATGTCTTTACGTTACGCTTCTATACATAATAAACATTTAATATTCTTGTACCTTAAGAGGCCGTTATTCCTTAAAAAATGCTGATTGTTTTAGATGTTTTTCTCTATATTCAAACATGTTGGGATTTAATTATATTTGAAACCTACAGTTTGAATTTTTCATTGATAATTTTTGTTTAAAAAACTACACGAAATCATTAGTATATATATATTCTTTGACGAAATTGACAAAATTCACGCGGAAAAATCGTTTTTTCAACTTATTTTCAACTGCACGCAATGAAAGCATAAAATAGCTATGGGGAAAAGTATTATTCGCTTCGAAAATTTGGTTGAAATTTATCAATATATTTGTCATAATCATAATATGTTTTTTTTTTTTTTTTAATGGAATAAGGCCTCTTAAAGTGCGATGTAGTTTGTGGAGTGGATGGTATTATAGAAAATTAAATGTCCAAGAATTTCCTGTACTCTGCAAATTCGCGGTCCGTCAACAAAAACCTAGCTGCCTGTTTATACTGGTTGGGATCCTCCAAAATCGGTATCAGCTTCTTCAGCTTATTGGCATAGCCGGTCAGGATGTCCCTCTCAATGTGCTCGATCAGGTCGTTGTCTTTATTCCAGAAGTACGGGATGCTGGGCGGGTTCTGCAGATGCTGGTGGAACTTCTTCACCATCATCGTGAAGAGGGTGGCGGGGTTGGTGCGGCTCCAGAACCCAGGGTCGTGTTCGTGCTCCATCGCTTCCAGGTAGAAGATGGTTTTGATGTAGTAGCTGGCTATTTTGTCCATGCCTTGGGAGTCGCGGAGTTTCTTGATCTGTGAATAAATACAATGGAATGTCAGCAATTGTTTTTTTTTTCAAACTGGAGTTTAGGTGGATACATTTTTGCTTGTTGTTATTGTATCCCATGACCCAGGGGACAATAGTGATTAAACTTCCTAGAGTTTATATTACGTACTGGTATTGCCACGAGATGTTTGGCATAAGAATGAGCTGAAAACTGTTGGAATCACAAACATTTTGGTAAATATAACCGCCATTAACGTAGATTGGCAGAAAAAGTTGGAGCCAATCAACTTAATCAAGTAAGGGATAAAACATTAAATATAACCATATTTTAGTGCAGGCTACAAGGAGATGTTCGTTTGCAAAAATAGTAGACAGAAACCGCACATCATTAAAATTCATTCAAAACTATCTTCCCTGTTAGGATCTCTTCGTGGTAGGTATAGTTAGGTATCTTCCGCGACAGGTGCGTTGTAATATTTATAATTCACTCGTAAAATCTCACTTAGACCACTTGATTGAAATATGGGGCCATGCCCCAAAAACTGCTCTAAAAGATCTTCAGGTCCTTCAAAACAAAATAATCAAGGTACTTTTTCATTACGATTTTCTTACACCTACGAAAAATATATACGCAGAAACTAAAATTATGAACTTAAATCAATTATACAACTTTAATACCTGTATACTGATTAGAAAAATCATTAACAAACAAATACATTGTGAAACAACCTTTGTTACCAATAGAGAGAGAGGAAAGCGAATACTTCGCAATGCTGACGATCTATCTGTACCGTTCCCCCGCACTAAGAACTATGGCAACAACAACATAAAATTTGAAGGAGCACGGATATATAACAATATATCGAAAACTTAAAGACTACGTTATTACAACTTTCAACCTGAGTGCGGCCCTGTGTTTAGCACGAAGACTGTTACGTAGCTACTGTGGTCGAGTTGTGTGCCTGGCGCAAGTAAATTAAATACGTTTCATTTCTACCCTATATTGTAATTTATAATTTCAACTGCTCTTATCAACTGTTTTTAATTGTAAAAATTTATTTTGTAAGCGATTGAAAAAATAGTAATTTAATGTATTTGACGCTAATTAATGCATGTTTACGTTTAAGTCTCATTAAGTGAAATGTAACATTTCTTTTGAGATAATAAATGTCTTTAACCTCAACTACCTATTTAAATCCACTACCTAAAGCAAATTTTATCTTGTAAGAATACAGTCTAGTCTTGTTATTGATTTCGCGGTTTCCCTGAAGCGATAAGCATGTATGTCAATGCGATAAACCGAGAAGGAATTGATCGTTTTTATGCCTTTACGTCGAAAAGCTGATTTTTATCAAAAAATATCGCACGAAACAGTGATTAGGAGCCATTTCCACGGAAGTTCAGAAACATATAAATTAAGAAAAATGTGACGTCATATCTAATTTACGTATTAACCTAACACACTTGTAGTTTTCTTCTTTAAGTGAACTTTTTTAAATATACGAAATGGCTATTTTATTGTAATAGTATGAGTAGAGATATCTCCATTTAGATTTGATTTTAAATTAAATCTCTAAATGTATCACGTCACACCAGGCGGCCAGTTCTCATTTTTATGGACTGTGTCAAGAATGGGGAAATCTCCAATGATCATCGGAAAAGTATAACGTGATTTGTGGGCAATATGATAGGAGGCCATGTAGCCCGGAGAATGGACGGCCGTTGGGGCAGCGAAGTCCTAGAGTAGCGACCAAGTATAGGAAAGTGCAGCGTGGGTCGGCCCCGACTAGATGGACGGATGACCTCGTGAGGGTAGCGGGGAATCAATGGACGCGGTCTGCACGGGATCGCACTTTGTAGCGAGTTATGGGGGATATGTTCAGCAGTGGACGTCTGTGACTGATAGGAAAACCTTACAGATGTGGCTTCTAGTGGAGTAACAGTGGCATTAATTTTATATTGAGGAAGGATGAGAATTTTACCCTGCCATTCGAGGCTTTTACCACGGTTCGGAACGGTTTGGGACAATGGCGACTTCTACATCTTGAATAATCCGTCCACACTACAACAGTCTGCTATTGAACGAATAAAACGCAACAAAGGATACTCACCAGCCGGATGGCCTGTCTCATGTGGTTGCTGTCATGCATCAGGTCCCTCTCCTGGAGATGGAGGGCGAGACGCCAGGACCGGTCGGTGTCGTAGCGGTTCAGGCCACCCTTCATGGGTTTGGGCACCACCATGAAAATTTCTTTCTTGCACCGAGTTGGGATCTGTGACAATATAAAATTTGTGGTAGAATTGTGGAACGAATTGCCGCTGTCCCCTAGAAGGTCTCCGTCTGTTGCATCACTCAAGACGATTTGAAACAGTGATTGGCTTTCAAAATGTGTTTATTTATGTTATACTAATAGCTGCGTCGCGTGGTGTTGCAGTAGTTTTATCTCACGAGCGCGGGTGAGCCATGTTTGTGTGAGTAATGTACATGCACATTGGCTCTGTGTGGGTGAGCCGGAACTGTTCGCTCCCGAGCTCACCCACACAGAGCCAATGTGCATGTACATTTACTCACACAAACATGGCTCACCCGCGCTCGTGAGATAAAAGTACTGTACCCGTTCATCCCACGGGAACACATTTTTTCTTTCAAGGTGTCAGCTACCTTCATACAAAAAATGTATTAAAATTAGTCCAGCCATTTGAGCGTGAAGAAGCCACGTCAACGAACATACACATGAACACACAAACTTTCGCCTTTATAATATTAGTGATACTAATGTTGGTAGAATAATGCAGTGTAGTATTTTTAATACCTATTTGTACACAGTTTTTGTGTACCATAAAGTGTTTACATACAGTCGCCAGCAGATACATCGCAGCATATAAGGCGTTCATAAATACATGAACATGTACTGTAACGCCCAGTCAATAAGAGTCGTGTTCAGATATTTATGAACGCCAATGCTGCGATATATCTGATGACGACTGTACCTACATACAAACATTCTGATAATTTTGATAAAAAATTGGGCAAGTGCGAGCCCGACTCGCGCATGAAGGGTTCCGTACCTATACATATATATAATTTATAACAAGTTTGTTGTATGGGAGCCCCCCTTAAATATTTATTTTATTTTATTTTTAGTATTTGTTGTTATAGCGGCAATAGAAATACATCATCTGTGAAAATTTCAACTGTCTAGCTATCACTGTTGTTGAGATACAGCCTGGTGACAGACGGACGGACGGACGGATGGACGGACGGACGGACGGACGGACGGACGGATGGACGGACGGACGGACGGACAGCGAAATCTCAGTAATAGGGTCCCGTTTTTACCCTTTGGGTACGGAACCCTAAAAAGTGACTTGGACTGGATGGAACCTCGAGTTGCCGTTCAGGATCGGTACAAATGGAAATCCCTTCTGAGCGTCGTATGCCCCTGTTGGAAGATATCAAGATACCAAGATATCAAATAATGATATTGATAGGTATTTACTAACCTTCCTGTATCCTTTACAGATGGGCCAGCGGTCCTCAGGGAACTTGAGTGCTGGAACCAGATCCACGTCCAAGCGGAACCCTGTCGAAGTGTTCTCGATTATCAGGGTAATGGCCGGCCCGCTCTCAGACAGTCTCAACGTATACGGAACGCCATCCACGTAAATGAACCGCCGACCATTCGCATTCATAGCGAAACTTAGCATAGCCTTATTGACGACACTCTTGAACCAATCAGTAAACCTGGAGCGAAGCAGATAGTGTCTCTCGTCCATCCAAGAAAAAGCGGTTTTATTAATTGGCCAATCTGCTACGTCTCTGTTTGGAAGATTTTGGAATTGGGCGCCCATTTTGAGTTGCACGAATCCAGGGGCTTTCGCTTCGAGTACAACGTCGCTGTTTGCGGGATTGAAGCGATCCACCTTAATGTTGATTGGTAGGCCTATGATAATGTCCATATCAAATTCGTCGGGCTTATTGATTCGTAGTCTGTCGTAATGGCTCCCGGCGAATTGAACCTGAAAAGAGGCAATGCTTTTTTATTTATTTCATGACCATTTATTATGAATCAGTGTCTTCACTCGAAGAGGTAATGCGAGTAGTCAGTGTTACCGTAGCATGACATCAAAGAAATCCCAAGACAGAGCACAATTGGGTTTTTTGTGTTACATCTCTGGTTGATGGAAGAGCGGGTCGTTCCGCTACAAGCATACTATGCTTACCTGCTGGAAACTTTTTTGATTTTTTTTTTTTAATTTTTGAATTGGCTTATTATTTGCAATCAGAAAATTATTATTTAAATAATTAGCCTAGCATATATGAAACATATTTATAATCAAAAACTTTATTGACACAATGTAGGAATAGATTATTAACTATATAAGTTGTACAAAGAAAAAACTCAGTGGTATTCTATAGGTACTGACGCTGTGTACTATATAGTTGTATTGTACATATGTTTATATCCCGTCTCATTATGATAAATCTTAAAGTAACATTTTAAGCAGCTATTTTTCGAAAAATTATCACAAGGACTTCATTCAGCTCCCAGAGGCAACAATAATAATATTAGGTGAGTATGGGTAATTATTCAATATAAAATATATTCACCGTGCTGGAATACCGGTCATAGTAAATATCTGCCTTCTTCATTTGTTCATGGAGTCGGTAGAATATGTTGTTGAACACATTGTAGTGGTGTTCAAAGTCATCATCCTTCAGAGCTATGTAACGCACATATATGTCATGAAGCAGGCTGTTCATGTTTGTGATCACCGGGTTTTCTGGGACGAAGACTTCTGGTCTGATTGGGTTTACTCTGTTAAGAAAATGCAAACTACATGACCGAAGTGATCACATAATATGTAAACAAATTTCCTAACAAACTCATCTAATAGAGGCCCCAAACCAGTAATATTGATTATGTTTACGGGCCGAAACACATAACCGCGTTGCGGCGTCGCGCGTAACTTCATGAATACAACAAAGGTTTACATTGTGATGCAGGTTTTTTATTTAGATGTCACCATCAATTGTGAAAAGTTTCAGTTTATAATTTATCTAGTAAGATAAACTAAACTAACCTAACCTAACCCAGTTTATAATCTCACTAGCTAATTTATAAACTAATGGTGGGCACAATAATACAGTGTCATATACAATTATTAAAAATGTTATTAAATGATTATAAAATCTGGGTCAGTGTGTACGAAAGGGGACCCGATTTTAGGACGTAGAAAATTTACGACCAGCATATTTTTTTGTTGGTTTGCCCTTAAATTAGATTGAATCTTGTAGATTACGCTAAAATAAGCATATTTTATTCTTTAAACTTTTTCTCTCAGATCAATATTTACCAAGATATTGGGATTCAAATGCATAACATATTTTGATGTAGGTACCTAATAGTAGACTATTTACAAGATTCCATGTAAGCACCATGTAAGCTATACATGGTCACAAAACAACCCTAACCTAACCTACAGTTTTCGGTTTCAACCCATGTACCATATTTTCAGCAAGCATTTTTACCTTAAAGACCTCAATATCTCGGTAATTATTAAGTTTAGAGAAAAGTTGCCCATACAAAACATGCTTATTTTAGCGTCTTCTATACGATAGCATCATAAAAAATAGGTTTCATAATGACACCACCCCCATCAAAAATTAATTCCTGGGTCCCCTTTGCTTTGCTACACCCCGACCGACAATTTAATGATAATATGACTTTAAACTATGTAGAGCAGGCTCCATGATAGCGACTTAGATTTTATTGAGTAAATCAATCAAATTCATTGACAGTGAGATATTATATTAAATTATGTAAGTTCACTTACCGAGTACCGCTGGACCGCAGGATATCTGTGAAGTAATTCCACATATTGGGTTCCCCTTCCTGTTCGTCCTTTTCTCTCTGTCTAGCTTGTTCCCTCTGTTTTGCCTTCTCTCGCTGCTTTTCCTGCTCTCTCTGATGTTGTTGAGTCTGCGGTTCTTCCTTAGAAGACGAAGCCAGATAGTAAGCTCCAGCAGCTAAGGCTACACCTGCAATGCCGGCTGCGATGCCCGCTGCCCAATTACCCGCAGTATTGTTGTTACTGTTGTTGTCTTCTCGGGAACGATTTTGATTCATGTCTGCCAAGATCAATAATCATTAAACAAAATAATAAGTAGTATATCAAGAAACAAAAATAGAAACAAAGTGGTAATTAGTTAACAGATGTCTTAATAATACCTATTTTTATTTAGAAATGTTAACGTTAATGTGTGTTTTTGTTGCATTATGCATTTATAAGAAATACTAGATTGCGGATTGCAGTGCAAGAACTTATTCAACTTATCTTATAAGTATATAGGTACTTATTTTCAAACGCTAATAGGTAGGTAATCTAAGAAGTGTGAAGATAGAGTTTACGGAAACAAAACCAAATAAATCCGCAACGAAAAGAAATGTAAGCTAGTACAAAAACACAAATTACTTTAAAAAGTTGGGGCCCAAATTACTTTACAACTTTTAAATTATGCACTAAAAACTTACCTGTGAACTAAAGAAACACCGTACCTAATTGAGAAATTAAATACTAATGCATTCAATGCTGAAAATATAGAATAATCTTCGCTTCGCAGCAATTTCTTTTCTGCTCGTCTTTATGACAGCCCGTGGTTTTTATACTTATCCGAAGATCGATTGATACCAGCGGGGAAAAACTAGAAATATATTTCGGGGAACCACTCAAATAAATTAAAAAATTCATAGTATTTTTTTTAAAGCTTGCTTTTATTAATTTTTTGAGCAAAATATATGTGTAGCAGAAGCCATGGTATAAGTAATATATCAACGTTGTTGATAAAATATTGACAGGTAAAGGTAAACATTGTGACGTAAAACTATGCACATGGCAACATTATGCGGGGAAATCCACGTTATTTTACTTCTATTCTAATTTATTGTTGCGTTCATTACAAAAAAAAACTAAAAATGATTACGTTGAATTTCTTAAAAAAATAATAAAATTAAACTTTGAAACTGAAACATAAACTAGTGTGCAATATGTTTCGCCATCATCATCAGCCAAAAGGCGTCTATTATTGTTTGACATTGACATCCCCAGAAAAGCGCCGTCATGATTGGTCCTGCCGGTCCTGCGCCCCTCCATTAAGGTGACTGCGGCCACCTTCATCAGCTCATCAGTCCACGTTGTACCCACGTTGCTCTCACGTTGATCACAGACACGGTTGACAGATCTCATGACTGTGTTTCTTTAGAAAGTGTATAATAGACGTGCAAGCGTTTCTCGTTATAAATGATTTAGCTTATAATATCTATCTTGACTGTCCGTCTCAACGGGTCATAATTTAATTTAGTTTTACTTATTTTGATCATAACTAAATTATGGTTAAGTTAAGTCAGTCAATACCAAAGAAATGATAAATCTTATTTTTATTTCGCTTGATTTATAAAAATTAAATTATAAACAGTGAACGCGCCATTGTATTTTTGTTTTAATTGAATGCTGACAACACCAGTCTAGCTGTCGAAGTGTCGACTGGGGCTCGTTACAGCAGCCGGCCGGGGAAGTCACAGCGAAATTGCGAGTGAAAAGGACGTGTTATTTCGTTACGAATTGACCAATAATAGAAGGGCCACGTCTCCCGACCGGTACTTCATCGCTTCGATGTATTAGTCCCGAGTTCCCGACTCCCAGAATAGAATTGTGAGGCGTCGGAACCGCACCATTCTTCAAAGTCTTACGACGCTACATTGAAGGTAAACATCCATTATTATGTTTGTCTTAAACATCCACCTATAAAGTAATCTTATCAACATTGATAGCTTAATGTGCTTGATAATGTGTTTTTATGCATAATTAATTTTCAATTTTTACTGTAATCAAACTTGTGTAGAGTTATTGGACTATATAAAAAAGTAAACAATGCAAGTATGCCATAATAATTAAGTAATGAACTTTATTCTGCAAGTAGGCCTCAAGGGCACTTTTACATGTCTGTCTACCGGCATTTCACAAGAAGAGACCTTGGTTAAGAAGAAATGCCGAAAGAAACTCAACAGTCAGTCATTTTTACAAAATACATTTAAAGCATTTTAGAAAAAATAGTTCCATAAGTATATGTATATGAATTCGATTACTATTTTTATTATTAAAAAATAAAGTGGCATACCTACTCTTGTTTTGGAGGCTAAGATCATATTTGGGTCACTGAGCCAAAATAGTTAGTTATTTTTATTTATTTAATTAATTTTAAAGATATCTACCATCCATTTAGGTACAATTACATACATTACCTAGATACTTACTAGGTACATTAATTATCAATTTACGAATAAATAAGTAAACATAGTTAATCACAATTCGTTTTTATTACGATACATTTTGTTTTGTGTTATAGTTATAAATAAACCTATATAAAATAATAGGTATATGTACAGTGTCAATTGATATATATCAAACTAAGTACATATATTTTTAAAGAATTTTAGGATTTTATTGCAGATCTCTGAAATTATGGGCCTTTAGCTTCTAATTTACTAAAAGGTCACTATAAATTTCAGATAGAATCACATAAATACAAAACAATTTCCTACCTAAGTAGGTTAATAGTATATTAACATATTATATGTAATTTCATAACTGATGTTTTTTTTTTTTTGCAAATAGGTGTTCTCATAAATACACACCTAATAATATAGGTAGTTATAGTTTCTTGTTGTAATTAAGTACAGTAGAATATTTGATTATAATAAAATACAATAAATGAATTTCCTTTCACCTCACAAAGGATAATATTACCAATTCAATTAACAAATTGTGTATAAGCAACCTTTGTGAGAGATGAGTGAAACAGAAACAGGTAGGTTACCTGTATTACTATTTTTTCTTACCTAGCATTAATAATAATCATCATTAATTCTCATTAACAATTTTAAATCAACATTGAATGTTAAAACTAAATATTCTACATATGAAATATGTTTACGTAAAATGGTATAATAATTGAAGTTACTAGGTTATTTGTAAATAAATAACAAATAGGTATATGTAATGAATCATAGTAGTTATTGCATAGTACAATTTTGTTTAAATTTATATTAGTTACATTTACATTACCTACATAATGGAGGAGCGATCTGTTTAGGATTGATTTAACTCTATTATTTTGTAACTTTTGTTTCCACACCCCGGGGTTTCCGGTGATTTGACGCCTACTGTTCAATCATTCGTGCATCAAAAACCCCGTGGTGTGCTTATATTTAATTGGTAAACATATTTCGTTTTCGGGAACCATACTTTTTCGGGGCAAAAAGTGTCTGTGCGAAAACTCGTGTCGATTAATTGCCTAGTTGTTGAGTGAAGAAGGAAAAATAGCCCAGCCAACTAACATTATGTTTGTGTTTGTAAAAGAGAAGAAAAAGAAAAAGTCATTTATTCTCGCAAACATTGAATATAAAAACAATATCATTTGAGATGTGTAGCTCGCGAGTGAGTGATTCAAAAGAGCTACTAAGTATATCATCTCGTTTATCTCATTAGCTCTTTCGCTCACTGAAGATTAAAGTAGCTCAGTATCTCATCTATCATCTCAGTATTACTCGCTTACCCTCGCGTTTTCTCGTTGTTTCGTCTTTTAAATCTAGATTGTCTATAGTTCTCTACTCACTCGTAAACGATATAGTCTAAAGATCTACTGAGCTAAATGAGTGATACATATCTCGGTCACCTAGACACATTTCACTCTTTTCACTTTAGTGACACATTCTGCGCATCTCTAGAAATATCATTAAATTATTTTGCTATTTCTGTGAGAACCCCAATTTGGGTGAAGGCCTCCTCCAAAGATGCCCATTGTCTCTGTCTTGTGCCATATGAGTCCAATTTGGGCCGGCGATTCTTTGTTTTCTGTTTGTAATATGATCAAAGTATGGGCAGTAAGGGGTTTCCCCTTAAACATCACAGTTTTTTGTTCACTAATTTAAACACAGATGGTCACCACTTGTATCCCGACCTTTTTTTTTTTTGTTATATTTGAAAACCCTTATCCCTACGCCAGGTTTTTGATTTAGAACATTACATTCTCTCTTTAACGTAGACATAAGATATTTTTAAGGATACTGCCGAATTGTGATAATCACTACATAGTAATAAAACAAAGTCGCTTCTTGCTGTCTGTCTGTCCCTATATATGCTTAGATCTTTAAAACTACGCAACGGAATTTGATGCGTTTTTTTAAATAGAGTTATTCAAGAGGAAGGTTCATATGTATAAAACATGCATAATTTATCAGTATTGCTCCCGTGCGCAGCCGGGGCGGGTCGCTAGTAATGTATATGTTGTGAGTGACTAGGTACTGTGGCGTGCCGTCAAACAAAAACTCAGGGTAAGCTGGCGTCGATTTGGTTTGCTTTTTTTCGGTAACAAGAGGAAATGTTACTACTAGGTAATTATCCTGAAGTGAGCAAGCAGTGTAAGGTACCTACAAAGAACCATACAGGGACCACTAGTCTAAAAGTTCAAAGACTCTGCACTAGACCTACCGGGGCACTAACAAACACGAACGATACGAGTATAACATAATTACGTAAAACAAAATAATAAATAAAAACAGTAAACAGGCCTTTATTCTACCATAAAAATATATAGATACAATACGATTAAAATCAGTTAACGATTCGGATTGTATATCTATCTTGCTCGTACTTATGCGATTTTAATAAGAGCGTGCGAGAGAGGGGTAAAAGCCGAATCGTTAACTGATTTTATTTAATCGTACTGTACAGTTTAACTTATTCTAAGGGTCAGTAGCGGCCCGGCAGGCCGACAATCGAAATGTTTCAAACTCATAATGGAGCTCTTCATAAGTAAATGGGCCGATAAATAGCCGCGTAGGAGCACGGATACCTGTCTCTGATGAACAACTCTGAGTTCGAAATAAGTCGGGCCGTTCCTTGCAATTTTTACGTGAGTTAAAACCGTTCTTATAATGATTAAAAAATTCTGACGATAGTTTAAATACTATTATGCTAAGTGTGTTCCTAATCTATATCTATATTAATATAGGAGTATATCTAAATATTTATGGAAGTCACCTCTGTGGCGTAGGCCTTCCACATTGTCCACTCATGCCTACACTTTTTCTAATATGACTAATTATTTTTATATTATTTTATCAAAATTTCGCATTCTAAAATGTTGTAACTCCTAAACTATGGCACAGTGGAAAGGATTACTTTAGTCTGGTGTTTAATTAAAAAAACGAACGACGTTGAGCTTCACATTATTGACAGCTTATTTTTTTTTTTGCGGATAGGTCGAAGCCACAACTCTATTCTGGCATAGTTGTCGTAGATTTCGGTTATTTTATGTATTTTCTTATATTCCTTTACATACATAAAGATAAAATCAAATATTTTTTAGGGTGTACACGACCGCGACGCAAAGCTATCTCGATCTCTATATTAATTTCCATCTGTTAGAAATATGAAATGTTGTAAATTTTACAGCATACAGATCAACTCAAAATGGCAGTAAACAAGAAGTACATGGACCTGTACCTCAACGAAGTGTACAAGAGGTTCATCGCCATACAGGACGAAGACTACAAGAAGTCGCAGGAAATCTTCAACGAGGTCTTCAAGAAAGTCAAGCAGAAGATGGAGGAGAACTGCAATTACTTCAGCAAGTACAGCAAGGCGGTGAGTGATTAGGGCTTAGGATCCCGTTTTTTGTATGGACAGTCCTGGGATTATCCACTGTAATTACTTCGCAAGTACAGCCATTAGGGCTTACAATCCCGTTTTTTGTATGGACAATCCTGGGATTATCCACTGTAATTACTTCGCAAGTATACAGCCATTAGGGCTTAGAATCCCATTTTTTGTATGGACAATCCTGGGATTATCCACTGCAATTACTTCGCAAGTACAGCCATTAGGGCTTACAATCCCGTTTTTTGTATGGACAATCCTGGGATTATCCACTGTAATTTCTTCGCAAGTACAGCCATTAGGGCTTACAATCCCGTTTTTTGTATGGACAATCCTGGGATTATCCACTGTAATTTCTTCGCAAGTACAGCCATTAGGGCTTACAATACCGTTTTTTTTGTATGGACAATACTGGGATTATCCACTGTAATTTCTTCGCAAGTACAGCCATTAGGGCTTACAATCCCGTTTTTTTTGTATGCACAATACTGGGATTACCCACTGTAATTTCTTCGCAAGTACAGCCATTAGGGCTTACAATCCCGTTTTTTTTGCATGGTCAATCCCGGGATTATCCACTAATGAAAAAATATGCAAAAAAGTATAACGGGTTAGCACAAATTAGCTGGCACGATATTATTTCGCGGATTAGCAAAGCAATATTATTATTTGCATTTAAGTATGTATTTATCTATATAAGTATGTTAATGGTCGTCTAGTGTTCATAACACAAGCCTACTAGAGCTTACTTGTGGTACTAGATTGATTTGTGTGAGGTTGTCCGATATTTATTTATTCAATATAATTATAACTAAAAACAATTTATTACTACATAACACAATACACACTTAAACTAGATTATAAAAATAATGTTAAAAAAACACCACTCCCTGTCGTTTTTGGTCCAAAGATGCCCATATAACGCTCGCAGCATTTCCACGCTGGATCGCAATGGACAGCCTTTGTACCAGAAACGACTCGGAGCGGGGGTCTTCCCCCTTTTGCCTGAGTCTACGGCCTACGTCGCGCACAAAACTTTTTGCATCTGTCCCCCAGTTTATTTCTTTATTATTTACTAGCTGTGCCCCGCGGTGTTATCCGCACATCCCACGGGAACACTAAATTTATTCGGGATGAAAAGTATCCTATGTCCTTTCCCGGGTCTCAAACTATCTCCATACCAAATTTCATCTAAGTCGGTTCAGCGGTTTAAGCATGAAGAGGTAACAGACAGACAGGCACACTTTCGCATTTATAATATTAGTATGGATTTATTTTAATGTCCTCTGCAGGTTCTGTTTGGCGGGAGCGTGTCGGACGGAATCAAGGTGTCCAAGCTGGACGAGTTCGACATGGACATCGTGATCCGGCTGCCGATCAACTACCACCAGGGCGACGACGGCATCTGGCTAGAGACGGACATTCCCGGCTACGTGCGCATGAGGATCGGCAGCGCCTTCGACAACCTGGACAAGCAGCAGGAGTGGGAGAAGTGCCACAGGGTCACCAGGGACTGGAGGTAACTTTAAAACTCCGTGGCGCCACCTATGGTCCCACCGGAAGATCAGCGCTGGCTCTCGAGCTAGCATCTTGCTGAGGTGGGACCTTTTCGTGGCACAGCCATAAAAATTGTTACTGTTTTATTTTATTTTCTTATTTCTGTCACACCTTTTATGTAATTATGTTTTATTGCACGTCACGAATAAATGAATTTCTTTCTTTCATTCTTTCTAAAAAAAACGGTAAAGTGCAGGTCGCACTCGCGCACCGAGGGTTCCGTACAAACACTTATCCCATCTTAACTGGCCGGGTTAAGTTAAGTTTGATTGTTGGTATGTATGGCGCCGGATACAAATGAGGTGCAAAGTTAACGCAACATTTGTTGTTATAGCGGCAGCAGAAATCGAGGTAATATCTTCTGTGAACATTTCAACTGTTTAGCTATCACGGTTCATGAGATACAGCCTGGTGACTGACAGACAGTAGTCTTAGGTCCCGTTTTTACCCTTTGGGTACTTTGGGTAATCGATAACCGAAATATACCAAAAAAACCATTGATCATTGAACCTGCTCACAAGATTCGCACCGGAATTGGATGAGAAATGAGACCTGTAGAGGGGAATATCCGGACATCTGCCGGACACGCACTAACAGATACATACTATGTAAGTTACTACGGTTCTAAACCTAGGTGAATCTGACGAACAACCAACACCTATTATAGCAAATAAATATCCCTCATAGGGATATGTTCGCTTTAGTTTTTATTTGTTTTTGTGTACAATAAAGTTTACTTACATACAAATAAATACTAAAAGAGTTACATATCTGCGTTTGAAACCAGGTGAAATTATATGAGTCCATCACACGTTGCGATCGCATTACATTGTTTTTTTCCAGGGACAACGACAAATACTTCCTCCAGAACAAGTTCCGCTCATGGATGCACGGCATCGTCCAGCGAGCCGTGAACGACCTGGACAGCAAGGTGACGGTCAGCGGGGACCTGTACCACCTGAGCTACAAGGCGTCCGGCCCGGCGTTCACCCTGAACGTGAGGAATGGGGACGGGGTGCCGCCGTTCAAGTTGGATGTGGACTTGGTGCCGGTTATCCGGTTCACTGCGCCGCGGTGGCCGGAGGGGTATAGGTGAGTTACTTGGAAATAACCTAACCTCGTGAGGCCCAACGTATCTCTCAACTAGGGTTGCCAGATGGTCGGGATTTGGCGGGATTCCCCCGAATTTTTGTATGTCCTCCCGACTCCCGACAAAGTAAAAAAACTCCCGAAAAACAACTTAATTTTAAAAGGATTTTTTTTTTCCATAACTACTATAAATAAATTACCTTATTACATTTTAGTGGATTATAGATAAAATTATAATATAATGGGAAAGCCGTTTTATGTTTTTTGTTAGTGTTTATTTAGATTTTTTTATTGGCAGCGAACGACATTGTATTTAATATATTCACTTTATAATGTGATTAGATTTTTGTTTCTACCGAGCAAAGTCACAAAATCCCAAAAAAAAATGTTGTTTCTCCCGATAATAGGGTTATTCGATCTGGCAACTCTACTCTCAACGCACAAAGGACTCTGACAGTTTGTGCTATACGCACGCGTAAACGACCAGTGTACCATGTACAAGATTAATTCGGTGCATTATATTTGCCTAGACCCTAGAGCATCTTGAAAGAAAAAAAGCAAGTTGATATTTTCGCAAAAAGCCGGCCAAGAGCATGTCGGGCCACGCTCAGTGTAGGGTTCCGTAGTTGCCCATCCTTCACAATAGACGGAGGTTTAAATTACGAGAAAGATTTCAAGCCCTATAAAAAAGGTCGTAAACGCCAAGTACCTAACTGTAATTACTTATTACCTTCTGGAAGTTATCGATTATACGCGCCAGATTGAGTGAAATGTTGTGATGCAGTATGGCACTTAACTAATATGTGTAACATTCGAAGTATAAGGACACGACGCGGCACTGTATAATTTTAAAGAAAATTATGAAATTTTGCGATAACTCAAAAACGGCTCAACCGACTTTATTCAATATAGTTTTTATTGAAAGTACTTATAAGGCCTCATTTTCATGAATTTTTCCATCATTTTTTGACCCGTAGTTGAAATGTTAGTGGGGGGGAGACGCTATTTTTTTATTTTCGGAGCGAATATTTACAAATCTGCTGACTTTACATACAATATTGAATGCCTATAGGCCGGGAAGTAATTTTTTTTTAAAGATGGCGCCTCTGTTCATGAGCAGGCTAAACAGCTGAATTATATTTTTTTGGGTGGTAATTTTTTTTATTTCACCCACTACACTAGGTACATGCCTTAGCCATGAAAAGGGCTTGCCGGCTTCGTATTAAATACTATCCGTCTATACTACTCACTTGGCAAGCCTTTCTTTGCCGGCGTCTGCAGTGATGTACTATTACATTCCATCCACTGACACGCGTTTAAAATAGGCCTCTGACCTCACCCGTTCGCGGACAACGAGTCACATAAAACCCAAAGTAATTTATTATTATTTGAAAGTTTTCTTGCAGGAAAAGTGCTATTATTCAGTTGAGGAATATTGCGAGCAAGCCTGAAATGTTCAAATTTATATAAATAATAATAATGATTATGATTATGATTGTGACTTTTGCAAATGTTACATTGTGATTTCGATATCTATATTTCTTATTTTTTATTTTATTTTGATGATTTTTAAATAATTATGTTTTAGAATAATTGATATTACCTATTGACTTATAATTATACCTTATTTTTAAATGACTAGATTATGACGATGTTTTTTTTACTTAATGTTTTTGATTAATTTTTTATTGTATTTTTGGAGATTTTTTTTTTGACATTTATTGTTTTTTTTTTTTTTTTTTTATATGATAATTAGTGTTTGTCTTTTTTTAATGTTTATATTATTTTCGGTTAGTTGACTCATGTTTTTGATTTGAATAATTTGATAATTTAGGTTTTAATTTTGTATGTTGTTAAATGAATTTCAAACACAACTCACGTTGTTATTGAATAAAGAATAAATAAATAAATAAATATATATTTATCGTACGATAAATTTTTGTTACTCCTTTGGAGAAACCCAACGCCCACCCAAACTGATAGGAAAAAGGAAATAGATGAGAGGAAATGCTTTTTTTTTAACACGACTAATGAAACGTTCGAGCTATCGCTCACAGCAGGCCAACTGTTCGATAACATGATTCGTCGATACAAGCAATGAAGTTTCTTTCGGCTCTCATTCACTTGCAACTTAAACACTAGGGTATTATTTCTCCACAAGGTTCTTTTTTGTCCTACACCCACTAAAATTATCCTCACCTTTTTTCAAATCAACCCAATGGCATTTAGAGGTCGCTCTAAATGTAGCAATTTTCGTATAGTGCAAAGGTCATTGAGAAGTTATTTAATTGTCATTATTGCCAACTATCGCAAGCGATTAAGTGAAAAATTATTTATTATCATCTTTCGGTTTTGTTTTCAAAATTCAATTTATATGGACATCAGAAATGTGTCTAGTAAATTATTACCAATATTATTTTAATTTGCTTGATAACAAAACGAAATGAGCCATGTCGAGCTGAGATTGAATGTCCCTTTCTTTTCTCCATACAACTGTGGACCACTCTATTAAACACACAGTGTAAATAAGACTTTTTAAATTTAATTATCATTTACTATGAGGTCGAATTGTTATTGTTTGATGTTTCGTAACAGTGAAATGCTTCGTGTGAACGAAAGATATTGGTACCGTAAATACTTATAAGGATAAAACTGAACAACGTGAAATTACGGTTAAGATGTTCCCCACGCCTTCGGGCATATGATCATTACGTTTATCATGTGATAGAACTACCAGTGACGTGGCGTCCACACAACCTTATTCTCACAGGCTTGCCCACTTCAAGACAATTGAGCATCATTATCAGGCATCGGGAGCCGACATTAACATTAAAATTCGACTCCTACTCATACTCATTGATTGATTTCAATGTATATTTCTAAGCAATAAATCATTATAATTATAAATAAAATATAATTTCTACTAGATTACAAACTCTAAAATTACATGCGTAACATAGGTATACAGACCCTGATACCCAAACGCTAGTGTACCAACATATCAATAAAGCAAACTTTTGGCGGTTGGAAAATGATGGATGCTTTATCATTGTTGCATATTAACGTCTGAAACGCGAAGATAATAGGTCCACAGGAGATCCATGGTTAATTGTTAGATTGTGGGCCACATTTCGCAATGCAAATATGACACCAATACGAAATAAAAAATGGTCTTTGACATCGTCATTCTGTAACCATTATATCCTCTTCAGGCAGATGGAGAACAGCCAATGCCGCGACTGGCTGGTGGTGCCGAAGCCCAACAAGGGGCTGGAGGAGACGCAGCAGAACCGGTGCTGGCGGCTCTCCTTCCAGGACTTCGAGCGGGAGATGATGAAGGGGTGTCAGCAGCTGAAGAGCACCATACGTCTGGTAAGACACTGTCCTTAGCCTGCTATTTTTAGCCTAAGTCCATTAAGTAATGTTGTCGGCATGGTTCCTAAGATTTTTACTAAATTGCCTAACAATATTACACCTATAGACGAACTATCATCATCATCCTCCTAGCCTTTGTCCCATATCTTTGTAGAGAATGAATTCTCAATCGGGGTCGGCTACCCAAGATGTGGCGTAGGCACTAGTTTAATTGAAGAACTATAGAAGAACTATATACAAAAAAAAATGCTTTATATACCTACATTTTTGGTCGAAAAAGCATATGTCTGTTAAATAATTTTTAGATGGTTTGTACCCATAACATGCAAGCCAAGCCACACACAATTTGTATGCCTTTTGGCGGCTCATGGTGAAACCAACAAATATATAGCCTAACCATTTCGCTGGCCCAATATTACAAGGATCTATGTAACATTTTCAGGGTAGTCAAAATTTGACTTACGATTTGTCGTTGCATTATGACAATGTTCCAATTAGAACTCGTCAAGTCAAACATAGAACCCTGTAATATTGAGCCAGCGATTTGTCGTTGTTAGCACACATATCGGCCTATAACAATCGTAGGTAACACCTTTTGACCTATGTTGGACGAAAAATGATTCTGAACAGCTAAGTCCTCTTTGGCTTATATCCGGTCCTGATCTAGTGTCATATCATCATGTCATCCATCATTTCTGTATTCTGTAGACTTCCTTGATGAAATGAAGTACCTACTAAGGAAGTACTAGAAGTAGGTAGTAAGGGGGCCACAAGGACACTTTTACAAGTCTTATCTTGAATTTAGTCCCAATTCTAGAACCGATGCGATTTCCAAATATCTCAAATTCTCCATTGTCATGTAAATAAAATGGCGTATCGTTCGTACTATAAAACTCGTCTATTGACAACCAAAACTCACTAAGTAACAATACCTACTTAAAGCAATGCTCGTATCTCAGTATCAATTTAAAAGCTAGATAGACGCGGTTTTGAAGAGTAGTGACAGAAATTTTAGTGATAGGCGAAAAATCACTTATACAATTAGCTCAGACGACAGTAGTTCTGTCCGGGGTTCGTATGATGTGAATGATCTTTACTTTGTTATCGTTATGGCTGTCGTAACGATATGAACAACAAATACATACGGCAGGAAGCGATATCCACAAGTGGCATACTAATCGCTTAGCAAATGAATATTGACATATACCCGCTTGCATACGTAGGTATGCGTACATATTATTTTTTATTTGCGCATAGAACAATACTCGCTGATTTGCTTTAACTAGGAGTCTAAATTTGCACATGACTCGTCTTCCTTTCACAAATTTTCCTGATGAAACAAATTTTGTTTACAATGTGAGGAAAAATAAATGCAACGTATTATGCGGCCGAATTACGGAGTTAAGACTGGCTCAAGAATTAAAGTTCGTCATTGTACGTAATTTTTTTTACATCCTAAAGTAAGCGCTTCTTACTAACGTTAGCAGCAGGCAGGATCCTCTTATTTAATTAACTAAATAAAACAAATCAAAAGTAGTTAGCATATCCCGGGGTTTGTGGTTCACGAATGATTTGACGCCTACCGTACTGTAGGCGTCAAATCATTCGTCAGCTATAATCTTATTAAAACTTTAATTATTGTATTAAGCGGTTTACACTCACGTGAAATTGTCGACGAGTTCGAAACATGTCGGGCCGTACCTGACAATTTCACGTGAGTGTAAACCGCTTCATACAATAATAGGCTAGTTGACTCATGTCAAATTGTAATAAACTAATGTTTATTCCGTATAGTATTTAGCAAAGGAAACCTAAATATATATTTTTCAATTCATAAAAGTGAAAGATGGCTGAAAAAATTTAATTTGATAATATGGTTTTTAATCTGTATTTTGAAATGCTTAAAACGCTGTCCGCCATTTTCGCTTATCATAGTGACGTCATTGGTCATGTAAACAAAACTGAAAGTCTACTTTGACGACTTCGAATAGTGCCGTCCCTCTCAATCTCCTGTCAAAGTATATTGGAGTGAGCGGAATGGCATTATACGACGGTCGAATTTCGAATATTTACAGGTAATACTACGATACGCCACAGATTAGCGAAAGGGAAAAATGGCGGACGGCGTTTTTGACTGTTTATGAAATTTCTAATTTTCAATTGATAAAATTTAGCTTTCTAGCTTTCAGAAAAATACAAGACATTTTTTTTAGAGCTAGTAAGGTCATTATTAACCATTTCCAATATATTTCGAAACTGGGTCAACTAGCCTATTATACAGTCAGTTGAAAAAAAATAGGTACGATTAGTCCATTCAACTCTATTGACGAGTAATGTTTCAGTAAGATGTTTTTAAACGGGCTGATGCGTGCATACCCGTTGGTACCTGTTTACAGCGGAAAGTGCCTCTAGAAGTCTAGATACTTTATAGTTTCATCATTTAAATTATTGGTGAAAGTTTTCATGATTGAAGCGTCTATATGAGGATCATGATACTAAAAACCAATATATATTTCCAGATAAAGAAGCTTCGCGACGCGCTGGGCCTGAGATACATCGCGAGCTACTACATAAAAACGCTCTTTCTCTGGAAGATCACGCAGGAAAAAGACAAAAAATACTGGCAGAACAAAATCAGTTTCCTCTTCCAAGCCATGCTCGAAGAACTGCACGCCGCTATCGAGAATAAGGAGATAAAATACTTTTGGAACGATGAGCTCAATCTCATAGAAGGTCTGAAGCCATCTTTGCAGAAGCTCTACGCCGAGCAGCTGTTAGAAGTGATCAACTCCTTGAAAGCTGGAGCCATCGAGAAAGTAGTCGCTTCTTTGTTGAACGCTGAAGAACTGGCGCAGTATAAAGAAACTGAGTTTTATCAGCAGCATTTAGCAGTTCTTAATAACGTGACATTGAAACCTCAGACGTCTGTGAAAAGTGTAAGTAGCAATGGCAGTCAGGATAGTGACGTTCCGGACACTAAAACGCCGTCAACGACTGACGCGCAACTTAGCATGCTGAAGGTTTTGATCTCAAAGATGGATAAGTTGTCGGACAAGTTTGATAAAATGTCGGCTTCTTTGACGGAAAAGGTTGACGGTTTGTCGGATAAAGTTGACGCTTTGACGGATAAGGTGGAGGTTCAAGAAATGAGACTGAGGAATCTTGGTAAGAAGGAAGATGAAAAGACGAAGGATGTGGCTATTGATCTCCTTCTTGGAGATGCTCTGCCGGGAGGATTCGTGGATTTTAGCTTACACTAAAACTTCATCGCATGTGGCAGGCTCGGAGTTGTATTTATATCCAATCACAATGAAATGTATTTATTTGCCAAGGTGTTTACAAATTTCGGACAATACAAGCGTAAATAACTCAAATTATCGATTCTATTGAGGCACGGAAGGCTTCTTTAACTTTGGACGTTCAGTACGTTTTAAATTATAATTTATCAGACTCGCGCACGGAGGGTTCCGTGCCATCAAAGAAAATAACTGACCGGGTTAAGTTATGTTTGCACCGCATACAAATGAGGTGCAAAGTTAACGCAACCGATCACGTTTGTTGTACGGGAGCCCCAATTGAATATAAATTTTATTTAGTTTTTAGTGATTGTTGTTATGGCGGCAACAGAAATACATCATCTGTGAAAATTGCAACTGTCTAGCTGTCACAGTGCATGAGATACATACAGCCTGGTGACAGACGAGACTGACGGAAGGACTGACGGTGGAGTCTTAATAATAGGGTCACGTTTTTTTTGGGTACGGAACCCTAAAAAGAAAGTGTTTTCAGGAGTCCTTCAATCATAAGCTTTTGTTTAAGTGTGCAGTTTTTTCTCGACAATTTAATTAATACCAGTTACTTGTGCAATATGTCAGACATCACAGTATTTTAATTAGTTTAGGTTCTTTATACTCAGTTTATCTTGACCGACTGAAATCACGCCGAACGAAAAAGAGCACCTTAATTTGAGCCGCGTTTCTCTATCGAAAGAAAAACAATGTTTTAGCCAAAGAACTGCATTTTTACCTGGGATAAAAAATAAAGTTGCGTAGACTTAATATTCGTACTGTTTTATACAATGGGTCCTGTAACATAAGCAAAAAATTAAAACATAGATTTTACTCGTTCAACTGAACAACATTTGTTCAGCAACTTTAAAAAAAGTCAGTTTTCAAAATTTTATTATTTCAAACAAATTAAATAGTTTTTTCAATGTATGTCGTCCAACGTTGACATTCCCTGAGCATTGACATAGCTGTCACTCTACTAATATCGGACATTTCGCAATACATTGCTTCTTTGTCTAAACTTTATTCTACAAAATGTCATTTAATACACGTTATTTTCACAAGTTGCTTAACAAATGTTGTTTAGTTTCAAGGGACGAATCTATGTTTTAATTTATTGCTCCTGTTACAGGGCCCACCCGGTATATAAAAGATACGTTACATTTGACTATCAACGAAGTACAAATTAAGACTGTTTCTATTAGATAAATGCGATATTGCACTAAACTTCATTTACATAGTAAGAGACAAATTTGACTGACAATTATTTAGCAGATCGTTTGTAGATAACCAAAACTCACTATGTAACAAATACCTATACTAAAATCAAATCTCTTATCTCATTATCAATCTACAAACTTTATACGACCTTTTGAAGAGTAGTGACAGGGATTTAAGATGCATTATTCCTTAAAAAATATTTTTTTTCATATGACAAATATATTGATAATTTCAACCAAGTTTTTGAAGTGAATAATACCTTTCCCCGAGTTCTAGGTAGTAACATAGCTATTTCATGCGTTCATTGCGTGCAGTCGAAAATAAGTAGTAAAAACTAATATTCCGCGTGAATTTTATCAATTTCGAGTAATTATTGAAACAAAAATTATCAATTAAAATTCGAACTGTAGTATTCAAATATATACTACCAATACATCTCAATAGCCATGTTTTAGGTAGTAACATCAATTATATGTTAAGAAACATGTTTGATCATAGAGAAAATGTCTAAAACAAAATGGTTGCCTGTAAAGTCGGTTTTACGGGCGAAGGAAGATTTTACGTGACAACGTCTTTGTATTTGTATGGGAATATAAAATTATCGTTTTTATTATTTTCCACTCATTTATTCAATATTTTCTCACCGTTTAAACCTTCCCTTGACTTCTACGAATATTTCAATACTAAAATTAGCCAAATCGGTTCAGCCGTTCTCGAGTTTTAGCGGGACATAAACATCGTAACGTGAGCGGGCGTTACACTTTTTCATGAGTGTCTCCGAGCGCAACCTAATTTAAGACGTTGTCACGTCAACAATCAGTATTTTAAAAGGAATAAGATCTATAGCATTACTTTCCTGTGGACATTCCATGACAATATGGCGTACCTACTCTGGATCTGGCATCCGCCTTCGCAGCTTTCGTCCTCTTTTCCATAGTTGGTTCCCGTTATTAATAATTAGGTATATTACATATAAGTAATGTGAAAAAGTAAATGTAGACATTTCTCGACTTGATAATGATTAAGGAAATGAGTACACATACATTTCAACTTAATGCAAACTTGGAATAAGCCGTTTGCATAACTAAAAGTAACAAACTCTACAATTTGTAGAAGTATTTATTTTTATATTATGATGAGCCTTTCCATTATTTAGGCATAGGGAAAATTATTATGCTTAGATATAGTAATGAAACATTTTAAATGGTCATAGTAGGTAGTACATTAATAACAAATCTATTAAATGTATTCACGCTTTAATTATAAACCATTTTATATCTTTCTAATAGATTTTTAATGGGTATTCATATTTAGCCGTAGCTCCAGATTTAGTATATAGTTTAGTAAATAAGGTTTTCGTTTCAGGAAATCCATGTCCATCCATTCGCATTTGTGGCTCGCCACTCGTACACGAGCAAGCTCTGAGTAAGAACATTCCTAAAGCCACGGATATAAGCCAGCTCGTGACAAGCGACTCTTTCTCGCGCGAGATATATACCTATCTCTTTCTGTGCTGTATACACGTGTGCGGCTTTGTACCGACGCCGCAGTGTACGCCGCGCGGCGTGAATTCGGCGTGGCCTTGTGTACTTTGTATTTATGCGCCTGTACCTGTACTTTATTGTACTTTATATAAAGTACAGGTAACATTATTTGTATGCGTATAAATACAAAGTACACAAAGGCCACGCCGATCTCGCGCCGATCGGCGCGGCGTACACGTCTAGTACGATATCTCTATCTGTTTCTGTACTGTGAGAGATCGATGGGCGATGCTACGTCGAGCAACAAGAGTCGCTAAGCCAAGTTGTGCTAGACGGGCAGGTCTTATAGCTGGCAACATAACTGACACGCGACTCATTTTTGCGCGACAAATGCTACCTGTCACTTTCCTGTCGATACTGTGCGAGCAAGGCAGGTGATGCTAAGTCGCGCGACAAACGAAGTCGCATCAAGATACGCTAGCCCCGCTACAGTAGGTAATGTAATGAAACTCTCTTGCTAGTTCACGTCCCGAGATGGGCCTTATAATCCAGTGAATAAAGGGGTTTTACCTTACAAACGGTCCGGTAGTTTTGAATTTTTTATATGTGGTCTAGGATGGTTAGTGAGTGTTTAAAATGCACAATTCCCCTCCTCCTCCTCCGCGTCTATATCTGTCCTAGAAACAAAATTTGAAATGTAAATTATAGTAAATATTATTCTCTATGACATTGCCTAAGCTTTTTTCTAGCTAAAATGCTGCTAAAAACAAAAATATAAACCAGAAGTTTGTTTTTGAGTTGGAAATTGTGATTTTTTTTTTTACCTGCATACCTCCGTAACTATCTGTCTTTGAAACAAAATTTTAAATATAAATTATAGTAAACTAGCGGTGCCCCGCGGTGTTACCGGCTCATCCCACGGGAACACTAAATTTATTCGGGATGAAAAGTATCCTATGTCCTTTCCCGGGTCTCAAACTATCTCCATACCAAATTTTTATCTAAGTCGGTTCAGCGGGTTAAGCGTGAAGAGGTAACAGACAGACAGACACACTTTATTGTCCCAGCTCTTTTCTAGCTAAAATGCTCTATAAGCAAAAATCTGAAGAAAGAGCCGGTTTTTTTCAATATGGCGGCGGGCGCGGAGGAGGGGGTTTGTGCATTTTGCATTTTAAACACCCATTAACCATCTTAGACAACATATCAAAAATTCAAAACTACCGGACCGTTTGTAAGGTCACCCATAGTAGGTACTTTAGTCTCTATCCACCGAACTATTAGATGTGAGTTCTGTTGTGTGAGGCAAATGGCAATGTTGCATTTCTACATAGAATGTATGATTTTATTGCATAGAATGTATGATTTTATTTATAAGTTTTATATTATAAGTGGTGGTTCGCATGGCAAGGTTGGCTAACCAATCGGCCGGAAAGTGCATTCAGGGATCCTCTTATTTCATCAAAAAAATCATAGAATGGAAAATTTTCATTTCATAGGAATATTTTTTGGGCATGTACTTATTTCACTATGCCGCTAAAAATATAAGTGTAACCTAACCTACAAAAATAATAACTTTGAACTTAATGAATGAGTTAAAGTATTATTTTAGAGATGCCAAGTAAAATAAATCTATTTTTTTTCTGCAACCGTAATTTTCGTAAAGGTTGAGACAGTTTTATCCTATGCCATTGGGACGTTAGTTTAATCCGTTTAGTAACAATTTTATCCGTTTACCAATTCATTGCTTTCCTTAGTATTTTGTGATGACGTCACTATAGTCAGACCACGCTGACTCCTTCAAGCAAATGAACTGTCAAACCATACAAAAGTGAGTCCGTTTGTATGGATTGACAGTTCATTTGCTTGGAAGAACTAGCGTGGTTTGACTCTAGTGACTTTTCTTCTTGTTACTGCAAAACGACAAGGACAAGTGAAAGTCGAAAAATTAACTATGAATAACTTTTGACAAGTGTTACATTGTCACACACTCATTGTTCATTGCGGTATAAGAGCCATATTCCCAGAAATGGTTTCCGAATTAACTTTTTTTTCCTTTTCCTTTTGATTTCCACGACTCCCGATCCTCCTTCGGCCAGCCGTTGAGGAACGTGTCCAGGTCGTCCCGCCATCTCCGCCTTGGCCTGCCCCGCGTGCGCTGCCCATCTTGTGGCACCCACTCAGTGGCCAAGCTAGCCCATCTTTCCGGGTGCATGCGGCAGACAAGCCGGCCAAGTCCCACTTCAGCCTGGCGGTAGTTTCTCCAACATCGGAGATTCGTGTTATAGAACGCAGCATGGTGTTCCCGACGTAGTCGGTCCTTTTAAAACCTAGAATGCTGCGTTCCATGGCTCCCTGGCAAACCTTCAGTTTGGACTTCTGGCTCTCAGTAACATAGGTCGTAAAATTATACCCCAATTACGAAATCTTAACTGCTTGAATGAAAATTCCTTTATTGATCCATCCAAAGGTCCCCTATGTAGACAATGCTGTCGGTAGTTTTTTTCGACACCGGAGGATATACCAACAAACACATTTACGCATTATATAGCTAACGGTTGTTTCTAGTAAGTGGACTTAACTGTTATAATAATTAACTATGCAGGCCGATATGTGCTTTAAATCGTAATATGATAATGTATGCTTGAATTTTATATGTAATTTATGATTATAGTCGTTGAAAGTATGTTTATATATTGTAAGTTTTGTATCTCAAAATTATTGTGATCGTAGTACATTTTGAATAAGAAACTGAGTTGAAAAGTCTCTTCAGTCAGTACAGTTAGCTGCAAAAATATGTATACTTTTATAATTTTTTGATTTGTATTGGAAATCAGTTTTCTATGTTTCTGTGATCGTCTTTTGTTTTGAATGGGCGCGCGGCGCCGTGCCAGCCTGGCGGCATCTGTTGGGAATAATTTCCTTTGTCCTCGCATCACGCCGAAACGTCTGGAAAATTTTTAATCAATTTTGGTACATATCATTGTCCGTGGAGATATTTTTTATATGCAATAAATATTTTTAAATGTGTTATGTGTTTTATTTACACCGGGAAAGAAACACACCAAGTAGCTCTTATAATATTTATTCCTTTGTTAAAAACAGAGTACAAACTAGGAAGAGAAATATTAATTTACAACGCATGGAATACAATGCTCTATTCCTTTACAATATATGTACAAATCGATTGACGACTTTTAGAAATGATAAAACCAGTGAATTCAAAACTACTACTTTTTTTCAGTTTGTTAAAAAGAGATAAATTTACCAAAATTTCTAGTTAACACAATCACAGTTGGAACGTTATAATGTATGTATTATCTTATCAAATATTTAGGTAATCAATCATACAAATCAAGTAAGTAATTAATCACTTTGACTGTCCGCCTTTTGACTGAGAATTGGAAAGCTTGGCACTCATGAATAGTAAAAATTAAGGAAATAGTGTGTATTGTACTTGGGCCATTTTTTCCAAAGTTGTACACCCCACTTTTTTTTTAATTTTCGATATTTTGGGCATTTTCTACGCAGAATCTAGAGCTCTTTCGATCTAATTAGGAGGAAAAAACTGAGATAGGGACATCTGTTCTTAGAAATCATGGCATCAATTTTAGATTCAATAAAAACAGATTTTTTTTTATAAATCTCATACATCATTTATACCTACGACATGCGATTACAATACAGAATTTTGACCAGGTTCAATTCTCGGTTATGTAAAGGTTCAATTCTCGGTTATGTAAGAGATTTATAAAAAAAAAAAATCAATAACAGTTTCTATTCTAAGAACAGATTTCCCTATCTCTTTTAGTTTTCGTTTTCTGCCTATTGACCCATTTGGATTGATCAGCCTGTATATACTTATATAGATAAACACATACTAATTAATTACATAGAAAAGATCTATGACCCAGGAACAAATATTCCAGTTCATCACACAAATATTTGCTCTTGTCGGAATTCGAACCCGTTGGCTGTCGTCGGACGTCGGCAAATGCACTGCTATACTGCGCCTACCACGCCGCCAGTAATGATGATGATAGATAGATAGATGCGGATAGACAATTAATTCAGTAAAAGCTTTATAATATACATAAGGCTATAAAATTGGCTGTTTGTTAAAATTATTTTGAAAGTTTATTGACGTTTGTGATTTGAAATAAAGCTTCTTATATTACAACTTCTCTCATTCGACTCTAAAGTTGTCAATCGATTTAACAACAACACTATAACAAACTGGTTCCATTACAACTCTGTCGGACGAGAAAATTAGTTCAGTTGATATCAGAAATTCGAAGATTGTACCGTACGTACTATCCCTCTCGATCACGTATCAAACAATATATTAATGAGCGGGACGGCACGATAAGAAGTTAGAATTTCGAACTTTGGATTAACGCTTCAGGAGCGTTTCCAACCAAACTACCCATGGATGTTCTATTCTTCTATTGGCTCAACAAAAGGCTAGTTGACTCATGTCAAATTGTAATAAACTAATGTTTATTCCGTATAGTATTTAGCAAAGGAAACCTAAATATATATTTTTCAATTCATAAAAGTGAAAGATGGCTGAAAAAATTTAATTTGAAAATATGGTTTTTAATCTGTATTTTGAAATGCTTAAAACGCTGTCCGCCATTTTCGCTTATGATAGTGACGTCATTGGTCATGTAAACTAAACTGAAAGTCTACTTTGACGACTTCGAATAGTGCCGTCCCTCTCGATCTCCTGTCAAAGTATATTGGAGTGTGCGGAATGGCATTATACGACGGTCGAATTTCGAATATTTACAGGTAATACTACGACACGCCACAGATTAGCGAAAGGGAAAAATGGCGGACGGCGTTTTTGACTGTTTATGAAATTTCTAATTTTCAATTGATAAAATTTAGCTTTCTAGCTTTCAGAAAAATACAAGACATTTTTTTTAGAGCTAGTAAGATCATTATTAACCATTTCCAATATATTTCGAAACTGGGTCAACTAGCCTATTCAAAGCTACTTATTATAGTAAGGACGCTAAGCACATAGAATTTCATACTTTGACCCGGTATTAACTATCTCTATCGCACGCATATAATTATATTGCAGTCCCGCTCACACAGCGGCATAGATCGGCGAATCACGAGCGTGACAGTAATGAGTAATATAATGTACTCCTGATATCAACTTTTACACGGATGAGTAACCCAGCACTGTAACCCTAACATTCCTTCATATGGATGAATGGAAAAAACAGATGGTACAGCCAACATCAAATAAATTGTAACCCTAGCTCTACAGTACTCGCGAAGTTGACCAGTTGGCCGAATTATGGGTTTCCGGAGCAAACTGCCCCACCACACTATTATATTCGCCCAACCTCGGCCAACTTCGCGAGTACCTAATGTGCGTGTGGAGCTAAGGTAAAATTTAACATCCCAAATAACTCACCATGCACATAGCTTAGGGTGACCTTCCACTGAAGCGGACCGGAGAAAACGAACTAAACAGGCTGCCTTATTGTGCATTTAAATCGGAGGAATTGGATTAAAAATCTACGCTTCTGTGGACATGCAGTCTAAGTGGGTGAATCAACTTTTAAGTGCACCTTGTTGCTATGGTTACGCAAAATTTGTCCATCGGAAAACCTACATTTTTCTATGAAACAGTATGAAGATGTCACTTGGACAACGGGGACAAAGTAAACAACACAAAAAAGTTGATACACCCAAGTAGCATAATGTGTGACGAATTATTTGGCGCTTTGAATGGTATACAATTATACAGTTCATTCGAATGTAGGCCATTTTTAGGTAGATGGCTGCAATACGTTCGACGCGAAGACCGAATAAAATACTATTTCTGCGTTTTAGGAACATATTTTGGTAACTTTCGATCTTTTTAGACGTCGGACATATCCCTTCTGGCCCTGTGTTATTGTAATCGATCCATATTTGCACTATGTACGGTTAAATTACAATTTCGAGCATAAAATTCTTGTATCTAACTTTTCTATATTATTGTCCACAATATGTTACAAGTGCTGAAAAATACTCACCCAAAACTGTAAAATTATCATGTCAAATTCAAATCAATTAATCCGTCTTTCTCTGCTGCTACGTATAGTTGCCGGCAAACTTTTAGAACAAAAATGGCGGATCTGCCGATGTACATTTGTACGTAAATTGGCTACTGCGCAGTCAAGGTCATGCTCAAGAAGTTTGCCGGCAGCTGTACGCTACGTGTGAAAAGGAGAGTATGACATGAACTTTCGATTTCGAACTTGGCAGTTCATTTTTCCGTCCAACAGTCTCCACGATCAACTATTTACATAATTTCACGAATATTTAAATGTTACGAAAACGCAAATAAATTTTTTAGGCTATTTAGCTTAGACTCCTTTAAATACTAACAGATATAAATGAATATAATTATGTAAAAAAAATACAAAAAGCTTATTTTTATTGCACATTTTGTGATAATCTATGCGAGTAATTCTGCAAATCCTAAAGTACACTATGATGCCGTGTTTGGAGAAAATAATTTTAATAGGCATAATTAAAAACTAATTAATAATCTAAAAAATAAACCTTACCTCGAAGCTACGTGACCCGACCTTCTTTTACAATAGAGCTATCTAAAGTAAACGTTATGCTATTAAACAATACAAAAAATCAATACGATATTCGTTTAATCCCATATGAATATGATGTTGTATTTTGTAGATTTTTTTTTTCAGTTTAATTTAGAATGGTATTTGCAAACATATAAAGTGAAAAAAACGGAAATGTAGATCTTACATAAAAAACGACCATATTTGAAGGTACATGTTGATGATAACGATTACAATAACTAAATGTGACTTATGTATTTTTTGTGTATAAAAAGTGGCATCGTGTCTTAATGGCTAGTCTAGCGCCTCAGCGGCGGTAAAATAGCTAAAGCTAATCAACAATACCTACTACTTACTGATTATATTGGCAGAGAATAGGAAAAGTTACCTAATGTCATGAATAAGGTAAGCGTGCGTTTCCACTGACGCGGAGTTAAAGTAAGGACGCTAAGCGTGAAGAATTTCGTACATTGACCCGCTCGCGGTTTGACCGGTGTAGATCATGCGCGTGCGATAGTTAGGTAATGGCGGGTCAATGTACGATGTTCACCGCGCTTAGCATCCTTACTATAGGCGGTGCGAACCACGATTCGGCTCCGCATAGGTGGCACCCCCCTTAACCCTATCATAGATAAATATACGCCACTTAGTAACTTTTTCTTTTCGACCATCTCGTTATACCGTCAAAACGTCCTTAAAAACTCACTTCACATGGTTGAATTGAACCCAATTTCTATGATGTTAATCTGTTGTTTTCTTACCAAACCAGGTGTTCCTAACACTTTCTATAAGCTAGTTTCACTATCCTGAGCAATCGGTATAGTTAAGAGTTGAACTTCAGTCCCAATATAAACCCTTATTCTATAGAACTTCATAGACGAGTCCATACATTTATGAGCAAATGATCAAAAACATGTGAACTCGCCCCTATTGCAAACGGTCTTTGATTATAATAAGATGTCCCATCGGATTGACCATAGTGAAAATATATTGTAACATTGAATCCAATAAACACACATTCAAAAATACACGGATTCAAGTAAATTTCCACTAACTTTTGATGATTGTACTATGTTTAATTAGGCAAAAATCAAAAATATGTTTTGACTACCGTTAAACTACCCAAATATAGTTCAGTCCACACAACTATGATGGTCCTATTTAATCCGAAAACTACTCGTTAATATATGACGATTATAAAGAATAAACTCTAAAGTGAACAACATAATTAAACAAACATAAATAAAAACGTATAAAATCACTGATAGAATATGGATTTTGATAAAAATAAACGTGTTTTGATTTGGACCATAGTTGGATGATTGGACTATAGTTGGTATGGCTATGGGATAAGAGCTTATGGGTGAGGACCAGAGTTTTATTTTTGTCGCACAACGGAACTTATTCAGATCGCTTTTTTTCTAAGGCTATGCTTCCGTTGTGCGACAAAAATTAACGACACAATAATGAACCTCAAAACAGTGCCTTAAGGTACATTATTCGATGGCTAATTTGTCGTCGTACAATGGAAAGACTGATACAAATTTTAATTAAATGAGTTAAGGCGGCAAACTTTTTGGTCTTTACCCTTATTTGGGATTGAAAATCCAACCATTAGTTACGTAAAATAAGACACGCCATGTTTGATCTATGTCAAAAACTTTACAAAATCGTGCATCGGTATACGTTAAATTTTTACTAGAAAATGTTATTGCTTGACATTTATCATTGTTCTAGACAGAAATAAGCCCAATTGTCTTTAATTGTCACTCGATAAAAATATCGTGTCTTACTTAGACCATGGAAATATTATTCAAGACTGCCAATGCCTAGTCACGTTTCACCAACCTGCTGGGCTATGCCAAAAAAGCTTCTAAATTGATCAATAGATGGCGCTAACACTAATATGTTAATGATCTAAATGCAGAGTTAGGCAAAGTAGCGCCGTTTACAACAGCAGGGCAAATATAGCTACGCGTTTCAGCATCACCTGTCTTACTTGCATAGTATTGAAAGGAGAGAGACAGGAAATATTTCGCGCGCGACAGAGGCTTGTGTCACAGGTGGAGTTCAGTGGAACAAGACTTTGTATAGGCATTGGCAGATTGAATAGACCATGTTTTAGTTTAAAAACCTAGCGCTGGCAAAAAAACAAATGGTGTTAAAAACGTCAATAAATACAAATTGGCATTTTACATATACTTATATTCGTGAACTCTTTACTACTATTCCGATATCATATAAAAGAGACATAATTTTATTTATATATACTTTATATACAGCGGCAGTCATTAAAATCATTTCCAATTAGATTAAACATTATGTATAGTGTTACTGATTAAGAACGCCTTTCCACTGTGTGTGATCACAATCACAGTGTACGCAATCGCATGAGCGTGTCAATGGAAACATACCCTAAAGGTGCAATTCCGTGCATCGCGCAGTCGTGCAGTGCGTCGCATGAGACAATACTCAAAGTATGAAAAGGCCGCAAGCTATGTGTGTCTCTGTCACCGGCCACACGCGTCAGTCGCAGACTTTAAAAACGGCGCCATACATTTTTATACACTGACTTTGCCGCATCAGCCGCGCGCGTTGGTCGCACCGGTAGCCGCGGTGCACGGAATTGCACCTTTAGGCATATTATCTTTAGGATAGTCGGGCTAATTAAAGTAGAACCAAATGATATTCAATTACACGCATTTATCATTCGGTTCTACCTTCATAAGCCATACTGAAGTAAACTGTTTTGTTTATTGCTTATAAATGTGTAAATTTTTAAACGAAACATAAAATAACAGCACATTATCGCCTGAGAGTAAATGAATACAATATAAACTCTTTCGTCGATGTACCTAAGCGCTATCACTTCTTGTCGCGTGTTTTTTAACTTAGTTCTCAGTGATGTATGGAAAATGTTCTCGATTATTTTCTTGCTCCATTTCCATACAAAACAGGGAACGTTCCTGAGAACTGAAACATACAAAACATCCTGCAGGTATAGAAAATTGTGCGATTTTAATGACCGCATGTATTTATTAATTTAATTCGGCCATCTCCGATTCGAACAATTAAGTAGGCACCGTAAACATACTATACACAACATAATTTTGATCACAGGGTTCGTAAATTACGAGTAAAATTCATTGAACTGCTAGGACCGTCACTGGTTGTCATTCGTCATTAAATTTTGCTCGCATTTTACGATCCCTGGTGATCACATTGCAGACCACCCAACGACAACAGGCTATTACACTATTATAGTACATTACATATCTAGGGCGGAGAATTCGTGAATGCATTTCGATCGTAGGTACTTGTGTATTTTGTATTTTTATGATTTTTTGTGACATTACAGGCGAATGCGAGGTGAGGGGGCGCCCTAACGATAGCAAACATTTTTTTTAAAGTAAATATTCCGTTTGATAAAGCGAGCGTTTGTGATGTTGTGAAGGTTACCAACCTCTATAAAATAACCTTAAGCGTTCAAAAACAAAGTATTTCATTTTACAAAACCAATAATCAATGTTACCCCGTAGATGGCAGCTACCCCAGATTACGGTATAGGTTCAAGATCTACTTTCGTACAAAATATAACTGCCTGTCGTCGTAAGGTTTCTCTCATGAATTCACCATTAATTATTCTACAGTAATGTGCATCCAAGCTGTATTAAACAATTACAAATCTAATGACTCCATAACTATATCATAAGAACGATAAATAATTACCAACAATTTATAGCTACACTAAGATTCTGTCGGTAACAGATATAAAGCCAAAATACTTATCAATACAAAGACATGGAAACTCGCCCAGAACTCAGAAGTACCTAATTTCACTTAAAAAGAGCGGTGTTAAACTAATTGTGTAGTAATCATTTGTACCGCGCAATGAGTGAGAGCGCTTTCTATAATTACATAGTTATGGAACTGGTTCGAAAAGCCCAGAAGTATCTAATCTCACATCTCTCAAACTCTGTCAAACTCAATACATAGTTATTGACCTGTATTAGACTCTGTCAAATATCAATTTTCACTGCCAGTGCCACTTAAGTTTGGCGACTGACTGAGCAACATCTACAACCTTGGTTCTCTCGCGTATCTCGTCATTTCGGACAACATAGCTGTACTTTTCGATATAGTAGGTGTGCTTGTCCCAAAAGAAACCGTTGGAAAAAGCGTCAATAGATAAGAGTTGTCTATCGACGGTCTCTTTCCATCCACACATTCGTTGTACTAAGAATGCCCACGTAGTAACGCCATCTATTGACTACCGACAGAACTTTTCCCATAAATACGTAACTTTCTTAGACCAAAGCCAAATTCTAATGAAAATAACTTACGAGTATTTTATTTCTATAGAAGTGTCTCAAGCTGATATTATTTATCATTCTCACGGCCATCCAACGTCTGTGAGCCTAATTTTGCTAGATAACCTAATAAAAAAACCTTTAAATTTCTCTTGTAAATAAATATTTTAACTACGTATACTGAACATTTTATTATGAAGCAAAATTAGTCCCTCATTAAATTTTCATCTTATCGTTACTAACAGTATGAGATAAGTATATTTATAATATATGTAATGCGTAATGATACTTTTAAAGGATCTAAATATTCTAACACAGTACATGATCGCTCACCATATAGTTACCGTTAGACTGTGAAGGGTTGCGAGAAGCCTGATCTGAACAGCAAAAGACAACCAGACATTGTTGACAACCCTGGAGATGTAATAACATTTCCAATCAAGAGTTGAGCACTGAGTTATTTTACCCCGATAGTTTCTCTGAATTTTTACCACATAAATCTGGCAACATAACACTTTATGGTGGTTAAAGATGGTGTTACTACTGTCACTCTCAATGTATGTATGAACAAAGATATCAATGCAACTTTTGCCTCTATACTCCCTGCTTGTAACACTACATTATACGCGTTGCATTTATGCCCGTAGATTTTTTTTTTTATGACATAGGGGGCAAACTAGCAAACGGATCGCCCATAGACACTATAGACATAGGAAGATCTGACGATTTTTTCCTTATGCTTTGTGTAAAAACCTTTCAAATAAAACAATGCAAAGATCGATACACAAAGCATAAGGAAAAATTCGTCAATCTTCCTGGAGCTAGGGTAGCGAAATGGTTAACGCGCTGGACCGGAAATCCAGAGGTACCGGGTTCGATGCCCGGTCTCTTCCCCCAGGTAGATCCTTTATAATTTTTTCTTTAAGCTTTGATCTTTGTATTAAAAAGACATTTATGTACAGTCGAGTTCATTTACATCTACACACTTACGAGAACAAAAATATCTGAACACGACCCTATTGTCAGGAACATAAAGTCGTGTTCAGATATTTTGGTTCTCGTAAGTGTGTAGATGTAAATGAACTCGACTGTAATGTCACTAAGAGATACTGGTACGCCATTGGCCCGAAAAGGGGTGACCATGTGTAATATTTATCTCCGTTGGTAACTTTTCCTTTTTAGAAACATTCTTAATGAGTATTCTTGGTTACAACGAAGTTAAGTTTCCAAATGTCGCTTACATCTTTAGGGTTGTTCTTGATGAGAGTTGAAAATAAAAAAGCTACTGATATGTCCGTCAAATGTGTCCATTAGTAACTATACACTGCCGTATGTACAGAAAGTGGCAATATTTCCTTTTTTTGGAATGAAAATTTGGAATAAAAAACTGATGTTAGAAAATACTGCCACAGTCACGGAGAGCGCTATCTTTAGGTTTGATCATAAATACAAATAAAAATTTACAAACAATATATTCAATGAAAATCAATGTTATTTTCCGTAGTATTTATCACATCACCTTGACGGCATGGTTCTGATGAGCATCAATCTTGTAAAGCAGAAAGCAAACAAATGTCGCACTTCATTCGAACTACGAAATTATTTCTAAACAATAACATAATTTCAGGATAGCTATATTTAAGGTAATTCACACTAGATCGCAAACAAAAACTGCAAGTACTGTTATAAAAAGATATCGTTTCCCAAGTAGCAAACAGGCTGTACAAGCGCTTATACAGTCCTTACACAGCTGTAATAAGCTGAATAAGAGCTGTATAAACTCTTAGTGTGCGTCTCCACTGACGCGAAGTCGACCATCGACGTGCGGAATCACAAAGGTGATGTTGAGCTGAGATACAGATTTCAACGGGTTAGGTTCGTAAGGACTAGATTGCATAACGACTCTATAAGCAAAACGTCTTAGTTGCATAAGGTCTTAGTAAGCACAATGTCTTTTTTGCAGAATGCCCTAGTGAGTAGAATGTCTTAGTTGTTCGATCGACAACTATAGCATAACGCCCGAAGTTGCAAAATGACTAATAGAGAATACGTCCAAGTTATTAATAAGTCTTGATTGTAAAACGACGCATAAGGAAAAGTGTCTGGATAGCATATGGTCTCGGTAGCAAAACGTCATGATTGCATATCGGCTTCAACTCGACTTTGAAGTTTCTTTATCAAAGAGTTCCTTCACAAACTACGTTTGAGTTTTTCTTGTCATTCAACCATCTAGTCGTTATGCCATTTAGACGTTATTAATGTTTGACGATATGCCTACCTAGTCGTTTTGCTATTACAACATTTTGATATTAGGGCGTTATACAAACAAGACGTAATAGAACTAAGTCCAATCTTAAACCCGGGCATTCTACTATTAAGACGTTTGTACAATTAGACATTTAGCTACCAAGACCTTATGCAACTAAGACGTTTTGCTTATAGAGTCATTATGTAATCTAGTCCTTACGAACCTAACCCATTTCAACTCAGGTGATTGGTCTATTCCGCACGTCTCCGCTCCGCTCTAGTGGAGACGCACCCTTATGCAGCATGTGTGCTAAGTGGGTGGCAAGGCGGTTGCATGTTCTTTCAAGACAAATAAGTTGTTATGGTCTAATTTTGGATATGGAACGAATAATTCAAAAAATACTGTATTAGCATTAGCAGTCTGTTTGAATTCCGTCCATGGTTACAAGTAGTGTATCTGCTACATAGCCCGGGGATTTAGGTGCATAAATGATTTGACACTATTCCTCAGTAGGGGTCAAACCATTCGTGCACCGGAAACCACGGGATCTGGTCTACAATCGAGTGTGCTGCAACTCTGCGTAGTCGGGTATCGGCTATTATTATTAACGAGGCCACTTCCTATCCGTAGCGCAAATTAAAGTGTGCCGAAAGCATTCTAACCTCATAATCCACTTTTTGGTAACGACTGGTGACGGTTTACCCTTGTTTTATAGACTAACATTTCATCGAATTTTATAGACTAACATTTCATTAAATATGATGTAGATTTAAGAGATTATTTCAGATAGTATACATCTGAGAGAGTTGTGCTCTTATAAAAAAAATATCAGGAGAGTTGAATCCACATCATACTAAAATTTAGTGTGATTTGACTGAAACTACTTTTTCCCTAAGTTTGCTGCGGGGTCCTTTAAGACTGTCACTAAGAAAACAATCTGCTTTAAGAAAACAAATCCGTACTTGATAAGCATAACAGTTCAAGTCCTTCCGTACCTGCGTAAAACACTGTAAACGCTATAATAAATACATGATCTTACAATGTTATTTTCAGCCCGTCTATCACAACTATGGTTCGAAACTCATCACCCGTCTCTCTCGTGATACAGTACAGAAAGGGATAGGTAGCATATCGCCAGAGTCGCGTGCCAAAGTTGCGCTAGAAGTGCAGGTGCGGAAATGAATTTCGAGGTTAGAATTGTAGCGCCACGTTAATCTAGACAGCTACACGTTGACAGGGGCGGGGCACTATGTCAGGCTAGCGTACCTAGGTCTAGCGCGCGGCGCCCGACTTGCTGTGCTGGATGAGCCACTGCAGCGTGATGTCGATGTTGTCCTTCTCCTTGCACGAAATGGAGTAGCAGCAGATCTCGCGGTCTTGGATCGCTGACAGGTTCCTGGAGAATGAATGTAATTAATAGTACATTACATACCTAAGGTGAATTAGTGAACGTCCTAGATGACATCTGTTTGTGGCCCGAACCCCAGGTGAGGGAGATAAATATGCGAGGGCCTAGGGCATTTCCCGCTTGTTGCCGAGCAATGCCGATGAGCTATTGTTTCTTGAGTAAACTGTGCAGTTCATTGCGCTGATACAGTTTTGTTCCGTTTGGTGCCGAGACCCGGGGGGCTAGCGCTCTGAGTTTTTTCGGAGACTTATCGAAGATACTCAAACGCAGACACCTTCTGTTGGAAATGGCCGCACAAAATCGGGAGGAGTTCGAACTTTAGCCAATGAGTTAGTACTCACGTGCGCTCGATGAGGCCGTGCTTGTCGAGCGCGTGCGGCAGGTCCCGCTTGTTGCCGAGCACCAGCACGGGGATGCCGGTCAGCTGCTGCTTCTCCAGTAGACTGTGCAGCTGTATACATCATGTTCCGTGGTGCCGTGACCAGGATAGCAGCACCCTGTGTACTCACATGCGCTCGATAAGGCCGTGCTCGTCGAGCGCGTGCGGCAGGTCCCGCTTGTTGCCGAGCACCAGCACGGGGATGCCGGTCAGCTGCTGCTTCTCCAGTAGACTGTGCAGCTGTATACATCATGTTCCGTGGTGCCGTGACCAGGATAGCAGCACCCTGTGTACTCACATGCGCTCGATGAGGCCGTGCTCGTCGAGCGCGTGCGGCAGGTCCCGCTTGTTGCCGAGCACCAGCACGGGGATGCCGGTCAGCTGCTGCTTCTCCAGTAGACTGTGCAGCTGTATACATCATGTTCCGTGGTGCCGTGACCAGGATAGCAGCACCCTGTGTACTCACATGCGCTCGATGAGGCCGTGCTCGTCGAGCGCGTGCGGCAGGTCCCGCTTGTTGCCGAGCACCAGCACGGGGATGCCGGTCAGCTGCTGCTTCTCCAGTAGACTGTGCAGCTGTATACATCATGTTCCGTGGTGCCGTGACCAGGATAGCAGCACCCTGTGTACTCACATGCGCTCGATGAGGCCGTGCTCGTCGAGCGCGTGCGGCAGGTCCCGCTTGTTGCCGAGCACCAGCACGGGGATGCCGGTCAGCTGCTGCTTCTCCAGTAGACTGTGCAGCTGTATACATCATGTTCCGTGGTGCCGTGACCAGGATAGCAGCACCCTGTGTACTCACATGCGCTCGATGAGGCCGTGCTCGTCGAGCGCGTGCGGCAGGTCCCGCTTGTTGCCGAGCACCAGCACGGGGATGCCGGTCAGCTGCTGCTTCTCCAGTAGACTGTGCAGCTCGTTGCGCGACGCCTCGATCTTGTCGCTGTCCGCCGCGTCCACCATGTATCTGGATTCAACGGAAAATATACAATTAGGTAGGTAGCCCTGAAGTGGCGTCCATAACACTACTTTTCTAAGATACAGCCAGACATTTCCCAGCTTATATCAATATAAGATTGCAGCCCCGGCTCTTCTAGGTGGTCTTAACCCTTAAATGTATTCAATTACACTAGTTTTATTTCTGAAATGACGTCAATCGAAATCCACGTCAGTTTGAGACTTCGGGACGATCTTGACAAAGTCTTTATTGACAATATTCAGATTTTGACTTGTGTCATTTCAGAATAGAATAGAATAGAATAAAATAGAATAGATTTATTTTTTGCAGTAAACATGTCCAATACATTCAGGTCTTATTTATAAATAATGGGTAAGTTTCCATGTTTAACCATAACTGGTGTGCAAAAGTAATTACAAAAGTACATAAGTACATCAGTAACGTGTAGATATACATCATAATGCATTTAAGGCTTAACTGAACCTCTAGCACGACTGTGACACGCGACTCTTTCTCGCACGAGAAATATTACTTATCTGTTTCTTTCTGTGTGAGAGTGACGGTGACGGGTGACGTTATGTCGCGCAACAAGAGTCGAGTAGCGTAGTTGTGCTAGACGGGCTGGAAAAATCCCTGAATACTCACACAATCGCGTTAACACCGCGGCAATACCTCTCCCACATGGATCGGAACCTGGGCTGGCCGCCGATGTCCCACACCTGAAAATAAAATTTATAAATGTTAATTCTGGTTGCAAACGTTTACAAAACATTAAAGTTTGTAACCTGTGACCTTAAATTGTACAGCTGCCGGCAATCCTTTAGAGCATAACCTTGACTGCGCAGTAGCCGATTTACGTACAAATGTACATGCGCAGATCCGCCATTTTTGTTCTAAACGTTTGCCGGCAACTATATATGTTTGTGTCAGGACGGGATCCAGTTTTAGAACCGTGCCGCTTACCTTGATAGTGACATTCCCTTTGGTGATTTTGCGCATGTTGAAGCCGACCGTCGGAATCATGTCTTCACTGAACTGGCCAGACTGGAAACAGAAAATAAAAATATAAATAACCCTATTCTATAACAATTCCCAACCCCCTTATTACCCACCAGTCTGTCACCAGGCTGTATCTCAAGAACGGTGATAGCTAGACAGTTGACATTTTCACAGATTTCTATTGCCGCTATAACAACAAATACTAAAAATAAAATAAATATTTAAGGGGGGCTCCTATACAACAAACTTGTTATAGATTATGGTACCTACGGAACCCTTCATGCGCGAGTCGGACTCGCACTTGCCCAGTTTTTATGATTATTGCTCTATAGTATTGATTGTGGTCATAAACTTAGCATTGGAATTTGAAGCCCCCCTCTGTACTTCCCAAGTAAGTAGGTATATGCTTCATTTCGTCTGGTGACAACCAAAAGTCACCAAGTAATAAATACCTACTTAAAACAAAGCTCGTATATCAGTGTCTATCTGCTTACTAGATACGACGTTTTGAAGAGCAGTGACATAAATTTTACCGCTGTCTATTACCACTGTGCATGCCATACCATTAAATTAATAATTTTTAGTGAGTTTTTGATGTCACCAGGTGATCTGTATTTGGTATTATAGACATTAGATGTAAACTTAACTTAGACGTTAGACGTAAACTTAACTCTAGACATTAGATGTAAATTGTAAACTTAACTCAACTGGGTAACAATCACATTGCATTCTAAACTATTGGGTCATACACGTTGTGGTTAGCGTTTGTGGCTTGAAAGGCTTGAATTTTATCATTAGTTCGTCGATTATATACTTATATATCTATCCATTAATTACACAATTTGATACTATTATTATAAGAATTCGTAGGTAAACTAAAAAAAAATCAGTTGTTCGAATCGAAGCTCTTCATTTCTATTTCGAATCATACCGGGCTCACTAAAATGTAAATAAAATAACTAACAAAATCGAGAGAAAGATGCCATAGGAACTTCGAACTAAAGAGTAAAGGTAGCTAGTACCTAAGGGTCTGGGCTAGCTGGTGTCCCTGCCAAAGCGGCATTTTATTTGAACAAAGACAAAAATAGAAAAGTGAACAAATATGTATAAGCATAACATTTGAATAAATCGATATTGTATCGCAAGCACGGTATAAGTATAACGTTTTATTAACGACACGTCGCTCGCGGGAAATCATAATCTAGAAAAGCTGATGGTACTCGGTCAGGTAGGCGGGAAAAGACCGCGAGGTCGATCGCCTACCCGTTGGTCAGATTTTATAAAGGAGCTCACTGGCTTGTCAATACCTAAAGGTATCAAGACCGCCGAGGATAAAAACAAGTGGAAAAACATGGTGCATTAAGTGACGAATATTCATATTACAAGCTAGACACGACCTTCAGTAAAGAAGATGCCGACTAAGAAGATTTGATGTATGAATGTTAGTTTTAAGATCTATGGGTTACAGTTGCCCGAGATTAATGTTTTCATTCATTCATTCATTCAAAATATTATTTTGTCAGATAAGGAAGTCAATGAACTTGAACTTGGACGGATTGACCGATAGGACTAACATTGAAACAGTCGATATCATCAAGGTCAGAAAAGTGTAGTCGCGGGGCGGTGGGTCGTTCATCTTTTTTACGTACAATAGTCTGTCCTTCGCTTTATGGCATCTCATTAGAACACTGATATTTTCCGTTTTATAGTGTTTGAATAATCGTCCATATTTTTCTATCTATTGATATGATGTAATCTTTCGGTTTCTCTAAGCAGCATTTTTTTTAAACGTTTGTTTTTCGTAGAATGCCGTGACAGAGCGGTAAAGCCAAAATGTGGTCCCCGCGGAAAAGGACCACTGTCACGATATTAAAAAAAAACGGTATTGGCCGTAAAGGAAACATTAATTAGTCCTAGTAAAAAACAAACGCATTTTTTTTAGTTGTACACTGAAACCACAATTATCGAATCCAAAGACGGAAAAACTTCGATTTATAGTAGAAAAAAAAAAGAACGACCATATTTTGTACAGTCGCGCGCGAGCTCTGAGGAATCATAAGGAATGTTGACATAATGAGCTAGACCATTGATACAAAGATCAAAGCATAAGAATTGAAATGCGTAAACTGGCGGAAGAGACCGGGAATCGGACCCGTTACCTCTGGATTACTGGTCCAGCGCCTAAACCCAGATATCCTTCCGAATTTTCCCTTATGCTGTGTGACGATCTTTGCATTGTTTATTTGAAAGGCTTTACACCTTAGCGACCTATACGTATTCACATCTTACCGCACTACTTTACAGTAGTGAACGAGCAAGCGAATGAGGGCGCTGTTAAAAATAATGAGACATTACATGTTCCATAAAGTAATGAGCTAGTTGTGATTTAGTTCGCACCCGCCCGTTCCTCTGCCCCCGATTCCTCGGAGCTCGCGCGCGGCTGTAGATATCAATTTATATTGAATGTTATCACACTTATCACAAAGAACATACGTTTTTAGGGTTCCGTACCCAAAGGGTAAAAACGGGACTATTACTGAGACTTCCTGTCCGTCCGTCACCAGGCTGTATCTCAAGAACGGTGATAGCTAGACAGTTGAAATTTTCACAGATGATGTATTTCTATTGCCGCTATAACAACAAATACTAAAAATAAAATAAATATTTAAGGGGGGCTCCCATACAACAAACTTACAGATAATGGTACAGAACCCTTCGTGCGCGAGTCCCACTCGCACTTGGCCAATATTTTTTAATACAGTATTCTTATGACAGGACGCACCGTCTCGTCATTACATGGTAGACAGTAATAGCGACGTGTAAATTGGTATATATAGGTTACTCATATTATCTATGCCAATTATTTCCAAAAGTTCCTATTACTAAAATGAATCCATTTATCAATGAAATATTAATCAATAGAAGGAAAAAATTACATAATTATTATTATACAAAAAACTAATTGTTATAAGACGAGACAAGTACAGGGTACAAAATGCCGTGTTTTGCTTCCGAGGTATGAAAATGTAGCTCAATGTAGCAAGCTCCATAATGTAAGGATAATTTCTAATTTAAAAGTAGTTGCAATGAACGATCACGTGATAGTCACGTGATCGCCCCCTTCCACTCCGAGCAATGGCGACCGGTCACGTGGCTGGGAATAAGAGATTCGCTAACGGACATTGTCCGTGGTCGGTCGGTTGCTCGCCGTGGAGGCATTGTTGGATTTGTTGGTTATTTAAGGGCTAATTATAAGTTCAAGCCTACTGAATTAAGTACAGGTCAGTATCGCTCTCGTATTGATTGGGTATAATCAATATTAATACTATTTAATGAGGTCTATGCCTACTCACAAGTTGTATTCATTGTGCGAATAAACACCATTTGTTATCAACTGTCGTTGTTTTAATTAAACGTATCGATTCCTTATATATCAGAAGTTGGGATAGGCGAGTATTCTTATAATCACTTGCTTATCCCGCCCGCAAATTTCGAATTATCGGCCTTCACACAATGAATACGACTAACGAGTATAAAGAATAAGTATTAATTTCATCCCTAAACGACGCGAAAGTGCTAAATGTTTTTAATTATTTTGTGGAATTTTTGATTTAACGTTTGAGATAAATTTGCAAAAAAAAAGTAAATACACTTGTTTATATAATTAAACGACTACCTTAAGGGTATGCATAGTTAAGCGTTCAATATATTCGTATACCTTTCACTCCCATTTACTCGGAGCTTAACTAAAAGAAATCCCTTATAAATAATGACGGGTTCGTCTTTGTATACTTTGATTGTTTTTATGTTCTACTTATAATATTGCTGTTATGATAAAGTGTCTACATATATTAATGCATAATATCAAATATCCTCTTAAATTTGTGTTGTGAAATAATTCAAGGGCTACTAATACTATGGCATTTTAATTACCAACTAAAGGGATATAATATAATTATGTACATTCAATTAGAAATACAAACTTTCACTTAAAAATGCAATGGTGAATGTCCGTAAAGTTATAGTGTTCGACCATATTCTTTTGTTGGGTTTTAGATAGTTATCTTAATTATGTTTTGGTGGTTCAGATTGTGTATCTGTGATATTACGAGTTCTAGTATAGGTAACTAAATACCTGAACATTGCTTATGCGAGAACTATTTCTCTTTTATTAATGTTTCTGGGCTTTGTTTCTTGAATGAACACACAAAATATACGTAGCCCTCCAACTGAAAAAAATCATGTAATTTTATGTATAAAATATACTTACTGTTTTGCAAAACAGCCGACATTCATAAGTGCATTGTAATTATGCCTAAATTGAAGAATAAACTACTTTGACTTTGAATGTACCATACCATACTAGGGTCTACTCTATTCTGTTCTTTTACTATAATTAAGTGAATAAAGGATTTTGACCTTACAAACGGTCCGGTAGTTTTGAATTTTTGATATGTTGTCTAGGATGGTTAGTCAGTGTTTGAAATGCAAAATGCACAATTCCCCCCCCTCCGCGCCCGCCGCCATATTGAAAAAACCGGCACTTTCTTCATATTTTTGCTCATATCTTCCTTTAGGAGCATTTTAGCTAGAAGAAAGCTTCGACAATGTTATAGAGAGTTAAATTTACTACATTTTCCATTTTATATTTTGTTTCTAGGACAGATAGTTACGGAGATATGCACATTTAAAAAAACTTAAGAAATTGCAATTTTCAACTCAAAAACAAACTTCTGGATTATATCTTCGTTTAGGAGCATTTTAGCTAGAACAGTGCTTGGGCAATTTTGTAGAGAATTAAATTTACTATAATTTACATTTCAAATTTTGTTTCTAGGACAGATAATTACGGAGATATGTAAAAAATAAAGTTACATTTTCCGAAAATGTATGTAAAAATGGACATGAGTTTTATAAGCAATTATATTTCCTACATGTTTTAATTTGTCCTAGACAAGTCCCTAACTGAATGACAGCGTTCTAAACCAAGAATTTTCAGAAATTTTCGGAAAATTCGACTTTTCCTGTTTTTTAAATGTGCATATCTCCGTAACTAACCGTCCTTGAAACAAAATTTGAAATGTAAATTATAGTAAATTTAATTCTCTACAACATTGCCCAAGCTTTGTTGTAGCTAAAATGCTTCTAAACGAAGATATAATCCAGAAGTTTGTTTTTCAGTAGGAAATTGGGATTTTTTACGTTTTTTTAAATGTAGATATCTCCGTAACTATCTGTCCTAGAAAAACAATATAAAATGGAAAATGTAGTAAATTTAACTCTCTATAACATTGTGGAAGCTTTCTTCTAGCTAAAATGCTCCTAAAGGAAGATATGAGCAAAAATATGAAGAAAGTGCCGGTTTTTTCAATATGGCGGCGGGCGCGGAGGGGGGGGAATTGTGCATTTTGCATTTTAAACACTGACTAACCATCCTAGACAACATATCAAAAATTCAAAACTACCGGACCGTTTGTAAGGTCACACATAGTACTTTAGTCTCTATTCACCGTATTACTAAGACTGTACTTTGAAACGTGAAGATGATAATTTTCGTGAGAATGGAATTAAAATACTACAAAGATACATACATGGTTATGGTTTAAGAATTTATTTCTCCAAAAGAATACAATTCACTTAACTAGAGAAATACATGCACATCGTTTAACTAAATACTTAACTAAGTTCAAAGTGTACGAATCGCAAATAATACAACATAAGGTAACTACTCGTATGAATAAATAAATAAAATATAAACAACAAAGTGGGTGCCTAGATAAAATATTCCAGTTGCTTATCAATGCGCTGACCGCTGCACTCGTAAGTTGTAGGGTTTTATTACGTATCGGCTTGTTATTACTATGCCGCTCAAGGCGACCAACAATGTGATAGCAATCAGACTATTTTGCGAGTTACATACCAACACATTCTCGAGATCGGTCTTAAAATCTCAAGCTCACGACCATCATCGAGGTTTTCTGGAATCCTACCATAATATACGAGTAGGTTCTGAGAACTTACCCCAAAGATATATTAGAAATGATTATGGGTTAATTCGAGAAACTGGAAGTAAGTTTTTGGCACTTGGTGAATAAGAAATTTAACTAGCTTTTCTTCGCGGTTTCGTTCGCGTAGAGGGGATGAGGTGCGCCCGTAGAAACCCTCGGCTCCTATTTGTCCCTCCTTTGAATGAGTACCCTATGATTTGTAACCATAACACTGTGTCTGTTCTGATGTCTGGTTACTGAATTAGTTTTATGATGGTCTATTGCCTTTTAAAGTTGAAGGTATATATATAACTATATGATCATAAACTTTCACGTTTGTAATAATGTACAATACAAGATAATCTGGTAGGACTCCTCGAAATGACGGACTAGTAACTAAGGAGTTTAACAGCTGGACCCTTTCCTGGCTTTGTTCCCTATACGATAAATTTGTTTCATTTTTATGATCGAAGCACCGATGTATGCATGCTGATAAATAAATTATCAGTGTAATCACTGTTTAAGTGCAAGTTTCAGTGATGGAGGCTGAGAAATAAGGAGGGCACTGATACTGAGCCCAGAGAGGAGCGCGAGAGAGGAGATACGATGAATTCGAGATTCATCGACATTCGCCGCGGAAGTCATGCTAAGTGAGGGAGCGGAAGGGAGCCTGAAGGTAGGCAAAGCCGCAAGCACTTACATGATGGAGGCAGTTCATCGACATTCGCCGCGGAAGTCATGCTAAGTGAGGGAGCGGAAGGGAGCCTGAAGGTAGGCAAAGCCGCAAACACTTACATGATGGAGGCAGTTATGATCGCGCAGTATATCGTGAGAGAGTTTCACGCTCGTAGGCCGTCGAAGCACACACCTCGTGATCAGCACAGATTGTATGATGTAGTCGATCGACGGGAAAGACGGTTGCCGAGGTCGCGGAGTTCATCGTATGAACTCCGCGATGTGAATGTGAGCCCAAGACGGTATGAGCGCATGGAGACGGAGAGGCTTTATATTTATAGTAGTAGTTCCGATGATGACAAGCTTCTAAATTCAAATTTTCAAAAGTTGTACTCTCGTTCTCCAAGCGCCGCTCAACTTCTAAACTAGAGTCTGGCTAGTCAAATAATGTTGACAGATATTTCTTTGTGGTATCACCAAATGTTTATTTTAAATAAATGACTCATATTAACAATAACCATACCAAGTGAGGTCCGCAAACTATTATTTAAGCTCGTAAATAATTGCGACAATGTGCGAAGCCAATGTGAAGCGTCGTATAGCGAAGACATTGAATGTTAACAAGTAGAAAACAATTTAGTTGTTGGGCTATTTGTAAATATTTTGATACTTTATTTACTAGTTCTATCTTTTACCTATAACCTTGATTAGGTTCGTAAGTTTATTAATTTCCGTGAAACTCATAAACAGGGCAAGTGTGTAAGGAAACGGACAAACCAAAAGTTCTGTAGAATATAAATAAAATCAAACCATTTGAACGCAAAAACTTACTAAAAACCAATATTTAGAAAAAGAAATTTGTGGAGCCATTTGATATTAGACAAAAAAAAAACATTGTAGCGGAATATTTAGAGGCCGATTTTGACTATAGCGAATAGGTCATGGTTAGTAAAATTAAAAGGTGTAAATATTCATCTTAGTCAAAATGATTGATTGTAGCTTATAGTTAGTTTCTCGTGGTTTTACCTATTCCGGTGTCGATCTTGTCTGTAAGCAAGCAAACAAGAAACGCGAATATACTAAGTTAAACTTGACCCACTTCGCGGTTTCCGATTGAGCTGAAATTTGGCCTAGTAATTATGTAAATCTTTTTGTGACGAATTATTATTACGGTATTATCGAGCTGGGTTTTATTTACATTACATTTCATCTTTCGCCTTGTTTATGGTTAGAAAGTGTAAACATATGTGTTTGTTGCTTACGGTACTGTACCTACATAGTGGTAAAAATTATGTGAGCTGACTATGAGTGCATGACAACATATATTTAACTTATTTATTTGGGTGCCTTACGTTTGAATAGGAAATAAAAATCATTTTTTTTAGTACCAAAACTATATTTCCTACTACACACCGTGTGACTAGCCACAGATTATTTTTAAAGTGTCCGTCGTAACTTTGAGTATTAATTCATTAGCCAGATAATATCATTAAATAATGTTTTTCCTGAATTCAATGTCGGAAGATCACGATTTTGACGTGGCCCACCAAAGTAAAGGAGTGTACTGAAATTTTGGATGGACTGAAAGAGAGACGGCACTTCCCAAACTTACAGAGCTTGCCAAGTCTTGGTATCGGGGTCTCGGCACGGTCCTATATTTCATGGTCAGTGTGGAAGATACAACTTATAGAGTCATTCCCTTGCCGTGACGATTACGCAGAGCTTTTGTTCTGGTCAGAAGAAAAAGATCGATATAGTGATTCCCTTGAGCACTACTAATACGCTGAAATCAATTTATTGAACAGGTGTAGCATAACAGGTTATAAATGGGTGGATTATTTATTCACATTCATATTATTCATATTCGCTTATTGCTGTCATGAGTAGGTGCAGTAGGGTGTTAACATATATTGCAGTTAAACGCCCTGACAGGGCATTGCAATTATCTTATAACTAGAAACTAAAGTACTTATATTAGATTTACATATCAGTTTTAAGTTAGGTAAATAATATCAGTTGTTATAATATCAGTTGTCAAACGGTATAGAAGATCGTGTTGTACGAGTAGGTGCTCAAGCCGCCTACTTTCGCGAACCTGAAGAGGTTCTTAGATATCTAAATTGCAATGAGGACGGGCACAAACGCTTCCAGTGCAAAAATACTCTAATGATTGTACTACGTGTCGTGTGGCAAGCTAGATCACCTTCCAACATTCTGTCCTTTCGCTTGTAATAATGTAAATGGTAAATATATCAGAAAGTATCAGCTACAAAGGGAGTCAAATGTTATCGAGTAAAGTTGTCAAAAAAAATTAAATTCATGTTGGTAGGTACCTACTTTAACATGTTGATAGAGGGTAGTCCTACCCTCTATCTTCTAGCTTTTAAATTTAATTCGTTTTATTGCCAGAAGGAAAAACCATGCAAAAAAAAATGATAGATTACAAACTAGATAGTCTAGAATTTAAATAAAATACCAAAATGAAATTAAAATACAATAATCAAATTCCATAATCAATAAAATCACATAATAACATAAATAAGTATACATAACAAAATCAAAGAAGACTTTTATGCCATGTCGGTAGTCAACGCACCGTCATTAGATAATTCGATTTATTAGATAAATATTTAAGTTTCCTGATACGAGGCGTATTAAGTAGGGCGCCTCGAGTGTGTCAGTTCTAGGCATGAACACACAATCATGTTCTAAAATATCCCATTCGGTTTGAACTCATGTTTTTAGTGTTGCCGAAAATACTCAACTATTATAAGGATTCCACATCAGTTAGTTTCGAGAAAGTAAAATCTAACAAACTGTTCTTGCAACAAATCAAGAAAGATTCAGTGGATATTTCTGTGAACGATTCAGTGGATTAAAACCTTATTAAAATTGGCCCAGCCGTTTGAGCGTGGGGAAGTAACAGACATACACATAAACACGCTCACAAACTTTCTCCTTTATAATATTTATGAGATAATATTGAGGTGATAATAAGCTTAGTAGTGATTTCGACGAATAATAAGCATAGTAGTGATGAGAGTGCTGGCTAACTCTTATGGTCTATGGTGTTAACAATAATTAAATTACTACTGTGTAGCCATTATAATTTCCTTAGCTTTAGGAATTTATTTATATGTATATAGGTTTTCTTGCTGCAATTGAATGCTGATGCTGCTGTATATCTATATTTGAAAATTTAAAATATAATTCACATATTTTAATTAATTTGCAAAATTATTTATAGACACGCCCAACTAGTTAGTTTCATTTGTAAGTGTCCCAATAAAACAAAATAAAAATTGAAATCTTTTGATCATACGATGTTATTAGTAAATGACGATATTTTATCTAAGTATATTTAATTACACTTTACTGTACAGTATAAAATGGTAGGCACAAATGGTGGACTTAATGCCGTGGCGCATTCTTCACCGGTCAACCATGAGACCAAACGGAAATCAGCATTTGGTGCATTGGCATATCTAATATATCTATATCTATGTATGTGTAATTAACTAAGCAATTATTACGACACCTAAAAGAAAAGATAATTAAAAAAATATATAACATAAAATAGAACAAAATACTGTAATGCTTTTTGTAAAATTATAATGATTTACCATAATACAATATTCTCAAAATATTTATATAATTTAATAGCATTGAAAATATTTAGTCTCTTATTCGACTTCCGCCACTATGGCGTCCTGGCCGCTGATTCCAGTCTACCTACATATTATTCGATTTTATTAATGATGAAACGTAATGTTCCCGCGAAATTGCTGGTGACGGTGACACTACTTTCCCTCTCCTCAGAAACTTAATGTCACAAATGATTACCGAACATACATAGGTGTTTACCTGATTTTTTATATGAACATTTCATATCTATCATCTTTCTTGACAAATTTGATACTTAATAGATGCTGGAAGGGTTAACCATAATACATACCTAAATGTTGTCTGGAAGAGATCGCTATTTAAGCGATAAGACCGCCTGTTGTTTACCTCTGCCTGTTATTTGAATGTATCTCATGTTGTGTTGTATATTCCTTGATGTTGGTGTGCAATAAAGAGTATTTGTATTTGTATTTGTACATTTTAAATTAAGACATGAATCTTTGATTTTAGAAATTATAAGGTTAACCTAGGTTTTCGCAATATACTTACAATTTTATTTATTATATTACTATGATGTAGTTATAGAGCGAAGAGACTTGCTCTAGCAGGATGGCCGAGCTGTAAGGATAATTTCTAATTTAAAAGTAGTTGCAATGAACGATCACGTGATAGTCACGTGATCGCCCCCTTCCACTCCGAGCAATGGCGACCGGTCACGTGGCTGGGAATAAGAGATTCGCTAACGGACATTGTCCGTGGTCGGTCGGTTGCTCGCCGTGGAGGCATTGTTGGATTTGTTGGTTATTTAAGGGCTAATTATAAGTTCAAGCCTACTGAATTAAGTACAGGTCAGTATCGCTCTCGTATTGATTGGGTATAATCAATATTAATACTATTTAATGAGGTCTATGCCTACTCACAAGTTGTATTCATTGTGCGAATAAACACCATTTGTTATCAACTGTCGTTGTTTTAATTAAACGTATCGATTCCTTATAATAAGCTTATTCAATCAATATCTCTGATATCCACTATAACTGATTGCCATTATTATCATGTTTTCAACATCTAGAGACTTAAGGCTGATTTAGACGATGCCAATTTTGAGACGCCTAAATTACGGCGCCTCGAAAAGGCACCGTATAAACACTTTCCGCGCCATTTTTTCGCCGCATGCCAGCGCTGGCGCGGAATAGAACACGAGCCTATTTTTTGGCGCCAGTGACCCCCCCTCCGCGTCTCTCGCTGCCACTAATGACTGGTACTGAAAAAAAGCACCGTGTAAACACGACTGGCGGCGAGATTTAGGCGGCTGAACATAGTCATTGTCTAAACGGTCGGAGGTGTGCTGTGCGGTAATCACTGGCGCCGTAATTTAGGCGTCTCAAAATTGGCATCGTCTAAATCAGCCTTTATGTATCAAACATGCAGCTTCTGTACCCGCATAAAATTTTAAAATTGTACTGAAAATCTGTTTTTTATGGGGATGCCGAAGGGCAAACAGACAGAACAAAATTTAAAAGATGAGATATAATGGAATTGTAATGTAAACCAGATAGCTATGTCTAAAAATAAAGGCTATTATTATTATATTATAGAGGGAGGTTAATAATATCGAGAAACAATTATAAGGATTAGATCTAAATTTCTCAGATATTTATGTCATCTCAAAACTTTTTGTCGAAGCCAAGGACAAGACAAGAGTGAATTCCCATCATGTTCACCTTCCCGCTCCCTAAGACTGAAGAATCCTGAAATCAATGATTGTGCTCAATTGTCTATCGGTGCATTACCTTTTAGACACGAATCTGTCCACAACCTTTAAACATTGACGACGCGTTTGGCTCGGTTTGTAGACACCTGCCTACTGAGTCGGCGGTCCCGGGTTCGAATCCCGGCCGGGGCAAATATTTTTTTGCTTAGTTTGGGACTAGGTCGATTTGTGTATGATTGTCCCTTAATATTTATTTTAATATTTATTTATTGTTGTAAAAAATCAACTTTAAAATGTGTCATTTTTTTAATGTGGGTACACCACAATTTTGTATTTAAACCATTGATACAAAGATCAAAGCTTAAAAAAAAATTTAAAACCTTTTTCAATTTTTCTCTAAGCTTTGATCTTTGTATCAATTGTTTAAATGGCTTTTCTGTTTATATAAATTCATGGTTTACATTAAATGTTCAATGTCCCAACTATTAAACCAAATAAAAATAAAATAAGTATAGTAGATGCCCATATCTTGGTAACAGACACATTTTGAGTAACACGGGATTCACTATACTTAGTAAACTGGGACTAAGATAACCTATCTGTTGAATCATATAAAATTAGTAGATTAGTAAACTTTTTGTGATGCCAATAAAATTTGACTAACAGGTTGAACACGCTTTAAGAGGATATACACATATAGGCAGTTATATTTAATTCAATCAAGGTTATCTTAAAAAAAAACTGTCTGGGGCTTTGATAGCAAAAACCAGGGCCTTGAAGCATGGAACTCAAGTTAAATATCTCAATAATCTGCCATTTACACTCAATGAAATGAATGAATGAAAACATTTATTTCAGGCTACTGTGGCCCATAGATACATACCTTAAAACTAACATACATATCAAATACAAAATAATAAAAACATAAGTAACTAAACAAGGTCACATTTTTTAACAGCGACGTGTTACGCATGTTCGAAGTGTCAGGTAGCCGTCCACGGAAACGCCGGAACGTGACACCCTTCGGCCAGTTCTCTTCCTTTGTGAAGGTCGCTAGTTGGTCCGTCGGAACTCTCAGCAGGAAGGAATTAAAACTCACGTCGTGGCGAGACTCAAATTTTACGACCCTCAGGATGACACCGGACTTCACCCTTACATATCCTGCGATATCTTCAGCCTTCGTAGTGTTATGTAGTCGGGACACATAAAGCAGCGTCGTAGGTAGAGCGAGACGCAGCAAATGTTTCGGCGCAGGTGGTGCGGTACCGCACTGATTTTGACAGGCTGGCTTCTTTTTCTTCTTTTTGACCTTCATGAAGCAGTCCTTGTCACATCAGGACCAGGACTCTCTTTGAAATGTAGATGTAGTTGGTATTCATACTAGTTAAGGTACATAATATAAACTGAATAATTTGTGGATCCCAACATGATATAATTTTGTAGTTTGGAAGTTTATGGTCAAGTAAGTTAAGTACACAAAACATCAATATATTTTCATCAACACCAAAATAATTGTATGTAAATTTTTATAATGATTTTAGGGAATCAATTGTGTGCCGATATGAATGATAACTTGTTGAAAAGCGGGAATCATGATGTTTAACACTTTCACGACCAACAACCTGTCAGGTGGGCGTTCATAACTTCTACTCAGCTGCCAGCTGCTGGCTTTCCGGCAGATTGTACTCTGAAAGCGCCCACCTGGCGGGCTTTGTCGGTCTCTGGGGTAGGCTTGTGCCCACCTAGGGAGGTCTATCGGTTTTCGGGGTAATTTTAATTATTTTAGCTGGCTGCGAAAAGTGTTAATACATTTAGGGTGGTAACTCACCTGATGTGCCTTTTTGCTTTAGTCAATGCGTCCTTATGCCCAAGCCAGAAAGTGGTACCTTTTGATTTAAAACTTCACAAACACTACTCTAACCTTTGTCTAAAACTGAACCAACCCATTTAAAGATGTAAGAGCTGATTGCTTTAGGCATGAAACATCACTAGTAAATCGCATTTTTGCAATTATCTTTGATTTAGATTTAGTGCTATGTATTTCTTTCGTTGAGATTCCATAAAGAGTAATTAGTGTACCAGAATGTGTGGTAGTGACAATTATAATAAAAAATAATTGAAAAATAGGAAAATATTCCTGCCTGCAAGCTAATTGATAGATTTTCACTTGAAAAATTAATGTAACTTCAAAATAACCTCACACCAAAGTAAATAAACACTTACACAATGTCAAATAAGAATTTCAACTTTCATTAATTTTTACTACTCTAGCCCTATTTGTGATATGGTCTAGTAATTGTAAGCATAAACAAAAGGAACAAGTTGAAATTACCTTTTCATTTGGTAAGTGCCTAGTTTTGTAGTTACAGGCTGTAAATTAATGAAGAGGAGACCAAATTTCAGAGACTACAGTGATAAACAGTGTTACCTTTGTTTTCGTTATTATGGACTGTCATCTAAATTATTTGCCTAATATGGGAGTTACGAACAAAGCCCATTATATAAAGGTGATACGCGAAATAACTCAGTCATTATTCATCGAATCGAAAGCAAGCAAGGCAATAGTACTGGCACCAGAAATTCGATCCCCCTTTAAATTTACAGTACTGATATATAACAGACACATTGTTTATCGCGAAATCGCTAACAACGACTCTGTTTAACACTTATTTATTGTTTTCCGATGATACTAACTGCTATGACGTTCACAAAAGTTGTTTTCCCAGAGTACTGCAGGCCGACCAGCGTAAGCTCCATCTCCTCTTTCCAGAACAGGCTTTTGAACCAATCAAGGATACGATTAATCAAAGCTAACATTTTGAATTATTATAATCACAATACTTTAGCCTTAAAACGTAAAATTATAACGCCTCTTGTGAAAAACTGCTGTCGACATCGACTGTCACCAGTTGCGTTTAGTTCGCGGTTTTGATAAGTAGTATGACTCAGGTACCAAGTTTTGTCATGTGATAAATTACATTATTAACGAAATCCAGTATATAATGATTGCATGGTTATTTTTAGATATTATATTATTAACATTTTCCGTAATACGATTTTGCTTATATGATGTATTACCGTTTTTTTTGTATTTACAATAATCAAACTAGCGGTATGCTTAATTCGCAACAAAACGTCAAAAGTGTATTAATGTTGCTAGTTTAAAAATTCAAATCTCCCCATCAAGTGTCATAAAAATAAAATCTCTCACTCTCCCTCTTCCTAGCTATAATAATATTAGGTCCTTACATATAAAATTAGCGTTTCATATGGCAGAAATGAAAACGATTATTATTTTTTATGAAACTATTTTTTTTTTGTCAAATTATGTACCATAGCTATCTATGCACTTTTGACATCTCGAAGGTACCTAGTTCATTGATTCCTTTACTAAAATAAAAATAAAATTAAAAATTTAAAAAACCCCCGACATGACAACCAATAAAAAGAAAGAAATAAAATCTACGGAATGTGCCTATACAATGAACAGTAGAAAAAGAATCCAAGCTTCGTTGCGTTCGGGGGACCGCTAAGTACCTAAATGAAATGAAATATATTTTTCAACGCAGAATTGCATGTATGCATTTCTGCAGGCTTCCCACTTTACGATTTTCAGAACATTGCATTTCATTTACTTACTACCTACTTAGCGGTCCCCCGACGCAACGAAGCTTGGATTCTTTTTCTACTGTTCATTGTATAGGCACATTTCGTAGATTTTATTTCTTTCTTTTTATTGGTTGTCATGTCGGGGGTTTTTTTAATTTTTAATTTTATTTTTATTTCATATTTTTTAAACAAACAGAAGTTTCGTCCCGGAATTTTCTTCTTTTGACACTATTTTTGTTTTACACCGTTTAAGGTCCAGGGTTTCCAATCTTTCGTCGAGCTTGATCCTTGATTATGTGTAGGTACAACAGGATCCCAAGCCAGTGGTAATGAATGCCGTCTTCTCTAAGATTGAAGTTAGGATATATTTTGATTTCAATAGCCTTAAGCAAAATTCTGGAAAAAATCGTTAAAGTCAGACAAGTTAATGCTTATAATGGCAAAATGGCAAAGTTATCAGCCAAGACAATCAAAATATATACTTTAAATGCACTGCATGAGTCGCAAGAACCTGCTACTTGTGGCCTAAAACAGAACCAGGTTTCTATTCTACAGGATCCAAATTCGGTACGGGTAGCTTACTTAGCTCCATAAAAAATGCAGTTGGTGCTAGGTAACTTGACTTAGTTTGAGAGACCTAATCATCGATACCCCACACCATGGGATAAACATCCCCACTATTGATACGTGTAGGGAAGGTACACAAAAAATTGTTTTTAAAAATGTATTCAACCAGTCTCTGAGCTAAGCTGTGGACAGACTGACACAAACTACAAAATCCTAAAAAGCTGTTATTCACTTAGGCAAGAGTACTTTTGCTAAAGCTTACGTGTCATTTAGTCGCGTTAAAATCTTGCAGGGTGTTGCTATTTGTGACCTCAATCAAAGGAACCTGTTCAATAGTCCTAATAACAATTCAGCTTTAGCAGAATTCCGAAAGTTAAAAATAGTGACCTAGTACTGTGACAGAAATTATTATGAGTTTTTTTTGTGTAAAAAAGTTTTTTTGAGACTCGGTTTTATTATTGACTGTACTTTCTTACACAAATGTTAATTGCTCATCAAGAACAATCAGACGAGCCCAAACACCATGGGTTTATCTGGTGCTGTTTAGGAGTTCCTACGGCCATCTTCAGCTCCAAGGTACCAAATTATTGTACTGTCAAAAATTTATTAATCTGTTGATTACGCTAATAAAACTTAACATTTAACCAACATTAGAAATCCTTGGCTTAGATCATTTCACAACTAGCTGGACATCATGAGACCTTTTTTATTGAGTGATATAGAAAATGCTAATGATACTTATTTAACCAAAACTGAATCCTTGGCTTCAATATTGGCTGAAATCCATTAACAACTAGCTGGTCATCGTGAGACCTTCATTTATTGAGTGATATAGAAAATGCTAATAATACTTAACATTTAACCAAAATTTGGAATCCTTAGTTTCAATATGGGCTGAGATCCATCAACAACTAGCTGGTCATCATGAGACCTTCATTTAGTAAGTCATATAGAAAATGCTAATAATACTTTACATTTAACCAAAATTTGGAATCCTTGGCTTCAATATTAGCTGAAATCCATTAACAACTAGCTGGTCATCATGAGACCTTCATTTATTGAGTGATATAAATAGAAAATGCTAATAAAACTTATCATTTATCCAAAATTTTGAATTCTTGGCTTCAATATTGGCTGAGATCCATTAACAACTAGCTGGTCATCATAAGACCTTCATTTATTGAGTGATATAAAAAATGCTAAAACAACTTAACATTTAACCAAAATTTGGAATCCTTAGCTTCAATATTGGCTGAGATCCATTAACAACTACCTGGTCATCATGAGACCCTCAATTAGTGAGTCGTATAGAAAATGCTAATAAAACTTAACATTTACCCAATATTTCGAATTATTGACTTCATTATTGGCCGAGATCTCGTCACTTGTTCCAATTAAAGCTGAATATCTTGGAAACTACTGGTCCTATTTCCACCAAACATAGCTAAGAACCATCTCGACGGAAAAGTTTCGATTAAAAAAAACCGCACTTAAATTGGTCCATCCGCTTGGGCGCTACGATGCCACAGACAGATACACAGATACACAGATACACATGTTAAACTTATAACACCCCTCTTTTTTCGTCGGGGGTTAAAAAACAAGCGAGAATCAATAAAATCTTTGAAGGCCGTTTGGACAGCCTAGTGAGAATTGAATTTTTTTCCTTGCATGAAGTTGTCCAAATTCCGAAAAAAATGGTAATCAGTTGAAGCAAGGTCCGGGGAGTATGGTGGGTGTCGAAGACATTCCAGTCGCAGCACCCTTAGTTTTGCGGCCGTCAATCGTGCCGTGCCGTATGTGGTCGAGCGTTGTCCTGAAGCAGCAGTGGGCTAGATCGATTGACCATTCATGCGGTACCCATTTTTCAAGTTTTTTCACTTTTCCAATTTGTTTCAAGTGAATCAAAATGGTTTTATCGCTCACACCGAAGCCTGCCGCTAACTCTGACGTGGTTTGCGATGGATCTGCTTCCACAATTGCTTTTAATTCTTCGTTGTCAACTTGTGTCTCTGGCCGTCCACGGGGCTTGTTCTGTAGGTGAAAATTTCCAGAACGGAAACGTTGGAACCAATGACGTACCGTATTTTCTTTTGCAGTAGCTTCCCCATACGCAAATTTATTTGAAATAAATTTGAATTTGGAATTCCTAGCCAAACGCCACATATTTTGAACCAAAGTTGCCAGTTCGCCAAACGCCAATTTCATATGTAAGGACCTAATATTATCCCACATAGTGGTGGGGTTCCCGGCGGCTCGTCCTAAAGGGCGAGCCGTGTCAGAATCAAGCACTGCAAAGGGCCCCTCGGGCCCGCAACCAAATAGCGAAGAAAAAAAAAATAGTGGTGGGGTCTGCTCTGCTTTCCTTACTTTGCTAATTGCTTCTCCACTTCACCCTGCCCTCGCGATCGTTTTCGGATACTTGACTCATATCCTTTTGCACTACGTTGTGGTGTACCCACATAAAAATTAATGAGAAATTACATCTACATCTTTCATAAATTTATAACCTGTCATTGCTTCAAATCTATATTTTTAATATAAATTAATTACATAGATGCAAATGCGCTTAATTACAGAACAATGCCTCGGATCTCTAGGTAAATTCAAGCATTTGATTCCTACTGATAATTATAATTTATAACAAATAAAATAATTAATATACGCGATATAAACCATTTAAATAGTTTTATTTAAATTAAGTATACTGAAACTTGTTAATTTTGAATACTTCGTCTAAGCGTGATCCAGGCTATAAATACTGACATTTAAGGTTAGGGCATTGACAAGTTTAGACTATTTTTATGTATAGGTAACCTGGACTCGCTAATTTGAAATATCCCTCCCAAAAGAGAGATATTTCTAAAAGAGCCCCTTGCTCTCTTGGTTTCAATAACACAAGACATAGGCACAAACCGCACAAATAACGTACTTTTCGAGTAGGAGTGAAAAATATCTGCTTAAAACCTTTCTATGATTTTAATCAGATATTTTCACTATTATTACTCGACAAGTAAAGCCTGACAGGAATATTATGATGATGCGCCATATTGCGGAATTTCACTGGAACTAATTTCTTACGCTGGCAATGATTTTATGATAGTTTGTCAACACAGACTAATAAGATATTTTGTCAACAATGTCAATGTCATTCGTGGTGGTTTCTTTAAAAGACAAATATTTAAAAATATCCAAATAAAATGACGAAAACCATTCAGACGTGAACGTAATATAATAAATAGTGTACACGTGTTTACTACACGAAAAACAGTCAGGAAAAGAGTGCATTCCATTAAATGATATTACGAGGTTACCATAGGAACTGCCAGGTATTTAAACTAATGTCATTTATATAGTGCGGTTGCGATTGGTTGCAAAATTGTTGCCATATAAATTTTAGAAATAGCGCCCTCTTGACAATCCTCATGTATTTCTGGTCAGGCTTTACGTTACGTTATTTTAGCTTAAAACCCGCTCCAAACCTTCCGATACGATCCGATTTATCGGAAGAAATGCCCTAACAATTGCACTACACATTATCCAATTTCTTCCGATAAATCGGACACTTGCACTACTCATTATCCGATTGCTTCCGATCCGGTTCCAATTTATCGGAAAAAATCGGATAATGTTCTAATACACTACACATTATCCGATTTATTCCGATAAATCGGATCGGATCGGAAGGTCTGGAACGGGTTTTAGCTAAATTGGTCCACTAGGCACTAGGTCCTGTGAAGGTTGTACTTCACTCTCGGTGGTGTTGGCCAGCGACATAAAAATAAAGTCATTTTTATGTATTTGAATCAGCGAGTGACATCCGTCATAAATATAAAATAGATAGTTAGTCTTAAACTGGCCTCCGGGCAATAAACATCTTAGACCTCTCTCTGCTCTTTTAATCAGCCCCATCTGACTGCACCCCCGTAGTCGTACACGTGGTGGAGGCTGCAAAAGTTTATATATAAAATCGCGCGATCCTTGAAAAGTTCCCTCGTTCCCAATTAATCATTGTCCACAGCACAGCGCACGAACCGCAGAACAAGAAGAAGGACCTCACATATTGCAATAACGAGTTGCAAGAAGTAATTGGTATTGTATGTAATTACGGCACTGCCGTAAAGGAGCAGATCGACAAACGGGTGAAGTTGACGTTTTTTGAATCACTCATCATCATTTTTCATTTCGTGCGATTTTAAACTGTTTGTGCGTTTAATTTGTTTGGATTTCATACGAAAATGGAAACGAACACAATTAATGGCTTTTCCGACGTTGGAGATTTTTAATTAATGGCCCAAGTAAAAATACGAATTAAAATAATCACAAATGGCGATTGCACTAGGTCCACTAGGCACTAGCTCTACTCTACTCGCGAAGTTGACCGAGGTTGGGCGAATATCTTAGTGTGGACTGTGGACGTGGCGTGGACTTGTGGAGGACACTTCGCCGCAGAAACCCTTACTTCGGCCAACTTCGCGGTAGATCAGGCCGGGGCTCGGTTTAGTCCTTAAGGTAAGGTTGAAATTGAAATCATATTATATATATAAAAAAAAAACATGTTAGTGACTAGGTGTACGTAAGTTTGTTTTATAATAATCTAAAATAGTTTACGGTCGCAAAGAAAATTGCTTTCTACGAAATGTTTTTTTAGCGAAGTGTAACATTCGATGGAAATAATTCTAGGAGTGCAACTAACTGTCGAAATTCTCATAAAAATAAATCATAAATTATACACCACATCACTCCCTTTGTGTGACGAAAGTTAGCCAACAAAATGTATGGGTAAATTTCGACACACGAAGGAATAGATTAAGTTTTGTTTTAATTAAAGAGCTTAACTATGTACATTTTTTTTGCAATCAACCCTTGAGTCGTCGTTTTAATTATTTTTGTTATTTATTAATTTTTTAGGGTTTAAACCTCAACGGAAAAATTAAAACGGATAGAGGATCACTTCGATGTCTATTTGTCTAATTGTTGATATGGGAATCAAAACTTACAGGGTACTTCCCGTTTGTCTAGATTTTTCTTCAGAAAAAAAAAATCTTATTCTATACCTAATACACGTCAAGGAAAATATTTGTATACCGTAACCAACTAGGATTTCCAACTAGGATTTTTTATTCATGTTGTTATAAAATTTGAACTATTTAATACAATAACCTTTTTAAAACAGGTTGGTACCATAACCACTTAAGCCAACTATCTATCAAATAAATAATCCATTTAAACTGTAATTGTAATTATTGCCTTTAACTTATTACGAAAGAATTCTGTGGCAACATCCGGGTGTGTACGATGTATATTGTATATAATAATTTAAATAATTTTAGTAATAAAACTCACTTTATATCATAATTCATAAATTTACAAATGATATGATTCCTGATTAATATATGTATAAATTTACACGATATAAGTTTTATTTAATCTGATCATGAAATTATGTTATTTATTTTCATAACGATCATTACTTACACACCGAGTCCCATTTAAGCATTAGTAAGTAGTAGTATAACGTAAGAAAAAAAATTTAAACTCGTCCTCTTAATACACTCCAAACTCCACCTCACGTAATATTTGAATAGTCCCTAGATTTGAACATTTCTTTTTTTGTGTTTCTAAAAGTATAAATTTCGAAATTATTATTATGTTTGATTATTTTTATTAAAGTAGTAACGTCTGCTAACGTAAACCAAATGTTTACAATGAAGCGAAAAATTGAACCATTAAATTTTTCAATTTTTCGCTTCATTGTAAACATGATGTTTGATTATATGATTATATCTAAGTAATTTGATAAGCCCCGTGGAAAAAAATCACGTACTAAATAAAAAAAATAGGTACCTATATTATTTACGCATGTCATCATCAGCTATACTTACTTTCATTGTTCTTATAAGAATCTGATTACGATATAAAGTTTTACGTCAAAAAAGAAACCTTATTTTGTACCCACGGCACCCATCTCGTGGTCCTCGTGACCGACGGGCCACGTAAGCCTCGATTGACGTTATTCTGGATTTGTTTGGGCTCGTAAGTAACGTGGTCCTAATAACAATGCAGTATACTACCAGGCGGGGAGAGGAGGCGAGGGAGGCGCGGTCCAAGTCACGTGCAGACGAGCGTGGCCTGCCGCGGGCGCCGCACATTCCGTCGCCCGTGCCATATTTTGACGCCGCCAGTCATGTGACTAAACCGGCCGGCATTCAGATTCAGTCAAGTCAGTCCTGTGCCAACGTTCCAGCAGAACGCTCGCTAGTGTCACCTGTGAACCTCGTTACACGTTTCGTACATGCAGGTCTACGGAAAAACCGTATTATACGACAGCTCTTGGTTAACAAAAATGGATTGCGAGGACCTCACTTAAACAAATCTGTGAAGTGTGTGAAAGATTGAATTAATTATTTACGTGATTGTGCCCGTGTTGACATTGTGATTTCTTCTGTTGTGAAGTAAATATGGAAATAAGGCACTACTGGGAAGATAACGGGCATGCCGTCAAATATGAGAGGTAAGTCGATGCTTAAAGCACAGCTTGTTTATACATATTATATTTTGTATCGAATTATTGTAAATGATTCAATGATGATGGCATTAAATGTACAAATAAAAAAAAGGAAGTATGACAATTTTGATATTAATTACACAGATCTATTTTGCATAACTATAATATAATATAGTTACGCTTACATAATGCACCTATTATTTTAAAATTTCAGGTGCTTTCATTTCAATACGAACGTGTTGATAAAATATTGTCTGAACAGCTAAAAATAATCCGTTTATATACAGATTACATTTAAATCACCTTTTGAAGTAGATGCCAAACCAGTTAGGTGTAGGAGTTTTACCTTCCATCATCAACTCGGTATCTAAATTGTTATAATAAGAATATGAGAACTGAATAACTTTAGAAAACATTGTTAGTGTTTGTAACATTTGAGGGTTACCCTCGGTGTCCCTGGGATCCCCTCATCAGATCCTTGACTGACTATAGGACCACCTCAGCTCAGGAGTATACTTTTTCAAATAAAAAATAATTTTGAAAGTTGATCTACAATTGGCGGGAAATCAGTAGCTATAAACAAAAAAATACATTGAGTCAAACATAAGTACCTCCTCCTTTATTGAAGTCAGTTAAAAGTTGTTGCCGTAGATCTGGCAAAATTTAATTGGGTAAAAAGGTGAAACAGATCCAATTTATATAACCAAGTTGGTAAGGATGAAACCATTCCCACAGAAACATGCTTATTTATTACAAGCATAATTTAAATATTTATCGACAACCCTATTAAAAGCAACTTACGTTAATCATAAAATCAAACCTTCACACTTAACTTGTGGCGCTGTATGATGAAGACACGTGCAAATTAAACACGACACGAGTCTTCGTGCACACGGTCTAAATGAGTATTTTTTTCGCAATTTGTTTTTATTAGTTAAACAGTGCATTATCGTTATCAGTCTGATCTAGAAATAGCTTAAAATGCCATAGGAGCTCAGACACTTCAGTAAAAAAATATATCCACGAACACAGTCTATTGTTCAAATTCATTTCGTATTGCCAAAGTTTACATACTGTTTTAAATTATTAAGTATTCATCGCAGTCATAATAGAGATAATAACTAACACTCATAAACAATACGCGTAGATAATAACACACACTCATACACAATACAGATTATAATGCTTTTCCGTCAAAAAACGATGGAAAACCTTATGAACAATATCTGTACGAGGATATCTGCAATACGTGCATCTGTGCTAACCTTCACCACATACGTCACGAGCCAAGAGTTCATTGCTGTTAATGCAGTACCTTCAGTTCAGTGTGATACTTATGATATTATGAATCATGTGATGTGACACGATTCTCGTCACGTAGTGCCCTGATAAGATAACATAATTGGCATCGAGAAACACAGATTTAGGTGATGAAAGAATCAAACAGCATCTAACCAGAGTTAAAAAAGAACATGGTTTATTTTGTTCTATAGATATATCTTAGAATTAAATGAACAACCATGTAATAGTAAAACTAAAAAGTAAATAATATTAATTAATAACTATACTTCATTTAATATTTACAGATATTACAATGTAATTACGATATTTATAATACAATGTACTTAATTAATACATTTTTATAGATCGTGGATCTGAATAGCAAAAACAAAATGATGAACTGAACAAGATAATAATCCTTGAATGATTTAGCTAAAAAGTCAAGATTATAAAATTCATAAATAATAAATAAATATCGGACAACCTCACACAAATCAATCTAGTCCAACAGTAAGCTCTAGCAGGCTCGTGTTATGGACACTAGACGACCATATAAATAAAAATACGGGCACGCTAAAATTTTTGTAATGATTTAAAAAATATAATGTATTTGCTACATTTAACAGTCATGCAAATCATCGAAGGGTTTAAGGGATAAGAACAACCCCGTCAGATATTACTAAATACACCCCGATTATGTTTAATTCGCATAATCATTTCTTACTCAAATACTAATGTAAATGCCCTATAAAAAGAAGTTCCGGATCATTTATCAATGATAATGTTTATTTTTTTAATAAAATACCACCGAGTGAAAAAAATAGGAATCTCAAATAACGTAGTTTATGGATGGTCCCTTATGTTCTTAGGCAACTTACATTAACACTAAAAAATCTAATTCCTAAGGTAGGTATTAGATTAGCTTTTTAGTTTAGTGGCTTAGGATTTACCTCATGCGATAAAATTTAAAACACCATAGTTTTCTTTAAATCTAAACTGTTATTTTGGGTTATAAAATCGAAAAACTCCAGTGAATTAAATTATAACAAACCCATATTATTAACGGATTACAATTCAATGGAAAACAAGACACCTGTTCTTTACGATTACGAAATAACTGAGAAAAATGCCAGCTTTAGCCTTCACGCAACCGCAACGAGGCGCAATTCATCACTTTCCTGTTTGACAAAACCAGAAAGGGACGGGAGTCGGGTGTCCCGTATATTGTAAGTGCATGCGGTCACGTTTTATATGATACCTATAATTGGGTATCGGAAGTCTGTGGCGAAAGCGGCTCGGGTCGAAATAGTAAGTACTTCGCTGACTTCACAAAGCCACGTCCACATCTGTCTAATTTTAATCACCTGTACCATCCAACACTTTATACGCTACCAAAAAAAAAACTCACAGAAATTGGACTAAATGTGATCATGCGAAGCACAGCAGAAATACCACTGCTCATTTTAAAAGCTTTTATTTAACATGCAATGTATGTATCTAAGTATGTTTGTTCGGGTGAAATCTTGCAACTCAATTTTGAAGCAGATATCGTCAACCGATTGAGCTGAAATTTTGCATACTTACTTAACTTTGATGACAATACAATAATATGGTACCATGGGGCTAATCTGATGATGGAGCCGGAAGGTGTACATAGGAACTCTATAATAGAAAAAGCAATCCTACCGAGTTTGGGCTCATTAGAATCGTCTCAGTGAGCATTTGATGGATATTTAAAGAAAAGTACAGTCGGCTATAAAAGCTTGTCACTAAAATTAATTTTTGACAGAAACTTATTTCCATACAAATCGAAGTTTGGTTCTCAATCTTCTCATGTTTCCTCCTCCAAAAAAGGACGCAACCTCAATTTGTATAACCCCCGATTACGTTAAGTTTGGACCTAAGTCAGAGCTGCCATCCGTCCGGGTTTCCCTGGATTTGTCCTAGTTTGGAGGCCGTCCGGGGGGTTTTCAATAAGTGTCCGGACAAAACCCGGACACTTTATGTGAATGAAAAATAAAACCATTGCTTTTTTATAATATTATTTTCGGACACGTCCGGGGAAAAATGAAATTTACGCCAAATTTCCGGGTTTTTTTGTCTGTCCGGATTCGGCAAATTTAGAGATGGCAGCCTTAGACCTAAGACGACCTACGTTAAGATTTGTATGCGATGCCATAGTTACCAGGTGCAAACTTAATGTTAACTGATAGTATGGGAAAAGGAGCAGTGATAATTATAAAATAATCCTCTTAAGTTATAAAAAATATTCAAGGTCGGGGAACTCCTTCTCCGGACATTAAAATTGTACGACTCGTTAACCACAGAATCATTACCTATTCCAGTACACTGCTGTTCCGTTACTGTAAAAATGTAGATATTACGATAAAAAAAAACTGAAAATACAGGTAAATTGACGAGTATAACCTCAGAACATAGAAATAAGGGTATAACTTATCAATGTTTTAGTGCAGCTGCCTACTGAGCCGGCGGTCCTGGGTTCGAATCCCGCCCGGCCATAGCATATATTTGTGTGATGAAATTGAATATTTGTTCCCGGGTCAAGGATTTTATCTATATATTTTTGATTTTATATATATATGTATTTATTTATTAAGTATATCGTCGTCTACTAACCTACCCATAGTACAAGCTTTGCTTAGTTTGGGACTAGGTCGATTTGTATAAGATTGTACCTTAACATTTATTTATTTAAAAAAGCAATGGTTTCAAATATCACCGTGATTGAATCATATCATTCATATCAGATGACGTAGCCAAATAGGTATGTACTTAGGTAACTTTAGTACGCACCCATTTTCTTTCGCAATGTGACGTGAGCAAATTCACTATCATTAAACATTATATTGGAAATCAGGTATTCCTTTATATAAAAAAAAAATGAAGCTCATGCAGCATTCAAATTTTGATGGTTAAATAAAAGTCGTGAGATTTTCCATACGATTCTCGTGGAATATATTTTTTTCATATGCAGGAGTACAGCAACAATCAATAAAAGCAATTTTTCTGTCACTTTCGTTTATCAGATAATTTTCCGATCGTAAAAATACATCGCTAGGTGTGAACGAGAGTTAACACGAGACTCGGTGTGCGGGGGGCGGCGGCCTTGCACGCGCTGGCTGCCGCACGCCGCGCAAAACGTGACCTGATCGCACTCATACTGGCAACACTCACCCACACAGACACGCGCGTATCTGCTTATCGCGCGTATACGCCACAGAGTATACAATATTTTTTAAGTCTCGTGGTATTTTGATGAGTTTTAGTTTTGGCGATTTTTTATTTTGAATGGACTCGTTTATGATCAATAGTTTTTTTAAATTTCTAGGCCTCTTTACTAGGTCAATGATGTCTCACAACATTTTAAAAGTAACGTGTTTGTTTCTATAAATAGGTAACCGTATTATTCTTAAAATAAAGATTGTAAAATCCGTAGCATACTTAATTGAATCTCTTTGTAACTAGGTATCTACTTTGATTCTGCATTTTTTAACGATGACACAATCTGTATAAATTTTCACTTACAATGATTTAAATACGCGTGTCATTTAAAAGTTAAAATGAATCGAATTGGTTTATTATATTAATAAAACATAATGTTTGTTTGGTCTGCATTCGGACTTTCCTCGTGTAGCTTGCGTAACCTTATTAATCGTACCATGACGGTACGATACTACTGAAAACGTTTCTAATTTAAACCTTATTATACTTTCCGCAAGGACAATTTACCGACAACTGTCGATGACAAACTTCATGTAATCAAAACTACTACTGTTGGGGGGTCACAATTTCTTCTACGTATACCTACACAGTACAGTACTACTTTTCGGTGTTATTTTATTTCGAAATTCACCAACATTTAAAATACCTGTTAATTGGAGGTGAAGGTGACTCATAATCAACTTGGCAACATTTGAAATTCAAATACGTAATACCTGTGACCCCGTTGAGCACTGGGAAAACATATTTTTCCCTTAAATTCGGGTGTATCACAATGACGTGGCAACATCAACTGTCTGTTGCGTTGCGAATGCAAATTCTCTAATCTCTAACTAATCAAATCGTTCGTTATCAGTTCGTAAATGTATTAAGAATAAAATTAATAAGCAAAAGTTTTTCCGTACTAAGTTGCTCATACAAACGTTAATTTCTCATGAAGACCAATCAAATGAGAAGAATCTACTTATTTATGGGAAAGAATTAGTCGCAGTCGGACGGACTTTGACAAAACGTTTCATAAGCTTTTTTGTAGCTTTCCTCCAATTTGTCCTAAAGTGAACTTTGTTACACGAGTAGAAGTAAGACAAACGAATTGCAGGCTCATGTTTACAGGAAAAGCTCGTCATGACCATTCGGACGTCATGGATTTTTTTTGTTCTATATATTTGGCACCTGTTTGAAGCGTGGGAAAAACCTATCAATTATCAGGAAGCTCAGTAAACGTCTGAGGGAGGCAACACGCGCGGGCAGTTTTCTCGTGCAAAGGCTTTCCATTAGCCATACAGCGTGGGAGTGCTGCCTGCGTCATGGGCACCCTACCGAAAGGTCTTAGTTTTATAAAAATATTTTAATCTTAGTTTTATTTTTAGTTTTAATCCCATAAATTTGGTATTTTTATGTTTTATTTTTGACCCATAATAAATGTATATTTTATCAATGACTAAGTAATAAAATCATATGTAAATCAATACTCATTCATTATTAAAATAGTGCTTACGGATAAATATTGCTGGCTCAATATTACGGAGTTATATGTTACACGTCTAACGAATTGAAGTTTAACTATTGATAATCATAAAATTGCAAAGCCATATATGTATGATTACGAAAATCAAAATCATAATCAAAACGTTTATCTACCGGCATTTCACAAGAGGAGACCGCTATTGAGAAGAAAGCCGAAAGAAACTCAACAGTAAGTAATATTTTCGTAAATTATACTTTATATTAATAACTATTACAATTATATTATAACTAAGGTACAGTCGGCATCAGATATATCGCAGCATATAAGGCGTTCATAAACCGCGCGAGCCTAAGGGCCCGAAGGGCACGCAGGGCGAGCCCACCTAGACACTGGCACCCTCGTCACCTTTTCAAGCAAACACACCTGCGAGCTGCGTGCAAATTCGCACCCATCTACCTCGCTTCCCCTTTCTTAAGCAATTTACAACTCGAACTCCCTATCTTCAGCATTTTCCACTGCCAACCCCCTCTCGAGTCACAGAACCCCAGGACAGAACTTTTTCGTTGCCCTTCCCTCTGGAAATTTTACAACTCGAGCACCGTTTTCTAGCATTTTCCAAAGCCAACCCCTTCTCGGATGACAGCAGGACTCGCTCGGGACAGGCTCGCACCCCGCGCAGCGAGGGAAAAAAATTCATATAAACCAATAGTTATTAATGTTATTATTGATAGTTCTTTTATTAGACTCACTTTGGGTCGGACTGCCATCAGTCCGGGTTTCCCGGATTTGTCCTAGTTCGGAGGCCGTCCGGGGGCGTTTCCAAAAAGTGTCTGGCGAAAACCCCTTTTTTGGAAAAAAAATATGTGAATGAAAAATAAAGCGATAGTTTTTTTTAATAATATTATATTCGGCCACGTTCGGGGGAATTATGCGATTTACGCCAAAAGTCCGGGTTTTTTAAAGTCTTTGTCCGGGTTAGGCGAATTTAGAGATTCCAGCCCTAACTTTCACATTCATCGGAGTAAGAAGGTAACTAGGTAAGTATTGATAGTGCTTCCCACGAAATTCTGTTTTGTGGTGCTTGCTTACCCAGCTTACGGTAAATATGATAACTACGAGTATGTAGGCATGTGTCGATTCGTCCGTTGCGAAACGTAGGTATCTTACGTATCACGTTTGCTATATTCGGCCCAGCGTTTGTCAGCAACGTGACCGACGCACGTGGCGGGCCGCGTCTGACGTATTGGAGGTTCGAAAGTTGGATAACTTTGCACCGAGTTGTATGCGGCGGTGAGGACGACAGGTACCTCTGCGTACACATAAATCTCTATACCGTTGAGAGAAACGTCGCGTCGTGGGACTTTGATTAAAAATTAAAACACTGTTACCTCTAGAAGTACCTAATAATAATAATAAGGCATTTATTTCAGATAACCAGATCCATACAAAGTGTTAGGAAACATTTTAACTTAATAGTAGCCTAATGTTAGTAAAATTACGACGTATATCTAAGAAAAATAATAAACTAAATAATGCAAGGATCTAGGTTCGAGGAGCACGGTAAGTGCAATTTTGTATCAAGTACGAGAATCATATGATTATGATAATAGTCCTTAATCAATTTCATCACAACATCATGTGTTAATGACTGATAGCCATATTGTATTGTGATAAGAGGTAGGATTTGCTGTGATGGATCGGAATGTTACACGTGTCTTCTGCACCTGTTTATGTATATTAACTGTGAAACGGCGAAATTAGGAACTACGACTGTCATGCTGAAATTTCATACGATTGTCAGTGTCTCTGCGTTCGAGTGCTCTGCGTGCGAATTTGTAGCGACACCCTTCAGTTCACAAAAAAGTTGGTCGTACCTACTATTAATAACTACAGAAAAATAGTTTTTTTTTTTCAAGGAATGAAGGGGGACTGGGGATGGTTTTATTCCTACTTATAAACTAAAACTCATGAATTTAAAAAAAATATCCATTCCCTATTGTGGTGTGTACCTACAGTCTGTTTTTTTTTTAAACACACATTTGACAGTTCTCGGTTGATGTTTGTAGTGATGTAGCAAAGACAAGTTTGCTAAATCTGACGATTATGAATTGTTAGTCGAATCGATTTTATCGAGGAATTTTTAGGTTTTAAGTTAGTTACACCGCCCACAATTGATCTGCTTTGCCCAATGGTAGTCTGGTAGGGAATGCCCTATGGCATCTCCGCCTTTTGTACAGTCGCCATCAGACATATCGCAGCATATAAGGCGTTCATAAATATATGAACATGTACTGTAACGCCCAGTCAATAAGAGTTGTGTTCACATATTTATGAACGCCTTATAAGCTGCGATATATCTGATGGCGACTGTACGATAAGATCTTTCTTTTCTGCAATAAAGATTAAATAAATAAAACTGTGTTAAATGCCAGAAGAAGTATGTTGTATTTTAAAATCTCAAACAGTTTGGACCTACAGACGTACTTCTTATGATAATCAGCCATGCACGTATTGCACGTGACGCTAAGCCGGTATGACATACTTCTAGATACAAGCTATGTATCGAGACGTCCAACTCAATCTTATATCAATGCTAACAAGTTCGTATTTCCGTTATTTTAAGGTTCTTGTTCTTTTATTGTTATTTGAGACACGTGCATGCTACTCGCGCATGTTATAGTCTGATTTTTATTAAATACACATTTGACACTTCACTCATAAAATGGTGCAATTTTGCTCTAAATTAAGCTCCGAATTTAAAAACAGCGAAATTATTATGGCATTTTTTTTCTGCCATATTGGATTAATAATTAGGTACACTTCTTAAAGGGTTTTAAGAGGCAATAAAGAAATGTAGAAAATTACGCCAATATGTCTTTTTAAAAGATTATTTTAATAAATAATTAAGAACTCGCCAACTTTGCTGTCCCATAATTTCCCATTTAATGGCAAAAACGAACAGTAAGTAGGTAATAACAGAAACGAATGCCAGAGCTAAAAAAACAGTATTGTGATCGTTTTGACATAATTAACCGACTTCCAAAAAAGAAGGAGGCTTTATGTTTCACTATGTATTTTTATGGCCATAATTCAGTGATTTTAAACTTTCACGATTTTCACATATTATAAATAACAAAACGCGACTTGTTCAAAAAGTGTGAGTCCATCCATACTATATACTATACTATATACTATACTACATACTATATATACTATATACTATAATATTATAAATGCGAAAGTGTGTCTGTCTGTCTGTCTGTCTGTCTGTTACCTGTTCACGCTTAAACCGCGGAACCGATTTGGATGAAATTTAGTATATAGATAGTTTCAGTCCCGGGGAAGGACATAGGATACTTTTCATCCCGCATAAATTTAGTGTTCCCGTGGGATGAGCGGGTATCACCGCGGGGCACAGCTAGTATTTAGATATATGTAAATAAAACTTTGTTATAATAGGTAATGCAATTCATTGAAAACTAGTCGCAAGTCCTGTCCTGTCTTACCACATGCCCCTTGTTTTCGTACTTTACGACTCTCCATAATTATTTAAGTTGCCTTATTCCTTTTAAATTTAATTTTTTTTTCATGTTATGTATGACAAATATATTGATAAATTCAACCAACCTTTTAAAGTTTTACCCTGAGCTCTAATAGAAAGTGACATAGGTATTTCATGCTTTCATTGCGTGCAGTCGATAATAAGTTGCAGAAACCAGTTTTCTGCGTGAATTTTGTCAATTTCGCGTAGTTTTTGAAACAAAAACTATCAATGAAAAATTCAAACTGTAATAGGTTTCAATCAAATATATACCAATAAATCTCAATAGCCTTGTTCTAAGTACTTACAAGGAACATGTCTAATCATATGGAAAAATGTCTAAAATTATCAACATGATTGAACGGATAAGGAGGCTAAAAGTAGGAAAGTCATATGGACTGTATGGACAGCTCGAAGTCGTCGACCTCGCTCGTAGCTCCGCGTTTCTGCCGTCAACGCTCACGTGCGGCACGTGCCGTGACGTCACCGCACAGGTGACCTGGCTAGCGGCTGGTGTATTCTCTATTCTCTTTGGCTATAACGAGGGCTGCCATTCGTCCAGGTTTTCCCTGGATTTATCCTAGTAAAAAGTGTCCGGAGGTAAACTCGTACACTTTTTATGTGAATGAAAAATTAAGGAAATTTAGGGTGTACTAAAAGTAACTATACCGCAACAGAATTAAAGTTTCAGAGAAAAACAAGTACAAAAATTTGAATTTTCGAACCCTGCTAATGTTTCTACCAAAGCGGTCATAGCATGTTGGCGAAACTCCCTGTTGATAGATGGCGCAGATCCAGGATTTCGTTCAGTTGTTTTTCTGCCTCGATGAGGCGGCAAAAGGAACAGGACAAACCTATGGTCTGAGGGATAAACCAACAACCCAGACCTTCGCGTTTGTAGGTACCTATCTACAAAGTTAAACGATGGATTTGGAACTCGGCCACATGCGTATTATTTTTAACCTCGATGCAAATATAACACACATTGGATTTATCCTAGTAAAAAGTATCCGGAGGTAAACTCGTACACTTTTTGTGTAAATGAAAAATATGCCAAATGTCCGGGTTTTTTAAGTCTTTGTTCGGTTCGGCGAATTTAGAGATGGCAGCCCTCGTGACGTCAACGCAACACAGGGACCTGGTTGGTGGTTCACCTTTGGCTATAATAAATTCCTTATTTCGAAGCATATTACAAAACTCGTGCTTCAGAATTGGGCTGTTATATCAGTCAGAAATCACATTTAGGATACTGTTGGGACTTTTTCGAACTCGACCCAGTAGTGATGCGATTTTCTTCCGTATGATTGCTGGGAAACCATCTATCCTAGCTTCGCAAAACATTCCAGAGCCCAACAGTAGTCTAAATGTGTTATTCTATGACACATTCAATATAATCTACTCTACAGGCTATAACTACCTAGCCAAGCCTACGCTAATCTTTGCGAGACCGTGCGGCTTAGGATACTCGTTTGTCACATGATAAGAAGTGTTGTAAAAAACTTATAACATTATTATCAATTCCAAGAAATCTTTGTCCAGCGATAAATTGTTTTCAGCTAATGATGAAGATCAATAGACATTGTCAATACCGAACCAGACAGCGCGCCAGTTCCACACCCCCTTACCATATATCTCCATATCTCCATATATTCAAAAGTTATATACATTGGTCAAAATAAATGAAATCTTAAAACGAATTTATATCTAACAAAATAAACATGTACCAACTAAATTACACCATTTACCTTAGGCAGATACATAAATTATGTGTGACTAATGTAATGTTTACGCCACCTTAGGCCGAAAGTGGGATTTTCCGCCCGCTATGCGAAGAGAAAATCTCACTTCCTGGCCAAGACACGACGTAAAACACTAGACAAACCACGGGCGTAATTCGTAAAGTCCCAGATCGCATATTTATGGCCCTCGCTTTCAGTTCGGGCCACAATCACCTGCGATATGCGACATTCACGAATTCACTGCCTAGGTATGGAATGTACTTATTCTTGAGGTGTGCGGAAAGAGATACGCTGTCAAGCGGCAAAAAAACTAAGGTGTACTAAAAGTAATTACCTAATACACCTGCAGAATTTAAGTTTGAGGGAGAAAAACAAGTACAAAAATTAGAATTTTCGAACCCTGCTAATGTTTATAGCATGTTGCATGTTGCCGAAACTCTCTGTTGATGACTGGCGCAGATCCAGGATTTCTCGATGAGGGGCAAAACGAACAGGACAAACCTATGGTCTGAGGGATAAACCAACAACCCAGACCTTCGCGTTTGTAGGTACTATCTACAAAGTTAAACGATGGATTTGGAACTCGGCCACATGCGTATTATTTTTAACCTCGATGCAAATATATTACACGTGTTTGTGTCGTATGTTGTTTTGCCGAGCGCGAAATAGGTATTTCAACATACTTTCGTGCCATTATTATCCTGACTCATTGTACTATTCGAACGGCAGTTATTCGGGGTTGCACCGCAGTTAAATTTTTTAATTTCGTTACCACCGTCTCAGAATACGGACGGATGGTAACTTACCAATTTTGTGTTTTTAGGTACAAATTCAATGTCTGTCTGTTTGTCACTGCGCTATTTTGTTCGTTATTGACTTATTGTTATTGTAGTTATACTTACTTGGACGTTTCGTAAGGATCATGCACAAAGGTGTACGAAAGTTTAGTTTCAATTTTATTGAATAGGTACAAGTTGTACCTATAGACGTTGTAGGTACCGTACGTGCCCGCTCGCCCATTTTTAACCCCTTCGAAAAAGAGGGGTGTTAAAGTTTAAAATGTGTGTTTGTGTGTCTGTTAGTGGCATCGTAGCTCCTAAACGAATGGATCCATCTGAGTGCGTTTTTTTTTATCGAAAGACTTGTCCGTTGAGATGGTTCTTAGCTATGTTTGGTGTAAATAGGAGCAGTAGTTTCCAAGATATTAAGCTTTAAGGCCGTTCCCTGAGCCAGAACCCCGAGCCCCTCCTCAGGCCACCCGTCCCTGTCACATCACAGTCACATTTCAAAAGAGTGACGGAGACAGAGCTTGCGGGTCGTAAGGCGATATCTTTTTTCGTAAGAATTTGTCGATGATTATTTATTTTAAAAATATTGGCTTCAATTATTGAAATTCGGAAGCTGTAAAATTACTATTTTAGTTATGATTGATTTTTCTCCTTTTTTTGTTTCATAGTGTCACGTAGAAAAAAAACAAGTAAAGTTGGAGTAAAAATTCGAATTGGAGGTTACTTTGGGAATTAATTGTATCGAGCGAAGTGTTATGAATCGTGTATCGAATGCTGTGTTATTAAAGATAATATAATCAAGAATGATATATATTTTTCCCTCGTTTACTAATATCAACGTTTCGTAGAAAAATAGGATAATTTTTGGGGTATTTTTGCAAATCTGGCTCAGGGAACGGCCTTAATTGGAACAAATGACAAGATCTCAGCCAATATTGAAGCTAAGAAATCCAAATTTTGTAGTTATGTTCAGTTTTAGTATCATTTCTATCTTACTTATTAAATGAGGGTCTCATGATGACCAGCTACTTTCGTTAGGGGTGTTTTAAATTTTTAAATTGAGGTTATTTGCGATGTACTGTCGTTCATCGTCATTCATGTGCATGTCAGAAAAAACTTGCATTTCGCAAGTCGTGCGTCATACGAGTCCTGTTACATAAAGCTTCTTCGCAGTAAAAGCGTGTCATTTGAACTACTGAGTAGTTTAGGACGTTTTAGTCTTGGGATGTTGTTTATGCGTCAGTGACACTTGGCGGTAGGTTGACCATGATTCGAGTAGTTGAATTGGTAATAAATAAAAATACAGAATAAAGGCCAATAGTTTTATTATGTTATTAAGAGGCCTTATTCCTTTTACAATTTATTTTTTTCATATTATGACAAATATGTATATTGATAATTTCAACCAACTTTTTGAAGGGAATAATACTTTTCCCCGAGTTCTAGGTAGTAAAATAGCTATTTCATGCTTTCAATGCCTGCAGTCGAAGATAAGTTGAAAAAACTAATTTTCCGCGTGAATTTCGTCAATTTCGAGTAGTTTTTGAATCAAAAATTATCAATGAAAAATTCAAACTGTAGGTTTTGAATATATACCAATAAATCCTAATAGCCCTGTTTTAGGTAGTAAACATCAATAATATGTTAAGAAACATGTTTGATCATAGAGAAAAATGTCTAAATCAATTTGCATTTTAAAAGGAATAAGGCGTCTTAAACATCTTTCACAATTTTTCTTTGTTAAGTTATTATCTTTATTTAGCATTTTTTTTTTATAAATTGTAATTTTTCAATTGACTTTTTCGTGCTCAAGTCGACTGTATATTTAGCCATTTAACATGAACTTCATCATTATGTTCAATCCAATTCTTTCTTGTCAGAACGAGATCTAAAAGAAAACGAAAAATTTACTCAAGCCCTTATTCGCTCTTGATATCCCATCTATCAGACAGGTATCCACTGCTGAACAAAGGCCTCTTCCATAGACTCCCTGAGGCTCTCACGAGGTCATCTGTCCACCTGGTCTTGTCGGGGCTGTCCCACACTGCGTTTTCCTATACGTATTCTTTTAAGGCCGGCAACGCACTTGTGACTCCTCTGGTGTTGCAGCTGTCTATGGGCGACGGTAACGGTAGTACAGTCTGCTCGTCTACCACAACTACGCTCGCTACCTTTGTCGCGCGACATTAAATCGCCCGTCACTCTCTACAGCACAGCGAAGAAAGAGATAGGCTATTTTTTTTTTACCAAATCTACAGAACCCCAGGAAATTATTACTCAATCAAACTTGTGCATTGCATGACATGTGAGGTTGATAAGGCCATATCAATAGCTATTTGAAAATCGTGTACCCTTCCACAATATATATTTACGTTATGAAATCAATTGAAAGCAAAGTTAATCATTTCTTGACGGCTAAATCCTTTTTATAAACATACTTACATAAACATATATGCAAGATTATGAATCCGATAAAAATTAAAACTTATAGGTTGGGTACAATTCTTCGAAGACCATTAAAATTATATGTTTGAACTTTTAAATAGACAATTTGACAGTTCACAATAGTGTTGGCTGAAGCAGCTGAAGGGACTTGCCTTTTAAACTGCATATTTTGATAATTTACATATTTTAGGAATACTTGCACGTTTTGATATTATTTTTATTACGTAGCCTTACCTAACTGGATGTGGTGAAGGTGAGCGCTGAGAAAAAAACTAGTTTTTTATAGAAACGCTCACTAATGTGCCACATGAGACGGCATTTTGGGATATCGCAGAAAACGTGCAGAGACACGTGAGTGATACGCTGCCTGCCGACGTTTTTCCCAATAAAATGTCTTGCAATCTTATTGTTTTAAATGGTCTCTATTATCTCCCGACGTCAGTATCTTTCGTCGTATAATGCTGAAGTTGGAGGCTGATAGTTTCATGACATAACCATCGTTAATTTAAATCTGATTTCAAACTTTTTCTATCACCTTTCCGCCAACAACCATCACCCACATGCTTAAAGAAAATCTTCGCCATGTTTACGTTATCTACGAGTAATATGCCAGTCAGCATTAAAAGCTAGATATCGTCGGTTGACAACTAAAACTCACTAAGTAAGAAATGCCTACTTCAAATAAAACTCGTGTCTCAGTATCAATTACTTATCCCTCGTAATAGTTACATTACATAATTAGGTCTTAAAATCTCGTACCTTACTTAGGCCACTCGGCAAGCCTCGTGACCTAAACGCGGTACTCGTATAGGTATACAGAAAAATAAATTCTAATATTTTTTTTGGTTGTACACGACGCGTGACGACGCAAAGCTCTCTCGATCTCTGTAATTTCATTAATTAAAAATATGAAATGTGTCAATTCTGCGTGAAATGAATTAAATGAAATGAACGTGTGGTCAATGGGCAAAGGCCGCACGTGCTGCATCGGGTTTCATTTTTACCCGGCTGCACGGCAGCAAAGATCGGGTTATGTTTTTAATTTCCGAGATTCCGAGCGAGACGCCGCGTCAAATGTACTGATTGACATACACATGACCAACTATTTCTCACATTTATTGGTGAGTTTTTAGTACACAGTGCCCAACGCAAGCTGTTCGTAAAGAAAAAAGTTACCGATTATTTCTCGCGAGAGATACAGATGCCGAGAAACTTCTTGACCCAAAATGGCGGATCTGCGCATGCATATTTGTACGTAAATCGGCTACTGCGCAGTCAAGGTTAGGCTCAAGAAGTTTCTCGGCAACTGTACCTGTTTCTTTTTGTGCAGTTACGTGTAAGAATAACAACTATTTATTCACATTTATTGGTGAGTTTTTTAGTACACAGTGCAGAGCGCCATCTGTTGGTAAAGAAAAAAGTTTTACGTGGACAAAGTTGCGGGCACCTTTTAGTACTTTCATAATTATTTAGTGAAGCACTTGCCACAGGCTCGACTTTTATAAATGTGCAATGAAACTTTGGAGCCTATACCCGGCATAATAACGGTAACAACTTAAAAACCAGATTATCAAAAATTGTGGAGATCCGGTTTAGCACCTCAGCTTTCTTCACACTTGTTATCTTGTTACATATAAATTTATTCGTTGTTTTTTCTTTTACATGCACTCGAAAACAAAACGCGGGAGGCCTTGAATAATCTAACCGGTTTCCGACAGATACCTACAAAGTTGACAATCTATAGCATATATTGAAGGTTAGCGCCACACTTGTCTTTATTTGTCAGACACTACTCTATAACAAACGAATGACGATAGGTGTTTTTAATATTTTCGAGATACGCTTTCATTGCCACCTGTACTTGCTTTCACACTTGATTCCTCATCAACACCAATCAAATGACCCTTTTTTTTTTTTTTTTTTTTTTTTAACGTTGGGGAAATGCGTTTATGCATCCCGTCTAATCGGGGGACTAGAGCGGGTATGACGGACTAACCGAACCGAGACTTCGGACTACCGTCTAAAACCACCAACGAATGCCGGCACCGCCTTTAATTGGAGCGACGCGGGATCGCTTGATGCATTCAACCACGTGCAAATCAAATGACCCTAAACACCATGGCATTATCTTGTGGTGTTTAGGAGTTGCTACGGCCTTCCGTCTGCTTCATGAGAGCTCCACCAAGATACTAAATTATTGTATTGGCACGTGTAGTACTTATACACGCAATATTTTATTTCGATACAAAAATTTGAAGTAGGCTAAAATTGGCTTCAACGATTTGTATAGGTACTTACATTTGTTTGGATAGGTACTTAGGTACTTAAGTTATAAGAAGCTAATAATAAAATAAGTTTGTTATGAGTAAAAACAAAGCCAAAAATATATTTCTTAACAGATGTTTACACATTTTGGATAAGGTAAGACGCGGATAGATAGAGGGCGAAGGTTAGCCTCAAGACACCACAAACAGTGTCACATCAAGTCACATGCCCGCTACACGTGCGGTCGCTCGTAAACTTCAAGTTTTAAAGGTGTGAGTAATACTGCCTGGCACTGCAGTGTAGGCATTTAACATAGAGCATATAAGTTCCCAAATAGAATACCTTCTTGGGGGTTAGAGTGATTCAATAGGTAAGCCCCGCATCTCTGAATTAATAGGGATAAAAAACTTCATGAGCTTCAAGACTGAAAGGCGCCTTGCGGAGATTTCTGCCTTGAAATAAAATTTGGCATCCCCTGAAAATGCCAGTCGGGTTCACGCTTATCTACGGAACCAACAATGTTCCGTATATTTTTTTTATTCACTGTGTAGGTAGAACCCGGTAAGATTAGAGCGATAGGACGAGTGATAGGGAGGAATGGAGGATGAAATATGCTGCGCTAACTCCAAATAAATCGGATAAGGTCAAGGGAATGATTTGTAGATATGAGAGGTTTTATAAAATTTTATTACGGTCTTAGAGAAAGACGTATCTTCAAGAATCTTTGCGAAGGATTTCTGAAGAACTAACAGCTAATACACTACACGTAGTAACTAAAATAGCTGGTTAGCTGAACATCACCTTGATGATTAGATCAGCTGATTTATTATTTCTGCCGCTGATGCTATTGTCTAGGTATGACGGGAACGGGAGCTATTCATAGTTTCAGCGATGACTTGTGACATTACACATCATTGCACGGAATCAGCAAAAACAACATTCGAACTAAACCAATATTTCGTAAAACATACTCAAAGGCTTGACAGACAGACACCACCTATAGCAAGGATGTTTTGTCCTATCCAAAGACAAAAAGGCACAATTCTCGAAGATTTAACACCAATTCTCTTTTTATGTGATTTCCATTGGCTATTTTCGTCTGCTTGCAAAATAAACTAAACTTAGGTATAGTACCTACCTAATATTTAAAAAACACCGACTTAAACGAAGACAAATCCTGCATGTGTTTTTATGCAAAATATCCAAATGTGTTGTTATAGGTTGCATTATAAAACTCGAAAAATTTATCGAAAATCAGTTTTCTTTGGAGAAGGATCATTATTTCAGGAAAAATCCAAGCGTACAGCGCTTTCTATCGGTAAATATTGCTTTGCCCTCCCATCACGTTGAGAAGGTTGGAAGTATTTGACCGATTTTGGTACAGGGGTAGATGCAACACATCCGAAGATGGTTATAGGACACTTTTAATCCGATTAAAAAAATCCGCGGATTAATATCAGGGGGTTCGAGCGTTTTCACCGCCGCATCCGTCACCACTATATTTTAACGAACGTCGAACCCCGTATGATAAAAGGCGCCATTTTATGTTGTCGACGCAGATTTTTAAAGTTCTAATCAAAATTATTTTGATTGCTTCTATAAGTTGGCCAATATTGCTGTTACGGTAATGAGGCGGTTAAAACGCTCAGAATAATCATCGAATAAAATCGAGGAGTTTCGTCGATTCCTCAGGGGTCACATCTTGTATATAAGTACATACATCATCACGCAAATGATACGCGATGCCGATCTATGCCTATCATAGACACGGACTCAGTAATAGGGTTCAGCACAACTGTCACACGCGACTATTTCTCGCGCGAGATAATTTCCTGTCTCTTTCTGTGCAGTTATGTGAGAGAGTGACGGGTAGCGCTATGTCGCGCGACAAGAGTCGCGAAGTATTTTTGTGGTAGACAGGCTGGTGAGAACATTCTGGCACGGCTCCGTAACCACACGTGTTGCATACGTTATGATATATCATATTTTTTCTCCGGTCACGCGTACGACATGTTTTTTAACATAATTTACATAATATAAGCCGCATGACTATCATTTATTCATCCACGTATCGTTGAATACATTGAAAGCCATGTGATATGTAAGCCCTGGATTGATATTCAAGGTAAGTAGACCTGACGCGTCGGAAAAATAAGGAATTGATCCAAATTCTTGTTGCAACAGTATTCGGATATTGCGCAGCAAAAAGAACTAGATACGTTTTCTCGTTTTTAATAACAATAAAAGTCATGCAGTCATGAAATATAATCACTCGGATTCTTCAGTTAAGGAATATGTGAACAAATATGCCTTTAAGAGACTGATAACGTGAACGTGACCTATCGCAACAACGCAACGATTTTATAGCCTCAGTCGGTAACTATAATGACTTTAAAACTCCAACAGAATTTGGATACATTAGCCCGCGTACAGACGAACGAACAAAAACATGGCACAAGCATTGAACGAAATTGTATGACTCGAGAACCGCCCGACCCTTATTACCAGTGATCGGGGATTTCTCTGCCACAACGCGGTATTTCAAACAAATATATTTTTAAATTTCATTATAGTTATCATTATCTCATCAAATCTGAATACAATTATTTTTTCGGCCAAGATAGCCGGATTACATTATAATAACCATGTCCATATAAAATAATATACACGAAATACCGCGTTGTGGCAGAGAAATCCCCGATCACTGCTTATTACCATGAGTTTAAACGATTTGTATGGAAAATAGTAGGTACAGCGCCCCTAGCGATTGCATTGTAGAACTACAATTCTCCATACAAATTGTTTACGCAGCTAGATAATATTAGAATAGAATAGAATAGTCTTTATTTCGTCATCACAGGTAACAATCAGGTAACAATGGTGGTAAAATATGCAGCAATTCCATGACGCGCCTTTTGGCATACGAAATACATTATGATTAACTTAAAACTAATACAATCATATTATAGTAAAAATAATAAAAATAAATATAAATGTTAATGTCAAAATATGGTTACAATTCATTACAGTACAGATTACACTTCTTATTTCTCAATGTCAAGGTCAGCATCATTAAAATAATCATTAATAGAATAATAACACTTATCTACGAGCATTCTTGAAAGCAATTGTTTGAATTTTTTATTGTCAGTATTTTTTAAAATTGTAGGTAATTTATTATACAGTTTTGGGGCCATTACACTAACGTTGCGTGCCATCAATGCGGTATTATTTACAAACTGATAGGACAAGAGACCCATCAGTCGCGTCAGCTATAGGTACTCATCCGCTGTTCCGAGCTCCCGCGAGCGACAGCATCCCACACGGTGCTGAGGTTTATGCTGTGGAAAGTCTACCACCACAACACAGCTACTTACGATACGATAACAGCCGAAGGGCTAATCGAATTAGCAGCAAAAAAATCGTTTACCTACGCATTTGCTAGCGAGTACAGTCACTGTAAACTCATGGTTAGGATACTGATTGTGTTTGATGTTCGTTAGCAGTACGCACGTGCGAACAAAATGTTCGACTGATGTTGTTGTTCGTTCGTCCGTGGACACGCGGCGCTTAAATGTGCCTGAGGTGACTGAGAATTTGCGAATATCTTATGTTTATTTAAGAGATATTAAAAAACTTTAAACTGACATCAAAGTACGTTTCCGATTGAGTAAAATAAAATTACATCAAAGAACGAGAAAGCCTAAATAAATATCTCCCAGGGATAATACAAGTTTCAATATTTATGCTAATTTTATGGTGGTTAAGAAAAAAAAAACAATGAAGTAAATTATTTGACGACGCGGTTGGCGCAGTTTGTAGTGCAGCTGCCTACTGAGCCGGCGGTCCTGGGTTCGAATCCCGGTAGGGACAAATATTTGTGTGATGAACGCGAATATTTGTTTGCGTGTTATCTATAAAACGTATATCGTCGTCTAGTACCCATATAGTACAAGCATTGCGTAGTTTGGGACTAGGCCGATTTGTGTAAGATTGTCCCTTATATAATTATGATTTGATTTATTGATTATGTGTTATTTTTTGTTGCAGTTACAATTCAACGGAAGATTTCCGCGGAGGGGAGCAGATAGGCTTCGCGGCGGCGCCCTCAGAGGACGAGGACTACCAGGCCGGCTATCTGAAGAAGGGGAAGGTCTCGAGGGCAAGTTTATACATGCCCGCTTTTATCTTATACGTGTTTACTAAGTCCCCTGCCTCACCGGGACGCCATTAGCCCGCTATATCCAAACGAATCATAATGGAATGTACCTATTGGAAATTTTGACTCATTTGACGACTACTCTACTATCTGGCTTCGTTGCTATGGGGCATCCCGGTGAGGCAGAGTTCTTAACTTCTTACTAACATAGCGTAGCGTAGGATACTTTTTATAGGCGTATTTCGAGCTCTCGCTTAGCCACCCTGCGTCCCTCGCGACATGGTACCCAAATGCTGGCAGCATTTCCTCGATGTACGGCTAAACTGCCAGCTCATCCGTCCCCGGTACCTAGTCTCTATTAATCTCTTACTTAGTTATTTATGTTGATTTTGAGCGTTGGGACCCTAAGCGGTATGAAATACTACTCGGGGCCGAAACCCTTATATTTGGTGCCCTTTCATTTTCGGCCGCTTTTTATACAGGTGGTTTTATAGACAGCCGACCGTAGGGAGGCCGCATACGAAGCCGGCAAGCCCTTTGCACGGCTAAGGCATGTAGGTATAAATAAAAAAATACACCACTCTAAAAACATAATTCAGCTGTCTAGCCCGTTCATGAACACAGACGCCATGTTTAAAAAAAAAATACTTCCCGGCCTAGGCCTTCAATTTTGTATGAAATTCCTTTACAGTTCTCTCGAACTGTTCCGCCCGAAACGTGACACTTCGAAGCCTGTTTTAACGCACGTTATGATGATATTTCATTGCACGTTTGAGAAAATCTAGATTAACTCTCTATCGTCTATTCCTATTTCGAGCTAGGTAAACGTCAGTCTCGTGGGACGTGTCGCACGTGGCACGTGGCACGAGCCCGGCCACGCCACCCCGTCGCTGGCATTGTAGGTATCCGATAATTATTGTATCGATCTTTCTATCAAATACTATTTCTAAGCTATGCTTTATTCTGACAACGCGGTTAGCGCTGTGGTAAACAGCTGACTACTAAGCCGGCGGTCCTGAGTTCGAATCCCGGTAATGCCCTTACCTTAATATTTGTGTGATGAACTCGAATATTTGTGCCTGGGTCATGGATGTTATTTTTATTTAAGCATATATTTATCTATGAGTCATTTAAAAAAAACATGTACATAGTTAAAGGTAAAAACAAAATTACGATATCGTCTTTTTCTGTTACGAAAGTTACTCATACAAAAGATATGGGTAACTATAACTATCGTCACACAAAGGAATCAATTAAGTTTTGTTTTAATTATATAAAGCCCTTTAACTAATGTACATGTTTTTTGAAAATTACTCATATAAGTAGGTATGTTTATCGTCGTATAGCGTCCATAACACAAGCCTACTCGAGCTTAGGTACTGTGGGACTAGATCGATTTGTGTGAGGTTGTCCGATGTTTATTTATTCATTGACGGGTCATTGTCAGTTCAAAAAACAAAATTTGTCCCTTCGGTGGTCAAAAGTTAAGAGCTTGTATGAATCTAGGTTATGTTGCTATTACATCGGATTATAGAAGAGGGAACGTTCTTTATTCTCACAGGCATTTAATCAGAAAATTAGGCCCTGGAATCCTTAATTTCGCAAATGTCCACCGGAAAGACGCGCACCTAAATCTGACAATAACCCTGACCTGACCGAGAGGGCCAAGCGTTTCGTAAAAAGTGGCAATACTGTTGCGTCGTCCCGTTTTCTTGATTACACTACGCTACAGAATTGCCACTTTTTAATTTATACTCTTTTATGTCATACTGTAGCGAGCCGTTTCAGCTTGGCTCAAAAGCTAAACTTGCTCGGTCAAAAAGCTAGCGAAAACCAAATGTTTACATTGAAGGTAAAATTGATAAATATTAAGAATAGTTGAAAAATTTAATGGTTCGCGCGTCGGTCCGGTGGTCTAATAAGTAAGGCGCCCGTGTTGGTTTGGAAAGCCGTTGGAAACGCGGGTTCGAACCCCACCCGAATGATTAAATTTTTAAAGTTTTCACTCCATGTAAAAATTAATTCTATATTTCCCTTTACCTCTACATCTATATGTATAGAAATAAAAGTTTTGTATGAGATGTGCCCAATATGTATACATTTTTAAAAACATGATTAAATTTCTCATTTTGTGATATTTTTGTCAATTATAAATATTCAGGATATATAACTAATTTATCGGTATGTATAGATAACAGTTATTTTTCTGTACCATCATAGCACAGTGTAAAAAGGGTTACTCCAAAGATCGAAATTCAGTGTTCGTATCGCGCTGTCTCGCTCAATCATACCTACACGTTTTCACGTGAAAGACGAACGGCACGTGGCAAATTTTGAATTTCATACGTCACAGCACCCACTCAGCTACGTAACGTGCAGGTAGGTATAGGTATATTGGTTTGCGGGATATTTATAAACGTCGGAGAATACACAAGGGAACCTGACGTCAAACGCAGGCTGTATAATTAGACGCATACTCCCAACGTGACCAAGAATACAATACAGGGTGGATTTTAAGTCGTGCATCGAAATATTGACGTCATCCGAGAGTAACAGCTTAACCTGCCCCAAAGCCCCAAACACGCTGTAGTATTATTAGACGCAGGTACTGCTCGCAACGTGACCAAGGATACAATACAGGATGGATTTTAAGTTGTGTATCGAAATATTTATAAATGCCGTTGAATACTAAATAAAGGAATAGCTTGACCTACCTCAAACGCGTCTACCGGACAGGCTGTATAATAAGATGTATTTACGCGGCATGCAACGTGACTAAGAATACAATACAACCAATATGGTGAATATATTATCTCGTGTATCGAAATATTGTCTTTAGTTTTGGAAACTTTATTTTGACTTATTTAATTTTAAAACTACATTGCAGACGATTAAAAAATTAAAAGGAGTGCACCATTACCGAGGCCGTCTGAGGCATGGTCCCAAGCACGCTCGCCGCGTTCCCCCCTGTCTTACTTCTTAGTGCGAAAAAGAAGCCCGCTCTGATAACAATGTCACCCGATACTCCGATAAGTTTTTGTGATATCTCTATCTACTTGTTTGGAAACTGATTATGGTTTATGGTCCATCGTCGTCATATCAGTCACAGAAGCCACAGATTCCTTGTTCTGCGATATCAGCGAAAAATTTCTAACAAAAAAGAACCGACTTCAAAAAAAACTGAAAAACCAAAAATAACCCGATCATGTACAGGTTACATTTAAATCACCTTTTGAAGTTAGTGCCAAACCACTCAGTCTTACTATGAAAACAGATGCCGCGCAAGTTTACGTAAGGTTTGCCAAATTTTATTTTTGATTATTTAGCTTTTTAGTGATTCAAATACTTTTTCACAAAAAAATAACCGACTTCAATGAGCCAAATGGAACATACAATAACACTTATATGATTTTCTCATGGGTGTCTTTGTCAGCACTGGACCAAATTTAAATGGGACCACACGAGAAGCACCAGCTTTCAAATAAAAAAAGAATCATCAAAATCGGTTCACCCGCCAGTCGAAAGTACATGAGGTAACAAACATTTAAAAAAATACAGACGAATTGAGAACCCTCCTCCTTTTTTGAAGTCGGTTAAATAACATCCACTGCTGCATGAGAGCTACCTCCAAAGGCACAGATGTCCACGACAAATAGCCGTGCCCTCAAGGTTGACTAGATCCTTGGTCTATGAGTGCCTTACAGTTATGTCGTCCGGTACGTGGTCGCCATTCAAGAATCATACTGTTATACTATCTTTGGTTTCTGGATTCGTTATCTTATCAGGTTCGGAGAAAGCGTTTTTCACTCACATTTTCTTACGATGAACTAATTGCAAATTTTCGTACACTCGCCAAGTGCGCAGCAACTTTGTAGGCGTTGTAGCCATTCTATACTACAAATATATTACGTATACGGTAGAAAAGAGCTATATTTAGATAAAATAAAATTAGAATACTCTGTTTAACCTATTGACCGCCAAGCGGTCTAGCAATTTACCGTGCCACTGACGCCAGAGTAAAAAAAAAAAGATGTGCCCCAAAATCAACAGGGATTGAAAAATACTTGTAGCGGTTAGAATTACAAAGTTTTTGATCATTGAAATTTGGACGGCTGTGGCCGACGTGGCGTCAGGGGCACGATTTTTTGTTGACGGCCACAGCCGACTGTGGCGGTCAAAGGGTTAAAGAGAAGTCTTTCAGTTCACAATTTAGATTTTACCCTGTATTTAGGTATACATTAGATTAGACAAATAGATAGACTTGATTCTTTGTGTACTAGCATACAGTTCAGCACCGAATCCAAGGCTCTCCTTATATAAGAGACATCCTTATACTAGCGACCCGTCCCGGCTTCGCACGGGTGCAATGCTGTTAAATTATGCGTGTATTATACATATAAACCTTCCTCTTGAATCTATTATAAAAAAACCGCATTAAAATCCGATGCGTAGTTTTAAAGATCTAAGCATACATAGGGACAGACAGACAGGATGCGACTTTGTTTTATACTATGTACCTAGTGATAGGGTCCCCCAAAAGCATCCAAACTCCGAGATCCCGTGACAAACCGAAAGACTGCTAACGATACTCGCCAGCGTCAATTTGAGTAAAGCATGCATAAGAGAGTCCCTTTAAGCCGTCAAATCAAAATCAAAACCCTGGCTGGATCTACTGATGTTTCTCTTCAAAGAACATGTTTCCGACCTGCCTCAAGCATCGTACCTAATTGTAATAGCCTCAGCCGCGCTATGGCGTCACGTCGGCCACTGCGCAGTTCTCCGATAATGCGGCCAAGAAACGTGCGGCCACGTGCGCGAATGTATATATAAATACATAATTCTGATGCAATTAGTAAGAGAGAAGTCCGCTGAGCCAACATCGCTGTAGAAATTAGATTGCTAGAAGGTGCTCAATTTTCGCAAAGGATAAACCTATTTTGCCTTAGTGTTATCATCTCTCGATCAGCCGACATCACAGACAGTCAAAATAGCAATAGGATGGAATAGCTATTTTATAAGCTCATGTGTAGAAGGGCTTTTGAATTTTGAATCGGTCCTATATCTAGTGATTATTTTACCGTAGTTTTACGCATGAGGTGATAAAATGTAGAAATTACAACAAAGTTACTCGGATAAGCCGGTTTCGTATCGGTGGTACAACAGTGAAGTCAGTGCAGGCGATTGGATTGTATGAATCCCAAATATCCCAACTAGATCGATAGACCTTGCACAATGGAGTAAATTATGTATGACTAGCTACGCCGCGCGGTGTTACCCACTTGTCCCACGACAACACTACATTTTCCGGGAGTAGCCTATGTGTTAACCAGGGTGTCAGCTACATTCATACCAAAATTTATCAATATCGGCTCCGTCGTTTGAGCGAAGTCGAAGAAGTAACAAACATACACATAAACACACTCAAAAACTTTCGCCATTATAATATTAGTGTGACGTATCGATTTTAAAGTGCAACAGCCTTTAACCTACCCCCTTTCTTCCACAGCAAGACCCGATGTCTCACCGAATCATAGAGAAGCGGCGGCGAGACCGCATGAACAACTGTCTCGCCGACCTCTCCCGCCTCATCCCCCCGGAGTACCTCAAGAAGGGTCGCGGGCGCGTCGAGAAGACAGAAATCATCGAAATGGCCATCCGACACCTCAAATTCCTTCAGGAGCGAGCCAATGGTTTGTACCATGGCTTTGCCTTAGGGCCAGCGACGCGGTAACGTATTTACTTTGTCGTGGAGTTGTTAGCCGCACGGTTGCCAGTTGAGGTAATGTTTTGAGGTAAGGATGTAAGGAGGGTCTCCGAAGGGTTATTCAGGAGGGTTGTTTCAATTGAGGTTCGCACGTGCTTAAAGGGGATCTGTTGCCAGTGCCGACTCACGGATCGAATAGGCAATTAACGTTTCACGACAGTTCCATGTAAACTTTTAATTGCACGAGATGCAGGATTTGATTTAGAAACCTTGAGTTTGACTAGTAGTTTATTCGGTCCGTGGTATCGTTGTATTAAGCATTTTTATTTTTTCAAAATTATGTACTTGCACCAATTTAATTTGTTGGTATTCATAAGAATTCGTAAGAGCATCATTGATCAGGAACTAATGATACTACAACTAAGATAGTCTTAGTAGTAAGTAAATAAACGTCAAAATAACCCTTCTCAATAATTTAGACATACCTGCTGAGTACGGAAATATAAGAAGGATCAGTTTCTGGCAATCACGATATACTTTGAATGTTTTACCGCGGATGACAGCTCCTTGCCCGGTATTTTTGTAGAATAGTGAAATATCCGCGTGTATAGAAATATAATGCGCATCCCAAATATGAAGGTTAACTTCTACGAGACTTAAACGTCAACTAGGTACTCATTCCCCAAATAACACAAAGGCTGTATAAGCCCTTATACAGCGCTAACACAGCTGTAATTAAGTGAATAAGGGCTGTAAGATGCTTTTATGCAGCTTAGAGGAATTGAGACAATGCAGGCAGTTGACCATATTGCTAAATGTTCCTATTGTTCTTGTTTGTGTTTTGACCGGTTACACTTACACAGGTTTTACAGCGATATAGTCGCTGGACACAATAAAAATTGTGATTCAATTGCGACAGTATCGATGAAACGCATTAAAATATCGATGCAAACGCGATACACAAAGAGGATATTCCCGCACCTGCCCTGCCACTTGCCAGTCTAGCACAACTATGCTTCGCAACTCTTGTCGCTGACATAGCGCTACCCATCACCCTCTCACAATACTGCACAGAAAGAGACAGGCAATTATTTCTCGCGAGAAATAGTCGCTTGTGTGACAGTTGTGCTACAGGTGCTGGCACCTCTAGACGGGCAGGTGACGCGATTCACTCGCACGTTCGTGGAACGCGCGTTGTCGTTCGCTACAAATTAAAAGTCATCGTATGTCTGTAACCGGCTTTTCTTTTACGAAGAGAACGAAAGAGAAGACTATTTGACAAACATTAAATCATAATGTCAGGTAGGTGGTATACGAGATATACCTACTTTTCCTCCAATGATTGAGAATATAGCAAGAATTAAAAAGTAATTAAACCACGAGGACAATGTTTAAGCAATAGTTAGTAGGGAATAGTAAATAGACATTTTGTAAACCTAGATAGTTAGTAGACAGAGCTAGCTGTTAATGTAGTAAAAAGGCGAAGCACGCCTTCAGCCGCGATCCAAATACCTAATCAGTCGATGCTAACACCCAACACTGAGAAACACTTAAGTGAAGAAACAGTAGGTGGAACTTCGAATATATTCATTCTAATTTTATAAACCTCGGAATATTGCACACTTTTGTTTGGACCCTTCTAGCGGGTTAACGTTCATGTGTACCGTTCTTTCATCTATTTAACATTAGCCTTTTTAATTTGACAGCCGAGGTCTGACATTCCGGAACCCAGAAGGAATGATATTGAGATATTGTATAGATAGATACAAAGGCTAAATAAGAAAGCCAAGTACACACTGAAGTTCAAGTGGAGATCGAACCCACGACCTTGCTTGACCACATGACCGCTAGCGGTCCTATAGTTCAGTGGTGAGAGCACTGCTCCGGTTAAGCAGAGGTGGATTGCGTAAAATCTTGGCTTCTTATTTATCCTTTCATAAATAAGACATGTGGTACCTATCACCAAAAAAATCGGATCAACATTGATTCTGTTCAAGATTCTGTTATATAGAGTTCTTGAGATTTGTGTTCCTTCTCTTTCGTTTCACACTGAAAACAGAACAGATGTAGTGCAATAATTAGTAAATATTGTGTCAATTGAAATGCCAATGCCAGTCTTTAATAATTTTTAGAATATTAGGATCGCAGAAAAATGGGAAGCAGTCCTCATAACTTTAATAATGAGAGATTAAGGAAGCCTACGGAACGGACTATTGATCGATAGTTTTGATTGCCCAAACTTCTGCTACTTTTGATAAATGATGGAAACTTGATCAATAGGGAAGTTTTAGGGGTTTAATTCTTATTTAAATTCCACCTGTAATACGGTGAATAGAGACTAAAGTACTATGTGTGACCTTACAAACGGTCCGGTAGTTTTGAATTTTTGATATGTTGTCTAGGATGGTTAGTCAGTGCTTAAAATGCAAAATGCACAATTCCCCCCACTCCGCGCCCGCCGCCATATTGAAAAAACCGGCACTTTCTTCATATATTTGCTCATATCTTCCTTTAGGAGCATTTTAGCTAAAAGAAAGCTTCGACAATGTTATAGAGAGTTAAATTTACTACATTTTCCATTTTATTTTATTTTTCTAGGACAGTTAGTTACGGAGATATCCACATTTAAAAAAACGTAAAAAATCGCAATTTCCTACTGAAAAACAAACTTCTGGATTATATCTTCGTTTAGGAGCATTTTAGCTACAACAAAGCTTGGGCAATGTTGTAGAGAATTAATTTACTATAATTTACATTTCAAATTTTGTTTCAAGGACGGTTAGTTACGGAGATATGCACATTTAAAAAACAGGAAAAGTCGAATTTTCCGAAAATTTCTCAAAATTCTTGGTTTAGAACGCTGTCATTCAGTTACGGACTAGTCTAGGACAAATTAAAACATGTAGGAAATATAATTGCTTATAAAACTCATGTCCATTTTTACATACATTTTCGGAAAATGCGACTTTATTATTTACATATCTCCGTAATTATCTGTCCTAGAAACAAAATTTGAAATGTAAATTATAGTAAATTTAATTCTCTACAAAATTGCCCAAGCACTGTTCTAGCTAAAATGCTCCTAAACGAAGATATAATCCAGAAGTTTGTTCTTGAGTTGGAAATTGCAATTTCTTAAGTTTTTTTAAATGTGCATATCTCCGTAACTATCTGTCCTAGAAACAAAATATAAAATGGAAAATATAGTAAATTTAACTCTCTATAACATTGTCGAAGCTTTCATCTAGCTAAAATGCTCCCAAAGGAAGATATGAGCAAAAATATGAAGAGAGGGCCGGTTTTTTCAATATGGCGGCGGGCGCGGAGGGTGGGGAATTGTGCATTTTGCATTTTAAACACTGACTAACCATCCTAGACAACATATCAAAAATTCAAAACTACCGGACCGTTTGTAAGGTCAAAATCCTTTATTCACTTAATTACTGGGGGCATATGATGGTTGCGTTTATCACGTGATAAATAAGTGACAAAGCATCTGTCACTCACACTCTCATTTTGTCAAAGCGGATGCTTTGTCACTTATTTATCGCGTGATAAAAGCAACCATCAGGGCTTTATCACACTTGCGATTTGCGAGCGTATTTTGTATGAAGGCGATCGCGCAGCGTGTTCGCCGCGTCGCTTATTTGTATAGAAAATACGCTCGCAAATCGCAAGTGTGATAAGGCCCTCATAGGCCCGCTGAACTTCATGACCTACTTTTGATGGAAACACCGATAGTAAGTTATTCCGTTGCGTTGGCATCAGCGCATCGGTTCCATGTTGCCCCGGGTTCTGTTCTAGCTGCTGAGCGGGTGGCGAGCGAGGAGTTCCGCGCCGGCTTCCAGGAGGCGCTGGCTGAAGCGGCCAGGTTCCTGGTGGACGTGCAAGGCTACGGGCCAGGGGACGGGCTGTGTGTACAACTCGCTGCGCATCTTCAGAGGCACGCGGAACTTATAGCTAAGGGTTAGTTTAGAAGGCTTCTTTAAAGTTGCTTTCATTTATTATTTAAATTTGATTTTATGTGTTGGGGACATTTTTATACCCTTGCGCTACAACTTCTATGGCTACGGGTAAAATAAGCCTTTGTCTGTGTATTGTTGTATTAAATATCCTGTTCCCGACGATCTTGCAGGGTCTATTTATGAGGCCCGTAGTATGCAACAATGCATCATTCCCGTTTTATGGCGGGCGGGTTAAGAATATTAGTAGATAGGACTAGATGGGCTGGATGGGTCAGAATAATCACCAAAAGAAATGAACACAGGCAGCAGCCGAATGAAAACAGGAGCAGAGGCAGACCGAAAAGAAGATAGCGGCTGACATGGCGGGATGACTTGGATGCACTGGATGCATTGGACAAGTGGCGCATTTCTCAGCAGAGGGACTCAACTATAGGCTAGGAAAAAAAGTAGATAGGACGGCTTCTTGTTGGCTCGCCAGCTTTTATCGCGTGTAAACCTTTTCGACTGAATAGTTTGCCTTTGTCCTAAGTATGCGTAGGTCAGGTACTGCCTTATTTCCCTATCAAAGCGCAGCTTACAATTGGCACAAGTTTTTCCAATGTGCTCGTCCATGCAACCCTTTCAGCAGCTAAATAATCTGTGTTCCCTGTTCCAGGCGAAGCCCCCCGCGATAGAAGCCGCCTGCAGCCCGGCTCCTCGTCGGAGACGGCATCCTCATCCTCATCGTCGCACGGCTACACGATGAAGCCGCGTGAAGGCGTCATCGCGCGCCGCGTCGAGCCTCCGCCGCAGACCTACGACGCTCCGCAGGAGCCTTATCCCATGGAGTGCGATAGAGGTAATGGATCCTAGATAGACTTGTCGCGCGTCAAATGTTGCCTGTCTCTTTTCAATAGCGTGCGAGCAAGGGTGATGCTGAGTCGCACGGTCGCGGCGCAACGAAGTCGAGGCAAGATGTGCTAACCTTGCTTCCTTTGTGATGTTCCGGAATGGTGTAGAGACATGGCACTAACTTTTCTCTACCTCTGCGCTTAGTGAATTTTTGTAGACTATCATGATGCCCGTTTTGATAGAGAACTATTTACGTGTCAACTAATGTGAAATTGAAGACTGATAATATGATAATACTATAATTTGACTGACACTTGGAGATTTAGTCGAGTCGGGTTTCCAAATTTCCTGAATGATGATTTGTTAACACGTATTGTTTTCACAAGCAATTATTACTGGTGTAACATGTCATTTGTGATTTTCATTGGGTTTATCGCAAAGTAAGAATTTCTTCACCTATAAAGTGAAAAGTGGGTATACTTGTACTTATCTGCAAAGCCCGATTTACCTAGCTACCTACCCGCAGCTTAAAACTTCGAGATTTCGATTAGTAGATACATTTCTTATGGGCTTTTTTATATTTTTTATTGTGTTTATATTTAATTTTTCACCCGAAATGACACTTAAGTGGTCCCTCCAAATTTTGACAACGCCATGAATGGACGCAGATTTTGGTCATTCGAGAATCTCGAAACATGACAAATCTTTGTTCAATACTAACGTTCAATCTATACAGCAAGGAAGATATACGCATAATAAAAACTTCATTCGTCAAATAACAAATTTCCGACCATTATATAAAATTTAAGAGAAATTCCACAGAAGGCCTGCTCTCTCAAGCAGTGCGCACGCTTCGGGCCGGACTAACGCTGTCTGGGACCGCTAGGACTGTACGGGATTATACCGGTAAATACCAGATCCCACCGGTTAAGGCCAGTTCCCAAAGGCTATGACCGGATTCCTCGGGCTGAGGCCAGGTTTCCTGAAAGTCCTTTAACATGTCTACGAGAGTACGAGGGTTTAATCTCTTATCCTTGTAAAATTAGCATGATATCTTCTATTTGTTGGTTTAAGTCTTCATCTGTACAATAACCGCATGGTTCCACACTGGTTCCGCATCTCCGTGCGGACGATTTTCTATTGCCAACCGCATTTCGCAGGGCGTGATCAGGATTTGATACGTTGGCTGCCCTAGGCCTACGAAAGATTCCCGCCCCCCTATGTGCTGTAAAGCATGAAAAATTTAAATAAACTATAGAAATTAAATTAAAATGGAAAAAAAAAACCGGCCAAGAGCATGTCGGGCCACGCTCAGTGTGGGGTTCCGTAGTTGCTCATCCTTCACAATAGACTTAAGTTACAGGAAAGATTTCAAGCTCTATAAAAAGGTCGTAAACGCCAAAGTAACCGTAATTACTTATTACCTTTTGGAAGTCAACTTACGTCCTTTTAAGAAAATTATTAACTCAAAAACGACTCAACGGATTTTAATCGAAAGTACTTATAAAGCCTCATTTTCATGAATTTTTTTACCCGTGGTTAAAAAGTTAGAGGGGGGGGGACGCTATTATTTTTATTTTCGGAGCGAATATTTTCAAAACTGCTGACTATCAAAAAATAATGTTGGGTGACCCTTATTATTTTTAAAAGACTTATTCAACGACACCCCACACACTAGTGTTGGAACGAAAAAAAAAATTCACCCCCACTTTAGGTGTTTGAGAGGTACCCGAAAAAAACATTTTTTTTTTAGTTTATATTTTACCGTTTTGTTGGCGTGATACATACACATACTCATGCCAAATTTCAGCTTTCTAGTACTAATGATCACGGAGCAAAGCCCGGACGGACAGACGAACACACGGACATGGCAAAACTATAAGGGTTCCTAGTTGACTACGGAACCCTAAAAACGATAGTCAGTAAATGATTTACTTATCTCAATCAGTATTTCAGATACTGATTCTTACTATTTCTATTTGTGAGTAACAATGCATCGTTATTCACAAATTGTCTTTTGCCTGGCTTTCTTCAAACGACCTTATTTTGCAGCCCCCTAAATTTTGCCGCCCTAGGCCTGGGCCTACTCGGCCTATAGGGAAATCCGCCCCTGGGCGTGATAACCGCTTTATGAGTGTGTATATATTGTTATTGGTAGGGTTAGTGGGCACTTCCTCTGTTATTTTACCGGTATCCTATCTCAACTCCGTAATAACGTTGTAACGTTTCGCCGAATTTTCAAGCAATTTTTTCCTGAAACCCGTAATATTTTCAGGATTTTACAAATATCGTTTAGAACCCGAAAGTTTTGGAATAAATCGCTTTCGGGCAAATGAAAATTTGGTGAAACGTTACAGGTACAGGTGGGAAACAAAAACTCGGACTTACGATAGGTAACTTATTTTACCCACATTTGTTACGGTTAGTGTACCTGTACAGATATTGAAACATCCCATCTCCATTTGCTACAACCTGAGTGTCTTCGGACCTAGTTTTAAGTACTTAGTTGCAATAGCGTAGAGGTCAGTTAAACCTGTGTATATTTACATTCAAATCTTTTGAGAAATAAATGTCTTAAGAGGCCTTATTCCTATATAATAAATATATTGATAATTTCAACTAACTTTTTGATGTGAATAATATTTTTCCCCGATTTCTAGGTAGTAACAGAGCTACTTCATGCTTTCATTGCGTGGAGTCGAAAATAAGTTAAAAACAAACAATTTTCCGCGTGAATCAATTTTGAGTAGATTTTGAAACAAAAATTATCAATGAAGTTTCAAACTATTTCACATATAAACCAATAAATCCCAATAGCCCTGTTCTAGGTAATAACATCATAATATGTTAAAGAAACATGTTTGTTCATAGAGAAAAATGTCTAAAACAATCAGCATTTTTAACCCTTTGACCGCCAAAGACGGCAAATCACGTCATCGGGAATTCGTGCCACTGACGCCAACGACGCCTACTGACGTCAAAAATTTCAATGGTCAAAAACATGTTAATTCAAACCACTATCTGTGTTTTTCAATCCCTGTTGATTTTGGAGCACTTTTTTTTTGGTTTGGCGGTGAATTGCTTTGCCGCTTGGCGCTCTAAAGGTTAAAGGTCTCTTAAACCATAAAACCCGCTCCAGACCTTCCGATCCGATCCGATTTATCGGAAGAAATCGGATAATGTGAAGTGTTTTAGGTCCTAACTATTGCACTACACATTATCCGATTTCCTAACAATTACGCTACACATTATCCGATAAGTAGGATCGGATCGGGTAGGATCGGAAGGTCTGGAACGGGTTTTAACCATAAATGATGATTATATTCCAGTGTCTAACGGAGTGGTCCCAGCCGCCGAGGAGACGCCCGCGGCCGGCGAGCCGATGGCGCTCGACGCGCGCCGCAAGCGGGAGCCCACGCTGAGGACTGTGAGGAAGCCCGACCATAACGAGGACTTCTTGCACTCGTACAAGTTCAAGAACTCCATCGAAAGGAGGTTCTCGAGGTCACAGGATTGCGAGGTACGTTCACGGTTGGAGTTTTGATTGAACACGTTTGGCTGCGGTAACGCAGGCCCGGACTAAGAGCGCCTTAGGCATTTGGGGCCTCCCCTATTTTCATAAGTGATAAGTAAGGAGGACATAAGTATGGTGCAAGTCCTGGTTTTGGGACTGGGGCTTTAGACTAAGTGTAAATACGGTATTGGGTATACGGCTATAGCCGTACTGCACCTCTAGCACAACTGTGACACGCGACTGTTTCTGGCGCGAGAAATATTACTTATCTCTTTCTTCATAGTACTGTGAGAGAGTGACGGGCGATACTATGTCGCGCGACAAGAAACACCAAGCCTAGTTGTGCTAGACAAATGTAGGAGTGGGATTGTGAAACTTGTGTCTTGGCTATCAGAGTACCGCCGCCGAACGTGTTAAGTGTACTTCAGGGAACAAGGAAGGCCTTAAGTATTTACCACTCTACGAGCGAGTGCAGATACATACTAATATACATATATATACCTACTTAAATGTTTAGACATCCATAATACAGGAACAAATATTCGAGTTCATCACACAAATCCTTTGCTGGGATGAAAACCACTGCGCTAACGCGTCGTCAACATCTTCAGGACAAAGTGATGTTGATGAGTGGGTGATCTTGCAGGCAGCGGATATGACGGTGCGCGGGCCGCAGCACAAGGGCTACGGGCACAAGCGGCGGCGCGCGGCCAAGCCGGCGCCCTCCACCACCTCCACCTCCAACTCCGGCTCCACGGAGGAGGCCAGGGACACCTCGCCGCAGGTACACGAGATCTCCCTCCTTTGGGACCCGTTTGAACTGGCTGTGCCATTTGGCGCCCGGATTGAACACGCAGATAGATCGTACCGGGTGCTACTGAGCCTACAGTTTTTTTTTTTTTTGTCTTTCATTGGGAAGCCGGAAGCCTAGTATGGCTGCATCCGTTTGTCTAATAATTGGCAGGGGGCGGGGCTAGCCGGCCGCACCTGCCCGGAGTGGGAGCCTACAGATACTGTTGGCGCCCAGTTTAAACTCGCAGATTTTTTTTATACATACTCAGTTTGAATCGAACTCGCAGAATTCTTTGGCACCTGGTTTGAGCTCGTTGACTTCTGGCGCCCGATTTGAAATTGCAGTAATATTCAGATTTAAACCAGCGATTTGGAACAGTTCAATGAATGTTGCTACGTATGTTACAGGACACGTCGAGCGATTCGCCGCACCACCACTACGAGAAGCCACTCGCACCACCCGCGCAATACGTGCCCGTGTTCGCGCTCAACTCCCTCGGTCAGTATTTCATCACTTCCACTAACTTTTCACTTTCGTATTCAAATTTCGCATAAGACATTTCGAGCCACAGCCGTCGAAACTATATAAAAAAGTGACGTAATCCTAAATTTGTAAATTCTACCATTTCTTGTCACGAACACGCTAACATCATGACGCCAATATTTCAGCAAAAAACGCTTCTTAATTTTATAATATTTGTAATGACGCATTTTATTCCGAATATCTATTGTTTCCATTCATACATTAATTGCGTTCTTCTTTACGTTATAGGCAAATACTACGTTCCACTGAGTGTGGACTACTCGTGCTTATCTCGGCACCTCGGCCCCTACGACGTTTTAGACTCGCGCGCGGCGCAGGTGGCCGCCCCGCTCCATCCCGTGACGATCCACGTGAACTTCCAGCCGTGCCTCAACTACCACGTCAAGCGCGAGCCGAACGAGCGCGAGTGGCGCCCGGTTTGAGCCTGCAGAGACTTTTAGCGCTGAATTTGAACTGGAGGTGACACTTTGGAGCTTGTTTTAAACCTGCAGGGAAATTTTAGCGCCTGATTTAAACCTGAGAGATGGCACCTGGTTCTGATACATAATAAGTTTTTTGGTGGTCAGTAATATCCAAAGAGAAAGTGAAGTGTTATCGCCTGGTTTTGACCCGAGGTGATGTTAAATGGCGCCGAATGCGGATTAGAATCGAGTACCAATTACTTTGAATCAAATATACAGGGGTTTCCCGTTTTCAACAAGCGACATCAATTTGGGCCTCTTTGGCTACAACATAGATTCTAAAGATCTAACGGGCAATTTGCCAAGCGCCAACTTTGATTGGCTATATCAACACGGCGGCCATTATGAAAAATAGCAGTAAATGCCGTCTCAACCAAGGGGCGCCAGACCATTGCAAGTGGAATGTTTCACCGGATGGTACCTAGTTTAAACGGCGTGGCGCCCACTTTTCGGGTACCATCCAAATGGTCCCCGACTTGAAAACCCCTCACAGCGTCAAACGCTACAATAGTGATACCATGTGCCACCAGATTTTATTATATTTTGTGTAAAATTTAATGTGAGGACTTTACCGTGTGTCAACGGTTACGGAGTTAAAACTTTTATAATAGTGTGTATAGAAGTGACTGAATTAGTTCGAAGTGTAAGTGACATTATAGTACCAAATGGTACTTATAGATAAGTTAGATATAATTTAGTGTGCTAAGTAAATCTGGAATTATTGCTCGTTCGTGGGAATACTCTCAAGCTTAAGTCTTGAAGATTGCAAGAAAATGCGCTGAGGCAGTTTATAATTCATAAAAAAATAAAATCTCTCATTTGATTTTTTGCTCTTATTGCATTTGGAATAACACTTTGTAAATAGTTTACCACATAATCCCATGAAAGAACTCAGCTTATACGATAATTTTATAACAATTGGGATAAAAATATTATACGAATCATCTTTCTAGAAAATTTTAATTTAATTTATATCCCGCCTTCTGTTCTGACTTTTGAATATTTTAAAATCATAACCAATGTTTTTTTAGTTTTCTTGAAACATTTACTTATTATCTTTTTCGATGTTTCTGGTGCTGGCAAACCCAGTTACAAGTTATTATATTTAAGTTGTATTATTTTAAGACGTGGTGAAACGGGTTTATTCGTTTAATTTCATATTTTATCAGATATTATTATATTGCCAAGCCTATTATTAATTTACGTGTTCAATTGTAATATATGTATATGTGCTTCATTTATAATTGGTAATACAGATACATAACCTAAGTACCTAAAGCAAAGATGCTGCTGGATATTTGGAATTATACGTAACTATGTAAACCATTTGAAGGGGTAAGGGGAAAGCTGGCCAAGTTTTTTTTAATAATTTTAGTTTTTAGGGTTGGGTCAAGTCCGTCCGTCTGTCTGTCGAGACCCTTAATCTCGGTAACGCGTGGAGGAATCGAGTTGAAATTAAAACTATATACTCAGGTTTACAGTCCCTTGATACTGTGAACTTCTATGTTAACGTAAAAAAAATATACGACCGCTTATGCCGCCAAAAAACGTATAATTCGACACGCTCAAGGGATCAAAATTTATAGGGTATTTTACGTTGACTTAGAAATTTGGCAAGTAATAGCGTCTTATACTATAAGTATAACAAAAACTGAAAATTTACATTTGTAATTAAATTATGAAAGATATAGTCTTCATTTGAAGTACGTAACCAATCATCGAAGTTAAGCAACAGTATAAATTTCTACGTACGGTGGGCGAGTCAGTTGTGTTCTCGCACTTGTCCGTTTTTTAATGGCCACACAATTTCTCAGTTTATCGTCCTTTCGCTGGATCCCGATTTTTTCGCTATTTATATTCTAACCTAAACCATAGACCCATAAAAGAGTTTAACAACATCTATCTTCTGTAAATACTGTAACATTTTGCAAATCGTGACTTAGCCAGTTTTCCCCGTTAGCCCTTCTTCGCCTTTAATTTTAATAATTTCTCATACTTACGCGTTATTATTTATTATCACGAAGAACTCATTCCAATGACTGGTTCAGTTTAACCTTTTCATCTTTATGTAACAGTTATAGTTGCCGGCAAAATTTTTGAACAAAAGGCGGATCTGCGCATGTATATTTGTAGCTACGTGAATTGGCTACTGCGCAGTCAAGGTTATGCTCAAAAAGTTTGCCGGCAGCTGTACAAATACAAGATGCAAGTTATTTCAGATTATTGCAACGGGTTAAAAGTAAAAGGTAAATTGGAATTAGATACTTATAACGCCTGAGAGTTTCAATTAGCAACAGCAACACGCTTTTAGCGAGCTGTTCGTCTTGCGCGAAACGACTTGACAAAATTATGTTTAACATAAGGCAATGTTAAGGCTTAATTTCACCATGCTTTGTCAATAATTAACTTCCCACTACTAACATTTCGTATCTAGTGCGTAATTAGCCGTTATTAAATAACAGAGAATGGTGAAATTGGACATAAATGTTCTAGTTGTTAGTTATGGCTGTGAAAAGAACGGTAGTAGTCAACGAGCGTTATTACACGGCAAATGCTTTGTTGCACACGGGCAGGTAATACAAAGTAGGTATAAAAGTAGGTATTTATGTTCAAGTAAACAACCAGTCGACGGTGGATGCACTGTTTTCAACCTGAATAAGGGTAAAATAATAATAATAATAAAATATGCTGGATATAAGCCAAACAACTTAGTTCAATTGTTTTATAACCGTATCCCGGGGTTTCCGTCGCAAGAATTATTTAACACTAGCTTTTGCCCGCGACTACGTACGCGTGAAACTTGATAAAAGGGATTATTAAAAGCGCCTAAGCAAATGTAAGAACATTTGTGCTTTTGGTCTAATAATCACATTTCCTACAGGGTCACTGCACCCCAACAGAAATGTTCACTCACTTTCCAATCTTTTTAGGTATAATTTCCAGGATGAAAACTATCCTATGTCCTTCCTCGGATCTTAAACTATCTTTATGCCAAATTTCATCAAAATCGATTCAGCGGTTTAAGCGTGAAGAGGTAAGAGACAGACAGACACACTTTCGCATTTATAATATTAGTATGGATATGGACTAGGCCGATAAAGGCATCAAATCATTTATGCGCCGAAAACCACGGGACATCTACAGACGCTAGCAAGTCTAGCAACAAGACATAATGCACATTCAGCAGCAGAACTTGCTACGCAAATATGTAATTAAGAGAGTAGCACAGTACAGAGATTTTTCTGTGCTTTTGTAGGTAGGTATACCAGTCCAGTGCTTTACAATAATCTGTATGAGTAGATATTGTATTTATATTTTTTATTATTTTACCAGATATAACAATGTATTTTTATAACGGTGGGGTAAACAATGTTGATTTTTGCTACCCGACGTGGGGATCGAATGTGTTCTCCATATTTACCTACTCCCTGTTGCAACAAAGTGTTTGTATTCTTTATATTTTAAGAATAGTTTTATAGGTGTAAGAAACGTTGTGCACCCACACGACCGTTTGAAGTTATTAATTTACTTGAATTAAACCAACACACTAATAAAAATATTCAATGCAAATTTTAATATAGTCGTTTATCTAAATCCATCTGTATTGTATAATAAAATCACTATATTTTAACAAGTTTTGTTTTGTGAGCGTAGAATGATTAATTGATAATCTGTATCAGAGAAAAACGACCAATAGACGGCGTTACTATCGTTCCTCATTGCATAAATACATCCATCGAATTGAGAATGACCAATGATCGTAACGCCATATATTAGTAAGTTTTTCTTCATAACCCTTTGAATGCTACAGTCGGCTGTGGCCGACAGTTAAGTCGTGCCACTGACGCCACGTCGTCCACAGCCGTCCAAATTTCAATGATCAAACACTTTTAACAGCAACAAGTATTTTTCAAAGTTGCCGATTTTGGAGCACTTTAATTTTCACCGCATAGTGTTAAAAGGTTAAACAGTATGTTCGCTTATCTCCGACCTCCGTACCTCAGCCCGTTTAGCACACCTACGCTTCGCAATAGCATTGTCCGTCACTCTCTCTCAGTACTGCGAAAAAAGAGATAGGTAATATATATCGCGCGAGAAAGAGACACGTGTCAGTTGTGCTAGCGGCGCAGATGTCGGTCCATAGAATACTTACTGTTCTTACAATTGCAAGAATGCTTTTATCGTGTAGTGTACAACGTTGAAACAAGCTTGTACCATCGCCGCAGTGAATGTTCCATGACTGAGTTGTGTAGAATGGATGCACTAGGAACTTCGTGTCAAATGTATTTTCGATGTTAAGTTTATCAGTCTAATCAGATATATTTTTGTAAATAGTACAGTTAAGAATTATACGTTAATATTTTACGATATGTGTCTTGTTTTAATTGCCTACTTTTAGCAAATAATTTATCCTAACCAAATATAATTGATAAGTTCATTCATGTCCAGCCATACTTGACCCTTTTTTCCCCTGGGCGTTGTCTCTGCTGGTGTAGCTCGCGGTCCTGATGATCATACATTAACACTTTAGACGTGCGGAATCGACCAATCACAGAAGTGCAGCGGAGCCGAGATACAGATTTCAACTAATCGATTGGTCGATTCCGCACGTCTGTGCTTCAGTGGAGACGCACCCCAACACTATAATCCAGCCTGTTAAGGTTTCTCGTCTTTCGGGCCGCGTACAAAGTTGCCGTGCGGGTCGCAGTTGAGTATAGCGCCGGCTAAAGGTCTTCGCACATTATAACAACTCAACGGCGACTCGATTCTATGCCAAATATTGAAATTTAAGTTAAGCCCTATGTGATATTTACTAGGTTTAATTTCGACGATGCACCGACGCGTCGTCCACTACTAATATATTTTTTTGAAATTAAACCTAGTAAGTATGACATAGGGCTTAAATTTCAATATTTGGCATAGAATCGTGTCGCCGTTGAGTTGTTATAATGTGCGAAGACCTTAACACTTCGGTCTTAGCGGCGAGCGGTAGCGATACGGGGTATTGTCTAGCTCATTCGTATGGCCCCCGCGTTCAGATCTCGCTCAAACGCTCGCCATAACTATTAGCAAAACTTTATTCACATCTGTCGCGATACTGTCGAAGATATGTTTCCTTTAACCTCTTGACCGACCAGGTTTTGGCTAAAAACTGTGCCGCCAGACGCCAAGCAATAGAAATAAACCATATGTATGCTGGCGTCTGGGCCATAGCTTTATATCAACGTGCTTTTCGTTAATTGTATTGAGATTGACCTAATGATAGTAACGCCATCTAGCCACGCCACGTTTTTCTTTGACTGCCAGTGTAAATCCGACTCTATGATGAGAGCGCCTGGATGTCTTTTTGAACGCCATAGACGGCTGTGGCCGACATCGAAACATTGCTCCACTGACGCCAACGTCGGCCACAGCCGTCAAGTTTCAAAGATAAAAAACTTTGTAATTCAAACCGTTACAAGTATTATCAAATCCCTGGGCGTATTTTTATTGTGGTGTAGTGTGGCGTCAGGCGCACGGTTGATTGCGTTGGCGTTAAAAAGGTTAAATGAGATCTGTTGTAGAAGTACCTACTTAGGTAAGGAAAAGGAAAGGCAGCAGATTCAAACGAAGATTTTATGTAATTAATTATCATAACATCTTTTATTCTATATTATTATTTTAAATTTTACATGCTTAGTTCAAACATTAAGAAAGAAATAATAATATTTAACATCTGGATAATATACAGCTCTATTTTTATGATCCACTTAGTGAATAAAAAATTATATTAATATATTGCAAAATATTCCATTGTTAATCGCACGTTACAGAATCGAAACGGGGCGGCGCGGGAAAGAATTACAATTAAAGGATTATGGCAAACTAGAGTGCGCATTTCGTTTCACAATAACAAAATATAGCTTTTCACTTACATATTACTCGCTACTATTTACATAAACGCTCTCTACAGATGATAATAATAGCTTCAAGTGATTATCACAAACATTGTATCTAAAACTCTACAGAAACGTGTCAAGAGTATTATGCCACGGCCGTAAGCGCGAACGGCCTTATAATACAACGCCGCATCGCACAATACTGATAGGATCACTTCTCAAGTGACGTTCGACACACAGCAACACTGATTACGCTGAAAGTAACCAGTACTTTAACTTCTATAATGCCTTGTCTAGCACACATATAAGGGTGAAGACGAGCGTAATTTGACGTAATATCGGTCGCGCCATACATCATGTCACGTGATCACGTCACACTAAGTATGGCGCGACAGAAATTACGCTCAGTTGGCTTCATTCACCCTAAGTGAGCTAAATGTTGGCGGACGCACAGCTATTGCTTCCAGTATCTATCAATAAAATCATTTCGTAAGTTAAAATACTAGTTACATAACTCCACTGTGCTTCGACAGTTGACAATAAGCAGTAAATTTGTATTCTAATAAACAACCAGATCGAAATATTTACAAGCTCATTTCATCTAAGGACAATTTACTTATCACTTGCTTATTTAGAACTATTGATCTAAAATTGATTGCATCACAAAAATATATAAAAAAAGCTATAATTCGTTATACAAAACAAAATATAATGCAATAAAATCAAGTGTTAATATTAATCCATAGTTAGGAAGCTGCTAAAATATCATTTGTATAGACGATTCGTAACCTTTAGGCGAATATTGCAACATATCGACTTAGACAATAAAATTATGCATTAAAACAGATTGCATTAAGTAGCCAGTGGGCCACTAGGCCAGTTGTGAAGATAGCGTCTTAAAATATCACCAAGTGAGCAAATAAATAAACATAAAATTGAACACAAGAATTTCCTTTTATGAGTCTACCGCTAGGACCGGAGACTTATCACTATTTTGTCGACCACTTTGATTTGCACCTGTAGCACAACCGCTTCGCGACTCGTCGCGTGACAGACTCATCTCATCACTCTCTCACAGTACAGCGAAGAAAGAGATAGGTAATATTTCACGCGCGAGAAAGAGCCACGTGTCACAGTTGTGCTAGAGGTGTTGTGGCAGGCCTTCGATTACCTTCACTATAATCGAATTGGGTTTAAGAACTTCCAGATTAGGTGTTAGGGCAATGAGTAGTCCTGGGGAGCACAAGGCGCAGAAATAAATGCTTAAAACAATATGCTGATTTTGATTAAATATTTTCGAGAAGTCTGTTCTGATGGGTGAGTATATGCAGTCAGTGTTAATTTACTATAAAAAAACGAATGCAATAAAACAATTCTGATTTGATTGTAATATGTGCGATTGAAAATTACATAGAGAAAATTTCATTCCATAGGTTCTAAACAGAAGATTTTTGCTTTATTTTCCAGTCGCCTCAAAGAGACGTTTACTACGTATAACTTAGAAGGGTATGGTGTAAGATTTAAATACATATTTATATCAATACTTAATCAACTGTATAAAAGTTCTTATTGTATCTTTGAGAACTTACAGATACCGAATTGCCCATAACTAACCGCTTTCAAATACAATGATTTTTTTAAACTTACGTATATTATACGGAGATTGAAAATTCACATTTCATATAAAGTTATAGGCAAGAAAGTTAAATAAAAAAAAAAGTTGAAAACAATCTTTATCAGACTAATCTTGCATCAGAATTTTTCCAAAAAAACAGTTCATGGTCAAATGAAATGAAAACATTCGCCTGAAGTAGTTTTAAAAATAAAAACACACTGAAAGCGCGCCAGCTATAGCCAAGACACCTCTAAATGCTGAATTTGTGAGAAATATAGCACTGGCCTTACTAAAACGAATAAAAAAATAATGTTACTTCCGAAATAGTCTGCTTATCAGGAACGTGGTTACTTCATAGCTACTCTTAACATTCAGAACATGGAATTTTACCGAAAATATCTTATTTATTCGAACACAAAAAGCACACGATTTGTCGAAATTGAGCAACCATAAGGGATGGTATGGAGTCACACACTGGGCATAGTTTATTAATATACATATATAGCTTATGGATATACTAGCAGCGGTCATTTAGAATTTATTTACTAACTGGTTGAGATAAAGATAAGTTTACTCCTCTTTATAACTTTGCTATCTAACGAAATGAAAACTCAGCTTATTATAGTAACTGGACTGGTGAAATTGCAACGGTGATTTTTTAAAGATTAAATACCGGATTGAAAATATAGCCTTAAAACTTTTTATACTTTGAATGCAATTGATTTTTGAACTATGTGAATATTTAAAAACCAATATGAAATGGCAAATTTACCATAAACAGTTGTGTAAATAAATATGGTGATCCTGTCGAGTTTTAAGTTTTAAAAGTCATAACGTAACATTTTAATTTTTTATTAAGCTAGTTTTTAAATTTATGAAACATGTAATGTCTCATTATTTTTAATGTGGGTACACAAAGATCAAACCAAAAAGAAAAATTGAAATGCGTAACCTGGCGGAAGAAACTGGGAATCGAACCCGGTACCACTAGATTATCGGTCCAGCGTGGTAACCTTTCTACCACCCTAACGCCAAATAACCTTACGAATTCGATCCTTTAAATAATGATCAATGGTACAATTTAAGTTAGTTTTTTAAACATTTAATAGCAAGTTTCTAAAATGTCCATTGCTAGCATCCACGGCCACTAGGTGAACTTATCTATATTGCAACCTCATCACTCGATGGTTCGTCTATCTTACTATATTAGGCCACGAGTACATCTAACGCATACTATATTACGAAGAATTCAAAACAAAAGGGGTTTTGCTACGATGAATCAGATCTTTCTGTTCTATTTCGTGTTTTAATCGTGTTTTGCTATATGTGTTATATTCACAGTTTAAAGGTTAATATACTGTAAATGCCTTTTTTTTTATATCATGCCATCCGTAGCTTTTATGTTGCTATAATCATCAGTTACAACAATTTGTTTACTAAACATAAAAAATGTTATAATTGTTGACTATAGAGATGTAAAAAATACGGATATTGTTACAATTTCTGACTCTGAAACTTGCGTAACATTTAAAATAATGGTACTGTTAAATGGTGTGATGTTTGAAGTGTAATGCGGTAGTGTTTAAGGCATGTTAAAACCTAACTTTAACGAACAGAATATTTTGCAAGTGATGCCTGTGCAGAGTAGTCACTGGTTTATACGAGGCGTTTCACAACATTGATTCGTTGTCACCGCCGGTTATTGTATAAGCTTTGTGTTCTCACAGTTAGAGTTAAGGCGAGACGCCAAAAATATTCTGCCGTGCTAAGATAAAAGGCGATCTTTTGCTATGGAGCTCCATACAAAACGCCTTTTAGCTTAGCACGGCAGTATTGTTAAAGCGGTCTTGTAATTGTCATAGAATGTCTGCTCCAAGTTATTTATACAGACAAATAGAACATATGGCTTAAATGCCATATCACCGATTGGACAGAAATTGGCAATTCTTTTACGACTGAAACAGAGGTAATTTTGAATTATCGCCTAACTCTTGCTGTGTAACAAGAAAGCATTAGGAAGACTTGGGCTTGATTCGACGCCGGAATCTTAGTTGATATCAGAAACAAACTTGCAAAATGCCAGAAACACGTTCGTAATGACCCATAGATCATAGCGCTCTTTGTATTCAACTATTCAGCAGACATCAATTTAAAAATGTCACTTGCAGTAAACACTGGGTTAAAATGTCAATGCTGAATACATTGTAAGGCGCATCATTTCATTCCGCGACATTTTGAAGATTGTTTTTTCAATCTATTATGCTTTTGAAATCCAGAAGCGTCAAAATCATGCTTCCCAATTTTATAATACAACATGAATTTTTTACCGACATAACCTACTGGCGAACGAAAAAGCATCAAATTAAACGGCTTAGTTCATTAATATTGTATCTATAGACTTCTATAATTCACAAATCTTACACTGAATTCGATATTTACAGAGCTTTTATTGCAGAGATAAAAACATCATGTTGTATAGACATGGCGACTAATTTTTAGGGATTGATGGCCCTTAACTTGCTTTTAAAAATAGCGCTCGATTCCAAAATACGGCAATATTTCTTCCACTAAAGTGAGTCGGGAAATACGCACCTACCATTTCGAAATTTTCAACACGTCTAGCATAAATGTGACACGCGACTAAAGTCGCGCAATAAATACTACCTGTCACTTTCGTTTCTATACCTTACGAGCAAGAAAAGTGACGCTTAGTCGCGCGAAAAGCAAAGTCGCGGCATGATACGCCATTTTACAATCACGCAGCGCAGCTGTAGTTGGCAAAAATAAAATGGCATTAGTAATGATTTGTATTATAACATCTGTACTAAGCGCCGTCGTGTCTAGCACAACTATGCTTCGCGACTCTTGTCGAGCGACATAACGCTACCCGTCACTATCTCACATTACTGCATAGAAAGAGACGGGTAATTATCTCGCGCGGTAAACAGTCGCGTATGACAGTTATGCTAGAGGTGCAGATAGGTATACTGTACGTGTCTTATACACAGGCAGGCCATAGAATAACGTTCTTTTTTTTACACGCCCTAGAATATTCTGAATACGGTGTATTTTGGAAACGAGCGAGCAAGATGCTAAGGCGCTTTAAGGTCATTAATTGAGCAATTACGTTTGATTCCCCTGGCCACAAATACTGACGAATTTCCTATAGACTTTTTACTAGAACTTTTAGAACAGATGTTCTAATAAATATTGACATAGAGGTTAATTATGAAATGTAACTACACTACACCCTACAATGTAAGCGGGACTCGAACCTGCGACCCTACATTTCCAGAGTAGAGCTCTCCCAACTATACGTCTTTTATCGTTACGTCAATCGCAGCAAAACTTATTCCATAATACTATGCTACTAGATCCTAAACGTTGTAACACAATTCTGCTGAAGTCCATAGGAAATAACCCAATAAGTAGCCAGGGAAATTAACAGTTTGAAACTCTCTAGACCATCGGTACGGCGGCTGTGTCGAGTAATCTATTTACTAGCTATCCTATTAACTGCGGGTTCGCACCTCGTTATCTACAAATGCTTCCACGTGGGAACATTCCAGCATTCTGGTGTCTGAATTCGTTTCAACCACTATTCCGTGGTTGCATTGTTGAGTCAGCAAGGTTGGCGTAAAATTTTTGGTTAAAAAATACCCGAAAATCTTACGGTAAGTTACCATTGGTAAGCTCGCTAGAGCAACAATGTGGCCATTGCAGGTTAGTGGTTGAAACGCCCCCAGAAATGCATGCGAATGCTAAAACGCTGGGCCTTTAATATGGCAACCTTATCGACAAAGGCATTGCTCGTGAAAAGTGTGACGTTATCAGAAAGCCATTGCAGTGCAGGCGATTTAGTTTACTTACAATCGAGCTCTTAAACTTTTGAGCAAAATAGTATATTACATACCACGGGCAGTGAATTCGTGAAAGTCGCATGAGTTTGTGAACCGAAGGTGAGGGCCATAAATATGCGATCTGGGGCTTTACGATTTACCGCCCGTGGTTTGTCTAAAGTTTAACGTCTTGCCTTGGCCTTGGGTGGCGTAAATAATAATTCTGTAGCCCTAGTGAAACGGGGTATAAGTCAGATGTGACCTACGATCAAAGAGCTTAAGTCTCATAATATAATTATGACAAATGGTCAGTTTCTAGTTAGTTTTCGACTTATCCCTCTTCACTAGTGCCACAGAATTAAATATATCGCGACACGCCTCCACGCCGTTAACTATAGAGTCGTGTTCAAATTTAATTTAGTTTAAGAACTCCACTGTAGAATATACCAAGTACCTAAAGTCAATGTCAAAAGCCCGACAAAGCTAGAGAAGACTACAGAAGTTTTGATTTATGGTTTCTGCCGTTCTGCAATGACTAGCGACAACTCGATGAGTGGAGTGGATCTGAGCTAGCTGCCTCCGACTTGTGATGCAGGACCGAAGATGAGGCTCGGGGCTTTTCTTTCGTTATGTAACTACACTCACGACTTTAAGCAATAAAAGCATAGGAGAGCGATGACTATTGTGACTCTATACTCTCTGGTAATACTCAGTTGCACAAATGTTCAATAGCGCTAATGTAAAGGAGCCGACCGCTCGACTTACGGCGGCAAGAACTCTAATGAATGTCAGCAACTTGGTACTTTGAAGGTCTTAGTTATCAATATCAATGATGTGCGATGGCTCAATAAAGCTTTTATAAGCGAATTTTTGTATTGCAATTGAAGTGTTGAAGTGACATATCGATAGTCACGCCCGAGCCATCATTTTCGCATTAACAACGCTCACTTAAATTATAACACAGATTTAACCTCTAACAATGGCTAACACGAAATGGGTACCGAACTCTAACTGTTACACCTGACCTACCAGCGGAACCCCGCCCTAAGCGAGGCCCGCGTAGCCCTATACACGCTAAAAAGTAAAACAAATAATAAAAACAACTATAATTTACTTAAACATTATGCGTACAAAAGTCCTAGCAATCATTCTCTAGACGGTCCGTCTATATCGACGTTAAATAAATATATCCGATGACATACATAAACATTATACATACATAAAAAAAATATACCATTATACATATGTACCGACTACATCCTATCTTAATTCATCTCCTATGTACAATATTTACAAAGGGAAATAAAAACAATTTGTACTTGCAGAAAAACCGTGAAACATAAACACAGAAGTGAAACGGAAATATACAGTTTGGCGCTCGGGCGCCCACGCGTATAAAATTTATGTTACTTAATTTACAGCGGCGGCCGGCGCCGCCTGAGATTTACAAAAATATGTCTTACTTATGCCTATCTGTCGCACCGCTTCGCAGCATCTGGAACAAGCACACGAATCTATTAATTAATCAGAAAAATTGATCATACAAATACAAAAAATACAAAATCATTTATTAACAAAAAAACAGCCTTATACATTTTAAGATTATCTATCAGTGACCAAACTAGGCTGAGCCTGTATCTTGGCCATCTGCGAGTGCGGTTAACAAAGAAGAATTATAAATTAAAGAAATTATAAATTACATAAGTTTGAGGACGTTAGATATTGAATACAAGTTTAAAATTCACGGCTTTTACTTATTCTACAATATTATTATATTAAAAAGTACAATACGATGCAATCTAATATAAAATCATAAGTAACATATTTCAAACAGAAAGTGGTGTGTAAAGTTACAAGCTTCAGAGGACTATAATCTTGAGCCGCAGCAAGCATCTCCTGTTCTTGATCAGGTTAAAAACACTTGGAAGTCAGAGGAAACATATGACAATAGCAAATAATTTTGTTTGTATAATTTGCGCTAGAGGACAGTTACTGCTATGGAGAATCGCAGGAAGGTTTTTCCGTTGTCATGTGTTAAATACTCTTGTCAGCGCTTTGAAGAAATATGGAACATTAGGTGTGCTGCGCGGTGTTACCCGCTCATCCCACGGGAACACCTCATTTTTTCGGGATAAAAAGTAGCCTTTGTGTAACACTAGCTGCGCTGCGCGGTGTTACGCGCTCATCCCACGGAAACACTTAATTTTTTCGGGATAAAAAGTAGCCTATGTTTTAATTCAGGGTGTAAACTTCATACCAAAATTTATCAAAATTGGTCCAGCCGGTATAGTGTGATTAACACAGGTTTGGTTGATCACGACTTCGCGCGACCAGTAGACCGGCGAGCGGCGGCCATAGGAGTGAGCGAGACACCGCGCTCGGACATTCCGCTCCCACTTATTAATGGGCGGTGTTCACGACATAAGCCTAATATATGGCATCTGATGATCGGAAGGTTTCCTTTGGAAGGATGAACCTTCTGAACCCTAACAACATTTTAAGGAGAGCCGTCTTGAATGTTAGTGCAGGAAGGAGTTATGACGTCATGTTTTTTTTTGGGATTTTGACATTTTGTGTTCGGAACCTTCTGATCATCAAATTCCGTATATTTGAGCGGACACTGGCTACTAAATGGATGGCGCTCGCCGTTCTTCGAACCTTATTCCACTAAAAACAGGGCAAGTCACAGAAAGGTTCTGGCGCTGTCATCGGATAAATACTCTACTCCTAGCTTGGAGAATAGTGGAACAAAACAAATTTTTTTGCGTGTAGCTGGGCGGTTGTTTGTGAGGAGTGTTTGAAGTTCTGTGAGGCGATGGATGTTCGAGAATCTTCTGTTTTTTAAATAAATTGTTTACGGTTTTACCAATGTTAATTTTGTTTGTTACGTTATGTGTTTAAGTTATTTTATGTTTACATTTTTATTTTTCTTTGTCTGTTATTTTTGATGCTCACAGTGCCTTAGTGTAAACTGTAATACGGTGTTTGTGTTTGAATAAACTAGGTCGATGCAGAGTCAGCCACCGGCTAAGCTTGCACCATAAATTGGAGTTTTTTTTTTCGAAATTTTCTCTTCGTCACGACTAGCGAAATTTAATTTTTGCATTTTAAAACAAAAATTTCTAAAATCGGTTGAGAACTCGCTGAGATCTGCGCATTGTTACAAAGTCCATTCGAGTCGATCCATGGGAGCTTCGCTCGCTTCGCCCGCTCCGCTCCAATAAATAAAAAAAAAAAAAAAAAAATTAGACGTGTACCTGCGCTAGAGGGCGTGGAGTCTGCGGCCGCGGCGGCGCGCTCGTCGTCCGGCAGCGCGAGCCCGAACTCGCGCCGGAGCCGCGAGCTGAGGTTCTCGCGCTGCCGCTCCGACGCCGTCGGCTGCGCATCGAACACTCCTGCAACCATCGCAACGTTACAATCGAGTTATTGTCGACAAATAAGTATACCTAGGACACAGACAACCCCCACAAGACGGAGCATGCAAGGCGACCCGCGCGCACCAACGATATGGCACGGCAGAACATTAAAGTATCAACACGGCGGCCATAGTTGCGTCCTTGTTTATGATCCATGCGTACGTCAACGAAAAAAGAAATTAAATAAATAACATGGTAAATTGTAGTGTTAAGTGGTGTAGAGAGACCTCATAAACATGGACGCAACTAAACGGTGGCCGCCGTGTTGATGCTTTAATGTTCTGCCGTACCATATCGTTGGTGCGCGCGGGTCGCCTACGGGTCGCCTTACATGCTCCGTCTAGTGGGGGTGGTCTGTGACCTAGGATAACCCGGGGCAAGTTCTAGGGATAGGATATCGATAAAAATGATGTCGATATAATTAAATTAATATATGTGCTCATTGAACATCCTCGATTACTACAAATAGGTTCGATGTCATATCTGATATCGAGCCTCTTAAATTAAGGTCATTAATAAAAGTATGAGGATGTTATTTCAATCAAAATAACAATTTACGTATATTATGAAAATTATTTTAAAATAAACATGTTAATACACGTTTTAATATGTTTATTTTTTCATTTGAAAATGTGGAGAAATAAAGTAATATTTATGTCGATGACATTTAGATGTTGACAGTAACATCGATATATTTTTTGTCGATAAAATATTTTGCTACGTCACTTTCGTATAGGTGCCCCGAGTTATCCTAGGTATGCAAATAAGCTAGTTTTAACCGTGGTATACGAAAATAAGGTATGGCACTGTGGAATGACAGGCGAGTTTTGACGGCATCACGTTGACGTTCGTTGGTTCTGTCAATCCGTCTCTGTGTTGCCAGTGGTGTATCATAATACTCCCCGATTCCCTTGGTACAGTCCGACCAAAAAGAGTAGAAATTAAAAAGTGGCAATACTGTAGTGTCGTCCCTGTTTTCTTATATTGATTAGAAACGGAATACACTACAGTATTGCCACTTTTTAATTTCTACTCTTTTTGGTCGGCCTGTACATGTATGAATATCTCAAAATCAATTATTACGACAAAAAAACATTTATTCAAAGAGCATGACAATTGTAATGAATTTTTTTTTGTACGACTGGCGTTGAACTTGTTTTCCATATAATTATTTTGTTACAAGGCAACAAATCAGTCACGTAGAAAGGCTGCCTTTCCGGAATGCCATACCTTGTTTTCTTATACCATGGGTTTAACCAATAAGGTTTAAAGCCTACCAAGCAAATTTTTAATTTTATAAATCAATTCGGCATTGCGTGTATAATTACTTACAGTTAACATATATACGTAGCTAGTGTTGCCAGGTGTATGTGTTAAATTGTAACTTTTTATAACTAATGAGCAGAGTTCGCACTCTTGTCGTGATCACGAGATCAGTGTATGAAATGGTGTCAGTGTTAAATTGTAACTTTTTATAACTAATGAGCAGAGTTCGCACTCTTGTCGTGATCACGAGATCAGTGTATGAAATGGTGTCAATTGATCGAATTAAATTGATGAAAGGATGTTTACAAAAACAACATTACTATTTTTTTTGGCAGATTCAGTGTTAGTTGTTGTTTTTGTAAGCATACCTTCAATTAAGTAGGTAATTTATATCGCGAATGATTAATTCTGTGGCCGTAGTGAAAAGGGATATACGATAGATATAACCTAGGTGAAAAGGAGCTTAAGACTCATAATACATATTGGACTTATAGCCCTCTTCACTAGGGCCACAGATTTATACTATTTGGTTGCCCTTTATTTCTGTTTTCGAGAGTAATTCGAATAATTATAAAAACAGTTTAAACTCACGTAAAAATTGTCAGGAACGGCCCGACATGTTCGAGAAACCGGTGCAGTGGGCCGCGAGTCGCGTAGCAGCACGGAAAGGTGTCCCCGACGAAGAGCTCCATATGCGTTCGAAACATGTCGGGCCGTTCCTGACAATTTTTACGCGAGTTTAAGCCGTTTTTATAATTATTAAAGATGTGTCACGATAGTTTTAATGATATTTACTTATGTAATTTGAATAATTAACACCATACCATTAAATTTGCTCTCCATATTACCATATTGTGACATGATACTGACAAGAGTCCAAACTCTACTAATAAGCAGCGCAAACGGGAACTTTTACAAGTGTTGACCCTACAATGCGCCCGAGAACTAAAATGGTGAAAATGTTTGTAAAATTGAAGGCAATTTGCCATGCCATGCATCAAATACTACTTTAACAGATGACTGGAAGTGGAGATGTTCCTTTTGTAAACCTTACTCTGTACTCTACGTCACCCAAGGCCGTAAGTGAGATTTACTGCCCGCTACGCGGGGAGAAAATCTCGCTTCCTGGCCAAGCCAAGACGTAAAACTTCAGACAAACCACGGGCGGTAATTAGTGAAGCCCCAGATCGCATATTTATGACCCTCACTTTCGGCTCGGGCCACAAACAGGTGTGATCTGGGATATGCACTAATTCACAGCCCTAGGTATGTAACGTACTATTACAGTGTACATGCTTAAATATTATTAAATAAATGTACCCTTCATATTGTAAAAAAAAGCAACTTAGTAATTTCGTTTATGGAGTCAGCATCAAATGTAGCTTAATATGACTACTGGCACATTATGTTAAATTTTACACTACAATTGTCAACTATTTGGTGCTGACTGTATTAGGCATTCGGTCTCCAAAAACGGAAGATCTTTCAGTTACTTTTCAAAACAAAAAAAATCTTTCGATTTACTTCTTGAGATCTATACATACAGCGAAATAGTAAATCTATCTAATAAGATCCTATCAAGGCAACATCTAGTCATGTTAATATGGTTAATCGATCTATACATTCGACTATTTTTTGTGTAAAAAAATAATAATTTCTCGAACAGTTTTTGGGTTGAAACTGCCTCCGAATCAGCTGTCTGAATAGTCGAGGTCAATTAATAGCATTATCAAGAAAGAACCCCAGTTGTCATTTTGTATGGAGAACATCCCCACTTCCGTATTTGAGATAAAGTTTGCTACCTGTAAGAGCTCCGTTGTCCGAAGGTGCGACTATTGGAAAGAAATTCAGACTTTATTAAACAGGAAAACTAATATTACCTTATAAATATACGGATCACCTTTTTTATAGACAAACTTTTCACTTCATAGACAATATTTTCCCCTGAAGTCATATTTTTTTAATATAAATCTTGCGTGATCCTTAGGTTAGGTTAAGTTTATAATCATCCGAGGAAAATGCTTTCTTTAAAAGTGAAATGTCTAAGAAAGGTAAACCGTTACACGTTACACATACTATATTACAATATACATCCCCTTTCACAGAGACTTGTATGTTTTTATCTATAAAGTGCTAATACTAACGTAGGTAGTTAAATTTTAGGTTGGCTGTCCCCTGGGGCGGGGCGGAGCAGTGTAAAATGAACCAATCACATTTTCGTCGATCGGCAATTTTGTACCATCTTTAAAACGTAGTTAATACACAAAAAGAACAGACTATAGCAATTAAGTTCGCAAACAGCAACCATATGTAACGAGACTTTAAGGCGTCAGTTTGAAGCGATAGTTAAACTTTATAATACCAGATCACCATATGACCGAATGGAAGAGAGTGCTAGAGAAAGAGCAAGATAATTATCTTGTAGTTGTAAGTTAGTTAGGTTTTAGTTAAGTATTAAGCTTAAGAATCCGTGTAACGCTTTGGTGTATGAACTGTCATGTTACATTTTATGTGATTCAATAAATAAATAAATATGACGTAATTGCTTTATCAACATATCAATCAAATAAAAAAAACGTGCGATCCGAAGGATGATCTCACCACAAAACCGCGCGACACGTGTCCAGCGTAAATGTGCTTGCTCGTCATTATAATGCAAATTGCAGCGGACCGAAGGACTCGCCGTTCAAGCTAAGAACGCATCTGGTTTGTATGATGTCTCATAGAAATAGGGTGCAAACTTAAGTTAACCGGGTTATACTAGACAGTTCAAATCGTTATACATTTATGCCGAGTCGGCGAACTCGGCCCTTTATCGGTTTATTGAACAATGTACTAGCTGTGTACGAATCTCAAGGGACTTATTACGTTTTAATATGAGACGGATTACAAGACTGACATTTGTGAAGGCTGGTTGGAAAATCCTGTCAACCAGTGAATTCTAAGTCAGAAAAATTATTCAAACTCCTTGACTGTATTGAATGCCTGCGATTGGCGGTTCATTGGTAAGTCTTTCTTTCACACATCAACAGTGCAAATGATGAACGTGATTTTTGGAGCAAACAAAAAATATGACGTGAGTCACTTCGGTTACTTAACCTTTCGGACGCCCCAGTCGTCATATTACGATATCGGAAAAGTGCGACGACGTGCCAAGAGGCCAACCTCGTCGTCCAGTGACCACAATATTTCAATGAACAATAACTTTGTAATCTAACTGCCACATGTTTTTTCAATCCCTGTTGATTTGAGAACACTTTTTTAACCGACTTCAAAAAAGGAGGTTCTCAGTTTTGCACCAGGGGCACGGTAAATTGCTTCCCCGCCTGGCGCTCAAAAGTTTAAAAGCAAAATACGTAGATCAAGGCGAAAGTTTGTGAGTGTGTTTCTATGTTTGCTTTTTCTTGACGCTCAACCGGTGGGACCAATTTTGATAACATTTGGTATGGTGACACCTGGACTAACACAGGCTACTTTTTATCCCGAAAGACTTTTGTGTTCCCATGAGCGGGTAACACCGTGGGGCACAGCTTGTACAATGCAATGAATGTCCGATTGTCTGGGGTTTACTTAAGGATAACAACGGGATTTCGTCGTTTTCAAAAAGATGTTTAGTTAATTACATCGACGTTCTTAAATTATTATATGTTAGGTGCAATGTTATTATAAAATATCTAAACAAAAGCTCAATATTATACAAGCTACACGGATCACCCGATTGCATAGTAACGGTACAAAGCGAATTGGGTCAGTCAGACTAGCATCTGTCGGTGCCCGTCTGTGTCTGGAAAATCAATACAGGCACTAGCTCGCAATATTACATCGCGACGAGCGTCAATACGCGTAACTAGGGGTTGCATTATCTTAGGTATTGCATCATTCCGCCATCGTTCTACGCGACAATCCTTTCATCCTCACCACTAAGATAGTTGGCAGTCCATAACTGTGCGTTTTTTTAATTCCTGCCTCACACGACTGCATTGTGGAATGAATTGTCGCTTGCGGTATTTCCGGAGCGATACGACCAGTAATATAAATTATCAACACTTTTCTTAGAAGTTTAATCACTATTGTCCCCTGGGTCACGGGACAGAATAACAGCAAGAAAAAGTTGATCCGCACTTTACGTTTTCAATCAATCAATCATTCAATCCTAGCCGTTTTAAATACCCAAATCTCATACAAATAATAAAAGCTGAATCAACAAAAACAGCACCAACACAGCCCAACAACGCCAATGGCTTTACGAATAACATTAAGCTCGCTACGACGCAGCACGGACGTATTTAAATCGCGTTTTCAAGGTCCTCTGAGGCACGGCAAATTGTACGTGTATCGTGTTCAGCTACTCAGCGTCCAAGTTTAAATTCAATTATGACTTCATTGTTACGGATTTTGACGCCATGAAAGGAGACTTCAATTTACCCGAAGCGTTAATAATAAGCGATAATATAAACTCTTTGTTATTTTTATTTCAGCCAAGATCTCCGCACCGACCACTGTCAACATCCGGTTACCCGCGATTCCGACCGGATCGTCAATCCACCCTTTCAAATAATGTAACGTCCGGTACGCAGACATGCGGTTTTATATATAGTAGTCAGTACTGTAATATAAAATAAACATTTGCCAATTGGTTTTCCTTTCATTGCGAAACTGCAAGTATCTCTATGCGTTGCACTTCACCGCAGTTATTATTTTATTTTAATACTAGCTTCCTTTACTTTCGCTTACGCGGTTACTAAAGTGCAAGACTATTTTAAAACCATAATAAGAAAAGGGGAATGTAATAAGTTTAACGTGTAGATCTGTGAGTTTGTGGCATCTTAGTTACTAAACGAACAAAGCGTTTTTTTAAAGGCTTGTATGAATTTTCTTAGCTACAGGTTAAGAAAATCGGTTCAGCCGTTTGGTAATTAAGGTTTTTTTTTACTTTTTAGTGATTACCTCTGTAATTAAATCAGTTTGAGCGAGTTTTTTAATCAAACCAATCTAGTTGCGGACTATTTGTTATTTCTTGCATCCAGAAGACAGAAAAGATGATAGTAGAACTGGACAATTTTTATACCACTGACAAAACACCGTTCACAAAGAATGCTAAGTTAAAAATCGAAAAAAACACCGAACCAAATCGACAAGTTCACAGAAACACTGCCATGTTACGGTAAAAGGGCGTATCTTTGAACGGATGTCATGAAAGATACGCCCTTTTACCGTACCACGGCAGAACAACTGTCGCTAAACGAGCAAGCCATATGAGTAAACAAAAGACACGTGACAAAATAAATTACAGTCATCATGTAAACACTGACTCACCCATTCAGTCGAATTCATTCATTTATTAACCGTGGGCACTTTCGGTTTCGCCTGTATTTTCGAAAGTGCATTCAAAGGAAGCCGGTTCGAAACAGCATTATTTAAAAAAGAAAACATCGTAAGTTACGAACCTGAATGCAACGTATTATAGAAATTGCGTTTGATCCGATCCGAAAATCGCTTGTTTTACTTTCAGTCAAATTTTGAATGAAACGTAATATGTAACAATGACTAGAACGTAACCCTTAGTATATGGGATTAAAGATAAAAATGAGTTTATCACGATATGGCGTGCGTTTATCTAATTGAAGGAATTAGCGGCGGTTCGTGAACCCGGGCAATAGAGAGCTAATTTGTACGTTTGCTTACTGTCAACAACTACTACTAGAACGCAAGTATACGCGTAAACTACCAATGAGTAGAACACACATACTCTGGGCTGTTCGGAGCATCAACATACATATTCAATTGAAAAGCAGATAGTACTATTGAGAGCAGCACCTCTAGCAAAACTGTGACCGAGATTCTCTCGCGCGAGTACTATTACCTGTCTCTTTCTTCACAGTACTGTGAGAGTGACGGGCGATGCTATGTCGCGCGACAAGAGTCGCGAAGCCAAGTCGTGCTAGACGGGCAGATTTTTGAAGTTACCTATACTACCTATTATTAATCCATCATAATTATTTAATTTAGCTGAAAAGAATTTTATTAGAGATTGCCTGTTACAACATCGATGAATTCCTTGAGAAAATAAAATTGACCAACACATGATGCTTATCAAACTAATTTACTGTTTTACCAATAACCAACATATTATGTAAAAAATGTATAATAACAAAAGTGTAGGTACATGCACTCAATGAGTTGTTTTTTGATACAGGCGTGTGCCTGCGAATAGTACCTACTAGTCTAAGATCCCTTTAAGAACGACCTTCACCGAGATGTTTATTTGATGAAATGTATTTTATATTTAATTTAATATGTCAATAAATATATTGCATATGGGTTGCCTAACAAATTTTAGTCCAGGGTATGTTTAATTAATGATTAAAAAAAATTTTTTTTTAAACATTTGATTATTAGATAAATTCTATACCAATCGAAAGTATGAAGCCCATAGAATATGCAAACGTTAGGTTGCCTATTCTTTTCCCGTCACAACTATCGGGTAGCCAGGTTTAAACTGGTAAATCTATACTAGCATTTTGCAACGGTCTGATTATTGAATTGAAATTAAATAACATTAAAGATTATTTTATTATGAACACGGTGGTATAGGGTGGCCTGCGAAAAATCAGTCCAGAATTCCGGTTGTCGAATTTTGAAAAGTAAAATATTGCAGCGAGTGAATGTGTGTGACTGAGAGGTCCCAACCAAAACCATCCCATACGATAGAAGAGGACACAGCATAGCAGCTGTTTGAAGTCCGCCCATTTAAAAAAAGAGAGTGCGCATGCTATTTGTGCTTGAAAATTAAAAGGATAGCGATAGACTCGTATATGCTGTACATTATTTTGGAGTAGTTTATTATTAAAATAGAGAAATAGTTATTTAACTTTTTTTTTATCAATTAATTAATGAAATAATGAACTTTATTCTGCAAGTAGGCCACAAGGGCACTTTTACATGTCTGAGTCTATACACATTTCACAAGAGGTGACCTCTGTTGAGAAGAAACTCCGAAAGATTAGATACATTACATTTGTTTTATTCTACTACCTATGTTTCTACTTGAATCACTTAAAATTAATGCCGTTTAAACACTTTTCACCGTTGGTTAAAATTCTCCAACGTTTAAAAGTATGAGAATCTCTGAACACCATGATGACGTAGGCTTGTGTCAGTCACGTGGTTCGCGAGTCTCGGAAGAGAGTACCAGGCGGAGTATATTATTATACCATGCATTTTATTGTATCTATAGCGACAATCTACTCCAAAATAATGCACAGCATATACGAGTCTATCGCTATCCTTTTCATTTTCAAGCACAAATAGCATGCGCACTCTCTTTTTTTGAATGGGCGGACTTCAAACAGCTGCTATGCTGTGTCCTCTTCTATCGTATGGGATGGTTTTGGTTGGGACCTCTCAGTCGCACACATTCACTCGCTGCAATATTTTACTTCTCAAAATTCGACAACCGGAATTCTGGACTAATTTTTCGCAGGCAACCCTATACCACCGTGTTCATAATAAAATAATCTTTAATGTTATTTAATTTCAATTCAATAGTCAGACCGTTGCAAAATGCTAGTATAGATTTACCAGTTTAAACCTGGCTACCCGATAGTTGTGACGGGAAAAGAATAGGCAACCTAACGTTTGCATATTCTATGGGCTTCATACTTTCGATTGGTATAGAATTTATCTAATAATCAAATGTTTAAAAAAAAATTTTTTTTAATCATTAATTAAACATACCCTGGACTAAAATTTGTTAGGCAACTCATATGCAATATATTTATTGACATATTAAATTAAATATAAAATACATTTAATCAAATAAACATCTCGGTGAAGGTCGTTCTTAAAGGGATCCTCTACTATACACAATAACATGACACTGTAAAACGAATAATTTTTAAGTAACTAACATGTTCTACAAATTATAATTTTAATAATATTATAATTATATGTATATCTGTCCATGACGTGTAAAATGAATTTTTTATCAATAAATATCTGATTCTGATTCTGAGTACTTATTAGATGCATCCTATAGGGAACGTGCAAACGAAGATCCACCCTCTCCTCTACTAAAGGGCTGCAAAAATTAAATTGGATGCGAGTACTGTTTAGGCACAATATGAAAGTCTTGAGACTGAACTATCTATTTACCTCTGCTATTTGATAAAAAGTATTTATGCTCCCAGAACGCCGGGGGGTATGCTCATCATCCATTTCCCCTTTTCGTTATCTATCAAGTAGGGCCGGATACAAGGGGACAAACTCTGGTACAAGCCGTGAGCGATTTTCAGAAGGAGCCAAAAGATACAGCGTGATCAATCCAAATGGGTCAGTAGAGAGGAAACGAAAACTATAAGAGATGAAAATCTCTCTATCTCTTATAGTTTGTGACTTCTCCCCACTGACCCATTTGGATTGATCACCCGGTATATGACTTGAAAACAAGAAAATACAAGCTGACTAGGAGAACAGACGCTATATTAAGTTTTAGCATAAATTTGGTCCCGTGTCTGGTTCCTCCACTCCTGTGAGAACCTGACAAATCTTGAAAGCAATGGAGAACCAAGAAACACGTACCATATGATTGATCATATTATCTAATGTTCATGTAGAATATACTATTAAACGTAATTTCAGATCACACTGACAATTCTGATGGCATTGCTGCAAGGCAAGATTATTCGTAATTCGTTCAATACATAAAATATTTATATTCGTTCAATATAAATAATAAAGAGATTTCTAACGCCATTGGTGGACTTTAACACAGCTTGTTTTGCAACACGAGTTGATCTTGCCAGAGTATTAAAACGATTGAACCACCGGGTTTTACTCAAGGTCACCGCAGTTTTATTGTTTTAAAACTGCGCGTGAATTGCATTGACTTTTTTGCCATGTAGCACATGTTGGAGTTTTAAGTTGGTAAAAAGGCTTCGTGATTTTATCAAGGATTACTATAGTATACTAATACTGCAAATGCGGGTTAGCGAGTTCTTTATTTGGACCATTTGAACACATTAATTAATTTGTTCAGTGCTGCTTTTGTAGCTTCAAAAAATCGCTTTTGAGGCTAAGTGCTTAGTGAAGCTTCTACCTTTACTACTAGCCGGGGCTAAAAAAGACTCCGAAAGGTCATTATTGACATCTCTAACGAGCCTTTAGTCTAATGATGGTGTGGTAGGTATACTAGAAGCGTGAGACTGTCAACTAAAAAAACATTGTGGGAAACACACGAGGTTTTAATAAAACAATCCGCAACGTTTTAATAATATGGTCGGGCTATTCTACTATTTCTATCCTAAGCTACAGACAACAATGAAAATGATCCTCCTAACGGATACGAAGAGCAATCGATTTGAGATCCCACTCTTTAAGTTAAATCGGTTAACGCCTTAATACCTTATAGCCGGGTGAATATTCATTTTTTTCGTCATTTTCATTTCTGCTAATATTGTTAATGTAACCCGAACTCACTCCCGAGTGTAATCCTAGTTAGATAATTAAAACGACTGCCTCTACCGTTGCGGTAATAATTGTGATAAAAATAATGACGTCAGAACCGCGCGGTTAGAACGCTCGAATCACTCAGCCGCACCCGAAATGTTGGCCAACAGCTCAGGCTCGCACGGGAACTGCCCATTCATTATGGTTGCATTTTGTGAGGCAGTTGAAGACAATGATGAATAAGAACGCACGGAGACTATCCACCCGCACCAAAAATGTTGGCCAACAGCCCAGGCTCGCGCGCGAACTGCCCATTCATATGGTTGCATTTTGTGAGACAGTTGAAGACAATGATGAATAAGAACGCACGGCGACTATCCACCCGCACCAAAAATGTTGGCCAACAGCTCAGGCTCGCACGGGAACTGCCCATTCATTATGGTTGCATTTTGTGAGGCAGTTGAAGACAATGATGAATAAGAACGCACGGCGACTATCCACCCGCACCAAAAATGTTGGCCAACAGCCCAGGCTCGCGCGCGAACTGCCCATTCATATGGTTGCATTTTGTGAGACAGTTGAAGACAATGATGAATAAGAACGCACGGCGACTATCCACCCGCACCAAAAATGTTGGCCAACAGCTCAGGCTCGCACGGGAACTGCCCATTCATTATGGTTGCATTTTGTGAGGCAGTTGAAGACAATGATGAATAAGAACGCACGGCGACTATCCACCCGCACCAAAAATGTTGGCCAACAGCCCAGGCTCGCGCGCGAACTGCCCATTCATATGGTTGCATTTTGTGAGACAGTTGAAGACAATGATGAATAAGAATAAGAACGCACGGAGACTATCCACCCGCACCCGAAATGTTGGCCAACAGCCCAGTCTCGTGCGCGAACTGCCCATTTATATGGTTGCATTTTGTGAGGCAGATGTCGAAGACAATAGCCGGGTCTACACAGAGCAAATCGCCTCGCGAGGCAATTGCCGCGCGTAGAATTCGGCGCATGCCTCGGGCATTGAATGAAATCACGCTCACCGTGCCGCGCGCGGCCAGCTCGAGCCATTTTGTACGACTACGTGTGAGGCGACGCGGGTCCACACATACCGCACCGATTGCCTCGCCAGGCGGCTCGCTCCGTTTTGTCGCGGCTAATGATGAATAGCCAGTAGAGATGTGTAGCTCGCGAGTGAGTGATTCAAATGAGCTATATCATTTGGTTTAGCTCACTAGCTCTTTCGCTCACTGAAGATTCAAGTAGCTCAGTATATCATTTATCATCTCAGTATTACTCACTCTCTCTCGCTCATGAAAGTGATGAAAGGAATGTTGCCATGCTGCCGTGAATTATTATTCGACATTTATAGTTCTCTACTCACTCGTGAACGATATAGTCTAAAGATTTACTGAGCTAAATGAGTGATACAAATCTCGGTGAGCTAAAGACACATATCACTCTTTTCACTTTAGTGACACATTCTGCGCATCTCTAATAGCCAGTTGAAACACTAACCTTTAGGCAGATGCGTGTTGGTGAGCTCCCGATGCAGCCGCTGCTCGAGGTCGTCGGCGGCGGCGGCGGCGGCGGCGTCGAGCCGGTGCGGGGACAGGTCGGCGCCGCGCGACGCGCCGGAGGACTCGGAGGACCAATGATGAACAGCCAGTGGAAACACTAACCTTTAGGCAGATGCGTGTTGGTGAGCTCCCGATGCAGCCGCTGCTCGAGGTCGTCGGCGGCGGCGGCGGCGGCGGCGTCGAGCCGGTGCGGGGACAGGTCGGCGCCGCGCGACGCGCCGGAGGACTCGGAGGACCAATGATGAACAGCCAGTGGAAACACTGACCTTTAGGCAAATGCGTGTTGGTGAGCTCCCGATGCAGCCTCTGCTCGAGGTCGTCGGCGGCGGCGGCGGCGGCGGCGTCGAGCCGGTGCGGGGACAGGTCGGCGCCGCGCGACGCGCTGGAGGACTCGGAGGACCAATGATGAACAGCCAGTTTAACACTAACCTTTAGGCAGATGCGTGTTGGTGAGCTCCCGATGCAGCCGCTGCTCGAGGTCGTCGGCGGCGGCGTCGAGCCGGTGCGGGGACAGGTCGGCGCCGCGCGACGCGCTGGAGGACTCGGAGGACCAATGATGAACAGCCAGTTTAACACTAACCTTTAGGCAGATGCGTGTTGGTGAGCTCCCGATGCAGCCGCTGCTCGAGGTCGTCGGCGGCGGCGGCGGCGGCGGCGTCGAGCCGGTGCGGGGACAGGTCGGCGCCGCGCGACGCGCCGGAGGACTCGGAGGACCAATGATGAACAGCCAGTGGAAACACTAACCTTTAGGCAGATGCGTGTTGGTGAGCTCCCGATGCAGCCGCTGCTCGAGGTCGTCGGCGGCGGCGGCGGCGGCGGCGTCGAGCCGGTGCGGGGACAGGTCGGCGCCGCGCGACGCGCCGGAGGACTCGGAGGACCAATGATGAATAGCCAGTTTAACACTAACCTTTAAGGCTGATTTAGACGATGCCAATTTTGAGACGCCTAAATTATGGCGCCTCGAAAAAGCACCGTGTAAACACTTTCCGCGCCATTTTTTCGCCGCATGCCAGCGCTGGCGCGGAATAGAACACGAGCCTATTTTTTGGCGCCAGTGACCCCCCCTCCGCGTCTCTCGCTGCCACTAATGACTGGTACTGAAAAAAAGCACCGTGTAAACACGACTGGCGGCGAGATTTAGGCGGCTGAACATAGTCATCGTCTAAACGGTCGGAGGTGTGCTATGCGGTAATCACTGGCGCCGTAATTTAGGCGTCTCAAAATTGGCATCGTCTAAATCAGCCTTTAGGCAGATGCGTGTTGGTGAGCTCCCGATGCAGCCGCTGCTCGAGGTCGTCGGCGGCGGCGGCGGCGGCGGCGTCGAGCCGGTGCGGGGACAGGTCGGCGCCGCGCGACGCGCTGGAGGACTCGGAGGACCAATGATGAACAGCCAGTGGAAACACTAACCTTTAGGCAGATGCGTGTTGGTGAGCTCCCGATGCAGCCGCTGCTCGAGGTCGTCGGCGGCGGCGGCGGCGGCGGCGTCGAGCCGGTGCGGGGACAGGTCGGCGCCGCGCGACGCGCCGGAGGACTCGGAGGACCAATGATGAACAGCCAGTGGAAACACTAACCTTTAGGCAGATGCGTGTTGGTGAGCTCCCGATGCAGCCGCTGCTCGAGGTCGTCGGCGGCGGCGGCGGCGGCGGCGTCGAGCCGGTGCGGGGACAGGTCGGCGCCGCGCGACGCGCCGGAGGACTCGGAGGACCAATGATGAACAGCCAGTGGAAACACTAACCTTTAGGCAGATGCGTGTTGGTGAGCTCCCGATGCAGCCGCTGCTCGAGGTCGTCGGCGGCGGCGGCGGCGGCGGCGTCGAGCCGGTGCGGGGACAGGTCGGCGCCGCGCGACGCGCCGGAGGACTCGGAGGACCACTCGGGCCCCGGCGCCTCCTCCGCGAGCTGCTCCTCGCTCGGCGTCGCGCCGCGGTGCCGCTTGCGGTATTCCGTTATAGAGAGCTGCGAGAATAGATACGTTATTAAGAGGCCTTATTCCTTTTAAAATGCTGATTGTTTAGACAGTTTTCTCTATGATCAAACATGTTTCTTAACCCATTCATTGCCGAGGACGCGAATTCGCGTCCCATGTATGTGCAATCGTAATGCCGAGGACGCGATTTCGCGTCCTCGAGTTATTTGTTTTTTTTTTGCTAGAAAACAAGTGTACTTAATGCTGATACCAAAATGTTACTTTACTTATCCTTTAGAGCGCCAAGCGGCAAAGCAATTCTCCGTGCCACTGACGCCAAACCAAAAAAAAAAAAAGTGCTCCAAAATCAACAGGGATTGAAAGACACAGATAGTGGTTTGAATTAACATGATTTGACCATTGAAATTTTTGACGTCAATAGGCGTCGTTGGCATCAGGGGCACGAATTCCCGATGACGTGATTTGCCGTCTTTGGCGGTCAAAGGGTTAAAAAGGATAATATTATACTATTGCTGGTTTTTGAATTCCGTGCATTTGTAATTTTCATAATTCTTATCTCGGATGCCGAAGACACGAATTCGCGTCCCATGTATGTGTAATCGTAATGCCGAAAACGCGAAATTGCGTCCTTGACAACGTAATGCCGCGGACGCGAATTCGCGTCCCTGACAACGTAATGCCGCGGACGCGAATTCGCGTCCTTGAAATGGGTTAACCTAATGCCGCGGACGCGAATTCGCGTCGTCGCTTGGAAGGCGGCACTGCGTGATGAGTAAAAATATGAGGCGTCGGCAATGAATGGGTTAACATACTATTGATGTTACTTTCTAGAACAGGGCTATTAGGATTTATTGGTATGTATTTGAAACCTACAGTTTGAATTTTTCATTGATAATTTTTGTTTCAAAAACTACTCGAAATTGACAAAATTACTACCTAGAACTCGGGGAAAAGTATTATTCACTTCAAAAAGTTGGTTGAAATTATCAATATACTTGTCATAATATGAAAAAAATAAATTTTAAAAGGAATAAGGCCTCTTAACCTTTTGAGCGCCAAAGACGGCAGCAGACGTCGACGGAAACCTGTGCCCCAGACGCCACGACGTCGTTTGCCGCTATACAATGCCATACTATCTGCTGTCAGCTTGGCGTATGGGACACAGTTTTTCGTCGACAAACTGAACGGGCAACAGGTTAAAAACTAGCGACCCGCCCCGGCTTCGCATGGGTGCAATGCTGATAAATTATGCATGTAGTATACATATAACATTACTCTTGAATCACTATCTATTAAAAAAACCGCATCAAAATCCGTTCCGTAGTTTTAAGGATACATAGGGACAGACAGCAGGAAACGACTGTTTTATACTATGTTGTCATGGTCAGGTTCTGGTTAATATTTGACTTATTCTATATTTCTATATGACTTTGTTTTATACTCGGCGTCGCGCCGCGATGCCGCTTGCGGTATTCCGTTATGTAGAGAGCTGCGGGAATACATAGGATATTAAAAACTAGCGGCTTCGCACGAGTGCAATGCTTATAAATTATGCAAGTATTATACATATAAACCTTCCTCTTGAATCCCTCTATCTATTAAAAAAAACCGCATCAAAATCCGTTGCGCAGCTTTAAAGACCTAAGCATACATAGAGACAGACAGACAGGAAGCGACTTTGTTTTAAACTATGTAGTGATTTAAAACAACTCCGACACAAGTTACTGGGCATAATGACACCCTCATAGATAGAATACTCTTTATTGCACACCTCAAGAAGAAAGAAATACAAATATAGGTAAAACTTATCATTACAATAGAGGTAAACAATTAGGCGATCTTATCGCTAAACAAACAACTTTTGGGTAGCGGGTTATTAAATGAAATGAGATGAGGTCCTCATAAAACAAGTGATATAGAAAATGCTACTAAAACTGAATATAACTGCAAAATTTGGAATTCTTAGCTCCAATATTGTCTTATCACTGTGTGTATTAGTATCTTGTCACTAGTTACAATTATCTTGGAAACTACTGGTCCTATTGCCACCAAACATAGCTAAGAATAAGAAACACCTCGACGGGCACGTCTTTCGATATGAGAATTGCACTCAAATTGGTTCATCCGTTTGGGAACTATGTTGCCACAGACAGACCGATAGATACACATGTTAAACTTATAACACCCCTTTTTTTGTCGGGGTTACATACATTAAATAGTACAAGTAGCTAAGGCCCTAGATCTCGATCTTAGAATACGCCTAGAACGAGAGTCTACAACAGATCTTGCCAAAGATGCAGGGCTAACATAACTTGCCGCGACTAACGCCTGCCGCGCGACTCAGTATCACATGTCTTGCTCGCACGGTATTGAAAGGAAAGTGACAGGTAGTATTTGTCGCGCGACAGTTGCGTGTCACAGTTATGCTAGAAATGCTAGCTGACTTGCTGTACCTATTCCTGTTTATGGGCAAAAACTAAAGTATGGCAATATTTAATAACTGTAAAATTATCAGTTCCCTAGAGAATTCTGTTCTACACAAAAACTATTGTCCCATAATCCCCACGCGAGCTATGTGCTTCCGCTCGTACTTGTTGATTAAACAAGCATAAGTAAGGTCAATGCACCCATTAGAGAAAGTGTTACGTATGCGAACGCTTAAGCATGTAAAATGTATGTCAAGGGAAAAAATACGCGTTGTTTTTACAAATAGCATTTAAATACGATATAGTATTACCTAATTTAGTGATGATTGTGAACCAAATAATAATATTTGGTGCAAGTGTTTGGAATACGTAGATAACCAAACGGATGGACCGGATTGTTGACATATTGCTGTATCTTATCTGCGACCTTGATCTGAATTGTTACATAAAGAGACAATTGAATGCAAAATAATGGAAGATGTGACAAATTAACAAAACACGATCGTATCACAGAAATATTCCGAAGTAATTTGACTTCCCCAGGTCTAAAAAGTTAGCGCTATGATATGATGGTGATTAATAGGTTCTGAAAGAGTCGGCACAACGCGCCTGTGATGCTGCTGGCATCGCAATCGTCCATAGGCGGCCGTAACTGCTTAACATCAGGCGGGCCGCATGATTGTTTGCCACCGTCGTAGGTAGTATATATAAAATAAGTTTCTGTCAAAAATGTCATTTTAGTGGCAAGCTTTTATAGCCGACTGTACTTTTCTTTGGATATCCATCAAATGCTCACTGAGACGATTCTTAAGAGCCCAAGCTCGGTAGGATTGCTTTTTCTATTATAGTTTCTATGGCCACCTTCCGGCTCCATCATCAGATCAGCCCCATGGTACCATATTATTGTATTGTCATCAAAGTTAAGTAAGTATGCAAAATTTCAGCTCAATCGGTTGACGATATCTGCTTCAAAATTGAGTTGCAAGATTTCACCCGAACAAACATACTTTAAACATACCATGCAAGCTAAATAAAAGCTTGTAAAAAACATGAAGATTTTTTTTTATTAACAACTTTTTTTTAGGATGGTTTGATCATGGGTTTGTGTTGGCACTCACCTTCCTTCTGACGGGCTTGGGCTTGTCCTGCGGCGGCGGGTTGAGCCGCGGGTCGTTCACGCGCGGCCCGAAAGGCTTCGGCGGCTTGTGGTCGGGCGCCGCCAGCGGACTGGAGCCCGAGCTCTGCAGCACCCCCGACAACAAAACACTATTATTCGAGTCCATATTGTTCACACGAGTCAATATCTCCTGCACGCTCTTCAGATCGTCCACACCCGTTATACTATCTTTGTCGAATATACTATTGTCTAAACTTGTAGTCCTATCTATTGCACTTTTTATGATCGACGGCACCGGATCCGAGGACGCGGGCATCTCGAACGGCTGCGAGAAGTTGCTGAAGATGCCCGAGAACAGCCCCGTCGAGCTGAACCGCGACGAGAACGGGCTCTCCAGAACGGAGGGTTTGTCCTTCGGCAAGGACTTTTCTTCCGGCTTGATGACGGAAGCCGCGGGGCGCGAGTCCATCGGCTCCTCAGGAAGAGGGATAGCCTCTAACGAAGGTATATCGTCCGGCAGCGGAATGGACTCCACTTGCGGCATTTTGTATTCTGCGCCCGAGCTGACGTCCGAGTGAGCGTCACCGTTGACCTCGGACGATTTTGAATCTGTGTCGTTGGACAGAGGTTCTTTTTCCTCGGCCCTTTCGATGAGCTGCTTCACTCTGGCCTTGAGTGGCCGGCGCGGCTCTTCCGGTAGGGGTATCGTCTCTAGCGGCGGTATCACAGATAGTAGCCCCTGGTCTTCCGGTAGAGGAATATTCTCCGGCGCCGGAAGGGCCATAGAAGCCATAGAATCCCCGATCGTGTACGGATCGTGGATGACTCCGTTGATTAACACCGATTTGTTCTTCATGTTACCCGTGTACTGCTTCTTGATCGGTCTCATTGGTTCCTCGGGAAGCGGAATCGCTTCCAAAGGAGGTATTGGGCCCGGATCGTCCGGTAAGGGTATGTTTTCGGGCGCTAGTAGCGCCGAATTGCTGATATCGTCGTGGATGTCGCCGTTGATCTCCGGCGACTTGGAACTCTCCTTTTCCGTGCGCAATTGAATACTGATTTGGTCGTCCACCATGTTGAGATCGAAGTTCAGATTGACCTTCTTCCGTTTTTCCTTCGGAGGTTTCTTGTTCCTGCTCTTGAGTATGAGGATGTTCTCGGTGTGGAAGGAGTGTATCTTCTTCTGTATGTCGTCCATCTCGTCGCGCTGCGGCGAGGAATTCCCGCTCGTGTCGGCGGACCGGGAGCTCTGCTTGTCGTTGAGCAGATCCATCGTTTTGATATCACAGACGGTCTCGCCGGTCTCCAATTTGGGTTGCGGAGTGATGGTCGTGTCTATTTCCATCGGCACGGCTTTGTCGTAGTTGGTGTCGTCGGGTTCGAGGTTGTTGTTGTTGGTGGTGAAGTCCGGCTTGGCGAGGGCGGGCGGGAGCTCGTCCTCGGGCGTGGGCACGCCGATGATGCGGCGGATGTGCTCGGAGTCGTGCGACATGTTCACGTTGAACACGTCGAGGCCCTGGCACTGGTCGTCGGAGCCCTGTCCGCTGTCGGAGCGCGTGCGGTCGCGCCCGTACACGCTCTCCATGATACCGCGCACGTTGTACTGCCGCAGCGGCCCGTCATCCTTCACCGGCGAGTCCTCGGACGTCAAGTTGGGTGATGTCTCATCGTTGCACTGCAAAGGACACGGAAGTTAGTATCTAGTAAAGCAAACTATGGCCATGGAAAGAAGCATGCTAGGGTTAAAAATCAAAGACAGAGTCAGGAACGCGGACATAAGAACAAGAACAAAACTCACAGACATTCTTACCCGGATAGACGTTCAAAAATGGAGATGGACTGGACATATGCTACGCCACCCCATTAACAAATGGAGCAAGCAAGTCACCCTCTGGCAACCAAGAGTCGGTAAAAGAAGCAGGGGCCGTCAAGTGAGGAGATGGGAAGATGACTTGAAACAGACAGCGGGACCATTCTGGATGAGAGTAGCAAGGGACAGGACCCATTGGAAGGAATTGGAGGAGGCCTATGCCAAAAGGCACACCGAACTTAGGGACTTCTTGTAACCCTATGTTTAGGAATAAAAGGCTATTATTATTATTATTTGTATGTCGCACACTTTCACGGGACAATGGTGTCCCGGACCTTTGGGAGGCGTGCACGGAGCCGAAGCCAACGAGCAGAGGCCCTTTCGACAATTTAATGAAATGTAAGGGTTATTATTATATATTACAAACTATACAAACTATAGTAGCCCTAAGTACAACAAAAGAAAGCAAGGAGGTCAATACCGGAGGTGGGAAGACGACATAAAGAAAATAGCAGAAACAACATGGATGAGAACAGCAAGAGACAGATCGGCTTGGAGAAATCTTGGGGAGACCTATGCTGAAAAGCAAGACAGTCAATGACTGTAGACAAAGGCTTATAATAAAAAGCAAACTATAATGAGCTGTATTGTGATATACTCACAGGCACAATAGTGTTAGGTTCACAGGACAGCGATTCCCTCGCTAACCGTCGCTTCTTCAACGGTGTCACTATTTCGTTCGGTGGAGATTCTGCAACAAACGCATCTACATTTAAACATATAAATACTATTCTATTATAAACAAACGTGCAGATACCCCGAAAATACATTTTAAATGTATCTCCGAGGTATCTTAAACCAAATAATCGCTACGCACCCGCGTTAGGAGAATCGCTTTCTTCGCTGATGGCCTGTCGCAGCCATCGTTTCTTAGCACTATGCTGGGGTATCACAGTAGGCGTCGTTTCCACGACTTCGGTCGGCGGTGTACTTCGAGTTATCCTCCTGGCCTTCTTCGGAGGCCTGCTTCGATCCCGACTCGGTGTTCTAGGCGGAGACGCATGTCTATCTTCCTCGTGGAATTCTTGACCACTGAGATCCCCGATCATCGTAGAAGCGACTCTGACAAGGCTCTCTAAAGACGTGGCCGACATAAGAGGTGGTCTGTAAGGCGATCTGTAAGGAGACGGGGTTCGTTCCGGTGATCGTCCTATCCATTCTGTGGCCATGGTTTTCTTAGTCTTAGGTAGTTTAAAGGCGGATTCCACTGAGCCTACGGCCGCTTCTACTAACAAACATGCCGAACTTAGGCCGAGATCCTGTAACAAAAGTCGAACATTAGTATCTGTAATAAGTAATCGTATCGTATTTAAACTCAACTTTTCAAATCAACTTTTCAAAGCAAACTTATAAAAATGCGAAAAATGTCGACTCAAGTAGCGAAAATGCAACAGAAATGTTTACAAATAATGTTTGATCGGCTCGCAAGTCTTTACAGAGCGTAATTTCACCAACTCGTAATTGTCTAAGTACTATTGTACTGTACACCGATGCGCCGAAGGCATGACCTTGAATGCGTAGAAGCGATATTTTTACAGAAAATGCGCGATTAATACCTCCCCGTTCGCTTTTTACCTTTCGAGATGATTTTGAATGCTCCCAAATATTTACAAAGGCAAAACTAACTAAAAAGACATGTTTCGACAGATCCCACTTCTGAAATGACTGGGTAAAAGTTTCTGTCAAAAATGACATTTTAGTGGCAAGCTTTTATAGCCGACTGTACTTTTCTTTGGATATCCATCAAATGCTCACTGAGACGATTCTAAAGAGCCCAAGCTCGGTAGGATTGCTTTTTCTATTATAGAGTTTCTATGGCCACCTTCCGGCTCCATCATCAGATCAGCCCCATGGTACCATATTATTGTATTGTCATCAAAGTTAAGTAAGTATGCAAAATTTCAGCTCAATCGGTTGACCATATCTGCTTCAAAATTGAGTTGCAAGATTTCACCCGAACAAACATACTTTAAACATACCATGCAAGTTAAATAAAAGCTTTAAGAGGCCTTATTCCTTTTAAAAATTTTTTTTTCATATTACGACAAATATATTGATAATTTTAACCAAATTTTTGAAGTGAATAATACATTTCGCCAAGTTCTAGGTAGTAACATAGCTATTTCATGCTTTCGTTGTGTGCAGTCGAAAATAAGTTAAAAAAACTAATTTTCCTCGTGAATTTTGTCAATTTCGTGTAGTTTTTGAAACAAAAATTATCAATGTAAATTTCAAACTGTAGGTTTCAAATACATATATACCAATAAATCCCAATAACCCTGTTCTAGGTAGTAACATCGATAATATGTTAAGAAACATGTTTGATCATAGAGAAAAATGTCTAAACAATCGGCATTTTTAAAGGAATAAGGCCTCTTAATACCTCCCTGTTCGCTTTTTACCTTTCGAGATGATTTTGAATGCTCCTAAATATTTACAAAGGCAAAACTAACTAAAAAGACATGTTTCGACAGATCCCACTTCTGAAATGACTGGGTAAAAATCTTAGTTCTCACTTCATTCATGGTGTCGTTGTTCCGATCAGCCTCGTTGTTGTGCGGCGCGCTGTCTCGGCGGGCCGGCGGCGCCTCGTCCCCCGACGTCACCATGTCGCTGTCCGCCAAAACTAAATATCTTAGTTCTCACCTCATTCATGGTGTCGTTGTTCCGATCAGCCTCGTTGTTGTGCGGCGCGCTGTCTCGGCGGGCCGGCGGCGCCTCGTCCCCCGACGTCACCATGTCGCTGTCCGCCGAGTTCAGGCGCCGACGGTTCGACTGGGACGTAGTGCGGGCGCGGCCTTTGCGTCTGACAAATAAGAAACAAGTTATGAATTTAAACTATGAATACAAAGATCAAAGCTTAAAGAAAAATTGAAAAATTGGGCAAGTGCGAGCCCGACTCGCGCATGTAGGGTTCCGTACCTATACATATATATACTCTATAACAAGTTTGTTGTATGGGAGCCCCCCTTAAATATTTATTTTATTTTATTTTAAGTATTTGTTGTTATAGCGGCAATAGAAATACATCATCTGTGAAAATTTCAACTGTCTAGCTATCACCGTTGTTGAGATACAGCCTGGTGACAGACGGACGGACGGACGGACGGACGGACGGACGGACGGACGGACGGACGGACGGCGAAGTCTCAGTAATAGGGTCCCGTTTTTACCCTTTGGGTACGGAACCCTAAAAAGGAGCTACCTGCTAAGCTTTGATCTTTGTATTCACAGTTTAAATAGAAATTGTGGTGTACCCACATTAAAACAAAAATGAGACATTACATGTTTCATAAATTTACTAGCTGTGCCCCGCGGTGTTACCCGCTCATCCCACGGGAACACTAAATTTATTCGGGATGAAAAGTATCCTATGTCCTTCCCCGGGACTGACCCTATCTACATATCAAATTTCATCTAAATCGGTTCAGCGGTTTAAGCGTGAAGAGGTAACAGACAGACAGACAGACACACTTTCGCATTTATAATATTAGTATGGATAGTATGGATAAGTTATGAATTATGAAGCATTTTTATAGAAAATTAATAAGCATTTAACATAACGAGCATATCGCCTGGTGACAACCAAAATTCACTAAAATTTCTATCACCGCTCTTCAAAACCTCAAATCTAGTAAACCAGAAACTGAGATACGAGCTAGTTTTTAAGTAGGTATTTGTTACTTAGTGAGTTCTGGTTGTCAACAGAGACGATATAAACGTTTGGTGATTTCGAATTGAAATTTCGTCGTTATTGCATTAGAAATGATGATTTTAAATTAAGTAAAATAAATATATTGGTAAAACGAAGTAGCTTACTTCTTCCTCTTTTTGGAGCTGCAATTGAAGTCATCATCGTCATCCTTGTCTATTGCGTTAGGGTGAGGGTCGGATTCCCTTCGCTTTTGGCGTTCCTTCACTTCCTGTTTCCTTTGCTCCGCCTTCTCCATGCGCTCGAACGCCTTCATTATGGCTTCCATTTTACGCTCCTCACGGGTCTGTAATGAAATATTCTATTAGCATCAATCGATAAATTACAAAACAATAAAAGTACTATTGAATTTCACTAGAACTCACCATTTTCTTTTTATCTTTCTCCTTGTTGGTTGGCAGTTTGTCTTGCGAATCGTCTGTTTTATCATCTAATGAGTCTTGATTTGTGCAAGTAGTATTCCTGCTAGATCTAGACGACCTGTCGTGACAAGCCGACTTCGCAGTATATTCCCGCGTCGCAGGCCTATCATCATCCTGTCTAGTCCTCCTCTCTCTCTCTTCTACTTTAGGAGACTCTTTCTTTGGAGAAGTCTCTAATCTGACCAACTCCAATTTAGGCACTTCTTCTTTAATCTCCTGTTTTACTTCTACTTTTGGCACTTCTTCCTTCACTTGGGGTTTTTCGTTATCTGATAGCGGCTCTGGCTCTGGTTCGGGTTCCTTTTCAACTTTTGGCTTCACTTCTTCCACAACCGGTTCTGGTTCTTCTTTGACCGGTTCTGGTTCTGGTTCCGGTTGCGGCTCAGGTTCGGGAACAGCTGGCTCTGGAACTGCCGGTTCCTCCTCCTCAGTTTCCATTTTTACATAATCAGGCTCGTCTATTTCTGGTTTCATCTCTTCTTTTGCAGTTAGGTCCATTTCTGGTTTTGTATCTTCTGGGACTTCTGTTTTTACAGGCTGGTCAAAGTTGAGTGCCATTATAGCGCTTTTGACTGGCGACATCGGTGAGAACTCATATTTGATAGGGGATTTCTTCTCAACTTTGATTGGCGTCACCGGGCACGGGTATTCCTTGACCGGCGATGCCAAGACTGGGGCCAAGGGCGGCGACACGGGCGACGACGAGCTGGAACATCGGTTCCGACTCCTCTTTTCTCTTGGCGGGTAATCAATGCTTTTTCTCGCAACTAGGGAGGAACTAAGCCCGTTAACTTTACAATGCTTAGGGTTCCCGCACGCGCACGGCTGTTTGCTGCCGTTGGTATCGTGACCGACCGTTATCTCGGTATTGGAAGGGATGGTCCCGATAGTGTATAAATATACGTGTAACGCACCTTTGATAATGCAGTGTTGGAGTTCCGCGTTTGGTTTACAAGACCTTCTCACGAATCTTGCCTCATTGCCGTACGTCCTCGTATCGATACAGATCTGCGTGTTATCTTTCGGTAATCTGTAGAAAAAGACAAAAGGTCCAGGCTTCTGACTGCCTGCTCGAGCAGAGTTCTGCAACTGCGGCCTGTGTTGATTGGACAGCATATATTTTCCTCTCAGTTCTATAACCGCAGTGTTCTCCTTCAAGTCCTTAGTGGCGATGAGGATCTTCCCGCCGGCGTGAGGCACGGTAGTGCACAGATGTGCAGTTATAGCCGAGGACGTGTTAGGTGTGTTGCCTAATTTGCTGCTGTATTTCATGATCTTCGCCCTCAGCTCTGGGCTGTAGTGGTTGGTCATCGCCTGCTCGAACGAATCACCCCAATGGGACTGACTGGACGTGCCTGAGCCGTATTTGCTTCGGTTCATCATCATCTCCTTTTTGCGCTTGACTCTCTTCTCTGTAAGTTTTCTCTTGGCACCCTTTCGGACGACTTCGACCTTCTTCGGGCGCTTCGGGCCTCGTTTGGGCAGCGCGAGCGTCGGTTGCGGCAAGGGTGGTAACGGAGGTAAAGTCGGAATCGCTGGTGACGCCGAGTTGTAAGTCGTGACGCAGGATCCGCTGGTGTCAGTGTATGTGGTGACAGTGAGCAGGCGTTTACGGCGCGGGCCAGGCAGCCTCGTACTCTCCGAAGAATCCGTATCAGAAGCTCCTAGAGCGTTAAGTTCCTCGCGTTTGCGTAGCTGTATAGCTCTCGCGTGTCGCCGATCGACAGGCCGGGGTTGACACAGCTCGCACATATAGGAGTCGGGGATGTTGTTTCGGTCGATGCCCATGCAGTCTACGTGCTGCCACTCGCCGCAACGGTCGCAGCAGATCATGTAGCCGTCGTCGTGCGTGAAATCGCAGATGCAGCGAGTTTTTCCCTCTTCTTCACCCTCTGGTGCGGTTTCTGTGTCACTACCGCCTGGGACGCGTCGTTCGCCGTCGACCGAAGATATGACGGACGCGGTGTCGTCGTCGGCCGGCGGCGGCTTGTAGGTCATCGCAGGAGGAAGGACCGGCGCAGGAGTAGGTGTAGGCGCGATCGGCGGCGCAGGCGGCTCGTACGGCGCCGTCGACATTATCACCGGCGAGTGCCTCTTGAGTGGACTCACGGGTGTAGCCACAGGTGTAGGCGAGATGGCGGGCGGTAAAGCAATAGGGGCGGTATACACCGGGGCCGGAGGCGGCGTAGGCGTAGGTTGCTTCTGCGCGGGTTGCGCGTATGTGTGGTCGAGCATCACGATCGCCAAGTCGTGGAACGAGTACCGCGCCAGCTCCTCCGAAAGATTAGGGCGCTCCTCGTTGCCGATTATGTCATCCGCCATTAAACGCGTCGATTTATCACCGCTGAAAAAGAAAGTAAAGTTAAAATCTGATCATTTGAACATACTAAACATTTTCACTTTTAATTCAAAACAAACACGTTTTTATTTGCAAATAAATTCAAAATAATTCCTTTACTTACAACACGATTCTCTTCTGATTGATCGGTTTGATCTCAACAGGTTCTTCCGGAACCATCTGCGGTGCCGTTAGCAGAGGAGCGGGCGCGCTCGTATGCAACATCAGTTTCGGTTGCGCCAAAGACTGCAGTATTTGTGCGGTCAACTGTTGGTTGGCAGAGACCTGAGACACCGTAGAGAGCTGATTGTCCGTCGGCGCGTAGGTCTGTACGTAGCGCAGGTTCGGCGTTGCCCCAGACTGTACATAATGAGGCCCCCGAGGCATACTCGTAGAAATAGGAGCCGTAGATATGAGCACGGGCCCACAGGGCGACTGAAGAACCAGCCTCTCTCCTTTGGATGGAAGCTTCTGAATTTGATGATGACTCTTATGCGTCGGGCTGCCTACTTTCTGTATGATCTTTGAAGTATTGGAATCCACAACTCCATATATCGGCTGTTGGTTTTTGTACGTAGCCACACTGGCGACAGGCCAAGACTTAGGTTCTGATTTATGAGTAGCACCCGTCTGTTGAATTATCTTGATAGCCCTGGACTGGTTCTTCTGTCCAGACAGCTGGCCAGAGTTTTTAGATTGCTTCAATGTGTTCACGGATTTTCTGCCTGAATGTACTGACATCTTGTTAGGGCCTGAAACAACCCGTGACAGTATATGGCACTGTGTATTGCCAGAGGATGCTGCAACCACAGCATTTAAGTTAGCACCATTGTTCACTTTGCTAAGTGATTTCAAGTTTGAGTTCTTTGTAAAACTGTGCCCATAAGATACATTCTTGATTGGGCTGCTGATTACTGCGGGTGATAATGTGGAGCAGCCGATTAAAGACTGGCTCTTTGGGGGTTTCGTGCATAGTACTGAATTATTTAAATGCTTTTGCGACATTACATTAGTACTTAACTTGTACACATGATTTTGTGCGCCATACACTGGTGAGGCCATATCTTTTCCTTGGGTGATGTACTGTGATGAATAACTTGTGTTCTTTGGAATAGATATGTTGCTCAAAATCTGAACTTTTGATGATTTTGGTCGGCTTATATAGCTGGTTTCTGTTACTATATTTGCTCGTCTTCCTGCTTGATTTGAATCATTGATATAACTTTCACTGGTTATAATGATTTGTGAGACACCAGACTGTGATCTGTCTTCTTCATTTTTGCTGTCGGTAGCGGCAGCACTTGTGAGAATAGTGGGCAGCCATAGGGTTTGATTGCCCACATCTTGTGATACATTCTGAATAGCTGTAATATTGCTTACAGTAGCATCTACATTTATGGTGAAGTTCTGGGGCAACTTAGTGACATTCTGAACAATTGCAGTGCTCAGTGGAGCTTGTATGAGAGTAGCGCTTGTGTTTTCATAGTTGCCATCACCAGAATCATCAGCTTCTTGTATGATAGGGTAAGTGATGCGCCCAACATTATCTAGACCTTCCTCGATCCTAACAAGTCCAGAAAGGGCATCCACGGACATTTCTGTGTCCCGTCTCTTCTCAGTTATGTGGTACTCTACTTCTGTGTCTATTTTACTGCGTGCAGAATGGATAATGCTTTCAGGGTGAGTAGAATCAGGTTCAGGGTCACCATCAGCGGGAGGAAGGGGCAATGCCCTCAAAACGGGAGTTCTAATGCTTGGTACATTCATATTATCTGCTAATTTATGTTCCAAAACATGTTCATACACATTTTCACTGGAGGTGGCCGGCCCGTAATCCTGCAACAAAGTCAAAATCTAATTAAGCATTGTGACCAAATTAAATTACGCATAACCAACTACTTGCATAATTGTTGTACAAGTTCAATTGTTACATAAAATGTTTAACCTGTGAAATATCAACTGGAGCTGAATTGCAAATTAAAACCTATAAAATAAACAAGAGTATTTAGCTAGGGCTCTTAGTACATAATGTGGTGTAGTTACAACAACAGATATATTTAAAATACATGTATGTGCTAGAGTTTACTGAGATATTAATGGTAATGTGTCGATGAACCAGTGAATTTATTATAATATGATCAACATAATTCAGTATATGCTTGAATATTCATAACAAATGACATAATAAAGGTAGGAATGATAAACCAGTAAATCAAATATTCTTACACTACACTTACCCAATATTTTAAATACAATATTACAAATGTTGAAACTACTAATCCTAGTAGGTTATTAAAAATGCACCATACTTTTGAAATCTTTATTAAACACAACATTCAAAATAGCTACCTAGAAATGAAACTTATGGTAGCAGAAAATCTTCACTGAAAATGGCCATTACTTGCAATTTAGTAAGATACCTACCTACACATCTTATGTAATTCATGTTTTTAAACTGTTAATTTACTGCAGGGGGTTGAAACGGGCAAGATATATAGAATATTACAGCCATTATAGACCCAGAAACAGTGTCAGATCACGCCAATAAGAATGTGTGGTTATGTGGTTAGTTGGGTGGCTAGCACTTGTAGAGCAGTGATGTGGTATAGGCCAAGGGAGTGGGGGTTCGAGGACTTACTTGCCGGGCAGCAGGATCATAGTCTGGAGAAGCTGACATGCTGTAAATATTATCATCTTGGGTCAAGCCCGAGATGACGCCGAGGAGACCTCTGCGGCCTCCGACCTTATTTCATGTGACTGCAATCGAAAATTGACTCTTTACCCACAAATCTTCACAGTTCACACGACAACACGCGATGCACATCGTAATTTTCTCGTTCAAATATTTTTAGTCTACAAATAGGATAATGTGACAGTCGAGGTCATTGTTCCAAAAATTGACGAAAGTCGGTTTAATTCGTGCCCTACGAGGAAATATAAAGAATAAATACAAATAAAGCATAGGAAACACTAGAGCACAGGCTTAAATGGTTAAAATAAGTAGATAGGTTAATCCACTGCCGCCATTATTGTGGCACGAAAACTGAAATGTCTCACTGATAAACATCAAAAGAAGTAAACACTAACCTAATAATGCAGAATATAATTGAAATAAAACATTGTATTGATTCATTAGGTGTAAATAAGGCATAATTGCAGGACATAAGTCCGCGTAGAAACAAAGAGCCTACAAATATAAGTACATACGCAAATGAGGTTTGTATATTTATATCAATTGGATATTAATAATATTGACTCGACAAATTGAAAATCTCAAATGATTAACGCTTTGTTAATTAAAAACACTGATAGTACATCATGTACAAGAGTATCACATAAGATAGGAACTTAGAAAATCCAGATGTAAACACTTGTATAGAAAATAGTTAATAAAATTGGTACTAACCTGTGCGTGAACGAAACAATAACTCCTACAGTGTAGCGAAACAATTTCCGTCAAATAACTGCATAGCACTTGTAAAATTGGCCTCAAAGTCCGAAACTACGACCAAAACATTCACAAGAGTCGAAGATGGCGGCCATTGCATTTTCTTGATGCAAAACAACGGGGTTTCACGAAACATGTCGAAGTTCTGAGCACTTCCGGTTTCATCAATACTTTTTTATTTACTCTCTTAGATTGTAGCCCAAAAATTATCAATATAAGATAAAAAAACTACATGCAATATTTTTTAAACTTAATATAAATTGATATTTTTCTGATATTTGCAGCTAAAAGTGGTAAATTTATTTAATTAGTACTGCAATTATGTAGAAAATATTCTGGAACAAGTCTAGATTACGTGTTTATGGTCACTTGTCTTTGGTAACTAGTTTCAAGCATAGACAATGTAGTGTTTTCTTTTTTTTGCGGAGCCGTACATGCGTTCCGAAATAAACAGTGTACGCTGCGTTCAATTTATAACATTAGGGTGCGTCCACACTTGTATCATTTCGCCGATCCGATCCCCGTCGCGTATCCTCACCGCGTATCATGAACGGTAAGTGTGGACGTCGCGCCGTCGCGATCATGCAACGCTCGCGCGAAATCCATGTTGATACGCGTATCTTCAGTACCCCGCACACACGCGATCACGAAAGCATTGCATGATCGCGACGGCGTGACGTCCACACTTCCGTTCATGATACGCGGTGAGGATACGGGGTGAGGATCGGCCGTGATCCATCTCCAGTGGGTTTTTTCCCGATCATCAAAGGCGCTATTTGAGTCATCGATCCACGCTGCGGTCATTGGTTTTTAATCCTTAATCTTTACGATAATTAAAAAATACCATAGCACTGATGGACTGTCTACTTTGTTAGGCCTTTCCATGCGGCGTCTTCCGGCACGCGGTTTCCACTCGAGAACCTTTCTGCCGCATGCCATAAAACAAACACAGTCATACGAAGGCCATGTCTCCGTGAGCGGGTGCCTTAATCGAAGGCCCTCCCACGTGGCGTCTTCCAGCACGCGGTTTCCACTCGAGAACCTTTCTGCCGCATTACGTATTATAAAACGGACACAGTCATTTGCTTAATCTCCATGAGCAGATGACAAAAATGAAGGCCTTCCTCGCTGCGACTTCCGGTACACGGCCCCCACTCAAGAATATTTCTGTCAAGGTTCAGTGAGCGATCTCAGCGGGCGACATTTTTAAATGGGACGCAACTCCGCACAGAACAACGATCACAAACGAAATGAAATGTTCGGCGAAAACGAAATGCCAAAATGATCGGGGCGGTGATACGGTGCTACGATACGGATAGCGTCCAAACTACTGCACGCCGAAATGATCGGTGCGGCGATACGCGACGAGGATACCATACGGCAAGTGTGGACGCGTTCCTTGCGCGACGGCGCAAATGATACGGAGTGCCCGCAGTGAGCGTCCAAACAGCACGATACGCGGTGGAGATACGCAACGGGGATCGGATCGGCGAAATGATACAAGTGTGGACTCACCTTTAGGCGTTGATTAGCCATAAAGAAAAATATTATGTTCTTACTTTTACTTAAAATGTAATCATTTCATTACGTCCTCAACTCGAATCTTTTATCATTCGTTATAAGTGTACATTAACGAACACAGGTTTGTAAATAATAAGTTAAATATGATGTTGCCTATGCCGCTCGGTTGAAGCTCAGTGATATGATTTATTGACCAATATTTACACGGACAATCAATGAAAATTATCAGTATGGTTTCAATAATCGCGTAGGCCGCGTAGCATAGCGTAACTTATCAATTCAATTGATCGTTTCAGATCTGTCTATGGATTACATGAGGATGCTAATAAAGTGCTTGTGGTGCATACCTAATAATATTGTATTGGTAAGTCTTGAACTAATAAATAAATAATAATAGGTCACCTTAGTAAAAAAAAGGTATACTACTTTCATTACATCAGCTTCAATTCTTTTGGCAAACGATCAATAAAACATCAATATTTCAATCAACGTAATTTCAATTCGGTTATATAAAATACGGGCTATCGTAAAACACAACGAAGTACTGTTGTTATTGTAAAAGATTGAGTAATGATACAAAAATACTGTTATTTCACTACTCAATTTTATTGTTTTCTTAATGTTGATTACATAACCATTAAAAGTTAATATGAACGTTTAAAATTATAACTCAAAGAGCATGAAACTACACTGCGCAGCAACTGTCAATGTCATGTCAAGTCAAGTCGAGTATATTTATATTTACAATTCTTCAAATTCTTGCCCATAGTCACCCCATAGTTCTTGCCTCTTGGTAGTCTTGGTCCATCTAAGCCAAGTTACAATTACATTTTCTTTGAAACGGATTGTTTTTAAAGGCTTCGTTCAATTAAATTATACTTTTTGTGTAACTTAATTTCTTTCTCTTTATATTTATAATGGCTACATCAAAATCAGAGGCAATGGAGGAAGACTCCAAAAAACCCATTTGTTTAATTATTTTAGGTTAGTTTCGGGATAAACAAGTGTTGTTTTTCATAAAATGCGCAGTGATTATTAGTTATGTTTTTGATTTTTAGGGATGGCTGGTGCTGGGAAGACGTCATTCACGAAACGAGTTGCTGGACATGTAGTGGATGGCTCTAGACCATATATAATAAACTTGGATCCCGCTTGTCGAGAGGTGCCATACCCAGCTAATATTGGTAAGAGTTTTCGGATATAAATTAAAAGGTGGACGGGGGTTCCGGGTTGGCGGTCTGCTCGTGACTTCTCCCTCAGTGACGGAAACTAGGTGATGCTTTGACTGGCAGTCTTAAACAAGGAGTTGTCGCCACTCGGCACGATCCTCCGCCTCTTCCCATTGGTTGCTAGGGATGTTAAAAGCAACCATGTCACGCTTGGCACAGTTTTTGAAGTGCAATATGGGATACAAATTAATATGACATTTCAGGGTAATAAAATGAACACCTTTTTGAGAGAATGTGATTAAGTCCTATTTTGCTATAATAAGTGGTTTGTTCTGGATTAACACTTTTGCTAGTATGGTGACAGGCTTACAACATGTGTCACAGGCCAATCTGTAGAAAGCTGTAGACATTGCTCATGCAAATGTCAAGATGGAATATTTCAATGTTAATTCTTCTTGCATTTTTTTTTTTGCTTTTTTTGATGTTGAATAATATTTATGAATTTATCTGTAAATAGGTACTTACATTACAAACTAGTTTTTTTTGTATAATGGAAAACTATTCTTTTCAGACATAAGAGACACAGTGAACTACAAAGAAGTGATGAAACAATATGGCCTAGGTCCAAATGGAGGCATAGTCACTGCTCTAAACCTCTTCTCTACAAAATTTGGTCAAGTGGTAAACCTCATAGAGAAGGCAGGCCAGAAACATAAGTACTGTGTCATAGATACTCCTGGTAAGAACAAGAACACATGCACTTTGTTTAACAGAGATGCCATGAAATTGCGTGACGGGGTCTCTCGCTCAACTGCTCGCCACGCCGAGTTGCACAAAGTGGCATCTCCGTAAGGGTGTAAGAAAGAGGGAGGGGATTGGGGTTTGGTAGTTGATAGTTCTTTCTATTTTGTTGTTAGTATCTTAGATTTCAATTTAGTTTCCCACAGTCTGTTATGTAAACACATGTAATTTCAGCACACATCAACCCACTGTTTAGTAAAGGCTTCTTTAATTTCATTGCACTTTGCCCGATCCTGTGCTAGTCCCAAATATCATCTCACCAAATACATTTATAGAATATAATAAGTTTATTATGTGTTTCTGATTCTGGTCTCATTTTAGTTTATTGTTAACTTGATCAGTGATTAAGAAAATAGGTTCTGCCATTTATTTCCAGCAGGTTATTTCTAAGTATGGAAGAGGTGTTCTATTGTCTCAATGATTACTTTTGTGTATTTTAAATTTACTTACACGTTTTTGCCAAAACGGCCTTGCTACAGTTGCTACGCTGTTCAGTTCAGACTAGTATAAAGATTTTGATCTGCATGAATCATGTTTGCAGAATATGTTTGATTTCATAGAACTGCATAATCGAAAAAGGAATACATCTCAAACTTTCTGTAACACATGAAACAAAGTACTCTGAAATAACAGTTATTTATTTTCTTCTCAGGTCAAATTGAGGTGTTCACATGGTCTGCATCAGGCACAATAATAACAGAGACACTAGCGGCATCATGTCCTACAGTGGTTGTGTACGTGATGGACACAGTGCGCAGTGTTGCACCGGTCACATTCATGTCCAATATGCTGTATGCCTGCTCTATACTTTACAAGGCGCGGCTGCCGTTCATCGTGGTTATGAATAAGGTGAGTTGCGATCAGGCATAATAGTGACAGAGACACTGGCCCCCTGCTTGCCTACAGTGGTTGTGTAAGTGATGGACACTGTGCGCAGTGTTGCCTCACAATCTTGGATGTTATCTATACATGTATTGATAATATTATGTATATTGCCGTCTATTACACATAGTACAAGCTTTCTTTAGTTTGTGTAAGATTGTCCCTTAATATTTATTTTTTATTTTATATTAACATGTTGTGTTTTAATAAAAGCCACAAAAAATTCTAACCATAAGTTGATCTTTCAGACAGACGTGGTGGACAACGCGTACGCCGTGGAGTGGATGCGCGACTTCGAGTCGTTCCAAGATGCCCTCGACTCCGAGGGAGACACAGAGGGCGGGGCCACGTATGTGGGCAACTTGGCGCGGTCCATGGCTCTAGCGCTCGACAACTTCTACTCCGGACTGAAGTGTTGTGGCGTCAGCGCGCACACTGGAGCGGTGAGTATCGATTCATACGATGCCCTCGATTCTGTAGGCGACGCAGAAGGCGGGGCCACGTAGGTGGGCAACTTGGCGCGGTCCATGGCTCTAGCGCTGGACAAATTCTACTCCGGGCTGAAGTGTTGTGGCGTCAGCGCGCACACTGGAGCGGTGAGTTCCTACCTTTAGGACACTGTAGCAGGCAGGCACTTTTATATATTTTATTTTTTGACTATAACTGATTAATCTCATAGCTTATTAATGTATAATCATAAGAATATAAAGTTAGGTACTAAGTAAAAATCATTAATTAAAGTAGTTACTTGTGATGTTTTATATTTTGTTTTATATTTGTACATTTTATGTGTCACTAGTGATCTGCTGTAGTATAGGCGTCACTGAAAATCAGCGTCATGAAGTGAGTATTTCTTACGTCATGACATTAAGCTGAGTGACGACCTTTTTAGCATTAATTTAATCTACATATAAGTATTACGCGTTAATCATGTTTATGTCTATATTATGCTAAATAAACTTATTTCTGTTACTGTTGGTGATTCATCAAACCATTATTTCTATTTCCAGGGTCTCGATGAATTCTTCAAACTCGTAGACCAAGCTGCAGAGGAATATGAGACGTAAGTATTTTTTTTGAGAATATATTGTAGCTACAATGTTATTGGTTGCCTTAATGCTTTTCTTATTTATAGGGACTACAAAGCGGACTGGTTAAAAATGCGCGCTGAGAGGCTGGAAGAACAGAAACGGAAAGAAGCAGAGTTGCTACAGAGCAAAGGTATTATTCAGCGGCGGGCGGCTATACGTGTCTCGCTCATTCGTATGGCAGCCGCGCTCTGACCTTTCACTCTCACCTATGGTCCCTGCTGCTTGCCGCCAACGTAGTGGCATGTCCGTGGTCCTCCACTAAAGCGGAGCGGAGAAAGTAAAACAATAGGCTAGTTGACCCAGTTTTGAAATATATTGGAAATGGTTAGTAATGATCTTACTAGGTCTAAAAAAAAAAACTTGTATTTTTCTGAAAGCTAGAAAGCTAAATTTTATCAATTGAAAATTAGAAATTTCATAAACAGTCAAAAACGCCGTCCGCCATTTTTCCCTTTCGCTAATCTGTAGCGTGACGTAGAATTACCTGTAAATATTCGAAATTCGACCGTCGTATAGTGCCATTCCGCTCACTCCAATATACTATGACAGGAGATCGAGAGGGACGGCACTATTCGAAGTCGTCAAAGTAGACTTTCAGTTTTGTTTACATGACCGATGACGTCACTATCATAAGCGAAAATGGCGGACAGCGTTTTAAGCATTTCAAAATACAGATTAAAAACCATATTTACAAATTCAATTTTTTCAGCCATCTTTCACTTTTATGAATTGAAAAATATATATTTAGGTTTTCTTTGCTAAATACTATACGGAATAAACATTAGTTTATTACAATTTGACATGAGTCAACTAGCCTATTAGGCTGCGTAAGTGAAGCCCGAACGAAGTGCATTTAAATCTGATGTGATTGTGATTGGTCCATTTTGCGCAGCTCCGCTCCGCTCCTTCCATTGGACAAGAGAGGATCTGAGGAGATGGGTATGGCTCAGGAGCGTTTCAACTGCTCGTTCCCTTGCGTTACGAAATTTAGACGAATATCATCTTATTTTTGGAGTCTCTCATAATTCGCAAAAAGCGCTCGGTTTTGAGCTCTGAGCTCTGGTGAGCTCATAACATGCCTTCTTGAGCTTAATTTGGGACTAGTTCGATTTGTGTGAGGTTGTCTCATATTTTTATTTATTTTAATTACTTGTGAAAACATAATGTAATGAGCCTTACCCAAATATCACTGCTCATTTTTCCATACAAATCAAGCTTTCGTTTTCATATGTTTACTTTCCAAAATTTTACCAATCTTTACGAATTTTAGGAACTGAATAGAAAATAAATGTTCTTTGTCGGACTGTATCGAATTTTTCGCAAATGATTATAGGATTTGTGTACTAGCCGTCCGTTTGCGGCGGTATTTTGGCCAATATCGGTTACGTTAAGTTTGCTTCTCATTTATATCCGACGCCATTACCTGGTGAAAACTTAACGTAAACTGACAGTATGGGAAAAGCAGCAGTGATATATCCTCTTGAACCGAGGAACATTCACACTTTCACGACCTACAACCCGCCTGGTGGGCGCTCGTAACTTTTAGCTCGTCGGCGGATTGTACTATAAAGGCGCCCACCTGGCGGGCTCTGTCGGCGTCTTATTTATTTATTTATTTTATTTATTTATTGGTATTCAGGATAACAACAGCCGTAAATATACATATGATATAAAGTTAGTTACATAACAGAGGGCCAATAACAGTTATCCATTGGTTACATAAAAATAAGATTTTAAACTAAGTAGAATCAGACACAGTCAACATGTCCGTTCCAAACAGCAACATTGGTAATACATTTGAAACAGGAGTCAGTCACAAGTATTTTCATATTTATACACTAACAGACAGCTGCATCATATATTGTGCAGGGCCAGACAGTCTTAGGTGGGGTTGCGCCCACCTATTGGGCGCTGTCGGTTTGTGGGGTAGTTATAATGTTTCTACCTGGTCGTGAAAGTGTTAAGAGGCCTTATTCCTTTAAAATGCTGATTGTTTTAGACATTTTTCTCTATGATCAAACATGTTTCTTAACATATTATTGATGTTACTACCTAGAACAGGACTATTGGAATGTATTGGTATATATTTGAAACCTAGAGTTTGAATTTTTCATTGATAATTTTTGTTTCGAAAACTACTCGAAATTGCCAAAATTCATAAGGAAAATTAGTTTTTACAACTTATTTTCGACTGAACGCAATGAAAGCATGAAATAGCTATGTTACTACCTAGAACTCGGAGAAAAGTATTATTCCCTTCAAAAAGTTAGATGAAATTATCAATATATTTGTCATAATATGAAAAAAAAATTTTTTAAAAGGAATAAGGCCTCTTAAGCGATATGTTCTGTTCCAGATGATTCCGACACCGTGATACGGAAGAGGAGTTTGATCGACGAGGTGCCGATGGGCCGCGAGCTGAGCGACGTGTACCTGAAACACCCCGGCGACGACAGCTCCAGCGACGAAGAGGGCACGGAGAACCAGCCAGACATTGGTAAGTACTTACTTATAACCCCGATATTTAAATATTCTATATAATTTTAAATGACATTGTTAAGAGGCCTTATTCCTTTTAAAATTATTTTTTTTCATATTATGACGAATATATTGATAATTTCAAACAACTTTTTGAAGTGAATAATACTTTTCTCCCAGTTCTAGGTAGTAACATATATATTTCATGCTTTTATTGCCTGCAGTCGAAAATAAGTTGAAAAAACAAATTTTCCACGTGGATTTTGTCAATTTCGAGTAGTTTTTCGAACAAAAATTATCAATGAAAAATTCAAACTGTAGGTTCCAAATATATACAATAAATCCCAATAGCCCTGTTCTAGGTAGTAACATCAATAATTTGTTAAGAAACATGTTTGGTCATAGAGAAAAATGTCTAAACAATCAGCATTTTAAAAGGAATAAGGCCTCTTAAGACGCTGTCAACACCAAAATGCCCTTGAGGATTCGGGTTTTCGGCCCCGCTCACTTTGCTCCCAGCGCTATTCACAATTGAGCGGCGAGAAGCACCAGGTCCGTCTAGCACGGCGCGTCGGCGCACAATGTCTATTTTCTCAAACATCCAAGGAAATGTCGTTCTTATGATCGTGGTAATAGAACGCGAAATAAGTCTTTGTATAGCAATTGTTGAAGATTCGTTCTAATTTCAAATTAGAGGTCAATAAAGGAATTTCATACAAAATTATTGGCCGTGGCCAACAAAGAGATTGTCTTTTGTTTCAGTGGGGTTTATTTCTTTTATTGATAATCTATGGCATACTGCCAATAAAAAAAAAACGTAGTTTGTGCATGTATATTTACGTTTTATTTCTTATATTTAACTAGATTATTAAATTAGATTACAACAGATATTCCATAAAATAAACAAGGAATCACGTTTATTGTTAAAAAATATAACAATATCTAATTAATAAGGTGTTGTCATTTTTAATAAATAGAATCATCTTAACATTTGGTGGCAAAAACATTGACCCGAACAGCTTAAAAAAATAAATTTGTTTTTTTTTATTAAATTTGAAATAAATTTGTTTTTATATGAATATATAAGTTGAACATTTGTATTATTTCCTTGGATTTATTTGAGAAAAGCACTATACAAGCCTCGGCGCGAACAGGGATTATCGGCCTCGTATCTCTAGATGGCCTCGTTATCACTCGGCCATCTATTACTACTCGGCCAATAATTCCCTATTTCGCGGCCTCTGCAGTAATGTACTATTTCTCCAACTTGCTTGGAAATGTTGCCATTAATGTAGTAAAACTGGACCGCGAAATCGTTCGTTATATTTAGAAGGCGTAATTAAAAATTAAAAAAAATATATATTATTGGCCTTATCCGGGAAATCAATATTATTTAAATAAGACGATTAAGTAAAAAACACACCTTCCGTTTATAACGTCTCATACAAATGAGGGTAATCTTAATTTGGCCGGTTACTGCATTTTTACTTTTAATTTTTTCAAAGACTTTGATAATTCACCATACAGCCAATTGTCCACTAAATTTAAAAAATAAAAACTATTATAAACTTTTTAATTGTTCTCTGCGTTTAGTTCTTGCACTGAACATTTTTTTGCTCTGCTACTGTCAATGTATTTGAAATGTCGACAAATTTCGAATAACGGACAAACAATTTGAATAATAATCTTATATGCGGTTAATTTATTTTCATGATTCTTAGTTATTTATTAGAGATTTCTCACGACAGTTTTAATTTTAATAATATGATGATATTTAATGAGTGATTTGAAAATTAATAAGTGTACCAAACGTAAACAAATAAAAAATAAAACAGAAATGATTGTGTCCAAACCAATATAAAAGTTATTTTGAACTTATGATCTTCTCCGAATGATAAATATGGTATGGTTTCTAAAAAAAAAACAGTGTGTTTAGAAGTGGTTCATTTAACTAAAATTTATAATTACCTATGTGCATATTTTTTGTTATTGTGTTTTCATATATATTTAATTCTTATTCATATATTTTATTTTAAATCAAACATATGATTCGGACCCGAAATTTTATTCCTATTCCTAAAAAAAATAAGTACCAAATGAACTTCATGGTACTGATACATTAAATTAAAATGTAGATTGGTGATTATTTCCAAGCATATTTGGAGAAAAGCACTATACAAGCCTCGGCGGGAATGTCAGTTCGCAGATTCGTATTATTGAAGGACTCGGCTACGCCTCGTCCTTCAAAATCATACTCATCCACGAACTGACTTTTCCCGGCCTCGGCAGTAATATACTATTGTATCGGAGTAAACGAGAGCGGTTACGGGGCGGCCAGGTCTTAGAAGAAAATAATAAGAAAGTATTAAAATAAAAAGAAGTGTGGATTTATTTGTGAAATATGACTCGTTAGCGGTTTAGGTATGAACATGTTGACTTCATGTTTTTAATTGCAGGCCCATACGTCAAAAAATGAAGTCATAGAACCGTTTTATGATGATTCTAAGACCAATCTTTGCAATTATTTTCTATCGAGCCGATTTCGTCCAATCATGTATCGAGTCCGTTCACGACCTTTGAAATATGATGAATATTAACATATTTTTTTTTGATGTGCTAGAACAAATAGTTTTTCTTAAAAAACTGCTTAAATGACATCATTTTCAACAAAATTAGGTCTTGTCAGCCTCTTAAAGCCTGACCAGAAATATGAGGATGCGCCATATTGCACAATTTCACTGGAACCAATTTCTTGCACTGGCAATGATTTTATGATGGTTTGTCAACAATTTCAATGTCATTCGTGGTGCTTTCTGTAAGACAAATATTTAAAATTATCCAAAGAAAATAAAGTGTAATACACGTGTTTACTACACGAAAAACAGTCAGGAAAAGAGTGTATTCCATTAAATTATATTCAATTCAATTTTTGTTGGTTATGGCTCTATCGATATCGTCGATGATTCCGCCAATGTCAAAGTTAAAGAAGACACGTGTTAACTATTAAGAATTTGGCCGGTATATTCAGATAATTAAATTATATTAGGAGGTTAACATAGTGGAACTGACAGGTATTTAAACTAATGTCATTGTAGTGGGTTGCGATTGGTTGCAAAATTGTTGCCATATAAATCTTGTAGGTAAATAGCACCCTCTTGACAATCCTCATATATTTCTGGTCAGGCTTTACTTCGTTGACTCAGTGACCCTAAGTGAGTTTTGGCCTAGATTTCGGCACTCCTGATGAGTTAATGCTGTCGCTAGCCAGTCATCGGTATGTGACTGGTCACCGAAAATGGTACAGTTAGCCAAGAAATTGGTCTACCGCTTGTCTCTATTACAAGTGCATAAAGTAAAAGAAATAACCTGCCAAGTACGAGTCGGACTCGCCCACGGAGGGTTGAGAATGGGAATGAGAATATTTACTTGTCAATAAATGATCTTAACTATGACTAGATTATTTATTTATTTATTTATTTAAACTTTATTGCACAAAATACAAAAGTAAGAGTACAAATGGCGGACTTAATGCCATATGGCATTCTCTACCAGTCAACCATAGGGCCAAACAGAAACTAGCAGTTGGTGCAGGATCATAAAAAGTCGTGGCTAAAAACGAGACAAAATTCAATAAGTTTGATATATATATATAAACGATATACCTATACATACACATATATGCAATACAATACACATACATAAATACAAATATATATATAATATAATATATATATATACATACATATGTACCCCTGTAACCCGTAGATTCTCCACTTTCTGTCTATTAATCAGAAGTACAAATTAAATTAAATTATAGCTTACATACATTAACGTTTTGACCATCAAATAAAATAACTGGCCGGGTTAAATGGCACTTTGTATATGTGGCGCCGGATAGAAATGAGGTGCAAAGTTTAGGCAACCGATCACGTTTGATGTAAAGCTCCAATTAAATATGTATTTTATTGTATTTTATGTATTTGTTGTTGTAGCAACAACAGAAATACCTCATCTGTGATTTTTTTTTTCAACTGTCTAGCTATCACGGTTAATAAGATACAGCCTGGTGACAGACAGACAGATGGACGGAAAGTGGAGTTTTAGTAATAGGGTCCCTTTTTTACCCTGTGGGTACGGAATCCTAAAAATGTTTGACCAATTTTTTGGCGGACTGTAAGTGTATTGGTAACACAAAATACCTGACTTTCATTTGTAAAGTCGAATTACATAATTTTTTAGGGTTAAATCCATTAACGAACCCCAGTGGTTGTGTACTAAATAAAACAATTGTCTTATTTTTTTTATGTTCTCTAACTATATGTAGAAAATAAGTACCAGAGCCGAACTAGGCTCTGGCATTCAAATTCATGTGCCTGTTGGAATTACTTAAATTTTAAAATTATTTCTGAACCTTTTTTACACTGACACTTTTTCAAATCTGAAAATTCGGGGTCGGTATTAACTTAATTTTATTCTTTTTTCAGATGACAAACCAGAAGATGTGGCCATGTTCCAGGATTTCTTAAGAAGACACGTCAAACCCAACAATGACAAATCCTAGTATCTAAGCTATCCTGTGATCTGTATATAATGTTAGATTAGGTTATTTACTTAAGATTTTGTATTAAATACAATACAACTAAAATCCTGCTGGTTTTTTTACCAGATGTGTCAAATTAGTTTACACATGAGTCGAAATTAGAAAGTTAGTGGACAGGGGCGGAACACCAAAATTTTATTCCGAATTTTAATTTACCCGAAACCATGACGAGTTTCATAATACCGAAAGCGCTATCACGATATCAGGGGCCTATGATGGTTGCTTTTATGACGTTATAAATAAGTGACAAAGCATCCGTCACGTTTTGACTTTGACAGAATACGAGGAGCATAGATTTAGTATAGTATAGATTTGCCACAAAGCGACCAGGCGTAAGAGAAAGACATATAATGACGTCAAAATGTGGGGTTGAGGAGTGACAGATGCTTTGTCACTTATTCGCGTGATAAAAGCAACCATTATAGGCCCCATGATCATATTTACTGTGGATGGTATGTTATACAATATTTTTGGGCTAGGTTACGGTTATATGATATCCCAAAAAAAATATACAGGGTGATCAATCCAAATGGGTCAAAAGGGAGAAAACGAACACTATAAGAGAGGGAAATCTGTTCTGTTCTAAATCTTAAATCGACGCCATGATTCCTAAAAAGCAGTAAGAACACATTTCCCTATATCTTATACTTTCTGACCTCTCTACTGACCCATTTGGATTGATCACCATGATAAGGGGTAGTGACCACAGTATAAGAATATACTAGTCGTGTGTAAGGGAAAATAAAATACCAAATGTACGTACTGAAATAAATTCGTTTATTTAATTTACGTAAAATTACCTAACATCACATACTATTTTGGTGTTACTTAAATATAACCGCCTTGGGACGAAACGTGAATTTGAAAATTTAGGGACACGATTAAAATGTTACCTAGGTACACTCAGCAGCAGAAATATGTGCAAAAAAAGTGCACTGCACATGTCATTCGATAACATGTTTTTTTAAATAATAACGGTTCTTGAAGAATACCGAGTCCTATGCATCAAATTGTTCTTATTTCGCGTAGCGTATTTCTGCTGTTGACTGTATTCTGGTAGCAATTAAACAAGTCACAAGCTTTAATAACCGACTGTGCTTATCTTTGAACATCCATCAATTGCTCACTGATAAAACTCTAAAGAGTCCAAACTCGGTACGATTGCTTTAAGTTCCTAGGGCCACCTTCCGGCTCCATCATCAGACCAGCCCCATGGTACCATATTATTGTATTATCATCAAAGTTGAGTAGGTAAGTGAAATTTCAGCTCAATCGGTTGAATATATCTGCTTCAAAATTGAGTTGCAAGATTCCACCCGAACAAACATACAGTCCGACCAAAAAGAGTAGAAATTAAAAAGTGGCAATACTGTAGTGTCCTCCCTTTATAATCAATATAAGAAAACAGGGACGACACTACAGTATTGCCACTTTTTAATTTCTACTCTTTTTAGTCGGACTGTAGTTACATACATTTGCAAGTTAAATTTATTTATTTAATCGTATGGCATTTTTGACCAAGTTGCGCATCTTAAAGTTAAATAAAAACTAATAAAGGCGATCAAATTAAGTTTTGAAATGATCTGTCATTAATTTATTAATAATTCTATTTACTTAAATAAGTAGGTATATTTTGCTCACTATAATTTGAAATTAATGTATTTTATGTCCAATGTTTATATTTAACATTATTGAAATTTTAATACATAAGAATCTTAAATAGAAAATCAAATTTAAGTACAAAATAAATTTGTAAAGTACTTTAATAAAATAAGTAGTTCAGTAAAGCGTTGGTAAAGTATTAATCTAAATTTTCTAAAATAAATAATAAAAAATATGAAATATCATGGATTCTTTAGCAAAACAATAAAATTATTACAACATTACATACCTAGGGCGGTGTCCCAGATCGCATGTGTTTATGTATAATATGCGGCGATGTCCATAAATATGCAATCTGGGGCTTTATTAATTACCGCCCGTGGTTTGTTTAAAGTTTTACGTCTGGCTTTGGACAGGTAGCGAGATTTTCTCCCCGCGTAGCGGTATTGTACACCAGAAAGGACTCGAAAAATACGTGCATGGTGCCAAAGTTCTCTATTGTCAAACTGAAATAATTTACGTATAAGGTAAATACAAATTGTCAACACTTCTTGAAACGTAGTATCGGAGAGTATTGAATTCATAAAATGAAATATACATTTGCCTAACTTTTTTTAGTATACAACATACTCACTTGTATGTGCTTCAAATATATTGCGGTACTACATCCAGTTGCTGAAACTGACAGTCTCAGGTTTGTCAAAGCACAGTGTCTTCAGTGCCAAGAAAAAAAATCTGTGCACAGCAGACAAGAAAAAAAACAGCTAGATGAAACAGCATGATACATGACTTAAGAATTAAGATAATCCGAGCAAGACCAACTTTGCTTAACTTTCCGCGCATTACCTGTCTTGCTCGCACGGTATTTATAGGAAAGTGACAGGTAGTATTTGTCGCAGACGTACAAAATCTAAAAACTGACATAGACTTGGGAATTACACCATTTCCACTAGTCGAAATATAATTTGAGAACTACGCACATATTCTGTAAAACTATGAGAGTTGATGAGTACCATCATATACTCTTACGGTTACAATAAATAAATAAATAAAATAAATACCGGACAACCTCACACAAATCAATCTAGTCCCACATTAAGCTCTAGTAGGCTTGTGTTATGGACACTAGACGACGATAAACATACTTATATAGATAAATACATACTTAAATATAAATAACATGACCCAGGCACAAATATTCGAGCTCATCAAGTCATCACACAAATATTTGCCCTTGCCGGGATTCGAACCCGGGACCGTCGGCTCAGTAGACAGATGCTTAACCACTGCGCCAACCGCGTCGTCAATACAACAACTTAATAAAACAATAAATTAATAAAAGATCACAAAATAGTTGAGGAATGCCAGCTAATATGAGAAGGTGAAATTCGTTTTCTCAATCAGAGCTCATGGACTGTAATTACATTTTAAGTATCTTCAAAATACATATATCACTACCCAGTAAATAAGGTTGTGCTATATTCATCCAATTGGTATGGAAAATTGGCTTAAGACCTTGGAATTGGTTTAAGACCATTGCTGCCAATCATTTTAAGGGAGAAGCTATCTAATATTACCAACAAAGGAACAACATATATCTTATATTTCTTGAAGCCTGCATTACCTGATAGCTAGAAAAATATATACCTAAAATGGTAGTGTTGTTGGGTACCAATTCGAATTTTACCGGAAATTATTTATTGGCTCTGCGCACAAATAAAGCTTCTTTCAAATTTCCAAATTCGATAGAGAGATTTGGCAAATAATAAAGATATCCAGATGATAAATCCTACCAACCTAAACTTTCACTAGTGTCCATTGGTTCCATTTTGTTGATCCGTCTGTGTTTCGGGCGGAGCAACGCGCCCGGCGCGTTCCAACGCACCGTCCGAGAGTTCCCACGCGGGACGATACGAGGTTCCGGTACTTGACGTGTATTCTAGGGCTGGGTTGGGCCATGTGTTCTTCGTGCTGCCTACTGATGTGTATCTGGAGAAAATAATTAAAGACATTATAGTAGACCAGGTTTGCACCATCTGGAGATGAGGTACGGTGAAGATAGCCTATGTGGGGATTGCGATGCGATCAAGTGGAAGTCTTAATTAGGGTTGGTCTTATCTATTTATTTATAAGATACACCCATTCATTAATTACGTAAGGACAATTTTGGCCCACCATCAAGACCAGTGCCCATCCCATCCCCATCAATGTTCTTACATGGGATTAGATGTAAGAACATTCTTATTCTGTTAGGAATCGCTCTCGCCTCATACGGGATTAATGCAATGAATAAATAATCGCTAGCTATGAATAATTACATGGTGAAACTCGGCCTCAGGGGTATATATCATGCGAGAGCATAAAGAGTAGTGACTTACCCTATATCGTAGAGGCTGCAGTAAGGCACCTTTCTCCGGAGGATGTAGCTCCATATCTGATGATAGGACCAGTTCAGCAGGGGAGATACTCGCATAACTTCGGGCCAGTTTTTATCTGTTTTCTGTGACAAACAATCGGTTAAATGAATATTTAAATTTTAAACTGCAGGTGGGTGAGATCGGAATAGAACTAGAGATGAAAAAACACGGAACTTTCCTTTCGTTCCGTTTCGACTCGTTTACTTATTTAGTTTTAATTCGGAAAAAAGCAATGTTAATTCGATTTGGTATTCAGATAAAAACGAAAAGAATGTTAAAAATGTATTTTGAAAACTAACTTATGTATTTCTCAATATATTTCATAACCATAGGTATCTGAACTGAACATGGACAAAGCAAAATGAAAAAATCTAAATCTAATCGTTAATTTTGTTAGTAAGCAGAGGCCACAAGGCCGCTTTCACATGTCCGAATCTGATCTACCAGCAATTCACAAGAGGAGACTGCTGTTGAGAAGAAAGCCGAAAGAAACTTAACAGTAAATATTTTTTTCATAGATTACACTTAAAACAAGCGAATGACCTTATAATGCTTAACTAACGCCGTGTAACACGGAGCTACGTATCTTAATTACACGTGCCGAACGGTCCGGATCTCAGTTGCCGGGTAACACGGCAACGGATATCCAGCTACGGGTACACGGACACGAGCCCTACTAGAAACTTACCTGCATGAACTGCAAGTCCCCGCAGTATGGGTCGGTGCGCCTCGTGCCCATGAGACAGGCCTTCAGCCGCGGGTCCTCGTCCAGTGTCCGCTGCAGGGTGCTCTTCATTTCGCCCTCCGTCACCGCCAGCTCGATCCCGTAGTGGAGCTCGACTCGCTTCACGAATGCTTCTAGCTCTCTAAATGGACTGGACACAAAATAAGTTTCTGTCAAAAATGACATTTTAGTGGCAAGCTTTTATAGCCGACTGTACTTTTCTTTGGATATCCATCAAATGCTCACTGAGACGATTCTAAAGAGCCCAAGCTCGGTAGGATTGCTTTTTCTATTATAGAGTTCCTATGGCCACCTTCCGGCTCCATCATCAGATCAGCCCCATGGTACCATATTATTGTATTGTGATCAAAGTTAAGTAAGTATGCAAAATTTCAGCTCAATCGGTTGACGATATCTGCTTCAAAATTGAGTTGCAAGATTTCACCCGAACAAACATACTTTAAACATACCATGCAAGTTAAATAAAAGCTTTAAAAAAAGAATCATTGATACAAAGATCATAGAAAACATGAAACGCGTAACCTGGCCGAATCAAACCCGGTACCTCTGGATTACCGGTCCAGCGTGTTAACATCTCCACCGCCCTAACGCCCAGATAACCTTTCGAATTTTTCCTTATGCTTTCCGTGTCGATCTTTGCTTTGTTTATTTGAAAGGCTTTACACCTTATCTTTCTTTGTATCAATGGTTTCATATACAAAATGTGGTGTGTTAAACATTAAAATTAATGAGACATTACATGATCCAACAAAGGACTGTTAGATTTTTACACGAAGTCGATCGTAACATTCACAAGATAGTGACGATTTTATGAGATTCATACAGGCAACAAGAAAATCGGGAATTAAGTATTTATGACGATACAACACCGGCATCACAGAAACGGATAGATGGAACCGTCCAACCAATCATAGCGTGAGTCTCGCCGGTCATTCCGGAGTGCCATACCTTGTTTTCTTATACCATGGGTACTGTGAGGACTGTTACCTGTGAGTCCTAATGTAGATGATCTTAAGGTTCTTCAGGGCGGAGCTGGTCTTGTACATGTCCAGTAGTAGGATAGCGGTGATATCTGCACGGTACATTTTTAACGCAAGGAACAACTCCTGAGGTGAGTACTGTTCGCAAGCTGTGAGGACTATTACCTGTGGGTCCTAATGTAGAGGATCTTAAGGTTCTTCAGGACGGAGCTAGTCTTGTACAAGTCCAGCAGTAGGATAGCGGTGATATCTGCACGGTACATTTTTAACGCAAGGAACAACTCCTGAGGTGAGTACTGTTCGCAAGCTGTGAGGACTATTACCTGTGGGTCCTAATGTAGAGGATCTTAAGGTTCTTCAGGACGGAGCTAGTCTTGTAGACGTCCAGGAGCACGTTGGCGGTGATGTCGAGCAGTACGGTGCAGTCTTTGCCGCCGTTGAAAGCCAGGAACACTTCCTGGGGCTGATATTGCTTGAAGCATTTCCGTAGCACCTGGTATTAAAGTGTATGTTTTAATGTTATATTGGAAGGGCAGTAAAGCACGCAAGTTGCGTGCTTAGCACGCTATGGCCGGAGTTTCCGAGCAAATTCGAATGGAAGAAGGACATTACCGGGACAATCAAGGTTGCTGGTTCTCGATATAGCTTAGAAAGTGGATATATTTAAGGCTCCTTATCCCTTCAAAAATGCTGATGCTTTTAGAATTTTTTCTCTATGATTAAACATGTTTCATAAAAAATTGGGCAAGTGCGAGTCCGACTCGCGCATGAAGGGTTCCGTACCATAATCTATAACAAGTTTGTTGTATGGGAGCCCCCCTTAAATATTTATTTTATTTTATTTTTAGTATTTGTTGTTATAGAGGCAATAGAAATACATCATCTGTGAAAATTTCAACTGTCTAGATATCACCGTTCTTGAGATACAGCCTGGTGACAGACGGACGGACGGACGGATGGATGGATAGCGAAGTCTCAGTAATAGGGTCCCGTTTTTACCCTTTGGGTACGGAACCCTAAAAAAGAAAAAACATATAGAAAATATATATAGGTTATTTTTTCTTATTAGCTTTAAGCCATTATATTTATTATTGTTATATAATTATCTTTTCTTTTATATTTATCTATAGTTTTTAGTATTGTAAATATATTCGTTTCATAACATATTCATCAATGATACTACTAGAACAGGGCCATATATTTGATACCTACGGTTTGAATTTTTTATTGATAATTTTCGTTTCAATAACTACTCGATGTTGACAAAATTCACGCAGAAAACTGTTTCATTTTAGTTACGTGCAAGGCCGTCTTAAAGCATGCCGGGGCCCTGGGCAGTGGGCACTCCATAATTGGGGGCCTGGAAAAACGGCCTCGAGGTTGTTGGGACCCCCACGTGAGATTGGGGGCCCTAGCGAGACTGGGGGCCCTGGGCAAGTGCCCAAAGTGCCCAGTGGGAAAGAGGGGTCTGGTTACCTGTTCAGTTTCCTCTAAGGCATCAGTAAAGTCCGGGAGCTCGGCGTCTTCTCTCGGCTGCGGCATCTCGCTCACTACACTGAAACACCAACAACTGAATAAACATCCACTCCAACACAATACATCTCTCCAGCTGTAATAATGACGTAGTTACACAAATACCTACTTAAAACATAGCTCGTATCTCTGTATCAATCTACAAAATAGATACGAGGGTTTGAAAAGTAGGTACTGATAGACATTTTAGTGAGTTTGTTGTCACCGGGTGATACAATAAACTTGTAAACATTACGTCTGCACTATTCAAAATAAAATATCAGTTACATAATGCCTTTTTGTTTACATAATCGTAAAATAGTTCTTTCAAATCAGACCTTTAATGCTTGTTATAGGGCTGAAAATAACACTCTTATAAAGTATAGACACAATAGTGATTCGCTTTGGTAGCGATATTCATTCAGCTGATACATATGTTAATTAGGAACTTGGAATTATAATTCAAATATCACGAAAAGTGCTGTAACGCCTTCAGCTAAAACAATTTTCAACTTGGACTTAATACATAATGGTGTTGTAATGAAATAAGACCTTCGATACAAAACCTTACGTTTCAGTATTAGAACCGTGTTGTAATAAAAATTGGGATATTTTCGAAGTTGCTATAGAGAAGTAAGTATTTATAGTAGATATATTCGCCAATGATATTTCTACACGTGGCCGTGGCTCCAAATAAATAATTTTATCCTCGGTCGTCGTGACTTGACGGTCTGACGCACGATCATTTATTTATTTTCAAGAACGTGCGAATTCTCCTATTAACGGCCACGACTTTCCGCGACCAGCGGCAGCAGTGAGCGTCGAGCGGCAAAAACAAAATACCGATGCGATGTATGAAGCATGCCACGAACCGCCACGAGCGGTGCCGCTTGAGCGGTTTTTACCGAGCGAATCGCGAACAAATAATAATAAATATATTAAGGGACAATCTTACACCAATCGACCTAGTCCCAAACTAAGCAAAGCTTGTAGAACTCAGGAAAAAGTATTATTCACTTCAAAAAGTTGGTTGAAATTATCAGTATATTTGTCATAATATAAAAAATTAAAAGGAATAAGGCCTCCTAAAATGAGATATTAGTGCATCCTTAAAATCTCTCTATCACATGGTAGTCGGGCCAGGAAGTATCACACTTGTCCAGCAATGTACGGTCTTTCGGCACGAGTTACTTACTAACGGACTTTGTGGTTACATAAAACAAAGCTATTCCTTTAAGTGGAGTAGCTCAGTTAAAAAACTATTTACCTACACACAGAACAGAAAAATACCTACACTATACAGAGGACTGCACTACACATAAATAGTACCAAGATAGTGTATATATATATATATATACTTTTCACAACCATATGATAGATACGTGAGATAAGGCAGTGACATAATCATAGATTACAATAGTAAAATTCATGATCAAGGATTTCTTAATATGGATTTTTACTACCCAAGTCATAACTGGTCATTGGTCACTCATAACACATAATTAGTGGCCATTCAAACTACAAAAATGACCTACTTAGGTACACCAAAGCGCTTCTCATTACGTACATACATTTCTAAAGTGACAAAAGAGACTATTAAAAAGATTTTCTACATCTACATACAAAATTAGTGGTTAAGATATCAATATGATAGGTGTGTTTTAATCCCTCTTTTATTTCTTAAAGTAAGGGTAAGTTATAAGACTTTTGAATAAATCATCGGTAAAATTAAAAGCCATTCTCATACTATTTAACTATTTCATATGTCAGATTCAGAGCATTCTGATAGGTAAATGAAACACTGATACGTATGAAACTGTTTTATCAAACTGTATTCTTAAACAAATAATAAGACAAAGCAAAAAATGCAACCTTTTTCTTATAAACATGACATACTTAACACTTCAAAGTCCATTATAAGATAAATGTGTATTTACACACTAATGGTTATCTACACAGAGTTTTTTCTTCGGAGGTTCACTGACACAGTCTTTAGCACTAAACAGAACTTCCTTAGACAGCTTGAACCCGACTCTCATCATTTCCTTCTTTGGTGAAACATTCCTAACATCATAGATATCTATTATATCATTTGATATGTCGCATCCAATGTTTTCAATGACCTTCTTTTTTGCGTCCAAGACACTATCATTTTGTACAAAGCAATACACATAAACAATAATTTCACAGTCCAATTTTTCTGCAAAATCTTGATCCTCAATTAAACTATTGAAATATTTCAAGAACTCTACCGCAATAGCTGGTAAATTCATAGTTATATGTATCTTAGCTCCTTTCTCTAACTTTTCTTTGCCCAAGCAATAGTTTGTTAAGTATTCTTTAAAATTATTTAAAATAAAATCCTTCCCGTCCAAATTGTACGACTGAAACAGGTTCATGTTAAGTTTATTTAACTTAGCATTATGGTTCAACCATTTAAAAGAGTCAGGATTCAAGTCATTGGCAAAAACTTTGCACTTTTTCTTCACAGCAGGTATAGCAAATGGTCCAACACCACAGAAAACATCAAACAGCACATCCCCAGCCTTTAGAAAGCCAAGGATCCTCTCGTGTTCTTGTCCGAGGCGGGAGTTCCAGTAGACTTTGGAGAAATCAAACAGAAAGTTGCACTGATTTTCTTTGACAGTGACCAGGAAATCTTCTTCTCCGGCAATTACTTCCATGCTGAAGTTACGGTAAGTGTTATCTATGATGCTGCTCTTGTTCACAACTGTTCGGCAACTCTTGATCTTGTCAACAAGCACCTGTCCAATGAGTGACCGGTACTCTAACAGATGATCCTTCAAATTCAAGTGTATGATGTGCCCGACTTGAGTGAAACCACTGACTATGTCCTCATTTTCTGGCAAGACAGCTTTGAAGATTGTCCCATAAGACCAGTTTTCATAAGACAATTCAATATCCTTCAAATCAAAGTTAGTTTCTGTGACGCCCACCTCATGAAGGGCCTGGCGATAATTTTCAGAAATATCACTAAACTTGGTAACTTTCTCTGGGTTCAAGAAGATGCATTTCAGTTTGATGTCGCTATCATTCTGTACAGGTTTAAAGTTTTCTAATTTTAGGAAGTAGTCCTTGCAATTTGGTGTGACTTTTGATAACTTTTCTGCTGCAACTTTAAGCACCGGAGTTTGGATCTTACGCAAGAATTTTTCACGTTCTAATATTTTCATACCGCGGACGCCAAGCGGCGTTAAAATTGCTGACGCGGGAGAGGACATTTTTCGATGAAATATGTGAAATAATGTGCGGGCATAAGTCATGCCAATCGGATCAAAACGTAGACAACTTCATACTAACCTATATATATTCGAGGTCAGAGTACATTTGTTTCCAGCTCTTGAGCAGTATCTGGGACACAAGTTTTTACGGTTTATTATATACTTTGTAGTTATAAAAATGTTCACAGGCAAATAAAGCGTCTTGAATTTGAATAGAAAGTTTCAATATTAATGACACAATTGTCACATTTTTGTCAATTTGACTTTTGTTTGACATTTCACATAACGTTTTGTTACACATTATTTTAGCTCAACGGCGTTTTCAAAATTATGTTACAGTCTTTGAGGTTACAGTTTATAATAATTATGATTAAAAAAAGAAACTGTATATTATGACTATAATATACAGTATTATAACAATATTAAAATGAGACGTGTTTTCCGGTATAGAATAAGCAATTAGTTCACGTAGATACCGCTAGATGTCGAAGGGTAATTTTTTATAATAAACGAAGTAAATTAAATATGATAAAAATAAATAACTGTTGTAAAAAACTTTGGACAGGTACTTGGATGAAACATTTTTATTGTATATTACAACTTTCAAATAAATATGTAAGTAGGTATACCTTTTTGTTGGTCCACGCGACATGAAGCGACGGCTGTTCGCAATAACGAGTTTCACTCATTGTGAGGCCTTGCCTAAGTAGCGTAAATAATAACGCGAACCATTTGATTGTTCCGCTTCGACGAATATATGACTATAGTACCTACCTTCAAATTACATTGGCTTTGTTGTGAGTTAAAACATTATCGTCTTATCCCATTGATACACAGGTGTTTACACCTACATTTGTACACAACCACATTATATCTGTTACATTTGTAGGTAATAAGCATTATGCTTGTAGGTATATATAATAATATTATAAGTGGGTCTGTGTACTTTGCACCTCGCCATCGCGAACATTAATGAAATGGCTAAACTATTGCATTGTCCTCGCCAATTTGAAAATTGTCGATAATGAATCGACAAAAAATCTATAATATATTTAATTGTCGAGCCCGTTCACAAAATTTCGAGAATCGGTTGAGAAATGCGACCTCTAGGGGAGAAAAGCCGGACATCCGGAATTCGAACATACGAAAGAATTTTTGGCCAAGCGGAAGCGAAGTCGCGTCGCTCGCTCGGCCAATAATCATATAAGTAGGTACAGATATACAGAACCTTATGACGGCGCGGTTGGTGCAGGGGCAAAGCAGCTGCCTACTGAGCCGGCGGTCCTGGGTTTGAATCCCGGCAAGAGCAAATATTTGTGTGATAAACACGATTATTTGTGCCTGGGTCATGGATGTTCTATGTATTTAAGTAATTATTTATCTATTTAAGTATGTATATCGTTGTCTAGTACCCATAACACAAGCCTCCTTGAGCTTAACTTGGGGCTAGGTTGATTTGTGTGAGGTTGTCTGATATTTTATTATTATTATGATGTATTGCGTAATGCGTGTTCAGCACCAATAAAAGTGGCTCAGTGACCTGTAGACCTCAGAAGTATGTTTCCAAATTGCTGGAATTTGTCGAACCTAGAACCTAGGGCTTGTGCATAAATCACGCGGGGTTTTTTCGGCTACTTTTTGACATCTTCCTCCCCCCCTGGTGATATTTGGTGAGGTTTTTGTTGGTTGTATATTTTTTCGCTAGAAATTCGTCAAATACCTTTGCTATTTTGAAGTAGGTATTTAACAGATTTATTTTTAAGGGAACCGAGAAAAGTATCTACTTGTGTGGTACATTTTTTCTTAGTTTGTTCACTGTAGAAAAATACACGTGAGGTCTCCTTATACCCCTCCCTCCCCCAACGTGATGTGATGTGTCGTGATTTTATCGTGACCCCCCTCCCTCCTATCGAACCTCGCGTGATTTGTGGACAAGCCCCTATACTCATAACATTTTATAAGAATTGGTCTGCGTCTGAACACCCGTACAAAAGAAATAATTTCATAAGCTAAAACCGAAATGCATCGCTCGCTCTGTAAAAATATACAGTTAAAAAAGGAACCGGAAATAAATAAGCCCCAGTAGCTCGTGCATTTCTTAAACTGTACATTTGCAGGAACAATAGCACAAAATAAAACAATAGCCACACTGCGCGATCTCACAACTTTGTCAAAGTCGTCTAAAGCACCGAACTATTATTTTCACTTTGTCGACGTGAACTTTGAACCCAAGTACGGCCCTTGAGTACAATATAAGGAATTGTAGTACTTGTAGACAGTATATTGACACCGTCATGTGATGTTGGATAATGATTTTACTAGCAGTGCCAAAATTCCATAGATATATCTCTGTGATATCTTCGAGAGAACTCCAAACTCCAAAGTGGTGATATACCTCGCAAATCGCCACTTTGTCAATCAGCCCCTGTAGCACGACTGTGACACGCGACGGTATATTACCTATCTCTTTCTGTACAGTACTGTGAGAGAGTGACGAGTGACGCTGAATCGCGCGACAAGTCGCTGGCTCAAAATTACAGGCTGTATGTTTCACTTTGAACGAGTTCAAATTTGAACAATGTCATAACAAGGGCGGATCCAGGGGGGGGGTCATGGGGGTCATGACCCCCCCCTGAACTGAATCAAAAAATCATGAATTAATTTAATATAATTAATATAATAACTTTGTATGAAGGCAACCGTTTGGGAACGAAACTAACACATCGAAAATTTGAATTTTACCGCTCTACCGCCCGCCACGTTTCATCCAAGGTCACATTTCGTGTGACACTTGCGCGCGCTTGTCGACTACGTAACGTCTTGCTAGCTAATTAGTAATTATGTGTTAAGTTTTTTAAGTGTACAATAAAAAATAAATATTTTTAAGTGCAGTACTTACGTACATTTATAAAATACCTACTTTTTGGGATGTATTTTGGAATTTGGCGCCCCGGGCCTATAAGATTCGCCGCCCCAGAAGTCAAGGAAATATTTAACGATTTTTTTTTGTATAATGGATAATGGTAGTTGTGTCTATCAAGCACTTACCTAGATATAGCAAGTGTAAGGGTTGGGTCAAAGCAAAAACAAATATTATTGGCCATAAGACAATCAAATGACAGCGCGAGCGCCAAATTTTTCGGCGATGGGGTGCGTAGTAAAGTAACACAATCAGATGAAAACGCGAGCGCAGCGAGCACGAACATCTTCAGCGCAGGTGTGCGTAGTAACACAATCAGGAAAAAACGCGAGCGTAGCGAGCGTGAAATTTTTCGGCGCGGGGGTACGTAGACTACGTAGTAACTCAAATAGATGTTAACGTGAGATTTTTCGGCGCGGGGGCGCGTTGTAACACGATCAGATGAAAACGCGAGCGCAGCGAGAGCGAAATTTTTCGGCGCAGGGGTGATTATTAGTAACACAATCAGATGAAACCGCGAGCGCGAAATTTTTCGGCGCGGGGGTGCGTAATAACAAAATTTACCGATATGGTGTAAAAACGCAACGCTGATGCAATGTATGGCCTATTGCCCCTGCCTCTCTCGCCGCGCCGCCCCGACCTCGCTCGGCGCCCGCGCCCCACGCCACGCGCGCCCTATATTTGGAGCATGTTCTTACTTACAGACGCGCCCCGGAGATATTGACGAACTTACAAGCATGTTTTTCTGTTCTTGTTATTTTTCATGTTAAATTTAAATTGTGGATTGAACAAAAAAAAAAAGGTGAGAAGTAATAGTTGGTTGAATGGCGCCAATACCAAAACAAAATGCAATCGGGGGCGCCCCTTTCGGTTTTGCGCCCCGGATGGCCCTAGGGTAAATACGTCCCTGCTTATATCTATTGTTATCAAAATTAAATTATAAGTTCTTGACTTGAACACGACTATGTGACCCCCTCCTGGCGCCAAAGCTGGATCCGCCCTTGTGTCATAATGATATGAAGTCTAATTTTAAGTTAAATAATAAATAAATAAATATTAAGAGACAATCATACACAAATCGACCTAGTCCCAAACTAAGCAAAGCTTGTACTATGGGTACTAGACGACGATATACATAATATATAAATACATAATATATAGATAACATCCATGACCCAAGCACAAATATTTTGCACAAATATTTGCCCCGGCCGGGATTCGAACCCGGGACCGCCGACTCAGTAGGCAGGTGTCTACCAACCGAGCCAAACGCGTCGTCGTATGTAACATAGAACCCTGTAATATTGGGCCAGCGAAGTTTCGCGAAGCATAGTTGTGCAGATATCTGCCGGTCGCGCTTGCGCCTTATTTCGGTATATGCGACGGCATGTGGATTGCATAATATATACCTATTATATATCAGGCGCATACTTAACTTGACCGGGTAGTAACGTGAAATAGTGATATTTCACGTTACTACCCGGCAGGTCACATCGCTCGTAAAAACGACGGCCGCTGGGGCCATCGAGTTCTTGAGTGGCGACCACGCACCGGACGACGCAGCGTGGTAGGCCCCCACAAGGTGGACTGATGACCTGGTGAAGGTCGCTGGAGTCCGCTGGAAGCGGGAGGCGCAGGACCGGTCATGGTGGACGTCCTTTGGCTGATAATGATGATGATGATATTTAAAAATTGCGTGCGTACTTTTATCCGCTTCATCACATCTGGCGACCGTGAAGGCGATATTACCTATAACATCGCTTATTCAGATATCTCAAAGTTCATTCGAAATAGCGCCCTAGGGTTCTCAAAACTTCACTAGTTAGCGACGCACTTACACCTAGCTAGTCGATCGATCTAGTCCAGGCAAAGGCACAAAAGCCGGACTCTACGCTCCATTTTGGTTACCTTTAAAGTAGGTTATTCGTTTTTTAACCGAGTTAAAAAACCGGCCAAGTGCGAGTCGGACTCGCGCACCGAGAGTTCCGTACAAACACTTTCCATCCCTAAGTGGTTAAGTTAAGTTTGCACCTGGTATGTATAGCGCCCCATATAAATTAGGTGCAAAGTTAGGTATTAAAAAAACTACTTACTAGATCTCGTTCAAAACAATTTTCGTTGGTAGTTTTTATAGTAATGTACATCATATGTTTTTTTTTGATTTTTCATTTCCTTATTTTAGAAGTTAGAGGGGGGGGACCAACTTTTTTCCACTTTGGAAGCGTCTGTCACGCAAACTATTCGGTTTAGATTTTTTTTTTCTAGAAACTTCGATATCATTTTTGAAGACCTATCCATACACGTATGTGTTTGAAGAAAAAAAAAAATTGAGTTTCAGTTCTAAGTATGGGGAGCCCCCAATATTTATTATTATTTTTGCATCAAAATCTTAATGCGGTTCACAGAATACCAAGTTTCAACAGTACCTATAGCTCTTATAGTTTCGGAAAAAAATGGCTGTGACATACGGACGGACAGACGGACAGACAGACAGAACGAATCTATAAGGGTTCCGTTTTTTGCCATTTGGCTACGGAACCCTAAAAAGAAGGAAGCGATTTCATAAAAAAACTGAAAAACTGAAAAGCCAAAAATAACCCGTTCATGTACAGATTACATTTGATTCACCTTTTGAAGTCGGTGCCAAACCTCACGTAAACTTTTTCATAGTATTAATTGAGTGGTTTAGCACCGACTTCAAAAGGTGATTCAAATGTAATCTATGAACGGGTTAATTTTGGCTTTTCAGTTTTTTTGAAGTCGGTTCTTTTTTTAGGAACTATCGCGGCTTTACTTGCGCTCGACCGTTTTGCGCAGAAGCCGGACAAAAAGCCTATCAAAAGCCGAACAGCCGGACAATACTTGGCCAAACACATCCGTGAAAAGACACCTGGCAACTCTAGGTATCGCTCACTTTGGGATGGGAACCTCTGAATTAGATCAATCTTATATTCACCTTGCGGAGAAAGAACTGCGTGAGTAGTACAGTCCTTCAGCTCTTAATCTTTAAGTTTAGGTGAAATCTGAGAGGTTCAGTTGCATAAGAGCAAATGAGAAATGTGTACCTACCCTCTGTACTGTACCTAATTAAGGACCATTTCTAAAATTTTTCGAACGCGCAGGAATGGTAAACTTTTTTGAAATCTACAATAGATTGAAACAAATCTTATAGCATAAGTAAATAATAAGGAAAAGTCTTTGCATGGTTTTTAACATCCTCTCCGAGCACAGAACAAAAAAACTGTATTTAGAAAAACAGTTTTTTTCTATTCCGTGTCTCCGACGTAGTAGATAAGTTTTTTGGAAGGTCGTTTTCTCATTCATCAGAAGTCAGCCCTCTGAGTATTATCAACCACGGGTCAAAAAATTATAGGAAAATTCATGAATATGAGGCCTTATAATAAGTAGGTACTTTCAATGAAAACTGTATCGAATAAAATCGGTTGAGCTGTTTTTGAGTTATCGCAAAATTTCATAATTTTCTTTAAAATGACGTAAGTGCCGCGCGGCTTCGAACGTTACACATATTAGTTAAGTGCCATACTTCATTAAAACATTCCGCTCAATCTGGCGCGTTTAATCGATAACTTCCAGAAGGTAATAAGTAATTAAAGTTACTTTGGCGTCTACGACCTTTTTTTATAGAGCTTGAAATCTTTCTCGTACCTAATTTAAACCTCGGGCTTAAAACCGCTGTTTTAAGCCCGTCTATTGTGAAGGACTGGCAACTACGGAACCCTACACTGAGCATGGCCCGACATACTCTTGGTCGGTTTTTATTGACATGCTTGGATTATTTTTGTAAGTCTAAACACCAAGTAGATTTTAAAAATTAGTTTTCTGCGGGTGGAGTAACAGGTTCGTGTGAACCTAACCTAATAATAGATTTTTCGATAATTAGTTATGTCAGGGTAGGTGCGCCGTGTTTTCTGGAGTCAATATACTGCTTGTATCATATGTATTGTATACAGTCCTCAAGAGAAAGCTATTTCTATTGATAATGAAGTTAATAAAGCGGTCTGTGCACGCAGATGTATTTAACCGAAGGGACGCCGAGTGTAGGAGATTTGCGGTTTTACTAAGAACTTAAGTACTGTGAATGAATGTGTACTGTGTATGTGAATTTTATGATTATTATGTGATTTATGTTACTGTGAAAACTTGATTGAATTAAGGCTACCATGACAGTAAATGCTATTGAATACCTTACAACTACCCAACTATGGTCCAGAACAAAACTCACGAATTACCATCAAAATCCATTTCCTATCTGTGAACTTATGTACTTTTGGTGATGGTTTGTTATATTTATTTGCGTGTTTATGCTTTTCGCATTAAATGCATGAATGCATGAAAAAATACGTACGTATATATATAACGGGTTATAACTAGGACGTCGTTGTATCGCGGATTAGCAAATCAATATTATTGTCTTATTTTAGCCGTGTTCTTTATTGGGCAATCAACATATTCTACTTTTTACGTGTCCTTCAAATCCCCAAACGGCCCCCATTAAAACAAAAAACAACACTTCGCTACATCCTCTACTTTCAAAACGCGACAAATCCGCATTTACGTGCAAATGTGTTTACAGAACCCGCCTCGGGAGCAATACTTCGGGTTCGCTAGCTTCAGCCTTTTATTTACAACAACGTGGAGAAAGGGCATATCTCTATATGAAGCCTGTGAATGGTTACTTTATTTTTTCGGACAGTTAAGGAGAACGGCTTAAGGTGGGCTTACACGAGCCTGGAATCGATGACAGTAGTTCAAAGATCAAATATTCAGTTGTTCTAATAAAATCACCACAATTATGTATTTAGTTTTATTAAAACTATCTAATTCTAATTTTAAAATATGGCTTCCATCAAAATTAATGATGATTTCACCAATTTCGAGTATGCTCGTAGAGCATGCCGTTGTTCGGTGAGGTTTTGCTTTTTGTAAAGTGATAGCCATTTACAAAAAACCACGCGGACTATCGGGCCTTGACCCAGGAAGGGCTATGAACGCTTCAAGTTGAATTCTTCATTAGCTATTCACTCATACGTTAGATCACTGCACAATACGCTATCAATACTACACATTGAATAACAAAAATGAATAAATAACGAACAACAAAACTTAAACGCATGCGGCCATCTTGAGTCACGGACCGGAAGCCCCATTAAAACTATCGAGTCACATCTTTAATACTACTGGACTGTCTGTCATTGTATTTTCTCTACTACCCACTGAAAAAAATATTTCTTAAAATATAGTCCATGCTACGTCCACATGCTTGGCAAACAACGGCAAACCTACAGGACGCAGTTATATGTTAGAGTGAGCACGACGTAGTTCCGTCTCACTCTAACGTATAACTGCATCCTGTAGGTTTGCCGTTGTTTGCCAAGCACGTGGACGCGGCAACGCTTATACCGGAAGCCCGAAACTTTAAGAGTTCTTTTAAGAGGATAGAACAGACTAGAATAGAATATTCTTTATTGCACACCTCAACAGGAAATAAATACAAACAAATTCAGATTGCACGTAACATACAATAGAGGCAAACAACAGGCGGTCTTATCGCTAAAGAGCGATCTCTTCCAGACAATATTTGGGCGATTAGCGAAATTAAATAAAAACGTCAGAAATGAGTAGGTGATGCAAAAGTAATCATGGAATCTATAGAAAAAAACTACTAAAATAATACATAAATAAATGTACATAAAATACCAAATAAAAAAATTGGGCAAGTGCGAGCCCGACTCGCGCATGAAGGGTTCCGTACCTATACATATATATATAATCTATAACAAGTTTGTTGTATGGGAGCCCCCCTTAAATATTTATTTTATTTTATTTTTAGTATTTGTTGTTATAGCGGCAATAGAAATACATCATCTGTGAAAATTTCAACTGTCTAGCTATCACCGTTGTTGAGATATAGCCTGGTGACAGACGGACGGACGGACGGACGGACGGACGGACGGACGGACGGACGGACAGCGAAGTCTCAGTAATAGGGTCCCGTTTTTACCCTTTGGGTACGGAACCCTAAAAAATAAATATATATGCACAAATAAGAGACTTGAAGATTATTATTTATATTGGCCACACTGCGGCCATAAGTGATACCGGAAGGTCCGAGTGCTGTGTCTCCCTCACTTCTACTATTACTACCTCCACGCTGAATCGTGGCCGGGTCGTAAGTACATAGATATATTGCTGCCAACTATAGGTATTAACACTTTGTATACCACACTCCGTTTTACACCAAAATAAATTAAAACAAAAGAGAACACTCGTAGTGAACGATTGAGTAGCAGAACGATTCAGTCTAAACCCACCTTTATTTAGCTATTCCGGTGTAAACAGTAGTAAGCGCCTGTGAAATGAGTATGTGTTACACCCATTTTCCTTCTGGGAGTGTTTAGATCAGCTTATTTTGTTTTATATGTCGGTTGTCGGTCGCCATTGCCGGTTTACGACTGATCCGATCTTAAAAAGGTAGCTTTATTTGTTAGTAAGCGGACTATCCATTTTCGAGTCCGGTTTAAGGGTACAGCCGCTTAAAGCTTGTACATTTTATATAAAAAAAGCATTTTATTTGAAAACCGATTCTATTGTTATGAAGGAGAGAGCTACACTAGTTTCTTTAACAAGGGGCAGAAATACGCCTTTGTAATACGAATCTAATTTTAGTGTCCAAATGGCTTTCAAACCCATGTTAACTCTGCTTTTTACTTCGACAACGAAAAAACCAGCCAAGTGCAAGTCGGACTCGCGCACCGAGGATTCCGTACAACTAAATATTGTTTTCCCAAAAACTATTCATAAGTTTATACTTTGACGTTTGAAATCAATTTGAACCGCTACGTTATGGATGGAATGAAAAAATAAATTTTGTTCCCCAACTTGCAATTTCATGTGTGTGGTTAATTATATTGCCGAATGTCCAGTATTTATTCATGCGTGTCAAAATCTATATTTACCCAACTGCAACAGAAGTAGGGTTATATTTTTAATTTTTTTTTACCGAATGTAAGATGCAACTTTGTGTCCGAAATAAGGCTGCCTGTCCACTGGAGTGGAGCTATAGCCTATAGTTCGACAAGGAAGTGTAGAAATTAAAAAAGTGGCAATTGTAGTGTCGTCAGTGCCGGTTTTGGCACTACCAGCACCCTGGGTGAGATTTCTACGGCGCCCCTTAAACATAACGAGTTTATCGCAAAATTTTGGGAATTTACGGGTAAGAAATCTTTGCTCAATGAGCATGAGGGTGCCGGCGCCCTGGGCGGTCGCCCTACCACGCCCTACTCTAACGCCACTACTGAGTGTCGTCCCGTTTTTCTTGGATTGATTAGAAAGACGACACTAGAGTTGCCACTTTTTAATTTCTACTCTTTTATGTCGTACTGTATCTATCTATGGACCAATCTAAACTCAGATTAAATGCACTTTGTTTGTCAAAAAACCATAGCCACAACGAACCAGTGGCAAAAATCTAGCAAATAAAATAAATAATCCACGCTTTTTTTAAAACACCGTTAGTTTTTATGCATTCATAATTGATAAGATTTCATATTTTTAAGACTACAATTTTATTACTTTTCTGAATTTCGCTTCGAAAGAGGACGTAATCAGTTAATCACTGTTTTTAGGGTTCCGTACCCGAAGGGTAAAAACGGGACCCTATTACTGAGACTTCGCTGTCCGTCCGCCCGTCCGTCCGTCCGTCCTTCCGTCTGTCACCAGGCTGTATCTCAAGAACGGTGATAGCTAGACAGTTGAAATTTTCACAGATGATGTATTTCTATCGCCGCTATAACAACAAATACTAAAAATAAAATAAAATAAATATTTAAGGGGGGCTCCCATACAACAAACTTGTTATAGATTATGGTACGTAACCCTTCATGCGCGAGTCGGACTCGCACTTGCCCAATTTTTCATATATTTCCCAAGATCACTAATTATTTTATTATTCATTTATATTTACTCATTTTAAAATGTAGTAACTCTAAAACTATGGCACAATTAAAAGGTTACTTTAGTCTGGTGTCGAATAAAAAAAAACCAATGACGTTGAGCGTGACATTATATATTGACAGCTTGCATATGCAATGCAGGCATAGTTGCCGTAGATTTAGATTTGTTTATGCATTTTATTATATTTCTTTACATACAGAAAAATAAATTTACATGTTTTAGGCTGTACAGGTACAAGACGCAAAACTCTCTCGATCTCTATTATAAATTTTCACCCACCAGAAATATGAAATGTTGTCAATTGTTGAAAATTCACAAAACTATCAACAACGTAAATTTTTTCATCGTATTAACAAATTCCAGCGTCAGAAATCAATTTGTGCCGCTTATTTATGGATAAAAAAACAAACATTTGTTCTTTCTATTTGCACGGCGCCACGGTGGCAATTTGGCAATTTCGTGTAATTCATTTGCGATGCCCGATGTTTGGACGCGCGTGGAAATATATTTTTAAAAACAATTCAATGTTCATCCGACTGCGAAAGTCAATATGCATATGAAAATTACGTGATAATTAAATTGTGGTTGTGTGAAAACTTGCGTAATTGTATAAATGCAGTGTACGATTCTACTAGTGTAGGTACCTTTGAGTGAGTAATTTTTATAACCCCCACATCGAAAAACTCGGCAAAAAATCTAATACATTTATTCAAACCCGCTCACAAAATTTCACGATAATCTGTTGTGAAATGTGGCCTGTAGGCGAGAAGAGCGGGAAATCTGGACAAACGGACATACGAAATAATTTGTGGCCAAGCTGAAACGGTTCAAATATTTGCAACTGAGGGGCTCAGCTTACTGTGGGACTATGTCAGCTTGTCATACTTAAATTAAATTTATATATTTATACTTAAATTTAAAGGAACACTAAAAATCTATACTATTTAAGTAGAAAAAACAACAAGACCCGTTACGTGTTGTATAACGCAAATAATCCTTCCAATCTCTTTTACGGGGAACTCGAACACAAACACAACTCTCCCGATTTGTTGACCAACCAATTACTGCCACATTTATCTTTTAAACCTCCATACGTGCTTTAAAAATGTCTTTACGCGTTTCCGAGTCTATAAATAGCCTATAGATCTACCATAGATAGAGTATGGAGGGTGGAAGGAGAATATTTGAAACAGTGTCGAGCGGTAAGCAGTAAAAATAGTTCCAATGTCGTCCGTAATAGCGCTAGAGTAGCAAGATAATAATGAAAAAATCCAATAATGTTATTAAAACTATCGTGAGACATCTTTACTAATTATAAAAACGGTATAAAAACGGTCCTAAAGATAGAGATCCATTTGGAACCCCTGGGGTGTATGAAATACCGTGTGAGTGTGGCAAGGCATACATAGGAGAGACGGGACGTAATGTTTCTACAAGATTGTCTGAGCATATACGCAGTGTCAGAAAAATGGATACGAGAGACTCCGCTGTTGCGGAGCATGTTGTCGAGGCCGGTGCGTCCCATTTCGTACGTTTCGATAAGGCACGGTTGTTGGTTCGTGAGAAACGCTGTGTACAACGGAAGATACGAGAAGCTAGAAGAAGATATCGAAATTGGACGGCGCCCGAATTTCAACCGAGACGGTGGTTGGGCTCTACCTCCGTCATGGAAACCTGTGATTCTGGCGTTAAAAAACATCTCGCGTTCAGACAATGTCGTTGATACAATAAGTCAAGTGTGCGTGGTATCAGTGGGTAATAGTGAAAATGCAGTGACAGACAGTCCAGTGGTGACAGCGCAAGAGCCCTGCCCTCCCCGCGCCGCGCTATCTGCGCGTGCGCAGAGGGCGGCAAGAAGAGCGATTAAAAGTGCAGTGGGTCGCGAGTCGCGTAACAGCACGGATAGCTACCCCTGATGAAGAGCTCCAAATGAGTTCGAAACATGTCGGGCCGTTCCTGACAATTTTTTACGTGAGTTTATACCGTTTTTATAATTAGTGAAAAAATCCAAGTTTTATACCCCGCGCAGCGAACAATGATTAATGATTACTATGACACCTGTCATCTCAGTACATTTTTCCGATTATAGGTTATAAAATGTACTGAGATGACAGGTGTCATATTAGGAATCATCGTTCGCCGCGCGGGGTATAGACGGAGTGAACTGTGTCGAGTATAAAATTAATATACATATTTTTGGTGACTCCTACTTAAACTATTGATACTGATACAAAGATCAAAGCATAAACAAAAATTTAAATGTGTAACCTGGCGGCAGAGACCGGGAGTCGAACTCGGTACCTCTGGATTACCGGTCCAGCGTGTTAACCTCTCCACCACCCGAACGCCAGATAGCCTTTCGAATTTTTCCTTATGCTTTGTGTGTCGATCTTTGCATTGTTTATTTGAAAGGCTTTACACCTTAATCTTTCTTTGTATCAATGGTTTCATAAAAAAAATGTGGTGTGTTAAACATTAAAAATAATGAGACATTACATGATCCATAAATGTAAAAAAAAGAACTGTTACATTTTATTACCAGAAGTCGATCGTAACATTCACAAGAAAGTGACGATTTTATGAAATTCATACTTAAAGGAACTAATTACTAGGAAGTAATTAGTTCCTTTAAGTACCTATAGTCAGGAAAAACGGATAATTTAGTACGCGATGAAGATTAAAAATGTATAAACAACCCGTGCTAAGTAACGTAAGTTCACGCTGCCACAGTAGCGCCACCAATTTAACTCCTTTCAGCGGACACTTTTGGATAGATATATAACTCCTATAAATTCCACCCTCCATACTACAGAGGGGAGGATCGGATGCCAACTGGCTTTGCAAATGTTTGCTTGGCCAGATATTGCACGCACGAGTTTGGGCTGTATTTTGTCATACGATGCCGCAATTCAATAGGAAACTGCAAATGCCTATACACATTTTCGTTCATATATATATTTATGTAGGTAGACAAAGCTTCAAAACACAGATCATTTGATGACGATCCATAGCGTGTCAGGCTGAACTAAGGATGTAAAAGCATTCGAAATATAGGAAACTCAATATGGGATAAACGCGATAATCTGTTAAAGTGGTCATATTTAAAATTTGCTCTACTATATTTTACCACCATAGGAATAGGAAATCAGCTATCATTTTCAATAGAGGTTTTCAATTGATGCAGCTTGATAATGAAAATAAATACCTAATAAAAGTAGGTAACTAGATACTGGCGTGGCGTCGAAGAAAAACTCAGGGAAATCTGGGGTAGATTTCGTTTACTTTTTCTTCAGTCGCAATAGAGAATGCTCAACTGTCCTGAAGTGGGCAAGTCGGTGGAAATCGGATTGTATGAACGCCACGGCATAGGTACCAACACAATTGCATTACTTCTTTCGCAGACCAGGGGAGCCTATGATGGTTGCGTTTATCACGTGATAAAGAAGTGATAAAGAAGTGTCACTCACACTCGAATTTTGTCAGCGTGACGTTTGCGTTGTCACTTATTTGTCGCGTGATAAAAGCAACCATTAGGCCTGCCCGTCACCACTATGCTTCGCGACTCGTGTCGCGCGACATAGCTCTACCTGTCACACTCTCACATTACTGCACAGAAAGAGACGGGTAATTATCTCGCGCGAGAAATGGTCGGCGTATGACAGTTATGCTAGAGGTGCTGCAGGAACATTTTCCGTCCAGTGCGGTAACCATTCGCCGTCCAAGTTGACGTAATAGTACATTACATCAGAGGCCGGGAAAATGAGGATTTCCGGCCAAGTAGGTATATACGGCCGAGCGAGCGTGCGAGCGAGGCCGGATAGTGATACGAGGCCGGGAATCCGTTTTCACGACGAGGCATGTATAGTGCTTTTCTCAAACATACAATGAAATAAAAAAAATATACTTCAAAGAATAACACTTAATATTGTTTGTCCGATATTTTCCGAATTTGACCGAATTTTAAAAATCCGATTTCAGATTATGACTCAGGAGCCCCAAAAACCCCCGGATACCGAATTTCAGCCTCCTAGGACCAATTTGAAATTTTCTCCATACAAATCGTTTTTTTTTTCGATATTTTCCGAATTTGACCGAATTTTCGGACAAGATTTCAGATTCATATTTTTGAGCCCCGAGAGCCCCCCGATACCGAATTTAAAAAATCCGATTTCAGATTCTGACTCAGGAGCCCCAAAAACCCCCGGATACCGAATTTCAGCCTCCTAGGACCAATTTGAAATTTTCTCCATACAAATCGTTTTTTTTTTCGATATTTTCCGAATTTGACGGAATTTTCGGACAAGATTTCAGATTCATATTTTTGAGCCCCGAGAGCCCCTCGATACCGAATTTGACCGAATTTAAAAAATCCGATTTCAGATTCTGACTCAGGAGCCCCAAAAACCCCCGGATACCGAATTTCAGCCTCCTAGGACCAATTTGAAATTTTCTCCATACAAATCGGTTTTTTTTTCCGATATTTTTCGAATTTGACCGAATTTTCGGACAAGATTTCAGATTCATATTTTTGAGAGCCCCCCGATACCGAATTTGACCGAATTTAAAAAATCCGATTTCAGATTCTGACTCAGGAGCCCCAAAAACCCCGGTACCGAATTTCAGCCTCCTAGGACCAATTTGAAATTTTCTCCATACAAATCGGTTTTTTTTTTCGATATTTTCCGAATTTGACCGAATTTTCGGACAAGATTTCAGATTCATATTTTTGAGCCCCGAGAGCCCCCCGATACCGAGTTTTAGCCGCCTAGCACCAATTTGAAATTTTGAAAAAAAAAAGTCGCCATCTTGAATTTTTTTTTCCACAAGTGTCTAACAACCAACCTTTAAAAACAAAACCTGCTTCAAACCAGCCAGCTGTGTGAATGACCTTGTTGTTGAAACCAAAAAAAAGTTACTTTGCAGGCCTAGGCCTGAAAAGCAGTATGAAATCCCTTTACAGTCCTCTCGAGTTGTTGCGCCCAAAAACCGATACTTCCGAGCCTATTATAAGGAACGCAAAGACAATATTTCATTGCATGTTTGAGAAATAGTACATTACATAACAAGGATGGTAAACGAGCAATTACAAACGAGTGTCTATTAGAAGCCCGACGTTTTTCATCACACTTTGGAGGAAATAAAACAAAAGTATAGTAGTAGACAACACCAAAATTACTTACCGCTTTTTAATTACTTACGATTTACCGCCCGGTTTTCTAACATGTAAACCCTTAAAGTGTGATAAAAATTACTTACCGCCCTAGGGCGTAATTTACGACTTACCACCCGCTTTTATAGCATGTAAACCTTTGTTTACTAGCAAGTGTGATGAAAAATAATAAAAACCTCAACGCCTTTGTTAGCAAATAACGATTATTGACGACGGTGGAAAATAACTACCTGACAGGACAGTAAATAGGCAATAAAACATTTCCCAACAACCCGATAATGTGATTTTTATACTTTTTACGGGTGATGCCGTCTGGCTGGGTTTTTAGGGTTCCGTACCCAAAGGGTAAAAATCGGGACCCTATGACTAAGATTTCGCTGGCCGTCCGTCCGTCTGTCTGTCTGTCCGTCTGCCACCAGGCTGTATCTCATGAACAGTGACAGCTGTTGTAATTGTTGCCGCCATAACAACAAATACTAAAAAACAGAATAAAATAAGGCTCTCATACAACAAAACGTGATCGGTTGCGTTAACTTTGCACCTCATTTGCATCGGGCGCCATACATACCTAACAGGTGCAAACTTGGCTACAGGCTTGGGTACAGGCTTAGTAAGATGGGATAAGTATTAGTACGGAGCCCTCGGCGCGCGAGTCAGACTCGCACTTGGCCGGTTTTTATTAAACCGCCCGCGGCAATAAACGGAATGTTTTAAGGAAAACACAAATAAGCTCTTTGAAACGACTCCGTTTAATTCGTAGATTTACAACGTACTTCATAAACTTATTAATTGTCTGTTATAATCTGAAGGCTTAGCCGTCGTTCTTGAGGATGTATTTTTAAGGAAAACACACTTTATAAACTAAATTAAAAATTTAAAACGCCCCTGACACAAGTGGTCACCATAAGACCGTCATTCAACGAGTGATATAGAAAATGCTACTAAAACTGAACATAACTACAAAATTTGGTATTATTAGCTTGAATATTGGCTGAGATCTCGTCACTTGTTCCAATTAAAGCTGAATTGGAAATGGTCCTATTTCTACCAAACATAGCTAAGAACCATCTCGATGGACAAGTCTTCCTATTAATAAACCCGTACTCAGATTGATTGGTCCATCCTTTTGGGAGCTACGATGCCATAGACAGACACACAGATACACAAATACACAGATACACCCTCTTTTTAACCCCCGACGAAAAAGAGGGGTGTTATAATTTTAATGTCGTCAGGGGTTAAAAATTACTATTTTATTATATAACTTCGGTACATACCTATTTTCATTCAAACTGAACTTACAAAGGAGGTTCGTGGTGAAGATGGGTAAGAATTGCGTTGAAATAAGTTTCTGTCAAAAATTTCATTTTAGTGACAAGCTTATATAGCCGACTGTACTTTTCTTTGGATATCCATCAAATGCTTACTGAGACGATTCTAAAGAGCCCAAACTCGGTAGGATTGCTTTTTCTATTGTAGAGTTCCTATGGCCACCTTCCGACCGTACCATATTATTGTATTGTCATCATAGTATGCAAAATTTTAGCTCAATCGGTTGACGATATCTGCTTCAAAATTGCACCCGAACAAACATACTTACATACATACGTACCTACATACAACGCAAGTTAAATAAAAGCTTGTAAAAAGTGATTCAACCAAAAAACTTAACTTAGTCAATACTTAGAAAGAATGGCCTCAAAATCGCGAAAAAATACCTTATATAACCTTGCAAGTAGTTTAATAACGCTTTCAGTGAACCCTTTTACTTCCTAACGTTTTCATATGAACAAAGATAATGCTTTCTTATTTACTTAATAGTTAATACTGTACTTAGTTCGCAAAGTTACAAATAAGATATACACAGTACAACAACTTCAACTTTTAAATAATAAATAAATATCAGACAACCTCACACAATTTAAATCAATCTGACTAGATTTTGAGGGGTTGTCTGTGCACCGCGCAGCGCAGCTAGTTTGTTAGGGTTCCGTACCCAAAGGGTAAACATGGGACCCTATTACTGAGACTTCGCTGTCCGTCCGTCCGGCTGTCACCAGGCTGTATCTCAAGAACGGTGATAGCTAGACAATTTAAATTTTCACAGATGATGTATTTCTATTGCCGCTATAACAAGAAATACTTACTAAAAATAAAATAAAATAAATATTTAAGGGAGGCTCCCATACAAAAAACTTACAGATAATGGTACAGAACCCTTCGTGCGTGAGTCCCACTCGCATTTGGCTGGTATTTTTTATGAATTCATTGACTTCTTTAGCTCATAGTATAGTATAAATAAATGTCCAGCCTGCTCAACTATTCAGTATAGTGGAAGCGGTAGCTGTTGTAATCCTCTTAAAATAAAGTGGTAACATATTGTGAGCTCCTTCGTACACGTGTTTTGAGTTAATTCCTTAGCAGCGCTAATATTGTGTACGTGACAGCTCATTGCAAGGTGGGCTTAGACACCATTTGCATACCTACTTCACTCTCGATAGTCTCGATCACGATATATATGGAGCAGCGTGAACGGGAGGCATCTCTGACGTATGTTTTGAAGGAAAGAGGTTGTGTGGTTAGAGAGGTTAAAAAAGAGGTTGTGTATTGTGTTAAGAGTTTGGATTGAACTCGTACTTGTATCTGAGACGTAAATTTTGTGGCAAATGTATTATTAATTGAATGTATTATTTAATAATTGTATAAAATTGTCAGGAACGGCCCACAGCCAAACGCGCTGCGAGTCGAGTTTAAACCGTTTTTAGGGTTCCGTATCCAAAGGGTAAAAACGGGACCCTATTACTGAGACTTCGCTGTCCGTCCGTCCGTCCGTCCGTCTGAAAGTTGTATGGGAGCCCCTTAAATATTTATTTTATTCTTTTTTTAGTATTTGTTGTTATAGCGGCAACAGAAATGCATCATCTGTGAAAATTTCAACTGTCTAACGATCACGGTTCATGGGATACAGCCTGGTGACAGACGGACGGACGGACGGACAGCGGAGCCTTAGTAATAGGGTCCCGTTTTTTACCCTTTGGATATGGAACCCTATAAAAGGTTCTTCTCTGCGTATACCTACTCACTAAAACCATATAATAAACTAAGTTAAAATACTAGTAATAATGCATTTGCTGCGCACCAACCGTAACCACTTGCAGCTAATGTGTTCTCCACTGTAATGCACTCCGGAATGTTTAGGTAACTAGTTAAGTATTTTTGCTGGTTTCAGACTGTTCTTAAGATTAGATTTTTAGTAGCTGGGTGCCTCCTGATTTTGTTTTGAATGTCTGAGTGTTTTTCCAGCGCGGTGGTAGTCATAAGAAGTTGCGTTTCTGTGATATCATCAAAAGCCGCATTTTTCTCAAAGTATAGACGTAATTATCCGAACAAGCCGGGTTTCGAAAATGCTTCAGTACCATAGACCACATACACACGCTGCGGCAAGTTATACAGAAAACCGAAGAGTATAATCTGCCACTCTGCTTAGCGTTTGTGGACTATGAGAAGGCCTTTGATTCCGTCGAGACATGGGCAGTACTACAGTCCCTCCAGCGATGCCGAATTGACCATCGGTATGTCGAGGTGCTCAGGAGTGTGTACAACAACGCCACTATGTCAGTCCGAGTACAAGACCAGTGTACGGAGGCGATTCCATTGCAGAGAGGTGTGAGACAAGGAGATGTAATATCTCCGAAGCTCTTCACCAACAAAATGGAAGACGCCTTCAAGCTCTTGGAATGGCAAGGACTTGGCATCAACATAAATGGCGAGTACATCACGCACCTTCGGTTTGCTGACGATATCGTGGTCATGGCGGAGACGCTGGAGGATCTCGGTATAATGCTGGATGATCTCAACCGAGTATCACAACAGCCAGTATTGGTTGGGAACTCGGTCCTCGAAGTTGTCGACGAATACGTCTATCTGGGTCAGACGATTCAATTAGGCAGGTCCAACTTCGAGAAAGAGATCAATCGACGGATTCAACTCGGATGGGCAGCGTTTGGGAAACTGCGAAGTGTCTTCTCGTCCAAGATACCTCAGTGCTTGAAGACAAAAGTCTTTAACCAGTGCGTATTACCGGTGATGACCTACGGAGCCGAGACGTGGTCTCTAACTATAGGCCTTTTAAGGAAGCTCAGAGTCACTCAGCGAGCTATGGAAAGGGCTATGCTCGGGATCTCTCTACGTGATCGAATCAGGAATGATGAGCTTCGTAGACGAACTAACGTCACCGACATAGCAAACAGGGTTAGCAAACTGAAGTGGCAATGGGCAGGGCACATAGCTCGAAGAACCGATGGCCGTTGGGGCAGAAACGTTCTCGAGTGGAGACCACGTACCGGCAAGCGCAGCGTAGGACGGCCACCCTCAAGGTGGTCGGATGACCTGGTCAGGGTTGCGGGGACTCGCTGGATGCGGGTCGCTTCTATCCGGCCCATGTGGAAGTTAATTGAGGAGGCCTGTGTCCAGCAGTGGACGTCCTATGGCTGAAATGATGAAGTGTTTTAGGCAAGCCTAAAATAATGTGACCTCCTAACGGACCTCGTGCCTAGTTCGCTCCGCGTAGGCTTAAAGATCACACCTAAAATAGACCACCCCACGCAGATAATTCCCTCAAGGGATATACTCGTAAATCTAACCATGATTAATCCATCAAGCTTCCGACCACGCAAATGTCACGAATTCGACTCTTGAACTTTTTGAACGATGAATTTTAGCCCGTTTTGCTATAGGGCTATATTGCTACAGGGTGTTTTTCAACCCACGCCACATAGCGGATTTTTAGTGGTACTAATTTATTTTATTGGCAACGACAAATTTTTGATAACTGACGTTGAAAGTCAGTGAATACCACTGCGTCAGTCAGTGAAAATTCCGCAAATTACAAGTATTTTTTGCTTAATAAAGCCAAAACTGTTTACAGTGATGAAAATCAAGCTTTTTTAAATAAGATTCAGTATTTTTTTCAGTATTTAGAACGAAGGATTGAGCACCATTCCGGTAAACAATGTTTTGAATTTGTTTAATGACAAATCCTTGACAAATCGCTACTGACGTTGAATAATGCAAATATATGACGTATGCACATTATTGGCATATGAAAGCTGTTTGTAGCGCCACTGTCCCTGGGCCGGACCGACGTTTGTAAGGCTATACATAATTTATATATAGACGACGCGGTTGGCAAAGTGATAGTGCGGCTGCCTATTGAACCGAAGGTCTTGGGTTCGAATCCCGGCAAGGACAATATTTATTCCCGGGTCATGGATGTTTTCAAAATTCTATGTATTAGTATGTATATCATCATCTAGTGCCCATAACACGAGCCTACTAGTGCTTTCTTTGGGACTAGGACGTTTTTTGTGAGGCTGTCTGCCATAATATTATTTCATTTCGGTTCTTCAAGAGGGGAGTAAATAGGTTCTTGGGCAACGCGAGTGTGTTGCTCCTGGCGCCGCAAGCGTCCATAGGCGGCGGTAACTGCTTAACATCAGGCGGGCCGCATGCTCGTTTGCCACCGTCGTAGTATAAAAATCAGATATCTCTCTAGAGTACAGATTCTTCAAACCGATTGATCGATGAACGCTCGGCAGCTCGAATACAGAGCGAAGGATATCGCATTTAATTTGTTAACATTGAAACGGAAGTCCTTTTAGTCGATTTAATTGAATATTGGCACAAAGACACAAAGCGGATTGGTGCCGTGAAAGGCGTCATTTACCGCACGGGTTGACAAAATGCACATTTCGTGTTCATCATCAGGGGCCCTATGATGGTTGCTTTTATCACGCGATAAATAAGTTAAATCCGTCACGTTTTGACATATTGCGAATGTAAAGCCGTAATAGACAACTCGCATGAAGTTGGAATATTAATTCCCTGGTATAACCAAGTATAACTAAGAGATCTTCATAGTTATATCAGTTCATAAACTCTAAATTAATAAAAAATATAAATATATAATCCTTAACAACAAAAGCTGAAGTCTAAGTACATCAAAAATCGGAACAACAAAAATAAGACGAGATGTTTTTTTGTATAATTTCTGTAAAGCGAATGATCCTGTTTGTTCTTACGTAAACGTAAATCTGTGCGCCTTTCCGCGAGTTCTTCCCAAGTTTGATGGTCGATCTTAAACGCAATCATACCACGCTTCGCGCAGTCCTAGTCGCGTATCGGTCTTTTAAGCCACCAAAGACGGTGCTTCGCAGACTGAAGACCACACATCGTCTGTAATAGACTGAAGGGCCTATGATGATGATGAAACGTAAATATAAACATGGACAGCGATATAGAGGTATATCTCATCTCTTTCTATTTGTTTAGTGGTTATGAGATGGCGTGTCATTTGAGAAAAGAAGATCCTGGAAGGCGCAGGGTGAGAACGATGTCTGGTAAAAACGGCTGGAAACCGATGAGGGTATTACATGTGCACCGCTACGACCAGCTACGGAATAACGCTCGTTGTTCCTCTGAGGAAAAATGGAAAGCGGGCTCTAAGACTCTAGAGTGCAGCGGAGCGGAGCGGAGACGTGCGGAATCGACCAATCGCAAAAGTGATGCGGAGATACAGATTTCAGCTCAGGTGATTGGTCGATTCCGCACGTCTCCGCTCCGCTCCGGTTCAGTGGAGACGCACCCTTAGCGTCAGTCGCAGCGTATAGAGAGCCTCTGTTGCTATTGTAGAACCAAAGGCAACGTGCCGATAGTGTCATAAATCATTGAACGGGCCATCTCGCTCGCACTCCTTTCTTCTTCTACAGAGCGAGTGAGACGTCTAGCCTTATATTTATGACTTCATCGGCACGTTTTTATCCTGACAATAGCACTTGATATTGTTTTTTTTTTTTTTTTTTTTTTTTAATGTCATAGGGGGCAAACGAGCAAACGTATCGCCTGATGGAAAGCGATTACCGTCGCCCATAAACACCTGCAACACCAGAGGAGTCACAAGTGTTTGCCTACCCGGAGGACGAAGATAGAATGCCTCTATGCTAGTAATTTCACCGGCTATCTTACCGGTGTGGGGACACCGGAACACAACAATGCGAACATTGCTGTTTGGCGGTGGGTTAGTAGGCAAGACGGTAGTAACAATCCGGACGGACCCGGCACGAGGCCCTACTACTCCATTTGTTGTAGAAATGCTATGTTATGCTTTCTTCACATTGAGTCAACTTACTTCATCAAGAAATTCCAAAATCCCACAAGTAAACTCTTGCAATCTAAGTTGGGGGCAGTTGCGACGGCGCTACAATGTATTTTGTGTCAAAAACTTTATTTGGCCGAGTTCCAGCGTCCCGTTCCGCTAGATTTGAGATCTGGGTGTTGCCAGTGGGTTAACTTACATTTGTTATGAGTACCAGGTGTATGAACAGTGTGACAACAAAAAGAAACAGCTAACACAGCTAATACATAGCTAGTATAAGCTGGGATAAGACTGACTTAGGTTATTTAAGACTAACAGTTAGTTGTCCATGAAAGTGGCCCGGTTCAGTCTATTCATGACGCAGTCCATGTGAGCCCGCGATTAAGTCCCGTTTAACTGAGCGAAAGGTAAGTATAGAAATGTTATGATATAACGCCATCTTACAACCACTCATACTGTGTAATAGATTTTATTCATAAACAAATATTTAGAGAGCAAAATTACCTATAAATAATATAGCGTTAGTAGTAAAACATCTGTACTTTTCGATATTTCGATGTGACAGGTGGCCTTGTTCCGCTAGCGAACTTGCCCCGACTGATAACCAGTGACCCATAACCGTAACTAAAACTACCATTTCCAATCCTATTATTTTTAATGTTGCATCAACAACATTCATCAGTCTCATTAACCCAAACTAAACTGGCAGTATTTTTTTCCTGTCCAACCTAGCAGTAAACGCGGCAGTAAACGTATCCGAGTGCACGTTACTGCGAATCGTAAACTGCCAGTAATTAATCCTCTCGTTAGCGACGTTTACGGTTTTTTCTGACCGAAATTAAACAAGATAGCCTGCCATTATCTGTAAGAACTCTGACAGTGTATAAGTTGATATACATAGGTATGTGAAACCAAGAGAAGTGACGAATTATTTTAAACTTACGTCGCACATATCAAAATCTAATCGTCCGCTGGTGGTCTACAATCGCAAAACTTATTTAAGATCCTGCTCTAAAGTTATAGTCATTTAATGCGAAAAACTGCACCGAAAGCGGTCCAGTATATATTTTTTTAATCTGTGCGAAATTCGTACTGACCTTTCGATACTACAGGGTGCCAACTACGTCCGCGTAGTATTTCAGCTGCGAAGTATCACTTCCTCCACCACCGAGGTGCCTCTCCACACTATAATATTCACCCAACTTCGGTCTACTTCGCGAGTAGTCTAGATCCGAGCTTGCAATAGTACCATCTTTGGATGTCCAAACCTATCAAAATCGGTTACATAAAATCCGTACCATTCCAGCCTAATGAGAGGACACAGAAAAATTTGCCAACAGATCGCGTGCCCATACAATCCTCCATAGAAAATGGATTTTCGATACAAGTTTAGAATTTTATAATCCTATTATGTAAATATGTATGTAACGCAATCTCTTGACTTATGCAAGAAACACCAACGTTCATACATTGCCTTCAATGTATGAAACAAGTTATTTTTTCATTTATTTGTGTAAAAAAAACAGTAGGTATTTATAAAACAATTTTTAAATATAGGTGTGACCAACACCGTTCACCACTTATTAGTGTTACAAATTGATCGTTCGTAGCAATCGACGACCTGTGTGCACTACACAAGTAGGTACATATACATGCACATATACACACGCGTACAGTTGGTGTGTTTCGTAATCTGTAAGGACCGCACCACGAAAAGTTGCGGCATTAATTCAGAGTCGACAAAACACGCAGAATCCGTAATGGCAGAACGCGGTCGTTATTTAGATTTAGGCAAATCAGGCTCACTTACACGCGTCCCGTTTGTCTTCCAGTTTTTGGGAAGAGTTACTAATTTGGGGTTGAGTGTGGTTGAGATGGCAGCCGCCCACTGGAAGATATACTTACAAGAGGCCATATTAATGCCAACGTTCATCGCTAGAGGCGTCACTATCGCTGCCTTCCAGTTTTTGGGAACAGTTACTAATTTGGGGTTGGGTGTGGTTGAGATGACAGCCGCCTACTGGAAGATATGCTTACAAGAGGCCATATTTCTGCCAAGGTTCATCGCTAGAGGCATCACTACAGCTGCCTTCCAGTTTTTGGGAACAGTTACTATCTAATTTGGGGTTGAGTGTGATTGGGAGGACAGGTAGAAGCTCACTGGAAGATATGCTTTCCAAATAAATAAATATTAAGGGACAATCTTACACAAATCGATCTAGTGACCCTGAAACAAATATTCGAGTTCAACATACAAGAGGACATATTTCTCCCAAGTTTGATTGTTAGAGAGGCCACTAGCGTTACCTTCGAGTTTTTGGGAACAGTTACTAATTTGGGGTTTGGTGTGGTTGAGATGACAGAAGTCCCTGGAAGATATGCTTAGAAGTGGACATATTTCTCCCAAGTTTCACTGCTAGGGGCATTTCTCTATCGTTGTTTTTCAGATTTTGGGAAGAGTTACTAAGGGGTTGAGTGTGGTTGAGATGACAGCCGTCCATTGAGATGTCCAGAGGACATATTTCTACCAAGGTTCACCACTAAAGGTGTCACTATACAGTTGTCTTCCAGTTTTTGGGAAGAGTTAACCTAATTAGGGGTTGAGTGTGGTTGAGAGGAGAGAAGTCCCCTGGAAGATATGCTTACAAGAGGACATATTTCTGCTAAGTTTCACCGTTAGAGGCGCCACTACCGTCGTCTTCTAGTTTTTGGGAAGAGTTGCTCATTTGTTGTTGAGCTGAGAGCGGTCCACTGAAAGATATGCCAATAAATTTAGACGCTGACCAGGTTCGAACCGGTACCTTATGCCATGCCGGGGCGGTACGCTCTGATCAATTAAGCGACAGCCTGGTAAGGGTGGCTTCGAATTTTGTCACTGCTTGATGTTATTTTTAGATCTTTGTACTTTTAGAATTTAACCGGCTTATTATGCCGTTAACCCCTCTAGTGACTATCGCCCCGGCATGCCATAACGTATCAGTTCAAACCTGGTCAGGGTCTACTTTCACTGTTTCTGTCTTTGTATTTGTAATAAATATTTTGTGTTTATCTCAGTATAGCGCTTGGTGGAGGCAGGGCGGGGCTAACAGGCAATTATTCGCCGCGCGATTGTCTTAGAGTTAATTAACGCACATTCCTCATCTCTGCGATTTCCGCCATCTTTGTCGTTAATCCCTTTTAAATTACCGCCCTTGTTGCCGCCGAATATTAAGTATTTATAGGTTTTGATGAAGTAATGCGCTGTAGGGGTGTTTAATGATATGGATTAATAATTGAACATGCGTTTTTAGCGTGGGAAATATTCGTTCGGTGTGCTCCCTTCATTTCATTTCATTAGAACACGTCTAGCGCAACTGTGACACGTGACTCTTCTACCTGTCACTTTCCTTCCAGTACCGTGCGAGCATGACAGATGATACTGAGTCGCATGACAAGCGAATTCGGGGCAAGATATTATTATGCTGGCCTTACTGAAAGAGTATTACGCCTTCCAAAGATTTTTAGTCGGGTAATCGTGTTCCAGTCATGATAGGCAATTACATTTCGTTTATCAGTGGTCGACCTAGACTGGACTCCTCCATGGGGACACCATTATTGCGCAAGGACGAAAATGGATAGCAAAAACCTCAATAGATCTTATTGTTATATCATAATGCCAAACCGCTTTCTTACAGAATGGCAAAGGAATTATCAAAAGACTGACGATAGTTTTCTGTGTAAAAAAGGAATTATCATTCAGATTTCGAGTGCTCTTTGAGATATTGCCAAATGAGCGATTTCTCAGATATATCTCCTATATTTCGCCTTTAATTGTCATTAAAACACGATGTTTGCGACCCGGCCCGGTCAAGGTAAGTTTGTGTCTGATATAAATAAAATAAATAAATATTAAGAGCCCTTATACCTTTAAAAAATTTTTTTCATATTATGATATTATTATGTACATATTAGGTATATCACCATCTCGGAGATCTATCCGAAATATCAGAGTAAGTAGATGTATATGCAATTAGTAGTACTAATATTATGTATTGTGCACTACATGAAAATCAATAGGTAAAACTAAGAATATAATTAAACTAAAAGTAAGGTACAACAGACGGTCTTAGAATATTGTGGGGGAGAGCCCTGAATATTTTTTTTTAAGTTGGCGAATCCCTTGATGAAGCGATAACCGTCGCCCATTAACACCCCGATATATTTTATCAAATTACCATTTGTGATATGTAGAGTTTTTAAAATTTCACTACTGCGAAATGTATATTTAACAAATAACCATTCGTGATAATGAATAGATGTGAAATGATTATTTGTTAAACTTTTACGTTTAGTAAAATTATACTAAACTATTTTGAATACCTGTGTCGGTATTAATTAACTAAGTACTACACTTAAGTGCGCCGCTAACTGAAAAAAGTTCGAGAACCCCTTGCCTAGAGCTTTACTTCAGGAGCCCTAATTATTATCAATTGAGTACAGCATCACGTTTAGATGGATTGAGCTATCCCTCTAAGATTAAAATCCAGCCAGCCGTTTCGACGTGATGAGACAAAGAAATCTGACCGACAGCTGTCGCCAAACTAGCATGGCGCCACGCGCCCATTCGGTACTATTAAGAATCATAGAAAAAATATTTTCGACTGCGCGCAATAAAAGCATGAAATAGCTATGTTACTATCTAGAGCTCAGGGAAAGTATAATTCACTTCAAAAATAGCAATATATTGGTCACTAACATGTTTTTTTTTAAAGGAATAAGTCCTCTTTAGTGCGCCGCTAACAAACAAATTTAGAAACCCTGGCCTAATGCTTAAGGGTGAAGCCATACGAGCGTAATTTGAGTCTCGTAATTTCGGTCGCACCATACATCATGTCACGTGATCACTACACACTAAGTATGTCGGGACCGAAATTACGCTCGTATGGCTTCGCGATTGCCCGTTTCAGGGAGCCCTCGTGCTTATTATTATCAATTGAGTACAGCTTCAACGGATTATGCAATTAGTCACTAAATTTGATTCCATTAGGACTGAGTGACTTGCCCGATAAAGGGTAATCCAATTAGGATTCCAGAGTCAAGTCCAGATCAAGATCTACCTATAACATTGTCTGAGCCTGTGCGTAAAGCCATTGAAAATCGGTTTGCATGAAATGCCATAAACAAATCCCACGTTACAGAACGTCAGAATCAGAATGCGATTAGCTTTATACCTGTCTCGCTCGCTCTTACGCGATCCAGATAAGAACCGCTCAGTTTTCACCTAAACATGAATCGCGATCTAAGAGCTCACAGACTGTACGTCAGAACGACGAGACATGTTGCTACGAGTAATTGTTTTTAACCTAATCAGAACGACGAGACATGTTGCTACGAGTAATTGTTTTTAACCTAATGGAAAGTGCCTTCTACAACTATAGCTTAGACGTGCAATTTCGTCCGCGTAGAAGAAATCTTTACCGTAGGTAGTTGGGAAAAAAATATCATAATAACCGTCTTTGGATGTATTGAGCTATACCTGTACCAAGATTAAAATCCGTCCAGCTGTTTCGTCGTGATGAGGGGACAAATAATTTCTGACCAACAGATGTCGCCAGACTGACATGATGCCACGCGCCCATACAAAACAAAAGGCCTTATTCCTTTTTAAATTTATTTTTTTCATATTATGACAAATATATTGATAATTTCAACCAACTTTTTGAAGTGAATAATACTTTTCCCCGAGTTCTAGGTAGTAACATAGTTATTTCGCGCTTTCATTGCGTACAGTCAGAAACACAAAATATCAATGAAAAATTCAAATTGTAGGTTTCAAATATATACCAATAAATCCCAATAGCCCTGTTCTAGAAAGTAACATCAATAGTATGTTAAGAAACATGTTTGATCATAGAGAAAAATGTCTAAACAATCAGCATTTTAAAAGGAATAAGGCCTCTTAAGATTTTTCCTGAAATCATGACCCCTCGTACCTTACCTACTATATTATAGATTATAACTTCCGACCACAGAGATGCTTTCTTGTTCTTTTGGATATTGAAGATGATTTTGTAAGATGTGTAAAATTTAATTAACTCTTATTCTCTTTTGAGCAGTATATTTATTTCTTAGTCTGTATTATACATTTTATTAGATAATATCGCACGACGCACAGGTATTATGATAATCATACCTTGATATTTTGACTGTGCGATTGACATGACAAAGAAATAGCTTAGTCTATTAAAAATAAATAGTCATACAGCGGATATTCAGTGAGTCTCTCGATGTAAAAAACTCTTGAGCTCTTCTAGCATAACTGTGACATGCGGCACTTTGTCGCGCGACAAATACTACCTATCACTTTCCTGCCAATACCGTGAGAGCAAGACAGCAGGGCTACCATATCATGACGCGACTTCGCATCAACTACCTTGGTCGCACGGTATTGACAGGAAAAAGACAGGTAGTATTTGTCGCGCCACAAAGAATCGCGTGCTGAAGTTATGCTAGACGTGCAGATACAGGCCCTTAGCCCGTCTAGCACAACTATGCTTCGCGACTTGTCGCGCGATATAACCTAGCCAGTCACTCTCTCACAGTATAGCGAAGAAAGAAATAGGTAATAATTCTCGCGCGAGAAAGAGTCATCTGTCACATTTGTGCTAGAGGCGCTGCGGGGCTAGCTATATAGACCGTGGACCGAAAGACGCAGCGTGGGTTGCCCCCGACAAGGTGGACCGATGCCGTGGTTAGGATCGTGGGCAGAAATTGGATGAGGGCGGTGCAAGAACGATCGTTGTGGAGAGCTTTGGGAGAGGCCTTTGTCCAGCAGTGGACGTCTATCGGCTGATATGATGAACAGACTATTATATTCGCGACCACAGGGCCATTGCTGCTTTCGATTCTTGAATTTAGGTTCGACGCGATTTAGAGCGCTTTAAAACAAAGTCTAAGCGGGACCCGCGGGAACATCGCTCGGCACGGGCGGCGTCACGGGACATTCCAGTCTCTTGTTCTTCAAGTCTTTCTTGTGCTGACTATAGAACCATCTGAAACAAAAAAAAAAGAAAATAGAAGGTAAACTTGGAGCGTTTAGCTGTCAATGCAGGGCTAGCAGATCTTAACGTGACCTCACTTGTCGTGCGACTCAGTATCACCTGCCTCGCTTGCACGGTATTAAAAGGAAAGTGACAGATAGTCTTTGTCGCGGCTGGACCTTACCCGAATATCCCTAGCGCAGGGACAGTGGCAGTGGCACTGAGTAGCATGAACGTGCCCAGAAGAGCGTGCAGCGTGAGGATGTAGACCCTGGAGCAGCCGCGTGAACATTAGTGCCATCAGGGTCTCGGCTACCCTGAACAGGACCTTACCCGAATATCCCAAGCGCGGGGATTGTGGCAGTGGCACTGAGTAGCATGAACATGCCCGGGAGAGCGTGCAGCGTGAGGATGTAGACCCTCGAGTACAGCGGTGCGAAGATTAGCGGCATCAGGGTCTCTGCTACTCCGAACAGGGAGAACACCTTTCCTGGAATAGGAACAATAATCTATTATCATCTTTTTTGTCATGTGCTTTACTGTAAATTGCAACGATAATCTACGATGCCACCCTAAGCCATATAACCAAGGAAGCAACCCGTTGGTCTTGCATATGACTTGGTGGTTTGGTGAATTAATAGCGTCTGTGTTTTCCCGGAAAATCTGCGATGGCGCGGTTTCGAATCCCGCTCCAGTCATTCAAATAAAAAAAAATGCTTTAATATAAACACATGCAAGAAGTTGTACCAGATTGAGACGATGTTTGATACAATCATTCATTATTATCATCAGGGAAAGTATTTATGTGAAATTACCTAGTTCTTTATATGAAACTAGTTTGGAGGCGATTGACTTCAAAGCTATAGCTGATGTTCCATTAAGTATCTCCACGAGAGGACCTGAAAGCAAATAATGGTATGCTTAAGAAATTGATAGACTGGTGACTGGACTTACGATTAACCTCAAAATAAAGTTGCAAACTGGCTAGCATGACATCAAACGCCATTTTTGTTTAGCATGGATAACATGTTTGTTTATGATAAAAAGTCATACAGCCATTTGTTTAAACCAATAGGAATTAAAGCTACGGTAATAATATTGAATCATTACAAAGATACAAAGATTAAAGCACAAAGACAAATTTAAATGCGTAATCTGGAGGAAGAGACCGGGAATCGAACCTGGTACCTCTGGATCTGGATGGATAGATTTGTGCTTTGATCTTAGTATTAATGGTTCAATATAAAGAATAGTGGCGTGTACCCAATTAAAATTAATGAAATGTCAAAGACAAAGTCAGCAGTTTTGTAAATATTCGCTCCGAATATAAAAAAATTGCGCCCCCCCTCTCTAACTTTTCAACCACGAGTCAAAAAAATTAGGAAAAATTCATGTAAATGAGGCCTCTTAAGTACTTTCAATTAAAACTATATTGAATAAAATTGGTCGAGCCGTTTTTGGATTAGCGCAAAATTTCATAATTTTCTTTAAAATAACGTAAGTGCCGCGCGGTGTCCTTGTACTTCAAACGTTACACATATTAGTTGTGCCATACTGCATTAAAATATTCCGCTCAATCTGGCTCGTATAATCGATAACTTCTAGAAGGTAATAAGTAATTACAGCTACTTTGGCGTTTACGACCTTTTTATAGAGCTTTAAATCTTTCTCGTAATTTTCAGCACTCATGTTTCAAATTTACGGTAATAGTATAATTACATAAATAAACTTCATAGTCATTCCTCGCGAAGGCCATGAGCACTGCCCCGAATATCTTGCTGGTGGTGGAGATGATTCCCAACATCGCGTCATCAGCTCGCAACTTTCTGCTGAACACGCTGATCGAAAATAGGGTTCCTGGAAATGACATGAGATTAAAATAAAAACCAAGATTTATGAAATTTCATTAGAGCAGACCGGTAACAAAGTGCTTTTTAATGTTGCACTTGCAAATTACACGATCGGTCAAATGAATTGGTCAAATGAATTAGCTCAGGTAATGGTTTCGGTGGCCTAGTTTCATCATCAACATTCATCAAGAGAAGGACGCTACTTTCGCGCGTGTAAAGCATATTTATTTAAATAGAAATAGTGCTTACTAATGGAGTAAGCGACGAACTTGTACGTGGAGTATTTATTTAAATAGAAATAGTGCTCACCAATGGAGTGAGCCACGAAGTTGTACGTAGAGTAGATGCTGTACCTGACTTCGTCCCAATTGAAGCGGTATCGCATGAAAATATACATCACGCTTAGTTCACCTGCAATAATAAATGAATGAATGAAACTCTTTTTCGGACATAATTATATCCATAGCATATTAGCAGCGTAGGTATATCAAAGGTTAGTAAGTACTTATAGTTTGAATTGACAAGAAATTTATATTTTTAGGTCATATACAGGCTGATTCAGGAGTCATGGGCGAGAGTAAAAGGGCTGATAAGCAACTAGATTGAGCAACTTTCACTTTGGCACCAGCAAGGAAATCGCGAAAAAAAACATCTTATTAAAAGTTAATTGATAGTTAAATGATCGCTAACTATCTAACATGTATTTTTTTTCGTGATTTTATGGTTGGTCCCATAGTAAAAGTTGCTCAGTATGGCACATCCCATTGGCCCTAAAACTGCCGCTCATTACTCCTGAATCTGAATGAGCTACACCCAACCTGCTCTGTCCAACATCTTTGTATAGGGCAAACGTATCTCCCAGCAACTGCTTTTACAATGCTGTTGGGACTTTGCTTCAGGGGCCCCATATTGAAACTATCCGTTTCCTCAGGATGGTTTGGAAATCATCACTGCGAGCTTCAGCAAACATGCCTGGTCTCTACACCATCTAATCTCGAAAATACACACATTGTAGTCATTGGGGCAAATATTTGTGTGATGAACTCGAATATTTGTACCTGGGTCATGGATGTTATCTATATATATAATATTTATATATTATGTATATCGTCTATTTACCTTTCATTACTCATACATTAATGGCAGATTCCAGAACCCCTATAGTCAATCGCTTAGTGGCGTTCCCATTTAAAGCGTATTCCTTAGGATAAGTACCTACGCCAAGAACCTAGTCAGCGCTTGAAAGAGAAGCCAGTTTTGGTAAGCCACGGCCTGTCACGGGCTTTAGCTTAGTTTCGTCCGTGTACACATGTCACAACGTAAATTTCACAAGCAAAATGTCTTTATGATTGGTTCGTAGACACGCACACATAAAACCAAAACTGGCATCATCTCTCGCTAATCTTCTGTATGAAAACTCTCATTCGAGGTCTATTCTTGTTTTGAGTCGTTTTAATTTATTGTGTTTTAAGTGTTAATCTAAGAAAAACTAGAAAAGCGTTAGCAAATCATGTGTTGTACCTTGGACTATAAGTGATAGGGTTTGTTGTACAGTCATGTTGTCTATATGTGAAGTGAAAGATAAATAGACACAGATAAATTATTGTACATATTGATTTTAGGTAGGTCGTGAAGTCGGGCTAAGCTAATATTTGCTATCAAATGCGGGTTATGGACATTGGACAATTTGTAAAGCAATGTTTCCTTGTCATTGGGGAAACCCTAAGAATTTTAGCTGTTTCTCAGATCGGTCAATGCTCGACTTTCTTTATCTATTTTAACTAAATTAGCGATTTCCATACTTTGCGAAATCTGTAATTCGGATAGCTATACAACTTTTTACGACACATGTTAATTCAAAAACCATTTCTGGGAATAGGATTCTTATATCGCTATAAACAATTAGATTGTGACGATATAACACCGGTGAAACAATGTCCTTGCCTTTCGCAGTAGGTACACTTCAAGTTAGTAATTGTCATCACAAAAACTTATACGATTTTAGTAAATAAAAGGGTCTTTATTTTTACATATATCCCAATTTGGCAATTTATTTCAGATTTTAGTAATTCGAATTTAATTTAACTGACAAAATGTAGGGGTCGCGACATTTTCTTTTAATGATCATCATCACCATCCTGGCTTTAAGTACCGTCCAGCGCCAGGGTCCGCCGAATTTTTTCAGAATTTTTTCTTTTAATTTTGCCCGGTCTTTTGCATCTTCAATAGTGAGATCATTATCATTTTTCTTTATTTTGATGTAAATGTATTTTTTTTATGGACATAGATTAATATACATTTATTTCAGCCATCAAAATCTACTTTATATGCTCTGAACTGAAAATACATCAAAAATATCTTCAAATAAAAACTGATATGATGTACTTCTTACCCAACTGGGGTAAAACAATGAAATGCAAATTATAGCGCTTTCTCATTCGTGGACGAAATTGCGGGCATTGTCCAGTCATTTTGTTGTCAAATGCGGGCATTGTGCAATAACTAATGCTATATACTCGAACAACACATGTAAGTACATAGCATTAGATATTGCGTATGTAACACCCAGCTTCCCGGCTGTCAATGCGCCTTGTTCTATTAGATAATTGCGTTCGGTTGATCGGATCAGATGGACATGAATTTTGATGAATGAAAATTGACATGTGCGCACTACGGCCTGATACGGGTTCCTGTCACGGATTACCCACGATGAGATTGCATGCGTAACGGTGATGTGGCTTTAGAATCCGATTTGACCAGATTGCTAGCTGCTGATTTGAAAAAACAGTATATGGCATAAGGAATAGGAAATGAAACCAGTTATATAGTCCGGTTGGCGTTGTCTACGATCTCATTAAAGAAAACAGTACTGTTGTGTGGTTTCGTCCGTCATAACAAATCCGTTTCCCTTGTTATCTGTATGAATCTCAGTGAGTGTTTTAAAACAATTATATTAAGACCAAATAAAACTTACTTAATGACAATCGTAATGCATAATTATTATTTTTCGTAAGACTGGCGTGAAACATTTTTTCCTTATAATTATTTTGTTACCACAGAGCGGCAACGAATTAGTGACGTAGAAAGTCTCACTAGCCGGAGTCACACCTTATTTTTATACCATGGGCATTCTAACTTAGAATCGCTCGCTGTCAAAGAGCTCGTGGTTGCACCCGTCGCTAAAAACAATAGTGTAATAAATCAGTAGAGCGAGAGAAGAAACACTGAATAAGCACCTGATTTCAGAATACCTACCTTATGATTATCGTTTCATTTGCCTTTATTATGGTAACTATGAGTAAAATTAATAATAATTCCAATTCCGGTATTGTTTGTATGGGAAAGGCCCGGGATTTCCCATACAAAAAATACTGGGATATCCCATATAAAGATTCGCGGTATTGCCCATACAAATAATTCCGGGATATCCTAGATAAAGAATAACGGGATTTCCCATACAAATAATCCTGGGACTGGAAGTTAGTGTGAAGTTATACATATTTGCGGTGTGTTTACAAACGATTACAGTGTGGTCAGCATTAACCAGGCTAGAGTGGACACGTGGAACAAAGTATAATTTCCGACGACACGTTGGCTGACCACGAGGTTATTGAAGGTTATTATTATTATTACATATACATTGATTTACTGAAGTGGGTTACGTTACGGTTATTAAAGGTATAACGCCAATAAGTGATTTACATGTAAGGCGTCATTTCACTGCACTTTTCATAAAAATTATATTACATTGTTGCAAAATTGTTATAAGTTTTTTGACAAAAAAAAATGTTTGTGCGTATACCTACCTACTGTCGTTTCGACCATTTTGGCTCAATTTGGCAAAAGACTATCAACACAAGCACCATACAAATGTAGTGCATAATGGTTTCCCATCGTTTTTGGTTGGCCAAGCTCGTATTTATATTTTCATCTCGACTTTGCCACCAAATTTGATAGAGAAAACATGCTAAAACGGACTTGACCGACAAAAAACTATGGAAAAATATTATGCACCATATCTGTACGTTTTCAAAAGAATAACACAAAGTTATATAATTATTAGAACGCTGGTGTTTAATCAAGAAATATATTATCGACTGTTGTGTTTAAACAATGTTATCATTTTATTTATAAATTGTTCTGATATTCGTTGTTCTTATTGAAATAAGATAAAAGACTGGAAACAATATACGTCCTGTTACAAATGTTACAGTAAGATAATAAAAATAAAATAAAATAAGATATACTTATATAAAGGGTGGGCCCTGTAACAGGAGCAATAAATTAAAACATAGATTCGTCCCTTGAAACTAAACAACATTTGTTAAGCAACTTCTGAAAATAACGTGTATTAAATGACATTTTGTAGAATAAAGTTTAGACAAAGAAGCAATGTATTGCGAAATGTCCGATATTAGTAGAGTGACAGCTATGTCAATGCTCAGGGAATGTCAACGTTGGACGACATACATTGAAAATACTATTTACTTTGTTTGAAATAATAAAATTTTGAAGTGTTTTTTTTTTAAAGTTGCTGAACAAATGTTGTTCAGTTTAACGAGTAAAATCAATGTTTTAATTTTTTGCTTATGTTGCAGGGCCCACGTTGTATAATAAATTATACTAAATATTAAGGGACAATCTTACACAAATCGACCTAGTTCCAAACTAAGCAAACCTTGTACTTACTATCCACTCAATTGCTTCGAATTTTGAGTTGGACTCTATTTATATAATAAAATAAGAGCGGTGACAGGTAGCCGTAGTTACCAAAAGCAATCTAGTGGATGGGTACTAGACGACGATATGCATAATACATAGGTATATAGATAACATAAATAAATGCATATAAAGATATCATCCATGACCCAGGAACAAATATTCAAGTTCATTACACAAATGTTTGCCCTAGCCGGGATTCGAACCCAGAACCGCCGGCTCAGTAGGCAGGTGTACTACAAACAAACAGTGCCAAACGCGTTGTCAAAAAAAAACAGAAAGCATCGAAAACCTAAATATTGTTGTAAATGGTCAATAAGGCACATAGTGCCTGGTCAACTGCTGGTTCCATTGGATTGGCTGGTTCCAATTTATATTTTTTGTCGATTTCTTACTTTTCTCAGATTTAAATCTTTAGTGAGTTGGTAAAGTTGCTTATTCTGACCGTGGCAAGCCCCATTTCACGCTATGTTCTACATTTTTTTCCACTGAGTTATACAAAATGTATGAAAATTTCGTAACTAAACAGCGTAGTTTGTATTAAAACAGTATAAAATGAGGAGAGCGAAAAAAAAAAAAAAATCGACAACAAAATACCACCGGGTTTTTGTCAAATTCTTTTACCGTCCAGGCAATACGACTCTGGAATGATCTTCCACTCCCCATCAGGCAAGCACAAAGCAAACCTATTTTTAAGCGCATGCTACGCAAGCATCTTTCTGATATATCTGTCTAAAACAATTGTCTCAAGATGAATTATTATTGGTACGATGTTATCACTGGGTACATGAATCTATATTATGTATGTAGTATATTATAATTATGTATTTGTGTAAGTTTAAGTATGTATATTATATTCTATTTAAATTTGTGTTTTTTTTTTTATAGTCTCCAACGTTATACTCGTAGACCCTGCACCAACTCAATGTTTCTGTTTAGCCCTATGGTTGACTGGTAGAGAATGCCTTGTGGCATTAAGTCCGCCATTTGTACTAGCTTGATCTGTGCAATAAAGTTTAAATAAATAAATAAATAAATAAAATAAAAATTGGGCCTATTAATACCGAAATATTATTCAATCTCTTGCGTATTTCTAGTCATAATATTATTACTAGTAACTTAAGTAAAATTTACTCAGCTACGATAATTTTCCTTATTGCTTCACAGTATTCACTATGCCGCATTACGGTATTACTAGTACCTACTTTTCAGATAAATTACGTGCAAAACCACTTTGTTACAATGATAAACGACTTAGCTAAACTATAAACTTCAAGCGTTCTCCATAATCCTCATGACAGATAACACATCATTGGCAAGCGATTAAATAAGTGATATCACAAGTTAAAGGCATGCATTTAAATCACCAGGCTTTTCCTACAAATCGCCTACAATCGTATTGTTTTAGGCAATTTTCTGCCTTAAATACGTTCAAAAATGCTGATTGTTTTAGACATTTTTCTCTATGATCAAACATGTTTCTTAACATATTATCAATGTTACTAGTTAGAACAGGACTATAGTGATTTATTGATATATATTTGAAACCTAATACAATATGAATTTTTCATTGATTTTGTTTCAAAAACGACCTACTCGATATTAACAAAATTCATGCAAATAATTGTTTTTTTCAACTTATTTTTGGCTACACGCAATGGAGGCATGAAATAGCTATGGTACTTTCTAGAACTCAGGGAATAGTAATATAAAAAATGCAACAACAATGTATAAGGCCTCTTAAGGTCACCCATCTTGCTCGTGCTTATAGAAAAGAAGAGAGACAGTGTTTATTTCTGAGCAGAGCCGCGCTCACACTTATGCTGATACTGATCTGCTGACGTACCGTGATATCGATACATTACTTTTAGAAATATTTATGGCGAAACCCTAAAAGACCTTATATGTACCGTATATTCTAGTGAATAAATATCATTAATTAATTCATTCTATCATTTATTAATTCGTTCATTCATTCATTTATTCATTAGGTTTTTATCCATTTTTTCATTTATTCACTCATTCATTCGTTCATTTACTATTTCATTAATTAATTAATTCATTCATTCATTCAAAAAGCAAGTACTTAATAAGACTTACCCCACATAGGCCCAAAGGTGAGGCACACAACTGTCAGCACGAGACAGATTCGCAGCCTCCGGTTGTTCTCTCCCTTCCGGAATACGATGCCCATGGTATCCCTCAGGCTGGCGAAGTCGAAAAAGTCCAGGAAATGTCCGACACAGCCACCTCTGTCCACCTTCAAGTTATATAACTGCATGAATGGAATGTGCGCAAGGAAACAAAATATCATACAAATAGAGGAATTTACAAAATAAACTCTGCCATTGTATGATCTGAACTTTTAGATGCTGCTAAAAATCCACAAGATTGTTAGCGTTTAAAAATTGAAATTCATTCAGTGGTTTTCGCATGACGAAATAAAAAAACATAGGTAAATGTATGTCTAATTTTGTTTGAACAATGACATTTGATTAATAATGTAAAAAAAAATAACATCGGACAGTTAAATTAAAAATAAGCCTAAAAAAATTGGGCAAGTGCGAGCCCGACTCGCGCATGAAGGGTTCCGTACCTATACATATATATAATCTATAACAAGGTTGTTGTATGGGAGCCCCCCTTAAATATTTATTTTATTTTATTTTTAGTATTTGTTGTTATAGCGGCAATAGAAATACATCATCTGTGAAAATTTCAACTGTCTAGCTATCACCGTTGTTGAGATACAGCCTGGTGACAGACGGACGGACGGACGGACGGACGGACGGACGGACGGACGGACGGACGGACGGCGAAGTCTCAGTAATAGGGTCCCGTTTTCACCCTTTGGGTACGGAACCCTAAAAAATAAAACTACAGAACTAAAATCTAAAGTAAATTACAATAAAGCTAAAATAAATTTAGAAAACTGTGCCCCCCGCGGCATGGTCCCGAAGACGCTGGTAGGATTTCCTCGCTGAATCGCTATACTGATGCGTTGTGCGAGGAAGCTGCCAGCTCTTCGGTTACCAGTAGACTCTATGAGCCTTTTACTGAGGTCATTGATCAACCGAGAGTGCCATCATATGCTTAAAACAGGCTGTGGAGTACTATACTCGTCGGAAAACGCCTATATATGCGTGTTTTTTGGACCTTTCCAAAGCCTTTGATCTCGTTAATTATGACCTGCTTTGGAAAAAACTTGACGAAGTGCAATTTCCAAGGGAACTAACACGCATATTTAGGTGTTGGTACGCGAGCCAACGAAATACGGTGCGTTGGGGTGATGTGCTGTCTGACGAATATGGTCTTGATTGTGGTGTGAGGCAGGGGGGTCTCACTTCTCCTAAGCTTTTCAATCTGTACATGGATGCCCTGATTGGCGAGCTTAGCAGTACACATGTCAGGTGTCACATAGACAGGGTTTGTTTTAATAACATAAGCTATGCTGACGACATGGTACTGCTGAGCCCCTCGGTCGGTGGTATGCGTGTGCTGATTGAGAAGTGTGAGGCCTATGCTCTAAGCCACAACCTGCGCTACAATGTGCGTAAGAGTGAGTTCATGGTGTTCAGGGCGGGGAACAAGTGCCCTTCTCACATACCACCCATTTGTTTGAATGGCGTACCACTTAAAAGGGTATTCAATTTTAAATATCTGAGGCACTTGGTCACCGATGACCTGCGCGATGATGCTGACTTGGAGCGCGAACGCAGGGCTTTGGCCGTCAGGGCCAACATGATCGCTCGGAGGTTCTCCAGGTGTACAGCGCAAGTTAAGATAACACTATTCCAAGCCTACTGTACTTCGCTGTACACCTGTAGCCTCTGGACGAGGTACACGCAGCGCGCTATGAATGCCATGCGTGTACAATACAACGACGCGTTCAGGGTACTGTTGCGGCTGCCGCGATATTGTAGCGCGTCCGGTATGTTCGCGGACGCGCATGTGGATTGTTTCCACGCGACGCTGCGCAAGCGCTGCGCCGCGACGCTCCACAGAGTGCGCGGCAGCCGCCACAGCCTCCTGACTGTTGTGGCGGAGAGATGGGACAGTGCTTTAATCAGGTACTGGACCTCTCAACATCTTAGTTTAGGCAGTAACATAGTTATTTAAGTTTTCTACGTGATACTAACAACATATGGATAATTTTAGTCCGAAATAAACGCTTTTTATTTTATTTTTATTTTATTTATTTATTGATCAGTTTGTGGGCACTGGGACCCCACGGACCTAGGTCACGACCCCAAAAGGAACAAAATTATATTCGGGGCCGAGACCCCTATACTTATTAATTTTTAACTTTTCGGCCGCCTCTACTGCCGCCCCCACCCTGCCTGAAGTTCCGTGGAGGTGGGACGGGGCCAGTGTGTCTACGCAGGTGGCGTCCTACACCAGCACCCGGTCCAGTCTCCATGGAATCTACGACATACCGTCAGGTCTCTTGCCATCGTCTCGTGCGCTCCCGCGCAGCCGCGATGCCCGGTGGCTCAAAGATGGCCGGCACGTTGGCGGTGGCAAGCGAACGGCGGATTATGTCATTGAGAGCGGCGTGTCTGGAGAAACGGCCGGCGCTTTTCTGGCAAGAAAGTCCGTGGTGTCCCAATGAATCGACTTCACTGCCGCAGGGGCACTTGTGTGGGGCACAAATCTGGACTCCAAGACGCAGGCCGGTGGCAATACGAAAAGTATCGAAATCCATAAATGTTCCCGTATTGGCCTGCTTCTATGGCACCTACCGCTAAAAGTCTGGCTCGTTCAGAACCGCTGCTGTGGTTTAAAAGGGAATCAAATGTTAATTTAGACATGATGTCATCCCAGGCCCTTTGCGATTTTAAATTTTGGGGGATATCCTTACTCGGCCAAGCAATCGACCATGGTCTCTTGGCCTCCGTTAAGCCCGCAGTCTCATAGTTTAAAGGACAGGCCTTTAGAATTTTACCTATGAGGTCTGCGGAGCTGTGGACGGAAGACAAGAAAGCTGGTGCGGAAATGGATGAAATTTTGCGCGTCCCTATACCGGAAGATAATGGGGAGAGACGCTTGGGTCCAGGACTTTTCGCTGAGATTAATGTTCAGAATGGATTCTAGATTTGCTTTGATTAAAACGTCCATTTGTATTAATTCATTTTGGAATTTAGAGAAAGGGCAGCAGCGAAGCACGTAAGTGAATTTTGGGACGAAAAGACAGAATTTTAAAATAGAAATTGCGTAATGAGGGCTAATTTCATCATCAAATTTTTGTTTTAAATCTTGAAAATTTAGTGCAAAGTTTTGGATAAAAAGTTCGCACTTGCTGAAATTGAGCTCTAAGCCCATGGACAGAAGTTTAGCTTCGATTGTTGCAAGGTCAAGCAGCACGTTGTTTAAAAAGTCACCTCCTAGGGTTCCGTCGTCAAGATACCAAACATTGAATTTGGATTTGAAATTTTGAATAATCGGATTAATAGCTAAGCTGAAAATTGCTGGCCCGAGGGGATCGCCCTGCTGACAGCCTACTTCAGAGGATATAACTTTTTTGTGGTAAATTGAATTTGAGGGCTCTGCATACAGTGCAGGAGGTAATTGTAGAGTTCGGGAACATTGTGTTTAACTTCAGTCAGCAAGATGTCTCTGTTTACCGAATTGAAGGCGTTTTTGACATCAATTATAATATAATAATAATGCTTACTCGTACAATTAAACAGTTTCGGAGAAAAATGCGCTCTGTTAAACGATTTACCTATGATTGTTTCATTTCGTCATGCCAAAACGTCTGAATGAATTTCAATTATTTTTCCCCGACTCATATAATAAATAATACGAATAGGCTATTGTTATGAATATTTAGTTTAATCTAACACACCTTCTTTATGATATTTGACGATGCGGTTGGCGCAGTTTGTAGTGCACCTGCCTACTGAGCCGGCGGTCCCGGGTTCGAATCCCGGCCAGGGCAAATATTTGTGTGATAAGCTCGAATATTTGTTCCTGGGTCATGGATGTTATCTATATTATGTATATCGTCATCTAGTATCCCTAGTACAAGCTTCGCTTGGGACTAGGTCTATTTGTGTAAGATTGTCCCTTAATATTTATCATAATCTTATTTAATTATATACAGATACTATAATCGTTGTAATTGTTTTCATTAAAGTGTATAATTATGATAACGACACACGGTCTACGAAAAGGACAATTATCCTAATGAATGATAATTTTTATTGGACATAGTTTAAAGTTATTTGTAAACATCACAAATTGGTTTTCGAATCTGGAACGTCATTAACAGCAACTAATATATTGTGAAATCTGTTTATAATGGATTAATAATAGTGTTAGATATTTACATACCTTTTCTCTAGTCTCAAGCCACGTATGATCTTTTATAACAAAGAAAACGTAGCAAAAGTTAAGAAACTGAAGACTCGCCGAGATCCCGAACACTCCATAATACCCCAAGTATCTCACCAAGACTCCACTCAGTCCCATTCCTATAGGAAAACCAATCGTCATGCACAAATTCAGGATACCCATTCGAAAAGTCCTACTTTCTTTGGAAGTAATATCACCCAGGTAGCTGAAAGTAGCCAGGAACATTGTGTACCAGCCTCCTGTTAATGCTGGGAAGACCACTTCCATGAACACTGTCCATTCCACAGACACCTCGTAGAAGAAATACGTGTTCACCATGTTTAAGACGCAAGTCAGGAATTCACCAATGATAGGCAATAACATGCAGATCTTTCTTCTTCCTGTTTTGTCACTCCAAGCCCCAACGAAGAGCATTAAAACAGTCGGCAAGGCTGTCTGAATAACGGCTTTCCAAGCTTGGACAGATGCTATCAACTTCTGGACTTCATCTTCTTCGTCCGTGTGGTTCGCACGCTTTCTAAACCTCAACGCGGTGCAGACTTCATCACCAAAACCTAGATTCACTCGACACGCCTTATCCAGGTTCAGATTCTGCGTGGCCATGATGGCTAGAACACTAGGCATCACAAACAATGCTAGCACTGGTTCCACAGTAATATTAGACTTCACGTATTTTATTTTTTCAATAAACGTCATTTGTCCTATCATCATTTCTTTTTTTAGCGGCGATTCTTCTGTTGTTTCCTCGTGCGTTTTAGCTTCCATGGCGTCGGTTTTATCCATCATTGATTTGTTATTTTTTACTATGTTCTAGTAAATTATTTAAAGTAAAATTTAAGTTTCGACAAAGAACTTAAGAAGTGATCGGTCACATTGCGGCGAACACATCCGCGCCTCTCAATCAACAGAGGCAGATATTGAATGTAATACACCAGTCGATCTACACTATTGTTCGGCTCTTAGTACAACAAACGCAGCACAAGCGTAATAATCAGTACGTTAACTTGACACGAGTGTTAGGGTTAGGTACAAACGACGTTAATCAGGTATACGACCTTTCGGTATAAATATTAAAGCGAGCTCGGAAAACTATGCACATACACGTAGGTAGTAATAATCTGTGCGCCTGTAGAAAACAGTATGAACATTAAATTTTTTAATATTATCTTTTATCGATTCTGTTTTTTAATGTGGAAATACCACCTCTTGAACTTTACCATTTGTGTCTTTATTTCGCTTAGCTTAGTCTGTGGATTTCTACAAATTTCACTACGTCATATTCATACAAATCCCAGACGTTACACTCTACAACTCAACATAATACATATATTAAGAGGCCTTATTCCTTTTTAAATGCTGATTGTTTTAGACATTTTTCTCTATGATCAAACTTGTTTCTTAACATCAATAATATGTTACTACCTAGAACAAGGCTATTGGAATTTCTTGGTATATATTTAAAACCTACAGTTTGAATTTTTCATTGATAATTTTTGTTTCAAAAACTACTCGAAATTGACAAAATTCACGCGGAAAATTCGTTTTTTCAACTTATTTTCGACTGCACGTAATAAAAGCATGAAATAGCTATGTTACTTTCTAGAACTCAGGGTAAAGTATTATTCACATCAAAAATTTGGTTGAAATTATCAATATATTTGTCATAATATGAAAAAAATACATTTTAAAAGGAATAAGGCCTCTTAACACAAACACAATCCTCATAACTTTAATTAGAACTCATATAGATCGAACTCCAATAGACGAGATTTCTACAAGCCTTCCAATCCAAAAATGGTATAAAAATGTTTTAGCATTATAAGAGCTGGACATAAGAGGTTGTTCAGCTCTTATAATGCTTTACAGCATGTATTGTGGGCTCCTGTGATTTTGACTTACACCGATTGATTGTGTATTTATTAGATTTGACACTTTGAAGTTAATGCACTGTTATGATACTTTAGTCATGAAGCAGTCTTATGTTGACATATCACTGTAATGTGTTCACAAACGTTCGCTAAGGATCAATAATAAAGCGACTTGTATTGACTTTTAACACGCTAATGCTATGATAATAATTGCTAGTTATTTTATATCCAATCACTGAAACGTTTTTAAACCATACAAACATATTAAAATGTTTTTGTACAACTAGGTCTTGATGGCAATGTCATAGAATGGGTAATAAATAAAGCTTGATTAATGAATAACCTTTCATACCTACATAGAAAAGTTAACAGTTTTTTTTAAGCTTTAAAATAGTCCCACCTTATACGGGCCCTTATATAATAAGGATACTCAACGGTGTCATGAAATATCATTTTCATCTATTTTATTTTCGAAAGTTACAGAACAATCTGTAACATTTTCCTATGAATAATCTTTTATTTTCTAAAGTTACAGAAAATTCTGTATCATTTTGCTATGGATACTCCTACCTATATAAAAAAACATGTTTTTTGACAAATTTCGTCCATTCCTCGTTGTGTACAGTCATCCGCAATAATATCTAAATGACTGATGATCAGAATATTAGTCAGCTCTATGATGAGAGAGTTTAAAGCGTTCCAGATATTTTAGAGCGCTTCATTTTATTGGTTTATTAGCTTAGATATGGATAGTGAACTTCGATATATTGATATGAAATAATAATTTACTAATATTAATTTCAGTAAATACAAAGGAAGTCTACGAAATTGCTTAAATCACCTATAAATAAACAATATAAATACGTTATCCAAGTATTTTTTATTAAATATCTCTAACTTAAACATATTAAACAGTCACTACACTGCCGTACAAATCCAAAGGGCGTATAAACCAAGAAACTCCACAGCTTATACAACTATTTAGATTTTGTACGACTTTTTGTCGACGAAACGCCTTTCCGAATGGTCGTAACTGCAAGACTTTTTCAACAAAATTGTGTCGTTTTAGCAACCGAACCCTCTAAACTTCCTTGTTGGCGTTTTCTATGGCTGCGAGACGATTGTCCTCTTTCTGCTCGAAGTACATCCACCTGAAACAAAAAAAAAACATTGATACAAAGATCAAAGCTTAAAGAAAAATTTAAATGAGTTACCTGATGGAAGAGATCGGGAATCGAACCCGGTACCTCTAGATTACCAGTCCAGCGCCTTAACCTTTCCACTACCCTAACTCCCAAGCAACCTATCGTTTTTTTTTCTTATGCTTTGTGTGTCGATCTTTGCATTGTTTATTTCAAAGGCTTTACACCTTAGAAATATATCACAACTAGCAACGCGGTGTTACCTGCTCCTCCCAAGGGAACACTACATTGTTCAGGATAAAAAGTAGCCTATGTGTCAGCTACCTTCATACCAAAAAATATCAAAATTGGTCCAGCCGTTTGAGCGTGAAGAAGTAACAAACATACACAAACACACTCACAAACGTTTACAATATTAGTGTGATTACTTATATTCTCAAATTAGGTTTTCTACAATGTATAATATATAATTTAATAAACGACAAAATCTCTCTTCGTAGTCGTGCACTCTTGGCAGAGTGGTCGAGGTCATGGTAAGGTTGACTCTTTCGCCACCGCTTCTCTCGTGATGCGCCGCTATGTAGCTATGTTTGGCGGAGTGAGAACTCTCGTTTATGTCGCATTGTGTCACAGATTTGATGTTTGTCCATCGCGGCGGAGAGCGTTGTGACTCCTCTGGTATTGTAGGTGTCTATGGGCAACGGTAATCGCTTCATCTCCATCAGAAGATCCGTTTGCTCGTTTGCTCCCTATGACATAAACAAAAAAAGAGCGCCCACGAGATCTTTGGCCCTAGACTTTCCTTTGTACCACCAATCGTTCCAAGAAGTCCTCGTTATGGGTGATGTTAACGAAGAACTTCAGGATTCGTAATAACAAAATAGGTATAAGCATTAAAAACCTAGCCTATGGTGTTGTCGGCCGTGGGGCAGGGTTCAAGCTACCGGTGGTTAGTGCTCGAGGAACAGGCACCTTATGATTATGACGATGCGCCGTGCCTTCTGTATATGACACTTGATTCAGTGAAAATCAACTTCTATATTTAAATCAAAACAAATAAATACAGGTAAGTAGGCATGTCAAGTTGGATAAAACTGAACAAAGAAATAAATCGAATGAACATAAATATGAGCAATGACCTCAGAAAAAAACCCGTGTGAATTGTCCTTATGGGAATGTAGTACATAGTTCAAAAGTTATTGTTACGCAACGTTATAACTAGCAATTTTTATCCCGTTCGCCATATTACTTATGCGTCACATCGTAAAATTGACTAATACTTTTTTTTCTTTTAATTAAGGAGCTTACATCATTATGATATAGTAAAATAGAATACGTAGTTGTAATTTACTTTTATAGAATTTTTTATATTACATATTTTTCCTCAGCTCAGAAATAAAATAAAAAATGTTTTTTTTTTTTTACCCTTGCACGGACTTTAGACTGTAGGGCAAGAGGTCCTTACGTCCCTAACATAACAATACATAGCAAATTTCCCCGGTGAAATGTCAAAAAATACGAAAACTTAAAGATATTCCCAATTATTGTATTACCAAGTGAAATATACGGATACGTGCAATTTTCCCTTTCGATACTACAATCCACTACAATCAGAAGTACTTCAAAATTGACTTCTAAGATATGATTAAATTGCTAGTTAAGTACTTACAAACAAACGGTAGTCAAGCTAATACGAGGAGCGTGTTAGAAAGTCATGTTTAATGAAACATTTCATCCGTTCCCCAGCAACCTTCATTATTCTCAAAATACTACAGATTCCTTTGCTATTTCGTTCAATTTCCCACTAAAGACTACGTACTATCAATACCTACACATCTGGTTGAAATATCAAATTACGATGTATCTCAATCCGCATATTGGAGCTGCAGTTCTGTTCCAGGTATTGGGAAGCGGTTTACCAGAACAACTGATATACTCGTTGATATATTATATGTACCTACACCTATATGAGTTGACACTGGCACTAATTAGTGCAGTACTTTATGGTCAGTCAGTTAATATCAATGCTGAGAAATCAATATGCAGAAATGTACAGTTGGATATATCCTGTATACCCGTACATTACTCTACAAAGACCGAAGAAGTCTTAGAGTTGTACGTGTGATGACCGGAATTTTTCTCGGCGTCTTGAGGCCAAAAACTTATTAATTCTCAGTCATGCAATGAAAAGTCGTCACAACGTGCGTTATAACAGGTTTCGAAGTATCACGTTTCGGGCGGAACAACTCGAGAGAACTTTAAAGGAATTTCATACAAAATTTAAAGCCTAGGCCGGGAAGTATTTCTTTTTTAACATGGCGTTTGTGGTCATGAACAGGCTAAAGAGGTGCTTTTTTTTTGAGTGGTGTATTTTTTATTTCATTACATATGTTTGAGAAAAGCAATCTAAATGCCTAGCCGTGAAAAGGGCTTGCCGGTTTCGTATCACTATCCGGCCTCCCTACTGTCGGCCGTCTATACCTACCCAAGCAAAGCTCTTTTTTCCCGGCGTCTGCAGTAATGTACTATTATCTTGTATTAATGGTTCCAACCGACAAGCTAGCGAGCTTTGTGAAGGAAGAATTTTGGCTGAAAGTGCTCACAGTACCTGTGTTTCTTAGAGAACTATCCGTAGCCCGTAATACTAATACTTACCCAAATATGGCAACAGCAGGAACCGTCATGGCCGCTCCTAGCAAGAATACTGCTCCGGGCAGGAAACTGAGGGTAGCCATGTACACCCTGGAGTACAGGGGCCCGTACACCAGTGGCATCATGGCTTCCGCCAGGCCGAACAGCGAGTTCACTTTACCTGAAAGTAATCGGCACAATTCAAGTTTTGTAATGCAACAATTCAAGCGCATTAAACCGGTTTCAATTACTAACATTATATATGAAAGTTTAGTAAAAGGTCCCATTATTCGCATTTCAATAAGGAAGCGTTGATATGTTATGGGTACAAAGATGCAAACAAATTTCTTCTATATTAGAAACTCAAACAATGAGACATATAGACACACTGTCGCATATTGTGTTAAGATGACTATGCCTACCAGTAAGATCAATAAAGTCAAGTAACTAACATGACAAAGATAAACTGGCTTATTATACTAATTTTCCGATTAGTTGGTCAACTGGTTGGTTGATTGGGCTGGTGCAGTGGTGCTTGATCAAATCAATATTGAATTAGCCATTAATAGAGATCAATAATTTGTAAAAATATAAATTACCGTGCCAACTGATTGTTTATTTACCCATTATTATCCAAATAAGTTACGCCATTGATACAAAGATCAAAGCACAAAGAAAAATTTAAATGCGTAACCTGGCGGAAGAGTCCGGGGAGTCGAACCCGGTACCTCTGGATCAGCAGTCGATCACCGGTCCAGCGTGTTAACCTCTTCACCACCCTAAAGCCAGATAACCTGTCGAATTTGTCCTTATGCTTTGTGTGTCGATCTTTGCATTGTTTATTTGAAAGGCTCTACACCTTAGCGATCTCTATGTGAATATACGTTACAACAATAAAACTAAATACTCAGGGAAACAACTAAATAACAGCGCGGTCTTATCGCTAAATAGCGATCTCTTCCAGACAACCTTTATGTAGCAGAGTACTTTAAAACTACTAGCTTGTTTAAAATGAATTAAAAGCAACTGTATTTCTAACTGCATAGGCTACGGTCATCAATTTTCAAGGGATTTAATGGACCCTGTGATATTATTTATAAACTCACCTAACTCTTCACTGGTGACCAGCTTTGAGGCTATCGATCGCATGGCGATGAACGAAGTTCCGTTGAAAATCTCCACTAGGGGCGCTGCAACAAAAATCAACTATAGTGAAACATCTATACCTTACTTACTAGCCTGGCGCAGGGACCCAAAGAGGATCTTGGCCTCTGACACAAGAGAACGCCATTATTCTCTGTTTTGCGCCTTTTCCCACTTGTAGGGCGCACAGATCCTTCTGCGCTTTGTCTTTCTATACTTACTATATTAAAATTTTAGATTGTATTTGAAATCTTTTTCCTATGGATATTCATGGGGTCATTATTTCATGAACATCTTTATAGCGGGATAGCTTATTTTCTAACCCCCTACTCTAATCCCCTCATTTTGTTTTAGTACACCAAAAAACGTCGCTGATTAGTCTTTTTAACTCAGTTAGGGGTCGCTACCGGCAATTACGAAATCTGAAAATATATGAAAAAAGATTTTATTTTTATTTTATCCGAGCCCAGGTGTCCGCGTCTCGTATCCAAGTGTCCGCGCCTTGTGTCTAAGTGTCCGCGTTTTGTGTCCCAGTGTCTGCGTCTTGTGTCGAAGTTTCCGCGTCTTGAGTCGAAGTGTCCGCGTCTCGTGTCGAATGTCCGCGCCTTGTGTGCGAGTGTCCGTGTCTTATGTCGAAGTGTCTGCGTCTTGTGGCCGAGTGTCCGCGTCTTGTGTCTGAATGTCCGTGTGTTGTGTCCAAGTATCCGCGTATTGTGTCGAATGTCCGCGTCTTGTGTCCAAGTGTCCGCGCCTCGTGTCTCAGTGTCCGCGTCTTGTATCCAAGTGTCCGTGTCTCAAAGTCAAAGTCAAAATATTCTTTATTCACGTAGGCCTAGCTACAAGCACTTTCGAATCGTCAGTTACAGAGAGCAGAGCAATTTATTGATAAACTTATACTAAAAAAAAAAAACTTCTTAAGTTCTTCTTCTTAAGTCTTGTATCCCCAGTGCCCGCGCTTTGTGTCCAAATGTCCAAGTGTCCGCGTCTTGTGTCGACGTGTCCGCGTCTTGTGTCCAAGTTGTCCACGCTTTGTGTCCAAGTCTCCGCGCTTTCTGTCCAAGTGTCCGCGTCTCGTGTCGAAGTGTCCGCGCCTTGTGTCCGTGTGCAAGTGTTTATAGTGATGATTGAAATACACGCACAATAATATACACAGCTATTACTGATATGTCGGTACTCAGTTGTATTATGTGACCAATTCTGCATTGTCCAAGGCAACAATGGGACGATGCACAATTACACATATATGCGACACGTGTATTAACTAAAACAAAGACTCTTGTAGACACAATAGGGAAAATCCTTTACTGTAGGTACGTACCTATTATAAAATGGAAAATAAAAATATAAATTAGATTTTAAAATTACCTACTATTTATTATAAATTTTAAAAATTGTATTTTAAACTCAGTTTCAATATTTTCAACCGACTGTTGGAAATTATTTCTTTGTGAGCTCATCACGCCGAAACGGCTGGACGGATTTAAACCAAATTTGGTTCGGGGGTAGCTGCACATCCAAAGATTATAGGATACTATTTACCCCTTTTTAAGAAAAATGTTTACGCGGACGCAGTTGGCCCTTCTAGTTATCATAATAAAACGGGATTTATGGTGTGTAAACATATTTCATTAAATCTGAAGCCTTATTTTTCGATTGTTTTTGAAAAGATAATTTTAAGGAAACGTTAGGATAGATAATTTTGTTTTATATAAAACAATCCTTAAAGTTGACGGTTCGGGTCGGACAAAGCTACTGATAATGTAACTTATTTATATATGAATTGCTAATAGAGATTTTATGAAATTATATCGACGTTTTCGACTTGATGCCGTGCTCTTAAAGGAACTATGGAATGTGTCCCTTCACGACCATGGTCGCAACACCCCGTCCGAAACGTCAAGGTGATAAAATAATATAAGTTCTCGATCTAGTCCAGTTTTGTTGCGATAGTGTGTAAAAAAAAGGAAGTTTCAAAAAATACAATAATGACGATACTTCACTAAGAATAAATCAAGAAGGTAACTTACATATTATTTAGCAATATAAGTATGTATAATTTGTAGTCTAGTACCCCACAACACGATCCTACTAGAGATTGCTTTGGGTCTATAGGTCGATTTATAGTTGTCCATGTGTGTTGATTTGAGTTTGTCTAATGTTTATTTTAATCCTAACTTCACTTCTTATATTGTCTACATGAACCACAGCAAAACAGTCAATCGAATAAATAAGTTACTTTTCATCACATTTCCTCGTAAAAGATGGTATTACATGCAGGTGTACTGAAGGACAAAGGCCTATATAGTTCCCGCGGGAGTTATAAATTGTTATAACTCCCTCGGGAGTTATGGTTTTAGTTTTAAAAATATAGTACGCACTCGCAGATTACTTCAGACTAAGGAGGTTTCAATCCAGCCAAGGTTTTTTGTTGTATCAACAAAACTTGCCTACCAGCAAATTTTATTGTGTATTAAATTAATACGGTATATGTAACTGCATTAATATTTATGTTTTACAATTATTTAAGTGTATTTTGCAATAATTTTATTAAATTTAATTTTGAATTATCTTTACAGTCTGGCAGTATAGCCTGTCAAGTTTCTAAATGAAACGCAGTTCTTAGCATTATCTGTGTTAGACGAAAAAAAAAAGAGAAAAAGTTATAAAATTATTGGTTAGGAACCATTTAGTTTTGTAACAAACTTACTGTTCATATTTAAGTTTTATAATATTACGGTGTTAATTATTGCTGCATAATATGGTTAATTGTTATTTGTTTAATAATAGATGGTAAAATTCTGTGTATATTTGTTTTCTGTTTTAAGCTGATGGCCATTTTGCCAATGCTTATAGTAAATAAAAAAAAATATAGAGAAAAAAGTTGTTTGTCAATCGTTATCGTTTAATGTTTATTTTCGGCTTATGTATTTGTTATTTACTCCCAAATGTGATGAAAAATATTGTGTGTAAGGCGGGAAGTAAGGGGATTACAAACTCAGGACATTAAAAGCACTCCGCCTTCGGCGTCGGGCTTCTAATAGACCTTCGTTAGTAATCCCCTACTTACTACCCTTATGACACAATATACTATACCAATTCAATGAGATATTATGAAAAAGTCATAAGGGCTAAAATGTAAATAATAGCTATTCTGAATTACTAATAGATCTGTCTAGACATTGCATTACGAGGTCGATATTACGGCATTTGTTCTCTAAGGAATTTTAGGTATGAATTGATATTTGAAATATAGTCGACTTATGTGAAAGTCAGAGAACTCAATATTAGTAATAACCAAGTGCAACGTCTTTTTCGAATTCCACGGGTACCTATAATTGTCATCATATCAGCCGATAGACGTCCACTGCTAGACAAAGGCCTCCCCAAAGTTCTCCACAACGATCGGTCATGCGCCGCCTACATCCAATTTCTGCTCGCGATCTTAACCAGATCGTCAGTACACCTTGTTGGGGTCCCACGCTGCGTCTGCCGACGCAGTCGTTCTACACTTTCTACCCCAAAGGCCATCAGTTCTACGAGCAATGAGCTATATCTACAACCTTGGTTCTCTTGCGTATCTCATCGTTTAGGATTCAATCACGCAAGGATACTCCGAGCATAGCTCGCTCCATTGACCTTTGAGAAACTTTGAGCCTCCTTACTAGGCCCTTTGTGAGCGACCACCTATAAATTGTAGTATTGCGGGCAACAGTAGCGATAGTTTTGGAGAACAATCCAATTCAATTTCAACCCTTCTTCCCAATTGACGGCTTTCTGAAGGTGTGTCTTACTTCAATTCAATCACTTGGATTGCGATAGTTCCATTGTCACCGGTCAAACGTAGAAATTAAAAAAAAACTCCAAAATGGCACTCCATTCATAAAATAAATAATTCTGTAATATAACAACAATTTTGAAAGAAACATCCCAATGGCGAGTATAAGGTAGAGTAGCAACATAGAGTGTATTATTTTCAATTCTACCAACGTACTACCGCTGAGGTTGATTGTACATACCCAGATATATCTCGGTGGTGGTGGTGGCGAATGCGAAGATGAATGATGCGAGGATCTTGCTGGCGCAGGATATGATCCCTACCACTGTGTCGTCCAGCTTCATGAAATCGCTGAAGATGCTGATGGAGAACAGCGTTCCTGAACCAGGTAAAAATGCAATTGGTATATATATATGCTTATGTACCAAAAACCGTTTACCCTTGTTTTATAGACAAACGTCTCATAGAATTTTCATTTCATAGAAATATCATTTCTTCAAAAACATTTTTCTTGAAACATAAACCAACCAGATATGTTGGAATGTTACAATACTAATCCAACCTAATCTAAAGGTTTAAATATTTAATATTTCTGAAAAAGGTATGACTTCCGGGGACAAAATTGTCTATGAAATGAAGCATTCGGTGAAGTGTTTCTCAATAAAAGAAGAGGATTCCACCAAAAACATTAATAATTATTATCACAGTACGCTTTGCATTAGGTGCATATTATGTATATTCAAGTATGATGTAAAGATGTTCCCTGTAGAAACCCTTTCGACGCATAAGACCACAAACGCGAAATACCAACCCGAGGATTTTTGGCGTTTTGCGGATTTATAAAAATGATAACGCTAAATACCAACTACGTAAAATGCCACAAACGCAAAACACCAACCGGACGTTTTGTGGTGTTTTGAGTATATTATTCAGAGTATTATTATTTATTTCGTGTTTATTCAAAAAGTATAAATATTTTTTTATTTATTTAAACTTTATTACACAAAAGAAGAACTTAACGTACAAAAGACGGACTTAACGCCATGGGGCATTCTCTACCAGTCAACGTTAGGGCAAAGCAGAAAAATTGTAGGCGGTAAATATGGTATTATTATATTTTTTGGTAGGCTTGCTTGGGGATATGGATCCAACACGCAGAGGCCCCTTGGAGTGGCTGCAGCCCTGCTGGGACCCATTCCTGATCATATCAATAAGATGATACATCTATGAACAGCCCCCCCCCCCCCCCCCCCCCCAGCATTGAATAATATAAGGGAGCCCCGAATTTCATCGCTTAAAGGAATTACCAAGGTAAGTGAACACTACAGCCCTTTAACACTTCCACCCCTGGAGTATATAGCTCTAACGCTCCTCTCTGGCCGGCCAATGAAGGCAAGCCAGAGCTGAGAGTCCTACGGGTCCTCTTGGGTTTCCACTCCGGCCGACGAAGGCTCACCGGACGAGGGCCCTGACCGACTCTCTGGAGACCCGGGTCCGTGGGGTCGTCACTCCCCAACAGCTCGCCACAAGCTGCCCTGCGGGCTTATTATTATTAAAGTATTATTTTTTATTTATGGTATTTAGCGTGATTGGTATTTTGCTTAAATTCATGTTGGCGTTATGCGTAGTTGGTGTTTTGCGTAGTTGGTATTTTGCTAAAGTGGTTTTTTGCGTAGAGTTGGTATTTCGCGTTTGTGTTCTTATGCGTCGAAAGGGTAGAAACAACCAGTTACGTTACGTCATAGTTTGATTGAATCCCAAAATGACATCAATTGTGATCAACTGCAATACAATAAACAAACAACAGTCAATTCCCTCGCACGATTGAGTTACAATGACTGAACTACATATATCTATAGATGGACAAACCGATAAACATACATATAGCCAAAGAACTTAAATCACACCTTTTGGCTCGAAAATATATAACATCACAGTGTGAAGAGTTCCTAGTAAGAGAGCAACGAGGAGGAAGATGACATACCTACTAAATTGGTGATGATGCTGTAGGTGCAGAACATGCTGAACTGCACCTCGTCCCAGTTGAAACGATACCGCATGAATAGATATAGTACATTCATTTCACCTGACAAAAGAACAAAGAGTTATTCATGACATAATGATTTTCAAATCTTGATTATACAGACGACTAATTTTATGGACATTTATTGCGGGATTGCGTGGAGGTGAAGTAAATTATCATAGTTGGAAACAGATGCGACATCTTCCGCATTCCATCTGCAATTTTTATATGCCATGTAGGTTACAGAACAGCCTTCTTTTTCAGGGAATCATAAGTTCTGGTACCGATATTTGACTTTGCTTCTCAAAATGTGTGCACCAGAAAGATACGAATATTGGGTAGTATCTCGTTTATTTTGTCTTAACAGAAAATCAAATAAAATACTCTCCAGTAATGCCGTAAATATTGATAATTAGTTGGGTATCTGACACGGCAAGCTGCAAAACTGGTGGCTTACTCAGCTAGAGTACAAGATCGACTACAAGGTAAGTTACTTAAAGGGCATGCTTACCGTGAAGGGGTCCGAATATGACGCAGACCACGACAATAAGAAGCGACACTCGTAGACGCCGCCGCCGCGAGCCACTCCGGAATGCCACCGTGAGGGTCTCGCGCACGTGGCGAGCATCGAAGAAGGAGCACACCCAGCCACGACACCCCACGGGAGTTTCCTAGAAAAAGATTAATGTTAACAAAAGCACAAGAGAGATTTTATTTATTTATCGTATGGCTTATGTTATAGTTCTCTACTTAAATTTTTGAAGGGTTAGATTTGAGGTAAGCAACTGCATCCGTCGAGAGTTCCTTGATATCCGCCATTGTTCCGCTAAACTTAGTGATTGGGCATTCAAAGATAATGTGGTGTACTGTCTGGTCTGGGTAACCACACTGGCATTCCGCTGACTTACACCAATCCCATTTGTACCATAGAGAGGCACAATTGATGAGATCCAAGAGATGAATTAAAATAATGCTCATGGATTGGTTAGCGTGGGTGTGGGACGTTATCATATTATGCCAAGCGACTGTGCGAGAGCTAGATAAGATAGTCTTTTGTCACCTGTCCAGCAGTTGACTAATAAACTGATGGTGATGATGCAAATGGATGGTTTCAATTATCAGGTAACTTTTCTCTTGAAAGGAAAAATGCTCAGAAACCTTACTAATTTGTGCACAAGGATGTACTTAAAGTAATGAGATAAGAATTGCTCTGCTACCTCAGAACCTGTATTGATCGGTCCACAGTCTCCAAAAATTGAGAAATGTACCGCTGAAAGTTGTTTCCAATTCTTAACACATCTGTTCCGAGTGAGGCCATTGTTTGACTTTTGCCTAGAGATGCAACCCCTATCCCAGTCTCTAAGTTTTTCAACGCCCTATCAGCTATATGGAAATGCGGAGTTTTTTTTTTTTGGTAGGTTGTTTTGTTCATGGTATCCTCAACAAACGATGCCAGCACCAGATTTATTCGGTGGTAAAAAACAACATTGTTTTGTTGTCTTCGCCATGCCATTTGATCGACCTATGCACATTTTTCTCAAATGCTCTTCGTTCGTTCTTCTCCCTACGGTCATATAAAGAAAAACCAAGGAGATTTTGAAGAAAATTTGAATAGCAGAAAATCGCGGAGTTCGCTGCGCCTGATACGGGTATTGAGCTGGCTGAGTTTCGAACGCACGTGGTAAATAATTGTAGCTAGTGGGGAGGGACAGGCGCGTGCGCGGTTAGCGTCAGTGACGCACGGCACTCTACCTACGCTTGCTATTTCATTGCTGGCGAACGGCCCGGCCACTATATCAGCGGTAAGCGGCAGGTAGGAAGCGAAAGACCTTGCTTCGATCTTCCGCTTCCACCCACGACCATTTACTTGTACCCACTTGATCTGGTCGACCAATGCGCTGACCATGTATCATTATTATCATTAAATAAATAAATAAATATCAGACAACCTCACACAAATCAACCTAGTCCCAAATTAAGCTCAATAAGGCTTGTATTATGGGTACTAGACGACGATTTACATACTTGTATAGATAAATATAAACTTAAATACATAGAACGACCATGATCCAAGCACAAATATTCGAGTTGATCACAAAATATTTGCTCAGGCCGGGATTCGAACCCGGGACCGCCGGCTCAGTAGGCAGCTGCTTAACCACTGCGCCAACCACGTCGCTAAAATATATGGGTTCCTTAGTGCTCTACTCTGCCCTGACCGAGAAGAACCGAAGAGCCGAAGATATGCATGAAAACAGCTCATCTCCAAAACCATCAAACCATTGCAGGATGGACACTGCAATCAGTAATGAAAAAGTAATGAAGATGAAGAATCCGCTTGTATATTTCTTGGATGGTGAAGTTATGCCAATAACGGTAAGGGTAAATAAAGTTTTGTTTGATAGAGTCGGACGATACCGCGACCGTATTCTGGAATCTAATCTATGCAATCAAATTCAAAACTTCATTTCAAAAACTTTATCCTTTAACCTACCATATTTGTGATTCTAAGTAAAGACTTAAACTAAAAGCCCTTACAGAATTGTTTGCTCTGTATTCCAGTGTCCGATATTCCTATTCTAGTTAGAAAATGCTCATTATTACATGAAATCCTAAATAGTTAAGTCTTTTCGGTTTCATACGACTTAATATCATAACGAAAAGGTTGGGTTCTAATAGAAAATCCTTGGCACTTAAGCTGTTTTGAGTGAAAAGCTCTAAGTCTTACAATTATAATTAAAAAGGTCAGGGTTTTGTATGAAAGCCTAGGCGCTTAAGTCGTTTTTAGGGTTCCGTAGTCAACTAGGAACCCTTATAGTTTCGCCATGTCCGTCTGTCCGTCTGTCCGTCTGTCCGTCTGTCCGTCCGTCCGCGGCTTAGCTCCGTGATCATTAGTACTAGAAAGCTGAAATTTGGTATGAGTATGTGTATGTATCACGCCGACAAAACGGTGAAATAAAAACTAAAAAAATATGTTTTTTTCGGGTACCTCTGGTACACCTAAAGTAGGGGTGATTTTTTTTTTTCGTTCCAACCCTAGTGTGTGGGGTGTCGTTAAATAGGTCTGTTAAAAATAATAGGGGTCTCCAAACATTACTTTTTGATAAAGTTAGTAGTTTTGTAAATATTCGCTCCGAAAATAAAAAAAATAGTGTCCCCCCCCCCTCTAACTTTTCAACCACGGGTCAAAAAAATATGGAAAAATTCATGAAAATGAAGCCTTATAAGTACTTTCAATGAAAACTATATTGAACAAAATCGGTCCATCCGTTTTTGAGTTATCGCAAAATTTCATAATTTTCTTGAAAAGGACGTAAGTTGACTTCCAGAAGGTAATAAGTAATTACAGTTACTTTGGCGTTTACGACCTTTTTCCGTCTTTCCGTCTTTGGCCGTATCTTGTGAAGGATGAGCAAATACGGAACCCTACACTGAGCGTGGCCCGACATGCTCTTGGCCGGTTTTTAGTCAAGAGGTGTATAGTTCTCGCAAAGTGCATGTTCGCGTTTGGGACACAATCCGACAATGATCCACGATTTATGTCGACAACACAAAGCGAATTAATAGTTAAAGTGGGGCAAGTCCCTGGCTTGGACCTGCAAAGATTTTTAAAGCAGTTGTTGATTCGGGTGACACGATGCGATTTACGAGAAGCAAAAAAATAATGCAGACAGCACCACTTTCAGATGGATCGACGACGTGACGCTTGCCTTCCTCCAAATATTACTCAACTAACTTTTGCCCGCGGCTTCGCTCGCGTTAAAATACATACGAGCCAACGGCAACCATGATATTTTTTCGGGGTGAAGTCCCATGCCCATTTGTTAAGTTAGGGTTAGGGTTTAAACTATCCCTGTTCATGTTCAACCGTTTTGGTATGAATAAGTAGCAAACATGCAAGCACCCAAACTTTATCTTTATTTATAAATCCTGTCTGTATGACTAAGTGTCGCAGTCATTCTGCACTGTTTTCCGAATTTCGGACAGAAGTTGTAGCAAGTTTCTTTCACAATGTTGATTCATCGACTCGGTCATCTTTCACACTGATTTCAAATTGCCAACCACTATTTAAAATACGATACCCACCTAGGGAAAGAACTAATCAGGCAGTTCCTCGGTGGCTTCTACGGTCGCTCTTATTTATGAAAAAAATTATAGACAACGCCATTAAATGTAACATTATATATTTAATTACCTATTTCCATATAATATTTGGAAGGTTCTTTCTATGTCAGTTTCATCATCGAGATTTCAGCCTCCTGTCTGGCCATTGTCCAAAGTTCAAGACAAACAGCTACTGACGTGGAAATCTATATACAATTTATTCGCTTCCACCTATAGGTGCCTCGCGAAAGTGTCAGTTCCCCTTTGGCAGCAGCAATTTACCACTTAGCTGCAGGACTAACGGGCATACAGACACATTGTACGCTAAATAATGTAGTCATCATCAAGACACAGGTGTATACTTTCAGCTATATGATCAGGTAAAAATTGCATTTAGAAGGCAGGTTTTTAACACTTACACTGACCATTTTGAAACTTGCATGCCGCGGCACAGACAGAACTTAAATAAAAAAAGTTCTAGCTAAAAACGGCACAAAGCCAAAGCCTTTATATCAAAAAAATATTGAGAAATGATCGGCTGTAGACAGAGTGGCAGTTTTGCGAAGATAAAAATCACCGTCAGTGCATCAGGGCTGGTTAGCCCTCACTACCAGTAGTCGGACTTTGTGTGGGAGTATGATAACTCGCTAATGGGATTATCTCCGCGCCAAAGGGGTAATTTAGGTTGGGGTGACGCGGGCGCACTGGGCGCATGAACTGCGTCGTCAATAGACGGAACCAAATCATTCTGATTTAGGGCGGGAGGACGGAGGAAAGAGAGTCGGGTTATGCTATGGACGTGGTGTTGTACTGCCGTATGACGACCGTCACGAGGGTCCTAATTTATGTCTCTTGACGTATTGTACGTGAAAGTATAAATACAAAATTTACTATTTAAGCCTTTAATACAAAGATCAAAGCTTAAAGAAAAATTTAAAAAGGAGCTACCTGGTGGAAGAGACCGGGAATCGAACCCGGTACCTCTGGATTGCCGGTCCAGCGCGTTAACCATTTCGCTACCCTAGCTCCAGGAAGACCTGAGGAATTTTTCCTTATGCTTTGTGTGTCGATCTTTGCCTTGTTTTATTTGAAAGGTTTTAACACCTTAGCGACCTCTATGTGCATACGATATTCATATATCCACTGTAAAGTGGTGCGGTAAGATGTGAGTATTAACGTATTCACATAGAGGTCGCTAAGGTGTTAAAACCTCGTTTAATGTATGAAGAATTGTAGTTCTACAAAGTATCCGCTAGGGGCGCTGTACTGTTCTCCATACAAATCGTTTACGCTGTCGCTAGCGAGTACGGTCACGTTAACTCATGGTAAGGGGACAGGAGGGTTATGATACATGTACTCAATTTGTTACATGGGATGTTTTCTGAGATAAGTTTGTGATATATAAAAAATATTCAAACATTTTCGAAACATATCAAGTGTGGGCTTTTTCTGATAGAGATCGACTGAATGATTTTTATAAAATTAGAACGTGCCGCGATATTCATCCATGTGGAAAGAAAACTCACAACCCAGTTCTTTTGTTTATATGCAGACAAGTGAATTTTGAGAGTGACAGGTATGGAGTAGCTACATATCGAGGGCTTCATGCTATAGGGGCGTATGCGCAAAAATGCGATTTTTCGTTTTTAATGGCATCGTATTCATCTAATAGCGATACATCGGCTCAATTTTTTTCATAATTTTATCGTAATTATAAGTTATTTAAAATAATTAAAATATGTTTTGGCGTATCATTGTAGGTCATAAATTTTTATCGATCCAAAGAGGCGTACAGTTGGCGTAAGCGCAATAATGTAATGGAATCTCATAATATGATCGGAGTATAAAGGCGTATATGTTCATACGTCTATTACTCGAGTGTGTTATTTACCAAAAATTGTCGCACAATAGCGGCGTATGTACATACGACCATATTTACCATACTTTTTAGTGATAGTATCAGTCTTCAGCCTCGTATACCGTCGCACCATATGGACGCAAAGTCCTTGAACGTCACACCTTTCTCCGAAAACCATCTCTAACTGGTAGGTTTCTAAGGAACTATCCTGCTCGTATCCCAGGTGGATTCGATTCAATATCCAGATCATAAATGCTCGATATCATCCAAAGGCGAACCCACTTAGCATGAATCGCACTATGGCACATAATATGCGAGCCGACGAGGTCCAACTTTGTTGAAAACAGAGGTTCCCAAGAAATATAGGGCAGGGGGGCGCTGAAGAAATAGATAAACAGGCGTCCTTGTCCTTACATATACCATTATGGATTGCTACCATCATGCATAATTATCCATCTCAGACAGTTGCGGGGACAAAGCTAACTAGTCAAGCTGGAGAAGTTTAGGATAAGCAGAAAAAGGACGAGGAAACTCAAAACAATAATGAACATTTGAGCACGGGCACAAATTAGTCAAGTCCAAACTAAGTCGCCTCTACAAACAGGTAACTGCAGTTTTAGGATCCCTACACAAGCCAGATAATACCTTCACCAGCTCAGCGGCGGAAGAAACAACCCTCGTACAGACTCACTTCTCGGGCTGTGAGTTATAACGGTTAGTGAGCTGGGTGGATGAGGAGAATACTCCAACGGAGAGAGAATGGCAACAAAAAATACAGAGGGCTTTCAACTGCTTGACTCATACAAATCACCAGAACCGAACGGAATAGAAAGGAAGAGAGATAATTATCAAGATATTTACTATTGTTTTGGCTGCCTGCGTACTGCGTAGACAAGTCAAAGTAATTGTCATTCAAAACCAGGTAGAAACCTTCTACATTCTTCAGTGAAGATTAATCAGTTTTTGCTTAAACACTTGCAACAAAGTATTCTGCAAAATACTAAAAACAAGTCTGTGCCTTATGCTTAGGCACATTCATAGACATTGAGGGACGTCGACGGCAACGACAGGATAAAATTCACCAGCATAAAAGCGGCACTGGTAGGAGCCGGAATGAAAGAGATTCACGGGCATCGAAACTGGTGAAGCCAAAACTGGTGCACTCAAAAAGGCAGTGGTAGCAAAGTAAGAACCCTCGAAGCTACGCTCACCACTTTTGTGGAATCATCGCCACACTAAACGAACATCACTATTACACAGAGTCATCATATCCTGCGACATAGTAATACTAACGAACGGTAATCACAAGAGTATGTGAATGTGACTTCACCCGCTCTACACTGGCTGTCTAACAACAAACTGTGAGTTTATTCGAAAACACTTAACTGGTAATGTTCGCTAACAGATACTTTGTGGGTAACTAACCCAAAATGATCAATACAGAGCTCTAATTTGTCGAACATGGTAAATAAAAAAAACCTAGCATGCCCGGCATAATAAGTTTTAATTGAGAACAAAACTATTCACTGTTGAAGCTAAACTACAATCACTTCAGAGGTTGATTTGCTTGACAGCCACGGGAAAACAGAACCTCAGGAGCAGATAAGGTGTCCTCGAGTGAACAAATAGTGGGCACAACATCAACCGATTTCCGTAGTCTATCTTATAACTCGTCAGCAACATCAAGGGTCTCCTAGAATTGGGCTTTCTGATGGAGTTGGGTTGGCAAAAGTAGTGCCATCAACTCGCCACGGCGTACGGTTAATGCTTCGTTTTTATAGAAGACTGTCATGTCGTCGTTCCAATGCTAAACTTGCGAATCTGTTTTTTTTATTCTTTTGACTTTAGACCTAATTCTGTAGGGTTTTAGGTTAAATTTCCAAGTTCGCGAAAATTCAGATTGGCAAGTTTAGCATTGGAACGACGATGTTATCACATTACAAACTAGATTACTAGAACCTATTAAGATTTCGTAAAATCCGATTTCTTCAGAGAGTGGGCACCTCAACTGCTTGGAGTTCGAAAGAAGACACCTTTCACGACTTTATGACTGCTGTTCTAGGCAAAGACCGACGGGTAGACAGAGATACTTTATTTAGCACTGAAGTGCTCAGTTAATAATCGTTCGAGATGGTCAGCCGACTGGAGATCGACATCTGCCGTCATTAATTAACATCCCAGAATGTCGCCGATTCAAGAGCGGCGCTGCGTCATAATTATAAGTTCTTCTAAAAAGTTATAATCAAGGAAACGAATAATTTAATCAGTGAAATGTATATTCTTTCTTTGCTAAATGCTTTAATTTGCCTTAGATCACTACTATACGACCACACTCAAAAGCCACTAGCACTGTTTTTTTGTCGGGCGAAACAGGCGTAAAAAAAATCAGAAAAAATTGAAGGAGATTCGTAACAATGTGAAAATTACTGTAAAAAGAAAGTATTTCGATATAAAAACAGAACTCAGACCAATTGTCATTGAATAATTGAATAGGAAAAGATTTAATTTATACGCCCCTCAATTTCAAGTGTTTTTCAAGGAAAATCGACAGTCTTTTCGAATATTTGCGCCGCAGTAAAGAGACGTAAGCGCATAATTACTAGCTTTTAGAATACTTTACGTAAAATTGATCATACTAGATAAAAACAGTGACAATATAAATACTCCATGCAAATTTGCAAAAAGATCCGTCGTAGGGACGAAAAGTTATTAAGTTTTTTGCCTCTCCTGAAAAGTAGGGGTTTTGCGCATACGCCCCTATAGCATGAAGCCCTCGATATATCGATAAACTCACTTATCGATGCTTTTCTTTGCTGGCAATGTTTGCAAATAGGCTAGATGCAGCCTACCTGAGTCATTGCAGTGCCATCCACGTAATGGTAACAGCTAAAGTGAGGAGGTACTAACACATTAGCTTTTAAGTATTTTATTACCTTGACATGTTATTTTAATGTAATGTAATTTAATGTAATTGTAAAAATGAATCGTAGCTATTCGAAATAAATGCATTTATTATTATTATTTTCTCCTACACTAGTGGCCGCTCCCAGCTTCGTTTGTAAGCGTGTATGTATCTTTTTGTAAATATTATTTGCGAGACGATAATGAAGAAACTTATAGGTAGAATAGTTTAAATGATCGATAGGTTAAGTACGTTTGCACTATGAAATAGTTATTATACAAACATCTGAATAATCTTATTAAAACTTTCGTGAGACATATTTAATTATAGTATTAAGCGGTTTACACTCACTTGAAATTATCATGTCCATACGAGTTCGAAACATGTAAGCCGCTTAAATACCTACATAAAGTTGTAAACAATTCAATAAAGAAGCGTGTTGAACCTACTTCACTTTCGTTACAAATCACTGTGTCAATGTCATAATCGCATTATATTTTTACAAACAAGTCTTCCAGTAACCATTAGTACATGGGTAAAGCATCGATAAGTGAGCTTATCGATGTGGAAATCTCTATCTGCCACTTAATATTCGGATGTCTATTTATCTCTGTATATGTGTAAAATGCTCAGCTACCCGTGTGAAAATACGTGAAATTAATCCAGTCGTTTCGGCTAAAGAAATTCGAGCTTGTTCTGAATAGACTAACGTTTATTGGTTCAAAAGTGACACTATACATTTAGTACATCATTCAAGAGATGGCGCCACTATTAGCATTAACAATAAGCTATTGTTATTGTTATCTTAAACATAGCCGCCTGTCCCCAGAAGCGAAACGGTGCGGTGATGTGTAGAATGGACTAATAATTCTTCAGACTTTAACTGGCTCCGCAGTCCGCACACTACGGCTTCTAGTGGCCGCCACAGTACACTTGTCTCTTTTCGACACTCGAAGTGAGAAAAAGAGAGATGTTCTGTGGCGGCCACTAGAAAACATAGTGTGCGCCGGCTCTAATGCACTTCTTTTGGACTTCACGAAGACGCAGATTGGTTCATTTTCAACATTCAGCGCCAGTGAACAGGTATTTTTAAACGTGATAAACACGCTACGACACCTACGAAAGCTGTAAAAGGTGGTTAAATAAAATCTTGATACCATAAAATTGGGTAGGTCAAGGTTAGGTTAGGTTATTGAGGCCAATAGTATTGTAGTCTAGAGACATCTTTATATGTACACTAGGAGGCGCCCGTAACTTCGTACGCGTATTTTTTTTCTTTACCGTAGTCGGGTAAAAAGTATCCCATAACCATCTTTGGATGTCCAGCTATGCCTGTACCAAAATTGGTTAAAATTCGTCCCGCCGTCTCGGCGTGATGCGAGGACAAAGGAATTTATGTCCAACAGATGGCGCCAGGCTGGAATGGCGCCGCGCGCTCATACAAAACAAATGACGATCCTGCATCACGCTCTTAAGATTTTTTTCTGAAATCATGACCGCTCTCCCTAGAAAGCTGATTTTCAATACGAATCTAGAAATTTATAATAGTGTAGACATAAAGTATCCACGCCACCTGCTTGTTGCCGCCATTACTATGACAGACGTCAACGGGAACGGGCATCACCATGGTCCACGGTAAACCCATTTAAGTTGTTTTATTGAACCTATTCCCGCCCTGAACCTGAAACCCCTCAAAACAGGACGCCACAGGTGTAAATATGCTGTTGTTGGATAAGTTAGTAGTTGTTTTTTATTACAATAAAATGTCTTCCCAAAGACTGCAAATTAAAATCTTTGCGTTACTAAAATCTTAAAAATAAATCGCACAGTGACGTAAAAGGAAAACGAAGTATTACAAATTACAACTATTCTGACTTTATCTATTTCCGAATTACAAACATATAAAATTCACGCGCCTGCTCTAAAAAGTATATATTCGGGTTCCGTACCCAAAGGGTTTTAACGGAACCCTACTAGATACGAAGTCCCAGCTGTCTTTCTGTTTTTGAAATTGTCGCATAATGTGAATTACTAAAAAAGATAATAAATATAAAAATAAAATGCATAGAATTCTCGGTCGATTGCAAAAAAATTGTACATAGTTAAGGGCTTTAATTAAAACAACGTTAATTGATTCCTTTGTGTGACGAAAGTTACCCATACATTTTGTATGACTAACTTTCGTCACACAAAGGAAGCGATCGTATTTTATGTTAACCAAGCTTTTAACTATGCACAATTTTTTTGCAATCTATCCTTCTGCTAAGGCTAATTCAAATGCAGACCCTAAAGCTCTGTATAGTTCTACAGGTATTTGTTATTTGTTCGAACAAGTTAGTTTCAATACGTTTCAAAGAGCTTCGTTAATGAGTTAAGTCAGTATGTTACCTACCGAATAAGTTAGGAATCCAAAGTGCATCCATTTCAGTCTAGTGGCCAGCTGTTTTCAGTAGCAGAAAAAAACCTATTGGCCTTCGTGTGTGGTCGTCCATTACTATTTACTTTATTCTCATTTTATGAGAAACATTTATAAACTAGCACGATAGAATTGACCTGTTGCATAACTTGGAATACTTGCCTCACACAAATCGGCCTAGTCCCAAATTAGGCTTTAGTAGGCTTCTATTATGGGTACTATACACGACGACGACGATATACCTATATAATTATTTAATTTGCCTGAAGGCTCACTGGAAGAGAATGCCTCATGGCATTAAGTCCGCCATGTGTACGTTACTTTTGTGCAGTAGAGACTAAATAAATAAATAATACTTATACATATAAATATACAAATATCAGTTTATAACACTTAATTCTACGTCCGGCTTCAATTTGCGGTTATATCAGATATACACGCTGTATAAGTACATAGGAAATATCCATGATCCAGGAACAAAATATCAGATGCTCATAATACACATATTTGTCCTTGCCGGGGTACGAACCGAGGACCGTCGGCTTAATTGGCTCAGCTACATTACCACTGCGCCAATCGCGTAGTCAAATACTACTTGGATATATACATTTGTAATTTACTTTAAGTAACAGACTCTTTGCATAACAATTAAATCAAAATCAAAATTAACCTTTCGAAATGAAATAGGCTTGTTTCCAAAAAAAATGCAATCAGTCCGTCAAATAAGTTGCTAATGATACGTTTTCCTGTCTGATAGGAAATAAAGAAACGTATAACAATATTTCAACATAACAATATTTAACTATATTTCTATGGTATTATCAGTACTCAAGTCAGCATTTTAAATAAATTTAAAACAAACAAACCCGTTTTCTGCACAAAAAAGGCAAACTCAATAAGACTTACAATTTTATTGTACATTCTCTCCAACACAAAAAGGTCAATAGCCCAGAAGAATAAAGCATCTCTACGTTTCGCTTTATTTTCCGACCTGATTTACTAACCTTTTGTAAACACTGAATACATGCAATTTCTCCCAAGGAAAGATTTTAAAAGCAAAAGGTTAAAGAGAATCTTCAAAAGGCTTTTGAACGAGCTACATTAAAAAGGACCGAACACAGGATCGACTTGGTAACATTTCTCGGTAAATAAATTTTAAAATGGCACTTACTTTCTGTCTTTCAGCCGATATTATGGGGTCCTTCAGTCGCATGTATCCGTAGATCAAACTGGTTAGGTACAAACAGTTTGATATGAAGAATATACCGTAGTAACCGATCTGTTGCAAGAGAATCCCGCTTAAGGACATGCCCAGCGGTATACCCAGCGACATACACAAATTTGCTACTCCCACGCGGAATGTCCTCATCTCTTTGGTGGTCACATCGCCGATGTAGCTGAACACTCCGACGCACACAGTGATCCATCCTCCAGTGAGAGAAGGGAACAGATCAGAGAGAGCTGTTATCTCCAGAGGCAGTTCGTAGAAGAAATACGTGTTCAAAATGAAGCTTGTACAACAAAGGACTTCCCCAACAATCGGGAGTAGGATACAAGCCTTCCTTTTCCCTGTTTTGTCGCTCCAGGATCCAACGAATAACACTAGTATGCAAGGAAACGCCGTTTGCACAATATTCTTCCATGCTTGCACTGATGCCGTCAACTTTTGCACTTCTGCCTCCTCCAACGTATAGTTCGCAGTTTGTCTCTTATTCAGGGCGGAACACACTTCATCACTGTACCCTAAGTTCACACGACACGCTTTCTCCAAGTTTAAATTCTGAACAGCCAGTCCGGAGAACACATTTGACATAATATAACACGCGATAATAGGTTCCACTGTTATGTTAGATCTAATCTGCATCAACTTCTGCCGAACACCCGACTTTGCCACTTTAGGTTCATCCTTCGGAGTTTCTTCTTCCACCACTAGCTTCGCGGCGGTAGTTATTCCATTCATGCTGACGATTGTGTCTAATCCGTAGTGCTTTAATCAATCATCTAGATACACTGTGAATGGAATCGTACTCGATGCATTCATCCTTAGTTTTCTGCTTGGTTTCTCGCTCATGTTGGAGTTTTTGGATCTAGATCATTCCATTGCGAATTTAAAAATCCTGAGGACTGTCACTTCACAACCGTCATGGGCGTCGCGGTGCCTTTCGGAGGATAGACGAGGAGAGACTAAAGGACTCTTGTCTTAGATTTGATTGGACGGATACGGGTCCGAGTGGCACATTAGAGGCAATTGGGCTAGCGCGCGGCGCGGCAGTCCCCAAGTGTGTGCGGGCAGCCTTGCTGTGAGCACCCGATTATCCCATTAGGCCAATGTCTGCTGTATGTGAAACAGAAACAGCGGGCACCGCGCTGCGATTAACACGGTCAAGGCACGCTTTATAACAATCATGGTTTGCTACTTGTAAGTACATTATATACTTGTAAATAAAAGTCTTCTCTGACTGTTATCTTCTTCTTCTCCGTACTATTTCTGCTGCGTTCGTGTTACGCGCTTGCAAGAAGACGTAATACGCGTTACGTTGTGATACAAACGTTAGTGTACTAACTGCAGTCGTGTGTTTGTATCTACCATGAGAATAAAGTTACATAAACTAAGAGTATATTTAAGCGTATCGCTAACCAGAAAATCTACAGCTGATCGAGAATCTTTATACTTAATATTCCCTGATCGTACGAACACATTTTATTCTATGAACAAAAGCAAATTGCAATTTTCTCCAGACGCAAAGCACTGAGCAATCGATATGAAACAATTGGATTGTAATAAAATCCTTTCAGACTCTTCTTAACCGACTTGGGATTTAAAATATTCTGTCGAAGTAGACTTACAACAAAAACTAGGGAGCGGGTGCTAGCTAGGATAATTCGCTTTGCTGCGCTGCCATCTAAATAAAAACGCTGTAACTATACTTGATGCTTGTGCACACTTATGGCGTTCTTCTTTTGGGTGTTCAGTGCCAGAGCTTAAGGCCACGTTCGAGTGGATTGTTTTAGAGAAGAAAAAGGCAGGTCAGCGTAATTGTGGTCGAGATATATACCAGGATTGGAGTAGATCATGGAGTACTTTAGTGACGTAATTTCATAGTGTTATATTATATAGTTAGGTATATTGTTTGTAATAAAATTCATAACCAGAACTTCGTACGCGTATTTTTTTACATACCGTAGTCGGGTAAAAAGTATTCTAATATAACCATCTTTAGATGTCCAGCTGTTTTGGCGTGATGAGAGGACAAAGCAATTTACGAAAACAGATGGCGCCAGGCTGGCATTGCGCCGCGCGCCCATACAAGACAAATGACGATCCTGCATCACGCTATCAAGATATTTCCTGAAACCATGACCCCTCTCCATAGAAAATTGTTTTTCAATACAAATCTAGGATTTTATAATAGGTAATTGAATTTTTAATCTATCATTACAACTCCATGAAAACGGTGAATGATTTCTAAGTAGTAACATTGATAATATGTTAAGAAACATGTTTGATCATAGAGAAAAATGTCTAAACCCATCAGCATTTTTGAACGGATATTTATAATAATAATAATAATAATTTATTTATTTCAGGCATCAAAGGCCCATAGATAAATACCTTACAATCTAACATACATATTAAATATTAAAATAATAAAACATAAGTAACTAAACTAGGAACCCCCGAACGGATATTTATGGAGACGGCTCCATAAATATCCGTTCGGGAGGGAGAGGAGAGTACGTATAAATACTTAGAAATTTGTTACAAATTTGCATTGAGCGTTTGATTTGTGCCTTTTGAAATACAAAGAATACTTGCGGACGCCGCCTTAAGCCACACGTCTTCGAGCAAGGTGTGTAATAACGCACACCATTACTCAATACGAATTGTTTCCACTTACGGCCCAACTATTGGCGCGCCCGTTACCGCCCGTCGAATTTTGAGACCAAATGAGCTACCTTCATTAGCCGCTGTCTGCAGACCCACAGTAATATTTCAGAGTGGTACATTTGCCACCTGTCTCACGGGATACGCAGCGGTTGTAGGGGTCCAAATGAAAACCGGTCAGGTGCGAGGCAGGCTCGCGCACCGAGGGTTCAGTACCATCAAATAAAAAACCGGCCTAGTGCGAGTCAGATCCACAGTAATATTTCAGAGTGGTACATTTGCCACCTGTCTCACGGGATACGCAGCGGTTGTAGGGTTCCAAATTAAAACCGGTCAAGTGCGAATCGGACTCGCGTACCGAGGGTTCCGTACAAACACTTATCCCATCTTAACTGTCCGGGTTATGTTAAGTTTGCCTGGTATGTATGGCGCCGGCGGATACAAATGAGGTGCAAAGTTAACGCAACCGATCACGTTTGTTGTATGGGAGCCCCAATTAAATATTTATTTTATTCTGTTTTTAGTATTGGTTGTTAAAATAGCGGCGAAAGAAATACATCATCTGTGAAAATACGTCATTAGCCGCTGTCTGCAGACCCACAGTAATATTTCAGAGTGGTACGTTTGCCACCTGTCTCACGGGAAACGCAGTGGTTGTAGGGTCCAAATTAAAACTGGCCAAGTGCGAGACGGACTCGCGCGCCGAGGGTTCAGTACCATCAAATTAAAAAACCCGGCCAAGTGCGAGGCGGACTCACGCACTGAGGGTTCCGTACAAATACTTATCCTATCTTAACATTCTCTCACAGTACAACAAAGAAAGAGATATGTAATATTTCTCGCTCGAGAAAGAGTCGCGTGTCACAGTTGTGCTAGAGGTGCAATAGTGTTACTTTTATGCACTTTGTGTTGCCAAATGAATTCGGTGATGATATAGTCTGGCTAATGAAATACTACTCAAAGGTTTGGCGGGAAATTTAAAAAATCTGCGGCACTTTGTGTAGTAGGAATTATAGTTTTGATACTAGAAAATATTTTTTGATTTTCTATGCACACGTAAAGGTACCTAAGGAAATAAGTTAAATATATATTGACGTGCACTCATAGTCAGCTCACATAATTTCTACCACTATGTACAGTACAGACAACGACAAACACATATGTTTACACTTTTTAACCGTATACAAGGCGAAAAATTCAATGTAGTGTAAACAAGACCTAGCTCGATAATACCATAATCCATTGGTAATAATATTAAACCATCACCAAAAAAATTGCCAATTTCAACTCAATCGGAATGTTAGTAGGTACATAAAGTATCAAAATTATTTATATAGGACCCACCTACTAAATTGTTTAAATCTAGACAATTGGTGTTACCACAAGGCTAGCCAGACTCTAGGTACTGATGATGTCAAGCCAAAATAATATAATTTTGAAACATTGTCTGTTTTCATTAACTAAATTACCATCAAGCTGGTAACGAAAACAAACAACATTGAATGATAAAATGAAATACAAAGCAGACATGACAAAAATGAATTTTTAGGGGCAGTAAATTATTATAATGAATTACGTTTGCCTCGGGCCGTAGATTAAATACGGAACGCAATCAAAACGGCATATGTCAAGCCCCGAAAGTGGAACATCGGATACGTTTTATCTCAATGATTTATAACACCATAAAATTCGTATGAAAATCATAGATTTGCATTTTTGTATGGCTTTATTGTTTTATTTGCCGATGTGTCCATGCGGATGATGTTTTAAACGAGTTTAATGAAGGGGAGATTATCGGGGGTTGAATTGATTGCCCCAAAAATGAAGGGTTATTGGAAGGTTGGAGTGGACATTTGTGGTTAAAGTGTTATTTTATGGGTTTATTCTTAATTTCAACGATGCTTTATTCAAAATCACGCATCGTTTCGAAATTTGTCGAACGTTATTCGACTTCTACTACGATGTAAAAAGATGCTTTATTGCACAGGACCCAGACCAGCAATTCTAGCACAACTGTGACTCATTCTTGCGCGAGAAATATTACCTATCTCTTTCTTCACTGTACTGTAAGATGATGACAGATGTGACGGAAGGGCAGCGGGCCTTTCATATCTTGCAGCGATTTAGCATCACCCGTCTTGCTCGGTATTGGAAGGAAAGTGACAGGCAGTATTTGTCGCGCGACAACGAGTCGCGTCTCACTGTTATGCTAGAAGTACTGACGCACAAACAAATCTCATGCAGAAAAGTTTTAGCCAAAAACGGTACAAAGGCTTTATATAGAAACTATGAGAAATATTCGGCTGTAGCACTTCGTGCCTCTCCGTCGGCAGTATTGCGAAGATAAAAGTCGTTGTCCACAGACGTCCGTATCACGAAGGTGCTAATTTACGTCTCTCGACGTACTTCCGTAAAAGTGTTAAGTTAACCACGTTATAAATAACTTTATTCAGTACTAGACGTGTGCAACTTCGTACGCGTATCTTTTTATACCGTAGTCGGGTAAAAAGTATCCTATAACCATCTTTGGATGTCCAGCTATGCCTGTACCAAAATTGGTTAAAATTTGTCCAGCCGTTTTGGCGTGATGCGAGGACAAAGGAAATTATGCCCAACAGATGGCGCCAGACTGGCATGACGCCGCGTGCCCATACAAAAGAAATGACGATCCTGCATCACGCTATCGAGATTTTTCCTGAAATCATGACCGCTCACCATAGAATAAATATTTTCAATAAAAATCTAGAATTTTATAATAGTATAGATTAACTGTGAAAGTGAATAATATTCCAACGCCTTTTTAATTCTAATCCAGAAAATATTGCTTGCTAATGGATATGTATGTCACTGTCTGTAAAAGAGTTAGACGCCTTATCTGTACAATTACCTATCAAAGCAAAAACTGAATATTATTTTATTCCATTCGGGGTTGAGTTTCTTCAAACAGCTAACCAACGGATTGGATTTGTCGGACCAACGGGGGCCGAAGAGCTGGCAGCTCCTGGCTCAACGTATTAGTATTGCCATACAGCGGGAGAATTCTGCCAGCGTGTTAGGGACTGTTTTTATATATTTTTACATAGTTTTAACGTGCCTTTATATTTAATAATAAGATGTAAATAAAATAAATAAATATCGGACAACCTCACACTAATCGATCTGGTCCCAAATTAATCTCAAGAAGGCTTGTGTTATGGGTACTAAGACGACGATATACGTACTTATATAGATAAATATGAAGTACTGCAGCTGGATGCAGGTCGCTTCCAACCGGCCGATCTGGAAGTCACTGGGAGAGGCCTATGTTCAGCAGTGGACGTCCTGTGGCTGAAATGATGATGATGATGATGAAAGTACTTATATAGATAAATGAAAAGGAATGAAATAAAATACATAGAAATGAAATGAAATGAATAAGTTTGCCATTGCAATATAAGCTCTTTATGACCATTCGGACGTCGTAGAAAATGTCAACTATACAAGTAAATAAAAATATTATTATTATTGTGAACCCATGATGTCCCACTGTTGGGAAAAGGCCTCTCCACTACACATAGAGCTATTTCTGGCCATTCCTTTATAAAGGAGTCTAGCTCGTCCCGCCATCGCCGATCTGTGTGAAAAGTATAAATAAATTAAGTCTGCGCTGATCCCAAAAAAATGGTATATGGGCAAGGGAATGATGCTGACAAGTCTGGCAAAAGTTCCCGTACTTCTAGGCGCTCCAGTTGTAGCACCAGTTTGACCTCTTGGAGGTTGAAGTTGCCGAGATCGAGATATCGACGCTGTCTCAACTTTGTTCCCTATTGTGCGATGGAAGGAAAATTTACTTCGTCCGTTTATTATGTAATCTGCACGAGATAACGTCAATATGGTTATTTTAGTGAAGCTCAAATGTCAAAATCTACAATGTACAGCGCTTAAATGGCTGAATGTCAATGTTAATGGAATCAGGCCTTTTGTCTCTTCAATTTCCAATATAAGGAAACCGAGATATCCATTATCCATGTTGACTGAACATTGGTTTCCTAACAATAGACAACAAAAAAACAACATACAATACCATACAATAGACAACAGGTTCAGTCCAGAGAATTGCTAGCAACGCGAAGAAAAGGCGAAGACTTTTTAATTCAAAAGTTCTGGAAATCAATGAAATTTCACGTTTCTAATGACATGCATCCTAGAACCACGGCGCTAATTCGAGTGTACCTTGAGATATCGCCAAATAAGTGATGTCTCGGTTATACCTCTGGTATATCGTCCTTAATTGTCATTAAAACGTGATATTTGAGATTCAAGCTGCATAAAGTGACATTTCACGTTAATAGCCGGTTAAGTTAGGTCGCATATAAATGAAGCGCAAACATATTGCGTTGGCAAAGTTGCTGTGACCGGGTCAGAGAACTATCCGAAATATCAGAAAATGGAAATGGGATTAGGGCCCAGTGTATGTTTAATTTTTACAGATCAAACTTCAAAAAAAGAGTAATAACATAAAGGTCCATATTTTTAACATATTCACTGCCTGCCTAACCTAGGAACAAACTTGTATGATGGTAAACACGTATATTCGTTGCGGGCAGTAAATGCGTTATATCTATCGCGCGATATACGAGAATGCACTTGGCCAGTTGTTTTTTACCAGACTATAGTGAACCAAAAAGGATTATTAACTATGATTCTAGGTAGGTTTAAGTTAGCTGGAAATCAAAATACGTTTAAACACATAAATATCAGTAGATCTAGCGTAATGGGACAAGTTCCGAAAATCAAGATATACGGCGTGTTGCGAGCATAACACATTTCAGGATTAGAGGAGCGACCCTAAATTAATTGCGTACCTGTGTTCAGAGGAGTTTCGGAATACATTAGGATCTCTAACATTATACTTGACTGACTGTTGAGTTTCCTTCGGCCTTCTCAACAGTGGTCTCGTGTAAAATGCCGGTAGACTCAGACATGTAAAAGTGCCCTTGTGGCCTACTTACAGAATAAAGTTCATTATTTCATTATAAAATAACAAGAAAATACCGACAACGTCGCCTCCAAAAAAGGCAATATAGCCGTATGATGAAGTTTTTAGGAGGGTTAGGATTTTTTTCTTGAACCAACTAGTCTCTTTCCGGGCGCGACAAGAAACATAATTAACCCAAACCACCCCAAACGATAATACGAGAACTAAATGTTCCTTGAAACGATATTCGATGTAACGTTTGTCAAGGGACACCCGTTAAACTAGAATTTTAGTATTTGTGCCTAAATGAAAAATTTGTAAAAATGTATTCTAATAGGTAGAAACTAGGAATTCCTAAAATTTTCTAAGTTTTTGAAAAACGTTCGAATAGGTAAAAACATACAACTACACGCATAGCCTTGTTTGTTTATGTATTAAGTTATATATATGTTAAGCTTAATCAAGCCATTTAGGCTGTAGAGCGATACAAAAAATGTACAAACAAAACATAACCCTCTTTTTAACACAGTCGGGAAAAATTTACCGTCTGTTGAAATCATTCCCTAGCACGGCAGACCAATCTCTTGGGTCAGACACAGTGTTCCACACCATCCTAATAATAAAGATATTATGTTACATTGCAATGGTAGCCTAGTGGTTAGGGCATGCGACTTTCAATCCGGAGGTCGTGGGTTCGAACCCGGCCCGTACCAATGAGTTTTTCGGAACTTATGTACGGAATGTCATTTGATATTTACCACTCGCTTTTCGGTGAAGGAAAACATCGTGAGGAAACCACCTAAGCCCAATGAGGCCTAGTTTCCCCTCTGGGTTGGAAGGTCAGATGGCAGTCGCTTTCGTAAAAACTAGTGCCTACGCCACATCTTGGGATTTAGGTAGCCGACCCCGATTGAGAATTCATTCTCAAAAAATGGGACAAAGGCTAGGAGGATGATGATTGCAACTGCCGTCACTTACGTCCTTTTAATCGAGCAACAATGACAGTCGTACCGTACATCAGAATATTGCGATTCGCAATTCCCAATTTGAAATTTCAATGCAAATACTGGAATATTCGAAACTATAGGTGACAACGAACTTTGAATTGCATTATATACGGCAATCCGTATATAATGCAAGTAGTTGCAAGTAGTTGGTCGATACCAAATTCGTGAGGTATCTTTATAAACCAATCCGGATGGACCGTTTGAAACGTGCAATCGAAATTCGAAAATTTGATTTACGGAATATCGGTGAAAATAATTTTCGGATCGGGTATCGAAAAATTAGGATAATATTGTGAAAAAACTAGTTCCGATTCCGAAACGCTTGTCTGTCGGGACAAGTGTGCAAGCGGGACAACCATACCTAACATATCGAAGTATCGAATACACCACTACCATGAGTATAAAATGACCACATTAGATAGCACTGGCTAAGTAAATACATAACTGCTTAGTGATTTGTATCGAGTCTATATATCCGTACCCTTACCATGAATTAACGTTGACCGTACTCGCTAGCTCTACCGGTTACTTTGTAGAACCGCAATTCTTCATACAAATCGTTTAAGAGGCCTTATTCCTTTTAAAATGCTGATTGCTTAGACATTTTTCCCTATGATCAAACATGTTTCTTAACATATTATTGATGTTACTACCTAGAACAGGGCTATTGGGATTTATTGGTATATATTTGAAACCTACAGTTTGAACTTTTCATTGATAATTTTTGTTCGAAAAACTACTCGAAATTGACAAAATTCACGAGGAAAATTCGTTTTTTCCACTTATTTTCGACTGCACGCAATAAAAGCATGAAATAGCTACGTTACTACCTAGAGCTCGGGAATAAGTATTATGCACTTCAAAAAGTTGGTTGAATTTTTTTTTTTTTATGTCATAGGGGGCAAACGAGCAAACGTATCGCCTGATGGAAAGCGATTACCGTCGCCCATAAACACCTGCAACACCAGAGGAGTCACAAGTGCTTGCCTACCCGGAGGACGAAGATAGAATGCCTCTATGCTAGTAATCAATATATTCGTCATAATATATGAAAAAAATAAATTTTAAAAGGAATAAGGCCTCTTAAGCTGTCGCTAGCAAGTGCGGTCACTGCAAACTCATCCGTCGCTATCGTATAACTCCCAAGTCGTATTTCTCAACCTATTCTCATGAAATTTTGTGAGTTCGTTAAGTAGGTATTCAGAATTCTTTCTTCATCCACTTTTTCGTTTTTTTTCTTAACAGCGCAGGTTAAAAAAGGTAAATTACAAATTTCGACCATCTCAAGACGAACTTTAAATTTCACTGTATTTTAGCACGTGATAAATAAGTGACAAAGCATCTGTCACTCACACATCTATTTTGTCTTTTTGTCAGAACGTGACGGATGCTTTGTTACTTATTTATCGCATGATAAAAGCAACCATAATAAGTCCTTTCACAAATAAACTTTGTACGAAGGGTTATCGCTTAAGCGTTACTTTAACAAAATTAATAAACCTATCAAAAGTAGGTACATGATATTTATATTTCATTTGCAAGATGATACTAAGATGACTTGAACCACAAAATAGCTATAGTTTTTATTAAAGAATGTTACCAGTTAGTGCGGTGGGGCCGGTGGGACCATGGTAAAAATAAATTACCCGTAGACCTACCGGCGAACTCTGTTTAGAACGGTAGGACAACGGGTAAAAAATACCCGTGGACACCAGGGGGACACGTTGATATCCACAGTGATGAATTCAGTGTTTTTTTCGCAAGAAGAACAAAGGATTGGCAGCATTCCGGTAAACAATGTTTTGAATTTGGTTAATGACAAGTCCTTGACAAATCGCTACTGACGTTTAATAATGCAAATATATGACGTAAGCTCATTATTGCCATATGAAAGTTGTTTGTAGCGCCACTATCCCTCTAGGCAGGGCCGATACTTATTAGGCTATACAGATGTACAGCCTCTAGCACAACTGTGACACGCGACTCTTTTACACGCGAGAATTTTACCATCTCTTTCCTCGCTGCACTGTGAGAGAGTGACGGGGGATGCCATGTCGAGCGACAAGTCGCGAAGCGTGGTTGTGCTAGACGGGCAGTGTATTTCGTATGCGAGGCGCCTCTCCGCCCGGCTTGACCGTAAATAATTCCGGCATATTCCCGCTTATTGATTTAACGGAGGCCTGAGGCGGTACAGTCGCCTGCATTAATGTCCGACGGGGCGGAGCGCTCGAAACTAACCGACGGTTAAAATTTTAGTTTCTCAAGCATGCAATGAAATGTCACCGTAACGTGCGTTATAACAGGCTTCAAAGTCGAGAGAACTGTAAAGGAATTTTATACAAAATTGAAGGCCTAGGCCAGGAAATAAATATTTTTTAAACATGGTGCCTGTTTTCATGAACAGGCTAAACTGCTGTTTTTTTTTCATTGCATTTGTTTTTTCATTGCACTTTCCGGCTTCGTATCACTATCCGTCCGTCGATACTTACTCATCCGTTAAGAGGCCTTATTCCTTTTAAAATGCTGATTGTTTAGACATTTTTCTCTATGATCAAACATGTTTCTTAACATACTATTGATGTTACTTTCTAGAACAGGGCTATTGGGATTTATTGGTATATATTTGAAACCTACAATTTGAATTTTTCATTGATATTTTGTGTTTCAAAAACTACTCGAAATTGACAAAATTCACGCGGAAAATTAGTTTTTTTAACTTATTTTCGACTGTACGCAATGAAAGCGCGAAATAACTATGTTACTACCTAGAACTCGGGGAAAAGTATTATTCACTTCAAAAAGTTGGTTGAAATTATCAATATATTTGTCATAATATGAAAAAAATAAATTTAAAAAGGAATAAGGCCTCTTAAGCCCTTCTTTCCTGGCGTGTGCAGTAAGGTACTATTTATACACAACCGACTAAACAACTTAGAATTTTTTTATTTTATATATAGGCCCTTCTGTCAATTGCAGACGATTTATAGTGTAATGTTCGGGAGACACCGTTTTTATTTTTATTTATGTAAACAGTATTCGCTTACATAAAAAAAAAAAAAAATTAATTAAATAGAAGCACGAATGCGAATGTAAAATATAAAAACAACGCATTTGTAATAAAGTGAAGTGTACAGACATAGGCCTCCAGCAAAGAACGCCACCATAATCATTGGTTTTACGCTGTCCGCATCCAGCGGAATTTAGCAACATTCACCAGATCTTAAGCCCACATTTGTGAGACTGCCTGCATTCTCCTTCACTTGATTAAGCTACGCAATAGGAATCTCTAAAAGAGTTGCTTACTGAAAATACACTTACTTTTGCTTGTTGCTAATGTAGAAAGGTCATCGCATTAAAACGGGAACACCCAAAAATTCCGGCGTTCCATTAACATTCATGACAACATGGTTTTCGGAATTATGAGTGATAATTGACATCATTTAATTTTTTGATCAGGCCTTTTTCCGATATAATGAAATGAAGGATAAAAAACCGGCCAAGTGCGAGTCGGACTCGCACACGAAGGGTTCCGTACCAATGTTGAACAAAAACACGTTCTTTGTATGGGGTCCTCCTTAAATTTTTACTTATTTTTTATTTTCATTATTTGTTGTTATAGCGGTAACAAAAATAAACATTCTGTGAAAATTTCAACTGTCTAACTATAACGGTTCATGAGAAAATGCGCGTTGAACGAAATATCATGCAAAAAGCCCTATTTTTGTATGGGAGCCCCCTTAATTATTATTGTTTTATCATGAATAGTATTCGTTGCTATAGCGGCAACAGAAATACATCATCTGTGTAAATTTCAACTGTATAGCTATCACCGTTCTTGAGATAGTGTCAGACGGACGGACGGACGGACGGACAGCGAAGTCTCAGTAATAGGGTCCCGTGTTTACCCTTTGGGTGCGGAACCCTAAAAATTAAATAATTATATCCACATTTCGATATTTTCGAAAATATCCCAATTTATGATTAAAAAAGGATTTATTAGCATTTTATGTACTTTCTCATTTGGTACACTTTTTAAATACTTAATACATCCAATAGCAAATTAGTAACTAATGTACGCTGCCTTATATTTATTCGCACAATTTCTTTATTTTTTTATATTTGCTATATTCATTAGCAAAAATGTAACTTTTATAACCATTAGTAGAAAATATCGCATAAATTCTACTTCTGTACAGTCCAGTAAATAATGAATTAGCATTAATTAGAAATGCCTTCAGCAACTTGAGGAAAATTTATCGTATCTGGGTTCAAGACGGACGGACTGACACAGACACACGAGGGATCCTACTATAATCATAGCGAATTTTCTCCGAAACTACTGGACCGATTGAGTTGAAATTTGGTATACATATGTAAATGGATGACCCAAACATGGACGTGTAACGTAACGTAACGCAAATTAATAAATTTTGACATGAGGGCCAGTTATAAGGGGCAAATTAGAAAAAAAAAAATGGCAAAGTATATCGTGTGACATATCAAATGAAAGGGTACATTATGAACATCTCAAATATATATATTTCATCATTCTAAATTAAACGGTTTTGAAGTTATTTACGAAAATGAGCAATACTTGACGATTTCCCCACACATCCCTTATTTCCTAAAATAGTAGGTCTAAAAAAAAAAAACATGATAATAGTTCAATATTTGTAGATTACAGAAAACATATAAGAAGTCTATGGTATTGCAAGTAACACCGTTTAACTAGTACGAATATTTATATTTCGCATAATGGCCAAATGACTTAAATTTTAAAAATAGCATTCATCATCATCATCATCATTTCAGCCACAGGACGTCCACTGCTGAACATAGGCCTCCCCCAGTGACTTCCAGATCGGCCGGTTGGAAGCGACCTGCATCCAGCGGCTTCCTGCAACCTTTACCAGGTCGTCTGTCCACCTTGTGGGTGGACGTCCTACGCTGCGCTTGCCGGTGCGTGGCCTCCATTCGAGAACCTTACTGCCCCATCGGCCGAAAAATAACAAAAAAAAAATAGCATTGCAACGGTAAATTAAAGAGTAACAGAAATAAATTATACATTTTTAGAAAGAACATTGTCCATTCTTTACTTTTGTCATACATATTTTGGCCGAGAAGTGTGCAGTTTTTGAGATAACTAACCTTTTAGCAGAAAAAACAGATCAATAATTAAAAACGTTAGTATTTGGTAACAGATTGCGCTGATTGTATAAGTGCTATCGCTTTTGTATGTATGAAAGGTTTATAGTAAATTTATTCAGGATTATTTCGTTCTTATACACTTTGTATGTATCGTACACGGTTTTCTTCTAAAGTGCAAAATACCGCGCTCCGGGACACATTCGAGGGCGCGGGGGGGTGACGCTCACCCCTGAGAGGGGGGGGGGGGGGGAGAGTAGATAAAATTAAACTTGGCTCTATAACCTACATATCCTAATAGATAAAAGTTGTCCTTTCATTTTGCCAAATTTTCAGCTAATCTTACTGAATTAACAGGCATGTGACGTCATAAAAATCAGTAGTCAAAACACGACCGTCTTCTTTTTAGTTATTGTACAATTCAAAATAGTATAATGTCCAAAAGTTAGTGATAGTTTATTTGGTGCCGCGTATTTTTTAATGTGTGTTTAGTGGTTTCAATGCCACAATTTATATTCACTATAGTCAAACACCGTATTATACACATGTCACCTAAAAATATTGCTTTTTTGTCACCTAAAAATATTGCTTTACCCTAATTGTTATAATTTTAATTTAAAATTGTATTTCAAACACGATACCTGTATTGTTTATGAATAAATACTATGACTATGACTATAGTATAATTGGGACAATTGACGTATTTGGGCAAATGAAGCTTCGGAATTTTGTAGTGTATCCGAAAAAGCATTGTATAAAGCTCCAGGAGTATATGAAGCTATGTCGCAATAAATAAAACCGTCTCCTGTCCGATCCGGTCCGGCGTCCGGCAAATCTGATTTGCGGATAATCCGGCTCGATACCGGCGATATTTAAGAAGCCGGTTTACAAATAGGTTCCAACGGAAGGTACGTAAATACTTCGGTGTAATCCAGTGAAGGGATGAGCGAAGAATACCTTCCAGGGCTCAATTCGACTTTTGACTTTGAGATCTATCTCGCCACTATATTGCTACTTTAGGGATATGCGCGAGGGTTACAGTAATGACATATATTTTGTCATTGAGATTCACTTACTCTATTCTAATTGGTTTGAAATTGACTGTAGTGATATATACTATTTATAAGTTAGTCTGGTGCCCTATGATGGTTGCTTTTATCCCGCGATAAATAAGTGATAAAGCATCCGTCACGTTTTGACTAGATGCGAGTGTGAGTGACAGATGCTTTGTCACTTATTTATCGCGTGATAAACGCAACCATCATAGGCCCCCTGTTGATGTCATGCTGGCATGGTAGTACCGCACCTCCACCATGTGGGGTGGAGGCTCAGGGAAACACGTAACTTGTTAAGAGGCCTTATTCCTTTTAAAATGTATTTTTTTCATATTATGACAAATATATCGATAATTTTAACCAAATTTTTGATGTGAATAATACTTTACCCTGAGTTCTAGAAAGTAACATAGCTATTTCATGCTTTTATTACGTGCAGTCGAAAATAAGTTGAAAAAACTAATTTTCCGCGTGAATTTTGTCAATTTCGAGTAGTTTTTGAAACAAATATTATCAATGAAAAATTCAAACTGTAGGTTTTAAATATATACCAAGAAATTCCAATAGCCTTGTTCTAGGTAGTTACATATTATTGATGTTAAGAAACAAGTTTGATCATAGAGAAAAATGTCTAAAACAATCAGCATTTAAAAAGGAATAAGGCCTCTTAATTTGAAATATATTTATGACCGAAATACAATAGTCATAGATGTTTGTTTTGTGGTAGCTTGCACAGAAATACCACAGTATTTTGTTATAATATTCACCTGAGAATAACAGAATCTTAAATGAAACCAAAATCGTAGATAATTATTTATAACCGGCCTGCTTCCCTATTCCCTACAGTACCTACCTAACAAGTGTATTTTAATTTAAGCAGATAAGCTATACGATCATAAAATTTTAAGAGATTTAACAAACCCAGTGATATTTTTCATTCTGATTGAGCCATATTTCCTTTAAAGTGTCAACTAATCAGTTCAGATTTTGCTGAACTGAAGATATCGCAATGTCCCGTCGAATTTCGTCCCTATATTATGTCAGAATAAGTTTTAATGGCTTATTTACGACCAACCGTGTCCCGCCGTAAACATCTGTCTCCTCGTAAAGCACGCTTACGCCAAATTGGGGTTTCCTCCAGTACCGATGGCGTTCGATAACTGGCTTTAGAGCTGGTTTAATAGGTGCCTGGTTTCCGTCACGATCACTGCATCAAGGTTATAATATAGAAGGAAAAGTAGAAGAGAAAAGAGGAAGACCAAGAAGGAATAATACGGATTAATGTATGAAAAACAAAAAATATTCGCACCTGGCATTATTGAAATGAAATGAAATGAAATAATTTATTCAGTAAGTAAGTATTTTCCAAAAATGTCAAAGTGAGTATTTCCCACAAGTCAAAAAATAAGTGAATAAAATTGTACCTACCTAAATATTACTCTAATCATCACGAATATACGCGGGAAACGGGTACGTGCCTTTAAAAGGATTTTGGTTGTATTAAAATTTGCAAAAAAAAATAAGCAAGCAGTTTGGGAATAATAATTATAGTGGAATGAAGTGATAACTTTTTTTTCTTAGAAATTATGTTTTTTTTTTCACAGAATTGAGGTTATATTTTGATCTGATAGTCTCATAATCCAATATCCTTTTTATAAAGCTTACGCGTCGAGACTAAAATAAAACGAATCAACAAATTGTTATTCAATACAGCTCACACTCTGTATAAATCAAATAAACAAACTCATAATAATAACGCCGCAGAACACCATTAAGGAAAGAACATCCACTCTCCCGAGCCCCTCGAAAAGGATGAAAATATGCTAAACCCATTGAGAGGTCGTACAAAGTTTTTGATATAATTTTTCGTGGCCCGGCACTGCAGGCCCGCAAAGTTTGCAGATACACCCTGTTATAATAAATAAAGCTATTATAATATACAGAGTGCTTTGAAAAGTGAATAAAATACATTATTTTTATCATGCCAGCCCAATGACGTTCATGGACAAAGACCTTCTCAAAGGATCTCCATGCTGACCGGTCTTGCGCTAACCCCCCTCAATGGCTTCTCTCGGTTCTCACAAAATCGTCGGTCGACCTTATATACGGGCTGTCCAGGCTGCGTCTTCCGGTGCGTGATCACTACGGTTAGGACTTCTGGTAGCATACCTTGGTTCCACGTAGTCGATATTTTTTCTTTTTTTTTAAGCCAAAGTCATAGTCTTAAAAATATAATATGTTGATATATTAGCTACTACGCTTTGTACTATCTACTATCACCAGCTTACCTTCGTAAACCTTTCAGCTCCAGCAGCCGCCGATTTTACGAGCTATGCACCCGCACTGTTACTTTACGAGACCAACATATTTCGGTATCATCTTTACCAACATAAAGTGTTTGCTGGTTTAAACTCGAACAAATCAACGTGATTTTTTTTATAGAGAAAGGATAGAGGCCAGAAAGCGACATGGGCTAGGCCAGTTTAAGATTAGTCTCCGATTTAATTCAATTGTTTTATCATTAGGCATCCAGGCGTGGAGGGCGACCATCCCTTAGTTTTTTTTCAGGTTATTATCACAGACCGGGATTTAATCGCTTTCAAAAAGTGTTTATTTAATTGTCTCCATATTCATGGTCTCAAAGAGACTCGTAACATCACGTTCAAATTGACGAGGAAATTTAAAAAAACACTGTTTGAACGCGGTTAAGCCCCGTTTTGTAATAATTAAGTAAAAAAATCGTGTAAGTTTAAATTTATATACTTTTTTCAGGTTTCAAACTCGAGACCGCCGCAACGCAGGCCATCACTAACCAACTTAGCTAAAAGTACCGTATACCTTTTCATGACATTTAATCACAACAAGTTTCGCCTTTCCACAGCACCCTGTATTTGCCGCAAGTCAACTAAGTTGGGAAGAAAGTTCATGAGTCAATTTCAATCTAAGCCCAGTTTCGAGTTTTCAATATCGGGATTGAACCTGGGACTGCACGGAGCACTTCGCTTAATAGTTTACGTGATACGCTGTTCACGTGCCTGAACATACATCGCTTCCATGATATTGAAATTTCGGCCATTCAGAGTTATTTTGGATACAAGCCGTTATTACCCGATTTAAAGTGAAGTGGACGCATAGTGGGTACTATGTGTAGAGTAAACACGGCTATTATTTGTATTAGAAATGTGTTTTCAAATATATTGAAGACTATTTTTGTAAAGAGGAATGAGAGTTATTATGGAAATCGCATGGTTTTGTAGACTTAAGTAACTCTTATAAAAATTCATAAGACGAATGGAATGTTCAATCGATATTGTTTGCATTTATTGAGAATTTTAGTGAAATAAGGCTTATAGTCAATTTAAATATCTTATTTTAGAATCTTAACGATGTAGTTTTGTTATGTTACTTTATTATATTAAGAACATTACAATTAGAACTTTACAATTAGATGTAAAGGGACAACAATTCTGCAAGTGCAAATTTAGTTAAGTTTGTCTCTTAATACAGAATTTATTTTTTTGTTAGAACAATATTCAGTGCTTCAATTTGTACGGAACCCTCGCTGCGCGAGTCCGATTCACACTTGGGCGGTTTTATTAGTATCTATCACAGCTATCAATAACAAGATTTGGGAATGGTACATTTATTTATCAAAAAATTATTACACAAATTGAAAACTTATTACTATCTACCTGATCTATCGCGATTTTACCATCATCGTCTGACGTTTCGACACGGTTTCATGCGGTTTATTGCACAACACAAGAAAACTACAAATGGTGGACCTAATGCCTCATGTCATTCTCTTCCAGTCAACCATGGCTATCACATACACAGTTTACATTATGATGCTATAGAGTACATTAGGATGCTATAGGGTGAAATGCATAGCACATTCCTCGGGCCCGGCCCAAGAGCGTGTTTACGGGGCAAGTTGGGCTATTCGCCTAATGCCCGGGGGTCCAAGCCGGGGCAAGTGTTTCAACTTGCCAAATAATTATAACTCCCTGATCGCCATATATTTCCGCCATGTTTGTATACTTATTATGCAGGGGAAGTTATTGAGCGTTGTAAATGTTATAATGAAGGAAAATTCTATAACAGATATAAAGGTGAGTGCTTGTTATAATAACCTAAAATTCTAAATTTAAGAAACCCCCGACTTATGTAGGTAATAAGAACCATCGCTATAGACAAACCTTTCGATAAAAAAAAAGTAATCAAATCGAACTATCCGGTTGGGAGGTACGGTGCCACAGACAGACACACACCCCTCTTTTTTGTCGGGGGTAAAAAAATGTAAGTATGCTTATTTCAATGATACGCCTAGGGATAATATTGTGGCTATTATCGTCTAGTTATCTCCATCACGTTATGGAAGATAAAGTTGAACAGTGGATTAAATTTCATTTTCAACCGACTTCAAAAAGAGGAGGTTCAATACGGTAGTATTGTTTTATTCTTTTTTTTAATAAACCAATTTCGAAAAATATTTTTGTTATGAGTTCTATTTTCTATAGGATGATATGCATACGTATATAGAAAAAATATACACTAAAATACATAGGAACACCCATGACCCGGATTTGAACCCAGGACCGTAAATCATTAGGCAGCTACAACTACGCCATCCGCGTCGTCCAATTCCAACGAACACCCTAAAAACAACGAGGCTTAACAAAACGCTGACTAAAAATATCCCAAAACGTAAAAGCTTGTTTTATATTCTAAAACAATCCTACTGCATTGTGAAAGTTACAACTAACAACTCCGTTCGTTCTAGGCAAACACCATGGTATAAGAAAACAAGCTATACTACTCCGGCATGACGGATGGACTTTCGACGTCATCACGCTGTGATTGGTTGGTTGGTTCCGTCAATCCGTTTCTGTGTTTCCAGTGGTGTATCGTAATACTCTCCGATTCCCTTTTTACCTGTATGGCTATCATAAAATCGTGAGTGTTTTAAATCAATTATTACGACAAAATGACATTTAGTCAAAGAACATGACAACCATAAATGCATAATTTATTTTTGTACGACTGGCGGCAAATATTTTTTTCTTATAATTATTTTTTTACCATAAAACTGACGTAGAAAGTCTCACTAGCCGGAGTAACATACCTTACTCATACTCATACTCATTTATTCATAATGCACAAATACATTATATGTCAATTTTACAAAAGGGTACAGATTTACAATGTACTTATTTTCTTATACCATGGCAATCACATAACTTGTTGCATTTTCTCCATTGTGACGAGCGCGCATAAAGGTTTGGTCCAGTGCGGGCGTTGCAAACTGAGGCGTGGAAAACTCCTGTCAGAGGTTCGGAGTAAGTTTCCATTTATCGCAAAAAACTAGAATATTGCATGTTCAATCTTCTGACAGTCTCCCTTCTGTGCCTAGTTTGTGTATCTGCAACTGCGGCTGTTTAATCGCAGTGTGTAGCATAAACTAGGCACCCCCACACTTGAAAGTGTTTCTGACAACGTTATTTAACCCTTTACGTCACCCTAGGCCGTAAGTGGAATTTTCAGGAGAGAAAATATCCTTCTTGGCCAAGACGAGACGTAAAACTTTAGATAAACCACGGGCGGTAATTCGCAAATCCCCAGATCGTATTTTATGGCCCTCATATTCGGTTCGAGACACTATCCGAGTATAGCAACGCTCCCAGTGTGGCAGCGCCACTAATCCCTGCTTATGGCAGTAGGATCCTAATGCCGTATGTCGCTGCCCAGTGTTTTAATGCGAGATAAGTCGTTATGCGATTTATACGTAATAGTAACAACGTACTATAAGCAACGCTCCCAGTGTGGCAGAGGCACTAATCCCCGCTTAATAATTCCATGTAGGATCTTAATTCCATGTCACTGCCCAGGGTTTTATTGCGAGATAAGTCGTTTTGCGATTTATACGTAATAGTAACAACGTACTATATAGCAACGCTCCCAGTGTACAGCCTCACTAATCTTCCTTTGTGGCAATAGGATCTTAAGAGGCCTTACTCCTTTTAATATATTTTTTTCATATTATGACAAATATATTGATAATTTCAACCAACTTTTTAAAATGAATAAACAATTTCCCTGAGTTCTAGATAGTAGGTAACATAGCTATTTCATGCTTTCATTGCGTGCAGTCGAAATTGAGTTGAAAAAAAAAACAGTTTTCTGCGTGAATTTTGTCAATTTCGAATAGTTTTTGAAACGAAAATTATCAATGAAACTTGAAGGTTTCAAGTCTATACCAATAATTCTCAATAGACCGGTTTTAGGTAGTGGAATTGATAATATGTTAAAAAAGATGTTTGATCAATTTGATCATAGAGAAAAATCTAAAACCATCAGCCTTTTTGACCGAATAAGGAGCCTTAACTGCCATACGTCGCTGCGCAGTGTTTTATTTCAGGATAAGTCATTTTAGCCGATTTGATTGGATATAAAGCCGCGTCTCGCCGCGGATTCAATTTCGGGATGTTGACAGTTCTATTGGGAAAAATGTTTTTATTATTTTTTTAGGTTAGTTGGTTCTTTAACTCATATAGTTGTATATGAATACGCCTATACTTACATCCATTCATCCAAACTTTCGCTTTTATAATATTATAAGCATCATCATAATCATGATATCAGCCGATAGACGTCCACTGCTGGACAAAAGCCTCCCCCAAAGTTCTCCACAACGATCGATCTTGCGCCGCCCTCATCCAATTTCTACCCGCGATCTTAACCAGGTCGTCGGTCCACCTTGTTGGAGGCCTTCCAACGCTGCGTCTTCCGGTCCGCGGTCGCCACTCAAGAACCTTTCTGTCCCAACGGCATCGATTCTACAAGCATTATTTTTAGTATATATGCACCAATTATTAGGATACACACGCTGTATATGTACCAAAAAATACTGGCTGGTTAAGTAACCTGGTTCAACCAGTTCAAACGAAATAGCGGCTAGCATAACCCTCGGTTATTGAAAACCTTTAACCTTCAAAGCGCTCATCAAACCAAGTATTGAACTGTACTGTAACCTTCACCTCGCTAGGCTATTCAAAACAAGACTTTGAGCCAATACGTAACCCCGCTTTTTACAATAACCAAGTATATCGATTGCCGAAGTTAACGCAACAGTGCCAAAGGTAAGAAATCGCTAAAGTTTTTCAATTCCATCACGAAATTGCTTCGAGCCTTAACGCTTATTAAAAACTACAGGCCGTGAGAATTGAGCTTTAGCTTTGTGAGGGATGGTCGAACCGAAGTGCTGGCACAGTTAAAATATTATTTGGGTCATTGTCAGTTTAAAAAAAACAAAATTTGTCCCTTCGGTGGTCAAAAGTTAAGAGCTTGTATGAATCTAGGTTATGTTGCTATTACATCGGATTATAGAAGAGGGAACGTTCTTTATTCTCACAGGCATTTAATCAGAAAATTAGACCCTGGCGTCCTTAATTTCGCAAATGTCCACCGGAAAGACGCGCACCTAAATCTGACAATGACCCATTTGCTTTATTCTACCTGTAGCTGTAGCTGTATTCTACTCATGGTAAGCCATGAGTTCTGTTAAGGCGTACTCGCTCGCGACTGCGTAAAAGATTCGTATGGAGAATAGTACACCGCCCCTAGCGGTTACTTTGTAGAACTACAATTTTCCATACAAATCATTTACGCAGTCGCTAGTAAGTACGGTCACTGTAAACTCATGGTAAGGGTACCGTACTTAACCGACGCTTCTATTGGGAGTATACAATGTGGGTCCTGTAACATAAGCAAAAAATTTAAACATAGATTTCACTTGTTAAACTGAATAACATTTTGTTCAGCAACTTTTAAAAAAAGTCAGTTTTAATTTTTTTATTATTTCAAACATATTAAATAGTATTTCCAATGTATGTCGTCCAACGTTGACATTCCCTGAGCATTGACATAGCTGTCACTCTACTAATATCGGACATTTCGAAATACATTGCTTCTTTGTCGAAACTTTATTCTACAAAATGTCATTTAATACACGTTATTTTCAGAAGTTGCTTAACAAATGTTGTTTAGTTTCAAGGGATGAATCGTTTCGTTTCGTTTCGTTTCGTTTCGGTGACTACACCCAGCCAGCAGTTCTGCTGCAAGGACGCGGAGGCGTTGAGCATGCAAGAGAGGGAAAGACAAAGAAGCTCAACGAAATGACTCAGAAGCGCATACTGGCTCAATACCGAAAGTCGTTCAGGGTAGTATAGAAACCTTAACATTCCCTGGCCGGAGCTTTCGGTTCTGTGACAGGGCACGTATCCGGGTCCTCTCGTGTTCCCCTCCGTCTTTTGCCGCTCCGGTAAGATCAACTGGCCCTCCTATCCGAGGCACCGGGGAGCCAGAAGTTTACAGGTTGGGAGTGTAGGTTATTTTGCAGTCAGGATGAGGACCGACGGGAGAGATCCGACAAGAATACCAGCATCGAGCCAGGAAGGAAATAGACAGATAGTTGTGTAAATATATACAGGGTAGGATAGTGGACTGCGTCTCGTCGTCCAAAGTTTCCGGTTACTACGTCGGATAAGTTCTTGAGTTGTAGTTTGATGTCGCTGAGCCGTCGCTATTTGTATGTGATCGTCCTCCGGTTTTGATTCCGTGTCTGTTTCTATCTATTTTAGATTTTTCATCCACACTACAAGTGGCCATGTTGGGTCCATGTTCTGGCGATAATATTACTTCTTCGTTCTGGCTGATTACTCTAGTGAATAAAATTAGCTTGTGCTTTCCTTCAACGGTATAATCCAGATTAACGTTAGGGTTCAAATAATATTGCGTGTGTGACATCTTTGTAGGTGATATCTTTAAGTTTCTTTAGTGATAATTGAAGGAAGACGGTCGCGAGCCAAATCAAGTTCTATGGCGGAGTCTTATTTGATGCCTGTATGAGTTCTCGTTGGATTCGCCCTATATTGGGTTCTTACTAGACACATTCTTCTTCACCTTGTGACATCGTGGTTATGGCCGTTTGATGACGGTTCACTTCCTTTTGATATCTCTTTACCATAGCTGTTATTGTGAGGTTGCGTTATAGCATGCGTTTTTAGTTTATTTTAGGTTGTGCGTCAATTAATCGGTAGCTGTGCATTACATCGGTCGTGGTTTGGTCAGCACTGAATTGTTGAATCTATGATACTTCAGTGTCAGGACTGTTGAAGTGGACGAAGCTCCGCGAAGTCGTAGAAGACACGAAGATTTGGCATTGTGGTGTTCGTAGGTATATATTCCTCCTATATTGTAGTGGTCGCTGATGATTCATATGCACATTGGTATTTACCGTAGAGCAATTCACGGCGGCAAATATAGCCATATTTTCTCCACCCTGAAAACCGTTTCTAAACAGGTTCCGAATGTGTTATCAATTTGTTCCGCGAAGGGAGGAGCATTGTAACCGGGAGAGATTAAGTCTGAAACACTGCCATTAATCTCTAATTAGATTTGACTGTTATTTTTCTCGTCCGGCAATTGATTAGCGAGCAATCCTCGGATGGTCGATATTCGATGGTCGATATTGGTATCAACACGATTTTCAACTGGTTCGCTATCGCCCTTATAGGTACAGATAATTGCCTCCCTTGGGAATTGATAAAAATTCCATCGTGACAAATGAAGACAGTCGAGTTTAATGTTATGGATGAGCCGGCGATGCATTTATGTTTATGCTAGTCCCTTTTTTTCGACAATGGCTAATTGTTGCTAGCTGGCGGTGTCCGCACGTGTTCGGGACAAAGTGACCTGGCCTTTAGGAGCAATGAAAAAAGGGACCTCTTTGTTCTAGGAAGTTATTGCTTGCAAGCTGCTGCATTTCTTCATTACGTAGCATCTATCGAAATTACTACTATTGAACGGTTAATATATATTTCTTGGTTACCCATACTATGCTATTTAAGTCCTACGGCAAAAATTAAAGTTGTGTATCATACACTACACTTAGTTAATATTCGATTTAAGGCAGGACTTTTAGTATAGTTTTGGTATTACATAATGTAACGAGCATAATTATAGTTTAATATACAAAAAATAAATAAAAAAAGACACTAAAACTAAAATATAAACGAATAATTATTTAGCTGGCCGTTCATCTCTTCGTCCCTGACTGACAGAGAGCTGTCTTACTTAAACAAACAAAATTACGAGTATAATACAAGGTATTAATTACACCTTCGAACCGAAGGTTATATCAGCAAGAAGCACGCCGGAATCTTTCGATTATGGTTGTACAACATAAAAGGATAAAAAAAAACTACCATCCGTTTGTAAACTAACCAGTGACAATGTAAACTGACGGATAGGTTAGGGTAGTTTATTATTTCACTAGATGAATTATAAACTGTCCACAGTAATTTAATTACGGGTAGAAATATAAGTTTTATGGGAAAGTAGTACAAGTACTGAGGTTAAGGAAAGTCCCTCTGGTAGGAAAAGTACTTAGGTAATGAAAATTACAGTGAATAAAACCTAAAACTACATTAATACTATCAATTCCAATAAATAAAGCCTGAATTTTAAACTAACTGGATTATTTATTTAAATTATTACTTATATTTTATTGAATGTTTGCTAGTAATAAAATGTATTAAATGACAGTTATTGTATATATTTTACAACAACTCCCGATGTTGTTGCCGGTACCGTTTGTTTGCAACTTAAAGTATCTAAAGATATAATTGTTCTGCCGAACACCGTGAGATGGCTGGGTCGTACTATATTACGCTGCTCCACAGGTAGAGGTTGATTAAGTGTGGCCTGATTTCCAAGAAAAGGTGAATAATTGACGTTAGTTAAAGAGTGTTACTATACGGGCCGTGCTTGGCCCTATGTCCATCTAAACTTGGTACTGGTTTTAGCTTAAACTCTTAAACCGTATCCTTGGGCTCGCCTAGCTTTTTTTTGTGGCGGGCCGGCATAGCCAGGTCGTAGACAAGGAGTATAATATTATTGCAATTGGCATTAGAAAATGGAACGGTCTCACCCAATTAAGCTGCTGTGGTGTGGTCGGCACGGCGGAGGGGCACTGCAGACTCGGAATCGCACACACTTGATCAACACTCACAGATAGGCCGAGTAATATAGACGCACCAAACACTAGGCTATCTACTTGGTAAGTAATATTTGAAAGAAAGACAGAAGAAAAGATATAACGCGGTGAATTCGTTTACACGCGGTAAAAATTTAACAGGCGACCCTGCAAACATCTGGTCGAGCCTTGTTTTTGTCTCGTGACTCTATTGTTTTGGCCGGGTTTTTACGATTCCAATACAGATCGGCAGAGGCTAAGAAAACGCGTCCGCTCCGTATGGTGTCCCAAACGGTTCCTGTTTAGTTTCAAGGGACGAATCTATGTTTTAATTTATTGCTCCTGTTACAGGGCCCACCCGGTATATGATGGTCTCGATTATCAATTATCATGCGCTAAGTGATGATAAAACATCAGTAACTTCTGTTATAGAAGTGAATGCAAAGTGCCAGAAGTGATATATTTTATCTATGACCGCCATTTATCTTTAAATGCCATCAATGGCCCGGTAGCGACTTTATCCTTATCTATATTATAATATTGTCGATATTTGTAGCATTTTATGATATATTATAAAGCATTATATTACGAATTCTTTCTTCAATACTTTATGAAAAACTAATACAAGGGTAAATAGGGTGTTAATGAATCAACGAACTTTATATTGAAGCTAATATTGAAGCTGTCTGTGAAAGTCATTTTCATTAGCTTTTACTGGAATGAAACGCTGGTGTGCGATAAAAAAATCATTTATCGTAGCAGCTTTCCCCACCGGCTCGGCTATCTGTGGCCCAAGTTATAATTTACTATTGTATGTAAAAATATATTCTATTTTTTTTACAAGTCGTGTTGTACGTGTTTTGCTAGCTCGCCAAAATGTTGAAATTCAAACATTGTCAGTGTCACAAATTTTCATTTTTAAACTACCCTAAAAATAAAACATTAACTGTAATATAGAACCAGCGTTTTATTCAAAGTTAGAATACTGGCAATAACCATCTATAGCGCGTATTCCTGACATAACGACGCGTTCACTCACACAAAGACAAGGTTCAATTTCCACCTCATGGTCGAACTCGCCAATGAAATGTTGCCTGAAATTAAAACCGTATTGCCCCTATATCAGCGGAATGGCCGCAGCAGATTTAGTGGGCAAGTTCTTTAAAATGTGGAAACTTGCGGCAGTTAAATAATAGTTAGTCGATATTTTCAAGGTGATACATGGGCAGTTTAATTTTTCGCAGGTTTTGGATCACTAGCTTTTGCCCACGGCTTCGCTTGCGTTAAAAGATGTACCTTATTCTACGGGAAACACCCTTATTTCATGCCTTTGTGTTATGTTAGAGTATAATCTCTGTTCCAAATTTGCGAAAGTATCATACTTTCTCACACACTAATTGCTTTCATACCTAATGTCGCGCCATCTGTCCCCAACTTGTATGACAAATCGCCTGAATTCTATTGGGTACAGATTCGCCAGCGCAACAAAGTAATAAATACATATATTTCTGCATGAGTGTGAAAGAAGGAGTGACCTTCGACCGCATATTAGCTATGTATGCATCACAAGAAATGTATCTCCGCCCTGGCTGCTCATTCCTAGCAAGATCGATTATATTATTATACTTCCAGTCTCTTCCTGACTCTTGGTCAAAGAACCTTGGCACCCCACAAAAGGGGGGATTTAATGTCAGGGGGCATAGCGCCCCAGTTCGCATCAGATGACGTCGTCTTGCGGCGTCCCATTGGTGGGTTGCTACCCTCATGTGCGTCTGACTGTGCCACTGGAAAGGGTGCCTATCAAAGGCCCCAAAGGACCCTCCTAACCATCCCCTAATAGGTCCTCCATCAGCGCCAACTCATAATCGATTTGTGCTACAATGGCTGCCCGTGTGCTTCCGATACACACGCTTTGGTGGAGCCGGGCCACCCCAGTCCATTTTACAATATCGGACTCATCGAACCTGCCATTAGTGGAACTCTATCACGACTCGTGGTCGACCCATAGTTCCACACTCATGTAGCTAAACATCGTTAATAATAGCATGAACACTCACCAGAGCATATCCGGTGACCTCACGGAGAGACGCACGTTTCTCACCTTGAAACCCTTATCTCCGTTGTCCATACTCCAGCATAACTGCCCACACTTCCTCCTGGCGCCGTTTTCTGTCCCCGGGTGTCAACATACAGAACCGTTAAAGTCAGATCATAGACAAACGAGGTTGCCATATTGCAAAACAAATTGACTTAAAACAGGTTGACACTTACCGACTGTTTTACGACGACTCGCGTGTGAAGTGCGCGACACTCCCAGCAGCGAAGAAAGTCAATGCAGCAGGGCGAGTAAATGGCGCGTCCACTCTAGGATCTTTTCCCTGGCACGGATAGCTGCCCCTCTCCTGCTCCGCATATCCTCTTCCTCTCGCTGCTCCTCTTGTAGTGGATCATTAGGACTAGGTTCTGGACAATTGGTAGGCGAAACCATCTCGACGTCCGCTTCCCCATCGGGTACCTGGGGCTCGACGACCACTTCCCCATCGGGTACCTGGGGCTCGACGACATCCGGTATGCCGATGTCTACCTCCTCCACTTGACCATGGGATAACTGAGGCTCCACGACGTCCGCCGCATCGATGTCTGCGGTTTCCGTTACCTCTTCTGATGGCCCTTCCACCTCTAGCGATGTGTCATCTACCTCTAGAGGATAAAGGTGGCCAATAGAGCGTGTCAGAGTAGTGTCGTTGACCTTAACTCTTGCAACTCTACATTCGCCATCTCTTCCTTCGAGCAGACTGTCGATCTTGCCCACCTTCCATTGGTTTCTGTTTTTAACGTCGGATTTTATTTGCACAAGATCACCCACTTGTGGAGTACGATGAGACTTGACTCTTGGCTGTTTAGGTGCATGGTTATACCTTTCTCTGAGGCTTGTAAGATACTGACTTATGAACATTTTCTTGAACTCGTTCAAGATCCCAAGTCCTCTCTTCCAGCTCTCGATCAGGTCGACCTTCGTAGTAGTACCACTCACCGAGGCCTCCGAAGTCGATGGTTTCATCGATAAGCACTTTCCCAGACTTAAGAAATCTGCTGGTCGCAAGATATGCTCTACCTCTGTACCAACTTTCGTTAGTGGCCTTGAGTTGAGTACTGCCTCTACCTCCTTCAACACTGTCAATAGCTTATTATCATTAAGCAGGTGTTTCTCCAGGGTTCTCTTGAGGCAGTGCTTTACCAGCGCTACGAGCCGTTCGTAGAAACCACCATGCCATGGGGCCAACTGAGGTATGAATTTCCATTGTATATGGTTCTCGATACAGAAGGGTTGCTGTACCACTTCAGAAACCAGCTTGAAACAAGTCGCGTTATCTGAGTACATTTTCTGTGGTATACCTCTACTCGCCGCGAACCTTCTCAATGCTAACAGACACTCTTCTGCTGACAAGTCTTTCACGATTTCCAGGTGAATAGCCCGAACTGTCAAGCATGTGAACAATGCTACCCAACGCTTCTCTCTGCCAGACGGTGTGCTCACAAACAGTGGCCCGAAATAGTCTACGCCAGTGTAAGTGAAGGGTTGATTGTAATTCACCCGTTCCGGTGGTAGCGCCGGTGCGGCTGGCAAGGGGTACGGACCACCTCCATGCTTAATGCATTGTGAGCATCTGCGTAGTACCTTCATCACTTGTAACTTTCCTTGAGGTATCCAGTACCGTTCTCTGATAATATTCAGCGTGTGTGTAGCACCAACATGATAATTATTCTCATGTGTTCTTTTAATAATTCTATCGGTGAAATCACTATTCTTCGGCAACAATATTGGGTACTTCATATCGTAGCTCCAATTTGTATTTCCCATACGTCCACGGCATCTTAAAAGACCATCGCTATCCGTGAAGAGATCCAAGTTCCTTGCTAAATGTGTCTTTTTTCCCTGAAGTTCTTCTAAAAAATGTATTCTCTGCAATTCTTTTATTTCAAGGATCGTCTTGGCCATGCTATCTTCACGCTGATTATCAACCTCTTTATCCTGGTTGAACGAAGTGTCAAGCTCCATAACTTCATCGCTGTACTCCATCGGCGTATTCGAGCCATGGGAGACTTCACCTTCCGGAGGATTAATTTGCCTATCTGGCTCCAGCTGTTCGGTAACACTGTCAGTAGCACAGGTGTGTTCGTGCTCTTGTCTTAATTCACCTAGGCTATCGCCTAGGACCTCCCCAAAAGAAAGAAGGTTTTGATGAGCCTCGTAGAGTCTGTTCTTTGGCCAGCTGGACTCAGGTTTCACGAGAAATTCCGGTCCGTTAAACCACAGATCCTTCTTCTCTTCAAACAATTTCGGTCGTGTGGCGATATCAGCTGGATTTAACCTAGTGTTAATGTAACACATCTCAGTGCTTGGGTGAGTTTGCTTGATCTCGTTGACTCTGTTGGCAACGAATGGTGGTAGCAGTTTGCTTGACTTCATCCAACTGAGCACTACCAGGCTATCTGACCACAAGTATTGCTTATCTACTTCAAGTTCTAAATTATTCCTCACGTATTTTAAGAGCCTACTCCCTATTAAGAATCCGAGTAGTTCCAGTTTCGGAATCTTTAGATCATCTTTGTCTTTAGATTGTGAGATATGCGACTTCGCCATCACGAAGGATACTGAACTGTGTTCTTTATCACAAACTTTAAGGTAGATAACCGCAGCATAGCAATTCTTTGAAGCGTCCGTGAAACAGTGCAGCTGGTATTTAAGGTCAGTGTTCGACGAGTCAGATCCTATGTACCGGGGTATTTGGATGTCTTTAATCACCCTCAAACCTTCCATTGCCTCCTTTATGGATAGTTGCACATCAGTTGGTAGCTCTGCATCCCATTTAACTTTCTTCTCACAGATGTCTTGGAAGATAAGCTTCATTGGTAACAGAAGTGCGCAAGCGAATCCACAAGGATCGTAAACGCGTGCTAATGCCCGTAGAGCCTTCCTCTTAGTATCCACTGGAGGGTCTGTACTGAAGTGGCTCTCAGTTAAATTCAGTGTCAGACTGTCTTTATGGACCTCCCAATTCAATCCAAGAACTTTAACGTTGTCGCATTGCTTCGCCTTACATGATTCTGGCAAGGACTCCATGAACTCTTGATTGTTGGAGATCCAGTCTCTCATATTCATTGACAGCTGTTCAAATATGGATCTAGTTTGTCTATATAACTCCTCTGCCTCTTGCTTCGAATTGGCTCCAGTTACCAGGTTATCTATGTAACATTTATCCGCTACAGACTTTAGCAAAGCTTTATTTGTTTGACTTATGTAATGTCTAATTGTGGCTGTCAGTAGGAAAGGGCTCGAAATCACTCCAAATGGTACACGACAGAACCTCAGGCAAAGCAGATTATCTTCGGATGCTCCTTTGGTAATATCTTTTATCCAGAGAAATCTGGTAACGTCACGATCATTATCTTGAAGTGCAACCTGGAGAAAAGCCTTCTCGACATCAGCTAGTATACCAAATCTCTTGGTGCGGAATTTCAGAAGCAACGCTGTCAAATCTTCAAGCATGGATGGGCCGCTGTACAGATTCTCATTAAGGCTCTTCTGTCCAGACAGTTTTGCGGATGCGTCATACACGATACGACCTTTCTTTCCCTTCTGTTTGATCATATGGTGTGGTAGATAATGAAGAGGATGGTTCACACCTTCAGAGGGTTCTCGATTGACGACCTCTATGATTCCGAGTTCCAGCTGTTCTTTCAAAATGGCGTTATACTCGTCGAGCGATTCTGAATCTAACCTCTTCAGATTACTTCTCAGTCGTCCCAAGGCTAAGCCAAAGTTAGTCGGTAACTCTGGTGGGTACTGGATCCACGGCCACTTCACTAGATACCGACCATCTTGGTGCTGCACAGTCTCATTGAAATGTCGAACAGCTTCTTCTTGTCTGGTAGCCTTGGGAGAATCAGTAATCCCTATGCTTTCAAGAGACCACAGGAATTTCATATCTATATTTCTTAACGGTAAATCAGGTTCTGTAAAGTATGGACAGCTTGGTAAATGACATTGACAGTATGTCACCACTGAGAGTGCATCGGTCACTTCCTGTCCAGTAGCATTCCCCGACATCACATACCCAAAATCAGTGTCGAGTAGGTAAAGGGCGTCTTTGACGTGTATCCTGTTTTCTCTAAGAATCATGCTGTAGTAGTCATTGCCAATGAGGAGGTGGATGGCGTCTCCGACGGTATCATCATCACCGAAGGTATCAACATCCTCATGTTCAAACGAGGCCACTGGAATTCGGTCTGTGATTCTCGGTACTATATTAACTGTCAACTGTCTGGTGACACCACGCTTAGTCTGGACGTTGACTTTTGTAGTAGGACTCGACGTTCCCTGCGGTTCTGATGCTCCAAAAGTGTAGATAAGTAGAAAATCGTCTTCCAAGATTGGTAAGCCTAGCATATTCGCTGCGTGTTGTGTAATATAGCTGCGCTGGCTACCGCAATCAAGTAACAGGCGACACTGTTTACTTTTCTTGGTTTGTGGGTTTTGAAGCACGGCGACCGCTGTCTGCAAATAGGTGTTTTTATTAGACAGTGTACATATCGATTTCCCCGAAGCAGTTATTGGTTCAGGCTTACCAGTTGGAACCGGTTTTGGACAGAGCATTTTCAAATGGTCCCCCTTGCATCGGAAACAGGAGATTTTCCTTCTGCACGCCGCAGTGGCATGGTTCCGCCGCAGACAACGTAGACATCTACCTGCCAGTTTCTTCATTCTTGCTTCTAAAGTATTGACTTTTCTACAATCTGCGCTGGCATGATTAGTCAAATTGCAGAATAAACACGACCGCTTAAATCTTTTGGCCTGATGTTCAGTATTGAATGCCTCTCCCTTTCTCTTGAGATTCTGGTTTCCTTTATTTTGAACGTGGAGTGCTTCTGTTGTAGATCCTAAGGGTTCAGGTAGTTTTGGGGTTGAGTGCTCCGCAATGATCATTGTCGATTTTTCCATGGCCGTGATGATTTTGCGCAGGTTCGACCTAATGTTGGGCATGGTATTGTCAATACCAATTAGGTGCAGCTCATGCACAACTCTGTCAGGGAATTTGCGCAAAATCATAGCGCGTAGGTGGTTTCCGTTACTGGATTCGCCCAATTTTTCGAGAACCCGAAGATGTTTTTCAACCTCATTGAGGGTTGCTCGGCAACTTTTGCTGTCCTCGCCTGCCTTCTTTAGATTGCATAGCTCTGTATAGTGGGCGTCAATTACGGCATCTTTAGATCCAAATCGTTCAGTGAGCGTATCCACAGCAATCATATAGTTTTCATTGGTGGTCGGAAGCCCCGAGACAGCGTCGAATGCTTCGCCTCTCAGACACCCCAGCAGGTATGACAGCTTGTCTGCCTCCGCCATACTTCGCTCATGGATGTTGGCTTTGAAGCGGTCCCAAAACTCAGTCCACCTGAGACGGTCTCCTGAGAATGACGGCAGCTTAAGCTTGGGTACCCTAGCTGTGGTTTCCATATTGGCTTCCGTCGGTCTGGGCGCATTGGGTGCGTTTGTCGTAGGCTTTGTGTTAATTTGCCGCGCTGTCTCTAAATCTGCCAATGTGTCCTCCGCCGCAAACTGATCCAGCGAGAATTCCTCAACATCAGCTTCTGGAGATTGAGTCAAGTAATGGGAGAGTTCCCTCTCGAATGCATCCATGCATTGCTTCAATTTGATGTGAGCAGAGACAAACTCTTCCTCGGGCGTTCCTCCTGATCGGCATTGTTGCAGCACGGCTATGGCATTCGCAGTAAGTTGCTTGAGCTTTGCTTGCCTCAAAACCAATCTTTGGCGGGAGCTTGACATGATGTCCGCTGAAAATTTTATTTTATTCAACTTAATTTCTCAATATAATAATAACATACATTTCTAATAGTCAGAATTACCACAGGACTCTGTATAGTATATGCCAATCATATTGTTAATATTCTATTCCTATGTTGTATCAAGCAAGTCGGTTTGAAATGAAATTAAAATTAGGATATTGAAATATATGCATACACACTTATTAAGTATAATGAAAAGAACCCTTTATAAGATAGTTGGACATAGTTCTTAGAATTAGTAGCCCCTGTAATAAAGCTGACTTGCAAGAAATATGACATAAAAATGTAAATCTAGGTGTTCACTTCTCTTAGTGCGTATATGGACTTTCGCAAACGCCTACGGTACATGTTGCATTTGTTATTTATTAGCCTGCAGCATTACAGAATACTGAAATGTTGAATAGGTACTCACTCGAATAAATCCTTTGCGAAAAAATTAACCGTCTTGTAGGTATCGTATGGGCAAGTACATCGTACTTCGTAAGGTCACGCGGCACGGGTACGTTTTCTATTTCTAGTTAACTGAAAAGTAAATGAAACATCAGGATTACGATCTTATCAAAAGATTCATCAACGAAATCTTAAACTATCTTCTACCCTGAAACTAGAATGTGCAGTGAAAAACAACTTACCTATATTAAATACAGCAACTTGCTTCGAAAACGTTTCCCGTCAATAATCCACAAATATGTACGTATTTAACACTGTAACTATTACAAGATTAACACGCGTGTAAACTAGAAATTAATCTCACAATCACAAATTTTCACGAGCGATATAGTACCTTCGCAGAACATTCGAAAACGGAAAGACGCTGGAAGACGAAAAAATGCCAACATAATGTACCGAAAGGTCGCGTTCAGATACTTATAAGAATCTAGTTAGACTAATTGTCGTTCCTTAAATGTAAATAAATTTTCCTATAAGTGAAATCCGATTTAATTCTAATTTCTTGTATTTTTCCTTAATAACATTAATACTAGTTATCATATTATTAATATTACTTACCTAAATACCAGAATAAGTACCAAAATTATTCATGTATTTAGCTTCCTTTGTAAACGCTACTTATAATTAATGAACGCATCCTTAGACCATAGACAAATGTTTTCCACAAAATCAAGATTGGTACGGTGGAATCCTTTATTCCATGTTAACCAACATAACGACCTGAATTAAGAGTAAATTAAAAACAACTTAATCATACAAAATAGTGTAAAACTAGCGCGCTTTTTTTTTAAATAAGTACTTAATTACACTTAGGGTGCACCCTGTTATCTCAAAAGCCGTTAAATAAATAAAATGGGTATAAAAGAATGAAACAAAATGTTCGTGTGTATTTTTTTTCTTGTAGTGATCACGTAGCAGGCTGTGGGTAAACAAAATAACTTACGACGGTTGATTGGGATTTTCTGATAGTAGGGTTTCGAAGCCGGAATAGTCAGAGCTAAATTCTGACTTCCCAGTCATCGATCCCAGCTTCATCCACCATTTTTGTCGCGCCATCTGTCCCCAACTTGTATGACAAATCGCCTGAATTCTATTGGGTACAGATTCGCCAGCGCAACAAAGTAATAAATACATATATTTCTGCATGAGTGTGAAAGAAGGAGTGACCTTCGACCGCATATTAGCTATGTATGCATCACAAGAAATGTATCTCCGCCCTGGCTGCTCATTCCTAGCAAGATCGATTATATTATTATACTTCCAGTCTCTTCCTGACTCTTGGTCAAAGAACCTTGGCACCCCACAAAAGGGGGGATTTAATGTCAGGGGGCATAGCGCCCCAGTTCGCATCAGATGACGTCGTCTTGCGGCGTCCCATTGGTGGGTTGCTACCCTCATGTGCGTCTGACTGTGCCACTGGAAAGGGTGCCTATCAAAGGCCCCAAAGGACCCTCCTAACCATCCCCTAATAGGTCCTCCATCAGCGCCAACTCATAATCGATTTGTGCTACAATGGCTGCCCGTGTGCTTCCGATACACACGCTTTGGTGGAGCCGGGCCACCCCAGTCCATTTTACAATATCGGACTCATCGAACCTGCCATTAGTGGAACTCTATCACGACTCGTGGTCGACCCATAGTTCCACACTCATGTAGCTAAACATCGTTAATAATAGCATGAACACTCACCAGAGCATATCCGGTGACCTCACGGAGAGACGCACGTTTCTCACCTTGAAACCCTTATCTCCGTTGTCCATACTCCAGCATAACTGCCCACACTTCCTCCTGGCGCCGTTTTCTGTCCCCGGGTGTCAACATACAGAACCGTTAAAGTCAGATCATAGACAAACGAGGTTGCCATATTGCAAAACAAATTGACTTAAAACAGGTTGACACTTACCGACTGTTTTACGACGACTCGCGTGTGAAGTGCGCGACACCTAATATTTGTAGGATTAGGGTAAAAAGGGTAGACTTTCTTTATATTCTTTTTCAATTGGTGTTACTTATTGATTTGTAAGGAGTCAATTCTGTAGTTATGTTCAGCGTAATTCGTATCGTAGACGTTTTCTTCATATACGAGTATACCTAGGCTGTACTTACTATTTGAACATAGTTAGAATACAATACAAGTACTTTTTAGTACTTGTATTGTACGTATTACTATTTGGTAGCGGCAAACAACAGGCGGTCTTATCACTAAAGAGCGATCTTTTCCAACACAACATTACCGTCAAATCTTTATATATCTTTGTACATGTAGGTAGTAATTAATTAATTATATAATAAAATATATAGACACTTGTATATTAGACGTTCTCAGACTGAATTATTACATTTCTAGTCTGCAACCAGTTGTCTCTGTTTGGCCCTTATGGCAGACTGGTAGAGAATGCCATTCTACATTAAGTTCGCCGTTTGTACTGACTATTATTTTGTGCCATTAAGTTTAAATAAGTCTTAAACGAACGTTTTATATCACGACGAAATCATAAAACACTCGATTAGTAATCCCCAAGTTATTTTCCTATTAATTTCGTGCAGCTTTCATCATTACCGTCCCCCTTTTAATTACGTTAATGAATAAGCGAAAATTACCTTTTGTATTATTCCGAAACCCTTTATGTGGCTGAGCTCGTGCGTATCTTAATGAGGTTTTCAAATTTCAAAGGCTGTTTTGAAAATAATTAACGATCTAGGGTGAATAATGCTGGTCGTGTCAGTTCGCGGCGTTGATCCGGCCCATTCACACCTCATGACCCTGCTGGCTTCCGTCCCCTCCTGCCCGCATAAAGACCGAAAGGGACAGGACAACTCAATCACGCAAATTTGAAGAATCAGCGATGAATGTGATGAATGGGATGAGGTACGCATAGCGGTTTAGAAGGCCGTGCTCGTTTAAATGGTGTGAATAGATGGAATAATTTACTTTTCTCAATTGCAATGAAATGTGGTCATCAAGTGCGTTATAAGAGGTTTTGAAATAATTATTCCACTGGTAAAAAACAAAGGATTGGAAAGAATTTTTGCTAAGTACCAAATAACCCCTACGGTTCCAAATAACCTTACCTGACGGTATTTCCTCACGTTATTTTCCCACCAAGGCAACATAAATAGGAAACGTCATAAACTTTTCCTGTCGGACCTTTTTACATCATTTATTATAATAATAATGCTGTCAGGAACGGAAATACGTAAATCATGGTGTTCATAATTAGAGAGATCATTTCCTTTAAGGATACGGTTAAGGACAGCGTACACTTGCGATTATACGGGGTGTCCGTGGCCTTTGGACAAATGTTAATTGTCGTCATTATTTAGATGAAAGATTTATCGTTGGACATTGGTATCTCAAAAAAACAACGCCATATTAAATGCGGAACTTATGGTCGTGGTACACTGAAAACTTATGGTGGTGGACTGGAGAGTTCTTGAATAGCAACCACTATTACAACACTACACAACAGTATGGAAATTGTACCATGCTGTTCTTTTTGTGTGTTGTGACTGTCAAATCCACTAGATGACGTTATGTAGGGGGCCAATTCTTTGATGAAGATCAAAAACTATTAGTCGGTATGATCAAATAAAAATTATAGTTTTGGGTTTTGTGATAATAAATTAAAGAAACTAGTTTAAACTGTACACTATTTGAACATTTGAAATGTTGCCCATTGTTCATGAAACCCTACAGTCAAAAGAGTCATCTGTCCGTAAATGTCCCGACCACAAAGCACAAATAGTGATACGTTTCTCATATGCAGTTAGACCAATCAATGACAGTAATTTCAAGTTATATTTAAAACTAAGGAGTTGCCCGCGACTTCATCCATGTTTTTTTTTCTTTACCGTAGACGGATAAAAAGTATCCTATAACCATCTTTGGATGTCCAGCTATCCCTGCACCAAAATTGGTTAAAATTTGTCCAGCCGTTTCAACGTGATGCGAGGACAAAGGAAATTAAAACAGATGGCGCCAGGTTGGCACGGCGGCGCGCGCCCATACAAAACAAATGACGATCCTGTATCAGGCTATTAAGAGTTTTCCTGAAATCATGACTGGAACGTCAAATCTAGAATTTTATAATAATAGTATAGAAGACGGTTTAGTTGGGATGGATTTTTTCTAAATAACAGATAGTCTGCTTTTGTACGTAGCTGACCGAGCGAGCTAAGCGTCTTCGATTCAGCTTGGTCCCGAATTCTTTCGTTCTCGCCTAGAAGTCGCATTTCTCAACTGATTGATGAAATTTTGTGAGTAAGTACTTAGAGATTTTAACCGATTCAGTTTTTCGTTTTTTTATTTTTATTTAATGGCAGTGTTATGACAAAATTTGCAATTTCGAAACAAATTCGCGAAGTTCTCAGCTCACAAGGGTCCACTCTCACTAGTGAAAACATTGTTCTCAAGTCATATTTTGATTTAAATATACCTAAACCATAATCCGCATCTAGTTAAATCACTAAAATCTTGAGTTTTTTCAATGGGAACATGGGTGACACCCGAAATCCAATTTTAACATTTTATTTTTATTACTTATTGTTACTGCAGCAAACTGTCTATATGTTTGTAACTAATACGTTTCATAAACATGTATATGAACAACCAATTTAATTTTGAACTTTTTTATGTCATAGCGTACTATTTTCCGAGTAACGACATTTTCCGTGAACAGTTTTCAAGCGTCCTACCTATTTCGATTCACGAGCTTCGCATTCTGTGATAGACAGAGCAGCATTTAAGTAATAGCGTCTCTTTAAAATGTTGATTAAAACGTACAACTTACTTTAAAATTTCAATAATTCATACTTCTAAAATACTAATACCCTTTCGACATCTCGGTACGATTATTTTACCAAAGCCAATTACTCCATTGACAGGACTATGCGGCCACTGTAAACGTACAGCTCTAACAGCGGTCCAATTACAGCGACACGATCGAACAAACAAACAGCCCGCGGTTGACGCGCGATTTGCCGCGTCATGCCGCGACATGACGACATGACGACATGACCACAGACTAGATAATAGTACCAGTACAGAAGACTCACTTTTTGGGGTCCCGTACCCAAAAACCCTATTACTAAGACTTCGCTGTCCGTCAGTCTGTTCGTCTGTCTGTCTGACAGTTGAAATTTTCACAGATGATGTATTTCTATTGCCGCTATAACAAAAAATACTAAAAACAGAATAAAATAGATATTTAAGTGGGGCTCCCATATATCAAACGTGATAGATTGATTTAACTTTGCACCTCATTTATATGCGGCGTCATGCATACCAGGTGCAAACTTAACTTAACCCGGCCAGTTAAGTTAATGGGAAGTGTTTGTACGGAACTCTCGGTGTGCGAGTCTGACTCACACTTGGCCGGTTTTTTTTATTTGAACGTAAACCACACAAACAGCGCGATACGATTGAACTCACAAACAGCACCCGCGGATGACGCGCGATTTGCCGCGTCATGCTGCGACATGACGACATGACCACAGGCTAGATAATACCAGTACTGCACCTCTAGCACAAATGTGACACAAGTCTGTCTAGTGCGAGAAATCTCTTTTTTCGCTGTACTGTGAGTGACGGGCGATGCTATGTCGCACGACAAGAGTCGTGAAGCGCAGTTGAACGTAAACCACAAAAACAGGGGCCTATGGTTGCGTTTATCACGGGATAAATAAGTGACAAAGAATCCGTCACTCACACTCGCATCTTGTCAAAACGTGACGGATGCTTTGTCACTTATTTATCGCGTGAAAAAAGTAACCATCATAGGCCCGCAGCACGCGATATGCCGCGTCATGCCGCGACGACAGACACGTGAGTTGACGACATGGTCACAGAATAAATTACAAAATGAGATAGCTCATGATTTTGATCCCAGTGAATGTTATAAGTTATAATTATAATTATAAGTTTAGCATGTCTGTCTGTCTGTGGCATAATAGCTACCAAACGGATGGACCATATTTAGTGCGGTTTTTAGGGTTCCGTACCCAAAGGGTAAAAACGGGACCGGGACGGGGAGACGGGACGGGACGGGGATTACTGAGACTTCGCTGTCCGTCCGTCCGTCCGTTACCAGGCTGTATCTCAAGAGCGGTGATAGCTGGGTCGTTCTCAAAAAATCTGCACCGCTGCGTTAATTTTGCATTTTTTTTTAAAGTTGCGATTTCTTCTTTTATTTTTCATAGGATCGCTAGAAATATATTCAGACAATTGATATCACGTCGAGGGAAGTAGTTAAATTGAATATCTTAGAAGATATAGGTGTTTGAAATTTTAGGTCGACAGGTGAAAGACATCGATGTCAGGTAAACGACATTTGTTACCAAGTTATCGACAATTGGGTGCAGGTTTGCGACAAATATGTTCCAACTTCACTGAATTTGTTAGCAGGTTAACGACGGCGGTTGCAGGTAAGTGACATTTTAAATAAAATCTACGTTGAACTGTCAAATAGTGCTTATTTGATTGTTTTTGTTTTTCTTTTTTCCTTATGTTAGTAATTTGCATAAAAAAACAAGCATGTAATTCTCATATCATAGGACATTTCTCAGGAGGTTTTTTGAAGCCTGTACTATCCAGAAAGGTCATAACCGACAAAAAGATGCAAAACTCAAGCATACCCACGTAATTTTATAAATGTGTTATGAAGGTTCAACAGCAAATCATTTAAATAACGTTTCTGCATCCTGATGCTGCTTCTTTTGACATATTCTTTCCTACCCGCTGAGTAACTTATTGCTGTTTTCGTCATCTTCGAGGAATTCCTTCACATCTGATAACCAGAAAGCCTTCGGCTGCGTTAGGTGGGATAAGTTATGGGAGGTATTGTCTGAAGCTGCCAGCACATCTGGTAACACTTTATTCGCCTATTTTGCATCACCCGAAGCAGAACTTTTGGAATGACTCAAAACAACCAGCCTCAAAATGGGTCTCGATATTAATAAATATATAAGACCGAGCTGATGATAGTCGACCATTACTAGTCGACAAAGTACTAACCTGCTTCAAGAGTTTGAAACTGTTGATCAGTTCCAGTGCCTTGGCTCCATTGTCACAAATAGAGGCACATGGAAACCTGAGATTCGCAGGCGAATCGGAATGGCCAAAACAGCGATGACCCAACGCGGCAAAATATGGAAAGATAGACACATCCCCAACCGAACTAACATGCACCTCGTCTGTGCCCTTGTCTTGTCCATATCTCTTTATGGGGCAGAGACCTGGACGCTTAAAGCCGCTGACAGGCAGAGGATTCATGCTTCAAAATCTGGTGCGGGCGCCGCCTGCTAAGGATTCCTAAGACAGCTTGAAAGTGAAATGGAATACTCAAACTAAGCCACTTCGGAAATTTATATGTTTTTATAACAACGAAACATGAGTTGAGACACGGCGAGTGACCGATAAAACCTGTTTTTTAAATAATTTTGTATAAGTGTTTAAATAATTGTCGTTCACCTGCCGTATGTATCGTTCACCTGTTTTTATATAGACAAGTGAACGACATACAGGTGATGGACAAAATGACAGTTATGTCATCAAAACAAATAAAGTATTTCGTTGATGAACTGCATATTTATACACATAAAAGTAGATCATACTTTACGCGTTATAAATTAAAATGAATGCAATAGTACACACGTCAACCAAAATATGGAAGGCAGAATATAGACTACATACCCATTACAAACTCCCGCTCGCGTAAGAGTATGTATCATATTTTTTTAGTGCAGCACACTGACGACGTGTCACTCGGAACAGTGTTAGGGGGCAACTGAAGGTCTCGATTTATGCGGGGTTAGGCAGGGGAAACGAAATAGTAGTCACACAATTGTAATGTTTGTCTCATGACAAGTGAACGACAAAAAATGGCGTGGACAAACTTAAATTGCAAATAATTCGCAAAATAAGCATAGTATTATTATTCGATATGGTAGTATTCAATCTTCATCATATATGAAAATAAAATGGAGTACTGAACTTAAGCTAAGTCGGTAATGTATATGTTTTTATTACAACGAAACATGAGTACCTCGTGTTGGGACACGGCAAGTGACCGACAAAACCTAGTTTTAAATCGTTTTTTTGTCTATTAATATACTTACTTTTAATTGAAAGCATTTGGCCTCTATGTAAAAAGTGTCTTTAGATATGTGATGATAATTGAATATTTAAAATAATGCGGTGTAAAAAACTTCTTCTAAGACAGACCTGTTGACAGGTGGCGGTGCAAATATTTTGAGAACGACCCAGCTAGACAGTTGAAATTATAACAACAAATACTAAAAATAAAATAAAATAAATATTTAAGGTGGGCTCCCATACAACAAACTTGTTATAGATTATGGTACGGGACCCTTCATGCGCGAGTCGGACTCGCACTTGCCCAATTTTTTATAATCAACAAATTTGTCCGTCGAGATGGTTCAACATGTTTGGTGGAAATAGGATCAGTAGTTTCCAAGATATTCGGCTTTAATTGGAACAAGTGACAAGAACCTCAGCCAATATTGAACCTAAGCATTCCTAATTTTGTATAGTAATGTTCAGTTTTCACTAAGGTAGATATATATCTGATCGAGATGTCCTTACAAATAAAAAATTGTCACATTTTTCTTGAACTGGCTTGAGCTTAGTGGTGAGAGCACTGCTCCGGTCAAGCAGAGGTCGTGGGTTCGACTCCCACTTACACTTACAGATTACAGAAACAGATTGTCGTAAAATTTTGTCTTCTTTATTTATCATTTGTGTTCATATGTATTATGTACCGCATAAAATAGGATCAAAATTTATTCTGTTCAATATTCGTAAGGATTGGTTGAGTTTTTGAGGAAAAAACAGACGAGACCGAAACCTTGATTTGTATGGAAAAACTAGCAGTGGTATTTCGTCTTAAATGGCCTTATTCCTTTTAAAATGCTGATTGTTTAAGACATTTTTCTCTACGATCAAACATGTTTCTTAACATATTATTGATGTTACTACCTAGAACAGGGCTATTGGGATTTATTGGTATTTATTTATTTATTTGTACATGGAGAACCAACAGCTTATTTTACGCAAGTAGTAACATGACTAGTAATACAGATATATATTTAAAACCTACAGTTTGAGTTTTTCATTGATAATTTTTGTTTCAAATATTACTCGAAATTGACAAAATTCAAGCAGAAGTTGTTTCAACTTAACTGCAAACGGGAGGATGTGTTTTTCGTTAGCTGTGTGAGCGGCGGTGACATAAGATCTGATCGAATATGCCACCAATTTGCGAACACGCAATGAAAGCATGAAATAATTGTTGTCATAATATAAAAAAAAAATACCATAAATCAGGCCTCTTAAGATCACATGTTACGATGGAGAATGAGCGCCGGCCTCCGAGCCCTGACACAGCGTGCGCCGGCGCCGCCGCCCACTCCGCTTCCTGTCCTTAAGGCCGAGGCCGTTAATGTCGCATTAACGTGTGCTAAAAAAAACTTAAGCTAGGATATCCTGTCTGCAAACGAGATCACGAGTTTTGCGTTAGCTGTATGAGCGCTGACATGTCATTATTTAACTACGTCGGACATTATTCAAGTGCCATTTTTAGCATTTGCGGCTTAGGCTGAATCGAATTTGGCCAACTTTGCAACTCAGAGAATATCCTGTCTGCAAACGGGAGGATGTGTTTTTCGTTAGCTGTGTGAGCGGCGGAGACATAAGATCTGATCGAATATGCCACCAATTTGCGAACAGCGACGCGGCGAGCGGTCGAGCGAGACACACGTGCCGCGCACCTCTGCTGCTGTCGCGCAAAGCCGAGTAATTTAAAGCCTGACCAGAAATATATGAGGATGCGCCATATTGCGGAATTTCACTGAAACTAATTTCTTACACTGGCAATGATTTTATGATGGTATATCAACATTGACAATGTCATTCGTGGTAGTTTCTTTAAACCTGATACCTCCTCATCCTTACCACTGATAATTTATTCACTAATGTTTCCAGTCGGGCTCACGCACCGAGGGTTCCGTTTCCGTACAACTAAATAACTTTTAACTTTTAGTTTGTCTTCTGTATTTGTTATTATAGCGGCAACAGAATCACTGTGAAAATTTCAACTGTATCGCTATAAACAGACAGACGGAAAGCGAAGGCGTACTTTGGGTACGAAACCCTAACAATTCAACATTTGACAGGACACTCTCGCACTACTCTCTCTTTTTTACCATTCTAACGCTTCAGAGAGATCAAATCTTGTCATAACACTGAATACCGCTATAGGGTGAAACCAGACAAGCGTAATTTGAATCGCGTAATTTCGGTCGCGCCATATTTCGTCATCGGTGATCACGTGACATGAAACATGGCGCGACCGAAATTACGCGACTCAAGTTACGCTCGCCTGGCTTCACCCATATTCGCCGCTCTGCTACGTGTGGCACTCGCCAACTGTAATTTTATCTATGACAAATACCTATGACTCCTAACGTTTCCTTAGTCATCCCGAAATTGCAGCTCAATGCGGCTCCCGGTGGCAATCGAACATAAAACCACGATGAATTTGGCGACGATAGAACTGAGTCACCTCGCTGACATATTATCATTATTTTAAGTGTAATTTTCTGCGAGTAGGTGGATTCAGATTCAGACATGTAAAAGTGCCCTTGTGGCGTACTTACAGAATAAACGTTTTGATTTGAATTTTGATTGTGATTGTGATTTTGATTTAATATTTTTTTATCTTTAATAATCAGCTACGGATTAAAAGCATTGTTGTATTAGACAACTTTTAAGTTCACGTATTTTAGGAGCATCTTCTTAAATACATCTGGTAGTTTATTGCAATATGTTTATGGACATACAGTATCTGCTCCAGCATGTTTGAGAAAATACTATTCCAATCTCTGTAAACAATTTGTAGCGAAGGTAATATAGTGAGATACATGACAGCAAAACATTACCGCAGCCGTACGTCATCCGTACAGATTAATGTCCGTAATGAACACCGCGGCCGTATCGCACACCCTCATTCGCACGTGCTTTGTGATCTAGAAAATGTCATTACTCTGTACCGTCGGCAGAGAAATTAGGTCTCGCACAAGTAACTGGCCGCGACTTTGTTCACGCGGCGTTCATTTTATTCATCGTCATAAATATCAGAGAATTGACGTCCATCGCTGGACCTCCACTACCGATTGTGCACTATCCTTATTAACGTTTTTTTAAACAAACGTTTGTCTAAAAATCGCCTGATGAAAAGCGATTATCGTCGCTTACCGACTTGAAATGTATTAGGGTTGTGTGTGTCGTAAAATTGTATACAGAAGAAAGACTGTCAATATCTTTATAGTTAGTGATATTACGTTCACGGTCTCGAAGGGATACTTGAAACGCGACTAAGTCCCTTTTTAAATAGTGTTAGTTGTATACCAGTGAATTATTGTCACGTGTAATTTTTTTTTCAAATGTAACACGAGCAAAGGGATCGCCAAATCGAAAGCGATTACCGTCGCCCATAGACACCTGAAACACCAGTCACAAGTGCGTTGCCGGCCTTTCAGGCAGTACGCCATAGAGTAAATTATATATCAGTACGCTCTTTTCTTGAAGGTTTGAAGGTCGTATTGGTCCGAAATACCGCAAACAAAAATTTATTCCATGATGCAGATATGTATGGAATAACCGATTCACTTCTGTCTAGTAAAGAAATCTATAAAACAAAGCGTATAATCTTCTCTGTCACCAGTACCGGGTAATGGCACACGACGCGTCGTAAAGGCGACAGTGCGCAGCCATACCTAATCAACACTCCGACTATACCTAGCTGGCCCTTGATGAGTTTTTATGAGGAGTTTTATTGCTGTGGCTGAGCGTTGAGAGGTTTTACTCTAAGAGGTTTGATACGAAACAGTAGCCATGCGTCCCGAGTCTAGTACAGTTCCATTTACTCAATATTTTTAATGGAGTTCATGACGGAGGAGAATACCAATTTGGTTGCTTTTATTTTTAACTAGAAGGCCCGCAACTTCGTACTCGTAATTTTATTGTACCGTAGTCGGGTAAAAAATATCCTATAACCATCTTTGGATGTCCAGCTATCGTTGTACCTATAGAAAACTTATTTTTAATACAAATCTAGAATTTATTACAAATAGTATTGCCGTTTGTTACCTCTGGACTCCATCTTTTATAAACCGATTTAAGATTTTTGTGATTTGAGACCAAAAAATTATGGAACAAATTTGAACTCTCATTTCTAATTGGTCCCATAATTTTTTGGTGAAGATCTGATGATGATTGATGAGATTTAAGTAATCGTAGGAACCCCCTAAATATTATCGCCATATCTATGACAAATCCCGTATTTTTTTAATACAACTAGCTCATATGGACTTGGAAATACAATTTCTTCTAATTAAAAACGGTTACTTTTTGTGAAAAAAAGTGACTTTCATCATATATCTTGTTCGGTGGCAAAATGTTCTTTAACTTAAAATTGCATAGGTACTCTCGGATTATTAAATATTTTTACATCGGTTTACTTAAGTCCTAATACAAAACGCACTTAATCGTAACAGACATTGCTATATCAAAGCAACTAAATGCCAACTCAACATTAAAAACCCTCTATTAAATCCCCTCAGATTTTCCACCATCCATCTACAATTTTCCAAAACAATGCACAGCCAATTGCCTCTTTCCCCAACACCTGTCCAATGAAGAAGAATGTTTCTAAAGAAAAACGTTCAAGAAAAAAGCATTACACGGACTATAGAATTTTAACGAGTCGCCATAAAAACAATACCCTTTTGAACTTGCTTTCGCCTCTCCACTCGAAGTAATTATGCCAACGCAAAAACACGACATAATCCGACCACAGTCCGCTTCAATTAACAACCAGAAATGCCTCATAAACAGCTTCCATCCCGCACAGGAAATTAAACCCTTCTTCTAAACGTCTTTAAGAGCCATATTTTCTCTGAGGTTGGCGCCTCTGGATTTCAGAGCGCTTACCTTGATGCTCTGCCGGGTTGAATGCCAACCTTAACGTGCTAAATATAAGTCTGGTCTTCCACTGTTTTGGAAGGATTTTTATATTCCACCAATGTTTCAAGAAAGTCCAGTGCATTGCCGTTAAGATACGAGCCACAGGAACACTTAAAATATGCTAGGGTTGTTGAGTATTGTTACAAAATACACACGCCAAATATAAACCTACAGAACAACCAACCGATGTGTTCAGGCGAAGCTTTAGGAATCTATACTATCATATAGACATAGGAGGTGCCCCGCAACTTCGTCTGCGTATTATTTTTTTCATTAGACGGATAAAAATCTATCGCTGTACCAAAATTGGTTATTTGTCCAGCCGTATCGGCGTGATGCGAGGACAAAGGAAATTATGAAAACAGATCATACAAAACAAATGACGATCCTGCATCACGCTATCAAGATTTTTCCTGAAATCATGACCCGCCATAGAAAAATGATTTTCAATACAAATCTTGATTTTATAATAATTCATCGTAAGCATTAAGGTGATTGAGACAAGAAGAATGGTAAGGTTCGCAGGTCTGTAAGTGTGGTTTCTGGTGAACCAGCTACCATGGTATTCTTCGGAGGCCTTAAATACGGGTATGTTATTACATATATGTTTCTTTATTTTTTATGAGGTTATCACCTCAATAGGAATTCTATTTCACATGCATTAAAGTTTTATGTGAAGTAGAAGTACACAAAGCTGTAGGCCCCGAGGAAGTATGCCTTAGATTCAGTCCCTATAAACAATAGCTAGGTATGTATGAGGCAAGAAATTTCAAACTTATGGCCATATGATACTCAAGACTTAAAAAATAGTTACTAGTTAGTACAAAATAATAAAATAAATCAAATTAAAATAAATTATCCGTCAAAGTAAGTACTTAAATATTTAGGTTTAGAGAAATTATTTTATTTCATCCATTCTATTTCAAAACACGTTTCATTTTATTCTTATTCTCTTATGATTTTTACTAACACTTGAATACGTCGCTATAAACTGTTTCAGGTAGTATAATATATTTTTTTGATATCAATGGAATTGAATTTTTATATTTATGAAATACGTACTATGTCATCCTACTCGTAAATTTAAGAGTCAATAGCTGATGAAGCATGTAGTTTTCTCCTTCTAACTCTGTCCATAGCCACTACCTTGACTTCCGTATACATCATGACGACTACTTTATCTTTTATTTGTTTAATGTAACTTATTCTTGGCCTTCCTCTTCCTCCATTCCCTTCAAACTTTCCTTCTTTCATGTTATTTAATATTATAAAATAAATAATAAATGAATAAATATCAGACAACCTCACACAAATCGATCTAGTCCCAAATTAAGCTCAAGAAGGCTTTTGTTATGGATACCAGACGACGATATACATATAGATAAATATTATATACTTAAATACATAGAACAACCATGACCCAAGCACAAATGATCGAGTTCATCACACAAATATTTGCCCCGGCCGGGATTCGAACCCGGGACCGCTCAGTAGGCAGTTGCATTACGAACTGCGCCAACCGCGTCATCAAATGTTAGATATTTATATCGCAGTTATATGTCAGGTGTTCATTGGGACCTTTACGTTCTGTACAACCCTGCAGGATTGCAGTAACAAAACTCGTAATTCAGTTTGAACTTACTTACCTGTGCATGGCAAATCGGCATTCGACAGGCCATTAAACATTTTCATTGGTCTGAGTTACCAAAACGATGGTTTCAATATTGAAAACGTAGATAACCGCAGCTTTACCAACCGAGCGTGGCATGCGAGGCATGCTCGGACTTCTTTATTCGTTATGCCGGCACACTAGTCGTGAACCATTGATACAATGATCAAAACTTATTTTTTTTTAAATGAGTAACCTGGTTGATGAGATCGGGAATCGAACCCGGTACCTCTGGATCGGCTATCCATTAATGCAAGCTTTGATCTTTGTATCAAAGGTTTAATATAAAGATTGTGGTGTGTACTCGTGAATTTGACGGAGGTTGGGCGCATATGCACTTCCTCTTACTTCCTCCAACGACGTGCCTCTTAGACTGTCGTATTCGCCCAAACTCAGTCACTTAACGAGTAGTGTAGAGCTTGTATTAGAGTTTATTGTTCAAATCAGGATGTCTGAGCCCAATCCTGACGTCTTAGGGTGCGCCTCCATTGAAGTGGTGACGTGCGGAATAGACCAATCGCCTGAGTTGAAATCTGTATCTCAGCTCCGCTTTACTTTTGTGATTGCTCGATTCCGCACGACTCCGCTCCGCTCCGCTTCAGTTAGAGTTGTTCTTCACTTAGAGTCACGCAACGTGCAATGGAAAGGGCGATGGAAACAGAAACGAGGATGTTCGCAGAAGAACCAAAGTAACCGATATAGCACACAGGATTGCACGGTTGAAGTGGCAGGGCAGCAAAGTCCTGGAGTGGCGACTACATATAGGAAAGCGCAGCGTGGCATGGCCCCCGACTAGGTGGACAGATGACCTCGTAAGAGTCGCAGGGAGTCGATGGATGCGGTCTGCACAGGATCGCACCTTGTGACGAGGTATGGGGCTGGCCTATGTTCAGCAGTGGACGTCTGTGGCTGATAGGATAGATAGATAGATAAAGTCATTCAAATACTGTCACAAAAAGACTTTTAGAGTCGCACACGTTGGGCCACTAGTGGCAACCACAGGAAACCAACCTTAAACGACAAAATTTTGCTCCGTCCATCTCTATCTTTAGCAAATGCTTCCTATACTAAATTTTAAAGATAATTACAGTTTACAGCAGCGGTTTTCCTTACTTAAGCCTTTGATAACAATAAATCCCAATCATAATAAACACAAAATTCCCAGTCCACTAGCCGTGTTTAGGGGAAAGTTCGGCCGGTTTGTAATCGGGCAGTTTTTATTCCCCCGACGGCATCAATTAGTAGCATGTGCCAGCTCTAGGACGGGGGTAATCCGTGCGAGTTATACAGGCCCACGCCGCGACCGCTCCAAGACTTAAAGGTGCTGGAATATTACTAGTTTAGCCTATTTATCTAAGTGACTGACAAAGACCTCACTGTCTTTTCTCCACTCTACCCTATTGTAAGTGTGGTTCTGCTATTCTTTGCAGTATGCATCTAAATACGTCTTGCGTTCAGAGTCAGACCGAAAAGGAGGTGTTTTTCTGTCTGACTCCGTTCCGGTATCCATCATATGGGATCCATTGGGTTGCTACTATGGTCCACCTTTCCAGATGCATGCGGTACACCATGTCCGGCCCAGTTCCATTTCAGTTTAGCGGTCTTAACGGAGGCACAGTGTTGGCAGAGGGCGATGGAGCGCAGTTTTTGGCGTGCTCAGAGGACTGATGGAATCAGTACGGATTTTATTAATAAAAAATCTGAAGAGAAAGCACTACTACGTGTTACTACGAACTGAGGTTTTTGTTTGTGAAACACGCTGGTCTATCTCCATAGCAGTCGACTTTCTAAGGATTGTTTCTTAAAGTTGTAAGCCCTCTTCTTCATCACCGTATCAGCCGATAGCCATCCGCGTAGAGAGTGCAGTCGCAGGATTTTTTGTATTCAATGTGAGTCCCGGGAATTCCCGCCGAGTATCACTTAAGTCTTCTTCACCGCCCCGTAAACCGTCATTCTTTTTTAAGGCCTTAAGCCACTGTACTTTTATGAGTTAACGTGACCGTACTCGCTAGCGAAAGCTTAAACGATAGTAAAGCACCCCTATTAGCGGTTACTTTGTAGAACTACAGATCTCCATACAAATCGTTTACGCAGTCGCTAACGAGTACAGTCACTGTAAACTCAGGGTAAGGGTTCGGTAATTTGACCTCTGCCATATCAATAGACGTACCGAGTCGACACGTTCTGAAACAACTAAGCTACATGATCCAGTCAGCAAGTCTTGTATTTGAAAGGAATTAATTTAACTTTTATTTATCTTCTTTCTCGGAGAAAGTTACGGTCAAGTTACTAACTAAGCTGAAAACAAATGAGAACTTTTAATTGCTTTAAACATAACAATAAAAACAACACCATTTATTAACATCTTAACGCGTATAATATTATATTACTATTATTATAAGCAACTATCGGGGTTCGTAAAATGCGAGCAAATTTTTTTGAAGTCCTTGTCATTTCAATCGATTTTGCTCGCATTTTATCTTTTTTCTCTCTGGTAATTATGTTTTATTAGTTGTTAACTTGTTATAGCCTAGCAAGCGTCGGTCCGGCCCAGGGATAGTGGCGCAACAAACAGCTTTCATGTGGCGATAATGTGAATGACGTCATTATTGCATTATTAAACGTCAATAAAGGATTTGTCATTATCAAAATTCAAAACATTGTTTACCGGAATGCTGCTCAATCCTTCGTTCTGTTTGCGAAATAAATTCTGAATCCTATTGCAAAACTTGACTTTCATCACTGTGGATAGTTTTGGCTTTATTATGCAAAAATTACTTTAATTGGCGGAATATTTAGTCCTGTTTCCTCTTTGTTAACATCAGTGACATTCACCGACTTTCAACGTCAGTTACCCAAAATTTGGCGTTGCCAGTAACATAATTTAGTACCAATGAAAATCCGCAATATAGCGTGGGTTGTAAAACCCCTTGCAGGGCTATACTTATGTCACCTTATGTGTAAGTTAGTTGCACCGCCTACCATTTTTCTGCTCTGCTCTAAGGTTGACTAATAGACAATGCCTCATGCCATTAAGTCCGCCCATTGTACGATAAGTTTTCTATTGTGCAATAAAGATAAATACAATCTCTCCAGCTTCCTCCTTTTAATCTTACCTGCATTCTCTTCCAGACAACCTACAGCCGGGGCCGGCGGGTTTCAAGGCGACTTATTAAAATGGCGGCTTTAAAATATGTCACGTTAGGGTGCTGGCAGCGGTAAATAATGTGGCGGGACGGTCGGACAGCGGCTGTGTGGACATGCTCTTGTAAAACTATCATAGTTTAACTAGAGGTTTGCTGTGACTTCATTTAGGTATAATTTTTTTTTTGTTAATATAACATAGAATGGTATTAACTATTACATTGGGAGCATTGACAAGATACTTACGTAAAGAAGACATATATTTGTGATGGTGGTGATATTTAGGACATAAATGTTATTAGATATTATCGATTTTTTTTAGAATATTCAACTACTCGAAAGTAGATAATAAAAAAATGTGGTCAACTAAAATAGTAATTTAAGCGCCTAGATTATCCTTACTGTTGGGCTTCCCTCAGTTTTCTACATGTCTTCTTTCCTTAAGACCGGGGTCTTCTATCTCCTTGCGATCTCCCGTACATTTATTTATTTATTTAAACTTTATTGCACACAACACACAGGTAAAAGTACAAATGGCGGACTTAATGCCATAAGGCATTCTCTACCAGTCAACCATAGGACTAAACAGAAACATTTGTATGGTGCAGGGTCTTTTATGTAATCTGTTAAATGAAACAATTAAATAACACATAAGTAACACACATAAGTACATCAAGTTCACCAGTAAAATTATAATTATCTTATTATTATTACCCATTGACCTCGTGAAAGTTGTGAAGGCCGAGAAGAACAAACTCAGCAAGTAGCTTGGATTGTCCCACGATGTGAGATGTTGATTCGACAATCATTGTCCCAGTTACTTAGTATTTTTGAGAAACGTTCTTATAGCGAAGAGTCTCGACAAAAACCTAGGAGGCCAAGTTCAGAAGGTGGTACTCCTGGACACGGCGTTCATCGTCAGGAGGTTCCTCTCTCTGCAGCCCTAACCACTGGTTAGCTTAGACCCTGCCCCGCTGCCGGCAGTAGGTACACTAAGTTAAGTTTTTTATAATGAGTTTATATTTTGTGTATTTTTATTAGCAAAAACCCCGCGGTAGATCCCCGCGTCGATGGTGTGACCAAGTGACCGAAATCACTGGTCTTCCGGTTTTGCCCTGAAGGAAGCCGAAAACCGAACAAACTGGAAGCAGCTAGTACACAATACAACGAAAAGCTTTCAGGGACACGACCTTCAGCTATGAAGTATTCGACCAAGAAGAAGAAGATTAGCAAAAAACCTAATTTATGATTTTAAACAAATTCTTTTAATATTACAAAAGCGAAAGTTTGTGTGTGTGTACGTTTGTTGCTTCTTCACGCCGAAACGGCTGAACGGATTTTTCAGAAGTTTAGAGTAACGATAGTTTATACACATAAGGTAATTTTAATCCCGAAAAATAAAAACGTGGTTCCCGTAGGATAGTGTATATATTTTAAATAAAGCAAAGCCACAGGTAAATGCTAGAAAAGGATAATTCTTGAAGTAGATACGTCTCAGTAAAGTTAGATATTAGAGGAAATCTTCCCTAACCTTTCGTACACCGAGTGTTCAATTTACCCCGTCGTATATTAGCAGAATCATAGAGATATCGATACCTCGATATTGGAGCGGGGAAATGGACGGTTCGAGCGGAGTATAAACTGCCTTTAATAATAAACATTTCAAACCTCAGGTGGGGATAGCGAGGGTGGACCGGATGGTTTAGCGACTTGGCTAGCACTTTACAGCTTGATTTATTTCATACTTGGAGGTTTTGGAGTCAGCTTAATGTTTTTAAGGATTCCTCTACTCATTTATGCTAATATTTCGAAAGGCAACGGAACCGAAAACGGACAGTTTTTAACACTAGACTTCAACAAAAATGTATCTTTTAATAGATTTTCTTTTATCGATTCTTTCTTTAATGTGGAAATACCACGTATTATTTTGAATAACGGGGTCGTATATGTATACGCACATCCTAGGGTATGGCTAATGCGCTTAAGCAAATGACGCTGAGGTCGCTGAGTATGATCTAGTAGCGTATAGGTAATTATGGACTCAAAGATTTGGTGTGATTGACGTAACGATTGTGATAGCTCAGGGAGCAGCCGGAACCTTAGGGTCACAGGTTCGAGTCCTGCTTACATTGCAGTGGATCACATTACATTTTTCTTTCATAATAAATCTTTGTGGCAATATTTAAAAATAAATCTAACAGTCTGACAATGAATAAAAGATAAAAATAAAGAAATTTTAACTAAAATGAGATCAATACAACACCTTATTAATTATGTACCGTGAAAGAAACCCCGACTTTCTTTAAATTTTAATCCACCGCAAATGGCGATTTACTCATTTCGGGACACTAGTCGCTGAGAATATATATTCTCAGTAGCAAAAAGGCTGTTGCGCCACACACTTTACCGCACACCCGACCAAATCGGGTCCGACGGGATTGTTAAGCCACGCCGATTTATTCGGCTATATTTACTCGTTCAGACGCCCATTTATCCTCATACATTCAATCTTTGTTTGTTAGGTAACAGCGTGAGGGTTTTCTGTTTGGAAAATTCATTTAACACTTTGGTGCTCGTAGTATGTCTGTAAATGGTTAATATTTTGCTTGCAGCTTAGTAGATGCTTGAAACTTCTTTTATAGGAAAATCATAACTGGTGGATGAATAAACTTAAAGTATTATTTAAGCATCTTTGAGCATAAGTTACGCCCTAGCCACGACTTCGGCGGCAAGCGACAGCGGCGAGTAGCGGCCATAGCTAGGCAATTTTTTTGTTGTTTACCCCACTTTTTTTAATTTTGGATTTTTTACTTATTTTCTACTCAGAATCATGAGCTCTTTCGATCTAATTAAATAGGAGAAAAAAAGTGTCCCAAAATGTTCCAATATATTTTGTTTCCATTCCGTTATCGCTATAGTAGGTTGTATTGAAATGGTAACGGAATGGATCTTGAAAATATTGGGAGACTTTTTTTCTCCAGATCGAAAGAGCTCGTGATTCTGAGTATAAAATACCAAAAATTAAAAAAAAAATAACGTAGGGTATACTAAAAAAATGGCCAAGATGGGAGCGAAATATCGTATTTCGTGTTTTGAATTATACGTGAGTTATTAGTGCGACTAAGATACCACTGGCTGAATGTTTTTTTTGTTTACCTTTACTAGTACACTTAGTAACTCAACTGAAACAACTTTTTATTTATCATAAAGGTGGTTTCTAATAGCCACTTAAAAACTTATGGCACTACGATAACGAGAGACGTCCCTTTTAGCGTTACAAAATATTCGCAAAACCAACTGAAGCTACAAGCGGATACAAGTCTTATTGCCTTTATATAAAGTACACGAACTATGAGTTGTAAGGTCTAGCGCAGACTGGCTAGGTCTTAAGTGTAGTCAGTGAATGCCGACTCCTCATTAACTTGTCTACACCGGGTTTTAGTGAGGGTGGTTATGCTGCTGGAAATGTGGGGATTTTGAGAGTATCTTGGAATTTTGCAATCAAGTGATAAAATATCCTCATAGGTCAATTATTCTTAGAGATCTGAAAATTTACAGAGCAGTCACTTTCTTGATGTAAACTAATATACCAACATTTCTTCAATCGGTCCCTCTTTACTGAGGATTATGATCATTGGCTGGTTATGCCTTTGATGATTTGTCTCCATCAGTGCCGGTCCATCGTTGCCCTCACTGCCTGGTGGCAATTGCTTTAGGAGGTTGCTTCTTTGACTTGGTCAGACCATCTGGTTGATGAAAGGACTCGGGCTCTCTTGCCTTCAATGCCTCCAATCACGACTAGTTTTTCAAGGCTCTCGTCTCCTCTTCGCATTATGTGGCCAAAGTGTAACACGGTACACGGTGCAAACGTGTAAATCGGCCAGCAGAAACTGAATCTCGATTTTTTTTATCCAATCCGCAGTTTTGATGTAATATGAATAAAATGACAGTCAAAGAATTCAATCACTAAAAAATCCAAGAAGTATTTTTGAAGAAGATTGAATGAACTTATAAGCTCATCTCAGACATACAGATACAATTAAAATGAATTGCGAATGAATTGTAAATTCATTGTTTGCGCGACAGTGGCAGCGGTTCGCCGTACGTGTGTCTCGCTCCCTCGTATGGCCGCCGCGCTCGGATCTCTCGCTCAATCACTCGCCCCGCCACGCCACTGGTCGCGCAAAGTACTGGCATCTCTGTAGTCGTGTGGCGCTCTCGTATGGTTTAGAATTTTAGATAGTCTCGTCATTATTCCTCTATTTTCAGTAACTCATGGTAACCCGACGTTAAGGGCTCTCCCAAAACTCGAGCTTTAATTTGACACTCATCTCCAGTCTCGTGCATTCTGCTAAAGAATTGTAGATCCAATTAAATAGTGAATGTGTCGACTACCCTCCATATTTACTTTTAGTTCTGGGTTGTTCTGGGGACATGTTATGACTGTGCACAGATGTTGTTGTGAGTTGCGACGGTTATTTGAACAAAAGCTTGGTACAATTTTTGGTTGACAATGAAATTATTAGATATATCGGTAGTCCTTGATGTAAGGATGTACAAGCTGTGGGTCATTGTTTACAGAAATGTTTTTTTTTTATTGACTATTTGACAGTTCTTAATAATAGTGACTGAAGGGATCTTTGCCTTCAAAACTTAATTTAAAAATAATAGTCGATGATTGACACTTGTCAGTGTCAACATTTCAACAGTTTGACATTGACATATGTCAGAATTTGAATGGTTTGACACTGACGTGTGACAAAATTTCAATAGTTCAATTTGTTAACATTGACAAGTGCCAACCATCAATTTTCGGGGTAGGCCTTTGTCCAGCAGCGGACGTCTATCGGCTGATAATGACGATGATGATAAACCTTAAAGAGATATGAAAATAAATGACATGCAGGACTATTTATTAAAATAAAATTTAATTTAATGGTGTTCCAAAAATTGTACCAAGCCGAGGGTATGGATGTATAATTTCAAAAAGCTTGATTTTTTTTCATAGCCTAATTTCATTGCTAGAAAAAAAAAATATTCTCCGATAGCGTTAGTTTTTTATAAGCAGGTTTTTTTTTAGAGGACAGAGCGTTGACTGTTACAATTTGTCTGAGATTCGCGGGAGGTTTCTATGATTTTTTTTCTGATGAAATGAAATACAGAATACAATAATATCACTTACCTTAGAATTGATACGCCTAGAACGAGAGTCTTCATACAACAGTGTCTTTTGCTTGTGACATTGACGTTGTGATAGAGGCGACAATGGACGAAACTTAGCCCGTGGCTAACCAAAACTGGCTTCACTTTCAAGCGGTAGCTAGGTTTCTAGGCCGGCTTTTTTTAGACACTGACACAGTTTATACAATATTGGATTATTTTAAATTTTAATATAAAATTGGACTACTTAAAAATCATGTCCATTGTAATAGAGTATAATATCGTTCACTGAGAACCAAAACGGCACTAAACAAAAAACACGTTTTTTAGGTACCTACAGAGGTTTGAAATTTTTAAAAACTACAAACGTTTATAACTGCGATATTTTTAATATAAATAATGTTTTTTTTACTGTTCTTGTTAGCTATGTGACCTGGCGTGTCACCTGTTCCAGAAAAACTTTTTTTAAATTAAATACTTAGATATTACCTAATGTTAAAAAAAAAACAGTAAGTAATAGGTACAATAAAATACCACAATACTTTATTGCACACCAACAAGAAAAATATTACATGAGAAATCATAAATTAAGTAAGGTCACTTTTCCAGTTATTTTCGCTTAATGATGCTATTCCAGGTACAATATTACACCAAATATTAAGCAATAGGTACCTACCGTCATTAAAAATAAAGTGTCACTTTTCACCTTACAAAATGTTAACAAATGTTTAATCAAAAGTGTCACTAAAGCCAAAAATACACTATTGCTTGAAATTAAATCTTAATATTCGACCTGCTACATGAAAAGTCAAAACTGACATGTTTCGGATAAATACGTTTTTCCAGTAATTTTTTTTTAGTATTTAGCGCATACTTTAATGTCAAACCGTCCTTAAACTAAAAATTACGATGTTCAGCACAGAATAATCCTTGAACTCGGTCGGTATCCTTAGCACTAATGTGAAAGTGACAGTGTTCCAGTGACGCTCGCGTTTATCCCCGCAATTTGCCATAGTGACATTAGCGCCATCTCGCGCTTAATAATTGCGCTAGAGCGATAGGAGTTTTTGTATTGTATTCTTTACCATCAGATTGACTAGATGGCGCTGACAGCTCAAAAACTAATTTTTTCGGATAGTGACGTTTTGGTTCTCAGTGAGCGATATGTAAAGTAGTTGATAAGACAACTTCGAAAAATCAAACAAACACAAAAAAAGAAGCTGCTTGAAGACACATTGATTAGATCTAATGACGAAATGGAAAAAAAAAACGAAATTGATTTTAGTAAATAACATTTTAATATGTAAGATATGGCACAGTCCCAATGTAATCTTAACAAGTTATTCAATCTTACGAAAACTTAGTCTACAGTTTCTACGTCAGTCGATTTCTTGATTTGATCTTTTTTGTGTTCGAAATATAGCCACCTGGAAAGATAAATAATTTAATTAACATTTGAACATATGGTTAAGTTGGGCGAAAAAACCATGACGATAGACGGAAGTTTGAGAATAACTCCCAGCAAGAACAAAGTGCCTGGTAGAATGAGCAGAGTGTTACAGTTAGTAAGAGTGTGTTCACTTACTAAGTATGTGATTGACAGGTTACTAAATTCCTCACGTAGCCAAATAAAGCGATAGATGCAAGTATGAGAATCGCGCCTAGTAAACCTCAGCGCCTGACAGAATATTTAGCCAGGCTGTGCGAGTGGGAGATTTAAGTTAAATACACAGACAGCGAGACTATGCTAAACCCAAATATAACGATAGACGGAAGGTTGAGAATAACTCCCAGACAGAACATAGCGCCTCGTATAATGTTCAGTGTGTGACAGTTAGTAAGAGTATGTTCACTTACTTAGTATGTGATGGACAGACTCCGCTCAATTGCTCACTTACTCGTACTCAAACATAGCGATATCTAAATGAAAAGGTGAGAATAGCGCCCAACAAGAACACAGCGCCTGGTAGATTGTTCAGTGTAAAGTTGTATGACAGTTAGTAAGAGTATGTTCACTTACTTAGTATGTGATGGACAGGACTCTGCTCAATTGCTCACTTACCCAAATATAGCGATAGATGGAAGGGTGAGAACAGCGCCCAACAAGAACACAGCGCCTGGTAGAATGTTCAGAGTGGCCATGTATACGCGAGAATAGAGGGGTCCGTACACTAGAGGCATGGTTGCTTCTGCTAAACCAAACAAAGAGTTGACTTTTCCTGAAAATAATATGAATATAAAAATATGAACGTCCGTGATTTTTTTTGATACATCATTAACATTTTCGCTACTAAATATTTGTAGTACTATTTGTAGAAAAATTTAAATAAGTAACCTGACGGAAGAGACCGGGAATCGAACCCGGTATCTCTGGATTACCGGTCCAGTGTGTTAATTACCTTTTCGAAAATCTGAATCGGAAAATAAAATATATGTATATATACCCGTACTTATTCAATCTACTCACAAAATTTCACGAGAATCGGTTGAGTAAAGCAACCGCTAGGCGGGAAAAGCCGGAAAGTATTTTCACATCGAAACATCCGGACATATGAAATAATTTTGGGCCAATCTGAAACGTAGACGCTTCTCTCGCCTCGCTCGCTCAAGTTCATGGGCACGCTCGCGCTTTTGATACATGAACAACATTTAACTTACCAAATAGAAGCAAGACGATGTATTTTTGAAGTGCACTTACCGAATTCTTCCCCGCTCACTAGTTTGGTGGCGATGGAGCGCATCGCGATGAACGACGTTCCGTTCAGTATCTCCAAGAGCGGTGCTGGAATCAACAAAAACAGAATAGAATAGAATAGAATACTCTTTATTGCACACCTCAAGAAGAAAGAAATACAAATACAGATAACACTTATCATTACAATAGAGGTAAACAGCTGTTTCAACCAAATACCAAGTACTTTGTTCTCTATAAACATCCCAAGTAGCACAACTGGGTCTAAATAGCTCGTATATCATATCTAATTAGATGCTTAAGTGAAATTTACCACCATGACTAAGTGCTATATAGGTGGCAATAACCCTTATGCCACCTATATAGAACCAAAAGGAGAAAAATTGCAGCCTATTTTTGGTGCTAAATAGAATCCATAAGAGCTCTCACAATTATCTTAAGTGGTAATTAGAACTATGGGTGAAAGTTATGCGTCCATAAGAGATCTCACAATCACCTTAAGTGGCAAAAAGAACTAAGGGTAAAAGTTATGCGCAGTGAACGAATGAAAACATTTCAGTTCGCTCAATGAGTGATAAATGAGTCGCCAAATTATCTTTGAGTGGCGAGGCAACTGTCAAATTGTGTTGTGTGTAATACGTGATCTGCCATATTTATTTTGGATTTATACGTCTGTTTGGTGAGTGATTAAAACTTTACTTTATACAAGCATTGAAATAAGCACGAAATTCTTGCGAATTTTTTGTTACTGTGAAACTATAGTATGTTTTCTTTGTAAATTTCGACGGGCCTTTCATTTGATCAGGAATATTAAAAAAGAGAGTGCTAAATTAAATAAGGAATAGATACTGATAAGAAATAAAACTGTTAAAAACCTGACCTAATGATTGTAGGTTACCTACAATGTTAAAGTAACATCGTCAAAACTATCAAAAGTCTGTGATTATGCGTGAGTGTGATAAAATTCTGGTCAAAATAATTAATTTTCATTGGCTTCCATTTGTAAACATGGCGAAACAAAAAAGATCTTACAGTGTTTATTTTCACTTATTTGTTCCTTATTTGGAACTATTAGGTCTAATAATCACTTATTTGTATCTTGCGAGTGGCAAAGCAGTGCAACTATTAAATATATTTTGACAAGGCGCAATAGGAACTATAAATAGAACTTTTAGTTCGTTAGTGGTTTGAAATAAGTGAAAATAACTGCTTTTGGTTCTAAGAATCTCCTATTGAGACCTATTTATGCGTTGGAGTGGCAATAAGGTACTTCTTAGGCCTTAAAGTTGCAATATTTTTTGGTTCCAAAAGAGCCGTAAAATTATCCCTTTAGCCACTATTGGTGATATAATTCGCTATTGTACTAGTCATTTGGAACTTTTAGTTCCAAATAAGGGTATGTTGCCACTTATATGTAAAAGTTGCTTATAAGTGATTTTAAGGCCTTATATAGCACTATTGCTTCTTATTGAGTGACTATTTGAACCTGCATGCAACTTTAAGTAGCAAAATCGACTTTATCCCACCATAAGTAATAAAGTAGAAACAAAAAACGTTCCTATGCAACTACAAGTGATAGGATGAACTCATATACAGTTTTGAGTTGTGTTTAGAGCTATAAGTTGCATCAAACACTGTTAAACCACTCATTTAGAACTTAAAGCTGTAAGATAAGCTGCAAAATTCACTAATGTGCTGCTTGGGATGGTAACCTCTTCTTTTACAGAAAACCACTTCACTGAATGATTCATCTCATAGAATTTTCATTTTATAGACAAATTTTTCCTCGGATGTCATAATTTTTTAGATATCCTGAAAATGTCAACGTATAGATTAGGTTAGGTTAGGTTTGTGTTAGAACATCCCGAAATATTTTATGGTTTCAGAAAAAAATGCTTTCGATGAAATTAAATTATTATGAAATGAAAATTCGATGAAACTTTTGTTTGTAAAACAAGGGTAAACCATATAAACATATATAACTTTTAATATTGAGCAGAAGAAGTGTTGATCCTATTTTTGTGGAAATACCACATTTCTTATTTTGTTAGTGAATGCGCTTAGCATTTAAAACATAAAAAAACAGAGGCCGCTGTAAAAAAGCAGAATGAGAAGGCATTATTTCATACGGTCTGCATAGCGGTCCTGTAGCTCATTTGGAAGAGCAATGTTCCTTAAACAGAGCTCGTGTGTTCGAGTCACACTTGGACTGCAGATTGAATAAAATTTTGGTTTCTTATTTATCCTTCGTATCTATATACAATATATAACGTTTGCTCAAAGATTAACTGGAAGAGATCCCTTATAGGAATAAGTTCGCCATTGCGCCTGTGTTATTTGTTATAGATATAAGTACAATTCAGTGTTTACATACAAACTCGCCTTCGGCTCGTTTCTTTAAATCACACTCGTGTTTTAACCTCTCATTACGTAACAATTGCATAAACTGCTATTAATTTGGCTTAAAAAGCATGTTAAATATATAACAACATAATCGTATATTCTATCTACTTGTACTACACGTTGCAACTTGTAAATTCAAAAGTTTCTGCACCAAATTCAACTGTAATTCTCGTTCAAAATTAAACCATAAGATATCCATAACTCGCGTGCAACTGCACCAAACTTCTGAGTTAGGACTTAATGTTTTCAGCAACCGAGCTTAGCATAGGGTAAGGGCCGCTGTCCATTAACTGCGTATGGCGGTAAGCGTTTCAACCGCTATTTCCCGTACGTACGTACGTAAGCAAATATTCATATACAGGCTGCCTCTGACTATGGGGCTTCAAATGTAAAGTTAGAATTTATATCTATACTAATATTAAAAATGCGAAAGTGTGTCTGTCTATCTGTCTGTCTGTTACCTATTCACGCTTAAACCGCTGAATCGATTTTGATGAAATTTGGCATGGAGATAGTTTAAGATCCGAGGAAGGACATAGGATAGTTTTCATCCTGGAAATTATCCCTAAAAAGATTGAAAAGTGAGTAAGTAATTTATGATGACATTGATGACCCTGTAGGAAATGTAATGATTAGACCAAAAGCACAATTGCTCTTACATTTGCTTAGGCGCTTTTAATAAACCCTTTTATTAATTAAGGTGATTAGGTGGATATCTATCGCGTTGCACGAGGTTGCTTCCATTGTTCCAAGTTCCACGCGGACGTAGTCGCGGGCAAAAGCTAGTATATATATATATATATATATATATATATACTCAATTAACTGATGTGATTTCGTTTCATGATATAAAAAGAAAGTATAATTTAGATAACTTACTAGACCTCAAAGTTAAATAAGTCAGTGTATGGTAAATTGCGAGTATCCATTTGATATTTGACGTTTCTTAAAGCTAAACATTTAATAGCATTAAGAAGTCGGGCAGTTGATAGGACTAGCTCAGTGCAAAGCTCAGTACATTGCTCCATAAACATAGCATAGTATGAGCATTTCAATGGACGATAGTCCTAATAAGTAGTATAACTAACAGTACTAATCCTCTCTCGGGTTGAGCCAGAAGTCGGACAGTTGACGGGACTAGAGCTCAGTGCAAAACTCAGTAAAGGAAGATTTTATGGGACAAACTGTTCCTTGTTATTATTTATGATCATTCCATGATATTCTTAACCGACTTCTATATATAGTATATATTTATCTATATAAGTATGTATATCGTCGTCTAGTACCCATAACACAAGCCTTCTTGAGCTTAATTTGGGACTAGATCGATTTGTGTGATATTTATGTATTTAATTATGAACCAATTCTCACAATAATGTTTTTATTTCAAAGAATTATTTTGAAGTCGGATATTTTTTATATTGTACCGTTGATCTCATAATTTTTATAATTTTCTCATCTTTTTTTTAACATCGATGTTTTCTGTTCAGTCTGCCACTCTCCCTTTTTCCATTACACGAGTAGATGCTAGTGTACCTATCATGCGAAGTAAGTACATACCTATACCTATGAATCATATAGGTATACTACAGGTGGTTCTCGATTTTGTGCAAAAAAGCCGCCCGAAACAGTTCTCGCTGTATTTTATTGGTTGTTTTAGCAAACAGTGATGCATCTGGTCGTAAGTCGTGACGGTACGACCAACTGAGGTCTGTGTGCCGTTACAACTGGCTAATCATCATCATATCAGCCGATAGACGTCCAGTGCTGGATAAAGGCAAAAGGCAAAATTCTTCACAACGATCGGTCTCATCCAATTTCTGCCCGCGATCCTATCTAGGTCGTCGGTCCACCTTGTGGGGGGCCTTCCTACGCTGAAACTTTCTGCCATGGGCTCTACGAGCAATGTGCCCCGTCCTCTGCCACTTAAGTTTGGCGACTGTCTGATCTATATCTACAACTATGGTTCTCTTGCACCATTCATTAAATGTTAAATCTCACCTAAATATATTTCGAAGTCGTTTCGTGCGAAAGCGTAGGCGAATGCCGCAATAATCTTGCTCACGTTCGAGATGATGCCCAGCATTGTGTCATCCAGCTTCATGTAGTTGCTGAACAGGCTTATTGAGAAAATAGTACCTGCAAATGAAAGAAGTTAATGTATTTTACATCATCCTAGGCCGTAAGAGGGATTTTCTGCCCGCTATGCGGGGCATGTCCTGGCCAAGGCAAGACGTAAAACTTTAAACAAACCACGGGTGGTTCGTAAAACCCCAGATCGCATATTTATGGCCGTCACCTTCGGTTTGGGCCACAAACGCCTGCGATCTGGGACATTCATGAATTCACCGCCCTAGGTATGTAATACATTACAATATCGCTTACTTTCGTATAGTATTGTCAAACTAAAATGGAGTTTCACATTACCATCCGAGAAGAAGCGTTATTATTGGGATAAAACTTGGGTTCTCCATCTCCAGCCTTAGTGGTAGAATAAAAGTCATAAAAAATCTCCATGGTTAACTAGTATAAGTTTAAGTAAAAAGTACCTAAGCAGGGAACTTGAAGTTTCGGATAGGTACAATTACAGCGAAAACGTTTTAAAATGAATGTATGAAACATAGTCCGTAAAGAGCATACGAGAACTCGCTATTTACTACTTAAACAAGTTATTGCTCAAACTTGTGCGGGGTACTCTTGTCTTACTTCAAGTATGAACATTTTCATGTGCATTTTGGGTAATATTTTAACACCATTATCACGTTCCAGGTGATACCGTAAACTTTACCTTTTTTAGGGTTCCGTAGTCAACTAGGAACCCTTATAGTTTCGCCATGTCCGTCTGTCCGTCTGTCCGTCTGTCCGTCTGTCCGTCTGTCCGTCCGTCCGTCCGTCCACGGCTTAGCTCCGTGACCATTAGTACTAGAAAGCTGAAATTTGGTATGAGTATGTGTATTTATTTTTTATTTCGGGTACCTCTCGAACACCTAAAGTAGGGGTGAATTTTTTTTTCATTTCAACACAAGTGTGTGGGGTGTCGTTGAATAGGTCTTTTCAAAATAATAGGCGTCTTCTAACATAATTTTTTGATAAAGTCAGCAGTTTTGTAAATATTCGCACCGAAAATAAAAAAAATAGTGTCCCCCCCTCTAACTTTTAAACCACGGGTCAAAAAATTATGGAAAAATTCATGGAAATGAGGCCTTAAAAGTACTTTCAATGAAAACTATATTGAATAAAATCGGTCAAGCCGCTTTTGAGTTATTGCAAAATTTCATAATTTTCTTTAAAATGACGTAAGTGCCGCGCGGTGTCCTTATACTTCAAACTTTACACATATTAGTTAACTGCCATATTGCATTAAAAGATTCCGCTCAATCTGGCGCGCATAATCGATGACTTCCAGAAGGTAATAAGTAATTAGAGTTACTTTGGCGTTTACGACCTTTTTTATAGAGCTTGAAATCTTTCTCGTACCTAATTTAAGCCCATCTATTGTAAAGGATGGGCAACTACGGAACCCTACACTGAGCGTGGCCGACATGCTCTTGGCCGGTTTTTTTTTTAATTCATGTTGTAGCATTGGGCAGGTGGCAAACAAGCTGTACAAGAGCTTACGCAGCCATTATAACTCTATATAAGATTTGATCAATTTAATTTAGTTAAAACTAAATTAGTTTCAAACGAATTCACTTTTTCAACCGATTTCAAAAATAATAAGGTTCTCTATTCGGTTGTTTTTAGGGTTCCGTACCCAAAGGGTAAAAACGGGACCCTATTACTGAGACTTCGCCGTCCGTCCGTCCGTCCGTCCGTCCGTCCGTCCGTCCGTCCGTCTGTCACCAGGCTGTATCTCAACAACGGTGATAGCTAGACAGTTGAAATTTTCACAGATGATGTATTTCTATTGCCGCTATAACAACAAATACTAAAAATAAAATAATATAAATATTTAAGGGGGGCTCCCATACAACAAACTTGTTATAGATTATATATATGTATAGGTACGGAACCCTTCATGCGCGAGTCGGGCTCGCACTTGCCCAATTTTTTAAGTTTGTTAGTAACTGGTTCAGTTGTTTTCGGACATATTTTCTTATTTCTTAATGTTGGAGTCGGTCATTTCTTGTGAAAAAAAACGAGTAAGTACCTATGTGTACGGTTAGATCATAAGTCAAATTGCATACTAAAATTGACAGCTTCTTTTGATACCGACTATATTCTCAGAAAGACACTGAACACAGAGTTTTTTGTTAAGGCATGACTTGAACTGTATTATGGATGGGTAGCCCTCACTACCAGTAGTCGGACTCTGTGTGGGAGTATAACCCGCTAATGGGATTATCACCGCGCCACAGGAGTAATTTTATTGGGGGGCAATGGGCGCATGGACTGCGTCGTGAGACGACACAGAGTGTCTGTGACCGTTACTGTGGGACACGAAAACAATAGGCAGACACTAATGTCTGAAATTTGTGTTGAAATTTTTGATAGCTACTACCAGTACCCTGTAATCTTCCACTTACCTATTAGATTAGTAACAATACTGTACGTCGACCAAATACTGAACTGCATTTCATCCCAGTTGAACCTATACCTCGTGAAGAGATACATTATAGTATATTCACCTGAAAATAATTTTATCTATTGTTATTACAGCGTCAATATTTTCTAATTACTCATGAAAATTGATACGATTGGATTCGCTATGAATTACTCACACTGAGCAATAATATTGGTGATACCGTGGCTTTAATTGAAATTGAAAATATTGGAGATGAAGTTTCATTCGATTCAACATTATACAATGCAATACAATACTTTATTGCACACCAACAAGAAAAATATTACATGAGAAATCTTAAATTAAAGAATGCTAGACAATAGGCGGTCTTATCGCTAAAGAGCGGTCTCTTCCAGACTACCTTTGGGTAGCGGAGAAAACAAAATTAAGCAGAAAATAGTAGGTGGTGAGATAAGAACTTAAGTACTATGAGAAGTAATAAATAAATGACATACAAAATATTAAAGATACACGTGAGATTAAAGAATCATACACATACACATACATACACATACACAGATAAGTATCTATAATATATATAAATATATCGGCCAGCCTTATAGGCACCCTACCCCATGGTAGCGACATAGGGGATATTGTGTGATGCGTTATTGTGAACGGAATGTATAATTATATAAGTAATTCATGCCCAAACTTTATAATTTTTTACTTTGTTTAAGAGATTTTGTGTTAAAGAAGTTTTCTGTTCTTATTGTAATTATTATTGTTACTATTATATTGTCTGCGTTATGTAAGGTCTGTTACTGTTTTTGAACCATTATAAAGTGTAGTCTCAGGTCGATATTTTGTTAGTTAAGTTTAGAACTTAAGTTTGCCAGTGCCTTGGCGTATTTCTGTAATGCTGGTAAATTTATTAATGCAAAATAAATAAATAAAAAATAAAATAAATGGGACAATACAGGCTCTTAATAATAATTAATAATAATAATAGTTTAGGTCCCAATAGTTAAAGTTAGGTTTAATTAGATCATAATTTAAGTTTGTTAAGGTTTAGTTATATACTTTTAATTTTATGTTGTTTTTTCTCTAATAAACACACATATATATTATATATGTATAACATACATAAACGTTAATGTTGCATTATAGTATGTAAAAGTTAATGTAGCACTTGTAGCACTCAAAGCTTTTCGATTTTAGTTTTGGACTGTGTGGGTCACGCAAAAAAATGCTCCTGATAAAATTTACATTTTTGAATTTCATATATTGAAAACGAACATAAAAATGGAATATTTGTAAATCGATATGAACTATTTGCAAGACGAAATGATTGCAAAATGTCTCATCACATTATTGCATCTAAAGCAGCGGAGGATGGCTCATTTAAAGCTGCTGATTATACTGTTTAGTAACTGCTAATTTTATTAAACAATTCTAGAATAATATAAAATAAAGGTGTAAGAGGGAACTCACCGTGCATTGGTCCAAATATAACACAAACGACAATGAGCAAAAGGCAGACCCGTAGTCGCCGGTTGCCGGCTCCTTTCTTGAAGACCACTTTAAAGGTTTCAGTGACCAGTCTTATGTCGAAGAATTCAGTCAAATGATCCATGCAGCCTTTTGATTTCTATAAAATCAAAAGCGAACATTAGTTGAAAGGCCTGAAGGAGTCTAACATCAATTTAATAAACATGAAAAACATTTTATATGAAGTTGACTTTCTTTAAGAATATTTCTAAAAAGAAATGCAAAGCTTTTCCTGCAAAGAAAGTCTTCATTCAAACAACAATGGAGACCACATAGTAATAATTATATGTTTTAACACAAAATACCATGTAGAACAAATTTAAAATCACAATGTTCTAAAGGAAAATAATGTAATACATAAATATCTCAAAAATGAAAAGATTACCGTCTTCTCAATATCATCTCTTTTCTTGTCTTCTAAATAATAGTATCCATAAACAAGGCTAAACAAATAGAGTGAAGCAGATATCGAAAACACTCCATAGTAGCCCACCCAAGTTAATAAAACTCCACTTAGAGCGCTGGCAATGGGATAGCCGAGAGACATGCAAAGATTCACGATGCCCACTCTGTAAGTTCTGTTTTCCACCGAAGTTATATCACCAATGTAGCTAAAGACGCCGATGAAACTGGTGAACCATCCTCCAGTGATAGCGGGGAATATGGCTTCCGTCAAAGCTGCCACTTCTACAGGCAATTCGTAGAAGTAATAGGTGTTCACCATGAATCCGATACATGTTAAGAATTCGCCTACTATTGGTAACAGTATGCATGGTTTTCTTTTACCAGTCTTATCACTCCAAGCACCAACAAACAAAATTAATAGCACAGGTAAAGATGTCTGTATCACGTTCTTCCACGCTTGAACACTGGCTGTTAATTTCTGTACTTCTTCTTCATAGTAAGTATAGTTTTCAGTCTGCCGCAAATACAAGGCATCACAAATTTCATCAGAGTAGTTTAAGTTTACTCTACATGCTTTTTCTAAATTTAAATTTTGTGTTGCTAACGACGCTAATACACTGGGCATTACGTAGCATGCCATCACTGGTTCCACCGTTGTGTTATCTTTTATTAATTTAAATCTTTGCCTTAATGTTAATTTGACTTTTTCTTCGGGTACATCTGTAACTTTTTCTTCTGTAACATCTTTAAGGGGCGATGATTCGTCAGGATCATTTTTGCAACTTATTTCAATGTTGTGCTCTTCTGTTTCTCTTAATTTTGGATCCATTTTGATGAGGTCTTATCATTTATTATCTATAGGGGATGAATGTTCGATGACTTTGATTATATTTAAAAACTTTAGTGTTTATCGCTTGTGCGAAGAATCAAGACTAAATGAAGAGCATTTGTTTTACTCAATGCACGTAGTATTTGTATAAATATTAATCCATAATATATTATTGTCAGTCTAGCTCAATATTGACTTTATATTTACGTCGTATAAAGTTAGATAAGAGAGATTACTTAAGGCTTGAGCCCTCGCTATTCGTTATAAGTACCTCCTTATAGATATAAATACTATTTAATTGTCAAGTTCCCTTGTTTAAGGTGATAACCGACTCTTTGCTAAGTTGTGATGAAATTGTTTGTAAATAAATTTGAAGGTGAGCAAACGAATTACTAATACTATCTTGGGTTGTTATTTCTGTAGTGATAAAACTTACACTCATTACTACGTTTATTGATAATTTTGTGGCATTTGTTTTGTTTATTAATCAGGTTACATCTTTTATGTATATGTTAATGTTTTTTGACGATTGCTGCCGGTTTTCATGAAGTTTTGTGTTAACTATTGTTTCTTCTATGGAGTTCCAGAAAATTGTCTACAACATCGTACGATATGCATTTTCTTTTATCAGCGCTCATAGATCAAGTGTCTTCTAGATATATTGCAGTATTACATGAAATATGTATATTGTAGCTATACCTTTACATCTTTTCGATTTACTTGCTTCATAACAGGCTTCATCAGTAATTCACAATTCCCACAAAGCAATGTGGTAGTGATTTGTTAAGTATTCATAGTTCCGAAGTACCTTTGTGCACATTCGCCTGATGTCATCCAAAAGTCGTATTTAAAAATGAATAACACAGACTTACCCTAATAAATCTTCTCAAGTCCAAAGTTCCTGAGATAGCAACTTCGGAATTTTAGTGATGTTTGCAGCATAAAACTTGTAATACTCGCAATTACTTATTATCCTTTCTACATGCATGCCATTTTCAACTTTACCATCTCGTACAGAAAATTAGATTGCAATTTATTAGTATGTGAGTTATGACTTGTTAAAGGCTATCTTTAGATACGTTAGGGAACGTTCATTAAGTTGTGTAATTTTCACATCTATAGAGGAACTTGCAATTCTGTTAAGTGCGTCAAGTTTGTCGGCGACTATCGTTCGTTCGTTGTAAGTTTTTTGCATAAGCAGTGGCACAGATAATAAAGAGTTCTACAACACGAGTGACGTATAATTTAATTCCCTGAATTTCGCTGAGGGTTCTTAGAGAAATATTGTTAAGACGCTATAACGTCTAGATAAGCTTGTTTTATAAATATAAAAAAAATTGTGTAATTTAGCATCGATCAAAAAACATCAATTAGCAGTACTTTATACAATTACTATCAAAATTACTAGTTATAATTTGTTAGGAATTATTTTTATTCAGCGCGGGAATGCTGCCTGTGTGATGGGCACGCTGCCAAAAGGACCTTGTTTTTTATAATACATTATAATAGTTTTAGCCATCTTTTAGTATAAGTTTATTTGTTTTTTTAATGTTTTCTTGGAAATAAACAATCTTTAACCATTTTTACTCATTAACTTTATAAATTTAAATATCAATTGTAATCGTATGTATTTAAAAGGCTTATTATTTTCGCGGCGACAGAAAAATTAAAGAGCAGCAAACTATTTGCAACTAAAATAATAACTTGTCAGCGATTAAATATTTTGGCAATCATTTATATTAAATGAGCTTTAAACTAAGGATATTTTAAAATTCAAATAATGGCAACTACTTTAAGGTAGCAGAAATAATAAACAAGATTACTGAAATCATAGGTGAGGTACTATAAATAATGACTTGGCGACTAATATTAGCAGAAGGATAACAAACTTTATATTAGTGGCAACTACAGGTCTCCATCTAAAAAAGCATTTTGGGCTTTGATTTGCTGGCAGCTTAAATATTAAAATGGGTACTATATAAAAGTAATGGGGAGTTATTTTTTTAGTTTTCGAAACCATAATTTAATGAAAACGGCGATAAGCGTTTTTTAGGTAAAAATGTTTTGCCCATACAAAACACGCTTATTTTAGTCCGAATCTAGCTAAAACACGCTACGCTAAAATAAGCATTGCATTATCATAAGACTTGCCTCAGAACCGAAGCTGTCAACCCCGATTCCACGTGGTCTTGTCTGCCCTACCCCTAGAGTGTATATAAAAAGCCGGAGGCGCGGAGGGAGAGCAGCCCTCGCCCGCCGTGACAAAGCTCGGGAGCCGTGCGGAGCGGAGCGGCTGAGGCTGGTCGCCGAAGGCGACCAACAAGCCGAAGCTGCGGAACGGAGTACGGGCGACCGTGCTTTGCCACGCAAGGGCGGAAGGGCTGCACTTCCCGCAGTGCCGGAGCTAAGGCAGAGTCTGACACAATATCCAAAAAAATATTGTCGGTTTTAGGAGTCCATATCTCGGTAATTATTAAGTTTAGAAAAAAATTGTCCATACAAAACACGTTTATTTTAACGTATTCTATACGATAGAATCATAAAAAATAGGTGTCAATATGACATCACACCTGACGAAAAATTGACCAAAATCAGAGCCACTAAATAAAACTATAGACCAAAATTATTATTTATACATGCAATTTTCAACTTTGATTAAAGCTCTTAAATTGTCGCACAAAGTATTTTTTTTTGACCTTGATTTATTTTATATGTAATCTCCATTGAACAATTAGAGTAGGCCATTTTCAACTTTTTATCCGCTGTCATGTTTCCGCTTAATTAGTTAATTCAGTCGCCAAAACAATAACTCGATGCTAGTTTATATTGAAACAAAGCCGAAAATTGATTACTTAGCTGCTACTTTTTACTTTAATAGTCTCCGCAATTAGTCGCCAACTTATTATTTTTGCTATCCCCTTTAATTTTTTATAAATCCCTAAATCTGATTAATTTGTCGCCGCGTTAAATACATGCCTATTTAAAACAGCAGTTCAGTTACCTGGTTTAAAAACAAAATGTCATTAATCTCTATGTCCTGTTTTTCAATGTAAACCCTATTTCTTTCTACATAAAGATGCATTTGTTGCAACTGGTGTTTGAAATTATCATTCTTTAAAGTTGCAGTTCGTGGCCACTTTGCATAATCTGGGGGCACGGCAGTGCCCCCGCCAAGTCGAGCTAGATTATTCTATTATTAACAGGCTATTGATTAACAGGTAAAAAAAGTAAGTAGATGTGGACTCAAAAAAGACTTTGTACTATATTAATGTGTAACATTTTATCTATAAACGACGACGCAGTTGGCGCAGCCTACTGAGCCGGCGGTCCTGGGTTCTAATCACTGCCAGAGCACATTTATTTTTATTTGTGTGATGACTTCGAATAAAGGTGCAACTGGACATAACTATTAAATACTAGTTTATATAACTATAATTTTATTTATTTTTACAAAATTGTATCTATGTTACTTAAATTAAGTAGAAGTATAGTTTAATTTAAAGAAATCTCGACCGTCCCGTTTGCATCATTTAGCGGAGTTGTAACACCATTCGTTGCTTTCTCTTCTTTTTTTAACCTGCTGACTCCTTTTCTGTGCTCATATAACAGCCAGCTGAAAAAAATTAACATCGTCATTGTCCGCGTCATATATTTTAATAGGTACTTAGTTTACCATTTAATTTATTATGTTAATTTTCACTGTCGGAAAAACCTTTTATTGTACAAATATTATTTATTATCTTCACACATGCATGCGTAAGATTTGAATTTGTTTTTTTTATCGTGTACAATTATCGTGAAATCTGTGCGCTCAAACTGGGCCAGTTAAAATATAGGTGATTTTAACCGGGCTCTTTAGATACATAGAAAATAACAATATTATGTAGGTACTATGTACCATTATGTAAAGAGAGAGTAAGTATCTTGCACGATTGATTACTTTTAGCTAATCACTACAAAGTATAAAACAATGCTTCCTGCTGTCTGTCTGTCTGTCTGTCCCAATTGTATGCTTAGATCTTTAAAACTACGTAACGGATTTTGATGCGGTTTTTTTTTAGATACCTAGAGTGATTCAAGAGGAAAGTTAGTATGCATAATTTATGAGCATTGCACCCGTCGCTAGTGTTATTAACTAAATAATATTTATTGAATAAGAGCAGTTCACAGTTAACATGCATACCGAAAGAGAGGCAAACCAATATTAAACTACAACTTAATAGCTTCATTGTACAGTTTAGAATTGTACATCATTGGGAGCCGGGAATGTATAACAGGAGTACCTATGTGGCCCGGAGAAAAAGGTTGAGTATGGTCCACTACTTGTCCCTCTTCTTCTGCCATGGCCCAAGTCAGATTGACCTAGTTAAGCCTGTATCTTTATTCATTCCGTGCTCTCGCCCGGTCGCGTCGTCCTATCACTTACCACTGTAGCACGGGGACTCATTAGTAGGAAAGGACTTTGTCTATGCAAAAATCCGACTCCCTCGTAGAGAGCTCTCTCCATCTCTTGCGCAAGAAAATCAAAACAATACTTTTTTATGTCATAGGGGGCAGACGAGCAAACGGATTGCCTCATGGAAAGCGATTACCGTCGCCCATAGACACCTGCAACATCTTTTCTTGAAGGTTACAAAAATACTTACAAGAAGACAGCAACAGCTGGTATGGTCATGCTGGCGCCCATGAGGAACACGACACCGGGTAGCACTTCCATGGTGTTCGTGTACACGGTGGTGTACAGCGGCACGTAGATCAGAGGCATGAGGTTCTCAGTCAGCCCGAATATGGAGTTGACTTTGCCTGTAAAATTGCAATAGAATATTTGTATGCCATTTATTTCTGAGTGTTTTCATGTTATAGTTATAATTATGATGATAAATAAAATAGCAGAATCTCTAAGTCTTTTATAGATAATCAGCAACTCTCTTTTAGAAACGTTTTTATGAAAACACTACGCAACTACCTCCGCGTATTTTTTTCTTTGCCGTAAACGGTTCAAAAGTAATCTATAACCATCTTGGGATGTCCAGCTATCGCTGTACTGAAATTGGTTAAAATTTGTCCAGCCGTTTCGGCGTGATGAGAGGACAAAGGAAGTTATGAAAACAGATGGCGCCAGATTGCCATGGCGCCGCGCGCCCATACAAAACAAATGACGATCCTGCATCACGATATTAAGATTTTTCCTGAAATCATGACCCTCTCCATAGAAAACTGAGTTTCAATACAAATCTAGAATATTATAATAGTATAGAAAATAAATTCATATTCGAATAACAAAAGCCTGTGGTCTACATTTAACACCTTGTATGCAAGAAGGTATTATAGTTTGTTAGATAGGATTACAGAAGAATGGGACTGTTTAAGCAGACACGAGTCCAATCAGAAATTCAGGCCATGGAATTAACCTTGGCACATATTTACAGCAACAACTCGAACCTAAATCTGGGAATAGGAATTGTCATCCAGTCCAGTGGATTCGGTATTCCGGATCCGTCGTCATTACGAGTATAGAAGCATTTTTTTTAAATAACGGCACAACATAGTGGCTCCACTTCGCCTGATCCCAAGTCGCAAATGGCAACTGACAAGAAACCAACGGTGCCATGTCAGTTGAAACTGCCATGCCTTCACGCTTCGTTTGAAGGGTCCCGTGTTATAAGAAGGAGAAAACACATGCGCCGCCGGCAAAGAGTTCCATGTTTTAATAGTTTGGCAGGTGAAGGAATTAACAAACTTCTTGGTACGGGTGGGAATATTCTCCACGGTGAAGCGATGACATCACAAACCGGCACATGTGGTTCTATAGCATCACGAAAAAGTGAGGGCTTCTTTTAATTGCTACATTACGAGTGAAGTGGAGTGCTGTTGACGGGTATAGACGATCCCTAGGCCATAGTTCATCCATAAGTCCATAGATAGATCCATAGGTCATCGCGGGCTGACTTTCCGCAACTCGACGTCTTACAATGCACGTATTTTGCGTTAGCCCCTGCCCTAGCCGATAAAATTACCTATACCAGATCCGGTGCAACGAATTGCAACCTCTATCTGTGAATGAGCCGTATTAATGAGAATTTACATAGGTCAAATTCTTTATAGACTTTTTAACTCCTAATTGTTATTAATATAGACACACACAATTTCAGAGACATGATTTTAATGAAGAGGTTAGGATAAAAGGTATACAGTGTGTTTTAGTGACCGGTTCGTTATTGTTATTGTTGAGAGGGTTGAAGTTACTTAACTTGTTACTTAACTTGTTGTGTTAATATTTTGTTTTTAAATTGTTTAGTGTTAATTCGTGATTTTTTTTGGGGTTATCATTCAGGTAACATTGACCTTACCTAATTATATACCATCTACAGCAAATAATTATGTTCGTTTGGCGTGATAGCGCTTTCGGTATTATGTATCATCTGAGTTATTCCACGTTATTCCAAGGTGTAGACATTTGGATACTTTAAGACTTTGATCACACACTACGTCATATCTTTGTTTCGCATGTTAGAACTTGTTTTGCGAGTGTCTGGAATAATTTTCTAATAATAAGATAACATTTCGAATTAAGCCTATTTGTTGTTAGTTTAAGATAAACCAGTAAGTAATACCGGGGATTGCTATTGTGAAGCTATTTTTAAACTATATCGCATATGAATTTATAGTGTTTACTTGAAGTTTAGATGTACATAGATATTATAGTTGAGTGTAATAAGTAAGACGTGAAGGATGTACTATGGGCTGCATAAATGCTATTTATGTATGAATTCATTTTGGGGACTAATATTATCAGTTTTGTCGATACTCGTATTTAAGCCCGGATTCGCTATGGATGTGAATTATTGACGGCTGATAAAATTAACTGGCCGTTAGTAATTGCCAGAGCACGTTGAAATTGAGCTTTAAATAACTATTTATATATTTGTAATATATTATATTATTATCTCAATAATTAGTGTTAGTAGTTTTTGAAAAAAGTATACCAAATAAAAAAAAAATAAGCAAAGTTAAAGAAAGTCCACAAAACAAAAAAAGGCTGCAATCTAATAATAATTTGTCATTGCAAACAAAAAAAGTAGAATATACCGTATTTTAATGCATGTAATTATAGAATATTTGTTTTCATTCTTGACTACCCTGTAGAGTAAATCAAAGTACCAGCGAATAGAAACTGAAAACTCGGTTATTTTACTATAAAAATTACTGGTTCCTTATAACCGGTTTTACTATGACGAAATAACCGGGTCCAGCAAAGTACCAGCGATAATAAATTATTGTATTAAATAAAATACACTCAGTAACTCAGAAAAACGCTATTAAAAACGTGACTACGTTCACTTACCTAGTTCATCGGGGGCAACTAGTTTTGATATGATGGATCTCATCGCCAATAAGGATGTGCCGTTCAATATTTCCACCAATGGACCTACAGAAATAATACATTGGTCAGTAAATGCATTTTTTTTATTACTACAGAGGTAGAGGTAGGGATAGTAGGGAGCGTTCAAGTGTTACGTAACGCATTTTTGAAGATTTTTAACCCTCCCTCCCCCCCTTTTGTAATGCGCCGTAACGTTTTTCTGTACCCCCCTCCCGCTCTCAAAGCGTTACGTAACACCATAATAAGTGACACAAAAAGTGACCATTTTTACCCAAAAGTCACAAAAGATATGTTAAAATGATTATAATGACGACCAGACCGTAAATTAAACGACAAGGGTTGCCAACTTGGGCGTTTTAAATCCCAATTTTTTTATAAAAAAGAGAAGCAATGTTACGTAACGTGTTGTAAGAAAGACCCCCTCCCGCCCCTGTAACGCATCGTAACGTTTTACGAGACCCCCCCTCCCCCCTAAATTGCGTTACGTAATACTTGAACGCCCCCGTAGGAGGAGGAGAGGAGTTTAATTTAACAATGGGCTACTAAATGTAATTTTCTGCTCACTTTTCTTTGTCTATTAGTGTTCCGCGAAATGTGTTCCACGGCATACTGTTCTACCGTGGCCAGTAGGTGTGCCGCGGAAAAATAAGGTTGTCTCTTAAAGTAAAAAAAAGGCGGAAGAAAAATGCCTACACAGCTGCAAATCACATTTATCTTTTACGGCGTACCTCCAAAATTTTCTGATCTTCTATATGTAGTTACCTTGAACGCAAATAGTTTGCGGAACACTAGTCTAACACGGTGCGAAGACTGTAAGAAAGCTAATAGCAAGAGATTACAGTAAGTGAGGTGTTGTTGTTTAATAAGACGCGTGATTGCGGGAAGCTGCATTAGTAGATAACGTTATTATCATCAATGCATGACTTCTTAATTTTAACGTTGTACGACGTTTATTTCCATGTCTGGAACATAATACGTCTACGCAACGTTCCATGTGATGATGATTCAGGGTGGAATCGTGACGGTGTAGTTTCCATTTGAACATGGAACCCCAAACGGTTCTTTGAGAGCTTCACTTTTGTCGGTGGAGTAACCGCCACTTTGCCCTATTCCTTGCTAATTACTTGGTATACTGATACGATACCCACGTTCCCTTTGCCTTGACTAAAACTAGTTAATCTTGGTCTTGCTCTACCTCTTCTTCCGTTATTTTACCCTCCAGGATGTTTACAAAGAAAGGCATGTCGCATCAGGTAATCATATTACATACCTATATAGAATACCGTTGGTGTGGTTGCAAAGCAATAAATGAAGGATCCGGCGATCTTGCTTAGCGTCGAAATGATGCCCAAGACCGAGTCATGCCATTTCAGCAGTTTGCTGAACACGACCAGCGAAAAGACCGTACCTGTAAGAGAATTAACATCATCATCATAGTCAAAAGATCAACATCTCTCTGACTATTTCCATTCTTAAAAGTGGCTTTAGACTCTCATGAGCCCGAAGATGACTTATGTAGCCGATTTTTGCGGTGAATTTACAAGCACATTGTCGGTATGTAAGTCCACCGCCTACATAGTGATATATGATGACAGAAGATGGACGGGAATTTAAATCGTCGCCTTTAGGGTCAACAACAGCCTTGCGGTGATTCACCAACTCGCTTACTCGGCTCTTAACAATTCTACGCCATGTCTGGCCGTTGTGTTGCCAAAATATAATCGGGGAGTATTATGTCATCACCCCTGGCAACACAGAAACGGATTGACAGAACCAACCAACTAATCATAGCGTGATGACGTTGAAAGTCCTGTCATTCCGGCGTGTCATACTTTGTTTTCCTATATCATGGGTTTGGGCAGTGATAGTGCACCCCACAGAGTCGGCGGTTCGAATCCCGGGCACTAAGATAACATTTAAGGAAGCAAATTATCTGTAAATATTGAGGATTAATAAGGCGCCTTTTTACAGATAATGTCATGTTATGGGGCAAATATTTGTGCAAATATTTGTTCTTGGGTCATGGATGTTATCTATGTATGTATTTTATATATTATGTATATCGTCGTCTAGTACCCATAGTACAAGCTTTGCTTAGTTTGGGACTAGGTCGAGAGTCCGCAGCAAGCTCGATTCTTCATACAAACGTAGTTACGTCCTTATTTTAATATAACATGTCACATTATCATGAAATTCTCTAAATATAATGAGATAAGATATATCTAGGGCTAAAACTAGTTTATGACTCTTGAAATGTTAATAGAAAGAAAATAGAGCGAGTACAAGTTTTGCATTTTTAGACCCCAGAAAGTTGTTCAGTTTGGCGGCATACTACGACCAAAATATAGTTTAGATTGAAGTCAAAACCTATTTCCGGTGTCGATTAAACTATGCAGTTTGATAAGAAAAAAGATTTATCAAAATTGATCTCGTAGTTTTAAAATGAGAGCGTAACTACGAAAACCTTAAAATAAATTACAAAAAATTGTTGCGAAACTGCAGCGAATTACTCTAGCGCGGGGAACGGTCCGGGGGGGCGGCGGTAAGCACCGCCCCCCGCTAGCGCGCTCTCGCTTTACTGCTAGCGCCCTGTCTTCCTCTAGGTGAAACAACAACATTTTAAAGCGTAAGCGCGCGATCTCAACGCGGAGTTGAGCGGACCTTGCTGCGGACTCTTAATATTTATTTATTTAAAAATACAATTGGTTTGGACATGCATGATAATAGTAATAAAATTGCCATTGATTGTTGTTTTACAACGTGGGATGACTAAGTGAAAAATCGGATTAATTTTATCTTTATCACAGACTCTTAGCCTTCATATTGTTTTTAATATTACGTTTCCTATACATACTTACGGTTTGGAATGTAACCTTTATAATATACTAGCAGATGCGTGTGACCTCGTTCACGTCAAACTTATTTTTACAGTAGTCGGGTAAAAAGTATCCTATAACCATCTTTGTCTGTCTGTCTGTCTATGTGATCTAGATATCCTCGTACCAAAATTGGTTCAAATCCGTTCCACCGTTTTGGCGTAGTGAGAGGACAAAAAAAACTGTCGAACAGATGGCGCCAGACTGGCATATGTTACCAAATTGTACCAGTATATCTATGATGATGGGTTAATGCGTTGCCGATACCACCCGATACTGGCGATTTTATAATATTTTTGCAAACCTAACAACAGAAGCATTTTCATGACTATTGAGCCTAACTATTTGACGACAAGTTTGGCTCGGTTTGTAGACACCTGCCTACTGAGCCGGCGGTCCCGGGTTCGAATCCCGGCCAGGGCAAATATTTGTCTGATGAACTCGAATATTTGTGCTTGGGTCATGGTTGTTCTATGTATTTAAGTATATATTTATCTATATAAGTATGTATATCGTCGTCTAGTGCCCATAACACAAGTCTTCTTGAGCTTAATTTGGGACTAGATCGATTTGTGTGAGGTTGTCTGATATTATTTATTATTATTATTTTTTTCACTATAGTTTTGATCACCTCAGATTATTTTAGGGTTCAACGTTTACTCATTGGTTCATTCATCACTTCTTGTTTGGGGAAGTTTTTTTTTTGGAGAATGATTGTGCCGAGTCTTTCGACTGTACGTGGCTGTCTTGATTGTGCGGGTGGGGTCACCAGAGGGGGACCTCCAGACCCGCAGTTTGTGGAAGAGCGGTGTTTCCTGACACAAGAAAAACTACTTGCTTAATAGGAGGCTCCAGACTTTGCTTTTGTTAAATTTTCTATAACCGAATAAAAAAAAATCCGTTTCATTTTTTTTTTTTCATTTTACTCACCGACAGTATGTGTGATAAAGTTGTAAGTCTGGTAAATGCTGAACTGTAGCTCGTCCCAACCGAACCGGTACCTCGTTGACATGTACAGAACCGCCAGCTCACCTGAAAAAGTACATTATCATTGTCACACATTATGTTATTATGTTATGCTAACATAATTATAGAATGGCAACCAAGAGAAGGACACAGGAAAAGAGGTAGACCGAAACGAGGGGACGATGTATTTGAGGAAAGATGTGGATGTGTGCTAAAGACAGAGATACCTGGAGGAAGCTGGGAGAGGCCTACGCCAAAGAGGTGACTTCCACAAGTTAGAATAAGAATACACTTTTAACTTTTAATAATGTAAAGTATGAATGAATTTTATACATATACGTATTATGATGAAATCAATAAATGTTTAAAATTAAATTATTACACTTAATTAAATGCATTGTATTGTATTATGGTAATATAGGGAAAATGGAATAAAAGCTATTTTAATTTTTTATTTTATGTATTTATCACACATTAGAAGAAGATGCAACTGCAGAAGATTCCACGACTTTGCGCGACAGCGGCAGCGATGCGCGGTACCTGTGTCTCGCAGTCCTAAAATGCAAGGCATTCGTCTACACTTTAGAAGATACCTTCATTAATGGCCTGAAGTGTGATAGCACTTGCGATTTGCGAGTGAATTTCGTATGAACGCGATCACGCAGCGAGTTCGCCGCGACGCTTTTGTATAGAAAACTCGCTCGCGAATCGAAAGTGTGGTAAAGGCCCTAAGGCATAACTGCAACTGGTTGAAAAATTCAATGTCTCTTGCATAGGACTCAGTAGCTTAGACGACTGGACGTGTTGGCCCGGAAAGCAATTGAGGCGCAGGTTCGAATCCCGTTAGAGTCATTGAAGTTTCCAATGTCAAACCTGCAGTAGAAGACTTAAAAGGTGCAGATGCAGTGATGGACGATGCAACGTCTGCAGTTGAAATAGCAAAGACAGAAACTCAAGAAAATATGCTCAAGTTTCCGACATCGTTTGTTATTAACAGTGTTTAGAAAATACCTCGATAATCAGTTATCTTTCTTACACTCACATTTTTACATTTAATGGACACGATTTAGATAAAGCTAAATATAATCGTTAAATCCGATAAAATGGCGGAAGGAGGATGACATCAGGTGTTGAAATAATATTTGTTACGATCAAAACATAAAAAAATAAAAAGATTAGGCGGGACAAGTTCGCCTACGGGACAAGTCCGACTACGGTACGGTAAAAATAAACTTGCTATACATATACTACCAACACAAACTTACCACCACTTAATTGTTGTATAAAGAATGTATTGTAACCAAAACAATAATTATATGCCAGGAAAATAAATCTTAAAGTAAAAAATTGAGTCAAAAATTATAAATTTGACTTAAGAGGCCTTATTCCTTTTTTTTCATACTATGACAAATATATTGATAATTTCAACCAACTTTTTAAAGCGAATAATACTTTTCCCTGACTTCTAGAAAGTAATTCAGCTATATCATGCTTTCATTGCGTGCAGCATAAGTCAAAAAACTAGTTTTATGCGTGAATTTTGTAAATTTCGAGTAGTTTAAGACTAAATAGTTTTAAAATAAATTAAAAAAATTTAAACGAAAAATTCAAATTGTTGGTTTCAAATGTAAACCAAAAAATCACAAGTGATCTAAGTAGTAACATTGATAATATGTTTAAGACACATGTTTGATCATAGAGAAAAATGTCTAAAACAATTAGATAAGGAGCCTAAAAAATAAACCATAGAAAATTGGGCCCAAATCGCCGTTTTTTGGCAAACTATAGTTATTTGACAACAGTATGATGGCGTTAGTAGTATAGCATATTTCGAAAAGGTAAGTGCGCTAGCTTGACTTTATTATCTCAGCACTAACAGATATTTTAGTGAGTCATCGAGGTCTTCGGATATATATTTCCGCTGTTCGTTCTATTATCCAATCGACTTCAAAAAACGGTATAACAATATTTACTTCTTAATATATTTATAATAGTATAAGAAATAAAAATCTTTAATACGCATTAAGTCTCCCCAAAATATAGGCTAATAAAATATTATCGCTTACACAAACCTTTATCGGATTACATAAAACCGATAAACACGCGTGAACAAAGAAACACGTGTCGTGCATGTGTTTATACTATGTACACTGGGGCAAATTCGTTCACCAAGGAGAAACATATTATACAGAATTCTCCGATTTACGAAATAGCTATCTCGGGCCTAATTCGATATCTCGGAGAAATATCCGAAGTGGCAATATAGCTAATACAACGCCAATTCGTCAACCCGTTCGCGTTAAGTTTGCGCCGCCCTATCAGGCGCAAACTTGACAGCGTAGTAACGTGAAATGTCACTTTATGCAGCTCGAACCGCGACCATCGCATTTTCATAACAGTTAAAGGCAATATGCCCGAGACTTCGTTTGTTTAGTGATATCTCAAAGTCCAGTCGAATAATTGCACTGAGATCTGTTTTTATTGGTTGTTTGTATACAATACAACACGATCGATCATCGGCATGGCCAACTGACGTGAGCGCACGCTACTTGTGACGCCTTGGCGCTTCGCGACTCTTGCACAGAATACTCTTGTCGCGCGACTTAGCATGTCACTCTCTCACAGTACAGTTAAGAAAGAGATAGGTAATATTTCTTGCGCGAGAAAGTATTACGTGTGCTAGAGGTGTTAGTTGTGGACGCGCCTTTCAACCATTTGACTTTGGTCGGTAAGAGTGAAGATCTTATTTTTTTCATAACTTGTGAAGCCGGAAGCCTAATATGGCTGCATCCGTAAGTCAGTATACAGCAGGGGTCGGGCTAAAGAGTGAAGATCCTTGGAGTAAACTTATGTATAGCAAGCTTCTTTCAACTGATTAATGGCGGGTCATGATGACATTGAATATCAGCAGCTCGTGATATTATTTAATGCGTGCGTGCGTGAATAATAATTATGACTTTTGCGGGCCTATGATGATATCATACGATAAACTATCGATGAAGCATCAGTCATCCTCTCGGTTGGCGCAGTTGGTACTGCACCTGCCTACTGAGCCGACGGAGCGGGTTCGAATCCCGGTGAGGGTGACAACCCATCCGTTTTGGTCCCTGGCCCTTTTATTGTATTTTGAAAGGTATTAACCTTAGCGACATCTATGAGAACATTCCTTAGATGATGAATGTTTTGTAAAACTATTATAGATTAAAATACGAAGTTTGTCGATTGATTAAATCCGAAATAATGAGATAGGTACACAAGAGAACCAAGGTTGTAGATATAGCTCAAGGCACATAGCTCTAGATCCAATGCCCGTTGGGGCAGAAAGGTTCTTGAGTGCCGACCGCGGACCGAAAGACGCGACGTGGAAATACCCCTAATAAGGTGGACCGAAGACCTGGTTAGGATCGCGGGTAGAAATTGGATGAGGGTGGCGCAAGACCGATCGTTGTGGAGAACTTTAGGGTAGGCCGTCCAGCAGTGGACGTCTATCGGCTGATATGATGATAATGAAGTAGGTACTTACCATACATGGGTCCGAAGAGAATGCTCACGACCGACAGCAGGACGCATATTCTCATGCGTCTTTTGTTGGGCCCCTTCTTGAACACCACGCGGATGGTCTCCCTGATGTTGGTGAAGTCGAAGAACAGCCGCAAAAAGTGGAGGAACCCTTTGCCGTCGTGCTGAAAGATAATGATCAAAATGTTGTTGAGGTCTGTCTGTCAGGCCTAACCTTAAAACAGTTTTTTTGGAGGAAAAACGACTTTTGCTTTAATTTTGCTGTCTTTTGTTTTTTCATATTGCTACTGAAATATAACAAAATATTTCTAAATTCGTAAATATAACCGAAAGAAATATTCGTGCTATATGCCATTATTAGTAATAGATTAAGTTGGTTACGATAAAATTAACGACAAGGTCAACTTCATATTTTATTCTTACGGCTACTATTCGATATTTTCACCTCTGTAAGTTATACGTAAAATCATATTCACACGTACGTTAAATAAAATAAAGAAAATGTATTTATTAATTAACATTAATTCAGTGTACCTACTAACAGTGTTTTGGTATTTGATATTTGTGCGAAGCGTTTCATATTGCTACTGAAATATACTAAAATAGGTACTTTTACCCCGACTACGGTAAAAAAAATGTTTTACGCAGACGAAGTGGCAGCATTAAATATATTTTTTTCTAGTATCACGCGTATAAACGAATACACACAGTTCTTTGAATTAGATTAGGACACCTGTATATAATGAAAAATAATAATAATAACTATGGTTCAGGCCATATTACTCAATTAAAAAAAGGCTTGGTCAAAATTAAAAGTAAAACCGCACATGGTTAGATACAACAAACAAACTCAGTAATGGAAACATAAGCTTTTGGAACTTATTGGGTTACCAAATTTATTCCTTAGGTATATCCTACTATTTATAGGTTGGCAGGACGTTGTGAAGGCCGATATGCGGGAAAATTTCTCACAAAAGAGGATGCCCAGGATCGTTCAAAGTAGAGTAAAGCTAGTATGAAAGCAGACTCTGGCAAGAGTCAGGATAACGCTAGGTAGAAGAAGAGAAGATGCCACTATTTATCGAACTTATTGCATAATTAGGACGCCGGGCGTAACTTCAAGTTACGATTAATACGCTAAACTTTCATACCAATTAAAAAAAGCATTTGAAAATAACACGGGGTTGATCATTTTACTACTAAAATATCTCTCAAAAATTACCAATTTTTGCTCAGTGTTCCTCTTTGCTTCTTTGATCCAGAGCAGATTGTACATGAAATTAACAAGATTCAAGAATCCGGACAAACTATAGCACCAGTAATATCCATAATGCTTGAGCAGCGGACCAACAATTGCTAATCCAATCGGAATAGCGACCGAATGCGAGAAGTATAGCAGACCAATACGAAACGTCCTCTCTTCTACGCTCGTCTCCTTGGCCATGTAAGAAAACGCTGTCATAAAAACACAAGCGTATCCCCCTCCAAAGCCTTCCAACAACGCTTCAGCAGTAACGAAGAAATACAGCCCAGTTGCTTTCATAAAATACACCTGCACCAAATTGTTCACGCATACCAACATCTGTGCTGTTATTTGGACCATGGGCACAATTTTCCTGTGGCCAGTATTATCAGAAAAGAAGCCGATTAAAAGCAGCAAGATGCATGGGATACCAAGTATCAAGAATGTTCTTAGCGAGACGCTGGGAGCGACGTATTTCTGTAGCATTTCTTCGTAATGTTTGAGGTTTTCAGTTTGGTTTTGTAGTCTCAATGACTGGCAGATTTCGTCACCAAGGCTTAAGTCGACTCTGCATGCCTTTTCTAACATCACGTTTTGAGAGGTGGCTATTGTTATCATGTAGCATACTTGATACAGAAGAAACACTGGTTCATATGTCACAGTTTTTAAATTAATACGAGTTGTTTCGAATCCAAGAAATGTCTGATTTTGGGGATTTTCACTAAGGGGATTGGTTTCATATGGAAAATATTTTGTTTCACTTTGATGTGATTTTAACGTGTTTTCCTCCATGTTCTGGTGTTCACTTTACCCTTGCATAAACAGTACTGCGTCAATTTTTTTTCCATGTTGATTTATTGCCTTTTGTCATGTTTTCGTAATAAAATAAAGAAATTAAATTGATTAATTACTCAGGTAAACTATGGATAATTATACATGTGCTTATTCAGATAAGCGCAGGTATTTATTAAGTTGCCATTAAGTAGGCAAATGCTTCATAAAATACTCATCATCATCAATATCATCATATATTCAAGAGCTAAGTTCTTGTCGGTGGGTGATTTCCAGCTCATACACTCCACTTTCTTTTACTTCTTTATATGATCAAGCATTTTTTTATATGCTCCGTATATATGTCTTCCTATTTTCCTTTTCCCTTCTATCAACACCTTGATCTAGTTATCGTAATGTATGATCTTTCCTCTCCTATTTTCAATAATGTTAAACAAAGTTCTGTTTTCGTTTACTTTATTTGAGACTTCCTTGTTACTTTTATTTTTCTTAAATACTTTCTTTCCATAAAATACTTGGTAGTATTAATAAAAAGCAAAGACGAAGAAAAGTAATTGTTTTCGTCCAAAAATGAGTTACATAACTTAAACACTTCAGAATCTTCAGATAATTTCCACAGAGTACCTGTAGAGACAAGCAAAAGCAAAGTTTATGCAAACCGGCCAAGTCCCAGGAATATCATTTCGCTTCATTTTATTGAGCAATGCTTTATACTGAATCTTTAAGTTTTAGTATTAATGTATTAAGTACTATTTAATTTTATGAAATGTTAATCGCGATCAGTATTAGGTCACTGCACATTTTGTTTTTAATACGTCCTGATTTAACGAGGTATCGTATGAGATAAATTCTTATGGTGATTATTTGCTATTTTTACCTCTGAAAGTTCCACGTAAATTCATTTCTACTCTTACGTATCATTCTTATTTTAACAGCTCAAACTGCACATTTCGTCCATAATATTAAAGAAATTGTAGGCACACATAAAAAGCAGCAGTTTCAATAAAATAACAGATATGCCGAATTTCATGTTTTCATTAAAGCGAGAACTGATAACATTTATGTATACCGGTTTTCTCATTTGCCTTTAAATGTAACAGTAGATGTTGCATTACTAATCATGAACTATTTTTGATGCTTTCAGGGTCATACGGTTGATACATTAAATTAGGTAGTGAAGTTAACTACAGATTTTTATATTAAAAAAAAACCTTTTGAAAATAACTCGTGGTTGATTATTTTATGAATAAAATATCTCTCAAAAAATTACCAGTTTTTGATCAGTGTTCCTGTTCGCTTCTTTGATCCAAAGCAGATTTTATATGAAATTAACAAGATTTAAGATTCCGGACAAGCTATAGCACCAGTAATATCCATAATGCTTGAGCAGTGGACCGCTGATAGCTCCTCGTCTCCACAGTTGACTAGTGGTTTTGTTTTTAGTGCGAGAAGCAGAGCCCCTATACCCCTTCGCCGTCTCTTGTACACTTCGTCTACTCATTTGACTTTACAGAATCAAAATACAAGCTACTTGTTTCCGTTATAAGTAGGTAGTTGTTGTGTTCTCAAATTGGAGGCTCTGCCCCCACGGCGCCCCATTTCATAATGTTTCTCATGGCTTCAAATTTATCTACTTTTCGTTTTAGAAGATGCATTTTGCGTGCAATTTGGATTGTAATTTGTGTTTATTTTTTTAATTCTCCGCCCTCGGAACCCACCCTCTCCAACCTTTATCATCTCCTCAGTTGACTTTACATTATTTTTTATATTATTGCGATAGTACCTACAACAAACAGTATTTGCACCAGCGGGCTTATGATACCATCATACAATGAACCATCATAGGCCCGCAGGACAAGGAAAAACAAGAACGATGTCAATTGCAATCGCAATATGACATCAGCCATTGTATTGTTCAATTTAATCTTAGTACAATAATACGACATTGATAATTGTATCCAACTATCTTCACGCCCTACATATTTACTATAACGTGTGTTTCATGTATAATGAAGATTATCAAACTATGTACTTTATCTACACGCTTAGGATATAAATTACGATGATATTGTGTGTGTGACATTTATTTGATAAACTTCTCGATTACGTTGAGCTAGAGCTACCTACCGGTGGCATCAATCTTGGGCATTTGGGTAAGTTTGACGCGCATGCAATCCACGAAGATGCACTTTTTGAGCGATGCTCACTAAACAAGTAACCGCGCTGGAAAGGTTCGATAATGAATGTAAATAAATAATATTACCATAGGCAATTGTTTGCTTACATGGCGGCTCCATCTCTAAGATCATATAATACGTGTTTTGTACGCAATAAAGAACTGTAAAAAAGAAGAATTTTGAAGAGACTCGTCTTATCTATTTTTAATAATCTACGGGTAGAACTCAAATCGTAATCTTTATAAGCAGTCGTATGGCTATCTAGGCATGGCAACAACAAAAAAATACTAATCTTAATTTCGATAGCCATTGATTGAAATAAAATTATTTATCGATCTCTGGTTAGCATTTTAAAGATAAAGTCCATGTTTTATTTACTTCAGGAAAAATCCAACACTCACCAATCGTTTCTTTTCTCTTATTTCAATTTATTTCGTTATAGCCATAATAAGAAGTTACGAATTAGAATTGATATCTTACCTGCTTTTGTTCCTCGGTTCGTTTTGGATCCCGAATTCGACATGTAACATATATCATGTTTATGATATGCATACTCAAAGAAATGCAATATATACTGTAGTAGCCAAATTTCTTTAGAACCACTCCAGATAGACTGAGCCCAATGGGCAATCCAATAAATGTGAAAAACTGCACAAAGCCCAAACGATGAGTCCTGTTCTCCTCTGTCGTGATGTCTCCTATAAAACTAAACAAGCCAAGGAACAAAGTGGGCCAGCCACCAAACATGCCAACTAAGGTGACGTCGAGAAAAATAAGGACTTCAACCGGCAGTTCGTAGAAGAAGAAGACGTTAATGATGTTGCTGATGCATTGTAACATCTCTCCAATCATGGGCACTGCTATCACTGCTACTCTTCTCCCAGTTTTATCACTCCAGGCTCCAACAAACGTAAGGATGATACACGGCAAGACTGACTGGAGAATACTTCTCAACGCCAATCTCTTTGCCACATACTGTTGCACCTGTTTTTCATACATGCTGTTGTTCGTCGAATCTTGCATTCTGAGTGAAGTGCAGATTTCATCATCTAAATTCAAATTTACTCGACATGTCTTTTCTAATTGAAGCGTTTGGGTGCAAACCATCGAGAAAATACTAGCTGTAATATAAATTGCCCCAGCTGGTTCTACAGTGATGTATTTCAACCCATCAAAACAACTTTTCAGACTTCTATTGGGTTTCTTTTCTCGAACTTTCAATGGTTCACTTTCCTCGACACTTTTATCTTCCATTATGTCGTTTTGTTTCACTTTCAATTAACAATTTTTACAATCTTACGTTGATAATTCGATTATAGTACCAGTGTTACCGTCTACACGGTCCACATATTACTGGGTCGTATTTTATTTAATGCATTAATTATCTATACAGAGTGTTTTATCATTATCGAAGGATTAATCTTGCCTAATCGTTTTGCCCTCATTGAACAAGATGAGTGTACTTTGAATGGTGCTTGGTTTTAGACTACGAATTTTCATGTATTAGTTATAGGGACTAGACAAAGATGATGATTATCGACCGCATGAATAACAATTCACCAGAAATTACACAAATTGCGAAATGTGATGTGGTCCAATCGTGCATTTATCTGGGAGGCTTAATTGCGAATAACGGCGGATATGTCGAAAAGTGAAGAGGTGTATGGCAATTTCTAGGTCTGCAATGGACAGGTTGAGAAAAATATGGAGGAATCGCAACATAGGTATACAAAGTCACAAAACTCCGGCTCGTTCGGGCACTTGTATTCCCCATATTCCTGTACGCTGTAGAAACATGGACCCTGCAAAAAGTCGAGAAGAAAAAGATACACGCCCTAGAGATGTGGTGCTGGAGGAGAATGCTCGGAGTATCATAGACTGAATTCCGTACCAACGAGTCTATACTTCGAGTTTATCGTCTTTAGTACAGTCCCGTATTTAGTACAGACCTTCTTTGGTCATTTATGCCGCCGAGAGGAGGTGGCTATTGAGCTTCTTGTGGTCCAGGGAAAGGTTGAGGGTACCAGGCCACGAGGAAGATGCACGCCTATGAGACGGACAGATCAAATAAAAGCTGCAACAAATGGCTCATCGTCACTACACGAAAGCGCGAGGAAGGCGGCTATCATAGTCATAGTATTTATTCATTAACAATACATGATTGTGATTGAAATACATTTGTTTTGGATATGATAATAATGTTAACAATTAATATTTTGTTGATGTCAACGAATTACATTACAATATTTTTCATTGATGACAATATATAGCAGATAAATTATAAGTATAATAAAATTTACAAAGACTTAAACAATCGCAAATTCAATAATATAAATACTCAATAAAATTAAAATTGACAAATAAAATACAACGTCAAGAATACAAATCAGATTTTTCATCAAATATTTCTTCCACACTGTACGAACACCTTCTCAATAAAAAACACTTTAAACGTCTTTTAAAAATTGCGTAATTAGAAATACATTTCAAACTGGTAGGTAGTTTATTAAACAGCCTGATGCCTTGAACAGTGATCCTCAATTTTAGATTTTGGGCAAAAAGTGTGGCTTATATTTTTTGTCCGCGTGAGGAGACGTAGCTCTTGATCTTCATAAGTCTCAAACCTAGATTTATGTTTTATCAGCTCTGTAAGAAGAACGAGAAAATACAAACTAGGCACTGTAAGTATACCCAAATTGAGAAAATGGTCCCTACAGGAAACCCATTAAGGGATACGCAACATAATCCTAATGGCTCTCTTTTGCGCAACTAGAGCTCTATTGACATTATATTTATAGCTATTCCCCCAAAACATGATGCTTTAACGTAGTTTTGATTCAATCAATGCATAGTACACTATTTTTAGTTCCTCTATGCCTACCTCATCTCAAAGCATAACACGCTGAATTTATAGCATTTTCTATGGTATGTAGTTCGTTTGACCAGCTTAATTTAGAATCCACACTAACACCCAGAAACACTTTGTTAACCGAATCTATCTTAGCACCGTTTAGAATCACATTGAGTTCATCATTTATTTTGGAATTGGGTTTGAAGAGCATGATTTGTGTTTTCTCTGTGTTTAGACGCAGGTTATTAAAGTTAAACCACTCGTGAAAAGCCAAAAAAGTACGTTCAGCTATATTATTAAATTCGACTATATTATCTGCGTGAATTATCGCGTTTGTATCATCGGCAAACATAACTAAGTTACAAACATGAACTTTGCTGTTGATGTAATTAAGGAGCCGAGGTCATTGGTAAAGATAATAAATAGCAATGGGCCCAAGATAGATCCTTGTGGTACACCTCTTTCCACCTTTACTAACCTTGACCTGACTGACTTTTCACAACCTTCTTCAACATTTTTAAATTCTACATACTGTTTCCGATTTTGAAGGTAATTTCAGGAGATGATGTGCTTTACCTCTGATCCCATAAAACTCCAATTTCCTCAGAAGTATCTCGTGGTCCACAGTATCGAACGCTGAGCTAAGGTTGAGAAATAGCCCCATTACTCTCTTTCTACTGTGGATATGGATGTGGATCGTTGATCAAACAATCGATCGCATCAACGGTTCCTATATTTCCTTGAATGCCGAATTGCCTTGGATTAATGAGGATCAATGATGGATATCAGAGAAGAATGGCGGCGTGTTGTGAAGCTTGCCATCAACATCTGAAATGATGACCACGACCACTCTGCCAAGAGTGAAACCGACAAAAAAGAAGAAGATTAGTATGAGAAATCGTTTAAATCGTTTTGTATGAAAAAACAACGGGACGTGCAAGGCTTGGATATCTTGCCGCGACTTGCACCCGTCTTGCTTGCACGGCATTGAAAGGAAAGTGACAGATAGTATTTGTCGCGCGTCAAAGAGTCGCATCTCAGAGTTATGCTAGACTTACTTGATTACAAAGCCTTCGCTGTCTGTATGTCTTTGATAGTACTGTTACTTTAATACGAATAGGTACCTAATGCTTAGTAGATGATGTAGTGTTCAACTTTTCTATTTCTATAATATCACCAATAAAATGCACTTGGATGCAAGTATTTGTATTCTTCATAGGACCACCACAACATACCTGAATTAATAAAACAAAAAAGAAAAACTGTCGTAGTCACTGTTCGGCTCGAAGAAGAGCAAAGCGAGGAGGAGTGTTAGGATTAGGTTATCTTGCGAAAATAAAAGTTATATCAAATGTCTTTTAATTCATAGGACCAACTCTAATTCATAGGACCATACCACAACATACCTGAAGTAATCAAACAAAAAAGAAAAACTGTCGTAGTCACTGCTCGGCTCGACGAAGAGTAAAGCGAGGAGGAGTGTTAGGATTAGGTTATCTTGCGAAAATAAAAGTTATATCAAATGTCTTTTATACTAATAGATAGTATATCTAATATAATTAAATGTTGTAATTTCCAGTGGAATTATATGTTAGGTCCTATCATTACACGCCCTGAATTCATATTAAACTCGCCTTCTCATATACCTAAAAATTCTCGGCGTTTCACTTTAATTTGTGATGCATATTAGAATTGTAAGGTACGTAGTTATAGACCAAATTTAGGGACTGAATACGGCATCTGCTTATAATAATACACAATCAGTGTAACCTAATGTACCTTGAAAAGCAAAAATCAATGTATCTGTCGTGACATGCCCGATATTTCACTCAAATGACTAAATATCAGTGTCAGTCGAAATAGTCCCAAGGATAAATTTATTATTTTTAATGTAATAATATTTTGACTCACCTTTTTTTGTTCTTCGGTCCGCGGAGGATCCTTTATAGTGCACATAACATACAGGATGTTTATAATGTGCAAAGTTAATGAGGTGCCATAAACTACAAAGTAGCCAAATTTCTTCAGAACAACTCCGGAGAGACCCAGGCCTATGGGCATCCCGACAAATGTGATAAACTGCACGAAACCCAAGCGATGAGTTCTGTTCTCTTCTGTAGTGATATCTCCTATGTAACTAAACAGGCCAAGAAACATAGTAGCCCAGCCACCGACCAGGCCAACAACAGTTACATCCACAAAAATAAGAGCTTCCACAGGCAGCTCGTAGAAAAAGATAGCATTCATGATGTTGTTGATGCATTGCAACATTTCGCCGACCATAGGTATGGCCATCAACACAACTCTTCTACCCGTCTTGTCGCTCCAGGCTCCAACAAACATGAGAATAATGCACGGAAAAGCGGATTGCAGGACACTTTTCCACGCCAATCTTTTTGCCAGATATTGTTGCACTTGTACTTCATATATGCTGTTATTCGCCGAGTCTTGGTTTCTGAGTGAGGTGCAGATTTCATCTCCAAGGTTCAGATTCACCCGACAAGTTTTTTCTAATTGTAGAGTTTGTGAACATACCATCGAGAATATGCTAGCAGCGAGGAAAGTGGCACCGGCCGGTTCAACGGTAACATGTTTAAATACATTTATACATCTTCTGAACCTGCTTTTAGGTTTTCTTTCTTCAGGTTGAACTCTTAAAGGCTTAGATTCTTCTGTTTCGGCCATTATATTTTATAAGTCGTGAATTTCACAATCTGACATTGATAATGTGTCAACCTGTGCGGCTTACATATTACACTACTAGCGTATTTTGTTTCATGCATAATATTGTGTATCATGAAAAGATTAAAGTTAATCTACAAATTCCCTTTTAGACAACATCAGATAGCGTTCCGTTTGCTTTTAACTTCAACATTTGATGCAACAATGTGATTAATTAATTATTATCGCTAGATTAATTTCATTAATGAAGATACTCATTTATTGTTTTGTTGAATGTCTGTGATGTGGGAATATTCCGCGAAATATAGGTTGGTCTCTAATATCAAGTGTTGATCAACCGAAGTTCGATAGGCACTGAGGACAAATAGTGTTAATTTGTGAAAACTGTCTTTAGGACCCGGCAATCTGCAAGTTTTGGCTGTCGCAAAGGGAATTGGATCTGCAAATAGCTGCACGCAAACATGACACCAAACGGCCATCACAGAAGTTATCGCTGACGGGATGCCGTGACATGACATCATTTTCCACATGTTCCATGTTGTGATACATATAAAACAATAGACGATTAGTGATAAAGGCCATTAGGTAATGTAACTTTACGTCACCCTTGGCCGTAACGTAAGTGGGAGTTACCCGGGTAGAAAACCACTCTTCCTGGCCAAGGTAAGACGGAAAATTTTAGATAAACCACGGGCGGTAATTAGTAAAGCCCCAGATCGCATATTTATTAACTTGCGATCTGGGACATTTACGAATTCACTGCCCTTGGTATAGTACCTACCTCAAATTACTATATAGTCATCAACAAAAATAATTACGCACACCAAATGCACTCAGAATGGTTTAGACACGATTACCGAGAGGATAAACCAACATTTTATGTTTCTCGTTTTTTAGGGGCATTTTAAAATTGACAACATTTCATATTTCTAACAGGTGGAAATGAATATAGAGATCGACAGGGCTTTGTGTCGTGGACGTGCAAAAAAATTCTTAGAATTTATTCTTCTGTATTTAAAGAAATATAAGAAAATATATAAAATTACCACAATCTAAGACAATTAGGTCTGAATAGGGTTGTAGTCTAAGACTAAACAGCGAAAAAATAACTTTTTTTTAAATTGACGTTGTCAGATGACAGATGCATACCGAATTTAACTAACGAGATTTCAAATAAAAAACAAACCGTGTTACTTAATTACTAACGTTTTTGCTGGGATAAATTTGCAAAAATGGATAGACTCGCGAAATATACCAAGTAATAGAAATAGGTATAGGTATTGTTTTGTGTCGGACTGCAAAAACGATTCGACGAAAACACCTGATAAACATTTCTTTCATGGTGTCGAGCAGTGGGGAAATTGGTTGTGCCAAAGAGACCAATTTATCTGCGAAGACCATCTTGATGTAAGTTACTGTTTCCAGAATAATTAATAGATCAGTAATATGAATCATACCAAACCTACAATTTTAACCGTTTCATAATAATAAACTATATATTTTTAAAAACTACATAAGTCTAGCTTTACGACTATATTTTTTGTTTTGAGATTAATGTTATACTTCTGAAATAATTCGCAATTATATAAAGAATCACAAATTACGTTTTTCAGTTTTTTCTACTTTTTCAATGTTTTTTGTTAGAAAGTGCATTACTTTTGTCAAATTAAAAATTTAAAAAACCCCCGACATGACAACCTGTAAAAAGAAAGAAATAAAATCTACGAAATGTGCCTTTACAATGAACAGTAGAAAAAGAATCCAAGCTTCGTTGCGTTCGGGGGACCGCTAAGTACCTAACCTAAGTGAAATGAACTATATTTTTCAACGCAAAATTGTAAGTATGCATTTTATTTGGGGCTTCCCACTTTACGATTTTAAGTACATTGCATTTCATTTACTTAGCGGTCCCCCGACGCAACGAAGCTTGGATTCTTTTTCTACTGTTCATTGTAAAGGCACATTTCGTAGATTTTATTTCTTTCTTTTTACAGGTTGTCATGTCGGGGGTTTTTTAAATTTTTAATTTTATTTTTATTTCATATTTTTTAAACAAACAGAAGTTTTTTCCCGGAATTTTCTACACTTTTTTGGTTTTACACCGTTTATGGTCCATAGTTTCCAGTCTTTCCTCGAGCTTGATCCTTGACTATGTGTACGACAACAGGATCCCAAGCCAGTGGTAACGCAAGCCGTCTTCTCTAAAATTGAAATTAGCCTTTAGCAACATTCTGGCAAAAAATCGTTAACAAAGTTATTAGCCAAGACAATCAAAATACATACTTTAAATGCACTGGATGAGTTGAAAGAACCTGCTACTTATGGCCTAAAACAGAACCAGGTTTCCATTCTACAGGATCCAAATAGTACGGGTGGCTTACTTAGATCCATAAAAATTGCAGTTGGTGCTAGGTAACTTGACTTAGTTTTGAAAGACCTAATCATCGATAATCCACACCATGGGATAAACCGTTAAAAAATATTACATCCCCACTTTTTTACGTGTAGGTAAGGTACACAAAAATATAGTTTTTAAAAATTTATTCTACCACTATGTCTCTGCTTAGCCGTAGATAGACGGACGGACATGGTGAAACTATAAGGGTTCCTTGTTGACTACAGAATCCTAAAAAGCTGTTATTAACTTAGGCGAGTACTTTTGCTAAAGCTTACGTGTCCTTTAGTCGCGTTAAAATCTTGCAAGGTGTTGCTATTTGTGACCTCGATCAAAGGAACCTGTTCAATAGTCCTAATGACAATTCAGCTTTAGCAGAATTGCAAAACTAAGAACAGTGACCCAATATTGTGACGGAAATTAAAAAAGTTTTACTGGGACTCGGTTTAATATCGACTGTACTTTCTTACACAAACGTTAATTGCTCATCAAGAACAATCAGACGAGCCCAAACACCATGGGTTTATTCTGTGCTGTTAAGGAGTTCCTACGGCCATCTTCAGCTGCATGGTACCAAATTATTGTACTGTCAAAATTTTATTAAATTGTTGATTACGCTAATAAACTTAAAATTTAACCAACATTTGAAATTCTTGGCTTAGATCCTTTCACAACTAGATGGCAGGGCCGTATTTACCCCTAGGCCCACAAGGCCCGGGCCTAGGGGCCCAGCTAGTCTTAGGGACCCAGTCCCAGACGCAGGACTTGTACCATAATAATGTTCTCCTTATAGGGGAGGGGGCCCTAAATGCCAAGTGCCTAGGGGCCCTGGCCCGCTTAGTCCAGCCCTGCTAGATGATTATCATGAGATCTTCACTTAGTGAGTGATAAGGAAAATGCTAATAAAACAACATTTATCCAGCGTTTGGAATTATTCGCCTCAATATTGTCTGAGATCCATTAACAACTACCTGGTCATCATGAGACCTTAATTTAGTAAGTGATATAGGAAATGCTAATAATACTTAACATTTAAACAAAATTTGAAATCCTTGGCTTCAATATTGGCTGAGATCCATTAACAACTACCTGGTCATCATGAGATCCTCATTTGGTGAGTGATATAGAAAATGCTAATAATACTTAACATTTAACCAAAATTTGAAATCCTTGGCTTCAATATTGGCTGAGATCCATTAACAACTACCTGGTCATCATGAGATCCTCATTTAGTGAGTGATATAGAAAATGCTAATAATACTTAACATTTAACCAAAATTTGGAATCCTTGGCTTCAATATTGGCTGAGATCTTGTCACTTGTTCCAATTAAAGCTGAATATCTTGGAAACTACTGGTCCTACTTCCACCAAACATAGCTAAGAACCATCTCGACGGAAAAGTCTTTCGATTAAAAAAAACCGCACTTAAATTGGTCCATCCGCTTGGGCGCTACGATGCCACAGACAGACACACAGATACACAGATACACAGATACACAGATACACAGATACACAGATACACAGATACACATGTGAAACTTATAACACCCCTCTTTTTTTCGTCGGGGGTTAAAGAGTGGATTCCTTATCCTTAATTTATCCGAAAATGATGTGTCACATGCCATATTGTGTATAGTTTTGGAGAAATGTTGCATTAATTGGAGCGCGGCAGCGTCGGGCTTCCCCCCCTCCCCCCACTAAGCGCGCCGTGGTTCTCGATGTCTACCGGTCTGAATTCATTCAGGACCACCTGGGGATCAGCTGTGCCGGGTTTCAGCGCATAGTCACAAAGTGCAAGGTTCCCATACAACAGCGTGCATTATCAACCCAGCTACTTGCACCTAAACTAGAGATTCCACAAAGATCCCACAGTGAAACCAGCTACTGGTTTTGTGGGACAATGTATCTAGATTTAAGGAAATTGTAAAGTTTCTAATAAATAAATAAATAATAATAATAAATTGAGTTATAGTTTTGGTGTTGCCACATTTTAAAATGAGTAAGTTTTTATAAATTAATAATATAACAAATAGGTATCTCAGAAAAAATATAAAAACAGAGATTACTTCATCTTTCTAAGCAGAATTCAGAAAACTAATAAAATTGTAGTCTTAAAAATATGAAATGTTGTCAATTGAAAATTTAACTTGCAATTTGAAACTATGTTTTTTTTCGGGTGGAATCTTGCAATTCAATTTTGAAGCAGATATCTTCAAACGATTGAGCTGAAATTTTGCATACCTACTGAACTTTGATGACAATGTAATAATATGGTACGATGGGGCTGGTCCTATGATGGAGCCGGAAGGTGGCTCTAGGAACTCTGTAATAGATAAAGAAATCTTACCGACTTTGGAGTCTTTAGAATCGTCTCAGTGAGCAATTGATGGATGTTTAAAGAAAAATACAGTCGGCTATAAAATCTTGTCACAATAATATTTTTTTTTACAGAAACTTATTATATCTGTTGGGTTAGATTGAATTTCAGGTTTAAGAATTTCACTTACATGAGAAAAATAACTGTCACAGTTAGTTATTAGCATATGCAAACAAGAATTAAAGGCATTTTTTAATCGTAAATATAAACATTTGATAATTAACATAATATTGAAAGTTAGATTTCTGTTCGGATTCACTCGGCCGATCTGGCGCGACTGACAACTTCTTTAAATACAACTTACGAGTACGCAGATCGAGCGCAACTGGATGGGGCATCATACAAAGGGTATTATTATCTATTTAATATTTAAATGAAAGTAGAAGATTTTCTATAACTTTAATCATTCCAATAATTAATTTTAAAATATTATTTATTTAAATAAGATTGTCACTTAATATTTATTTATTGATTTCTTAATTTTATTCTGTACAATAACAATAATTATATGAACTTGAAGTTAATTATAATAGAAATGAGATTATAGAATATTATATGTGTAGATACATATATATATATATATATATACATATTATATCTATTTCTTAAACGGTCTTATTTGTGTGGTAATGATAACCAGTTTAGGGTTATATTATTTTCTAAAATATTAAATTTAAGCAATTTTTTGAATGTGAAAATATATTTCGCATCTTCTACGTCTTTCGCAGTTTATTATATAGTTTAGCCCCTTCGTGCATGCTTCTTTTGCCGTAATTTGTCCTGGATCTGTACAGTAATAATTCACTCTGTCTGAATCGCAGTATCTGCATCCGTTGTGTTTTGGTAAACGTTATTTGTGTGTGTCTGTCTTTATTTAGTATTTTATGTAAGCAAGTACTATAGATATAAGTTTGTGTTATGTTCATTATTTATATAATAATCGTACCGCGGCCGCTGCAGGACACCATCGCAAGTGCAGACTTCTGGCCGAAGGGTGTTGTGTTTCGGCAGTTCCGGGGCAATCTGCCGAATCCTGCGCCAGATCAGACGACGCAACGGAGCCACGCTGTTACGTCGCCTACATCAAACTAAATTTAAGTTTTTATTTTATTTTATGTTTAATTTTGTAGTTCACAGTGCCTTAGTTTAATCACTGTAATGCTGTGTAACTAATTTAAATAAATAAATAAATAAATAATGGAATAACGCTTTTACTAATTAATTTTGTGATCTTTGTATGGTATCTAGGTGTGTTTTTTCGGCAGTACTCCATAGTTCAATCAAATAGTCGATGTGTGGCTTGATAAGTGTATTATATTATATTAAATATTTTGATATTATTGCGGACTTTTTGTGGTACTAATTTATTTTACTGATAGCGACAAATTTTTGGTAACTGACATTGAAAGTCGGTGAATGTCACTGATGTAAACAAAGAGGAAACAAGCCTAAATATCCCGCAATGTTAAGTGTTTTTGCATAATAAAGCCAAAACTATCAATGTGATAAAAGTCAAGCTTTTTTCAATAGAATTCAGAATTTATTTCGCAAGAAGAGTGAAGGATTGAGCTGAATTCCGGTAAACAATGTTTTGAATTTCGTTAATGGGTCAATTTAAATTTTGTTGGCGATTTAATTTTTTTCTCCGATTTTAATAAAATTTGGTGAGTTGGTTATTTGGCTTCTTCTGACCATGGTAAGCCCAATTTCACGATATGTCCTACAAATTTGTCTTCATTGAGTTACATAAAACGTATTACCGAAATGTGCCCATGGGCCAATTTTTATTTTGTTGTCGATTTATTCCTACGCATATACTTCTTTGCATTCTACCACTTCAAATATCACTTTATTCAATTTTGGTTGGTACTGTATACCTACCTGATAATTTATATCATTTTCTACTTTGCTTCGACAATTGGGTTGGTTTGACTTGAGTTTTATGAATTTTCTTGGATAATTTTAGGTTTTCCTTTTATGTACTTTATTGCAAGGTTTTGTTCGCTGGCTTCAGTTCGTACTTTTAAGTCTTCAGCTAGTTTCTTGAGATACATTTTAGCTGCTGCGGCGTTTGCTCAGAATAAATTTTAAACTTAATGTCGGTATTAATTTTATTTTTGTTTCACAATAAAGCTTTCACAGTATCCTTAGATTTGAGGCAAACCTTTATAGGGCGGTTCTTTTCTGGGTTATGTTTTCCCAAACGGAACGTCTGTCCGGGCTCCAGCAGTCTGTTAAAATGATTTTTAGTATTTTTGTGACTTCTGTTTTTTCTTTATTTATCCTTTCAGATTTATCTGTAGATAACGGCTCCGGGATCTCTGTGATATTAATATTCTTAGCTCTTTGGGTCCGCTCGTATAGTACAGTGACAACGGTTTCCTGTATGTGTGTACCAGGAAGCTCCTTAGCAGCCTTTAGTTGCAGTATACCAACATTACAAACCTCTAGATTTTCTATTTTCTGTTCAATAGTTTTGTCCAATAATTTGGCAAAATCTTGTTTATGGATATTGGTTCAGATTGGAGTGCGTCGGTAATGGACTTTATTTCTGCTATCTGAGTTTTAAGGAAAGAAAATTCTTCCGTCATTTTGGCCATGACCTGCGACTGATTTGTGGATACCGTTCTGAGTACTGCCATCATTTTTGTAATTTCGGTACGTATTTCGGCTAACTCTTCTTTTATTTTGTCATCGTCTTCGTATTTTCTTTTTTCATTGCGAAGTTTCCTTCGCAGAGTTACTTGTCCCAAATCCGGGAAGTCCACGCGCCCATCTCCCACTGTAAGATTTGGCTGGGAATCACTCCGTCCCAAGCCACTTCCAGAAGGTGAGCGTAGTTCGGGCATGTTATCCATGGTGATGCAGACCAAGTTGACAATTAAAAATATTCTCACAGAGGCAAGCAGCAGCTCACGGTTCGAGTATCGAGTCTGCAATCCGTTAATCTATGAGGCGTAGCGTCGTTATCAGTTAGAGCTAATGAAGCTCCGATAACGCACGCCGCTTTGGATCTTACAACGTTTTTGACATTTCTAATAATGAATGTCTGATATATGACCACCCTATTCTGAGTTTGCTTTAACTATTTTAACATGGTGTTTTATTTATATAATCACCATATATTTAGAATTTGGTCTTAAACGGTTAAAAATTTCTCAACTTCCTAACTTCCGCCTTTGGCTCAATGGGGACAGCACTCGCCCAGCATGGCATAACATAATTTTGAGTATTTATCTTCATTGCGTCAATGTCCTTAAGATTTTGTTTCATTGGATTTTTGAAGATCTAATAAGATTCCACATTTCCCTACTCAGCATGCATAAAGGCTCCTCCCGCTTTTTCTGGTTCTTTAATAAAACAGTCACAAACACTCCAGATACCGAGCGAAAGTCTTATCATGATTAATTGTCGTGTTTTTCAAACGGTGTTGGTGTTTTATTTTAATCGGTGATGCCGATTTATCGGCCTGCCAATTATATCGGTATCTGTATCGTTCCACCCTTAGTTTTGCCTTAGTAGTTACTAACCTATAAATGGAATGTTGTGAATGCCATGTTACTACCTACCTAAAAAGGAGACCGTTCTGAACCATCTAATTACCGTCCCATTGCCGTAACCTCAGTGTTGTGCAAAGTCATGGAGCGGATCATCAACGACCAACTGATCCGATACCTTGAAGATCACTCCCTAATTAATGATCGTCAGTATGGCTTCAGACCGAAACGATCAACGGGCGATCTTCTAGCGTATGTGACACACCTCTGGGGGGAGGCTATTGATAAAAACGGCGAGGCTTTGGCTATCAGCCTTGACATTGCCAAAGCTTTCGATCGGGTCTGGCATAAAGCACTTCTTTCCAAGCTTCCTGCCTACGGTCTGCCCATCCAACTGTGTAAATGGATTGCTGACTTCCTGCATGAGCGTAGAATCCGCGTCCTCGTCGAAGGGTGCGCTTCGCGGTTCATGACAGTGAATGCTGGCGTCCCACAGGGCTCTGTTTTATCACCCACCCTCTTTCTTCTGCATATCAATGATATGCTACCATTAGGGAACATACATTGCTATGCAGATGATAGTACGGTCCATGGTCGATATATTGGCCGGCCGGGAGCTTGTAGGGCAGAAATCGGCGCGAAACGTGAGAATCTTGTCGTTGAACTGGACCAGGTTCTGGACCTCATTAGCAAATGGGGATCTGTTAACCTGGTTGAGTTCAACGCCAAGAAAACCCAGGTGTGTGCGTTCACTACCAAGACGTCTTCGTTTCTCCCTACTCCTAGTCTCCAGAGCACTCCTCTTGGTTTGCGTGATAGCCTGAATATGCTAGGCATGGACATCCGCTGCAATCTTAACCAAAACGAATACATCGAGTCACTGATTACCACAGCTTCCAAAAAACTGGGGATCCTGAACAAGGTGCGACGGTTCTTCACGCCGGACCAGCTTTGTCTTCTTTATAAGACTCAAGTTCGGTCGTGCGTTGAGTACTGCTCGCATCTTTGGGATGGCTCTGCCCAATATCTACTCGATGCTCTTGACAGATTGCAGCGTCGGGCGGTCCGCATCATCAGGTGACGAGAAAAGTACCAGATTCCTCGAACCCCTTCAATTACGTAGGGACATTGGGTCGCTGAGCGTTTTCTATCGCCTATACCATGGCGAGTGTTCTGAAGAGTTATTTTCTCTTATCCCACCCTCCCCTTTCCGTCATAGAACCACACGTGCCAGCTTGCGATGTCATCGCCTCACCGTGGAGAATATTCCCACCCGTACCAAGAAGTTTGGCAATTCCTTCATCTGCCGAACTATTAAAGTATGGAACTCCTTGCCGGCTCATGTGTTTCCTCCTTCTTATAACTTGGGACCCTTCAAACGAAGCGTGAAGAAGCATCTCTCGGGCCAGCATGGCAGTGTCAACTGACTTGGCACCGTTGGTTTCTCGTCAGTTGCCATTGCGACTTGGGCTCCCCTTTTTGCTTACCATCAGGCGAAGGGGAGCCACTATGTTGTGCCGTTATAAAAAAAAAAAAAAAAACTCAAACGTCTGTGATGTACATCGCTAAAAATACAGCAAATGTTAATCAATTTAGGCCTTTTAGTAGAGTTACTAAGCCGCAAAATTGTGCGCATCGGGTTACAAGCATGAAATTTCTACCACACATAGAACGTTCCACGGTGATTATTTTCAGATGTGGAGGGAAGTCAGATTCGTCCCCTGCGTGGCGGGAGAGCGGGGTGAAGAGGACAAAGTACAGCTCTTTTTCTTTTTTTTATTACTGATCAGGTAAGGCCATTAGGGCTTATGCGGCACCGTTTTCGTGTTAAATAGATAACAGATATTTATTTTTTATGTTATTTAAGAATAGTTTGTTATAAAAATTTGGGTTTATTGCCGAAAAGGTAAAAATCACAACAAGTTTTTTTTATTCAGAACGATAAATTAGTTATATATCCTGAATATTTACAATTTAAAAAAATATTACTAAACAGCAAATTTAATCTTGTTTTTAAAAATGTATACATATTGGGCACATCTGATACAAAAAATACCTTGAAAAAATGATGATGTTAAGCTTAGCCTGCGTGCTCTAGTACAATTTGCTAAGTCGCGAAATTGTGTACATCGGGATACAACCACGAAATTTCCACCACAGATAATTCTGCGGTGATTATTTTCAGATGTGGAAGGAAGTCAGATTCTTCCCCTGTGCGGCGGGAAAGCGGGGTGAATAGGACAAAGGAGTCCTCTTTTTTGGGGTTCCGTACCCAAAGGGTAAAAACGGGACCCTATTACTGAGACTTCGCTGTCCGTCCGTCCGTCCGTCCGTCTGTCACCAGGCTGTATCTCAAGAACGGTAATAGCTAGACAGTTGAAATTTTCACAGATGATGTATTTCTATTGCCGCTATAACAACAAATACTAAAAATAATATAAGATAAATGTTTAAAGGGGCTCCCATACAACAAACGGGATTGGTTGCGTTAACTTTGCACCTCATTTGTATGGAGCGCTATACATACCAGGTGCAAACTTAACTTAACCACTTAAGGAGGGAAAGTGTTTGTACGGAACCCTCGGTGCGCGAGTCCAACTCGCACTTGACCGGTTTTTTTATATTACTGATCAGTTAACGCTACTAGGACTTGTGTGGTATCGTTTTCGTGTAAAACAGATATCAGCAATTCATTTTTCATGTTATTTATTCATAGTACCATATAAAAATATGGATGTATTTCCGAAATGGTAAAAATCACAACAAGTTTTTTTTATTCAGGGAGATAGATTAGTTATATTTCCTGAATATTTGACAACTAACAAAAATATTGCAAAATAGAAAATTTAATTTAGTTTCTAAAAATATATACATGTTGGGCGCTCTTCATACAAACAGTAACTTAATAAATTGTTGATGTTGAGATTAGCCCGTGTGCTCGTGATACATTCGCAAAAAATATTTTGTTTTAATTACATTTATTCGTTTTACTAGGACGTATATGGTAAATGTTATTTTTAAAAACATGTTAATAATCATTATTTAATGTAATTAATGAAGCGAAATAGGATGCGTTCGGAGATTTACGTTGGTTACGCCGACGTAAACATATACATATTTTAAGCTACTGTTTGTATGAGATGTGCCCAACATGCATATATTTTTAGAAACTAGATTAAATGAGCTTTTTATAATAATAATAATAATTTGAAAATGTTCACGAAATTTAACTAATTTACCTTACTGAATAAAAAAGCTTGTTGTGATTTTTACCTTTTCAGCCATACACCCATATTTTTATATAAAACTATAGGAAAATAACATAAAAATAATAATTTCTGATATCTGTTTTACACGGAAAACGATACCAAACAAGTCCTAGTAGACTTAGCTGACCAGCAATATAGAAAGAAAAGAGGGATACTTGGTCCTATTCACTCCGCTCTCCCGCCTCACAGGAGACGAATCTGACTTCCCTTCACATCTGAAAATAATCACCGTAGAACACTCTACCTGTGGTAGAAATTTCATGCTTGTAACCCGATGCGCACAATTATGTTAGAAAACAGCGGACTAACAACTCTACTATTTGTACGATCAACCCACAAATTTTACTTTGCTCAGTAAAGTTCGGTGATTTTATTAGATTGTATTTAAAATCTTGGATCTCTTGATGGTCCTACATGCTCCTAGCTGCTTCAGAATCATAATTTAATCATCAGAATCATAATTTATTTGCTAGAATACAGTCAAGTGGATGTCAAATACATTTTCGAGGTACAGTGTATTCTGCCTGCTAGTGGGCATGCAAATATTATAAAATTTAAAATAATAATAATAATGGACTAAAATTAACTAAGACATGGTATTTTTTTACGACTCAGCATGCAAGACTAATAATAATAAAATGTCAACTTATACTTCTGCTTCAGTTGCACATTGTATCATTTTCACGTATGAGGATGATCCAATTTCACACAGAACATTGACACTAGTCCACCAGGTTACATATTAAAATATTTCTTTGTGCTTTGATGGTCGTCTACTATAAAGCATGATAACGGTGGATTTTTCATTTCTATTGTGGTACAAATTTATTAAAAAAAAACTTTTCTGTACTCTTCCTTATAGTTTCGTCGATATGACAGTCGTGTTCGTGCTGGGTAGTTACTTCTGGTACGACTACGCAAGATTCAAAATCTGAAAAGGTTGAAATGCCAGTTACATAATATGAGTACCTACAAATTTTAAAAATGTACTCACAATAATACTATGTGTAATACTGTACAACGCACGTGAAAAAAAGTACGAATTTACAACTTGAGTTGATATACTATACAATAGGCGGATATTTTATTTCTGTTGCGGTTTTGGTTTCGGTTACCTTTGATCCTTGTATCAATGATTCAACATCCGTTTGACGGTTGGGAAATTGGCGTACCTCAAGGGGCACGTGCTACTTTTAAAACAAGTAGTGTGTATGTAGTGTAGTGTGTACTAATAATTATAGGAGTACTAGCTGTGCCCCGCGGTGTTACCCGCTCATCCCACGGGAACACTAAATTTATTCGGGATGAAAAGTATCCTATGTCCTTTCTCGGGTCTCAAACTATCTCCATACCAAAATTCATCTAAGTCGGTTCTGCGGTTTAACTGTGAAGAGGTAACAGACAGACAGACACACTTTCGCATTTATAATACTAGCTGTGCCCCGCGGTGTTACCCGCTCATCCCACGGGAACACTAAATTTATTCGGGATGAAAAGTATCCTATGTCCTTCCCCGGGACTGAAACTATCTATATACCAAATTTCATCTAAATCGGTTCAGCGGTTTAAGCGTGAAGAGGTAACAGACAGACAGACAGACAGACACACTTTCGCATTTATAATATTAAGTATGGATGTCAGCCGTGATATTTTTTTAAACATATTTTAAACAACCTCAAAAGGATGAAGTTTAGATAAACGTTACCTAATTTCTGTTTGTACTTAAAAATAATTTATTATATTTAAATACGGTAATATTGGTTACTGGAGAAAAATTCTTTATAACTTCAATCTTTTAATTACTTAATAATACTTATTTACAACATTTCGAGGAAACACATTTTCACTAATAAACCGTCTCTAATTCATTATTAGACATGTACTGTTGTTTTCATCAGTCTTTCTTATATATTTTTTTTTATTTTTTGTGACGAATAATTACATCAATATTCAAGTTAAAATGTAAGAACCATGGTTCTTGTTTCGTGTCGAGGTTCTTCAAATATTAGAACTAATATAATAAATATTACATTAGCACCATTATGTTAGGATACTAACTACATAAAAAATAAGAAACATATATTAAACTAAAACCTATTCGTAAATGGTACTTAAAAATAGTCGGTCAATACCACTCGTATTTGCTATAGATTATTGGCCCTTGTGCCAAAATATATCACGATACTTAGTATTCTCTAATTAAAACTATGAATGGTCCCTTCTGGTCTACATTATTTTATTTGTCAAAACATTTATAAATATATACAAGCAGTCATAATCCGAAAGCTATCGAACAATTAAGCTTTAGTACATTAACATTACATACGACGACGCGTTTGGCTCGGTTGGTAGACACCTGCCTACTGAGTCGGCGGTCCCGGGTTCGAATCCCGGCCGGGGCAAATATTTGTGCAAAATATTTGTTCTTGGGTCATGGATGTTATCTATGTATGTATTTATATATTACGTATATCGTCGTCTAGTACCCATAGTACAAGCTTTGCTTAGTTTGGGACTAGGTCGATTTGTGTAAGATTGTCCCTTAATATTTATTTATTTATTTATTTATTTATACCTAGGGCGGTGAATTCCCAAAACCGAAGGTGAGGGTCGTAAATATAAATTATAAAATTGGGCAAGCGTTATAGCGGCAATAGAAATACATCATCTGTGAAAATTTCAACTGTCTAGCATCACCGTTCTTGAGATACAGCCTGGTGACAGACGAACAGACGGACGGACGGACAGCGAAGTCTCAGTAATAGGGTCCCGTTTTTACCCTTTGGGTACGGAAACGGAACCCTAAAAAAGGTGGTTAATTCGTAAATGTCAGATTGCAGGTATTTGTGGACCGAACCGAAGGTGAGGGCCATAAATATGCGATCTGGGGCTTTATGAATTGTCGCCCGTGGTTTATCTAAAGTTTTACGTATTGTCTAGGCAATGAAGTGAGTTTTCTCCTCGCGTAGCGGGCAGAAAATCCCGCTTACGGCCGAGGGTAACGTAGAAATAAATAATGCTTTTCAGACACGTGATTACCTGTCTACAAATTTCTACGTACCAATGTACAAATCTTTAAAAAAACTTGAATTATTGTTTATAGGTAGGAGTAACCATCCTCATTAATAGAATAAAAATACAATTTTTTCTATAAGTATCTTAAAACAAAATTAAAGTGCTACTATCCCTTTTGTTTACCATTGTTTTTATCTAAGATTTCTCATGTAATATTTTTCTTGTTGGTGTGCAATAAAGTATTGTTGTATTGTTGTATTATTTTTCCCCGCCTTGTACGGGCATCGATCATACGGTAACTTAACCGAGGTGGTATTTTTTCTGCATTGCTCCTAGATAATATAAATTGGAATTACTAAGCAAATTTTACTATTCATGTAACTTTCCTTAATTATACTACCTAAATAGGTATCTAGGAACACAACAGCACCTCTGCGCGGCGTCTTGTATTTTGTCTTATTATAATAATATCGGTTCCATATTGGGTTGCATAAATTTTAAAGCCATAATATCGGTGCGCATAACCACTTTTGTCATAATAGTCCTTGCGCATAAGGTGTATAATTGATCCGCATAAATTTTATGACCATAATGTTTTTATGTATAAGTAAGGAATGTCATATAATTTTGGAGCATATCAACCTGAATCATACCTAATCATTAATCGTCATAATGTTCTTATGCATATCGTGCATTGGCGCATAATACTGAAGAACATAAATATCAAGCTCCTATTTTTTTATTTCAACATCAGCCTGGTTTTCTGGCAGCAGTTCATTTCTGAGGGGGTCGCAGTTCTTTCAAACCTAACCTAACCTACTTTTGTGGCCGATGTTCGTATTTGTAGGTTCATAATTCTAACCTAACCTAACCTACAACAAAGAGGTCAGTGTGGAGAAGGATTTCTTAATGCGGGGGGCTTCGCCCCCGAGCCCCCCCCTTGTGGAGCCCCCCCGTCCCCCCTTTTTGTTTTTGTGCTCATGTAACTTTTGTATCATTATTTGAAATGTTATAAAGTATTATGATTGGTACATGTGATATAACTTATACTATATAATTTCTATTGCCATTAATTATGAAAACCATAATTTATGCGTTGTTCTTCTTCGTACTATCAATTATTATGACAATAATATTACTTGAAATTTTGTGCCATACTAAATTATGCCTATGAAAAGCCTGCCGAACAACAATTATGAATATAAAAAGTTATGCAAATAATAATTTATGACAAATAACATGTATGAGGAAAGCCATTATGCGAAATGAGTTATGACAATCAAATTTATGACAAGAATTTTTATTCCACTAGAGGTGATCCCTATAATATCATATACCAACATAGCATTGTTGTTACAGTGCCTTAACTTAATGCCACAAACATAAAGTTAGGGCAAGCATGGCAGGGGTAGGTTTCGCTTACTTTTTGAAGTGGGCAAGCCGGTGATAATCGGGATCTATGGACGACACGTCACCGAGGTTTTAGACAAACAAATATCTGACAAAGCCACTTCTTAAATAAAGTATTTGTGATGATATTCGAGGATTTTATTTTAAGGAATTTACTTTATAGCTTCTGATTTAAGTTCTAAGTCTGGCCTGTAGAAGTCCAACGGCTCCGATTTCTTCTCTTCAGCATCTTTCTTCTCTTGCGTCTCCAAAGCAAGTTTCCTAGCGCTTTTGCCTGCTGCTTTATCTCTGAAGTAGAATATTCTGAAACAAAAATGTATATGTTATATAATTTTCCTTACAATTCCTTTTCGTACAGAACCCAACCTAACTCACTTATGAATGAGTGAGTTAGGTTGGGTTTCATTTTCAAGTGAATATCATCTCTTATCAACAATAAAACTGACAACATTTTATATTATTTATACCAACATTTGATTTATTTTCTGTATTCCGCTTAAAAAAAGGACTTAATCACTGTTTTTATATTTTTCCTGCGTTTACTAATTATTTTATTACTAATTTATTAAAATTCACTATTTCTAAAAAGTTGTAACTCCAATACTATGGCACAATGTATACGTAACGTCGTCGTGTCGCGCGAGCGCAAAGCAGTCACGTTATTGCCGTCTCCGTCATTATAAATTTAGTAAACGTATAAACTTTTAATTACTACGGTATTGTGATATATTGTTTTCAAGCCAGTTAATAGAGGAGTGTAGTGAAAAAAACGGCATTGAAAAATTCGCCATAGTCTGGAAGATATGGCAAAAAACATTTTAAATATTTTAACTTAACGTATATTTAGTCAATAACGCGAGCGGCGGCAAGCGGTGAGTCATCCGCATCCCGCGCGGAACCGGTACAGTGCAACAGCGCGCGGCCGCTGACAGACGATCGAAACGGACATTTTAAATACAGGGGCAAAACGGACATCATAAAAATGGTGAATAAGTGTGTACAATGTGAAAAAAATATTACCAGTCGGCGAGCGCTCATCTGTAACCAATGTAAACATCATTACCACCTGGATTGCTCAAAAGTTCCGGTAAAGTTTTTTATTTCAATGACCCCGGAAAATAAAAAAAACTTCCAGTGCAATTCGTGCCTTAATAACACGAAGCCTGTCAGTAGCCACACTAAAAAGAAGCATGTGGCTGGAGGAAGCAAAGAACAAACAAAGACGTCAATACCGGCATCAGGTACGCCATGTAAAAAAATTGTAGTGAACGTACCCATTGAAAACTCTTTTGAGTCGCTGTCCAACGACGACGAGTTTAACTCAGTCCCCTTTCAATCATCTCCCACAGTTGATTTTAATGGAAGTTGTCCCGAGGCAAGACTAAGGAGTGGCTCCACTACATTAGATATGCAAGAATCAGAAAGCGCCATAAGCTTGGAGTCCATCTCTCAAAATGATTCTTGCTCTGTGCATCCTGAAGGCGCGCCAAACATTTGTAGAACAGACGATGAAAGTTTCCATTCGACAGCGAAGCCTGAGAATACCCCACGCGTTTCTACGATTCAGAGTAGCCCGTCATTTACATTAGAATCCACAGGATCTCTGGAGCATCACAACGAAATTAACAACATCACAACACGTCGAAAACGCAAAGACCTACCCAGTGCATCATCAAATAATCTATCGCTTAGGAATTATTCGTTAACAAACATAAATACATCATCTACAACAGAAGATTCACCAAGCAAAACTCGACGTAGCTTATCACATGATTTATCGTCATACATTGCTTCGACGCAAAACGCAGAGTTGGAAGAAAAAATTAGCCGACTAGAGACGGAACTTTACATCGCACACGAAGAAATAGAAAATTTAAACTTGGTAATTATGGATTTGAAAAAACAATTACTACATCTCGAAAGTAAAATAAAAATTTACAAGTCCGTGGGGATTGATGACATAACTATCAATAACAGTATTAATAACTCGACGCCTTTAATAGAAAAACGAGTAACGAAACCATTGAGGCATCGTAACTCCACCTCGCATACTAATAATAGTGGACTTCCTGAAATTATCGGCGCTGCGCGAAGGAGTTCATCGATATCGCCGGAATCAAACCGGAAAGCTCCGCAAGAAAACAAAATCACGGACAAAATTCGGCATCCTAATACCATTGCCTATCTAAATCAGTGTACCCAGACAGCCGCAGAATCAGAGACTACGGGTTCCAACAGGAAAAACACAATATTTATACTAGGGGATGAGCAAGTGTCCGGGTTATCAAAATCGATTCAAATGTCACGCGCATGAAAGCGGAACGACAGGTATCTTTCAACGGCAATGATTAAAAGAAATGCTACGTCCCATCACGTCCTTGATTACTGCAACCACATACAAAAGTCAGCTTCTAAGAACGATGTTGTGATATTGTGTACGGGAAGTAACGACGCGAACCCCCATGCTGTGTTAATGAACATTAGCGTAGCACTACATAAGTTATCAGCTGCTAATTTGAGAGTTCTGATTCTTCCTGTCAAACAGAACCCATACTTAGATATAAGAAAATTAAACGCTAGCCTATTTAAATTAATTAATAATTATGCAAATTGTAAGTTTATTCAATGTGAAGTGAATACTAAGTCCAAACCGGCTTACTTGAATAAGCTGTGTGTCAACATTAATTCATTTATCGACTGTGTCTGTAACGAACTCTTAACAATGACAGAGGCACAATCGCCGAACAACAATCATGTACCCTTCAATAGTAGCGCAAATAATCAAAGCAGTGCTGATAAAAGCTCGGTGGAACATAACTCGGGATCGGGACCTACAAATTTGTCAGGAATGGAATCGGAGGAAAAGTGTTTTCACTGGATGAATAACTATTGTATAGAAAATATCTTTGAGTGTTGTGGTGTAGACATACCTGAACACAACTTATCGGTGATATGTATATACAGAATACCGCGCGCAGACTTGGAGGTTTTCTTTCGTAGGCTGCACGAATTACTTAGTTATTTAATAAAAAAGTTTCCTAAAAGGCGTATTGTTGTCTGTGGTGACTTCAATATAGATCGCTTAAAGTCACAATTAGAGATAACTAAGGAGTTTGAGCGTATTTTGGAAAATTATAATTTTAGCTTGCAAATTAAGGACCCAACGAGGATAACAACCCTCTCCAAAACTTGCATAGACAATATTGGTATAAACTTTAAAGATTCGGGTAAAGCAGTAGTTCATCATCTAAACCTGTCTGATCACTCGGCTCAGACGATCAGTATACCTGTAAAAACAAAATATTGCCCCACGTTTTGGTACATCGAAAAACACGACTTTTCGGAATCTAACCGTAAAAAATATCAGGAATCGTTAGCCAGCTTGTCATTCAACGATGTGTTTTCATGCAACAATGCAAATGAAGCATTTAACACACTACATGATTACTTGCAACTATTTTTTAAATTATGTTTTCCTATCAATAGAGTAAGAATACAGGCTAATAAAAAGCTAAGATGGATTACACGAGGCATAAGAGTATCTTCTAAAGCTAAAAGACGATTATTCCTGCAATATTCTCGTGAAAGAAATAAGAGCACTAGAATATATCTAAAACAAAAACATAATACATATTCTAGGCTATTGAAAAAATGTTTGAGAGGAGCCCGCAAAATCACAAATACTAAAACAATAATCAATTCAGATAACGTAGTGACTGCTACTTGGAACATCATCAATGAAAATACTGGCAAATCTTTTCAAAAACAAGCTATTGACCGAATTAATATAAATGGAAATGTCATCACGAAGGGGGAAGATATTGCCAATATTTTTAATAACATCTTTACACGACCTGTTGACCCTACTGACTGTATCTCCGACCATAACCCGGAGTTGTTAAAAACATTAGGTAGTTCTAACTGTTCCTCTATATACTTATATCCGACTGATTTTGTTGAAATAGTCAAAGTCGTCAAAACCCTTAGGAATACAAAATCAGCAGGCTATGACGACCTGACCACATCAATAATAAAGGAGAACATCTCTGCACTTGCAGGACCTCTGAGTCACGTCATAAATTTATCGATGCTCGAGGGCGTTTTCCCAGATCGTCTAAAAGTTAGTATAATTAAGCCTTTATTTAAAAAAGGTGATAAGGAAATTTGTGACAATTACAGACCCATTGCCATTATACCAATATTGTCTAAAATTTACGAAAAGGTATTATACAGACGATTGCTTCACTTCCTTGACAGATATGAAATTTTAAATATTAACCAATTTGGATTTCGTAAACAAAAATCTACCACTCTGGCTATCTATGAGCTAATCAAAGATCTCACGATATTTAGAGACAATAGGACACCTGTAACAGCGATATTCATGGATATGTCCAAGGCCTTTGATTGCGTCTCGCATGCCATACTCTTAAGCAAACTCTACCACTACGGCATTCGAGGGAACTGCCATGAATGGCTAAGGACGTACCTATCTGATAGGAAACAAAGAACGGAAATTACATCTTACTGTGCGAAGACGAAATCTTTATTAAAAATGCGTTCCGACCAATCTAATGTGAGCATGGGGGTACCACAGGGAGCATACTTGGACCGTTGCTATTTTTAGTTTACATTAACGACCTCCCCAATGTCACGCACAACAAAGTACTTCTTTTCGCTGACGATTGCTCCGTGATTGTTCTCGGTAAAAACCCCGCAACTTACCAATCAGAGGCAAATTTAGTGTTTAATAATATCAACACCTGGTTGCTGAGAAATAAACTGAAAGCCAACATTAGTAAAACCAAATATATGGAATTCTACGCTCCCCAAAATAACGCCAAAATCTGGTAATTGAACATAATCAACAAGCCATTGAAAGCGTTCAAACCATAAAATTTCTTGGAGTGATGCTGGATTGCCATGGTAACTGGCGAGCGCATGTTGAGTACCTGGTCGGCAAGCTGAACAGATTTGTGTTTGCTTTGCGCAGGATATCACAGGTGGTGTCCCAAGAATCCGCTCTTTTAGCCTTTCACGGCCACATTATGTCTAACCTTCGTTACGGTCTTATTTTATGGGGAAATTCCTCACAGGCCCAACAAGCATTTCTACTTCAAAAAAAATGCGTGAGAGCGATCTGTGGTGCCAAAACGACGGATTCATGTAGACCGTTGTTCCAAAAATTTAAAATTCTTCCGTTACCCACACTGTACATTTATGAAATGTGTCTCTTTGTGAAGGCTCGTATTAGTCAGTACAATATAATGAAATCTAATGATAGGTCAACTTCTAAGCACCATGGGCTTAATATCTGTTATCCATGTCATGGCTCTGCTCATTTTGAAAAAAGTATTCTTTTCATGTCTGTCAAAATCTTTAATAGTTTGCCAAATGACTTGAAATCCTTGGATTGCCAAGGTTTCAAACCCAAATTGTTTAAGTGGTGCCTACAAAGAATGTACTACTCTGTTAATGAACATTTTATGACCACCAATACCTAATCAATATTTGTTTTATTTTATAATTATGAGTTTTTTTTTTACATTGACATTCAAAAATGATTTATTAAGTATTGTAATTTGCTGTTTACCACTTTTCTATATGCATGACATTAATTTATTATCTCAATACTTTTATTCTCCTCATAACTTATTTTTAATCTGACATTATTCAATACATACTCTTCATAGGTTTAATGACATGCATATTTAAAGACAAAATATTGTGCGCCAAATTCTGGCTGATTGTGATGTAGCAAACACTAACCCTACCACCATTTATAACCACTCACATTCAAACAATAAATAATTTTGTATTTGTATTTTTGTATTTTGTATAGGTTACTTTAGTCTGGTGTCTAATAAAAGGAACAAATGACGTTGATCTTATTTACATTATTGACAGCTTATTTTTTTTTACGGACAGAGCGAAAACTTCAACTCTATGCAGGCGTAGTTGTGGTAGATTTCGGTTATTTTATGTATTTTCTTATATTTCTTTACATATAGGAAAATAAATTTAAATATTTTTTTAGAGTGTACACGACGCAAAGTTCTCTCAATCTTTATATTAATTTCCACCTGTCAGGAAAATATGAAATGTTGTCAATTCAGCAGGTACAGATTCGAAAGAAGGAGATTTTTTTGTACCTGATTGTAAATAAATGGTGTAACATGTTTCTACATTAAGAAATAACTTCTCTTAAAAAGTTTTGAGTGCCTTCTAATTATTGTAATATTTTTCGGAGGGAAATCTTATTTTTTATTATAACCTTTTACTTAACTTGCAATCGGGTGGAATCTTGCATTTCAATTTTGAAGCCGATATCTTCAACCGATTGAGCTATAATTTTGCATACCTACATTTACCTACTTATCTTTGAGGACAATGCAATAATATGGTACCATGGGGCTGGTCTGATGATGGAGCCGGAAAATGGCCCTAGAAACTCTATAATAGCTAAAGCAATCCTATCGAGTTTGGGGTGTTTAAAATCGTCTCAGAACTTTGTATCTCAATACATATTTGTATAGATGGATATTGTATATTTTATCCAGTAACCTGTTACTATGCCTAATATAGAACCTAATATGCAACATTTTACTCAGTATAAGATGTTTCCGTTTTTTAATCTCACTTTAAATCGGAAGATGGGAAACAGGGCAGCGCCGGAGCCAATTTGATCATTAGTGGGCAATTTTCTCATTATTACCTTTTCCTTCGTCGCTATTTTAAGCTGACCTTCTTAGAGTGTGCCTACACTTTATGAGGAGTTACGAGTTCAATGTTATTACTATCCAGGAATGGAAAATTAAATGGAGCTTATAATAATTATAAAACAATTTAAACTCACGTAAAAATAAAAAATTGTTTCATTGTTTCGAACTCATATGGAGCTCTTCATCACAGATAGCTATCCGTGCTGCTACGCGACTAAGTGGCAGTGGGTCGTGAGTCGCGTAGCAGCACGGATAGGTGTCCCTGATGAAGAGCTCCATATAAGTTCGAAACATGTCGGGCTGTTCCTGACAATTTTTATGTCAGGTAAAACCGTTTTTATAATTATTAAAGATGTCCCACGATAGTCTTAATAATATTATAGAGCTTATGCTTAATATGTATGCTAGTTGAATATTGATTTTCATAAAATGTAAGTATTTATACTATTTATGGGGTGCAAATGAGCATTTATAAAAAAAAGTGTACAAACCATTAATAGTAACAAAGATCAAAGAAAAAATCAAATAAACAACCGACGCACAAAGTATAAGGAAACATTCTAAAGGTTATTGGACGGGTTAATACGTTGGACCGGTAATCCAGAGGTACCGGGTTCGACCTCCCGGTCTCTTCCGCTAGGTTATTACGCATTTAAATTTTTCGTTGTGCTTTGATCTTTTCATCCATAGTTTAATTGTTCATAAATTTCTAAGTGTACAGAATTGAGATGACAATTTAATGTTTACATTGAAAGGAAAAAAAATAAAATATGGTTAATACTTTATTCGGGCGCAAACCCGCGAACCAGTCCTTGAGCGATCACATTGCGTTTTGGGTTTGGGTGAAAACTGAGAGGTTCTTATCTGAATAACGTAAGAGCGAGCGAGGCAGGTATATATACGCGAATAGCATTGTAAGTGCTCATGCACTGTGTAGTATACCTAACCCTATGCCAGGCACAGTACAGCTGTTTATATAGGTCACTATGCAAGAACTTAGCTCGACGACGCACCACCAGCACCCCCAGTCTCGGCAAGGGTCGGACAGTGACTAACCCCACTCCGTTGGTTCTGACGTATGCGCACGAGATAAGGATAGCAACACTACATCCCTTTTTTATTTTAATTAAAATTAGATTAATTGGTTATCGTATAAATAATAATATGTGAATGTATATATATTTAAATAAAAAGGTTGTTTCACTCAAAACCCATAAAGTATTTAATCAGTCTTGTTTTATGTTATCTAGACCGGTTAATAGTTTAATTTGTGATCTCATTTGATTTAGAACTAGCTTTGCAATATAAATTTGCCGCGAACCTTGTTGACACAACCATATAGAGGATACATCGAGGATACACAAAGGATACCGATTCGAAGTCGCTTCAGCGTGCAATATGCTGTAGTCGCCGGTTAGTCTGTCGCAGCTAACCGGCCCCGTACGGGTTCGCGATAAGGAAAAGTTCTCCCACACCAATGTGGATAGGGAGGGAGTCACACTGGTGGAAAGGAAGAGCAAGGCACGCATGGTGCCCCGCAAGACTAAGTGGCACAAGCGAGCCGGTTAATTCAGTTCTTGGGATTGCGACACCGTGTCCAACCAGGACATGAAGGTGTACCACTTCAGACCTGTCACTACGTGCAATTCAGCTCGTTTGAGCTACGCGTGTCCCAGCCGCTACAGGCTGCTACTATCTGCCTAATCCTACGCCAGCCTGTCTAGCATAACCACGCCTCGCCGTTCCCGTCGCGCGACAGCGCTAGCCGTCATTCCCTCACACCACTGCACAGCTGCAAGAGATAGGCAAATATCTCGCGCGAGAAATAGTCGCACATGACAGCTATTCCAGAGGTCGAACAAAGCAAAGGAGCCACGCCATTATGTTTACGCCATTAAGGCGCTTATTGAATTAAATGTAACTAGTTTTAAGTTTGGTCTGCATCATAGAGTATATTTGTATAATATGGTCTGCATGTAGTTTTGTAGTTCCAAAGCATGTAGGTCAAGCGCTTAAGGACTATTGCTTGTTCTTTTCCCCCTTTTAACAACTTCAATTTTTTTTTGTTTTTATGAAACTGAAACTGATAGTATATATGTATTTATCGTAGTACTGTTCATTTATTAGTTTTAATTTCTTGATTAAGGCATGTCTATAGCCGCATTGTTAACGAACCTGATGTGTATGATACGACTTCCACGATACAGGCTGTGCCTAGTGTGGAAGTCACTGTTAAATTATGTTAAATGTAGAAATATTTCTTTTGGTAAAATAAAAATTATTCTATTCTATTATATTCCATTGTAAGTAGCTAACTTGCTTTACACGTCATCATGTCCTCTCGTTCAATATTCTCACTAAGGTCATCATTATAATTTGTCATCTGAAATTACGATATATACCATTCAAAAGAATATGAGAATCCAAATAAATTTTCGAAATTGCAACTAAGGTCCAATTGAATTGAGATTTTGAAACCGCGTCTTTTCCTATTCGATCTAGATTTGAAATCACAGATAAACAAATTCCAATTTAATTGCGGCATTAATTTAGAATACCAGATCATTCTCAATATAAGGTTGATAAATAATTCCAGTTTAATGGAGCCATTCATATGAAATACAGAACCATCATTGGCAATTTAATTAATGTTGTGAAACGATTCCTATTTAATGAAGGCACTTATTTGAAATACTAAACTAAATTGCAAATCCAATTTAATTGAGGTTTTTAAACCGCCACATTTCTAATTGGATCAAGGTTTAAAATCACAGTGATATACCAATTCCAATTTAATTCCGGCATTTAGTTGTAATACCAGACCATTCTCAATTGAAGGTTGATAAACAATTTCTATCTAATGGAGGCATTCGTTTGAAATACCGGACTATTGTCAATTTACTTAATGTTTTCAAACGATTCGAACTTAATGGAAGCTCTTGTTCGAAATACTAAACTTTTGTCAATATAATGGAGGTTGTTAAACAATCCCACTTAATATAGGCATTCATTTTAAATGCCACTTTTGTCAATTTAAAAATGATGTAAAACTATTACAGTATTATCCAGGCATTCATTTGAAGTGCCAAACTATTGTCAATTCAATTAAGGTTGTCAATCAATTCCAATTCACTGGAGGCTTTGAGACCTCGAGTATCCCAATTGAACGGGAGTCAAGAACACGTCATATTCCCATGTTACCGGCCCTCTGAAACTTCAGATATTCCAATTTAATGGAAGTCTTAAAACAACAGCTTTTTCCAATTGAATGAATGCTTTAAAGCACAGTATATTTCAATTTAATCGACGCGTCGAAGCCATCGATATTCAAGTTTTAATGGAAGTCTCAAAAGCAAATACTCCAGTTTATGAACACTTTGAGTTATTTAATATAAATTTAAAGGAATGTTTAATACATATGGTATTTCAAATTGACCTTCCAGCACGAACGCGGCACTTTACATACCGCTTATAATATATCTATGGTCTATCAAATTGACCTTCCATGCAATTGTATTTGCTTAGCCGTTAAGCCTTACTATCTTTCTTACGAATAGTTTGGTTCCCGCGGTCTACTAAATAGACGTTTCATAATGCCTTTCGCTTACTTTAACAATCCGCTTAGCCTATCAATCTAATCTATATTGGCAATCCAGCGTGGTCTATCAAATTGACCTCTCATAAAGTCTTAGCCTATCATATTGGCAATCCAGCATGGTCTATCAAATTGACCTCATAACGCCTTAGCCTGTCATATTGGCAATTCAGCGTGGTCTATCAATCTATTCCCTCGAGGTTAGACGAAATTATGTGCTGACTAGTGCTTGTAAAATCTTGCGAGGATGTTCTGGCTGTCCAGAGCTGGTCAGTCAGGTTATCCGATTGTTCGTCCCTTATAAATCGAGGTTCAATTTTCGTCCACGCTGCCGGCTACTGTTGGCTGCTCCTGAGGCGCGAACCATAGCGCGAAAAACTCTCCTCTAGTTAGAGCCTTACGAGAACTTAATGCGCTTCTCGCATCAGCATCGGATTTGGACGTTTTTTGGAAGTAGCTGGATAATTGTGTGTCATGAATGTTTAAGGTACTGTAAGGCGATGGATGAATGTAATTTTTCAGTAATTGAATCTACCTCATATGTAGCATGTTATGATAAATTATTTTTGTAATTCACAGTGCATTACTACTAACTGTAAAACTGTGTAATTATTTGTAATAAATAAATAAATCAAATTGATCCCTGACATAAAGCTATTAGTTTCCAGTAACAATACAGTCAGAGCTTATCATATTGACTAATGACTTTGCACTTAGGAGTTTTTCATATCACTTAAACCCGTTTGGCCTATCAAATACTATACCTATATTATACTATGCCTTACAAGACGTATCTGCTGTTCTTTAATTACTGATTTTGTTATACCCAATTGACTACATGTGACATATGCACCTATACGTGTCATATGTACCTATTAATGTACAACCCTTAAGCTGGATGTTCATACTGTTTATCAACTATACAAGATACTCTAGATAATTATTCAAAAAAAATACATTTTCAACATAAAGACAAATTAAGCTTATCACACTATAATATTTAACCCGTCAATATATTTGGAAATTCAGAACGATCAAGCCCACTCCATAGGAAATTATTAAGTAGCGTATTCAATTACGCACGAACAAATGAACAGTCGTGTAAATTAAATAGACACCTAGGCAGTCCAATCGTTTTCCCAATTTGTTCATAATTATTATATTGTGATCCGTCATCCACTGCGCCACTCCGCAGTCGAAGATTAGTAACACGACCCATTCGAGAATAACGCTAAACTGCTAAATATTCATATTCCTCGAGTGCACAACTACTAATTAATATTAAAAATAATACATTTTGACCGTTTTCTTATTTACGTAAGCAACTTTCCACTCAGTGGTGCATTGTGGGTAGGCCTCAGCCTCATGTCGTGGGTAGGCCTCAGCACGAACCCCGTGACTAATATACACTACCCAAAATAAAATTATCTTACATTTTGCAACCTAAAACTTGTGTTTTAATAGTTTCTTATTTTTACGTAACTATTGTTAGGCATTTTTCCGTGATCTGATCAATGATGTGTTCATATTCATCTTTATAATTGCATTTATCGGCTTGTCGCAGCCGTACAAGGAATTTCTCGAACTTTTCATCCTGTTCCTGTTTCATCAAACGGAATACGTGGCGTTCATATACCGTACTTTGTTTGCAGGAGCAAAGTAATCATCGAATTTTGCTAAGGCTATCGCAAATACCTCTATGCTGACACCTGGCTCCGCGTCCGCTCCAGGGATATTGTAATATATTTCTTAGAGCTCAATTTCTCCGAAATGCAAGAGGCTTGCTCTCTTCTTTTGGCTATCTGTGATAGCTGACACCTCCAAATATACATGGAGTGCTCGTTTCGAACGCTCCTATCTCAGACCGATCGAAGAGGTCTCGCCTTCGCAATGGATTTTTTCCAAAGTTATGGCTGCCATGGGTACTTTTGGGGCGTCCCGGAACCAATCAATCAAATGATTCAAGCGGAGCATTCATCTAACCGCTTGCTAAACAATTTAATGTTCGTACTGGCCCTTTAGCCATTAGTCGTTTTAACGACCGCTTAACTACTGCTATACCATGACCTTGGTCAATGTTAGAAGTGTTAAAACAATATGTCAATTAAATGACACAACATATTTGATTTCAGTTGCTAGGTGTACAAGACCTTTGTCTTTTTCATCAATTGAATGATCAGTATACCATATTGACTAGTAAACATTATATTCTTGCCAATTAAATGACCAGGTACAATATACTCTGCTTCAAGTTTATTTACAACACCAATCATACAGTTTGACTACTCATAAACCCATATACCTACACGGATATTTCATCATACATATTACGTTCCCGTAAATAACTAAGTGAAATAAACATTAAACACTTCAATGTTTACTTTCATACCTATTGACCCCGCAGCGCAAGGTATTAAAAAATGTAGTAACTTAGTTACCTATTTATCAACCTCGTAAACAATTTATACTGCACCCGATCTAATCTGCCTCAAATGCCGTTAGAAGCAACCGAAGTCTATTTATAATTAATGATAATATTTCTGACAACTGAACTGTTTACTAAAGCTAGTTTACTTGAGTAATTTTGCTATCGCAAACTTTCAAATATATCTACCTGCAAGCCGTTATTATAAATGACTATAAACTTGCGCTTCTAAGTCAGATCGTTATTTCATAATTAATATAACATTTTATCACACTTTTTTTTATATTATTATTATTTATTATATGTTTTCCAATGGTTTTAAACTGTACAATTGCATTAATTTTACGTTGTAGGCGCGAGTAGATAGGTACTTAGATACGTTGCGCTTATTAAACAATACCTCCTTATTGTGCCTAGGTAGGTATACATAATTTTTATGGTTTACAAATCTTTCATTATATACGAGTCGCGGTATCGACGCATTTCCGGTAAAAATATTAGACATTAATACCGTTAGTAAATATCGGACAAAAATAATATCTATAAGTAAGTAAAACTGCATGATTCGCCAGGAGTTATTTGCAAATGTGCAATAACCGTTATTTTTTTTTACGAATGACCCATTACAAACTAAAACTTGTTTACGAGTCGATCCCTGTACTGGGATAGTTGAGCAGTGCACCGCTACCCACTAGGTAGATGTCTTTTGTTCCACAGTTATTAGTGAAACTATAACTTGGATAAATTAACTTCAATGACAATGTATCATATCACTATCGAGCTTGCCCTGTATTTATTATACATTTACTGTGCAAGTACACGTTAGACTGCTTTTGTCGTGTTCCCGCCTATTCTTTTTTTTTTTGAAGGCGTAATTAGATTTCTACTCACTTTTGTCCTCGTCGCCACTTGTAGTATACCTAACCCTATGCCAGGCACAGTACAGCTGTTTATATAGGTCACTATGCAAGAACTTAGCTCGACGACGCACCACCAGCACCCCCAGTCTCGGCAAGGGTCGGACAGTGACTAACCCCACTCCGTTGGTTCTGACGTATGCGCACGAGATAAGGATAGCAACACTACACACTGTTTCAAAAAAACATCTTTACAGAAACATATTTTATTTTCATATCTGATTTCATGAATGCTATATTTTATTCAAGTGGCCTTCGTTAATGAACAAATTTCAGAATAAATACAAACTCAGATGTAAAGAATAAACAAACGTCAGTAACAATAATATAAAACGTGTTTAAACGAGTCGGGCTGATGTTGATAGTAAGTTGCAGTTAATTCAACTCATTAAAGCAACACCACCCGTAATTATTGACCGATCGGTTTGTTTAACCAGAGCCTTACAGAATTGAGGCATCGTTAATTAACGCATAAATGTATTATTGCATTTTGTAGGCCAGGGAATTCTTTTGTGAAAAATGTTCACGCCAGCAATGGCTTTAATATGCAGTGCTCTTTTTAACTCTGGAAGAACCATCTAACCATATTACCGCGAATTAACGATTTTGATTTGATTTTATTTGTAATAATAATAATTATTATAGGCGTTTATTTATGGACTCAATTATCCGCTAGATGGCGGTGTTACATTCGCTGAATAAGCTGAATCACGCTAGAGCCAGACCACGCTAACTCTTACAAGCAAATGAACTGTCAATCCATACAAACTGACTCACTTTGTTGTCTGACTATTGATTCTACATAGAAGATACATAAAGTCTGTCAATCCATTGATTAAATGAGTATAAGTTAAAATGACAGTGCAGTTTCAACACAAAAGGTAATCAGTGACAAGCGTAGTGAGTGTGAACATTGGTCCTTCGAGCCGGATAACAGAGTCCCTAAATAAGAACTAAAACCATGAAAGAAAACTCACAGAAGCACCACAACAGCAGGTATGATGAAACCGCTGCTGATAAGGAACACGGTGCCGGGGAAGGTCTTGAGGGTCCGCATATAGATCCACATGTAGAAGGGATGGAACACCAGCGATGCCACTGTCTCCGTGAGCGAGAAGAGAGAGTTCACTTTGGCTGGAAGAAGAAATAGAGATCTTTAAACGTTATTCGGTTCCCTTCACGTTCTTAAGTTGTGTTTTTATGTCCCCCCCTGCTTTTTTGGTCATCGTCTCCTTTGTTTACTTAAGAGTCATCAGTTACAATTCTTGTTTCCATTCTAAGATTTCGTGTGTTTACAAACAAATAAACTAAGCAACTTTTGGTACAAGTAAAATAATAAAAGCTTATTGAAAAGGAAGAATCGTACCTGTTTCATCTTTCTCCACCAATTTGGAAATGATAGATCGCAGTGACGTGAAGGTGGTCGCGTTGAATAACTCGACAACGGGAACTGTAATCAAATGAAACATTGCATCAGTAATTACTTTTATGGATTCATTACTTTCTTCTTTGTCAGCTTAAAAATACTACTGTGAATAGGTAAAGTTAAAAACATCTTACAGAAATTCATAACCAAAAATAATCAACTAAGCTACATATTTATACTTGGCTTATTAAGCTTTGTTTTAAATTTCATGGCACGAAACAGTTGGTGCGTAGGTCCGACTCACATTTGTTCGGTGTTTTATGGTGCAATAATATAAGCTACGTCAAGCAGTGACTGAATGCTGAAAAGTTTCATATTTTTTGGAGCTGGTTAAAATGTATCCTATCTCTCCAATGTACCCTCATCTAGAATATCATAATGCATAATTATAACACATCTTATGAACGATAAAATTAGAACGAAAAAGGATTGATAAAAAATCAATCTTCCATATTGGTTTTTCGTCATTATCATAAATTTAAGAGTCAAACTCTTGTCGGTGTAACGATTCAAGTCATTGCAGAATGATTTTTCGCGAAATGTTTCATGTGTCATAAGGTCATATATATTTAAGTACCTAGGTATCTTTTATTAAAAAAATACTGACTGTTGAGTTACTTTCAGCGTTTCTCTCAATAGTCGTCTCCTCTTGTAAAATTCCGGTACACTCAAACATGTAAAAGGGCCCTTGTGGTCTACTCACAGAATAAAGTTTATTTATTACTAGCTGTGCCCCGCGGTGTTACCCGCTCATCCCACGGGAACACTAAATTTATTCGGGATGAAAAGTATCATATGTCCTTCCCCGGGACTGAAACTATCTATATACCAAATTTCATCTAAATCGGTTCAGCGGTTTAAGCGTGAAGAGGTAACAGACAGACAGACAGACAGACAGACAGACAGACAGACAGACAGACAGACAGACAGACACACTTTCGCATTTATAATATTATATGGAAGTATGGATTCATAAATAAATCCCTGTGCATCTCTCCACTCGACCGCGCGCTCTGTGACGTTATGCGTGGCCAAAGTGAAACCCGCCTATAGCTGGACGCTTGATGTTGAATGTATTAGGAATGTACCATTACTCTATACACTGGCAACGATGACCGGAACAATGCAATTGTCATAACATAATGCAGTGGCCTCGAAATAGATTCACTGGTGTACAGTTTATGGGTAATATGTACATTAAAGCGCTCTACGGTCAAATATTTTACCAATTGCTGTAGTGATTTCTTAATAAAGTTTAAAGCAAAGAAAGTTAGTAAGGTTTAATCCAATCCCGCTTCAGTCCATGCCTAAGGAGCGACTTTATCCCTCCTCCTCCTCCTTGCGTCGTATTCCTCAGAGCTGACTCCCTTTTGCATCACTTTCTCTCGTACGACCTTCTTCTGTTTCTGTCTACGGCGGTGTGAAGGGCGTTCTGAACTGTAGAGTGAAGAGGGATGCGGATCTGGTCGGACCAACGTATTGAGCTGCGTCCACGAGGCCTTTTCCCATCTACTTTGACGGTCACGATGAGCCGCTCGAGATCCCCACCGTCTTTCATTATCCCTACGTTGTCAATATATTATGTAGGTGCACTGATGCATATGTTTTGTCTATTTGCTATAACGGAACCCATTTAAAAACCGAACAGTAAAAGAACGCAACTTGGTGCCGTCGTTGATGCGTGTTTTTTTTTTGCAAGGTTGTCGAACATACACATCTACTACTGTCTTTTATACAGGGTGATCAATCCAAATGGGTCAGTAGTGAGAAAACTTAAACTATGAGAGATAGGAAAATCTGTTCTTAAGAACCATGGCGTCGATTTTAAATTGAATAAAAACTTCATTAAATTTTTTTATGTAAATCTCATACATACCCGGGAATTGAACCTGGTTAAAATTCTGTAAGCAATCGCATGCCATTTTGTAACATTTCTTACAGAGGTTTTGACCGGGCTATGTATGGAATACGGTATTTGATGACAGCTCAAATCAGCTACTCTTTATGAAATGTCAAAAATTATTTGTTAGTATGAAGTTTCTATGAAGATACTGGCTTGTGACGTCATAAAAATCAGCAGTCAAAACACGTCTTATTTTTAGTTTTTGTCCAATTAAAAATAGTAAAATGTACATAAGTTAGTAATAGTTTATTTGGTTCTGTGTATTTTGAATGTATGTTTAATAGTTTCAATTACATAATTAATTTTCACCATAGTCCCATACCGTATTATGTATATCATCGATGCCATGGTTCCTAAGAACAGATTTCCCTATCTCTTATTGTTTGTGACTTCTCCCTACTGATATCGACCCATTTGGATTGATCACCCGGATAGGCCTAACAGGTGTGTTGAAGTGAATTGCTGGTCAGTTTTTTAATAATAACAAAGAATAAAGACTGACTTTTATCATTATAAATACCGTAGAATACTTAGTATCCGGGCGTTCTAAAATAGAAGCATAGCTTTATCAAATGCATGGGCTTAATAAAGAAATGGTTGAGGTACATAGTTATTTTTTACTAATAGGTACATATACAAGGACTTCAATATGTTAAAAAAAAAAAAATATATAATACGAGTACGTAACACTGGTCCAAATGTGAATGAAATGATTTAGATCCAAGATTACACAAAAAGTGAAGGTGATGTTTTAAATAATTCAAATATACTTCATTATTGTATGTTATTAAAAAGATATTGAGAAAACATCTTCCATTCATATCTTCGTGCGAACAGTTTCAATATTGACAAAACGATTTCATGTGAATATGAAACAATAATAATTAGAATACAGGCCAATCTGTGTTAATTCATCACATCCGTTACACAATGGATACAGATTATCGTATATTCACCAAGTAATTAGCTACTCGTAAACAGTTAAACAATTGCCATAATATTATTGATGAGGGATGATGAAGACTTATTAAAGGCCAAAATTAAACCATAACGAAACAAATGTATGGGTTTTAAACCACTAAAAACTAAACTAAGATAAAAAAATATTCCTTTAACTAAGATCTCTTGGTAGGGAACCTACCCTCGGTAGGACACGTGCCCATGGCGCAGGCAGCAATCCCACGCTGTATGGCTATGGAAAGCCTTTGCGCAAGAAAGCTGACCGCGCGTGGGTCTGTTGCCTCCCTCAGGCGCTTACTGAGTTCCCTGTGGAGCCCACGCGCACCCTGGCACGGACCAAGTGTGATGAATGGATCTCTTAATGATGATAATGTTTTGAAAACAATGTCAACGACGGTACCTTAATGGGGATATTATTTGCAGACGTATTTATAGTTTTACCACTGTGCAGTGTTCTTATTCAAGGGGCAAACATCCAAGTGTCTCGAACATTCGACTAGTAAGTATGTATCTACTTTAGCGACATGTTTATTCGTATTTACTGATGTGACATTTTCTTTCTCGTTCCAGTCTCTAATCTTTCTATCTCTTGTTCCAAATAAGAACGCGGGGTTATAAAAAATACAAAATTGTTTCTAAGAATGCGGGGTTGCAGAAAAATCTGTAACTTTTCATGAGAATGCGAAGGAAAACATCTACTTATAAAATATCTTAGCAAGGCTGGTTTATCCTTTGATATAATAAATGAGATATATTCTAGGATGATGATGGTGTTAATGTAAATTGGAAAGATTAAAAGACGAGTTGAACTTTAATTTACGTAAGTTACTGCGAACAGAAAAGCCGCATCTTGGGAACCGGCGACGTGTTCATGATCACAGGAAGCCTTTGGATAAGGGCAGTGCACAACAAATCCTCTAGGAGAAACTTGGTAAATGGTTATGTCTAACAGTCTTTCAGCAGATGATTTTGATGACGATGATGATTTTAAGCACAAGGTGGCTATGTCACTTACCAAAATACATCTCAATGTCCGTGGTGACAAAAGCAATCCAGATTGAGCCAACAAACTTGCTCGCAATAGAGATGGTGCAGAGCAGCGAGTCCTCTATCTGCAGTTTTCTGCTCAGCACTGTAATGGAGAACATTGCACCTGGGAACAGCACAGGTGATATGATGAACAAATATATCAAAATGCATCCTCATTTTTAGCATGCTTGGCATCTAAGAAACAAACAGGGAACCGTGATTTAAAACTCCTCTGAACCAGTCAGAAACAGACGAAGACGGGCAAACTACGTGCTGCATTTTGCGCCAGTAGCCTACGCACCAGGGTGCTCGGTTCTGCCGTATTTTTTTGTTGATGCAGTAGCTGCTGTCACAGTAGCTCACGCACCGTCGCATTTTACACAAACATCAAATAAATAGTTCTCAGGCGATTTGCGAAAAGAGAAAACCTTGTGTACGAACTGAAAACTATTGGGAATTTCTCCGCGTCACAGGACGAGGTCCATGAAATTGGTTGTGCTGCTACTGGTTCACAAGGGATAGACAAATTGGCCACAATTGGTGATAAGTAGGATTGAAATAAGTAGTGAGCCATCGTTAATTAGACGAAATATTGAAGTTACTGGTTATATAACATTTGTTTAATATAGATTACATAACAAAAGAGTTTTTAGGAACAAAATAATTACGACTGTTTATGAAAGAACGATTTCGTGGATATAGGTAAGGTATAGAATAGATAGACAAATTAAATTAAAGCAAGAGATCCATGTTAGAAACTTACCGAAAGAATGCAGAACGATAGAATAGCTACTGAAGACACCGAACTTCACCATGTCCCAATTCAATTGGTTTCGCACGTAAAGGTAGAATATTGAGTGTTCCGCTGAAAAGAAAAAAGTTGTTCATTCCCTTTTTCAATAATGTAAATAGGTACATGCTAGGTAGGTGACTAGCCAACGATCAACTTGAATAGATCGTCATCAGATCTGTTGTAAGTATATGTCTGGTTTAACCTTAGCTTCTCAAGTGTGTTATCTATGTACTTCATTTCAGTGTTAGTACTAATAAAAAATATGGCATTGTAAGTCTAAGTGTGTCATTATATTAAGTTCTTTCGTGGAAGGCGATATTTAAAATGCCAGTGTATAAAAGTAGGAATGTATCTTATTTTTTCTCAGTCAGAAAATCTTGATTCGTAAGAATATGCTCATGGTCTTTGTCCTTCGATATGAAGTGGTATGTTGCTAGGAGTTCTAGAATTGCGAATTGTGTTTATTGTTCGAGTGTATGAAGATACTCACACATGCTGGGCCCGAAGAGTATGAATACACAGAACAGAGTCAGGATCACTTTAGTCCTTCTGCTTCCCTCACGTTTGCGATAAGCCACGGTCACCGTCTCATGCACGTGGGTTATGTTGAAGAAAGACACGTCATTTTCTTTTGGCCGTTCAATCTGGCGAATAATATAAAATAAATTTATGAAACATGCAATGTCTCATTGTTTTAAATGTGAGTACACCACAATATTTTTATTTTGTGCCATTGATACAAAGATCAAAGCACATAGAAAAAATTAAATGCGTAACCAGGCGGGAAGGACTGGGAATCGAACCCGGTACTTCTGGAATACCGGTCCAACGTATTAACCTTTCCAGCACCCTAACGCCATATAACCTTTCAAATTTTTCCTTATGCTTTATGTGTCGATTTTTGAAACGCTGGTCTCTTCTACCAGGTTACGCATTTCCATTTTACTTTGTGCATTGATCTTTGAATCAATGGTACAATATAAAATTAATACAGGCAAATACGCTTAGGGGCCGCTGTGCTAGCGGCCGCTAGATTAGGCTGTGCTCCCGGTTCTCATTTTCTATACAAATCTAGTACCGGGACCAAATTCCCGGTTCTCGCCATACAAAATCAGAACCAGGAGCATGTCCCACGCTAGATGCCACGACTTTGTGCGACCAGCGGGCCGGTAAGCGGTTGAGCGAAAGGTCCGAGCGCGGCGGACACCGCTGCCGCTGTCGCGCAAAGTCATCTCTGTAAGGCTTCATCGATATGTTAGACCAGATATGCTTGCCTGTTAAACATAAAAAATGAATAATATGTAGAAATACAAGTTTTATCAATGGAATTTGTACAAGCTCTGAGCTGATAGAGCTTTGCAGGTTTTCATCCATAACGTTAACTTAATTTTTGTTTTTTACGATCCATCTAGGAGGCATCATCTCTGATCATCATTGTCTTTATTACTCTGCGTAACTATCTGTCCTTGAAACAAAATTTAAAATGTAATTTATAATAAATGTAATTCTCTACAACATTATCTCAGCTCTTTTCTAGCTAAATAAAAAGAAGTCTTCAGGTCCCTAGACGTTGCTTGGCGGGAGAGGGGGATAGTCGTGGGAAATAGGAGATTGTCTAATCTTCGCTTCGCCGACGACATTCTCCTCTTTTCTTCAACTGCAATAGAACTCCAGCAGATGCTCCAAAATTTAAGTATCGCGAGCCTTCAAGTTAGACTTCAAATGAACCGCCTAAAGTCTCAAATTATGACCAACAGCACAAAACGTAGGGTCGAGGTAGATGGGCAGACTATGCATTACGTCGACGAGTATATTTACTTGGGCCAGATAGTCTCTTTCAGCAACAGACAAGATAAGGAAGTCGAAAGACGAGTCTCAAACTCCTGGAATAGCTACTGGTCAATGAAAGCTATGATGAAGGGAACCCTTCCATTAACACTTAAGCGCAAACTCGTTGAAATGTGCATTCTACCTATCCTAACCTACGGTGCTCAAACATGGTCACTCACTGAGAGTCAGAAGTCCAAGTTGAAGGTTTGCCAACGCGCAATGGAGCGCAGCATCCTAGGTGTTAAAAGGATGGATCGCATTCGGAATACCACGCTGCGCTCCAAAACACGTATAGCTGATGTTGGAGCAAAAACCGCTAAACTCAAGTGGGACTGGGCTGGTCACGTTAGCCGCATGCACCCGCACAGGTGGGCTTATATAGTCACAAAGTGGGTGCCGCAAGATGGGCGGCGACGTCAAGGTAGACCGAGACGGAGATGGAGGGATGATCTGGATGCATTCCTGGTCGACTGGCCGGAAGCAACGGCTAACAGGGAGTTGTGGAGATCTAATCGAGAGGCCTTTGCCCAGCAGTGGGACACGCTAACGGGTTCATAAAAAATATATACACGATGATTCTTAATCGGTGATCAGGTACCAACTTTTCTAACTCAGTAATCGATGGCGGTCACGTTGAAGTCGTAATTACATGAAAACAAACTTTTATTTTTCTATGTCAATTTTTATTTTGAAACCAATTTTCTCTTAAATTCCTTGTCCAATCTGTATCTGTGACCTTACAACCTTTTTAGTAATTTAATGGCAATGACAATTTATGCGTAATAACTTCTCATTAGATAAACAAAGTCGTAGGAAATTTCGTCTAATTTCCCGCCAACCGGATGGCACTTGACGTAGGTATCGTATTTGTATCGTGGTTATTAGTTTTAATTATGCTTTAATTTTTCATTATTTAAACAGTGAGGTATTTGCATGAGATCTCGCCTATTAAATTTAGTTTAAGCTGGATATGAATATTTTTCTACTCCTGATCACCGATTAAGAATCATCGTGTATATATGCAAACAGCCACATTTGTCTCTATGTAAACCCCAAAAATTGGTTCTGCTAAAACACTCGTTATATCGACAGCATACTTTGATTCAAATTAGATGCTTATGATAACATAGCATAGTACGAATTTCATAATTCATTATGAAGGACCTACTCTTCTTTATATTTCTTAATATATTTATAAGGACTCACTCTAGATCCAGCAGTGAAAAACAATAAAAATGTAAGATGTCTTTCAAAACTGATGTTAAAATCAACATTGAATAATGACTGTTTATTTATAAAATCAAACAATATTGTGAAAATCTAAAAGAAGCAATAATCAAACCATACTTTGTAAATACCATGCATATTTGAGATAAACAAGTTTTTGAAGTGGATATTAGACCTAGTTTTACGGCAAAGTAGATAAGCCCTTTGAAAATGAATATTCAGGCGAACTAATAAGTCAATATAGTACCTACAATCTACAATGTTATTACAAAGCATATATATCAGTGACGTGCGTTTCGCCTATTTTGATAAGTAGGATTGGATTGAGTACAAAATAAGAAATAATTGGCAAAACTTACCACAGGAAGTCCTTTGTCTCTTAGCCACTGGTCTGTTTCTTTTAAGCACACGCATCCATATAGCAGAATGACAATGAACGCCGCCAAAGTCATACAGAATATACCGTAATATCCCATGTTCTTCAGTAAAAATCCACTAACACCGATCCCAATAGGGAGACCAGCAGTCATGCAGAAGTTAACAAGACCCACTCGAAAAGTCCTGGTCTCTTCTGAAGTGATGTCACTGATATAACTGAACACACCAAGGAACATTGTCACCCAACTGCCGGTAAACGCGGGAAATATAGTCTCCATTAACACAGTCACTTCAACTGGGATTTCATAGAAGAAGTATACATTGATCAAGTTACTGATAGACGTCAATATTTCTCCAAGAATGGGCAGTAAAATGCATATTTTCCGTTTGCCGGTTCTGTCACTCCAAGCCCCCAGGAATATAATGATGATACATGGTACAGCTGTTTGGATTATCCCTTTCCAAATGTCGATAGAGGATATTAGTTTCTGCACTTCTTGCTCGTAAAATGTGTAATTGTTGCTCGTTTTCTTAACCAGTGCGTCGCAGATTTCATCACCAAAACCTTTGTTCACTCTGCAGGCTTTATCTAAGTTTAAATTTCCCATTGCAAACCGAGAGATCACACTTGGTATAATAAGTCCAGCTAGCAATGGTTCAACCGTGATATTATCTTTAATATTAATAAGCTTTTCTTTAAAAGTTTTATCTTTGAATCCATTTTTCTTTTGTAACGGATCCTCTTCAAGTTTTTCCGTGGATTTGTTATTTTCTTCCGCCATGTTTGTAGGCAGATTGGTTGACTATTGTAATCGACTACTGCGTTTTCGAGTGTTGCATTGTTTGCTGTCACATTATTGACTGAGCGATATCTTTCGTTAGCTTGTCCGATACGAGTATCAATTACTCATAGATAAGGATAAAAGAGGTCTGCTACTGATAGTGAGCTTTTGTTTAAGTAATACAGCAATTAGCACGCTACTTACTTATGGTATCACTTGACACGGTATTTACACTCGATGCGTAGTTTTCCTTAATATTGTTTGTTGTAACACTTTCGTACTTGTGAATTCATTGGGCACGTGGTTTCCGAAAGCGTGTATCTTTGAGCGTGTGATTGGTATTACCTAATCAGCAAATGATTACAGTCATCTTTGTTTTATCTTCTGATTGGTCCTGCAGATGTAATTATAATATTGCGAAAGCGGTGTTTGCACGGACTCCCGATGATATCTGCAAACAAAAAACTAGTCTTACCTATTTTTTGTTGTAGCAAATAAACAAGGATATTACTCGTACACTTTAAGTGCGATACTTAAGTAACTTGTTTACAAAAATACATTGTTTTTGTTTTCGCTTTGGGTGTTAATGCAAACATTCAACACAGAAAGGATGTCCATTTCTGACAGTAAACAGCGCCCTACTTAGTAAATGACTTTGTATTTTTATCATAATTACCGATATTGACAAGCTAGCAATAATGAGATAAAGTGGGCATTATCTTATACAATATTTTTTGGAGTTCCGCATTCAAAAAGAGTTTTCGGGAATTAAAGTGATATATCTTACTTGAACTTTTTTTAACCCATTATAACCTAGCGGTGCCGTTTGGCACCCAATTCTAGGCGTTTAGAAATTCCCGCCATTCGCGCTTTACGAACAGTAAAGTCCGGCGGTTTGCTATTTTTTCGGTGCTAGAGCAACACAACTACCTGTTTCAATGCTTACTTTTAACTGTTGTACTTGTTGAGGCCGGCACGAGCGACACAAAGTTAGCGTTTTGAAATTATTGCAAAAAATGGATTTCATTCTGCGGGAAGTGGGCCAAAATATTTATATTTCTAAAAATCTATCACTTAAATGTATTTTTTTGTATACCTTCATAGTTGTGTGACTAGATTATATTGTAATATAATTCAGTTTTGTTTGCGTATTGGTTTTATCGCACTTCAACATTTACGGGTGCCGTATGGCACCTCTAGGCCGATCTGTAGTATATTCCAATAATGGGTGGAGTGTGTCTCTAAATGGGTAATAGGTATTTATTTGTCTAGATAGGGGTTGTACACTTCATGAGGCACTAGCCCTGCTCGAAGAAGATGAGGATATCGAGCCGCGGTAGTTATATATTGAACCTCCAGAACCTGCAATCGACTCTGAGCAAGATACGGGCGACGAAGAAGGGGGTGGTTTTATAAATAATCTCACAGGTCGGCAACTCAATGCTGGGTGCGAAGTGGTGATGGCGTCTACATCTCTGTCACCACGTGTCACACGCTCCAGTAGTCCGGAAATACGCGGGCGGCATCAGATGTACAACCTGAAGCCGGGTCGTTTCGGACGTTGTCTCGTGGGTCACGTGCCTCACCAGGCCGCTCTTCTTCACATCGTGGAATAGGTAGTCGAATTCGTGGAGAAAGTTGCAAAAGTCAACCTATAATGATCTCAACAATTCTTCAATTCAATTCATTGACACAATTCCGAAGCAGAAGAACCACCTCCAATCAAAAACAAAATAGTCCAAAAGCAGTCATGAGTCATGAAAATGGGTTGATGAGGATTTAGTTCAGGAGCCACCCATGTTTCCTGTAGTAGATTTGAACTCACTTGGAGGAAAGTCACCTACGGAGATTCTGGACTTTGGGAGAAAGTATCAACAACCTTTGCTATGCAACAAATGTGGCGGAGGGCTGTAATTATTAGTTTAACGTTAGGGTTTAGGACAAAAAAAATATGAAAGCCTTAAATAAAGAGGTCAAGAAAATGCGTTTCTTATTTGTAAATTCCAACGTTATTCAAAATAATCATAATTTCATAAATAAACGGTAATAATATTTAGCTAATAAAAAGTTAATACATACTTAATAGAGAGACGTAAAGCTTACGTATTGGCCTAGCGGTGCCATACGGCACCCATTGTTTTTTCCAAAACGAATAAATCAAATTAACTTTTAAGAATCAAAAACAACTCAGGGACCCTTAGACAACAATATATCAAAATATTACCAATTTCTAAGACCATAAAATAATTCAGGTCATAATGGGTTAATTAACAATACCTAATATAAATACCTGTTATGTTATGGCAGTTTTAAATACCTAATAATTAGGGGTTTCCTAAAGAAAGAAACTTCATTAAAATGGTCACATTTACATTCACAACTACAATAAGTCTCATTTTAAAATATTGAAAGCGGGTCAAAACCAAGTCACTCGTTCACTCTGATTCTGTTTTAGATAACTGAAAAACAATATAAAATAATACAAGGGCAAATATATGTGTGATGAACTCGAATATTTGTTCCTGTGTCATGGATGCTATGTATTTAGGTAGGTATATGTTTATCTAGTATGTCTAAAATTACAGCCCATAAAACAATCCGACTAGAGCTTACTTTGGGACTAGATCGATTTGTGTAAGTTCTAAAAAAAATATGATTATGGTATAGCACGTGGTAATAAGTAAGTAAGTAAACACTTTATTGCACACAAAAACAGTTAAAAATACATCTATTACCTACAAATAACATATAGGTACAAAGGCGAAAGGTAATTATGCACGGAACCGTGAAACGGAGGGTACAACTCACTTTATTTGGATGTTGTTTTATATTTATATATCAATACTCATTATAGATATCTTATCAAAAATAAATAATTTATTTATTCATTCTTAGATTTCTTGTCATTGGGTAGCAGTTTGTTTTGTCTTTGTACTTTGGAGTTTTAAATCTTATGTGTGTCCTTTACAGTTTTGGTAGTTTGGTTGATTGGGTATTTATTAACAGAATACTAATGAATATTAATGTTGAAAGACGGGTTAATTATGTTTCTATTATAGCTCAAAGTACGTTTTTTTACACCGATAACTTGAAATTAATGTGAAATATTATAAAATAAAAATAAACTTGTGAAGGTTAGGGTCAAATAAAAAGCTAATAAAATAAAATAAATAGGCAAAAATTAATGAGATTTTTTCGGTTTGTAATACCATTTTTTTACAGTTTATCAGGTGTGGGAGATGTTCGGAAATAATTGTTCGATAATTGAAATGTAGCTTTTTCCGAACCATTCAGAACCATATACAGGAGAATTTCCTTAGTATTTTTTATCTTATAAATAGGTGCTCCGTTTTAAATTTTTAAGTATATTATTGTTATTGTACCTATACTTTATTCAGATTAAGAATTATACTTATCTTTTTTATTATTTTATTTATTGGTGACATAATATTGGCACTCCTTGCAATTAAAAGATTCTATAAAAATTAGAACAGCGCCATCTCTCTCGCAGTCTTCACACATGCTGTAAAGAAATGGTGACAGGGGATCGTGCGTGTAAAGCGCACATCCTAGGGTATGGCTAATGTGCATAAGCATTTCAAACACATATGACGCAGTGGGCGCTCCAGTAGCGTAAGAAATATGGAATGAAAGATTTGGTGTGATTGACGTAGCGATTTAATAGCTCAGTTGGGAGAGCAATACTCCGGAAACATAGAGGTCGCAGCTTCAAATCCTGCTTAGATTGTAGTAGATCGCATTCAATTTTTCTTTCTTAATTTACCTTTGTGTCATTATTTCTAAAAATAAAAAATGTGGTATTTCCACATAAAAAATAGAATCGATAAAAAGATTAAAAAAAAATAAGTAATATTATACCTATTCAATGTAATTTTCTAGGAAAAAATAATATTACACCTTTAAATAATTGACTGAGAAAAACACCAACCTTCAACCTTTGACAACAGTATCTGTAAAGGTACTGAAACGTCAGGGAGGCTCAAATAATTAATATATGCGATATAATCCGTTTAAATTGTTTTATTTAAATGTGTGACAGTCGCGGAAACCGAAGAAAATAATATTACACCTATTAAATTAGTTTTCCTTGGCAAAATAAATATTACACATATTAAATGACATTTTCGTAGAAAAATAGATATTACTTACATCTATTTACATTTTACATTTTGTTACGAAAATACATCATTATTACACCCATTAAAATACATTGCTTGGAAGTCGTTTATTATTTGATCAACTCCACTGCCCAAAGGTAGTCTGGAAGTTATCGCTCTTTAGCGATAATACCGCTTGTTGTGTAGACAACGTTATTAAAATTATTGTATCTGTGTTTCATTTGTAAAATTGTGTTGTATTCGTGTCGTGTCGTATGGTATCGTATTGTATTGTATTGTATTGTACATTGTGACGTCAAGGTGCGCTAAGTACTTGTACTTACTGATAAGTAGATATTTTACAATGTAGTTCCTAAAAGACTGTATTTACGTTTATAGTAACTACATATACATGCGTATCTGTCTGCAGTTGTTTTCTGGTAGTCATTAATTAGCATTAGCTGCGAAGATATATTTTTTAATTAAATTAACTTAATTTTTTAAGCAAGCATTTGGCCTCAATTCATCCTATGTTAAGTGACAATAAGGCCTAACATAGAGCATGCTTGCCTAGAAAATGCCTATTCATTCTCGACTTGAAGAGTCCAAGTTATATTTTTCAAGAGAAATGTGCACAGGAAGAGAGTTCCACTCTCTTGTTGTCCTGATAAGAAAAGAAGACGCAAAGCATTTCGTACGAATCAGTCGTATATCGACAACACAAGGGTGGAATGCAAGTCCGCGGCGAGAATTTGTGCTGTCGGAATGTCGGTGGAATCAGTTCATGCAATCCTAGTGCACACTCACCGTGTCTGTAAATAACCAATAAACAGGCGATTCTCCTGCGGAGGTGTAAATAAAAACTCAACTCACGTTAACAGTCAGTTAAAGGTTACATGTGCCTCTGCAAGCACGATTGGTATGACTGTATGATAGCGGTGGATATCTCATTGAATACCATTAAACGGTGTATCCAACCAACGCGACGCATCACGGTGAATGGATAATTGCTAGGTGACAACACGTGAGCGGATGGCTGGTGTGCTAATTCGACAACACTTTGCGATATAGCTGATTTAGTAATATCTCTTTATCACAGACATATCGACCCAGGTTTTAGAAATATCTCGAAAATTTTAAGTCAACATAATTTGTTATGACTAACGATGATGATGATAGATCGAATCAACTGTGTTTTCTTTTCTTTCTTTTCTAAATATGTATGTAAGTAATCACGCTAGTAGCGTACGCACCAGCACACACCCGAGTACTCGGTTCCGCCTTCCGCTTTCCTTCGGGAAAAATCGCGCGCGTTCGCTGTTAGTCGTAGCGGTACACAGCTGGTGTCAGTTGGGGCGCCAGGTCCCATGACAAATTGCGTGGCATTTTACACAACCCAATCAAATACAGCTCTCAAACGACTTGGCGATTATAATAATCACTTTTTAACAAAAAGTAAGTGATGTAAACGAAACGAAGTTGTGTTATATGACTAACTAAAGAAAAAATGGGATTAAAAAAAGGAATTTTCCAAATCGGTTCTGCCGTTTTTGTATAATCGGGGAACGTAAGTCACAGTAATATTATAAAGGATCAACTTTGTGAGTGTGTTTATGTGTATGTTTGTTACTTCTTCACGCTCAAACGGTTGGACGCCTGGATTAACAAATAGGCTACTTTCATCCCGAAACGTAGTGTTCCCGTGGGATGAGCGGGTATCACCGCATGGCGCAGCTAGTATAAAAAATTGGGCAAGTGCGAGTCCGACTCGCGCATGAAGGGTTCCGTACCATAATCTATAACAAGTTTGTTTTATGGGAGCCCCCCTTAAATATTTATTTTATTTTATTTTTAGTATTTGTTGTTATAGCGGCAATATAAATACATCATCTGTGAAAATTTCAACTGTCTAGCTATCACCGTTCTTGAGATACAGTCTGGTGACAGCGGACGGACGGACGGACAGCAAAGTCTCAGTAATAGGGTCCCGTTTTTACCCTTTGGGTACGGAACCCCAAAAAATGTACTGAACGAACTGAAAATGTGCTCCTTTTTGACGTCGATTGAAAAGAACGAGTGTTTTGTCTTACAGAACGTTTATCAGTATTTACCGCTACCGAGAATCGCTTCCGTCAACGGTTTGCTCTTCACTGAATGATACAAATGCATAACTGTACAATTTAGTGCAGCGAATAACAACCGAAGTGCTTGAAGTCTTAATACTCATAATCTTTAATTGTTTACCGTCTGCTGTTATTAAGTTATATAATGAGTGCATTGGATGCTATTATCAGCCAAGATTAATGCATGATTCTGTTGATTTGTAGTTTTTTATTGATGCCTAAAGAAATATGCAAATAGGAGTAAAGTAAATGAAAAAGATACAACGCGCTGAGGTGGTGACTTCATATGATGACACGGCTGGATGGTATTGCAATCCCTGCGTTACCAACGAAAGTGGTGATCCTGGGTTCAATTCCCGTCAAGAGCTTATATTTGAATAAATCTCTGAACCGAAATTAGTCTGCGTTTAGTTAGCGCCTGACACATTACATATAAAATTAAATTTTAATGAAATCAATCAAACTATAAGTATCACAAAATTGCCTGATGTTTGAATGATGTGAACATCATTACAACAAACTAATCAAATGTTTTGGCTGCTAGAAGAGGAAATACACAGTATAAATCTTACATCTTGAGTTTAATTTGGCTAGATCGTTTAGTGTGAGGTTGTCCGATATTGATTTATTAATTTATTTATACATTTAAAATATCTAGATGCAAAATATTCGTTCCTTCCACACCCTTGCCCTTGCCAGGATTCGAACCCAGGACCGCCAGTCAGCTGCACTACCTGCGTCATTAAATACATACATTACGGCCATTTATTGACACTTCATACAATTTTAACTGTCATTTAGATGACATTTGTTATTGCTGAAAAGATCGCACATTTCCGTCATAACATGCAATAATACGTAAGTATGTCATTTTATTTTTTGTCATTTCATATCCTATTCAGGTGTTAAATACTCATAGCCGAACACAGTATATAATTAGGTACATACGATATATTTCAGTTCAATTCAAGTATTTCCTTATATTGAAGGAGACTTAGGTCACTGTAAATCGAAACGATAGGGGTCTCAAAGTTGGTCTTACATTACTCTCGTCATGCAAGCAGTGCTATGAAAAAACAACTGACTGACCAAAAACACTAACTGCCTGGTTAAGAGAGCTAATATCAGCTCCATAGTTCTAAAGTCCTACCGTGCTGTCAGAAGTCCGATGCCTAGTTATGATATTTTTAGGGTTCCGTATAGTCAACTAGGAATCCTTATACTAGTTTCGCCATGTCCGTCTGTCCGTCCACGGCTTAGCTCCGTTATCATTAGTACTAGAAAGCTGAAATTTATGTATGTATCACGCCGACAAAACGGTACAATAAAAACTAAAAAAAAACTTTTTTTTCGCGTACCTCTCGTCCTACCCCTAAAAAGGGATGATTTTTTTTTCATTCCTACACTAGTCTGTGGGGTGTCGTTGAATAGGTCTTTTAAAAATAATAGGGGTCTCTGAACATTATTTTTTGATAGTCAGCAGTTTTGTAAATATTCGTTCTGGAAATCCAAAAAATAGCGTCCCCCCTCAAACTTTTACAACCACTGGTCAAAAAATTATGGAAAAATTCATGAAATTGCGGCCTTATAAGTACTTTCAATAAAAACTATATTGAATAAAATCGGTCCAGCCGTTTTTGAGTTATCGCAAAATTTCATATTTTGTTTAAAATGACGTATGTGCCGCGCGGTGTCCTTATACTTCGAACGTTACACATATTAGTTAAGTGCCATACTGCATTAAAACGTTCCGGTCAATCTGGCGCATATAATCGATAACTTCCAGAAGGTAATAAGTAATTACCGTTACTTTGGCGTTTACGACCTTTTTATAGAGCTTGAAATCAGTCTCGTAATTTTTTATAGAATTCAACATACCGCAATGTAGACGTAGGTACAATTAATTGTATTGTGCGACGTTGATACTATTGTTTCAAAGAGCACACTATAAATAGTTATTTGTTATGCAAGGCTGCAAAGTTGTTATTTGGCGCGAGTGTTGAAATTGAAAGCTGAGCGTAGCGAGGCTTTCAAGACACGAGAAGCTAAATAATTTGCAGCCATGCGGAACACACAACTTTTCACCTCACTACAGCGAGGAAAATGCAAGATTCAAGAAAAACAATTTAAACATAAAAATAATTATATTTAATTTTGCCTTCTATTTAACACATCAAATTTAAAACATAACACACTCAAATCCAAACCAAATAAATACGAGAGAAGCAAACATATTAAAAATTAAAAGTAATATAGCCGTAATTTGTATTATCGTCGTGTATATTTTTATCGTTGAGTTTTTCTTAAGCACTGTTATATTATGTTTGTATTTGAAACTACTTGACACATTCGTTGTGAATGTGGGAGAATGGCATTCTGGGAAGGATTAGTTGGTCACTCGGAAGTATTACACTTGCTTTGGAAGTTATTGGACGATGGGAATGATGGTATCCGAACAAGATTATTTCGTCTTTATCTTCTTTAAAAACGCCAATAGTTTCGGTAAATTACTTATTATGAATGCAGGCTTTCTTGTTTTCGATATTTATATAAAGTAAGACAACAGTATGTATTCTCCACAGAACAAATTTACGTTGTTTACGTGAATTGTGAAAACTTCCAACTTTTTAATTATTATTTTTTTCTCGGGGGTGTTCAGAAATTACACTCTTATGTTCCAACTTTTATAACAAATAAATATTAAAATTTGTGTAATATTAATATTTACTAGTCAAAATATGTAAATGAAACTGAAATAATATATTTAACCATATTCAACATAAAATAAAGTGTAGAAAAAATAAAAACTTAAAAATCTGTAACTACAAACCAGGTTTATGGACGTGACATTGCAGGTCTATTTTTTTTTTAAAGAATTATTCAAACGTAGGATATGATTTTAGCCGGCCTGACCAGATCGCCCTTTAGTAGCGTGCGTTGATTGGTTATTCGAAGATATATCGACTGATGAAATCAGGCAGGCATTGAAGGAGTCTTAAATGTAAAAAAGTTACATGCACCACAGAGAATCAAAATCATCGTGTTCGAAATTCAAATGACTTTTGCACGCTAGCGGATAAAATAGAGTTTTGCACGCAGATTTCGCCCTATAAACGGAGGTTTTCCGAGCGAGTGAGGTGAAAAATTTATTACTCTTTTGTGATCAACACCCACGCACAACCACACACAAAGGTGTAAACGGTAGTCCTTCTGGTCCAATCAGTTCAACAAGAAAGGGTATAGCAGGATAACCTAAGAAAAAGTGCCCCCAGCGTTTTTGGGTCGAAACTATAATCAAACGATGCCTTTTAAGGAGGTAATACCCTGCACAAAGTTTCATCCCTCTGTTACCCCCTGGGGGTGAAAAACACCCGATTAACCCCAAAACTGTTTTATTTATTTTTTCCTAAACTATGAAAGTGACGAATTTCAAATTTTGTACAAATATTAATAAGACTAAAAGCTATATTTAAAAAAAATATGACCCTCCTAACCATTTAAATTCTTGTAAAAAAAAAGTAAAAAAAAAAAAAACGCCCTGTATAACAAGTTCGGCTCTTGGTACACACACCATTTTTTTTCCAAATATGAATCAATTTATATTCTACATCATACAAAAGTTTCATCTACCTAGCCCAGAAGGAACATTACGAAATTAATATGAATTGGCTCTTTGGTGCCTACTATTCATTTAACTCCTAATAAGAGCCTTGCATTATTTTTTATTAAATAAACAATGGCCTGCGATCGGACCGCTGTTTGTGTCCGATTAAAAAATTTGAAAATCGAACGCGGGCAGTAACGCGGCCGCGGGCAGTGTTTTTTAGGGTTCCGTAGTCAACTAGGAACCCTTATAGTTTCGCCATGTCCAGCTGCCTTAAATTATTGTAAAAAAAAGTAAAAAAATAACATTCAACCTGTATAACAAGTTCGGCTCTTGGTACACACACCATTTTTTTTCCAAATATGAACCAGTTTATATTCTAGATCATACAAAAGTTTCATCGACCTAGCCCAGAAGGAACATTGCGAAAATAAAATGAATGTACTATTTAGTAGGCACTACTCATTATATTATGCTTAATACGCAACGTCTCGGTCCTGCAACCATATAATTAAAAACAAAACCGGCCAAGACCATGTCGGGGCCGGCTCAGTGTAGGGTTCCGTAGTTGCCCATCTTTCACAATAGACGGGCTTAAAATAGCGGTTTTAAGCCCGAGGTTTAAATTACGAGAAAGATTTCAAGCTCTATAAAAAGGTCGTAAACGCCAAAGTTACTGTAATTACTTATTACCTTCTTGAAGTTATCGGTTATACGCACCAGATTGAGTGAATGTTTAATACAGTATGGCACTTAACTAACATGTGTAACGTTCGAAGTATAAGGACACCGCGCGGCACTTACGTCATTTTAAAGAAAATTATGATATTCTGCGATAACTCAAAAACGGCTCGACTGATTTTATTCAATAAGTATAGTTTTCATTGGAAGTGCTTATGAGGTCAAATTTTTACGAATTTTTCCATAATTTTTGAAACGTGGTTGAAAAGTTAGAGGGCGGACGCTATTTTTTGGATTTCTATAGCGAGTATTTACAAAACTTCTGACTTTATCAAAAAATGATGTTCAAAGACCCCTACTATTTTTAAAATACCTATTCAACGAAACCCCACACACTAGCTGAAACGAAAAAAAAAATCACCCCACTTTAGGGGTAAAAGCGGTACCCGAAAAAAAGTTTTTCTTTTTATTTTTATTTTACCGTTTTGTCGGCGTTTTACATACACATACTCATACCAAATTAGAGCTTTCTAGTACTTTAATGTAATGATAACGGAGCTAAGTCGCGGACAGATAGACAGACAGACAGACAGACGGACATGGCGAAACTATAAGGGTTCCTAGTTGACTACGGAACCCTAAAAAACACTGCCCACGGCCGCGTTACTGCCCGCGTTCGATTTTCTATTTTTTTAATCGGACACAAACAGCGGTCTGATCGCAGGCCATTGTTTATTAATAAAAAATAATGCAAGGCTCTTAGTAGGAGTTAAATGAATAGTAGGCACCAAAGAGCCAATTCATATTAATTTCGTAATGTTCCTTCTGGGCTAGGTCGATGAAACTTTTGTATGATGTAGAATATAAATTGATTCATATTTGGAAAAAAAATGGTGTGTGTACCAAGAGCCGAACTTGTTATACAGGGCGTTTTTTTTTTTTTACTTTTTTTTTACAAGAATTTAAATGGTTAGGAGGGTCATATTCTTTTTAAATATAGCTTTTAGTCTTATTAATATTTGTACAAAATTTGAAATTCGTCACTTTCATAGTTTAGGAAAAAATAAATAAAACAGTTTTGGGGTTAATCGGGTGTTTTTCACCCCCAGGGGGTAACAGAGGGATGAAACTTTGTGCAGGGTATTACCTCCTTAAAAGGCATCGTTTGATTATAGTTTCGACCCAAAAACGCTGGGGGCACTTTTTCTTAGGCTATCCTGCTATACCCTTTAACAACGATTTGTGAAAACGCCCAAATAACTGATCACATGTTGCATTTTAGACTTTTCACCTCCAAGCGAGAGCATATTAGAACAGTACCCTTACCATGAGTTTACAGTGACTGTGTATACGATTTGTATGGACTTGTAGTTGTACAAAGTAACCGCTAGGGGCGCTGCACTATTCTCCATACAAATCGTTTACGCTGTCGCTAACGAGTACTGTCACGTCAACTCATAGTAGGAGTATAGTCGCCGGCAAACTTTTAGAACAAAAATGGCGGATCTGCGCATGTACATTGTACGACGTACGTAAATCGGCTAACTGCGCAGTCAAGGTTATTCTCTAAAAGTTTGCCGGCAGCTGTACTGCACGTAACTGTGACACGCGGCTCGTTAACGCGCGACAAATACCTGTAAATGGTGGATAAAAAATTACAAATTTCAGCTAATAATATACTTAATTTTACATATATCTCCATAGAAAACTAATTTTAATAATATTTAAGAATTTATTTATATTATAGATGGGTTATTGAGCGTGTTCCTTTTCGAGGACGAAATCGACTTTATTATAAAAAAAAAACTTTATTATAAAATATAATAGGTCTCTTATTTTTGTTTTACTATATTACGGGTAATTAAACGTATCATATCGGAGGTACATTTTAACTTTAAATTAGTTTTTTTATGACGTGGTACAGTAGGATGAAGTTCGAATGTTTCGAGTATTGTAGTAGGCCCAAATCACAATTAGCGCCATTCTAAATTTAAAGATAAAAAAAATGGAATTTTTACCGAATTTCCATATGACCCGAATTGAAAATGATTTGATTAAAATTACAACCGAATTATTATTTTACCTTAAAGCCACCCTTACCTTTTTACCTTAAATTATTAGTATAACTGTAAATAATTTTAGTCGCGGAAACCGAAGTATTATTATATTTTTTTTAAGAACGTGGTAGAATCGAATCTTTCAAATTTTGTAGTAGTTAGAATGACACTTTGCGCCATTCAACATTCAACAATTTTAATGTAATTTTACCAAATTCACATGTGACCGGCTGAAGTGAATATTAAATTAATGATTTTAATTATTTATGACTTACGTAATATGTAATCGTTTTGCTACCGGCACTACACTGTCACTCAAGTGCTGCTACTCCATTGAACGATGTCTGAACGATGAACACACAATGGATCGATTACCTACTTGACCGCGCGTTTGAGCAATTTCCTATCTTGCCGGTATCTCGTAGGCGATATCTCGGAGACCAGGATGGATTGATTTGAGCGTGATTAACGTAGGTTTTAGACAGTCGCCAAACTTAAGTGGCAGTGGATGGGGCACATTTCTCGTAGAACTGATGGCCGTTGGGGCAGAACGGTTCTTGAGTGGCGACCGCAGACCGGAAGACGCAGTGTGGAAAGGCCCCCAACAAGGTGGACCGACGACCTGGTAAGTATCGCGGGCAGAAATTTGATAAGGGCGCAAGACCGATCGTTGTGGAGAACTTCGAGGGAGGCTTTTTCTTTGTCCAGGCGTGGACGTCTACGGCTGATATGATGATGATAATATGTGGAATGAGCTCCCTGCAGAGGTTTTCCCCGGGGTCTACAGTATGAGGTTCATCAAGAGGGGAGTAAATAAGTTTTTAAAGGCCGGCAAGTGGCAACGCGCGTAGGATGCTTCATAGGCGGCGGTAACTGCTTAACATCAGGCGGGCCGCATGCTTGATTGTCACCGTCGCTGTATAAAAGAATTGGTATAGAAATGTAGACTTCCCGAAGTATAGGTATGCCTAGTGTGTGGAGTGTAGACACGTTTCGCTTACGAATGTTGCGCGTGTAATACCTATGTACGTATATAATAATAATTGAATAGGTTCATTGTATGGGTATCAGTCACAGGCTATTTTTAGGTGACTGGATTGTGACTATGAACTTGGGAACCCAGGGTCCTTGTTGGATGAGGCATTGTGATATCTCTAATGCAGCAATATATCATCTTTATCAGTTGTAACGGCCCTGTAACGGACCTGGAATTTAACCTTCCTCCCCCCGCACCGTCGGCGCCGCACTCTGCAAGGGCGAAGCGTCGATAAAAAAAAAGCAGTGACGAAGTTACCGCGTGGCTGTATACCTAGAATTACTGCTATTCAGCAGTTTCTGATGAAGAGCTCTGTAAGTGTAAACCGCTTAATACAATAATCTATTTTTATATTCTTTGGAATAAAGTCGCCATTTTTGCCGATATTCTTTTTATGCTTCTATTTTCTCAGTTATACAATTACTAGATTCCATAGAAATGGGTTACGGTCGCACGTGAGAGGTTAACAAAGAAAGATACTATATCCTCCTGGTAGTAAAGATTTTATTCTTTTATAAGTCTTTTTATCATTGAAAAATGTTTTACTGGCGACCTAGAAATGTGGCAGGACGTGCTTATATAAAGATGTACATACTTGAAGGTAATCCAATCGTTGAAGGTACATACTGGGATTCGTGAAAAGCCATGAGTGAGTCTTCTGTACTTACACCATTATCAGATCTAGTAGGAAAATTATTTATTTAGAACCTTCTTTGGCCTGCACCTCTAGCAATAACTGTGACAAGCGACTTTTCGGTTTGTCGCATGACAAACAGTACTGTCACATTCCTTTCAGTACCGTGCGAGCATGACAGATGATAAAGAGTTGCGCGACAAGCGAAGTCGTGGCAAGATGCCCTGCTGATGGTAGACTGTTGGTTGTTAGGTCTCATTCTAGTCTCTACCTGCCTGACCTTACCTAAGTTACACGATCCAAACGAGTCTCAGTATTTATTACGGATTGTTGCATTTTGCTTTCAACTGGGTCTGCTCCGCAGGATGGTTGCTTTTATTACGCGATAAATAAGTGATAAAGCATTCGGCACGTTGTGACAAAATGCGAGTGTGAGTGACAAATGCTTTATCACTTATTTATCACGTGATAAACGTAACCATCATAGGCCCCTGGTCTAGAATAATTTCATTGTTTTTACGATATACCTATGACAGTAGAAACTATACATAATGAAAATTCACTTTAAAATATGTGAAAATCGTTGTGTAATCATATTGTTATTCTTAACAATAATTAATATTGGTAGTCAGTTACCTAATAATTACGTTTGTTTATCTTATTTATTTATGATTTGTAAATTCCAACATTTCTTTGAATAGAATATTAAATCATCATAGTAATTTGATATGTTTATTGTTTTGTGACGAATCCTGAAAACATGAAGTAAGCATAGGTATGCATATCAAAACAATGCTAAACAGTTAATAAGTCAAATACTTGTATAAATTACATAATACGAACAATATATCATTACAGTAGGTATCTTATGAAGGCAATGGATCGAACAATGAAGTTTCCTTGAAAAGATTCGCAAGATAATTAAAATCGTGAAAATAACTCAAAGAGTAGTAAGAATGAAGTGACTGCTTCATATTGCTAGTAGAACTGATGACCATTTGGGCGAAAATATTGGGAGTGAACCAACAAGTCAAATTCGCTCGGAGCGTAGAACCGGTCGATGTGAAGATCCTTGGGAAACGTATAAATTGTCCAAAACTTATTATCAGAATAAAAAATAATAGGTAATCTTATTACAACTTTCTTAAGACATATTTAATTATTGTAATTAGCGTTTACACTTACCTACGTGAAAGAAGTAGTCCCTGATGAAAGGGCTGACAATTTCACGTTAGTGTAAACTGCTTAATACAATAAGCAATATCTATTGATAGACATTGATAGATGTTCACTGCTGAACAAAGGCCTCCCTCAAAGTTCTCCACAACAAACGACCGTGCGCCGCCTTCATAAAAAAATATGGAAAGCGCAATACGTACGTCACTAAAATAAATTGTTATTTTAAGCAACAATGAATCGACAAAATGTAAATTAATGTCTAGTAAAGGTCAACCAGTTTTTTGGCACTGCTAAAAACTCTTGCCTTTCGACAGTCTATGTAGTTCGGTGAATATAGACTGAAGTACTAGGGGTGACCTTACAAACGGTCCGGTAGTTTTGAATTTTTGATATGTTGTCTAAGATGGTTAGTGAGTCTTTAATACAAAGATCAAAGCTTAAAGAAAAATTGAAAAAGGAGCTACCTGGGGGAAGAGACCAGGAATCGAACCCAACCTCTGGATTGCCGGTCCAGCGCGTTAACCATTTCGCTACCCTAGCTCCAGGAAGACCTGACGAATTTTTCCTTATGCTTTGTGTGTCGATCTTTGCATTGTTTTATTTGAAAGGCTTTTACACCTTAGCGACCTCTCTGTGAATACGTTAATATTCACATCTCACCGCACCACTTTACAGTGGTGACCGAGCAAGCGAGAGAGGGCGCTGTTAGTTTTATAAATTTATGAAACATGTAATGTCTATGTCATGTAATTTTTTTTTAAATTTTAAAATGTAAGTTATAGCAAATTTAATTGTCTACAACATTGTCTCAGCTCTTTTCTAGCTAAAATGCTCCTAAATGAAGGTATAAGCAAAAATCTGCAGAAATTGCCGGTTTTTTTTCAATATGGCGGTGAGCGCGGTAGAGGGGGAATTGTGCATTTTACATTTTTAACACTCACTAACCATCCTAGACAACATATCAAAAATTCAAAACTACCGGACCGTTTTTAAGGTAAAACCGCTTTATTCATTGGATTAATGCTGGAATTTCAACGTCACAATCAGCGGTGCATACAGCAAAAGTCAGCGAGAAAAAACCGGCCAAGAGCATGTCGGGCCACGGTCAGTGTAGGGTTCCGTAGTTGCCCATCCTTCACAAACGGCTTAAAACAGCGGTTTTTAGGCCGGTTTAAATTACATGAATGATTTCAAGCTCTACAAAAAGGTATCTTCTGGAAGTTATCGATTATACGCGCCAGATTGAGCGGAATGTTTTAATGCTTAATGGCATTTAACTAATATGTGTAACGTTCGAAGTATAAGGACACCGTGCGGCACTTACGTCTTTTTAAGAAAATTATGAAGACCTATTTTATTCAATATATAACATCTCCTATTAGTCAAAGAGTGCTAAAATACCTACTAAATAATTTTACTACTTCTATCAAACGTTTGATTTCGCTACTAATATCAACAACAACAACAACAACAAATCCACTTTATTGCACACCTCAAATACACAGGGATACAAAACATGAGAGATATACAGTAAAAAATTAACAGAGGTTAACAAAAGGCGGTCTTATCGCTAAATAGCGATCTCTTCCAGACAACCTTTAGGTAGCGGAGTAGATCAACAAGAGTTCGAATTCAGTAGGTGATGCAAAACAATTTTAAGCCACAAAAATTAACTACAAAAAAATTATATCCCCTCTTTTGAACTAATAACTCTTGTTTTATTATTGCTTAGAATCCAGTAGGTTTGGCTAGGATTTTTATATAAATACTATTATACAATTCTGCGTTTGTATTAAAAATAATTTTTCTATGGTCACGATTTGAGGAAAAATCTTAAAAGCGTGATGCAGGATCGTCATTTGTTTTGTATAGGCGCGCGTCGCCATGCCAACCTAGCGCCATCTGTAGTCATAATTTCCTTTGTCCTAGCATCACGCTAACGGCTGGACAAATTTTAACCAATTTTGGCACATGGACAGCTGCACATACAAAGATGGTTATAGGATACTTTTTACCCGACTATACGGTATAAAAAAATACGCGTACGAAGTTACGGGTGCCCTCTAGTCCTAAATAAAATTACGGTTTTAACGAATAAAAAACTTCGATGAGATGAAATGGTTTCAACATAAATTTAGGAAACTGAATGCATTCGTTAGTATACAAAATTGTTACTTACCTTTAATACCTCCAGTGAAATCACAAAAAAAGCGACGTACTCAACAGCTCGCGTCACCGCCACTGGTTACACAACCAATGTTATTGGAAACTGGTTTCCCGCGCGGACTATTTAACTGTTATGGTAATACCAGCGATGTAAACATACTTATTAGTATTGCAGATAATCGTAGCGATGAGCTGCAGTGAATTTATAGAAGGGCGAATCTGAGCGTTTTAACCGCGCGGTTGTGACGCCATTTTCATCTAGCGTTTACTAGAAGAGCAAGTTGCTATATCCGTGAATGGCCGAGCGAGCGAAACGAGCGTTTTATCTCTCTCTGACGCACTCGGGAGTGGCTTCGGAATACATGAAAAATCGACTTCCAACAATCATTTATTTTACGAGTAACAAATGTTACAGAAATGGAAATGATGAAAAAAACGCCTTACAAACGCTGAATATTCCTCGAGTATGGAATTTATAGAAGGGTGAATCTCCGTAACTGTTATGGTAATATTATGGTATTTCTACTTAACCCAGTGGTTGACTGGTAGAGAATGCCTAAAGGCATTAAGTCCGCCATTTGTACTTTTTTATGTATTGTGCAATAAAGTTTAAATAAATAAATAAATAATACCAGCGAAGTGAACATACTTATTAGTATTACAGATAATCGTCGTGGATGAAATACAGTGAATTTATACAAGGGTGAATCTTTTCATCGATCGTTTACTACAGAAGTCATAAGTCATTTATTCATTGAACAATATACATTGTGTTTGAATGATTATTAGGGTAATTCCATACATAGGTATACCATTATAAGGGTAATTCCATACATATGTCAAATTTCAATAATTAATGTGATACACAATTACGATTATTATTCATACATATTGTTTAATCATTCAAATTATCTGACGTCAAATAATAGATTAAACATAGAGAAGTGTGGATCTCCGAGCGTTTTAACCGCGCGGTTGTAACGCCATTATCATCTAAAGATTACTACAGAAGAGCAAATTGCTATTACTGTGATTGGCCAAGCGAGCGAAGCGTCTCTCTTTCAGCTTGGGCAAAAATGCTTTCGTATGTACGTACGTTTTTTTTTGTTTGCTAAAATCATATTTCAGCCATTTGGAATATTTTTTTGAGAATGTCAATAGATTTTATTTTTTATTAGGATCAAATGTCTATATGGGACTAGCTACACTTACACTGCTCTAAAAGTCAGAAATGACCGTCAAAGTTCAACATTCCTTAGGAGCGCTAAAACGCTCCATACAAATGGCCACCTACAGGTGACGACATTATGTGGGTTGGGTACAAAAAATTTGTATGGAGACGTAATTTGCCATTTACAACGTGAAAAAGTGCGTTTAAGTTCATGGTTGTCATACAATTATTGTTTTGTTAAATTATGAGGACTCTGAAAACAATTTAAAAAAATCCTTTGGATCTTAAAAGAAATATAAAAAAAATGCGTACTCAAGTTGAACGTACGTTGAAGTCTCATTTAAAAAAAAAAAATCATTTTCATGACATTGAGCTAATTTTATTAATATAAGTACAGTATATTGTATAATTCAATATAAGTCTACACACCTAATTGCAGTTTGAGATAAATTTTCGGAACTTATTGCAAACCTTCACTAGCTGGAGAGGCACTATAAGAAGAAGAAAAATATAGATATACTATGAGATTCTGACACAGTAAGTAATTTTTTATTTTTATTTATTTATTTATTTATCTCATGCAATGCTTACATTTGGTACATTTATCTTACTTTCGCCAAACATACGTTTATTGGCGAATGCTGCGCTCACTTTTATAACTACGTTTGTCTACAAATGTACCTAACTAAGTATATAATAATTAGAGTTTTCTCTCTATAGTTTGACCTTAGTAATATTACAAAGGTCAAACTATATACAGATTTTAAAATAACTATATAGTTATGGGGTATTTATTACTAACTGATCTAGTAGAAACTTTTTTAGCTTAACTTTAAAAACATTTTGACTGCTACATTCATTCTCTATATTAATCAACTTATTGAGGGAGGCGATGGCTGAGATATGCGTCATGCTCGTGAACGGGTGCCGTTTGTGGGGTCCGGTCTGTTCATACTAGCAAGGGCCAAATTAGTCGTGTAGTAACTGCTTACCAGTGTTTATTGAATTGACGTGAGAGACTTCATCCTGTACTCGATTGAAGTTATTATTATTATTTTTTACTTAGAGACTGTATACATCTAATAAACTTAGTGTACTGTACAATGACGCTCAGAGACCTTATACATCTCTGAGGAATGAAATTTAACTATTATCTTATTTATTATTATCATTATTATTTTTCTTTTTTGTATATTGTGACGCCTAGAGACCTTATACATCTCTAAGAAATTTAGGTTTAATAATTATTCTCTATTGTAGATTATTCACGTTGACGCCTAGAGACCTTATACATCTCTTTGGAATTAAATTAATTAAGTAATTGTATTTTATTGCATTTGTGACACCTAGAGACTTTATACATCTCTGGGTATATTTAATATTTTAAATTGATAGTTAAAGTGTTATTTTAATATTCCTACCTAACATTGATTTGGAGTATCTATATATCTCATATACGTGTACGCATGTAATAATTAGTTATAACACTAATGTAATGTAATTGTTCTAAGTATTATTTACGAAAAAATGACTCACTGTTGAGTTTCTTTCGGCTTTCTTCTCAACAGCGGTCTCCTCTTGCGAAATGCCGGTAGATTCACAATCTGACTTGTAAAAGTGCCCTTGTGGCCTACTTACTGAATAAATTATTTCATTTCATTTCATTTCATTTCATTTCATTTCATTAAATCCTTATCTATACACGTAGCCCTGGTTTACCTTAAGAGGCCTTATTTACTTAAAATGTATTATTTTTCATATTATGACAAATATATTCATAATTTCAAACAACTTTTTAAAGTGAATACCTACTTTTCCCCGCTATCTCATGCTTTCATTGCGTGCGGTCTGCAGTCATAAGTTGGAAAAAAAATCAGTTTTCTGCGTGAATTTAGTCAATTTAGAGTAATTTTTCAAACAAAAATTATCAATGAAAAAAATATTCAAAAGGTAGGTTTCAAATATATTTATACTGTTACGCCGGTAGGTTAGGTCAAAAACTTTGAACGTTATTTTTATTGCTTTATTTAGAAGCGTTTTCAGCAGGCTGAAAAGTCATTTCAGGCCGTTTCAGAAGTTGCTCTATCACATATCTAAAGATCGAAATTTCACCCAAGTTGCCGTCGTTTTCAGGCGCCTGAAACATGTTTTCAGTTCGTTTCAGGGCACCCTCTATCAGATGACGCCATAACCTGAAAACCCGTTTTCAGGCGTTTTCAGGACCCCTTATGGGCTTCTGAAGCACAAATCATTATATCGCGAAATTTCCAGTAGGAGTGACAGAGATAGCACTAGTAGAAAGAGATAGCTATGCTCAGAACATTCGAGAAGTGTGTAACAAGGATGGGACTACTAGAAAGAGATAGCTATACTCGGAACATTCGAGAAGGGAGTGACAGAGAGTGCACCATTAGAGAGAGACATATATGGCCTCGAATGTTCTCGGCCCTCACGCTGGACCTTACTAGAATATTCGCGATATGTGTGGACAATGCGTCCAGAGCGGTTCCGCGGGATATAAATGGCGCTGACGGCCGGCGCGAGTTAGTTACATTTTAACTGCGATCGAGTGCTAGTACAAGGATAATCGGAAAGAAAGACTCAAGTGACTAGTGCGCTTTAAGTATAGTTCGTGTGAATAGTGAGTGCGTAATTTGTGTAATAGTGTGTTTGTGTTAATTAGTGGATTTTAAGTACAGTCGTGTGAATTGTAAGTGCGTGATTTTGGTAATAAAGTGTGTGTTTTCATTTGTGGATTAATTTGTGCTTTTCTATCAAATACGAACCCCACGCTCGTAACAATACCAATAAATCGCAATAACCCTGTTCAAAGTAACTTTGATAAAATGTTAAGAAACATGTTTGCTCATAGGGAAAAATGTTTAAAACAATCAGCATTTTTGAACGGATATGCTTTAATGTATTGCCTTTTCCTTCGGTCACTGCAGCCATGACCTGCTTGCGAACATACGAGTAGATTACATACGATACGCCAACCTTTACCTTGCACACATATATACCTATTTAGAAACCTATATACTGTAAATAGATAATTAATTTATGCTATGTTGATTAGACGTACTAAACTTTTATGATTACATTATTTATAAGTTCTTATCTACAACTGGAGAAGTGAACAAAGACTGAATAGGATTTGAATTATCGTAAACTATCTAATTTAATTTGGAAATATTCCTGGCCATTCTCGATATGTGTGCCATCCAATCTTGGATTTTAAATTTATCCACTGTCGTCACAGAGAGCAGAAACTATCCTATTTAGGGCTTCAAGAAAGCGATGGTACAGGTGTGCCTTTTTAGGGTTCCGTACCCAAAGGGTAAACACGGGACCCTATTACTGAGACTTCGCTGTCCGTCCGTCCGTCCGTCCGTCTGTCACCAGGCTGTATCTCAAGAACGGTGATAGCTAGACAATTGAAATTTTGACAGATGATGTATTTCAATTGCCGCTATAACAACAAATACTGAAAATAAAATAAAATAAATATCTAAGGGGGGCTCCTATACAACAAACTTACTGATAATGGTACGGAATCCTTCGTGCGCGAGTCCCACTCGCACTTGGTCGATATTTTTCGTTCAACTTGACCGTTCTTCAAACCATCAGAACGTGTCCCTACTTGACAAGTGGCGATATCCCTAGAACATCGCAACTTCGTCAATCCGGTCGCGCTTAATTTGCGTTTCCTTTGTATGTGACGGCATAAGTAACAGGCGCATACTTTAACTTGACCGTGTAGTGGGTGAAATTAGTCAGTTACGTTTCGTTCAAAACAGAAATTCATATGCATGAATAGCATTTTTGACAATCATTATCGCCTTAGTATTTCCAAAGTTGAGATGAGACATGTCACTTGAAGCTCATCGCATTTTAATGACAGTTCAAAGGCGATATCACTGTTATCTAATAAAGTTTTGACGTTTTGTGTTTCCTCAAACGGCATTCTCGAATTAGGTCCCTGGCTTCACTTTGAAGCGCTAAGTTCCTAGGCGTATTCATTCTAAGATCAAACCATTATAGAACAACATTGAAATATGAATAAAGAACAATACAACAAAATCGTGATCAACGAGCAAACTTCTTACTTTTACCTGACGTAATCAACATTTACAAAATTTATTAAAATGTATATTTCATCCCTAGGGGCATGCACGCTTGTCCAATTTTGTTAGAATACGTTATTCAAAAATAATTCGTTGACGGCTTTTTGATGCAAATTTCGGTTTTTAGCGTAAAGCTTATAAATTCATGGGTGATTTTTTATTCGCACAATGTAGCTGTGAAATTGATGTCGTTTTAGAAATTGCGTCCGGCAAAACACGAATTCATTCAAACTGCAGTTATTATAACGTGATGAAGGCTATTGAAATAACATAACCAGTCGTTTACACAGCTGTCGTTTTGCTGTAATAGCCCAGGTGTCTCAATTCAATACACACGTGAACGCGTACACACGTCATGTGAATCAAATAGCTAATTAATACCGAATGAGGTTTTTTTCCGAAATTTGTGTACTTATATCATAATATTTTTCAAACATGCCATGAAATGTCATAACGTGCGATATGACGACAAGCTTAGTATCACGTTTCGGGCGAAATAACTCGAGAGAACTGTAAAGGAATTTCATACAAAATTAAGTCGCGAAGCATTTTTTTTTAATATGGCGTCCTTATGAACAGGTCAAACAGCTGCATTATATTTTTTGAGTGGTGTATTTTTTTATTTCATTGCCGATGTTTATTCACTCAATAACTCGAATTCTGTCGGCTACGATGATATTCGTACGGATGTCTTGAAGAAGTGTAGGTTTATTTTAGCACGCCCTATTGCACATGTCTTGAATCTCTCTTTGATGCAGGGAAGTTTTCCTGATTTGCTAAAAATGTCAGTGGTAAAGCCGCTTCACAAAAAGGGGGAAAAGGACAATATTGGTAACTACCGACCAGTAACTCTCATACCTATATTTTCAAAAATATATGAAAGAGCAATGTACTCTAGACTGATTAGCTTCTTTGAAAGCAACAATATTATAAATGAAGAACAACATGGCTTTAGAAAGTCTCGTAGCACTTCATTAGCAATGTTTAAACTAATAAAAGGTGTGATAGAGTGCATTGAAAACAAAGACCCCGTGACTGTGCTTTTCATGGATATCAGTAAGGCCTTCGATTTTGTCTGCCATAAACGTCTTATTGTTAAGCTGTCACGATACGGTATAAGAGGTCCAGCACTAGATTGGATAAAAACATATCTCTTTAACCGAACACAATGTGTAGAGACCGTGAGATACTGCAACCGTTCAAAATTATTAAAAACTTATAGATCACCCTATGCCATAAACTGTTTCGGCGTACCCCAAGGCAGCATTTTAGGCCCACTGATGTTTCTAATGTACGTGAACGATTTACCTAATAGCCTTGATCATCAGTGTATTTTATTTGCCGATGACACTTCTATTATTATTAAGGGTCATGATTTAACAACTTACAATAAGGAAATAAACGAAGCATTGGCAAAAACAATACAATGGTTAGAGATGAATAACTTGAAGGTAAATGTGGAAAAAACCAAGTATGTACAGTTCTATACATGTAAGGGTAACTCGCAATCGTTAACTGTAAGTTTTGATAATAAACTAGTGGAAGAATTGCGTCAAATAAACTTTTTGGGAGTGACGATTGATTGTCACCTTAACTGGAAGAGCCAAGTAGATATTGTCTGCTCTAAAATAAACCGATTTGTATATGCCTTGAGGAGAATCAATCAGACAGTATCTATTCAGGCCGCCTTAATCGCTTATAACGGGTATGTTGATTCTGTGCTTCGCTATGGTATAGTTATCTGGGGAAACAGCGCAGACCGAGAAAAATTGTTTTTAGTCCAAAAGCGCTGTATTCGAGCCATATTCAATATAAAGCAATATGAATCCTGCCGCCCATATTTCCTAGAACACAAAATTCTTACTGTGACATGCTTGTACATTCTGGAGGTTGGTGCTTTTGTACACAAACATAAACATCTTTTTGTACAGAAACAGGATGTATGCAATCACAGGGTTCGTTCACAATACAAAAACAAATTATATAAGCCGCCTGTCAAACTTGCTCTGAATTCCAGGAATGCTTATATAATGTGTATAGAAATCTATAATAAGCTTCCTGATGCACTTAAAGACTATGATTTATGTATATTTAAAAAAAGGGCAAAGAAATGGCTAACAGAGAAAGGTTTTTATTCTTTAAATGATTATTTCAATGCTGATAATGAACAAATTGATATTTAAATATAATGTTTCTGTTACGGACAGCTTTGCAGAGCGCTTAATTTTAAGAGAAATAATAAATAAATATTTTAAATAACTTAGATATAAGATCGTTTGCCCGTATAAGCGGCTGAAATTAATTAAATTTCCCTGTATAATCATTTATTCATGTAGAGCTCCCGTCATGTCTTAGTAAAAAGACCACGACAAAACAAAGATGACTCATCGTGGTAATTTCCACTCGCAGCGCGAGACAAAGGAGCCATCTTTGTTTACGTTCGATGTAAAAATTGAGGAAAATTATAGATTAATTTGAAACTTTGTAAGAATGTAGATTTCAATAAATAGAGTAATTTTGTAGAACATTGTCCCGGCCGCAACCGTCCGAGAACACGATAAATCAAAGACTAAACTAGTCTCGCGGCGCGCAGCGCGTTAAGAGTGACCGCGCGAGTGTATATCTCGGACGGTGCGAGCGAGACGGCCTCTTGCCGGGGACAAAGAATAGTTAGGTATTTTCACGCCTCACAGTCGGACGGGAGCTCCCAAAGCGTAGACACGCAGATATGCTGTAAAGTCAAACAGCGTCAATCCGTAGAATAAGTTAGTTTTAAGCTCAGTCATGTATAACTTTCATAGTTTAATGTAGAAAGACAGGGCGGGCGTCCCCCTGGCCTCTAGGCAGAATTGTATAAAAGGACGGCCATTTTTCTATGTAACACAGTTCATCGACAGTCATCTTGTATCCTACGTAGAGTACCACTCCGTAGTCCGCGCGTTGATCATCGATCCGCCACACAGTTCATCGACAGTCATCTTGTATCCTACGTAGAGTACCACTCCGTAGTCCGCGCGTTGATCAACGATCCGCCACAGTTATCACTTCTCCACTTTACTTCCGAGTATTAACCATCTTTGTATACAGTAGCGTAGTACCATCGGTCCGCGAATTTAGTTTATCAGTGTTAGCGTAGTACCATCGGTCCGCGATCAGTGTTAAATTCATTTTAGACAGAGACTATATTAGTTAAGAGTAAATTTAAGTGTTTTCCGATCCTTGTTGTGTTTTGTTAATTTTGTGTAAATATATACCGTTGATTTTTAGTTTGCGTTTTCGTATTCGTCCGTTCGTTACCTATTTTCTATTTTACAGTCCATTCGCTCCTTACTCATCGCTGAGTTTCGGAGTGTCCATGTAGACGATTGCCGACGGACGCGGTTGTCCTCTACATTGTTTGGTCCTTCGAGTAGCCGGATCGGAATTAGTTATTTTAGTTTAGGTTCGTTGTGTGTAGTTGGAAAAGTGCGGTTTTCCAAACGTCATCAAAGATGGTTTTAACGCGAGGAAACAAGAGTGAGGAGAGTGCGCGCTCGCAGCGTGAGCGCACACAAGCTGCAGTCGACCTACAACGGTTCGCGGTGACAAATGTTGCAGTCACGCACTCACCGCCCGCTGCCCAGGCCCGGCCGGGCCATTCGGGGCTGCAATTTCAAACGGATTCACCAGAGTCTCCCGCCGAAGAAGCTCCAGTTTCGCCACCAACCGACACTACGGCTGGGCGCAGCGAACTGGAACAACGACTGTCGAAGAACGCCGAGCGCTTCGACCAATCACAGCGCACCGCGCCGGCCGCGCACGCCGGCCAATCACAGCACTCCGCGCCGGCCGACCAATCAGAGGCCCGCGCGCAGCGGCGCGAGTTCAACGTGACTTTCGCACATAAAGCCCACGCGCCGCGCCGACCATCATCACTTCACTCTCGAGCGTCGAACACGACGGACGTGCTCCGCCGCGAGGCGGAGCTCGCCGCTATGGAGCGGCTCAAGCAACTACGCTGCGAGGAAATTCGACTGGAACGCGAGCTCGTCGAGAAGAGGCTCGCGGTCGAAATGGAGCGCATCGATGAACAATCCCGAGCCGGCGGTTCTCAAGCTGACTCTCAACGTCGAGTCGACGACTGGCTGACAGGCGTACAAGATGCTGACGCGGACAATGCGAAGCATACTCGAGCACGGACGCCGCAACGCGAGACACGCGAGCGGCAACAGCACGAGCCACAGACGCCACATAGCCAGCGGGAGCGATCGACGAGCAGAGGACGAGCTATCGACCGCCTGACGGACACAATCGAAACGATGATGCGGCCACCTCCACGTCAAGTCTACGAGTTGCCGCCATTCTCCGGAGAGCCGAGCGAGTGGCTCACATTTTACAACGGCTACACCGAGAGCACTACGCGCTACAAATTCTCGCCATTCGAGAACGTCGCGCGCCTGCGCCACAGCCTGAAGGGAGAGGCGAGGCAATGCGTACAACACATGCTTGCCTCGTCGACCCGCCCCGAACTCATCATACGAGTACTGAAGAAAAACTTCGGGCGGACTGACCTTCTCATCGACCGAGCCATTGAAGAGCTGAAGAGGATGCCGCCATTGGGACCGAGCGCCATCGATCTCAACAACTTCGCAATCAAAGTTATGAACATCGTCTCGACGCTGGTGGACCTCGATCGCCGTAGCTACGGCGCCAACCCGCTGCTAATCAGAGAAGTGACGGAGCGCCTAAGCCCGCACTTACGCAGCCGATGGTGCTCCTACGCCAAGGAGCGCCTACATTCCGCCGAGAGCGAACTCATGCTCATGGCGGAATTCCTGCTGGAGGAGAGCGATGCGGAAATGGAATTTTCCCACGCCAAGGCGCCGACAAGAAGACCGACGCCCGCCGCCGAGCTACGGGGATCGCAGCGCGTCCCAGACAATCGAGCAATCAGCAGCGGCGCCGGAAGAGGAGCCGTACGACGCCCTCTCAAAGATCGAGCGCAGACCTACACAACTGAGCACGCCGACGCCTGTCTATGCTGCGGCGGCGCTCATCGCACTACAGAATGCCGCAAGATACTCAACATGACAGTCGGAGCCCGATGGGATTGGGTCCGCAACAACAAAATCTGCTTCAAATGCCTGGACCGCCGGCATCGCCGCGACCAGTGCCGAGCCCGCGGCTGCGGTGTTCCCGGGTGCACTTACCCGCATCACCGCCTGCTACACTCAGAAGCGGGCCCGCCAACGACGAAGCAATCATATACGCCGAACGCCCCAGCGCCGTATATCCCGATGCAACACGCCGTCCCGTACGCGCCCTATCCGTACGCGCCGGCCCCATACGCGACTGAGCAAGTCGTCGCGACGCCGAGAGCTGGGCCCACCGCTCCGCCATATCAAGCCGCTACGCATCATACAATGGCGTCGCGGCGCCAACCTGCTACGCACGCAACTACGGACGCACCCGAGACGACGGCGTGCACACACGAAGTTACGGCGAGCACTGCGGAGTTCGGTCGTGCCACTTCGACCGTGCTTCTGAAGATTATCCCAATCATCATCGGCGGGCCCCGCGGCGAGACACTGGCCTACGCTCTGATGGACCAGGGCTCCACAATCTCGCTCGTTGAAGAGAGCCTCGCGAGCGAGATCGGCGCCGACGGCGCCACCACACGCCTACACATACAAGGCGTGGGATCGATGGCTACCGAGCAGAGGAGTCGTCGAGTACACGCTCACGTGCGCAGCCAGACAGGCGGTCCAGCACACCCTATAATGCTGCGTACCGTGGATGATCTGAGCCTCCGCGCACAACGAGCCGATAGAAGATACGTCACGCAGTTCCCGCATCTCGCTGACATGGGTGCCGCCTGCTACGACGAAGCCCGCCCACGCATACTCATCGGAGCCGACAATTGGCATCTGATGCTTCCGTACGAGATCCGCGTGGGCAGAATCAACGAACCCGCCGCCCTCCTATCTCCATTGGGCTGGGTGGTGTTTGGAACGGCGCCGAGAATCATTCGACGAAATCAAGAAGAGGCCGTTCAACATTGCTACGCCGTTCGAGACGACGACCTCAATGCACAGCTGAAAAATTACTTCGACATCGACTCATTGGGGATAACGGCAGCAAAGAAGACTACCCCGCGAGACGAGCGGGCTATTACAATCTTCAACAACACTGTACGACGCATCGACGGCCCACGCTATGAAGTCGGGCAGCTATGGCGCGACGACAACCCTAACATGCCGCCGACGTACAACATGGCCCTGCAGCGGTTACAAGGCATCGAGAAGAAGATGGACCGCGACCCGCAGTTTGCTGAGGCCTACACCAAAGAGATTGAAAATCTAATTGAGAAGAAATACGCCGAGCGGACGGTGCCGGCGACAAGCAGCGCTACATGGTTCCTGCCCCATTTCGCGGTTACGAACCCGAATAAGCCTGGACGCATCCGGCTTGTATTCGACGCTGCGGCCACCTCACAAGGCCGCAGCTTGAATGACTACATACTGGAGGGACCCGACAAGCTGCGCTCAATACTGGGCATACTGTACCGCTTCAGAGAAGGAGCCTACGCCGTGACGGCCGACATCGCGGAGATGTTTCTACAGATCAAACTGAGAGAAGAGGACCGGCCGTCACAGATGTTTTTGTGGAGAGGCGCCGACAGATCGCGACCTCCGACCGTGTACCAGCTGACGTCGATTTTCTTCGGTGCGGCGAGCAGTCCGTTCCTGGCCCACAGCGTGCGGGATCATAACGCCGAAGAGAACGCGCAGACACACCCGATGGCTGTACGAGAGATCACTGAAAACCACTACATGGATGACTTCGTCTCGAGCTTTCAAACTGAAGAGGAGGCCTGCGAAACATCCCTAGAAGTCGCCGCCTCACACAGACTGGGCGGATTCTTGCTGCGCGGGTGGAGCTCCAACGCGACTAAACTCATACAGTCGCTACCTACGGAGCTCCGAGCCACAACGCCCGCGCAGCTGGGCGGCGACAAGAGCCAGAAGATACTCGGGCTGATGTGGGACCCGAACACAGACACACTCGGCTTCAACACGAGAATGATTCGGGTCCCGACGGAGGTGCGTGAGCTACGCCGCACTCCGACGAAGCGAGAAATGCTGAGCGCCGTCATGAGTATCTACGACCCGATCGGACTCTTGGCGCACTACACCGTGACGGCGAAAATACAACTTCAGAGGCTGTGGGAGCTCAAACTCGACTGGGACTCTACGCTGCCGCCTGAAGAAGCTGCCGAGTTCGCTACGTGGCTACGCGGACTGGAGTCCGTAGCAGCGCTACGCCTACCCCGCCCGTACACTCTAACGGGGGGAGCTACGAGACGCGAGCTACACATCTTCGTAGACGCCAGCTCGCAAGCCTACGCAGCCGTCGCCTACTGGCGCCAAGAAGTCGACGGCGAGACACACGTCAGCCTCGTAGCAGCCAAGGCGAAAGTGGCGCCGACCCGACAGCAGAGCATCCCACGACTCGAGCTACAATCGGCGCTTATTGGAGCGAGGCTGGCAAAAAGCATCGCGCACGAACACCGAGTCACCATCGACGCGACGGTCCTATGGACAGACAGTCGGACCGTCCTACACTGGGTGCGCGACGACGCACGCCGCTACAGCGCCTACGTCGCGCACCGACTCGGTGAAATCGCTGAAATCACTGAAACGGAGCAGTGGAGATGGGTGCCTACGAAGAAAAATCCCGCCGACGACGCTACGAGAGCAGACAGCACGCGTCGCCTGGACATAAGCGCCCGATGGTACAGCGGCCCCGAATTCCTGTGGCAACCTGAAGCGGAGTGGCCACAGGAGACGCCGACGCCGCCCACAGAAGAAGCGATGGAAGCCCAGCCGCATCAAATCGCAGCTACAAGCGTGTGGACATCACCGCTGCCTGACATCAGCCGGTTTTCCAAATACAACCGGCTGATAGGCACGACGGCGCGACTGCTCCAGTTTGCGGAGCGCCTGAAAACAAAGCGGCCCACGGGACTACAGCTGAAACACATGCAGCAAGCCGAGCACATGTGGCTTCAGCAGTCGCAACGCGAAGCCTTCCCGGAGGAGCTACGGGCGCTATCCCGAGGCGAGCCCATCACTCGACGCAGCCGTCTGTACAAGCTCGATCCCTTCATCGACGCAGACGGCCTGCTGAAAATGCGCGGGCGAATCAACGCCGCGCCCGCCTACATCAACAAGACGCCGGCCATACTCGACGGCCGCAACCCGTTCGTGCGGCTGTGGCTACAGCGCGGCCTGGAGTGGCGCTTCATCGCGCCCGGCGCGCCGAACCAGGGAGGCGCCTGGGAGCGGCTAGTGCGGTCCATCAAAACCGCACTGACGACAACGCTGCATACCAAGGCGCCTAAAGAAGAGGTGCTGATGACGCTGCTCGCCGAGGCCGAGGCGACCGTCAACGCCCGGCCACTCACGCACGTCTCTGTGGACCCACGGGACGAGGAGGCGCTTACGCCCAACCACTTCTTGTTGGGCGGACCGACGGCGACACCCATCATCGGGCCGTGCCTGGAGGCCGACCGCCGCACTTGGCGGGCCAGCCAGGCGCTCGCCGATCAATTCTGGGCGCGGTGGATACGGGAGTATCTGCCCACACTCGCGCCCAGGCGATCGTCGCCGTCGGGAGCAGAGCGACGGATCCAGCCAGGCGACTGCGTGGTCATCGCCGATCACACGCTGCCACGCAACGTCTGGCCACGAGGGATCGTCGAGGCAACGCATCCGGGTCCTGACGGCGAGGTGCGGAACGCGGACGTGCGCACCAAGGGCGGCGTGTTTCGGCGCCCCGTGAGGAAGCTGGCTGTCCTCCCCATGCAACCCGAGTCTACGCGGCAGCTCGACGGGGGGAGATTGTTACGGACAGCTTTGCAGAGCGCTTAATTTTAAGAGAAATAATAAATAAATATTTTAAATAACTTAGATATAAGATCGTTTGCCCGTATAAGCGGCTGAAATTAATTAAATTTCCCTGTATAATCATTTATTCATGTAGAGCTCCCGTCATGTCTTAGTAAAAAGACCACGACAAAACAAAGATGACTCATCGTGGTAATTTCCACTCGCAGCGCGAGACAAAGGAGCCATCTTTGTTTACGTTCGATGTAAAAATTGAGGAAAATTATAGATTAATTTGAAACTTTGTAAGAATGTAGATTTCAATAAATAGAGTAATTTTGTAGAACATTGTCCCGGCCGCAACCGTCCGAGAACACGATAAATCAAAGACTAAACTAGTCTCGCGGCGCGCAGCGCGTTAAGAGTGACCGCGCGAGTGTATATCTCGGACGGTGCGAGCGAGACGGCCTCTTGCCGGGGACAAAGAATAGTTAGGTATTTTCACGCCTCACAGTCGGACGGGAGCTCCCAAAGCGTAGACACGCAGATATGCTGTAAAGTCAAACAGCGTCAATCCGTAGAATAAGTTAGTTTTAAGCTCAGTCATGTATAACTTTCATAGTTTAATGTAGAAAGACAGGGCGGGCGTCCCCCTGGCCTCTAGGCAGAATTGTATAAAAGGACGGCCATTTTTCTATGTAACACAGTTCATCGACAGTCATCTTGTATCCTACGTAGAGTACCACTCCGTAGTCCGCGCGTTGATCATCGATCCGCCACACAGTTCATCGACAGTCATCTTGTATCCTACGTAGAGTACCACTCCGTAGTCCGCGCGTTGATCAACGATCCGCCACAGTTATCACTTCTCCACTTTACTTCCGAGTATTAACCATCTTTGTATACAGTAGCGTAGTACCATCGGTCCGCGAATTTAGTTTATCAGTGTTAGCGTAGTACCATCGGTCCGCGATCAGTGTTAAATTCATTTTAGACAGAGACTATATTAGTTAAGAGTAAATTTAAGTGTTTTCCGATCCTTGTTGTGTTTTGTTAATTTTGTGTAAATATATACCGTTGATTTTTAGTTTGCGTTTTCGTATTCGTCCGTTCGTTACCTATTTTCTATTTTACAGTCCATTCGCTCCTTACTCATCGCTGAGTTTCGGAGTGTCCATGTAGACGATTGCCGACGGACGCGGTTGTCCTCTACAGTTTCTGACGTCTAATTTGTATATTTAATCTGACATGTTATATTAATATGAATAGTTACTGTATTATAAATTGCTAGAATAGATTGTAAGATTAATGTGTGTACACCTGAAAAGGTAGGATTTAATGGAACTATTATGAAATTGTATTTTACTCATCTTGTACTTGACCTGAATTCCTCACACAATAAATGATTATTACTGATTATTTATTACTGATTATTAAGCACTATACATGCCTAGCTTTGAAAAGGGCTGGCCGGCTTCGTATACCTATCCGTCTATAGGTACCTACTCACCCGGCAAGCTTTTCTTTCTCGGCATCTGCAGTAATGTACGAGTACTAGTACGAATTGCTCAATTCGCGAATCGTGCGGTTTTAATCGCTGCCCGCATTGTAACTGGCCTCCTCGCGAGAGTCGCAGGTCATAGTTAACGAATTGTTAGCATTTATACAAAATGCCGTCGACACCATGGACGCGGACAGCATCGCGCAGATCTGCAAGTCAAGCTTCCAGGAGGAGGACACCTGCAGTGGCAAGGCGCTGCTCTATCAGACGCTCGGCAAGACCACCGAGATGCCATCCCGCCGAAGGGATGGAGGCGTGATGAGTCTTACGAACATCATCACGCTATTCCAGGTGACCCATTCGAGCGACGTGCCTTCGTTCGTGGCGAAGCAGCTGCACCGGCTTCCACCCGATACGTTCGACCACGTCAATGTCACCCGGCTGCTGAAGGATGTTCTTGAAGAAGAGCCTGACTGAAGTCCAGACTAAGTTAGAGGTATCCAATAATACCATAATTGAGTTGCGTTCCGACGTAGCGTTATTAGGTAACGCTATTTCTGAATGTAAGTTAAGTGACACCTCTAAAATAGCCGCGTGTCACGGTGCGCAAAGTTTGATCGGCGGTGTTAACGCTGACGCCGTGGAATCGCCGCCAACCCCGCGCCCTGCCGCTCGCTCGCCTGCTCCAGTGGACAGGTCGAGCACATCACGTGAGTACGTCGACCCCGAGACGTGTTTACGAAATTGTAAAGCGCCCAGCTGCTTCGAAATCTAGACAGCCGTCATCTCAGTGGTTGCAGGAACCCGTAAAAAGGGACCTGCCTATGCCGGCTCCGAGAGTCCCAATGCGACAAGGATGGCTTCATGAAGGTTGAAAAGAAGAAGAAGAAGCCAGCCTATCGTAATCAGGCGCGCCGCACCGACTGGACCGAAACATTTGCTGCGTCCCGCTTTACCTACGACGCTGCTTTATGTAGGTATCCCGGTTACATTACACTACGAAGGCTGAAGAGATCGTAGAATATGTAAGGGCGAAGTCCGGTGTCATCCTGAGGGTCGTGAAATTGGAGTCTCACAACGACGTGAGTTTTGATTCCTTCGTGCTGAGAGTTCCGAGGGACCAACTCGCCAAAGGTCGCTCTTCACAAAGGAAGAATATTGGCTGAAGGGTGTCATGTTCCGGCGTTTCCGCGGACACGTCACACATCACTGTTGAAAAATGTGACCTAGTTTAGTTACTTATGTTTTTATTATTTAGTATTTGATTTGGCCACAGTGGCCTAAATGAAATGTTTTCATTTTCATTATTTATTTTTCATTACATTTCAATCAACTTATCAATTTATTCACTGCCCTACGCTCAAAGCATAATTACAAGATACGACGACATCGCATAGTGACTAAATGTTTTGGTGACATGGTGATTTCGGATTTATGTCACATGGTGCCAATATGCGATGTCGTGTCATTTGTGTTTCAATTATGTTTTGATCCTTAATGTGGCTCGAATAGCAAGAATATAACGCCCATGTAGCAACTTATAATGGCTGCCTTCTTTAAGAGGCCTTATTCCTATTAAATTTTATATTTTTCATACTATTACAAATATAGTGATAATTTCAACCAACTTTTGAAAGTGAATAATATTTTTCCCTGAGTTCTAAAAAGTAACAGCTAGGTATTTCATGGTTTGATTGCGTGCAGTCAAAAATAAGTTGAAAAAAAAAAACAGTTTTCTGCGTGAATTTTGTCAATTTCGAGAAGTTTTTGAAACAAAAATTATCAATGGAACATTTCAACTGTTAGTTTCAAATATATACTAATAAATCTCAATAACCCTGTTCTAGGTTGTAACAGATAATATGTTAAGAAACACGTTTAATCATAGAGAAAATTCAAAAATAATCAGAATTTTTCAACGGATAAGAAAACTTAAGGCATGCGTGATTTGAGTCTAATTAAGTATTGCAGTAATCGTATATATCTTTTTACTGTCTATTTTAATTCTAGAATCCTTTAGTTGTTTAAAGGGAATAATAGTTTTTTTAGGGTTCCGTACCCAAAAGGTAAAAACAGGACCCTATGCTTCCGCTGTCCATCTGTCCGCCTGTCACCTGGCTGTATCTCATGAATGAATATAGTATTTTCACAGATGATGTATTTCTGTTGCCGCTTTAACAACAAATACTAAAACCGGAATAGAATAAGTTACTTAAGTAGGGCTCCTGTACAACAAACGTGATCGTGATTAACTTTGCATCTGATTTGTATCAGGCGCCTTACATATATACCTACCAGATGCAAACTTAACTTACCTACATATATCTTGGCCAGTTAAGATGGGATAGGTATTTGAATTCAGCTTCGCACTTGGCCGTTTTTTTTATTCTTCAAGCGATATTTGCACCTACATTTCCGCGTGATATCGGCCATCTTTGTTTCATCCGTCCTGCTACGTGTGTGTGTTTGGCTCTTAAGGAAATAAAGTGAAGGCTCAAATCCCGCTCAAAGCATAAAAAATCTCTTCATTATAAACATTTGTTTTGCGCTAGCAGACTGCTTAAAAATTAATCCTTAAGTTGAATAAGTTGGCATTATCATTTAGAAAAGTTATACACTACGTAAAAAGCAAAATATCAATCAACAAACAAACATTTAATTTATTATTTCTATACAGATTTCTCGGGTTTCGTAGCACAGATGATGTTAAGTTTTTGTATTCGTGATTCAGCTTTCTTTTCTTTCACTTCACTTCGATGTTGCTTGAAGAACCATCTGTAGAAAGAGAAAATTATGTCTTAACAAGATTTCTTAGGTCTTTAGGGCCATAATAAACGTCTTTTGCTTTATACCGTGAATTTTCGTCGGATACAAAATAAGACTGATTGATTATATTTCTACTAGAAACTGCTGGCAATTTTGTTCACGTAAACTTAATTTTTCTTCTTTAGCACAATTAAGTTAAAAGTATCCCAATATTAAAGTTTCCTAGGAAATAGATTTTCACTACAATTTTAAAGTTTTTTAATACCTGTTAAGTACATTTAATTCGTATAAATTTAGTAAACATACACCTAGGCACCCCTGTAAAAAACTTTTTATATCGCAACGCATAATGACGCACTACTCACAATATCTTTTCGACTTACTTCTATTTGTAAGAACTAATATCTCCCAGTTTGCGCGCGTCCATGTTGAAGGTAAACACCTCCGCACTACCGGGCGACTCAGAACCGTGCCTCGTCGCATGGCGCTTTCAGGCAAAAACCCACGGGTCATTGGCCCAACTTACTATGAGCATTTACCTGAAAACCTACGAAATGAGCCATCTTACGAAATATTTCGGCGTCGACTGAGAGACATTTTGTTGGAAAACCCTCTGTACTCCGTGAGTGAGTACATGGAACTAAACTTCTAATTATTATTTGTATATTTGTTATTGACATTTGAGTTGGTACCTATTTTATTTTATTTTGTATTGCGACGATGATTTTATTTTGTATTATTAGGAGATGTCATCTGATTATTATTTTCTGTGTATTTAGATTGTTTGCTTTGTTTTAGTTTAATGACATCACTGACGATCCTTATTGGGAGATCATATTGATTATTATTATTATTATGGTTATTATTTCTTGTGCTTGACACTTAGTTTTATTAGTTATAGTTAGTTTTATTATTATATTTTTATTTTGACGATCATGATGTGAATACTTATATTTTTGAATATTTAATGCAAATGTATACAGTTATTTTCACATGAAATAAATGAATCTGAATCTGAATCTGAATCATAAATATCAACATAATACTTTGTTTAAAATTACGCTAAAACATAAAAGTTGCGTTCATTTTTTTATTGATTCATCTCCATGTTGTGACTAATGTTGAAAAGGGAAATAAACATTATAGTTGGTTAGGCTCACATTAAAATACCTACAAAACGGGTTTTACTCAGGCCGTAGAAGTCGATATCGCGATTCATCATCAGGAGGGCCGCGACTGATCGGCTCTCCTGATAATCGCGTTCCGATTCGAAACATGTCGAGCGTTATTCAACTTCTATAACGACGATGATATTAAAGTTATGAATACTCAGACTTTAATAATATTCAATTTGATTCTTATATAAATCCCCAAAATGAAATAAAAGATGATAATTTTCGTCTTTTAGATGTTGATAACCGAATTGTTAATGTGAATAATATTTAAATATTTATATAATATTTAAATATTTATATAATAATATAATATTTATATAATAATATATTTATCACTATAAATAATCAACAACGTTACTCACTCTTGAACTGTTCCATTTTTAGGGGTAAAAAATGGATGCAAATCCAGGTCGATTAAATCAAACTATTTTTTTTATTAATCGACCAGGACGTTTTTATGGACAATGTTCTGAATTTTGTGGTGCCAATCACAGAATTTCAAATAAACATTTTATACATTGAATTAATAACTATTCTTGATTAGATGACGGTAGTTATCTTTGTAAAACAACTCACATCAATAGCCATATAGCAGGAAGAGTGTTGCAAGCACTGTAGAGGAATACTGCGCCTGTGAAGGTCTTCATGGTGGAGCCATACAGCGACGTGTAGGTCGGGTCGAACGCCAGCGCCGCTAGGGTCTCCACCAGGCTGAAGAGAGAGTTCATCTTGCCTGGAAATAATAAGATACACCAAGTAAATAAATAAATAAATATTGGACAACCTCACACAAATCGATCTAGTCCCAAATTAAGCTCAAGAAGGCTTGTGTTATGGGTACTAGACGACGATATACATACGTATATTTTGACGACGCGTTTGGCTCGGTTGGTAGACACCTGCCTACTGAGCCGGCGGTCCCGGGTTCGAATCCCGGCCGGGGCAAATATTTGTGCAAAATATTTGTTCTTGGGTCATGGATGTTATCTATATATTATGTATTTATATATTATGTATATCGTCGTCTAGTATCCATAGTACAAGCTTTGCTTAGTTTGGGACTAGGTCGATTTGTGTATGATTGTCCCTTAATATTTATTTATTTATTTATATAGATAAATATATACTTAAATACATAGCACAACCATGACCCAAGCACAAATATTTGAGTTCATCACACACATATATGTGCCCTGGCCGGGATTCGAATCTGCGACCGCCGGCTCAGTAGGCGCAGGTATCTACAAACCGAGCCAAACGCGTCGAATAAAGTTAAAGTAGCTTTAACTTTCCTTAAATTAGTCACTGCCGAGAGGAGAAATACGAAGGAGTATGATGGAGTACAAAATGTACATAGCTCAACAGGGTGGTCAGGAAAGGACAATAGAAAATGCTTTAATTCTATACCATAACCGAAAAACCTTTGCTTATTTATGATTTCGTATCGTAAAGCCTCTAGCATTAAAATAGCAGAAATATGTCTCATCTATACTATTATAAAATCCTAAATTTGTATTGAAAATAAATTTTCTATGGAGGGAGGTCATGATTTCAGGAAAAATCTCGATAGCGTGATGCAGCTTGACAGTTGTTTTGTATGGACACGCGTCGCCGTGCCAACCTGGCGCCATCTGTTTTCAAAAAAACCTTTGTCCTCTAATGTGGCCGAAACGGCTGGATAAAAAGTTACTAATTTTGGTACAGGAATAGCTGAACATCCAAAGATGGTTATAGGATACTTTTTATTATGATTAAATTGATTAATATTTATCTCTGAAAACATAAATCCCATGAAATATTTTCCTTACAATGTGTAAACCTTATAATGACAGCGTTTGTGATTTTGAATTTAGAACGACGCGACCCCCGCGAGGCTCTTACGTGTACAAAAACTAAAAAGTATGAATTTGATATAATACCTCCTCGCGGCCCACCGGTATTAACAATAAGGTTAAGGTTGTTTGAGGCGTTGAGTTACGGAAACCGTGTTAGTTAGATAAAAAAGATGGCGCCAATTATCGACCAACACAGACGAAAATATGAGTGCAATGTTCGTTGTAAATTGGCTCATGCTCAAAAAAAAACATAGGTACATTTCTTTAAAAACACAATTTGCGACAATAGGAACTAATGCTCTTTTATTGAATATGCAATTATATTATTCTGTAGTTTGTAAGTATTGACCATAAAAAAGCCCGGAGACGCAATAAAAAATGTTAATGAATAAAACAGATTTTTTATTGCTATTTTATCGAGTGTAATTGAAATAAAAGTATTTCGAATCAATTTAAGTACATTAAATACATTTTAAAATATGTTTTACCAAGCAACATTTAGAACATTAGGCGCAAATTTTGGCACTGTTTGTGTTTGGCCTAACTTACTAATAAGGTAGCGAAATGTATAATAAACGATAAATATACGATGTATTTAGCCACAATTTTGCATCTATGTAGTTTTTTTATATATTAAATCTATTCAAAGTAATAAATATCAGTCATTCTTTATTGAGATTTTGTTCTCAACGACCCAATTTTCCGCTAGATGGCGTTGTTACATTGACAAAATCTCCATACTATCGGCTGCATCGCGCTGTTAAGATTTTTCCTGAGTTAATAACATCAGCTCCATACATGTTATAGGAGCCATTGATGCGTCCCTCGACACGATACCCGAGAGTCGATCGATGCACGTCGTTGAGTGCCTGTGACCACGATTCGGCACAAGCTAGGGTGTAGCTGTGATGGTTAACCCAGACTTCAAGAATTAGTAACGAAGTTGTTGAATATCGATCGCATACCTAATGTAAGCAGCAGTGTATCAGGTATTGAGAGTTGCTGCTCTACAATGTATGCATTTTGTATTAAAAACAACCATGATTCGAGACAAAATCATTAAATTTACAATGTAGAAAGGATTTCACCTAGCAGGGATTTGAACCCAGAACCACTAAGAAACTACTGTAATAATAACCGTATCATCTCATGCATTTTTCTTTGCTTCCTTATTCATAATACCACGGATAACAAAACAGTGAGGCCATCATGTATCCGTTCAGTGGTGCTGTCGCCATTATTGACGTACGCTCGATTGAGTTAAGTTGGCACCTGAAACTTATGGCGTTACGAAATTATTATGACAGGTCATATTATTAGTAACATTGTAGATGATAATAATTTATTGTCATGTCATCTTAATAGATGTCGTTAATATGTTCAGGTAGGACTATGAGCTAATTACTTTTCAAGGTGCTTTGAGTAGTTTTAAACAATAAACAATAAATATTAATAAAACGATATCTATACTATTATAAAATCCTAAAATTGTATTGAAAATAAATTTTCTATGGAGGGAGGTCATGATTTCAGGAAAAATATTGATAGCGTGATGCAGCTTGATAGTTATTTTGTATGGACACGCGTCGCCGTGCCAACCTGGCGTCATCTGTTTTCATAAAATCCTTTGTCCTATCACGCCGAAATGGCTGGACGGATTTTAACCATTTTTGGTACAGGGATAGCTGGACATCCGGAGATGGTTGTAGGATACTTTTTTCCGTCTACGGTAAAGAAAAAATACGCGAATGAAGTCGTGTGCATCTCATAGCGTCATCCATCAGCGTCGTGAATTTGAATTTAGAACCACGCGTACCCCGCGGGGGGCCGGCCTGCGCTACCCACCGGGGGACAATAGCTCTGAGGTTGGTCGAGTCGCCGAGTTACGGACACCGGGGCAGTAGATGGCGTTAGTGGTACACGAAATTATCATTTTATGAAACAAAACAGAACACAATTTTGTTATTATTAATTTCGCGATGCAACAATGGGAACTACCACTCTATTATTGCATTTAAAATTCATGTATTTACTCAGTAGTTTATAAATATTGACCCTCTTTTCATAAACGTACTGAGACGCGGAGAAAATTTGAAATGAATAAATAAGTTGCATTTTGTTTTCTTGAGAGATAATAATCAAAATAAAATTATTTTTAATCAATTTTATCCTTTGACGTATAAATATGTATTTACGGAAAGTTAATGAAATATGATACGCGCATAGGTGCTACCAGTAGCGCCATCTGTGAGCTTTAAACAGTAGTTTTCCCCGAGGTGCCCTCTGCACTGCAGCAGAGGTTTCGTAATGGCGAAGTGAGTGGATTGGTCTGTAATTTGTGTATTGTTTTACTAGCTTTTACTCGCTGCGCTCGCGTTAAAACGTACGTTCACTATATTACTACGATCTCTTACACAAATTTGAAGTTAATGAGTGATACATTTAAATGTTATTACTATGCACAATTAATTTCTTTAATTTTAATACAGCTGATGCAAAGTTTAAGTTGACAGCTCGAGGGCCGTTCTGCGTCAGTATGTGTTTAGACAAAATATAAACTATCTCATAATCGTTTGATTAAACTTTTAAGTTTTTCTAAAGAGATGGTGATTAACAGAGACGGGAGGCAATAAGAAAAAAACAATATCTTACAACGGAAAAAAGAAAGCAAGGCTGATAAAACTTAAGCAATACGAAGAGACGGTATCGAAAAAAATGGGGGGCTCGGGGGGCGGAGCCCCCCGCTCTAAGAAAATACTACATGCTAAAACTGAAAAATGCAAGTAGCTTTGATTAAATGCTAAGTTACCTGTAGATATATGGTGATCAACAAAAAAACAAAACACCAAAAGGCTAACAAGAAAGCAAGTCTCATCAAACTTTTAAGTAACCTGAAAAGATAGTGAACTAAAATGGCATAGTGCTCGCATTAAGAAAACACAAAACCTTAAAACGGAATCGAGAACGCAAGTCTGATCAAACTTTAAAGGATTCTAAAGAGATGACGACCAAACCAGACGGGAAGCACAAAGAAAAAACAATATCGCACAACGGAAAGAAGAAAGCACGACTGATGAAACTTTTAAATAACAGGAAAAGATGTTATTGAAAAAAAAAATGTATAACATGCTAAAACAGGAAAATTAAAGTAAATCTGATGACAGGCTAAGTAACGTGTAGATATGGTGATGAGAAAGCAAGTCTGCACAACCTTTTGAGTAACCCGAAAAGATAGTGAACGATAATGGCATAGTACTCGCATTAAGAAAACGTAAACAAGAAAGCAGGTTTGACCAAACTTTTAGGTATTCTAAAGAGATGGTGACTAACAGAGACGGAAGGCACTAAGTTAATTATATCGCAATACGGAAAGAAAAAAGCAAGACTGATGAAACTTTTAAGCAGCACGAAGAGATGGTATTAAAAAATACGCGGGGCTCGGGGGGCAGAGCCCCCCGCAGTCAGAAAATGTCATCAGCTAAAAGTGCTAAAACTGACAAATTTAATTAAATCTGATAAAAGGCTAAGAGACCTGTAGATATGGTGATGAAGAAAACGTAAAACCTTAAAACATGCTTAAAACGCTAACAAGAAAACAAGTCTGATCAAACATAAAAGTAACCTGAAAATATATTGAACTAAAATGGCGTAGTGCTCGCATTATAATACACAAAACCTTAAAACGGAATCAACAAAGCAAGTCTGATCAAACTTTAAAGAATTCGAAGAAGGAGAAGAGGTGGTGACCAAACCAAAAGGGAGGCACAAAGAAAAAACAATATTGCACAACGGAAAGAAGAAAGCACGACTGATGAAACTTTTAAGTAACACGAAGAGATGGCATTGAAAAGACCAAAATTACAAAATGCAATATGCTAAAACTGAAAATTACAAGTAAATCTGATGAAAGGCTAAGTGACCTGTAGATGTGGTGATCAAGAAAGAAAAGAAAGAAAACACAAAACCTTAAAATGCTAACTAGAAAACAAGTCTGATCAAACTTTTAAGTAACCTGAAAAGATAGTGAACTAAAGTTGCATAGTGCCCACATTAAGAAAACACAAATCCTTAAAACGGAATCAAGAAAGCAATTCTGATCAAACTTTAAAGGATTCTAAATGGGGATGGTGACCAAACCAGACGGGAGGCGCGGAGGGGATCTGTGGTCGCTGCTGCGCGAGTAACAGTGTTAAAATTCTCTCTCGTAATTATTTACTTAAATAAATGTTCAAAACGCTTATCTCGTAAAATATTATACATCATTTCGTAGCTGGTGAAGTGATTTATTAAGCAGCGTTTGTTTCAATACAAAACTCGTAGTGGTTTGGAAGATACAGTGAGAATAGTTTTTAAAATTATAAACGAACCGACGAAGAACTGACAACAACATGCACGGCAACGGCGCATGAGTCATGCTGCGCGCAGATAACGCCGCGGGTCAACTGGACGCTTTACATCGCTGCTTCGAGGTACATTGCTGTGTTTTACCAAAGCACGGATATATTTTTGAATTCCTACAATAACTAATTTAAAATGGCATCAAAACCAACTTGCGCTCAATGTAAGAAGAAAATTCTGGAGAAACATTATTTAACTTGTTCAGCATGTAAACGATTTTATGATCTAACTTGCACACATTCAGAAAAATTATATAATTTAATGGACAAAGAACGAAAAGAATCGTGGACTTGTGTTAAATGTCGCTCTAAGTTTGCCCTACCTAGAAAAGCGAGCACGCCGAACTCTACTAATAAAAAGGGTGTTGCTATTGCCTCAACCTCAAAACATGCTACAATAACTGAAAATCAAATACCCGCTGAGACGTCTCAGTCATCAGTACTGCAGAATCCTCAGATGCAACAACATTTAAACTGTTCAGTGGATAACGTCACTGTGAGAAAATACAATGTACCTGTACGAAACTCGTTCGATTCACTGTCTGATGAAGAATTTGATATTTCTGTACTCCGCAACGACACACTAAATAGAAGTTGTCCCGATTTGTCAGTGAATTATAAGGATGAAGTGGAAGGATTAAGGGCTAAAATCACATACCTACAAGAAAAGCTACAATTTTCTGACAGATACAGTACGAAACTTTTATTAGAGAACGACGACCTTAAAAAAAAGTTACGGAATGCACAAGACAGATTCAGCATCTGAAAGAGATTTGTAAGTCTACTTCTAAAATTATAAATCCAGCATTCACACACCAGTCAACACAAACAGCCGCAAATAGTAAAGATAAGGATCAAACCATTACAACATCCATCGAAAATCTGCAAAATCAAGAAAGTAACATGAGCTCTTCTAAATCTAGCGTCGAACAGAGCCAGAATGACTTGAAATTAGATACAACGGAAACTCACAATAACTTGCAAAAGAAAATTTACATCTTAGGAGGAAACCAAAGCAGTGGTTTGGCAACGGCACTTTTGAAATCAAGACAAACGACACCATATGAAAAGTACAAAGTGACATCTTCTATCAAACCCGATGCGCCTTGTGAGGAAATATTGGAGTCATCAGAAACGTTAACAGCTAGTTCCAACGATGTTATTGTCATTAATATAGGGGAAAATGATTCCAATCCAATAAAATTGCTAGCACAGCTCAGCATTTTTATCAAAATGCGCTCGCAGGCTTTTGTTATTGTAACTGAGGTAAAAAAAAGTGTTCATCTTAATGAGAACAAACTAAATGGTGCTGTAAAATTACTGTGTAAAAATTTTAACAACTGTGCGTTTCTGGAACTGAGGGGCTTGAACTATTATCATAAATATTTTATGCACAAATTATGCTCCAAAATTAATTTTCTCATTGATTCTCGTTATTATGCCAATACATACTTGAGTCACAACAAACTAAGAACAATAATGAATGATAATAGTAAAAGCTCAAGTAATCCACAAAACATTGCTCATAAAGATTATCGCAGTGGAACTATTCCTTACTACTTCAAGAAATCTCTGCGTGGTATTCGTACGGACAAAGGAAAATCCTTGACGCAAAAATCTATCCTTGAATATTTTCCGAAGCAATGTAGCTCACCGAAATCGGAACAAAAGGATGATAATTTTTTTCGTCCCGAAAAGTAGTTCTTTTGCCATACTTCATCAAAATATAGCCGGTTTCATTAGTAAAAAAGAAATACTAGACTTAACTTTAGACGAATTAGCAGAAAGCGGTAAACGATTTGAGGTATTATGCTTTTCAGAAACTTTCATAAAAAATGGTAATGAAGGAAATTTACGCATGTCTGGCTACCGATTAGTAGCATCTTACTCAAGATTGCACCAAAAGCGGGGCGGCGTTTGTATATTCTGTGCTAATTATATTCAGACACAGGAGTTATTGTTTCTAACTGAATTTTCTGAAGACTATATATTTGAATGTTGCGGTATAGAAATACCGTCAATAAAATGCATTGTAATTTGTATATATAGGATACCAATAGCTGATTCAACATCCTTTCTAAGGAAATTGGAACAACTTGCGAGAAAACTAAAACACAAAGTCAAATATAAAGTAATTATAGCTGGGGACTTCAACATCGATTTACTTAAGATCTCTAAAAGCTCAAATGAACTGAAGAGAATTGCCTCTAATAATAATTTAAAATTACACATACTCGGCCCCACACGTAAGGAATCATGTTTGGATCAGATATTATCAAATGTTTGTGATGCCAAAGGTGAAATTCTTCGCCTGGGCTTGTCTGACCATGAAACTGCGCAGAGTTTAACTTTTGCTGTCAGCAATATTGAAAAGCCGCGGTTGCATTTGTTTCGCTTTAGGCGAGACTATAGTTCAGAGAACATTGCTAAATTCCAGGACTGTCTCAGAAGTTTATCGTGGTCTAACGTTTATGGGGAGAGTGATGCATCAGTGGCATTTAATGACTTCTATGATACTTTCATACTTTTTTATAACCTCTGTTTCCCGGTGTATAGAATTAAAATCACAGTCAAACCTCATTCCATTGCCTGGTTTACAAAAGGAATTAAAAAATCTATAGCAACAAAACGACGTTTACGGTTTAGTTATTACAAAAAACCTAAATACCATATTAGTCATTCAGAAAGCAAAACTAAGTATAATAACTACACTAGAGTCCTTAGACGATGTATAAACCATGCCCAGAAACTTGCAAACGGTAATTACGTAGCCCGCTCTAAAAATGTTTGTAAGGCGACATGGGATGTTATTAAAAACGCAACGAAAGAAAATAGTTCTGATGCATGCATCGACAAATTAGTTATTAAAGAAAACGTAATATTAAATCCTACACAGATTGCAAATTCCTTCAACAATTATTATATTAATTTGACAAATCTCAAAACCCCTAATGCAGAGCAGCCCGATTATTCACTAGTTACTGAAAGTAAAGCTAATTTGTTCTTGTTCCCCACCGATGGTAGTGAGATGGTTAAAATTATTAATACCCTAAATTCTACCAATGCTACAGGTAATGATGAAATTCAAACTAGAATCTTAAAATGCTGCAAGCATGAAATCGCTGCAGTTCTTAGCTACTTAGTGAATTTATCATTCATTAGCGGTGTTTTTCCGAAGCCATTAAAACTCTCTTTAATCAAGCCACTCTATAAAAAAGGTAGCAAAGATTGTTTAGAAAACTATCGACCAATATCTCTTATTCCCGTTATATCGAAGATATTTGAGAAGGTTTTCTACGAACGTATGATGTCATTTCTCAATAAATTTAAACTAATTAAATCCGAACAATTTGGATTCCAAAAAGGAAAGTCGACGACATTAGCTGCTTTTACCTTAACTAACAAAATCTTACACTACATGAACCAGAGCTTACCAGTAACTGCAATCTTTTTCGACATGAGCCGAGCTTTTGATTTTGTGTGCCACGAAACTCTTTTGGCCAAATGTGAGCGTTATGGGATTAGAGGCGTAGTCAAAGAATGGCTTAGGGATTACCTGGATTCAAGAACCCAGTTCGTAGAAGTAGTTCAGGTTGATTCTACCAATACTGTCACTGCGCATAAGTCACTTACTAAAGTAAACGAGGTCGGTGTACCACAGGGGAGCATATTGGGCCCCCTATTATTTTTATTGTACATTAATGACCTGCCAAATGCAATAAACTTTGATTGTACGCTCTTCGCGGATGACCTGTCCATTGTTATTCCTTGTCACGATGCGAAGACATACAATAGTGATATAAATCAGACAATTAGTGAAGTTTTGTCTTGGCTACACAAAAATAATCTCAATATTAATGTAAGTAAGACCACGTTCATCCAGTTTGTCAATAGAAATAGCAAGAAATACCCTCTAACTGTCAACTTCGCTGATCATATTTTAACAGAATCCTGTGATGTAAAATTTTTAGGTATTTTCCTGGACGATAAGTGTTCTTGGAGCGAGCATATTAATAAGTTATGTAACAAAGTAAACTCTTTTGCCTATGCCTTATGGAGACTTACAAAGATCAGCGATAAAGACACTGCAATAAAAGCTTACCATGGATATGTTTGCTCCCTGCTAAGATATGGCATTCTTCTTTGGGGAAATTCTAGTCATGCTAAAAGGGCTTTATTAGCACAAAAACAGTGCATCAGAGCGATTTGTAATGTAGACACTATGACATCCTGCAGACCTCTATTCAGGGACTTGAAACTTTTGACTGTACCAGGCATATATATTTATGAAATTTGTTTATTTGTTAAACTGCATCCAGAATTATTCAATAGACTTAGTGACATATGTAATTTCAATACGCGGTATCCTAATCGTCTAGTTGCTCCTGCTAAAAGGACAAAACTGTACGGTAAGAACGCCTATTGCATGTCAATCAGCATTTATAATCGCCTACATGATGACATCAAAGAGTTGCCAATTAGCTTATTTAAAACTAGACTTAAGAAATGGTTAATACAAGAATGTTTTTACTCAGTCGATGAATTTTTTGATTATTATATAAGTTAATTATGACATTTAATTATTATTTATTGACTGCGGTATATAATTATTATTATTTTTTAATTTGGGTATTAATAAGTCACAGATTTTGTTTGACATCACTATGCAGATAATCAATTTTTTTTCTTTGTTTTCCTTTTGTTTTTGCATGCCAGTTGCTGGTGAAATGTGTGAAACTTTATTAAATATAACCACCATTATGTACCATATTTTTTGCAAAATAAAGATATTTGATATTTGATATTTGATATTTGATATTTGAAGAATAAACAATATAACAAACGGAAAAAAAAGCAAGGCTGGTGTAACTTTCAAGTAATCTGAAGAGATAGACAACAAAAATGCAGTAGTGCTCACATTGAGAATACATAAACCTTAAAACGGTAACAGGAAAGCAATTCTAAACAAACGATTAAGTATTCTAAGATGATGACCAAAAAACGCGGGGGCACTAAGCAAGACAATATACCACAACGGAAAGAAGAGAACATGACTTTATTTAAGTAACCAATTGAGACAGTGCACAAAAATGTCGGAGGCCTCGCATTGAGAAAACACAACGTTGTAAAACGGAAACAAGAAAGTAGAAATTGAATCTAAAATGAACAAGGAATCATGTCCATGAAAGCATTCAAATATTCCAAAGCTACAGTAAACAAAGAATATGAAGGGCTTGAGTTATGCCAAGCCAATGCCAAATGCCAAGTTATGCCAAGTGATCGTATTTTTTTTAACGCGTGCGAAGCCGCGGGCAAAAGCTAGTTCTAAATACGTCTTTTAGTGGAGTGAATTTAGAAATAATTTGATATTATTTTGATGGATTTAGAATGTAAATCAAATAAATCATTATTCCTAGTACTGGGTTATTTAGGACGATGGCATGCGTTGTCATGCTAAAATCTGTTTTCCGAAATAGAACGTGCGCATTTAAAGTCATCCCAGTTTATGGAACACAATATGATAGTTTGGCTGCAACTTTCGCTTAACACGCAGATTAAATATTTCTTTGCAAACAAAAATGTTTTTTTATTAATAGGTACGGAATGTCGAAATGTACAATTAGTTACTTTCATATACACAACTAGCGACCCGCCCCGGCTTCGCACGGGTGCAATGCTGATAAATTATGCATGTATTATACACCTAAAATAAACCATAAACCTTCCTCTTGAATCACTCTATCTATTAAAAAAAACCGCATCAAAATCAGTTGCGTAGTTTTAAAGATTTAAGCATACAAAGGGACATAGGGACGGAGAAAGCGACTTTGTTACAAGCTTTTATTTAGCTTGCATGGTATGTTTAAAGTATGTATGTTCGGGTGAAATCTTGCAACTCAATTTTGAAGCAGATATCGTCAACCGATTGAGCTAAAATTTTGCATACTTACTTAACTTTGATGACAATACAATAATATGGTACCATGGGGCTGATCTGATGATGGAGTCGGAAGTTGGCCATAGGAACTCTATAATAGAAAAAGCAATCCTACCGAGCTTGGGCTCTTTAGAATTGTCTCAGTGAGCGTTTGATGGATATCTAAAGAAAAGTACAGTCGGCTATAAAAGCTTACCACTAAAATGTCATTTTTGACAGAAACTTATTTTATACTATGTAGTGATGATAGTGATATATCTGAATGTAATAAAATAGTTTTTTTTTTATTTCATGCTCAAGACTTGACGTAAAAAAAGACAATACTAACCCATTTCATCACTTGGAACCAGTTTTGACGCCATTGATCTTAATGAAGTAAACGTTGTTGCGTTCAAAATTTCCACCAGAGGAACTGCAATATAAAAAATATTATTAACTAGCTGCACCGTGCGGTGTTACCCGCTCATCCCACGGGAACACTACATTTTTGCGGGATAAAAAGTAGCATTTTGTGTTAATCCAGGGTGCAGTCAGCTACGTTTATACCAACATTTATCAAAATTGGTCCAGCCGTTTGAGTGTGAAGAAGTAACAAAAATAGACATAAACACACTCACACACTTTCGTCTTTATAATATTAGCACTTTGCACGCCGATCACGAGAACCACTTGGTACGCATTTTTTCTCTAATTCGCCGGCCATTTTAATAACTGCCATGTCTAGCTCGCCGATGACGAGTACCACTCGTGACACTTTTTTTCTTAGAGTCGCGGATAACGAATAGTACTCGTGATCAGATTTCATACTGTTTGTATTAAAATATCGAACACAGTTCGTGATCTGCTTAATAGCAACGTGTAGAAGAACGTTTAAGCTACCCGCACACATACAATTTATTAACGTGCGGGTTTGGGGAACGGCATGACGATGCGTCGCCCGCGCTACCTCGTCAGTGCGCTGCGCGGGCTACTTAACAAATCCATGTTAGAGTTTTTATTTTTTCATAAAACGAGTTCTTTTCAGCGACAGTTTTAAAATGAAATAAATATTATAAACACATTGGTTTATTTTTATCATTATAAAATACTAAAACACCACTTAAATAAAAAATAAATTATTCCTGTATCTACGCTAATTATTATTTTATAAATCTTACAATATCACCGAAAATCGCCGGCGAACCATAGGTGGCGCCTTAAAAAATGCGCGGCGTTCTTGGGAAAAAGGGCATCACGAGTGGTGCTCGTGATCTGCTGTTGGAGCGCGGTACCGATTATAACTTACGGCGTGCAAAGTGTTAGTGAGATAATGATACTGAAAAGAGTAAAAGATTTCATTGAGATAGGAGTTGCAGATAGATAGGCCATAGCAGATGTTAAGATAAAACCTAACCGGTTCTTAAAAATACCTTACCCATGAACATTTGGAAATCAGTAGCCACGAAAGCGATACAGATGGATCCGACTAGTTTGCTGACGATGGAGATGAGGCAGAGCATCGAGTCATCCCAGCCCCAGCGTTTGCTGAAAACGCTGATTGAGAACAAAGCCCCTGAAAATGTGGAAATTACAGCCTTTAAAGTAACTTAAAATGAATTAATAAAATAAATAAATATAAATGGACAATCTTACACAAATTGACCTAGTCCCAATCTAAGCAAAACTTGTACTATGGGTACTAGACGAACGGTATACATAATATATAAATACATATATAGAATATAAAATCTATGACCCAGAAACAAATATTCGAGTTCATCATACAAATATTTATCCCTGCCTACTGACCCAGCGGTCCTGGGTTTGAATCGAGATTCGAAGGCAGGTGCAATACAAACTGCGTCGTCGTCTCTCGTGCCAGTTAACCCATTCAGGGCCAGTGACTCAGAGTATGGGTCATGCTCAAACAGTCGCGCAGGGCCAGTGACTCGTATGTGAGTCATGACAAATTCAAATTATTAAAAAGAGGAATCTTACTATGACTTAATAGTATTAGTATAATAGCTACCTGGCTTCAGAAGCGGCGTTCTATTTAGCGTTCGCGCCAGGGTCATGACCAACACGTTGAGTCACTTGTTTTAGCAAAAAAAAAATGGTTGTATGGTGGCCTGGCGTATAGAGTACGGTCGACGGCGCTTGGCCGTCGATGGGGTGTATTTACAACATAAATATTTAAACCGGATGAAAACCAGCCAGAAACAGCACAAAATTGTAACAGATGGGGTGCTCGGGTTTCGGAGGTGGATCACTAATATTTTTGGGCCACTGAGTTAAATTAGTTATTTAGTTTGTAAAAAGAGAAATGAGGCGTAGATGGAAAATAGCAGAGGAGAGGGCGAAGGAAAGAGGAGAGAAGAAATGAAGAGGTCAAGGAGAACGAAGTAACTGTAAGAAAAACATTTCGCAGCCACAAAATAAGGTACGAGTATTCAGAATAAGAATGGAAAGGAAATTATAAAATAATGATAGATATAATTATGTGATGTAATAATAATAAAGGGCGGAATGTGGAATATGAGGGACAAAGTTAGTGAAAAAGCAAAAAATAGATCATGGTGAACGATGACGGAAGTCAGTGAAATATAAAGCGACGAGAGGTGTCGATACAAAATAAATAAGAAGTGTAATGTACGATTATATCATCAAGATCATTTCCAACGATTGAATAAAGGTAAAATTACAGTTTTCTACACCCTAGTAAGTCTGTCCAGTATTTTAAAGAATACATGATGAGGATTGGATTGAGACCATAAAATATTTCTCTAATCTGTACTTGACCAATACCTATTCTTTATTTTTCAGTAATCTTGTTTCTTGTTGAGTCAGCTCTCCCACCAATCTTAAAATAAACATTGCTTTCAAAAAGTTAATTTCCTTTAAGTCTTCCTTAAGTAGCAAACAAAATAGGCATTGGTGTCAAATATTAGCATTTCGTTTTCTCCTCCCTTTCTTAACAAAACTCGTTATGCATTTATTTCGCAATTCCCGTCATTAATTATATGTCAGGGGCGAGTAGAAGGAAATTACTATGGCTTGATCCTCCCCATGGTATTATGTTGAGCCTTCATTCTACACGTGCCAATCATAGGGAATTGCATTAGTAACTGCTCTTAATCTCTTATAGGTCTGTATGCGAGAAACCACGTCGAGGTTGTGTATATTTTAACCAACCATATTGCATGTTTACATTATATTTCAGGTATCAATAATTAGTTCACTTGGCGGACCAGTTTGGAAAATTATCCGACTGTCGCGTCCATTTCTAAGGGATTACTATAGTTACTGAAGGTGCGTACAAAACAGGTTGGCGGTCCTGGACTCTTATTACTCATTGAACAAAAACGTTTACATTTCTGTTGGATATACAATACAACACATTACTGTTACATCTCATCTCTTATGAAAATCATCATGGCGACTATTACATCAATTTTATAGATCTCTTATGTATATCGTTGTACCCATAGGTGTCTTTATTCTGTGCCCATAGTAGGTAAAAACTTAGCTTATTTTAGGATTAGGTCGATTTGTGTAAGATTGTATGTATGTATGTAAACACTTTATTGTACATAAAAACAAGAAAATCACATTACAAAAAAATAAGCATGTACAAAGGCGAACTTATCCCTTTAAGGGATCTCTTCCAGTTAACCTTTGAGCAAATGAGTGCTAAACAAATGTAAATGGTAGGCAAACCAAGCAACATGTACAATACAAAGGAGTAACTAAATATAACTATACAATAATACACATGAAAAAGCAAAAACCAACAGAGAGAGAGATAGGTAACAGTCAATATAATACATATTACAAAATATCTATATAAATACATATACATAATATTCAACATAAATAAAATTATAATTATAACAAAAACAGCAACCTAATCATTCGTTCGACAGCCACAATTCCTTTAACTTCCCCTTGAGCGATGCTACGGACTGCGTCTGCCTTAGGGCGGGAGACAATTTATTCCATAATTTCACGGCGCGCACAGCAAAAGACATATCGTAAACGTGAGATTTATGCGGTGGGATAGATACAGTCAGATTTGCACTTGACCGCAGGCGATGGCCACTACCCTCCGCCATGTAAGAGAACTTCTCTGCGAGGTAAGGAGGAGAAGACGGAATGAAAAGGACATTATACAAAAGACAAAGAACGTGCAAGTCTCTACGCTGACGGATCGGAAGCCATTTAAGTTGAGCGCGGTAATATAATATTGTCTATGAATATTGAGTTTTTTATTTTATTTATCTTCAAAGGCCACACTGAAAGTATCATAGTAGTGTTAAAAAAAAATGTATCACGTTTTTCTTCAAGCACTGTAGTAGCTATAAAGTCTTCAAATATAATCTGGTTCTGTAGAAGCCACGACACCGAAGACACCGACACCTCTTTTTTTATTCTTGTGACATTGAAGAGAATAAAGTCTTTGCAACTGGATGCAAATGTTTAATCTTACCTAAAGAATGCGTGATGATGCTGTACGTAGAATACAGGCTGAACTTCACTGCGTCCCAGTTGAGACGAAACCGAAGAAATAAGTACAGTATCTTGGATTCTCCTGTAAAATACCACGAACACATAAACAAATATTAGAGAAATATAATCTTTTACTTAATGAAAAATAAAAGAAAAGTTACGGAAAGTTAAAACTATGAAACTAAAAAAAAGTGTTTCCCCGCGGCATGGTCCCGATGATGCTGGCGGCATTACCTCTTTTAATCGCCATCCTAACGCCTTGTGCGAGGAAACTGCCCGCTTTTCGGTCACCAGTAGTTTAAGTGAGTTTTTTAAATAGTTTGTGGGCGCTGTTACCCCAAGGTCCCGAGCCCAATAGTAAATTAATTATTTTCTCCGACCCGAGACTTCTATACTTATTAATTTTTCAGTCACCTCTGCTGCCGCTCCCACAGAGGTGAAACAGGGCCAGTGTGTCTAAGCAGGTGCCGTCCCACAGCAGGGCCTCGCTTAACCTTCACGGAATCAATGACATTCCCTCAGGTCTCTTGCCATCGTCTCGTGCAAGCCCGGTGGCTTCAAGATGGCTGGCAGTTGACGGTGGCAAGGGATCGTTTGTTATTAAGTTGCTGAAGAATTTCAAAAATACTCATTCACACTTTGCTTTTTCTTAAATTTTCAACGCTCAATGAATTCAGATCGAAAAATCAGGGTCAGCTACTGCTGAGACTGTTGGTCTTATAATCTCTGTATGCGGTTTCAGACATGAATATTTTCAGCAAGATGTTATTACCAGATTAAATGTAATCACTATCACTACATATTATAAAATAAAGTTGCTTTCTTCTGTCTGTCCATATGTACGCTTAGATCTTTAAATAGGTTTTTTTTAAATAGATAGAGTGTTTTTATAATACATATGCTCACTTGCGAAGCCGAGGCGGGTCGCTAGTCTGATATATAACAGAACTTGCTTCCAAACGTTCATCAAATCATTTGAATTGTATTAAATTCGATTCCTCATTCGCAGAAACTGCAATGATTCGCACTGGTCACTTAAAACCATTATCACGTTTCATGGTATTGGAGTACTTTGGTATGTTTTTGTATTCGCTTTCGCGTTGATAGTGCTCGATAATAGTACTTCCCACATTATTCGTATTGTGTTTCACATGTAACAAGTGGCCTCGACTGTAAAATGATTAATTATATTGTTTGTAAATTGTACAGTTAGGTACTGTTTTAATTTACAATCACCAAACGCTTTTGACACGACTAGTGCACTAACTCTGGTATGGCATGACATGTGAGATGTCGGTACAAGTCCGACAAGGACATTTTGGACTGACTTTGAACTTTGGATCGTAATAAAAAAAAGTTTCTTTGAAATAATGACTATCATGGAACTAAAACATCATTCTTTAAGTCTGAGGAGAGACTTTGCCTCCTTAAGTGTGTTCTTACTTATGTGTAATGGGTTGAGTTCTGAGGAATTTTTCGACATGATGCCTACGCTCAAACCCCAAATCTCAAATAGTTTACGGTTTAATTCTAGGAGTCAATATAGACCCATAATACCACCATTCACCTTGGCCCAGAATTCTTTCATATGTCCGAATTTCGGATGTTCTCGCCTACAAGTTGCATTACTAAACCGATTCTCATGATTTTTGGTACGTAGGTTCGTTCAGTAGGTATATAAAATTTTTTGTCGATTTAGTTATTCGAAAATGGCGGAGATGTGGGGATGAAAAGGTGAAAACATAAAATTTCTCATATTTCGAAACAAACTTGCAGGTACATTAGCACATAGTAAACATTAGAAAGTCATAGTATGTTAAGTGTAAATGAGGATATCCGGAGAAGAACCAATGTAACCGACATAGCTCACATGATTGTACCGTTGAAGTGGCAATGGGTAGGCCATGTATCCCGGAGAATGGATGGCCGTTGAGGTAACAAAGTCCTAGAGTGGCGACCACGTATAGGAAAGCGCAGCGTGGGACGGCGACTAGATGGACGGATGACCTCGTGAGGGTAGCGGACAATTAATGGATGCGGTCTGCACGGGATCGCACTTTGTGACCAGCCATAGGGGAGGTCTATGTTCGGCAGTGGAGGGTATGTGGCTGATAGATAGATAGTAAGTGTAATTCTTACCATGGTTTGGACCGTAAGCCATCGCTACAACAATTAGTGTCAGAATTATTTTTATCCTGTTATTTCCCTCCCGTTTACGAGTGACGACTGCTGCTGTCTCCTTCTGCATTGTGATGAGGTACTTCGCTGTCAGAGGGTCTTTCTGGAAATTTCATGTTAATGATTGTAAAATAAAATTGGGCAAGTGCGAGTCTGACTCGCGCATGAACGGTTCCGTACCCCCCTTAAATATTTATTTTATTTTATTTTTAGTATTTGTTGTTATAGCGGCAATAGAAATACATCATCTGTGAAAATTTCAACTGTTACTAGCTAGTGCTGTGTTGCTAGCTATCACCGTTCTTGAGATACAGCCTGGTAACAGACGGACAGACGGTCTCAGTAATAGGGTCCCGTTTTTAGGGTTCCGTAGCCAAATGGCAAAAAACGGAACCCTTATAGATTCGTCATGTCTGTCTGTCCGTCTGTCCGTCTGTCCGTCTGTCCGTCTGTCTGTCCGTCTGTCCGTCCGTATGTCACAGCCATTTTTTTCCGAAACTATAAGAGCTATACTGTTAGGTAGTAAACTTGGTACAGTTGCCGAGAAACTTCTTGAGCCTAACCTTGACTGCGCAGTAGCCGATTTACGTACAAATATGCATGCGCAGATCCGCCATTTTGGGTCAAGAAGTTTCTCGGCAACTGTAGGTAGATGTATTCTGTGAACCGCATTAAGATTTTGATGCAAAAATAAAAAAATAATAATAAATATTGGGAGCTCCCCATACTTAGAACTGAAACTCAATTTTTTTTTTTCATCAAACACATCCGTGTGGGTTTATGGATAGGTCTTCAAAAATGATATCGAGGTTTCTAAAATATTTTTTTTCTAAACCGAATAGTTTGCGTGACAGACGCTTCCAAAGTGGAAAAAAGTTGGTCCCCCTAACTTCTAAAATAAGAAAATGAAAAATCTAAAAAAACATATGATGTACGTTACTATAAAAACTACCAACGAAAATTGTTTTGAACGAGATCTAGTAAGTAGTTTTTTTTTAATACCTAACTTTGCACCTAATTTATATGGGGCGCTATACATACCAGGTGCAAACTTAACTTAACCACTTAGGGATGGAAAGTGTTTGTACGGAACCCTTGGTGCGCGACTCCGACTCGCACTTGGCCGGTTTTACCCTATGGGTACGGAACCCTAAAAAGTAATCATGTTAGTTGCACCGCCTACATTTTTTCTGCGTTGACTCATAGAGAATGCCTCATGGCATTAAGTCCGTCTTTTTGTGCAATAAAGATTAAATAAATAAATAAAATCATGTATCTTCGAGTGAATTAAATAAGGATTTATTTTTCGTTTCGGACTTTCGTTAGCACAGTAGGTCTGTCTGTCTGTCACCAGACTGCGGCTCATGAACCGTGATGGCTAGACAATGGGAATTTTCACAGATGATGTATTGCTATTGCCGCTATAACAAATACTAAAAACAGAATAAAATAAATATTTAAGTAGGGCTCCCATGCAACAAACGTGATCGGGTGCGTTAACTTTGCACCTCATTTGTATACGGCGCCATACGTACCAGGTGCAAAGTAACTTAAACCAGCCAGTTAAGATCGCACCGAGAGTTCCGTACAAACACTTCCCGTTTGTACGGAACTCTCGGTGCGCGAGTCCGACTCGTACTTGGCCGGTTTTTTTATAATGTCGCCAGTAAATGGCCTGGGTTCACTGGACCCTTTAGCGCCTAAATCTGTTTTAAAGTAGGGCGTGACCTCAAGTGTTAATCAGAAACTATTTGTACCAAATGTCTACACTGAAATTATTTTGTTGGTCAATTTCAAAATACCGTAATGTAATACGTACCTTTTCGTTACTATCATGGTCAGGTTTCGTGTTCTTCTTCAAACAAAGACATCCATATATTAACGTGGCTAATTGTACCATTCCTGATGTAAAAAATACTCCATAATATCCCCCAAACTTCAAGAGAAATCCGCTCAATGACGTCCCCACTGGAATTCCAGCCGTCATACACAGGTTGGCAAGACCCACTCTGAACGTCCTGTTTTCAGATGTTGTTATGTCACTAATGTAACTGAAGACCCCAAGGTACAACATCACCCAGCCTCCAGTAATTGCAGGGAAAAGAGACTCGAGAACCATTGTTGCTTCCACGGGGATCTCGTTGAAGAAATAGGTGCTCAGAATGTTGCTGACACAAACCAAGAGTTCCCCCAGCACAGGTAAGAGGATGCATATCTTTCTGTTCCCAGTTCTGTCGCTCCAAGCTCCCATGAACATCACTAGCAGGATTGGAACGGCAGTCTGTATTATACTCCTCCATGTCTCTATCTGAGATATTATCTTTTGTATTTCAGCTTCTTCTTCGGTATGATTTCCTTTTTTTTGGATTAGCGCGTCACACAGATCATCTCCGTAATCGAATTTTACCCTGCACGTTTTGTCTAAATTTAGATTTTGAATCGCTATTCTCGAAAGTACAGAACTTATAACTAATCCAGCGAAAATGGGTTCAACAGTTACATTACATTTTATATAACATAACTTTTCATAGAACGATTTTGATTTAAATTCAGTCTTATTATCCTTTAGAGGTTTTTCTTCAACAGTGGTTTTTGGATCACTCATGTTTATGTCGGAAAACGTTATATCCTCGACCACTTTCGCTCCACTAATTTCGATAGTACATTTATGTTAGTCACATAGATAAGTCGTAATTTGTTATTGTATACAGCATGTTCAAAATACACCTTCAAAACCTCAGTGCCATATCCAAAAATGTCTCTGGAAATTATATAATCGTGACATGTTTATAACGTGGAAATGTTGCGTTGCCACACTTCCTTACTGTATGTTACAAAGAGACGACTGATGCATTGTTAGTATCACCGACTACTCGACCGATGTCACCGACGTTTACAAACAGTCCCAATGTGTGTTATTTGCGTCCGTACCGTACAGTCCCTCATTATTGTCGTCATAATTGGCTCACTCTGTATGTGACGTGTTATCATTACTTTATGATAGTTAAATAATGCTGTTTGCTCAGAGCCGTTTTAATACAGCTACCATTTACACATTAGATGCAACTAATACGGTTCTTGTTGTAAAACTTATTTAAATATCGTATATTATACTGGATTCACTGACACTATTGTGTTCTGTGTTATAAAATTCGTTATCGCCTCTTATATTTGTTCTCCTTGTCAAGATCTAATATATACTTAATTGAAGAGAGAGAAAGAAAACAAAATTAGAACGAAAATCTCGTCAAATACCTATAAAGAAATAAAATAATAGGTTCTGCATGGAGTTGTAATCTAAGGAATCAAGTATTATTTTCATTCCTTTTGCACTTGGTCCCGTCCTCCTTTGCTTTATTGTTTTCCCCTTCCCCTCCTCTCTTCGTTCTCCCTTTCTCCTGTTCTCCCGTTCTTACTATCCCCCTTCAGGATTCCGCCCCATTCCCTCTTGTCTCCTTTTTCTGTTTCACCCTTTCCCTATTCCGCTTTTACTTTGCATTTTTAATTAAAAAAAGTTTTTGGTATCTTATAAGTACCTGATTTTACAAGTTCGAAAGGCAGCCGTAAATTTTACTATTTGTATAGAAAAATAAAATGTTACTAGTCACAAAATTTACGAAACATGTAATGTCTAATTTTTTTATGTGGTGTATACCCATACACCAGATTTTTTAATATTAACCATTGTTACAAAGGGGTGTGTAATGATCGATATAAAAATAAATGGTATAAGTATGTTTGATATAACAACATTTGGTATAACAACATTTGGTATAATGACTCATTTGATATAATAAACGTTTGGTATAATTTCAAAATATCTATTTTTATTTCGTATACTTATCATTTGGTATAAAACTTATTTCCTATAACCATCATATGGTATAACAACATTTGGTATAACAACATTTGGTATAATTTCATATGGTATAACAACATTTGGTATAACAACATTTGGTATAATTTCGCTCGTCGTCGTACCTAACCATGACTCTATTACAGTTTAACTTTCATGTTTGAGCAGTTTGAGCGGGTATTGAGCCTTTTAACGTATTATATCCCCTTTTTTTTTTTTTGCCACTTTTTTCCTTTTTTTCCCTCTTTTTTCCTTTTTTTTCTATCCTAACCTAACCTAACCTACGTTTCTCTTGAACTTTCGGTTAAAGTTTTTTTTTAATCGCCCCCCCGAGCCTCCCTGTGGGGGCTCCGCCCCCCGCCCCCCTACTTCTCTATACCCTATACGTTATGCCATTTGAACGTTAGGTAAAATAAACGTTATACCATAAATTCATTAGACGAAATATGCATTATACTAAAAGAATGTTATATTAAATGTTATTCGATAAAATGATCAGTATATGAAACAATAATTATATCAAATGTTGATATATTAAGTGTTGTTATATCATTCAATCATTATATCAAATGAGCGTTATACCGACTGAAATTATATCAAAAGTTGTTATAGCCATCGTTACGCACCCGTTACAAAGATCAAAGCTAAGAGAAAAATTAAAATGCGTAACCTGGTGGAAGAGACCGGGCATCGAACCTGGTACCTATGTTTTTTTTGAGCTTTGATCTTTATGTCAATGGTTGTTAACAGTCACTGTTTTCAGATTTTCCTTTTCTATACTCATTTTTACCTGGATGCTAAACATAAATGAATAATTGAAATACATTGATTGAAGTTTAGGATTCTTTAATTAGCAGAAGGATATTGCAAGGGCGTAGGTCGGATAATATTTTAATTTACACGGGTGTCAAGGTCAAGGGTTCTTGCAAGCCCACACCATCGCCATCGCAAACCTGGTGGACACTATGCTGTGTTTAATTAAAGTATCGCTGTTTATAACAAGCAATTGACCTATTCAATCAATCTACACTGTGTAAATAAAAACTAATTTATATCAATGCAAATAAAAAACATACAAATGTTCTTATCAATTTTATTCCAAATATACTAGGTACTTATATCAAACACAAAGAAGAACTCATTAACTAAATAAATAATCCCAACTTAAATTAGGACTACATAATAATATATAGGTACGAAGTGCACATTGCTCGTAGAACCGGTGGAATTAGGGGCAGAAAGGTTCTTAAGTGGCGATCTTGGACCGGAAGACGCAGCGTGGGAAGGCCCCCAATAAAGTGGAACGATGACCTGGTTAGGATCGTAGGCAGAAATTGGATGAAGGCGGCACAAGACCGATCGTTGTGGAGAACTTTGAGGCAGGCCATTGTCCAGCAGTGCACGTCTGTTGGATGATAAATGATGATGATGATACTATATCTATATACATATGGCCCCTATGTCGCTGCAATTGGGTAGCGTGCCCATGAGGAGAAAAAATGCCCGTGGGAGATCACCGATCCGATGGACCGATGCCGTTGAAAAGCCTGCCAGAAAACTCTACAGGCGTCAATCCGGAAGGCGGAAAACCGTATGGAGTGGAGAGTTTTGGTGCAAGGGATAGCGGCCTCATATGGTCATAACCCTCAGTCATGAGGAAGCGAGAAAGAAGAAGAAGAAGCCCATGAGGCTAACAATTTAACAAGTAAGGTGACAAAATTAGTATGGTAATGCTGAGACGGCGCCCCGTTGAGTGCGGGGACTGTCTTGGGCTGGCCGTCTGGAGTGCTGGACGACTATATCTATGGTTTTTTAATAGAATCTTTTATCGATTCTGTTTTAATGTGGAAATACCACATTTTTTACGTTTATAAATATTGACACAAAGGTAAATTATGAAAGAAAAATGTAATGTAATCCACGCAAACGTAAACGCACATCCTAGGGTATGGCTAATGGCCATAAGCATTTTAAAAACACATATGACGCAGAGGGCGCTCCAGTAGCGTAGAATTATGGAATCAAAGATTTGGTGTGATTGACGTAACGATGTGATAGCTCAGTTGGTAGAGCACTACGCCGGCAACGTAGGGCGTAGCTTCGAGTCCTGCTTACATTGCAGTGAACCACATTAAATTTTTCTTTCATAATTTACCTTTGTGTCAATATTTATATCTATGGTGTTTAGCAAGAAATGAGGCAGCCCAAAGACAGGCAATAATGCAGAAAAGTTGTACAGAAACTATGTTTAACTACTATATGCTTTGGTGTAGGGACGCCCGGCCGGAAACAGGCGGGCTGTCGGTCGCTCGACTGCGTTCATTCAGCCCAATATGCTTAAATTTTCTTGATCACAGCCAATTTGCGATTGCAATGAAAAAAAAAATAGCTCAACTGGTTTAACTACTACAGAAATAGACAAATTGTGCTTAGTAGTAACCAACATTTTACAAAACTTATGGTTAATAGTAATAGCCCTCAGTTGGTCAGTCCTCCGATTTATGTAACTAGCAGCTAACATTTGGGCTACTGTTAACAAATCTTTGTTTTTTTTTTTCATTATGTCTGCAGGTCTAAATTATTATAGGAGCCATTAGACAGTAGGTACCTTGAACAATATTAGTAACGCTACTCAACTCTCAAATAAATGGCTATTTCGCGATACTTACGCCATCTTCTTCGGGATGGCGCTGGTGTGCCCAGAACTAACTGCTGTCTGGGTGAAAGGTTCTTGAGATATTTGGTAGTGACTAGATATCTAAAGACGAAGCGAAGATAGATCCTCAAAAAAAAGAGATTTGGCCAAAAATTGGGGGAGCATAGTTTTTTTTTCTTATAATAAAGGAGCTTCAACATGTCAGGACAGCACAAGAAGTGTATTTAAAGTTTGACATGGCAAGTATTTTTTGTATGTTATACTGCAAAAATAATTGGATTGTAACACTTTAGACTTCTTGACATACATAATTGGTTAGCTGGGTTCCTGAGTTAAGTAATACTTTTTTCGCACATAGAATGTCTTGATTTTTCTGTTGCTTTAATTCCCCTCTCTGATGTTTGAATAACCACCTGTGAAGAAAAAGTACAAATAATGTAGTAACAACGTAGTACAAAATAATAAAAAAATCTAAAAATAAAATAATCGCAATTTACGATACACTAACTTAAATTTAATTAAACTTTGCGGTCTAATAAATTATGTATTTTTTTTATATAACAAAACAAAATAAGGTAAGTTAAGTGATTAGAATCAAACTTTACATTTACGAGTAAAGCCCCATGGGCGGAGACAGCCTGTATAAACACAAATATAAACAAAATTTAAAAATCAATAACATTTCAACAAAATTATCATAGAGATCATGATCGTATGTTTAATGATATATTGCCCTATGATTTATGAATGAAAATAATGAATTGTAGCTTTAAATCTAAGAACCGAAAACGGTAATAAGCAGTAGCTTTAGGGCGAATGTCTTGAACTATTGACTTAAAATGGAAATAATTTGTCTGCGTTTACTAAGTAATTATAGTATCGGATGATGTTGTAAGGTGCAATCTGTGACGGCAGGACCATCATCCATTCACTCCTAATCATTTATTTGTTAAGGTTATTGAAGTCCGTGAGTAATTAATATAGTCTTCAGGTTCATGTGAGGTTCAAATTTCATGTAGGAAATCGAAACAGGCATAAGTCTGCCCTTCAGAACAATTAAAAGTCAAACACAACTTTTAGTCGCGCGACAATTAATACTAAGTGTCACTTTTCATTCGATACCTCACGAGCAAGACCAGGTAACGTTAGCTCTCTTGTAAGTATCTAGATACTAGCTAGCTTTATATTGAAATTAATGTGAATTTCAGTATGTGCGTAAGATAATAGGATAATACTTTTTTGTTCGTCATGTGCCTGGAAATGAAGGCTTATGAGATTATTTGCATGATGGCAATGTAGTATATAAATGAATAATATTTATTTCAGATAAAAAAGTCAATCCATAGTTTTGTTAGGTGCACAGGTTATATTGGTTAGTAAACAATTTTCTCTAAAAGTATTACAATGCCCTACCCTATAGTAATATTTTCCGGGAGAAGCCACTAGAGTAACAAGTATGTATTTTTCCAGAAAAACGTGATAGGGTTGTATCATCTCTCGGAAATGGCCTCCAGGAAGCCGTTGGTACTGATACACACTCTGGGCATCAGAGAAGCGACTCGTTTTTCGCTTTTAAAATACATAAAAAATCGAGAGCACTTTATTTTTTTGTCAAAATACTTTACACATAGGCATGTAATATCGTCTGTAATATGGTATAAAATATAGATTAATAAAATATTTAGTTGCTATGAACTAAAGTGAGTAAATAAGGGGTTTTACGCCTAGGTCCAATGTACAACTAATTATCTAGCCTGTTTATTTAACCCACATTCAAATGATAGTAAACGTACGGTTTAGCGTAGTTTTATGTACCTTTTGTATGGTGCTTGATACATTTCATGATAATAATATAGCTTGATGGAAAGCGATTTTGCATCGACGTTAACAGCCTCCTTTTCAGAATAATGAGGCTTGAACAAAGTAACTACGTAATTAATCACACTAATATTATAAAGGCGAAAGTTTGTGAGTGCGTTTATGTGTATGTTTGTTACTTCTTCACGCTCAAACGGTTGAACCAATATTTTTAAATTGTGGTATGAAGGTAGCTGATATTAATATTTTGGGTACTTTTTATTCCGAAAAATTGAGTGTTCCCGTGGAATAAGCGGGCAACAACGCGCGGTGCAGCTAGTAAAATATAAAGTTCTTACAGCAATACAGCCAATACAGGTAAGGTCATCACACCAGTAAAGACGAATGCAGCTCCGGTGAAACCCTCCATGGTAGCAGCGTACAGCGAGGAATAGATAGGGTCAAAAACCAGCGTCCCCGCTGTCTCCATCACGCTCATCAGGGAGTTGATCTTACCTAAATTATAACCATGATTAGGAGACTCGTTGAATAGCTCAGTTCGGACTTAATTCAGCTATACTGTCCAACTTGTGATCGTGTGTTCGTGATCAAGCTGGCATTCATGAGCCATTTGCGTGCACACGCCAGAAACAGGGTGTTGACGGACGTGTTGATACGTTAAAGAGGACATCATCATCATCATCATCATCATCATCATCATCATCATCATCATCATAATCATCATCATCATTATCATCATCATTATCATCATCGTCGTCGTCGCCGTTGTCGTCGTCGGCGTGGATACTTCCGTAGAGGAATTCAATTTGAAAGGCAGTACTGTTGGGCTCAGCGTGCATCGCTATGAGGTTCCTCTATCTGAGTGTCTAGCTTTACCAGAAATATAAGTAAATAAAAGGAATTGTAATAGATAATTTAACGATTTTCGTTAGATATTTACCCAATTCCTCGGCTGGAACTAATTTAGAGGCCATTGATCTGAGCGCAGCATACGTAACGCAATGTAGAACTTCTACAATTGGTACTATAACAGAAATCATAAAAACTATTATTGGTTTCGAAACCCGCCTCAATGACGCCGCAAACCAGTTATCTCCGTGACTTAGTCTGAACGGCCTGGCGCTTAATCTAACTAAAACGCATTTCCTGCATTTTTATGTCGGAGGCGGAACTCCGAGGTCACTTAAAGTTCAAGCTGATGGCGTATGCATAGAACAGGTAGAAACCACCACATTCTTGGGCTTCTTCTTTATATTACTTTACTTACTTTTTACTTTACAGGTAGATTACAAGTTTAAAAGTCTCAATATCTTCGAAGTTATTTAGTGCCAAAACACAGCACAATATCGTGACGTGAAACGTTGTGACGACGTGTGTGTTAGTAGTAAAAGTTACTTTATATATGTCGGCGAAAATCATAAAAAGGAGTTGATTTGACTATCAAGAGGCACAGCACGTCACCACCGCTCCATCCGGTTTAAGAGGTGGCGCTGGTGGGGGAGCCACGTGTTCACGGAACGTCGGAGCCGGCTCGGCGACGAGCGACAGTTATCGTTCGACCGTCGTCCGGTGCACACGCTTAATTCTGACAGATCGTTGCCTCTTTAATAATTTTGTTGAAATTTGTGTTAATGTTAATAATTAGAGTTTGATTGATTATTATAACGGTTACGGTGTATAGTCGTCGTTTGATTTATTACCTCCTTGTTTACCTGGTTCTCGTTCGACACCATGTCTGAATCGCAAGAAAACCCAGGGCCTGGGTTTTCTTCGACATCAGAGGTTGGGATCGGAACCCGGAACCTTGGAGATGAAATCGCGTGTGGAAATAGTGGCAATGATAAACAAAGTGCAAGTGAAAACGAAACCACCAAAGGGCCTGGCACGAGTGAGGCCACCGCGCTTCTACAGCTTCTGCGTGGGCTGGTTGGGGGGCTGCAACAGCCTGCCGCGCCAACATTTGTTAGATTTGACCCTGACGACGCAGAAGCCGACATCGAAAGCTGGTGTAGTATTAATGAGGTTATCGTAAAACACAAGGATCTTAAAGGTACCGATTTATTATTACCATTAATGCAAGCCTTGCGTGGCCGGGCAGCCACATGTCTTACTAAGATTCAGCCTGATAATATAACATGGGAGAATGTAAAAAATACCCTCATTGCAAGGTTTGCAAAGCCGATGCTCATGCAGGATTATTTCGATCGTGTAATTAAGTTTAAAATTCAAGAAAAAGAAACCGCCGCAGATGCAGCATTGCGTCTTTGGCACCTGATTGAGACAATACCGAAAATTGAGTTGAATGAGGAAGCAATAACTGGTTTTATTGTGTCAATTTTGACAAATAACGAACAAAGCTTAAGACGTGAATTGAATAGCCATACTATAACGACAAAGACACAGTTATGCCGCATTTTGCGTGGCGTGTCATTAAAGCGCCACAGTGAAGACACAACTACCCACATTGAGAATAAACGTCCACGTGTTAATACTCAACGCTTCGCAACGTTCACTTTCAATGGCACGTGTCACCGTTGTGGTGAAATAGGCCACAAGATTATAAATTGTCCCCTAACTCGCATGGAGAGTTTTCAGCAATCAAAAACTGCACCAACAACGTCAGCAGCGCAGCCTCGGACCACAGCGGACAAGCGCCCCGTGACGTGCTACACCTGCGGGAAGCAGGGACACATCGCCAGTGCCTGCCCAGCCGCCATCGCAATGCGCGAATCCAACCAAGCCCCTAAGAAGGAGGTGAAGCTATGTGGCAAACGAGCGGTTACGGGTGAGCTACAAGTTGCAGGTACGAGTTATCGTTTTCTATTTGACTCTGGCTCGGAGTGTTCTCTAATTAAAAGGAGCGCTGCGAGTAATTTGGCAGGAAAATTTCTTCATGATACTGTAGTGTTGACAGGTATCGGAAACTCTGACATAAAGTGCACAAAACAAGTAAGGAGTTCTGTTGATGTACAAGGTCTGACTTTAAAAGTTTTATTTCACATAGTGGAGGATGAATACCTGACCGAACCCGTCCTTCTTGGCCGTGATATAATTGATATGGGGGTACATGTAGAGCTTGGAGCTAATGGCGTTCACTTACTCAAGTCAAAGTTTTCTCAGTCAGTCTCTTGTAACACAACTGGTTTCAAGTCCCAAGTAGACACAGATATAGAAGGTGACCCTAAAAATTCTTTGATAAAATTACTTGCCTCTTATTCCGAATATTTTGTGGAGGGTATTCCAACAAGACGTGTTACTTCGGGAGAGATGAAAATAGAACTTATCGATCCAAATAAAATAGTACAAAGGCGCCCGTATAGATTATCGGCTAGTGAAAGACAAGTAGTAAAAGATAGGGTATCTGAGCTACTACAAGCAGGGGTAATTCGTGAAAGCAACTCTCCTTTTGCAAGTCCGATCTTACTCGTTAAGAAAAAGGATGGCAGCGACCGAATGGTAGTAGATTATAGAGAGTTGAATTCAAATACGCGTAGCGATAACTATCCACTACCTCGAATAAGCGATCAGATCGATAAATTACATGGCGCCAAATATTTCACTACCCTTGATATGGCGTCAGGTTTTCATTGCATTAGTGTCGAGCCAGATTCTGTTGTACGCACTGCTTTTGTCACACCTGACGGGCAGTATATGTTCGTAGCTATGCCATTCGGGCTTAAAAATGCTCCATCCGTTTTCCAACGATGCATACAAAACGCATTAAAAGATTGCGAATTTGCTCTGACTTACATCGATGACATCTGTATTCCTTCAGACACTGTAGAACAGGGATTAGAGCGTCTCGAATTGGTACTTGCTGCGCTTGCGAAGGCTGGGTTCTCTCTGAATATGAAAAAGTGTAAATTCCTCAAACAAGAGATCTCTTATTTGGGTTATGAGATAAAATTCGGTAAAATTAGACCGAACTCTAATAAAATTCGAGCTCTAGCAGAAACCCCCGCTCCTCGCACAGCTTCGCAAGTTCGCCAGTTTATCGGTCTCGCGTCGTATTTTAGACAGTTTATACCAAACTTTTCATTGCTTATGGCACCTCTTTATCCACTTACGCAACATAATGGTAAAATCAATTGGACAGAACAACATAGCGAGATACATAGGCGCGTGATAGATATTTTGACTTCGGAACCAGTGTTGGCAATTTATGACCCCGATAGAGATATAGAGCTTCATACTGACGCGAGCGCGCAAGGCTATGGTGCGATCCTAATGCAGCGGTACGAAGGCGTGCAGCGTGTAGTGGCGTACTACAGCCGGCGCACCTCCGCCGCAGAGTCCCGCTACCACTCATACGAACTGGAGACCCTGGCGGTGGTGCGCGCGGTGGAGCACTTCAGGCACTATTTATATGGTCGCCACTTCACGGTTCGTACCGACTGTAACGCGCTCAAATCCTCTAGCACAAAAAAAAGATCTCACTCCCCGTGTACATAGATGGTGGGCAATATTGCAAAGTTACGATTTCAACATAGAGTATAGAGAGGGGCGTCATATGTCACATGTCGACTTTTTATCGAGGAACCCGTTACCTGATACTGACCCCGATATCGACAATGCTGATGCGGTCCCCAAAAAAGTTGTCCAAACTCTCGACTTGCAACAAGAGTGGTTAGCGGTAGAGCAACAACGGGATAGTGATTTGGCGGATATTATGAATAAATGGAGCGTAGGTGATTTGCCACGTGACACGGCTCAGTCGTATGATATCAGAAAGGGTGTCTTGTATCGAAGAGTGCAACGCAATAAGCGTAATGTGTGGTTGCCTATAGTCCCTCGGGCCTTAGTCTGGTCACTTATAAGCCACATTCATTCAGAATTAAAACACCTCGGATATGACAAAACACTTGACAAACTATACGACTTGTACTGGTTCCCTGGTATGGCTAAGGCTGTTAAAAGATTTGTTGATGCGTGTTTGATATGTAAAACCTGTAAAGGAGTCTCAGGTGCTCAACCTATTCGATTACACTCTATTCCAAAAGTCGCCGTTCCATGGCACACAATCCACATTGACTTAAGCGGAAAATTAAGTGGTAAAAGTTCAAAAAAGGAGTATGTATGCGTTATTATTGATGCCTTCACGAAATACGTTCTGTTACGTCTGATCTCAAGCTTAGATGCAATCAGTGCTGTGGAATCGTTAAACGAAGCAATTAATCTGTTCGGTACACCAAAACGTGTCATTGTGGACCAGGGCCGCTGCTTTGTGAGCAACGCCTTTCAAACATTTTGCACAGAAAATAATATAGAACTCCATATTATAGCTGTAGGGGCTAGTAGGGCAAACGGACAGGTCGAAAGGGTAATGCAAACACTTAAAAATTTACTTACTATTACTGAAAATAGTTCAGACGCCTCATGGAGAGACGAACTTGGTGCAATCCAGCTGGCATTAAATAGCACAAAATGTAGAGTCACTGGTTACTCGGCGACTGAACTAATGTTCGGTATTCGATCGCAGCCCTTAGGTATCTCCAGGATAATTAATTTAGATGACAATTCCGAATGTAGAGCTAATTTAAACGAGATCCGTAATAATGCGTCTATCAATATAGAGCACGTAGCAGAGTTAGATACTAGTCGCTTTAATAAAACAAAAGCACAAATAAAACAATTTTGTGAAGGGGATTTTGTGTTCCTTAAATGTTGCGAACGAAACCAAACAAAATTAGACAGAAAGTTTAGAGGTCCTTTTAAAGTTATCAGAGTTTTAGAAAACGATCGCTATGAACTGCAACATGTTGATGGCTCAAAGAGAAAGTATAAATACCCTCATGAAAGTTTGCGTAAGGTCCCTGAAGGCCGTGATGGACTAACAGAAATGGCGGAGGCTCTTTGTAATCAGGCTTTAGAGGAGGATGATTCCGTGTCGGCGAATAGTAGTGATATGGAAGTTGATGACCTAGTAGTGGGTAGCACAATGGCTGAGGTGCATGGTTTTGCGGAGAGTGGCGGTGCGGTTGAAGAACAAGCTGACGAATTTTGTGAGAGAGAAGGTACGCAATGTAGCATCTCGTTACTGGCTGCAAGCCGTCGGCCTGCCGCGCGCTACATGCGCGTAGGTCCCCGACGTGTGGCGCAGAGCTGTGACGAGTGTTATACGCATATCTTGTGCTAATGTGACGTTATGTAATAAATGAGGAATATGACCAGTATCTGAAAAAAAAAGAGTCGTGAATCGTGATGGTGATGATGATTGGCAATATTAATGATATTGTTTATTTTCTCTTTTCTAGATGAGTAACGCACGAGGCCGCGCGTGCGTCAGGAAGGCCGTGTCGGCGAAAATCATAAAAAGGAGTTGATTTGACTATCAAGAGGCACAGCACGTCACCACCGCTCCATCCGGTTTAAGAGGTGGCGCTGGTGGGGGAGCCACGTGTTCACGGAACGTCGGAGCCGGCTCGGCGACGAGCGACAGTTATCGTTCGACCGTCGTCCGGTGCACACGCTTAATTCTGACAGATCGTTGCCTCTTTAATAATTTTGTTGAAATTTGTGTTAATGTTAATAATTAGAGTTTGATTGATTATTATAACGGTTACGGTGTATAGTCGTCGTTTGATTTATTACCTCCTTGTTTACCTGGTTCTCGTTCGACACCATGTCTGAATCGCAAGAAAACCCAGGGCCTGGGTTTTCTTCGACATATATAAGTTCTGGCTGGTACTAGATTATAAACAGTCAAGAACTGTAAAAATAAACAGCTCCCTATTAAATAAGAAACCCTAAAATTGACTTGTGTATTCAAACACTAAATATAAAGCCCCAAATAAACAAAGAGAGACATCATCGTGTACATTTTAGCTTAATATATCCCCCCTTCTTGCAGTGGGTACACAAAATCAATTTTATAACGTAGACGTAGTATGCTTTTTCTTACGTATTTTTCAGACTTTAGACAGTTGCGAATGAAAAACTCACCCATGAACATCTGGACGTCTGTTTTCACGAAGACGATAAAAACGCTTCCAGCGAGCTTGCTGATGGCAGCTATGATGCACAAGCTGGTGTCGTGCCAGCCCCAGAACTTGCTGAACAGACTGATCGCGAAGAGAGATCCTAAAGAAAACTATAGTAAGAATCGGTTCGAGTAGTACCAGGGAAAGATATTTTCTTCCGTTTCCGCGACTATCACTGTTTTAAACCAGGGAAAGATGTTTTAATAATATCCTTGGCAGATATTATTCACTTGGTTAAATAATAAGGATTGAAGACATTATTGGATAAAATAATTCGAATTTACCTCCTTGTATTATATATGCATATATTATATAATTAAATTGATTAATAAAAATAATTTAGGAATAAATAAAGAGTAAAAAAGTAATTTTAGATAAAGTTATCAATAGAATTACCTAAAGTAAACACAAAACCAGAGAATATAAAATTAAAAAAGATTTAATCAGGTACAGAATAAGGCTGTTCTGTCTCTTGACAATCAAAACTCACTGAGCTCTAATTAGCAAATACCAACTAAAAAAAGCACGAATCTCAGTTTAGATCCGTGCGAGAAACTCTCAGTGACCTAATCCTCTCAATAAACGATAGTTATATGTTACTAGGAGGCCCCCGCAAGTTCGTCGGCGTATGTTTTTTTACCGTAGACGGACAAAAAGTATGCTATAACCATCTTTCGATGTTCAGCTATCCCTGTACCAAAATTGCTTTAAATTTGTCCAGATGTTTCGGCGTGATGCGAGGACAAAGGAAATTCTGAAAACAGATGGTGCCAGGTTGCATACAAAACAAATGACGATCCCGCATCACGCTATTGAGATTTTCCTCAAATTATGACCCCTCTCCAAAGAATAATGATTTTCAACAGAAATCTAGAATTTTATACTAGTATAGATCATCATGGTTACCACACGTATTTATAACAACGCTGTATGTCGAATAAATGCTGTATTTCATGGCATCCCAGTTCAGGCGATATCTCAAGAATAAATAATATATCACTTGTTCCCCTGAAAAAGAAAAGTAGTAACTTAGTCCAACTCGAGATAAAAATAATCTACTGTGTGAGACGGCTGAAATAATATTTACGATATTGAGTCATGATTACGAGCCAACTCGTGGTATCTGAAGTACATTAAATAATTAATATCAAGATATAAAATGATGCAAAGAAACTACGATGCGGCAGAAAAGTTATTAAGAGCAAATAAATACTACTGCTCATTTTTTTCACACAAATCGAGGTTCAGTTCTCGTCTGTTTCCTCGAAAAGATTGGTAAAGTTTTGGAGTTTGAAACCTCGATTTGAAAAACTTTTGGACCTCATTTGTATCCTGCGTCATAGTTAATAGGTGCAAACTTAACGTAAACTGATAATGTGGGAGAAGGAGCAGTCATATCCACTTAAGAGTAAAAAAATAACAAAATCAATTTATTTCACCCAAAAAGAAAGAAATTTCGCATTATTTTTAATTTCCTCTAATTATTACTATATACTTAGCTTACCGTGATCGTAAGCAAACACACAAGCAACCACAAGGAGTGTTAAGATAATCTTCGTTCTATTATTTCTCGCTCGTTTCTTGAACACAACTGCGACTGTTTCCTTTTGCATTGTAATCAAATCCACTAACTTCACTGATTTCTGAAAAAACTCTTTCGTATTATTTATTTTTATATAATTATCTTCTCACCCAAATCAACATTCAACTACTGAACCGAACATTCTCCTCTTGGGCGATGTGTTAATATGTCATCATTGGATAATCTTGCTAAGTGCAGGAAGTGAAAGTCATTAATAAAAAAAAAACAAGCAGAGAAAAAAAATCGGACCTACCTTTTCAATCCTTGCAGTGTTACTACTTAGCGTAAAATATCCGTATAAAAATGATAGAAAATTAACTGAAGCAGCTATAGAAAATACTCCATAATATCCAGTAAAGTTCAACAATAATCCGCTTAGTGACATCCCAATAGGAATTCCAGAAGTCAAACATAACGTGACAAGTCCGACTCTGAATGTTCTAGACTCTAAACACGTAATATCACAGACATAACTGAACGCTCCTAATAGTAACAGCAACCAACTGCCGGTGATCGCAGGCAACAAAGATTCTAAAACCATTGTAACTTCAACTGACACAGTATTGAAGAAAACAGTACACAAAACGTTGCTTATGTTGACCAGAAATTCACCAAAAATGGGTAACAGGAGACACGCTTTTCTGTTCCCAGTCCTATCACTCCATGCACCCATGAATATGAGCAGAATTATTGGTATGGCCGTTTGAATCAAACTCCTCCAAGTTTCAATAGCGGAAATAATATTTTGGATTTCTACTTCGTATTCAGTTGAATTGATTTTTCTGTCGATAAGATCATTGCAGATTTCATCTCCGTAGTTTTTCGACACACGACATGCTTTATCCAAATTTAAGTTTTGAACGGCGATTTTTGATATTAGCGAAGCCACTATACCACCAAACAATACTGGTTCTACAGTTATATTTGATTTGACGTCACATATTTTTTCGTAAAACGTAAAATTTTGTATTTTTGGTATTTGTTTATCTTTCAAAGGAAGGGACTCCATATCTTCATGTTTTTCTTTTAAAGGACTCATCTTGCACGACCGTCCGTTACACCTGTTCTTGAATCACTAAAGAAATCGTTACAATAAAGTTCGATCACAAACAACACCTGATGTTACAATACAGTATATTTTGTTTTTTATTTTCATTAGTATTTTCTGAATTCAACCACTAAATAAATAAGTCACTAATTTAATAAAGCAATTTAACCGCAGTAGTTGTGCAGCTGCCTACTGCGCCGGCAGTACTGGGTTCAAATCCCGGCATGGGCAAATATTTATGAGATGAACTCGCATATTTTTTTCTGGGTCATGGATGTTTCTATTTATTTAAATACATATAAACACCGTGTGTATTTGTCAGTTGTAGTTGTAAAATATTAATTATTTAATTTAATTTACTAGGCGTTGATCAACAATGTTTCCTATCCTCAAAGATCTTCATTACCAAATTAACTTGATACCTGTATTTATCAAAAGTACCTAATCAATTCATCAGAATACGAAAACTCATGTTGTGCACGAGTAAGCCTGATGTTTATGTGATAATAGTAATATTTTTTATGCAGCACGACATGTCTTTGCACTTTTCGTTGAAGTATCGTACACTGTTTTATGATACGAATCTTTTCATTATAGAAAAGCAATGTCTAACTGTCAATAAAAGAATATTTAAAGAATAACTTAAAATAAATTTAATTATAATAAGATTAGACCAGACACCCCTGTCTGCCATAGTATATTCTGCGGGCATATTTACGCGTGTTGTGTTTATCAAAACGTGACGCGTGATAAAAACAACCATCATAAATGCCCGCAGAACATACTACTGGCAATCTTACGTCTTTGCTGTATTTAACATAACAATAATGGAATGTAAATGTTTGGCTAGCTGTATAATGTCAAAGAGTTCAAAGACTGCAACCGGCGCCAATGAGTACTGGTATTAGAATAAACATTATACATATGAATCTTCTTTTAATTATTAACGCTTGACTTTACACTAAAATTTTATTAATTTGTGTTTCATTTGATTTGATTTCCTTTTCTTTTCGAATGCCCTTCTTATGTTGAATGTAGAACCACCTGTAAAAATAAAAAGTACTTAACTAATATCTATTTATTTACATAACGATATTCAAGCCCACAGAATGTATTGTTGTGTGTAGTTCCTTATACTCTCAGAAAATCGAATCTGTTATAAATATTATGAGTTACGAAATTAGATTCAATACTGGTACGGCAGTAAAATTTCAAACAATGCAAAGATATTTTCCTACTAATAGTGAAATTCATTGTTGTAAAAAAATTTAATATTATCAATTACTTATACCTAAATCCAGCCTTTGTCCTTCCCAGGGACTCAAACTATTTCCACATTAAATTTCATCTAAATCGGCTCAGCTGGGTAAGCGTGAACAGGTAATAGGCAGACAAACAGAGTTTATTTCGTATAAAAATATTTGTAGGGATGGTATGTATTAGTAGGAATTTACATTATTAAATTCTCATTCAAATGTAATTTGAGACCAGAGAACAGAGAACGATCCCCCAAGTCGTCAACAATAACAATGTCGTGACATGTTACTATGTACTTAAAACTGTTAATATTACTATTGCGATTATTGGTATATACTTGAAACCTACAGTTTGAATTTTTCATTGATAATTTTTGTTTAAAAAACTTGGTACTCTAAATTGATAAAATTCACACAGAAAACTGGGTTATTCAACATATTTTCGAATGCACGCAATGAAAGCATGAAATAGGTAATACGTTACTGTCTAGAACTCAAGGAAAAGTATTATTCACTTTATAAAGTTGGTTGAAATTATCAATATATTTATTTATTTTCGAAGAGGCTTATTGATGTTACTGATGGTGACCAGAGAGCAAGCGGATTCAGCGAGGAAATGCCGCAAGCATCTTCGGCACTCAGGGGCCATTTTTAGATTTAGTTTAATAATATTGTGTTCTAGTTTAGTTTAATTTTTAGGTTTAGTTTTATTGTATTTTAATCTACCTATTTATAGAACTATACTTCAATTAACTAACTTACCTATATTTAAATTAATTATATTTATCATAATATGAAATGAAAAACATTTTCAAATGTAAAAGGCCTCTATAAATAGGAAGCCGAATATAATAATGATTGTGACCTTATACACTTTATACTTACACAAAAATGAAAATAGGTGGGACAGTCAACACAGCACTGACGTAGTAAATCGTTGCAGCGTTAAATTTCACTGTTTCGCGGTACAGCCAGGAGTATAGAGGCCCGAAGATCATGTTCGATAAGATCTCGGTGAGATTAAATAATGATGTCATTTTACCTGAAATTGGAAGAATAGAATAGAATAGAATAGAATACTCTTTATTGCACACCGCAAGAAGAAAGAAATACAAATACAAATGACACTTAAAATTACAATAGAGGCAAGCAATAGGCGATCTTATCGCTAAAAAGCGATCTCTTCCAGACAACCTTTGAGTAGCGGATTAATATAAATGAAATGAGATGAGTAGGCGATGCAAAAAGTAATCAAGAAAAGTACTGAAAAAATATTAAAATCTACTAAAGCCTATAATAATATATATTGATACATAAACATACATAAAAATATACATAAATGAACATAAGACTAAATACTACTATATACTCATATATAAACTTACTTAAACCTTATATTTAAAATAATATTTATATTGGAAGGTAGTTTTTAGTTCATTAAACCGTAAGGAGACGTACTAGATGCATGGTAGACCATTTATTAGTATGCATAGGAAGTATCTCGTATTCTATGAAATGAAAAATCGTGGAAACTTGTCTAAAAATAAGGTTGTTATGTTACCTAATTCATCACTAGTTACTAATTTGGATGAGATCGATCTCATTGCGGTGAAAGATGTTGCATTGAATGTTTCTATTACAGCCGCTGAAAACAAAATACACTTTCATGATATAACATTTAATACAATAGGGCCTAATCTCATAAGTAATGAACTACAAACCTAAATATAAGTAATCGAATATATTATTACAAGTGTAAGTAAGGAAATAACGTGACATATGTGAGAACATATAAATATTCATCTGTAAATTGGTTATCTCTAACCCGTGGTGACAAGTAAAAAAACAACCTTTTAAAGTTATTACCGATGTCACGAGGTTAAATAGGATGATCTTTATTGCACATTGAGATGCCACGTAAAATAAGTAAACTATCGGCAAACAACGATCTCATTCAGATAATAGGTAAGCGGACATTTTTTTTTTTTTTTTTTTTTTTTTTTTTTTTTTTTTTTTTTTTCGATAGATGATATTGATAATAAAATTGGTGCATACCAAGATACATATCGTAGGTAGTCCTCGCCCTGGCGACGGCGATGGTCCCCGCGAGTTTGCTGCAGGCGGAGATCACTCCCAGCAAGGAGTCGTGCCATTTCAGGTAGCGGCTGAAGATGCTTATTGAGACCACGGCACCTGGAGTAGTTTTAGGACAAGGTTCAAGGCTAGGGACACTACAAGAGGTTCCATGTTTATCAATACATTCTCGTAAATGTAACTGGACTGTAGATATACAATGTGGGTCCTGTAACATAAGCAAAAAATTAAAACATAGATTTTACTCGTTAAACTGAACAACATTTGTTCAGCAACTTTAAAAAAAAGACAGTTTTCAAAATTTTATTATATCAAACAAATTAAATAGTATTTTCAATGTATGTCGTCCAACGTTGACATTCCTGAGCATTGACATAGCTGTCACTCTACTAACATCGGACATTTCGCAATACATTGCTTCTTTGTCTAAACTTTATTCTACAAAATGTCATTTAATACACGTTATTTTCAGAAGTTGCTTAACAAATGTTGTTTATAATATTTTCTTCGGTTTCCGCGACTGTCACACATTTAAATAAAACAATTTAAACGGATTATATCGCGTATATTAATTATTTGAGCCTCCCTGACGTTATTTTAAATTAATATTTACAAAATGGGTAGTTTGCACAAATGTAACTACGACAGAGAAAAATTGTGTTTTTCTCAGTCAACCTTTGACAACGGTATCTGTAAAGGTACTGAAACGTCAGGGAGGCTCAAATAATTAATATACGCGATATAATCCGTTTAAATTGTTTTATTTAAATGTTGTTTAGTTTCAAAGGACGAATCTATGTTTTAATTTATTGCTCCTGTTACAGGGCCCACCCTTTATATTTGGATTGCTTTGTGTAAATCTTCACAAGCCTTTTTTATGTTGCAATGTTCAGTATTATGTAGCTCGGAACACCCAAACATTACAAAGCTTTATTTGTCCGAATGCATCATTTTCATAAATCCGAAAAATAATTTTCGCCAAATAAACGTTATTCCTCGAGATGATATATGTTACACAATATAATTAAACTAGAGACCCGTTGCGGCGTCGAACCGCCGCCGCTAGAATATGGAAATCCGGTAGTGTTACAGAAAATAAAGTCTACTTTATCGATAAGAAGTTTTTGGGGAACGAAGAATAAATTAATAATGTAAAAAAACACATTAAAATGATGTTTTAAAAAACCGGTCAAGTGCGAGTCAGACTCGCGTACCGAGGGTTCCGTACAAACTCTTTCCATCCTTAAGTGGTTAAGTTAAGTTTGCACCTGGTATGTACATCGCCCCATACAAATGAGGTGCAAAGTTAACGCAACCAATCCTGTTTGTTGTATGGGAGCCCCCCTTAAATATTTATTTTATTTTATTTTTAGTATTTGTTGTTATAGCGGCAATAGAAATACATCGTCTGTGAAAATTTCAACCGTCTAGCTATCACCGTTCTTGAGATACAGCCTGGTGACAGACGGACGGACGGACGGACGGACGGACGGACAGCGAAGTCCCGGTCCCGTCCCGTTTTTACCCTTTGGGTACGGAACCCTAAAAACGTTAAAGCATGCCAGGCTAGAGGCAGGCCTGATAGCCAACTGCCAGCTTCATCGTGAAATTTTTTTCAACTCTAGGTATTGTAAAAATAACTTGTGCATTAATGACACGTGATCTGCTGATCTGCTTCACAAATAAAATGCATATTATTCGATTTATGGAAAAATATAATTCATTACAATAGTCCCATGTCTTAAAAAATAATTGACATATTTTCATAGGACCGAACATAAGATTGGTGAATTTTAATTTGTTGTTCTTTCTTCAGGACATCAATTTATCGATTTCTATCAATTTCCAGAAATAGCACATAAATCGAAACGACAGATTTGGTCTCTCACTACGCAGGTTTTAAAAAGGAAATCATGGAGTGCGTAACTGCTTATGTATTCATTTATAAATATAATCGTAAATATTTCACAATATTGATGATAAAAAATGTTACAAAAACTCAATTGTATGAAATACAGAGTAAAAAACATTTATAGATATCAATTCGTCTCCATTGGCAACTCGTCCATATTCCCAATTCGTCCACAATGCCACCTCGTCCATATTACCAACTCGTCCACAATTCCAACACGTCCATATTGCTTATTCGTCCACAATGCCAACTCGTCCACAAATACAACTCGTCCACATTTCCAACTCGTCCATATTCCCAACTCGTCCACATTCCCAACTCGTACACAATGCCAAATCGTTCACATTGCCCACTCGTCCATACACTCAACTCATCTACATTGCCAACTCGTTCATATTACCAACTTGTCTTTATTGCCAACTCATCCATATTCCCAACTCGTCCACAATGCCAACTCATCCATATTGCTAACTCGTCCACATTTCCAACTCGTCCATACACCCAACTCGTCTACAATACCAACTCGTCCTTATTATTAACTCGTCTTTATTGCCAATCTCGTCCATATTATCAACTCGTCCATATTATCAACTCGTCCGTATTACCAACTCGTCTTCATTGCCAACTCGTTTATATTCCCAACTCATCCACAATGCCAACGCGTCCATATTACTTGCTCGTCCACAATGCTAACTCGTCCACAAATACGACTCATCCACATTTCCAACTCGTCCATATTCCCACCTCGTCCACAATGCCAAGTCATCCACATTACCAACTCGTCTATACACCAAACTCATCTACATTGCCAACTCGTCTTCATTTCCAACTCATCAACAATGCCAACTCGTCCATATTGCTAACTCGTCCACAAATACAACTCGTCCACATTTCCAACTTGTCCATATGCCCAACTCGTCCACAATTCCAAGTCGTCTACATTGCCAACTCATCCACATTTCTAACTCGTCCATATTCCCAACTCGACGATACACCCAACTCGTCTACAATATAAACTCGTCCATATTCTCAACTTGTCCACGTTGACAACTCGTCCGTATTACCAAGTCATCTTCATTGCCCACTCGTCCGTGTTCCCAACTTGTTCATTTTGTCAACTCATCCACATTCCCAACTCGTCCATATTCCCAACTCGTCCACATTGACAACTCGTCCATAATACCAACTTGTCCGTATTACCAACTCGTCTTCATTGCCAACTCGTCCATAATACGAACTCGTCCACATTGCCCCCTTGTCCATGTTCTCAACTTGTCAATTTTACAAACTCATTCACATTGCCAACTAATCCACATTTCCAACTCGTCCATATTCCCAACTCGACGATACACCCAACTCGTCTACAATACCAACTTGTCCTTATTATCAGCTCGTCTTTATTGCCAAATCTCCCATATCACCAACTCATCCGTATTTCCAAGTCATCTTCATTGCCAACTTGTCCGTATTACCAACTCGTCTTCACTGCCAACTCGTCCATAATGCGAACTCGTTCATAGTGCCCACTTGTCCATTTTCCCAACTATCAATTTTACCAACTCATCCACATTGCCAACTCATCCACATTTCCAACTCGTCCATATTCCCAACTCGACGATACACCCAACTCGTCTACAATACCAACTTGTCCTTATTATCGGCTCGTCTTTATTGCCAAATCTTCCATATCACCAACTCGTCCGTATTACCAAGTCGTCTTCATTGCCAACTCGTCCATATTCTCAACTCGTCCACATTGCCCACTCGTCCGTGTTCCCAACTTGTTCATTTTGCCAACTCATCCACATTCCCAACTCGTCCATATTCTCAACTCGTCCACATTGCCCACTCGTCCATGTTCCCAACTTGTTTATTTTGCCAACTCATCCACATTCCCAACTCGTCCATATTCCCAACTCGTCTATATTACCAACTTGTCAATTTTACCAACTCATCCACATTCCCAACTCGTCCATATTCCCAACTCGTCTATATTACCAACTTGTCAATTTTACCAACTCATCCACATTCCCAACTCGTCCATATTCCCAACTCGTCCACATTTCCAACTCGTCCATTTTACCAACTCATCCATATTACCAATGTAGATACATTCCCAACTTAGCTACATTGTCAATAAGTCATCCATATTCTCAACTCGACCACATTTCCCATCCCGTCAACATGCAAGCGGAAGGACTAAGTTTCTTCTTGTAAAATACCATTTAATTTACCATAACTCATGCCATTTTCCTTGGAATATTTTTTTTGATGGACTTATATAATCATATTTATAATAATCTACCATAAATTTACTTATTTGAATGACGTTTAAATTAGTTTTACTATTTTTTTTCTGCTTTGATTTAGATTTAGTAAAACTCGCCTAAAGAAAGAATCTATTCTTGAATGACGGTCAGTTTTTCTAGTCTTTTGAGCACCAGTCCAACTCGCACTTAACCGGCTTTTTTCTCCACATTTTTAACAGGTATGCGAAAAAAGTTTCCATATCAACATTTTAAAAAGATAAACAACCTGGCAATTTAGAGCATTGACATAATAGGTAGCCCCCAATAAAAAAGACATTAAAAGTTGTCAGAATATGGTTACTGTCATTCATTGTCAACAAACTGTAAAATTATTTTTGCATATTCGTACATGTTTTAAGTGTTGCGGATATTATGTTGCCGACTCAAAAATAATATTTCATCATGCTGAACAACTTACTACAGGTGTGTTACGTAATCATGCTTATTATTTTTTGGTCATCTTATGTCAAAATAGGGATCACAGGTCACGTGGTCAAAGTCACGTGGTTAGCGCACAGTAGTTTTTTCAAATCCATTTTTCAGTACCTTTTCAGGAAAAAATTAAAATTCCAAGAGTTTTATGCACCTCTCCAGCATGAGACGAATCTAATGACATATCATTTATCAAAATCGGACCATAACTGTAGATCTGATGGGATGTACAAAAATCGGCCTCGCGTAATATATATATAGATTAGGTAAGGGTTGTATGATATCCAAAAAAAATTAAAATTACAAGTGGTTTCCAGAATTGTGAAAATTCAGAATAGTGATGCTTTCAGACAAATGAATTAAAAGCATTGATGTGTTATACCATGGGGTATTGTAAAACTAAAAAAAAAACATAATTTGCAAGCTTAAAATAAAAAATTGTGTTCAAAAATTAAAAATTTGGTTAATAATTTAAATATAAGTACCAAATGCGTGTACGACGATGTAAAATGTATTGTAGAAGCTATATTTGAGGGCATCCCAGTTGAAACGATATCTCGTGAATAGATAACGTACTGTGCATTCACCTGAAATAAATTAGTACATAAAAATTTCTCATTTTATAAAAATGACCATTCTGTGCAACATCAAAACTAAGTTACAAAATAAATGACGTACCACACCAAGGGCCATGTAGAAGCACGATATTAGTCAGTATGAGAATAGACTTTGTCCGCCTACTATTGGGTCCTTTTTTGAATGCCACGACCAGCGTTTCTTTCACGTGTTTAATGTCGAAAAAGGATTTGAGGAAGCCCCATACGCCAGATGATTCATCCTGTAATTGGATTCGTTTTGTGATACAGTTCTAATAGAGACGATCTCAGAAATAACTACTTTTATTTGTCCGAAAGTATTCTCTTTTTGAAACTCGTAATATTTATAGGAATATAAAAAAATATTGTTTTAAATACAGTTCTGAAAAAAATGACTTTCGAATAAATGAAAATTTGGCGAAAAGTAACAGATGGGAAACAAAAATAAGTGTTTCACATAGGTAACCATTTTTCTCAAACCTAATTTCTAACATCGGATCTTCTAGTACCTACTGATCTACTGAATTGGACTTCAAGTTGAAATGCTTAGAGGAATAAAGATTAAAGATTTTGAAGGTAAGTGCCCTTATAGGGGAGCTTTGTGTTGTATACTGTAAGATAAAATTACAATATTAAATAAAATTGTTATGATGTGCTTCAGCCAAGTCTGTTTCATCGTTGGATACCAAGCTATACAATATATTCCGTGGAGCCTAAGCAATAAATCAAATTGAACTCGCATAATAAAATTCATACTTAGTAATAGTACATTAAAGTACGAGGACCATAATTACCTCGATTCTTTTTTCAGAAACCGGCTGTTCGAGATCTTGGATGAAAATTAATCCGTAGATAAGACTAAATAGATACATAAGACCGCTGAATGTGAATACGCCGTAGTAACCTGTTTTGTCCAATAATATTCCACTCAAAGCATTTGCAATAGGCCCACCAGCTGTAAAACATAAATTCGCCACTCCGATTCGGAACGTTCTCGATTCCTCACTTGACACATCACTTATATAGCTGAAAACGCCCATGTATAAAGCGACCCAACTTCCCGTTATTGCTGGAAAAATTGCCTCCAAAAACATAGTGAGTTCAACTGGTATTTCATAGAAAAAATACACACTCAAGATATTACTTAAACACATCACGACGTCTCCAAAAATTGGAATTATGATACATAGCTTCCTCTTTCTGGTTCTGTCACTCCACGCTCCCAGGAACAGTATTAAGAAGCTTGGAATAGCAGTAACGATAAAGTTCTTCCATACTTCCATCGAAGCTATGAGTTCTTGAACAGCCAATTCTTCTTCTAGATACTTGTTGCCTTCTCTAGCGATCAAGGAGTCGCACACTTTATCGCCATATGCCAAGTTGACTCTACACGCTTTATCCAAATTTAAATTTTGAGTGGCAAGTCTTACTAAAGCCCCTGGAATGATAAAGCATGCTAGTACCGGTTCCACAGTAATATTATCTTTTACATATTTTAATTTTTCTGTGAAACTTCTTTGTGGTTTCTGACTAGTATTTTCTGACTTCAACGGAGCCTCTTCCGGAGAGTCCATAGCGATTGCTCTGCTGACGGGAGACTACTAGCCATTAGAAACTCAAATTAGAGGATATTTTCGAGATGCGTACAATGCAGACAAATATTAGAACAAGCGATAAGTTGACGTAATTCCGATATCATAGTACTTTGTTTTAGTATAAATAACATATCGTTGTTTACTGTCTGAATGCAAAGGATGATTATAATTATATTATAATATTAACACGTTCACTGCGGTACGGGGGCCTCCGAGCCCCGTACGACGTCGTCGTTCAGTGCGGGGGACAAAAAACAGTGTTTACTCGCTGGTGCGGAGCCTGTAACTTTGGTATTTTTTTGTCTACAATAGACACAAATATATAATTATGATCCTTTTTTTAAGTCTAATCAGGTGATATATAAAATATAAACGGGGTCCCACGAACCCCGTACCGACCACAGAACAAAAATTGTCTTCCAGTGCGATACGGGGTACTGAGAACCCCGTATAGATATTAGCTGACCCGTACGGGCTAATGAGCTCAGTGTCACTAGTGCAGTCATTATTGCAAGTCTTGTTATCGGTATCGGTAAATTGTATCGCAGATAAGATCATACGGAGAAAACTATGTGTACGTAAGTGCCAAAAACCACTGTGCTTAAATTGTTATAATTTAGAACATTAAATACAGCTCAAATGTAGGTATGTGCAATATTTTGCACTAACATGCAAAATATTGCACATACATACATTTGTTACTTAAGACTGTTCCACTTGTTTAATTTTTTATATACAGTTTAAATCATGTTTAAAACATAATTATGATTAAAATTTATCGTTTGTTTTTATTCCCATCACTATCAACTTATCGACACACACAAAGTCTGTGCGGTCCGGGGTCCGCTAAACCCCGTACTCTGTCAATTCTAGTGCGATACGGGGATAATATAACCCCGTACTTTCTTTTCCTTCTAATTTAATAACCTTTCATCGTGTCTACGTGCGGAAGCAGGGTCACATAGGTCATATTATACTCTTTGAATTGATGAAAACAAATTTGTAAAAAAATATGATTTCGCGATTTTAGAGCAGTTTTAACCCTTAACTACCTACCTGCTTCTTTAGTAACACAAACACCTACCTCCCGTCCCCTGGACGGATACATAATGTCGGCCTTATACATTAAATTGTATAGATCGAATGGTAAATTTAAAATAATAATGGTAATAAAGACATATTAAAATATTTAAAAAAACTAATAATAATTCTGGAAACATTAACAAAACAATTTTTTACTGTAAACATATGGTAACAGTCCTTATTTCTACTTTAGAAACTATATATCCTTCGGAAGGTAAGACCAATAAAAAAAATGACTTTATATAAAGATCTCAGTAATTTTTTCTAATAATTCAATAATTTAGAATGCTAAATCAATAAGTTTCGTTAAAATAAAGCTAATATTTTTATAAAATTGCAGACCACTAATTTATTCGATTTGTGCGCAGCAGTGAATGTAAGTTTGTTTGCATATTCTAGGCAAATTGATTTTTTGCATTAGAAACATACGTACTGGGTCCCGTTTTATATTCGGGTCACAAATAGAACAGGTTTTCCGTACTTCCAATGACTACCAACCTGACTAAGCGGTCGGCTAAGTAAAGAAAAAATTATTCATAATCACGTAACCACCTACCACCCGTCTCCGAGACCCTTAAGAAAAAATACGTATCCACCTACCACCCGTCTCAGAGACGGACCGAGATAGTAATATGCTCACCAAAATTAAATGCGTGCACGACCGACCTTGTCGACCGACGACACGGCACTGAGGCAGGAGGGGAGAAGGTACAAGGACACAAACGTTTGTAGGATGCTCGCACATAAGTATGTTAACAATTTTAGGTTTGAATGAGTCTGTGAGACGGGAGGTAGGTGGTTAAGGGTTAACTGACGGGGGAGTACGGGGCACTTTTATACCCGTAACGCATCACGGCGAAAACCACTACGGGGTCAATCAGGCCCCGTAACGCACTGAAATTCAGGACAGAGTTTTAGATTGCCGCAGTGAACGTGTTAATTAACTTAATTAACAACAAAATCCTTTTAAAAATATATGAAAATGGAAGAAGAATCTGCAATCCGTTTTTTTTGTAAATCAACTTATTTATTTAGCTTTTTTCCTATAAATTTTCACCAAAAGTTTATTTGCGTAGCAAAATGTCGTTGGCACAAATATTATGAGCAAGAATCCGTTTCTTATAATGAGACTCATATATCTCGGCAACTAACAACACCGGCGTAAAAAAAATACAAGAAAAGAACTGACTTCAAAAAAACTGAGAAGCCAAAAGTAATCACTCAATTAGTACTATGAGAACAAATGCCACGCAAGTTTATGTGAGGTTTGCTACCGACTTCAAAAGGTGACTTAAATGTAATCTGTACATGATTTTTTGGCTTTTCAGATTTTTTTGAAGTCGGTTGTTTTTTCGTAATTTTTTTTTGCTTTTTAGTGATTCAAATATAACGCTGTCACAAAAAAAATACCGACTTCAGTGAGCGAAATGGAACATACATTAACACATATGATTTTCTCATGGATGCCTTTGTCAGAACTGGACCAAATTTAAATGGGACCACACGGGAAGCACCTACTATAAAATAAAAAAAAGAATCATAAAAATGGGTTTACCGTCCTCCTTTTTTGAAGTCGGTGAAAAATAAGAAATGTGCTATCACAATATAGGATCAACATTTGATTCTGTTCAATGTCCAATATTGATTTAGTTATTGCATACGTAAATACACCCTGTTCATTAGGTCATCGCTATTAATTGATTACTAAGGCCTCTTAGATAATCTTATGAAAGCTATTGACTATCACTTAACCGGCCATTTTGCTTAGATAAAATTTAATTGCGAGAGATAGGATATAAATTATTTGTGAAGTGCATTTTAAAGCACTGTTTGGGTAAAATTGTAAAAAAAACAGTAAAAATATAAGAGACCTGCTTTTTCCACGTTTAATTTATATTAAGTGGTTTGACACTGACGTGAAATTGTCAAGAACGGCCCTATATGTTTCGAATTCGTATAAAGTTCTTCATCAGGGACTTTTAACCGTACAGTCGCGGCAACTTAGTAAATATGGTAAATATGTCTCACGAACACTAAAGAACTCATTGAAAATCTCATTAAAACTTATGAGTTCTTTGGTGTTCCAAAGAGTGCCAACTTATTATTATTAATAATATTTTGGGTGTCCGTTTGTCTGTGTAAATGTATGTATGTCTTTGTACTATATCATTCAAGCCATAGTGTGCATACTACAGAACAAAGAGGGCTAAATATAGCTCTTTTCTTCTTTCGCGATCGAAATTAATTTTCACCTTCTAGTAACTCATAAAACCATGTGTACACACAAAATATTATGAACATACGTAAATAACATAGGTAAATCAAAACAAGGTTGATATCTCCAAATTACCAAAACAACATGTTTATTTATACGAGTTTACTTGAGCTATATTATTAGTTCAACTAAGCAAATGTTATTTATTTTTATTAAAGCAGTAACGTCTGCTAACGTAAACCAAATGTTTACAATGAAGCGAAAAATTAAAAAAATGAATAGTTCAGGCAGGATTCGAACCGGCGTCACCAACGGCTTTCCGGGCCAACACGGGCGTCTTACCAACTGGACCACCGAACCAGATGTCAGAGCCATTGAATTTTTCAACCAGTTGCTTCTACATGCCTTAGGGTGGCATCGTAGCGCCATCTACCGTAAAGATTCAGACTTTATAATCGGCACCATCGTCATATTGACATAGAGCTTTGAAATTAGCTCACTAAAATATAGAAATATGTAATAATAAGTGAAATACCGGTATCCGATCACTGAAATAAATATCTCCGTTAAGTACTTTCGGGTGAGCACACAGGTTGACAGCCTGTGTAGCCAAGATAAACAAATAACTAGGTACGCGACAACTGTAGGTAGACGTTGCTCACCCGAAAGTGTAAGGTTTTATCCCTATAATACTTAGATTTGAATTAAAAATAAGTTTTGTAGAGCGTGATGCAGGATCGTCTTTTGTTTTGTATGGGCACGCGGCGTCATGCCAGTCTGTTGCCATCTGTTTGGCATAATTTCCTTTGTCCTCCCACCTGGTTTCTTTGTCTTGGACAAATGTTAACTAATTTCGGTACAGGATAGCTAGATAAAAAGTATCCTATAACTATCTTTGGGTGTTATAGGATACTTTTTATCCGACTACGGTATAAAAACAAAAAAACTTACGAAGTTGTAACCTTCTAGTAATAGAATAAGAAAATAAAATCACCCTAATTAGTTTTAGAACCAATTTGTAACATTATTTAGTATGTCAACATTGCACAATAGGTGTATAAATTAGCTAGTCTTATCAAGCGTTTCGTATAATAGATAAATGCATAAATGTAATTAATAGACAAATAAAACTGTTAGCACAATTGCCTCTGTATTCCACATTATAACACCTTGTTTACATATATAAATCGAATATTTGTTCCTGGATGATGGATGTTTCTTTGTATTATTTATCTATGTAAGTATGCATATCGTCTAGTATTCATATCACAAGCCTACTTGAAATTAATTTGTATCGTATATCCTAAATGGATGAACCGGTTTGAGTGCAACTGTTTTTAATTGAAAGTATTGTCTCATAATGTCTCACGCAAAATAGGCACGTTGGATGTCGACTTGCGGAAAATGCCCAGCGCAACTAACTAACTAACTAACTAACATTGTCTCATTAAAACTTTCGTGAGACATATTTATTTTTATTTATTTAATTTTTGTATTAAGTAGTTTATACTCATGTGAAATTGTGGGAAACGGCCCGACATGTTTCGAACTCGTATGGAGCTCTTCATCAGGGTGTTTTTATTTTCATGTCACTGTGACAAAGTTGCCGCGGCTGTGTACGGGTAGCAGTCCCTAATGACGAGCTCCATACGAGTTCGAAACATGTCGGGCCGTTGCTGACAATTTCACGTGAGTGTAAACCGCTTAATACAATAATTGAAAGTATTGTCTGTCGAGGTGGGTCAGTATCTTTATGTTTGGTTGAAATAAAAACAGTCGTTTGTAAGATATTCAGTTTTACTATTGTTTGAATGTTAATATTGTCGGGAGTCGGGGTTTCAAAATGAATAATTGGGAACAAACCCATGCGTGCATAGCTGTGCACAATTTTCTACTCAGAATTGCAGAGAAAGGACAGAAGTTTAAAAATAGTAAATAAATTAACACTCAAATTTTATTCATTTGCGTTTCATCCGATTTGATTTCCTTTTCTTTGCGAATGTCCTTTTTGTGTTGAATGTAGAACCACCTGCAAATTAAAATATGGGATTAAAGTGAGAATGGTCTCATAATACGAAATCAACACATGTGGAGCACAGCTAGTCAAAATTATGAATGACCCTGCTGTATGCTGCCCTTTAGTTGTAACGGTACTTACATGAGAAGCACACTATATTTAGCTACAATCATGCCATAGTAAATTAGATTCTCAAAATAGTCCATTATTCCCTTGCCTTCATCTCCTTTTTTTTTTTTTTTTTTTTCTCCTTTTAGGGGTCGGAGCAGCATGTTTTCTCCCTCTATTCTTCCCTATTACTCGTCATCTCATCGTTTACTTCCTTCTTATTCATATCATCTTTCACACAATCCGTCAATCTTTTCTTTGGTCTTCCTGTCTTCCTATTCTTCTATAGCCGTCCACATTCATGCTTAACGCTTTTCTGGTTACGTGGCTTTCCTTTCTTCGCATCTCTTATTCTCAAAGTAGGTCATTTCATAAAATCTTACTTGAGAAGAGACAAAAAACTGACTGGTAGAAACACAAACGTTAAGTTAAGTTTTCAAAGTGGTACTGTATCCAAGAACGTGTAAATATACTCAATAGAATCCACTTTATTCCTTCTGATACTCAAACACTGTGTGTGTAATACTTACACAAAGATGAAAATGGGCGGCACGATCAGCACAGCACTGACATAGTAAATCGTTGCTGCGTTTAATTTCACTGTTTCGCGGTACAGCCAGGAGTATAGAGGCCCGAAGACCAAGTTCGGCAGGATCTCAGTTAGATTAAATAATGACGTCATTTTACCTGAAATTCGAAGGCAGTTCTTAAGTTTTTCATATTATGACAAATATATTGGCAATTTCAACCAGATATTAACATAGCTATTATTCTAGATATCACCATTTCATGCTCTCAAGTGAAGTAGTTGAAAAAACCAGTTTTCCGCGTGATGATTTTCAATTTCGAGTAGTATTTAAAACATATTAGAATACTTATTAAGTATTTTAATATTTCTGAGACTCACGGTAGTTTTCTATGTAAAGTATTCAAAACAAAAATTATCAATGAAAAATTTCAAACGATAGGTTTCAAATATACCAATAAATCGCAATAGCCCTGTTCTAACTAGTAAATAAAATATTAAGAAATATGTTTTATCATAGAGAAAAATGTCTAAAACCATCAGAATTTTGAACGGATAATGAGCCTTAATTCGTATACAGCTATATATATATATATATATATATATATATATATATATATATATATAAACAATATGATGATAAACAGTTCTCCTTTTGGCAGGGTGAACCTAAACTGCATAAGTCTAAGAAAAATTTACTAGAGAGATGCGTCCTGATTTTTAATTCGGGAGAGGGTTATGACCAGGGTTCGGAAATTCAGATAGATATTTACCTAAAGTTGACAAAATCCTATTGCTATCTCACTCATACGTCAAACAAAGCCGCCTACACCTACGACCGAATAACAAAGCCGCCGTCAAAATTTAGGTAAATATCGATCCGAATTTCCGAGCCCTGGTTATGACATCGTCAACATTTTTATATCAATACCGCCCCAAATGTCAAGATGGATGGGAAATCTATCTATATAGCATAAAAATCAATTGTTGGTCACTTGTCTCACTAAAACTCGAGAACGGCTGGGCAGATTTAGCTGATTGGTTCTGAAATGTTTGTCGTAGTCCAGGGAAGGTTTAAACGGCGAGGTATAGGAGCTTACTGACACAGACCGAATTCCACGCGGTAATTAAAGATGTGGACGAGTAGAGAATGTTGGTGACTTGGGAACGTGGTCGAGATGTTAACAATTTGAGATTGGAACCTAAGCGAAGTGAAATTGAACCGAAGCGTAAAATAGAAAGAATTAAGGATAGATTATTACCTAATTCATTATTTGTTACTAATTTGCTTGAGATTGACCTCATTGCTGTGAAAGATGTTGCGTTGAATGTCTCGATGACCGCCGCTGAAATAAAATAAACAATAAATAGGTGAGATATCTAATAATAGTAGTTTATGCAACTGCTACATAATAAGAGGTCTTAAAATACGCGTGTGGTTTTATGAAACGAGCCGTAGGCGAGTTTTATAATAGGATCACACGAGTGATTTCAAACCTAATTATGTACAGTTGCATAAACTACTTTATCTACCTACATATTCATAACCATTGTCATAGATTTTATTTTATGAAAATATGAAACACTCAGTCCCGCCAGTCAGTCCGCAGAGCAAAAGGAGCACATTTTGATCAAAATTGATACTGTAATGGTGACCTCGCGGCGGCTACGGTACTGTAATGTTATGAAATTACATCTCTGATTTTGGTCGCTGCCGAGTAATGTAGGTCCTTAATTACCATATCTGAACTTGTTATAGGAATTTGACAAGATGGGTGTAGATAAAATATGTTAACGAACGGGACTTACTCGTACTTTCATAAGTATATTTGACAGATTTTGGGCCATAGGCTTAGCTTAATACGATGAGACGTGCAATAAAAAATGTTGTGTTGTAGTTATCCACACAAGTAAAACAAAACGATTGAAATTGAAGAGGTCTTTACCCAACAGTATCCAGCAACTAGTTAGATTGGTTGTTAATATCTAGTTGGTGGTGAAAAGTAAGTAAAATACCACTAAACAAACTTGTAAAGTTGTTCCGATGTATCGGCTGAATAGAATAATATTTTTTATTGCACACATCGATACGAAATATATACAAACACAGATGCCACGTAAAATTACGATAGGTACAAGTAAACAACGGGGTTTTATCGCTTAGCTGCCGCGACATTTTAAATGGCGATCCTCTACCATCTCCATAAAACTATCTTTTGAAAAAACTGCAAAAGCAGTCTTCATTACTTTTTTTTCTTTAATTAAGCTGAAGTACATGGTTATTATTATTTTTTAAAGGGATGTCTAATATTTACACACTTATAGGTAATTAAAAAATAATCATTGTTTTTCTGTGTTATTTACTGCCCATTTTGATTTAGCCGATTTGGTTTTTTAACCCCTTTTAATGAATAAAGGTAGTTTTGATTCCCAAACTGCCTTCTAGTACATTATTACTGACTTGATCCTTTTAAAAATCATTCTCTTATGAAATTCACTTCTCATAATTTTTTAAGAAGCAGTTTTATAATCGCGAATCGCCATATCCAGCGCCATATCAAATCATAGCAAAAAATGTGTTCCTGATTGCAACCTACTACGTAACTCAAAATCGGTAACATGTCAGAAGACCGCCTTTTTTTAAATAACGGCAGCATGGCACAATCTCTTCAAACATCGAAAAAAAAAACATTTGAAATTATGCTGTACATACCAAGATACATATCGAACGTAGTCCTCGCCCTAGCAACGGCGATGGTCCCCGCGAGCTTGCTGCAGGTTGAGATAATGCCCAGCACGGAGTCATGCCATTTCAGGTAGCGGCTGAAGATGCTTATTGAGACCACGGCACCTGGAAAAGTTACGCGAATGACACAAATAAAGAACTACAGAAGAAAAATAAAATTGTGTTTCCTAAATTTATGAATAACAGTGCCCTCTCTCGCTTGCTTGTTGACTGCTGTAAAGCAGTGCAGTAAGATAGATATTAACGTATTCACAATGAGGTCGCTAAGGCGTAAAGCCTTTCAGATAAACGATGCAAAGATCGACACACAAAGTATAAAGAAAAATTTGATGGGTTGCTTGGAAGTTAGGGCGGTAAAAAGGTTAACGCGTTGGAACGGCAATCCAGAGGTACCAGGTTCGATTCCCGGTCTCATCCACCAGGTTACGCATTTTTATTTTTATTTGAGCTTTGATCTTTGTATCAACGGTTTAATATACCTAAAAATTTTGTAATAAATAGATCAAAAAAAAAACATAACATGTTTCATAAATTTACAGAAGAATTTTTGTATGTAAACAGTTTGTTGTGCAACATAACACGAAATACATTTCTAAAGATTAAAGAACAAAGGCGCACGTAAAGATTTAAGGAGTCTGATCTAGTAAGCCTTTGGGTAAAGACTGAATTTACCAAATGCATGTACGACGATGTGGAATGTATTGAAGAAGCTATACTTGAGTGCATCCCAGTTGAAGCGATACCTTGTGAACAGATAACGTACTGGGTGTTCACCTGAAAAAAAAAACAAAACAAAACTTGATCCCAATTTTGAGTTAAAGAACTATAAAATAAGATAGAGAAATCTTGCTATCATAAATTACTACTTATCCCATTAAATTAAACGTAAAGGAATGCGAACGGGTTTTGCTAATAAAAGTGAGATCTAACAGAAAAAAAGTTCGTTGAAAGCTCCATAGAATACAGCTATCATGGCTTCTTTAGTGGCTTAACACGATTTGTTATATTATATGCTACTCAATATTATAGTGCATATTGTGTGATAATCCGACATAATGATGCGCGATTACGCCTCGCTCACGGGCACTCGCTTTTTTCCAGTTACCTAAAGTAAGTTCCTTTAAGGTCCAAACTTTCTAAAATTCATGTTATATTATCCAAGGAAGTTTTGTGTAAAATTTCAAATAATGGGGATCGCATGTGCATGGAGGAAAGCTGTATACTCCATACAACACCAAAACTAAATAACATAACAATACTATACCACATGCCGGGCCGTGTATAAACACGATGTTAATCAGTATCAAAATAGACTTCATCCGCCTATTACTGGGTCCCTTTTTGAATGCCACGATCAATGTTTCCTTCACGTGCTTCACGTCAAAAAAGGATTTGAGGAAGCCCCATACGCCGGATGGTTCATCCTGTAATTGTATCTTGGATTAATTCCGGGCAACAGTTCTGATAGGAATAAACCCAGAACTCATTCTAACCCGGGACCGCCGACTCAGTAGGCAGGTGTCTACCAACCGAGCCAAACGCGTCGTCATAGGGACATTTACCAATCAAAATAATTTCAGGACCACTCACCTCAGTTCCTTTTTCAGATGCCGGCCGCTCAAGATCTTGGATGAACATTAATCCATAGACAAGACTAAATAGATAAAGTAAACCGCTCACTGTAAACACTCCGTAGTAACCTATTTTGTGTAATAATACCCCACTCAAAGCATTAGCAATAGGAGCACCCGCTGTACAACACAAGGAAGCTACTCCGATTCTAAATGTTCTAGATTCCACACTCGATACATCACTTAAGTAACTAAAAATTCCCATGTTCAAAGCGACCCAACCCCCAGTCATAACTGGAAAAATAATTTCTAAAAACATGGTGAGCTCCACTGGTATTTCATAGAAGAAATACACACTCATAATATTACTTAAGCACATCAAGACATCTCCAAAAATTGGAATTATTATACATATTTTCCTCTTTCTGGTTCTGTCACTCCACGCTCCCAGGAACAGTATCAAGAAGCTTGGTATAACAGTGGCGATTAAGTTCCTCCATACTTCTATCGAAGCTATGAGTTTCTGCACGGCTAATTCTTCTTCAAGATACTTGTTGCCTTCTCTAGCGATCAAGGAGTCGCACACTTTATCACCAAATGCCAAGTTGACTCTGCAAGCTTTGTCCAAATTAAGATTTTGAGTAGCAAGTCTTATTAAAGCCCCTGGAATTATAAAACATGCCAATACTGGTTCGACAGTAATATTATCTTTCACATGTTTAATTTTTTCTATGAAACTTCTCTTTTGTTTCTTTTCTGACTTCAATGGAGCTTCTTCCGGAGAATCCATAGCTATTGCAATGCTGTTGGCACACTACTCATATTTGTGACTTGGACCTAAATTAAGAGGAAATTTTCAAGATGCATGCAATGCAGTAAAGTATTAGTATAATGCCATAAGTTGACTTAATTCCGATATCATAGTATTAGCACGTTGTGTTCACTATTATAAATAATGTGACATTGTTAGAACTATAAAGGATGATTTCTAAGGTATAAACGAGTGAAATAACTACTAGTTGAAATTGTAACAATGACACCTCGGAATGCCAAGACAATTAATGGTTTGATGCGGCGAGAATCAAAATTTTCTACAAATGTGTTTTATCTTTGCATTGAGCGCATATTATCATTAGTTAACTCTTGTGCAAAAGGTAATTAGAGCAATTATGGTATTGACGAAGTTAGATGAATAATTCCTAAGTGATAGGTAATAAGGTTCTGCAATTAATGTTATATGAAACGATTTTCGGTAAAATGATTTTCCTTTTATCTACTCAGTTACGTTGCTTTCTTTCAAAGTAAGGTTTCACTTCTCTGTTATTGTATAAAAAATATACATTTAAATTAAATGCTTCTAAAATGAAAGTTTCTGTACAAGAGCGGTAAAAGGCTTGCATTGCACCGCCGCCGGCTTTCCGATAATGTGAACTCCCCGGGGCATAATAAAATTCTCTTATTTATTAAGCGAAACTTCAAAAACAGGAGGAAGTCTATTGAAAATGTACGTTTGTATTGTTCCCAGATTAATTTACTGCCATCATTTTATATACTTTTCTCCGATTTTGCCTTATGAGCCTTTGCATAGCGTATGGAAATATCAATTCTTTTTTGCTAAACTACCCTTATTTGACATGAAATTCCACTTCCTCTTCCTTGATTGCCTATGTTTAATAGAATATAATAAAATGGGATGAAATAAAGACAGCCCAGTTAGTTCGAGGGCTTACTGGTAAGAATATTTGTATATCAATATTGCACAAGGGCGTATAAATTACCTTGTCTTATCACTATCAGGCGTCTTGTTTAATGCATAAATTAAACAACCAAGAAAGTTATAAAACAATGTTTTACATAGAAACTAATTTAAAAATTTACCGACAGTGGTAGCATTGATTTCCGGGACGCGTTTGCCATTCAAGAACCTTTCAGCTCCAACGGTTCGACCATGTGCTAATGTATCCCAGTGGCACTTAAGTCTGACAACTCTCAGAACTATATCGACGATTCTGGTTCTGTAAATATTCTTATTTCTGAATCTGATTAAATATTAATAATAACGTCCCAATGAATAAACAGTGGTACCCTATGTACAGTCGCCATCAGATATATCGCAGCATATAGGTAAGGCGTTCATAAATATATGAACATGTACTGTAACGCCCAGTCAATAAGAGTCGTGTTCACATATTTATGAACGCCTTATATGCTGCGATATATCTGATGGTGACTACATGAATATATTTATACATAATTGCATCACTTCCTGCTTCTTAAAATGTGATGATCAAAGTATCGGAAAAGCTCACACTATACCTAATTCTTAAATACAATAGAAAACATCCATAACCCACGGAACAAATATTTGAGTTCATCAGTTTCCGTAATGAAACTTGGAATCTGGGACTGCCGGCTCAGCACGCAACTGCACTGCCACTGCGAAACAGCATCATCGCTTCGTTCAAAAATTTTAATGGAATCCACGACCCAGGAAACCAATCAGGGTGCGATTCCAGGAAATTGGATTTTAAACGCAAAGAGCAACGCTTCAGGCATATATTGTAAACAATCAAGTCGATTTTTTTTTAAATGATTATGGAAAAACCATGTTAAGGAAGAATGAAAGAGCTGCAGCCTGCAGTTTGTTAGTTCTTACAACAAGGACTACCGAAAAAAAATATGATTAAATTGTCTTCAATAAGCTTTCCCTTATGTACTGAGCTGGGCACTTCATTTTGAATGTTCAGTCCCGATCCGCTCCATTTACACTATCTGGTCAGTTCCTCTCTGCTCCTCCTTCCTCCTTCTGTTATTGAAAACGCATCCTAACTCATCATGAACTTCCTGGGTGTACGCTCTCCTGGGTTTTAACCCGGAACCACTAGCTCAACTTACGTGTCAATATTTAAAATCAATAGTCTCCAATGTGATGTGTCACGTTTCCAGTTACCGGTGCCGCTGTCACGCGGGACTCACGAGAAATATTCGCATATTTCCTTATTCTTTCATTTGTTACGTGACTAAAGCCACTCAAAGAAGCTTATTACGTGTCTGCCAAAACAATAACGCACTTTACTTTTCCTTATTTTACTTTTATCACCGCCACATAGGGTGGAAAATTTTCTTTTCCAAAGCTATGTCGATGTTGGCGAGTTTCAACTGATTTCTATTTAATCCACTTCATTGAATAAGATATTTGTGATTTCCACCTTTTCAGTTCATGCGATCGCTGTTGACGGTTTATTTTTCTTTAATGGTTGACTTTCTACGTTAGAATTTAGTTCTGTAATTTTGTGAGCTGGTTACGAGCGCAAAAATAGAAGTCTATAATAATTAATGAGGTATTTAAATGGTCTTTAAGTATACCTATCTCGCTTGTTCTTAAATTATTGAGATCAGAACCATCCTTTTTCAAGCACATTCCGTAGGATATTATAAGAGTTCATGATCTGAATAAGACCTCGAGGACCCGCCATACCTATCATCACTTTAAGCCATTGAAACAATTTTGAGCTCCTATTTAAGCTGTAATTTTTCTTTCATTTCATCTTTCAAATATAGAATACAAGAAAACTGGTTACGCAACAATTATTGGTGCTGGTGCACATATCCATCCTCCTTGCTCGGCGAGCGACCTAACCGTGTTGGCCGCTAGAAACAAACTAAAAGTGTCACGTCACAATAACAATTTTCTGTGCTCTCGTGTCAACATACTTATTTATAATTTACGCATAAAATAATACAAATACACAAGAAAACCCGGGTTTAAACTATTCAATTGCAATAAGTGAAGTGCTAGCAAAACAGTTGTGGCGTAGTAAGTACCTACGTCGGCGGCAGCGGCGCGTCGCCAAGCGAATAAGGACGAAGGTGAGTGCACCAGTGACTATCGAAGAATCCCCAACATTTTGGCCCAAAACGAACCGGATCTTAATTATACCAGTTTGGTCTATACGAATCGATCTATAATTATATTTAAAATTTCACTCATCTTCAAAATTCCAAATTTTGTGACGCAAATGTCAACCTTATTGCTCTCGCCATAACGACTACGTTAGCAACGCATATTACTATAGAGTATTTTATTTGTGTTCTTTGACAAATAAAATTTTCTCGATTGTTCCTTTGAAAATTTGAACGTACAGTCGGCACTAATTTACTGTCGTCCGATTGTTATATTCATCACGCTATACGCCAATCTTAATATTAATACTTTTAAAACGTAACGATAAAATACTTCGTACTGCGTTATTAAATAAATATATATATTATTAAATAAGACTTCATCATTTACGTAGATTTTGTGTATTTTAAGTTACAAAATACACAGAAGTCACGTGACTGAGAGTTTTCTATAGGTAAGATACTCCTGAAAGCCTCAGTTTGAGTTGTCTGTCAGTTGACATAATTTCGTTTGAATTAGTTACTACCGGGTTTTATTATACTTACTGCGTTAAGTTGCTACGCATGTTTCCCTCTGACTTGTATTAAGTTACTATATGAGTTAGATGATACTATATGTACATTATAATACTTTCATACAGTTAGGGTTGTCACAATCTTAATACTTTGATAAAACTTTTTGTTACTTCAACCATGGCGCAATCGAAAGAAAGAACGGAACGGAGACTCAAGCTAACTGAAGGCAAACGCGCACAATGTTTCTTGCGCATGCAAAGTATCCATAATATGATTCCACAATTGTCTAGAGATAAAAAGATTTTGACGCAGTTTATCGCACAAGCTCGGATGGTGGATAACCTAAGGTCGGAGTTTATTGATTTGATGGACGACGTCAACCTTCTGAACTTGGAATTGGACCCGGAGTATATCGTGAACTATGAGGCGATGAGCGCGTTTGAAGATCTGTACTGCATGGTCAAATGTCAACTAACGAAAGTCGACATTCCTGCTCCGAGCGTTTCGAATACAACTCGAGACTCGAACCATACGTGTAAGGACGAGTCGATTAAAATACCACGCATTGATTTGCCCACCTTTGACGGTGAAATTCAAAACTTTCCTTTCTTCTACGAAACATTTAAACGTGTCATTCACGAAAATAAATCACTGACAGATTCTGAGCGAGTTCATTATTTGTTCAGTCACTTGACAGGTAAAGCGAAGACGATCTGCTCGGGAGTTATACCGGCGGCTGAAAACTACTCGACCGTTTGGGAAGCTCTGATCGCGAAGTATGACGACAAGCGTGCTTTGGGTACTTCCTACTTGAACCAACTGTTCTCCATGAAACCTGTCAATGGTCCTTCGGCATCGAACTTGGAAAAATTAATTGATTCATTCGCTGCTACTATTTCAGCAATCCAGCAACTTAAACTGGGAAATTTAAGTGAGTTCATCTTCGTTCACTTGGGTCTTAAGTTACTAGACTCGGATACGGCGAGGAATTTCGAAATGTCGATTCGGAACTCAAATAAAATGCCCGCATACGATGACTTCATTCGCTTTGTACGAGAACAAGCAAAAATATTATATCGCACGTCGCAATGGTCGCCATCTAAGGCTGAAGGCGTTCCTGCTAACAATACTGGCAATTCGCGCATTCCTTTGCCACGTACACCTCACGCATATGTCAGTACACAGGCGCAGGAAAACGTGAGTACATGTGCCATGTGTAATAGTATCGAGCACTCGTTACTTTACAATTGTAATGCTTTCTTAAAGCTATCGCCCAACGAACGATATAATTTCGTTAGGGAAATACACGCTTGTACGAATTGTTTGAATACCCAACACACATCATCGAAGTGTTCTTCTAAGAAGACCTGTCGTAAATGTAAGGGCAGACATCATTCGACGCTGCACTTTGAAAATATGAGACCTGTGCTGAACAGGAATGAGCCGAGTCGTAGCGATCCCGGAAATCATGGTCATGATAAATATCAATCACCGAAGAAGGATAACAGCGGGAACAGCTCAAATTCGCCTGGATCGGATAATAAAGCTTCCGTCTGCACTCATTCAGCATCAGGACACGCTAAATCACCTTCGACAGAAATTTTAGCTACTGCCAAGGTACTTGTGAGCGATCGTAATGGTAAAGACAGGGTTTTGAGATGTCTGCTTGACCCTGGCTCACAAAAACATTATGTTACTTCGAAATGTTGCAGGGAGCTGGGTTTAAATGTGAACACCAGTTCATTTATGTCGGTGAAGGGTATAGGCGGAGCCTCGCAAACTGTTAGAGGAAATGTTAATATGACGTTTAAGTCAAGATACGACTATAAACAGCAATACGCTATTGAAGCGCTTGTTCTAGACGAAATAACGTCTCAATTACCTACATGTCATGTAGATCCTTCATTGTCAGAATACTTTGACAACATTACGCTAGCAGATGATACATGGGCGATTCCTGGCGAGATAGATCTTCTTATTGGAGTTAAGTTATTCGCTGAAATGTTAATGTCAGGAAAAATCGTTAACAAACCTGGTTTGCCTGATGCTCTAGAAACAGTTCTGGGATATATAATACTAGGCAATGCGCCTGCACAGACTGTTACCAACTCAGCAGTCGGATATTTCTCCACTACTGATGTGGGAAATATGATGCAAAGATTTTGGGAAATTGAAGACTTAGGCGAAGGAGTAGTTCATAGCGCTGACGACAAAAAGGCTGAAGAAATGTTCAGAACTTCAGTCAAACGCTTAGAAGATGGACGTTATGAAGTCGGTCTTCCATTTAAACTTGATCCCAACAATCTGGGAGATTCTTACATGACTGCTGAACGAAGATATTTGGCATTGGAGCGAAAATTTCATCTGCAGCCTAAATTAAAGCCATTGTACGATGAAGTTATTCGGGAACATATTGATAAGGGTTACTTATCTGAAGTCAATGATAAGAAGGTCGATAATGCTTATTACATCCCACACCACGCCATTGTACGCGAAGACAGGACCACCACGAAGGTCCGAGTGGTGTTGGATGCCAGTGCTAAAACTACTAGCACTCTATCATTAAATGATATACTTCATGCAGGACCTAGCCTGCAAGCAGATTTGTTCTGCATACTACTTAATTTACGACTATTCCCAATTGCACTGTCTTCAGATGTTCGTCAAATGTACCTGTGTATTGACGTTCGAGAGGAAGATCGACCATATCAACGTATACTGTACAGATTCAACTCTGAAGAAACGCTGAAGATCTTTCAGTACAACAGGGTTGCCTTTGGATTGCGCAGTAGTCCGTTTCTAGCTCTGCGTACGGTACAACAATTAGTGGCTGATGAAGGTGAAAATCATCCGCTAGCTAAAGAGATAGTCTCTCGTGATATTTATATGGATGATGTAGCTAGTTCAGTCATAACTGAAACTCAAGCTGTTCAAGCTACGAAACAGCTATTAGAGTTATTTCAGAAAGGTGGATTCCAATTGGCGAAATGGTCGTCAAATTCTACGACTGTTTTGAATGAAGTACCAAAGGACTTACGTCTCTCACAGAGCGTAACCTTCGATGACGATACAACATTGAAGATATTAGGTCTTCGTTGGTATCCTGCTGACGATGTTTTTAAGTTTGAGGTTAGTCCTGACGACCGTCCTTGTACCAAACGAAACATACTGTCGTCGGTGGCCCGGCTCTTTGATGTTCTGGGCTTGGTTGCTCCAGTTATTGCCTTCGCCAAACTTCTAATAAAGGAGTTATGGCTATTACATATAGGTTGGGATGAAATACCACCCGATCATATTGTTCGTCAATGGCAACAGTTTCATGCAGAACTGTCATTACTGTCTAACATCAGTTTCCCTCGACATATAGGTGTTGTGGAAAATTGCTCTCTTACCATTGTAGGGTTTGCTGATGCTAGTGAGAAGGCATATGGAGGTATGGTCTATGCATACGTCACATTACCTCTAGACATGGGGAAAAGCGTTACTTTTTGATATCAGTGACCGAAAATGTCACAGTGAAAAGTCATCGTGACTTTGTCACGCCTGTTACTCGTTTCACTGTATGATATTTATGACTGGTCACGGCCAGTCACGGTGCTGTAATTCACGTTATTTTTTTCACACGGTTATTTCAACGTGACTATGTCACGCATGTTACTCATATCACCTTATGATATTGTCGCGGTGCTCTAGCTGGTTTTTAACTATAAGAAATGAGGTTGGAATCAGTTAGAGGACATGCTGTTTTTTTAGTAAATACGTACACTTTGGCTAATTAATATCAAACATTCCCGTACCGAAAACCCCGAGGTATGAATACTTATTACATTTATGACCGTGTTTTTGTCACACTGTTATCACTATCATACAAGTAATTGATCCAAAATAACCTTCACACTTTTTTTACATGCCTGTCGACATTTTGGACTGTCGCACATTATAAGTAAAAAGATGTACTTATGGGAACATTATTTAGGAATATGCGGCGTGTTATTATTTTGGATCAACTTTATACAACGATTTGTATGTACATTATTAACATGGAACCTATTTACACATTGATACCTTTCACGCTATTTCACTCGCTCTCAAACCCGTTCCAGACCTTCCGATCCTACCCGATCCGATCCTACTTATCGGATAATGTGTAGCGTAATTGTTAGGAAATCGGATAATGTGTAGTGCAATAGTTAGGACCTAAAACACTATACATTATCCGATTTCTTCCGATAAATCGGATCGGATCGGAAGGTCTGGAACGGGTTTTAAGAAGTTTACTTATTTACCGGAAGTATTTTTTTAAATTTTTTGTGAACATGGCAACTTTCATTATAATCGTTTTCCTATTTTTTATTGTCGTGTATATTTTTTTTGTAATATATATAGACTATCAGGCAGCAGGCGTCATCCGATTTTCGCTACTTCCGATTCCGAACACTCCCGACTGAGCCCGATTAGAGCCGAGTTGAGTCACAGTCACAGTACTCCCGCGCCAAGCCACGCTCACGGCGTTTGTCGTGATCGTGATTTGAGTAACAGACTGCGCTAGGAACAGTAGGAACGTATGTGATTTTGTCACGTTGTTACTTTGTGAAAAGTCACAGTGACAACTTTTGACAGCGACTCACTGTGACTTTGTCATCGTGACGTTATTTTTCCTCCATCTCTAATTACCTCATAGTGGCATAGGCCATATTGAATTAATCTGTGCTAAATCAAAGATTGCACCATTAAAGGTCGTCAGTTTAGCAAGATTGGAGTTGTGCGCGCTACTGTTGCTGTCACAATTAATTAAAAGAGTGGTTGATAACTATTCAACTAGGTATCCAATTGACTCTGTGCTTGCCTTTTCTGACTCCACAGTGGCTCTTTGTTGGATACACTCTTCGCCCCATCGGTGGCAAACTTTTGTAGCTAATCGCGTGGCTAAGATACAAGAAAACTTGCCAAGCAATAACTTCTACCATGTCAAAGGAACCGAGAATCCGAGCGACTGTTTGTCCAGGGGTTTGACTCCTGCTCAATTAATAAATCACCCCATGTGGTTATCTGGCCCTCCATGGATGAAGCTGCCAATAAATGAATGGCCGATTAAATCATTTATTCCAGACGAAGCTGACGTTCTGGAAGAAAAGACGTTATCCTATTCAGCTACTGGTACGTCTGATGACAATATAATCTATCAATTGTCTAAACGCTTCTCCTCGTGGAGCAAATACGTTCATACTGTAGTGTACTTATTAAAATTTGCGAAGAAATTGCCCAGGGGACCAATTAATGCCAATGATTTAACAACAGCGGAATTAGAAATTAGTCGGGCATTACAAAGTGTATACTTTAGTAAATACATTACAGATATAATAGCCCACAATGGATACTCGAAAACATTGGCTAAACTCAAACCATTTCTAGATAATGGGATTCTACGCGTTGGAGGACGTCTTACTAATTCCAACGAAGATTACGATTATAAACACCCAGTGTTATTGCCACGTCGTGATCATATTATCAACCTGCTTGTCGATCATTATCATCGACTTCATATGCACACAGGACCTGAAACTCTCATATCGATTCTGCGACATCGATACTGGATCATTGCAGCGAGATGCATAATTCGTCATCGCATTCATTTATGTAATTATTGTTTCCGGGTCAATCCAAAGGCTCACACTCCAATTATGGCTGATTTACCAGCGTTTCGAGTTAATCAAGCAGAAAAGGCGTTTATGCATACTGGTTGCGACTATGCTGGTCCTCTATATTGTACTCCAGTTCGACGCAGAGGAGCAAAGAGTCAGAAAGTATATCTGTGTTTGTTCACATGCCTCACAACTCGTGCGATTCACTTAGAGCTCGCTACTGATCTAAGTACTGCAAGTTTCATGGCAGCATTTAAAAGATTTTTGTCGAGGCGTGGTCCCATTAAATTTATTTACTCCGATAATGGAACTAATTTCGTTGGAGCGAATACATATTTGCAAGAACTCCACGACTTCCTTGCAAATGAATACCATGATGCATGGGAGCATGAACTTTCGGAAAACCATATTACTTGGCAATTCATACCACCAAATGCTCCCCATTTTGGAGGCTGCTGGGAAAGTAATGTAAAATGTGTTAAAACACACTTATTTCGATCAATAGGTAAGCAAATCCTATCATTTGAGGAATTAACCACAGTACTGATTCAGATTGAGGCTTTGTTAAATTCTCGGCCATTGACCGTTCTAAGTTCTGATCCTTCAGATCCTTCCCCATTGACACCAGCTCATTTTCTTAATGTAGCTCCATTAAATTATCTTCCCGCTGCATCTATTGATGAAGCAACGGCTGACCATCTCTTACAACGCTATCAATTATTGGATAGACTTATACATTCATTTTGGAAGAGATGGCGTGATGAATATTTGCACACTTTGCAGACTAGACAAAAATGGAATACTCCTTTTCAACCTGCCCAAGAAGGAAAAATCGTGTTGATTTTACAAGATAACACTATGCCACTTCATTGGCCTATTGGTTTAATTACCAAGTTAATTAAAGGTAAAGATGGAATTGCCAGGGTTGCATTAGTCAAAACCAAATCGGGGGTTTTTAAGCGACCTGTGGTCAAATTGTGTCCATTGCCTTCGCAATAAGAATATTATATTTTTGTTGGTTTATCTATTTATTTAATTCTCCTTAAGTTGTAAAATGTTTTCGTTTCTTGAGCAATAAGGTTGTTATTTCTTTAGTTTTCGTTGAAAATTATACCTTTCAAGGCCGGGGGAATGGTTACGCAACAATTATTGGTGCTGGTGCACATATCCATCCTCCTTGCTCGGCGAGCGACCTAACCGTGTTGGCCGCTAGAAACAAACTAAAAGTGTCACGTCACAATAACAATTTTCTGTGCTCTCGTGTCAACATACTTATTTATAATTTACGCATAAAATAATACAAATACACAAGAAAACCCGGGTTTAAACTATTCAATTGCAATAAGTGAAGTGCTAGCAAAACAGTTGTGGCGTAAGTACCTACGTCGGCGGCAGCGGCGCGTCGCAAAGCGAATAAGGACGAAGGTGAGTGCACCAGTGACTATCGAAGAATCCCCAACAAAAACAAGAACGGGTTGTTGATGGGATGTTGTCTAAGTGGTGTTTTTTATTCCCTATTTAATACAAACATTTGGTTAATTTTCCTCCGTATAATACCTAGTGTTTATGTCAAGAGAAGGTTTGATCCCAATTCTTACCTTTCCATGTACTTATTTTACTTTTCCACTTGCACTCCGACGTGATTTCTAAACTCTAGTACCCTTACCATGAGTTAACGTGACCGTACTCGCTAGTGACAGCGTAAACGTTTCGTATGGAGAATTGTCCATCGCCCCTAGCGGTTACTTTGTATAACTACAAATCCTTTACATAGTCGCTACCCGAGTACGGTCGCGTAAACTCACGGTGAACATGGCTTGCTCAATGGTTGTTGGTTCTGCTACTCATGTGATCGGCGCACTGCTAGTTGACATAATCCATTAGGATACATCGACGACATCGGTACTTTGTTGAATAGCATTCAGATCCTTAAAAAAACACTCGAGCATAGTACGATTCCTACAAATAAATCAAATAGGTATATTTTTCTTATAATAATCAAATTGTCCTCATTCCAATGAACTTGTAAGCCATCTCCTAACTTACCAATACCATATAACTGCGTTTTATGTAAATAGAAGCTACCTACCTCAATACTTTCCAAAATATCTTTCTCATCCAAGATTTGCCAAGTATCAGTACCCGGGTGGCATATCCTCAACACCCTGTTATCCTCCATGATACTTGTAATACCGGCTTAATAACTGTAATTCTGTGTAATACCTGTAATTTTGCCGCGCAATATTTGTAAGCGGACGAGTAAGAGAGAGTAAGATTTTAAACACCCGCTATCTGGGTTGCGTAAAACGGGAATGATAATCTCTTTAGGCTCCTCCCTGAAATGTACATTCTAAAAGATTTTCTAAACATATGCGAGTCCTTGGTTTATACGACTTTTTTGACATGCGCGGTAAAGACAGGAGGTTGCATTGCTTGTTCAAAAGGGTATATTCAAATAAGAAATAGGGGCAGTTATTCGTTTCATAAATTAATAAAAATGTTATGTTTTGGGTTCTTTTTTTTGCAGTTTATGATTACAATTTACTGCTAATTAAATCACACATGACGTTGAATACCTAAATGCAGAATTTTTAAAATACGTAATCATTACCTCATGTTTATACGCTTTTACTGGCTCCGCACACTACGGCTCCACACTCGAAGTGAGAGAGAAGAGAGATGTACTGTGGCGGCCACTAGAAGCCGTATATAGTGTACGCCGGCTCTTAGGTTAAAGGTCAGTCTCATAGAAAATAGAACAGTGATTAGGCTTTATTTGAGGAAGATAATGATAGCTTGAAAGTTGTAAGCTACGAGTCGAAATAAATATTGTAATTATGGAATACTAGCTGTGCCCCGCGGTGTTACCCGCTCATCCCATGGGAACACTAAATTTATTCGGGATGAAAAGTATCCTATGTCCTTCCCCGGGACTGAAACTATCTATATACCAAATTTCATCTAAATCGGTTCAGCGGTTTAAGCGTGAAGAGGTAACAGACAGACAGACAGACAGACAGACAGACAGACAGACAGACAGACAGACAGACAGACAGACAGACAGACAGACAGACATACACACTTTCGCATTTATAATATTAGTATGGATATGGATTAGTATTAATAAATTAAAATTTAAAATATTACCAATACTTTAATCGTAAAGTAAATACCGTACTTGCTTAGTTCTATTAGGCATTTCTTTTTTTTAAATTTAACAACACATTGTGCTTACAAAAATCTCAAGAAATCTTTAAAATTTGAGGTCGTCGAGGGGCTCGGGTATCAAATTGAATTGTATTTTTTATTTAAACAGGAAATCTTTTAAGGAAAAGGGAAAGCCGTCTGCTTATCAAAATAATACAGCCACATAATTTAAATAATTTATTTAACAGACTTCATAAAAAAAGTTGCCATGTTTGAGCAAATTATTGCAGAACATGAAATGTCGTATAAAATGTATTCGTACAATAACAAAAACACTATTCTAATAGTATTTAATAATAAAACGATTCACAAAATCAATAATTATTAATAATAGAAATCTAACAACAGTATTCGTTATTTCCAATAGATTCTTATAGAAATATTGTCTACTTCATTTTAACTAATTACATACAGTTATAATAAATGTTATTATTATCTACAAGTCAAGTTTTATAGTTATACATTTATTAAAGGAATTGAGACTTATACATTTGGTATTTACATAATAACATAATATAAGGCTGCCTGTCCACTAAACCGGAGCAGAGGAAATCCAAAAATCCCATTTATTTTTTTATCTGAGGAATGTCATTGTTCCATTTTATACATCTCTACTCTGCTTCAGTCTAGTGGACAGGTAGCCTTAAAGGGAACTACGGTTGTCACAATAAATCAGCGATTTTGGCATCCAGGTTTAGGAGCTTTATACAGCTTTGATACTTTTTGATTAATTTGACTGTGTTTCCTGTTCCTGTCTGAGGATTTTAACATGTCATAATAATACACCAATTATGTATGATTGATGATTTTTAATGCATTTTTATATGGAGTTATTTGCAACCGTGATATTTTTCTTTAAAATGTATTTTAATGAATAATTAAAAAAGATTTTGTTAAAAATAAGTTTTCAATGACTTCAAGATTGCGCAATTTATTCCAAATTATCTACGTCCAAACTACCATTTTTTGGGTAACACAGTTTTCTTTCTAAATGTTTCTTGTAAATTTTCACGTTTTAATCAAATTACTCGGTATGTCGTTTAAATAATCCACTATAAAAGAATTGTTCTTCAATGTGCGCCGTTTATTCAGCCACGTGCTTTTTTTAAGGATTTTTTTAATGAAAAAGGCTCGTATTTTTATAAAGTGAGCATGAATTAATTAATTTTCAAGGCAAAAATCAAGGATGAAAACGTTCCTGAAAAATAATTAGAATAAATACGTTGATTGCTTATTGCTTAGGTATCTCTCTATTGTGAAGTTCTGAGCGAATGAGCATACTCTAAGGGATATAGTCATTAGGCGGATGTATGAAGAACAAAATACACCACATATATATTTTTTGAAACTGTAGTCCCGTATTATTACAACAAAATGGGACTTGAATCGCGTTCATAATGATCCCTTCCAGGCCATGAATGAAATGTCCAGGTAATAAATGAACACTTTTTTGGAAGCAATTAAGTACCGTTTAAGTCACATTATTATAATGTGTAAGTTTAAATCAATATATTTCGTCCCGTGCTCAAAGGGAAGAATTTCCTATAGTATTCAAAATAATGTGCGTTCGTACCACGCGCAACACTGACGTGTCCTTCGCCTTAAAATAACTGTTCGTAACGAATCAATTATTTGAAATCATAGATATAATTGCTTTCGGCTATATTTTCTTAAGTCACACGTGGCATTTTTTTTACGTGCTATGATAATTTTGAATTTAGAACGCGCACCACTACTCATTATAGTGCAACCAACTTATCTGTAAACTGTCGCCAAAATCTTTACACAAGAGCACTCGAACTAAGACACACTGAGAATCGTATGACATTTTAGTATGACAGGCGTAGTTCCTATTACACTAACGAGAGGGATGCAACAATATGTGAAACACGTATGGAGATAACTCCATCTCACTCATGTATTGCTGCATCCCTCACTTAGGATGCTAAATTTAACCAAGTGTAATAAGCCTTTAAGTTGGTCGCACTATACGGACAACGGTTATTTTCAAAATGACACAAATGACAAAATCATAACATAACTTATGACATAACAATGAATTACGTTGCGTATTTTGTACAATATTTTGAAGAATGGTGTCATATTTTTTTAAAGAAACTATGTTTCTTAAATGATATTGAAAGAAATGATTTTGATAACATTAGTTTCATTTAAGTCGTTTTTATTTAATTACTCTAATATAGTCCAGCTACCAAATAAAATCTACCGATCACACATTATCCACAAGAACATTTATATTAATTTACATTTTTAATAAATATTTTTACCTAAGAATTTATTATAAGTAACAATATCATCATGTTTAAATTATTTCAATAACTTAACTACAATAATAACTATGTTATATACATTACTTAGTATACAATGCGGTAAGGTAGATACATATTTATACAAATATGACAAGATAAAGAATACAAATAAAGATGAAAATCATTAATTCGTTAAATACAATTTCGTTGTATCATATACTTAGGCATGAAAATTAAACATATTCTGATGCATTACGTGTTTTGTCAAAAATGTATGTTTTTTTCTATAACTAAGGCATTACGAAAAAAAGTACCTAATATAAAAACAATAACCAATTGGAACAAGAATACAAAAGTTTATGATATCTAACTCAACTAATCTATTTTTAGTGCTACCGATTGCAAAGAATAGGCTACAAATATTTATAACCATAGTATTATCATTCAATAGCAAATTACATAATAGAATTATACCTGGCAATTGAATTGCAAACAATCTAAAGCAAAGAAATTTTATTTTCAGCCCAACCGAACGGAAAATGAGCTTGTTATTCATCCTTTGAGAGGTATGCTGTACCTATATTTTTCCCGGAAATGGGCAGAAATGTTCTTGTAATAATCTTTTCATCACACTTGCTCGTAAACAGGTTTTACATGCTAGAAAAGCGGGCGGTAAGTCGTAAATTACGCCCTACGGTGGTAAGTAATTTTTATCATACTTTAAGGGTTCACATGCTTGAAAACCGGGCGGTAAGTCTTATATTACGCCCTAGGGCGGTAAGTAATTTTAGTATTTATTACTATTGTTTTATTTTCCCAAATGTGATGAAAAACGTCGTACGTGACTCTGGTGGTAAAGGAATTCCAAACTCGTGTCATTAAAGCCCTCGCCTTCGGCTTCGGGCTTCTAATAGACACTCGTTTGTAATTCCACGTTTACCACCCTTGTTACGTAATGTACTATTACATTACGATACGAAGTACACCTTTAGTTTAGTAAAATTGATTCAACATCCACGTAGAACTGTTACTTACAAGAACCGATAAAAGACGATATACCTTTTATTGTTTTGTTCCGTCCATCTTATATCGGTTTCCTACAAATATGTTTTAGGCCATAAAATGATAGTTACCTACATTTTTGTTAAGAATCAAAAATGTGTAACATTAGATGTTTCAGGATGGATTTACACCTATTTCATTCATTGAATTCGCAGATTTCCGGTACACTAGATTCGTCATCCAAACATTTCACACAAAATGTTTTGTAAATATTGATTTAACGCACATGTATACACACACGTTTTACAAATGTATAATACTAAAAAAAATCGTTTCTTAAAATATAGTTTTATAAATATTTCGGTAGTTCATGATCATGACACTGATTATTTGCAAGCCAAAATAACATATTATTTACACTTATCATAAAACAATACTTGATAAACGAATTTAACAAACCATTTAATAAAAAAAAAATAGCAACGTAACATTGCTCCGCTAACATTCAATTTGCGAAATGATCATTTTCTCAAACATGCAATGAAAATATCGTCATTCGGGTGGAACAATTCGAGAGAACTGTAAAGGAATTTCATACAAAATTGAAGGACTAGGCCGGGAAGTAATTTTTTTTAAACATGTCGTCTATGTTCATGAACTGGCTAAACAGCTGAATTATGTTTTTTTGAGTGGTGATTTTTTTTATTTCATTGCTTATGTTTGTGAAAAGCACTTACATGCCTTAGCCGTGAAAATGGCTTGCCGGCTTCGTATCACTATCCGGCCTCCCTACGGTCAGCCGTCTATACGTACTCAGCCGGCAAGCCCTTATTTACCGGCGTCTGCAGTAATGTAGGTACTATTATGATAAGTATTTTGCGTAACACGTTTATCGAACGATTCAATTTAAGTCCTTTTTTATTATCATTGGCTCAACAGTTTTTGTTAAATTCTAGTAGACTACTAGAATTTTACATATTAACAACCAAACAGTAAGAAACAGTCTGATTTTACCGAAAATTATGAAACTATGAATTACAAACATATAATGTAAATCTAGCTGTACGGGAATCTTCGATAACTTGGAGCGAGCGAAGCAAAAACCAAGCAGCTTGACACAGATATTTACTGACAACACTGGTAAAACAATATTATTTCAAAAAATAGACAAACATAAACAGACAAATATAATACAACCTTAAAATTAGTGGTAACAGAAGCGTCGAAAACAGAACGTTCGTAGACCATGTAATATAAAATCCAAACTTAAAATACCGCAGTTAAAGTACAACCGTTCCTTACAATGGTGTGGGCTCTTATTAAAACTCTTTATGTACAAACTGACAGAGTCCAGCGCTCGCCGCGGGCCCGACATCATCGCAGGACTCTGAAATATTAAAATAAACGATGAAAATTGAGAAATGGAACTGTTCTTTCTTTTTTACAGCTTTTTCGCTGTTTAAGGATAATTATTTTTATGAAGCAGTAACGTCTGCTGACGTAAACCAAATGTTTATATTTAAGCGCAACTGGTTGAAAAATTCAATGACTCGCGCATCAGGTTCAGTGGTCCAATAGGTAGGACGCCCGTGTTGGCCCGGAAAGCCGTTGGAGACGTAGGTTCGAACCCTGCCTGAACAATTAATTTTTTAAATTTTTCGCTTCGTTGTAAACATTTTCGCTAGCGTTCTATAATTAGTGAAACAAGTTGGCTGATTGTAAACTATAAATATTTTTCGATCCAGTGATGTCTAATTGTCTAAAGAACCTACTTTTTGGAAAGTACACAGTGTAAGTTAGTCCCAAAGTTGGCAATTGTAGGCATTGTATCGCATATGCACCGAATAAGATTTTTACGCCGTGAGGTGTCCAAATGTCACGTTTTTTTAATAAATAGGTAAGGACTAAGGACTGAACACTAGCCATACAAAACGAGAAAAACGCTACTGGAATAGTTCCGTTACGCGACAAAAAATAACGATACAATAAGGCACATTAGCCCATAGGTACGTTATTCCATTGCTGAGATAATTATCCTCGCACAACGGAAACTTTGATACACATTTTTAGTGAGGTAAAAACTTTTTGGTCTTTTCAAACCCAACCCAAAAACAGCGTTTACGGTGCGACAGCAGTACATTGTACAGTGGCGTGTTCGCTCTTTAACAGCACACAGCAAATGACGTCTTTATCGCTGGGTCTGAGCACAGCTTTACGACGACGTGATTTGCCATCTTTTCGCTCAAAAGGTTAAAAGACTATAATACTTGTATTGTACTATTGTACCAACTGTTTGGTCATTGATTAACAGCAACGTACCTGAATATAATCTCGTAAATAGTGAGCGAGGTGCAAAACAGCGTAAGCACCAACGACGACGTGGCCGCACCTGAGGACAATAAAAAAAACTTGATGAGTATATCATATCATTTGCAGGATGCTTTCATTGACAATGCTATTGGCGCAGTTTGTAGAGCCCCTACTGAGCCGATGGTCCTGGCTTCGAATCCCGGCCGGGGCAATTATTTGTGTGATGGACTCGAATATTTGTGGCTTGGACTTGGATGTTATCTATCAGATCCGATACGGATGTGATTTTACGTCCCTGGTCTCGAAGCGTCCCTCTTCGAGGGAATGAGTCCCTTTTAGCACCTTTACTTTTGAACACGTTTTTGAACGCGATTAATCGTGTAAAGTTAAATCATTATACATCCTGCATTTTTTGAAAACCATAGCGTTTTTTAACCAAGATCAACAAGGAATAGAAACAAATTGTATCTGCCAAGCTCTAGAGTAAAGCTTCATAAAAGTAATTCATATTGTATGGCAATTCAAATTTACAACCATTAACCGGAATTGATTAAGGAATGTCCTATAAATCGATTTAAGAGAATCCTTACAGAATGGTTACTGGATAAATGTTTTTACTCCATCAATGACTATTTTGCCTACAAGACTAATTAAAATGCCTTTATTTTATTTATTATTACCTAATTTTTTCTTTGACATAAATCTATTATTAAATGGTATTAATTATTGGAATTCATAAATACAAATAATAATGTGTAATTAAAATTGAATAAATAAGCTCAATATTTTGACATACATGTTAAAGTGAACTATAGGGTACTATCTAATAAATATAATCAAATTGTAATATTGCATGCCTTTCCTGGTAGAACATAAGTAACTGTATTATATTATGATCACCTTATGTAACTATGTTTCTTGCAATAAATGATTGATTGATTGATTGAATCAGAAGTATAAATACAACAACATAATATGTTTATGATATTTACATAATAATATATGATGCAAATTTCAGACAGAAAAAAATCTTATGTTTTGTTGCGTACCAGCGGTGGCCTTTGGTGGGTTTAGTATAAGCAGCACCTTCGGAACTATTTAAATATAAATAATTAACGTGTTAATTCATATCACCCACAATGATCATACTCCATTAGCATTAGACCAATTTCCCACACATTACATTAGATAATACACAAATGGTTACTAAAAACGTCGTAAGCGCCGTCAATCTCTTTACAGTTACGTCATTCTGGTAAAACAATTGAGCGCGTAAATAGACCAATAGCCCGATCGGGCTATTGTGCGCTCTGCCGCGCCTATACAGCCATTACTACACCAGCTATCTCGCAATCTACATTGTAATTAGAACTGTTTAGATCTGATTAGGGCTGGCATCTCTAAATTTGCCGGACCCGGACAAAGACTTCAAAACCCGGACATTTGACGTAAATCGCATTTATTTATTTATTGATACAAAATCCACAGCACAAATTACAACATTTTTTTAAACAGATACATAATATTTGTTCCCAGTCGTGTCCGAAAATAATATCATTAAATAAGTTTCTGTCGAAAATTTCATTTTTGTGACAAGCTTTTATAGCCGACCATACTTTTCTTTGAACATCCATCAATTGCTCACAGAGACGATTCTAAAGAGCCCAAACTCGATATGATTGCTTAATTTATCACGGAGTTCCTATGGCCACCTTTCAGCTCCATCATCAGATCAGCTCCACGTCATCATAATATTGCATTGTCACGCGATTTGCATATTCGTGCAAAATTTCAGCTCAATCGAAAACCAGAAAGTGGGTCAAATTTAACTTGCAAAATTCCATTACAACGGGACAGGTGAAAGTAAATAAAAGCTTGTAAGAAACAGTCGTTTTATTTTTCATTCACATACAGAGTGTCCAGGTTTTCCCGTCCCGGTTTTGTACACTTTGAAAACCCCCCCGGATGGCCACCGGACGGCGTCCAAACTAGGACAAATCCGGGAAAACCCGGATGGATGGCAGCCCTAGATCTGATACGGTTTAATGACAATTTCGAGTCGTTGAAGCGTTTGCTTAAGTGCAGTGGGCGGGGCACATTGATGGCCGTTGGGGCAGAAAAGTTCTTGAGTGAGCGACCGCGGACCGGAAGAGGCAGCGTGGGAAGGCCCCCAAGGTGGACCGACCTGGTTAGGACCACGGGCAGAAATTGGATGAGGGCGGCGCAAGACCGATCGTTGTGGAGAACTTTGGGGAAGCCTTTGTTCAGCAGTGGACATCTATCGGCTGATATGATGATGATGATGATGATGATGATGATGGAAGCGTTTGTTCAAATCGTGCCATCTCACACTTTTCATCAGATATGATCCAGCGATATTCTTCATCGCACTATTATTATATACTCAGGAATTCAGAATACATAATTTTTGTATTATGCGGTTTCGATTCTCAGTCTGAAACAGTGACAAAGTTACCGCGCCGGACGGGTAGCAGTCCCTGATGAAGAGATCCATACGAGTTCGAAACATGTCAGGCCGTTCCTGACAAGAATTTAAGACAATAATTAAATATGTCTCCCGAAAACTCAGAATACATGTACAACAAACGCGCTCCCTAATATATAATTATAATTATGTATATTTAACTTACATAAACGGCTAGCAAACCCGCCCCAGACTCAAATAATGAAACAAAAACCAACCAACGCCGGAAAAATACGCTGAAAAAATATAATACTTCCACTGCTCGAGGATCAGGGTTCAACGTTATGTATCGTATATATTATACATTGCATACAGGGTGATCAATCCAAATGGGTCAGTAGGGATTTTTTAACACATGACTTGAACTGAATCAGGGCTGGTTAGCCCTCACTACCAGTAGTCGAACTTTGTGTGGGAGTATAACCCGCTAGTGGGATTATCTCCGCGCCACAGGAGTAATTTGGAGATGACGTTGACGCGGGCGCACTGGGCGTATGAACTGCGTCGTGAGTAAACTAAACCGAATCAGTCTGCTTTAGGGCGGGAGAGGGGAAAGAGAATCGGGCTATGAAAGAAGGTCAGTAGGGAGAAGTCACAAACTATAAGAGATAGGGAAATCTGTTCTGAGGAACCATGGCGTAGAATTTAGATTAAATAAGAACTGCATAATTTTTTTATAAATCTCATTCATAATTTCATACTTAACCCGGTCAAAGCCGTTGAAAAAAATGTTAAAATAAGACATGCGATTACTTAGAGAATGTCATCCAGGTTCAATACCTACATAAAGCTTGTCTTATGGGTACTAGACGACGATATAGATACTTATATGGAGTGATCAATCCAAATGGGTCAGTAGGGAGAAAACGAAAACTATAGAAGATACGGAAATCTGTTCTTAGGAACCATGGCATCGATTTTAGATTTAATAAAAACTGCATTCAATTTTTTTAATAAATCTCATTCATAACCGGGAATTGAACCGGGTGAAAATTCTGTAAGTAATCGCATGTCGTATTGTAACATTCTTTACAGCGGTTTTGACAGAGTTGTGTATGAAATTATGTATGAGATTTATAAAAAATAATAATGCAGTTTTAATTCAATCTAAAATGGACGCCATGGTTCCTAAGAACAGGTTTCCCTATCTGTTATAGTTTTCGTTTTCTCCCTACTGACCAATTTGGATTGATCACCCGGTATAGTATATATTATACTTAAATACATAGAACAACCATGACCCAAGCAATATTCGAGTTCATCACACAAATATTTGCCCTGGCCGGGATTCGAACCCGGGACCGCCGGCTCAGTAGGCAGGTCTCTACAAACTGAGCCAACCGCGTAGTCGAATGAATGAGATTTATAAATAAAAAAAATAATACAGTTTCTATTAAATCTAAAATCTACGCCATGGTTCCTAAGAACAGATTTTCCTATCTCTTATAGTTTTCGTCTTCTCCCTACTGACCCATTTGGATTAACCACCCTGTATTTTATACATTGTATATACATTATACATGTGTATGGATCCGGACCACATGTTGCCGAGTCGGATTCTTATTTAATAAAGTCGATCAAATGGACAATAGATTCGGTAGGAATAAGAAAAGATATTACCGCTCGTACCAATGTTATTGCGGTCAAGTCTAATATGTATAACATTTTGTGTTTTTTTTTGGAATAAGTTTTAAAGCTAAGAGTTTATTGATCGAGCGAGGGAAGTGCCTCTGTTTCAGCTTGGTCCAAAATTCTGTCGTACGTCCGGATGTTTGGATGTCCGTTTGTCCGGAAGAATTGAAGAGTTCGCATTTCTCAACGGATTGTCAGATTTTTTAAATAAATTTGTTATTTATAAAGATTTTTATGTCGATTTAGTTGTATGAAAAATTTTAAAATGGAGGAGATAGGTACGGGGGTTGATGACGTTAAAAAATCAAATTTTCTACCATTTCGACACAAACTCGCGAGGTCTACAAGCTTACAGAGTTACTCGTTTTATTGGACGTGTCACAATCGCACCGAGACCACAGCCGAGACTATATATTATATTACATATGTATGACATATATATTCTTCACGGCCGCTTTCGGCCACGACGACTGCTGTTAGGAGTTTACAGCAGATTTTGTCGCTGGAGAGAACGCATGTGTGTGCACTTGAACTTTAAAACTTGTGTGTGTGTGGGTTCTTATTGATGAAGCTATGCGAACACTGCGGGCATATGAGCACACCATTGACATATTTATACAATACTGCCACAGGTGGTCGGGCTTTTACGTGGTGACGTTTAGTGTCCAGATCAATGCGCCGTTGGTTCTCAAAGTCATAGACTTTAGGATTTACGACAGCTCTCCAATTCTGGCCGCATGGCCGCCTGCTGCTCCCACCGCGACGGATGTATGCCGCACTTCTTTAAGTGCCTCTTTAGCACATATTTGTATCTGAGGAGCTGTCCACCTTGTTTCCGATTGCCATCCTCAATTTCGGAATAAAAGATGCGCTCAGCCACTCGCTGTTCCTCCATCCGTGAAACGTGGCCGAGACTATGCTACAGATACCTATATCTGCCTTATGCCTATGCCCTAGCATAATGTATTAGCATCGTTGTTCGTGAGAAAAAAACGTTTTAGTTTTTATTTATGTCATAGGGGCAAACGAGCAAACAGATCGCCTGATGGAAGCGAAGACCAAAAAGTTTACCACCTTAGCTCAGTCAATTAATATTTGTATCAAAGTCTCCGTTGTGCGACGACTGTTAACATTCCAATAACGTACCTTACGTTCTATTTTTTCTTTTTTTTTTTCATAAGTACAAACAAAATTACATTTTATTATAACGGCATCGTTAAACGAATTTGGTTTGGTAAGGTTCCTTATTGTATCGCTAATTTTTGTCGCACAGCGGAACTTATTCCAATCGCTTTTATTTCCTCGCTAACTACGCTTTAATTTCATCCAGCTTTTTGGTCCTAACCCATTTTCAAAACTAGTTCGTCTTTTCAAATATATAAATAATAATACTTAATATATTTGGGTCCTGTGATAATAAAGTAATGAAATTAGTTTAAACTAAACACTATTTGAAAATTTCAAATGTTGTTAATTATGTATACTTATTTAGATACTTCGTAAATGTTTGCTTTCTCAGAATAAGAACTATAAATCAATTACGGGCTTCTAACGGACAATACTATTTGTAAAGACTACATCAATACTCTTCTCAGAAGTATACTGTTTACTAAGGATTCGTTTAGATTGAAAAAAAAAAGAATAATTGTTGGAGAAAATATCCTTACATAAATATTGATACTAATCATTGCATTTGTATTTCAGTTGGCTTTTTAGTTGTTAATGTCAATATGACTATGTAATATAACAACTCCTTGCCTGTGAGCTTAAGGCGCGCTAAATCTCTTGTTTGTTTCGAAACTCACCTGAAAGAGCATTATCTATTCCTCTCATAATTCGTATTTTATTAAACTGGTCGATACGACTACATCGCTTTTGGCGTCGAGACACTTGGTCCGTGGGGCCAGGGTGCGCGTGGACTCCACAGGGAGCTCAGCAAGCGCCTGAGGGAGGCAACAGGGGACCCACGCGCGGGCAGTTTTCTCGCGCAAAGGCTTTCCATGGCCATACAGCGTGGGAATGCTGCCTGCGTCATGGGCACCCTACCGAAAGGTCTTAGTTTTATATAGTACATTTTACAACTAGTGTGAAAAGAATGTCTTTTTACCACTAGTACCGAGGTATCTTGCCACGAGCTGAAAGCGAGTGGCAAGACTCGGTACGAGTAGTAAAAAGACATTTCACACGTGTTGTAAACGACGTTTTTTAATGCAATTGCGAAAAAATAATAAATTAATATATCATTGCGATAAAATATGCTTGCTTCGAAGTTATTTTTGAACGAACCCATACTTTACAAATGACACTGACAGTGACAACATATTATTGGAATCAGCGCCATCGGCCTCGAGTTGAGAAACTAAATTGACACTTGGCAGTTGACACTGACAGTATTTATAAGGATAATATTTAGCTTGCCACAGCCCAATGCAGATAATTATAATACTGAAACGACATTAATTAGAACCTTTAACATTATCAAAACAGAAGTACAAGACATTACAGTATCAACAAACAGAAACAGATCATGCAACAAGAGTTTTAGTGCCAAATTTGTGATCTGCGACATGTGACCAAGGACACGTTTACAACTAAAATATCATGAATTGTTTGAATATTTGAAGACTATCAAGGATAATTAGAGGTAAAAGAAACATTAAATCACATTATTAGTTATGTTTAAGGTTATTTTTTTGAACAAGAAGCTGGTGAAATCTATAAATGTTACTAAATTATTAACATTTTGCAGGTCCCTAACAAATTGGCGGAAGGATAATATTCACTCAAAGCGGCTCCAAGGAAGTCAACCAGTCAATTACTATGTACCTACAACTGCTGCTCAAGTGCCACGTTGATGACCATGTTTAGAAGAAATGATGATTATGTTTAACATTACGAAAAGACAACTATATCAAATGAGGTCTAAGAAGAATTACTTGCTTTTGTGATTAAATGAGAATAAAAAAAATATATATTTGTATTAAAACAAGGTTGATATCAGAAATATTTTATTTTCAGTAATAATTATAGTTAATGGTACAATTAGTGCAGTTCATAGTTATGTTGTGAGTTCTTCCATGTAAATTAAGTGTCTGACTAGTCAGGCATGGTGTATTTTCAGGTTCCTGCTGTTGTGATAATTCCTGTGGGTCAAAGTTAGAGGGGCTATGTGTAATCCAAGTGTTGTTGGCACGTGACGGTCCTGGTTGGTTAACAGGGCTGGGTGTAACCAAAGTGTTGTTAGCATGTGACGGTCCTGGTTGAGGTTCAGTATTAACAGGTACATTAAGACCAGATTGGAATGTGGATGACGAAAATTCTGTGGACTCTTGCGACTTTACATTAATTGATTTTGCAATTTGTTTTCCAATTTTTAATTTGTTATCAATGGAGTTTTCTATGTATCCTTCTGCTACATTACTTGACCGCCAACCTCCATGCCTCTTCAAAGTTATTATGTCAGCTCCTGAGTCGGCAAGTAATGTAGCAGAGGTTCTCCTAAATGCATGTCCGGTGTAAAGATTTGCATCAGGCAAATTTAAATACTGAGCGATATCTCTCGGCATATTCCCAAACTTGTTTAAGCCTATTACCTGGGCAGTGCACCTTCCTCTTTGAAAATTCTGAAAGAATCGGTCACTTTTGCCCTTAGAAGACCGCAGACTCTGATATTTCTTGACTATTTCTGCAAATGGGCCGTCAATAGTGAAGGACCTGGGAATTTTATTTTTTGTATTTGGTATTTTGACAAGAAGTATGTCCCCATGTGTTTCTATATCTTTTACTGATACATTTGTGAGCTCTTCGCGTCTGCATGCGCCACAGACTCCAAATATAAGAGCAACCTATGAACAAAGTTACATATTTATTATATATTGTAAGACAATTGTTTATTTCATTCTATTTTTTTTAACTTCCTACTTTATTTTTAGAGTTAATTTACTTAAATTGTGTACATATTTTATTAGATTTATATTTAAGTTTATACCTTTGTAGCTAGATGTTGCTGATCTGGAGCTTCATTAATAAACGTCTCAATTTGTTCAGCTGTTAGTACCTTCGATTTTTTACTCTGAAACCCTGCACTTTGCCTTTTTAAGAAAGCAGTCAATCTGGTGTAAGTTTTTATATCTATGTCATGTTTTAACTTTATAACAGCTTTCAACATAGAATATTTTGACCATAATGTTGATGGCCGATAGGTTTCAGACAGCTCTTGAAAATAGGCCATCAAAACAGTATCTGAAAAAGACTTTGCGTTATGTAAGGTTTTCCACTCGATAAATTTTACGTAGACGGCATTATATTGGTTTTTAGATTTTTCTGGAATAACACAGTCATTGGCAATTGCTGCTCTAGCACGAATGTCTGGTGGTGTCATATCAATGTTTGAATCACTCATTTTCGATATTTTTTTATAACTTCTCGTACCAAATTATATATTTATATGCGTTAATGTGTTTAAATAATGTTAGAAGTTATTTCAAAAGGGCGGGCTGATTTGCTTTTAAACTTTTTTTTTCTAGGCATATGCTTGTATCATTCAGCCAAATCAAAGAACGATTTTTAGGAAAGTAAATATTTCATACATAGATACCTAAGACAGAGTAGGCTATAAAATGCAAATTCTTAATATTTTTTCGTCATTTATATATTAATGAATACTTTAAATAAATACTCCTAGTATTCGTAAGCGTTTTTAATTTCATAATTTCCAAGTAAAAAATCTAATATAAAATTACTGCGTTTCGAAAGTATAGTTTGGAACTAAAAAGTAAAAAGCACTAGTTCGAGAAATTGAGCTTCTCGCACGCTACGCAGCCACAAAAAGTACCACTTTTTGAGCAACTGTATTAAAAAATATATTTTAATCTTAGTTTAATTTTTAGTTTTAATCCCATAAATTTGTTATTTGTATGTTTTATTTTTGAACCATAATAAATGTACTACAAAAAAAAAAAAAACTGGTCTGATTATCTTTTGGCTGAATGTATGTATGTATTTATGCATACTGTATGTATTTACACTGTTTTGTATGGTCTGAAAGGCCATTAATTGATTGATGTATTTATTCAAAAACGGCACAGATCACTTCCTTCCCATTCAGTTTCTAAAGTTTGTTTATAGAATTGGTTATATTTTGGAAGAGTAAACAGACGTAAACAAAACCACGATTGGTATGGAATAAAGCCGGCCAAGTGCGAGTCTGACTCACGCACCGAGGGTTCCGTACAAACTTTCACTTATCCCATCTTAATTGGCCTGGTTGAGTTAAGTTTGCACCTGAAATTTATAGCGCCGCATACAAACGAGTGATAGATAGAGAATGATAACCTCTTAAGCATATTAGTGCCCTGTTGCAACAAACTGCAAATAAAAGGCAAAGCATTTTAAAATATATTAAAATACATGACGACTCGTTTGGCTCGGTTTGTAGACACCTGCTTACTGAGTCGGCTGCCCCGGGTTCGAATCCCGGCCAGGGCAAATATTTGTGTGATGAACTCGAATATTTGTGCTTGGGTCATGGTTGTTCTATGTACTTAAATATATATTTATCTATATAAGTACGTATATCGTCGTCTAGTATCTACCCATAACACAAACCTTCTTGAGCTTAATTTCGGACTAGATCGTTTTGTGTGACGTTGTCGTATATTTATTTATTTACATAAACGGGTTTACTCACGTCGTAGAAGTCGAATAACGCTCTACATGTTTCGAATCGGTACGCGATTCATCATCAGGAGAGACGATTAGTCGCGGCGGCGGCAAACCCAACAACGACGACTTCTAAGATGAGTAAACCTGTTTATGTATTTTAATATGTCCGGGAACGGTAGTTTTCCATTTTAAAATAATCAAGAATATTAACATAAGACACCATGATAACATGGAACCTAGTTAGTCCATGTTTGCTCGTTTTCCTTAGCTGACTACCTACACTTTTTCTGTCTGTTTATTTATACATACAAGCGAGCAGTATTTGCTGTGACTACAGTATTGGTAATGTTACATTTGCTCAATAATACTGTTGACAATGGAGAGTATCTCAATAATGGAGGGCACTACGAGGTAACACTTGCGGACACAATAAAGGGCTAGATAGTGAAACACTGATTTATTACGGAGATGCTACGACTGCGATACAGCGACAGGGGTAGAGCGAGAGATCTGAGCGCGACGGCCATACTAGTGAGCGAGACACACGTACCTACACCGCTGCCGCTGTCGCGAAAATTCGTGCACATCGTAAGCCAGATCTATAGCTTACCCTGTTTCATAGGGAATTGAAAACATTTTTTTTAAGAGCTGCTTTTACAGTGTTGATGATATATATAGATGATAAGTATATGTGTAAAATGTGTTAGATGGGCTGAGTGTTTTTATATTTTAATCTTGTCACCGAAAAATATTGCTTTATCCTAATTGTTATAATTTTAATTTAAGATTGTATTTCAAACACAATACCTGTATTGTTTATGAATAAATACTAAGACTATGACTATGACTATGGCTATGATCTTTTCTATACTGAAGTGAATAGACATCTAAACAGTATGCATGTTCCATTATTTTCTTTGACTCCGACGTCATTACGTTCATCACAAATGTCAAAACTTAACACACATAAGGAAATTAATGAAGACAGAAGACAAGTGTAAAAAAAGTATACCTCAGATGCTTTATGTTTTAAACATTTATTTTCGATTTCAGAAAAAGCTAATAAAACCCTAGTTTCGTCAATTATTTTAAGAAATGTTGCTGTTTTGTTGAAGTTAAGTAGATACGATAGCATAATATAAAACATAAGACAGTAAACATATCTTATTTCCTTTGCCTAAAGCACTTTTGTATCTGTATTCCTATTAATGTTACTTACGTCACACGACATCACGTCATTACGCCAATTTTGCGTGAATCTATTATAGGTAATAGAGAAAGACTTCAAACACATTGAGGAAAATTCCGCCATCTCATAGCCGATATAAAAAAAAGTAATGATATCCATTTTTTATCGGCCCGAAGCATATGCAACTTGTAACCGCGATCGTTTGTTTATCTCCTCTTGTGTAAAGGATAAGAGAGAGATAAAGAGTATTTATTGCGTATTTTGAGTGGCTAGCAGACGTAGGTACATATGAGTTTCAATGGCTGTTATGTCTTTATGGATCTATGAGTTGAGTCTATTGTTTGACTTTATCATAAGCTGGGAACGTTTATTTGTTCAGGGCTAGAGTGGGGCAAGTGCTTCAGTAATTTGTACTCTTGTACTATTCACAGTTGTACACTATATCGTTGAATTTTGTACTAAACTGACTTTGAACTGGAAATACCAGTGTAGTATCTAATCTTTACAGCGCGCTTTATAGATATAGCCTGGCTAAAATATCTTTGCCCCAGCAATTTGAGATTTTTATTTCTAAATCGGTATATGGCAACACTGAAGATAGAGCACTTATTAGTCTTGATACTTGAATCTTATTCTTAATCTTTACTAGTGTTAGATTCTAGCAAATTACATGTTAATAAGAAAAACATCTTGGTAAGTTATGCTTTGATCAGTATTGTACAAAAAATAATTACAAAAGATTTATAAAAGCTATTTTGGAGGACATTTGCATTGTATTTAGTGAGTTTACATACTGGAATTCAAAACAGTTATTTCAGCGTTCATTGAAATTCTTACTCCAAAGGCTCTAAGGGGATTAAAACAAGTTAAGAGGTTGTATTGGGTAAATTTGAAATAAAAATATGCAAGTACTTGTTATAAATTTATGAAACATGTAATGTCTAATTTTTTTAATGTGGGTAAATACACACCACTTTTTGTATCAATGGTTTACTAAGAGTGTTGTATCTAAGTTCTTGGAAAAGTTATTGTGGTCCGGCTCTAGCGTTCCCGTTTCTAGAGCCCCAAAGTATGCGTCTCGCAAAGGGTCCGCACGGGATCTCGATTGTCCTGTTATCAGGCTAGACTATTTAGATAGATCCTAAGTACCGAAACGAACGTTCAGTTGTGATTCATCAATATTATTGAAACTATCGTGATACATCTTTAATAATTATAAAAACGGATTAAACTCACGTAAAAATTATCAGGAACGGCCCGACATGACAGTGGACCGTGAGTCGCGTAGCAGCAGGAATAGCTGCCCCTGAAGAAGAGCTCCATATGAGTTCTAAACACGTCGGGCTGTTCCTGATAGTTTTGACGTGAAATTAATCAGTTTTTATAATAATTAAAAAGCATGATATTCTCGCTCGGCAGTACTCTGTGTTTCTTTTTCAGCTCTTCTTTCCTTTTTAATGTGTTGATAGCCAATACCCAGTAAGGCCGTGTCCTGGAAGATATAACTTGGATCTCTTCAGGTCGAGAATGAATAGGCATTTTCTAGTTAAGCATATAGCTTTTTGTAGTAAGTGGATGTAAAAAACTGCGTTGACGCTATTACCATAATGCACTAGCAAATTTTTTGTTCATGGTAAAAGACAATTAACAAATTAATTAGTAGAGCGTCAGACGATAGAATAATATCCCTGAAGACGGATGAAAATTTTGAATGACCATGTTGCGCCTTACCCGATAGTGGTTGGGAACTCTGCCCGCGAAGTTGTCGACGAGTATGTGTACCTGGGACCAATTGTCCAGCTAGGTAAGTCCAACTTCGAGAAGGAGGTTAATCGACGAATTCAACTCGGCTGGGCAGCGTTCGGGAAGCTACGTCATATCTTCTCGTCGAAAATTCCCCAGTGCCTGAAGACGAAAGTCTTCGAAGAGTGCGTGTTGCCAGTGATGACTTATGGAACTGAGACATGGTCGTTCACAATAGGACTCATGAGGCGGCTAAGAGTCATGCAACGTGCAATGGAAAGGGCAATGCTCGGAGTTTCTTTGCGCGATAGAATCAGAAATGAGGATATCCGCAGAAGAACCAAGGTAACCGACATAGTGCACAGGATTGCTCGGCAATGGGCAGGCCATGTAGCCCGGAGAATGGACGGCCGTTGGGGCAGCAAAGTCCTAGAGTGGCGACCACGTATAGGAAAGCGCAGAGTGGGTCGGCCCCCGACTAGATGGACGGATGACCTCGTGAGGGTAGCGGGGAATCATTGGATGCGGTCTGCACAGGATCGCGCTTTGTGGCGAGTCATGGGGGAGGCCTATGTTCAGCAGTGGATGTCTGCGGCTGATAGATAGAGAGATAGATAGGATGAAAATTTGTAATTAAGTCGTAAACATGTAAATAAACGACGTGGAGAATATTCCGCGCGTTTTCCCTGCCCTATCCCCACATGAATATTAAATACAAATGTGTAATATTCAACGCGAATAAAAGAATAAAAATCCAGTAATATATTATTTCAATTCTAGTGCGGGAAGAAATGAACTGAATGCACGATGATAGGAAGTGGAATTTAAATTCAATGTGATTCTTTAGAGAAATATGTGGAGATTTCCATCTGACCCTTGCCAAATCGCTCCAGTAAGTAGGCATTTCATTGGCTCTAAAAGTTTATGTTATTTGGTATCGTCCACTATTCCACTCTTTTAGATGGGTATACACCACAATTTTTATATTAAACCATTAATACAAAGTAAGGGTTTTTGTGAAATTTATCGATACCTGAATTTACTTGATCGTGTTTCGTCCATTTACATTGAATTCCGGAGCCGCTTTAATTCCTCCATAAATTTTCGACCAATATTATAAAATACCTCTTTGTATTCGAGATTTTCTGGAATTTTAATGTATTTTCGTAGACCTTAGCTACTTCCGTTTTAAAAATGTTCAGTGAATTCTCTGTACTCATAGCCAATTTAAAAATGTATTTTCAACCTTCATAATTCTTTCATATTATGTTCGTTTGTCTGGATTTCCAGTAGTTTTCGCCTACAAATCGCATTGCTCAATCAGTTCTCGTGAATTTTTTTGAGCAGGTTCAATAGTTTTTATTCCAAAGTAAAAAAGTCATATTTCATTCATTTTTAACAATTATCACGATGTCTTTAGCTCACGCAGCCATCTAGAGGCATCGTATCTTTCTCATTGACGTCACAATTCCATTGAACAAAATGACAAGTCCCCGTCTTTACGTCATTGTTTTCTAAAAGGGCGTGTTTAAAATTCAACGATCCCATCTCGGATTTAAATTTAGAAGACAGGGTTGGCACACGCACATTGGATTAGGCTAATTAACGCCTCATTATGCGCCTGCACACGATCTAATTACGCAGCCCTACTTATTCCCCTTGGATCTACTTTTAGGCGCTTTAAATATTTATTTTTTGTATTTGGGGCATCGTCAGTTATATAAATTTGGTAGCACCGATCGTTGGCATCAAGTTGTGCATGGTCCAAAATGTTTACTGTAGGTAAATTATCCAGAATGGCACAAGTGAAAAATTACCCCGACGATTTTAGCATTTTAGAGAATCCTTTGAGTAGATACTTTGAATTTTAATCTTAACTGCATTTTGACATGTAATATTATTTTGTTGTTGTAATGATTTACTTTTGTTATGTTTTTGAACCCTACATTCGGTCTCTAGCGGGGAGCACCGGTCTATTGCGATTAATTGTGTTTAGGGCGATTCGTTTCCCGTCATCTTCTCTTAATTAAGCCCGTTCCTCGTTTTTACACGCACTGAAAAATTACTCAACTAGTTTAACTACTTGAGAAATAGCCAAATTGTGCTTAGTAGTAACCAAAATTATGCTAATTTTAAACAACTTATTTTGGTTACTAGTAGCCGGGAGTTTGTCAGTCCTCCGATTTATGTAAGTAGCAGCTAACATTTGGGCAACTGTTAACAAATCTTTTTTTTTTTTCAGTGCAAATACTACGATTTATAAGACCAAGTAGCTTTCTTGAACTTGCTAAGTCCTCTTAAGTTGTTAAGTTCTTGTTAAGTTAATCTCCTAAGTTCGACAATGCATTAAAATTCATCACCGAACTTAGGTCCCAAGTGGAGTGCACCAGCCCAAACCGCGATTAACTGTCGTTTAGCGCGACACGTGTCCCGCCATCTTAATTCGAAGCTTACTTCTTCGGCATGGGATCCCTAGATTACGACTGATTTACGTTTTACAGCTCAGTGAATTAGTTGTCTTCCTTCACTTTCACCTTCACACAGTCAACGTAATTATATGATTACTAGGTGCCCGCAACTTCATCTAGTGATACTTCAGTATATCAGTTTGGTCAACATATTGATAATATTCTTACACATAAATACAGGGCCTGACAAGTGTCGGTCTGCCCCAGAGATAAAGGCGCTACAAACAGCTTTCATATGGCAATAATGAGCATACGTCATATTTGCATTAGTAAACGTCAATAGCGATTTGTCAAGGATTATTACCTATTATTAAGCCGAGAATGGCAACTCGAGGCTTTTGCCAATGTCAATGCAGAGGCGCGTTTTAATTCTGCTTGATGCCAAGTTTTGAAAAAAAGCAAGAATATTCATTTATAGAAGTAAACAAAACAAAACAGCCAATAGGTAAACAAATCAGAATGCTTTTACATACATTGTCAAGGATTAGTCATTATCCAAATTTAGTGACATTTACTGGCTTTCAACGTCAGTTACCAAAAATTTGTCGTTGCCAGTAAAATCACTTAGTACCACTAAAACCGGTCAAGTGCGAGTCGAGCTCGCGCACCGAGGGTTCTGTACAAACACTTTCCATCCTTAAGTGGTTAAGTTAGTTTGCACCTGGTATGTATAGCGCCCCATACAAATGAGGGGCAAAGTTAACGCAACCAATCCCGTTTGTTGTATGGGAGCTCCCCTTAAATACTTATTTAATTTTATTTTTAGTATCGTAGTTATAGCGGCAATAGAAATACATCATTTGTGAAAATTTCAACTGTCTAGCTATCACCGTTCTTGAGATACAGCCTGGTGACAGACGGACGGACGGACGGACGAGACAGCATGAAATTATTACTGATTGTTATTACATACAAATGCTAATCTAACTTCCGCAGACCCAAAAATTCGATCTCTCGTAGCCATTTTAATAAAACCTCATAATGTAGCCATTAAAAATCCCATCAATTTTTACCGTCACTCCTCCCAGTTATGTTATTAAAACACGTTACTCCCTAATCGCCCGGCAAAATTGCAATCATAATTTCCCGCCGTTTTTTAACGAATTTAATAAGTTGAAAACCGACAATTCATACATTTTAGCTCAAATTGAATAAAGATATGGTGATAAAAATGTAATTACCATAAAATTGCGTGTAGAACGTGTAAGATAATGGTGCGAACTTAGAGGGCGGGACGGAATCTGGGATCACGGGCAGAGGAAAACAGAGTAACTTTCTTTATTTTTTGACGCTTGGCACATAATTATTTAAGTGGTTTTCACATTAGCAACACGCTACGTAGAGGAGCGCAATCGTAATGAAAAATATACCTGGGCGGCCGGGCAGTGCAGCAACCTGCAGGCGTGTTTCTTGATAAATAAATCAATCAATCGTTTATTTCTGAGAACATGGTTAAAATTAGGTTAGTAAATGAGTTTAGTTCAGCATATTCTGACAAATATGGCATTATTCAATGTTACATTACAATGGCCCTTATAGGACGATGCCCACATCGTAGGTGTTAAATATGATTACGAATATGCAATCTCGGGCTTTACGAATTACCACCCGTTGTTTGACTAAAGTTTTACGTCTGCCCTCAATGTGGAACGAAAATTTCACTTCCTGGCCAAGGCAAAACGTAAAAAAACAAACGACAGGCGGTAATTAGTAAAGCCCGAGGTCGCATATTTACAAACACCTGCGATCTGGGACATTGACTTTACCGCCCTAGTTATGTATTGTACTATTTTGAGCAACACTATCGAACAGCACCCGCGACTAAAATAGACTCCAAAACGTTAGTTTCTCGTCCCATTATACTCTCGAAATTGAACCTCCTGGCAATCATGCCCCACAATAAGTGGAAACAAGCATGAAACAGATACGTGGATATAAGGATAGGATACCCAGGCTTTCAGAAAGGTGATTCTATTACAGCTACAAACATGTTTTTGAAGCGAAATACGTTTCGAACGCGTTTGAAATATTGACCGATCGAGCGTAGCGAGCGAAGCGTCTCCGCTTCAGGATCGCCATAATTAAATGTCTCACGAAAGTTTGAATAGGCACATACTTTTAACACAAAACGTAAGTAAATTAATTAATTTATATTTTACGCCTTAGTGAGTGAGTGATTTTAATTCTAATCTGTAAGTGTAGGTAATTTTAATTCTGCGTGTTTTTATACAAAAGAACTCGCTGGTTTTTCAACGTCTGCGGTAAAGGGTCGGCCGACATATTAATTATATTCGAGGGCCGGCCCGCCAAGAAATTGCAGAGCTCCTTATTTTCTTATTAAGGTCCCTCACTCAACATCATGAAAGTGAAAGTTCTTTTTGAAATTCCTCCTTGAAATGTTTTTACTACTAACTAAAGCTGCCTGTTCACTGGAGCGGAGCGGAGCGGAGCGGAGCAGTGTAAAATGGACAAATAAATAAATTAATATCGGACATCCTCACACAAATAGACCTAGTCCCAAATTAAGCTCAAGAAGGCTTGTGTTATGGGTACTAGACGACGATATACGTACTTATATACTTAAATACAAATAACAACCATGACCCAAGCACAAATATTCGAGTTCATCACACAAAATTTGCTGGCCGGGATTTGAACCTGGGATCGTCGGCTCAGTAGGCAGGTGTCTACACACTGCGCCAAACGCGTCGTTTGATGAACTCGATTATTTGTGCTTGGATCATGGTTGTTCTATGTATTTAAGTATATATTTATCTATATTTAAGTACGTATATCGTCGTCTAGTACCCATAACACAAGCCTTCTTGAGCTTAATTTGGGCCTAGATCGACTTGTGTGAGGTTGTCCGATATTTATTTATTTATTATAAACAAATGACGGAGTTAATGCCACAAGGCATTCTCTACCAGTCAACCATAGGACCAAACAGAAACATTTGTTTGGTGTAGGGTTTTTAAATATCAGAAAAATAATAAAATATTTGGATATAGCCCTGCCCCACATTCAGTGACCCTAAGTTAGTCTATGGTGTCACTGAATGTGGGGCAGAGCTCTAAACTATCGGCGGTTAGGACCACAGAAAGAGAAAATAGTTTTAGTACATTCAGAAACAAATAAAAAATTGTTGCATTTACCCGCAAGTTTTTAGCTCATTCAGAGAAAAGTCCAAACCTAACTTCCACTTCGTCGAAAAACATTTCAAGCTAACTTTTATGCTGATAAAGTAAATCATAAAGCTTATAAATAATAGCAGCGTAGCTCCGGACCTGACGAAAAAGAGTTTGTGTATCTGTGTGTCTGTCTGTGGCATCGTAACTCCCAAACGGATGGACCAATTTGAGTGCGGTGTTTTTAATCGAAATACTTGTCTGTCGAGATGGTTCTTAGCTATGTTTGGTGGAAATAGGACCAGTAGTTTCCAAGATATAACTTTAACACTTTGCACGCCGATCACGAGAACCACTCGGTACGCATTTTTTCTCTAATTCGCCGGCCATTTTAATATCTGCCATGTCTAGCTCGCCGATGACGAGTACCACTCGTGACACTTTTTTTCTTAGAGTCGCGGATAACGAATAGTACTCGTGATCAGATTTCATACTGTTTGTATTAAAATATCGAACACAGTTCGTGATCCGCTTAATAGCAACGTGTAGAAGAACGTTTAAGCTACCCGCACACATACAATTTATTAACGTGAGGGGTAGGGGAACGGCATGACGATGCGTCGCCCGCGCTGCCTCGTCAGTGCGCTGCGCGGGCTACCTAACAAATCCATGTTAGAGTTTTTATTTTTTCATAAAACGAGTTCTTTTCAGCGACAGTTTTAAAATAAAATAAATATTATAAACACATTGTTTTATTTTTATCATTATGAAATACTAAAACACCTCTTAAATTAAAAATAAATTATTCCTGTATCTACGCTAATTATTATTTTATAAATTTTACAATATCACCGAAAATCGCCGGCGAACCATAGGTGGCGCCTCAAAAAATGCGCGGCGTTCTTGAGAAAAAGAGCATCACCAGTGGTGCTCGTGATCAGCTGTTGGAGCGCGGTACCGATTATAACTTACGGCGTGCAAAGTGTTAATTGGAACAAGTGACAAGTTCTCAGACAACATTGAAGCTAAGAATTTCAAATTCTGTAGTTATGTTCAGTTTTAGTATCATTTTTTATATCACAAATTGAATGAATGAATGATGACCAGCTTCTTGTGTCGGGGGTCTTTTAAATTTTTGTTTTTTTTTTTTTTTTTTATTAAGAAACAAACAGTCTTAAAAAAATATAACATTAGTATCGTCATAGGACTAGAAATAACCTTAATTGTAGACCTATAGTTCCATACATAATATTATAGTGTTGAAAATTTTACAGTACTTATTTAGGTTATTTTCCCTTTGAAAATGATCGTACGATCATTTCTGTTTACTCCCAGCTTATACAGAATAATCTATGGCCTCGGGTTTGCAAGCGCTAAACGAGTTGTTTTGGAGTTATTTGAATAATTATGATTATGGTCCAATAAAAACAAGAAAAAAATTAAAACTGTGTTTCGTTCTGGAAGTAAATATCTCAGTATTTAAATAATTACGTGAATAAGGCGTTACTTTGCGGAAATACATATTAAGTAAAAAGTTATTGACTTAACCTATTAACATATTATTAACTTTTTAGTTATCTCAGTATTTGTCTAATAATGTACTTTCTGTTATGTATCCTATAACTGTATAAATAAGCAAGGTCTGGAATATTAAGTGCTATGACTAACGCTTGGTTGGTATAATAATTTTTTCTTACATATTACCTGATACTATAAAACGGAACCCGCTTCAATTCCGTTGGACAAAAGTTTTTATTCAAACATAAAGAAATGATGTCCGCATAGGTTAAACCCGCGATAAATTAAGCGAACACAATACACGCCGGATAAATCGTTGTCACGTAAGAACGTGTATTAGTGTCGGGCACAGCTGTGCTATTGGAAGAAAGTTCTTTGCTTTCCAACAGGGTGAAAATGTTCCCGTTATAGCCCAAGCAGCACAGAGGCTGCATAAGCACTTATACAGCCTTTATACAGCTTAAATTAGAGTTATAGTGGCTGTATAAACTTTTAAACAGCTTTTTTCTACCAGCGGAGTTCTTTACCCCGTGCCATATTGCGGATTTTTAGTGGTACTAATTTATTTTACTGGCAACGACAATTTTTTTTCAGTAACTCACGTTGAAAGTCAGTGAATGTCACTGATGTAAACAAAGAGGAATTACTAAATGTTCCGCAAATTTCAAGTATTTTTTGCATAATACAGCCTAAACTATACAGTGATAAAAGACAACTTTTTTACAGGATTCAGTATTTATTTCGCAAGAAGAACGAAGGATTGAGCAGCATTTCCGGTAAACAATGTTTTGAATTTGTTTGATGACAAATCCTTGACAAATATAACGTATGTGAACTGAAAACTTTTTGTAGCGCCACTGTCCCTCGATAGATAAAGAGATAGGTAACGTTTCTCGCGCGAGAAATAGTCGCGTGTCACACTTGTTCTAGAGGTGCTGTTTCTACGAAGCGGCGAGATATCCAGTATATGCAGCTATAAGGATTCTGAAAAAGCGTTTCTTTTTTTCCAACACACTTGAGGGTGCGAAGGAGGGCTTCAGTTGGAACATACCTATACCGGGTGTCCCAAGACTATGGGACATCAAGGGAAAGTACCTTAAATATCGTAGATAGCCACTCAATTGCTTCGAATTTTGAGTTGGACTCTATTTATATAATAAAATAAGAGCGGTGACAGGTAGCCGTAGTTACCAAAAGCAATCTATAGTCTGTACTTTTAGGTACTTAAAAGAATGTAAACAAACAATTAAAAGGGTTATTTATAAGGTAACGTTTGGTTCCTGTTAATTTTTAGGGTTCCGTACCCAAAGGGTAAAAACGGGACCCTATTACTGAGACTTCGCCGTCCGTCTGTCACCAGGCTGTATCTCAACAACGGTGATAGCTAGACAGTTGAAATTTTCACAGATGATGTATTTCTATTGCCGCTATAACAACAAATACTAAAAATAAAATAAAATAAATATTTAAGGGGGGCTCCCATACAAGAAACTTGTTATAGATTATATATATGTATAGGTACGGAACCCTTCATGCGCGAGTCGGGCTCGCACTTGCCCAATTTTTTTATATTATAAAATAATGGACCTCACTACTACAGTTCGTTCCATTTAAATAACATGTGTTATCGCTTAATTTTACCGTACATATACAAATTCACGAATATAAACATATTTTTATCACATTTAATAAATATATATTTTTTTCCCAGTAAATCGTCACTAAAAAGTACCCAATCTTGCAGAGGTTTAAAACGCAAGGTTGCATTATACTGGAAGTAACACGACTAAAATAGAAAGTCACAGGTTTAAAGTAGCAACACCTTACCTTACGTAATTTTTAACTAGGCTGCATTATACTGGAAGTAGCACGACTAAAATAGAAAGCCACAGGTTCAAAGTAGCAACACATACCTTACTTGATTTTTTACTTTGTCGGTTTGACATTCGCAATGGCTTGCTGTCATATTGATGATACGCGTGCGATATTTGTGTTTAAAGCTTCCGTTCATTGTTAATTTACGTAAGTTTTATTTGTTTTTGTTTTATATATTTTTTTAAATAGTTTGTTTTTGTCGTTTTGTTACGGGATCGTGTTTTTAACCATTCGAATTGGATCACTATAATTTATTCTGGCCTTGAAAGGTGCACTACCACTGGATCTGTCAAATTTGACAGCTCCGGTTTGTTTACAATTTTTTAAATACCTAAAAGTACATACTATAGTGGATAGGATATTTTTCTGAAAGAAGACTTTATGTTATTTTTAAAAGTTACCTACTAATTCTGCATTTAAAGATTTTCTAAGAATAAGTTACCTAATTATTCGTCACCGCCAATAAATAATTTTCTTGAAATTTGACTCAAACATTTTACGCTTTTCCTTTTTTTATTTTTCGTAAATTTTTTGATGATTTTTTTGGGTGATTTTGTTTTTCACATTAAATTCGGTTCGATTCCCAGACGAAGCAAGTAATTCTTAGATAATCTTTAAATGCAAAATTACTAACTTTTAAAAATAACATAGTCTTCGTTCAGCAAAATATCCTATCTACGATATTTAAGGTGCTTTCCCTTGATGTCCCATAGTCCTGGGACGCCGTGTATACTAAAATTCCCACCAGAAGCACTCCCGCTAGGCTGCTCTAAGCTGTGGCCGTAGGAAGCAATAACAGTGGCACGCCGCAGTTAGCTGCCGAGTTGTTATTGCACTGAATTATTTATGTGAGGTCGACGACCTGAGATTTAGGAGATCATATGATAAGAATGTAGGTTGACAAACGTCAACGATGAATAGGAGCAACGATATTTTATTTGTCAGGTTATCTTCATTAAGGTTGATATTTGCACTACATTTTATGGTTAATATTGACAGAAAGAAACATTATTATGGCGACGCGACGAAAACAAAAACCCTAGAACGAATTGTTAGATTAAATGTTTTTTATCGGCGGGCCAATTTTTTTATGTAAACTTTTTCATCAAACCCAAACTGACATATTAAAAAAAACATGATCGCGATGGTCATGGTGGTAACTTCGTGATTGTTTTTTTTTATAAGTAATTTCAACCAATGAGGGAACTTTGCTGATGTTCTATTTTTAGGGTTCCGTAGTCAACTAGGAACCCTTATAGTCCATGTCCGTCTGCCCGTCCGTCCGTCAGTCCGTCTGACCGCGGCTTAGCTCCGTGATCATTAATACTAGAAAGCTGAAATTTGGTATGAGTACTGTACTTTCCTCCACATCTGAAAATAATCACCACGGAACGCTCTATCTGTGAATGTTATATCGATCACGCCGACAAAACGGTTAAATAAAACCTAAAAAAAAATTTTTTTCGGGTACCTCTCGAACACCTAAAGTGGGACTGATTTTTTTTTTCGTTTCAACACTAGTGTGGGGGGTGTTGTTGAATAGGTCTTTTAGGTTTTATTTTACCGTTTTGTCGGCGTAATACATATAACATTCACAGATAGAGCGTTCCGTGGTGATTATTTTCAGATGTGGAGGAAAGTCAGATTCATTCCCTGCGTGGCGGGAGAGCGGAGTGAATAGGACCAAGTAAGGCCTCATAAGAAACAATTATTATTCTACTTACTACCTATGTGGAAAGTAAACCAATTTAATGCCAATGTCTGTATACCACGCCTCCAAACCGCCGCTCAACCGCCTCTTAACCGCCTCAGCCGCACCGAGGTACGAAAACAGCATAATTTACTCATACGTTAGCGTCCAACAAAAAGCGGAACCACAATTTGGCAACTGCAAACGCGTATAAAAAACAACCGTAGCACAGTTACTGGCGTCCTTCCATTTCCATTAGGGAATGTTTAGCCAAAGTGTTTCTCGAACTTGGCCCATTAGGCTTGCTTGTTTCCTTTTTGTCTTGGCCCCTTTTTTAGTCCAACTCGTTTGGACGTTAAATGTTTTTTTATGAGGCTGCGTGATCTGACGGTTCTGGTTAAATTTGCGTGTTTAGCGCGAAAATTTGCACAAGTCAAATAAATATAATAAATATCAGACAACCTAGTTTCAAATTAAGCTCAAGAAGGCTTGTGATATGGATACTAGGCGACGATATACATACTTACATAGATAAAAAAATACTTAAATACATAGAACCATCCATGACCCAGGCTTATTGTGTTCATCACACAAATATTTGCCCTTGCCGAGATTCGAACCCAGGACCGCCGGCTCGGTACGCAGTTGAACCACCACTGCGCCAACCGCGTCGTCAAAAAAGTTACAAAAAAACAGTTTCAAAAAAAATTATCGACTTCAATGAGCAGAAATTGTATTTCTGAGAACAATTGAACGAATTACTTAAAAATAAAACTTTAAATCGATATCGACACAGGGGCGACAAGGGCCTATCGGTGTAAATCGTGCGGCGGTGACCTTGTAATGCCGCGTCTACGCGTAGGGTTGGCGGTTTAGCTACCGCGGCACAATGAAATAATAATTATTACTTACACTTTCGCAACCAGATATAAAATTTAACCCTACCCCAGAAACCGAGAGCCCGCTAGGTGGGTAGCTCTTTAAGCAAAAATACGTGACCGGCATCTGAGCAATGATTACGAGTGCCTACCAGGCGGGTTCCTGGTAGCGAAAGTGTTAATGAAAGATGTTTATTTATTTAAGGTTTAAAATATATTTAGTATAATAGTGTTGACATATGTTATATTATAAATTGCTCACTTTTATATATTTTCTGTTTTTGCGACTTACTTTAAACATTTTATTATTCTCTTTAATTATGGCGAAGATTCGAAATCGTACGAACAGTTTTTTCAAAAAATCCAATGGGAAGCATTCACAAGGCATATCAAAAGTTATAAGCTGCATCTCGGCCAACAAACTGTTTCCCAATGTTTGAGACAGATCGTCTTTATTTTTAATAAAATATTCCTTGAATGTATTTTCAAGACCTTGTATCAAATTTATAAAATTGTCTGGTGTCGTCCTACGCCTGCATTTAAAGCATTTTTCTCATTATATTGTTTATAATATGTGAATCGAAAAGTATGAAAACGAATACGACGCGGCGCGAGCGAACAATGTGAATTGATTCGAGCAGAGACGACGGCGGCCCTTTGAGTCGTCGAGCCGGGCTCGACTTTCCCCACCTCGCGCGTCCCGCGCTCGCCCCCGCTCGCCCCACGACACGCACACATAGCCGCGAGTTCTGTTACTGCACACAAGTGTCAGTGTCGTTTCTTTTTACGTTAGTATATATATTCTTTGATATCGATAAAATGTATACCTATGGAGAAAAGAAAAAGGAATCATCAAAATCGATTCATAATTGGTGGAAAGATCGCGTAACATAGAGGTACAATAGAGGTACATACAAAAAAAAAAATACCACAACCGGTCGACAAATTAATCATTGAAAACCACCAATACAGGGTGTAATCGTTAAGTGTAAGCAGGTGATAATTAAATAACTATAACAGATATCAAAAAACTTTAAACTAATATTGAACGTACGTTGCCCAAGGAGTAAACCTACATCGAAAATATTTTCAAACAATTATCAAGTTCATAGTTTGTGAGCACCTATTTTATAATAATGCAATAACTTATCCTGTGCCTATTTGTAAACAAAAGCCTCTCAATGAACGCGAATGTCATACTAACTGAATAGAGATTGGAGGCGTTCCATGTTAATGTTTTAGATAAATTTAGGTTTATTCTGTTTTTTTATGATGAAAATTTATAATGAAAAAAAAACGTTAATAAAACCATTTAAATTGATTATATATATCATGTATATTAATTATTTGAGCCTCCTTGACGTTTACCAAAGTTTGTCAAAGGTTGACTGAGAAAAAAAAACAATTTTTCTCTGTCACAGTTTACATTAGTGAAAACTCCCCATTTCATAAATATAAAAAAATAATAATAATAAAGGTGTACATAGGTGTAAAGAAGGGCATTAATTAGTTTATTCAAAACTTTCTACCAGCGGTGTGACAGTTGCGGAAAACGAAGAAAATATTATTAACTACCTAAAAGTTGGAGTATTTATATAAAACAGACAAAGTGCCCACAAAACGCATTCACACTGATCTCGCTAAACCAAAAATCTTCCAACAAAAATCCAAATATAATTTTTTACGTGGAGAGCAATATTAATAAATAACACCACACGGTTTTGGCATCATCTTACAAGCACAATACACTATCCGTTAGTTTCCCGTATTCTAGAAATTTAATATGACTCGTAGACTCGGTGGGACTTAGTAATTGTTTTAAGAAACATTATTTCCTTAAATTCCCCTGTTTGCTTTGTGGAGCTAATTTTCTAGAAATTTCTCTGTTTACCCGAGACGTATTGTATTATCAAGTTTTGCAAGAACTAACAATGTATGAAAGCTTATTATAAATTCCGTTTACCCTTTCATAAGCGCGAGTGGGTTTGAAATGTGTTTTCGATATTTTTTTATATCACTTGTGTCATCATTGTGGGTGTAAGGATGGATATAACAACGTTTTATATAGTTTTACTAGATGCCTGATGTTTGTTCTTGGGTCATGGATGGTATCTATATATGTATTTATACCTATATTAAGTATATGGTCGTCTAGTATGGGTACTGAGCAAAGCTTGTACTATGGGTAGTACAAGCTTTGCTCAGTTTGGGACTAGGTTGATTTGTGTATGATTGTCCCTTAATATTTATCTATTATCAAAATAGCTCCTCGCTTATATTCGCACATATATTAATTTAATTATATCGACGTCTTTTTTATCGATATCCTATCCCTAGAACGTGCCCCAAGTTAGCACAGGTATGCCTATGACTAAAATAAATTTGAAAGTGATTTTATCCGGCTCTTTTCAGTGCAATAACAAGTCGATTAACATTTTATACATGGATATGCAAGTATGACATGCAATCGATTGATTTCTTTTCTATAAATTTTCTTCGGTTTGTTTTATGGTTCCATTTGTATAAAAAGTTTGGGTCCAAGGATATTTCTAGCGGGTATTCAACATAACCACCAAGTACCTACTTCTGTATTCCCATTGCCATATCAATAGAACAATTCTCACGTACAGGGTCCATATTACAATAATTAGAATTACCCGTATACCTCGATACCAACTTCCCCATTCTGGTCACGGGTTTTCCGCAATTTTCTCAATACTGTTATACTTATAAAAAGGGCATAAGTACGTAAGTACTTCGACAATACATAGGCCTTTTTAATGTTAGTAACTGAGACGAGGTTATTGCTCTTAAGGCATTTGTTTTTGTGCGATACAGTTTCCCAATATGAGGGCAATTTAATAAATAACTAGATCTGAGCCCGGCTTTGCCTGGATAGAATTTTCAATAAATTTGAAGATATGACATGACAAAAATAGATGATAAAATTGTTTTCATTATAGCTTAACTAGTGTCGGTCTTACCTAGGGATAGTGGGGCTACAAACAGCTTTTAATAGCAACTAGCTTTTGCCCGCGACTACGTACGCGTGGAACTTGATTAAAGGGATTATTAAAAGCGCCTAAGCAAATGCAAGAGCAATTGTGCTTTTGGTCTAATTATTATATTTCCTACAGGGTCACCGCACCCCAACAGAAATGTTCAATCATTTTAGGTATAATTTCCAGGATGAAAACTATCATATGTCCTTCCTCGTAAGTATCTTAAACTATCTCTATGCCAAATTTCATCATAATCGATTCAGCGGTTTAAGCGTGAAGAGGTAACAGACAGACAGACACACTTTCGCATTTATAATATTAGTATGAATGGATAATGAGAATATGTCACATATTTTAATTGTAAAACTTCAGTAGCGATTTGTTATGGATTTATTGTCATCAATTCATCATCCAAATTCAAAACATTATTTCCCGGAATCCTACTCAATACCTCCGTTCTTCAACTTAAATAAATAATGAATCCTATTGAGAAAAAAAACTTCCATCACTGTGAATAGTTTCGGCTTTAATGTGCTAAAATTACTTTTCATTGCAGAATATTTAGTCCTGTTTCCTCTTTGTTTTCATCAGTGACATTCGCCGACTTGCAACGTCAGTTACCAAAAAAAATTGTCGTTGCCAGTAAAATAAATGGTACGGCAGTGTTTGCTTCGCGCTCGACTTGGCGGGGGCACTGCCGTGCTCCCCGATTAGTATCACTAAAATCCGCAATATGACGTGGGCTGAAAACACCTGTTGGGCTACACCAATTGTCAACAACTTGGTCTATCTAAATTTTTAAATTTTATGTACAACAAAATGGAGCTGTCATTAAGGTTGGTGTTTTGTACAACCTCGCCGCGCCGCCGTTATTTCATAGTAATATAGCTCTTTACGTACAGTATCTGAACTCGTTACAGTATATCCAGGAACACGGCAGTGCCCCCGCCAAGTCGAGCAAACGCGCGCGCCGGTACACCATTACCATCCTTTTGTCGCCATTCAGAACATTTTCGAACCTCCTGTATTTCGTTGTTTTATTGATTGTTTCGTTGATTAAACAACAGCCTACTGAACTGGAGGTCCTGGGTTCGAATCCCGGCAAGGGCAAATATTTTTGTGATGAACACGAATATTTGTGCCTGGGTCATGGATGTTCTATTTATTTATGCTGCCAGCATTTTCGGTACCATGCCGCAGGGGAACAATTTTTTTATTTGTTTTAGTTTATTTTAATTTTAGCTTTTTTGTACATAGTTGTTAGTAGTGTTTAAGCTTTTTATTTACTGTTTCTTTGTTTTCCCTTTTTTCTTGTATTGAATAAATTGAGTAGTAGTATTTTAAGTATAGTTATCAGTATGTATATCGGCTTCTAGTACCCATAACACAAGCCTTCTTGAGCTTAATTTCGGACTAGGTCGATCTGTGTGAGATTGACTGATATTTATTTATTTATTTAAGATATAGGTGTGAATAAAATAATAATGTTAGACGATTCAACACCACTCCTAAATCATAAGTTCCCAGCAACGCCAGCTACCGTCACAGATGAAACTCAGAGACGTAGCCAGCTAATAAAGTTAAAAAAGTAAATTTGACCATTAGCAAGTTGGCGAGTAAATCAGGGAGGCAGTTGGCGGCACCTGACCCCACCGCCCGTTGAGTTATTACTTACTGCTTTTTAGGGTTCCGTACCCAAAGGGTAAAAACGGGACCCTATTACTGAGACTTTGCTGTCCGTCCGTCCGTCCGTCCGTCCGTCTGTCACCAGGCTGTATCTCAAGAACGGTGATAGCTAGACAGTTGAAATTTTCACAGATGATGTATTTCTATTGCCGCTATAATAACAAATACTAAAAATAAAATAAAATAAATATTTAAGGGGGGCTCCCATACAACAAACTTGTTATAGATTATATATATATGTACCTATAGGTACGGAACCCTTCATGCGCGAGTCGGGCTCGCACTTGCCCAATTTTTTTGTTAGGGCTGGCTTGCTAGGTTTTTAGGAACAATGTCTTGGTCAAAATACAACCATTGACAAAGCTCAAAGAAAAATTGATATGCGTAACCTGATGGAAGGGACCGGGAATCGAACCAGGCACCTCTGGATTACCGGTGCAGTGCGTTGGACGGTTACGCTTAAAGCATTATTTTTTTTTGAAATTTGATCTTTGTATCAATGATTTAATATAAAAATTATATTCGGCATTTCATAAAAGAAAATCAATGAGACATTATATGTTAAGTAAGTTCAAAAATACAAAATTACCTTTTTGTAAAAAAATACTGCATTAAGTGTACGGAAAAGATGGAAACAAAATGATGTACAAACAATTACGGAATGTAGGTAACAAAATAAATGGCATTCAAATGATAGTTTTATATAATAATAATAAAGTCAGATTTAGAGATATAATAAATCAGACCCTAGCCTTTTGACGCTGCAATGATGAAAATTAAATTTTGTAGCTATTCATATTATAATTTTTTTAAATGTCTATGTAAGACAGAGCCAAGAACCCGAGCAACAATCTTAGAACACATCAATTGTTTTTTGACGTTATTAAAAACACATTACATTACACACAGTACATTAGTAAAAATCGAATTAAAGTAAATGCCAAGATCCCCAAATAACAATTTTGTTGCAGATTTTGACGCTGTGATGTTCGTTTTTTAAATGTCTCAGCATAGCTTTACCCTGTCCTAAGTTAGTCCAAGTACCTTACAACCTCGGTCCAGATGAATTGTTATTATGACGCTGTAATGTTTTTTTTTATGCCTCATCATGGCTTTACCCTATCCCAAGGCAGTTCAAGTAACATTCCGATGCAGATGAATTGTTATTTTGACGTTGTTTTTTTTTCTTAAATGTCTCATCATAGCCAAGCCCTATCTCGCCTCGGTGCAGATGAATTGTTATTTTGACGATGTAATGTTTTTTTATTCAATGTCTAATCATAGCCAAGCCCTATCTCGCATCGGTGCAGATGAATTGTTATTTTGACGAAGTAATGTTTTTTTCTTAAATGTCTCATCATAGCCAAGCCCTATCTCGCCTCGGTGCAGATGAATTGTTATTTTGACGATGTAATGTTTTTTTCTTAAATGTCTCATCATAGCCAAGCCCTATCTCGCGTCGGTGCAGATGAATTGTTATTTTGACGTTGTAATGTTTTTTTCTTAAATGTCTCATCATAACCAAGCCCTATCTCGCCTCGGTGCAGATGAATTTATTGTTATTTTGACGTTGTAATGTTTTTTTATTCAATGTTTCATCATAGCCAAGCCCTATCCCAAGGCAGCCCAAGTAACAACTTCAGTGCAGATGAATTGTTATTTTGACGCTGTAATCTCTCAGTTTTAAGTTTCGCGCGGCCGGCTCTGTTGCATTTTATAGCGGCAATCTGTTTCCGGTAATGGCGGCGGTAAACAATTTTATCAGTGAAATCGGAAACTATGTTTTCTAACCTTATTTTAAAGGTGAAATTGAACATCCTGATGAAGTACACATCTTCTATGCTTATTTTAGCTGATACTAATTCGGACGTACAGTCAAGGGAATTGAAACACGTACCGTTTTCGCTCTTAAAGGTACACGGCCACGACCCTCAGCAGGTATATCGACTAAAGGATGAAGAAAAGGTACTGTGTAAAAACTCAACCAATACAATAAATAACCTCGTACCTACAAACGACTTTCACAACTGGGAAAAAAATCTTTGCAAAATTTTCATTAACAAGTTTGAACAAGTTGTTTGTTGTTGCTGATTTAATGGATCCAGTTATTGGTGAGAGTTTGGAATGTATCGCCGATTGTTCACAAGTCTCGTGTTACTTTTGTTCTTGCAACGAGCTGACCTGGGGGCCTATGACGGTAGCGGTTATCACGTGATAAATAAGTGACATCAGCATGAGCATCTGTCACTCATACTGGAATCTTGTCCAAACGTGACGGATGCTTTGTCACTTATTTATCGCGTGATAAAAGCAAACATCGTAGGCCCCTGGTGAAAACTTAACTGACAGTGAAAAGGGAATAATGTTATGGGGCAAGGGGCGTTTTCTTACATGTACAACTGCACATAGCATCTAAGGACCAATTATTCAAGAGACTGTGAATTTGTCATATCTACCTTTTTATTTTCCGTTTGTATCTTGTTTTGTCCTTGAATGAGCTGACCTGGCAAAACCTTAACTGACAGTGAATAATTATAATCAATATGGGGCGTTTTCCCTTAGTTCTACAGTTTTGAACATTTTGTATGTATTATAGTGGCTAATAATTCAAAAGGCCTGACAATGCCTATAGGTACTTTTGGTTATGATGGTGGCATTCAGAGGTTGGTTACGAAATTACTGAAAAAAAAAAACTGGAACGGTGACGCTTCGCTCGCTGCGTAGAATAAACGATGCTCCAGCATTGTTTATTTATTTTTTTAATAACATAATGTAAATTATTCATTGTACTACGTCTGAAATGAACATACTCGACACTAAACCATATATGTAAGACCGTTTGTACACAATTTTGACAATAAACGCTTCTTATCTTATCTTTTAGGTGACAACGTCTACAGCAGGGTGGCTAAACACGATTTTCGACAGCCAACAACGACAACTCCGAATAAATTGTGCCCCCGCCGCATGGCCCCAAAGAGGCTGGCGGCATTTCCTCGCTGAATGCTAATGCTTAGTCTCAAATTGATATTGATCTGAGAAATCTAAATGCTCTGAAAAACAAAAATATAAAGAGTCAGGCATAAAAAAATAGTTCAAGTGCACGAGATGAGTGAGATCGCAAATTCACAAAACTAATGACAATAGAAGATTTCAACGAACAAGTAGTAAATTGATTTGCTCTGAAGGCTGGTTTGAAATTACTCACGACAAAGAACCAAATTAAGACGAATCGTACGGTTTGCTTATTGTTAATATTTGGGGCTGCTTACAAATTAATAGAATAATTTTGCGTCGGCAAACAATTTCGTTTAATAAGCTGTATGTAGCGTTTCCCGCATGGAAGTAATTCCGTCCATTATTTGATTGCGCCATACTTTTACGCTTACACGAAAATTCATGGCTCCATCAATCTCGACTAATTACAGCGTCGACAAAACTTCAAGTCAGCGTAAACGTGATCGCAAACACTCGGCTGTTCAGAAATTACGTCATGCATTTTTGACACCCCACCTAAAATCATCCAACCAACTATCATAATTCGAATGATGAGTACGAATGATACTACCTTCGATTTTCCATCTCCAGATTTATTTTCTAGATGCACTGGTGCAGATGGACAACGCAGGGGAAAGTCGAAGGCACTAGAGCGCGCGGTAGGTCACCGATGAGATGGACTGACCAAGTCAAGACTACACTCAATGTTTTAAGTATAATTTACGAAAAAATTACTTACTGTTAAGTTTCTTTCGGCTTTATTCTCAACAGCAGTCTCCTCGTGTTAAATGCATAGATTCAGACATGTAAAAGTGCCCTTGTGGCCAACTTTACTTCAAACCAAATGCATAGTCCGCTTGCAGATGGCGAGGAGTCGACAGGACAGCAGTTACGTCAAATTTACTTACGGGAATTGCATCAGAAATACCATTTTACAGCTGGGTGCAGTTCAAAGGCTCTCCATCGGTATCGGTCCTTATCAATTACAACGAGCGTTTCGCTTCTACATTAAGAGGGTGCCAACGCGTTGGTTAGCTCTCTCTCTCACTGAGCGTAAGCGTGAGCGAGATGGAAGTGCGTGCTCGGAAGCGCGGAAATCATGTTTTTGAGTTGTGTCATAAACGTGTGCATTTTATATTGAAAATAGTTTTACAGTTTTTGAGAACTTATAATTGTGCATCTATTAAGCTTAAAAACATTGTTAAAAACGCAAGGGTTTTGAAGATCCAACCGAAAATATCTAAAAAAAGGGAGGATTTGAGGGATAAAAGTATCGAGATAATTATTACTAATCGTGTTTTGACGTTGACAAGATTGAAGAAAAACTGTTTAAGTTTCTTATTTCCAAGGGACAGATTTTTAATCACTAGGGATTTTGAGATCTAGGATCATTCACCTGACGAATTTGTGCATGGGTGGGCTCTTAATCTCGTGAACAGCAAGAATGTGAAATTCGGTATCCTATCTTCAATTCCGAAACATTGTTTCCCATCTGTAATGTTTCGCCAAATTTTCCTTTGTCCGAAAGTGTTTTTTCCTGAAACTCGTAATATTTTCAGGATTTTGTAAACATCGTTTTGTAGCACCCATTAGGTTAAGTTAGGTTTGTTTTATAATGATTCTAAAACATTTACAGTTTTGACAAAAAAAATGGATTTCGGACAAATGAAAAATTTGCGAAACGTTATAGATGGGAAACAAAAATGAGTGTTTCCAGATAGACCACCGAAAAATTTCCATGTGCCAGTATTGGACACTTAAATATGACTCGGACATTTTTAGGACCAGAGTCCATAGGCATTTATGTGCGATCTTCATGGCAAACTTCATGTGTGCTCGCCGCTTAAATATAAGTCTATGTGCCTTAAGCATAAGCATACAAATGAAAAAAAAAAGAGATCAGTGCAGTAATTATCACAAATACATGAAAATTCATGATACGCTCATCAATCTCTGCTAATTATGACGTCAACAAAACTTCAAGTCAGCGTAAACGTGATCACAAACACTCAACTTTGGGGAAATATTCTGATGGAGCGTGGTGGTCCCTATGTCAAAAGCTAGTAAGTGACATTTTAGATTTTTTTTTATTCCTGGCTATTTTAGTCAGCCCTCACCCTGTGGTAGAAATACCCTATTGAAAATCGTCTTCATTACCAGATACTTTATAAGCAACTAGTTTATAAGCATAAATAATGACACAAAGGTAAATTAAGAAAGAAAAATTGAATGCGATCCACTACAATCCACGCAAGCGACAACTACAATCTAACTTGTAAAGCGCACATCCTAGGGTATGGCTAATGCGCATAAGCATTTCAAACACATATATGACGCAGAGGGCGCTCCAGTAGCGTAAAGAATTATGAAATGAAGGGTTTGGTGTTATTGACGTAGCGATCAAATAGCTCAGTTGGGAGAGCAATGCGCCGGAAACGCAGAGGTCGCAGGTTCGAGTCCTGCTTAGATTGTAGTGGATCGCATTCAGTTTTTCTTTTTACCTTTGTGTCATTATTCATAAAAATAAAAATGTGGTATTTCCACATAAAAACATAGAATCGATAAAAAAAAGATTCTATAAAAATATTTAGTTTATAAGTAGTTATACCTGTTACGTGTAAGTAGTTCCTATTGCTAGAAAGTGTAAAATACTCACTAGATTGTGACCACCTTTATTTATTTATTTAGATTTTATCGCCCCCTGCCTGCTATACGGCCACATCTCAAAAAAAAAATTTTTTTCGGATTATTGCAGATTCGTAGTCAGAATAGGTTAATTTACGACCTTATTTCGAGAGCCATAAGAAAAAGTGTCCTTAAGAGCCTTTTTTTCACAAGTGGCCTCATGGATCTGACCAAAAATTGTCAGTTGACTCCCTGCAAGACAGCCACTTTTCAGTTGTGGCTGCATAGCATAAATTTGTAATATTTTTTTTGAGTTGCGTCTCATAGTAATAACGTATATTCTAGTATTATTACGATGAATCCCTTTAAATATAAGCGAAGTAAACGTCATTGTGCGCTGTTGAGCCAAACTGGCGCGCAATACTCTGTTGTGGAGTAAACTAGGCTAAGACTGGTGGTAGTGCGTAGCACATCAGTTGTTGCTCCCCAAGTAGTTCCCCTTAGTCTGTGGAGTATGTAATTCGGCGTCTGTAGCTTTTTCGCATATAGGTAATACTGCGGTCTAGAGTGACACAAGTACTTTTGTGTAGGATTTAATTTAAGCGCAGTCTCTCTGAAGCATATATTTGGCTCATAATTTGCTTCTTTGTTGCAAGGATGGAATGTCGCAACTTCTATTTTACTAGCATTTGGGCAGCCTAATCAGAAATTTCATTCCAGATTGCGAGTAAGAGCTTCCTTCGAGGATTTAAATTTGCCATGCTGGTTTGTGATGGCGATGTCATCACCATACATAAATTTCCGACTCTGTTTTCGCAATCGGTCCTGACCCACTCCTGTTCAACCTATACACACACGATATGGGTTAAACAGGAGCAGGGCCAGGACCGATCCTTGAGGTAGTCCATTGTTCAGCTTTCTGACTTTGCTCGGAGTGCTTCCGAGGTAGACGATAAATTCCCAATTGCTGAGCATAGAGTTGAATATTAGTCCCACCATCTGCACCACGGTCAGGAGCTTATAGATAAGCTCCTGTCTACATACGCTATCGAATGCAGCTGAGAGGTCGAAAATACTGCCACGGTTTTCTCTCTCCTTTGAAAATCAGTCTCTATGTGTGTTGTGCGCGACATTTACCTGATCCACGTAGTTCGGACCACTACGGAATCCAGCCTGCTGCACAGGAATTATTTTGTCGACAAAAGGTTCGATTTGATTGTAGATTAGCCTCTCCAAAAATTTGTAGATGCAACTAAGTAGTAGAGGTCGGTAACCCTTTGGTTCGTTGCCTGGCTTACCCGGATTGAGTGTGGCTATTATATTTGAGCAGTTGAACTTAGGTGGAATTATATTATCCGAGACTATGTCTAAATAGAACTGTGAGAGCCACGTCCTACATCTTGGGCCAAGGTGTTCTAAAAATTCGTTGTAAATACCGACTCACATAAATTGGGACTTTGATTCGAACCAGTCTTCATCCAGTATTGCTAAACCTAAAAGTAGAAAACGAAAAGCTTATCCTGCACTATGATAAGGTAATATTGTAAAGAAGTTGAAGAATTCTGGAAAACAGTACACTAATATCAACGGGAACCTAGTCCACGCTAAAACCTAAAACTATGGGGCCTCCTTGTACATGGTACATGTTATATATGGTAATATACCATATATGGTACATGTTAACACGATAATTAAAGATACAAGTGCCTTAAAGAAAAGGTACCAAATAATCATTAATTATATGCAAAATGATGATGATATCTGCATCTAGAGAGTTGGTATTAAAGCTGCATGCACTGATTATCGCTTACAGTGATGTTGTCACTGTAACAAAAGTTGATTAATAAAGGTATTTTAATTATTTTAGTGTTTGTATAATAATTTTCATGTTACCATTTTCCAATAATTCTTGTTCGGTTTTGGACGCATCTCAAAATTTCAACAAAATGTTTCTGCAATACGGCCACAACTCTAAGTACCTATCTTAAAGGCCTCGTATCTCAAAAAATATACGCGTTTTATAAAAAAAGACGTATTCATGAGAAGCGTTATATCATGTAGAGTAAAAAAAGTTAAATTTAAAATGAATTGACCCAAAACTCAAGGAGTAAGCCCCGTTTTACTACCACGCACTACGCTGCCAAAACTTTAACAAACGATTTCTCGAAAAAATGGTTCTTTGAGATGTGGCCGTATAGCAGGCAGGGGGCGTTATTGCATATTATAAAATAGTACCAATAGCAGGTTTATTGCCATAAAGCATTTTCTACCAGTCAACCGTAAGGCCAAAGAGAAACTACACCTTTGATGAAGCAAAGTAACGAACATCAAAAAATAGGATTACCAACAGGGTTTTAATAATATTATAACATGGTGTTTCTTCCACGCAGACAAAGTTGACAGTTTTATTATAAAATGAGGATGTTTATTATATAAAACTCAAAGGTGACTGACTGACTGACTGACTGACATATATAGTGATCTATCAACGCACAGCCCAAACCACTGGACGGATCGGGCTGAAATTTGGCATGCAGGTAGATGTTATGACGTACGCATCCGCTAAGAAAGGATTTTTCAAAACTCACCCCCTATAGGGGTGAAATGGGGTTCCAAAGTTTGTATGGGGAAATAAGATTGGTTATTATTATTTTATTTGAAACTTCACAGGAGTATTTCTAACGATAAATGAGTAAACACGTGTTTCAGGTTTTTTGAAAATTCAACCCCTAAAAGGGAGAAATGTGGTGACAAAGTCTGAAAATCAATATGGGTAATTTTTATGGTTTATCGGATCGCTGATTACGAAAACCGCAACGATTTTAAAATCCAACGTGGCGGACGTGAATTACCATCTCCCCTGTTGGGGTGAAATGGGGTTGAAATGTCTAAATAATAAACCGCTGGTTCTAGAGAGTCCAAATTTGGCACTTAGGTATTGTAGGGGTGCACTAAGAAATCATTTTTCAAAATTCACCCCTTAAAGGGGAGAAATGGGGGTCCAAAGTTTGTATGGGGAAATAAGATTAGTTAGACTATTTTATTTTAAACTTCACAGGAGTATTTCTAACGTTAAATGAGTAAACACGTGTTTCAGAATTTTTGAAAATTCAACCCCATAAAGGGAGAAATGTGGTGACAAAGTCTGAAAATCAACATGGGTATTGTTTTTATGGTTTATCGGGTCGCTGATTACCAAAACCGCAACGATTTTAAAATCCAACGAGGCGGACGTGAATTACCATCTCCCCCGTTGGGGTGAAATGGGGTTGAAATGTCTAAATACTAAACCGCTGGTTCTAGAGAGTCCAAATTTGGCACGTAGGTAGGTTGCTTATAAGGTTTAGGGATGCACTAAGAAAGGATTTTTTTTAATTCACCCCCTATGGGGGTGAAATGGGGATTCAAAGTTTGTATGGGGAAACAAGATTAAATAACTTGGTACCCTGTATCCCGGAAGTGGGAAGAGGGAAGAGTTGGTTTCTATGGAATATCGGGTCGCTGATTACTAAAAAAAGAACGATTTTAAAATTCAACATGGCGGACGTGTAATACCATCTCTCATGTTAGGGTGCGATGGGGTAGAAATGTCTAAATATGTCTAAAAATATGGGTGTCGTTTTTAAACGCACAGCCCAAACCGCTGATTCTAAAGAGTCTAAATTTAGAACGTAGGTTCCTTATAGGGTACCGTAAGGTTGGGTTATTTTAGCTCTGGGGGGTATCATTGCCCGCCCATTAAAACCAACTTTATTTAATAAGTAAATTCTGTTAAACTGAATATTATGACGAATCCACTCTTGAGTGATCGCTGGCACTGTTATTATAATAGTTTTCTTAATTATTTAAATGGATTGGAATGGGTGGACAATGTTAACTCCAGGGCTAAAGTAACCCAACTTTACGGTATAGGGGCGCACTAATAAACGATTTTTCTAAAGGGGGTGAAATAGAGATCCAAAGTTTGTATGGGGAAACAAGATTAGACTATTTTATTCGAAACTTCACAGGAGTATTTCTAAGAATATGAGTAAACACGCTTTTCAGGCCTTTCAAGAATTGAACCCCTAAAAGGGGGAAATGTGTTGACATAGTCTGAAAATCAACATGGGTATTATTTTTATTATTTATCAGGTCGCTGATTACGGGTACAACAATTATTTTAAAACTCAACGTAGCGGACGTGAAATACCATTCCCCTGTGGGGGTGCGATGACGTTATGATTGTGGGTGATATGAATATGGGTGTCATTTTCATGGTTTTTTGGGACATTTGTGGACATGAAAATTCTTGAAAGCATTTGTGCCTAATTGCAATTCAATCGGTGCAGTAGTTTTGCAGCAAATCGGTTGTAACAGACGGACTCACAGACAGCTACAAGTGATCCTATAAGGGATTTATTTTTGCTTTTGAGGTATGGAATGAGTCCCGTTATCCTAATAGATGTTTAAATTTGTATTTGGTGCCATTTCGATTGTCGTCAAGGCCAGTGCGGGTGGCGCGGCGAGACTGGAGTAGTCATCGGGAAACCTCCTGCAGCCGTAATAAATGCATTCAAACTTTTCAACAATAAAACGGCTAGACGGATATGCATGAGGGATAAGCAGATTACACCCTAACTTTAACAAATAGCCCACTTTTTATCCTGAAAAAAAGAGCATCGTTCGCGTAGGATAATGTTTATTGTATAGGAACGCGGGCGAAGCCGCGGGTTAATGCTAGTTATGATATATAATTGTATACTATCCATCATAAAGTACATAGACTATGGACGTATGTATGAAGAATATTGAACGTGTGATGTGATGGTTTAGATCACACCATATATCCCGCGACGACCTAGACAAGTCTAGACCGCAGAGGGTTTCCTAGCTAGCTTTCAGCGTGAGATTTTCAAACAGAGGGCTTTAGTTAGAGGTGAGTAAGTAATACAAACGGAGTACCTTAATAAATACTATTTATTGACAATTAAAACCTAAACCTAATTATCACTCGCGGCTGGCTATAGGCTCGCGGGCCTTTAAAATATACTAACGGCGGTTCCCGTAGGATTTCGGATTCGCGGTAACGGTAGCGGGTGAGCTTTAGTAGCTGGCGCGATACAGAGTCGTACCGCTTCCGAGATACTAAAACCCTGGATCCAAGTCAGTGCGATGCTGAACGCACCGCGCCTAGACTTGCCCTAAGGTGCCCGTCTGGTGCTGTTATGATACAGGCTCGTACCGCACTCAGACGTGGCCCGGAGTCCTGAGGAGCGCAAGATGCTGAAACAGCGCACCGCTTCTACCTCAGGGGCATTCAGAGATCAGAGTCTTGCTATTCGGAAACCCCTTAGAGCTCCGTACGGCACCGACGCTAACCTCCGAATGCCGACCGGTCTGGTGAGCCGCGGCTTTTATTCCGTCGGTGCGCGGGCGGCGATGACGCGCTCCGGCGGCTGGCTGCACCCCGCGCGCGCGGCGCCCGTTGACGCCCAGCGGTGCGAGTTGCGGGTCAGGTCGTTGCGCGCCTCTACGGGCGTCGCATACTCCTCCTACGCGCGGAGATTTGGACCTGGGGGAGAAATCACTGTGAGAAAACTTGATTAACAATGCGAGAGTGTTTGTACACTCTCGATATAATGTGCTGGTCTGGTATGCGCGCGGCTACTATTGTTCGCCTTTTATTTACTTTTTTGTTTCTGTTTTTTTTTTCCTTTTTTTTTATGGATTATAACATATGTTTTTTTTTTTTATCTATATATTTTTTTTTCCTCGGTTTTTTATTTTATTTTTTCTCCCCGGTTTTTTTTTCTTCTTTTCTCCTGGTACATTTTTGTCGGTAGGTTCCTACTCGAATTTACCGTCTTACCGTTCGGTTGCGCATGCGCCTCGTACCTTTCGTATTGCGCATGCGTCTCGTACGTTTCGTATGTAAACAAACCGGTGTGTCGCCGCTCGGTCTCGGTCGAGACTCTCGACTCGTCGCTTCAGTCTGCGCCTGGCGTCCGCCCGGTGCGCATCTGTATTGCGGTCCGTATGAATGTGTAGGTATGTCTCTGTTTACCTCCTCGGTGATGCGACGTTTTCCTTCCCGCAGCTTAATTTTACTCAGTTTTACTTTTTATTTATTTTTTTCGGTCTGCAACACTGATTCATTGCTATTTTACGATATTTACGTCTACGGATGCCTAGCTGTATTTCTGTCTCTCAGCGCCGGCGCGCTGCGTGCATCTATGCGTCCTTGTCGCACTCGTTGCATGGCGTTCACCTGTTGTAGGCACGGTGGTTGTGGTCATTAGCGTTATCTCTGTACCTGCTGTTTTTATAAGCTGCACCTGGCTGCATGTTGGGTTTTTTCCTTATGGTTCATTGTTATGGCTTTATGGCCCTCGCTCGTGCTTCATTGTTGATGGTGTGAGGTGATTATCGCCTTGTATTATCTGCTTAACGTGCCGGTTTCTGCCTATACTTTATACGGCGCGTGTTTGTTATTGTTTATATTGTTTTAAATCTTTTACGTGCGCGGTTATAATTGGTTTATTTCCGGTTGTTGCTTGTAGTAGGTATATCACTGGTGATTTCTGTTGTACTATATGGAACGGTCCTTTGTACTTAGGTGCGAGTTTTGCACAGAAGTTCTTGCTGGCGTCGGACAAAACATGGTTTTTTACCAGTACCTGATCGCCTATTTCTGGCATCCAGTGTCTTCGCTGCTTATCATAGTGGCTTTTCTGGTTCTGTGAAGCTTTATTCTGTTGCCTCCGTACCAAGTTATATATTTCATCCAATTTCTTGATTTCTTTCAACTGCGGTGTCGGGAAACTGTTTTTATCTCCGGGTTGTCGTAACTCCCTTCCATATAATAGGAATGCAGGTGAGTATTTAGTTGATTCTTGCACTGACGTATTTATTGCGAAATTGAATTCCGGTAAATATTGATCCCATTTCTTATGGTTTTCTTTAATAAATGTTGATATCATTGTTTCTAGGGTTCTATTCACTCGTTCGGTCGGATTGCACTGTGGTGAATACGGTGCCGTTAACCGATGTTTCGTACCGTATCTTTCTAGTGTTTCTGTGAACAGTTTACTGCGAAACTGCTTACCGTTGTCCGAGGTAAGCGCCTGCGGTGCGCCGTGTCGCAACGCAACGCATTCTTCGAAGGCTCTTGTGACCGCATTTGCTGTTGCGGTCCGTAAGGGTTTTATCTCGGTCCATTTAGTGAACTTGTCGTGAAATACTATTATCCATAAATAGCCTTTTGACGATCTCGGTAGTGGGCCGATCAAATCGGTCGTCACTGTCTCCCACGGGAATTGTGCGTTATTTATGTGCATTAATCCGGGTTTTTTCTGCTGTGATGTTTTATGGGTTTGGCATGCCTCGCATTTCCTTATATACTCTGCTACTTCTGCGTGCATTCCCGGCCAGTAATACCTTTGAGATATTTTCTTAAACGTCTTCGCCACCCCTAGGTGACCTGCGCTCGGTACATCGTGATTTTCACTTATGAGTTGCTCTCTTTCATTAGCTGGTACGCATAGCTTCCAGTTTGTCGCTGGATCTGTGTATGACTGGTCTGCCGACGCACTCGCTCTCTTATAAAGCTTGCCGTCCTTTATGCAGAAGTCTTGCTGCGAACTGCCCGACTGCGCCCTCTGTACGGTTTCTTCATACCAATCTTGCGTTTTCGATGCGCAAATGGGGTTCCTTGATAGCTCGTCTGCCACTTGGTTGAGTTTACCGCTCCGGTATACAATGTCGAAACTATACTGCTGTAGCTCCAACGCCCACCTGGCTAGACGCCCTGACGGGTTTTTCATGGTATTCAAGGCTTTCAAGGCTTGATGGTCCGTTATGACTGTGAAATGGTACCCCTCTAAAAATGCTCGTAATTTCCGAATGCCCCATACCACTGCTAGGCACTCCTTTTCGGTTGTTGAGTAGCGAGTCTCCGGACCTGTCAGCGTTCTACTGGCGTACATTACTACTTTTTGCATGTTGTCGATCTCTTGTGTTAATATTACTCCTAAACCTACGTCACTAGCATCGGTCTGCACTACGAATGGCCGTGAAAAATCTGCCCTGGTAAGTATGGGATCACTCGTAAGTATTTTCTTGATTTCCTCGAACGCCTGCCGCTGTTCCGGATTCCATGTGAACTTTTCACCCTTTTTTAGTAGTTTGACGAGTGGTGCGGTTATTTCAGCGTACCTAGGTATAAACTTGCGATACCAGGATGTCATGCCGATGAAGGTACGTATTCCTTTTATGTCTTTCGGTGGTGGTAGCTCGGTTATTGCCTTTATCTTTGCTTCGTTCATTTTAATACCGTCCTTTGTCACGGTGTGGCCTAAATATTCCACCTCTGGCTTTGCGAATTCACATTTCTCTCTATTAATTTGCAAACCGGCCTCTCTTATTCTTCGGAAAATTTCTTTCAGGTGTTTGATGTGTTCCTCAAACGTCGGGCTGCATAGGATTATGTCATCGAGGTATACGTATGCATTTGGTTCCAGCTCGGGTCCGATGACCCTGTCCAACAGGCGCTGAAATGTGGCTCCGCTGGAGTGCAGTCCAAATGGCATGACGCGGAACTGATATAAGCCCCGCCCTGGCACGGTGAATGCTGTCGCAGGCCTGCTTTCTGGCGCCAGCTCTACATTCCAATAACCGTTCTTTAGGTCGAATTTTGAAAAATACTTGGCTTTCCTTAATTTTTCTAGTGTGTCGTCGATCTGCGGTAACGGATACGCGTCCTTCTCCGATATCTCATTAATTTTCCGGAAATCTACGCAAAACCGGTGTTTTCCGTTTGGCTTTTTCACCAGGACAATGGGTGAACTATACGGGCTGTCAGAGCTCTCGATCACGCCCTGCTCCAACATCTCGCTTACATGTGCGTCTATGATTTCGAGCTGCTTGGGGTTTCTTGGGTAGTATTTTTGTTTCACTGGTTCCGAATGTTTTAATTTAATTCTGTGTTGTACCCAGGTATTCCCTTTCGGTCCGTCTTCGCATAACTGGAACTGCTCGTTCACTGTTTCCTCTAGCGTCACCTTCTGCATGTCGGTTAGTCCTGCCCCAACCTGGATTTCTTGCCTCGATGTGCCCTGGTTCGTTGCGGTTACCGCCTGGCTTTTTATCGCCTCGGTAGGCTCTGATATTGAACTCTGTTCTTCGCCATTCCAGACGATCTTCATGCCTATTCTTCGTAGCACATCCATTCCTAGGATTATACAAGACGCGGTCGGCAGCACTCGTACCCAGTGTTTTATTCTGGCTTGTTTTGCTTGTAACTCTACTAGCGCGCCCTTCACGATATGTGATGTCGAACCGTCCGCTAAGGTTACTTTCCTTGGTTTATCCGCTGTCACCGCCCCATTCTGTAGGCATTTCGCGTACACGCTCTCGCTGATGTAGGTATTCGTGGAACCCGTGTCGACCAAACAACTGTACTTCTCTCCCATGACGGATACGTCTATAAATGTTCGGTTATCTTCCCTACACTGTTCATTCGCCGACCCGAGCGATTCCCGTTTCCCCCACCTTTCTTTCATGCAGCAGTTCCTGGTAAGTACCCCAAGTTTTCCGCATGTACTACAAAAAAGCTTCTTGCCACCTCGGCACGCCCTTGTGTCATGCCCTGGTTTCCCACAAGACCAGCAGCATGTCTTGGAGTCATACTTCGGATGTATTCTCCCCGGTTGTGATTTACTCTCGACGTGCCTTGGGAAAGGATCTTGTTTTCCTGTAGGGTGCGCCCGGCTTGTTCCCGGCTGTTCATACTCGCCAGCCCGCGGCTGCCAACTTTTCTTAGTATCCGTGTAAGCTCTGGCGTCACCACGCTGCCCATTCCAGCTTTGCGGAGTGGCCGTCGGCGCTACTATCCCCTCGTATTCGGATGCCAATTTCAACAAACCGGCCAAATTTTTGTAATCCTGTTTCTGTATGTACAACTTATATTCGCGCAGCATATTCTCGTGTATGCGATGTATTTTTTCAGCTTCCGACAGCTTGCCGTATCTTCTCATCAGCGTTTGTAGATCCGTGACGTATTCGAAGAATTTCTCTCGGAACTTTTGCTTTCGTGCGACTATTTGAACGATCAAATCCTCCTCGTAGTTACATGGGAAATAATAGAGCTTGAAGAGCTCTAAGAAGTCTTCCCAGGATTCCCATGAACTTACACTATTTCGGTACCACAGCAATGCCTTGCCCTGCAGGATTCTCGGCAGTAAAAGTAGGATCTCGTCCCATGACGCGTCACTCGCCTCGATAAGCTCGTTTATCCTTTCCACGAACTCCACGGCGCTGTCGGTGACTCGAAAAGTGATGTTCCACTCCTTGACTAATTTAGAGATCCTGCTGGACCTCCTATCCTGCTCGGTGTCGGCCATGGTCGCCGCCTCTTTCCTATTCGGGGTTTGAAACTCCTCGGCTTCCTTTACGGTTGCCGCGACAAGCTTTCTAATCTGTTCGACGGTTTGGCCCTCTGTCGCTATCTCTCTCCGTGCGGCTTCCTCTACCAGCTGTTCCTTTTTCAGTTGGTAGATCCACGAAGTCGGCATGAGTGAGTCTTTCGGCGTTGCTTAGTTTATAAGCAAAACGTTTTTGATACAAACGGTGCTTTTTATACAGGACGGTAACGTAGAAATAACGTACTATATACGGATATAAGGACTCTACAGACGACTAAACGGATTCTAGGGTGCCTTATTGAAATCTAGATTACTCTTTCAAAATCTGTAATCCCTGTTGGACGATATCTTTATCTTACTTTAGTCGCGTCGGACTCTTACGGATGCGGTGAAACGCGTACTATAATTACGCTCGCGGTGATTCTAGGACTCAACCTCTATCCCTTGTTTATCCCGAGTTTAAGACTCTCCTGTGAGCTATTTACGTTGGGCGCCAAATGTGATGTGATGGTTTAGATCACACCATATATCCCGCGACGACCTAGACAAGTCTAGACCGCAGAGGGTTTCCTAGCTAGCTTTCAGCGTGAGATTTTCAAACAGAGGGCTTTAGTTAGAGGTGAGTAAGTAATACAAACGGAGTACCTTAATAAATACTATTTATTGACAATTAAAACCTAAACCTAATTATCACTCGCGGCTGGCTATAGGCTCGCGGGCCTTTAAAATATACTAACGGCGGTTCCCGTAGGATTTCGGATTCGCGGTAACGGTAGCGGGTGAGCTTTAGTAGCTGGCGCGATACAGAGTCGTACCGCTTCCGAGATACTAAAACCCTGGATCCAAGTCAGTGCGATGCTGAACGCACCGCGCCTAGACTTGCCCTAAGGTGCCCGTCTGGTGCTGTTATGATACAGGCTCGTACCGCACTCAGACGTGGCCCGGAGTCCTGAGGAGCGCAAGATGCTGAAACAGCGCACCGCTTCTACCTCAGGGGCATTCAGAGATCAGAGTCTTGCTATTCGGAAACCCCTTAGAGCTCCGTACGGCACCGACGCTAACCTCCGAATGCCGACCGGTCTGGTGAGCCGCGGCTTTTATTCCGTCGGTGCGCGGGCGGCGATGACGCGCTCCGGCGGCTGGCTGCACCCCGCGCGCGCGGCGCCCGTTGACGCCCAGCGGTGCGAGTTGCGGGTCAGGTCGTTGCGCGCCTCTACGGGCGTCGCAAACGAATTTGATTTATCAAATAGCATAACTTGATTTGTTACAGAGAACATTGATACTTTTCATATTATTTAAACCATCAATAACTGGCATGACTATAGGCTATATTTATGTATACGTTTTTTACTGAAACATAAGACCGTATTTGAGGTCGACACACTGTGTTTTTTCGCTCCCCTAAAAATTTGATCTGAATTACACATACTAAGTTTTGAAATAGGGCAGTCGAGGATCGCGCAGTAATTAGTATTCTGCTATCAAAAGTTGGGCTTGGATTGAATCGCTATGGAGTTTCGGAGTTTGAATATGGCTGTGTGCTTCTGACTTTACATAGTTATAATCCTCTTTATTTCTGTGCTTGTTTACTGAGTGTTTAACTAACTTCGAACTGTGAGTCACCTCACAAATAAATAGGTAATATTTATCTATCCTACACCATGCGCAGCGCGGGACGGCCCCCGACTAGATGGACTGATGACCTCGTTAGGGTCGCAGGGAGCCGCTGGATGCGGTCTGCACGGGATCGCACCTTGTGGCGAGCTGTGGGGGAGGCCTATGTTCAGCAGAGGGCATCTGTGGCTGATAGATATATAGATTTACTATAGATATTTGTATAAAATTCTAAATTTTGTATTGAAAATCAGTATTCTATGGAGAGAGGTAATTATTTCAGGAAAAGAATAGCGCGATACAGGATATGAATAGGCGTAGCCATACAGAGCCATCTGATGGCTAGGTCCCTCCGCCATCATTGCATAGTAATGTAGGTCTTAACCTATAGTATCTGAACTTGTGACTTGTAATTTTAGGATAACATTTAACTTTCATCGTTTTATTATGACGCATATTATTTAAGTGAACAGTAACAGTTACACATGAACTAGTAAAAAAACACGCATTAAAATACTTATGGTACTCTTTTATGGAATAACCTGTTTCCACGCTGATCTGATCTAACAACAGAAATAAGCACGACATGCAAAGAAAATATTACTCTGCATATGAAGGACATAATATGCGAACATAATTATGTCAACTCGGTACGGGTTGGCGTGCGGAACGCGAACAATATTACGATATTACGAAAAACCGGATCGGATTATAAAAGTATCTTTATCCGGGGTATATTAAGGAAATCGGGGTATTTGGGGTCAACTGAAATAAGATGTCGTGGGGTAGAAATGATTATTGTACTTACCAGATACATAACAATATTATATTGAAGATTCATGTATGTTTGATGTTACATACACACTTTTTTTGTTACAAAAACAATTAAAACTAATAAATAAATATGTACACAGGTGAACTTAATCCCTGTAAGGTATTTCTTCCTGTTAATCTTTGAGCAAATGTGAGAATAGCGAGGTGTCCAAGAAAATAGACAAACGAACAAGTACTAACGCACTGATACACCAAAGGACTAATTTTGCCTACCTAAATATAATATATTCAATAATAAAATAGAATAAATAGAGATTTAATAACATAAGTATCATAATATATAAATAAAATAAATCCTAATTCCCTGACTGAAAAGGCTTTCGATAAAAAAAAAACCGCATTCAAGTCGGGCCATTCGTTTGGGAGCTACGATGGCACAGAGATACACAAAATACACAAATGTTCAACTTACATCATTTTTTCGGAGTTTAGATTTTTCAAAACATTGAACATCTCATTTTGTTTTGTTTTAAATAATTCGTCATACGTCTGTTTGTGCTAAATTATGCAGTAAACATGTAGGTATTATCATTATAGAAAAGTTGCAATGATAAGAGCTGAATTCTCAGCGTGTTTTTTGCTTAGCTATTTTTGCTCTTGACTGTACTAAATTTGATCAGAAACAGTACCAGGAAGAAAAAAAATTAATGTAAAGTGCACATTTTGTTTTTTAAATTATACCGATAAAAACAAAAGGAAGGACTTTTGATCTTGTTAATTGAAATTTTAATAAGTTCCCATTTTTGTTCAATAAAATCAGCTCTTTCGAGACAAATTGATAACTTTGATGTAGGTTTTTAGAAATATATTTAATATTCAGTACAATAAACAATACATAAGTCTAAAAATATAACGTATTATTTATAATGCAAGTTATAGGAAGAGCATTAAACGAACTTACTCAAATTGGGCTAAACTAATAAAATTATTGGCTGAGGTAAAATTGAGGATGGAACAAAAAACAGATGAAAGACGCTAATCAAATGCGTTTCAATCAGTTAATTAACAATTCGAATCCAAATTACGTTCCCTTCGTAAGGAAATGGAGGCACGTTCCTCTGAAAAAGCTTGAAAGAAACAAAAATCGTTCGGATTCCCATCTCTGGGAACCCTTCGAGCGTCTAATTCAACAGATTCCGATGCAGTGACAAATGTTACGTTTCTCTCCACCGACGGTGGCGGGTCGGCGGGCCAGGCAACGAGCGAGTGGCAGAAAAGAGCGAAAGAGGGAATTTCCTACCCCAAACGCTTCGCATGTGGAATGAGCTCCCTGCCGAGGTTTTCCCCGGGGGCTACAGTGTTTGGTCGGCAACGCGCGTGTGATGCACCTGGCATTGCAAACGTCCATAGGTGGCGGTAACTGCTGAACATCAGGCGGGCTACCGTTTGCCACCGTTGTAGTATAAAAAAAATAACGATTTTATATACTTTATATGCAAGTATAATGGATCATGCACTAAACAAAAGTCGCACAAAGATCTAAGAGTCATGATGGATATCACATTTATCTATGCCGAAACAAGTCACAATATGAAAGAAAATGATCTTGGTGAGCGTAATACAACTGAAGTGGGCAAGACTTGTTAAGACGGAACGACAGTCGCTGGCCAAAAGCGGTTTAAGAGTAGCAGCTAAGATTAGACCAGAGATTAAGCTACATTGGAAAAGAACAGAAAAGCTCTCAATCAGACATTCAAGATCGATAAAATGGAAATAATAGAAGCGAAAGATATATCTCCATTGAAATGTGAACTGGCTAATGCAGCTTTTAATAAAACAATTTAAACGGATTATATCGGGTATATTTTTTATTTAAGCCCCCCTCACGTTTCGGTTGTTTTACAGTTGTCTTTACACATTAGGCTCATCTGGCTCAGATAATTAATATACGCGATATAATCCCTTTAAGTTGTTTTATTTAAATGTGTGACAGTCGCGGAAACCGAAGATAATATTATGGTTAATGCAGGTTTAAAGCCAAACATCAATAAGTTTTTCATGTAATTCCGTTATAAAGCTTACTAAGGTTATTACTAAATTGGGATATCTGGAGCGTAAGACCTCGTGGCACATTAGTCCGCAGCGTTTTCTGTGGCCCACGCCAAGGCGTCACAAAAACCGACCCAGCGCGAGAATTCAAATTGAATGACAATAAGATTGACGGACTACTGCCAGATAGCGTATTCCTTCTGCGCGATATTTTATAAGGTATTAGCGGGATCCCTTCATCGTGTCACGTTTGTTCTGAGATTCCGGCCATATATCTGGAATAGTGGACAGAGGGTTCTTGGCACATACTTTTTTTATTTCAGGATCTTTTGATTCGTTGGAGTAAAATTCGTAATTGTATAACCAGTGATAATTTAGTTCAATCATGTTTTCTTCATCAATAAAATAAATGTTCGGTTCAGCGTAAGTCACTTTTTATGGTTCTCGATATCTCCCAATTAGCAACTAACGAAGCAAGGAGACAGTGGTCTTTATTACTTTTTATTTATTTATATACAATACAAAATTTTTGGTCACCTTTTTCTTATTATGACGTATGTACGAGTCATTCTGAGACAGATGAGATTAGTGTAACTTGTTTAAAAAAAAAAAACGAAATGCTTAAACGACAATTACCACATGGTAGACGTGAAACCAATTTAATTAACTTTAAAGAACCCTAAAATCATTCAGCAGAACCGAATTCGGAACAAGCCACGACAAGGACTTAACTAACAAGCGTATTCCCAGCAGTAAATCGCGCGATATTATAAAAGTTTTTCAACTAGCATGGGCATGTTTACGGAGCTGTTTAATTCATGCCCTGACGGGAACGGATACACTGCGTTTCGTTGGGAAATATCCAAGACTAGACGGAGCTAGAGAGCAGCATAGGATAGTTAGCTGAATACCGGTACCTATACTTTTACCTGAATACCGGTACCTATATTACTACCAGGGTTCTTAAAATGCGAGAAAAATGAATTGAAGTGGTCATTCAGTCAGTGGAATTGAGGTAAGTCGTCACTGGTTGTCATCGTCATTTCAATCGAGTTTGCTCGCATTTTACGATACCTGATTAGTACATTTATTATTTATGTAACTTAAATTACAAATTCGCTTATCTTTAGTCTACCGTAATAACGATAAATATCATAAATTTAACATAAACACCGAATATAATATACGTTTCAGAAAAATAAAAACTGTTCAATACTTACAGTAATGATATGACGTGTAGAAACTAGTTATTTGCACTATTAAAATAATTTTAATAACGTTTTTTTAATGTGGTTATATAACATTTTTTATTTTTCTTGAAAATAGACTATAAAGAAGTATGCACTCCAATCCAATGTAAGCAAAACTTGAACGTGTGACCCTATGTTCCTGGTGTGGTGCTTTGGAAACTAAACCCTACGCGTCATCTTCACTTAAAATCGTTTTATTTAAATTCACACGCCTAAGACGAAATAAAACATACTTAATAATATATTGGGAACATAAACTGTTTGCAAAAACAGATACAACAAGTATAAGAATGTGAGCACGCAATATTAATGTGGAGTACCGGTATAAAAACCAGTATCAACAAACCGGTATTTTCCCAACTCTAGTGGAATAGAGTGGCAGTAATGGCTGGGAAACAACATTATAACGAGTGTCGTGTGTCGCGCGTCGTGCGGCAACATCGTTAAAAAGGGTTGGTATAGAGTTTTGATAAGGGTTATGATAGGGTTAGAGAAGTCATCATGAAGGGTGTTGGATGCGACTAGCGTGGTTGTAATTCTTATTTTATGACACATAATGTAATGTCTAATTTTTTTAATGTGGGTACTACAAAACACAATTTTTATATTAAACCATTGATACAAAGATCAAAGGGCAAAGAAAAACGACGCCGCGGTTGGCTCCGTTTGCAAGCACCTGCCTACAGACTGAGCGGCGGTCCCGGGTTCGAATCCCGGCCAGGGCAAATATTTGTGTGATGAACTCGAATATTTGTGCTTGGGTCATGGTTGTTTCTATGTATTTAAGTATATATTTATCTTTATAAGTATGTATATCGTCGTCTAGTACCCAAGACACAAGCCTTCTTGAGCTTAATTTGGGACTAAATCGATTTGTGTGAGGTTGTCTGATATTTATATTTATTTTTTTATAAAATTGAAATGAGTTACCTGGTGGAAGAGACCGGGAATCAAACCTGGCACCTCTGGATTTCCGGTCCAGCGCGTTAACGTTTCCGCCACCCTAACTCCCAAGCAACCTTTCGAATTTTTCCATATGCTTTGTGTGTCGATCTTTGCATTGTTTATTTGAAAGGCTTTATGGCTTTATCGTCGTCTAGTACCCATAGTACAAGCTTTGCTTAGTTTGGAACTAGGTCGATTGTGTAAGACTGTCCCTTAATATTTATTTATGTACATTTATGTTACAACTTACACAGAATAAAATATTTTACTTTATTTATTGAGAGAAAATCACATCTTGGCCAAGGTGAGATGTTAAACTTTAGACAAACCACGGCTGGTAATTCGTAAAGCCATGGGGCATATTTAGGCCACAAGGGCACTTTTACAAGTCAGATTGTGAATCTACCGGCATTTTGCAAGAGGAGACCGCTGTTGAGAAGAAAGCCGAAAGAAACTTAACAGTAAGTAATTTTTTCGTAAATAATACTTAAAGCAATTGCATTATACCTACATTTGTGTTATAACTAATTACACGGGTACACGTAAAGGAGTAGGAACATTAGTTCACCACCACACAGCTCGCAAACTTTCGCCATTATATGTCATTGTTGCATCACTCAAGACAAACCTGAAGAAGTTATAGCTTTCCAAAGACTTTTGAGCAGTGGAGGGACGACTTTTGTTTTTTGAACTAACAATGATCCGAAAATTTATTGGCCAAGCTGAAACGAACGAAACGACACTTCACTCGCTTGGACAGTGAGAAATGTCAAACAGACCCAGGAAAGTCAAAAGTAGCCCGGTTAATCGAATTAAGCCAAAACTGCGAACTTCAAACATTCATAGCGTACTCGTATAGGACGTTTTGTATGAATAACCAAATTACCTAGAGTCACAACTTCACTAATTGGGCACTAGCTGCCGACAAACGAGCAATGTACAATTTAACAAATAATTTAATTAGAACTTCTAGCAACGTTGATTTTAATGCACGCCCAAAATAATCTGGTACATAATTTCCATTTCGCCACATGTCAAACAGGTATACAGTTAAATTGGCGAAGGTTTCAGCGTAAGGTGGGCTGTCATTTGTTTTTATGCGCGGTAAATTATTTTAATACCCACATAAAGTTGCCGAAACATAACGGTATTAAAAACGTTATTATGGTTGTTTTATGTCTAAATAATTAGGTATATTAGACATATTTGCGCTAGGACATGTTAATTTAGCTTCTTTTGTCCCAAATACACGTAAAAATGTGGTCGGCCTGGTATGTCTTTCTAAAAGTCGGCGTAAATTCGTAATCTGTCGTACCTGGTATAATTAGATACGACACCTGAAGACAGTTGACAAATATCAGATCAATAAACAGTTTTACCCATTAACAATCATTCCATCGATATATCGAGCAGCTCACTGTTTTAACTAGAAACTAACTTTATCCACAGCTTGGAACTTGCAACGGTTTTGGATACCGCGTCGGTTAGTGTGGACGAAACTGTAGCAAGTGAAGTGACGTTGTTTTGTCGAAAAATATCGTGTTGTTTTTCCTGAAATTATGACACCTCAATAGTAAATTGTGTTTAAATACAATAATGTATTAAAACTATACGTGTAGGCTTTTTGAGCAGTTACGCCATCATATCCATACTAATATTATAAATGCGAAAGTGTGTCTGTCTGTCTGTCTGTCTGTCTGTCTGTCTGTTACCTCTTCACGTTTAAACCGCTGAACCGATTTGGATGAAATTTGGTATATAGATATTTCAGTCCCGGGGAAGAACATAGGATACTTTTCATCCCGCATAAATTTAGTGTTCCCGTGGGATGAGCGGGTATCACCGCGGGGCACAGCTAGTTTATAATAATTTAATTTACCAGAAGCTAAAGGTCTATGAAATGTCATCATATTTATAATAATTGTATTTATCAGAAGAAGCTTAGCTCTATGAAATCTCATCAAACTTACACCTAAATATTAGGTACAGTTAGCAGCCAAGTGATAACCAAGTCCTCAAAAATAATTTTAAGGACTTGGCTTTCACTTGGGTGCTGCAAAATGCACACGGACTTTTTTATGAAGGGTTGTACAAATCATCAAATCAAACAAATCATTTTGTGTATTTTATTAACCCCCGACGAAAAAAGAGGGATGTTATAAGTATAACAAGTTTGTGCACCTGTGTATCTCTATATTTGTGTATCTGTGTGTCTGTGCATCGTAACACCCAAACAGATGGACCAATTTGAGTGTGTGTTTTTTTAAATCGAAAAACTTGTCCGTCGAGAAGGTTCTTAGCTATATTTTGGTGGTATAGGTCCATTAGTTTCCAAGATATTCAACTTTAATTGAAACAAGTGACAATATCTCAGCCAATATTGAAAAAATTCCAAATTTTGTAGTTATGTTCAGTTTTAATAGCATTTTCTACATCACTCATTGAATGAGGGTCTCATGATGATCAGCTACATGTGTCGGGGGTAGGTATCTTATTTTTTTAATTTAGTTTATTTTGCTTAGCTATTTCTGCTGCCGACCGTACCTATACTCCAAAACATTTTATTCCCAAAGAAGGACCAACAGTAATTTTGCACTCAACTGAAGCATTTTCAGGTCCCTTTTTTACATTTAGATGGAGGATTTGTGTTTGCTCTGATTCGCACCTATTTGGTATCAAAGTCCGCTCATAAAAAGTGGCCAGAGTGGAATAGTAAGAAGCCTACCTGGCACTGTAATTTCCTTTGATTGGCACAACGGAAAACGAATTCTACGTATTTTTTCTGTGGAATTTGGATTATATTTGTAGATTTCAACGATTTACTAAGAGTAAAATCAACACAAATTAAAAAGTATTTAACTGAACCTTAACAAACTTATGATCTAATTAAACCTTAATTAAACTATTGAGACATAAACTATAATGTACATAAAGGGTGGGCCCTGTAACAGGAGCAAAAAATTAAAACATAGATTCGTCCCTTGAAACTAAACAACATTTGTTAAGCAACTTCTGAAAATAACGTGTATTAAATGACATTTTGTAAAATAAAGTTTAGACAAAGAAGCAATGTATTGCGAAATGTCCGACATTAGTAGAGTGACAGCTATGTCAATGCTCAGGGAATGTCAACGTTGGACGACATACATTGAAAATACTATTTAATTTGTTTGAAATAATAAAATTTTGAAAACTGACTTTTTTTTAAAGTTGCTGAACAAATGATGTTCAGTTTAGCGAGTAAAATCTATGTTTTAATTTTTTGCTTATGTTACAGGGCCCACGTTGTATATCCCCTAGGTCACTTCCATTGGGTAGGTTGCCCATAAGGCTGGCCACGTTACCTCGCTGGATGGCAATGCCAACGCGTCGGGCCGTGGGCGAGTACTAGAAGTATGTTGATGATTGTATTTTTATCGACGGTACTCCGTACACAATCAGATTTTGGACCTAGATTCAACGTTTGACATCTTTCCCCAAATATCACCACTACTATAAATACATACTCATATATGTTCACTTTGGTTCATGTTTTTGAAAATAACAATTCGTAAAAAGTATCCTATAACCATCTTTGGATGTCCAAAGTGGTTAAAATTTGTCCAGTCGTTTCGGCGTGATGAGAGGACAAAGGAAATTATGAAAACAGATGGCAAATATAATACAAAACAAATGACGATCCAGCATCACGCTTTAAGATTTTTACCTCATCGCCTACCAACTCATCTTATTTCATGTATATTAATCCGCTACCCAAAGGTTGTCCGGAAGAGATCGCTTTTTAGCGATAAGATCGCCTATTGTTTACCTCTATTTTAATGATAAGTGTTATCTGTAAGTATTTGTTTTTCTTTATTCTTGAGGTGTGCAATAAAGAGTATTCTATTCTATTTTTTAAGAAACCTCTTCATAGAAAACTGATTTTCAACAAATCTAGAATTTTATAATAGTATAGATAATAGGTTGTCTCGTAGCCATACATAACAAGCCTATTTATATCTAATAATACCTATAAGTAGAAAAAATAACCAAAACGATAATGTTTGTAGACTTTTGTGTGGTGTTTACGAGTTAAGGGTAGAGTTTCTCATTAAATCTCAACGACACCAGCCCCTCGCCAATCTGGAAATTACTCAAAATTATTCTTCATTAAATTCAATTGCGAAAACTTCTAACTAATTATAAGTTGGAGTAAAAAGTTTTCGAAAAAACCTGCATCGGAGGAACGGGGACGGAATAAAAATGGCCGCTATTCGACAAGGTTTTGCGATATTCCCAATTTTGCATTATCTTAGCCATATAACGGACATAAGAGTGTAAAAATAACTCGGCCAAGTGCGGGTCGGACTCGCGCACCGAGGGTTCCGTACAAATAAGGTGACTCGGGGCTATTGTAGCTATGGGGTTATTGTATCTTATTACCATTATAATGGTAGGATACACAGACCATTGTATTGTCTTGTGTATCCTATATATACACAGAAGATACAATAACCCCATAGCTACAATAGCCCCGAGTCACCTTACTTCCCATCTTAACTGGCCGGGTAAGTTAAGTTTGCACCTGGTGTATGTATGGCGCCACATACAAATGAGGTGCAAGTTCGTGGTGCAGTGTTGTTGGACCTTATTACGAAGACTCTCCTGTCCGTCCGTCTGTCGGTCTATCTGTTTGTCTGTCTGTCTGTCACCAGGCTGTATCTCATGAACCGTGATAGCTAGACAGTTGAAATTTTCACAGATGATATATTTATGTTACCGCTACGTATAACAACAAATACTAAAAACACAATAAAATAAACATTTAAGTGGGGCTCCCACACAACAAACGTGATTTTTTGCCTTTTGTTAACTTGATGGTACCGGAACCCTTCGTGCGAGTCCAACTCGCAATTGGCCGGTTTTTCTTTTAAGTTTTCAAGACCCATTTATCTTTAATTTAGAAAATTTCGATAAACTCAATTGACAAAGTTCTACATAATTATCAAATCTGTAGGCCTATGATGGCTGCTTTTATCACGCGATAAATAAGTGACAAAGCATCCGTCACGTTTTGACAAAATGCGAGTGTGAGTGACAGATGCTTTGTCACTTATTTATGACGTGATAAACACAACCATCACAGGCCCCTGCTCACAAAATTTTACGAGAATCGGTTGACAAATGCGTACTGTATGCGAGAAAAGCAGAGAATCTTGACAACTGAATATCTGAACATCCAGGATTCAATACAAAAGTTTTTCCCGAAACGGTTTGACCAAAAAAATCTTATGTATTGCTTCAATCAATCACATAAAAAATGGCGTATTCGATAGCAGACAATAATTAATTGATTAGCTTCGTGGAGTCAGGTTTTTTTTTATTTTTCATTCAGAAATGGATCATCCTAACGGACATAACCATATAATGATTTTTGCTATTTGAGCTGCATTCAGTGACTTTGCCGTGGTAATGCTTCAGGAAATATCAAAATTACCCATTGTGTTTGCTGTTATCAAAATTGTGACATTAAATTTTACGTCCGATCAAATATAATGCTCTATTTCAAAAAGAAAATATAATTTTTCGTCATTTTTCGTCATCATTTTTATTTATAATTGTCATTAGTCATAATTTCTACTTTACTCTGAAACAAGTTGGCAGGATTGTTATTATAATACAAACCTAACCTAACTTAAGCTAATGGGTTTGGCTCTCAAAACTCTTGAAAAATTTATAATTTCAGAGTTACGGCTAACGATTTTATGACAAGTAATACGTTATGAGTTATGACAATCAATCGTTATGTAAAATAATAAATGCGCACTCCTAAAATAGTCACGTTATGGCGAGATCTCTGGCACATGTCATTAAAGCCTCGAATTTAGCCTCTGGATCGGAGGCAGAAAGACGGGGACGGAATAAAAATAGCTACATTTGACACACAGCGTAGAATTGGAATTAGACAAATTCTGCCGTTAAATTAAGGCGATTCCAAACCCCAAATTCGATTTGGGGGAAATCTACCGGCGGCGGAACCCCCTCGCTCAAACTTCCTGCACGTGATTGGTTAAAAATAGAAAGTGTATTTACTTCTAATTTGATTTTAAATTGGATACAAATGGATGGTAATTTTTTCACCTAATCCGACCAAGTACCTACGGTGGAGTAAATTATTCAGCTTAGGCCTGTGAAGATGGAATCAATTGATTGAAACAATATTAAATTTTCAGAAGGTTGTGCCGGGTTAGGGACTGACTTTTAGTCGGGATTATTAATAATTTTGGCTTACGGTTATTTCTGACTTCCATTTGGTGTATTGACCGGTCCCTTTACATTTTGACTTTATTAGTTGTCTGTTAGTTGAAAGTTCATCGGGTACACGCGTGACCCGAAAGGTTGGCAACTTCACGAGTACGTACTTATGAAGGTGGCTAACCTTTTGGGTATGATGTTCATAAACAATTTATTCGCTGACTGTATTTGTACTAAGGTAGAGTTAGGTAAAAAATTTGTCTGATACTTTACATACATTATGACGTTAATTTCTATCTTTGTTTAATTAGAGTATTATAATTGCAGAGTTGACCGACTGACTAATTAACAATTAAAACGAGGCCGTGTGTATGACTGTGAGCAATCGTGAACATTTATTGCTCACTGCTCAGTAAGTTGTTCTCCTTTACAAAAGTACAAATTAAAAAAACAACATGTAATGTCTCATTTCTTTTTCAATGTGGGTACATGCCACATTTTTTATTAAAGCATTGATACAAAGATCAAAGCTCAAATGCGTAACCTAGTGAAAGAGGCCGGGTATCGAACCCGGTACTTCTGGATTGCCGGTCCAGGCCAGCTCTTCCACCAGGATACGCAATTTTTCTTTGAGCTTTGATCTTTCTATCAATGGTTTAACTTTCCATTGAAAAGGTTAAAATTGTATGTCACTCATGTAGCTTATAATTTGTTTTTCTAAAACAGCACTTTGATGTAGGGATAAAATTTGCTATACAATATACATAATAAATAAATAAATAAATATTAATTAAATATCAGGCAACCTCACACAAATCAACCTATTCCCAAATTAAGCTCAAGAAGACTTGTGTTATGGGTACTAGGCGATGATATACATACTTATATAGAAAAATAAATACTTAAATACATAGAACATCCATGACCCAGGCACTAATATTCGTGTTCATCACACAAATATTTGCCCTTGACGAGATTTGAACCCGGGACCGTCGGCTCAATAGGCAGTTGCTAAACCACTGCGCCAACCGCGTCGTTAATAAAAAATATGTTGAATATTATATTTCAACGACAGCAACACTGACGGGTTCATTGAGGCTAAGAACGGGAACTGAGTCACAATTATAAAGGGTGATTAATGCAAATGGGTCAGTAGGGAGAAAATAAAAACTATAAGAGATAGGGAAATCTGTTCTTAGGAACCATGGCGTCGATTTTAGATTTAATAAAAACTGCATAAATTATTTTTTATTTATCTCTACATAACCGGGAATTGAACTTGGTTAAAATTCTGCAAGTAATCGCATGTCGTATTATAACATTCTTTACAGCGGTTTTGACCGTGTTATGTGTGAAATGATGTACGAGAATTATAAAAAAAATGTAGTTCTTATTAAATCTAAAATCGACGCCGGGATTGATCACCCGGTATAAGCAATGATAGTTTCATTGAAATACCAGTATATTTTGGTTTATGACTATAAAACACGCACCACTGCTTACTCTTTCATTAAATACTAAATTCTTAGAGAAACGGAATATAATTTCATACCTAGTTGCGACGTTTGTATCCCGCTATGCTCTGAAATTCCTCGAAACACAATTATGATTCCAACTTTAATTAAAGTCGGCCGCTATCCTTCATTTAAAACTATTTTCCAACTCCATAACAACCGTTTTATCACCTAAAAGTTAGAATACGAGTGTCATTTTAATTTAAGCGATGTAAAAACGCAATCAAAATTCCTTTCAAATTTGAACCGAGCTATAAAAAACGTAGACAATAGTTACAAGGAAATATATGAGCCGTATTAACAATACATAGACGTAACAAAGTAGACACGTTGTTTTCGTTTTAGGGTTCCATAGTAAAATAAGAAACCTCTATAATTTCACCACGAAGGTGATATGTATACGGCCGTGACGTTTTGATAAATAGCTCTTAAACAATAATTGTGTTTAAATACTTTATCGGTTATATATCGGGTTATACACCGTATTTGGGCCATCATCCCGCTTTTTAGATTATGGATATTTTAGGTATTTTCTACTTAGAATCACGAGCTCTTTCAATCTAATTTGGAGAATAAAAGTATCCAAATATTGTTACGTTCCATCCAGTTCCATCCAAAATATAGCTAAAATATCCTAATAAAAAAAAGTGGGGTGTACAACAAAAAAAAAAACATCCCACAAATATTGAAAGTGGACGTGTCAGTGGTTTGGCACATTCGAGGTATCTCGAAGCCTAGGTTAGGGAATTGCTAGTATTGGAAAATACCGAGTTTCAACAGAAACAGTGGTTTAGCTCGTTCGTAAAAATCAGTTAACTTTAGTAAGTTGACTTGATTTTGGGAATGTAGTCATTCCCTAGGCCTTGTACAGAACCCTCCACAGAGCAAGTCTCGACACGTCCGCCCGTTTTTGCTCGCGGCCGGCGTAAAAACGGAAGTAATAACCTAACAGCCCGGATGCGCTCGCGGGGCGTTTTTCATACGAAACGGCAATAATGCCCAAGTGTTTACATTGGCGGAAATAAAAAATATTAAAGGTATTTTTGCGGCGTTAATTTTCGCGCGATCGCGCGCGATTTTGACGGTTTGTTTTGTTCGAAATCCCTTTGTTTCGTTAAACGTTTCGCGGAATGCTTCATAGTTATCATTTTATCAATAACTTCATAAATCACTCCACGTAGTCATACATTTTAATGTTTTTTAATGCGTTGTATAGGGACCATAAACATAGGGATGGTTATTTTTAATTGCAAAAATTCATTAATTGAAACGATATTATTGTTATTTGTAATAGATGTATTTATAACTGTTTTTGTGTACAATAAAGTGTTTACTTACCTACTTACTAAACTGCTTACCTTCATTATTATACTTTAAACGTCAGTCCCTAGGCGGCGTGTACCAAACCCAGAATTGAATACGTATCAGAAAATATTCACGTTTAATGTGTCACTATTTAGCTAGTTTATAAATATTCCATTATTTGATTCTATTATTTACTGTAATAAATGGCCAAAACCAGACACCTAGTACACAAGATGTATAATAATAAGCGCAGAAATCGGAACATTTGCCAATAATTCTGCCGTGCTACGGTAAAAAGCCGTATCTTACTATGAAATCCATACAATGATACGACCTTTTAACGTAGGACGGCAGAATTCATTACTATTAGTTATGTTTAGGAGGAGAAAACGGTCGAGAACTAAACCTCGATTCGTATAAAGAACATAAATAAAATGGGTCTATATTGACTCCTAGAATTATTTTTCGTCGAATATTTCATTTTGCCGAAAAATGATTTCGTAGAGCATTCTTCGCAAACGTAAACTATTTGAATGAATGAATGAATGAATTAATGAATGAATGAATGATATTTATTCACCAGAATATAACGGTATATATAAGGTCTTACAGTAGTAACTTGGTTCCATAATATATTCTATTGTCCTTGAAACGGCGCACGAGTTAGACACAATTTTTAGAAAGTTTAACCTCTTGTTATTCTACGCCTGGTACGTAAAAATTGATATTCAACATGAAAAGTATGATGACAAGAGCGACGACCGATAAGAATACGAGGCATGATGAGCCCTCAAATTCTTCACAACAAAATAAAAAACAAATAGACAACACGTCAAATATGGACTTTGAAAGTTTTAAAAAGGAAATTAAAGACATGATTCAAAATTTGCTATTATCGCAAGAAACTGAATTGAAACGTATAACACCTACGCTTCAGCAAATCAAAGAAACAAATAGCAATATCGAGCACACGATCGCATTTCTCGCGGAGCAGAATGAAGAGCTTAAGAAGAAAGTCGAGCAGTTAGAGAGCAGCAACAGAAAGGACAAGGAATATATTACAATACTAGAAGATAAGCTGGAAGAAACACAAAGAGAGAGCCGTAAGAGAAACATAGAGATTAAAAATGTCCCCAACAACGGCAAGGAAACTAAGGAAGACCTATTAAACATGGTTACGCAGCTTTCGCAAAACATTAATTGTAAAATAGATCAATCTGAAGTGATGGACATTTATAGACTACGAGGAAAGAAGCAAGAAGACAATACGTCGATTATCGTCGAGATGTCATCCACTATGCTTAAATCAAACATTCTAAAAAAATGCAAAGAACACAACATAAAGAACCGCTCAAATAAGCTTAGTGCTAAACATCTCGGCCATACCAAGAATGAAAACACCCCCGTGTATGTCACTGAACATCTGACTTCAAAAGCAGCCCGTCTGCGGTTCCTGGCAAGTGATCTGACGAAATCGAAAGGCTACTCTTTCTGCTGGACTTATCTGGGCAGAGTCTTCGTAAGAAGAAATGAGACCTCCCCAGTTATACTGGTTAATAACGAAGCTCAAGTGCAGAAGCTGATGCAAGGAATATGACTATTTTTGTTTATAATTATAAATATTTTATGGTACTGTGTTCAAACTAGTTTTAAAATAATGTCAGTATTGTCATATAGTCTAGATAATAACACTTTAAAAAAATTAATAATTATCGTAATAGAAACCTACCATTGTTATCAACATATGTATAAGTATAATGTACACACAATATTCACTCAAATACGCGTAAGCACAAAAGAATTCCTTACGGATAACACAATACTTAACTACATACATTTAAACGCTGTTGCCGATATACATGGAACACCGATGTCCACCCAAACATACATCAATATAAAAAAGTATGGATAGTACACTAGATACTTTAAATCAATTAGACAACTTAGCTACCGCACAATCGACCGAATGCCAAATAGAAAACTTACCTAAATATATTAAAATTAACCAAACCGACTTAACTATAATATCTCAAAACATTCGAAGTATATATAGTAACATGAATGACCTGATCATAACTTTATCTCAGTTAAACTTTAATATCGACATTTTTATATTGAGTGAGTGTAGATTAAGCCCGGATAAACCTATACCGCATATAGATAGCTACGTAAGTTATTTTACGACTAATTATCATAATCAAAATGATGGTGTGGTTATTTATATTAAAAATATACACAAAGCTTATGTCAAAGAAATACAATTATCACAAGGTTCATGCTTAGAGGTTTCCATTAGAAATATAAAAATACTCGGTATATATCGCTCTCCTTCAAACCATAAAGCAGAAAACTTTTTAACGTCTCTCAATACTCACTTGGAAACAATAAAAACTTGTAAACAAATTATTTTAACGGGCGATTTAAATATAAACATTATCTACAAGCCTAACGAACAATCACACGAACGCACAAACAGACTTAGTTATCTAAACATATTATCCATGCACGGACTACTACCTGGTCACATAATCCCAACAAGGGACAAAACTTGCATCGATCATTTTATGCTTAAATTGGATAAAAGTAATACGAATGCATCTATATTTATACTAAATACAACTATTACCGATCACTATATGATATTCTTGAAGTTATCAATATCAGACACAGAAAAAAGTTACCAACAAACTAAGACTGTCACAGATTTTAATAAAGCACTCTGTAGTTTATCTAAAGAAAACCTCTCAGATTTACACACAAACACAGATCCAAATACATTAACAGAAAACTTAATAAATAAACTAAAATACTGCCTAATAGAAAATACCGCCATCACAAAAATACCTAGAAGTAGACGCATCATAAAACCATGGATAACATTAGGCATTCTACGTTGTATAAAAAATAGAAACAATATGCAAAAGAGACTACGTCTTGATCCTGACAACCTAATACTTAAAATTACATATAGAAGATACCGTAACCACTGTAATAATCTTATAAAAAATTTGAAACGAGCATATGATAAAGAACTGTTAGATAAAGCCATAAAACACCCAAAAAAGTTATGGAAAGCCATAAATAACATAACAAACCGAAAATCACAAAAAACAGATAATAAAGAATTATTAGACATCAGCAATACTCCACTTGAATCCGTAAACTCTGTAAACAACTATTTTTCTAATATAGGAAAATGTTTAGCTGAAACCATTTTATCTCATCATACACGTACAACCCACTGTACTGATGGTATCAACCCAACATCAAATAACCTAACATCTTCTTTTGTACTATTAGACACAGATTGCAATGAAGTTTTTATGGTCTTGATGAGCTTAAAAGCAGATAGTGCCCCTGGATGGGATAACATACCAGCGAAGTTCCTTAAAATGGCGAGCAGTATTGTTGTTCCCATTATCACCTATCTAGTTAACCTCTGCTTTAAACAGGGAGTATTTCCAAACATGCTTAAAGAAGCCATCATAACCCCAGTTTACAAGAGTGGAAATAGAGACGACACATCCAATTACAGACCAATCTCCGTTTTACCAGCAATTTCAAAAATCCTCGAAAAACTAATTAACAATCGCATACTAAACTACCTCAACAAATTTAAAATTCTTTCAAAAAATCAATACGGCTTCAGACAAGGACGATCCACTGAAGATGCAGTAAGTGCGCTATCCTCCTTGATTGTAGACAATATCGATAAAAATAAAAAGTGCTTAACTGTGTTCCTAGACCTGAAAAAAGCCTTCGATACCGTTTCCATTCCAACTCTTGTAAAAACTCTAGAAAATATAGGTATAAGAGATGTCCCACTAAAGCTACTTATAGATTATCTTCAAAACCGTACCCAACAGGTTAAAATAGGAAATCATTTCAGTGACAAAGCAAATATTACATTTGGTGTCCCACAGGGAAGTGTACTTGGCCCTACCTTATTTCTAATATATATTAATGCACTATGTGACATGCAAATTAATGAGGGACATATATTTTCCTATGCAGACGACACTGCAGTAGTTTTTACTGGGAGCTCTTGGGACAGTGTAAAAAAAATCTGCAGAGCAAGGACTTTCTAAGATAGCCCACTGGTTACAATCTAATCTACTTACATTAAATACAACTAAAACTAATTACATTTGCTTCACAAATTACAATAGTACTCAACCAGACAATAACTTCAGCCTAAAAATCCATACATGTAGTACTTTTCAAAATCAAAACTGTATATGTACCCCGATAAATAAAGTAGAGAGCATTAAGTATCTAGGAGTAATAGTTGATCAGCGTTTGACCTGGCACTTGCACTCAGAGTTAATCATGACTCGTATCAGGAAGTTAATCTGGGTTTTTAAAAATCTTAGACATGTTGCTACTAAAAAGCTCCTCACGCAAGTTTATTTATCCTTGGCTCAGTCCATTATTACTTACTGTATACCGGTGTGGGGAGGCGCTACCAAAACCAAATTCTTAGAGCTTGAAAGAGCCCAAAGATCCCTCCTAAAGGTTATGCATTTTAAACCTTATAGATGTCCCACCCCAGAATTATACAGAATATCAGATGTTCTATCAGTTAGAAAACTCTATATAATGTCGGCAGTTCTTAGATTACATAAATATACACCATATACACCAGATGTACAAGACCGTAGGCGAAAAGATAACATAATACCAACCTGTTCCTCTAATACAACGTTTGCAAGTAGGCAATATGTAATTAGATCTGCAAAATTATATAACTTAATAAATAAACAAATTAATATCTATCCCTTATCACATTATGAATGCAAACACGCGTTAAACAACTGGCTGAAACATAAAACTTACCACGACATAGAAAACTTTTTGCAAAATATTTTTGAAATATAATACATATAATAAACTCTCCACAAGCAATACAATAATTAATATACAAACACACACATACACACACACGCGCGCGCGCGCGCACACACACACACACATACACACACACACACATACACATAATATTTTTCGCATATTTAAATTGATTTTAAACTAGTTAAGAATAGTTAGTGAGATTTTAATTATAATATAATGTTCAATAATACAAATAATTTACCACCTAGAAGAGCGGTGCCTCTTAGCACAAGTATGAAATACTTAAAAAGGGGTACCAACACTGTTTGTCAGCTGAATTTCTGTGTTACTGAATAAATACATTTTATTTTATTTTTTTTATTTTATTTTATTCTACCGTTAGGCATGTGAAACTTGATTACTTAGGTGACTGAGAGGTAACTGACTTGAGATTGTTATAAAACAAACCTAACCTAACCTAATATACAGGGTGATCAATACAAATGGGTCAGTAGGGGGAAAACGAAAACTATAAGAAAAAAAAAATGAAAAATTAAAAAAAAAAATATTTAACTAAACAACAGAACATAATTACTTACCTATTTATGCCTTTGGGTCCTGAGCTAGTATTCCCTGTGTTACAGGACCCAGTAAGGTATCAAGGAAAATTAGACACGTTCAAATGCGTACAGAGTTAAAACTTAATGTAAAGGTAACTATAACTAGTACCTAGTGACAGAAAGTAAAGCTAAAATATAATTGACATGCAATAAAATAGGCATAGGCACTATGGATTCAAGTGTATAAGGTGGGTTTTAAATTTAATATATATAGTAATAAGCTATAGTAGAAAATAAAATAGACAAAATATATATGTAACAACGGACATGCAGAATATATATTTATATCTAAGCATATAATATATACATACATGTACACATACATAGGAGAGATAGGGAAATCTGTTCTTAGGAACCGTGACGTGGATTTTAGATTTAATGAAAACTCCATTATTATTATTTTATAAATCTTTTCCATAACCGGGAATTAAATCTGGTTAAAATTCTGTAAGTAATCGCATGTCGTATTGTAACATTCTTTACAGCGGTTTTGACCGGGTTATGTATGAAATTATGTATGAGATTTACAAAAATAATAATTATGGAGTTTTGATTAAATCTAAAATCGATGCCATGGTTCCTAAGAACAGATTTCCTTGTCTCTTATAGTTTCTGATTTCTCTCTACATACCCATTTGGATTTATCACCCGGTATACAATGATATTTAATTTTGAATGAATGATGAAAAATGAATGACTACAGAGTAATAAAAAATCTACGAAATGATTTTTTGGCCAAATGAAACATTCGACGAAATAAGTTTCAAAGAGTCAAAGGGCTCCCAAATAAAATGAGCAGTAATCTATCCTCTTAAAATGACAAATACAAACGTAACAGCACAACAGCGAGTCCACTCGAACAGCAATAAAGCCCGTTCGCGCAATAACGCGGTGCCACGTCCCGGGTGGATTAATTTCCGATGTCACAGTGTGAAGAAAACAGAAAGGTTACTTTTTGGAAGTTCGTAATTCGCGGTTCGTGTTGTATATTTCTTCGACTCTGTTTCACTTTTCATGACATAGGAGGCAAAAAAGCAGGTCATCCACGCAGAATATCATAAAAAAACGGAACTCGCGCAAGAAGGGTTCCGTACGAACTATGAAAGCACTGTATATTGCTCTAAGGAAAATTAAAATGTAATGAGTGACAAACTTAACTTTACCATTGGAAAACTGTTTTACGTACTTTAAATATAGACTATATTTTTTTATTAAATGAAAAAGACTCGTGTTTTAAGACCTATCATTATGTGACAGTTGCATAACCTACTATTAAAAGGAATTAAAACTTGGTAGGTTTTGTCTAAGAGGTAGGTAGGGTATACCTACGCTTTAATACGAGAGCGCTAAATAAGTTAATGCCCCAGATCGCAGGTGTTTGTGCCATAAATATGCAATCTGGGGCTTTACTAATTACCGCTCGTGGTTTGTTTAAAGTTTTACGCCTTGCCTTGGCCAGGAAGCGAGATCGCGTAACGGGCAGTAAATCCCACCTACGGCCTAGTGGAACGTAATAATACATTACTGGGAAATAAGGGCTTGCCGGGTGAGTAGGTATAGATACGAATAGTGATACGAAGCCGGCAAGCCCTTTTCACGGCTAAGGCATATATAGTGCTTTTCTCAAACATATGCAATGAAATAAAAAATATACATCACTCAGAAAAATATAATTTAGCTGTTTAGACTGTTTAAGAACACAGACGCCTTGTTTAAAAAATGATTTCCCGGCCTAGGCCTTCAATTTTGTATGAAATTCCTTTACAGTTCTCTTGAGTTGTTCCGCGCGAAACGTGATACTTCGAAGCCTGTTGCACGATATGATGACATTTCATTGCATGATTGAGAAAGGATTAGTATCGCGGTCGCGTTATACTAGTTGTTTAAAAATGTTATAATTTTTCATTGACTCCTGCGTGCATCTATACTGTGTGTGTTGACGTAATGCACTGCCGTATCATTTGCGTCGATATCCCAGTGTACCGCATCTGTTTAAACGTCATAGCACCCTAAAAGTTCAACGGCAGATAATCCCTTTTACCACTAAGCGAAACAGCTACGCTGCGAACGCATCGTTTAAATTTGAATTTGCAACTTTTCCATTATTAGACCAATAAAGTATTTATGCAAATCGTTCGAATGCGACTTTAAATTTTACATTCGATTTTCAATTTTCGAATTTGGAATTTGAATACCGTTAAGCGTTCCAAATGCGAATTGTGGTGATAGATTAAATAAAAATGATAATTACATTTTGGAAGAGGTACGGTAAGAGGTAGGTTGCCTGTAAGACGTTATATAAAATCATAGTCAATTTCGTTTTTAACCCCCGGCTAAAGAAACAGGGGTGTTATAAGTGTAATATGACTGTGTACCTGTGTATCTGTGTGTCTGTCTGTGGCAGCAACTTCCAAACGGCTAGACCAATTCATGGAATCATATAATAGTATTCTCATCGAAGTTACGTATTTACACCAAATTTCAGCTCAACGGTAACCGGAAAGTCGTTCAAATCTTACTTGTAAGATACGCCCCCCGTATGATGGTTACGTTTATCACGTGATAAATAAGTGACAAAGCATCTGTCACTCACACTCGCATTTTGTCAAAATGTGACGGATGCTTTGTCACTTATTTATCGCGTGATAAAAGCAACTATGAGGAATTGTTTGTCATGATGCCCACGGGGCTACTTTCTACCGTGGCACTGCTCGCCATCGGCAGGGTGTTAATCCTCACACACTGGAGCCTGAATGGTCGAGAGATCGGTCTGTGCAGTTCCAGAGGAATTTCCTACCGCGAACGCTCCGCATGTGGAATGAGCCCCCGGGGAAAACCTCAGCAGGGACGAGGTTTTCCCCGGGGGCTACAGTATGGGGTTCTTCAAGAGGGGAGTAAATAGGTTCTTAAAGTGTCGGCAAGACGCGCGTGATGCTCCTGGCGTCGCAAGCGTCCATAGGCGGTGGTAACGGCTTAACAGGCGGACCGCATGCTTGTTTGGCACCGCCGTAGTTTAAAAAAAACATCATAGGCCCCGGGAAATGTTAAAGTAAATTAAATCTTGTTAATAAAACGACAACAACAAAGACCGTGGGCGTGACATTTAGCGGTAGAAAAAATAAACTTTCAAAAAGTTCTAAATTTAAATATCTTCCATGATGTTTTGATTCTTTTGGCGCCCACAAACGCTTCCAAACAATGTTAATTTATATTACTGATTCGAAGAAAAACAAATACTTTCCGAAAAAATAAACAACACGAAGGCAGGTGGCAATCGGAAAGGTTTGAGTATTATTTAGTTCTTCGAGTTGAGAGTAAGAAAAAGGTTAAGATACGTTCAAGTAGACAAGCCAGTGGGAATCAGGTTGTATGGTATCCATACAACCTACGCCATTGCTACCCGGTCAAGTTAAATTTGCGTATAATGTTTTATAAGAAGATGTGCTATACACTAACATGACAACTGTAATATTTACTTTCCAGATCACGGATAATGACCTAACCTTCTCTCTATGGCGGAGTCATGATGATGTTAAAATGGCGTTATATTTGAAAATTGAAACGTAAAAGCCAAGAAAATCTAGTGATGTCAGCTTACTTACTTGAGATACGAGATTCCGTTTCCTTTTTTACGTTTTTTTGCGTAATTTCTGCACTTACGCATTACACAAGACAGCATTTTGGGGCCAAAAGCGCACCGTTGTTACTGCGAACTTGACACATACGCATCTGTCAAGAGCGTTGCCATGGCATAAGCACCATTTGGTGCCATTTGAATCCTATTAAGTTCTTCACTTTTGGAGTGTTGCTTTGGCTTAATACCTATAGTAATATGAGGCGCAGACTTGACGCGACGGGGTTAGAGAAGGGGTCATTCACTAGGTATATCACCACTTTCAGATGTCACCGAGATATCAAATTAATACATGTGGAATTAAAGCTCTGGCTCTAGCTCATAGTTTAGGTAAGCAAATGAGAATGTTATATCGAACAGGGACATACTAGGCCATTCTGTTTCGAAATTCACGAATAGGTAGGTAAATGCTGACATCTACCTGTAACAAATAAAGTATTCCCATAGCGAAATGAAAATTGTTTTTTTTTTCTCGTAAAGGAAAATCATTTCTTTGAGCTGATCGTGTTACCCACGTCACTCGCAAATTCGACGCTCAATAAATAATAGGGTTGGTACAATTTTTGGAACACGGTTTTTTTTTTAATTTCATTGCTGTAAGGATTTACAAACTGCAGCTATTTAATTTTTTTTAGATAATTTCATATCTTACATATTTTCAAGCACATCATTATAACCTTATTTAAATAGTAAGAGCAACTTATTATGAAAAAAAAAAACTGGCCAAGAGCATGTCGGGCCACGCTCAGTGTAGGGTTCCGTAGTTGCCCATAATTCACAATAGACGGGCTTAAAACATCTGTTTTAAGCCCTAAGTTTAAATTACGAGAAAGATTTCAAGCTCTATAAAAAGGTTGTAAACGCCAAAGTAACTAGTAACTGTAATTACAGACGGACAGACGGACAGACGGACAGACCGACAGACGGGCATGGCGAAACTATAGGGGTGGGTTCCTAGTTGACTACGGAACCCTCAAAAAAAGCTATTATAAATGGAAAAATTACTTCGTGAGGGTTGCTCGTGGCGAGCTGTAGGAGAGGCCTATGTTCAGCATTGGACGTTCGTGGCTGAAAGATAGAATCTGTTGACACATTAACATTAAATAGAAACTGTAAAATAATTACAACTAATAACCCGTAACCAGCAACATTTTCAAGTAACGTTTAACAATAACAATACGAGAAAAATTAAACACCTGATAAAAAGATTCCGAAATTGTTGTGACCAATTTAATCGGCCAATCACGACCCCGAAAATAATCGAAAGGTAAAAAAACAGGCCCAGGAAAACGGCCGGAGAAATCTTTATTAAAAAGCTTTGTTTCGTAATTAAAAGTGTTTGGAGAATCATTAGGGTAATAACGTTAATGGATAAAATGGCCCATTTTGCTGATATTGATGTTGATAAGCTGTTGTCTCGCTTAAACTTGGGAAATTTGAGAGAGATGGATGCAATTTTCTGATTTGGTCACGATATTTAACGTATCTTGTACTTTTTTATTCTTGTTTTTTTTTTTTTACTGTACAGTTAGCGTCAAATAGTTTGTAGCGACCAAAGTAGCGGAATATTATTAGCTCAGATTTTTATTTGCATTAGTAAAGCTAGGCTTCGGTTCTAAGCGACGACGCGACGCATGAAAGGCGAGCTACCGCGACCCACTGCTTTATCTGAAATTATTTCCTTTTCAAAATTCAGCAATTTATTCGGATGCCTGTGAAAAAACAAGGCAACCGTTGCAATAAAAAGTTGACGCTGTAATTTGGGAGTGCAGTATAATTTACTTATAACGCGCGACGCGGCGGTCGGTGTCAACCATTTTAATTTTACGTTACAAATGTTCTGTGACTCTTCTTTATGAGACTGGATACGAGTTGCACTCTAAGATGAGGTAACGCATTTAGATACAAACATAATGCAGTGCAATGCACATGAAAAAAAAAGTTTTTTTATGGTTCCGTATCCAAAGGGTATAAATTGGCCCCTATTACTAAGCCTCCGCTGTTTGTCCGTCTGTCTCTGTCTCCAGGCCGTATCTCATGAATCGTGATAGCTAGACGGTTGACATTTTCATAGATGATGTATTTCTGTTGCCGCTATAACAACAAATACAGAAAACAAAAAAATATTCAGTTGTACGGAACTCTTGACCGGTTTTTTTTTATTTCCTGGTTGATAACCCCTAATACTTATTTAAAAAATCAAGGACGTTTTCATGTGTCCGAAAACAATACCACGCCCCCATGCTAAGTAGGTAAACGATATTTAAAATCACGCGATTTTACCTGAAACCCATAATAAAACGATTTATAATTTTCAATATAATTGTGGAATTTTATAAGGGTTTAAAGCATTTTAAAATGTATTTACTTATTTCATATATAACAAATATATTGTTAATTTCAACCAACTTTTTAAAGTGAATAATACTTTTCCCTGAGTTCTAGATAGTAATCTAGGTATATTACTATCTAGAACTCAGGGAGAAGTGAATTTCATGCTTTCATTTCGTGCAGTCGAAAATAAGTTGAAAAAACCAGTTTTCCGCGTGAATTTCGCCAATTTAGAGTCGTTTTCGAAACAAAAATTATCAATGAAAAATTTCAAACTGTTTGTTTCAAATATATACCAGTAAATTGAAATAGCCTTGTTCTAAGTAGTAACATTGATAAATTGATAATATGCTAAGAAACATGTTCGATCATAGAGAAAAATATCTAAAACAATCAACATTTTTGAACGGATATCCTTAAAGAGATGTTAACAACATTTGCGTACGTAAAACCGAAACTCGCTGGATGCATCCAGTATCAAGCTCACTATAGCAGTAAAGGGGGAGTTTAATTAATTAAAATTGTTTTCAGCAGTTGGTAATAGTTTGCTAGTAAGTTACTGCTGCCGAGCGGGCAGTAACTTCGCTTTGAATACCCGATCATCGCCATCTCGCTGCGGACAGACCGGGCTTGATAAGGATTTCGTGCATGGTATTGATTCTATCTTGTAAAGCATCGTATGTACCCTGGGGATAAGACCGTGCTCAATGTTCTTGTTAACTACTATTCCTGTCGAAACAATACGGAAACAAATACGATCGCATAGCCTGTCTAGACAGGCTTAGGCTTTGAATACTATTGTGATTATTAGCATCTCAATTAAATTTATAACATGTTGTACATAAATAGGTAAGTAAAAAAAACTGGACAAGTGCGAGTAGGACTCGCCCACGGAGGGTTCCGTACAAATATACACCGTTACTTAACCTCAACGAAAGAAAGACTTTTTTCATGACTTCATTTTAAAAATGTATACTTTCAGTTTTTTTTCCTTTACTTGTAGTATTAAGTTGGTATTAAGTACTTACCAATAATGCCCTGATAGGCTGCCGAGTGTTTGACAACCTTGAGCCTAGTGTCAAGAGATTGTGGTAAATCCTTTCGTCTAGTTGCCAGACGCCTTTCTCTGTGATATGATGTCTCTAATTTTATTTAAGTATTTCACGAGGTCTGACAAAATCGGATATCTCTACGTGTTCCCGAGAAAAATGGTATTGATAGACAAATGGATGGACGGATGGGGGCAACAAAGCGATTATAAGGGCTCCGATTTTCCTTTTCAGGTACTGAACCCTAAAAATTAACACAATAGTGGTCTCGCATCGTGAAGATAAGGGTGATTATATATTTCTATTTAACGAAACGATTTTTGAAGCCCAATTCCACAAAACAGAACAGGTTTCCGTTTAAACCTTAGTAGACGCGTCCAGCACCAAAGTGACATTAGGAGAGCGTAGCGTGGGAAGGCCCTGATCTAGATAGACACATCCAGATAGCAACGAATACGTTCTGCATAGGATCCCACATTGTGACGAGCTATAGGCGAGGCCAAAATTATACAACTGGTTAAAAGAAAATATTTTTTATTCGGTTAGGGATTATTTAAATAATTAATTGAGGACGTTCATTTCACTATGTGTAAAATTGAATTAATTTGTATGTGTATGTGTGTGATGAGTATACATTTTCTATTATGTTTCATTAGCTATAGACTCCATTGCATGTTTTTTGCATGTCATCATTGCTGGTTAGATGTCGTGTCATTAGTGCTTTACATGTTTTTATCCATCTATCTGTACCATATCTAAGGCATATAAATAGTTTCATTTCAATGTTCAGCAGGACGTCTTTGGCTGATAGACAGAACGCCCTAATCCCTCTTAATAGGACTGGACCAGCAAACAGCAATTCATTTGATTCATCAAGCTTGTCAAAGATGGGTTTGAGTTTGATCTCACAGTTCACATGCATGCTCTCTGCATATGTTACAATATGCACTGGTATCTATTAGTTTAATCAATCTAAATTTATCAGTAAGTGAGTAGTCGGAGTAATAGGAATGATGGATGGATTATTTTCAAGGAAATGATTAAAAATTGCGACTTAACTAAATATAGGATCGATCAAAAATTCCGAAGTTTCATTTATCCGAAACCTTCAATATTCCGAATTTTCAAAATTCTGAAAGTGAAATAATGCGAAACGGTCGGTTTGTTTAGGTTAGATAAGGGCTATATGATATCCCAAAAAAAAAATTGATATTTTATCAGAACATGGTTACAAGAATTATGATAATTCGGAATGATGATGCGGACGAAGCTTCGGAGTATTGTAGTATACCCACTAAAATATTGATACGGTTGCATTTATAAAATACGTGATGATAATCATATTATAATTCTGTTTTGTTTCATGAAATGGTTTAAATATGCTAATTTTATCTTTTGGACGGTAGCAAAAAGTTAACCAAGCAAGTAAAAACTATTTTGGAGTAACTCAAATAAATATTACGCTTCAGTAATAGATTCTACAATTCTTATAAAACGAGTTGCCTAAAAGAAACTTTCTCTTTGAAACATGCAAATTCTTTCTATCCCCCCGCGATAATCTTTCCACCTTGTTTCACAGTGACTAGACACTGTGTCCATAGTAGTATTTACAAATTGTTTTGATACCGAGTATAGTTGGAAAACCCTCAATGACACTTAAACCTTGTACTGCCCTTCGGTCACAAAATGACGTAACTGAGCACAACTTTCTATTGACAAACGTCCTTTTGCATGACCAAAGCAATTGTTCTAACTTTGCAGACTGTGACTTTGTCATTAGTTTCAAGTTTAGTTCAAAATGAACATGAACCGATTTTATTTTAAATAATTTGCGGCAATTTCAAACTGGAACGTTTTGAAACGACATCAGTTTGTAATTTTAACATTATCTAACACTCAACTAACACTTAAAGAGAATGGATTTCATTGTTCGTAAAACAGTTACATTTAATGGGTAACTCGTCGGACATTTTAAAATTTGAAGCCATTCTTAAATGTAGCATTGATTTATGTTTCTGTTCTAAACACTTTTGACGTTTATTTCCCATAATGCTCTTGTGCCATAACGCTCTTTTACCCTAAAAGTCAAGTCTGTACTCTTATGCCCTAATCTATTTCACCCTAATATTGGACGACCTAATGTTTGTTTGATATACAACTTATAAGTCCTAAATAAGTAATACGTGATTTAGATCTCCGTTGCGAAGCGCCCGAACTAAGTTATTTTTATTCCTCGCGTAAAAAGAATACCTGCGTCCTTCTGAGTGCATGAATATTGGGCAATGGTGTTAGGAAATTTGATAACTATGTCAAATAAAATTAGGATATGTAAACGTTAGGACAAATCGGTATTAAATCATTAAATATTAGGGCAAATAAGTATTAGGACATTTAACATTACGACCAAACATATTAGGGCACATGCAAATATCGTTAGGTCAAATAATCATTATGACAAAATATATTAGGGAAAATGATAATTAGACAAATAGTTTTAGAGATTCCAATATATCCGATGGTACGCATACGTAACCGACATTCCAGCTATAACTCACGCAACCTGTGACATCAATTCGTATATGAGCTGTATATTCACGTCGTGACAGGTTTATTACATTTCTGATGTATTTCTAGACATCCTAGGTATTTCGTCACGAGCAATTTGAATTTATACCCTGACCTACCACGCATCAAGGAAGATATGTTTGAGCGGGTCTCTCTGTTCAACTGTCGTTTAACCAATCAATTTCAGTTTGACGAATAGATTGTAAGTGAAATATATTCAGTACCGAGTAAGTAGGCTGTACAAAGTGATTGTGCAGCCTGTGTGCTACTTGGGTGTTATACTGTGCAATAGAGTTTAGTTAAATAAATCAATAGAGAGTATACCGTAAAACGTTCCTACTTTGCTACTTAGGTGGTAACATTGATTGCTCCAAATAAAAATAAAACTTTAGATGTTCCTAACGAAAGCCGTCGCGGATTTGGAAAATTTAAAAAGTGTCTATGGCTTACACAATATTTAATATAGCAACACCCATCAAAGTTGATTCTCAAATATCAAACGTTTTGAGAAAACTTGTCAAAACTTGAAAAGGCGTTGCACAACGATTTTTCGCGTTTGAAAAAATCTGTCTGCATCTCGGAAATCTATTGATGGACCCAGGTGAGTTAAATAACATTTGTTTTGGCATTTTATCAAATAGCTGTGGACAAAAATATTACTTGATTTGCTTTATTAATTTAGTCAGGACACGCAATTTTCAAAATTGGGTTTATTTTGCACCGGATTTTGGGGATAAAATGCTCATGGAGCAAAGTAAGACCTTAATACAAATTTATTCACTTTTTTGTGTTTTATTCAGGTTAACCATGCCAAGAAAATACATGAAAAGGCTTGATGCACCGCATTAAAAGTCCTACAGCAAAGAGAAGTTGTAAGAATGTCTTTTGGCCGTAGACCGCCGTTTGACTCAGAGAAAAGCAGCCGAGCTGTACAATATACCTCGAAGAATAGGTAATAATTAATAGAATAAAAGCCAGAAAAAACAAAAACCCTGATTATATTTAGATAACTTTATCAAAGCGCAATTAGGTAATAGGTACTTTGATGTTATGTTCTAAGTTCAATGTTGATTATTTCATAAGAAGAAAATTGATACTAAGATTTGGTACCAAAAAATTCTTATTTTTAATAGAAAACCTTGTGATTATTTTTTTTACGTCAACAAAATATAAAAGATATTATTATTTTCGAAGAAAAATACGTTTTTTTATAATATTAAGCATTTTCTCTAACAACTAAAAGTCTCTTTTAATTGATCTCAATTGACTGATGATTAAAATTGAGTTTTTTTGCATCCCTAACCTTTCCTCAATAATGCAATGTAATAATTGATATGGTTTTTATTGCTCTGTTGAAGAAATTTGACCAAAACCAAGGCAAGGGCATTACAGAGCAAAGTTTTCCGCTTCAAAGGAACTACTTTGCTCCAAATATGAACTTAAAAAAAATTGATTATGGCTTTAGTGTAAGAATTTCATTATTATGTCAAAGGCAAAGAGTGGTTCTATGAGCTTAATTTATAATAATGTAAAAAAGAAATACCCCATTAAAAAAATGTACTTTGGTAAAAATGGAGCCAATTTGTGTGCAAAGTACGAACGTTTTACGGTAATTCCAACGACTTGACTGCTGATGACTATTACGATACCATAAATACCTATAGGTAAAACTACCCAACTATAGTCCAAGTCACTTATTGATATAATAATCCATAAATTATTATATAAATAATAACTACGCCATTCATTGCTGTTCAGCAAATTTTTAAAAATCAATTACGCTATGGCAGTTAACGCTAAATTAATAATTGTTATAAATATCAGATTATGGCACTAAAATTTCAGTCTGGCTACAATTTGCGGTTATATCAAATGTACAGGCTGTACCTATATAGCGTTGATAAGTATGTATAATGTGTGAATAAAATATTTTTTTTCGATTTTTTTCAAAACGGCGGAGTTATGGGCGTATATATATATATATACATATTTATGTTTCTGCCATTACAAAACAAACTCGTGTGCTCACAGAGTCACTTAAATGTTCGATTACCCATTTAGTAACTAAGTCGTTAAATTCGAAACAGTTTAAACACAAACAACTCTGTTTTAATTACACTGTTTCTCGATACGAAATAACTTGAAATTTAATCAATACCCACCTAGTTTAGCCACGGTTTGGTGATAGTCTAAGATCCGACGTTATAAATGCATACTGTATAGTTATCAACTTTTTGCGTTCATGTACGATGATTGAATTCGCTCGTAAATACAATATTAATTTAAAACACCGCCGATACCTGGTTATCATGAGATCCTCATTAAATGAGTGATGTAAAAATATGCTACTCAACACTTTTAGCAATGATATAAAAAATGCTACTAAACACTTTTAGTAGCATTTCATTATATAACTCATTGAATGATTATCATTACTACTAAATTTCGAATTCTTAGATTCAATATTGGCTGAGATCTTGTCACTTGTTCCAATTATTTAAAGCTGAATATCTTGGAAACTACTGGTCCTAATTCACCAAACATAGCTAACAACCATCGAATGACGTACATTTCATTCGCAAAAAAAACCGCACTCAAATTGGTCCATCCGTTTGGGAGCTATGATTACACAGACAGACACACGAATGCACAGATAAACATCTATGTACCTACACAGATACAGATGTTAAACTTATAACACCCCTCTGTTTTCGTCAGGGGTTAAAAATTGTTTCAATGAAGCAGCTTTCTCAAGGGTCGGATCTCGCACCATCAACTTTGGCGAAGGTGCTCAACTAGATTTAAATCGCAAATCCGAGGTCCAACTTCCAAACTTCGCTGCTTCGCACTTTATTTGCACCTTAACTTCGTTAAATATTGCTTTTAGCACGAAATTGCATAAACATAAATTATCTAGAAACTTTATCTGAGAGAAATAAAAATGTCTAAATATTTGATGGTGGTCGTGATTACCACGCGATAAAAGCATTCGTTACTTGCACTTACAAAATAGAAAGGTGCGGTAATATTAAATAAAAATTACAGAATTAAAAATATTGTATTAAGCCTGAAATTGGCAGAAACGGCCCGGCGCGCGCTGTTAGGGCGGAGCGTTGATCAAAAAATCAGTGACGAAGTTACCGTGCCGCTATACGGGTAGCAGTTTCTCATGAAGAGCTCTATACGAGTTCGAAATATGTCGGGCCGTTCCTGACAATTTGTAGAGTTTGAGTGTAAACCACTTAATACAATAGTTAATTAAATATGTCTCACAAAAGTTTTAAAAAGATTATCACACGATTTACGCACATGATCATAACAGAAACGGAAACCCGATTCCCACCGGCTTGCCTATTACGATTACGAGGCACTCGAAGTCAGCACACAGCCATATTCAAACTCCGAAATTCAATCCAAGCCCAACTTTTGATAGCAGAATACTAATTACTGAGCGATCCTCGACTGCCCAATTTCAAAACTTAGTGTGGGCTTTAGAGCAAATTTTTAGGGGAGCGAGCAAAAACGCCGGTCAAGTGCGAATGGGAATCGCGCACAGAAGGTTCCGCACAAACACTTATCCCACCTTCACTGGCCGGGTTAGGGCGTGGCCACATGTCCACGACACGGCGTCGTAAACGTAAAACGACACGGTGTCGCGTCGGAGCGCGACACATTATCCACCGTGCGAATATACGTTGCCGCGTCGTGAAAACACACGACACGGCGTCGTAAACGTAAAACGACACGGTGTCGCGTCGGAGCGCGACACATTATCCACCGTGCGAATAATGAATATACGTTGCCGCGTCGTGAAAACACATGCTGCACCGGGCACCGCAGGTCGCGCTGCGCGCCGGGCAGATTAACTTTGCTGTGTTGAGTATGCACGGTGCGGTGCCACGTTCGATTACGACGCCGCAGCTTCTCGTACATGTTCAAAATATTTTGCGATCAGTTTTCAATTCGACATGGATCCTATCACACGTATTCTGCTCTTGTTGCTTTTAAGAAGAAGCATGAAGAAAAAGCAGAAGAAACGAAAATGTATGTTGGATAAATCCATATCTTTCTATTATGAACCATGATGGCAGTCATTTCAAAAGGAAGTACGAGGCTTTAAAAATAAGTGATCACAAGTTTTATGATTATTTTAGAATGTCTGTGTCAAGTTTTGAAGAACTATTATGGAAAATATCGCCTCGTTTAAAAAGGCAAAATGTATATAGGAAACCAGTTCGACCTCTGGAGATGTTGGGATTAACAATAAGGTAAGAATTACGTATATTCGTATGGTGGATAATGTGTCGCGCTCCGACGCGACACAGCGTCGTTTTACGTTTACGACACCGTGTCGTGTGTTTTCACGACGCGGCAACGTATATTCGCACGGTGGATAATGTGTCGCGCTCCGACGCGACACCGTGTCGTTTTACGTTTACGACGCCGTGTCGTGGACATGTGGCCACGCCCTTAGGTTAAGTTTTCATCTGGTATGTATGGCGCCGGATACAAATGAGGTGCAAAATTAACGCAACCGATCACGTTTGTTCCCCCACTTGAATATTTATTTTATTCTTTTTTTAGTATTTGTTGGATTTTAGTAGGTACATTATTTTTATAATAATTGCATGCCCAATAGCAGACTGTATACACTGTACCTCATAAATGTAATTGACAACAACTGCTTGACTGTATTCTAGAAAATAAATAATATTGAATGATTGAGTGAACTTTTGAAAAAAAGTATGAGGAACTATAGAACTGTTGGGGATGCTACTAGAACTGTCCTTAAATTGTGAGATTCTAACAATTGATATGCTAGGTTCACACACATGTCAACCACGTCGTCAATTCAATTCGTAAATTGTGCTTATTGTTATACCAACAAACCACCTCTGGTTTAACACCCCATAAAGATGTGGGCTCTTTATGACGTTTTAATGCAGTGTTTAGGGCGTTTCGCTGACACTTACAGTCCGACCAAAAAGAGTAGAAATTAAAAAGTGGCAATACTGTAGTGTCGTCCCCGTTTTCTTATATTGATTAGAAAGGGAGGACACTACAGTATCGCCACTTTTTAATTTCTACTCTTTTTGGTCGGACTGTATACGAGATCTCCACTATATTTACGTTAGCTATATGCGCTAATAAAGTTTACCATAATTAAAATTACATTTTCTTTCTTATATTATAGACATATTATTGTACCAACTCCCTGTCACAATTTAGCACTATGGTTGAATGGTAAAAAATGTCGTCCGTCATTTGTATTTTTTGTGTATTTTGCAATGAACTTGAAATAAATACAATATTTTATTATACAATAGTCTTAGTTCTGAATGCGATTTTGTTCCGTTCGGGGTTGAGACCCTTGGTCCGTAGGGGCCCAGTGCTCGACACCTATTTAAGCAGCGTACAAAAAATCCAAATCCAATGATATATGGCTTATTGTTATTGGTCCCCTAGGAGAGACCAGAGTCCATACAAATCTGCCCATCCTCCTTTACTCTGTTTTAGCTTATATTTTAGTTAGTTCTTAGTTTGTAGTTAGTATATTACATTCTGTATTATTGTTATTGTAAATTTTAAAATGTACTCGAAAATTATATGTATTGAAATGCAAATAACCAACGCGTGTAACGCCAGAGAGAGCCCCAATGTCTCAATTCAGTGTTTAGGGCGTCCCAACGAGAATTTTTATTTCCCGGCGTAAACACCCCACAGAACACGTAGAGAGCAAACCAATTCCACTCTACAATTCAAATATTTGCTGCTACCGACTTGCACTGCAATTTGCCTCAGAAGTTTCCAACTGAAATGGGACTGCATCTCGGTAACTAAGCAAATAATATTGAAATAAACTTTTCAGTAAACGCGTCTATTACCGTTTTGAGCGGCTGGTGCGTGTCGCCCCCGCAGAACAGGCCTCGGGCTGGTATGTACTATGGGCTGCACAAATGCATGCTCCATTTATTATAATAAATAAAATAAAATAAATAAATATCGGATAACCTCACACAAATCGATCTAGTCCCAAATTAAGCTCAAGAAGGCTTGTGTTATGGGTACTAGACGACGATATACGTACTTATATAGATAAATATATACTTAAATACATATAACAACCATGACCCAAGCACAAATATTCGAGTTCAGCACACAAATATTTGCCCTGGCCGGGATTCGAACCCGGGACAGCCGGCTCAGTAGGCAGGTGTCTACAAACCATAATTAATTTATTTCAGGCATCAAAGGGCACCGAATTGAGAACCGGGCTCCTTCAATGCTATATCTGGTCCGTTGTTCTGTATGGGTGTGAAGCGTGGACCATGAAATCAGAGCTCCGAAAAAAAATAGAAGCATTTGAAATGTGCTGATACCGTCGCATGCTTCGTATCAGCTGAACGGATAAAGTTACTAACGTAGAAGTGTTGCGCCGGATGGGAAAAAACGGCGAACTGGCGGTATTCCCTCCTGCAGACCGGTTCCCTATCATAAACTCGAACATTGTAATTCCGAATATTAAAATCCCGAAAACGCTTCGCATTTTTTTGTTGCCCGAAATTTTGTTTGCCCGGAATTACATTTTCCATATTATTATTTTCCCAATTTTCAGTTCGTTGCAATTTTATTTCGCATATAATACAAATCGACACTTATTAAAATTCTGAAGTATCATTTGTCAACTACTTTTTATGCCGAAAAGTATTAAGTCCAAAATATTATTATCACTCTGTATAAAAAATTGGAAATTGTAGTCGATTTTACATAGCATCGGAATTATGAAAAAGTGGTTAACAATGCAGTTGTCAAATAATAAAGTTGGCAATCGTTCTTCTGGTTATCGAGTTTCGGGAAAACAAACTGGCGACATTTCAAAACTATGGTAAACAAAGATTAAGGGTTATAAGAATTCGGTTAACCGTTTTCGGACAAGTGAAAATCGGACAAGTGTGTTCCGGAACTTCGATAGGTTACGACTAGGGATGTTACGGAGGTTCGGCTTCGGCTCCGATATACCGAAACTTTCGGCTGAATTCACACCTTCGGCTTCGGCTTCGGTTTCGTCTAATTTGAAGCGAACACCTCCGGCTCCGGCTTCGGTTTCGTCTAATTTTAAGCGGAGGTTTTAACGGAGCCGAAAGTCAGCAGCGGCGGCACGCGGCGTGTGCCTAGGAGTACAAACAGGTTTTGACTTGTCTCCCCGGGAATTACCCCACGTGTTTTACGACGATTGTTTACTCATTCGTTTATTGTTTTAGTTCACGAGTTCACGTCACGGCCTGCAGTGTGTTTTTTCAAAGTGTTTTACCTCCGGCTCCGGTTTCGAATTCGGTTTCGGATTCGCTTTCGGTTTCGGTTTTGGATTCGCTTTCGGTTTCGGATTCGCTTTCGGTTTCGTTAAAACAAATTTAAAAACTCCGGTTTCGGCTTCGGTTCCGATAAAACCACCTCCGTAACATCCCTAGTTACGACAGTGATTAAGACTGTCGAGCAGCTGTTCAGATTGCCGCTTGACAAGGAAAATTTTAAGGAGCTGACTGCCAACCTGTAATGGAGAGGCACTTGAAGAAGAAGAAGATCATAGGTTTGTGTTTGCTCTGCGGAGTCTAACACAAGTGGTGTCGCAGAGATCAGCTCTACTGGCGTTTCACGGACACATCATGTCCAATCTGCGCTACGGCCTTATCTTATGGGGAAATGCAACAACTGCCAACCGAGTATTCACATCACATTGCAAAAAAAATGCCTCAGGGCGATTTGCGGCGCCAGTGGTACTGAATCCTGTAGACCCTTCTTTAGGAAATTAAACATACTGCCTTTGCCCACACTCTATATTTATGAGGTATGTATTTTTGTAAGAACCAATATCGACAATTATAAAATCATGACATCAAACCCTAGATCAACATCCGAGTTGCATGGACTTAGACTCTGTTACCAAAAATGTAATACAGCTCACTTCAGTAAAAGCATATTACATATGTCGGTCAAATTATTTAATCATCTGCCGAATGAACTAAAGACTTTGAATTTACCTGAATTTAAGAATAAATTATATAAATGGTGCCTCGATAAAATGTTTTATGATGTTAAGGAATTTCTTGAAGCGTCTTGGTAATTTAAAATATGTAACGTTAGTAACTCATACAACCGGCGCTATTTATTCTGTATTGTACCTACAATTGACATTATTTAATTATTCTTACATAGTTTCTTTATTATTACTTATACCAATTTGACTACATACTATTCTGACTATTGTATTATTGTATAATTTATTTAATTGACATGTGGTGTGCGCTTATATCTACCATTGTGTTGTGCGCCAAACTCTGGCTGATTGTGACGAACATTCTATTTTATTGTTACCTTTACAAATACTCACTTTCTGACAATAAACAATTTGAATTTGAATTGAAAAAAAAGGGCCATAGATAATTAAATACCTTACAATCTAACACACATAGTAAATATTAAAAACACTAAACAACTAAGATCACATGTTTTCCTGCGATGCCGCGATGTGGTTCGCAAGTCCGTGGTGTTGGGTAAACGACCGCGGGAACACCCAAAAAAACACGTTTTGGCCAAAATTCTTCCTACATTGAATTGATTTTTGATTATGAATGAATGAATAAATTTTATTTTAGATAAAAAAAAATCATCCATATTTGAATTCGTCTTAAGACGAAGGTTTTTAACCAATGTGTGTGCCAGTCATGAGATACGGCACTGAAACGTGGTCGCTTACAATGGGCCTCATAAGAAGGCTCACAGTTACTCAAAGGGCAATGGAGCGAGCTATGCTCGGAATTTCCTTGCGGGATCAAATTCGTAATGATGAGATACGCAAGAGAACCAAGGTTGTAGATATAGCTCAACCAAACTTAAGTGGCAGTGGGCGGGGCACATTGCTCGTAGAATAGATGGCCGTTGGGGCAGAAAGGTTCTTGAGTGGCGACCGCGGACCGGAAGACGCAGCGTTGGAAGGCCTCCAACAAGGTGGACCGACGACCTGGTTAAGATTGCGGGTAGAAATTGGATGAGGGCGGCTCAAGATCGATCGTTGTGGAGAACTTTGGGGAGGCCTTTGTCCAGCAGTGGACGTCTATAGGCTGATATGATGATGATGATCATATTTGAATTAATTGGGAAATGCAATTCACTACACTAAATTCTTTTGATGGTGCATACATTTGAGGATTTGTAAATTATATAATGCTGACAAATGGTAAGAAAAAAATAACCAATTTTAAAACTAGCAGCGCTATTTTCGTAGGAAATAAATATCTAAAATGGCGACTTACGTATATCGCTAAGTATCTCAATGTCAACTTGTTAATTTCTTGCATCTAGAATACTATATTTTCGTTACACTGCTGTGTCAAATAAATCTAAGTTATTGCTATATTGAAGCATTGAAGGTATCGAAAAGCTCCGTCGAATCCTAGCCCTGTACCTTTACCAAGAGTTTACAGTGACAGTGCTCGCTAGCGGCAGTGTAATGCAGCTATTTATTACACTTTCCTAAATTAGTCACTGACGCGAATGCAGCAATATTTTGAGACACGTATGGAGATAACTCCATCTCACTCCTTCGTATTGCTACATCTCTCTCGTCAGTAACTAAATTTAGGAAAGTGATTTGTAGTTCTACAAAGTAACCGCTAGGAGCGCTGCACTATTCTCCATACAAATCATTTACGCTGTCGCTGGCGAGTACGGTCACGTTAACTCATGGTACGGGGACTGTTTGCTACGTGTCGACACATGTCATACATGTGTTCCCGGGATCGTGGACATTGGTACACGTGTACTGTGCTGTTCCGCGGTTTATTAGCTAAATGCGTGTACAATCGTTCTATAGGATGTATTATGGGTAGTTATTATGGGCCCCAATAAACATGCTTTCATATATCACACTATGACACTAGTATTATACAAGCAAATTTTTGTAAGTCTTGTTTGTGTGCATGGCTACTTTTTATCCCGACAAAATGTAGTGTTCCCGTCGGATGAGCGGGTAACATCGCGGGGTGCAGATAGTATGATAGAAAGTATTAATAAAAATGAAGACAAATAATATATTATAAAATGTTTTTAACATGGAATGTATCGCTATTTTGTTCGAACAAGGTCACTTTTTGAAAATAAATAGTTTTTCTCAGTCGACATTAATTTGATAACAGTAACTGGAAAGTTGCTGAAACGTTAGGGAAGCTTAAATAATTAATATACGCGATACAATATTTTTAAAATGTGTGACAATCTAGGAAACCGAAGAAAATAACAACACACTTGTTGACTTAACCTCACAATATATTTTTTTATTTTATCTACTCCTGCGTTAATGATCTACAAAAAATATAATAGAAAAATGCATTATGCATACGATAATGCACTTTTCTGTAATAATTTTCAAAAAACGTTCACCTCGGTAAGGGTGTTTAATTTTAAACTGCATTAAGTGTACTTCAATGTCCTTAAGTCACATGTAAAACTTCTAAAACCCTTTTTAATCGTCCGGTGGTAAAAACGATCACTCATCACCAGCACTGACTGTACAGTCGAGTTCATTTACATCTACACACTTACGAGAACAAAAATATCTGAACACGACTTTATGCTCCTGAATCTCCTGATAATTAAATAGGGTCTTGTTCAGATATTTTTGTTCTCGTAAGTGTGTAGATGTAGATGAACTCGACTGTACATACAACTGCACAATCAAATTGGTTTAGTGTAGTGATAGCCGATTAAACATCCATTATTCGCTGTTAGTTATGGCTTATATGGTTGTGAAATGATTTCAAATGCATTATGATAAAACCAATAGTACGTGCGGCGTGTCGGTCTACCACGTAATTGAAATACATTCGTTTTGATTTAGCTCAGCATTGCGGTTTTATTAACATACATTCAATATTAGTATTTTGATATTTTAGAAGACATAAACCGATTAAAAAAATACGTAAGTACATAATTCCATTATATTTACGTAACTTTAAACAAAACTTGGTGTTTCTTAAAACATGAATACAAAGGTCAAAGCTTAAAGAAAAATTTAAAAAGGAGCTACCTGGTGGAAGGGACCGGGAATCGAACCCGGTACCTCTGGATTACCGGTCCAGCGCGTTAGCCACTTCGCTACCCTCGCTCCGCGTAGACGTTGGTGTTTCTTGTTTTTCAATTTACGAAAAATCATTAAGGGTTATGTTAAATTCATTAATCATTTGTGCCCGCAATTTCGTAAGTGTATTTTTTTTATATTGTAGACGGGTAAAAAGTGTCAGAACGATCTTTGGATGTTCAGCTTTCTCTAGTACCATAAACTGGCTCGAATTTGTCCAGCCGTTCTGGTGTGATGATAGGACAAAGGAAATGATGGCTAACAGGTGGCGCCAGGCTGGCATGCCGCCGCGCGCCCATACAATATTAAAGACGATCCTGTGTAATATATTACAAGATTTTTCCTGAAATCATGACCCCTCACTAAAGAAAACTGACTTTCAAATACAAATTTAGAATTTCATGATAGTATAAATAATAAAACATTGTAAGATATTGGATTAACATTGATTTTGATTTAGCTCAGATTTACATACATCTTACATCTAACACTTCGAAAACTTAGCGATGCAATAAAGAAAACGGTAAAGTCTCATACAGAATTGTACGTAAATAACTCCGGTGAGTCTCATACATATTAAATTGCATATGACATGAGTGTTCGATTGCGCTAAGGACTGGCGCTCGTAAGGACGAATCGCGAACCGATTCGAAACTTGTAAAGCGATAATCAAGTTATACGACGTGAGTATACCCGTTTCATTTGCATGTTAACATCTCATACAGAATATCTACGCAAACTTTGTCCAAATCCGAGTTTGAGTGCTGATTGCAATCCAAAGTCCAGCACTTTATAGTTCAGTGAGAAGCTAATTTCAGCTTAATCCGCAACCCGCCATGTTTATGAATCTGCTAGTGTTTATACAATGTTATTTTTGTTATTCCCAGAACTTCTCTTTTAGGGTGAAGTCAGGCGAGCGTAATTTGAGTCGCGTAATTTTGATAAAGAAAGTCTAAACTAAGGGTGAACCCATACGAGAGTAATTTGAGTCGCGTAATTTCGATAAAGAAAGTCTAAACTAAGGGTGAACCCAGACGAGCGTAATCTGAGTCGCGTAATTATGATAATGAAAGTCTAAACTAAGGGTCAACCCATACGAGCGTAATTTGTGTCGCGTAATTATGATAATGAAAGTCTAAACTAAGGGTCAACCCATACGAGCGTAATTTGAGTCGCGTAATTTCGATAAAGAAAGTCTAAACTAAGGGTGAACCCATACGAGCGTAATTTGAGTCGCGTAATTTCGATAAAGAAAGTCTAAACTAAGGGAGAACCCATACGAGCGTAATTTGAGTCGCGTAATTTCGATAAAGAAAGTCTAAACTAAGGGTGAACCCAGAAGAGCATAATTTGAGTCGAGTAATTTCGGTCGCATCTTATTTCGTGTGACGAGATCACGTGACATGATGTATGGCGCGACCGAAATTACGCGACTCAAATTGCGCTCGTCTGGGTTGACCTTTGGTTCAGATATTCTCTATCAATTTGTAAATTAAGTGTACCTAACAATATTATAGTTACGAGTACTGAGATGGTCAAATCTACTATTATAATTTTTTTTGGTATTGTGAAAGCGTGAGACCTCGAAATCACGTCTGGCAGGCTGGAATCGTAAATCCAAAATATAATAGATACTGCGCGGCCCATAAATAACCCGATGTTATTTCTAATACTAAAAACAATTTCGCTAGAATTTTAAATTGTCACTAAAGACAAAGAGTGACGGGAAATTTATTACGCAATAAATTGTTCTTAACTGCCGAACTCTCTCACAGATTGTTAAATCTATTTCTAAGGAAGCAAGTTAGAAAAAAGAGTTAAATATAGGCAATTCTAGAAACAACACAACGGGGCGTCGTAAAACTATATTGCGCAACCTTTTCAGAGCGATGGGGAGAAATTTGAAGCTGCGCACATGTGCAAAGCATTAATCTTAATGTCGTCGAGACAAACAGACAAAGTAATTCTAATGAATCTAGGGGCGTGTCACTTGACGCTGAAACCAATGACCAATAACCAAGCATGACTAGTTCGGGGTGGGGTTCGGATCATTGTTCACATTGACTGGCGGGAGAAATTTTGGATTACAGGAGGTGTGGCATGGACCAGGAGGAAGGCCGCTCGACTCGGACCGGAGGAAGGCTTGGACAGTTACGTTTTGAACCGCGCTGCGAGCACTCGAGATCTCCTCGAGACTAGCGTCAACTGTGGTCATTCTTTTTTCTTTGTAAAAATAATAATAAGTTTTAAATAAAGTAAAGGAAATATAGTTTAAGTGATTAGTGATTAAGAGGACTCTGTGTCGGAACGAGTGAGACGAGAACTTCGTCTGAACGAGGCGGACGAGGTCTACAGCGAGGCGAGACGGCGAACGCGGGCGAGAGACGGATTAGCGTTTGACAAACGCTAGGAGCAGGGAAAGGCTTAGACATCTCGGTAAAGTACTCTAATACCATCATTGTCCGAAACAATTAGAGTGATTCATATTTTGCATCTCCCCTTCATATTAAAGTCAGTAGATCCTATTCACGCGAGTTTCCGTTATGGACGCGGAGGGTGCCCTAGATGTTTTGTACCGCCTAGGTCACAACAAGCAACCCCACCCCGGCCCTACGTCTTGGGAATTACCAGTCCTCTTAGGGGTACTGTTGGCTATTATAGTGATGATCATTTGCGCCTACTTTTGTGTGCGATTTAGTGATTGGTGGCGTCGGATCGCACACACCGCGCTCCACGGGGAAAATAATACTATAGAAATCGAAATGGTCCGTTATTAATTAGAACCAAATTAGGAGTGCAAGTGTGAAATCACTCTAGCTGTAAATACGTGCTTTTGTGTTGAAGATTTAAGTAAAGTTTGAAGGTTAGCCTCTCTTACTGTTGTTCCTCCCGAATTTGATAGTTAGGGACAACTCTTAGCATTAAGACTGTAAACTTTTGTGTGCATGTGTGTATAACTAGGTTTAAGAGCCTAGAGGGTTTTTAATTTGAGTGTTATGTTTTCCCTCTAAATTAGTATGGCTGGTAGGAATATAACACTCGGCTATGTCATTGATGCAACCCATCAACCATAGTCTAATTAATCGAACAGTTTCTTTTGCAAAGTTACCTAAAAGTGAAATAAATTTAGATAAACAATTTTGATAAAATAAATCTAATTTTTGCACAACTCCATATTTTTATTTCATCCCATTGGTAGGCACCCTTCGGGATTGATAACGGAGGTTCCCCACTAAGGTCGTGGTTCATAAAACCTAAGTACATAGCTAGATTGTTTAATAATTGTTACAGCCAGAGCGACCTTTAGGACTGAACCTCCGATATCAAAAAACCGTATCTTATACTCAATTACGATTTCCGTTCTAAAACGATATCAGTCGAATCATTTCTTTGAGACCTAGTTGGACCTAAAGACGAATATAGACTGTGTGGCAGTCAGTCGAGTAAATCAGAGATAATGGAATATGGACCTTGGGTCAGGCATTCATTTACAAAGCCCATCTAGGACAATACTCACTAGGATATTCCTTGAATACCCGTTACTACCTATTGATCTGACGCGGAGACGTGGGGCGACACCTGAAGGCGAATACTTACACATTTACCTACTCATTCTACGTAAGTATATAACTATGGATCACACTTGGCTGCGGTTGACTACTGAGGGCGGCGAGCACTGGACCAGTTGGAGGCGAAGGGCGTATTGGCAGAGAAAGGTGATATTTTCTAAGGTAGGCATCGTAAGGCCTAACCTTTAAGTGTAGGACAATGCAGGCTGAGTCTAGATAGCGAAACTGACTCGAAGCAGTCGGTAGCGTGACAACTATTCCGTTTACAAAGGCGTGACAGCGGCGATTGCTGGTCACTCTACTACACGCCATGTCTTGCAGATTGACCCTCGACCTTTGATTTGGCCAAATCAAAACCTAACTTATTTGCATACCGACACCTAAATAAACTATGACCCGGGTCGTTTGGGGCGGGCTCTTAGCCCATTGAACTAAGTCCTCATCTTCGGATACGAGGCAAATAATCGCTTCTCAGCGAAGGAGGGTCAACTGCGCCCCTATAACTCGAGTACGAGGCTTGGCATCTGGTCTGTCAAGCGTAGGTTTCCCCTGTGATTGCGGGCGATCGGTTGTTCACGACGGGAACAAAACCCGTACAATGAAGTTTACTTCATTTGTCCTAATAACGGAATCGATGTCACTAACGCCGACCTCTAGTAGCCAGATAGCTATGTCTGTCTCAGCCTGGGTGTGTGTAAATGTAGTAACGAATTCTCTTAACCTTACAGTAAGCCTTAATTCTCTTCAAATTTATTCAATTACATAAACAGCTATAACTTAGACGATCACTTCACGAGCCGTACCATCACAGAATTTGATGCCGCGTGACCAAGGATCCATGTACGTATTCGAAATAACGATACGACTGGATTTATATTAGCTTAAAAATAAACACAACGTAGGAATCGTAATTGAGTATATAAGAGGAATTTCAGGAGAGAGGTTAAGAGACACATTGCGCATGTTATTATGTAAGAATTATACTCCATTTACTTCAGGTCTGGGGGAGCGAGGGAGAGCAGAGACATTGCGCATGTTATTATGTAAGAATTATATTACATTTACCTGAGGTCTGGGGGAGTGGGGGAGAGCTATATAATTACTAATATGGAAATTACAGGGATTTTAGAAGGAGACTGCGGCGGAAGAGACACTAATCCTTGTCTATTTCTTGGATTAGTTTGTCTATGTGCTTTTGAAATTACATACAATTGAACCATTTACTGTGTTATCTGCTTTCTATCATTGAGCTTGTGTATTGTTTTGAATTTACCCCTATTGTATGGAAGGTTGCGCAAGACTTGTTATCGGGAAATTGACGGGTGACAGGGTTAGAGCGGTACATAGTAGAAATATATTAGCATCAATCGGGACATGTTTACAAGGAAGGGAAACGCGAAATTTATACGTGGTACAGCCGTCGGGTAGCAATCCAATTTTGACGGGAAGTCTTTCGACAACCCTATTGCATTTTTAAAGCGGTTAAAAAGTATATAAGGGCGGTAAATGGGTCGGATTGAGAGATAAATACTAGCGCTAGGGTGCATTACCGGGCACGCGAGTAAGGTAATGGACCTATACTCGAAGGATTGGACTACGTTCGCTGATTTTGAGAAACCGAGGGAGGTCGCTAATAGTCATACGCTATTTTTAGGTTGAAGACGTAGTTCAGTTAGAATAATTACAACGATTTAGAGTGGGATAAGAAATTAGTTTAACATAGTTTAATTATTTAAGTACAGGGGTACTATCATCATCATCATAATATTTATATTTGTATATTTGTTTGAGGCACATTCAAATATAATAAGCGTTTACGGTTGTAAAAGTTGGTTCTACCGAAATATATATAAACAAATCGTAATGGTTATTCGGTATAATGCGGACATTAGTTAAGAAACTAATATTTGTGTGTCTGTCTGTCTTAGAATATTTAAAAGAATATTAATTAACGCAAAATACTTCATCACATATTGACGATTGAGAACGCATCCTACGTCTGTCTGTCTTAGGATATTTTGGTTGGTGAAAATATTTTAGCTTTGTTTCATGCTGAAACAAAGGGAGCTAGAGTCTGTCTGTCTGTCCAAGATATATAAACGGAATATATTCTATAGTGCTAGTCAACACTGAAATAAAATGTATGCATATATTGTATGCAATAACAAGTATGTATGTATTGTTTTGCGTCGGAATTACTGGAAATTAGGCTTATTTAATAGGGCCATTTCAGTTATAAGAGAGGTAGGATAGATTATTGACGAGATTAGTTATAATAAATAAGTTTTGTTGTGGTTTGGGTGGGTTCGACTCCCAACAAATCTACATCAAAATGAATAAGCGTTAAAATACAATTTATTGAAGGAAACCAGGTTCAATCCCTGTTGACTTATTTTGCTGTATTTTATTATTGGTTTTGTTTTATAAACGTGAGGATATAAACTTAAGAACATGAGGAATACTTAGTCGATGGCTGTGGGGCTGCAGGTTCGATCCCTGTGGGAATTAATTGACTAGGTTTAAGTTTTAAGGTTGCGGGAATACAGGTTCGAACCCTGAGCGAATTTTACCGTCGGTTTACTGAGTGTTATATGACATTCAAGTTGTAGGACTGTGAAGGAGCAGGTTCAATCCCTGTGTTATTAAATCAATGTGTTATTTTTGATAACCGTTTAAAGAGTTCTGATCACAGAGAGTGCGAGGGCGCAGGCTCTATTCTTACTTAAGGTTCGACGAACGAACGACGAAATGGGTTCGATTCCCATTTTCTTTTTAAAAATTGTCAAAATTTTGCTTCGGGTTTCGTTGGATTAAAGGATCAAGTTCGACTCTTGTGTACCATTTTTTTATGATTACTTAAGTAAGAATTTAAGAGGCAACGACGTTTAATTTCAGACAACCATGTCTATTGTAAGAGAGGATTCTCGCGGGCGATATATTCGATATCGGCAGGAGTACGGGAATTTTACGTGAACTATCTAGACGACATTGTCATATTTACTACAGGGGATATAGGGTTGCCTTTAGCGCATCTAGACCAAATACTAGGCAGGTTAGAAGCCGCGGGACTTACGGGCCGATTAGGGAAATGTCGATTTTTATGTGTAGAAGTGAAATTATTAGGGCACATAGTAAACACCGACGGGGTGCGCATGGATCCCGAACGCGTAGAGGCCATAATAAGTTTTCCCATACCAAAGACGGCGAAACAATTACGGGGTTTTTTGGGCTTAATAAATTATTTTCGAAAGTTTATCTCCAGATATAGTGAGGAAGTTAGGCCATTGTGTGACTTATTGAAACAAAATACAAAATGGTCCTGGACATTTGAAATAAATGACTGTTTTGAAAGGGTTAAAAGGTTATTTGTAGACACGATACTTCTCGCACACCCGGATCCTAAACAGACTTATTATTTGCAGACCGATAGTAGCAATTTAGGAGTTTCGGGTTACGTTTATCAGTTAACAAACGAGGGAGAAGAGAGGGTAATAGGGTTTTGTAGTAAGTCACTATCGGAGACCGAACGTAGATGGACTGTTACGGAACAAGAACTATGGGCGATCATATTCAGCTTGTCAAAATTTGAAACTTACCTGAGAGGCGCGCGATTAATCATTAGGACCGATCATAAAAGTTTGATATTCTTACAAACATGTAAATTATTGAGCGCGCGGATGATACGATGGGTACATTATATAGGGCGGTTCGACTACACTGTTGAACACGTGAAAGGACGACTCAACACGGTAGCAGACGTACTATCCCGGCATATAAAAGGGACTACCGACGTATTAACTAATAAGACAGTAGGGCCTGAGATGAACCTATTCAAAGTACCGTTAGGACGGGTGGTACAGAGCAGGTGGAAGGAGACCAGGAATTATCAGGAGCGCGATGAGGCGGCTAGGAAAATAGTTAGTCGAATGGAGACTATAGGTACCTCCGAGTCAAAGTACTACGTGCTTAAAGAGGGAATTCTCTATAGATCGGACATACATAAGGATACATTTAGGCTCTACGTCCCCGAGGAATTACAGCAAGATCTGATCATTAGCATACATGAGGAGATAGGTCATTTTGGACGTTACAAGGTATATGCACTAATGAAGCGTCGGTATTATTTTTCTGATATGTCTCGCATAATAGGTAAAATCGTAAGAGCTTGTGAGGCGTGTCAAAAGTCGAAGCACGCGCGGGAAACTCATACGGGACCGATTAAGACTGTGATAGCAAGGGAAATAGGGGAGAAAGTGTTTTGCGACATTTATGGACCATTACCAGCGGGACGTTTCGGGTTCAAATACATATTTGTGGTACAGGACGCTTATAGCAAATGGATTAAACTATATTCGTTACGTCGAGCAAGTGGAAGGGCGACGTTAGCATGCATAAAGAAGTTTCATGTACAGATGAGGATTAGGACTCTATGTTCAGATAGGGGCACTAACTTCACTTCAAAGGATTTCGAGTCAGGTGTGCGGCAGCTAGGTATCGAACTGACGCATACATCCGTTAGGAATCCGCGGCCGAACTCGACGGAGAGAGTAAATAAAGAGTTAGGTAGGCTATTCCGAACCTATTGCGACAAATCACACCGCTCTTGGGTAGATCTGCTACCGGAAATAGAGGATTGCTATAATCAGGTGGTACACACCACAACAGGTTATTCACCGAATGAGATAGTTTGGGGAAAAAGGACCTTATTGTCTACAGACCTCAGAAACGGCATTTTAGGCGGGGTAGGAGAACCACCGGAGGATCTCGAACATATTCGACAACAGGCCCGACAGAATATAATGAAAGCGGCAGAAAGTAGGGAACTCCATTATAACAAAAACCATAAATTGATACAATTCGAAATAGGCGATTTGGTGAAACTTAAAACTTTCGCTAAATCGGACGCGGACAAGAAATTAACGAAAAAATTCATGCGATTGTATAAGGGACCTTTCACAATAGGGGCCGTGCCATATAACAATGTATACACCTTAATAGACACGCGCACTAACAGGGTCGAAGGAAATTACAATGCAATCCACCTGTTTCGTTATTACAAAAAAACGTAGGGCCTACAGGTAGAATGTTGATTAGGACTTGACTAACAAAGAGGTTGCGAAGTGCAAGCGCCACCGGGAGAAAAAAAAAACACAATAGGATAACCGACTCGGACAACAATGCGGAACTTAGACTGTTTAGGGTTTTATTACCACAACGTAGCTTTATGATGAGCGTGGGAAAACAAGGGATAGTCGTGGGAACTAACGGATCAGAGATTTGCCGTTTCACATGAAGAGTTGGAAATAGATTTTAATTTGGTCTAGGACATGTGTGGGAGCATAGAATTCCTGGCCAAATTCAAATCTATTTGGGGGAGTGTGAGATGGTCAAATCTACTATTATAATTTTTTTTGGTATTGTGAAAGCGTGAGACCTCGAAATCACGTCTGGCAGGCTGGAATCGTAAATCCAAAATATAATAGATACTGCGCGGCCCATAAATAACCCGATGTTATTTCTAATACTAAAAACAATTTCGCTAGAATTTTAAATTGTCACTAAAGACAAAGAGTGACGGGAAATTTATTACGCAATAAATTGTTCTTAACTGCCGAACTCTCTCACAGATTGTTAAATCTATTTCTAAGGAAGCAAGTTAGAAAAAAGAGTTAAATATAGGCAATTCTAGAAACAACACAACGGGGCGTCGTAAAACTATATTGCGCAACCTTTTCAGAGCGATGGGGAGAAATTTGAAGCTGCGCACATGTGCAAAGCATTAATCTTAATGTCGTCGAGACAAACAGACAAAGTAATTCTAATGAATCTAGGGGCGTGTCACTTGACGCTGAAACCAATGACCAATAACCAAGCATGACTAGTTCGGGGTGGGGTTCGGATCATTGTTCACATTGACTGGCGGGAGAAATTTTGGATTACAGGAGGTGTGGCATGGACCAGGAGGAAGGCCGCTCGACTCGGACCGGAGGAAGGCTTGGACAGTTACGTTTTGAACCGCGCTGCGAGCACTCGAGATCTCCTCGAGACTAGCGTCAACTGTGGTCATTCTTTTTTCTTTGTAAAAATAATAATAAGTTTTAAATAAAGTAAAGGAAATATAGTTTAAGTGATTAGTGATTAAGAGGACTCTGTGTCGGAACGAGTGAGACGAGAACTTCGTCTGAACGAGGCGGACGAGGTCTACAGCGAGGCGAGACGGCGAACGCGGGCGAGAGACGGATTAGCGTTTGACAAACGCTAGGAGCAGGGAAAGGCTTAGACATCTCGGTAAAGTACTCTAATACCATCATTGTCCGAAACAATTAGAGTGATTCATATTTTGCATCTCCCCTTCATATTAAAGTCAGTAGATCCTATTCACGCGAGTTTCCGTTATGGACGCGGAGGGTGCCCTAGATGTTTTGTACCGCCTAGGTCACAACAAGCAACCCCACCCCGGCCCTACGTCTTGGGAATTACCAGTCCTCTTAGGGGTACTGTTGGCTATTATAGTGATGATCATTTGCGCCTACTTTTGTGTGCGATTTAGTGATTGGTGGCGTCGGATCGCACACACCGCGCTCCACGGGGAAAATAATACTATAGAAATCGAAATGGTCCGTTATTAATTAGAACCAAATTAGGAGTGCAAGTGTGAAATCACTCTAGCTGTAAATACGTGCTTTTGTGTTGAAGATTTAAGTAAAGTTTGAAGGTTAGCCTCTCTTACTGTTGTTCCTCCCGAATTTGATAGTTAGGGACAACTCTTAGCATTAAGACTGTAAACTTTTGTGTGCATGTGTGTATAACTAGGTTTAAGAGCCTAGAGGGTTTTTAATTTGAGTGTTATGTTTTCCCTCTAAATTAGTATGGCTGGTAGGAATATAACACTCGGCTATGTCATTGATGCAACCCATCAACCATAGTCTAATTAATCGAACAGTTTCTTTTGCAAAGTTACCTAAAAGTGAAATAAATTTAGATAAACAATTTTGATAAAATAAATCTAATTTTTGCACAACTCCATATTTTTATTTCATCCCATTGGTAGGCACCCTTCGGGATTGATAACGGAGGTTCCCCACTAAGGTCGTGGTTCATAAAACCTAAGTACATAGCTAGATTGTTTAATAATTGTTACAGCCAGAGCGACCTTTAGGACTGAACCTCCGATATCAAAAAACCGTATCTTATACTCAATTACGATTTCCGTTCTAAAACGATATCAGTCGAATCATTTCTTTGAGACCTAGTTGGACCTAAAGACGAATATAGACTGTGTGGCAGTCAGTCGAGTAAATCAGAGATAATGGAATATGGACCTTGGGTCAGGCATTCATTTACAAAGCCCATCTAGGACAATACTCACTAGGATATTCCTTGAATACCCGTTACTACCTATTGATCTGACGCGGAGACGTGGGGCGACACCTGAAGGCGAATACTTACACATTTACCTACTCATTCTACGTAAGTATATAACTATGGATCACACTTGGCTGCGGTTGACTACTGAGGGCGGCGAGCACTGGACCAGTTGGAGGCGAAGGGCGTATTGGCAGAGAAAGGTGATATTTTCTAAGGTAGGCATCGTAAGGCCTAACCTTTAAGTGTAGGACAATGCAGGCTGAGTCTAGATAGCGAAACTGACTCGAAGCAGTCGGTAGCGTGACAACTATTCCGTTTACAAAGGCGTGACAGCGGCGATTGCTGGTCACTCTACTACACGCCATGTCTTGCAGATTGACCCTCGACCTTTGATTTGGCCAAATCAAAACCTAACTTATTTGCATACCGACACCTAAATAAACTATGACCCGGGTCGTTTGGGGCGGGCTCTTAGCCCATTGAACTAAGTCCTCATCTTCGGATACGAGGCAAATAATCGCTTCTCAGCGAAGGAGGGTCAACTGCGCCCCTATAACTCGAGTACGAGGCTTGGCATCTGGTCTGTCAAGCGTAGGTTTCCCCTGTGATTGCGGGCGATCGGTTGTTCACGACGGGAACAAAACCCGTACAATGAAGTTTACTTCATTTGTCCTAATAACGGAATCGATGTCACTAACGCCGACCTCTAGTAGCCAGATAGCTATGTCTGTCTCAGCCTGGGTGTGTGTAAATGTAGTAACGAATTCTCTTAACCTTACAGTAAGCCTTAATTCTCTTCAAATTTATTCAATTACATAAACAGCTATAACTTAGACGATCACTTCACGAGCCGTACCATCACAGTACTAAAAGAAATATCGCGAGCCCTTTTACTCCTAGAAAATTATTTCGTCGATTGTTTGGTTTCGCCGAAAAATCATTTCGCAGAATTTTTATTCCTCTGTAGTTATACATTTTTCATGATTCCTGCAAATATCATTGTATTGATAAGGTTAGGTTAGGTTTGTTTTATGACAATCTCAAATAGTTTATGGTTGCAAAGAAAAATTATTTCTACGAAATTATTTTTCGGCGATTCGAATAATTCAACGTAAAATAATTCTAGGAGACCCGAAATATTTTTACGAATGTTGATGTTTTTCCAATACTTTTCGTAATAATATCGCATACGCCCTTTACTGCATATGGAGACATATAATTTAGTGGAAAAATTTACAGTCACACACACACTAAAAAAACAGTGGTACAATTCCCATACTAAATCCGCCTGTAGTAATAAATAGTCCGACTGTATTATTGTCTGCGCTGTGACTGCAATGACACTGGTCGCCTACGCTCTTTTAGAATGAGAGACTTTTCAAATTATATTTCAATCACAAATTGGGATATTTTCGATTTTTTTTAATTTTGTTATCCTTTTTAACACAAGAATAACGCATACAATAATGTCAAAACCCCATACTAGTTTGATATCCAGAGTAAGCGTTAAAAAACAAAAATTTGATCAAATGCAGCCTTACTGATGTTTTCAAACGTACGTCGTACATACCTCGCTCGAACGATACACTGGACCAGCGATGCGGTGGTGTAAATTCTGAGCGCAGCGTGTCGCGCCATTCGTAATCGCTAAATTCCCAGCTACGGCCAGTCAATAACGTAGATTGCGAAGTGGCCAGGCGTTTGCGATAAAACGATACTCTGCGACATTCCCAGGGTACACAGGCAATCGCTCAAATATTTGCTACGCACACGTTTGACGACGATATTCCAGTAGAATAAGCAATGGTCATGTTTAGGCTATGCCAGCGATGTGGCATCGTCTGGTCACTCGCCATTTCTGTTCGTATAATGACTAGCACTGGAATTTCCGCATTTTTATCGAATTTCTCGGCAATAGAGTGTGAAAAATTTAGTACCTATCATAGAGGTGTTCATAAAAAAAAATCATTTTTACATATTTTTGTAAAGTTAGGTATATCATAAAATAATGAAATTATAAGAGTATATATTTTATAGGATATTTAATGTTATAATAACGTTAAAAACAAATAATTCTTTAGAATTAATTTATTAATTGATGAAAATTGTGGCGTGTACCCACATAAAAAAATGAGATATTACATGTTTCATAAATTTGTATTAGAGGAATGGTCAAGAAATTTCAATAGAAGGTCGGATCTTAAGCTAACTAAGCAAATATGGCGTGATATGACCCAACAATGGCTGGGAAATGGTGCGAAATGAAACACTGTGTTGGTAAATGAAATCGATAGCGCCATTAATTTAATGATTGATCGCCCAAGCTATTCAATTATGACAGAGTTAATTATTTGCGATGATTGAGTTATAGTTCTCGTTAAATTGGTCGAGTTGTATCCAATTCTGAAAGATTGTGACATATTCTGTGAGAATCCAGTACATATTTTCACTTTTAACATTTTGGTGAGTTTGGGCGAATACGAGGCCAGAAGCAGACTAAAAACAAGACCGATCTGAAAAAGGAAGGAAAGGCCTTTGCCCAGCAGTGGGACATATTATAAATGGGTAATTAAAAAACATTTTTGTATCATTTTTTTAAATCGAGATGGCGGCAGTCAGTTTTCTAAAAAATTAAAACTGAAATGGGAGTCAATATCTAGGTTTCTGACATGTACATTTTGATTTGAAACGATACGCCGCCTATCATTTTAGAACAGTACATTCATTACTTTAGTTTTATCTAACTCCAAAGTTCAAATTTTTTCTTCCAAGATGGCGAACGTCACATTTTTCGAAAAAATAAAAACCAGAATGGTATTAAAACTAATTAACGGTCACTTTTTTCTTCCAAGATGACAGTCGTCAGTTTTTCGTGAAAAAAAACTGGAATGGACGTCGATTTCTAAGTCTTTGGGGTGCAATAACTATGTCGTACCTGCGCGGTCTCTTGTGCCCAGCACCGACGCGATCTGCGGCCGCTCTTCGTTGATCACGAGCTCGGCCATCTCGCTGTACACCGCGTGCACAGACGAGATGCACGTCAGCCGGAGCTGTCCTCGCTCGAAGGTCACACCACAGTATAAATACTAATTGTGAGATGTCTTTGCTTTGAAGCGATACGCTGCCAGCCATTTTATGACACGACATTGATTGTCTAAAAGAGGCTCGAAAATGATTGTCAATTATTTCTTCCAAGATGGCCGACGTCACATTTATCGAAACAATAATTTCTTTCAAGATGACAGCTGTCAGTTTTCGAAAAAAAATCTGGAAATGGCGTCGATTTCTAAGTTTTTGGGGTGTAAGTACCTCCTAATAACTATGTCGTACCTGCGCGGTCTCTAGTGCCCAGCACGGACGCGATCTGCGGCCGCTCTTCGTTGATCACGAGCTCGGCCATCTCGCTGTACACCGCGTGCACAGACGAGATGCACGTCAGCCGGAGCTGTCCTCGCTCGAAGGTCACACCGCAGTGTAAATACTAATTGTGAGATGTCTTTGCTTTGAAGCGATACGCTGCCAGCCATTTTATGACTCGACTTTTTTGTCTAAAAGAGGCTCGAAAATTATTGTCAATTTTTTCTTCCAAGATGGCCGACGTCACATTTATCAAAACAATAATTTCTTTCAAGATGACAGCTGTCAGTTTTCGAAAAAAAAGCTGGAAAGGGCGTCGTCTAAGTTTTTGGGGTGTAAGTAGGTACCTCCTAATAACTATGTCGTACCTGCGCGGTCTCTAGTGCCCAGCACGGACGCGATCTGCGGCCGCTCTTCGTTGATCACGAGCTCGGCCATCTCGCTGTACACCGCGTGCACAGACGAGATGCACGTCAGCCGGAGCTGTCCTCGCTCGAAGCTGTCCGGCCGCACCATGAAGGAGAGCTGGCTTACTGATGCCACCTGTAGACAAATATTGATACTCAATTAAAGCGTGGGAAGCGAATAGTTTTTTTTGTGTGGGTGCCAATCTTTTTTTTTTTTATTGGGATCAAATGTCTATGGGACTAACTACACTTAGACTGCTCTTAAAGACAGAAATGACCGTCAAAATTCAACATTCCTACAAGTTTCATTTCGGGGAAAGATCATTTCGTAGAAAGCATTGTTCTTGGCAACTGTAAACTATTTGAGATTGTTATAAAATAAAGCTAACGTAACCTAGTCAATAGGATGATATTTGCAAGAATCATGAAAAAATTATGACTACATGGGGAATACAAACTCTGTGAAATGATTTTTAATCAGATAAACATGGTTTTTTTTGCATTATTTTTAATAATTTATCCAATCAATGGTGCCTTTATACAATGCCATTATTCATTTGTATCTTGTCCGAAAGCGGAAGTAAGTAGGTAGCATTAACCTAACTTACTCAAAAGTTTCAACCGACGCGACGTTAAATAAACAATACTTATTCCAAATTTTTATTTACCTTCTTTCTTTGTTTCTTTATTTACCTAAGATTTGTAACTAACTGACCTTATTTGACGTAACTCTAGTGGGCATGGGGTCCGTGACATCTTCATCCAGGGACAAGTCCGGATGTCGCGGCGTGGGGAGCACCACCGAGTCTTGGCTGGGGAGCAATTCACCATCCTACAGACAAAAATATATATTTGTAATTTATGAAACATTTAATGTCTCATTTTTAATTGACACACCAAAATTTTTATATTAAACCATTGGTGTAATAGATACAAGAATTTAAGATACTAAAATCATATTTTATTCTGCTATCTAAAAAGCAGTTCAGAGATCGACTACTAACTTATGAGCATATCTGTATAAATATTTTTAGAGTTTAAATTCGATGAAACAAAAAAATGGCCTAACAGTGAAAAGCGAATTCAATTATCGCCTCCGTTGTAGATTCCAGGAGCCTTACCACGATCTCTTAACGCGACTCACTTTAGGCCCTAAACTGAACTGTATCGCTATTTCATACCATGACATTGTATTTACGACTCAGTTCAGATGACAGTTCAGTAAGAGCGTCTCAACTATTTCATTCTCTCATTTCAAGTACTTTTCGTACCACGATGTGTCACTTGAGACGAAACTGAATCGCACGAGTGTCAAATTTTGCGACTCATAAAAAGTTCCTCATTGAATGTATCGTTCTGGATAGTTTTGTGTAGAATATTTATTAGTTCTTAGCTTTTGTTCGCGACTTGTCTCGCACAGGTCTGGAAACGTGTCTGTGTAACTTCCTACCGTTTTATTCAGGGACGTATTTACCCTAGGGCGATCCGGGCTATAGCCCGGGGCGCCAAACCGACAGGGGCGGCGTAGGCGCCCCTGGCCGTTTGCATTTTGTTTTGGTATTGGCACCTTTCAACCAACTATTACTTTTCACCTTTTTTTGTCAATCCAAAATTTAAAATGAACATGAAAAATAACAAGAACAAATAGTTTTGGTCGAAAACATGCTTGTAAGTTTGTCAATATCTTCGGGGCGCGTCTGTAAGTAAGAACATGAACATGCTTCAAATATAGGGCGCGGGCGCCGAGTGAGGTCGCGGGCCGGCAAGAGGGGCGGTGGCAATAGGTCATACATATATCAGCGTTGCCAGATCGGATCTTTTTACACTATATCGGTCAATTTTGTTACTACGTACCCCCGCGCCGAACAATTTCGCTCTCGCTGCGCTCGCGTTTTCATCTGATCGTGTTACTACGCACCCCCGCGCCGAAAAATTTCGGTCTCGCTGCGCTCGCGTTATTATCTATTTCTGTTACAATATACACGCACTACTACGTACGTACGCACCCCATCGCCGAAAAATTTAGGGTAGCGAAGTGTTTGACAGGTTTTTCAGAATACTGACGAGTTAATTTCTTTTGAGTTATTATAATACGATCTCTTGGATAATGCAACGGGGAAAAAAAAGATGCACAATGCTCATAGATAAGAGTGCATTAGTGGTAATAAGTAGATAGAACTTCGTGTTTTTCGGTTCCATATGACTACTGCAATACTACGGTAAAGAGCTCGTAGCTTTGTATGGATTTCATAGTAAGATACGTTTTTTTTCCGTAGCATTGCAGACTGTAGTAACTAAATTAGCCGCTCGAGGGTGCTTTACATCATGCTTCTTTATTTGGTTACTATTTAAGTTCTTAAACCACAATATGATTTTTAATAGGTTGAATTATAAAAACAAGTAAACTATTTTGTAAAACAAAGAACTGGAGTTACAAACATTTGCACTGAACCTAAAATAGGCAACTATAATTGAACATATCTTTAAGCAGTTGATAATTTATTTATTATTCAAAAAAGTTACACAGCATTACAGTAATAAAACCAATAAGGCACTGAACTACAAAAATACATATAAACAAGACTTAAAACTAGTTAATTTACGCGACACAACCGCGTGGGTCCTTTGCGTCGTCTGATCTGGTGTATAATTCGGCAAATTACCGCGGAACTGCCGAAACACAACACCCTTCCGCCAGAAGTCTGCACTTGCGATGGTGTCACGCACACCACAAATGAGCTGAAGTACACGTAGTGCCGGGACTGCAGCTGGATAATATTGATATCATGGGGTCAAAAATATAAGCCCGATTTCAAAGGTCTCTATCTCGGCGGGAGACAGCTGGCGATAAAAACGGAGCTTTTAACATTGTCATTGACACACTTGATATTATATGGGTGATAAAATCACTTCACCGCATTTCCTGGTCACAATTTATTTCCCCTGAACGAATACACTAAATCCGCGGAGGATTAAACTGAATTCGAAGATTGGCATACCACGTAAAATTCATTTGAAATTTAACAAATTTACATGTCAATGATTGACATGACATTATCACAGGCGGAAGGCGGCACACGTTCCGAGTCTTAATTACAATTCTTTTGAAATACAGACATTTTAAACTTTATTTCATTCAATAAAGCATTTGGTATGGCAAATAATGTCTTTAAATTAAAAAAAGAACATAAGTCCGCTATGAAATATATGTCTTTTCTTTTCAAAATTACCAATTAGTTTTAAACAAAGTGTGCTGCGAAATTAATTTGTAATATTTTAGTTACCGAACGGATAGAAGCCAGAAAGAGATAAACATATACGAAACTCACATAGCGGCATCCCTTTCGCGCCGTAGCGTTTCAATTGCGGACCAGAGACAAATATCGGTCTTTCATTCACTTTATGCGATCGAGAATCAGCGCTGCTTTAAAGTTGTTATGGTACGAAATTCAGCGATTCAATTTAGGTGCCTAAACTGAACTGCACTGCGTTTGGATAGTTTTTATAAAGATCGTGGTAAGGCTCCAGGTACCGATGAGTTGAAAAACAATGTTGTTACCCAAATTGCGAAATCCGTTACTGTCACGTTTTCCTATAAAATTTACGGGCACTTAGTGGAATTAAAACCTTTAACCGGCTTCTTTTGACGGGTCAACCCCACCTGCGCAGAGCTCGCCCTAATTTGTTTCAGTAAACACTCTAACTTTGGCTCGGCGGTTTAGTTTGGGGATTACATTTAGTTGATTGTTTCGTTAATAGTTCCGAGGTGTCAAAAGATTGATTTTACTAGCTTGTACGTAGGTAATTTGACCGTAAGTATGTTGAAGCCTAATCCGACGACTGTTAAAATTGCAGATAGTAATAATGCAAATCATTATTTACTATTGATGGCCCATGTAACGTGAACTGATATTTCGTTGTGTGTAAAAGTGACTTTATTTAATACTGAATACAATTAAGAGGTTGTTGATGGCTCGATTGATTTGCGTAAAATGTATTATGTATATTGCAGCAAACTTTGTAAAATAGTTATGATTGTGTCTTCTAAATTTTCAGATACTTTTGAGGTGTGGTGTTAGAGCAAAATGCTCTGCTCTGTAAAATTTATACGTTTGTGCAAACAGTTCAAAAAACGCGAACTCAACATCAAAACCTGGCCGTCGAACGCATCCACGCACAATACGAGAGTTTTTTTGGACAAAGAGCCAGGAAAGAACAGACCACAACCTCAAATAGCTTATCCACACTTGCAAGGTTGATGACAACGACCTAGAGGCCGCAACATGATGATCAGATCAGGACCGTTCCACCGCGGATACCCAAATAAACGTCACGTAACACGATGCCATGAGATAGAAGTTGTTTTCACAGGGATTTCACGGCCCTCAGCAATACAACGCGAATAGGAGCAATTTAAGTGTGCTTAAGTCAGTATCTCTTATTACCTGTATGGTATCCACAAAAGGCCCGAAAGCTTTCCACGGACTGAAGATGATATTGTTATTCTCATCGCCCGGGGCGGGGGTGCTCCGGTACGGCGAGTCTATAGACACTGCCGGGCTTGGAAGAATGCGTTGCTGTATTATTGGCTTCCCTTGGATCTGGAACAGAAATGCACAAGATGTTAATGAATAAGATTGTATCGCCTGCTGATAGTTAAAACTCTGTCACTGCTCTTCAAAACCTCGTATCTAGTTAGTAAATTGATACTGAGATAAGAGTTTTGTTTCAAGTAGGTATTTGTTACGCGTTAAGCGTGATATGGCTGTTTTTAAAATTGACTACAAGGCTTGGGAAACATTTGCTGAAGACCGAGACGGGTGGCGCAAACGCGTTTTCGATGGTCGCAAACCATGTGATGAAGCCTGATTTGAGACTTTAGCCGGTAAAAGGATGCGTAGGCACCAAACGAGCTCCAGATCAACTACTGACATAAGCTATTTATGTCAGAAGTGCGGGCGATCATGCCGGTCTCACATCGGACTACACAGTTACCAAAAAAGGTGTCTCCACAGCACTGCATAAAATCGTCTATAATATACTCATACTCATTTATTAATAAAATGTCAACATTTTACAAGTAAATAGGTACATTATAAAAACATCATTTCTCATCATCCTCCTAGCCTTTGTCCCATTTTTTGAGAATGAATTCTCAATCGGGGTCGGCTACCTAAATCCCAAGATGTGGCGTAGGCACTAGTTTTTACGAAAGCGACTGCCATCTGACCTTCCAACCCAGAGGGGAAACTAGGCCTTATTGGGCTTAGGTGGTTTCCTCACGATGTTTTCCTTCACCGAAAAGCGAGTGGTAGTAAATATCAAATGACATTCCGTACATAAGTTCCGGAAAACTCATTGGTACGGGCCGGGTTCGAACCCGCGACCTCCGGATTGAAAGTCGCATGCGCTAACCACTAGGCTACCACCGCTTCAAAAAACATCATTTCTATTACTATTAAATTTAAAATACAAATTATTATAAAAATATTAATTATTAAATACAAATTGGAAGAGGTAGTTACATTATTGGTATTATTATATTATTTAATTATTAAATTGGTAAAATGCGTCCATGCTGTAAAAAGCATTGGTTGTTAGCCATTTCTTTAAAATATTCAGGAACGTTATATCATTTTCTATATCTTTGATATTGACGGGTAGGTACTTTATTGTAGATTTTATGAGAACTGGTGCATTACTTTTGATAATAATGAATAACTACATAAGAATTAAATGAATTTATTCTTCACACACATTTCCTCCATTACAATAATAACAGCAGAAGAACGAACGGATACGGAAATGTCAACATTAAAATATGACCATAGATATGATTACCATAGATATCTTAACACTCCCTCTCAATTTTAAGTTATACAAATAATTAACATAAAAATAACAACTTGAAATTGCTTTAAAACAAAATATAGTTAGTTTAAATTTTCATATTCTGGTAACCTCAAAGTGACGTTATGCTGTCATTTGAAGTTGACAATCCCGACAATCCCGTTTTGACATTTACAAATAACCTCAAAATTAAACCACTAATTTTCACTAAACAAACACTAAATTATGATCAATTAATTAAACAAATTTACGCGAAAGTAGTTATGTTTCACACTGCACAAAGGTTTTGTCATTATGTCCGAAACGTTTTCACTGGTATTAACGTATTTCACTGTAATAATGTTTTTCAAAATAATATCTTTTATGAAATGAAATTTTACGTCTATATGTTTTGAGTATTTAGTGTTCTCTATGTTCATTATCATTTTTATTGCACTTTGATTGTCCACGTTCAGTTCAACTCTGCAGTGATCACCAAAATCATTTGACAGTCCACGGATGAAGAGCAGTTCGCTTGCACACATTGCAGCGGCCACATACTCTGCTTCTGCAGTAGACAATGCCACGGATTGCTGCTTCTTTGAAGACCAGGAAATCAGGTTTCCCTCATGATAAATTACCATTCCACTGACACTTTTTCTGTCTGAACTTGTTCTAGCAAAGTCTGAGTCTGAAAATGCTGAAATTAAAGAAATGTTATTATTATTAGCTTCTTTCTTCTGATATGTCATCTCAACATTCTGTGTTCCTTTCAGGTAACGCAATATCCTCTTGGCTGCTATCCATAAAGTTTTTGTAGGTCTATCCAGGTATTTGCTTAGATATGATGTTGCAAATGTTATATCTGGTCTGGTAATTGTAGCCAGATAATTCAAACATCCAATTAATTCTCTGTATGGTACATTAATTATATCTTTTTCTGTTTCAGGTACTTCAAAGTTGTGTTCCATCGGTGTCTTCGCATCTTTACAGTCTGTCATGTTAAACTTCTTCAATATATTAGTAATAAATCGTTTTTGTGATAACTTTATGGTATTTTCATTTCTCTGTATTTCAATTCCAAGATAATAACTGATAGTTCCCAGGTTTTTAGCTTTAAATTCTTTATACAATAGTTTAATGACATTATTAACATTTTCTTCTTTTCCCATCAACATAATATCATCTACAAATACTATAAGCCATGTGTCATTTCCTGTGTATAGGCAGATATCATGTTTTGATCTAGTCATGTTTATTTTCTTACAGAAGTTATCAAAACTTTTGTTCCAACACTTGGGAGATTCTTTTAATCCATATAGAGCTTTATTCAGCTTTAATACTGTCCTTTCATTTTTATTACTTCTTAAATGTACTCCCTCTGGCACTTTAATGTATACATCTGATTCCAATTTTCCATTTAGAAAAGCGGTAGGTATATCTAGGTGATTTAATTTCCAATCCTTATTTATTGTTTGTGATAGTGCCATTTTTATAGTGGTCATCTTTGCCACTGGTGAGTATACATTATTTTCTGTTGTTTGCTGGTATCCGCGGGCGACTAGCCTTGCCTTCTTGGTTCCATCAGGTTTAGTTCTAAATATCCATTTAGTATCAATTGTTTTGTATCCTTTTGGTAATTCAGTTTCTGTCCATGTACCTAGATCTTCCAATGATGTTATTTCTTTCTTAATTGCTTCTTTCCACTCTGTACTCTCAATTGCTTGGTTATATGTTTCAGGATCATTTTCAGTTGATAATAAACAGTATGCTTCGTATATTTCATAGTCTTGCAACTTCTGTGGTGCTTTTACCTCTCTACCTGACCTTGTATGTTCCTTATTTTTGTCTGGACTGTTAGCATGTTCATCTTTAGCATCATCAAAAATATCTTCATTTGGAGATTGTTCTCCTTCTGGTTCCTTACTTCTCATTGGTCTTTCAACAGGAGATTCATTTTCATTTTCTTCTTGTACTGTATCATCATATATTCCTGGTTTGAAGTTTTGTACCTTCTTCTCTTCTGTATATCTTATATTAGTTTCGTCAAATCGAACATCTCTTGACACTATGATTTTATCAGTGATTGGATCCCATAGCTTGTATCCATTTATGGCATATCCTACCATTCTTGCTGGGGTTGCTCTGCTTGACAGCTTATCTTGTTTCGGCATTATGTGTACCCAAGCTTTGCTTCCAAATATCTTTATCTTCTGAAAATCAATTTCTTTGTTCACTAAGATAGCTGGTACTTTGTCTTGTATCGATGAGCAGGGTGATCTATTGATCAAAAAGGTTGCAGTTAATACTGCTTGACCCCATAAATGTCTCGGTAAATTAGACTCGTCCAACATAGTTCTTGCTTTGTCATATATTGTTCGGTTCATTCTTTCAGCCTTGCCGTTTTGCTGTGGACTATATGCTTGTGTATACTCCATTTTGATTCCATTATCATAGCAATATTTTTTTAATATTCCGGCAGTGTATTCGCCTCCATTGTCGCATCTGATTCTCTTTATTTTTATTTCCATCTGTCGCTCCATTTCCCTTATATATGCTATTAAATTTTGAGTTGCTTCATATTTGTTTCTGAGTAAGTATGTTTGGGTAAAATGGCTATAGTCATCTATAATTGTTTGGAAATATCTGTAGCCTTCCACTGTCGGTACCCTCATTGGTCCCGCTATATCGGTGTGTATAAGTTCACCTATTTTACTGGATCTTGGTCTCTGTATTCTCTTGAATGGCAATCTTGTAGCCTTATTTTTCATGCAACAGTCACATATGTCTGTGCTAGATGGCAGTCCTAGTATGCTCAGATTTTTCCTGCACATGTGACCAAATCTCTTATGCCATAAGTCATTGTCAGACTTCGACAATTTACATGAATCCAGATCAATTTTGACATTAAATGTGTACAGCTTATTTATCTTTTCTCCTAGGTAATAATCATTATTGTGCTTTATTGTCAAGCTTCCCATTTTAAAATACACCTCCATTCCTCTCTCTATCAATTTGCTGACTGACATGAGATTTGTAGTCAAGCCTGGTAGTATTACAGCCTCTATTAATATCTCCTTATCATTATGAATGGCCTTTAAAATTCCCTTTTTCCTTGCTGTAAGTACTTCTCCATTAGCTATTTTTATCTGAAGTATGTTCTCCAGATCCTTAACATCTGTCATATATTTTTCATAATATTCCTGTATAAAATGATGTGTTGCTCCAGAATCAACTATGAATGATAATGTGTCACTCATTCCTTCCATTGACAGAGCTTGCTCTGAAGCTATGAACATTGGCTGTGATCCAACATCATCCTCCTGAGCTGGGTGAGCGGTGCCACCTCGACCTCTAGGACCTCTATAATATCCTCTGCCTCTATGACCTCTATAATATCCACTGCCTCTATTACCTCTATAATATCCACTGCTGTGACATTCATAGGCTTGGTGCCCTATCTTCTTACATCGATAACATACAATCTTTGTATTCATACCCGTAAATGCCGTTTGATTTTCGTTTTGACTATGAGAACTCGTTGAAATTTCTTCTTTATTTCGTACTTCATGATCAAGCAATTTAGATTTTACGAAGTCTAGTGATAAATCTGTATTCATCTCCAATGCTGTTATGACATGATTGTATTCCTCTCCTAAGCCGGTTAGAAGGTAGCAGATCTTATCACTGTCAGTTATCTTTTCATCTGATGCCTCCAGTTCCCTTGTTAAATTATCGAATTTTGCGAAGTATTCATCTAGACTGCTTCCATCATGTTTTAATGTCAATAACTTTCGTCTCAGTGTTATTTTCGAAATGACACTCTTACGCTGGAAAGTGTTCTTTAAAATGTTCAGCATGGAATACGATGTCCTGCAATCTTTTACAATATTAAGATGCCGGTCTGTTAGACATTGTACTATTATACTTTTTGCTTTTGCATCCGCCATTTTATTTTTGTCATCCAACTTCTCTTCTGTCTCAATGATTTCAGTTATGTTCTTTAGTCCTCTTTCTTCTAATATGCAATGCACCCTGAAAATCCAATTACCGAATTCTTCCGCTTTCAGTTGCGGAAAACATATCGACGAGGTCGCCATTGCTGTTTGTGACGACGCGAACGATGTTTTCGCAATTTACCTATTATTAATACTTTTTAACTTTCTACGCTATCGGGCGTCAGGGTCCCATAACCTATGAGAACTGGTGCATTACTTTTGATAATAATGAATAACTACATAAGAATTAAATGAATTTATTCTTCACACACATTTCCTCCATTACAATAATAACAGCAGAAGAACGAACGGATACGGAAATGTCAACATTAAAATATGACCATAGATATGATTACCATAGATATCTTAACAGATTTTTGGCCCCACTATGTACATTGTTTTACATGACTTTGCTAGCCGACAACGTGCTGTGGACATCATGTTTACGTGTTTCTGTGCAATACGTGTGCTTACTTAGTGGGTTTTGGTTGTCAACCGACAATATAAGGTATGGTGTGTGTTGTCAGCGATATCTCACGGCTCAGAAACGCATGGACCTTATAAGAAAGGTTAGAGTCACCCAGAGAGCAATTCTTGGAGAGAATGAATCAGGATTGAATGGATCCGTAGAAGAAGTAAACAATAAGAAGTAAAATGTTCTATGGGGAAGGTGTAACCGCGGACGTCCTGTACCAGTGTACACTCTTGGCGGCGCACCGTTGAGAGCGAGCTGCGAGCCGTCGGACTGAGCTGAAGCGAGGCCAGAAAAGTTGCTGGGGATACAAAGGCGTGGCGCGAGCTGATGAAGGCCCTCTGCACCTCCGTGTTGCCTTAGGAAAACAACTACATGGGTAAGGATTATTTATTTATTTATTTATTTATTTTATAATAATTACATATCTGCAACTTACAGCTAATTGCCAAGGCGTTACAGATCTTAACTTAAAATTAAACAACAAGCATTATATATATATCCTTAAAAGTTAATAGTTAAAAATTTAAAACAAAAAAAAGAAGGAAAACTACCTAAACTTTAGTGCACAGCAAAACAATTTATAAAACAAAAAATACGAATACAAATACAAACATTGAATTTACCGCCGTTCGAGATATTTCCTGCACTCCACCAGTAGATTTGCAAAGCTCGCAGCAAATATATCGCAGTGCGGGGCCACGTCGAGTACAGAGTTGATGATGGAGATCGCGCTCGAGATCGGCGCATGCTTCAGTAGCGCAGTGCGTGCGCTCGGCACCGCCAGCAGGGGAGTGCGCCGCAATCGTGATCGTGCGCTAGGCGCATATAGGCGAACTACCTTCTCAACCAACCCCGTGCAATAAACCTTACCATTAATGATGCCCAACGCAAATTTGGCCACTGCCAGGTATCGCCTCACTTCTAAAGATTCATATCCTAGTACCCCCAAAAGAAACAATGTTGGATAGGGATATGGGTAATAGGTATATTCCTTTTTATAAAGACACCTTAGGAACTTCTTTTGGACCTTTTCTATCATTAAGGTATATTTAGCATCGTGGGGATTCCAGACCGATGCATTTGCTTCGAGCACGCTCCTCACTAAGGCCGCGTAGAGAATTCGAAAAGCATTCGTCGTGAGGTTTTGCGAATTCCTCATCACGAACCCTAACTTTTGCGCTGATTTCTTGGCCATTTTAATAATATGGTCTCTGAAGGTGAGTTGGGGGTCGAAGTACACGCCAAGGTCACGAACTTGTGTCACTTTATCTATTGCCGTACTGTCCAGACTATATTGGTGATTGTACGGATGCCTCGATCGGGTGAAGCTCATCGTTTCACACTTTTTAATATTAAAATATAGCCTGTTCAGCATACTCCAATCATAAAGCGTGTTGATGTCGTCCTGTAAAGCCATGCAATCGTCAATATTATTAATTACTTTGACTAGTTTTACGTCATCAGCAAACATCAATACTTTTGAATGTTGAACCAGCTCCGGCAGGTCATTTATTAAGATATTAAAAAGTAGAGGCCCTAAATTTGATCCCTGACTTATTCCCGAGAGAGTGCAATATGGTTCCGAATAATATGGACCATATTTTACAAATTGTTTTCTCTCAGCTAAGTAGCTCGAGAATACAGTGAGCAACCCTGGTACAAAACCCATACCGCTCAGCTTTCTTAGAAGGACATCATTGTCCACTCTGTCAAACGCTTTTTGGAAATCCAAGTAGACTACGTCGACCTGTTTCTTATTGTCCAATTCTTTTGTTATTAACGTAACAAGTTCCACGAGATTAGTGGTCACTGATCGTTTCGGCAGGAAAGCGTGTTGTGCGGGGGTGATGTATGGCAAGCATTGAGGCAAAATGCGATCATGCAGTGACATTTCAAGCACCTTTGCCAATGAGCACAGAATCGCTACTGGACGATCATTTTCTGCTTGAAGTTTTGACCCTGTTTTTGGAATTGGAGTCACTCTAGACAGTTTCCAGATCGTTGGATATACACCTGCTGATAATATTAAATTGAATATGTACGTTATAGGTTCTAGTAAATACTCTATACATCCTTTAATGACGTATGGCGGTATAGCGTCCGGACCCGCAGCTGTGTTTGCTCTTAGTTTTTTTATAGCTCGTCGTATCTCGGCAAAACTAAAACTTTGCACCTCAACGCGCCGCGAATCGACTCCACTAGTCGCGTCTGCCACGGCTGGGTCCAGTTGCGGGACATCGGACAGAAAAACCGACTGAAAATGCTCCGCAAAAGCAGCCGCCATATCCACTCCATGGCATTCTTTATCGCCGTAATTCATCTTAGTCTCTATCCCTCCCCGGCATCTTAGGCTGTTGACGTACTCCCAAAATTTAGCCGGATGACAACATAAACGATTGGACACGTCTTTTACGTAGTCATCAAAGGCATTTTTTATATCTTTTTTTAATTTTGTCCGTATATGTTTAAATTCGTCCCCTAATTTACTGTCCCTACTTTTTTTCCATAATCTATGTAGTTCTGATTTATGCTTTAGATCTGAAATTATTTGCTTAGTATAATAAACTGGATATACTCTAACAGGCACATTTCTTCGGGTTTTTTTTGGAATGCAGGTGTTAAAAACATTGTACATACTTGTATAAAATATTTCTACGGCTTTATTTGGTTCCAACACGTTTTTTAATTCATCCCAATCCATATTTTGTACTCTGTTATACAACATCTCATAGTCCCCTTTTTTGAAATCCCAGTCTCGATCCGACTGGGCATTTGATGGTGCCACAACGGTAGCTGTTTTATGTAGTTTGTACTCAACATCGATAAATAAAGGCGGGTGATGCCCGATATGATCCCGATGCCCGATGGTGATGGCGGATGATGAAGGATAAAGGAGTTTAATAAATTGTATTTTTTAAACGTGACGTAACTCATATATTACTAACTTAAACATTATTTTTTACTTAGAAATCTTTCATAAAGTCAACAAATTCCTATTTTCCATAACAGATGTTAGCCTAGTTTTCCATGAAAGCCTCATTTCCAGCCGTGAAACAATCGGGATGGCGTAACAATAACATCCCTCAACGTCCCAGATATAAAAATAAACGCAATTTCTCCCTGTATTTGAATATCTTAACGTACGTATCCGGAATTTATTTGACACACATGTCAAAGCTTCTCGAAATGAAATTGGATGCCATCAATCAAAGTGTCAGTTTCATGAACAAGAAAATTAACCAGTGAATTCGTTTGAACCCAAGCAAAAACGTTGAACAAGATTTTAATGTGGAAAACGGTGGTTAAATAGCAAACACAAGGGAAAACGTAATAAAGGAATGTTTGGATAAACATTATCGAAAGAAAACCGATGTACAAGGGATAAAGTTTTTACTTGCTGCAGGAAAGACAATTTATGTTAATATAACGGGGGCGTTTATGCCGTCTAATTTTTCGCCTATGTGAATGTGAAATCAAGCATATTCTCGTGGTTTCAAGAGATAATAGGTACAGGAAACATTTTATTCTACGATGAAACGCAATATTTGCTTAAACAACAACCTCGTGGTGGATTGAATAGAGATATGCCAGAGGAGGAAACAAAAATATTGTGTAACGGAAAGAAAATGAACTCAAAACACGTGTAGCATACGCATGGATTTTTTGTCACTATTGAGTATTGCCCAAGTAGGTTTCTCTTACTTCATTTCCTAGAAAAAAAATTGTAAGGATAAATAAATTACTTAAAAAACAGACAGGAAAGGCACCGCGCGTCCATACAAAGCAAAGAAGATTCTGCATCGTGCTATTAGGATCTTTCCTCTCCATACAAGACTCATTTTTAATACAAATCTAAAATTTTATAATAATAGTATAGTAGTTTTACTGACCCTCGGTATTTTCTCAAGTTCAGATTTGATATATTTTAACTCCATTTAGCACTTGAAATAAATAAAGAGAGCTAGATAAATTTGAAACTAAAATAATTATTATTAATGACCCGTAGACACCTGAGAGTAGGTATGTAATCATAAGATAATTCATACCTATTTATTCTAAACACGAAACTAAAATATGAACAAGATACTTATTTCAAAGCTTAGCTTCATTTTAATTTATATGAGAAAATTAAATACTTAGTAAACAAACCCGAAAGACCTTAAGCCGTAATGTTTTTAAGAAAGCAATTTTGTTGACTGAAATTATTTTAAAAATTAAACATTCATTTTCTTCATGAGTCAATGAGTACCTAAGAAATAAAATGTGAATGTTATTAAAGGCACCTTATCGGTTTTGAACATTGTTTTTAGGGTTCCGTACCCAAAGGGTAAAAACGGGACCCTATTACTGAGACTTCGCTGTCCGTCCGTCCGTCCGTCCGTCCGTCCGTCCGTCTGTCACCAGGCTGTATCTTAACAACGGTGATAGCTAGACAGTTGAAATTTTCACAGATGATGTATTTCTATTGCCGCTATAACAACAAATACTAAAAATAAAATAAAATAAATATTTAAGGGGGGCTCCCATACAACAAACATGTTATAGATTATATATATGTATAAGTATGGAACCCTTCATGCGCGAGTCGGGCTCGCACTTGCCCATTTTTTTATGTATGTAGAGTATATTTTCCATTTTTAACCCCCACGAAAAAAGGAGGGTTATATGTTTAACCCTTAACCACCTACCTCCCGTCTCACAGACTCATTCAAACCTAAAATTGTTAACATACTTATGTGCGAGCATCCTACAAACGTTTGTGTCCTTGTACCTTCTCCCCTCCTGCCTCAGTGCCGTGTCGTCGGTCGACAAGGTCGGTCGTGCACGCATTTAATTTTGGTGAGCATATTACTATCTCGGTCCGTCTCTGAGACGGGTGGTAGGTGGATACGTATTTTTTCTTAAGGGTCTCGGAGACGGGTGGTAGGTGGTTACGTGATTATGAATAATTTTTTTCTTTACTTAGCCGACCGCTTAGTCAGGTTGGTAGTCATTGGAAGTACGGAAAACCTGTTCTATTTGTGACCCGAATATAAAACGGGACCCAGTACGTATGTTTCTAATGCAAAAAATCAATTTGCCTAGAATATGCAAACAAACTTACATTCACTGCTGCGCACAAATCGAATAAATTAGTGGTCTGCAATTTTATAAAAATATTAGCTTTATTTTAACGAAACTTATTGATTTAGCATTCTAAATTATTGAATTATTAGAAAAAATTACTGAGATCTTTATATAAAGTCATTTTTTTTATTGGTCTTACCTTCCGAAGGATATATAGTTTCTAAAGTAGAAATAAGGACTGTTACCATATGTTTACAGTAAAAAATTGTTTTGTTAATGTTTCCAGAATTATTATTAGTTTTTTTAAATATTTTAATATGTCTTTATTACCATTATTATTTTAAATTTACCATTCGATCTATACAATTTAATGTATAAGGCCGACATTATGTATCCGTCCAGGGGACGGGAGGTAGGTGTTTGTGTTACTAAAGAAGCAGGTAGGTAGTTAAGGGTTAACAAGTTATCTGTCTATTTGTGCATTTGTATATACCAGTTTGAGTGCGGTTTTTTAATAGAAAGACACGTCCGTCGAGATGGTTCTTAGCTAGGTATCTTTAGAGAAAGTAGGATCAGTAGTTTCGAGGATATTTAGCTTTAATTTTATTGAACAAGTGACAAGATCTCGGCCAATATTAAAGCCAAGAATACCAAATATTGTAGGTATGTTCAGTTTTAGTAGCAATTTTTATATCACTAATTGAATGAGGGCCTCATGATGACCAGCTACTTGTGACAGATGTGTTTTAAGTTTTTAATTTACTTTTTCTACTCCAGTACTTTTTTCTGTCATTTATATAGTTACTAACTCTAATATAAAGACATAAATTATGAAAGTCTGTAAAAGTCTATACTCTACTGCCCAAAAAAACACTGCTAAACGATGCTATAATGTCGCCAAAAAGCATTACGTAGTACCACAGAGTACAATATAAACAGCTGCATTCTCACAATATGCAATTTGAAACAAAAAACTAATTGTACTAATGCATTGCTGCCAACTTAAAAAGTAGTTTTATCCTCTGTGCGTGGATGTATAGTATAGTTAACGTATACCTTTAGGTATAAGTTCATATTTTTTTGACAGGTGGATGTCAATAAAAAAAAAGTTTATCAGAGACTATTCTTTTTTAATTTTGTTGGTTCCGAGCTGGAACATGTAATTATTAGGGTTTAGAGCTCAATTTCAGCAAGTGCGAACTTTTTATCCAAAACCTTGCACTAAATGTTCAAGACAAAAAACAAAAGTTTGATGACCTTACACCGAATATTAAAATTGTTGACAGAAACTCACTTTGCCTCCTAGGGTCCCCTATTTTTGAAGAGTCTTTCTCGAACCATATTCTTAAGTCCATTTCTAAATTCAAAAACTACGAAAGTCGTCTCCTTGAAATTAGCCCTCATTACGCAATTTCTATTTTAAAATTCTGTCTTTTCGTCCCAAAATTCACCTACGTGCTTCGCTGCTGCCCTTTCTCTAAATTTCAAAATGAATTATTACAAATGGACGTTTTAATCAAAGCAAACCTAGAATCCATTCTGAACATTCAGCTCAGCGAAAAGTCCTGGACCCAAGCGTCCCTTCCCATTCGCTTTGGTGGTATCGGGACGCGCAAAATTTCATCAATATCCTCACCAGCTTTCTTGTCTTCCGTCCACAGCTCTGCAGACCTCATAGGTAAAATTCTAAAGGCCGGTCCTTTGAACTATGAGTCTGCGGGCTTAACGGAGACCAAGAGAGCATGGTCAATTCAACAAAATTTAAAATCGCAAAGGGCCTGGGATGACATCATGTCTAAATTAACGTATGATTCCCTTTTAAACCACAGCAGCGGTCCAGAACGAGCCAGACTTTTAGCGGCAGGCGCCTTAGAAGCAGGCCATTGGCTCCAGGCATATCAATCCACCAATACGGGAACTTTTTTGGAACCCGACACTTTCCGCATAGCTACCTGCCTGCGTCTTGGAGTTCAGATTTGTGCCCCACACAAGTGCCCCTGCGGCAGTGAAGTCGATTCACTGGGACACCACGGACTTTCCTGTCAGAAAAGCGCCGGCCGCTTCTCCAGACACGCTGCCCTCAATGACACAATCCGCCGTTCGCTTGCCACCGTCAACGTGCCGGCCATTTTGGAACCACCGGGCATCGCACGTGACGATGGCAAGAGACCCGACGGAATGTCGTTGATTCCGTGGAAATTGGGCCGGGTGCTGGTGTGGGACGCCACCTGCGTAGACACACTGGCCCCGTCCCACCTCCACGGAACATCGGGCAGGGCGGGGGCGGCAGCAGAGGCGGCCGAAAAATTAAAAAATAATAAATATAGGGGTCTCGGTCCCGAATATAATTTTGTTCCTTTTGGGGTCGAGACCTTAGGTCCGTGGGGTCCCAGTGCCCACAAACTAGTAAATGAAATTAGTAAAAGGCTCATTGAGTCCACTGGTGATCGAAGAGCTGGCAGCTTCCTCGCACAACGCATCAGCATTGCGATTCAGCGAGGAAATGCTGCCAGCGTCTTCGGGACTATGCCGCGGGGGCACAGTTTTGTAGATTTATTTTAGCATAATTTAATTTACTTTATTTTAGTTCTTTAGTTTTAATTTGAATTTAATTGTCTATTTATATATTTTGTTATAATGAAATTAAATATTATTATTATTTACTTTGTTATTTATTTGACCATCTAGTTAGATTGATTTATCTTGTTGTTATATCATAAATTAGCGTTGACACGCGAGTGAAGTCACGTTGTAGATTGCCGTGACAGCCTCAAGCGTGACAGGGCTGCCTCATAGTCTTAATATACTAAAGCGTAGCTTTAGCTCTTCTTCATAATATATGTAGGAGGCAAACAAGCCGATAGATCGTCTAATGGTAAGCAATTACCGTTGCCAATAGACACGTGCAACACCGGAGAAGTGCGTTGCAGATCTTTTACATGAGTTTTTGTTAAAGGCTTGAAGGTCGCATCGGTTCGGATATACCTCGAACGACAGTTCATTCCAGGGTATTTTGGCCTTCTAGCTTTATTCGTGTAGCCGCGCATTCGTAGTAGTTTATTCAATGATTGCGAGATGCTTGATAGATATCAATAAAGCAAACTGACACATCATTAAAATAATGAGTCACCGATTCGTTTGTTTTTCCTATCTTGAGACGGACGGATTGACGGAAACCATTTTCGGCAGCATCCGCTAGTCTTTATTTGCAGGGGGCGGGGCTCTGGTTTCCCTTCAACACGAATAAATCACCGATTAGCAAATCACAGACATATCTTGTGCTTGCACTATCTATGCTTGTTAAGTTTTTTCTGTGGGTATTAAACAATGACAATAATATAGACATTTTCGCACTTCCACGGAGCGTCGTAAAAATAAAATTAACATTCCACGTTTCACGTTGCCCGCGTCCCGGCTTGTCACTGGCAGCCCTAGCGATGACAGCGCGACGGCACGTTCTGAAACATGACGCGACCAACTTGTCTGTAATACGAATCACGCGGCATTTCAACAATCCAGAAAAACTTTAGACAGACGCGACATAATATGAGAGCGGACGACGCGGTTTGCGCACTTTGTAGAGGACCTGCATACTCAGCCGACGGTCCTAGGTTCGAATCCCGGCCGGGTAAATATTTGTTTAATGAACTCGAATATTTGATCCTAGGATTCCTGGGTCATGGATGTTATCAATATATGCATTTTTATTTATTATATATATCGTAGTCTTGTACTAATTTATAGTTACAAAAATGAAGTCGACACATTACTAGTAATCAAAGGACACTTTAATAATGTACATAGTGTGTAATGCAACACGCACACACTCATCTCTCTATTCCTCCGTTATCCCATGTGCTACTATGTGTAGTCTCAGTAATAAAATAAATCATGTTCTAAACGCATCAGTTGTCTTACTAAGCGTTCATCTTTTACACTGTGATCCCGCCAGTGCTACCTTATATAGGGCATCGATATTGCCGGCCAGCAAAATGAACTTTGAACGACAAATGTATAATTAAATACTTGTATTTGTTTTATCACTCGTAAAACCGATGGTTGTTGGACTTCTTGGGTTGATAAGGTTCTTTAGCACCAACCGCGTATTGGAACACTAACATAGTGGACCAACGATCCGTTCAAGTTTGCTGGAAGCCGTTTGATGGGGGTGTCATCCAATTGTTTATGATGAAGAATTGGATGGATTTTGTCCAGGAGTGAACGTCTATCAGCTGATAATCATGATAATGATGTTATCCTTTCATTTTCGCCATGGTTTGAGCTTGTCAAGGGTGATTCTTGAAAGGGTCAATTTACAGCGTCCAGAAGGATAAAGTACCCGCACAATTGAAATAATTGACCATAGTATTTTTTATATATTACATTAGCACCTAATCTAACTGGAGCACGATATATTTTTTGTTTAAGTTAAGTATAATTAACTGTAAAAAAATATTAAACACATAAAACTTTATTCCTTTGGTGCGTCCATTCGCCATTTTTTGAACAAACTACCCCAAAAAGTACATGTTGTGAATTGAAATCAAGTATAGAATTGAGTTAAATTATTAGAATATAAGTTATTTATTTAGAAGAAAAAATATGGTTGCTGTGTGTATCGTAATTTAAAAAAAAACTATGTTAAAGGTTTGTCCAGAGCTAAGCTATGATTCCCCTGGTGCCTCATTCAACACGGCGCACATCCCTACTTAAACGTCATCTGACCAGTTGCAATGGCCGGGCTTGGCAAACGTCAGTAACCACAGACCACCCCCACTAGACGGAGCATGTAAGGCGACCCGCGCGCACCAACGATATGGTACGGCAGAACATTAAAGTATCAACACGGCGGCCACCGTTTAGTTGCGTTCATGTTTATGAGGTCTCTCTACACCACTTAACACTACAATTTACCATGTTCTTTTTTCTTTGACGTACGCATGGATCATAAACAAGGACGCAACTAAACGGTGGCCGCCGGGTTCATACTTTAATGTTCTGCCGTACCATATCGTTGGTGAGCGCGGGTCGCCTTACATGCTCCGTCTAGTGGGGGTTGTCTGTGTCAGTAACGCTTCCAGATATGCGGGGAATGGTCGCGACTAGTTGCTGGAATTCTTAGCTATGAAGGCTAATTCACTTGGCTTTGGTTCACTATGATTTTGATTCCCTTGAATTTTTATATAAAATTTTATATCTGCAATAGGTACATAGTGTTTAGTAAAAAGAAAACTACATGAATGCCTGCATGTGTTGACTTAATAGTTGTTCTTATAATAATTTAAGTTTCGGCAGAATCGACAAGAAACATCCTTTCTTCTTATTCCTCTGGTTCTAATTTCGAACAAGGGAAACACAGTTTTCTTGCGTTTTCATGAAAAGAAAATAAATTTCCCTTTAATTCGCGTTGCAGATGACTGAATCATTGATTTAGAATTTTATTCCATTTAGGTACAGCAGGTCTCAAATGATTTTGAGCTGAATTCAAGAGAAGATGCTTATGCCCAGCAATTTTTATACCTCGACGGTAGTTCGATTATTAAGAAAATTGCCAATTAATTCGAATAAAACACTGTGAATTTTTGTATCCCTACACTTTGTAAAACTTTTTATTTATGTAAGAAAAACTGATCTGAATATTATTCCCCTGTAATTTTTTTTATGATTCCTTTGGCGTTTTTCTTATTCCCATGTCACCTTTTCTTATTCCCCAGTCGGCGAAAACATAAAGTGGTATATTTCTGTATCAAATTGACCAAAAGTGGTGCCTATTTGATAAATCTGCGTAAAATTAAATACAATTTCATATTTTCTAGCAAATAGGTAAAAAAATATAAAAATAAAAATCGCCAAGGGAATCACATGAAGAATTCGATTCTCAAGAATGACCCTCAACTGTCCCGGCTTGTTGTTGGCAGCCCTAGCGGTGACAGCGCGACGGCGCGTTCTGAAACATGCCGCGACCAACTTGTCGGTAAACGAATCACGCGATAACAGGCTTCAACGATGAGGAAGGAATATTAACAAACGCAACATAATGGTAAATCATATTAACAGAAGCCGAAGCCGAACCAGCGAAGACGATGGGCCTTGGTCTCACCAATGATGATTTCTTACGTAAGTATGTAGTATTTATAGAACTCATAATATTTTACATAGAAAAAAATTCAACTTCTGTGACGTGGGTAACAGCGTTTCGTATTTCTTAACGTGAGCAAAACTCATTGTCCTTAAATACCTATATTTTTGTTTTTTTCAAACTATCACAAATTATAAAAAGCTTTAGTGCCGTGGTTTCGTCCGCGTGATAACTGGATATAGGTAAATGTAGGTCATCCTTAAGAAATTACACAATTTTTTAAAATAAACTCAGCCTACGATTTGTTACAATCTTATCTTATTAACTTTGTAATATTAATTCACGACATGCTAACCACTTCAAACGTTCACTTTTAACTGTGTCATTTATAATCTGTGCACGACTCATTTGAACTTTTAGCTTGCCAACCCTTGACGTAGGTACAGTCGATTTCAAAAATTTATGCGCAACAATTTCATCATAAATATGCGAACTCGCGTGTATAGATAACATTTATAAAAAAAACCGGCCAAGTGAGAGTCGGACGCGCGCACCAAGCGTTCCGGATAACTAATTATTTTTTACTTTTTTTCGTTTTTTGTATTTGTTGTTATAGTGGAAACAGAAATACAAATTCTAAAGCTCCTTATCCGTTCAAAAATGCTGATTGTTTTAGTAATTTTTCTGTATTATTAAATTATGTTTCTTAACCTATAATCAATGATACTACTTAGAACAGGGCCATTGCGATTTATTGGTGTATATTTAAAACCTAGTTTGAATTTTTCATCGATAATTGTTGTTTCAAAACTACTCGAAATTGACAATATTCACGCGGAAAACTGGTGTTTCCAACTTATTTTTGACTGCACGCTATGAAAGCATGAAATAGCTATATTACTTTCTAGAACTGGGGGAAAAGTATTACTCACTATAAAAAGTTATAATAATTATCAATATATTTGTCATAATACGAAAAAAATGGTTGCCTGTAAAGTCGGTTTTACGGGCGAAGGAAGATTTTACGTGACAACGTCTTTTTCTCGGTAGAATATTTATTGATATGAATATTATTAAATTGCACAATAGGAACAAGGAATTGAATGAAAATAAGAAAAGCTTTCTTGTTTTTCCAACGCCAAGAACGCTCGAGAAAGACAGAGACACAAGCACGCACCGATTCAACGCGCCTAATTCTCTAGTGCTGCGCGCGCGGCGGACCGATCATGTTTGAGTGGGAGAGAGACGCAAGGCATTCGCCGGTCCGGCGGGCCTCTCTCTCGTTCGGTGACTCATCGTAACAGACGTGAGCGGGCGTTACACTTTTTCATGAGTGACTCCGAGCCGCAACCTAATTTAAGACGTTGTCACGTCAAAAATAAGTGAAGGAATGAGGCCTCTTAAATAAACCATTATATTCTCAAAAACTAATTTCACGACAATGTTAGTTTCAACGCACGTCAACTCACGTTCCCACCCGCCATCCACACTTTCCGCTAAAATAACTCAAGTGTTTCGTCCGGTCGTAAGTGGAACAGCCTTTTTGCTCTTTATCCGTTTAGTTTGTTGGTTTTAGAAATGTGTTTTATTGTTGGACAAATAAAATTTGCGGGGCCGGAAATTTCTTTCGTGCTCAATAAATATTTGCGCATTGTGAGCGGGATTTGAAAGCATGATTGATAAAGGTAAAGGAAATATAGCTGTCTGTTCGTTTATAATTATAAAATAAATTGACTTTGGATGTTCTACATTAAAAATACGACATTAATTTCAGCTCAAAATACGGATAGCTATTGCTTACACAATTGTAATAAAATTAACCTGACTATCCTTAAAATACTTAGCTATATGCGCTACAAATGAATATAAAAACCGGACAAGTGTGAGTCGGACTCACGCACCGAGGGTTCCGTAAGAACTATGAAAGCACTGCATATTGCTAATGAAAAGACTAACTGTGCTGAGCGCCAAACTTAACTTTAACATTAATATAGGAGAAGGGTCATTGACAGATTTAGGTTCATGTCTTTCCGGTGGACATTTGCGGAATTAAGGATTCCAGGGCCTAATTTTTTGATAAAATGCCTGTAAGAATAAAGAACGTTCCGTCTTCTATATAACCTAGATTTATACAAGCTCTTAACTTTTGACCACTGGAGGGACGAACTTTGCTTTTGAACTGACAATGACCCAGAAAATTTTACGTACTTACTTTAAATAACGACTTTATTATTTATGATTTAATCACAAATATAATAGCTTTCAAGTTTTCCCTATAGGTACTTGTTGTTTAAAAAGTTATTAGCTACCAAATTTCATAATTCTAGGTCAACGGAAAATAACTAATAAATACCTATTATACATTTTGAATCCCTTGAGAGTGACGAAATATACGTTTTTTGAGGCATAGACGGCCATATAATTTTTACGTTAGCTTAGGAGTTTGTTAATTTTTTCACAGCTTCAAGGGACTGTAGACCTGAGTATAAATGAGTTTATTTCAAATCGATACCTCCACGCGTTGCCGAGACAGACAGACAGACAGACAGACGGACGGACGGACGGACGGACGGACAACAACAAAGTGATCTTATAATGCGCTCCTGATAGCAGCACGGGAGTGTGACCTTCTTGCGTGGAGATGGACGACTGTTTGTCAGGAATGTTTGAGATTTAGCGAGATGATTGTATAATAGGATTTCTAGTACTTAGGGCCTTATCACACTTGCGATTTGCGAGCGTATTTTGTATGAAGGCGATCGCGCAGCGTGTTCGCCGCGTCGCTTATTTGTATAGAAAATACGCTCGCAAATCGCAAGTGTGATAAGGCCCTTAATGTTTATTGTCTGTAACTTACCCTAATTTCACAGTGTATTGGTTAGTCTACTGTAATACTGTGTAAATAAAATTATTGTAAATAAATAAAAATAAATAAGGGTTCCGTTTTTTCCTTATTGTGAGATGTGATCAATACTTGCCATTATTACTTATTTTTAGGGTTTCGTACCCAAAGGGTAAAAACGGGAAACTTCACTGTTTGTCTGTCACCAGGCCGTATCTCATGAATCGTGATAGCTAGATAGTTTAAAATTTTCACAGATGTTGTATTTCTATTGCCGCTATGACAAAAAATATTTAAAAAATTGGGCAAGTGCGAGCCCGACTCGCGCATGAAGGGTTCCGTACCTATACATATATATATAATCTATAACAAGTTTGTTGTATGGGAGCCCCCCTTAAATATTTATTTTATTTTATTTTTAGTATTTGTTGTTATAGCGGCAATAGAAATACATCATCTGTGAAAATTTCAACTGTCTAGCTATCACCGTTGTTGAGATACAGCCTGGTGACAGACGGACGGACGGACGGACGGACGGACGGACGGACGGACGGACAGCGAAGTCTCAGAAATAGGGTCCCGTTTTTACCCTTTGGGTACGGAACCCTAAAAAGAATAAAATAAATATAAAAGTGGGTCTCCCGTACAACCGTACGGAACCCTTCTTGCGCGAGTCCGACTCGCCCTTGGCCGGTTTATTGTATATGACGATCATTGTATCATCATGTAAATACTTAGTCTTTGAAGTTATGTTAAGCTTAATCCGAATTATAGCAAAAAAATAAAAACAAACAAATACTGGTTATAATTAGGATAAACGTTTCTAAACTCATATCATAAGACACATTCAGTTTTGTGCCTGACGTCTAAATTACTTAAATAACCTATAATTTCTAAGATCCAAGAAACCACTATACCCTACCCTTTATAAGTGATACGTCCATTTGACGAGACGTAAATGTCTCTACCGACACTCATATCGATATCAGCTCATTTCCCATCACTAGTAATCGGTTTATCGGCGAGAGCGATGACGGTACTTTGTCATGCCCAGTTCATTATTTTTTTTATCGCTTAAGGTACAAAACTGGCAATACTTTCTTAGAAGTTATATAATGTGACCTTCTTTTGATTTATATTGTGCTGTTATTTACTTTTGGAAGATTTATGAGATCAAGATATTGTATACATTTTCAAAATTATCGCTTTAGTGTTTCTTTACCGTATGTGTTATAATTTGATTGTGACTTTTACTAAGTATTTAAAATATTTCTGTTTAGACAGTTATAGTATCCAATGCATTATCTAAAAACAAGTATAGTTTACGTGCATGTAAATGGACTTAGTGATATTTTATACTAGCTGTGCCATGCGGAGATACCCGCTCATACCACGGGAACACTACATTCTTTCGGAATAAAAAGTAGTCTATGTGTTAATCTAGTGTGTCAGCTACTTTCATACCAAAATTTATCCAAATTGGTCCAGCCGTTTGAGCGTGAAGAAGTAACAAACATACACATAAACATACTCGCAAACTTTTGCCAGTTAGGTAAGTTATTCATTTAATAAATCACATAGACATTAACCAAAAAACAATAATCATTAAAACTAGTAACTAAAACTAAGTAGATACTTACTAAAGATTAAGGCTACAAATTAAAAAAATGTCACCCCAAAATTATCAAATAAAGAAATCTAATCTAATCTGATCGAGAACCGATTAATTTCAAAGTTAGTGACGGCACAACACAATAATATAGATAATTTGTACCTACTTAAACATTTCAGTTATTTAATGAAGAAATTATAATATACTTAATACGGTTACGTTTAATTTATTTTTATATTTCATTTCATTTCGTTTCGTTTTATTCCCTTTCATTTCATGTTTGACGTGTCACTACTCGACCGCATTGAAAATTGTGTATAAACCTTCACAGATTTCCTTTGTGTAGAGTAGTAGGGCCTCGTGCAGGGTCCGTCCGGATTGTTACTATCGTCTTGCCTGCTAACCCACCGCCAAACAGCAATGTTCGCATTGTTGTGTTCCGGTGTGGGGGTAAGATAGCCGGTGAAATTACTAGCATAGAGGCATTCCATCTTCGTCCTCCGGGTAGGCAAGCACTTGTGACTCCTTTGGTGTTGCAGGTGTTTATGGGCGACGGTAATCGCTTTCCATCAGGCGATACGTTTGCTCGTTTGCCCCCTATGACATAAAAAAAAAAAAAACAATTAAATTACAAAAAAAAAACCGTTACGATATTAAGGATCCGTCAATTAAACCAATATATGTGTATTATTGAAAATTTATAATTTTAAACAACGTCTTTTTACTGATATGATGATGATGATGATGATGATGATGACGATCGTTTAGGTGTGCTCTACGATCTCGATGTATATTATACGTCTAATGAATTTCATGTACTTAAGTAAAGTCAAGCTAAAAACCATTACTACTAAAACATTATTTTTTCCATTATTACTTTATAAATCAATAGTGGGTCGCCCGGCTTCGCACGGGTGCAATGCAGATAAATTATACATGTATGTATTATACATATAAACCTCTGTCTTAAATCACTTTATCTATTAAAAGAACCGCATCAAAATCCGTTGCGTAGTTTTAAAGATAAGCATACAATATAGGGACAGACAGACAGACAGATATACAGCAGGAAGCGACTTTGTTTTATACTATGTAGTGATGAAGAAAGGACTGTAGGTTGTGTAGATATAGTACTCTTAACTCATTTAAACCATTAAAAATAACATCGCATCTTTATTTACCTTAACATTCACCGTGTATAATTTTCTACGGCATTAGCCAACAATTTGGCTCATTTCAGACCATCGATAAATATCTATAGACCCTCCCATCACTACGAATACCGACAAGAGTGATGGCAGCACTGTGTCACGACTATCGCCTACCGGACCGAAATCGAACTGGCCATTTGTCATCAACCAAAACGACGTATCTCATTCGAGATTACCGTCACTTAAGACCTTCTGTACGACACTAACTCACATCCAAAAGGGATTATATCTAAGGGGGTGCGTAGTGGTTAAGGCCCTTTGCATACGATGGGTAATATTGTCCGTTCGAGAATAGGGTTAATTAATTTATGTGCTGTTTGCAATAATACAGTATTTGCACGGTCCCATGGGCGTTGTAACCTTTAGGTATAGATTGATTAGATTGACGAATATTTTAAGCAGATACTTATTTATACATGGATGTCAAGGGCTAATTTCACGTTTCTATTGATATAATTTAGCGATGTGATCAATTTACACCGCTTCAATTATACTATCGATATCTTAAAGCACAATCGTACTAACTTTTCGGAAAAAGTAGTTACAATTAGGACGTTAGTGTCCAACTCTGTGGTTCCAATTTCATTGGCAAAATAAGTGCAATTAGTACGAGTGTGAACTAAGGTATCGCTATTATAACTCTTAATTAATTCAATTGACAGTCAATTTTGTGCGTTTATCATGCAAACTCACACTTAGAGCACAACCGTACTAACTTTTCGGAAGAATTAGTTGCAATTAGGACGCCAGTGCACAACTCTATGTGGTTTAAATTTCAATGGCAAAATAATTGTAAATAGTACGAGTGTGAATTATGAGAGTTGCGATATCTTAGTTGCAATGTTTGACTCAACTGCTGACAAAAAGGTTACGCGGGCGGATTTGGAGGTTATAATCTAAAATGCAAACGACCAAAGCATAAACAAAATCAAAAACCTTCATTACAAGTCTCGTCATAGTAAAATTATGTCATAGGGGGCAAACGAGCAAACAGATCGCCTGATGGAAAGCGATTACCGTCGCCCATAGACACCTGTAACACCAGGCAGTCCTTGTACCATATGTACCTACCTACTATTGTTATTAATATATCTTCAGACATCTCGCTGTTACAAAGACCTCTACACGATCTATCCGTAATAAGGACAAACCACTTGTGCAGTAACTTTTCTTCCCAGAAGTGCAGTGCTCAAGAAAATACCGACATCCGTGCGCTTTTTGAGCATCTGAGCGAAATCCGAAACTTGAAATCTCTGAGTGTTCATGGTTTTATCATTTATAAGTCACAAACTTGCACGATCACAATAGATGTCGGTAAGGTTTTATCGTAAAATTTAGTATCAGTATTACGTATACTTTATTGATCTTTGTTAAAAGGACTTAAAAACTACCAAAGCATGTAATTGTAAGTTAAATAATATTAGAACGCCATGAGGTTTTTGTTGTAAGATGCACGTAAATCATGCAAATTTATAAATATACCTAAACATTTCGAAATATTTATTTAAAACTTTATTGCACAATACAAACAAAATACAAATGGCGGACTTAATATTTTTTTAGGCATTCTCTAACAGTTAACCACTGGGTAAAACAGAAATATACTTTTATCTGTTGGATAAACTCTATGCCATAGAGTGATTTGTACTTCTTCCGCTCATTATAATGTGTTCTGAAACATACATACTTACCTAGAAGCATCTAATGTTCAAAGTTATAATTTAAATTATAATTTGGGTTTCTTCAAGGTAAGTGTGATTAGGCTATATTACTGAACCGACGAGCTACATCCTCGACCCCATAGTCACTTACGATCGGTACTCTTACCATGAGTTTACAGTGACCGTCCAACTGTGTACTGTAATTTACAGTCTGTAAACGATTAGTTTGGAAAATTGTAGTTCTACAAAGTTACCGCTAGGGGCGCTGTACTATAATAATAATAATAATAAAGTCTTTATTTCAGAATTTTACATTCCATAGTTACTGTACTATTCTCCATACTGAGGTCATTGGCCGATCAGTTTGGGAATAAAAAAAGTGTTATAACGTATTAAAATAAAATAGGCGTAAATAAATAAATAAATTTATAGGACAACCTCACATAAATCAATCTTGTCCCATAGTAAGCTCTAGTAGGCTTGTGTTATGGACACTAGACGATGATAAACATACTTATATAGATAAATACATACTTAAATATGTTCATCACGTCATGAGTTCATCACACAAATATTTGCTGAGGTCATTGGCCGATCAGTTTGGGAATAAAAAAAGTGTTATAACGTATTAAAATAAAATAGGCGTAAATAAATAAATAAATTTATAGGACAACCTCACATAAATCAATCTTGTCCCATAGTAAGCTCTAGTAGGCTTGTGTTATGGACACTAGACGATGATAAACATACTTATATAGATAAATACATACTTAAATATGTTCATCACGTCATGAGTTCATCACACAAATATTTGCCGTAGGACCGTCGGCTCAGTAGGCAGTTGCTTAACCACTGCGCCAACCGCGTCGTCGGTGGCGTAAATATGTGAGTAAGTTGTTTATATCCCAAAAAATACATTATTCCGTAAGATTTACAACACGTTTTGAAAACACACTTGCGATAACAGCTGCTAGAAAAATCTTTACTTTAGGTTTTGTGCCATTGTTCCTATAAACGCCATCTGGGCAAAAATACTCGAAGTAAAAAGATCGAACCCTCTTACGCCGACAATTATTTCGGGTTGAACAGCTCTCGTTATAAAAGATATGTGTTTCGCTAAGTGTTGGGTACGATGTTTGATGCTTAAGGAGTTTATTGAACTCGCAAATAATGTGAATTTTCATAAGGGGTTTGCTTCACCAATGTTTATAGCAAGATATCGTATACCAATATATTCATATATTTTTTATTGCATAATGTTTCAAGAATCCGAATCTTGATGATTAAATACCCAGTGAATAAAGTAACCTAAGTTTTGGTTTTACGATACTTCTTCGTCATGTCAACCTGGCATTAAAAATTACAAATAATAAAAGAGGTATCTCAGGCATTTTATTAAATGACGCGGGTGCGGGCGCTTGTTGCAACAAAATAATCAAGTACATTTTTTCCATTAACCACCCTCGAAAATCCAACTATGTGCTATACTTGTCCGAAAACCTTGTAACCTAACGTCACTACCAATAATCACCAAAATTTCTGAAAACGTCTGGCTAGCTCAACTGCCGCGCCACTAATTACTTACAGCTGAACGTTATTCACGCACAAAAGATAGAGTAATCAGTAGATTTACAGTTTCGTACTCCTCAAACTTGGTGGCGCAGTCGATACATCGGAATACGATTCATCTTCGGCCTTCGTAAATATGACCACGTTTCGTCCTTCCGGCGCCATCTTAACTGGCTTCCCATACGTAGTCGCAGATCCCTCAGGATCCTATGTACTCTGTTTTCCATCCTGTTTGAGCCTTCTGCTCCAGGATACCTCAAAAGTAAATTCACTTTTCAAACTCCCCGTCCAGGCGATAAACTTCGTTCCTCCCGAACTCTGAAACTCTCGATTCCTTCGCACCATTCTGGTTCCATGTCCAATTCTTTCGCCGTTCAGGCAAGTCGTCTTTGGAATACACTTTCCCTCTCTATTAGACAAGCCCCAAGCAAGGTAGTTTTCAAGCGGTTGCTACGCAAGCACCTGCTCGAACAAGAGCTCGAATAATGTCCATCATCCTATGCAGTAGACATTTCATCGTATTTATTATTATATTATATATAATATACATCTTATAGTATGTAAATATATGTATCATTGTATTTATGGTAAAGTTATTATATAATATACATTTATTCACTTGTATCTTAGATGCTTTCCGAACGATTAATTTTCTACTCTGCATCCACTTGAAGCATCTCTGTTTGGCCCTATGGTTGACTGGTAGAGAATGCCATTAGGCATTAAGTTCGCCATTTGTACTGACATTTGTTTTGTGCAATAAAGTTTAAATAAATAAATAAACTATGAGTCATAACACCAGGATCATAGATGCAGGTTGGGCCCCACGTTGGGCGCCACTTATCACTTCAAGCCGAAGGTTATGGTTATGGGCTCCATTTTCCTCCTTCGAAGGTATTTCCATTAAAATTCTTCCGACGAACTTTGAATGGAATTGGACGAAGGTATATCAAACAACTAAAAGCGACATCGTGCACGTTACTCGTCAAACGTCTAACGCATTTGATTACGCAAACGTCGTACCCCGCACGAAACTCGCAATAAAAGAATCAAGTATATTTTTTCCGTCATAAGCCCGACTATGGTTCTCGAACGTGCTATAAAAACGGGCCCGGCAAGCCGACGACTTTTACGGTTTTTACGGCGACCCGCTGAATATTATAACGATGCTTCCTAAGGTCAATGACAATTGAAAAGAATAGAATTAGCAACACAAAAGAGACCTCGTATGACTATTGTATGTTAGTATGAGAATTTATTTCCACTGCGCTAGAAGTAGATGTGAGGATGTCAAAGTAAATGGAAGCAGATTTTATACGAACAACTCTATATTGTTCTTCGAAACTTTTGCAACGAAAGCAATGTTGTATGAATGGAGAAGTGTATTAAAATACCTACGAAACGGGTTTACTCACATCGTAGAAATCGAATAACGCTCAACATGTTTCGAATCGGTTCGCAATTCATCGTCATATGTCTGAGATTTTTCTGATTCTGAGGTTTCTATGTACAATGGATAAATGTGTTGAACGCTTCAACAAATAGACTCAAGACTCCATTTTTGCTTAGTGCTTAAAAGTGAGTTTTTTTTGTCATATTTCCAGAGAAGCGATATAATCTTGAGCAGCTAATGGTCACTGGCTAGATTAAAGGAAAAAATCGAGAGGCCGTAGCCAACCAGAAGGTCGGACTAGGTCCGCTCATCGCTGGACACCAAACTACACGATGCACTTCATGATGCAAGGGATAGACAGGTGGCAGAAACTTATCAGGGAAAAAATACTTCTCCATCCGGAGAATCAAGACCCTCAGTAATGAGGATCACGACGCGAGGAGGAGGATTTTTCTAGAACGTGCATACCTGCTGCATTTCGGATAAAATTCTGCCGTGCAATACTTAAACAACAGTAAGTGCTACTTTTGCGATTTTTTGTTATTTCTTGATCGTAAACCACACCGTGTCAAGACGCACACATGTATATTAATAAAGCGATTAAGCTGCGAGATAAAACTAGTATCAAGATAAACGAAAAAGAATTCATTCTTCACCAACTTATATTACTTTTGCTTTTGTAGTTTTATTGCCAATAAAAAATTACTTAGTCTGTATTTGCATTACTGAAGAACCTTTCAGAAAAAAACTTCGCAAAGAATATTGACAATAAAGTGCCCTCTAAAAGAACGAAACAAAATTAATGTTTACCAATTTTTTTAGAAGATTTTGTAGAACACCCTTGTAATTTCAAATCTTATAAAAAAGTTACCATCTAAAGTATATAGCAAATTGGCATTTCATTAATTTTAGTCAAATCGTCTAGACGACTTTGTAAAATTTAGGACTTAAAAAAATATAGTGCTTATTTTTATCATCATTATCATTTACTAGATGAGCGCTTTTCTCAAATATTTACTTTATTTTGAATAGTGAAGATAGTACCTACCTACGTAGTTTTGTTTACGAGTATAACTGTTTTATCAGTATACTCGTATGTAAACTATAACATTTAACACTTATAATATTCGTTCATTCGAACCCACAAAACCAAATATAACAAATTTGATTTTGGTTTTAAATGGGAAAGCATTTAAAACCAAATTAAAAAAAATCGATTATTAATTAGTCGATTTATTGTGAAATTCAAATACATGAGAAAATCTACGTATTGTTTTAAATATTCTGTTATCCAGAAAACAAACCATTGACTTCGGATTAATCCATCAAAAAAAACGGCAAAAAGACAAAAAGGGTTATTTTCCGTTTACCTAATCCTCTTGTTTTCGACAATTCCGGTTTAAACCGGTAAAAAGGTTTTAGGTGAGCCGCCACAGAGTGTTTATGAAAGGTTTTAATACCTATAGAATTGTGTTAAAACCTGAACGTTGTTATCTATTTAGATTCATACATTGATGGAAACTTAAACAATTTAAACGGAATTTAATCATACGTTTAATACAGACAAACATTATTATACACTTGGGTTGATTCGATTGACATGAACATATAGCCATTTGAGTGATCTATCGACTATAACATGGATATCGTCGCAGTATGACCGACATAATATACGTGGTTAGAAAAAGTAGCCGAGCAGATTTTAAAAGCGTATTCCCGAGATCATTAGAAATTAAAAACAAATTACGTGAAACTCGGCAGAAAAACATTGGATTTTTTGCTTTTTTGATAGTAAAAAAATAATGAGAGTGGCTTATCTTGATAAACAAGACCTTAGAAAACTTAAAGATTTATTTTTTGTGTGCAGCACATGAAATTGACGTCCTGTAATTTTGAGATCCGTCACTCCTACGCCCAGACTTGACAACAAAATGGCAACATTGTTATCAAATGTACATTTTCCAGTTAGTCGACACATAATTATTTCCATAAACACTGTTAATATCTCAAAAACTAAGCCGAATACAGCCAACATTATTAACATTGACAAGTTGAACTTAACGCTTTTTTTTAATTTTTACGAGTTTGATCATTACAATGAATAAGCTCTAACGGTCGTCCTGTACAATCATAACATCAACCTACTTAAAAAAAACAGCAAATAAAAATAAAGATCTGCTAGTATGAGTTTTTCATAAGTCTAACAGTTTTAAGTCTACATCACAAGGTCAAGTATAAAAAGTGTTTAAAAGTTTGAATATATATTACTTACAGGCAGCTGTACGGAAGGGTTAAAAATAACCGACCAAATGTAGCAAGTTTAAAAAGTTTAAAACTGGACGTTCAAAATGGCTGAAGTGACCGCGCAGGCAGCGTCACTATTGAAACTCTCTGACTCATAAAAATAAAACATTTTTACGCAACAAGTTCATCTGCGAGAAGCCAGTGTCATAATCCTCTTTCAGACTTTTTTGTCATATATAAGTGGGGTAAAACGATTACTGAAACCTATGTTCTTCTTCCTTTTTGATGATTTGAGCAATTTAAGCTTAACTTGTACCACCACCACCAGGTTTGGTGGCATATGAGTCGTTCTGTTTTTTTCGTCGCATTCACATTTTTGAAAGTACGAAAAACATTAATCTTTTATACTTGTTTTCAAGACTTACATTTATTTTATATGAAGTTATTAGAGCTTCCCGACATTTCAGAAGCAACACAGCCTGTATTTAAATGTACGAGGTGTTCACATGGGCTTTGAGGGACTGTTCTCTCTGAGCAGTCACCCTTTGAGAACATAAACGTAATATCACGTCCAAAACGGCGAGCTAATTAAGTTAATACTTGTTGAACGCGGTCCCGTTTTGTTATGGGAATGTGTGAACACAGTGTAAGTTTAAATCAATAAATATATGTTTATAGTTGTTTCCTTGTTTTGCCCTTTTTGTCGTTGAATAAATGTACAATGTATGATAATCGTGAAAACCGAGGACAATATAGTTCACAGCACGTCGAGAAAGAGAAAAAAATATAATCAAGGGGCAAGGAGGGTTAACCAGCAGTCGGTTAGACTATTTTTTTTTCTTTTTTTTATGTCATAGGGGGCAATCGCCTGATGGAAAGCAATTACCGTCGCCCATAGACACCTGCAACAACAAAGGAGTCACAAGTGCGTGTGTCACATATATAAAAATCTTAATCGAGAATGCGTGGTAACCGCTCAAACTTGGTACTCAACTGGGCGAAAACAAGCTTAGCTCCCGATCGAGTTTGTGATAAATCGTGGACGTATTGCGCAAATAACGGTTGTACCAGACTGTGTTTTTATAAAAAAAACGTGGTATGTTTTTAAATTATACTTTTCCTTATTTATTACTTGAAATATAATAAAGATAGATAGGATAGATCTTTAGCTGTAAGTCTGGGAAATGAAATTAATTAATTAAGTATCATTTTATAGATACACTTTTAATTATGTTTTCTTTAAGGACTACGCATAAGGCTAAATTCTTATGATACATATTAGGTTAAGTTTATATTACTGTAATAGTTAAGTATCCTTTCCGAAATGACTTAAACGAAAAATTTAAAGCATCCCAGACACAAATAACTGGATATAATGAGACCCTCATTCAATGAGTGATGGTGAGAAGAGTGAACGAAAACCGAATATAACTACAAAATTTGGAATACTATCTTCAATATTGACTGAGATCTTGTCACTTGCTCCAATTAAAGCTCAATATCTTGGAAACTACTGGTCCTATTTTCACCAAACATAGCTAAGTCAAGACAAGTCTTTCGATTCAAAAACTAAACTCAAATTCGTCCATCCGTTTGGGAGCTATGATGCCACAGACTGACACACAGATATATAGCAATTAGGTATATTATGTTATAATGTATGTATTTGTATATGCGGCTTTATCATTCTAACATTATAAAATAAATATTGGCATCCATTGGGTGGTTATAGGATTTTTTTTACCTGACTACGGAGACTCATCAAACCCCCCTTTTAATACAGCATGAGGTACAAGGAAACTCCCATACAAGTTTGTTACACTTGTAGCAGAGTGAGACAGAACACAGGGTGTCTATCATTTCTATACTTATAATTGACAACATTTCATATCTCTAACAGGTGGACATTGATATAGACTTTGAGAGTTGCATCATGTACATCCTAAAAAAATATTTAAAATTATTTTTCTCTATAATCGAAATCGACGACAACTATGCCAGTCTTTTTAGGATTCCGTACCCAAAGGGTAAAAACGGGTCTCTATTACTGAGACTTCGCTGTCCGTCCGTCTGTCACCAGGCTGTATCTCAATGTGAACTAAGAACGGTGATAGCTAGACAGTTGAACTTTTCACAGATGATGTATTTCTATTGCCGCTATAACAACAAATACTAATAATAAAATAAAATGAATATTTAAGGGGGCTCCCATACAACAAACTTGTTATAGATTATGGTACGGAACCCTTCATGCGCGAGTCGGACTCGCACTTGCCAATTTTTTTTTAAAACATGGCGTTGATGATTTATACATCAGGCTAAAGTAACCACTCCATTATGTCATAGTTTCGGAGTTACGCCATTTTAGAATGGGTGTTTTTAATAAATTAATATTAAATCAATTAGTAAGCGTAAGAAAAATATAAAAACAGTGATTGCGTCCTTTTTCTAAGCGGAATAAAGAAAAGTAATAAAGTTGCAGTCTTAAAAATATGAAATCTTGTCAATTCGCCATATAAAACCTAAGCGTTAACCGACCAAATAATTCCTTTGATGACGGAAAACATCGAAAACTATAAAGAAACTCGATAAACCGACTTTCAGTGCAACCGGTGATGTTCTCTATTTACTAAATTATTTCAATTGCATTTACTAGTATTTTATTCAGTACTTTTACAGGGTAAAGTGAATTTTATAAAATGGAGCAGGTTTTTCAGCATTTCCACACAATACCCTCGTTCATGTTTGAACAAATTGGATTGAACTGAACTGAACAAATGTGAAGTGCATTGAATCTTTTCCTAGCAAAAATTGTATTATGTTGGATGCTAGAATCCCGAAATGGGTTCACAGGATCAAAGTATATAAAAAAATACATTTGGCATAAGAAAGGGAAATCTTTAAACTGCAAAGCGCATCTATAAAATTCCGGTTTTCTGCAATTGACAACCATTTCAAAATTTAAAATAGTGTTAAGTTGAACCTATTATTAAATATGAAGCTTTTTCTCAAACACTAACATACTTTATAACAATAGGTACATGTGTATTATTAACATACTTTACTCTTTCCTTGAAGAGACTCAAATTATAATTTTCTGGAAATTTTCTGTTTATGCATTCGCAAGTAGTTTGCCCGCTATAAGGGCATTTTTCGAGCACTTCAAACTCTTCGCTCTAAAATATAATAGGTATCGGGTTCAATGGACGTGAAGCTATTGTCAGATACCCTGTCAGAGACCCAATGGAAAAAGCTCTGCATATCTTTATTCTTAACTGTTATTTGCGCAATTAACAATTTTTTTTATAATTTATTCTTCTTTTACTTATATTACTTCACACTGAAGACCATAGACAGGAATCGTAAAATGACTACCAGTGACGACCCTTGACCACCACCCAATGACCCCACTTCAATGAATTTTGCTCGCATTTTACGGACCTTGACCATAAATCTATATCCATAATTTATATTTAAAACCATTACCAGTAAAAGTAATATTGTACAAAAATCTAATTAACTATTACTGACAATAACTGTGTAAACTGACATATAAAATAACCACTAACTTAACTACATTGTAAATTTGTACCCTTTTGTAAAATTGTCATATAATTTATTTGTGCATTATGAATAAGTGAGTATGAGTATGGCGTAGAGACGTGGGATGTGGTGCTGAAGGCGTATGTTAAGAATACCGTGAACTGCCACGCACAAACGCATCTATCCTGTCACTACTCAAAGTCTATCCACTGTTTGTCACCGCCGCATATTGTCATACTTCGGCCATATTGCGAAACGCGGAGCCTAGAAGGAATAGATCACGTGTTAGATCTCCGATTAGCTCGACCGACCGGCTCAAGAAAAAAACACCAAGCTATGAGAACTCTATTTGAACTCGGCATCAAGCAGCGTTTATCGTCTTTAGAACAATCCCGTATCCTCACCTACTTTGATCACGTATGCTGCCGAGGAGAGGTGGCTATTGAGCGACTTGTAGTCCAGGGAAAGGTTGAGGGTACCAGGCCGAGGCCGAGATGGACAGATCAAATAAAAGCTGCATTAAATGGCTCATCGTCACTACACGAATGCACGAGGAAGGCGGCTATCAGGGAAGAATGGCGGCGTGTTGCGAAGCTTGCCACCAACATCTGAATAATGACCACGCCCGCTCTGCCAAGAGTGAAACCGACAAAGAAGAGAGAAGATGGGACGTGGTGCAATGGCAACCAACAGAAGCCGATAGAAAAAGTCCTTTCCAATAATAAGGTTTCCGATAATCACGAGCTTTAGACATGAAGGATCGACAGAGAGAGAGACCATAAATCATCTGTAATAGTGAAAGGATGATGAGTACTCACGTCTCTCCCGTTGAGCAACCACGTCAGGTTGGCCGGTGGATCGGCTGGTGGCGACGAGCATTGAGCGCGAAGCGAGTCACCCGACGCGTACCATCCCTTCTCGGCCTTTATTGTGGGCTTCTCGGGAGGCAGTTCTGTTGACAATAGAAAATAATGTTACAGAGATGTTCACAAAAAAAAAAACTGGCCAAGTACAAGTCTGACTCGCGCACCGAGGGCTCCGTACAAATACTTATCCCATCTTAACTGGTCGGGTTAAGTTAAGTTTGCACCTGGTATGTTTGGCGCCGGATACAAATGAGGTGCAAAGTTAATTCAAACGATCATGTTTGTTGTATGGGAGCCCCCTTCAATATTTATTTTATTCTGTTTTTTTTTTGTATTTTGTTGTTATAGCGGCAACAGAAATACATCATCTGTGATAATGACGGACAACGGTTAATGACGGACACCAACAGACGGACGGTTAACAACAGACGTACGGACAGCGGAGTCTTAGTAATAGGGTTCCGTTTTCAAACAGTTCAAAAAATCATACAAATCATAAACGTCGATTCACAATTGGCAGAATTATCGCGTAACATGCATAACAAAAAAAACAAAAACATACAGTTAAATTGAGAGCATTCTCCTTTTTGGAATCGGTTGAAAATGCATTGAGTTTATCATCATTCGCGTGCAATAGTGTCATATGGGGAAAATGTACGTAGTGGGTAAGTGTCCGCAATCCCACATATATTTCAATCCGTAATTAATATGTTTGCGCACACTTACCGACTGCGTATACTTGTCCTATTTGACTCTAATGGTGCCTGAATGTGAAAACAATATTGTCCCATACAAAGCCACAGAAGGAAAGCTAGCTTAATATATTCAGTCGCAAGACAGGCGTTCTTAGAATAATCTCTGGGATTACACTGGGGCTCCAACTTTAGCACCTATGAGATTATGTCTCAACTAAGTTCGTACCCGGTTTGGGCCAATGCCTGTGAAGTGGCCTACAGTACCCTTACCATGAGTTAGTGACCGTACTCACTAGCGACTGCGTAAACGATTTGTATGAAGAATTGTAGTTCTACAAAGTAACCGCTAGGGGCGTTGTACTATATTCTCAGTGTACAAATAATAATAATAATAATATATCTTTATTTCAGACTGAGTCCATACAAGTGTGTTAATAATAATGAATACAGTATCTTAAGAGTTAATGTTAGTACTTACATTTAATACCTAGAAATTAAAAATACAATAGATAAATTAGCATACCGCATCATCAACACTTGACAACGTGCATCTTCGTCCACCGGGCTAACATGGGGCTGTCCCAGCGGTTGGCAAACACGCTCAGGATGCGATTGGACAAATTGTTCATGCAAATGCCTATGTTTAAATAATGTTTGATTTGATTTGAAATGAAACTGAATCGGTGCTATCGGTAGTTTTAACAATAAAGGCACTAGATATTGGATAACAATATATTTTAGTATTAAAGTACAATCGATCTTGTATCGATCTGTGACGCTACACTATCGGCGGGCAAACAGCCATTGACAATCCACCGTGTTGCCAACATACGCCTCAAGTATAAGACGCATTCAAAAAGTCGGCTAACAGTAGCTAACAACAGACATTTCATAGTTCTAGCAGGTGGAAATTAATATTTTATTGAGATCGAGAGTGCTTTGCTTCGTGTACACCCTAAAAAAATATTTGTATTAATATTTACGAGTATGTACGTAAAGAAATATTAAGAAAATACATAAAATAACCGAAATCTACGACAACTGTGCCTGCATAGAATAGTAGTTTTCGACCTATCTAAAAAAACTATCAATAATGTCAAGCTCAACGTTTTTTTCACCAGACTAAAGTAAACATTCCATTGTGTCATCTAAGAATGAGTTTTTAATAAATAAATAATAAAATAATTAGGAATTATAGAAAAAATATAAAAACAGTGATTACATCCTCTTTCTAAGCGGAATACGGAAAAGTAATATAATTGTAGTCTTAAACATATGAAATGTTGTCCATTTTATTTCTGGCATGTCAAATTGCATACTAAAATTGTCAGCTAATTTAGACGCTGGCTGTTCTAACGTGTTAACAACCCGCGCGTTGCTTTCAGTGTGTTATGTACTTTATCACCCGCGATCGCAAACTCATTAACGCAAATTCACCGGCCTTTCCCCAGAGCACGTAATGTTGACGGATCTCACTAACCTCATTTGTGTCGTGTTACAGCCATCCTTGAACAAACGTTTGGAGCAATCATTCTAAAACGGAAGGTTTTGTTTTTTTTGGGAAGACGGAGTCAAGCTCCCGGGTGCGCGCTGGTTCGTCAGATATTAGGGTGCGTCTCCCACTGAAGTGGACCGGAGCAGAGACGTGAGGAATCGACCAATCACAAAAGTGAAGTGGAGCTGCTCCACTTCACTTTTGTGATTGGTCGATTCCTCACGTCTCGCAGCTGAGATACAGATTTCAACTCAGGTGATTGGTCGAATCCGCACGTCACCACTTCGCTTCAGTGGAGAAGCACCCTTACCTCGGCTCGCGGGGCGGAGTGAGCCTCTCTTCTCATCTTTTATCCGTGACCACCATTGCTATGACACAGCACCTAATTATGTGTGATTCTAATATTCAAAATAGTTGAGGAATTTCATAGACTTTTAGGAAAACGCCTGTGTGTTTCCATTTGTGTATTTCCACGCGTCGTTTTCAGTGTGTTGTGTACTTTACCGCCCGCGATCTCAAACTCATTAACGCAAATTCACCGGCCTTTCCCCGGAGCACGTAATGTTGACGGATCTCACTAAGCTCATTTGTGTCGCGTTACAGCGAATGTTGGACAAACGTTTGGAGCAACTTTAGTAGAATCTGGGGCTAGCTCTTGCAAGTCTAGTCTCTGGAATAGGAATTTGTTAGTTTAAACTTAGCAGTTGCGTGCGAATAATTTTCCACGACTTAGCTTCTAATTCTGGAATTCTGTATGTTGTATCAAGTATTTGACTCAGTTTTCACTTTTAACAAATTAAAATTTGATCAGTGTCATTGTAACACGCCTGAAGTCTAATTTTAACTATCCAGATTAACTCTGTAATATTAAACGAACTATTATCGTTAGTCAAATGTTTATAAATTGACAAATCCATATCAGACAGTGTATAAATAAATAAATATGTATCGGACAACCTTACACAAATTTGTCTTTTATGAATTAAACAAGCAATTAAATTAATGCTGTTTATTATTCTGATATAGCAGGCTTTTGTAATGGGCACTAAATGACGATAAACATATTTAAATAGATAAATTCATATATAAATACGTAAAGATCCATTGCCCAGGAACAAATATTAGAGCTTATCACACAAATATATTTGCCCTTACCGGGATTCAAACCCAGGACCGCTCAGTATCCAGCTACACTGCCACTGTGCCAACCACGTCTCTGCCTATATACACTTATACAGTACGACTGTACGAAAATAAACAACCCAAACTACGTCCCGGTAGTAACACATCACTGACATTTCAAAGGTGTTTTTCCAAGGCAACACGTCTTCCAATAACTTCATCCATCGTTAGATACTGAAAAAACACCCCGGTGCCAACGAACCGGCAAGGTAAACACACAACTGCACCTAACGACCCAATCAGGGAGGGAGCCACGGCAAATATTAACCATCTCAAGGGAGGCGTGTTGGTATTTTGAAATTGTTCTGAGTTTAGGTGAAGTGTTGTTTTTTATTTATGTTTAGATGTGACTTGAGAGAACAAATCCAGCTTTACTCACGTCGCTTAAGTTGAATATTGGTCGACATGTTAAGAATCGGTGTGCGATTCATCAAAATCAAAATCCCTCCTCTTTTAGTAGCAATCCTCAATGCTGAGGGTCGTGGCGCTTTTTCGTGGACTGTTTTGCGCCAGCTTACTCTATCCTGGGCTGCGTGGATGGTATCGTAAATTGATGTCTTGAGGGTAGAGCGTATCTGACACCGACCAGCGTATTGGACTTCTTCCTATCTGAAACTACCGGTATTTCACCAGAGGAAACCGCTGTTGAGGAGAAAGCCGAAAGAAACTCAACAGTAAGTATTTTTTAAATAAATGATACATCATTAATGTTGTTTAGTACAATTATGTTATAATTAATTGCTACACGTAATATATTACAATTTAAACTATTGTATTTAGCGGATTACACTCTCGTGAATTTGTCAGGGACGGCCCGACATGTTTCGAACTCGTATGGAGCTCTTCATCAGGGACTGCTACACAGCGGCGCGATAACTTCGTCACTGTTTTTTTTTCGAAACATATCGAGCCGTTTCTGACAAGTTCACGTGTGTGTAAACAATTTAAACTATACATTTTCCCAGACATTAAAAAGTCTCTAGGCGTGAAAGTGAATAAGATGCATTACAAAATAATGAATAGATAAAATAACACTTTACACTTCTAAATTAGCTATTCATGATTTGATACATACAAAAAACTATCATTAAGAGCTTTCCGTGTCGATGCTGCTACTAAAAATGTAAAAACAATGCGGAAAATTCTCAAAAGTTTTTATTTCGGTAATAACTCGAAAACCGTGCAACTTTTACTGAGGTCATGTTAGGTTGGTTGGGTTCCTCTTGAGCTGACCTACCTCCAGTGTCACTGTGACGTGGTACTTCTGGGACACCCTGTATAGTCTCTAGGCTTCAAAATGAATAAAATACATTACAAAATAATTATTAGATCTAATTTTATAAGAGTTGTATAATTGTATATAGTCTCTAAGCATCACATGTTTCGAACTCATATGCCTTGCAGCCCGTCTTTCCTACTTCTTAACATGTGATAAATATGTACCCAATTGTAACCTGACAGTGGATACAAAATAAATATGAATACGTAATTAGTTTTAGTGTGAAGCGAAAATTTAAAAAAATATGGTACCTACGGGCGGGATTTTCGCTTCATTCTAAAACATTTGGTTAACGATAGCAGTTACTGCTTGAATAAAAATAATTTGTTTAAAGTTCTTCAGCTTACTTTTGATAATAATGGCTTAATTCGTTAACAAACTTCATCACAATTTAGAAATCCAATACGGCTAAATTAGTGATGTCATCGATTAAGTTATTTAATAGGCAGCAGAAACAAAGCGTGTACAAGCTAGCATTCAATAAACAAGTTATCATAACTCAAATTGGAAACTTCTGGAAATCTTGCAAATTAAATTGCCAGTTAAAAACTGGTGCCGAACGAAAATACAATGCTTCATAAAGTTTTGTTGCGAACAAGCTCTTCAAAGGGCGCTTTTCTCTTTATGCCTAGGGTTGGCAGCGTCACTCTTTTCTAAAAAAAAATTTTTAATTATATGAACCACTAACCACCACCCGCTCATCCCAAGGGAACATCACTTTTGTTCAGGGTAAAAAGTAGCCTAAGTATGTGTTAATCCAAGAAGTCACCTTCGAACCAAATTTAACCAAAATTGTGTAACAAACTTACAAACACTCACAAACTTTCAACTCTTTGAGTGCCTCGTGACTTTCTCGGTGATACAATCATTTCTTGTGTCATTCCAAGTAGCACCTTTACATTGCCAAAACACCATAGAAGGTTCCTTCTTCAAAAAATAAATCATCGCAATAGCTACTTGAGAATTGTAATTAATGGCAGTTTGTGAAAAAAGCGGTGCGGTCATTAGATAATAAGGAGGACGCGACCGACCGGCTTCGATCAGCTAAAAACTAAAGGCGGAGCTAAGCATCTAGATGTCCACTGGTACGTAGGTTATTACTACCGCGGTTCGCATTGCGTTAGTGAGTCTGCCTTGCTATTATGTGGCGTAACTCACGGGATTTATCTGAATAAAACATTGGTGGCGCCCAAACAATTAAATTAACGAAACTCCGCCATATCATAGTGTAAACAAATACCAATATTTGTTTTCAATCGCTGGCAACCCTAAGTATTCCGCATCATTTTCCCTCCTTTCGGGACGTGTTCAAACAGGTCTTCGATTTACCTTTGTTTTTGATAAACATCTGGTTCGGAGATCGCTGGTTACACTTCAGTATACAATACAAAGTAAACACTCACTGTCCCTTAAGTAATAGCAGGGTATATGTAAATAAATAAACACTAACCGAAAATCTTACACAAATCGAACTAGTCCCAAACTAAGCAAATGGGTATTAGACGACGATATACATAATATATAAACACACATTTTGACGACGCGGTTGGCGCAGTGGTTAAGCAACTGCCTACTGAGCCGACGGTCCTGGGTTCGAATCCCGGCAAGGGCAAAATTTTGTGTGATGAACTCGAATATATGTGCCTGGGTCATGGATGTTATTTGTATTTAAGTATGTATTTATCTATATAAGTATGCTTATCGTCGTCTAGTGTCCATAACACAAGCCTACTAGAGCTTACTGTGGGACTAGATTGATTTGTGTGAGTTTGTCCAATACTTAGGTATTTGTTATTTATTTTATTTCAATAACATCCGAACTGCGCCAGCCGTTTTTTATACTATCGTGTTCAATGAGATTCCCATAAAACTCGATGTATTCAAAGACATTTGCCTTATTTTTCTAATGCTTGATAACACTTGAAAACCTATAAATGTTGACTTTTGATACAAAATAACAAGTTTGCTGTTTGCAAAAACCGCAGTTGAAACAACTGATAAAGAACACCAGAAGCTTTCGGGGACATGACCTTCAGTAATAAAGAATACGACCAAGAAGAATGTACAATGTACTGAAGAAAGATTATCCCAATTAGGTACTATGAAAATAATCGACTTAATTGTCCTTCCTGTAACACACGAAAAAACCGACCAAGTGCAAGTCGGACTCGCGCACCGAAAGCTCCGCACAACTAAATAATGTATAACTTTTTTCTGTATTTGTTGTTATATTGTAAACAGAAATACATAATCTGTGAAAATTTCATACCTAGACAGTATGAAATTTTCACAGATCCCGGTTCATGAGATTCAGCCTGGTGGCAGTGTTAAGCAAACGGCAAAAAAATCACGTTTGTTGTATGAGAGAACCCTTAAATATTTATTGTATTCTGTTTTTTCTGTTTCTCGTAGAAAGTTCCGCTATCCATTTAACCCATTTCGGATATGAATTTCCAAAAATGCTGAAACATGTTTTCATACTTTGCATAGAAGAACCTATACACGAAATATGACCACTCCTACTCAAAGATTCCCAAGCTCTTCATAGAAACTTTCACCTGTCGCTTGTCGCTTTACCCCATTAGAGGTTGAACTTTCAAAAACGCTGAAATCAATATTCACCCCTTACTCAAAAAAGCCCCGTTTCTCATAGAAAGTTCCACTATCCACTTAACTCCTTTCGGAGATGAATTTCCAAAAATGCTGAGACTTGTTTTCTTAATTTGCGCAGAAGAACCTATACAACAATCTGTGTAAATTTCAACACTATCACGGTTGATGAGATGCAGCCTGTTGACAGACGGACAGGTGGACGGACAGCAGAGTCTTAGTAATAGGGCCTCGTTTTTTTCCGTTTAGTTACGGAACCCTAAAATTTATCGACTTATTACCCTCTTAATTCCTGTAACACACGAAAAAATATCCCAGTCAATCTCAAATAAAAGCCCCAAGCCTCATTCAGAGATTACGCTAACCTTAATTTATTTTGTAAGGCTTTGGTCCCACTTAGGTACGAATAAGGAGCAAGGGATAATTATACGGAAAATCGATGTCAATTTCTTTCATTCTCCCCTAACACGCGTAATGCCAGGTAACTTTGTCAGATTGTGTTCTCGGGACTTTATTTCATTGACATTGACATACAGGCTGCATGAGAGCTTGTACAGCTTTTATTCAGCTTATGAAAATACTTAGACGGGTTTACTCACGTGGTAGAAGTCGAGTAACGCTCGGAGGAGGAGAGACGATCAGTCAGTGTCAGTGTTCGGTTGGCCGCCGCGACTGATCGTCTCTCCTGATGATGAATCGCGTACCGATTCGAAACACGTCGAGCGTCATTCGACTTATACGACGTGAGTAAACCCGTTTAAGTATTTGAATATGTCTGAGACCCTCGGTAGTTTTCTATTTATTCAGCTTATTCCAGTTGTGTGAATGCCGAAGCACTTATACAGTTCAGACGTTTGAGCGATGTTATAGACGCATGTATAAGGTGTAGTGATAGATGAATGATAAAATATCCATCACTTTATCACGCGGTTATAAAATGTGAAAATAGGCCCCTTGGATGAATTTTTGACACGTAATAAACCATTATAAATATTGACACAAAGGTAAATTATGAAAGAAATGATATGTATCCCAGGGTATGGCTAATGCGCATAAGCATTTTAAACACATATGACGCAGATGGCGCTCCAGTAGCGTAGAATTATGGAATCAAAGATTTGATGTGATTGACGTAACGATGTGATAGCTCAGTTGGTAGACTACGCCGGAGACGTAGGGTCGCAGGTTCGAGTCCTGTTTACATTGCAGTGGATCACATTTTTTTTTTTTTCATAATTGATTTTTGTGTGAATGTTTATGTTTATGATTCGAACCCGGGAACGCGTATAAAAGTAAAAATGTGGTATTTCCACATTAAAAAACAGAATAAACCATCTATAGTATTACAGGATGGTTTATAATGAACATGAACGTGAATTTAAAGTGCTAACGCCCTCAATTTTCGTAAAGGTTAAAGGTCACCCAATCTCAATGATAATCCTAACGTACCGTGGGCAGATTTATTAGACCTAAGAACACCATAACTCATAAACAGAATTAAGACCTCATACCGCGTGACGCACGCGTCGCGACCTGAGTTATTTATGACGTCATAATATGCACGAAAACAGATACATTATCTCCCTTTCTCCCCCTCACAAACGAATAATAATGCGACCGGAATGATGTTTTTATAACTCACGCGCCTGCTAGGAATTTAGAGATTTTGCGGGAGCGAGATAAGATTAGCTTGCGTCGCGGATTGGAATATTAAGTATAAAAGAAAATAGTTTTGGTAAGTTGTAAAGTAAATTTGTCTGGAGAAATGTAATGGAATTAGATTTTGTGAGCTAAATCGGTATAACACTCAGCACTAAGTAACTTTTCGAAGTAGCTACTTATAAAAGAGTTTTTTCTACATTTTTTAGTTAGCCTATATGAGTATCCCATTGCTAGGCGAAGGCCCTTGATTTACACTCGACTCCCTTTCAGATGCATTGACTCTGGGCAGTCGCTAACAAAATACAGCTAAGTGCGAGTCCGATTCGCGCACGGAGAGTTCCGTACCACCGAATAAAGAAACGGCAAAAAACGGCGTTTGTTGTATGGGAGCTCCACAATAATATTTATTTTATTCTTTTTTTTTATTTGTCGGCAACAGAAATACATCATATGTGAAAGTTTCAACTGTCTAGTAACAAATATAAAGAAAACGACAGTCATGTATTTTTCAAATTCTGTGACCTTCAAAAAGCCAATTCCATTTGTTGTAAGAGCTGATTAAATTTGAGGCAAGGAATCATATTTATATGCACACAAAATATGATTCCTTCGCACAAAACGGGCCAAACACGGTAATATATTGAAATTGTGCCGTTTACTCGCTTTTTAGCTAAGAAAAAAGGCAAATAATACGAATACACCAACATTTTACTCAGACGTTTTATCGCAACGTACGCAAACGTGCGGCTTACGTTCTTACACCCTTTCTAACTCATAAAAAACGCCCAAATATGAAAGGTATTCTTGGAAACGTTTCACAATAACTGAAAACGCTTGTAAGAAAACAATTCAAAAATAAACCAGGGTATTATGTAAAATGTTAAACCCGTAAGGTTCCGTGAGTCTTTCGAAACAAATTCGCCCGGATAAGAGGACTTACGATGAATATATGTAAGAGATCTGTTACCGGTTAGCCGTAGTCAGAATAAGGCGAGGCCGGTGCTGTGAGTTGCTAGCGCCAGCGAGGCCGAAAGCTCTAACTATAGCTCAACAGGGGGTTTTAGAAGCCACGCCATCTTGCGGATTTTTAGTGGCACTAATTTATCTAACTGGTGACAACAAATTTTTGGTAATTGACGTTGAAAGTCCATGAATATCAATGATGTAAACAAAGAGAAACACGACTACATATTCCGCAAATTTCAAGTATTTTTTTGTAAAATAAAGCCAAAACTATCCACAGTGATGAAAGTTAAGTTTTTTCCAATGAGATTCAGTATTAATTTCGTAAGAAGAACGAAGGATTGAGCAGCATTCATAAATATGAAAGCAAAGGCTTTTGAAAAAAAAACGACAAATTCGAATTTGCGCACATTTGAAATCTCATATTTCAAAGTCGCTTTAAGTTTTTAGATTTTACCTCTATAAGTATTTTATTTCATATTTTGTTGTTTTTATTAATATAATATAACTTTACTATAAACAACACAACACAACAGATTAACAATTACTCATTAAAAACACGTCTATCTTAATATATTATATACATATTTGTATATTGACTATTCCTTGTTGTAGATTTCAATATCAGTCGTCATCCCTTTTATTTCTTCTTCTTTGTCATTACACTCTTGGCAGAGTGGTCGTGGCTGTCATTCCTTGTGTGGCAAGCCTAACCACACGGCGCCATTCTTCTCTCACAGCCGCGCGTCTGGTGCTCTCGTTCAAGGGACAATTTGTGGCCGATTTGATTTGGTCAGTCCACCTCATGGGAGATCTACCGCGTGGTCTAGTACCGTCCACTTTGCCCTGGACCACCAGGCGCTCAATGGACAAAGCTCCACGTCTTGACACGTGTCCGAAAAAGGTGAGGATTCGGGACTTCACTAATGACGACAGACGCTGTTCTATGTTCAGCTCTTGAAGAATGGACTGGTTGGTGCGAAATTCTGTCCATGATATGCCAAGCATTTTTCTCCAGCACCATATTTCAAGCGCAATCTATCTTACGTTTCTCTATCTCTCTTAGAGTCCAAGTCTCTGCGGCATATAAAAACACGGGAAATGACTAGTCTTTTATTTGTGTATATTGAAATCAGCCAAAATATGTCCATTGCTGCTTTACAAAAACAGGAAGGATTTCTTCAACGAATGTGCCCTTATTCAAAGGCTTCGTACTATCTTATCTTTATCTTTATCTTTTATCTTTATCATAACAGATTATTGGTGACCTTTTCATCTGCATCGTCTGGGATGCGGTCGCCACTCAAGACCCGAGCTGCGAGAGCAAGCGAGCTGAGGCCGAGTGAGGCCCACAACATATTTGTGCATTTTGATTAGACGTGGTTTAAAGTAATACATTCCAATTCAGAAACGAAGAGCGTAAGAAAGTTTTAAAATTTCGCGGGTTTTAGATAAGCGGGCCAGTTGCGTTTATTAATAACGATTTGATTGTTTATTTCAAGCACACACACATAGCTTAAATACTAAAATAATAAATACTCAAAAAGCTTGTTAGAAAAGGATAAGAGAGCGCAGTAGGCAAATTTCTTCCAATTTACCAGATTGTTAATTTCAAGATTACGAAATAGTAATAAATAGTAGACAAAATAAAATAATGGACAAAATCTAAGCATATGAGGTTACTATTATAGATATTTCGCGAACCTGTATTATAAATCAGGTATGTTCAAGAGTTCTATTGCTACTTGGTCACATCTATGATTTGCTTTTTGTAAAGACAAATAAAGAGCATTGCGGATAGCCGTGCCGTAGTTACAAAAAACAATTGAGTGGTTGAGTCTTTTTTTTATGGACTGGCAGTAGAAAGCAAAGTGCACGTGGCTAAAAGCCATTGTGACAGATTATATTTCAACTCGCTCACTTTGCTTGCTCGTTAAAATAGTCACTTCGTGTCACAACTTCTTATTTGGGCTATTTTTTGTTTGTATACCCTACTTGTCTTCAGATTTTGGATTTTTTCTGCTCAGAATCATGAGCTCTCGATCTAATTGGGAGTAAAAGTGTCCTAAAATGTTCATATATTTTGATTTTTCAGTCCGTTACCGCTATAATAATAGTAGGTTGTATGGTAACGGAATGGAACGTCAAAATATTGTAATACTTTATTTCTTCTAATTAAATCGAAAAAGCTCGTGATTCTAAGGCTCTCCGCACACTACGGCTTCTTGTGGCGGCGAAAGTACATAATTATGTCTCTTTTGCATGCTCAAAGTGAGAAAAAGAGTGATTTACCATCGCGACCACAAGAAGCCATAGTGTGCGCTGGCTTTAAGTAGAAAATACCTAAAATATCCAAAATCTAAAAAAGTGGGGTGCACAGCAAAAAAAAATGGCCCAGTTATCCCCATGTGAATCCAAGTAGGAAACAGGCTATAAGAGCCTATACTGCCATTATAACTCTAATTTAAGCTGCATAAGGGCTGTATAACTGCTTTTACAGCCTGTTTGCTATTTGGGAAAATATTTCTATGATATCTATGAAAACTTAGCATAGACTGTCATCTCTGTCAAAGTGAGCTGATTTATAGGAACGAAATAAAACGTGTCTGTTAAAATTATAATGGTGCATTGATAAATTACTACCGAATATAACAATTTCAACAATTGGGAAACCTATCCGCTAACCGCCTCTGCCTTGCGCGCGTCTCCAGGGCTGAAATTCAAATATCGCCCGTCCAGCTCCGTCCTCAATTTGGCTTTGATATGCACGCTGGCCAATTTTAAGTGGCCGAGTCTCTGCTTTCGAATTAGCGATGTAGAGTGCTTATTTTTATGCCTTTTTGGCAAAAAAAAGCTTATTTTTATGCCCTTTTTGCCAAACTTGCGGTCGGAAAAACAGTTGAATAGCCGGGTTAGGATAGTTGTGTAGTTTCTGTAATGTTTGGTAATGTATGTAGTTTGTTTAAGCACTCGTTCTAGCCACTGTGGTTGTAATGTGCCTTTGATAGTTAGTAATTTATAACGCGGCATAACTAATCAAGAATTATAACTTCATAGAGTCGACTAGCCGTTAATAACCGTTTACAAATTTAGTAACATGTATAATGTCAATATTTTTTTGAATGTGGTTACACATAATAATTTTTATATTACACCATTGATACAAATGAATGAATGAATGAATTAATAATATTTATTTCAGATTTAAAAAAAACAATCCATATTTTTGTTAGTAGGTGCACAGGTTACATTGTTTAGTAAAGAATTTTATCCAGAAGTATAAACTACAAAGCCAACCTATACATATACAAATAAATATGCAAAGAGGAAAGTCGCCAGGACATGATGGTCTCAGCATTGAGCATCTCAAATATGCTGGAGCGCACATGCCTCGAACGCTGGCAATGTTTTACACCCTTTGTCTAAGGCACAGTTACCTTCCCTCGCAACTGACCAGGACGGTGGTCATACCGCTTATAAAAAATAAAACGGGTGATTTGTCAGACCCAGCCAACTACAGACCTATCTCGCTAGCGACTGTCCTAGCGAAAGTCCTGGACGGCCTGCTTAACGCACAACTTTGTCAGCATATCAAACTCCACGATGCTCAATTTGGATTTAGGCCAGGTCTGTCAACTGAGAGTGCAATTTTGTGCCTTAAGCAGGCGGTTAGGTATTACAAGGATAGAAACACACCCGTCTATGGGTGTTTTTTGGACTTGTCAAAAGCGTTTGACCTGGTTGTATATGACGTTTTGTGGGACAAACTATCTAAGACAAGCTTGCCTAAGGAGTATGTAGCGCTCTTAAAGTTTTGGTACAACAATCAGGTAAATCGAGTGAGATGGGCTGGGGTAGAGTCGGAAGAGTATAGGCTTCAATGTGGGGTTAGGCAGGGGGGACTGACGTCACCCACTCTGTTTAACTTATATGTTAACGAGTTGATCGAGGAGCTCAGCAGTACCCGGGTAGGATGTCATATAGGCGGTGTCTGTTTTAATAACATAAGTTACGCGGACGACATGGTACTGCTGGGGCCCTCGGTTGACTCAATAAGGCGGCTAATTGACACTTGTAAGGGTTACTCTGAGCGGCATGGTCTCAGGTACAATGCAACGAAAAGTGAGTTGGTCGTCTTCAAGGCGAAAAAATACAACCCGACTACTATACCTGAGGTCATGCTGTGCGGAGTTCTCCTAAAAGTGGTAGACAGGTTTAAGTATCTAGGGCACATTGTCACAGAAGACCCTGAGTGACGACCCTGACCTGGAGAGGGAGAGAAGAGCGATGGCGGTGCGCGGTAACAGCCTCGCCCGCAGGTTTGCACGATGTAATGAACAAGTTAAGCTGACACTTTTTAAAGCATACTGTCAATCGTTCTACACGTGCAGCCTGTGGGTGAAGTTTACAAAAAGGGCATACAACACTTTGCGTGTCCAATACAATAATATCCTTAGGATGCTGCTGAGGCTGCCGAGGCACTGCAGTGCATCAGGCATGTTCGCCGATGCGCGTACAGACGACTTTTATGCCATCAGGCGGAAAAGAATTGCTTCGTTGATAGCTCGGGTGCGCGGCAGCAGCAACAGCATGCTAGGGATATTAGCAGAACGCCTAGACTGCCCACTCATGAAGTCCTGGGTCGAAGTGGCTATAGGCAGGAGCAAGTAAAGCGCACTTTTCGCTATTTACGTTCCCACAACCACGATGTACAGCTACTTAAATTTTCTGCTTTGTATATTTTGCTTTAGGAGTTATTTAGTTAAGAATAAAACACTAACTTAATGATAAGGTTCTAAAATTGTCTAACAAAATATGGATCGTAATTTGGTCTGAAATAAATGATTTTTATTTTTTATTTTTTTTTATTTTATAGTAAAACCTATAGTATACAAAAAAAAAACAGCCAGGTTACGCATTTCATTTTTTTGTGCTTTCATCTTTGTATCAACGGTGGAACCGTTAAAAAAATATGAAAATCCGTTAATAATAACCATTTATCGCAGCAGTCACTAATTCCATATCGGCTTCCGAAAAACGTGCTAAATTCCGCCGTCAATCTATAATAAAACAACAGGCACCCATTGAATATACAATACAATTCGCAATAAAACCGAAATAAGACGTGATTCTGACTGTCTACATGAAGCATCTGAAAAGGAACAATACGTTTATTGTTTAACACACGATTGAAGCCGGATGAAATTATTGGTCTCAGATAGACCTAATATAAACGCGACAAAATTATAAAAGTTACCATTTTGCTATTCTGGTAACAGAACCCTTATAAATGAGTGACAATAAGCTATATTGTTAAAAAACGTTAACAAAGGAGCAGAAATCCGTTAAAAATTACCATTATTACAAATTCTACGTCGCCTTCTGAATTCAATTAAACCAGGGACAGATTAAATAACGTCTGAAATCACACCATCAAACTGCGCCAAAAAGAATACGCCAATTAATAAATCTTACTAAACGTTAACACGTTTATGAGAATCCGTTAAAAATCCAGCGGCCATCACAAATGTCACGTCGGCTTCCAAATTCAATTAAACCAGGGCCGGATTCAATAACGTCTCAAATCACGCCATCAAAATCCGCCATAAAACGACACGCGGCCAGCCCATCGGGCCGCCGTCTAACGCGAAACTTTCACCCACAAATGTGTTTTTCTTGTACCCACTTTGATATTTCACCTATTTTACATTCGAGAAAGGTTGGCTGTAAAACCCGAGTTAAGGCAATATTACAGGTCGCGGATTCTTCGTGAGGTTTTGGATGTGTGCTTGCCGTTTTGGTTGGTGGTTTTGCGATAATGTACTGGCATTCAGCTGGTGATTCACTCTTGTGACCGGGATTTAAGTAGTCATTTGTTAATCCTTTCCCTTTTCCATCATGGTTGCTTTAAGCCCTTTTTTACAAACTTTTAAGGTCAATCAGACGCAGCGCGCCGACAGGGTAACCATAAAAATAATCGACTTAATACACATTTTGTCTTTGTTGTCTGTCTGTCATTAAATCTTGAAAGTTTAATGATGGATTTGGAACGATAAAATGTGATCTCAAAAAGAGATATTGATAAAATTGTTTACTTATTTAAGTCGGAAGTAAAGTATCCAACAACTATCTGTAGTTTTATTACCCAACTATCCATCAAATAAACGCCATTTTGGCGTGATTAGGGTCAAGGCGGCAACAGTGGTCACTTTTTTTTGCAGAGATGTAATTTGATTTGGGTGAGTGTTGGAAAGATGTAAAAGGATCCGTGTTATAGTGTAACTAGTATATATTTAGCTCGACAAGATAATATTTTGGAAAATATATAGTATTTTCTAAAAAAACTCATTTGAGCCATTGTGTACTGTGGGTAGGATACAGTGAATCGGCCCTCAGTTTACAGTGAATCAGGCAAGTCTACAGTGGATCATCTATAATATAACTCAACTAATAATGCATTTTTTTGCTTTGTATCGGTCTTTATTTTTTTGTTTTAATCAAACAATAAGTTACACATCAGAAAAGAAAACTTTTTTTGACTACTTCAGCCTGAAAGTGATTTTTTAGTCTTACACATGCAAAATGTACTAAATGAAGCTTATTTTTTATGATTTAGTTAATAATCAACGCATAACTGCTACATAAACTAAACAACTACCATTACTTAATCAGTATCTTGCATAAAATATCATAAAAAATGTTTCTTTGGCCTTACAATAAATAATAAAGTTATTTTTCGAAATTCCTTTGTACTCAATCCGTAAAACAGTAACGCACAGTATTTGAAATAATCTTTTAAAAATTCTCGTTGCTCTTTATTGCACATTTTACTAACGCTATAATTTGGCGTAAACGAACCTAGCCGACATTAATATATCGAGTCTTAAAATGATATCGTTTCAGTGCAGTGAAAAGAATTCCTGAAATTTAAACGCATTTCTCACGCTCAAACCATTTTTTTTTCATGTCATCAGCTGTAGGTTTATCTATTTTACGGGGCCTTGCTTGATGAGCCATCCTAAAAGGGAAAATTAACAAAAATTGTTACATCTCGCTAAATTTTCTAAATGAATGTCTGTTAACCATTATCCAGTACCAATAGTACACAGTGGATCATGAACCACTGTGTACTTAAGTGATTTGAGCCACTGTGTACAAAACCGCCATTTTGGGTTTAACTCATACCACGCGTGATGGTTTTACGTAAATCGAAGCGCGGTATACGCCAAAATGACCTCAATTAAGTTTATTTCTCAGCAAAAATATAACTCCATTGGTAAGACGAAAGGTTTGTGAAAAAATAAACAGTATATCTTACCTGAAAACTCACTTTTCTTACGTCAAAACAAAAAAACACTCGCAAAACGGGTTTGTTACATAGCTGACGCAAAGGAACTGGATGTGACCTGTATATATCGGGAGGCCTTCCGAAGAGTAAGAGAGACAGAAAGCTACCTATGATACTTTTGAAAAACGGCCATTGCGCCACTGTTGTCGCTATAGCCACTGTTGCCGCCTTAACCCTACGTCATAAATAAATAAAGTGTTTACTTACTTACATACATAAATTATAGTTAAATATAAAATGTATATTGTATTAAATACAATATGTGAAATTTTGCGATACATTGTTTCACAAAAATGCGTAACGCATTTGGAATAAATTTCAGGATAAAGTTCCAAAATACCTAACTCATAAAGATTTGCTTGGACTAGTCGAAGTAGGTTAGTCAAATTCGCTTCATCCATTGACATCGCACTTAGTCTAATATTTTATTCAGGCTATAAACGATCTTAATCTGACACTAGACGAGTATGATTGTGACGTGATCAGACATTTGCTGGAAATTACTTCTAAATCTTATTCGTGAATATATGTAGGTACTTTAAACCAAAGTACTGAAAATGTATAGGTAGCACGAATTATAAAGATGATTTATTAAACGTACATACGTAAATGCCAGTGTGAGTACAGTTCGTCAGCTCTTAGATTCTCATTCAGGTTTGGGTGAAAACTGAAAGGTTCTTATCTTGATCGCGTAAGAGCAAGTGAGACGGGTATAAAACGCGAATCGCATTCTGACAGCCCACGCATTGTAATACTAGTAGGTAAATTGGGCAATTTGTATGAACTCGTAAAGATACATGAAGCGAGCTAATTGGGGAGAACATTGGGTAAACAAGGGATGAACTAACTTAGTAACGCTTTACCGTCGCAGGCCTCAACTTTAATGCTTCGCTCTATTTCTTAAGACGTATCGACTGAGTGAGCGAAGCGTCGCCCTTTCAGCTTGAGCTAAAATTGTTTTGTATGTCCGGATGTTCGGATTACCGATCATACTCGACTAGAGGTCACATTTCTTAATCGATTCACATGAAATTTTGTGGGTAGGTTAGGTATATAGAATTTTCTGTCGGTTCAGTTTTTCCAAATATTTCAAAATGGTGGAGATGTAGAGGTCGAAAACGTAAAGAATGGCCAATTTCAACAATTGCGATCCTTTCGCGAGTTCTATAGTCACTATAAAATATGTCACTAACAATGATAAGTAAGTTTCAAAAAGCATTCATAAAACGCGCCTTTTCTTTAAACTCCGAGCCCCGTTTAGGTTGAATATGAACGCTTTATATTTTCCCCAATCTAATATTCCAAATTTAAATATCGCATCGCCTTAACGCGGTAGCGCAGGTCCGGATTTGAATTACAAAGTCAACCCGCCTTTTCGTGGCTCCACCTTTGACGTACCTCGACCGTTCTATGGAGAAAGGGCGTATCTTTATTATGGATTTCAAAGTGAGATACGGCGTTTTACCGCGGCACGTCAGACCTCTATCGCTCGGGAAACGAGAAATATGAGGTTTACTACTAAAGTGGTTACCGCCTACTGCGCTTTGTAAGTCCGGCCCTGGTTTTAATATTGTGAGTACGTGAGGTTTTGGTGTTAAATGTGGTATATTTTCATTGAAATATCAAATTTTACCGTCGGTTGGACGCGAGAAGTTTTTATTTAACTATGGAACAATAGTATATTACTGCAGACACCGAGAAATAAGGGCTTGTCGGGTGGGTAGGTATAGACGGATGGATAGTGATACGAAGCCGGCAAGCCCTTTTCACGGCTAGGCATATTATAGTGCTTGTACAACCGTAAGGTACTTTGGTTTGTATATAGATCAATAGATGTCGTGACATGTACCAATGTTGGGCATGACAACGTAACTTGGTATAAAAATGTGTTCATACAATTTCCTAGCAGATATCGCTGACCTCTCGAAGTAAAAATGCTGAATCACGCGAACGAGGTTTTCCTGTATATTACGATACCTTTAGAGTATTTTGTAACCAATCAACTAATAAACCACTCGGGACTAGCACATATCGGATATATATGGGACTAGCTTTTGTCCGCGGCTTCTTTCGCACAGGGTCTGGAAACGTTATCTGTGTAACTATATACCCGTTTTATTGTTTCTTAAAATAGTACAACTAATAAAATGCGCGCATACATACATTTTTGAGTAATAGATTTATATATTTGTGGATCACGTCGTGGTATAACATATGGGACAATTTATTTTCCGATAAACCGAACAAAATCATAATCTAAAGCAAAATATGCACCCCATACTCAAAAAAGGCCTAATTCTTATAGAAAGTTCCACTGTCCATTGAACCCCTTTCGGAGATGAATTTCCAAAAATGCTGAAACTTGTTTTCTTACTTTGCATATACACGAAATATTACCACTCCTACTCAAAGAATCCCAAGCTCTTCATACAAACGTTCACCTCCCCTTTACCCTGAAATCAATATTGAACTTTTAAAAACGCTGAAGACAATATTCACAGTTTAATGAAGAGTCTACACGCAAAAGAATTCACCCCATATAAAAAATAAAACCCGGTTCTCATAGAAAGTTTCACTGTACATTTAACCCCTTTCGGGGATGAATTTCCAAAAATGCTGAAACTTGTTTTCTTATTTTGTATAGAAAAAGCTATACACGAAATATTACCACTCTTACTCAAAGAATCCCAAGTTCCTCATACATACTTTCACCTTCCATTTAACTCCTAGGATGAGTTTAAAAAATCCTGAAATTAGTTTTCTTGTTTTTTAAAGGAAAATCTGTACACGAAGTTTTATATATCTAACTAAAAAATTACTAAATTTCCATACAAACTTTCAACCCCGATTTGACACCCTTTAGGGATGAATTTTGAAATATCCCTTCTCAGTACTTGCTTGCATCGTATATTTGATCTATTCTAGAAACTTGAAAATTGTAGGTTCAGTAGTTTCGGCTCTACGTTGCAATGAGTGATTCAGTCAGTCAGGCAGTAACGCCCTGCTAGCGTAAACCAAATGTTAATTCTAGCCAAAAATTGTAATATTTCGGGTGGGATTTGAACCAAGGGTTTCAACGGCTTCCCGGGTAGACACGGGAGTCTTACCTATAAGACACTCGAACCATGCACGAATCAATAATTTTTTCAACGAATTGCTTCATTATTTGGTACGGTGTACTAATGTATTACTTGGTGTTCAGTATAAAGTGAATATTTTAATCACACACTTGTATGCAAATCTTATAATTATACAAACACTACTGCTACACTACTGCAGTTTTCTACAACGTAAACAAACTTCACAGCAGCTCAAATAATACAATGTACTCATACCCAAGAGGAAGATTCTGATGAATACTTGTATGCACTCACTCAGTCCATTCTCACAAAACTCAATCAGCGACGCCCCGGGTAACCATTATGTAAATAACTTAACTGCAAACATATTCACGGATTTAAATTTGCATTTTTAAAGGAGTTTTTCAAGATAGAGACGTTTATTTTCAAGAACGGTGACGACTGAGCTGTCCATTTGTTAGATTGAATGGGGAGGTAATTTTCATTGAATGCTATTTTCTATATTGGAGTTCGTTACTATAAATAACACGATTGGAGTGAATTGTGGAAAGATTTGAAACGATAAAACTAGAGTCGCGTTTATTAAAAAACTAAGAATATATAGTGAGGGTTCGTAAAATGCATTGCAAACTTCATTGAATTGCTAGGGTCGTCACTGGTTGTCATTTCCGGATACTTAAAATGTGTTTATGGAATTAGTTTATAATGTATTATTGCGGAATGTAGCATCGAGACAAGCCAAATTGGTTAAACGATAAAAAAAAATATCCTGGGGCTTTTGGTGCACGAGTGATTTCACGCCTACTGAAAAAATTAATACGCCTATTACGCATATTACGCCTATTTCGACCCCGGGGTGTCGTAATCTCAAACGATTTTGCTCACATTTCGCGATCCCTGGACATAACACATAACACTCTCTATTTAACTCTTTTTCTCTGACGCTTTCTCAAAAACCTGGGACCTAATTCGAGAACGCCGTTTGAGAAATCGCAAAACGTCAAAACTCTATTAGATAACAGTGATATCGCCTTTGATCTGTCATTAAAATGCGATGAGCTTCAAGTGACATAATTATCTCATCTCAATTTTGGAAATACGAAGGCGATAATGATTGTCAAACATGCTATTCATGCATATGAATTTCTTTTGAATGAAACGTAACTGACTAATTTCACGCACTACATGGTCAAGTTAAAATATGCGCCTGTTATTTATGCCGTCACATACAAAGGAAACGCAAATTAAGCGCGACCGGATTGACGAAGTTCCGATGTTCTACGGATATCGCGACTTGTCAAGTAGGGACACGTCAAAAGTGACGGATGGCGATGTAATGGAGAGATCTGCATCATCTCTCTAAAATTGGTCGAATTACCTCCCTGATGAATGAATGGTTACTCGCGATCTACACAATAAGTTGGTCCACCTTAACGCTGCCTGTTAACCATACCCGGATTTTCGGGTGCAACGACTTATTTAACACTAGTTCGACGGAAGCATCAAATCATTTGAGCACCTGAAACCCCGGGGTATGTTGTTCACTGAAGCAGAGCCGAGAAAATAAACCAATCAGGCTGCGTCCTCGTGAAGCCCAAAATAAGTAAAACAACACGTAACATCATGTTCGAAACGTCGAGTAAATGAAATAAACACTTTTTTAATGCAATTAAGTCCCGTTTTGTTATAATTATGTGTGAATATGGTATAAGTTTAAATCAATAGACAAAATAACTGCTAAAAAACCCTTTAAAACGTCTTACTCATCCGGGTCTATATGACCGGATGATTTATACCGTCGATTGTGATCGTCCCGCGCCGCCGGTTGGGATAATCGATATCCTGCACCGCACATTACCTCTCATAGGGCTGCATCCAGATATATTGATAAAAAGAAAAGATTTTCCATTTTTCACACGTTATTAATTTATTTATTATCCAAATAAGTTACACAGCATAAGAGTAAAAACCAAGGCACTGTGAACTACAAAACACACGTATGTATAAACAAAGATTTAAAACTAGTTAGATTTAGGCGACACAACGGCGCATAACAAAACGGGATAATAGCGTGATAATAACAAAAATTGTTTGTTTACTAACCTCGACGTTCCGAACGTGATGTAATGTTTATGTTTTCGGAGGGACTGACTTTTTTAACGCGATTAACTTCCGATTTGTTATAATAATGTGCACCCGGATATTTTCCTTTTGTTATAATAAGGTGCACCCGGATATTTAATTTACTCAACGCTGGTTATCTCTCAATTATCACTAATATGAACGTGATCATTATCAATTTGACAATTTATTAAATGAATTTTACTTTTGGAGCTGCTTTAAAGGATTTTGACAAGTGATAATTTAAAAGTAAATAAGGCGGCGATTTGGGATACATTTTCAATATATAGTTTATTTTTAATTCTACTTTTTAACTTTTACTTCAAGATTTATTTTAAGACCTAGTCTTATTGTTTTTTTGTATTACGTTGGTTCAATAAATATTCCATGTCTCATTAAATTATAAACAAATAAATAAATATCGGACAACCTCACACAAATCAATCTAGTCCCACAGTACGCTCTAGTAGGCTTGTGTTATGGACACTAGACGACGATAAATATACTTATATAGATTAATACATACTTAAATACAAACAAATCCATGACCCAGGCACAAATATTCGAGTTTATCACACAAATATTTGCCCTTGCCGGGATTCGAACCCAGTACCGTCGGCTCAGTAGGATAGTGATATCTCAAACATTGTTCATTAGCAACGCCGAATTAGGCTCCTGAGCTAGCTAAAGAACAAAAACCGCAGTCCTAATTTATATTGATAGCAGTCCTATGCGTATAAGTAGAATATTATTATTCGTCTATACAACACACACGTGCATACGAAATATCGGCTCAATTACTTAAATGACGGAAAAGTGTCCAAAAGTAACTTGAAATAACAACATACCCCCACGTTTACACACCTACAAGTCAGATGAAATTAAATTAAATCCTGTAAAAAAATATTCCATCTGCTCTTTTCTTTGCTATCCGAAACTACCTACAACCGGATAAGCCAAGCAACCAGAATAAACAAGCACGCAAAATCCCCGACATTTCTCCTAAACATAACCCGTCAATGCTTCAATCACTCCCGATCTCCACGCTCCGCGGTTACCGGCTACCCGCCCAGAAATCCGGTTACCCGGCCATAACCGGATGCGGCAACCCTAGCGACCCGTGACTATTGGCCCCAATGCAACTTTGCGTGACATGAATTTCTGACAAGTCCCTTTCGATATTTTTTAATTTTGCATTTACTTCGTAATGGATCTCGATTTATCGGTTCCGCGAGGATTAAAATGTGAATGACGTTTTAACGCAATCATCATCATCATAATCAGCCGATAGACGTCCACTGTTGGGCGAAGGCCTCCCCCAAAGTCCTCCACAACAATCGCTCTTTCGCCGCCCTCATCCAGTTTCTGCCCGCGATCCTAACCAGATCGTCGGTCCACGGTATTAGGAAGGCTTTTCTACGCTGCGTCTTCTGGTTCGCGGTTGCCACTCAAGAACCTTTCTGCCCCAACGGCCATCGGTTCTACGAGCAATGTGCCCCGCCCACTGCCACTTAAGTTTGGCGACTGTCCTACAACCTTGGTGCTCTTGCGTCTATCATCTTTTCGGATTCGATCCCGCAAGGAAACTCCGAGCATAGCCATTTGAGCCTTCTGATGAGGCTTTAACGGGATAATGTGGTTGAACCGCGATCGATAATTTAATGAATGTGAAACCAAACATTTTTAATTAAATATTGTCAATTTTACGTAACATACAGAATGCTGACTTTGAGCTCGTTTTAATTTGGTACAAAAACAATTTTACTAAAAATGTGTGGCAAATTTTCCATTCCAGTTCATCGCAATTTTGTAAATGTTTTTACCTGCCGCACTGCAAGAATGCGTTTTCATACAACCAGAATTGCAATATTCAAATAGCTTGAATCAACCATAGAACACATCGCTAAAAGTTAATAACAATATTATATTACAGCGGCTATATACGAGTATCAGGCAAATGTTATGTTTTTATTTTATTTAGCCCGTTAGGTCCTACTGCTGGGCAAATGCCTCTCGATTAGATCTCCATGTTATGCTAGTATAATTATTATATTATGTATCTCTAACGTATTCTTACAATATCTTGAAACATATCTGAAAGAAACAGGATACCTAAGGAACCTTAACGTCTGAACAATCTAAATTAAAGAATAAAAATATAAACGTCGCCCGAAAAAACTTAATACCACATTTCATATCAAACTTACACCAACGCCAGAACCAAGTACCTAACATAAAAGAGAATTCTTTCTCACATGCGCCCCGGAATTTGCATTGCTAATGGGAGGGTTCGCGCTGTTTTGCGGTGTCACATGCCTCGTGATAACTGTGTTTTATAGCTGAGAGAATATAATCAACTGTTCTACGAATATTTCCGTTCTAAATCATTCCGGTCATGTACGCCGTTATTATCTTCGGCTATGTGAAGCCCGGAGATGTGGGGTGCTTATGATGGAATTGTTTTATTAATATATGATATTATATGTTTTCTTTTATTTTTGCAATGTTTAGAGAACTGGTTATTTTTATTTAATTTGGTTAGTCCAATGCTTATCACTCTAATATTATAACGGTACAAGTTTGTGAGTTGGTTTGTTCCTTCTTCATACTCAAACAGCAAGACCAACCTTAACACCCTGATACCCTGATACCTTGATACCCTGGATTAACACATAGGCTACTTTTTATCCCAAAAAAATGTAGCACGGCGCTGCTTCATGTATGTTGAGAATCGATAGGTTTTTGCCCACTGGCCACACAATCAGTTAGTTCATTTTTCTGTCACGGCGCTGCGAGCGCGCGCGCGGTCGCCAGCGGACGCGAGCCGGCGCCATTGGTAATATTTGGTACTATCGTAACGGTTCTTGAACATTATAACCTCCGTGGTTTGGGAGATATTTTGGAAGTTTTACGCTTTAATGGAAAGTGGTGAAATACGGCACAATTCCTTGTACGGTGGGCTGCTTCGGGCGCCCCAAGGATTGTTATTTAGAGTGATATAAGGACTACTACAGTGTGAATTGTGTTTGGCGTGTTTGCTGACGAGATCGGGGCGGCGGCGGCGCAGACCGGGACGTCGTTTATTGGTGCAAGTAAACATACATACACTTTACACAAAACAGAAACACAACCTTGCAGCCAGGAAGATATTCGGCTGAACTCCAGGTTAGCAAAGTAGATCAAGTTAGGTTAAGTACATAGGGCGCGTATCGCGTTCCATTGTTTCGCGCTAGGCAAGATTGCTTTGGTAATTTGTTCTTACATGGGCCCGGGATAAATTCAATTTGTGTCTGGCGCAAACAAATTTTGGTAGCAAAAGCGTGGTTCATATCCACAGAAAAGATATTTGTTTCATTTACGTTCGGATAAGTAATTTAGTTAGCATCAAAATCATAATTGAAATTTGAGGGTGGATTGCGCTTGGTTCGCATTCCAATCTATTAACGTTGTTGCATTTGCGTAATTAAGACTAACTAAATTATAAGAATATTAGTTATAACTTTCAATTGAAATGTTAGTTGAGTGAATAAAGTAAATATAGTTTCGTTTCGATACGGAGAAACGTATTAATAAGTAATTAATAATTGGGGTTCCGCTGAACTATTATTCACTCAAAATACATTTAATTTAAAATAAATTTAGTGTTGTTTGCCGTTGCGTAATATATTGGTGTTGGGTGAATAACTTTGAAGTTGTCGCGTTTGGTACGAAAAATAAAAACGGATTGTTATTGTCGAAAATCGGGGTTCCACGGACAAAATTATTCACCCAAATTTATTAATTTATTTTAAAAATTTATTTTATTGATCCGCGTTATCGAGGTTGGTACCATGGCTCCATCAGTAGTTAAAACGGTCGCGTCAAGGGTCGAATCGGAATTAAGATGGTTTTCATTAGTCGTTACGTTAATTGGTCGTACGGATCGCGAGGACGCATTATTGTCACGCGCGCGACAGGTAGATGAAAGATATGACGCGGTATTGAAATTGCATGCCGAATATTTGGCCCGTATTGACGAAGAGGAGACCGGGGAAAGTCGGACCCAGGCTGTTGAAGTGGTGCAACGCAATGTAGACCAGTGCGGTGATATGGTGATGAGTATCATCCAAGCGGCAGCGGATATCGAGCGCGCCCGAAAAGGGGATGTTGGGGTAAGGCGTGCACCCAGTGGTGTGGCACTAATGGCGCCGTTGCCACCAGTGAATGTCCCGGAATTTGGTGGTGAATATGCCGACTGGCCGAGGTTTCGCGACATTTTTAACAGCGTGGTGCACTCGCGCACGGATTTGACCCCCGCGTATAAAATGGCGCAGTTGATGGGGAGATTACGCGGTGAGCCTCACGATATTTTGACTCATTTGGAGATTACGGATTCCAGTTACGAGACGGCATGGGGCCTATTAATTGACCGATATGATAATCGGCGATTAATTATTGATGGGCTCATCGAAAAAATATTTAGTATATCGAAGGTCACTAATGTACACGAAATACGGTCGAAAATCCTTAATCCCGTCACGGTGGCGGTGAATACGCTGGAGCGACTCAAGTTGTCACTAGGGGACAACAAGTACATTGTTGTGAACCGGGTTTTGCGCAAGTTACCTAGCGAGGTGGTGGCGCGGTTTGAGCAGTTACATGGGGGTGATTCATCGAGTCACCTCCCAACATTTGACGAATTGAGGGCGTTCCTGGAGGGTGAGTGCAGGCGGGCGGATTGCCAAGGGGCAACCACGCCGCAACCCCCCACGTCACCCCGGCGTACGGTTGGGCCCAAACCGGTGGAGCCCCGTCGGGGAGGACAGCGGTACAACGCCCTTCAATCGGAAGTGTGCCCCTTCTGCCGGAAGGGGGGACACGCGATCATCGCGTGCGCGGATTTTGGAGCACAGCGGGTGCAGAGGCGCAGGGGGGTGGTCAAGCAGCGAAACTTGTGCTTCCGCTGCCTAGGCGCACACTATGTGCGTGAATGCAGTAAGACCACCAACTGCCGAGTATGTGGAGGAGCCCATCATGAACTTCTCTGCCTGGCTGAGAGTGGGGAGCGGTACGGGGCCTCATCGGGAGGCCATCCTCCCTCTCCTAAGCCAGCCTTGGGTGGACGGTCGCCTCCCCACCGGGGAGGGGGGTCACCCAGAGACCAGCGGTCGCCCCCTCCTCGGAGAGGGGGGTCACCCAGAGACCAGCGGTCGCCCCCTCCTCGGGGAGGGGAGTCATCGAGGACTCCGGAGTACCGCCGGATGCCGCAGTCTCCCCCGCGGGGGGGGGATCGGCGCCGAGATTCGGGCGGGTGCCCGGAGATGACCCATGGGGGGTCGGGTTACGCGACTTACTCGGCCACGCTGGGGAGCAGGTTGCCGCCCCCGAGTAGTCGCTTCTCCCCACCCCTCGCAGAGCGCCCACGCTTGATGGCGCGTCCGCCGCAGATGGGACGGATGCCGATGGGCTATTACCAGCCGGCGCGCATGGCACCGATGGGTCGAGGGGTGTACTACCCGGGGTGGGACCCATACCTGGGCCAGGGGCCCTCTCCCCCTCCAGCAGAAGGGGAGGGAGGTGCCCCCTGCTAGCAATTAGCAGTCTGTTCATCCGTCGTGCCCACCCCACCAGTGACGGTATTATTACCGACGGCTAAGATTACCGTCAGGGGTACGGATGGACGGCCAGTGCCAGTGAGGTCACTCCTGGATTCGGGGGCACAAGGTTGTATCGTGTCCAGCCGCCTAGTGGCCAGGCTGGGCCTCAGGTTGGAGCCATCACGGGATGGCGCAATAGGTATAGGTGGCAATCAGGTGCCTGACATCAGGGGTCAGACGGACCTCCTGTTTGAGATGGGTGACTCGGCATCGATCACGCGGGTGAAGGCCACGGCTATTGTTTTAGATGAAGTGGTCGGGGTTCTTCCTTCGGTACGGTTACCGCTGGCGGTAACGAAGCTGACCAAGGGATTGGAGTTGGCCGACCCTCACTTCGCAATTCCCGGACGGGTGGACGTCTTACTTGGAACTGACGTCCTCGGGAAGCTGCTGCGGAGCGGTAAGCGGGAGCTGCAACCAAACGGGTTGGTGGCCGTGAGTACCGCAGGTGGGTACGCATTATTGGGCCCAGTACGGGGACCACAGGACGCAACGGATTATAGCAACATATACTACGGCAGCGTGTTATCGGAGGTCCTGCAAAGGTTCTGGGCAACAGAAGAGCCACCCACAGCTCCCAGGACAAGCCCACTGGACGAGGAGTGCGAGACATTTTATCAGTGCAACACGGTGCGCCTCCCTTCGGGCAGATTTCTGACACGGCTGCCGTTTCTATCGACGCGACCTCCGCTGGGGAGCTCCAGGGGCCTGGCTGAGAAACGGATGATGGCCATGGAAAGGCGCATGAAACGGGACTCCAACTTTCGGCGAAAGTATGTTGAGTTCATGCGTGAATATTTGGCTTTGGGTCACATGTCGGTATCCAGGGTAGACTGGCGTCGTGAGGAGCACTACGTATTGCCTCATCATGCAGTCCTGAAGACACCTGACTCCAAGATCAGGGTCGTGTTCGACGGGAGCGCGGCGACATCTAACGGGGTGTCTCTGAATCAATGCCTGCACGCTGGTCCTAAGTTGACCAGAGACATTGCAGACATTCTAACGGACTTCAGGAGACATCAAGTTGTCTTCGTTACGGATGTGAGGATGATGTTTCGCCAAACGGAGATCCATGCGGATGACCGTCGGTTCCAGCTGATATTGTGGCGAGAGAGCCCAGAAGAACCGATGATCACGTATGAGCTGAACACGAACACGTACGGATTAAAGCCCAGCCCGTATGTAGCGATGCGGACGCCACGAGAGCTGGCTGACCAGGAACGGCTGCGCTTCCCTCGCGCAGCTGCAGTCATCGACCGGGATGTCTACGTGGATGACATTTGTACGGGCACGGACAGCATTGAGCAAGCGCTCATCCTAAGGGATGAATTGGTGGCGCTCATGGCCTCCGGTGGCTATGAACTCAGGAAGTGGCTGTCAAACTGCCCAGAGGTGCTGGCAGGACTACCAGCTGAGCACCAACAAGACCCGCATTTGTTTGAGGACTCGGATAATCCTCATGCGTTGGCAATTTTGGGGGTCCAGTACCGACCGACTCAGGATGTCTTCACATACAATTGTGAGGCCGAATTGCTGTCGAAGACCTGGACCAAGCGATCAGTCCTTTCGACTATCGCACGAACGTTCGACCCAAATGGTTGGATCTCTCCGGTCACGTTCATGGCAAAGTTCTTCATGCAGAAGCTTTGGTTGGCCCAACTAGGCTGGGATGAGCAGCTCACGGACGAGCTGCTGCACGAGTGGACGGCATTCGTGACCACATTGCCGCATATTAAAGAAATTGAGATCCCGCGCAAACTGCTCCCTCGGGCGGGAGCCAGGGTGACCCTGCATGGGTTCTGCGATGCTTCTGAGAAAGGGTACGCGGCCGCGGTCTACCTGAGAACAGGTGAGACTGCTGGCGAGGGCGTTGTACGCTTGGTCATGGCCAAGAGCAAGGTTGCGCCTGTTCGGACCCGGTGGACGATTCCGAAGATGGAATTGGCGGGTGCCGCGCTCCTGACCCGCCTCCTAAACCATGTGGCGCAGAACCTGCGTGGCACGGTGGATCTGAATGACACGGTTTACGCATGGACGGACAGCCAGATCGTGTTGTGCTGGCTGCGGACTTCGGTCCATACGCTTGTGGTATTTGTGGCCAACCGAGTGTCACAGATAAATAACTCGGAGACTCCTCTGGTCTGGAGACATGTTCCAGGTGAAGTTAACCCGGCAGACTGCTCGAGTCGCGGCTGCCCGGCGCCTGCTCTGGTTGAGCATTCTCTTTGGTGGGGGCCTCAATGGCTGGAGCGGCCACATACGGAGTGGCCTTTCAATGACTGCGGACGCCAGCCACTACCCCCTGACCAGGGTCTGAGAGTCAATGTGACTACAGTGGAGTCTGTAGCAGTGGACCACACTCTTTTGGAACGGTATAGCTCACTAGGGAAGCTACTTCGAGTCACGGGATGGATAATGCGGTTTTTCCATAATTGTCGAAGCCCTGCGGCACAGCGCAACCTGTCACCTGTAATGGGACCTGAGGAGCAGCAAAGGGCTCTCTCACGTTGGGTGGGGGTCATTCAGGGGAATGAGTTCCAGGATGAACTTAGGATCTTGCGGACTGGCGTGGGCAGAATGAAGAAGAGCCTTGTCCGCCTCAACCCGTTTATTGATGAGCACGGAATGCTCCGGGTGGGAGGCCGACTACGGAATGCCGAATTGCCCTATTCAGCGCGGCATCCTTTAATTCTTCCCAAGAAGGGAGCTCTGGTGGAGCTGTTGGTTTGGGACCGTCACATCAGGAATTCACATGCAGGCTGCAACACACTGCTGGGCATTTTGCAGCGGGAGTTCTGGATTTTGTCGGCACGGAGAGTGATACGGAGCGTTGTGTTTCGTTGCTTGCCTTGTTACCGGCTCAAGGCAGCCACAATGCAGCCACAAATGGGAGATCTCCCGCCCGACCGAGTTACGGAAGCTCGGCCGTTTGCTGGTGTGGGGACAGACTTCGCGGGGCCTTTCATGGTCAAGACATCACGCCTTCGCAACGCGAAGTCGGTTAAGGCATATTTGTGCGTCTTCGTGTGTCTGGCGACCAAGGCCGTTCATTTGGAAATGGTAGCTGATCTCTCTACGGAGGCTTTTTTGGCAGCGCTGGACCGATTCGTTTCTCGGCGGGGGATACCGGCCTTGATACGGTCGGATTGTGGTACCAACTTCAAGGGCGCCGATCGTTTTCTAAAGGAAATTGTATTATTTTTAAGTCAAAATGAGCGAGAGATCGGCACGGCCATCGCCAGTCGGGGCATTTCGTGGTATTTCAGTCCACCTGGATGCCCCCACTGGGGTGGAATATTTGAGGCAGTGGTTAAGTCTGCCAAGACTCATTTGTATCGGGTCATCGGCTCAACGATCCTCTCCTTTGAGGAATTGTCAACGGTGTTCTGCAAAATTGAGGCAGTTTTAAATTCGCGCCCCTTGTGTCCGTTGAGCGCTGACCCGAATGACCTGGAGGCCATTACCCCAGGTCATTTTTTGATTGGCCAACCACTTAACGCCTTGCCGGAGTATCCGTATACGGATGTTAAGTTGTATAGGTTGTCACGGTATCAGATGCTGCAGCAAATGACTCAAAATTTTTGGAAGCGATGGTCGCTTGAGTATTTGCACATTCTTCAGCAACGCGTTAAGTGGACGGACAGGACGACCCCACCGTGCGTTGGAGACCTCGTACTGGTTAAGGATGCTAACCTATCACCGTTGTGTTGGCGACGGGGGCGCATCGTTAACTTGATAGCGGGCAAGGATGGGTCTCCACGGATCGCAGATGTACAAGTGAGGGACTCGATCCTTAGACGGGCGGTTTCAACGCTATCCCGACTACCGGGAGTTTGAGCGGACCGACGACGGGTCGGTCCGGGGCGGGTGGTTGTTGAGAATCGATAGGTTTTTGCCCACTGGCCACACAATCAGTTAGTTCATTTTTCTGTCACGGCGCTGCGAGCGCGCGCGCGGTCGCCAGCGGACGCGAGCCGGCGCCATTGGTAATATTTGGTACTATCGTAACGGTTCTTGAACATTATAACCTCCGTGGTTTGGGAGATATTTTGGAAGTTTTACGCTTTAATGGAAAGTGGTGAAATACGGCACAATTCCTTGTACGGTGGGCTGCTTCGGGCGCCCCAAGGATTGTTATTTAGAGTGATATAAGGACTACTACAGTGTGAATTGTGTTTGGCGTGTTTGCTGACGAGATCGGGGCGGCGGCGGCGCAGACCGGGACGTCGTTTATTGGTGCAAGTAAACATACATACACTTTACACAAAACAGAAACACAACCTTGCAGCCAGGAAGATATTCGGCTGAACTCCAGGTTAGCAAAGTAGATCAAGTTAGGTTAAGTACATAGGGCGCGTATCGCGTTCCATTGTTTCGCGCTAGGCAAGATTGCTTTGGTAATTTGTTCTTACATGGGCCCGGGATAAATTCAATTTGTGTCTGGCGCAAACAATGTAGGTTTATTTTGCGACCTTAATTAAATATTAAAAATCTTTGATAGTCCTGATTAAATACAGTTTTCTCTGCCAGTCCACTGTGTAAAATGGACCGACCTTCCTCAGATTTTAATGCACTTTTTTAGCCTTCAGAATACGCAGCCTGATTGGTTAATTTCTTCTGCTGCGGATCAGTGGACAAGCGGCCTTATTCTGCACATAAGTATCTCCCAAAATTCTTAACAACGACGAGTGGTCGTGCACCGCTGTTATCCAATAGCATCCTATGATCCTTATCAGATCGTCGGTCTACTTTGTGCCTGGCTATGCTGCAGGTTCCAGCACATAACTACTTAAGAGCCCTCTTGTCCCAACGACCATCGGTATTCCAAGCACATATGTACACTTAAGTCTGACTCCTCTTACTCCTTAAGATCTTCTTCCATGCCATATCTTGACGGAGTTATACGTGTTGCGTTGCAACTTAAAATATAATATAAAGAATACAGTGGTGCCGAGTGGTTAGAGACATTTTTAGGGTTCCGTACCCAAAGGGTAAAAAACGGGACCCTATTACTAAGACTGCACTGTCTGTCTATCCCTCTGTCTGTTCTCAATCTGTACCACATGAACCGTGATGCCTGCTTGCAAACTTAACTTAATCCGTCCAGTTAAGATGGGCTAAGTGTTTGTACCTAACCCTCGGTGCGCGAGTCTGACTAACACTTGGCCTATTTTTAGCACAGCGGCAGTGTGATCATTCCTCACATAGCCAATAAATAATATGTAGTATATCGTCACAGATGCATATTAAATACTTAAAGCACTTAAATGCTCAACAAAAAACTCATCTGTCACACACCAAAACAATCGCTCCAACACGACGACATTACGCGACATTAATTGCAATCCCCGTCCACCCGAAAACATCCCCCGTCCCTCTGACATAAGTCCTGTTTTTCACCGTCCGCTTTTTGCCCAACAAAGCATTTGTCGGAAGGCAATCTGTCTGTCACTGCGTGCGAGACGCAAAGTCGGTGATTCTTCTTTAGTAATACTGATTGACGTCCTCTGATAAGCTAAATTCAACGTTGATCCGACGGCTTATGGTGCAGAGTGGGTGATGGATGCGTAGTTAGAAGATTAGATACGTCAGGTAATTGAAATGGATTTTAGTTTGATTTATGTAAACTATGGCTCTAGTCTAATGTCGTAAATTCACGCGGCTGAGTGATTGATTGTGCCCCGAAGATGCCAGTTTCAGGGCCCACGAAAGTAAAGAAATGTTCTTTATATAAAGGCGAAAGAAATATTTAAAAGCTGAAACTAAATTGACGAACAGAAGAGTAAAACCCTTTCCTGAAACTAAGGGTTTCGACTTACCATGATAGTTACGAAACCCTAAAAATATCGCTTAAATGGTCATCACTCAGCATTAATATTGTCACGTGCTATAAACTAATTTTCTGATTTGAGAGATGATGAGTGCTGCACAGGATGATTGAAAGTACTTATAATAAGGCCTCATTTTAACGATTTTTTTTAACCCGTGGTTGGAAAGTTAGAGGGGGGTGACGCTATTTTTTTATTTTCGGAGCGAATATTTACAAAACTGCTGACTTGATCAAAAAATTAAGTTTGGAAACTCCTATTATTTTTAAAAGACCTATTCAACGACAACCCACACACTAGTGTAGAAACGAAAAAAAAATTAACCCCCACTTTGGGTGTTCGAGCGAGTGGTACCCGAAAAAAAATTTTTTTTTAGTTTTTATTTTACCGTTATGTCGGTGTGATACATACACATACTCATACCACAGCTTTCTAATACTAATGATCACGGAGCTAAACCACGGACAGACGGACATGGCGAAACTATACCTAAGGGTTCCTAGTTGACTATGGAACCCTAAAAAAGACACATTACATACCTAGGGCGGTGAATTCGTGAATGTCCCAGACCGCAGGTGTTAGTGATCATAAATATGGATCTGGGGTTTACCAATTACCGCCCGAGTTGGTTAAGGTTTTAAGTCTCGCCCTGGCCAAAAAGAGAGGTTTTCTCCCGTGTGGCGGGTGACGTAGAATACTAACGTTTAGTGGGGATAAGTGTTTTATGGATTTAATAAGTGTGACTAAGATATAATATGTTTGTACTGAAGTTTTTTTTTCAATGTTATTGCCAAAAAGCTTTCATCATCATCATCATCATCTCAGCCATAGGACGTCCACTGCTGAACATAGGCCTCCCCTTTGGACTTCCATATATACCGGTTGGAAGCGACCTGCATCCAGCGCCTTCCGGCAAAAAGCTTTATTATCCCTATTTGTAAATCATATCATACCACATCCAGTTCTACTTTGTTTACTCCTGTTCTTGTACTTACCTGAAAAAAAAACACTTCAGGTAAATTTCTACAAAAATATAGAATGCTTCCTATTAAAATAAACCTGAAAGTTGGAAGAATGTATGTTCCACTTAAACGCAAGAACTAGGTACGTGCCAACAGATTTCCATTTAACTTTGTAGTATAGCTTAGATAATTTTATTAAAACTTTCGTGAGACATATTTAATTATTGTATTAAGCGGTTTACACTCACGTGAAATTTAACATGTCGGGCCATTCCTGACAATTTCACGTGAGTGTAAACCGCTTAATACTATAGCTTAGATGTCAAAATTAAATAGATAGGGCATAAGTCCAATGTAGAAGGATATAATTATTGTTTTAAACTTGCACAATTTTCACACATACTACATAGTATGGATATGATATCATCCATCTGCGCGCGCGAAGCCGCGGGGAAAAGCAAATCAATAATGTATCAAACGATGAAATTACTTATTCTACGTTCCGTGAATGAAAATGTTTTGTAAAAAAAACAAGACATTCTCCTATGTTAAAGTAAAACTAAGGGAATTTAAATTCAACTTAAGCACCGGTACAGTGTTAATAGCGCCATCTGTTGTCGTCAGCTGTAATGGCCGCGCCGTATATCCCACTTTACGGACAACACCTAATATTGCTCGAGCGATGCTTTTAGGGGTATACTATAGCTTCTGGGACCTAATTCGAGATTGACATTTGAGTGATCGCCAAACGTCAAATCTCTATTAGATAACAGTTATATCGCCATTGAAACTGTCATTTAAATGCGATGAGCTTAAAAGTGACATATCTCTATAAGGCGATAATGATTGTCAAAAATGTTATTCATGTATATAAATTTCTGTTTTGAACGAAACGTAACGGACTTATTTCACGCACTACGTGGTCAATTTAAAGTATGCGCCTGTTATTTATGCTGTCACATACAAAGGAAACGAAAATTTTGCGCGTCCGAATTGACGAAGTTGCGATGTTCTGGTGATATCGCCACTTGTCAAGTAGTCACACGTCAAAAGTGACGGATGGCGATGAAAAGGAGAGATCTCCATTATATCTCTAAAACTGGTCGAACCCCCCCTTTCCCTTACCATGGGTTAACGTGACCGTGCTCGCTAGCGACAGCTTAAACGATTTGTATGGAGGATAATACAGCGCCCCTAGCGGTTACTTTGTAGAACTACAAATCTCCACACAAATCCTTTACGAGCGAGTACTGGAAACTCATGGTAAGGGTGCTTGCTCGTGACTTTCTCCGTAGGTACAATAGGTACATAGGGACAGACAGACAGGAAGCGACTTTGTTTTATACTTTGTAGTGATACGTTATACGCTAACGTGACAGCGGCAATATTGACTTCCCAGATCACGGTCAATGACATAAGCTTATCTCTACTCTAGAGATCTAAGGCGGCGTCATGATGATGTCAAAGTGGCGTTATATTTAAAGAATTTAATTTTAAAAATGTTGCATTGCGCAAGATGGCATTTTGGGGCCAAAATCAAGCCGTTAATGAGAACTAGACACACATACGCAGCTATGACTTTACCGAGATCAAAAATATCGTTCCCATGGCATAAGCACCATTTGGTGCTATTTGACTCATATTGCCTAAGTGCTTTACTTTTGGAGCGCTACTAATCTAAAATGTTACTACTCTCTACTTTATAAAATATAACCGGTGATACCTATGAAAACGGTTATACAGTCACGTAAAAACTACTATCCGTGCTGCTACGCGACTCGCAACAGCATGATAATGGGAGCAAATTCAGCGTAGCTTTTTTTATCTTCAATTTAGCTATTTAAAAACATCAAAATCATGTTTATTACAAGGGTTCCATATCACAAAATGAAAAACGAGACCTCAAAAGGTAGAGACAGATAGACAAACAGACAGGAGGATGACGAAGTAGCTATAAGTTTATCGTTGTGAGATAGGTAAAGGAACCTAAAATAATCTCACATTCTTTTTTTGCCATTTTCCGAATCCACTTGATAAGGACGAACAATGTACAATAAAGATTTTGTAATCAACAAGTATGATTTAAGGATTTCCAGGCATAAAATGAAATCACACTTTGTAAATTATATAAAAGAAATAGATTTGAAGATCGAATTCCACTCGAAAATTGAACTTGTCTTGCAGAACCTCATAACACAGAAAGATGAAAAATTTGGAAATCAATTTAAGAAAAAACTGATGATCACAGGAATTTGATCAGTATTCACATGACACGGTAAGATGAAAAATCAAATTTGAAATCAATGGGGGGCCGAAAACCGCCAACACTTCATTTATCAATAATCCGTCTTAATTCCGACCGCGACCCAGATAACGGCATAACTCCACAAAGGTCGCATTTAAGAACGCCCATTCAGATAGCAAGCGATGTGAAAAATGTCCTCTTACACAAATTATGTCAAAGCGAGAGAAGTAATCTGGGTCGATCTTGATTCTACCATAAGGTTCTACATGAAATTACCGGTAATATTTAAAAAAACGGTTTAAAATCACGTAAAAATTGTCAGAAACGGCCCGACATGTTTCCAACTCATATGGAGCTCTTCATCGGGGGCAGCTATCCGTGAGTTTAAACCGTTTTTATAATAATTAAAGATGTCTCAGGATAGTTTTCATAATGTTAAATTACCTGTGTTTATGTGAATACATTTATTGTAAAAAATAGCCCGTGCCATAAGGCCACATAAGAAATACTCTGGCTTTATGTATATGTTTCGTTATTTTAAAACAGATCATTTCCATCATTCGTATATAATCGGGAAATTTTCTTATTTATGCAATTCGTTGTCATTTAACGTTCGCCGTGTATAATATATACCTGGGTATATCATACAAAAATCAAAGCAACTAGAAAGATAATATAAATAAATAAATATTAGACAACCTTACCCAAATTGATCTAATCCCATAGAAAGCTTGTGTTTAGTATAACTAATTTAAATAAATACATAGAAGACATGAGCCAGGAATAAATATTCAGATTTTGTCACACAAATATTTGACCTTGCCGGCATCCGAAACCAGGACTGCCGGCTCAGTAGGCAGCTGCGCTACCACTGCGCCAACCGTGTAGAAAGAAACACAATTGTGTCTTTAGAAAAAAATTACGACATCACCGTTTCTTCGTTCTTGTTGTCGTTCGTTAGATTTGACACCGTCATGTATAGAAATGTTTTCAAAAATATCCTTTCTTTCTTCAACGGTACTAACATTGTACGAACAATAATCCGTACACCCCGGACTGTTGCTCTGGACTGGATGTTATCAGTGAAAAATATAACACAGATTGAGCGCCAACAGACTTGAAGATTTAGATCGACATTACAAATTCTCTTTCTCCTCCCTCTTCTAGCCTGTCCAACTACTGCCATCCTTTTCTTTTTATTTTTCAAATTCTTTAACAGTTCCGTTTCCCGCCATCTCGACAAACGACCAAGTCATATCTAACTATACTTACTCCGTTGACTCAGTGTCCCAAAGTGAGTCTTGGCCTCCGATAAGAGATTTCGCTAGTCCTGACAATTTAGTGCTGTCAATCTATCTCTATCTTACTATAGACATTTATAATAAATCAAAATCAAGGCAAGTTGTAGATGAATCAGTAATAAGACGGTAGAATAAGGAGTCACCCTACACCGTCAAGGCGGAAGTTTCGATCGCGTCTAATCCTGCCGGTGATTTTATTTGATTACGCCCGGCCGGGCGCGTTTGACGGAAATCCCCCGGGACTGATCATTTATTTAAATTTAAAAAGATTATTTTTAAAAAGGGGAAATCAACTAAACGACTCTTTTGCGATGCGTAAAAAAACTTGGCTTTATGAATGGCGTGATGCCTGCTCAGAATCGTTTATTTTTTGTTTCTTTCAGGCTCTAAAAACATTTTTGCATGCTTCTAAGTTTAAGGATATCTAAATATCATGTGTTTCGAGTAGTTTTGACGACGCGTTTGGCGCAGCTTGTACAGCACCTGCTTACTGAGGCGGTCCCGGGTTCAAACCCCGGCCAGGGCTAATATTTGTATGATGAACTCTAATATTTGTGCTTGGGTCATGGTTGCTCTGTTTTTAAGTTTATATTTATCTATATAAGTATATGTATATCGTTGTCGAGTACCCATAACACAAGCCTTCTTGAGCTTAATTTGGCACTAGATCGATTTGCGTGAGGTTGTCCGATATTTATTTATTTTATTTAGTTTTGCCCTTTATTGTTTTTACTATGATGATTTGTATTCACTAAGACTGTTTTTTTCTCGCTTTATATAATTTATTTTTACTTACGTTCTAATATTTTAGTTTGCTTATGCGGGTGAAACTACGATGACTTGTATTTATTGTAAGTAAGGGAGACCGAAGGGTTTGGAACCAGACATGAGTTGACAAATAGCCAATTCTTCAGTATTCAAATCCGGTAGCGCAACAACAGCTCTGTTCAGACTTTAGCTACGTCATTTCATACGCTTCGCTAACGGACATAAATCCGAGAGTTTGACGTTGTTTCAATTGACCTTTGTTTCAAAACTCCTTCGTCTCCCCTATGAGTCTGGCATTCAGCGGTAGCGATATCTCAACCATGGCGTTGACTAAACGACAGCGTAAGACGATGAGGCGGCCATTACAAACAGCGTCTTGCCTTTGTTTCACCAGAACCCATATCTCAAGAGCTAGCTCCTATTATAATATATCAACCTTTTTGCAAACACAACTGGCAGTCCTAAACTTACGTTTTAGGGTCAAAGAATAGACTTGAAAAAAACCAGCCAAGTGCGAGTCGGACTCGCGCACCGAGGGTTCCGTACAAACACTTATCCCATCTTAACTGGCCGGGTTAAGTTAAGTTTGCACCTGGTATGTATCGCGCCGGATACAAATGAGGTGCAAAGTTAACGCAACTGATCACGTTTGTTGTATGGGAGGCAAGAGATTCAACTGTCTATCTATCACGGTTCATGAGATACAGCCTGGTGACAGACGGACAGACAGACGGACGGACAGCGGAGTATGAAAGCACGGCCTTTTGCTCTTACGATAACTGTTGTGAGCGACAAATTTAACTTTGCAGTTGGAAACTATTGCCCCCATACATCGAAGTATGTCGGTGTTAGTTTACCAACTGCAAACTGATATCACAAAAATATGTATTTATTGTAAGGTAACTACAAATATACTAAGGCTACATGATGTTGCTTCTTACCAAATTTCATAATTGTAGAATCTAGATCAACGAATGGCCTTATAGGTTTTGAGTTCCTTGTCAGAGAATACTCTGCAAATTTTGCACTAAGTATAATTTTTCGTGGTATCAATAAGTTTATTTCCGTAATATTTTATCTACTTAGTTATAGGTCTCAAAAACAGTAACTAAACCTATCTGAAAACTTTTATTATTCCAGTAAATTAAAATATATTATTTCAATAAACTTTATTTACTTCACTACCTAGGTACACATTTAATTCAATCGCTCGTCTTGACATAATGTCCTTAGTACTAAAATATAACTATCACAAAATAGCAACCCTACTTCGTTCTGTAAAGTACTCTACTTTGAAAAATAACATCTGCGAAGACTACTTTATTCAAGCCGCCATTTCTTAACGTCAACCGTACGAGTAAGCTACTAGAAAATAACTCAACCGCTACAACTCCTACAGTTTACACTTACTTTCAGCGCCTTAAGTCGATTTTCCAAGCACTAAGCGAGATAATAGCTTGCTAAAGTTTACAATCTAGATACCAGTCTTGTAATTATCGTAAGGTCGTATCTACACTTACATCGCATTTCAAGTTACGCCCTCATTGAGGATAATTTCGTAGTAGCTTGGCTCTGTGAGGTAGTCTCAGTTACATCGTTAATAGGCTAAAATCCAACTGCAAACTGCAATATGGTATGTTTAAATGAAAGTTTACACATGATATAACATGAAGGCTCTACCCCAGCCCAAGGAGCATCTATGTGTTTATTCTTATACCAAATATAAGATACTATCCTTTTAAACAAGGTGTAAAAAAAAATGGTTGCCTGTAAAGTCGGTTTTACGGGCGAAGGAAGATTTTACGTGACAACGTCTTATTCTCGGTAGAATATTTATTGATATGAATATTATTAAATTGCACAATAGGAACAAGGAATTGAATGAAAATAAGAATTGCACAAATTTTAACTATAGAAATATATTTTGTTTACTAAAACATTGTACTTCCCTCTTCCCTCTTCCCTCTTCCCTCTTCCCTCTTCCCTCTTCCCTCTTCCCTCTTCCCTCTTCCCTCTTCCCTCTTCCCTCTTCCCTCTTCCCTCTTCCCTCTTCCCTCTTCCCTCTTCCCTCTTCCCTCTTCCCTCTTCCCTCTTCCCTCTTCCCTCTTCCCTCTTCCCTCTTCCCTCTTCCCTCTTCCCTCTTCCCTCTTCCCTCTTCCCTCTTCCCTCTTCCCTCTTCCCTCTTCCCTCTTCCCTCTTCCCTCTTCCCTCTTCCCTCTTCCCTCTTCCCTCTTCCCTCTTCCCTCTTCCCTCTTCCCTCTTCCCTCTTCCCTCTTCCCTCTTCCCTCTTCCCTCTTCCCTCTTCCCTCTTCCCTCTTCCCTCTTCCCTCTTCCCTCTTCCCTCTTCCCTCTTCCCTCTTCCCTCTTCCCTCTTCCCTCTTCCCTCTTCCCTCTTCCCTCTTCCCTCTTCCCTCTTCCCTCTTCCCTCTTCCCTCTTCCCTCTTCCCTCTTCCCTCTTCCCTCTTCCCTCTTCCCTCTTCCCTCTTCCCTCTTCCCTCTTCCCTCTTCCCTCTTCCCTCTTCCCTCTTCCCTCTTCCCTCTTCCCTCTTCCCTCTTCCCTCTTCCCTCTTCCCTCTTCCCTCTTCCCTCTTCCCTCTTCCCTCTTCCCTCTTCCCTCTTCCCTCTTCCCTCTTCCCTCTTCCCTCTTCCCTCTTCCCTCTTCCCTCTTCCCTCTTCCCTCTTCCCTCTTCCCTCTTCCCTCTTCCCTCTTCCCTCTTCCCTCTTCCCTCTTCCCTCTTCCCTCTTCCCTCTTCCCTCTTCCCTCTTCCCTCTTCCCTCTTCCCTCTTCCGCCCTCTTCCCTCTTGTTACAGTAATGCTCGATGAATGAAAATAAGAATTGCACAAATTTTAACTATAGAAATATATTTTGTCTCTCTCACTCATCAACCGTGAGCGGGCGTTACATTTTTTCATGAGTGACTCCGAGCGCAACCTAAATTAAGACGTTGTCACGTCAAAAATAAAATAGTATAGGTAATTCTGATTTTGAGGTAATTAAATAATCCCCCCCCCCGCTTCGATTGTAGTAGATCGCATTCAATTTTTCTTTCTTAATTTACCTTTGTGTCATTATTTATAAAAATAAAAATGTGGTATTAACACATAAAAAATATGAATCGATAAAAAGATTCTATACAAATAATTAAATAATGTTAAAATGTTAGTACATTAAATTGTAAATAAATATATATACAAGTGAAAGAGAACCTTGTTTTTTAAGAAGTCGGTTGAAAAATAAAACATTTTCAAGAAAGCTATCGGATCTATATAATATTATTATGTGACAATTTAATACGACGTTGCCTTTTTGACCTCTGTGGTAAGCCACGACGTTCCCTTTATTTTCCCACACTCATGTTTGTTAGGTTTAATCAGACCGGTTCCCATTTAAGTTTAGCCGAAAACTATTATGAACCGTTGTATACGTTCGTGCTAAATAAATTAAATTAAAAATAATTTGGTGTAAGTGTCGTCAAGGATTTCCGATAAAATGTTCAATAACATTTTATTGAATAAAAATATTCTAGGGAATGAATTAACTGGCTATCTTACCATAAAAATAACCCGTCATAACCGGTTTTATTATGTCAAAATAACCGAGCTTGCCGAGTTTCCATAATAGATACTCAGGTGTACAATTTTGCAGCCAGATCTTAACCTACACGCCTCGTGTAGAATTAAAGGACGGTACAAGATGGATTCCGTCGCTCTATTCCCGCCACCGCTGACAGCACACCATCGCTCAGCATCGTAATACACGCCAGTGTGCGCGCACCCTAATATTTTTACTTGCGTGGCATTATAGTCGATTTGATTAAAAACTGCTTAGACTTACTAACGGCTATCCTAAATGGGACAGTATGAAGTCCATTGTGTATGTATTATAATAATTGTAATATAGGTATTTATATAAAAAAAATACACGTTATTTTATGAAACATGCAATGTCTCATAATTTTTAATGTGGGTGCAAGTTTCATAATTATTAAACCATTGATACAAATATCAAAATCACTAAGATATTTTTTAACCTGGCGGAAGAAACCGGGAATCGAACCCCTTTGGATTACAGGTCCAACCTCTCAACCACACTAACCACCAAGCACTTTTCAATTTTTTCCTTTTCTTTATGGTGTAAAGCCTTTCAAATAAACCATGCAAATATCGATACATGAAGCATTAAGGAAGAAAATAAATAATAAAGGTTATCTGGCGGACCGGTAATCATATCATAAAGCAATTAGTCAAATCAACCAAAGTGTGTAGCCTCAAGTGGAATCGGGCCTATGATATTATGAACGATACTAAGGCCCAAAACACAATTAAGGTCTTCGCACATTATAACAACTCAACGGCGACTCGATTCTATGCCAAATATTGAAATTTATGCCCTATGTCATATTTACTAGGTTTAATTTCGACGATGCACCGACGCGTCGTCCACTCGTCGTCCACTACTAATACTATCATTTTTTGAAATTAAACCTAGTAAATATGACATAGGGCTTAAATTTCAATATTTGGCATAGAATCGAGTCGCCGTTGAGTTGTTATAATGTGCGAAGACCTTTACAAGACACGACATCGCATCGTCTTCGACGCGACATCGTGCCATGATGCAACGTCGTGAGCTTGTTAATTTTGCATCTTGTCACATGAAGATAAAGTTCATTATGGATTTATGCATTTCCACGACACGACGTCGCATCGTGGCAAGATATCGCGTCGTACGACAATGCGATGTCGTGTCTTGTAATTGTGTTTTGGCCCTAACGCTGTGTGATTTCAATGCATGCCTATAAATCATTTTGTGAAACACATCGAAAATATTATAATAAGGATTGAAAATAGCCGTATGTATATTTAATTCACGTTCGAAAATCGTTGAATATGAAATGCGATTAATTTGGAGCGCAAACACGAATAAAACTGGATATTTTAGCCTTTATTTAGACATTGAATTCATATTAGCAAGTGTTATCAATTAGGTATGCAAATATTGGAACTTCAATGTCAATAAATGCTATTGTAAATAAGTAAATCGTTAACAATTATTGTTTTCTGTTTAAGGTAAAATTTTCCTTTATACTTTTTCCATATTTTAATATAGACCTTAAAATTTATGAAGTTTTATTTTAATTGCGTTTTAAATAAAATGAACCGGCAAACTTAGGAAAAAAATGAATTTATCGTTTATTTCTTCTTATAATTAGTCTAAATGTTGCTACGACTGTAAAACGTTGTCTACTAATTAGGTAATCTTAAGAGGGCCAATGCTCATTTTTCCATACAATACGAAGTTTTGTTCCTCTTCTTAAACTTCCAATCATTAAGAAATTTAAGGAACTGAATGAGAACGTTCTGTGTCGGACTGTATAAAAAAATGTAGGTAAAATTTGCATAAACAAAAAAAAAAACACATTTTTGATAGTTAGTGCAATTTGTCTATTAGGTGTCTGTTTTTGGCCAAAATTCCGCCGCAAACGCTTAGTACATAAATTCTATAATAATTTGCGCACTCAACGAAACGGTTCGACATAGAACATTTTATTATTCTCAATTAGATCCTAAAATCTCGTAAAGATTGGCTTAGTTTTGAAGGAGGCAACAGACCTCGATTTGTACCCGGTTACGTGAAGTTTGGACCTCATTTGTATGCGATGTCATAGTTAACAGGTGCAAACATAACGTGAACTGATAGTATGGGAAATAGAACAGTGGTACATCCACTTAAGCGCAGTAAATAGATTGTGGGTGAAGAACTTCGGGCCTTCCGTATAACATAGGTACGTACGACCATACGTAGTCGCAGATCCGTCAGGATCCTATGTACTCTGTTCTCCATCCTGTTTGAGCATTCTGCTCCCGGATACGTCAAAAGTAAATTCACTTTTCAAACTCCCCCCCAGGCGGTAAACTTCGTTCATCCCGAGCTCTCAAACTCTCGATTCCTTCGCACCATTCTGGTTTCATGTTCTTTCGCTGTCCAGGCAAGTCGTCTTTGGAAAACACTCCCTCTCTCTATTAGACAAGCCCCAAGCAAGTTAGTTTTCAAGCGGATGGTACGTAAGCACCTGCTCGAACAAGAGCTCCAATAGTGTCCATCATCCTATACGATAGACATTTTATCGTATTTATTATCATATGATTTATATAATATACATCTTAGAGTATGTAAATATATGTATCATTGTATTTATGGTAGTTAAGTTATATAATACAGTGGAAACTGGATAAGTGGAATCGCAAGGGACCGGCTGTTTAGTTCTGTTTATCCAGGTTTTCCATTTATCCAGTTTTCCACTTAACCAGGTTCAAATAAAACATTTTCTCACTTACAGAGGCTATCGCTAACAGAGGTTGTGGATGCTTAGTAAGGTCGCTTATAGAGGTCACGTATGTACATATATGATCAAATAAAAGATCAAGACTTAAATAATCCTCTTTTATTAAATATGTATGTAGAGGTGTTGGTGTCCATTGCACTACCTACTCTGCACATTTTTTTAAAAACCAAATCGTTTCGTTTTTTGAATCCTTCTTACCATCCGTTACTCTTATGAAATTTATATAAAATTAGCCTTTTTGCAAATTCTTCAGCTTTTTCTTTTATCATTGGTCCATTAATTGGTACATTTTTTTTCTCATACAAAATACGAACCATAATGGTCCTCCTTGTGACGGTTTATTAAAAATACAAATTTTATAACGCCGAGCTATTCCACTCATAGAGGTTTCGGAGACGGCTGCTTCCAGTTACAGAGGTAAAAATAAGAAATTTTTGAAAAAATTGATTCCGCTTATATAGGTCCCAAAATTCCACTTATAGAGGGAATTCGTTGCCAAGGGACTGGAACCGAGAACTTGGGTCCACTTAAAGAGGTTTTCCACTAACCCAGGTTCCACTTACCCAGTTTCCACTGTATACATGTATTCACTTGTATCTTGGATGCTCTCCGAACGATTAATTTTCTACTCTGCAACACTTGAAGCATCTCTGTTTGGCCCTATGGTTGACTGGTAGAGAATGCCATTAGGCATTAAGTTCGCCATTTGTACTGACTTGTTTTGTGCAATAAAGTTTAAATAAATAAATAATAGGTGTACTCACATACCGCTTTAATTGTTTAACTGCTACATCGCATAATGCAAGTAAAAACGTTATTAACTGTACAATTTTCAATAAAAAAAAAACCTGTATCGATAAATTTACGCACTGCGTCCACCATAACTAGCTGCTATTCGACATAAATCCTGAATACAAGAAAACCGGTTCTTAACAAAATAAACCGCCCGCTTCCAGTCAGAGTCGGCATTACTCGCCTTTGTCGAAACAAATCCAATACAAAATGCTGGCAGCACATGACACGGGCGCTAAGCGCGAATAGTGAATTAGAAGTGGGTTCCGTAGCACGTGAATATTTTATAGGACCGCGGTGTTGTTCTAAGTCCGGATTTGATTATTCTTTGAGTGGGTGCGCTGAGTAGGGAAAAGAGAGATACTTTAGACATATATGCTGCAAAATAAAATTATCATTTGTCGTGTACTAAAATTTATTGCACTTACCCTACGCTAGGTAAGTTTTTATTATGTGTTTCCTTTAATAGAATAAAACACTAGAGATGGGTGCATATGGGTGCGAATACTTACCCGTTTATACCCCAATATTAGATTGGGCCCTTGCTTAGCGAAACCGTTTTACCTACTTTTTTTCATAGATATATAAAGTAAAGTAAAAACTCGTAAAAGTCTTTAATGAAGAATGTCACCTTGATTATCAGTATTATCACACTAATAAAAGCAAAGGGCTTTTTCACGCTCAAACGCCAAGACCAATTTAGATAAACTTTGGTACTTTTTATCCCGAAAAATGTAGTGTTCCCGTGGGAAGAGCGGGTAATGCCGAGCGGCGCAGCTAGTAGTAAATAAGAACAATACCTATGAATTGTGTTAAAATTGTTAAGGAGTAACACAATTACCATACAAAAAATATAGGATCATGTATTACTTCGCAGATATCCATAACAATCAAAACCAACGATATGATTGATTGTTTTGACAATCATCATAATTTATGACGTGTAGTTAAAAGCTATTCTAAAACAAAATAACAGTCTGTTGTTACTCAAACTAAAATATAATTTGACGTTGAATTTAATGTAAGGGTTCCCGTCAAAACGGTACCCAAAATATAAACATTTCTCGATCAAAAAAGTGAACGAAGCGTTGACAGAGCTAGGAAAATATTGTTCGTGAATCGGCGCTTTAACCCTTTGTGGGAAGTTATGCTTGGAAGAAGGTCGTATACGCCATTTTGTTTTTTAAATACTTAAGTCATTTTGTTTTGGGGTGGCTGGTGGGTCGAATGGAGCAGCGAGAGGGCGGGGTATCGGCAAACACGTGTGAGTGGGTTAGTTTATTAGCTGGGTTATTCCGATTCAATGATCGGTGAGCGCGGGAATTATTTGTTATGTCTATTTCATTGCAAAATTGTCAGTTGAGGAATTTTTTCACGTAAAAGCGGAGCTAGAGATGAACTTTTCCGGATTCGTATGGGGAAAAAACGTTCTCGAATTTATTTCCCATACAAATCGGGAAACTGTCTCCAGAACGGCACATTTCTAGGTGGAACAATCGATGAGAAAATTAATTTCAAACGCCAAATAATGTATATAAGTATTTATAAGGCTTTAGCACTAGGCCTTGAATCAATCCTGCACCAAAAACCCCAAGATATCATCATCATCATCATCATTTCAGCCATAGGACGTCCACTGCTGGACACAGGCCTCCTCAATAGACTTCCAGACCCGCATCCAGCGAGTCCCCGCAACTCTAACCAGGTCGTCCGACCACCTTGCGGGTGGTCGTCCTACACTTCGCTTGCCGGTACGTGGTCTCCGCTCGAGAACCTTTCTGCCCCAACGGCCATCGGTCCTTCGAGCTACGTGCCCCGCCCATTGCCACTTCAGCTTGCTTACCCGGTTTGCTATGTCGATTGCCTTGGTTAGTCTACGAATCTCCTCATTTCTGATTCGATCTCGTAGACAAATCCCGAGCATAGCTCTTTCCATAGCTCGCTGAGTCACTCTGAGCTTCCTTAAAAGGCCCATAGTTAGAGACCACGTCTCGGCTCCGTAGGTCATCACCGGTAATACGCATTTGTTGAAGACTTTCGTCTTCAAGCACTGAGGTATGTTGGACGAGAAGACACTTCGCAGTTTCCCGAACGCTGCCCATCCGAGTTGAATCCGCCGATTGATCTCTTTCTCGAAGTTGGACCTGCCTAACTGAATTGCTTGTCCCAGATAGACGTATTCGTCAACAACTTCGAGGACCGAGTTACTTAGTGTGCTACATGGACATTCGACATAATCTTCGTTTTGTCCATGTTCATCTTAATGCCCACTCTGTTGAGACCTTCGAGCATCATACCGAGATCCTCCAGCGTCTCTGCCATGACCACGATGTCATGGTATGATGATTACCAAAATAAGGTTAACATCATGATGTTTCAAAACGTCGAATTTCGTCCAATGTTTGCTGGGATTGATACTAAAAAAGGACATATTATGCGCCATATTGTTGCGTATAGGTACACTTAGGTTGTTTTATCTCGGGCTGTTGGTGGAATGGAATGGAACAGCGGGGAGGCCGGGATATCGGCAAACACGTGCGAGTAGGTTAGTTTATTAGCTGAGTTATTCCGATTCAATGATCGGAGAGCGCAGGAAATAGGTATGTTTTATGACTATTTTATTGCAAAGAGGGGGCAACGTCGTCCGCGTAAAAAAAAATAGTGCGTGGAGTCCCTCCGCGCGGAAGAAGTGAAACTTCGTGATGTGGAAATGAAAATAGGAAAGGGTAGAAGTTGATTTTAAGTGAACTCATATTGTTTCTTTTAGACAAACTTCTTCACTCTCGCTCTGTCTCTTTCTATTCCCCCTCCCCAGGAGCTTTGAACGTTTAACGCAACAGTGCTTTCCTACCCCCTCCACGGTAGCGTTAAACGTTTAACGCAACCTTGTTGGAAGTCGCATTAGAAGTTTCACTTCAAAAAACTGCTGTATTTGGGTAAAATTGTTCCCCCATATTTGTGTGTCTAGTTCCCTGTACCAAAATTGGTTAATATCCGGCCAGCCGTTTCGGCGATATGAGGGGATAATTATATTAATCACCAACAGATGGAGCTGTAAATACGGCCGGAACCCAGTTGCTGTTATATTCGGGATATGGTAATGCGTTATTGAATCAGGGTCCAGTTCACAACACATTCCTGTAAAACCTCTCCACATACAAACCAAACATTGTCATTAACACGGCGCCGAGGAAAGTCAAAGAAGTCCCTATGAATATGTATGAGGGAATTTTTCCATTATCTCTCAGCGCCGTGAATAAATTACAAACAAAACTCGCCCATTAATGGCCTTATCAAGTTATCACACTTGCGATTTGCGAGCTAGTTTTGTATGTAGGCGACCACCAAGCGGGTTCGCCGCGACGCTTATTTGTACAGAAAACTCGCTCGCAACTCGCAAGTGTGATGGCCCTGTTTTAGGGGTAGGTCTACATTGAGACCTGATAAGGGACACGTGAAGTGCTTTGATATACTAATCGAATGTCGTTTTTAGAAACTGGCTAACTATCGAACTGTATTAATTTTTTTTATAGAATGAAATGAAATAAGAATTTTTCATCACATTTGCTCGTAAAAGATGGTATTACATGCGGGTGTACTGAAGGACTAAGGCCTATATTGTTCCCGCGGGAGTTATAAATTGACATAACTCCCTCGGGAGTTACGGTTTTAGTTTTAAAAATATAGTACGCACTCGCAGATTACTTCAGACTAAGGAGGTTTCAATCCAGCCAAGGTTTTTTGTTGTATCAACAAAACTTGCCTTACCAGCAAATTTTGTTGTGTATTCAATTAATACGGTATATGTAACTGCATTCATATTTATGTTTTACAATTATTTATGTGTATTTTGCAATAATTTTATTAAATTAAATTTTGAATTATCGTTACAATCTGGCAGTATAGCCTGTCAAGTTTCTAAACGAAACGCAGTTCTTAGCATTATCTGTGGTAGACGACACAAAAAAAAGGAAAAAAAGTTATAAAATTATTGGTTAGGAACTATTTAGTTTTGTAACAAACTTACTGTTCATATTTAAGTTTTGTAATATTACGCTGTTAATTATTGCTGCATAATCATAATATTGTTAATTGTTATTTGTTTAATAATAGATGGTAAGATTCTATGTATATTTGTTTTCTATTTTAAGCTGATGGCCGTTTTGCCAGTGCTTATAGTAAATAAAAAATAAAAAGAATATATACAGAAAAAAGTTGGTTGTCAATCGTTATCGTTTAATGTTTATTTTTGGCTTATTTATGTGTTATTTACTCCAAAATGTGATGAAAAATATTGTGTGTAAGGCGGGTAGTAAGGGGATTACAAACTCAGGACATTAAAAGCCCTCCGCCTTCGGCGTCGGGCTTCTAATAGACCTTCGTTGGTAATCCCCTACTTACTACCCTTATGACACAATATACTATAATGCTATAAAGAAAATAATCATCACAATTATAATTTGTAATTGTAATTTTGAAATGTTTAAATAGCTCCCTCTCTAATTGCTGTGCCCTTGCAGGGTGTCACATGTTCCTATACCTACTGTTCCATCTTTAATTTAAAATGTGATATGCAATAAATGATTTTGAGATGTGGTGTTGGCGGAGAATGTTACGCATACCGTGGACAGCCAGACGCACCAACAAGTCCATTCTCGGCCAACTGAAGGTTAAAACCAGACTCTCCACCATATGTTACCAGCGAGTCCTAAGCTACTTTGGTCATATCGCCCGCAGACAGCCAGATAATTTCGACAAACTGGTGGTAGTAGGAAAAGTAGACGGCAAAAGACCACGTGGGCGATCACCTACCCGCTGGTCCGACCAGATAAAAGCTGTAACTGGACTTACTATTACCACTGCCCTGAGAAAAGCTGAGGATAGAGTAGGATGGAAGCAACTCGTCAACTATGCCGTCAAAGCGTTTCAGGACGGACACGACCTTTAGCAATGAAGCCCACGAACAAGAAGGATGCAATAAATATTTGAATTTGAATTTGAATTTGAATTTGAATTTGAATTTGAATTTGAATTTGAATTTGAATTTGAATTTGAATTTGAATTTGAATTTGAATTTGAATTTGAATTTGAATTTGAATTTGAATTTGAATTTGAATTTGAATTTGAATTTGAATTTGAATTTGAATTTGAATTTGAATTTGAATTTGAATTTGAATTTGAATTTGAATTTGAATTTGAATTTGAATTTGAATTTGAATTTGAATTTGAATTTGAATTTGAATTTGAATTTGAATTTGAATTTGAATTTGAATTTGAATTTGAATTTGAATTTGAATTTGAATTTGAATTTGAATTTGAATTTGAATTTGAATTTGAATTTGAATTTGAATTTGAATTTGAATTTGAATTTGAATTTGAATTTGAATTTGAATTTGAATTTGAATTTGAATTTGAATTTGAATTTGAATTTGAATTTGAATTTGACTATTAAAGAGATATTAGTAATGGAATGTTGTTTTTAGATACTTGGGTCTGGCTTATTTCAGTAACTATCGAACTAAATTTGAATTTTTCATAAAAAAAAAATAAAAAAAAAATTGAATGCTATACTTAAAGAAAACAATAATCATTAAATTAAAGAGACATGGTAATGGAATGTCGTTTTTTTAACCAACCTAACTCTCACACAAACCAAACATTGTCATTAACACGGCGCCGAGGGGAAGTCAAAGAAGTCCCTATGAATATGTATGAATTCCCATTATCTCCCAGCGCCGTGAATAAATTACAAACAAAACTCGCCCACTAAGTGTTTTAGTGGCCGCTTAATGCAACAACTCTGGGGCTACGCTGAGGACTGATAGGGGTACAGGAATGAAGTTACTCCTATTCTACTAATTATTACACGCGTTTTCAACACCAGTTCAATATATATAAAAAAAAAATACAATAAAAAGATTGATAAGACATCCATGACACTAATGGTAAATAGACAGCATTATGTAACCTTTCGTACTGTGTAAAGCTTTAGTCCCGATATGCAGAGACTAAAGTAACATTTAAAGAGCATGAGAAGTGAAAAGTAATATAATTTGTTTCCGTGGGTGAATTGGTTCCGTTCGTATGTTTACAGATTACTTTTATGAAAATGAGTTCACTACGCCGACTTGACTATTTTGCGATAAAAAGGTGTCGCCACAAGGTACACATAAAGTGCTTGGATATTGTAACGGAATGTCGTTTTCAGAATCCATATCCATACTATAATACTATATACTATATATACTATACTATACTATACCACACTATATACTATAATATTATAAATGCGAAAGTGTGTCTGTCTGTCTGTCTGTCTGTTACCTCTTCACGCTTAAACCGCTGAATCGATTTTGATGAAATTTGGCATGGAGATAGTTTAAGATCCGAGGAAGGACATAGGATAGTTTTCATCCTGGAAATTATCCCTAAAAAGATTGAAAAGTGAGTAAGTAATTCATGATGACATTGATGACCCTGTAGGAAATGTAACGTAATTATTAGACCAAAAGCACAATTGCTCTTACATTTGCTTAGGCGCTTTTAATAATCCCTTTTATCAAGTTCCACGCGTACATAGTCGCGGGCAAAAGCTAGTTGACTATAAATCTAAATTCGATTTTTTTATTCCAATGAAATGAAATAAAATTGAATGCTATAAAAAAAAGAATCATCACAATATTAAAGACATATAGTAATGGAATGTCGTTTATAGATACTTGGGACTAGCTTAAGATTTATATTTTTATTTTTAATAAAAATGACATGAAATAAAAATTGAATGCTACAAAGAAAATAATACACCGCATAAAACATACAGGATAAATACAACGCAAGAAATTACAATTAGAGGTTAACAACAGGCGGTATTATCGCTAACGAGCGATCTCTTCTAGACAGCTTTTGGAAGTGGATCACCTTATAGAGAGATATAGTTATGGAATATCGTTTTTAGAAGTCTATTTTTGTATTGTTTATTTGAATGGTTTTACACACAAAGCATAAGCAAAAATTTAAAAGGTTGCTTGGGACTTAGCCACTCAGGTGACGGAAAGGTTAACGCACTGAATCGTCAATCCAGAGGTACCGGGTTCGATACCCGGTCTTTTCCACCAGGTAAGTCATTTATTTTTCTTTAAGCTTTGATCTTTTTATCAATGGTTTAATATAAAAATTGTGGTGTCTACCCACATTAAAAATGAGACATTACATGTTTCATAAATTTACGTCTAAATTAGTTCAACAACAAAAAAAAACAAAAATATCACATCTCATTCCTAAGCAAAACAAATCACTCATTTAATCTCAAAAATACCCGCATTAGCCGACCAAAACGCTCCCCTAACGCGAGGGGAGGAAATTATTATAAATCTTCATGATATTACCATAGAGCAACTTAGGAACTTTGCTCTTTCGCGAGTCGCTCCGAAAGTGGACGGTAACTCATCGGAGCCTACTGGGTACTACGGGTTCTCGATGGGTTTGTACAGTGAGTGACTTTCAGTCGAGTTTGTGCGAAATCGCAGCGTATGCCGCGATGACGGCGGTCAATGTTAAATGCATTGCAATGCAAACCTAAATTATAGTAAGTTCAATGTTAAGCGTATTGCGCGGAAATAATCCCATTAGCGGGTTATACTACCACACAAAGTCCAACTATTCTGACAAAAAAGAGTAGAAACTAAAAAGTGGCAAGACACTACATGTCGTCCCTTTCGAATCAATCTAAGAAAACAGGGACGACATTACAGTATTTCCACTTTTGAATTGCTACTCGTTTTTGTCAGACTGTACTGGTAGTAACGGCTAGCCAGCTCTGATACAGTTCAAGTTTAAAAAAAAAAAGTTTTGCATTTAATGTACTTTAGGTTCTGCAATGGATGTCCTCGACAGGGTTACAAGGCATTCCTGTACGTAGTTTTAGTAGTGTCAATAAATGAAGACCCAGAGAGATAAACAGAAATACATTTTAAACCATCCTTTACACGCAACATATCACAGTTTTACGAATTGTAATATGATATTGATCGACTCGATATCGATATCACAAACGGCTCAAGATAGTTTTTTTCTTCAAACGACCTTCTTAGAATCCTACTCTAATTGCGGCTTACGGAAGGCTCAAGTGCTTTCGAGTTTCCGAAGTAGTCATCAAGTGAGCTAAGTTGATAACACTGTAAGTGAATTTAGGTAACTAGATGATTTAAACAATGTTTTCTAAACTTATATAATATTAGTTGGTTATAGTTGCGCGGACCGGAAGACGCAGCGTAGGAAGGCCCCCAACAAAGGTTCGATAGAAATTGGATGCCAGCGCAAGACCGATCGTTGTGGAGAAATTTGAGGAGGCCTTTGTCCAGCAGTGGACATCTATCGGCTGATAATGATGATTCGTAGATAACTTATAAATCATAATTTCGGAGAGTTTTTGTCATAACTAAAGAGGCCTTATTCATTTTTTTTTCATTTTATTAATGATTATTTGAACCAACTTTATGAAGTGAGTAATACTTTTTCCTGAGTTCTAGATAGTAACATAGGTAGCTATTTCATGCTTTCAGTACGTGCAGTCGAAAATAGGTTGCAAAAACCAGTTTCTTGCGTGAATTTTGTCAATTTCGGGTAGTACGAGTATTTGAAACAAATATAATAATGAAAAATTAAAAATAAAAATCGCAAAAGCCCCTGTTCTAAGTAGTAACATTGATGTATGTTCTGAAACATGTGTGATCATAGAGAATAATAACTAAAACAATCAGCATTTTTAAATGGATAAGAAGCCTTAAACATCGATAAAATCGCCAAGAACCTTAGTAAGGGTTTTGAGTAATGTGCGTCACCAACTATTTCCGTTGCGTGAGAAATAGCACAATTCAACCCTTATAGGGGGCAGGTAAGGGTAGGTGGCAGGCTGGCTTACTAGCTCGTGTGACTTCGAAATCGGATATTACAGGATAACATACGGAAAGTTTATGATACGTTTTTAGTTCGGGTTATGGAGTGTAAAAGGGAGGCGCAGCCTGTATACAACCAGAGATGGGCAAAAGTTAATCGATTAAAGATTAAGATTAACTTTTTTAATCTCGATTACCGATCAAAATTGACGATTAGTTAATCTAATCGTACGAGTTCCGATTAATTTAATCTCGATTAGGTTAATCGTCGATTAATTTTTAGCGATTAAATTTTTAATCGATTAGTTAATTCGATAAATTTTTCTCGATTACTAACTAATACTAATATAAGATACTAACTAATATAAGATAAAATAAGATTTTTTTTTGCACGTCTGTCCCTGCCTAGAACTTCTTAGAGTACTGCACTATAAAAACCATCGTGTATTATTGTAACAAATAATCGTTAATCGAAATCTCTCTCGATTAAGTTAACCTAGATTCAATTAATCACGATTAATTTTGACGATTAACTTTTTTAATCCATTAAAAATTAATCGATTAATGCCCATCTCTGTATACAACGAGTCCTCGGCTTCTGGACTGATACAGAAATCCCGAGTATAGTTATGTCTCAGGCATGCTCTTATAATATAAGTATATGTTATTTGATTAGATAAAAAAAATAACAAATTTAATTGAGGCCAATCATCAATAAATACTAACATACTGTATCAGTGTTTGCCATTAATAAAGCTGACATTAAAGTGACTCTAATGACATGACATATGAACTACAACGTACTTACATACAATACAGGCTGTATTTATAAGTAAACTAGCTGTGCCCCGCGGTGTTACACTCTCATCCCACGGGAACACTAAATTTATTCGGGATGAAAAGTATGCTATGTCCTTTCCCAGGTCTCAAACTATCTCCATACCAAATTTCATCTAAGTCGGTTCAGCGGTTTAAGCGTGAAGAGGTAATAGACAGACAGACAGACACACTTTCGCATTTATAATATTAGTATGGGTACTGTGCCGTTTGGCATGAGATTTTGTACATCGGTTAACAATACCCTAATCAACACGTACCTTTCATGTTTGTACAGAAGCCAGGGACACGTTGTATACTTATTTATATCCAATTGTGTGCGATGAAAGGTGTCAACAGAAACAAAAATTATGTATAAACGTCTCTGAGAACGGCGGACGGACATAGCACGACTGCACGATACTTTTAATCCTAAAAATGGTTTAGAATTTAAGGCAGTTTACCTCCAGAAACTATCAATATTTTCCACACTGTGTAGCCATTTTCAGTGCTCACGAGAAATTATCCACTTTTATGCAATTGTTAAGTTTTAATGTGTATGGATTTGAATGGGTAGTCTTATTTTCTATCACAAAAATCTCAACAGTTTATGACACTTCACCTTTAGACGTTTCTATTATACAGTACAAATTTAATTTGCTATGTTGCATTTACAATCTTTTGATCGTTTCCTAAACGCTCTAGTGCATTTATATGCGCTCTGCGGGAGCATCCCGTTACAGCAATTATTAAAAGCAAAAATAAAATATAATTTGTTGCAATTATGACGCAATTAACAAAAAGGGGTCACGTGTAAACATTTATAAATGGTGTGTTAAAGTTATGAAAGTTTTCACCGATACGTTAATTTTGTTGAAACAATCCAGTAAACTCATTTAATGATGCTACTATTGCGGTAATTTTATTAATTCACGTTATTTTATGAAATAACGATAAGGTTCGGATTTAATATTTGTTTTGAGAAGAAAGAAATCGACCTCCCCGACCAAGACGGTTGTAGATATAGCTCAGACAGTCGCCAAACTTAAGTGACAGCGTTGGGGCAGAAAGGTTCTTGAGTGACGACCGCGGACCGTAAGACGCAGCGTGGGAAGGCCCCTAACAAGGTGGACCGACGAACTGGTTAGGATCGTGGGCAGAAATTGTATGAGTGCGGCGCAAGACCGATCGTTGTGCATAACTTTCGGGGTGACATTTGTCCAGCAGTAGACGTATATCGGCTGATATTATGATGAATTGTTATTGTAACGTATTGAAATATTTAGATCCATATATCCACATTTTCCCGTGCAATTACGTCCATCCTCTCTGTCCATTATAAAGATTAACAATAATAGCCATCCAGTTAAAATTCCTTAAAGAATAATATGTTTTCTTGACATTGTTATCGTCTGAAAGACTTATCGTATACCTAAATAAATTCAGCACTCGTAAATCTTACCCGCTCCGGCTGCCTACAACTCTATCGCTTTTTGTCCAATTTCCTGCACAGTATGTCGCAGCGTGCCAATTTATTTCGAGGAATTTACATAAAACTACTGTTGAATTGGACGAATAGCTAATGTCTGTAAGCCAGTCGGCCATCCGATTTAATACTTGCTCATATTTATACATACCTGTTCTTACTTGGGACACAGATACGTGATATCGCTATAAGTGATACATTGCAAAATATTTTATCGACCAAAGTTCTTACGGTCAGTTTGGGCTCTTACGGTCCGGCCCCGACTAGCGGAGCGGCGAGCGGTGGCCATAGGTGGGAGCGGAAGGTCCGAGCCTGGTATCTCGCTCACTCCTATCGCTGTCGCTCGTCGCTATGCTGGTCGCGCGAAGCCATTAGTCAGTCGTACGTTACGTAAGTACGTCGCGTTTTTTTTATACTACGACGTTGGCAAACAAGCAAGCGGCTCGCCTGATGTTAAGCAAATACCGCCGTCTATGAACGCTTGCGACGCCAGGAGCACCACACGCGCGTTGCCAACCCTTTAAGAACCTATTTACTCCCCTCTTGAAGAACCGCATACGCCCCCGGGAAAACCTCGTTGTACACAAACAACCAATAAAATACGGCTTATTTATTAGCCGGCTTTATAACCTTCTGTATTTTAATCTGTGGCAGTATATAAAATGCAATAAAACCGCACCAAAACTGCGTTGTGTCACGGAGATGTCACATAAAAACATTTGCATTGTAATTCAAGAGGCTTAGACGTAAGACCGAGTCACGACACGAGCAGGGCTTGGTATTGTTATTGCTTATTATTTGCTTTTAGCGTTCCGTATTCAATAAGGAACCCTTTTCACTAAAAGGTCATGACTATTATGTCTATGCTGTCAGCGACAATTACAATTCTAAACGACTACGTCATCACAAAATCCTCATTTAGTTAGTGGTATACAGGCTCATAATGCGGTTAAGAGTTAAGCAAAGTCCAATGGAAAGACCTATGGTCGGAATTTCTTTGCGTGATAGAATCAGAAATAATAGATAGATACAAATACTACTAAAATTATCACAAAACCAAAATTACGCTTCAATGATTTTCTCAATGAGAGTTGAATATTTTGGGAGACAACTGCATTGACTTGTACCAAACATGTATTTATTCATTACTAGCGACGCGCCCCGGATTCGCACGGGTGCAATTCTGATTAATGACGCAAATAAGTTACACAGCATTACAGTAATAAATACACCAAGTGCGAGTGGGACTCACGCACGAAGGGTTCCGTACCATTATCTGTAAGTTTGTTGTATGGGAGCCCCCCTTAAATATTTATTTTATTTTATTTTTAGTATTTGTTGTTATAGCGGCAATAGAAATACATCATCTGTGAAAATTTAAACTGTCTAGCTATCACCGTTCTTGAGATACAGCTTGGTGACAGACGGACGGACGGATGGACAGTGAAGTCTCAGTAATTAGGGTGCCGTTTTTACCCTTTGGGTACGGAACCCTAAAAAAACCAAGGCTTTGTAAACTACGAAACTACATATAAAGAAAGACTTAAAACTAGTTAGATTTTGGCGACACAACCGCTTGGCTCCGTTGCGTCGTCTGATCTGGTGTAGAATACGGCAGATTACCCCGGAACTGCCGAAACACGACACCCTTCGGCCAGAAATCTGCACTTGCGATGGTGTCCTGCAGCGGCCGTGGCACGCGCACCACAGTGGACTGGACTTTTACATTGAATAACCTCTTCTTAATTCCCAGTATTAGACTCAACTCAATTGTAGATATTGTCGATAAGACGTATCACAACAAACTAGATACGTGTTAAACTTGTAACACCACCACGTCTAGCATAACTTTGACACGTGAGTCTTTGTCGCGCGACAAATGCCTGTCACTTTTATTTTAATACCGTGCGAGAAAGGCAGGTGACGCTGAGTCTTGCGACAAGGGAAGTTGCGGCAAGATATGCTAGCCCCACAGTTATTTGCATCAGGAGTTAATAAATAAACAAGATTTCAAGAAAACTCTGGACATATTCTGCAAATTTGCAAAGCATATCGTAAAAGAATAATCTCAATGGCGACCTACAGGCTACAAATTCACGCTGCACTAAATTCTCATGTCAAACGCTATTCTATTTTCTTTTGCGATCCGAAATCATAAATACATTCAGACGGTACATATTTCTTGCGACCTGCGACTGAGCGGACTGAAATGATTTATTCTCACGAAACCTTTACAAAGCCCAGTATCCTTTTGTAAATATATTCAGCTTATCCCGGAAACACGGTTGGCAAGGCTGGACAAAATTATGAAAGAGGAAAGCTACGTTCGGACAGGGGACACTGATGTGTAAGGAATATCTGACTTACTCTTGTGTTCATATTTAGGGTACCGCTCACGGGTTGTGAGGAGACTGATCGTACCGGGTGGAACGGAACCACGGTGTTTTCTTGTAACATCTGAATCTACACACAATTACGATCAAAGCCGACAAACATTGTTTGGCGATGTATTAGAAAGGGTTTATCCTTGATTTATAGGCAAACTATTCATCGTATTTTCATTTCATCGAAAGGTTTTTTTTTCTGAAACCTTATTATATTTTGGAATGTCAACTCAAACCTAACCTAACCTAATCTGGGTTGACATTTTCAAGACTTCTAAAAAATGTATGACTTCCGGAGAAAAATTGTCTATGGAATGAAAATTCTTGAAGTGAATCGTTCGGATAAGTGTTTTTGTATAAAAAAAAGAGGATTCCTTTTCTTCCAGATAATCTTTGGGTAGTGAAGACGGGAATACATCAAGATAAGTAACTACTAAGGTATGTTTACAAAATAACTGAATTACTTTAGCAATAACTAAATTACAGTTGTTTATACTGCGTGGTTGTTTACTTCGCACAAACAATATTTTGGATGAGTTTTAAATCAATCCGTTTAATTTCATTAAAAACGAACCAGGGGAATTTTTCGGAACGATCCAAAAGGAATTTTAAATAACGGTGCATAGAGAAATATTCAGCAATTTGGTTGTTTTTTACAGAGGTTGTTATTCTGAGTTATGGTCAAGGGGTATTGAATTATCTCGTGAAATATACGGCCATATTTTCTCGCGCGACGATTTTTTGCGCATAAGTTTTAAACCCGAATGTTGTGAAAGGCTGGATTTTATTACGAACAGAAAAAAATGATTTGGTTATTACCTTTTTTCTAAACTTCATCAATTGGATTATTGTAATATATTTGCGGTCTTTGACAAACTATTAGAAAAATATTTTCGTGGCAACCTTCTAAAATAACTATTTAAAACAATGTATCGCGGAAAGAAATAAGTCATTAAAATGTAACAATAGATTCCAGAAGGTGGGAGAGCTTATTTTTAACCCAAGGGATTGTTTGGTACTAAGCACGATTTTTGTATAAGTGGAATATTTGATCGATGGGAATATACATTAGGGCCTTACCTTTAACCCTTAATTTGGCAATGTAAACCAGGATGTACATTGCCAAATCAAGGGCTTTTTCGAACTAGAATTGTTTGCTCTATTCAACCGTAACGAGACTTGCTATCGGCCTTCGTTTTTTTGTCAAGTTAAGGAAATTACGAAATAGCTCCTTGGTTTCCAAATATAGCCTCACCTTAAGATTTGGTACAACTTTATTTACAATGAAATAATTGGAAAAGATTAAATCACGTATTTTCTTTGAGATCCCGACGTTTCACTAGCTTTCGTGCAGGAAAAAAACATACTTTTGTTACAATATTATTTCGTACTTCACTCCATCGATTCAAAGCCGAATGTACCGGAATAAAATCCTATAATATTAGCTAGTCAAAGTCCTAAAATTCCAATAAGCCGTTAGTGTTATCCGCTCCGTATTCTTGCTCCGCCAAGTCATTATTAAACAACATTTAACCCTATATATGCTCCAATTCTGGCAGATCACCCCTTCTATTGAGTTTTATTGAAATTTCGTATATCGTCGCCCCCTAACGGTGCCATTCAAATGTTCAGACGCGTCACTATAAGGCACTTGTCTCACAACCAGCGAAGAAGCGATTAGCTATCGGCTATTTTTTGCTCAAGAAAGTAAAGATGTGGAAGAAGACACACACATATTACTATTATCTCTGTGAGCTGTAGACCACGCGAGTTTTATTTCTAAATGGCTGTTTTTTTTACGTTTTTAACGCTCACATCTCCGCCATTTTGAAAAATTTCGGAAATTGAATTGCCAAAAAAAGTACCTACTATATATTTATGGAACCTACTCACAAAATTTTATCAGGATCGGTTGAGAAATGAGACCTTTCGGCGGGACCAGCCGAACATCCAAACATCCAGACCATACGGAAGAAATTTTGGTGAAGCTGAAATAGACGCTGCGCTCACTCTGTCAAATAGCTGCTGGCGACTAAAAAGATAAAGGTCAGAACTTACGCCAAGAGAACAACGTATGCTCGACCGGCCCGCCAGAGCGAGTCGTGCAGTAAAAATCGCCCGTGGCATTCGAACACTCGCGTCTCGCTGCTCGCCAACTCAGATATACGGAGATGCCACGACACTGCGCGGTACGTATGTCTCACTCACTCGTATTGCCGCTGCGCTCGGATCTCTCGCTCAACCACTCGCCCGATCGCGTAAAGTTGTGTTATCTCCGTCAGTGTCAAGTTAAGCTCTGACCGTTTCTTGCTCAGCGTCGGCGGTGGGACAAGTGCCTAAAGAGACGACATATACGGGGTTAAAAAACCATTTCCTTGAGCAATCATTCTGTGATTTCTGTCTGTGTCATTGTTACCCTAAAAGACAATGTTATGGATTGGGGTTCTTTGGATGTTGATGCAAAATTATATGGTTTTACAGCAGAGTACGATCGTGTTTTGTTAGATTTTAAAGGGTATAGCCGTGTTTGTATGGGGCATCGGCCCCAGAAGCCAAATCGATTGCCGTTTTGCTAATATATTAGCGCAGATGTAAGATGCTATTTTACAAAAAAAGGACCCTGAAATACTTCAGGTTTTTGAGAAAATTAAAAAAAACGAAAATTGGTTTTTATTTTCTTTTATCTAAACTACTCAATAGATTTGTTTGTAACTTATACACATTATGTAGGTAATAAAGATGTATTATTTAAAAAAAAATGGATTTCCAAATATCCTTATAAGTAGTAAAATTTTCACTTTAAAATTTCAATATATTTTTTTTTTTATATTTTCGAGATAGGGACACCCACCAATTTTGGCTGTATTATGTATAAACTAATATTCTATAATATATATTTTTTTCAAAAACATTCACTTGGATCAACATATCCAAAATGAAACAAACTTATCGCCTGGTGACAATTTTTCAGACAGTTATTTTCAAAACCTCGTATCTAGTTTGTTGATTGATACTGAGATACGAGCTTTATTTTAAGTAGGTATTTGTTACTTAGTTTTGGTTGTCAACTGACGTTATAGTATACCATACATTTGTTGGACTTAATATGCCTAACTACTCGTACAAGAATCGAATAAAAATAACATAAGAGCGTCATCGAAATAAAATGTCTATATGTAGTACAAACAGAAGCGCATCTAACTGACCATCGGTAGACCTTATGACTCCTTCGTGGTCCTTTTTTTGTAAAATAGCATCTTACATCTGGGCTAATATATTAGCAAAACGGCAATCGATTTGGCTTCTGGGGCCGATGCCCCATACAAACACGGCTATACCCTTTGGAATGAATCGGAGTTTTGTGACTAGTATCACGAGTTATATTTTATAAGAAGTAGATAGGTTACAAATGTTTTTGAAAGTGACGCTCCTAAAATTAGTAAATTGTAGCTTATTGCTCGCAACGCTTTAGTTGATCTCCAGAAAGTGACAGATAGGACTAGTTTGATACCTCTACGCGTTCCTAAATAAAAGGGTTTGACTGACTGACAACGAATTGATTCTTTTTCGCCGATTTAGGTACGAAACCCTAAAACTGATAAAAATATGTGGCAATTCATTCGTGCTATCCTTTAACGTACACTTTTAAAATAATTCCCCCGCCCCACCTAATCTCGATCAAGCCCGGGGCTCACTTTTTAGGGGGGATAAAGTTATTGCAAATAAACGACGGGATGTGCCCAATCAATGGTTAGTCTAGTGGAAAACCGGGCGGGAAACTTGTACTTTACGCCCCTGATGATATTCTACGCTATACCTACTTATATCTGTTAGATCTAACGCGATATTACCATTTAGAGGTATCAAAATTTTGCTTGCGCCTCTTATTTGCACACTCGCTGCTGGGTAAAATATATCATAATTTGATAATTTTGATTTTCTTTTCAGGGCGTCTTAGTCAAACAGGCTTTTTAATACCATTAAATAGGCAACGCGCATCCATAAATTGATTTATTGATTACATCTTCATTGCACAAAAGAAAGAACTTATCATACAAAAGGCGGTATTAATGCCATAGGGCATTCTCTGCCAGTCAACCATTGGGCTTAGCAGATAAATCAAGCGTATCAAGAACGCGCATCAAGAATCCAATACTCTTTTGTTCAAATGTTTTCCAAATCCTTTAAGCAAATGTGTGCCGCCGCTAAAGCTGATTACTTGTCTAAAAAGATCACAAATTCCTGTGATAAGGTGAAAACTATTTGGAAGGTAATCTATGATGAAACCGGGAAAACGAAACCAAAAGATCGCCATTACAGTCTTCGAATCGACGATACTGTAATAAGTTCCGATGTTGAAATTGCCTATCACTTTGAGCAATTCTTCTGCAATATACCTGTAGAGACAACAAAGTCTTTGAATTCATCGCCCGATGTCGCTGAATTACTATTGAAAAAGAATGTATCAGAATGTACAACTATCTTTAAATTCATTTATGTAACCCCTACGACTATTATTAAAGCGTTTAAATCGCTAAATTTAAAGAAGACTGAGGATCTGTGGGGCCTATCTGTCAAAGTGTTACATTCAATTGTTGAATCTATTGCACCATATTTAGCTGATATCTTTAATAAATGTATTGATACTGGAGTATTTCCTGATTTGATGAAGCATAGCAAAATTATTCCCTTATTCAAATCAGGTACAAAATCGGACCCCACAAATTTTAGACCAATATCAATACTACCAGCATTAAGCAAAGTTTTTGAGAAGATTATTCTAAATCAACTTATATCTCATTTCAATCGGAATAACCTACTCCACAGCAATCAATTCGGGTTCACCAAAGGTCGCTCTACCACTGACGCTGGCGTGGTACTAGTTAAACATATCTTTGATGCCTGGGAGAGAGCTCAAGATGCTATTGGAGTTTTTTGTGATCTATCCAAAGCATTTGATTGCGTTGATCATGAGAATTTAATACGTAAGCTAGAACACTACGGAGTCAAAAACAATGCCCTTGACCTTGTCTCGTCATATCTTTCAGGCAGAACGCAACGGGTAGATATCAATGGGACTCAATCGACTGGGTCAGCTGTTGCTATGGGGGTACCTCAGGGTTCAATTCTAGGTCCCTTTCTTTTTCTAGTGTATATTAACGATTTACCAAACCTTGTGCGAGATAAACATGATATAGTACTATTTGCAGATGACACATCTCTTCTTTTTAAAGTAAAAAGGCAAGAAAACAACTTCGATGTCATTAATGATGCACTGTCCTCTATTGTGGATTGGTTTACTGCAAATAATTTACTTTTAAATGCCAAGAAAACTAAGTGCATTAAATTTACATTACCAAATGTGAAACAAGTAAATTGTGCCAAGGTAAAACTGAAAGGCGAAGTACTGGAATTTGAAGAAAAAACAGTATTCCTGGGTGTTACTTTAGACTCTAAACTGCAATGGAGTGCGCATATAGCCACTCTTGCAGGTAAGCTGAGCTCCGCTGCCTATGCAGTTAGGCGAATCAGGCAGCTGACAAACGTCGAGACGGCAAAGATTGTATATTTCAGTTATTTCCATAGTGTTATGTCGTATGGAATTTTATTATGGGGAAGAGCGGCGGACATCCAAACCATCTTTGTGCTACAAAAACGAGCTGTACGCGCAATTTACGCACTAGGAGGTCGTACGTCACTAAGAGAGAAATTCAAGGAAACAAACATTCTCACCGTAGCATCTCAATACATTCTTGAGAATATCATGTATGTGCGGAAAAATCTCCATGAATTCAAGCTCAACAGTGACATTCACCACTACAATACGAGAAGTAAGGACAAGCTCGCAATACCTGCCCACCGTCTCCGTAAGGTTAGCTCGTCGTTCGTGGGGAACTGTGTACGCTTCTACAATAAAATACCTATTGATGTAGTAAAATTGCCCTGTAGCAAATTTAAAGCACAAATAAAACGTCACTTATTGAATAAAGCTTATTATACGGTTAATGACTTTCTAAACGACAGTGATGCCTTTAAGCCAGTAGTTTAGTGTTGTGTGGCAATAGTAAATTTTTAAATAAGCATTATTTTGGTGGGTAATTTTTAATGTAACATGAGAGCACAATTTGTTGTTTCTCACCGGGCAAATAGTATTAGTCAAGTATGCCCGGCAGCTTGAGCATGTCATGCTCGCTTAAAGGTCTTTGCTTACGGTGGCGTCGTTGATCGGGTCGCAGCCTTCCCTATAATATGGTTGAGGGAAGCGATGGCTGAGATATGCGTCATACTCGTGAACGGGTGCCGTTTGTGGGGTCCGGTCTGTTCATGCTAGCAAGGGCCAAATTAAATATGTAGCAACCGCATACTAGTGTTAAATTAAGCAAACGTGAGAAACTTCATCCTGTACTCGATTGAAGTTATTTTATGTTGATTTTTACCTTTTGAACTCTTAGAGACTATACATCTCTAAGAAACAGCTTAGTGTAGTATGACACTCAGAGACTTTATACATCTCTGAGGAAATTATATAATTTTAAAATATTTTATTGCATGTTATGACGCCTAGAGACCATATACATCTCTAAGAAATTTAGATTTAATAATTATTTTCTATTGTAAATTATTCATGTTGACGCCTAGAGACCTTATACATCTCTGTGGAATTAAATTAATTAAGTAATTATTATTTTATTGCATGTTGTGACACCCAGAGACTTTATACATCTCTGGGTATATTTACTATTATGAATTTAACGTTAAAATTTTATTTTAATGTTCCTACTTAACATTGATTTGGAGTATCTATACATCTCCTTTACGTGTACCAGTGTAATTAGTTATAATACAAATGTAATCATTGTAATTGTTTTAAGTATTATTTACGAAAAAATGACTTACTGTTGAGTTTCTTTCGGCTTTCTTCTCAACAGCGGTCTCCTCTTGCGAAATGCCGGTAGATTCACAATCTGACTTGTAAAAGTGCCCCTGTGGCCTACTTACTGAATAAATTATTTCATTTCATTTCATTTCATTTCATTGCTTTCTAACTTTGAATACTAGCTAGAAATGTGCTCCAATGTGAGAATTCAGTTTTACTTACATTTGCATATGGAATGTTGAATTGAGTTACATTTGTTTCCAATACTTTCAGAGTGGCCCATTGGGGAGCCTCTTACATGTGAATCATGTTTTACAATGGTCTGAATAAACTTGTTATGAGAAATAAGAACAAGTAATACAAGTATATAGTATCAATACATGTCATAAATACCTACCTTTGTAGGGCTAGTAGGTACATGTTGCCACGACTTATTTTGTCGCGCGACGAGACATCATCTTTCTTGCTCGTACGGTATTGTAAAAAAAGTGATAGGCAATGTTTGTGCATGTTACTGCTACTAGTAGTAGCCTACTAGTCTCTCTCCAACCAATTATAGCTATAACGACAACATCCACATCACAGTTATGTAGGAGGTTTGATAAAATACAAATTTTCTTAAAATTATGTTTTTTACAATATCGGATTTTATTACTAAGGGTTAAAAAGAAGCTTTACTCCTTGGTAAATAACTGAAACAAGCAGTAAAGTCTGATTTTGACAGGTGTCGATCCGTGCACGGAATACGGAAATGTTGATTTCAGCTTTGTGCGAGGTTCCCGGTATCTAATTAGTGGCGAGAGCTCCACAATATGCGCTCAAATGGGGACATACCGTCATTAAACCTGCATCATATCTGAGTCCACATCTTCTACGGCGACATTCATAGGGAATGCAAACGGATTTTTTTTTGTATAGATATTACCGGTGCTGGTAAATTACCGATAATTACCATAAAAAAATACTGTTTCGCATCCCCGACATAAGGCTAATTTTTACAACGGGTTACGAAGCAGGTAATCTCGGAATTTTACCGGCAATCTTGGACATTTACGAATTTTCCGCCCTAGGTATGTAATGTACATTTATGAACATTTAAGATCACGGTAAAGAAAATACGTGAATTGGCTATTGAACCAGTGAACTAAATCCTCGACCCAGTTACTTATTACCATCAGATTGTACTGAGGTCAATCGCCGGTCAGTTTGTGAATAAAAAAAAGCATTACCAATAAAAGATAAATTGTGGGGTTAAATTATAAAACTGTAGAAAGGTAATGTTATCTACATTTATTTGAAAATTTTGTATATAGATACAGTCTGACCAAACAGAGTATAAATTAAAAAGTGGCAATACTGTAGTGTAGTGTAGTCCCCGTTTTCTTAGATTGATTAGAACTACAGTATTGCAACTTTTTAATTTCTAGCCTTTTTGGTCAGAATGTACTTACTTACTGTACTTATACTTTGGGCACATTTCAAAATGAGAAGACGATAATCTGGAAAAAATATACAAAACTGTCATTGGAAAGATCCAGAGGAAGAGACCTCGGTGCGTTGGTCCGACCAAATCCCCACTGTATTTAACTCCAAATTGCACGGCGCGCTCGAGGTGTCAGAGGATCGTGGAAGGGGGCGTAATATCATCCGGAGGAAGCTAATCCATGGTGGATGTCACGATCCTCAGCAATGACGATAACGATGCACGGAGGGACTTACATATACACAGATAGTTAAAGGATACTTTTTACCTAACAACTATGAACCAAAAGAGCGAGGTCATTACTTTTCCGCGCACGAAAGAACGATTATAACTCCATACCTAGGCATAAATACGGTACTTGTAGATGTGCAGCTACTATTTACGATAGAAGTGTACATTTCGCCAGTTTGGAAACAACTTTAATTATGGTCCTGATTTCAGTACATATTGCTGCTAATTGGAAGCGGGGAACCTTGCTCAAAGCAGAAATCAACATCAACAGTTCAAAATGTCGCACACAGATCGACGGCTGTCACAACCAAAATGTTCTCGAATGGAATTCACAACATCACACGTATCCGGATCCCTGCATTGCTAGCATGCAGCCAGTTTTTTTTGAAGATGTCAATCGATCCAATTTTTTATTGGAACCAATTATATGGGACTAATTACACTTAGACTGCTCTAAAAGTCAGAAATGACCGTCAAACTTTCACGCGCCAAAAATCGCTCTATACAAATGACCACGTACATGTGACGTCATTATTATATTGGTACCCATAACATATTATTATACATGTTACGGCTACCAATATTTTTATAATCAACAGCCGGAAATCCAGTCAAACGGACATTCAAACATCTAGACATAAAAAATGTTTTTTTTTTAGGTCAAGTTGAAACTAAGACGCTTCGCTCGCTCGGTCAATAATTCACTCAGGTTCAGTTTCTAGGTCAACAGACTTCAACCCTGAATATAAATCCGAAATTCAGCCTCGAAAGCCATCTGTCTCGATTCGAATTAGAACCTACGCTATGCACATGTAGGTACATACACGGATACAGTGTTTATAGCTACTGGAAGTGCCATTACAAGTTCTTTTAGGGTTGAAAGGAAAACGGAACCCTTTTAAGATAATTGTCCGTCTGTCTGTCTTCTGTCTACCAGCAAAGAGAATCAAAACCTATAGGATTCTTCCAAGAGGCAAAGTCTTGTCAAATAGAAAAATACCAAAAAAAATCTGGAAACTCCTAATTTTACTAAAGTTACGGGTAACGCAGAACGCTACATCATTAAAATATGAATCCCTTTTCAGTAACATGTCATTGAGTCTTTTGAGGTATTTCAATTAAATTCATAAAAAAAAAACTGCTAAGTTAAAAATCTGAAGATTAAACTTACACACAGAGAAAGTCTATTTAGAACTTATTTAAATACCCTGTGGTTTTGTGGTCCTTCCAGCCCCCTACCGTTCCGCAATGCAGTAACATCAAATGCACTGTATCGCACGATGCATGACGGGGATGAATTGATGTAGAGAAGTTATGTATACTTGTAATTTTTATGTAAGTAGATAGATATATACAAGATATCTCTAGGTCTACATGGCTCTTCCAGCTCTTCCTACTTCATAACGCAGTAACATCAAATGCAGCGCCAGGTAAATTGTTGATGTAGGTAAGAACTAGTTTGAGTAGGTAATACACCAGTATTTCGAGTAGATAATACGTATACTAGGTAAATATATATCTCTTTCAGCCCTCTACAGTAGTAACGCAGTAACATCAAATGCAGCACCAGGTAAATTGTTGATGTACAAACTAGTTTTAGTAGTACATTGGTATTTTGAGTACACATTATACTACGTATTTGTGAAATACATGACTCGTCCAGCCCTCTACAGCAGTAACGCAGTAACATCAAATGCAGCGCCAGGTAAATTGTTGATGTGAGTAAGAACTAGTTTTAGTAATACACTGGTATTTTGAGTAGATATATACTAGGCATCTGTGAAGTGAAGTACATGGCTCTTCCAGCCCCCTAGTGCTTCGTAACGCAGTAACATCAAATGCAGCGCCAGGTAAATTGTTGGGATACCCGGCTTTGGCGTCGAGCTGAGACATATGTGCAACACTGTAGCGCATGCACGCCGAGGGTGACTTGATGTAGCGAAGAATTAGTTATGTAGGTATATTTGTATGTCAGTAAACATAATACTAGATAACTGTGGACTACGGGGCTCTTGAACATGATTCTTCCAGTCCTCTACAGCATGGTAACGCAGTAATATCAAATGCAGCGCCAGGTAAATAAAATCCTTGATGTAAGAACTAGGTTTAGTAATAAACTGGTATTTTGAGTAGACTTATACTAGATATCTGTGGACTACATGGCTTTTCCAGTCCTCTAGTGCTTCGTAACGCAGTAACATCAAATGCAGCGACAGGTGAATTGTGGATTTACAAACTAGACGTATACTAGGTATTTGTGAAATACGTGACTCTTCCAGCCCTCTACAGCAGTAACGCAGTAACATCAAATGCAGGCGCCAGGTAAATTGTTGGGATACCCGGCTTTGGCGCCGAGCTGGGACATTTTGTGCTACACTGTAGCGCATGCACGCCGGGGATGACTTGATGTAGCGAAGAATTAGTTATGTATATTTGTATATCAGTAAACATAATACTAGATAACTGTGGACTACGGGGCTCTTGAACATGATTCTTCCAGTCCTCTACAGCATGGTAACGCAGTAATATCAAATGCAGCGCCAGGTAAATAAAAACCTTGATGTAAAAACTAGGTTTAGTAATACACTGGTATTTTGAGTAGACAAATATACTAGATATCTGTGGACTACATGGCTTTTCCAGTCCCCTAGTGCTTCGTAACGCAGTAACATCAAATGCAGTGACAGATGAATTGTGGATTTACAAACTATAGACGTATACTAGGTATTTGTAAAATACGTGACTCTTCCAGCCCTCTACAGAAACGTTAACGCAGTAACATCAAATGCAGCGCCAGGTAAACTGTTGATGTAAGAATTACTTTTAGTAATACACTGGTATTTTGAGTACACATATACTATGTATTTGTGAAACACATGACTCTTCCAGCCCTCTACATCAGTACCGCAGTAACATCAAATGCAGCGCCAGGTAAATTGTTGGGATACCCGGCTTTGGCGCCGAGCTGAGACATATGTGCTACACTGTAGCGCATGCATGCCGGGGATGACTTGATGTAGCGAAGAATTAGTTATGTATACTAGAGACGGTAAGCTTACTCGTAGGATACGGTATTACGTGGTGGAAATGTTAGTATGGCATGGAGGTTACATTTCTCTGCAGCAGACTGGCCAAAGGTCTTATTCAAAACAGGGACTGAATTACGGTTACTAAGTTGTTTCATACAATGTAACCAGTGTTAAATTTTAGGTTCCCTTTCTACTGAAGCGATGAAGAAAACGAACTATGTCTTTGTATAAGAAAACAAGGTATGGCACTCCGGCTAGTGAGACTTTCTACGTCACTCTTTGGTTGCCGCTTTATAGTAACAAAATAATTATAAGGAAATAAAATGGTTACCGCCAGTCGTACAAAAAAAATGCATTATGCATTATAGTTGTCATGATCTTTGACTAAATTTGATTGTGACGTAATAATTGTTTTTTCACCTCACCAGCTCAAACATGGCGATTTTGCTGTCAGATAACAGTGAACAAAATGCGATTTTGTTTCGAGCGTGAGTAGAAAGTACTTAGCTTTTTAATTTTTTCAATATTTGACCACGAATTGTCATTATTCAGCGAAAGGTTAATTATAAAATTCTAATCATTTGAATCTCGATGCACTCTGTTTCTTTCTTATGTATATAAAAGAGAGGGATAGAAACTTATCAATCTGAAATTCGATTTTCGAATCCGACCTCGATTGAGAACGGATACGCGTTATACCAAAAAAAACATTAAAAACATCCGAAAAAGTTGTAATTGTAACGTATTTTTTTTTCTTTATTATATTTTTATTTAACGACCGAATATCAAAACGATTGTGCCTTTTATATAAAACAATAGATCATTGCTCAAATAAAATAAGATTTTTCAACTTATTGTAAATATAATAATAATTTATAATTTCACCATTTAGCATAGCTGCATATTCGAAACGTACCTTAAAAAATATCGAGTTCATATTGTAATTTGTTATTTTCTTTTGCATTTATTTTGTTTGGTGTTTTAGTAAAAATATTAATCAATTCATAAACAAAATCTCGTAATATAATATGTATTTATGTTTTACCACTTAATTCGAATGTTTTTTTTTTTATAAATCTATTTATAAATAAACACGTCATGAATCTGCTAAATCTTCCAATTTGATAAAATAATGACAATAACCGTGTTGGTTGGTTGATTATAATTTCAATTAAATTATATTGTTATTCCTTTTTAAGCAGCACTTATCTATTTTCTGATTAATAATGTTATTGAAATCAGCAAGAAAGACTTAAACATAAGTTGGAAGAAAAAACACAAAATGTCGAATATGTTCTCGCTGATGAGGTGAAAAGTTGTGTGTGCCACACGAGAGCAAAGTTTTTTGCATCTCGTGCTGTTGAGTCCCTCGCTACACTCAGGATTCTAACATAGAATCACTCGCTACGCTCGTGATTCAAACGTAGAATCCTTCGCTTGCTCGGGCCTCAAAATCAGCACTCGTAACAAAAAACAACTTTGCTCTCTTGTTGCACAAATAACTATAAAACACTTACTATTTTATGAGATTCATAGAGGTCAGACCCCGACTAGATGGACGGATGATCTCGTGAGGGTAGCGGGGAATCAATGGATGCGGTCTACACAGGATCGCACTTTGTGGCGAGTCATGGGGGAGGCCTATGTTCAGCAGTGGACGTCTGTGGCTGATAGATAGATATAGGTAAGCAGGAAATCGGGGAGTATTATTATGAAACGGATTGACAAAATCGACCAACCAATCATAGCGTGGTGAGGTCGAAAGTCCACCTGCCAGGCTTGCGGAGTGTCATACCTTGCTTTCTTATATTATGGTCTTTCTAAAGCCCAAAATAAGTGCATTTAATCCGAGGAATTTGACACAGCTCTGTTTTAGTGGACAAGGACAAGTTATTGAAAATTAATTTTTCAATCTTTGGACATTCACTTGTCCGTGTAGTTATGCAGTAAGTACAATTAAAGTCAGTACGTCCTCATAAAATTAGATATTTCTCAAACCGATGAAATCCTTATATAAGGCATTATTTTATGATTTTAATATAAAAAAACCGGCCAAGTGCGAGTCGGACTCGCGCACCGAGGGTTCCGTACAAACACTTTCCATCCCTAAGTGGTTAAGTTAAGTTTGCACCTGGTATGTATAGCGCCCCATATAAATTAGGTGCAAAGTTAGGTATTAAAAAAAAAAATTATGGTTTTCGTAATTATTCCTTTATCTATGCTATAAGACGTTGCTTCGTACCAAATTTCAAGATTCTGAGTTCACGGGAAGCACCCTGTAGGTTTTGATTCCCTTGCAAGTGTCGAAAATTTGCGGCATAAACGGCTGTATCTTTTGATTGCGTTGGCTTAGAAGTTTGATTTTTTCACAGCTTCAAGGGACAGTAGACCTGAGTAATTGATATAAATTTCAGCTTCATACCTCCACGCGTTCCTGAGAAAAAGGGTCTTGACAGACGGACGGACGGACAGACGGACAACAAAGTGATCCTATAAGGGTTCCGTTTTTTCCTTTTGAGGTACGGAACCCTAAAAATGGGTCAAGTTGGGATATGTAGGCAACTAAAGAATAAGTACTTATTATTCTTTAGTTACCTACCTATATATCTTAATTCACACTTATATTAATAATATATAACTAAAGCTTTTTAATATTAATTGAAATGATTAAAAAATACACGTTTATAAATTTTTAAGTCAAAATAGTATGACTTAACAGGTACCATAAGCAATCAACGCCCACTCTGTTGAATTTAACTTTTTAATCATCTAGTGTTTTATTTTTCTACTTTGGAATAGAATCTTCGTAAAAGGCCTTTTTAAAGACTTACGGTGAATAAGCAGCCCATCGTTTGTACATACCTGGAAAAAATACACAATATTAGTTTAGTAAAAATATTTTTATAAGCATAGGCTATGTTCAAGTTTCCGAAATTTCGTAATAATTGATTAAGTTTTGGAGTGGGAAACAGTCGAGAACAAAACCTCAATTTCTTCAAGCCATTTACATAAAGTATGAACCTCATTTGTCTGCGACGCCATAATTACCAAGTGCAAACTTAATGTAAACGGACAGTAATGGTATTTCCTCTTAAGCATTATTTTTTAATAAAATACATTTTATACGCGCTATAATACTGATTTTTCCTACTCCAATAACCTTGTAATAAATCTGGACGAATCAGATGAAGATAAATCGAGTGACTAGGTCAACATAAGGAAAAACAAAATATTTCAAAAAACCGGCCAAGTGCGAGTCGCACTCGTGCACCGAGGTTTGCATACAAACACTTACGAGTTAGGTTAAGTTTGCACGTGGTGGTAGGGTAGAGCGTAGATGTATGGAGAAAAAAAAAAGTTACATTTGTAATATGTTGCCTATAGATAAGATATTAATTATTACTTTCATAATTCGTATTTTATTCAAATGGTCCTATTACCTGTTGGCTGAATGTATGTATGTATTTATGTATTTATTGTTTATTATATTTATGTATTTATTTGTTTTTGTTATGTATATATTATTATCATTTTCCGATTTTTGCACCGCCTAATAACAAAATCTTATTTTTTCAAGTTCTCCACTACCCAAAGGTTGTCTGGAAGAGATCGCTCTTTAGCGATAAGACCGCCTGTTGTTTACCTCTAATTGTAATTTCTTGCATTGTATTTCTCCTGTATATTTTATGAGGTGTGCAATAAAGAGTACTTGTATTTGTATTTGTATTTGTAATGAAGATATATATATATATATATGTAATTGATTTTAAATATGTTTCAGCCCTCTAGCTGAATTGAGCTAGAATTTTTTTTTTACTCATACTTGGCAGATGTTTTGAGCTTATTTCATACTTACGGCAACTACTACGTGAACTTGTGACCCAAATTAAAATTCAGTATTAAAAATATATATTTATATGAGGTTAGTGAATCTATGTCGAAAATATATTTACAATATTTACAATAATAAAAACTATAGATAAATATAAAAGAAAGGATAATTGTATGTACAATGGCTTAAAGCTAATTAGAAAATAAAATAAAAAATATACATTTTCTATAAAAAGAATACCCCGTCCAGCAAGTCTGCCTGCGGCATGGTTCCCATTACGCTGGCGGCGTTACCTCTTTGGATCGCAAGAGCGATCCTCTGTGAGAGGTATGCGCCAGCTCTGGGGTCTCCTGAGCTGAGACGCGAACCAACCGAGGCGACAGGGCCCTCATATTATTCAATATTGTTATATTTTTATGCAATAAATATCTTTTATTTCGAGTATTATGTGCTTAGAAATAAATCACTTGACTTTCATTGAAAAAAAAAACAGATTTTGATAAAAAAAAAATTTCAATATGGACTTATCATAATATTCAAAATGACAGTAGAGGGCTAAAAGTAGTATCGAATATTTTATTATTATTTTTCTCTTACACCTGGCAGCCTAATGCAACGTTTTAGAGACGTTCTGAGTTGAATTTCCAAAAAAAAAATTCGCTCCACCCTAATGTAGGTAAGGCTATTTACACATGAGGTGCAAAGATAGTGCAACCGATCACGTTTGTTGTATGCTCCACTTAAATATTTATTTTATTCTGTTTTTAGTATTTTGTTGTTATAGCGGCAACAGAAATACGTCATCTGTGAAAATTTCAACTGTCTATCACGGTTCATGAGATACAGCCCGGTGACAGACGGACAGACAGACTGACGGACAGCGGAGTCTTAGTAATAGGATCCCATTTTTTTCCCTTTGGGTACGGAACCCCAGCAACGGAGGACGGACGTGACAAGCAGATCGGCTGTGTTAAATAACCTCTCCATATACCGAAGCCAAACAGCGGATTACGAGTTAATGCTCGAAAATTGAAAACGCTCCATTCAAAAATCCGCCGAACGAGTCAAAAAGCCTTCCAATATCTTGTGGGAAAAAGTGTAAAACAAAACGGATGCGTTCGAAATTAATATTGGGACTAAGCTATAGATATTCTGGATATTTTTTTTTCTTATTTTTTAAGAGGTTCTGAAATAGTTGACCGTCAGGGTTTTTTTACTGTTATTTATAGAAATTACCTATAGGGTTTATTTTGTTATAGGTATGAAAATTTTGCACGAGGAGGTATTATATCTGCACGAGTAGTTAGCCTATATTGGTAACTACTACTAATTTGTCACTCTCAATTAGGTACAAAGTTGTTAGAAAGAGAATTGTGCTTTATTTACTTATGAAATAAGTTCGTTTTAAATCACTTTTGGTAATATTTCCAGTTACATTTATGGTAAACTAGCTGCGCCACGCGGTAATACCCGCTCATCCCACGGGAACACAACATTTTTCAGGATAAAAAGTAGCCTATTTGTTAATCCAGGGTGTCAGCTACCTTCATACCAAAATTTATCAAAATTGGCCCTGCCGTTTGAGCGTGAAGAAGTAACAAACATACACATAAACAAACTCACAAACTTTCGTCTTTATAATATTAAAAATTAGTATATAATCACATGTTTTAATCTTATTTATTTAAATGTTAAATATGCCTTGAAGTGAATGAAAGAATTATTAAAGAATTACTTTCAATACTTACTCATGAATTTTTACTACAAAAAATTATCGAGATGGTCATGAAACGTTTCGAATAATATTTCATTCCACTCCGCCGCCAGTAGTGAGAAAAAGGCAGAATACTGAATTTATGGATGCGATCGACTATGAACGCAGCCCGGCAGCATGCATATTTGATTCCATCATAAACTCAATTTACAGCTAATCTCATCTCAGATTGTCGAAGAAATAAAATTTCACACGCCGTTGGCTCTGTCGTGAATGTAAATACTGGGTGGAGGGTGGAACACGTCACTAGGGGGGCGAGGGGGGAGGGGCTAATAAAATATACGCGCTCACGGCTCATTTGGCAGAAGACGGCCGCGCAAGAAGCCTGGCTTCAATTTAATATTTCGCCTTTAATTCACAGCACTAAATTAAACCGGCCTCCCTAATCTCGAATGACGTTAAATTTTTGTCCCCTCCATCGGTATGGAATTGATCGATTTTAAGGGCCTACCGGTTCCGATCGGTTGTAACTTTTTAGTGCCCCTTTTATTACGACAAACGATTTTAATCAAGCGTTTTTGTTCGCTACGGACGCCATTAGCTATTCGAGTTGGAATAAAATTCGGAGTTAAGTTGCGTTCGGGACTTGAGAATTTGCTCTTAATTCGGTTTGATAGGTTCTCCCGGACCGATCGCTGACCCTTTGACAAATTGAATGAATTTAAACAAATTTTCACTTAAATTTAAATGCTAGGTAAACTAAAGTAGGTTGGCAAACTGTAATCAAATTAACTCAAGCGTTTGTGGTTGCACTGGAAAGCCAGGGATTACGGAGCGTAATCGGATTTCAAAAACCAATGTCAAACGTATTTCACCAGATTTTTACGTCTCCTGAAACTTCGATAATATTTTATAATGATGAAACTGAGCTTACTTCTCTTGATGCCTGATAGTTTTTAACTGCTTACGAGAAAATTTAAATGTTAGTTTAACATTTAAATCAGTTTTTAATAAAAAAAAAAAAATTAAAATCTGTCCCGCCATTTCATGAGCTATTTTCAAAACATGCGGGAACGACAGTTGAACAGGTACCTGATCCAAAAAAGTTTTAGTTTACAAAGTACAGTCAAAGAAATGAACTGTTTAGTTTACAAAGTACAGACAAAAAATTTTACGACGCGTTTGGCTCGGTTTTTAGACACCTGCCTACTGAGCCGGCGGTCCCGGGTTCAAATCCTGGCCAGGGCAAATATTTGTATGATGAACTCGAATAGCGCTTGGGTCATGGTTGTTCTATGTATTTAAGTATATATTTATCTATATAAGTATGTATATCGTCGTCTAGTACCCATAACACAAGCCTTCTTGAGCTTAATTTGGAACTGATCGATTTGTGTGAGGTTGTCTGATATTTATTTATTTTATTTTTATTTTAACAATAGACCCGACGGTAGGCTTAAAGACGTTCGGGCACCGAAAATCCCGGGTAAGGTTGTCACCTTTAAAATCTGTCCCGCCATTTCATGAGCTATTTCCAAAACATGGCGGGAACGACAGTTGAAGTTGTTACCTGATCCAAAAAAAAGTTTACAAAGTACAGTCAAGGGATGAAAAGGTCACTTTTTAACTTTAATACCGTTACATAAAGTCGAAAAGTGACGAACCTTTTTATTCCCCGAGTATACAGACAAATGCCACACTTTATTAGAGGTTGATCAACTCAGTTATAGATATAAAAGGCCAATGATGATGAACATACATACTTTTTTTTGTCAACATAAAGTATTTCTTATAACAATTTCGCGTCACTAAGAAGTACTCCTTTTATACTATTCTATGTCAGCGTTCTTATCCTTAAATCCACGAAATCTCCAACGATCAAGTTCAAAAGTGGGGGCCTATTATGCTGGGAACGCAACTCTTTCAAGTCTGGCCCGCACGGCTGCCATACATCAAAACCTGGTACTTTTCTGTGGATATTCGTGTTTAAATTCCTTATTTTCCAAAGATCTTCATAATTTGGAACCTTTCAAAATATGAAGATCTGTGACACCACATATATCAGTATCGTTTATTAGATTTGCTCATATCGTGCATTGATATTATTTTTTTATTTTCACACACTGTTTGTAGGAAAAATAGGACACTAAATTTTTTTCATTTCTATGAAAACAATCGCAAAATTTATGATAGCAAGAATATGAGATCATCATTCATCAGACAATATTAAGTCATTATACCAATTTTGGTACAAGAAGCCTTTAAAAATGGTTTCTGCCGACGAAATGATAAAGTAAATCTCACACTTTATGTTTTACGTATAATTGCTATTGATTCTTCTTTGCGTGTTGATCCTTTGTACATATATCAATTACAAAAAAATGTGGTGTTCATTTCGAAAAACATAATTGTTTCAATATAAAATACTTTTATGTTATGTCACTGTGTCGTAAAATATCTTAAGCCGATACTTAGTTCTGAAACAGGGCAGCCACGCTTGTGAATTTCACATTGGTGGCAAACCGCTCAGAAGCGTGCGAAGTTCGACCGAGCTCTGAGTGATACTCATTGTAAATTCTAACACATACGAAAGTTTTTAGTTACACATTCGCGGCTTTGTTCCCTGAAAGTATTTAAATGCATACAAACCATAACAATATACATTGCAGTACAGACTAGGGCTTTCGATCTCGGGATTTTTTGTATGGGCAATCCTGAATTTCCAGGATTGTCATCATCATTTCAGCCACAGGACGTCCACTGCTGAACATAGGCCCTCCCAGTGACTTCCAGATCGGCCGGTTGGAAGCGGCCTGCATCCAGTGGCTTCCTGCAACCTTTCCCAGGTCGTCTACCAGGTCGTCTACCAGGTCGTCTGTCGACCTTGTGGGTGGACGTACCACGCTGCGCTTGCCGGTACGTGGCCTCAATTCGAGAGGCCGTCAGTTCTACGTGCTATGTGCCCCGTCGAGCTTGCTAATCCGTCGGGCTATATCAGCGACTTTTGTTCGTTCACGGGTCTCCTCATTTCTGATTTGATCTCGCAAAGAAACACCGAGCATAGCCCTTTCCATAGCGCGCTATGCAACTTTGAGCTTCCTAATAAGGCCCACAGTAAGAGGCCACGTTTCTGTTCCGTATGTCATCACTGGTAACACACATTGGTTGTAGACTTTCGTCTTTATAGGCATTGAGGTATTTTGGCCGTACTTTACCAAACGCTGCTTAGCCGAGTTGGATTCGTCAACTGATCTCCTTCTCAAAATTGGACCTACCCAACTGGATCACTTGTCCCAGGTAAACATATATGATTTCCAGGATTGTCCATACAAAAAAATCCGGCATTGGAAGCTTAATACTATATACGACGTTTGATACTGAGACCTACAAGATCTGTTTGTTATATTTCTACTTTAGTGATATTATCTATACGAGTATAACATTTGATTCTTGAAAAAATCATTACTGTTTACAGTTTAATTTTCATTGTTACTCATTGCTTAACACACAAATCGAGGAATATTTATAATCTTATTAGGTATAAAGCTCAATTCACGTAAAAAGAGCGCCTGCGATCTTCCTGTGCAATATAAATGACTCTTTCAATCTCAACTGGGCAAGTCAATAACTGTAGCATGAACAGAAGGGCTACTCGGATATTCAAATTTCGACTGTCGAATACTGCCATCCCTCTCGATCTCCTGTCGAACTAAATTTGAGTGGATGGAATAGCACTATACGACATTAACATTTCGAACATTGGAGTAGCCCTTCTGGTATATTTCCGATAATAACACTGAGATATTGCTAAATTATAAATAAGTATCGTAAAGCTCTGTCGAATTAGCATCCACTTCTTTGATTGCAACTTCACCCTAGAACAGAGCCACAAAAATATGATCACTATTGTTCTACCTAAATAAATATCAGAAAACCTCACACAAATCGATCTAGTCCCAAATGAAGCTCAAGAAGGCTTGTGTTATGGTAACTAGACAACAATATACATACTTATATAGATAAATATATACTTAAATACATAGAACAACCATGACCCAAGCACAAATATTCGAGTTCATCACACAAATATTTGCCCTGGCCGGGATTCGAACCCGGGACCGCCGGCTCAGTAGGCAGGTACAATTTAAACTGCGCCAACCACGTCTATCTATTATGTCAAAGTTCTTAAAAATAACTACTTAGGCGAAATATCTCGGACTGTACTCGAATAGTGCTTAACACCCCGGTTGCATTACCACTGGTGTCTGAAACGAAAACTTAACGAATACCCCGCAAACTTCATTGATTGAATCCATCGATTCTTCAAAAGAACACAGGGAACTCAAAACTTTATCTAGGAGCGTACTTTTCTTAAAAATTTCCAAAGGATGCTCGGAATTTTCCTGAAAATCACTTTACAACTACGATTCTTTCGCGAGCATCGCAAGTTTTCATGAGCAAAGTTCGGTCGCGTGAGAATAAGTTTGGTGGATTGTAAATTATAATCTCGCTTAACACCGGGTTAACCTTTTAGGGTTCCGTACATCAAAAGGAAAAAACGGAACCCTTATCACATCACATTGTCCATCCGGTAGTTAAGCCCCTTAACAATCCCTTGAAACTGTGAAAAAACAAACCTCCCAGTTAACGTAAAAAAAAGATGCGGGCGTTTAAGCCAAATATTTTGACGCTCTCAAGGGAAACAAAATGTATAGGGTATTTTCCGTTGACCTAGAATTATGAAAGGTAAATAATACCGACTTATACTACAAGTATAGGGAAAAATCTGAAAACTATACATTTGTAGTTAAATCATAACAAATATACCTACTCATATTTTTATTTAGAATACTTAAAATAGTTTTCCAACGGTAAAGTTAAGTTTGTCGCTCGATACAGTTTATCTTTTCGTTAGAGCAATATGCTGTGCTTTTATAATTCGTATGGAACCCTCGGTGCGCAAATCTGACTCGCACTTGACCGGCTTTTTTTATTCTTGACAACACATCAAAGATGCTATATCCGTCTCAAATCGACGATCCGTCGACGACGCGTTTGGCTCGGTTTGTAGACACCTGCCTACTGAGTCGGCGGTCCCGGGTTCGAATCCCGGCCGGGGCAAATATTTGTTCTTGGGTCATGGATGTTATCTATATATGTATTTTTATATATTATGTATATCGTCGTCTAGTACCCATAGTACACGCTTTGCTTAGTTTGGGACTAGGTCGATTTGTGTATGATTGTCCCTTTATATTTTTTTTTTTAAATAGGATGATTTAGGTCATAGCTTATCGCAGATTAAAGGTCTGCTACGAAAGAATGGAACCTTATCGACAAGTGTCTTATGTTTATCTTATCTTATCTTATCTTATTATGGGGGTCCTTACGGATACACTTCGACCCAATGGGATCTTTTGTGTAGTTACCCCTTGTTGCACCTACTCAAAGGATTGTTCCACCACCTCCATATATCGGATGATGGAACCAGTTGGTAGTGCCTGGAATTCCTTCGGTTCTGGGTAGCCAATGCCGAATTCCTTCATTCTAAGTCTGGTGAGGGCATGACATCCACACAGTATGTGCTTCATTGTCTCTGCCTCCTCGCCACACATTCTACAATCTGTATTGTCAGACAGTCCCAATTTGGCCAATAGTCCTTTGACCCCAAAGTGACCAGTAAACACCCCCGTTATGATTCGGAGTTGTCTTTTGCTGTACTTCCATAATTTCTTGGTCCAGCCTGATTCTATACATTCCATGAATAGCTTTGACTTTCTTTCTTTTCTCTCTTTCTTTGAGTGTCTTATGTTTACTATAAGATTCTTTTCTACCTTACCTTTACCATGAGTTACTCATGTAAGGTACGGTTACCGTACTCGCTAGCGACAGCATTAACGACTTGTATGGAGAATAGTACAGCGCCCCAAGCGGATACTTTGTAGAACTACAGTTCTCCATACAAATCATTTACGCATTCGCTAGCGAGTACGGTCACGATAACTCATGGTAAGGGTACCGTAGTCGAGTAAATAGTATAACCTATTTTGATGTGCAGCTATCCCTGTACTAAAAACCGTTAAAATCCAGCTATACTCGACGCCACGTAGCTTGGCAATAGCGACCAATGACTCCTCCTACCATGAAACTCACCTACTTGCTACACCGTGGTAGAGGGTGTCTGGGCGTGGAGGGAGCGGAAATTGAGTTTCATGGTAGGAGGAGTCATTGGTCGCTATTGCCAAGCTACGTGGCGTCGAGTATAGTTGTTTCGGCGTGATGAGAAGACAAAGAAATAATTACCAACAGAGGGCGCTGGTGTTGCTCGCTCATACAAATCCTGCATCGCGCTGTTAAGATTATTCCCCTCAGAAAACTGGTTTTGATTGCAATTGTGTTCATTCACATGCAAAATTATTGTATGCCTGGTGCTACAGTCAAGCAAAGTAAAGCCACTGGGTATTCTTAAAAAGCTGCAGTGTTCTAAAATGTTGCTTACAATGTTTGTATGTTCCGTTTCCCAATTTCAATAGAACATGGACAAACTTGGCTGAAGAGACGGGGTCTCACACCCGGTATCTCTGGATTACTGGTCTAACGTGTCAACCACCCCACCACCCCAATGCCAGGAGACCTCTGGAATTTTTCCTTTTTGTTTGTGTGTTGATCATCATTGTGTGTTGAACATGCTACCGCACTATTTTTAGCAAGCCATGGTTTATTCAAATTCTGGTATTTCCACATAAAAAAATAACGAAACAAATCAATAGGACGTATAGAAAATCCTATATAGAAAAGTAACGGAATGGAACTAAAAAATATAAATGCAAATCAATCAACCGGCGAACGTAATTTTTTTTTTTTATTTACAGACCGAAATCCACGTTTATTTAGTGCGATACTGTGAGAGTCAATATTTTCATGTAAAGCCTGACCAGAAATATATGAGGATTGTCAAGAGGGCGTTATTTATAAGATTTATATGGCAACAATTTTGCAACCAATCACAACCCACTATAATGACTTTAGTCTAAAATACCTGTCAGTTCCACTATATATGTTAACCTCGTAATATCATTTAATGGAATGCACTCCTTTCCTGACTATTTTTCGTGTAGTAAACACGTGTACACTTTATTTATAATCTTACGTTCACGACTGTGAATTGTTTTTGGCATTTTCTTTGGATAATTTTAAATATTTTTCTTTTAAAGAAACCATAACGAATGACGTTGACATTGTTGACAAACCATCATAAAATCAATGCCAGTGTAAGAAATTAGTTCCAGCGAAATTCCGCAATATGGCGCATCCTCATATATTTCTGGTCAGGCTTTACAAATACTTCACAGTGCACTAAAACTCAAATTTCATGTCAACGTCAATGCTTCAAGTGACCGCAATTTTTATACATAAAAAAAATCTTTCATCGCTTGAATTCAAATATTAGCTTTGATTTTATTTGACATTGGTTTTGCGATGTTACCCATCAACAAAAATGTAAATTACTTTTAGGAAATCTCTGAAATGGACCGCCAAATTTCTACAATTTTGAAATACGAGTATTTCTTTCTTTCTCTAAAGCAATGCTGAAAGTAAAAAGCCTAAAAATAGGTAATTTTGTGTTGGAGGTAGCCTTATATATGGGGGGTAGTTTGGAAATATAAAATCAGTTGTATTAAAAACTTTAAGTAACTTAGGTACTTAAAAACTTTTTTTTGCTTCGCCATAGTCAGGTAAAAATATTTATTTATGTACTAAGGTAATTCAGAATAATCACCGACACCGCAAGGCAACCGGAGCAGAGGCAAACCGAAAAGAAGATGGCGGGATGACTTGGATGCATTTAGTAACGAGTAGAGGGAGCATGCAGATTCAAATGATATGGAAATACAATACAATAAAGGTACTCTTTACTGCACACCTCATAAAATGGCCAGTATTACAGGGGCCTATGATGGTTGCGTTTACTAAGTGACAAAGCATCTGTCACTCACACTCGCAATTTGTCAAAACGTGACGGATGCTCTGTCACTTATTTATTGCGTGATAAAATCAACTATCATAGGCCTGCACGATAAGTACAATGCAAGAAATTACAATTAGAGGTAAACAACAGGCTATGTAGGGTCATGTGGGACAAGTGTACGCAGCGGGTAAGTGTACGCAACCCATTAGCTTCGGACTGAATTACATGGTTTTGCGGATACTTACCTACTGCGTACACTTACTGGGGCACCACATGACTCTATAGTAGCTAAATCGCCGATGATCACAGAAGCTAACTCGAAAACAGACCATTGTATTACATCCACGGTATATCTAAAAAAATATAAGAGGGGTTGTCAAAAACATCATTTTTCCATCGACAAGTAAATCACTGCATCAACGCTGCCAAAAATCTGGGAAAACTAATATATCGATTGTTATTTCTATACTTACGGTGAAGCTACTTTTAAAGGCTCTACTGCTGCAGATGATTATAGAAATACAATACAAGAACTCTTTACTGAATACCTCATAAAACATACAGGAGAAGTAGAACGCATGAAATTACAATAGGAGGTAAACAGGCGGTCTTATCGCTAAAGAGCGATCTCGAGAGAGAAATACAGCGGCTAAATCGCCGATGATCACAGAAGCTAACTCGAAAACAGACCGTTGTATTACATCCACGGTATATCTAAAAAGCTATTAGAGGCGTTGTCAAAAACATCCTTTTTCCATCGACACGTAAATTATTGCATCGTGACGGTGCCAGTTCCGGCCGATCCTGCAGGATTCCGCGCGGAAAAATCAACGCTTGCTTGTTTTGTTTGTTATTTTGTGCGTGAATTGTACGTGGAGGTGTTTTAAGGATCAGTTTTCGTGTTACTAAAATAAGACCCTAACTGTTATTTTAAGAATGTAATAATGGCTTTGGAATTTGTACATTTTAGTGTACAGCGGGCCTTAAGAGGTTAAATTCTAATGCAGTTCTTGTTTTCTGATATGAATCTGTACGGCAAGAGGAGAGTCGTAAGATTATAGGGCGTGCCAGTGCTATTTTATGGTTTTGCTATGCTGACAAGTAGAAAGTGTCCTCAACTTCATACGCGCGATTTTTTTTATCCCGTACTCGGGTAAAAAGTATTCTATAACCGTTTTTGGATATCCACCTATTCCAGTACCGGAATTGGTAAAATTTTCCAGCCGTTCCGGCGTGATCTAAAACAAATGACGATCCTGCATCACGCTATTAAGATTTTTCCTGAATTCATGGCCCCTCTTAATAGAAATATGACTTTCAATACAAATATAGAGTTTAATAATAGTATAGAAATACATTTTGAATGAATATACTTAGTTACCGATTTTGTGAGAGACTAATTACTTAGAGGGAGTATTATATACGTAATAATTTAATATTATATACTATCTAAATACCCTTCATAGCGGATATACGTTCCGTGACTTTTTGTAAGTCAATAGTGGGGCTTTAAGCCGCTTTCCGCTGACAAAATCGAATAATGTTAAATATAATTTCCCCTGTGGAAGTATGTGCGGTTTTACCCCGATTCGACATTATCTTATACAATAATCCTTGCGGTTTCTGTATATAAAATTCGCAATGAAATAACAAATGACATAAACGACAGAAGTTTATTTCTTTTATATATAGAACAGCTCTCTAAAAGGTTCGATTGCCATTTTATAAAGGACATCTCTCTAAGGTTCGATTGCGATGTTCATTCATAATGTTAGTTCCCGTTCCTGCCATGACTCTTCTCATGCTCTTCTCTTTCTGAACAGGCGCTATCACTGACTTAGAAAATTATAATTGAATCGAATACGCCGATACTGATTGGAGCATTCGAAGTTTTTGTAAAGGAGATCATTAACTTAAAAAAAAAATTGCACTATGATAAGAATACGTCACAAATGAATTTTGGATCAATTGAATGGAAATAATGAAAAAAATACTTACCATACAAAAACTATGTCACCTACCCAAGCATCCGAACAACCAAATATCCGGACATACAAAATAATTTTAAGCCAAGCTGAAAAAGGGAAGCTACGCTCGCTCGGTGAATAAAGAATGCATTTATGAATGGCACACGGGCGCAAAATTATTCTTTATGTTCAAATACCCTCAAAACACAGTTCCAAATTCCACCGGGACCCATCGAAACACAAACCAAACATTAATGAATAAAACACGCTTGCTAAGCGACAACCGGGCCCGGTTATAACCGGTTATAACCGCTTATAACCGGATTATTGCGGTCAATTAGCGCGATTGAGTTAATTTCCATGAACGAGCTCCAGTAGCAGTGTCGCTGTAATTTGCTACGGTACAGTCGGACGTGATTATGTACTCGTAGTTGCACGTTTGAGAGTTACGCAATACTCGCACTATGCTATTTCATCTCATAGATAGATAAATAGAGTAGAATAAAAAGAGCTTTATTCAAGAATTTCAAGACACATTTTTGCAGTGTCAAAATGTTTGTCAGTAAAATGAACGAATTCTTCAAACGCACAAATCATTTAAGTACAAAGGAACCAATTATATTCCAAAACACTGCTCGTGTAAACACAATGAAATTTTCACAACTTTCAATTCAATATTAGGTAACTATTTAAAACAGTGTATTAAGACATGTACATCCGAAATGGTCGCCACTCATCAATGCTGTTGGCTTTGCTAGATATAGCAATGCCCACGGCGCTGGTAAATAGATTTATTTATTTGGACTAATCATTATATCGCCAGCATACGCAGACATAATACATCCAGAGCAGTAAGTATTAAGTATTTAAATTAAGTCTAAATATAATTTAGTATTCTTTTTAGGGTTCCGTACCTCAAAAGGAAAAAACGGAACCCTTATAGGATCACTTTGTTGTCCGTCTGTCCGTCTGTCAAGACCCTTTTTCTCAGGAACGCGTGGAGGTATGAAGCTGAAATTTATATCAATTACTCAGGTCTACTGTCCCTTGAAGCTGTGAAAAAATCAAACTTCTAAGCCAACGCAATCAAAAGATACAGCCGTTTATGCCGCAAATTTTCGACACTTGCAAGGGAATCAAAACCTACAGGGTGCTTCCCGTGAACTCAGAATCTTGAAATTTGGTACGAAGCAACGTCTTATAGCATAGATAAAGGAATAATTACGAAAACCATAATTTTTTTTTTTAATACCTATACAGCCGTTTATGCCGCAAATTTTCGACACTTGCAAGGGAATCAAAACCTACAGGGTGCTTCCCGTGAACTCAGAATCTTGAAATTTGGTACGAAGCAACGTCTTATAGCATAGATAAAGGAATAATTACGAAAACCATATTTTTTTTTTTTAATACCTAACTTTGCACCTAATTTATATGGGGCGCTATACATACCAGGTGCAAACTTAACTTAACCACTTAGGGATGGAAAGTGTTTGTACGGAACCCTCGGTGCGCGAGTCCGACTCGCACTTGGCCGGTTTTTTATTTTAAGTCACCCTAGGCCGTAAGTAGGATTTTCTAATATCTCAGTTTCTGGCCAAAGCAAGACATAAAACGTCAGACAAACCACGGGTGGTAATTCGTAAAGCCCCAAATCACATATTTACGAATGAGAACCTCTATTTTTGGTTTAAAACATGCATTAAAAACCAATTTTTTATGAGATTTATATTTTAACAGCCATGCACGTCGCACGTGTTACTTTGTTTCGTTTTAGTATCAATATTACAACGCCATCTCTTTTCAATTCCAATAAGTTTTTGCGGTGCAAAATGTGAGCCAGTAAAAAGAAACGAATTCTTCACAAAATACTGCTCGTGTAAACATAATAAACTTTACCTAACAGCGAGAAAGAAAATTCCTCGAAAAACACTAAAATATCTCAACAGTACGCGCAAAAATAACAATTGAAGCACAAAAACAATATTATCCCGTGTCTTCCCAGAAAAACTGGGCAGTTGAAACAATTAAAACACGCTCCGAGCTTCCTCACGATTTCCCGTCTGTATGTTAAGGGAATTTTAATTTATTTCAAGTGAGTTAGCATCGTGCGCGGCATATCGGGGGCCGATTATGAAAATGGCGACCGCAGTGCCGGTGACATCTTGGGTATTAAAGTGTTAATGTCACGTGCTCGGTCGCTTTTGCGAATGTTGAGCGCTGATGTTTGCTTTGAGGCGCTTTATGTTGCGACTTTAGTGTTTATGTAGATTAGATTTCGTCAGGAAAACCTGTTTGTTAACCGATTTAGTTACCGACGTGAAAAGGCGGAGCAGGTTCGAAATTTGTCGGTGTTTTTTATGTATGTCCCTCGATTACTCGAAGAGAACTCGACCGATTTGGGAAATGTTTTTTTTTGTTTGATACTTACTAGTTGGTTGTATTGTTTTGAGGTTCCTTAAGATCTCATGATGGGATCCCAAAGAAATCGAGAGAATTTTTTGAGCAACTCTTTTTAGTGGATGAGATAATTTTGCTCCATTGCCGTCGGTTATTTTTTTGTTAAAAAGTGGTTATGTTTAGAAATTTCTTTCAATAGTAACAATAATTTACGCTAGAATGATAGTGATCCCACTTCTGATATCCATGAGCATACTAATTATTGTGAATTATGGTTTGCATAGAACTTAATATTATGACGATGCGTTTGGCTCGGTTTGTAGACACCTGCCTACTGAGCCAGCGGTCCCGGGTTCGAATCCCGGCCGGGGCAAATATTTGTGTGATGAACTCGAATATTTGTGCTTGGGTCATGGTTGTTCTATGTATTTAAGTATATATTTATCTATATAAGTACGTATATCGTCGTCTAGTACCCATAACACAAGCCTTCTTGAGCTTAATTTGGGACTAGATCGATTTGTGTGAGGTTGTCCGATATTTATTATTTATTTATAATATGGTTTTATGTAAATGGGTCAATCAACTATTTTCTATTGCTCGTTGCCATTGTGACGTTCTCTGGGTCACTCAATAAAACTACGATTTCTGAACGTTATTACAAAAGACATTGTAATTGCTACGGTCATAAGCTAATTTTTATGTAGGATAAAATCTGCAAATACTAATAATACAAATTATCAACACTTTTCTAAGAAATTTAATCATCATTGTCCCCTGGGTCACGGGAAAGAATAACAACAAAGAACAGTCGATCCACCCTAATATCAAATACGCTGCCTAAGTGGTTTTTGCGATTTTAATGTTTATAACGCTATATGAAATAGACTAAAGAAATTAAATATGTCTAATGAAGACGTCTTGCATAGGACAGGAGAGAAAAGGACACTACTAACACTAATAGAAAATAGAAGAGGAAATATGATAGGGCATCTGCTAAGACATGCTTTTCTTCAAAAATATCATATAAGGAAAAATCACTGTGAGCAAATAAAAGAAAAGGATAAAGTCATGTCTTACCAAGAAGTGAAGGAGAAAGCCCAAGAAAGAAACGACTGGCGATTGTGACACCGACAAGAGCAGCTCTTGAGTTGAAGAAGATGAAATAAACTAGAGTATAGCTAGCTTTTTATTATGTTATATAAATACAAAGCCCTACACATTTATTTTGTATCGTAAGACACAACAGCCACAGGCGCGACGGCGGCCTGTCGGTGTAACTCGGGCGTCGGTGACCTTGTAATGCCAAATCCTTCAACGAGGCATTCACGTGAATGCTTCACCACCGCGCGCGTCCCGCACTCGCCCGCGCGCCCCTCGACACGCACACATAGCCGCGAGTTTTGTTACTGCACACAAGTGTCGCTCTCGTTTCTTTTTACGTTAGTATATATGTATATTCTTTGCAACAGCACCCTTGTTGCCATGAGTTAACGTGACCGTACGTATTCGCTAGTGACAGCGTAAACGATATGTTTGAGAATAGTACAAGTACAGCGCCCCTAGTGGTTAGTTTCTAGAACTAACCTTTTCAATACAAGTCGTGTATCCTGTCACTAGCGAGTACAGTCACTGTAAACTCTTAGTAAGGGTACAGAGGATAGCATTTTGTGCCAACAAACAAAAGATAGTTTCAAGCACCATCCAACGAATGAAAGGTAAAGTACTTGTTTACACGGACATGGAACAGGTTTTCTCAAGTGTTTTCCTTAAAGTAGTTAACGAGGGCCTCTTATTTCGGAACAACACGTTCATCTTTTTTATCTTGTGGGAATAACACTATTGTAGAATAGGCATGACGATTTTTGAGGATGTCTATCGGTTCCATTTTTTATTGGGATCAAATGTCTATATAGGACTACACTTAGACTGCTCTAAAAGTCAGAATGACCGTCAAAGTTCAATATTCCTACGGAGCGCTAAAAATTCTCCCTAGACCACCTAATCGGGACGTCATTATATGTTATGGGAACCAATATTTGTAAGGAGACAATAAGTAATTTGCCAATTTCAACGCGAAAAAGTGTCTATTGTTGGCCAAAACTACAAGGAGACGCCTTATACAAAAAAATTATAATAATAAGCGCAAAAATCAAAACGGCCCAATACAAAACATTTTCTTCCTATTTAGTTCCCAAAATATTGTTATGATTGATTAAGTTTTCGAGGAAAAAATAATCGAGAACGAAACCTCGATTCTTATAACTCGTTTATGTTAAGTTTAGACCTCATTTGTATACGATACCATAGGTTATCGGGGGCAAACTTAACGTCAACAAACAGTATGGTAAATGAGCAGTGGTTTCCTCATAAACTACTACTACTACACTACACTACACTACACTACACTGCACTGCACTACGTGCACGTCAGCTCGTTTGTAGTGCGCGTGCCGCGGCCGCTCCAGGAGACCATCGCGTGTGCTGATTTCTGGCCGAAAGGTGTCGTGTTTCGTCGGTTCCGGGGCAACCTACCAAATCCAACACCCGAGATGTCGGGACAACGGGGCCACGCCGTTTCGCCGTCAAAATAAATGTTCGGTTCATGACGCATTGGTGAAAACTGTAATGTTATGAAACCTGTTTTTCAATAAATAAAATAAAAGCCTACACACCAACGTGCACCAGGGTACCAGTTCCGCCTTCCACTTTTGTGAGGCGTTTTAAGCCAAGTCGCGTCGCAATACCTCACAAACAAATGCGTCAATTATCAACTCATAAAAATGTAAATTTCAAATGGCTATTGCACTCATCAAGTGTGAACATTCTGTATTTTATTCAGTGTCTGAACGACGATAATATCAGTCTGTCGCAGTCTACTACTCTGGCTGGACAGTTATCTGTATATTCCAGACAAATATTTGCTTCCGCGTAACTGTCTCGAGAAGATACGGTACATGTTACTGAGTTCCTTACGTGCATTTGCCTGTTTTAAGCCAGAACCTAGTAAATGTTTGACGTCAATATTCAATATATTAATCAAGGCAAGTCTAATCAAGTCAAGTCTAATCAAGTCAAGTCTAATCAAGTCAAGACTAATCAAGTCAAGTCTAATTAAGTCAATCCGTTCTAACTTGTTCTATTTAGTAAACAATAAGATAACGCCAACTAACCTCAAAATAATTATTTAACGCTGAAAGTAGCGGTTTTCTCGCAAGTACCAGCAGTTCCAAAACTGGCTGTGTAATATATAAAAATAGTAACTAAAATGTCGTAAATTCCCTCTAGAACCCTGTTTCCTAAATTAGACATGAAAGAGCAAACTTTAAATCCATTTTTTTTTTAACTATTTAAAGGAAATCTATAAAAAATATAAATATAGGCTGTTTGGATATGAATCAATTATTACACTAATATTATAGGTAAAGGCGAAAGTTTGTGAGTGTGAGTATGTGTATATTTGTTACTTCTTCAAGCTCAAGCGGCTGGACCAATTTTGATAAATTGTGGTATGAAGGTAGCTGACTGCCTGGATTAACACACAGGCTAAATTTTATCCCGAAAAATTTAGTGTTCCCGTGGGATGAGCAGGTTACACTGTGCGGCGCAGCTAGTTATGTATAAAGCAATTAACATATAAATAATTGAGACAAGTGAGTCACCGTTAGGCTGTCGACAATCTGTCTCCGCAGGACTTTCGAATTCTTCGGTCACCTAGCCAGGAAGAAAAACAACACCCTGGAAGTGCTCATGGTGACAGGGAAAGTACAGGGAAAGCGACCAAGAGGAAGAAGTCCTATGCGGTGGACAGACCAGATCCGAGATAATTGCCTCGAAAGTCCACGAGGCATTGCACAACGCCGAAGACCGCAGCAAGTGGAAGGCGATCGTCCACAAAATAATTCGTGGAGGTCACGACCCTCAGCAATGAGGAACACGACACAAGGAGGAGGGGAATTGAGACCAAATATAAAAAAAAATAGTGACGTTACGATACGTTTTTTCTTATTAAACGCCGTGACATGTTTTCGGTAGCAACAACGCCGGTCTACGGAGAATTATTTCAACGTAATGCCGATCTCACACGAGGGCAGAACAGTGAGGCAGAACAGTGGGCAGTACAGTACTGCTACAATCTGAACGCACAAGACAGTACTGTTCTGTCTCGGCGTGTGCGTTCAGATTGTAGCAGTACTGTACTGCCCACTGTTCTGCCTCACTGTTCTGCCCTCGTGTGAAATCGGCATAACTTAAGTAAATATTCTTCAAAAAGATCAAAGGTTTGTTTCTTAGAAAACAAATAAGATAATATCTGTTCTCTAAATTGCTGTTACAAATTAGCGGTTAGTAGTTAGTCATTTCAAGCAAAACATTTGTAATAAATTAACGTTTGTTCACTACTTTAAAAACTTTTGCTGAGACTTTTACAGAATCACAAAAACTTGTATATTTAATGTGACATCTACGTTTTTTAAGTTTAGTTAGGATTTGAATTTTATGTGAGTTAAGTAAAATGTACCTTTTGTTATAAACAGATTACTTACGTACAATTTTGTTTCAGCTTTTTGCAATAATTATGGTCTTACGAGACACGAATTAAATCTAGACATATTTAACGCTTTCCATGTTAAAATCAACATAGTATACTAATCAAAAATAAGGGTGAAAGTTTGTGAGTGTGTTTTTGTGTATGTTTGGTACTTCTTCACTGTAACAGCTGGCACAATTTTGATGAATTTTGGTATGAAGGTAGCTGACACCCTAGATAAATACATAGGCTACTTTCTATCCCGAAAAAAATAGTGTTCTCGTGGGACGAGCGGGTAACACCATGCGACGCAGCTAGTACTCGTAGTTAAATAGTTCGTCCTGTTAGCGGATAAAAAAAAGAATACGGACTTTTACAAACATAAGGTTAGTCGGGAGTGTCAGGACAAGAGCGTCACCTAGGACAAGCCTGCGGCCTATTGTACCACATCTTAAGGGGTCGTCCAGAAATCATGTGATCATATTAAGAGTATGCCTATTTTTGACTTCCTTCCCTCGGGATATTTGGTGATTTTAACGTTACTTCCGTTAACGTTATTCAAGATCACGTGTATTTATCGGACTAAGTACTCGCGTACCATTAGACGCTGAGTAAATATAAATAAATATATATTAAATATTAAGGGACAATCTTACAAAAATCGACCTAGTCCCAAACTAAGCAAAGCTTGTACTATGGGTACTAGACGACGATATACATAGTATATAAATACATATATATAGATAACATCCATGACCCAAGCACATTTATATTCGAGATCATCACACAAATATTTGCCCTGGCCGGGATTCGAACCCAGGACCGCCGGCTCAGTAGGCAAGTGCTTACGAACTGTGCCAACCGCGTCGTCAAGTGAGTAAGCCGTATGTAGTTTGTTTGGCTTATTACGGTTAGAGCGGATTATTTTGATTATGAGTAAATTGTTCATTAATTTTCGTCTTTTTTTCCGCTGTGTAAAAAAATTACACGTGATAATTATCTTCTCGGACTTCTCCCCCATCGTGATCATTTGTGATATTTTTTGACCCACCTCTCAAATGAACTGAAATGAAAACATTTATTTCCGGCAACTGTGGCCCATACCTTAAAACTAACATATCAAATACAAAATAATAAAAACATAAGTAACTAAACTAGGTCACATTTTTAAAGCTTTTATTTAACTTGCATGGTATGTTTAAAGTAGGTATGTTTGTTCAGGTGAAATCTTGTAACTCAATTTTGAAGCAGATATCGTCAACCGATTGAGCTGAAATTTTGCATACTTACTTAACTTTGATGACAATACAATAATATGGTACCATGGGGCTGATCTGATGATGGAGCCGGAAGGTGACCCTATGAACTCTATAATAGAAAAAGCAATCCTACCGACCTTGGGCTTCTTAGAATCGTCTCAGTGAGCATTTGATGGATATCCAAAGAAAAGTACAGTCGGCTATAAAAGCTTGCCACTAAAATGTCATTTTTGACAGAAACTTATTTCAACGAACTATAAACGATCACATGAATGATTTCTGGACAAGCCCTAAGCCATCTTACTTTTGTCAACTATTTAAGTATAGTTGCGTGTTAATAAGATGGCGTTAGTAGTATAATATTTTGTACTTTTCGATATTTTAATACAAAATGCGACCAAACATCTCTTTCCTCTCCTCTTCTCTATGGTGATCAACAAATTCCTTTTTCTGTAACTTTTAAGTACCTACTTATTCAATTGTCTTTTTTGTCCATAAAACAACCTACGACCGAATATTGGCTTCAGAATTCAAGGAATTCCACACATTGAGGTACAAAAATCATGATAAAATATTTGGTGACCGTGTCCTGCTGGGGTATTTTCACTTACTAACTTTCACAAAATGTCTCTTACTCTGTTTTGGCATGAGACATTCGCTTAACAAGGACCTCTTGAAGTAATGTTTTCCTGCTATAGTGGAACGCTGTGTACGAGACGGTTCTGTTTTGTTTCTCTGTTGTTCCGTACGCTGAGACAGAATGGAAATCGGATAGTCATGAGCTCACGAGGCTTACGTTTCTAAAAGCTATGTAACGTTTAACACTGCTGTTTTCCTTATAAGTACCCTTATATATAAATTAAAGTCATGATTTTTTTTATTCACAAACGGAGCAGCGATTCACCTCAGTATCACCTGATGAGAAGTGGCTGTGGGGTCGAGGATGTAGCTCGCCGGTTCAGTAATAGCCTATTCACTCTTAACTTGAAGATACCTAAATTATATTTTTAGGGTTCCGTACCCAAAGGGTAAAAACGGGACCCTATTACTGAGACTTCGCTGTCCGTCCGTCCGTCCGTCAGTCCGTCTGTCACCAGGCTGTATCTCAAGAACGGTGATAGCTAGACAGTTGAAATTTTCACAGATGATGTATTTCTATTGCCGCTATAACAACAAATACTAAAAATAAAATAAATATTTAAGGGGGGCTCCCATACAACAAACTTGTTATAGATTATATATATGTATAGGTATGGAACCCTTCATGCGCGAGTCGGGCTCGCACTTGCCCAATTTTTTTGGAAATACATACGATGAGAGCGAGTTCCATTCCTTAGCGGTTCGCATTAGAATTGATGAAGCAAATCGCTTCGTGCGATTTATTGGTAAACTGACAACATAAGGGTTAAATCACTCCCCTCGCCTGGATGGCGGAATTAAATCGTGCAATGATGGGGAAAAGTAGTTTTATTTTTATATTTTATATAGAAAACTCCCATGTCTGATCGTATAAGTCGAATATCGCTTGAATTGTTCCGAATCGGTTCGCGTTTCAACATCAGGCGCGCCGATCAGTCGGTGGCTAATCGAGCACTACGCACCAACGCTCTCGAAGGATATTCGATTAATACGACGTTAACGTTAGTAAACCCGTTTCATAATGTGTTTTTAGCATGTTATCGTGTATTTCATTATTTAGAGGTTTATTTCTTCTGGATTTAACTTATTGCACCGATTGAATTGGTATGAAGAAAACTAAAATTCTTGGAAAGGATTATTTTTAATAACGATTATCGTCCGCTTTAGTTAACGAAACCACTGGACAAAACAATTTATGAATCAAGTGTGTTTGTGGGAATTGTGGGTTTATTTGACCTGACAATTCAACACAGATCAACAACTATAAAAATTGATCACAATGTAATATTTAACTTTAATCCCGTAAAAATACATGTCTCCAAACGGTGCTTTACCGTTAAAAATACTCAGTTTAGTATTCCGGGTGTCACCTATAACAAGAGCAATAAGTAGGTACTTACTGTGCAACTTTGTTCCAACTTCATAATTTAATTTCTGCATTTTACTATTTGGTTTATAAAACTGTTCGGGTTATTTAAATTAATGTTAGATATACTGCTATTTGTGATATGCTATAATTGGTTCTGTGTTAGGTACCTACTAGTTGTTTCAATCAATTATTTATCTATACTTACAAGTGGACAAACAGTAGAACGTATGTTTTAATGAATTTTAATTCGACTGTTCAAACAAAACAACGGTTCTTTAGCAACTTTAAAAAAATGCTTTATTTGTATATTTTAAAGATCAATAAAATATTATGTATTCAAAGAAGCAATGTATTGCAATATATTTGATAATTAGCGCAACAGCCGGTGTCTGAAAACACGATGTCGATATTGCACTTTGTGCATCCAAAATAATATTTCATTTGATAGCAATAATCGTCTGAAAACTCTTTGTTTTCTATTATTGAAACAAAAATTGTTAATTTCGAAGAGTAAATCTAGATTTTTAATTTGTTGCTCAAGTTACACACCACGCCCGGTATAACAAATTCACGCCCGAACAGTCACAAAAATAGTTCGCATTACGTTTCAGTATAAAACGAAGTGACAATCGCGGGCTGAAACTGTTGAGAACATTACTCACGGGTCCGGCGATAAATTTTGGCGCGACTCCGAGCTGTCAAAGCGAGAATATCGAGTGGCGGCTGTCACAGTTTAAGGTTTCTTTAGAGCTGGGTTTTACCGTACTAAGCTTTATCTAATTCAATGATAAATTACTATAATATTTAAAAATGTGCACTGGCACACTTACTTTTTATTCCACTTGTAGAGACTACTGAGTATATCTACAAGTGGAAGAAAAAGTCGCTTAGTGACACAAATCACACTGAGACGGATTAAATACCCGTAGCAATGATTAAAGTAGGTATTAAGCTGTCTTTGATAATGTTCAGAATATAACTGGGTCATTGTCAGTTCAAAAAACAAAATTCGTCCCTTCGGTGGTCAAAAGTTAAGAGCTTGTTTGAATCTAGGCTATGTTTCTATTACATCGGATTATAGAAGAGGGAACGTTCGTTATTCTCACAGGCATTTAATCAGAAAATTAGGCCCTGGAATCCTTAATTTCGCAAATGTCCACCGGAAAGACTGGAGCACCTAAATCTGACAATGACCCAACTTACAAGTCCAGAGATAAATTTTGGCGCGAATCCGAGCTGTCAAACTGAAAATATCGAGTGGCGGCTGTTACAGTTTAAGGTTTCTTTCCAACTCCAGCCCGGTGGAAAGAATGGATTACATATACAATTTATTTTCGTATAGTTCTTAGATTGTCATGTCATTTGGACTTTTTGCACTGATACATGTTGAAATAAGCCTTTCATTTATATTAAATGAAAAGTTTAGTTAGTAGCAAATTTAAGTAAAGAAACTAAATATTTTCTTGAGTATCGTATTGGCCAATACCGTATAAGAGACTAACATTCGTTTAAAACAAGATTTGATTCTGTTGAGCTATAAAATAATAATAAATATCGGACAACCTCACACAAATCGATCTAGTCCCAAATAAAGCTCAAGAAAGCTTGTGTTATGGGTACTAGACGACGATATATAAACTTATATAGATAAATATATACTTAAATACATAGAACAACCATGACCCAAGCACATATCGCCGGTCCCTAGTAAAAAAGTCGGATCTGCAAAATGACTACTTTCCAGGAGAGGCAGTTAAAGTTTTTTAAAGACGATTTTGTGTATAAAATTGTCAATTTAAGTCCTATTGTTACGAAATTTGGCCAAAGTTATTATTATTAAGTACTTTTAGAGTATGTGTAAACAAAACTATAAATTATTTATTAGAAATGCCAGAAATAAGACATGCTACCTTTTTACCTGGAAATTGTCATCCGATATCCTGTCGTAACTGCCACATACGACTTTTTTGCATGATATGGTTCGCAGTAATTAGTCGGATGTGGCACTAACGACTTTTATAATCGGATATTGCATTATTATTTATGTCGCAAGTGTCACTTACTACAATTATATTTGGATTGTACACAGTGTTTTGTGGTGAGATACGACATTTTAGTGGTATAAAAATCCGCAGTTTTACCCAGTATAATAAAATTTATAAATATTGTTTTTTAATTATGTTAGTTTGATATCAAAAAAAATATTAACATAATTTTTGTCTTTTAATGTTCATTTTAAGATACACTTATTGGGAGACGACTGAAGTCTTTGAGCATTTTTCCAAGATCTTTGAGAGCCTCAGCAATGACTAGTCATTTACTACGACGATATCATCAGAAGAGAGAAGGTGGCTGACGTCTTTGCTTTTGATATTGATACTAATCCGTCCAAAACCAAAAATTTGAATTAATCTTTCTATGCAGCTGTGAATTTTTTGGAGACCTTAGCACTACTTGAGAGACCGCAGCACCGTCTAAGTCGTAGTCGAATCGAGAGATTTCTAATAGTACAAAGAAATGGAGGTACATATACATATACATATGGACGTGGTTTACGGTACCTAGGGTTCTAGGGTTAGCGGTAACCGGCGTTGGGGGGCTGAAAGTCGTCAAACCTGCGTGCGAGACGGTTCGTGATAAGAGTGTCGACTACACAGGTTATAGTCATGATTCATAAGCGAGATGGGTCTGTAATTTATGAGAAGGGTCATATAAACCTCCCTGAAGATGAGCAGTATACATGCCACACTTTTCGGCCATGCTCCTATCGTTTTGCCTTCGATTATAACATGATTTAATAAATTCTACAGGGTTTTCTTTACCATTTTACCATGCTGCTTTCAGAATCTTAGACATCGCTATCTAAGATTATTTTTCAGGGGGGGCCTGGGGTGGGCCTAGGGAGGGGCCGGCCATATCCTAAGAGATGAAGCCATGAATTTCTATCGGTAACCCAAAATCCTGGGGTGGGCACTAGACCATACTGGGGTGGGCACGGCCCACCCGGCCACCCCCTAGATACGCCTATGCGCTCCAGCATCATCCGCTGCATTTTTAAGTTATTTGATAGCAACCTTGTATAGGTTGCTATCTAGGATTTATTCAAATTAGTGTCGGGTTAACCTGACCTTTGGAACTGTTTGTAAGACATCTCAACCTCGCCTAGAAACACGTTGCAATTGGACTGGTGCAAATCATAAATTAAAGACTGAGATCTATTGTTGAACCTTTGGTAATGAGTGGCATCGTCAAGGGAATGCAGAAACATACTTATCGCCTCTTTTAATTTATGAGTTCGAAAGCACCATTAAGGATATTTCTGGTTCTTTCGAAAGATTAGTTCCACTCTCACCGTGGGGTAAAGAGCTTAGATTCCTACTGACTTAGATAAACTGACCAAAAGTAAGAGAACTATCAAGCGGTGATGGCGACCATCAATTGAGACCAATAGACAAAAGTGACAAGGGATATGAAATCTAGTGATCACGATTCTCAGGAATATGTGTTCGACTAAAGAAGAAGTCATGAGCCGTTACTTATTATTTAACTGTACATTTAATTACACACATTCTGAAATGTTCTCGGCATTGCCACGAGTAATCGTTATCTCATTATGTTCTTATTCTGGTTATTTTCCTTCAGAAGAACCAGAAGTCAGACGGATTTATTTTTTTATCAGGAGCTTGGTTGAAGTTGCCACATTCACCAGAAACATCTCCCAATTATTATTTATCGTTCGAAACCATCAATAAGTTTACTAAATACCCAATTTCATTCAAACTGTTGATTGCAATATTCAAACAATAAGACAAAATTTAAAGCATCCAAAGATATTGTTATAGTTACGACATACACTGCAATTTATTTTCCGTGAAAAAATGTCGGATATGTTACATGCGACCAAAGTTGGAATATATTTTCCGGCAAAAAACATCGGATGTGTCACATACGACATAAGATACAATTTATATTCCGTAATAAAATGTCGTAAGTGGTACATACGACATAAGGTACCCTTAAAATTCCGAATAGTAATGTCGGAAGTGCCACATACTACACAAAACTTTTCAGCTAATCCAGTTAACATAGTCGGAAGTACCACATCTGACAATATTAAATGGACACTGTATAAGATACGACATTTTTGACATTGATTATTCGTGAAAATAATGAAATTTTGAAAAATCTGTAAATGTACGATTAAAGATTAATGTATTTAATAAGCATTAACGCAATAAAACGAAAATGGCAATTTTGTAGATCCGACTTTTTTACTAGGGACCGGCGATATATTCGATTTCATTACACAAATATTTGCCCTGGCCGGGATTCGAACCCGGGACCGCCGGCTCAGTAGGCAGGTGTCTACAAACCGAGCCAAACGCGTCGTCATAAAAGCTTTCAGGTCAACAGACTAATGCGGACAGAAAGTCCACTGGTTATGCTTATGATCCCATCAAATTAATCCTCAAACTAACATGCACTGTGCCAAATGTGCACTCGCATTCTAAATCGGAACTAATTCGGCAATTAGGTCCGGCGAGGATTATGCGCGAGTCACTCGCAGGCGGCGGATATTAATGCCGCGCCGATTATTGCCGACAGCACGATCGCTAAACGAATTATGCTTTTGGAATTGGGACGTTCTTTGTTAAAGGAGATGGTATATCATGGATATGACATATCTACTGGATATACTTACGGTTACTTATCTGAAACTAACCTTAATTTTTATTTGACATCTGTAAGGTTTCGCCAAATTTTCATTTGTCCGAAAGCCATTTTTTTCCGAAACAGTTAATTTTTCAGAATAATTATAAAACTAACCTAACCTAACCTAACTTAATAAATTCTTCAAAACTATGTTTATAAAATCCTGAAAATATTACGGGTTTCAAGAAAAAGTATTTTCGGACAATACAGATGGGAACGGGAATTTCGAAGATAAGATAGGTATCCTATACTTACAGTACTTTATCAAAGAGGGATTGATAACATGCAACATGTCGGCTCGATTTTGCATTTGTACCGATAGGCACAAAACGTTCGTTCGTTGAAGCGGTTAGCGACCATTGTAGTGCTCAATTATTAATGTTCGTAGATTACACACGATGTTAGCCTGTTTGTGCCGAGTGTCCTTATTAAAGAGGCTGCAGCTACAGTATATACCTGAACCGAGTATTGGTCAGGTGAAGATTATGGACGAGTCTCTCGCAGGTAGTGTTATCAATGCCGCGCCGATTATTGCCGGCAGCTTCATCGCTAAACGAATTATGCATTTGGAATAGGGCCGTTTTATAGCAAAATAGTTGTTATATCATGTTCAAACATATGCTCATACAATTCTACTTTTGTACTAACTTCAATTATAGTACAGGCACACAGGACCTAGTCCAGCTAAATACAAAGGCCTCCCTCAACGTTATGAACGTGGAGACCGTTGGGGGAGGCCTTTGTCCATCGGTGGACGTCTATCAGCTGATATGAGGTCAGGCGAGGATTATGTGCGGATATTAATGCCCCGCCGATTATTTCCGACAGCGGACGGACGCTAAACGAATTACGAGGTTGGGATAAATCAATAATAAATTAATTAATATCAGACGACCTCACACAAATCAACCTAGTCCCAAATTAAGCTCAAGAATTAGTATTATGATTACTAGGCGACTATAAATTAATACCTAAATACATATCACATCTATGAGACACAAATATATAACGTAACGGAATAAGGACGTAAGTACTCGTATTATGAAAAAAATTAAAAATTGTTACAATATCGGGTAAATAATATACGCGCCAGAAATTTGTTTACACAAATTTGGGAATAGGACGGGAACAGAACGTTCACGAGTTGGTGTCACGTTCACAACACATAAGTTCACCTTCAAAACTTAGGCTAGACTTTTACCGACCTAGATTGGGATGGTAGTGGTACCTATAATGGGTGATACATCAACAAACCGTCACCCACAAACTATTTTCAATTTCAGAAATTAAAAGTAGAAATATACCAAAACCTATGAATAAAATAATTTACCATTGTCTTTACGTAAAGCTTACAGTACGACATAAAAGAGAAGAAATTAAAAAGTGGCAATACAGTATTTTCATACCTTTTTAATCAATCAGAAAAAGGAACGACACTACGGTATTGCCAGTTTTTAATTTCTACACTTTCTTGTCGGAACGTAGATTAGCAATTTCAATATGCTATGTTATCTATCAGAGATCTGATAAAAATCAAAGTCACAGTATTAAAGTAATTTGTAGATCAAATCAGAAAACCTTTAAAATATTAAATATTATATGTCTTAATAACAGTGACATATAGAATTAATTCTATCCACCGGACTCAAGCTGAAAAGAAACCTTAAACTGTGACAGCCGCTACTCGATATTCTCGCTTTGACAGCTCGGAGTCGCGCCAAAATTTATTGCTGGACCCGTACTGTGTGATATTCTCAATATAATGAAACTCAGTTTAATACTTGATTCATTTAATAGCGATAATCATTTATTTCTTGCTATAAAAGAAATAGATTAGATTAGATTAGATTTGTTTATTTCATAATATAAAATGTCAGTATAAATTACGCTAAGAAAATTTACATGCATTTATACAATGATCGTCAAAAAATAAAAATAAAAATAAAATGAGATATAATAATGGTAAAACACATAACAATTGATTGCAACAAAAGATATTTACACAATTTTCGTTTCATTCTACATGAGATGGATATTTAATGAAAATTTATATCTAAAATTATACATAAGTACTCGACAAACCAAATGACTTTACTGTTGTTAGATCTTAAAACTTTTCTACATTACCGTTCCTTTTCTTTCTAGACCTTGTCCCATTTACTTGGGGTCGGCTTTCCTAGTCTTTTTTCCAGTTTGCAAGGTCTAAATTCAAATAAAGTTACAGCATTAAATCAGTTTAAAAATCAAAACGAATTGCCGTGTTTAAAACGTTTAGTTGGGAAGAAACCTTAAACTGTGACAGCCGCCACTCGATATTCTCGCTTTGACAGCTCGGAGTGGAGCCAAAATTAAATTTACTGCTGGACCCGTGAGTAATGTTCTCAACAGTTTTATCCCGGGATTGTCACTTCTTTTATACTGGAACGTAATGCGCACTGTGTTTTGTGACTGTTTGAATGTGAATTAACAACGTAGCAAGGTTTTCAGCGGTTTTGTTTGTGCATATCGGGCACCATGTATTTTATTGTAATAAGAATCAATAATATATTACATAGCGATACACATTTTCATAAACGCCTGCCCATTTGCATTGTATTATTGCACGAAAAGTGGTTCACGTAAACGTGATATAAGCCCATATTTTATCACACTAATATTATAAAGGCTGAGTGGGTTTATGCGTTTGTATGTTTGTTACTTCTTCACGCTGTACCAATTTTGAAAAGTTTTGGCATGAAAGTAGGTGACACTCTGGATTGACACAAACGCTACTATTTATCCCGAAAAAAATTTAGTGTTCCCATGTGATGAGCGAGTAACACCGCGCGGCACTGCTAGTACTAAATAATGTCCGGCGACCAGCGTAAAGACACTCCTAGAAACTTATTTCGTCGAATGTTTCATTTTGCCTAAAAACCATTTCGCATAATTTTTATTCTTCTGTAGTCATCATCATTATCAGCCAAAAGCCGTCCATTGCCGGACATAGGCCTCCCCCAGAAAACACCACCATGACCGTTCCTGCGCCACCCGCATCCAGTGGACTTCAGCGACCTTCACTAGGTCATCAGTCCACCTTGTGAGGGGCCTACCACGCTGCGTCGTCCGGTGCGTGGTCGCCACTCAAGAACTCGATGGCCCCAGCGGCCGTCGGTTCTACGAGCGATGTACCCTGCCCATTGCCACTTAAGTTTTGCTATCCTTAGCTGCTATCTGTAGTCATACATAATTCATAATTTTTGCAAAAATCGATTGATTAGGTTAGGTTAGGATCATTTTATAACAATTTCAAATAGTTTACGATTGCAAAGACAATCCTTTCTATGAAATTATTTTTCGGGGAAATGAATAATTCGACGAAAAATTGTTCTAGGAGACAATATAGACCCGAATTAAGCACATCGCTGAAGTCACCACATCAATCATCACACATCAAGCTCTAACAAAGCTATAGGTGGCATTAAAGTAGGTAAAAGGTAGCCATTTCTTTCCGATAAATATATTTTCCTTCAGTGACAAAGACAAACGGCGAATGGCTGTAAAGTGCAACCCAGAAACACTTTAAAGTTTTATAAACTATGGCATTCCGTTTTAGAAATAACGGCTCCATTCTGCCCTTTATGACCCCTTTTAAGCACTGACATATGTGATGTTAACTTTCTTAATAACTATAATCTTTTTATCGATTCTATTTCTCGCGGCCCTCACACTAGCTGTAAAGCAAACGCACATATTAGGTTTATGGCTAATGCGAATAAGCATTATAAACAAACAGAAGAGATGACGATAATATGGAAAAGTCTATTGTTCACTCAAAATATCCAGGGGAAGAGGTCAGCCGCAGCCCGATGCGTTGGTCCGACCAGATCCGCACTGCACTTGACTCGAACTTCCACGACGCGCTCAAGGTGGCGGAGGACCGTGGAAGGTGGCGCAACATCATCAGGAGGAAGCTGATCCACGGTGGATGTCACTTTCCTCAGCAAAGAGGATAACGATGCACGGAGGAGAAAAATTAAAATGGCCTTTATTTACTTTGAGCAGCATATAACATCATCACATCAGTATCTTAATAAATCTTTCTCACATTTCAGAGTACAAATAATCTTGTATTAATCAGTGTGAGTTATCTCGCAGTCCAGTTTGAAGTCAGAATGTCTCTGTAATTATCGCACAAGTCGTGGTTGTTTGAGTTGGGTCGCATGCGGGCCGGACTCATTGTAAGGCTGCCTGCACACTGGCCATGCGCTATTAAATGTTATGCGGCAGATATCAAAATCAAAATCAAAACGTTTATTCTGTTAATAAGCCACAACGGCACTTTCCATGTCTGAATCACAATCTACCGGCATTTCACAAGAGGAGACTGCTGTTGAGAAGAAAGCCGAAAGAAACTCAACGGTAAGTTATTTTTTCTTAAATTATACCTTTTTCGTAAATTAAAACTACCTATTAGGTACAATTATATTAAAACTAGGTAACTGCAAGTGGCCGTAGGAACTCTTAAACAGCACAAGATACACCACGATGGGTACGATGGGTATTTGGGCTCCTTTAATTTGGTCTTAGTTAGCAAATGATGTCCTCCTTGACGTATCCGTCAATGGCGACACCCTGTCAACTGTGGCTTGCAGGCACGTGGCTCAAAATCCCTGTTAATGTTCTTGAAATTGGTAAATAATCTGTGTGCGGGAGAGAGTGCAGTCGGCAATAAAAAAATGTCTCAAAAAATACTTTTTAACTTTTTTTTTTTTTTAAATACACCAGTGTGAAAACCGCCTTAAGGCCGGCAGTGACTTCGAAAGAGAGGTCGAATCGTAGTATTTTTCTGTCGGTGTATGATTCTATAGATATTTGGCTTAAAAAACAACAAAAGTTAATAACCTAACCTAACCTTTGATACAAAGTTACGGTGGCGGAAAGGTTAACGCGCTGGACCGGCATCCAAAGGTACCGGGTTCGATTCCCGGTCTCTTCCACCGGGTTATGCATTTAAATTTTTCTTTGAGCTTTTATCTTTGTATCAATGGTTTAAAATAAAAATTGTGTAGACTCACATAAAAAAATGAGACAGTACACGTTTCATAAATTTAATCCTAACCTAACAAGAGTTTAGGAACATGAAAAACATCAAAATGTATACAGCGTGTATATGTCATATAACCGCATACTTTACGGGCTTAGTATAACATTTATTAATATTATTGCACCGTAAATTATTTAAAAAAATCTAACTTTTTTATTTCCATATAAAATAATTCAGCACGCAATCTATTTGTTTGTTGTTGCTTTGTTGACACTTTAATATAGGGATGTCACAACTGTCACTAGTAATAACTACGCCATACATTGCTGCTCAGAAAAATTTCAAAAATTAATTACGCTTTGGCAGTTAACGCTAAATTAATAATTGTTATAAATATGAGATTATAGCACTAAAATCTCCGTCTGGCTTCAATTTGCGGTTATATCAAATATACACGCTGTATACCATGCCTGCAATAATTAAGAGTTCGAAGGATTGTTCATAGGTCACATAATAACATCTGAATTTGAGAAGAAAAGGGCCTGTTATTGTTCATGGCGAGATTAACAAAGTTTTTCCAAAATTGGTTCGCAAATGACAAAGCCCTAAGATAGGTACTCAGCTAATATAATACTTCAGCTATTTCTGCAGCAAATTGTACACATGGCAAAAAAAAAACATAACAAGCACATTGACTTGAGAACGTCTTTTTTGAAGTCGGTTGAAAAGAGAATTGCGCATAAAAATGTTACTCGCAGATTCAGTGACAACGTACTCGTATTTCTGCTTCCTTTGAAAAGACTTAAATTACTTACGTCTGTCAGAGAATTCAGACGGATGCGAATTCTATTCCTTAATTTAGGACTTCTTCGCAATAATATAATATTACAGTAACAAATTGTATGTGCAAATATATTTATTATTTATCTGACAAGGTGCTCATTTTACAAAGAAAACTCCATTGAGGCTCAGACATATTAAAATACATCCGAAACGGGGTTACTCAAGTCGTAGGACACGAATATCGCTCGACATGTTTCGAATCGGTACGCGATTCATCATCAGAAGCTACGATCAGTCGCGGCGGTGACGGCCAACGCGACTGTTGCTGCTGAAATGAAATATTCGACGAAAAATAATTCAGCAAAGATTTAGTGAACCGTTTTAAGGTGCTCATTTCTTAAATCATGTATTTGACCGAGCAAGCGAAGAGTCTCCGATTCAGCTTGGTCTAAAAAAATATCGTATGTCCGTTTGTCCAGATTCCCAGCTGTTCTTGCTTAGAAGTAGCATTTTCCAATAGATTCTGATGAGAATTTGTAAGTAGGTTCGTTAATTATACAATTTTTTGTCTATATAGACGCGAAAAAAAACTATGCTTTCAGCGGGACTGGAACCCACGTCCCCATGGCTTTCCGGGCCATTCGTGTTCATTACTTACCAATGCACCCGCCGCCCTAAAGCATGTAGAATGCCAACTGGTAGATGAGATTAGATGCTTTGGCTAGTGGCTTTTATAGCATAATTAGTAATGTACCCGTCTGGCCCGGAAAGCCGTAGGGATGTGTTCAAATTCCGCTCAAACCATACATTTTTTTTTTCACATCTATATACACATTTCGTTTACGTTAGTAGACGTAACTGGTTTGATAAAAATGTATTTTTTGTCGATTCCAGTTGAGGGGTCGAACACGTAAAAAAAATGCATACAGCCATTGAAAAATAAATGCGAAATCTACTGCGTCACTAGTCAATATAGAAATCCTGATCCACACGTACTATATAAACTAGGTATGTACAACCCGGGCTATAACGGCAACGGTCAGGTTGACTGTCACTTGGCCATTTGCCAAGCGATCGTGTAACAAGCCTGGGACCGCCAAGACCTGCCTGAACCTGCCAAGACTCCTAAAACTCGCCAATTTTACGACCAGCTTAGGCAATTTAACTTATGAACCGCCTTCGAGAGTCCTAATTTGATATTTTGCTGGGTAACTGATTTTTTATATTCATTTGTCGCTACAAATTTGAACGTATTTGAAGGAAAGTTAGACTGATTTTGTTACAATTATGTATGAAATTGACCGTTTGCTACCAACGGATCCTGTAGTACTTCGGTCACGTGGCTAGATGCGACCCAGATAGTTTGGAAAAGCTCATTGTAGTTGGCCATGGAAAAAAGGACCCGTGGAAGGAAGGAGATCACCGACACGATGGACCGATGCCGTGAAAGAAGCCTGTCAGGAAACTCTACAAGCGTCAATCCGGAAGGTGGAAAACCGTGTGGAGAGCTTTGGTGTAAAAGATAACGACCTCAAATGGTCACGACCCGCAGTCATGAGGAAGCGAGGAAGAAGAAGATGCAACTGATACCCGCATTTTCAGCTAAAACCTATGGCGTATATTTACCTAATTTAGAACGCTTTACCTCCACATCAAAGTCAAATTATGTTTACACTGAGAAAACAACAGGGAGGGAACATCCAAGAAATTGGAATTCCTGATTTTTTAGTTAAGTACACCAGTTCCTTAACACTAAATTAACTCAAAAAGTATAATCCTTACCATAAATAGTAAAGTTTACTTTAGAAAACAAAGCCTCAATAATTTATTTCTTTTTTAATTTTATGCAAAAGTAAATGAAATGAATACATTTTGGGATTAAAAATTGAGCATCTCAAAACAATTTATTAGTAAGTATGTAAGTACTTTTAGTATGATTGGCTTACAAAATGTCAATGTGAGAAAGAAATTGAAATATTTTTAAGCGAACAGATTGAAACACAATTTCTATACGAAAATTAAACTTTCACTTTTAATTTCAAAAAGGCCCCGCCATTCCAAACACACAAACAACCTGCCAAATAACTAACATTACCTACCTGGTACCTTAGAGTGACTTTCGCTGTACCCAGCGTAAGAAATATTACAATATTAATACTAATCAGAAGAAAAGTGACGAAAAGCCGACATAACCAACTCCTTTTTTGTCTCACTCATACTCAAGCTAAGTGAAACAAACAGCGCTATCGTGGAAGTGAAAGAAAGTGTTTTCGGGGAAGGCAAAAAGCAGAGCATTTTCTGTAATTAGACAATACATTCTCCGGGAAGGATATTAAGCTAAATGACCCACTTTTTGTCTCCTTCACACGGCTGAGTGAAAAAAACGTTGGTTACAGAAAGCTATTACATAGTACACAGAGTAATAAAAGTAAGATAATTTGGGGTAAGCCTGACATAGTTTATTGTCTCATAATATATGACTATGCGCACTATGGAAAGGGCTATGTTTGGTGTTTCTTTGCGAGATCAAATCAGAAATGAGGCTATCCGTGGACGAACAAAAGTCGCTGATATAGCCCGACGGATTAGCAAGCTGAAGTGGCAGTGGGCGGGGCACATAGCACGTAGAACTGACAACCGATGCGGCAGAAAGGTTCATGAATGGAGGCCACGCACCGGCAAGCGCAGCGTGGGACGTCCACCCAAAAGGTCAGACGACCTGGTAAAGGTTGCAAGGTTGCAGGAAGCCGCTGGATGCAGGTTGCTTCCAACCGGCCGATCTGGAAGTCACTGGGAGAGGCCTATGTTCAGCAGTGGACGTCCTGTGGCTGAAATGATGATATAATATTGACAACGCATTTCGCTCAGTTTGTAGACACCTGCCTACTGAGCCGACGGTCCCGGGTTCGAATCCCGGCCAGGGCAAATATTTGTGTGATGAACTCGAATATTTGTGCTTGGGTCATGGTTGTTCTATGTATTTAAGTATAATTTTAATAAGTACGTATATCGTCGGTTAGTATCCATAACACAAGCCTTCTTGAGCTTAATTTGGGACTAGATCGATTTGTGTGAGGTTGTCCGATATTTATTATTCATTATTTATTATATAAAACTAACAGTTAGGTAGTTACTGGACTGTGGCAGTCTTCTCCCTGTGATAGCCTTGCCCCACCTTACCTTTAGTTTTTATTTAAATAAAGCATTCCAAGCACAACGTTAACCTATATTATTCTGAACAAACGTGATCCTAGCGTAATATCAGAACACCTTTGAACAAAAGCAATGTTTTTAGACACTGACTCGAAACTCGTTTAGCTAAATTTCTGTACCAGCAATTTCTCCTAACCGAGGAAACGCAAACCCAAATCTAGAAATACAATCGCGGCTACCTGATAAATATACTATGCACATTGCACAAGGATCTTGGCGGAGTTATTAAGACCGGCGTAGAGCAAAATTCAACAATCTTCCACAAATCGACCTAGTCCCAAACTAAGCAAAGCTTGTACTACGGCTACTACTTAGATGACGATATACATAATATGTAAATATATATATAATCGTAGATAACATCTATGACCCAGGAACAAATATTCGAGTTCATCACCCAAATATCCCCCGCCGGCTCAGTAGGCAGGTGCACTACAACCTGCGCTATCCACGTCGTCGGGCAGATTGTCGATCTCAATAATGCTATTTGCACTAATACCAGCCGAGTTATGATCTATGAGAAGTATAAAGTGGATTACTCGTTGTTGTGAGTTCAGCATTACCCACAGTGAAAAGAAAGAGACAGTCGTGCGATAAACAATCGAGTATCTCAGTTTTTTTTAAAGTAACAACCTGTCGCCCCCTTTTAAACCCATTTCAGTTTAAGTCCTACAACTATCTCTTACAGCGCATAAAGACTCAACGGTACAAGAAAGTTTCCAAGTAGATTACTGTTCCTAATCTGTTTAGTACGTCTATTACCGCCGGGCGGAACGGATCGGATGCGTCACCAAAATTGAGTTTTCGCAGCGCACTGACGTAGGTATATAGGATTTGTACGCAATAATCGCTCACGGGATCTATCGGGTTCCGTAAAACTTTGACTAGATGGCTTTAGGTACACTTTTATTCTTATATTCGAGGTTCAAATAAGCAAACGATTCTGAGTACCTACGATGAGCCTAAAAAAAACAAGTTTATGAACACTTAGGGTGAAGCGTAATTTGAGTCGCGTAATTTCGGTCGCGCCATACTTAGTGTGACGTGATCACTTGCCATGTTGTATGGCTCGACCGAAATTACGCGACTATGGCTTCACTATAAAAAAAAGGCTCATGTGAAAAGCTTTGTATGGGCGTTAAAATCGGCTTATATTACTACCCCCGAAAGCGCCGCACTTACTTTTTTGCACATCCTGTATAAGTTTGTAATAATCATAAAGAGCACAAAACCCTTCTACTAAATAACCATAATCTTACAGACTCTCCAATTACGGAATAACCATAGAACAGTATTAGCAAACATTTTCCGCAGCCCCATAGCACCGACTATTGTTACTACGGCGGTCCTCGACAAACGAACAAATTAAATCGGTGACTTAGATTACCAGGGTAAATGGGCCAATTAGTGTTTCGGGTCGCAGTTCCGAGTCGAGACAAACGGGATAGCCTGGCCACCTGATTCGCTCGCTAGTGCTGCCCTCTGTTAGACCAGCTCTGTTAGAGCTGGTTGCTCATTTGCACCGCCTGGTGACCGGGAAAATTTGGCTTTTGGATAATCATGCGACAGTAAAATTTGGTGGAAAGTAGAAACAACTCGCTGTAAATTTTTTTTACTTGACGATTTAAGAGAAAATTATATGACGTGAATATCACGCCTCATTTATTCAATTGCTTGAGTCAAATTTATGTAGCTCCCACTTCCGATGATCCACATGTGGATTACGAGTTATGGCAAAATGTTTAGTTACTTTTTTAATCGAAATAAAGAGGTGAGACTGATTTAAACGTTAATCGCAACTTTAAATTTGACACAGACTTCAAATTTGCAATATAATTATTAAATTACTACTTAAAATAAAATGATAGCATTAACTGTAACCCTGAATGTTCCATCCCTATTTACAGAAAGCAATTTCACCGTCTTAACTGCGCCGTCAACAGTTATTGGCCATCGCCCATCCTAAATGGTGAAACAAATGAATTATCCACAGCAATATTTCAGACGCTGCATGGTAAAATTATCTTTAACCCAAAGTCACATTTAGAGTAGTCTAATAAAGCCTGAGATTCGCAAATAATATGAGTCTCTTCTTATATAGACAAACACTTCAATGCTTCATTTTATCGAATTTTTATTTCATAGACAATGTTTTCCGCGGAAGTCATACTTATTTTTTCAGAAATGTTGAAAATGTTAACCTAAAGATTAGGTGAGGTTTGTGTTATAGAATAACAAAATAATTAGCTAGAATATGCGTGTGGTAATGACCGGTAATAGGCGCGCTTACCACACCATAATTCATCTGTCATTATTTGTTCTTAGGTTATCATCAAAAAAATCTCTACGAAACTGCATTTTAAGGGTTTTACTAGAAAATGTGACATAATCGAGTATGGAGCCCTTGCAAATATTTCTTGTTGTAGATCCCAACGCTCGGTTGCTCACATCCCTATTGTTTACCGAAAGCGATTTCACCGTCTTGATTGTACCGAAGTTGGGAGCGGCCGGCAACCGGCGCGCTCACCACACCGTCCGTCATTAGTTATCGGTCGAACTATAACGTTGGAACTTCGGTTATTTTATGACCCGTAACCACCTGAAAGTGTTTACTGAAGTTTATTGTTTGTTTAAATTGTCTTTGGGATTTACGAGTTTTTCCGCATACCATTTGGATTGGGAAACGCAGTTGATACTTTTTCGTTACTCGCTCATGGATATGGGAAACAAGAGCAATTAATCTATACTAGTATAAAATTCTAGATTTTTATTGAAAATCATTTTTCTATGGAGAGGGGTAATGATTTTAGGAAAAATCTTAATAGTGCGATGCAGGATCATCTTTTGTTTTGTATGGGCGCGCAGCGCCATACCCGTCTAGTGCCATTTTGTTGGTCATAATATCTTTTGTCCTCTCATCACCGAAACGAGTGGACACATTTTAACGACTTTAGGTACAGGGATTGCTCACATCCCTATTGTTTACCGAAAGCGATTTCACCGTCTTGATTGTACCGAAGTTGGGAGCGGCCGGCAACCGGCGCGCTCACCACACCGTCCGTCATTAGTTATCGGTCGAACTATAACGTTGCAACTTCGGTTATTTTATGACCCGTAACCACCTGAAAGTGTTTACTGAAGTTTATTGTTTGTTTAAATTGTCTGGGATTTACGAGTTTTTCCACATGCAATTTGGATTGGGAAACGCAGTTGATACTTTTTCGTTACTTGCTCATGCAGAACTATCATAATATATCTTGCCAAAACTTCGCTTGTTGCGCGACTTACCATCACCTGTCTTGCTCGTACGATATTGAGAGGTAAGTGACAGGTAGTATTTGTCGCGCGACACGAAGGCTTAATGGTTTGGTAAACGAGAGCAATAACTAACTTATTGAATTATAGGTACCTGAACATAGTATAAAATGTTGATATCTTTACTATTGCAAAGTTGGATTGAAAAACAGTTGTCTATCGGGGTGATGATATAAGGAAAAATCTTAATAGCGCGATGCAGGATCGTCTTTTGTTTTATATGGGCGCGCGGCGCCATACCAGTCTAGTGCCATTTTGTTGGTCATAATATCTTTGTCCTCTCATCACCGAAACGAGTGGACAAATTTTAACCACTTTTGGTACATGGATAACTGGATGTCCAAAGATGGTTATAGGATACTTTTTACCCGTGTACGGTTAAAAAGTACCCGTGTAAGGTAAAAAAGATACGGGGACAAAGTTGCGGGCATCTTAGTTCAATATAAATTGATATTGTAAGGTACGAATAGGACGTTAAGAAGCCGTAGTTTTTTATTGTACCTATTTCTTAGGAACATATTATTGTCATGTCAATTTTACCAAATAACATATTTACTAACGTACCTAACGCCGAAAGATAGCTGATTCCATAAAAATACTAAAAATATATTAATAAAACTACACTCCAATATTATATATTCTAACCAACAATCATAAACTCCGAAATCCTAATTCACAAGCATATTTTTCCACATTAATCCTTATCGTTGGCTGTAGCTGTAAATTAACGCGATAAATCAAGCGAATGTTCTAGTAAATGAATTTTAATAAGCCCCGGTAATCCGTTAACGGCCGACATAACTTAAACCCAGTGCAAAGAATTATTGGTTCACACGTGCCGAGGCACAGCTTATATATTTACAGAGAGTGCAATTACAATTAAACTCGGTAAACTCACCACAGAGGTACAATTTGCTATTTATTAAACTTTGAAATTGTATTGAAAGTAAATTTCTTATAGGAGAGGTCACGATTGCGGGAAAAATCTTAGCAACGCAATGCACAGTTTGTTTTAACTCGTCGGACAAGGATTACAACGCCACCTATCGATCGGACCATTTTTAACCATCTGCGCCGGCAGTGTTACCCGCTCATCCCATGGGAACACTGCATTTTTTCGGGACAAAATGTAGTCTATATTTTATTGTAGGGTGTGAGCTACTTTAATGCCAAAATGTATGCTAATTGGTCTAGCCGTTTGAGCGTGAAGAAGTAACAAACATACACATAAACACAAACTTTCGCCTTTACAATACTAGTGTGATGATCGGAGTTATTGTCGCTTTGGCAGACCCCAGAGCTGGCGTTTACCTCTGCCAGAGAATCTCACTGAATAAAAAAAGAGGTAACGCCGCCAGCATACTGGGGACCATGCCGCAAGCAGACCTTTTAGATGGGGTATTCTTTTAATGACCCTTTTTTTAAATTGCAATATAGGTATGGCACTTTATACTCTCGTGGTTTGTACACAAAAAAATTATAACAGGTCTGTCACGAAAATCCTTTTTTAGCTTCATGATCTAACGTTTCATACGCCGTGGTCTTAGATATACAGTACGACACAAAAGAGTAGAAATTAAAAAGTGGCAATACTGTAGTGCCGTCCCTTTCTAATCATACTAAGAAAAAAGGGACGACACTACAGTATTGCCACTGTACTGTACGTGTACTGATGTATCGTTAGATTATGAAGGTAAATAAAGAATATCGCGATAGACCCGTTATAATTTTATGTGTGAAAAGTTATTTAGAATAAGGTTTTATACATAAGTTTATCTTCTGTGTGATTAGTGTTATATCCGAGGTAATTTATTTGGAACTTGGTCTAAACTGCGCTCGCTTCTAAAGTCGTTTACAAAAATACAATATAATCAGTGTTTGGAAAAGTCCCGCCGCGTCGGAAGCCGCCCGTTGCCCGACATCCGCCGCAGCTCAGCCGCTTGTGGCGGTGTCGGTTCACACTCTGTTTCAAACAAGACTTGTTTTATAGGAAATCTTTATTTTGTAGTGGTATAAGAAAATAAGGTATGGCACTCCGGGACAGGCGAGACTTTTGTCGTCATCACGCTATGATTGGTTGGTTGGTTCTGTCAATCCGTTTCTGTGTTGCCAGTTGTGTGTATATACTCCCTGGTTCCCTTGTTACCTGTATGAATCTAATCGTGAGTGGTTGAAATCAATTATTACGACAAAATAAAGTTAAAGAACATGACAATCGAAATGCATAAATGCATAATAATTATTTTATGTACGACTGGTGGCAAACATTTTTTTCCTTAAAATTATTTTGCTACCATAACTTGCTTGCTTGCCCGCGTGCGAGGCAGCAGCAACGGCCTCCTAAGGACATTATCTGAACGTCTTGATTGTCATCTCACTAAATACTGGATTGAGGTGACATCAGGCAGGGCTAAATAGTGTAATTGTTTTTGTTTTGTATATACTAACATAAGTAAGTAATTAAGTTCTTTGTAACTAACACAATATGGATCTAGGTCTGATATAAACATATTTTATTTTTTTATAACTGGCAGCTAATCAGTGTCGTAGAAAGTCTCACTAGCTGAAGTACCATACCTTATTTTCTTACACTATGATAGTGTACTGTTTGTGGTAGTATCTATACATAAAAAGATAATATACACTGTCTCGGGCGCACGTCACATGGGAACTTCTTTAGACGACAGTAAAAATTCTTTCCAGATTTTTGAGAAGTATTACTATATTAAAAGAGAAGAATTTACAGAGAAGAATTTTAATAGTTAGAATATTTACATTGACTATGAGCACATGAGACTTTACAAAAGCGGCCGAGAAGCACATGACGTCACGTAAGGCGTGTTACTTTTGTGCGATTAACTAAATTGCGCGTTGTTTTGCTCCCGCCGTGAGCAATAAACCGCTTTACATCTGTTTGCAGAACACACTGTAGTCTGTGTAGCGCGTGTCATTTATTTCGTTTCTAAACTTGCCTGCGGTATAAATAAAATGAACATGCGGCTTAGCTGGGAAAATGAAGCGACGGTTTTTAAGTAAACAATACAATACTATAATACGGTTTTTAAGTATACGATAGGTACAATAATACGATACAACAATACTTTATTGCACACTAACAAGAAAAGTATTGACAAATCATAAATTAAACAATTTGACACAGACAGAAATGATATAAGCAGATATAAGAGTGGGGAGTATCGACCTGGTGGCAGTGGGAAAACACAAAAGAAGAAAAGTCAACTTGTACTTAGATCCTATCTACACAATATTTTTATTGATACAAGTATAAAAAAAGGTTTTTATATTACAAAGTACCTACATAAATATCTATTTATGGAAAAGCTTGGCCTTCAAATTGCTTTTTTAATCATGTATTATTTACTTATAGCCAATATAAGCTATAACTAACATACAACCATTCCGCAATGATAAACATCTAATATTTATATCATTGATTGAATATGAAGTAAGCAATATACTCAACATAATGTCAAAATGGGAAAGACAATAAGCCTAGGGGATTTCCGCTATTAAACGAACGGGCGTATCTGGCGGAAAAACTACGAAAACCACTTGACTTAGGCCATTCTGGTATTGGAGATAGGATTAACCTCTGACATGATTATTTATTTGATCACGAGATACGAAAACTTTCCCGAATTATTGCGTGTAGGCTGCCAAAATCATACGGGCGTAGCGGGCGGTATATCGTTCAGGCGATATTTTGTTTGTGTTCCCTGAAGGCACATCATGTTAAATGCAAGGTTTATACACCGTCCGAAATTCGTATCGTTGCGTCTCACTCAAATTACTTTCCTTCATTTTCACACAAATGCGAAAATTTATTTAATAGGTTGTTTTTTTGTCCACGTTTAAAATAGGATAGAATTTAATTGGCTTCAGCCAAAGAGTGCCACAGATTAAAACTGAAAAAAGTGCCTCCCACGTGGATTAAGTAAGCTGCAAAAATAGTTTAACCCGAAATAGTTTCAAATTTTCAATCTGTCAGTATTAGAAACAGATACAACGGATATCTGAAATAAGTCTAGCAGTTGCGTGGCGTCAAACAAAAACAGATCAAGCCGGGGTAGATTCCGCTTATTTCTTCAATAGAGAATGGCGCGTAGCCGTCCTGAAGTGGGCAAAAAGGTGGCAATCGGACAGCGAGCAAGCCTTTTAAATAAACAGTGCAAAGATCGACACACAAAGCATATGGAAAAAATCGAAAGGTTATCTGGCGTTAGGGTGGTGGAGAGGTTAACACGTTGGGCCGGTAATCCAGAGGTCCGGGTTCGGTTCCTGGTCTCAATTTTTCTATGTGCAACTTTTCTATCCTTGTATCAATGGTGTTAAATATAAAAAAGTGTCTTCACGTCGCACCGAAGTGGTTGGACAGAGTTTAACCAATCAGTACAAAATCCAAAGATTGTTATAGGATACTTTTTAAACAATTATGGTAAAAAAAGAAAAATACGGGGTATGTTGCACCTTCTAGTCTCTTATACAAAGCTATGTGTAAATCGCACTACTCAAATAACCCATTCCTACTCAACCTATCCGGCCTTTAACAGAACTCCCCCGGGACTTATTTGACATGGAATTATCAACCGAGTGTTCGTATCGGGAATTTATTACTCGCCCGACAGCATTCTCGATTACCTGCAATTTTCGTGTTAACGTCAATTTCCGTTGAAGTGCGGTCATTTAAATATACAAGTGTGCGAAATGCGTGGATTATCGTTCGGTAATGATGTTGGCTCTCACGTCGGACAGTAGAGGTAAGTAGTTGGTAAATATTATGACATGCTGCAGAAAAATGTACAGGGTGTCACTTGTAACCGGAGCAATAAATTAAAACAATGATTCTGCACTTTAAACAACACAACAATTGTTTAGCAACTTTTACGTTGAGCTTGTATTATTTAATAAATATTTTTTCTTACTTATTCTTACTTAATTTTTATTTTATGTCCTTTTAATATACCCAGAGAATAGGTAGGATATCTAAAGGTGACACTATCTTAATTTAATTAATGGTATTGTTATATTGTTTCATAAGAAATTCACTTGTTATATAGTTTCATACAAAATAAAAAACAAATAATATTTGATATGTTAGAAATAATGAATGCATAAATACTGACTTTTTTGTTGATGAAACAAATGTCATTGAGTTTGAAGAGCAAATCTATGTTTAATCTATTGCTACAGTTCAGGCCACACCCGGTAGAAGTATTAGGAACGCTTGAGCAGAGTGGAGAATTAACTTCTGCAGTGCACGCTTACTTATGTCTACCAGATCGTCTGCTCAAGTGAAAAACTCGTCTTTTACAATATTCTGGTCAATGTGCATTTTTAATCATAAGGAGAGAGAGAGAGAATCTTCTTTTAATTTGCCTATGAAGGCAATAAATAAACTGACTGACTGACGTAGATAAATACTACTTACTCTCGCAGAACCTTATAAATATTTACAATACTTAAGTTTCTAAACCAAAATATTCCAACGAAAAGACAAAAACAGCAAAATTCACAATAACGAAGTGTTAACAATGACATTGCGATGTCAGCGACTTATCGCAATAAAGCCAATGTCACATAAATCGTATTATGAATGGAACGCATGCAAGTGTAAACAACAGGAGTAAACAACTAATAAAAACCTTCCACTTCATTCATCTCTGTCACATTCTTCATTACTAAGATGCTTGTGAATATCCACAGAGGAAAGGGCTTTCTTTAAGGTTCCCATGGAAAAATAAGATCTTTTAAAAAAACACTACTCAACTTATAGTTCTAAAGCAAAACGTCAATAAATAAAATAAATAAATATCGGACAACCTCACACAAATCGATCTAGTCCCAAATTACGCTCAAGAAGGCTTGTGTTATGGGTACTAGACGACGACGATATACGTACTTATATAGATAAATATATACTTAAATACATAGAACAACCATGACCCAAGCACAAATATTCGAGTTCATCACACAAATATTTGCCCTGGCCGGAATTCGAACCCGGGACCGCCGGCTGAGTAGGCAGATGTCTACAAACCGAGCCAAACGCGTCGTCAAATTATACTATAGTACTCTTAGTTCCTTGCGATTTCTTTCCATTCTTACTCTGAATGTTTGTCCAAAACATAACATGTTTCTAGAAGCAAATGCGTATCTGTCTAAGGATATTGTACGTGTAAAAGACGTTATTCTTCTATGAATGAAACTTTTAGTTCGGATCCCAGTGATTTAGGGGTGGTATTGTGATCGGGACAGGAGCGATACAGAAATAAATCACAAAGGAATAAAATAAATCCGCGATAGGTGAGAGGGAACCGGCAGATTTCACACTACATTGCTCGGATATGTTATTGGTATTCGGGTTTGAAGAATTGTTAACTTTTATGTTTATGCTGTGGTTTTCAAGAAGCTTTTTTATTCTTCATTCATTTAAATTTGCTTTTTTTCCTGTGGACTAAGGGTGATTTGCAAAATCCCTGTTCTATACTGAACGTGACGTTTTTGAATTCATCTGAGGATTCATTGGAAGTAGAAGGTGGCCCAGAATTTTATTTTTTACTACATAACGCTTGTAAAAATTACAATAAAGTTCAGATTTAAACGTGACGTAATGGAACGGTCAAATTATGGACATTATTTTTATTGTAAACAACGAAAATAAAACCGGTGTTGGACAGGATTAACCTAAAATCGCCACATTCTGAAATAAACTGGAATTTGGATAACGACCAATGTATACATTAAGGAATTCATGGTAAATTTTTCCGATTTGACTCATTTCCCTACAAACGATGTACCTGAATCTATAATAATCCTTTGTGATTAAAACTCAAAACTTACTTTCTTGCACACAAAGTGTTAACATTTAAATCACAAAATCGACAACTTATAATTTTTTTCACTATGTATGACCCAATTATATCAATTTGTTCCTAATGAAAACCAAATTGATAGGCATTGCGTAATCCCCTTACCGCATTCGAACTGATTTGCACAAGTGCCCAAAAGCCTCGAATTCCGTGCAGGGTAACCCTTCATAAGCCTTTTCGGGGACTAAAACGATAGCAAATAAGTCCCAACAAACCAAAAATTCAATCACTCGACCCATAATGGACAGGCGAACCCACAGGGCATTGTAAGCTTCCCTGAATTTAAGGATTAGAAAGGGATTACTGAAGGTATAGACGCAGTATAATTGAAAAAGCCGGAAGAGGTACCCTGGGGAATGACATAGAGCAATTTGCTTTTAACAAAACCGATGGAATTGTTTTTTCTATTTACAGGGGTATGCTTTCAAAACTTCGTATAACCATGGAGCGGTATTCCGATTTTAGATATTAGGTTCGTATATTTAAGGTCGCATTTGAAGCTTAGAGAATGAACGATAGTAGCTTGTTTTTTTGGAGAAAAATATGGAGGGTTGATTTTCTAAAGCTTGCCAGCAATTTTGTAGTTTGAGATGTGAACACTAAGGAAGCTAAGATATAAATTAAATTACTAAATAAATAATATAAATGGATGATATGTGTTTGTAAATATCTAGTGTGAATACTGCGGTTGTAAACGCGTTGTAATAAGTTGATGATAAAGTAAAAAATTACCTTTTTCATATAATCATAAAGAAGATAATTTGAAACATGTATAATAATAATATTTTTGGTGTTTCAAAACATCCTATCAAAACGACTAGTCAGATAAGTATTCATATATTTAAAACTTCACAAAACAAACTATCAATAATTGTAAAACATGGTGCCTCTATTACCCATAGTGCAGAGCGTTACCACAACAAAACAACTACAAGACGCTTCAAACTCTTCCCGCTTTGACTAGGGCGTAAAATAAAGTAATAAAAGACAAACGCCTACAAAATACCCATAATCCGAACTTGTATCTCAATCTGTTTCAAATGGAACTGCACCGGTTCAAACTCTCAAGACGCAAATCGGATTGTGGATCCAACCGGGAAGAATGCAAAATAAAATAAGCCAAGAAAAGATAGTCGCCGGACGCGCGGTGGTCAGTAGCACTGACGTGACATATTTAATTCATGAACCTTTTTAACTTTCACGAGGTTTTAGACGTAGATAGCGGTGGCTTAGACTCATAAAGGTTTATAATAAACGTGTTGATGCTCCGCCATTTTTGTTTTCAGCTGCTGGAATGGCAATGACGGTTTAAGTGGAAATACTCAGTTTTATAACACAGCTGTCTTCTTTGGCTTCTCTGATTTTATTTTTCAGTGACCGTGTAAGAACTCTTAGTCACGCGTTTTATTTATGGATTTACTGAATGCCTTTGCGAATAAATTCTATTTTCATATCATCGACTTTAATATAGTAGGTAAATATCAACCATCCTTTTTTATGATGATTGCGTTATTTGTTACTTAACTGTCCCGTCTACTGAGCCGGCGGTCCTGGGTTTGAATCCCGGCTGGGCTAATATTTGTGTTATGAACTCATTTGAGTTCAAAATATTTATTTTGTTACTGGATCATGGATGTCTTCTATATAATTATGTATTTATACCGGGTGTGTAATGATCGATATAAAAATAAATGGTATAAGTATGTTGGATATAACAACATTTGATGTAATTTCAAAGGGTATAATCACTCATTTGATATAATAAACGTTTGGTATACTTTTAAAATATCTATTTTTATTTCGTATATTTATCATTTGGTAGAACACTTATTTCCTATAACCATCATAAATATGGTATAATGTTCATTTGGTATAATTTCATATGGTATAATTTCAATTAGTATAAAATACATTTGATATAATGTTTCATTTGATATAACAACATTAGGTATAATTTCATATGAATTGCGTTTTATTTACCTAACCCAAAGTTTTCTTTCGTTTTGTGTAGTGCTTATTACCTATACGTTATGCCATTTGAACGTTAGATAAAATAAACGTTATACTTACCATAAATTCATTAGTAGAAATATGAATTATACTTAAAGAATGTTATATTAAATGTTATTCGATAAATGATCAGTATATGTTATAGCCCTCGTTACGCACCCATTTATACCTATAGTACAAGCTTTGCTTAGTTTGGCACTAGGTCGATTTGTGTAAGATGGTCTCTTATTATTTATTTTTTTATTAACCAACAATAAAATACCACAAACTGCCCGGTCCTAGCGAACAAAACTCGATTGCAAGCCCACGGCGAATGCGGCATCTTTTGCTCACTTTTCGATTATTTTGCTGTGTCTTGCAGCTTGAGACACTTGTCATTTGTCCAGCGAGCAAGATAGTTGCGTTTGTCACGCGATAAATCCATACTATATTATAAATGCGAAAGTGTGTCTGTCTGTCTGTTACCTCTTCACGCTTAAACCGCTGAATCGATTTTGATGAAATTTGGCATGGAGATAGTTTAAGATCCGAGGAAGGACATAGGATAGTTTTCATCCTGGAAATGATCCCTAAAAATATTGAAAAGCGAGTAAGTAATTCATGATGACATTGATGACCCTGTCGGAAATGTAATGATTAGACCAAAAGCACCATTGCTCTTACATTAGCTTAGGCGCTTTAAATTATCCCTTTTATTAATTTAGGTGATTAGGTGGATATCTATCGTGTTGTACGAGGTTGCTTCCATCCTTCCAAGTTCCACGCGGACGTAGTCGCGGGCAAAAGCTAGTATATTATATTTTTCACTTATTAACATACGCCGGGTTTTTGGAGCACGAATGATTGACACTAACTAGGTAGGCGTGAAATCATAGAAATACCTCTGGCTTAAAGCAGCAAGAAGTGAAAGCCGTTCAGAGAAAAAAAAACGCAGCTAATGCTTATTAACAGGTATGTCAATGCAAATGTGATGTATGTAGCATGAGCGCTTCTAACTCGGACGGAAACGTTAGATCCCTGGTAATATGAAATGTGTCCTCCACTAGGGCAGAAAGTAGCATAGCTCGCCGTTTGATTCCTGATTTGTCGGTTTCCTCCGTAAGGTTGTTCGCCAAACAAAACTGGCCGAAACGATTTTTGAATATAGCCCACTCCTGCGTTCGGTGATCGAACACGAGGCTGTTACCTAACACCAGGTTATTCGCCATTATTTCTCACTTGTGTTTCTTTTAATTTTACTTTTTACGAAAACAAATACTGTACGATTAAAATCAGTTAACACTTCGGCTTTTCTCGGGTATCATCGCCTAAATCCGGAGACGGAAATGACACGAAATACATTACCGCGATTTCTTTTAAGTAGCATTCAATTTGAAGTATCTTAAACGCAATGTATAGCACCTGCCAAGATGACGTTACTAACCGGTAGACCTAAGAAATTAAATTATGCAGAAGCGACATGAATTTTAACATTCTTGTAGGTATACAATATATAAAAAACATATATAAATAAATAAATAAATAAATAAATATCAGACAACCTCACACAAATCAACCTAGTCCCAAATTAAGCTCAAGAAGGCTTGTTTTATGGGTACTAGGCGACGATATACATACTTATATAGATAAATAAATACTTAAATACATAGAACATCCATGACCCAGGCACAAATATTCGTGTTCATCACACAAATATTTGCCCTTGCCGGAATTCGAACCCGGGACCGTCGGCTCAGTAGGCAGTTGCTTAACCACTGCGCCAACCGCGTCGTCAAAACTTATATAATAATATATAATATATATAAGTCAATATTTTACTGTTTGATGTAAGTAGTACCTACGATATTACGTCGGATTAATAATTAATAATAATCACCAAATAAAAATTTTAAAAAACCTATTTCAACCGATTTTTGTTGATATTTCATAAACTGCTTGACCGATTTTAATAAAATTTACATGGGACCATCTCGGAAGTATACCCTATCAAATACGAAAAGAATTTTTAAAATCGGTCATATCTGTAAATTGATAACTCTATGTGAGAGATGAGAGATTCACGACAATTACCGAGGTTGGCCGAAGTGTTAACTGATTTTAATCATACTGTACTTTTCCAACACGCAGGTCACTTTATCGTCGCCAATATGATGTTTTCAGGATATAATTTGTATTAAAACACAGGAGTAATGGAATAGCGTGTACTGGGACCTAATTCAAGAATGCCGTTTGAAAGATCGCAAAACGTCAAAACTCTTTTAGATAACAGTGATATCGCCTTTGAACTGTCATTAAAATGCGACGAGCTTCAAGTGACATATTTCATCTCAATTTTGGAAATACGAGCCTTCGATAATGATTGTCAAAAATGCTTTGCATGCATATGAATTTCTGGTTTGAACGAAACGTAACTGACTAATTTCACGCACTACACGGTCAAGTAGCATGCGCCTGTTATTCACATACCAAGGAAATGCAAATTAAGCGCGACTGGATTGACGAAGTTGCGATGTTCTAGAGATATCGCCACTTGTCAAGTAGGGACACGTCAAAAGTGACGGATGGCGATGAAATGGAGAGATCTCCATCATCTCTCTAAAATTGGTCGAATTACCCCCCTGGTTGGTTTAAAACTGACGTAACATCTCGAACTACCCTTTATTACGATACAAACATTACATAAATACCCCGGGGTATATTTACATCATAAACTTGACCACCATAGTATCAAGAAGTTATAAGGCTTTTGTGTACCTAGCTATACATATTTGTTACATTTTTATTACCTTGATAAAATCACTACATAGTATAAAACAAAGTCGCTTCCTGTTGTCTGTCGGTCCCTATGTGTGCTTAGATCTTTAAAGCTACGCAATGGATTTTGATGCGGTTTTTTTTTATTTAGAAGGTAGGAAGATTTATAATCTATAATACATCCATAATAGAGCATTGCACCCGTGCGAAGCCGGGGTGGGTCGCTAGTTAATAATAACTTAGTTGGTTTATGAAATCTATTTGTAGTTACTTTTTTGCTATTTATCATTCAGGTTTATCAACTAAAACATGAAAGTAACCTCAATACAGGGCTTAATCAATCGTTCTCGTGTTCTGCGTCTATAAATTTCCTCACAGACTGTAATTAACAATCCCTCCGAGACACCAAATTTCAAAGGGAAACATTTATCAATTTAATGAAAATTACACGTTTTAAGCGATAATAAACTCTGAAATTAACAAGTTTCTCCAATAAATTTGTCTTTAGCATAGAAAACAGACCGCTGATTATTTTTATCTACATTTGTGATTGAATAAATAATTATAATATTTACAAGTCGTCTGAAGCTATTCACTTTGTTAACGAATCCGAAATTCTATCCTTTTTCTTGAAAAAAAGAAATTAAACACAGGAATTTAAATATTTCATGTGAGAAACTGTTCAGTTTAACTCAAATCAAATCAAAACGTTTATTCTGTAAGTATGCCACAAGGGTACTTTCACGTATCTGAATCTGAATCTAACGACATTTCACTAAAGGAGACCGCTGTTGAGAAGAAAGCCGAAAGAAGCTCAACTGAACAGTAATTCCATTTTCTGTAACTTATACTAAAACAATTACAATTACATTATAACCAGGTAATTGATACATGTAGAGGAAATGTACAAGATTCTCCAAATAAATTTTTGCAATAATAATTTTATAAAATAAAGTAAAATAGTGTATAATATTATCATAATCATAACCACCTTTTAAAATGACAACAGAAATAAACCCGATATTCTTTACCGTCGCCACCGACAGTAAAAATAAAATGGCATTGGAATAAAAACAAAGCGAAGCTAAAGTCAACTTCACAGTTGAACGATAAAACTTACCAATTGCTCTTTTAAACAAAATAACACTTCCACTCATAGTTTATAGTGTACTATTCAACCGATTGTAAGAACCGTCATACAGCGGCCATAAAGTGAGACTCGTTTTCGCATAAAAGAGAATTCGTTAAATTTTTTACAGCTACCGGGCGAATGATCTAGTAAAATATTATGTAGCTAGGGCAAAATTCGACTTTTTCATAACATGAATTCGTGATTTCACCAATATTTATGGGGAGCCCTGTGACTCCTAGAAACTTATTTCGTCGACTGTTTCATTCGCAGATTTTTATTCCCCTTTAGTCATACGTTTGTCATAATTTTTGCAAATATTATCCTATTGATTAGGTTAGGTTTGTTTTTTATGCAACGAAAAATGCTTTCTACTAAAAGATTTTTTGGCAAAATGAAACATTCGACGAAATAAATTTCTAGGATTCAACATAGAACCTGGTAAGTGACTGCGATGTGAGACTGAGGCAAACAAGTTCTGGAGTGGAGGCCACGAATCAGTAAACGAAGAAGCCTATGTCCAGCAGTAGACTGATACAGGCTGATGATAATGATGATGATGGTGAAGTGACTACGGTCAAAGATGTAGCTCGCTGGTTCATCAACAGTCTATTCACTCTTGCCTTGAAGAAACCTAAGTCATAATTTTCAGGAAATACCTACGATGGGAGCGACTTCCTTACTTATTGATTAGATACTCCACGCCACAGCTCTTTTAAAATGTCACATAATATCAGTTATATAATTGAGATATTTTGGAGATATGCTATTTCTTCCACGAATCAGTTCTGTTCGGTTTATGCTTGACGGCGACGGTGTCCGGGAAAAATAAGAAAATTGCTATTGACCTTTCCTTAAATAGGAATTGGGGACACTTATTTGTGTGTGAGCTGGAAATGTAATCGAAAAGCGTTTGATGTTTGTATTTATTACATTTCTTGACGTTGTCCGTAACTTATAATTGTAAGATTTATTTTTCGTATAATATTTTGTTACCAGTATCGTGCCGCGAAATATGCTGACCGATTTTATCACGATTTTTTTACCTAAATATTTGGAATGCGTTGAATAATTCTGAAGCCAATCTTAGGTCGTAGGTTGTGTTTATAATAGGTTATATTATGGACAGAAAAAGTCACAAATGAAGAAGTACTTAAAAGAGTGACAGAAAAAGGAATTTCTTCAACATCATAGAGAAGAGGAGGTAAGATGTTTAGTCAGCTTATACAACATGACGGTTTATAAGGAACCAACATCATCGAACGAAAAGTTGAAAGAAAGAGAGGGGAAGCAAGCTACATAAAACAAATAAAAGAGAAGGTAAGACGTCATGTTGTATAGGGAAATCAAGGAGTTGGCTATGGATTGGATAGGGATAGATGGAGACAGATACATCAGCTACATCGTCAAGAGTTTGATTCTTAAATTTATCATGATAAGATCTGCGGGCCTATGATGTTTCTTTTATCACACGATAAATAAGTAACAATGCATCTGCCACGTTTTGACAAAATGCGATTTATTTATCATAGGCGACGTGATTAACATGGACGACAGCTAAATAAACATAAATCGTTTACGTAGTTTATAAGTTTCAAGATTGTCCTGGTTTTACATGAAGACAACAATAATTATATTCAAATTATTCATAAAAAAAAAGATAAACCAAAATAAGCCATCAAAGCGACTTATAAAGATTGATAACTTTTATTTTCGCAGACATTTTTATGAGGCAGACATAACATCGAAAAATTACCAACACATGGTAAATAAATTGTATTTAATGCGATAAGTTCTTATTGTAATAATTGTAACCTTGTACCTACTTTCCGTTTCGATTCTTTCGTACCTCGTAAATCACCTTTACACGTTGCTAAATGTTAGGTAGCTTCTAACATTTCTACTCTTCGGGGATAATAATTTTTAATACAGCGCCAACTTTCCGTGCTCCAACGAAGACTAATCAGAACTATTTACCCCCGCGGGGTTTGAGGCCACAAACTTCATTTCTGAAGTCCACGCGACCAAGAAAACTATCTAATAGGATAAAAAGGAAATCACCTCAGAAAATAAAATGCTTTATTAAGGAAAATGGCGATTTTTATTTTGTGTACTTTGAAAGCAGCAGGTATGAGTTTTATGAGTTTTTTTTTTTCGTGTACTCGTTGGGCCAAAGAGTGTGCCTTAGTGCTGAAACATTGAAGGAAAAATGAGCAAATATCTTACTAAACCAAACTTCCTTTGAAAATTATAATCAAACCAGTAATTTAACTTAAAGCATAAAAATCATTCCTTTTAATTTATTTTCATTAGGTTGACGGAATAAATTTTAGTACAATCTTTCCCGTTCAAAACGGAATATAAAATGTTAGAGTGCCTTGGGTTTTAATGACTTTTGGTACTACAAAATTTATAGCATACCTTTTATTTACAGCTATAAAGTTCGCATAAATTCCAAAATGAAAAATTCCATTCGGAATTTCGCGGTTTATATCGTGCGTTATTAATTATCATAACAAACGAGAACTTTCCTAATTCAAATGGGCCGGCTGAGTTGCGAAACTTGCGAAAGTGTATCACGAAAACTTCCGCTTGTAAAAATACTGGGGCCTCAAGTCTTGGGGAGGCCACTAAATTAGCTATATTCAAAGAAATGGGATGTTTCAATTCGCGATCCGCAATAAGTTTGCCCATGAAAAATTCCGGCGTACGAAAAGGCTGACCGAAAAATTGGGCCTCTGACGGAAAAAATAAATTTGCTCATTACATCGGGGTGATGTAAAGCGTAACTTGGCGAGCTCGGACTTTTATTCGGTGCATATATTTTTGATGATATGCTATGGTTATGTTTGTATTGGGTTTCATGGAGGTAAATGTGGGCAGTTTTTGATGCTCACGTTCGTATGCTAGTTCATGTTAGATAACAGGGAGATGATCTTTATTATTTGCCTTACATTTGTAAATTCCTTTTTTTTAAACGCCATTCGGATACTTGATGTTTTTTGGTCAGATAAAGAAATTATAGGAAATCTTCCCTCATTTCATTAAAGATTTTAGCGGAAGATGATGCTCAACCGTACGGACTTGAAATATGGTGAATGCGCTTCGCAATTAAAAAAACAAAGAGTGCCAAGTGCATTAAGCGCTTAAACAGCCTTTGTACAGCTGATTTAAGTTATTTAAGGGCTGTATAAGAACTAATATGCAGCATTTGTGCTACTTGGAGTATCGGAGAATCGGTTTGGCAGAATATAATACCTAATTTTACACGATTTGCAATTAACGTCGCGGTAGTTCAAGGGTCAGAGGTCTACTCCAGATTGAGGTCCAAGGTTCATCGTTTTCAAAAAGGCAAAGATAAATGTCAAGTAATTTTTAACGAACTTCCAAACAGGGAGGAGGTTCTATGTTCGACTGTAAGTATTTTTTTTTATGTATTTTCACCGATTACTCCGCCAATTGTGGACCGATTTTAAATATTATTTTTTTATTTGGAAGAGTATACCTACTCCTGAGATGGTCCCATTATAACCGAGTTGGGATCTGATGATGGGATTCCAGGGAAATCGAGGGCAACCCTCAAATATTTGACACCGAGTTCAAAAAGTGATTCAAATGTAATCTGTACATGAACGGTTTTTTTAGGCTTTTCAGTTATTTTGAAGTCGGTTTGTTTTTGTTTTTTTTTTTAATAAACTCTAGTGACCATAACACAAGTCTACTAGTGCTAACTGTGTGACTAGATCGCTTTGTGTGAGGTTGTCCGATATTTATTTATATATCTATCAGCCACAGTTGTCGTGATTCAAACATAAGGAATCGAGGTTTCGTTCTGGCGTCTGGTTGGAGCGAAATTTGACCAAAACTAGATTCAAATATTTTATCTACAAAGTGTAACTACGCTTTCTGTCACGGGAACCTCTTCTTTTTTTAATCGTATGACGTCAAATACAGCTTAATCAAAGGATAATTATATTATATACTAATTACAATTAAAATAATCTTCCTTTTCTTTTATAGAAAACCACTTCACCAAATGTTTCATTTCATAGAATTTTCATTTCATAGACTAATTTTTCCCCGGAAGTCATAAATTTTTCAGAAATCTTGAAAAGGTCAACCTACTACAACCTAATACATTAGGTTAGCCCTTAATTTGACAATTTCCGATATACTGGAAAAAACCTATGACCCTCTTTGTATTTTTTCTGGACCGCAATTATTTGATCTATCGAACCCCGATGGGGCTTGAACTATGGAACTTTAGTGTTTTTTATTTTTTTTCAAATTAAGTGTTAGGTTAGGTTTGTAGTGTTATCACTTTCCAAAATATTTTATAGTTCCAGAAAACAAATGCTTTCGATGAAATGAAATTTCTATGAGATGAAAATTAGATTAAAGGTTTGTCTATAAAACAATGGTAAACTGTCACTGTAGGTTATTTTATTGCTGTATTAGTAAATCACTACATTTTATAAATACACCGTCATCCCACAAAGCCAGTACGAGTATACAGAAATATCCATGAACACAAAAAGGCAAAAGTAATTTTTTACGCCACCGCAGATATGAGCCCCGATTCCACATAGTAAGCAATTTCCATGTCCGTCCATCGAACCCAAACCGCTAGGTCATCAATGAAGTCCATATCCGTATACGTCCGAAAATGTAGGTTAATTTAATGCAAGCGCTGAGTAATAATCTTTAGAGGTTGCGCAGCATAAAGTAATTGAGAAATTGGTTTGGATAGCGGATGCATTAGGCTCTTAGAAAGGTACACAGTTGAGAATGTTTGTACGGTTAAGTCTATGAGAAAGTCTATGGACGAGAGATGAATGTAAAGATTTTGCGGGTTTTATGACGAAGCCTCGATTTGTATTAAAAAACGAGCAGAAGTAATTCCTCTTAACATATTATGTCAAATATATTGATAATGTTTGCCAACTTTTTGAAGTGAATAATACTTTTCCCTGAGTTCTAGAAAGCACTGATTTCATTGCGTGCAGTCGAAAATAAGTAAAAAGAAAAAAACAGTTTTTTGCGTCTAATATGTCTAATTCGAGTAGTTTTTGAAACAAAAATTATCAATGAAACATTCAAACTATAGGTTTCAAATGTATACCAATGAATCGCAATGGCCCTGTTCTAGGTAATAACATTGATAATATGTTAAAAAACATGTTGGATCATAGAGACAAATGTCTATGACAATCAGCGTTTCTGAACGGATAAGGAGCTTAAAGCATAATCATAGTTTGTTTCCAACCCCTCGTGTATAGCAATATACCATTTTATCACATGTATGAAGCTCGCATGGAAACCAGGCTCACTTTTATGGGTATTACCTTAGTAAAACCAGATGAATCTTTTCTAATATTATAAATGGAGAACAAGTATTCTTTCACGGTTCAACTGTTCAACCTATATTCGTAAAATTTGCATTTGTATAGTTTGGGTCATGAGTATAAGATAGTTGTGCGCCGGAAAAAACTCATTGAAAGAAGGAAGCAGTTGTATTATGAGTATCGTTTGATGTAAGATGAACCAGAAAAAGACGATTCTCAAAGGAAAATAAAGATACATTGAGTTTTTTCAGAGGCTATGACGCTTTTCGACGCTCTTCGAAGAGCTATGCAAGATTAAGGAAAATGTTTATACCATAAACTCGAAAACATTCTCAAAGGATATTTTCCTGATAAATTAAATTATGTATCGGTGATTAACGTTCAAATATCCGTATTATGTAGGTATAATAATATTTGAAGTCACGATTAAGAATAAATCAGTTGATCAGAAATGAGGATATCCGCAGAAGAACCAAGGTAACTCAAAGGATTTTATAGATGGCCGTTGGAGCAGCAACGTCTTAGAGTTAAGTAGCGACCACGTATAAGAAAGCAGAGCGTGGGGCGGCCCCCGACTTGATGGACGGATGACCTCGTGAGGGTAGCGGGGGTCAATGGATCCGGTCTGCATGGGATCGCACTTTGTGGCCATCTATGTGGAGGCCTATCTATAAGCCTGATAGATAGATACCTAAATAGTTGATTTACATATTTATCTGACATTTTATAACGGAACTCTTTCCTCGGAAGCCGTATATGCGATACGAATATACGTTATTAAACGAGGATTGCAGTTAAATGTTAAAAGAAGGTGCGTTTAAGCGAAAACAACTAGGAAATGCTCTTCACTTCGGAAATACTTTAAAAAAGCTGTTCTTATCTTTTTCCTAATATACCTATATATAGATCGCGCGTGTTGCTTCGGAAGCGGCTAGGGTCGCGCACTTTGCTTCGGAAGCGGTAGTGGTAGCGTACTTTTGCTTCGAAAGCGGCCGGGAGCGCTCACTCCAATTTGGAAAGCGGCAAGAACAGAGTACTTTGTTTTGGAAGCGGCCGAGACTGCACACTTTGCTTCGGTAACGCCGGGACGGCGCGCTAAGTAAGTGGTAAGCTGCACTTACTATGTGCACCTACGACGTAGATGAACGCTGCGCGCACTTGCGTGTGGAACGACGGCGCGTCGGACGTTATTGAAAGAGGATTATTAAAAAAAGGTGTGTCTAAGCGAAAACCACCAGCGTGTGGACTATATTTTATGTATGGACTACATATGAATATGAATGGACCCCGCGCGTCGCTTCGAAAGCGGCCGGGATCGCTCGCTCCACTCTGGAAAGCGGCGCACTTTGCTTCGGAAGCGGCCGAGAACGCGCACTTTGCTTCGGAAGCGGCAGTGGCAGCGTACTTTTGCTTCGAAAGCGGCCAGGAGCGCTCACTCCAATTTGGAAAGCGGCAAGAACAGAGTACTTTGTTTTGGAAGCGGCTGAGACTGCACACTTTGCTTCGAAAACGCCGGGACGGCGCGCTAAGTAAGTGGTAAGCTGCACTTACTATGTGAACCTACGACGTAGATGAACGCTGCGCGCACTTGCGTGTGGAACGACGGCGCGTCGGACGTTATTGAAAGAGGATTATTAAAAAAAGGTGTATCTAAGCGAAAACCACCAGCGTGTGGACTATATTTTATGTATTGACTATACTACTGGGCTACACATGAATATGAATGGACCCCGCGCGTCGCTTCGAAAGCGGCCGGGATCACTCGCTCATCTTTGGAAAGCGGCGCACTTTGCTTCGGAGTGCTTCTTAAGAAGCTGCACTTACCTACGACGTGGATGAACGCTGAGCGCACTTGCGTGTGGAACGACGGCGCGTCGGCCGACACTTCGCAGCGGAAGCGGCCCGCTAACGCTCGTGTCGCTTCGCGTAGCGTCACTTGCTGCGACGTAGATTTTGACACCTGTAAAAAACGAATCGTTATCAACCGACTTCAAAAAGGGGTTCTTAATTCGACTTTATGTTATTTTTTCTTATTGTTTATAGATATGGCTTTAGTAACACCAGCATAATATTAAATAATTATGTTGTCACGGGGTACAAATAGGTGCAATCGGTCAACCAATTTGAGTCATTAAACCGCGGTTTCTGTTAAAAAACCGAGTTTATTCTATACTGAAAATAACCGATTGTATACCCTGGGTAGGTACAAAAGACGATTGTAATATTTATACCCAATTTGCCAATGAAATATTGGCATTATATCGGACTCTAACTGCGAATATAGGCTCGAATTTATTTACATACTTCAACTTTATTGCACATTATAAACGTAGATACAAATGGCAGACTTAATAGCCTGAGGCATTTCCTACCAGTTAACCATGAGGCCATAAGAAACTTTATTGGGGAGGGAAGCCACAAAAATTGGCTACATAGGTCACCTTCGCACGCAAGAGAGCCAAACAATTTACTGCTACTTCACCGCTTGCCGCCGATATTGATATTTTATTAATGAATGATGAATAATAAATGAATATGAAGTTGTTAATTATGTCAGCGAGTGTGCTCACAAGTATTACTGAATTATTTCTCCGTTGGTACGTGAATTCTTTCTTACTTCAAGGATTTTCTCTATAATTTCTACGAACCTACACTTTTTCATTAATATTTACGGAATATAAACGATATCCAAAAATATATAAGTAGGTACTTGTACTAAAATTGCCTACTCACGAAAATAAAAGTTCTTTTTCATAACATATTTCATAAAACTCGTATGTATGTTGGAGAATATTAAAGTAAGTAATATTATGATCATAGGACCCAAGTTGTTGCCAAGGCACTAAATATTTTATCAGGGTACATTTAGGTCCCGTATGATAAAAAAGCTACGTTTATTCAGTATTGAAATAATAAGTGCCTTTTCCAAACTGACGAAATAGACTAACTTTATACCCTACCACAAGTTTATTCAGAGAATGGTGTACTTCCTTTTCGCTGAATTATGTTTCGCAAACGTTTCATTTCGCAAAAGTTTCATTTCGCCAAAAGCGTTTTTCACTGAAACTGTAAACTATTTCAGATTGTTGTAAATATCATCCTTTAGATTAGGTTAGGTTAGGTTAGGTTTGTTTTATGTATAACAATTCGAAATAGTTTACACTTTCAGTAAAAAATGCTTTGGCGAAATGAAACTTTTGCGAAATGAAACGTTTGACGAAACGTAATTCAGCGAAAAGGGACCTCAGAGAATATGTCTCTGCGTAGTATTTGTAAGTAGATGGGCAGTACCTAGATCGTAGAATATTATATTTTATGAACTACATAGCTTTATAATTTATATCTAAGAGAATTCGATTCGTAAAAAAAAACCGCTTTAAAATCAGGCCATCCGTATAGTAGGCCAGTACGCGGAGCGTGATGTACATGGACGAGGTTTTGATAATTCTAAAGTCCTTTTTTTTGTTTTAAGTGGACAATTAAGGTCAACTTAAAGCTATTTTTAATAAAATAATAATTGACAGGGTGATGCGTTAGGTATGGTTTAGGTATTTCTTATGCATGATTATTATTAAATCATTATGAAATTTAAGCTCAAAATTTCAATTGCCGTGGAATAAAAACCATCAACAGTAATTGCTATTGAAATTTTAGAATATTGACTTCTATGGAACAGCGACATGGCACTACGATACTAATTAAACGTTATAACTAAAACGTGTCAGTATTTAAATCAGTTTAGATGTGTTCTACGAGCTTCTCGTAGCTAGTTGTATTGGTATTATAAAACTCAGAAAATATAGACCTATGCTGAATTTTTATTTTATATTTTTATTAGTAAGCGCTTACGGCGTAATTAATACTGTATTAAAATCCGTCATTTTGCTTCTACACAATCTAATTAACTTACTTTATCAACAAACACAAAAAAAAGTTCTACTTTTGTTATGCAATCTATGAAAATGAAGGTCAAACAAATTCGCTTGTTTTAAATTTCGCGCGCAGCGAACATCGGCGTTGCGCGCGACGTTTCGGATTATGAAGTCGCAGTACCGTGCACGTCATATAAGCAAAAAGGCAGTGTTTAACCTATGATTTAACTGGATTCTGGTATTGAATCTTTTTGTAATATTACAAACGTAGCCACAATTCCCATTATGTAAGTAGTATACAACAATTAAATACATACATTAACAATTTCACAATCACCGTACCAGAAGGCGCTATCGGGACCCTCTTAAGCCTTCGCTGTTTGACACAGGGCCGTGTTTTTCCCACCATAACAGTGAAATGTGTCTGATTCTTAAATGAGAGGTAATGAAAAGCTGTGTACGTTTTGATACAATTGTATACAATTGTATTTAAAATATTACTGTTCGGCAAGTTAGATACAACGTGCGCGACAACATGCATGTGTGTGTAAGCCTATAAGATTGTTAATATTATGTAATAATAATAACCAGTAGCAAATAATCAATCATCCGTCAAACACTTCTCTGTGACCAAAGTACTTACAAAAAAAAGTGAATCCTAATGTAAAGAACATATGGTCGAACATCGAACCGGATTAAAAGTGATATAAGCCGTTTATCAATGAAGTGTTTATCAAAAGACAGTGCTACTAAACCAATCGTGCGAGACACTGACCGGCCGGTTTCACGCCGTAAGCGAGAGGTCTAGCTAACTGGTGGCTAAGACCGACCGAAGGCACCCAACGGAACGAGATACTAGCGCTGTACATAAACTTTGTAAGACAGGGGTCTTGCTACACTGGTTTATGCGGAGAACCGCGTTAAAGGTGAAGCGAAAAACAAGTATATTGATACTCGATTTTCAATAATTACGTACTGAGTTATCGAAGTCATAAGTAACCTATAAGCTATTTACATTCGCAAATTACATGCAAATCTAAAATGTCGACAGCAGATCAACTAATAGCAGTATTGGAAAATACTGCATTATTATTGAAAAAGGCACAAGTAAACTTGAAAAAATGTCCAAAGCAACGGCTCACTCGTGGATACTTAGAAACGCGTACTTATAAAATCAGCGCAAGAGAATTGGAATTTATTCAAAAAAACACATCAAGGATTTGTCAAATGTGTACCAAAAGAGAAGAAACCGGATATTTCATATTTTATGAACGAAGATTTTTTCGTGTATGAAGATGTGTATACGTGCATATTAGCTAATTTAAAAGACTTATTGGTCAGTATCCAGCCAACGCCGCCGGGATAAGCTGGGACAGTTGTTCAAAATAAACCCGATGATTCCATCAAATGACCCCGAATAAATTTACCTACATTTTCTGGTATTTATGAAGAATGACCGTCGTATCAAGATTTGTTTATATATCATTAGTGCACAATAACTCATCATTAAACAGTGTGCAGAAATTGCATAACTTACTTAAAAGTACTCTCACGGGTGAAGCTGAATCATTATTAAGGCATGTACAAATAACAGAGGTTAATTATGAACAAGCATGGAAAATAAGAATTAAAGGAAATTAAACTAAACCCGATGTAAGAAATGAATCCAAAAAGGAAACTTATTTAAACAAAAAAAAAAAACTTATAAAAGGTGTAAGAGAAAAACACAACTTAAAGGTACAACCAAAAACCACCTTTTATAAATAAAAACTAAAACAAAATACTGCAAAAAAAAAAAAAAAATTAAATTATTGCGGGTTTGAACCCTCGGCCATCTGTTCAATTATTGGGTTCTTGAGCGGCTCGTAGAAAACCGAGCTACCGGTACGCTAGGCAACTTGACGAATAACGCAACCACTATTTGTGAATTGGTCCAGAGATCGGATTATCCTTCAACGATACTGAATCATATATTTACTGTTTTTAAGTCTACATTACCAAGCTGCGCACAACACCTTGAGGGCGGGCGTGTTCCGTGACATTTGATTTCGTAACCGAACTTATTATGACTTTTTCCTATTTAAAATAGAAATTATAATTATAGCGAGAATACAAATAAATACATATAAATACAATACCGCGTTTGGCTCGGTTTGTAGACACCTGCCTACCGAGCCGGCGGTCCCGGGTTCGAATCCCGGCCGGGGCAAATATTTGTGTGATGAACTCGAATATTTGTGCTTGGGTCATGGTTGTTCTATGTACATATTTAAGTATCTATTTATCTATATAAGTACGTATATCGTCGTCTAGTACCCATAACACAAGCCTTCTTGAGCTTAATTTGGGACTAGATCGATTTGTGTGAGATTGTCCGATATTTATTATATTATAATTATATTATTAATTCCGTTTTATTGGGACAATCACAAATTTCCCTTCATACTTGATCAGGCTTAGGACTCACAAAAAAAAAAAACCAAAAAGTGCTATATTTACTTGCATAAGAAACAATGTCAATTTGAAAATTTCGCCAATTTAAATTTCTGGAAACATGACTTAACAATGTGCCCGGAATGCGTGAAATCTAATCATTAGATATTCATTGCGTGCTAATATCAAAGATAAGATCCTGTACTTTGTAGTGAAGAAGTATACCAATCAATGTACGTTGAGTAGGAGCTCATTTCTCTTGCCGTTTGTTTCCTTAGTACAAGCCATTCTACGAATGAAACGGAATATCGCTACAGTGCGTAAGTGCGAGTAGTAATTCCGATGTTGTGCGAGCACTCGCGTTTACGTTTTCGTGCGCCCTCGGCTACATTCGGCTGAGTTTTGATTTATTCATCACTACGTACCTTGTTGGTAACGCAACGCTAATCCGATAGATGGCGCAAACCGCTTAGTTGTGAAGTTATTGATTTATGCATGTACATACTTATGACTACTAATGCAAAGGGAATTATGGGTAAGTTTGTAATAATATAAGGGGATACCAGAATAAAGTTAAATCATAGGGTAGGCACTGCCTTTTTGCATATATGACGTGCACGCCACTGGTTCTAATTAAATTTTTCTGGTTTCAATGTTGGAACGCCGCGGCATGAGAATAACCTGAACAGGTTTTCGTATTTTTTGTGACTGGCAGCGATGCGTGACTCGCGTGGCGCGGCGCGCGAATTTTAAAGACTGCGGAACTATTTGATCGTTATTTTAATAAATTGCATAATATGTATCATTCTCTGTTTTGCGTGTGTTGATCAAGTAAATTGATCATAATTGTATAAGAGCAAAAACATGAGTTTACATATAATAATGGAATTTATACGAGGGAAAATGTATTTTTTATTATCTTTATTATGATTGCATAGGCTTTTATATTCTAATCTGTTTTCCAAAAATATAACCCGACTCTAAAAGATTATCGAAAGACATTTATCGCTTTTGAATATTGCCATGTAGGATTTATAACCACCTAACGATGACTTAGTACCATGTCGCATATCCATAACCCTCAATTTTCTAAAATTTGTGTAATAAATTCATTAATCAATTCTTAACTCGATATAATTGTAATTTCGTATTTGAATAATATATCCAGTTCATAACATACAAAAATCTGAAATCCTTAATTTAAAAAAATGCATAGTTCGTAAAATTCTAAATTTTTCCAAAATACCTTTTTATTGACATTATCTGTTCCCTCAGCAAAAACCAAGGACTTTAGAGTTATCAAAGGCTGCACATTTATAATGATCGGACTAATAGTGGGATATAGATACACAGTTACATGTTAAACTTATAACACTCATCTTTAAGATTGCCCCAACAACTTTTTCATAAACATATCAATCATATTAGATTTATTAATATAAAATGTAGTCAAAGATAAACCTAAATAAACCATCGTCAGCGACTTTTAACGATTGATAACTTTTGAAAATTCGCCTGGATCCCGTCAAGCACAACTATACATCGCGACATAGCATCACCCGTGACTCTCTCATTACTATTTAGAAAAAAAAAGTAATTATAATATCGCACGAGCGCAAAAGTCACGTGTCAAATTTGTGCTGGATTATGTTTAAACGCGTTCGAAACGTTTCGGAATGAAAAACAAACGCACACTAGTGTTTGAGGCGTAATTAAAAAAAACCTCATTAAGTGTCTAGCAATATCCTGTGTCCTGTTTGTCTCCGTATCGATCGAGCATTGGAAAATAACGCCCCCATCACCCCTTGTTTACACTGACCGCTCGTCTCATTTTAATTCCTAGACTAAAATGTTTTCTTCACATCGTATCTTTCTTCGCCATTCACAAGCAAAGTAAGCCTTGCTTCGCGCGGCGAAAGAACAATTTTCAATCGAATAAAACTTGTTAATAAGGCCTTCTAGAACCTGGAATCATATCTGTGAAAACAAAGACAAGCTGTAATAAAGGGTTATTACCCCCATTTATACGAAGCTCATTTTTATAAGAAGAAATTTGCGTCAGTAGAGTTCTCGTTATTGTATCGAATAATCGTTTTTTGCCCGATTCCGGTTTTCCCTGTATATTTTAAGCTTTGATTTCCAATATCTCAACCGTTCGGTTCAGTTATTTGGTTGATATAATAGAAGTGATTGGTAAATTTGTTTCTAAGGCTACTTTTTCTTTTTTGTGGATATTTTTTCATTGAACTTTTAAAGCCGATTAAATCTTTTGTTGATAAGAAAATGTAATTTTTGCGTTTCGCATTGTTAAAGGTTGGCTTTAATTTGTAACAATGAATCGTTTCTGAAAAACCAAACTGTGGTGAAAAATATTTTGCAAAAATCATCAGTGACTTAAACAAAATTACATTTCATAAAGTTGGAAGATGGACCAATAACATTTTGGACAGAAATCATGATTCTTGTTATGTTTGATGGCAAGTAGACAAGATACGAGGTCCTGTACGTCTAGCATAACTTAGGCACGCGACTCTGTTGCGCGACATATACTAGCCATCGCTTTCCTTTCAGTCCCGTGCGAGCAAGAGAGGAGATGCTGACTCGCGCGACAACGAAAGTCGTGGCAAGATATGCTAGTCCTGCTGGCCGTCTAGCACAACGAGGCTTCGCGACTCTTGTCGGACGAAATAGCATCGCCCGTCACTCTTTCACAGTACTGCGAAAAAAGAGATAGGTAATATTTCACGTACAAAAAAAAGGCGAGTGTCATTTTAAATTTGTGCATGAGGTGCTGATTCCACCGTCTCCATTCCGACATCACAATACTCGACGCGGACTTTGACTCCACCCTTATGTTGTCGATATACCACTGATTCGTACGAAACGCTTTGCGTCTACTATTGTCACAACCGCCACACGCGACTATTCTTCGCGGGAGATAATTACCGGTCTCTTTCTGTGCAGTAATGTAAAAGAGTGACGGGTATGTTGAGAGACGAGAGTCGCGAAGCATCCTTGTGCTAGACGGGAGAGCAAATGAATGGCTGTCTTTCTGCGCACATTTTCCGGTACGGTACCCTAAAAATTTATCTTTATAGGTACTCGTGTACTTTATGTCAATTATAACTTCACAGACAAAACCACAATAACGCACTTTTTAATACTGTACCTAAATTCTATACTTTATGGCACCCGCTACAGAACTTTAATATTCATAAGACATCTCTCTACTCAACTCTAATAATTTCAAAAAGAGAACATCAGCATTTGTGATTTAAAGGAAAACACGGTACCTACTGATCACTGATTGGTTAAAATGTAACCAATCACAAGGCACCCGCCATGACCATCGCTATCATGGTTTAATAGGTCAGTTTTAGTTGAAGGGAAAAGGTTAGGTACATCAAAAATAAAAATTCATAGTGGGGAATGACGATTAAAGTAAAAAAATATTTTCTGTGTTTTGCTCGTATAAAAAGTATTGTATGCAATAGTTACACAATTAGGTAGGTCTTAAAATCTCTCTCTCTCTGCAATCCTCGTGACCTAAACGCGGTACTCGACTTTAAGAACCTTCATTGTGCAACGATTGCATAAAATACTATTAAAAGAGTTCAGTATATAGCTTACCAAAAAATAAACCCAAAGAACGCGCATCCATTCACGTGTCCAGACGCCTTTTTTATTTCGACAAACTAAAATAAACTATTCGAAATGTGATACGAGGTGATTTGGCAAGCGCAAAACCCGAGTGTGGCTCATTTAAAGCGTACTGAGTCGCTTCCTTCTGCGAAAATGGGGATAGAAATATATATACTTATCGTTAATATGCGGTTGTATGTACCTAGTCAATGTAAGCGTAATAATGTTGCCAAGTATGAATATGCAGTTGCTTACTATGCTACTTCTTTCGTTTTAAGGTTTCTTAGGCAGAATTTGAGGTTAAATCGACGTTCTTAAAGATATCTGTTTGAAGTATTATTACCACCTTTATTTATTTTCAATCTTAGGTTAGTAAAGTACGATAAAGAAATTACAAAATATATAAACACATTATAAAAAACCTAACTAGGGTGCCGCCGGCAGCGGGGCAGGGCCCGGTGGTTAGGGCTGCAGAGAGAAAAACCTACTGACGATGCGCACCGTGTCCAGGAGTATCGCCTTCTGAATCTGACCCTTGATCCAGCCATCGAGCGAAGTATTATTATCATAACTAGCGGAGATTAAGGGGTTTTGGAACAGAGTTGAGTTTAAACACGTCACTTTTTCGGTATCTATATCAGTTTATTGAGTCGGCAACACCGTTACTCTGTTTACGCGCGCCCACGGCCTGTTACTTGCTTCGCTATAGAATGTGGATGCGAGAAATTGACGTTGTTTCAACTCACCTCTGTTTCAAAACCCCTCGGTCTCCCCCACAGTTTATCAGTTTTGTCCAACCCACGTGGTTCGACAAAAAGTCCGTATGTCGATGTCGATATACGATACTATTCGAATAAAATTACGCTTTACTCACGGTTGAAACCACAGAAAAACTAAGCGTAATGGAAATATTTGAGAGAGACCTATGTTCAGTAGTAGTAGACGTTTATGGGTTGAAATTAGGGACTCCAGAACCGGTTTTCTTAACCTAAACCGGCTTAAACCCGGTTTTACTATGACAATAAAACCAGTTTTGGATCACCTAGTTGAAATGAAAATCATGGTTATTGTAGGGCAACAAGGAATCTAAAAAAATCTTTTCAAAACTCAGACTACTAGCTCGGGCAAATTAGGATAGAGCCCTTAGTTAAGGTACTCCGTCACAAAATAGGGGTCGGTTCCATAATCCTGTTCCTTAGTTATAGGGGATGAAGCTATTTTGTGGTCGTAAACGGCTGCGGCGGGTAAATACTCGTACACCTGGGGTTCCATTCGACTAACACAAGACTAGTGAACATATTTATATTATTTTCTCAAACGTGCACCGAAATGGCATTATAACGTGCGTTATAACAGGCTTCGAAGTATCACGTTTCGGGCGGAACAACTCGAGAGAACTGTAAAGGAATTTCATATAAAATTGAAGGCCTAGGCCGGGAAGTAATTTTTTTCATGGCGTCTGTGTTCATGAACAGACGAAACAGCTGAATTATATTATTTTTGAGTGGTGTATTTTTTTATTTCATTGCATATGTTTGAGAAAAGCACTATACATGCCGTAGCCGTGAAAAGGGCTTACCGGCTTCGTATCACTGTCCGGCCTCCTTACGATCGGCCGTCTATACCTACTCACCCGGCAAGCCCTTCTTTCCCGGCGTCTGCAGTAATGTACTAGTTATTTCGATAGTCCTGGCTGTAAGGATCTACAAACTGCAGGTCATTCATTTTTCTTTGCCATGGTTTTTCCGAAATGTTTTTTAAATTGTCAATTTGACAGTTCTCAATAATAGTGGCTGAAGGGATATTTGCCTTCGAAACTCAATTAAAAATGTCAAACCAATCAAATTCTGACACATGTCAGTGTCAAACCGTTGAAATTTTGACATTGACAAGCGCTAACCATCGACTAGTCTTTTTAGTCACGTCATACTCAACCACGAACTGACTTTTCCCGGCCTCTGCAGTAATATACAATTTGACATGGAGCTGATGGTGCCGGATGATAGTTAAAGGAACCTTGTAATAAAACGACGCCATCCCATCGAGATTGGGCTCTTTTGATTTATCTTAAGAAGCAATCGGGTTAAAGAATTTTTTTATTACTCTCAAAAGAAATTTACATTTCACTTATTTGCATAGATATATATATTACTATTGCTTATTTGAGATTAAACGATTACATTAAATTACAAATTACGCCCGTGAGCGATTTTAAAAATACTTACATGCTAAAAGAACACACAAATAAAAAACGATAACAAACATTGAAGTGGGTAATTGTTTAACAAATAAACTTATTTGCCGTTAGCTACAAACACATTTTTGTATTTTAATCGATAAAGTTGGATATCATTGTCTTTCTTCAATCACTGTTGCTTACAAAAAAGTAAAAATAGGTATATATTTAAAATGCAAAATTTTATTTCTCTGCTCTTGAAAACCTGTGTAAGTATCACATGGAACCCTGTTTTCGCGAGGCGACGATCTCTCTACTCAACTCTAATAATTTCAAAAAGAGAACATCAGCATTTGTGATTTAAAGGAAAACACGGTACCTACTGATCACTGATTGGTTAAAATGTAACCAATCACGAGGCACCCGCCATGACCATCGCTATCATGGTTTAATAGGTCAGTTTTAGTTGAAGGGAAAAGGTTAGGTACATCAAAAATAAAAATTCATAGTGGGGAATGACGATTAAAGTAAAAAAATATTTTCTGTGTTTTGCTCGTATAAAAAGTATTGTATGCAATAGTTACACAATTAGGTAGGTCTTAAAATCTCTCTCTCTCGGCAATCCTCGTGACCTAAACGCGGTACTCGACTTTAAGAACCTTCATTGTGCAACGATTGCATAAAATACTATTAAAAGAGTTCAGTATATAGCTTACCAAAAAATAAACCCAAAGAACGCGCATCCATTCACGTGTCCAGACGCCTTTTTTATTTCGACAAACTAAAATAAACTATTCGAAATGTGATACGAAGTGATTTGGCAAGCGCAAAACCCGAGTGTGGCTCATTTAAAGCGTACTGAGTCGCTTCCTTCTGCGAAAATGGGGATAGAAATATATATACTTATCGTTAATATGCGGTTGTATGTACCTAGTCAGTGTAAGCGTAATAATGTTGCCAAGTATGAATACGCAGTTGCTTACTATGCTACTTCTTTCGTTTTAAGGTTTCTTAGGCAGAATTTGAGGTTAAATCGACGTTCTTAAAGATATCTGTTTGAAGTATTATTACCACCTTTATTTATTTTCAATCTTAGGTTAGTAAAATACGATAAAGAAATTACAAAATATATAAACACATTATAAAAAACCTAACTAGGGTGCCGCCGGCAGCGGGGCAGGGCCCAGGCCCGGTGGTTAGGGCTGCAGAGAGAAAAACCTACTGACGATGCGTACCGTGTCCAGGAGTATCGCCTTCTGAATCTGACCCTTGATCCAGCCATCGAGCGAAGTATTATTATCATAACTAGCGGAGATTAAGGGGTTTTGGAACAGAGTTGAGTTTAAACACGTCACTTTTTCGGTATCTATATCAGTTTATTGAGTCAGCAACACCGTTACTCCGTTTACGCGCGCCCACCGCCTGTTACTTGCTTCGCTATAGAATGTGGATGCGAGAAATTGACGTTGTTTCAACTCACCTCTGTTTCAAAACCCCTCGGTCTCCCCCACAGTTTATCAGTTTTGCCCAACCCACGTGGTTCGACAAAAAGTCCGTATGTCGATACTATTCGAATGAAATTACACTTTACTCACGGTTGAAACCACAGAAAAACTAAGCGTAATGGAAATATTTGAGGGAGACCTATGTTCAGTAGTAGTAGACGTTTATGGGTTGAAATTAGAGAGTCCAGAACCGGTTTTCTTAACCTAAACCCGCTTAAACCCGGTTTTACTAAGACAATAAAACCAGTTTTAGATCACCTAGTTGAAATGAAAATCATGGTTATTGTAGGGCAACAAGGAATCTAAAAAAATCTTTTCAAAACTCAGACTAATTTAGCGCGGGAAAATTAGGATAGAGCCCTTAGTTAAGGTACTCCGTCACAAAATAGGGGTCGGTTCCATAATCCTGTTCCTTAGTTATAGGGGATGAAGCTATTTTGTGGCCGTAAACGGCCGCGGCGGGTAAATACTCGTACACCTGGGGTTCTACTTGACTAGCACAAGACTAGTGAACATATTTATATTATTTTCTCCAACTTGCTTGGAAATGTTCCCATTAATGTAGTAAAACTGGACCGCGAAATCGGTCGTTATTTTTAGGAGGCATTAATACAAATTAAAAAAAAAAATTATTATTGGCCTTAGCCGGGAAATCAATATTATTTAAAAAAGACGATTAAGTAAAAACACACCTTCCGTTTATGACGTCTCATACAAATGAGGGTAATCTGAATTTGGCCGGTTACTGCATTTTTACTTTTAATTTTTTCAAAGACTGATAATTCATCATACAGCCAATTGTCCACTACATGTCGGGCCGTTCCTGACAATTTTTACGTGAGTTTATACCGTTTTTATAATTAGTAATTGTCCACTACATTTAAAAAATAAAAACTATTATAAACTTTTTAATTGTTCTCTGTGTTTAGTTCTTGCACTGAACATTTTTTTGCTCTGCTACTGTCAATGTATTTTAAATGTTGACAAATTTCGAATAACGGACAAACAATTTAAATAATAATCTTATATGCGGCTAATTTATTTTCATGATTCTTAGTTATTTATTAGAGATCTCACGAAAGTTTTATTTTTAATAATATGATGGTATTTAATGAGCGAGTTGAAGATTAATAAGTGTACCAAACGTAAACAAATAAAAAATAAAACAGAAATGACTGTGTCCAAATCAATATAAAAGTTTTTTGAACTTATGATCTTCTCCGAATGATAAATATGGTATGATTTCTAAAAAAAACAGTGTGTTTAGAAGTTGTTAATTTAACTAAAATTAATAATTACCTATGTGCATATTTTTTGTTATTGTGTTTTGATATATATTTAATTCTTAGTAATATATTTTGTTTTAAATCAAACATATGATTCGGACCCGAATTTTTATTCCTATTCCTAAAAAAATAAGTACCAAATGAACTTCATGGTACTGATATATTAAATTAAAATGTAGATTGGTGATTATTTCCAAGCATATTTGGAGAAAAGCACTATACAAGCCTCGGCGGGAATGTCAGTTCGCAGATTCGTATTATTGAAGGACTCGGCTACGCCTCGTCCTTCAAAATCATGTACTCATCCACGAACTGACTTTTCCCTGCCTCGGCAGTAATATACTATTTCTGAAACGTGCAACGAAATGGCATCATAACGTGCGTTATAACAGGCTTCGAAGTATCACGTTTCGGGCGGAACAACTCGAGAGAACTGTAAAGGAATTTCATATAAAATTGAAGGCCTAGGCCGGGAAGTAATTTTTTTCATGGCGTCTGTGTTCATGAACAGACGAAACAGCTGAATCATATTATTTTTGAGTGGTGTATTTTTTTATTTCATTGCATATGTTTGAGAAAAGCACTATACATGCCTTAGCCGTGAAAAGGGCTTACCGGCTTCGTATCACTATCCGGCCTCCTTACGATCGGCCGTCTATACCTACTCACCCGGCAAGCCCTCCTTTCCCGGCGTCTGCAGTAATGTACTAGTTATTTCGATAGTCCTGGCTGTAAGGATCTACAAACTGCAGGTCATTCATTTTTCTTTGGCATGGTTTTTCCGAAATGTTTTTTAAATTGTCAATTTGACAGTTCTCAATAATAGTGGCTGAAGGGATATTTGCCTTCGAAACTCAATTAAAAATGTCAAACCAATCAAATTCTGACACATGTCAGTGTCAAACCGTTGAAATTTTGACATTGACAAGCGCTAACCATCGACTAGTCTTTTTAGTCACGTCATACTCAACCACGAACTGACTTTTCCCGGCCTCTGCAGTAATATACAATTTGACATGGAGCTGATGGTGCCGGATGATAGTTAAAGGAACCTTGTAATAAAACGACGCCATCCCATCGAGATTGGGCTCTTTTGATTTATCTTAAGAAGCAATCGGGTTAAAGAATTTTTTTATTACTCTCAAAAGAAATTTACATTTTACTTATTTGCATAGATATATATATTACTATTGCTTATTTGAGATTAAACGATTACATTAAATTACAAATTACGCCCGTGAGCGATTTTAAAAACACTTACATGCTAAAAGAACACACAAATAAAAAACGATAACAAACATTGAAGTGGGTAATTGTTTCATGAATATCAAATAAATATCGGGTAAGATGCAGCTAAACAATCCTCTATACGCACTACGCTACGCATCCAGCGATAATCTGCCAGGGCCGAATTACGATTCATACGGCAGGGACATTATTGATGACATGGACCTTAAGGGGCTCCCCGCTCTCAATGACCTTCGATCTGTTGCGATAGATTTTCCCATATTATAAATAGCTAATCATAATAACATAGTTTTTCCACAACAAAATACCGTATCAAGTACCTTTCACATGTCACTGACTTTGAGATACAGGCCGTCAAAGTTTACGATTTTTTCGGGGAAAAAGTTGTGGAAACGGTTTTTTGCGTTTTTCTCGAAAAGTATTGAGAAAAATAGAAAAAGCTTCACAACAAATTTTGTGGAATATGGTTTAGAACAATAAAATGTAAGATATTTTCTACATATACACCGGGGATAAAAGTAGAAACGAGATTAGTGTATTTTTGGTCGTCCACCGAATATTTTTTTATAAAATACACAGTCGTTAAATCAAAATTCGGGTCACTACAAAGTGTTAAGCATAGACCATACTACAATATATATTAAATAGGACATTATAACTCTATAATCCACAAACTAGATACGATGTAAAAATCATCAAATTGGCTGATTTCTGTAGGGAGCCCCTTAAGTTTATTTTTAAAATGTTTAATTGAATCGGACATTTTAATGTGTTTAGGTAGGTTATTATAAATAAATAAATAAATAAATATTAAGGGACAATCATACACAAATCGACCTAGTCCCAAACTAAGCAAAGCTTGTACTATGGGTACTAGACGACGATATACATAATATATAAATACATATATAGATAACATCCATGACCCAAGAACAAATATTTTGCACAAATATTTGCCCCGGCCGGGATTCGAACCCGGGACCGCCGACTCAGTAGGCAGGTATCTACAAACCGAGCCAAACGCGTCGTCAAGATTATATAACTTCAACAATCGACGTTTTTGCAAAAGACTACTATCAGCAATAAAAGCTTCTCCATTTTCTGACAGAGTTCTGAAGAACCAAGATCACACTAATAGTATTATAAAAGCAAAAGTTTGTGAGTGTGTGTATGTGTATGTTTGTTACTTCTTCACGTTTAAACGGCTAGACCAATTTTGATAAAATTCAGTATGGAGGTAGTTGACACCCTGGATTAACACATAGGCTACTTCTTATCCCGAAATAATGTAATGTCCCCGTGGGATGAGGGGGTAACACACACGCAGCTAGTAAAAAATATACGCGATGACTCAAGAAGCTCCTTTTTTGAAGTCGGTTAAATACTGCAGTTTAACAAAATGTTTACAGGAAACTATTATTCCTTGAGTTATGTTCCTGTCGGCTGCCAGAAATTAGGCAGATTAACTATGTATGCCAACTATTAGGACAGCGATTACGACGCGCGTTGATGGATGCTTATCCCCTCCACTAAAGGGCTTAGGTCATTTATATGTATACGGATTATACAGAGTGTGACGTGAAATAGAAACAATACATTAAAACATCAATGCTATTCTTTACAGCGAGAAAATGCTGCCAACGTCTTCGGTACTATTGTCACAATTTTGTTGGTTTATTTTAGGTGTATTCTATTTTAGTTTTTAGTTCTTTAGTCTTATCTTTTATTTGTTCTGAAGTTTTCTTTATGCCGTAGGTATTATAATTGTATTTTATTTGTTTTATAAATTTATATGTATTTATTTGTATTATAATAAAATGAAATCGTAATCAAATTCGTTTTAGACAAGGTGCTTCTGCGAAAGAATTTGCAAAAACTTTTAATATTTCGGTAATGAGTTATTATCATTTTTTGAGTATTCGAATATGTCCCATGTTAAAATAGCAGACTTACTAATGATATGGTAATTGCTTTAGCCAATCAGCTGTTCCGATTAGTTTGATTGGATAACGCAAATTACAGTCCACGGTAGTTGAATGGCATTTGAAATTGAAATGATCACCTATCTCTTTTATACAAACATAAAATTGTGTTTGAAAAAAAATATGTTAATAATTTCAAGAAAAATCTTAAAATAAACAGCGCAATGCATGTTTGGCTTCCCAACGATCACCTGGATTTGTTTTTATTTATTGCTTGCCACGCCTCACGACGCAGCCTGTATACAAAAAACCAATAAAATACAGTTCTTAGCAGTTTCTTACGGCATTTTCAAAGATCAAATGAGAAAACCATCTGTGGTGAATTATTCAGTGATTTAACTTTAATTGAACTAGACAAAATACTGCAATCGCTACATTTAGCTAACCATGAAAGGTCATCCTTTGGGCTCGACCTCAGGAAATGTTTATGTTACAGCCCATTAGCGGGTTCAACTATGTTTACGATTGCACATTATCAAACTTAAGCACAGAAACACAATTTAACCGAGTAAAGTTTCATACGAAGAAATTAGGGCTTTAATTTCTACTGTTAGTAAGATTAGTAAGGCGTATGGATCATCGTAATCATTCTCTTGCCCTTATTCCATTTATTAGGGGTCGGCGCAGCATATTTTTGTCCTCCATTCTTCCCTATTACTCGTCATCTCGTCGTTTACTTCCTTTTTATTCATATCATCTTTCACAGTATGGATGGCATACTAAAAAAAACAGTGACGAAGTTACCGCACCACTGTACGAGTAGCAGTTGCTAATAAAGAGCTCTATACGAATTCGAAACATGTCGGGCAACGGTTTTTGACAATTTCAGATGAGAGTAAACCGCTTAAAACAATAGTCATACTAGCGCGATCCAACCACGAGACTATACTTGCTTAGTAAAAGTAACATGGTGTATGCTAGGTACGCTTGCCCCGTAGGTGCAGTATCTTACAGCCTGTAAACTATTAGAACAGCCTTTAGGTTCGTGTGACGTTGAGCTTAAACTCGACCACATAAGAGCGACAGAGACAGGAATACAACACATACCAGCCCGAGGCCTGGGTGACATTGACTTGAAATCCTGGCGAAAGACTCAGTAACAAAATACACAGGTATCCAATAAGCGGTTTCGATCGATATCAATAGGATTGGAACGATTACCGTAACACCTTCATTGCCGTTCAGCGTTATTGCGTGTTTATTAGATTCGGGCCGTTTCGAGCGGCGTGTAATTTGCGATACGATAGATTTAATGGAAAAACGTTGTGCGAACGCTGAATTAAGCTATTACACGGTGGCCATCTGCCGTGTGATGAATGGGTATGTTCGACGGGTTTGTAATTTGCGTTGCGCAAACATTTTCCTAGCGTTTAGCTGTCCAATGTTACAATCATTCCAATTTGGCAGTAGCCATTTCAATAACTTGACCAGGAACTGATCATAACTAATTTAATCTGGCAGGAAAACTCCGAATATATGTAGCACATTCTATTGTTCTTTGAGTAGCCTTGAGTTTTCCTATTACGACTATTGTGAACGGGTTTTGAATTTCGGTTGTGTAAACATTTTTCTAGCGCTTAGCTGTCCAATGTTACAATCATTCCAATTTTGGCAGCAGCAATTGCAATAACTTCATTAAGAACTGATCACAACTAATTCAATCTGGCAGAAAAACTCCAAATATTACTACACCAGTATTGTCACACTCCATTGTCATTTGTTCAAGGGAGAGTGAAAGGTGTCAGACCTAGAGGAACATCGCCGATGAGATTGACCGACCAGATCAAAGCTTAGTGTGTCGGCTACCGTCCATGAATGCTCACGGAAAGCGGCTCTACGGGACGAGTCGCGACATGTCGTCAAACGGGTCACTCAGAACTCCACAAATACATAATGGCCACGACCACTCTGTAAAGAGTGTTCCGCAGAAGAAGAAGATTGGCCTTTGAGTAGCCTTGAGTTTTCTTATGACGACCAATGTGATTGGAATTCCCGTTGTATGTTATCAATCACAATCATACCACGCTGAAAATTCTACAGTATCTTAACACGTCCACAGGACCATTTTGAAAATTGCATGCCGCAGCATAGACAACACTCATACAAAAAAGCTCTAGCCGAAAACGGCACAATGTAAAATGTTTCGTTAAACACGTCAAAAATCGGACTTGCCTCTATAGCTGCAATACATCCAGGTCCCCTTACAGAAGAATGCTAGTGAGAAAAAAAAACAATTTGGAATTAAGAAACGCATTTACTTGAACCATTGCCTCTACAGTCTCAATGGTCCCAGGTGACTTTACCTCAATCACGCAGTAATTAATAACAGCTGGTGTTTCACAGACAACAACACTATTAACACATTCACTGCCAGTAACGCATATTATATGCGTTCAACTTCATACAAGTTTGTTCCTAGGCTACGCCCCCTGGCAGTGAACCGTTAAACCCTAACCCGTTAACCCTATTCAGAAGGCCGGTATCTATATCAAGTCGATTTCGATACACTTTTCTCGACAAAGAAAATATATTTCTAAAAGACAATGATAATGAACACCGCAAGGCATTCGCGGAAGCCATAAACAATAATCGAAGCTCCAAGCGGAACCAAATTGTCTTATTAATTTAATAATATCATCTCATTTTCTGTAAATAAATGACCTATTTACTTGCTACTGTGTTCGAGCCGAAAATTGCGTAACATTTGCCACCGGATGCCGATTCGAAAAGGCAAACCTTGACATTAACTTCGTCTTGACTTACGTCTTTTTGGTTCAAAAGTTTCTCGTTTCGTCTCTTCCGTTCCTCTTTCCTGTAAATATACCGTATTAGGGATCAAGTTTCAAGGATTTTTCAAGAGTTCGAGAATTCAGCCTAAAGTCTAACAATAATAGATTGGTCCACGGGGTAAGACAAACAATTTGTCAGTGCCATTGTTTCGCTCAAGTTTTATTTTTCATCCATAATTTAACGAGGTCAAAGGACATTATTGTTAGGATTAGATTTAGCAGTTATACTTGTTCTTAAACACTTAGTAAGGTCACTTACCAAATTCGAGAATGCCGTTTAAGAGATCGCAAAACGTCAAAACTCTATTAGATAACAGTGATATCGCCTTTGAACTGTCATTAAAATGCTATAAGCTTCAAGTGACATATCTAATCTCAATTTTGGAAATACGAAGGCGATAATGATTGTCAAAAAATTCATGAATACAAATTTCTGTTTGGAACGAAACGTAACTGACTAATTTCACGCACTACACGGTCAGTATGCGCCTGTTATTTATGCCGTCACATACAAAGGAAACGCAAATTAAGCGCGACCGGACTGACGAAATTACGATGTTCTAGGGATATCGCCACTTGTCAAGTTGGGACACGTCAAAAGTGACGGATGGCGATGTAATGGAGAGATACAATAATCTCTCTAAGATTGGTCGAATTACCCCCCTGCTTTTAGCATCGTCCATACGAGTATTGAAAACTATCACAGTCTTAAAGAATCTCAATGCAGTAGCGAGGCAAGGCAGTAGGTTTTTCTTACCAAGTTCCTATAAGTAGTAGAATTGGGTGACTAAAAGTAGTAAAAGTATACCAGCATACCAGTTGAATCACGATCATACTATGCCAATCCCACACATGCTTCCTCTATTTAATTTCAGAATTTTAAATCCAAAGGTTTCCTACCTCTGTCTTTGGACTGAAACTCTCTCTGTGGAGTCGGTCCCTCATGTCTGAGGATCGGTGTCAGCTTCAGAGTTGCATTTGGTGCAGATAATCTGCCTCCACCGGTTTCTGCCCAGCGCGTCTCTTACAACCGAGTACACTTTAGAGGTTGATGAGTCTTTTACTTGATCGGTCCATCATGTTGGTGAACGACCACGCGATACGCGATCATTTGCCTTCGGTTTTCCCAATCACGATCAGTTTTTTGAGATTTTCTGCCTGAGCAATTTGTGTGACATGGACTTAATAGGGCTACCGTTTCCACTATTTTTGTAAAAGACGATCAAGAAGGGCTATCCGGATCGCAAGTATTTTGCTGCTGTGGTTGGCCTTGGCAGTCGATAATTGACCCCAGAAAAAGCGATAGCCGCTATATTACCCCAGCGTCTGTCATGGACATGGCACGGAAAAGGAAAATTATTCTAAAGATGGAGTCTTCTACATTTATAGCAGCGCTGGTTTCGGCGTTATTTTAGTAGGTACAAATCACCACCACCACCACATAGCTCAGATATTGACTTAAAGGCCGGGTATCTATCTGTGTTGAGAGATGATGAGTCAGTGATTGCTTACATTGTTACAGCCTCGCACAGCACTCGTAATATAAAGTCTCAAACAGGGCATAGTTATACTAACACACTTAATAGTTCATGTACAGCTATTTCTTTTCCAGGTCTAATGATCACGAGGCTTTGATTTTTTTCTGTTGTCAATGATGAAAATAAGCAAATTTTTAATCAATAAATAGCATATACCACAAATTATTCTACATGACGTGGCATGCGTCTAAATAAACTTAAATATGTATGCCAAAATACCAAATACAATACCAGAGTCAATATTTATTAACTTCCAAGACTGTTTCATTTCTCCGATAACTCAGGAAAATTATTCCCTCACCAATAACTTCATTATTATCAGGAAAATACGGGTTCAGAATTTTAAGGGAATATTTTCCTCTTATAAACTTGTGATTCTCACGTACCTCGGAATAATGCGATGAAAAATAATCAGCTCGTAAAAGATTATGAGCTATTTTTGGAGCCAGTTTCTTACTGAGCATGTAGCTAAGATAAAGTTTATAAGATACTTGGCTGGTAGTTTGAGAGGAATATAAAAGAGTGCGCTTTTACGGGCTTGCATCTTTATTTAATTTGATTAGGGATTAGGAGGGACAAGTGAAGGATGCGCTGAAAGTGGTATTGTGTAGTGTTTTATGTTTTATGGAATTGCTTAGCATCAGCTGCTGGGGAATGAACTAAACTGTGTATAATAAAACTAGAAGGTGAACTTCATCTGCGTATTTTTTTATATTGCCATTCCGGAGATCTCTCCGAGATATATTTATATGGAATTAGAGCCCGAGAGAAGAAAACTTTGGTGGAAATTCCTTAGTGAAGAACGATGACGATAATGATGATTAGAAATATCAAGCTACGTACTTTCTTGTAAGAAAGAAGTATTGCATAGACAATAATATCTGTTCCCGTCCACTCATTTATTCTCGGTGAGGTTTTTAGTGCGCGCAGTAAAGGGATTCTAACGACGACGAACAATAAAACATGAAAAGTGCGTTAACGACCAATAAAGGAGTTTACTGTTGCTGCTAAACCGAATCGGACGCCAATTGGCCAGGAGTAAGAGCGCTCCGTACCTTGTCTGATTTAAACTTCATGAAAGAATATAAGTACTTTCATGGGTCAAAAAAATAATTATAACTTCATTAGTCCATCAGTAAGTTTATCAAAAAGTGTTTAACACGTACTTTTTCTTTTGTCAACTAAACAAAACTCAATTTTATATAAAAATATGGCCGTGAGACTCAGCCAGTACGTTTACTAATAGTATAAAACAAAGTCGCTTTCTGCTGTCTGTCGCTTACATCTTTAAAACTACGTAACGGATTTTGAGGCGGTTTTTTTTAGTAAATAGAGCGATCCAAGAGGAAGGTTTATATAATAATACATGCGTAATTTATCAGCATTGCACCCATGCGAAGCCGGGGCGGGTCGCTAGTATTCAAATACATACAAAACAGGCAAGTGAGGTAGTGCGTGTTGTGTGCAACCCGGCAATTGACATTGTGTGTGACGATGAGGGTAGATTCTCGCCTCCGCCGGTGACGCCCGCATCTAGCAGCCGCGCGGAGAGAGCGTGAGCAGGCAGTGTTCAATTGGCCGCCGCCGCGACTAATCGCAGCTCCCGATGATGAATCACGTACCGATTCGAAACATGTCCAGCGATATTCGACTCCTATGACGTGAGTAAATAAATCCGTTAGGGTATTTTGATATATTACACCCATGATAAGTACATTATGTATCGAACATTGTTAATAGATAGATGACACAGTATAAGACATAAAATTCCCTTATCAAAATCGGTTAAAATGTGAAGCACTCGAACAGCTCGAAAACAACTTTCCACCGTATAAACTGCCGGATAAATTATGCACTTCGGTTGAGAATGCACTTTAAACAAAATGTCACGTTTACGAAAGAAAGCTACGGCGGTTAAGACCTTCTTAACAAAGATAATCAATTCCGAACAAGCATTCTGCTGACCATCCACTTCGCTAGTTATTAATGAATCGAAGTTTTATAGTTCAGTTCGCTTTAAAGTTGTTCTAAGGATGGAAATTATAAAAGATTTTCTGTATAAAATATCCTAAGTTTCTCGTCGTTTTTTCATTTTTCTCCACTGCGATAACTTGTCTTGTTTATTTAAACCGCCAAACAAGAGAATAGTATCAGGTAATCAGAGATATATATTATTTATACTTGTACGAATTGCCCCTCGTAACTTTCAGTGTTTAATTTATTCAAAATTAAAGAACTGATAAAGGTTTTCGAACTCGACGTGGGTCTTGATTCCACCTATATTTCTCTGATATCTCGGAGACATCTCCGAAGGCACGATATACCTGGTGTATTATTATCACCACTTCGCAAACCCGGGCGCGTTAAGTTTGCACCTCATTTATTTACCACGCCATAGATATAAGGAGCAAACTTAACTTGACCGGGTAGCTTCAGATTATTTCCTTTATTTATGCTATAAAATCTTAATTTTCCCATCTTCTGTTCGGAAACAATTTTATTTATTTATTTAGGAGAACCAACAGCTAAAATTTTACAAACGTAAATAGAAGCATAAAGACAATTAAAGGAACTATCAAATAGATGTTGAACAATGAAACATAGGTACACTTAAGTAAAAAACGCTTTAATGATTTCATAGGTTATTTTTGTAGGCAATAGCAATGCTCGGGAAAATAAGCGAAAATGTTTTTATCAGAGTAAAACGTTGCGAAAATCAAGAAATCAACTGCGAAAACTTGAAGCTATCTTACATCGTGATAACGCTAACTAGTTGGTACTATCTCACTCTAAAGACTTGAAGTTATTTCCATAGCCTACTTGTACAATACCTCTGGGCAAACAAACACCTCGCTGCCTAACTTGTTAATCTATACAACAAAAGAACAAAGACAACTAGAGCCATTCCCCTTAATGAATAATTAAGTCTTGAAGAGTTCTTCTTTAACAAGCTTAAGGATTTTTTCTGCGGAATATTTTAGGATTCTTTTTTCAGGTTCTGGGTATTTTACCTACTTTGATCGCTGAAAAAGACCACATTCATTTAGTATTCTGTTTCGGGAAACCATTTTGAATATTGATTTGAATATACTTAATGTAACGTCGGCCGGAGATATAGAATAGAAGAAAAATCGTTTCCGAATATCGATGTTAATATTAATAGTTTTCCCCGCGGTTTGGGATGAAATGTGCCGTTACAAACTTTCAACGCTTGTTCAGCTTTATGAATAGACATCCTTAAATTATTTTATTTTGTTTCTTAGTTTTTGCGTGTAAGTGGTATGTACATTCTTAAAACGAGAGGAGGGTCGCTTCTCCAACCTAATGAGATGTCCATCTTGCGGACTTCATTGTCCCTCCCGCATCGGACTGTATAGTCATTTCAAACACAGCCACAATAACACTGCATAAAATCATGTGCTAAAGACGTAAAGGCCTATGATGGGCATCTAGATTCTTACAGTAGTTTATAAAAAAGACTCAAGACCTGCAAATAATCTGCCCCCACGTATATGTCAAAGAGGTAATCTAACAGGAAAAGGAAAAAAACTACATATTTCAACACAAGAAAAAAACATAAACAAAGAAACAGTAGGTAATTAAAAAACTGATACACTACTAACAACGTGGTAGCGAAAATGCTGGCAGCATTTCCTCGCTGAACAGCTATGCTGATACGTTGTGTGAGAAAACTGCCAGCTCTTTGGTCCCCAGTGGTCTTTAAATGAGAATGATGACACAATGGCAAGGTATGTGATCAAATAAAACCTAAATAGGGAATATTTTGTACTTACATCAACATCAATACCGGGCTGTGGGAATATCCTCGTGAAGGGATACTCTTTAGGCAGGTAGCTGAAGAACTCCTGCCTTCCGCGGTACCATTTCACGCTGTATAGAGTTTCATTGCCCTCCAACGTCCATTTACAACCGAGCTGTACTTCATCGCCAAGACGGACGGCGGAAGGGGCTATCAGCTGAACATCTTTCAGGGCCCCTGTATCTGGAACAAAAGAAAATGAAATTGGGTAACCGTGGTCTTAGCAGCATCATCATACCCATTTATATTTAACAATATGATGACAGTAAGTAGGCGTCAAATCATTCGTGTACCGCACATCCCGGTGAATTATCATCAAATTAGCCGCTGTCCACTGCTGGACAAGGGCCTTTTCCAAAGTTCTCCACCGCCCTCATCCAAATGCGATCTTTATCTTCTTCCTCGCTTCCTCATAATGAGGATGTGAGGGTTATGACCATGGAGGTTGTAGCTCTGTGCACCATAACCCTCCCATTCACAGTTCGGATCTGGTGGTTCGGCGGCCGCTGCGATGCGATCCTAACCAGGTCAGGTAACTAATGTTGTCAAATAGGTACTTATACTAAACGCTCACCGTAAAAAAATAAAAAAATTAAGCAGCTGGTAATGAAATTCAATGTATCTTGCATGAGACTCGGTAGCTTAGTGGAAATAGCGCCCGTGTTGATCCAGAGAGCTGTGAGAAATCCGGATTTGAATCCCGCAGTATATACATTAATAGAAATTTTATTTCACTACTTTTCATTTGACTCTTTTGTTGACTCTTAGAGAACACCATTGGGCGTTAAGTTAGTACTTGTCCTGGGGTTAAATTTGACGTTTCTGATATACTTTTTACAAGTGTCATTATATAATGTATACTTTAGTAATTTTGAAAAAAAAAGCACTGCAGAACGTTCATTAAATAGTACATGCCTAATGAATACATTGAGCTAACGAAAAGCCTCACCTAATGATTTTTAACGATGGCCAATCTTCCGTGACTCCAATTTCAGGTAATTTTCAAAAGCAAATTGGAGCAGAAGAGGAATTAGAAGAGGTCGGCCTACAAATTATATTAAATTAGACAGACGATCTTGTGATTGAGAACGTAATTGTTGTATTTGAAATTAAACATGTTAGCACATTTTTTGAGGCATCCTTATCCTCCTCATCATCCTAAAGCTGATAAATAGAGGATGAAAGTTTGTAATTGTAGATCCCAATGTGACGGCTGATAAAGTAAGATCATAATTGCGCTCGCAGGCGCTCTGGTGCGGACAGAGCTTAACCGGCGACCGCAACAATCACATTAACCGCTGTTGAACGCAATCGCCGCCTGCCCGCTTCGCGGTGAACAGGCTGTTAAGCCATGGTGAAAACGTATGCTGCTACACTTATACTATACTTAGTCGTGTATTTTGATACTAAGCTATTTTTATGTTACCCTTGGCCGTAAGTGGATTATAAGGACGGGTGCTGACAGAGAGCACCCTAGAGTGTTTTTGTATAGCCCGAAGCGAGGAGAGCAAGCAGTTGCGATTACTAATATTATTATCGTCACCTTAGGCTGTAAATGGGATTTTCTGCCCGCTACTGGGAGAACAACTCACTTCCTGGCCAAGGGAAGATGTAAAACTTTAGACAAACCTCGGGCGGTAATTCCTTTGGTTCTTTGAAACGGACAGGCCATGCTTGAAGCCAGTTGAAGCCATACTTTTGAAACGAAGGTGGGTTTCAAAAGTGTGGCTTTTCCCGGATCTGTTAACTTTTTTACAGCGAGAGTGTTATTTGAGCATTGTGAGTCTTGGCCGCCAAGTATACATGAAATGTTTTTGGTGGGATTACACAAAATGTTTTGGGCGACAAAAATGTGCACAGATAACAGGTCACTAGAAAATTTGGACAACCCTTACGAGTACAAATAATTTGTATATGGACGCTATTTTATTTATTTGCGATAGACAAGCACTTGGCCTCGATTGCACCTGATGATAAGTGACAATAAGCCCTAAAATGAAGCATAGAAGAAAAAAGCATGCCTATTCACTTTCGTCTTGAAGAGATTCAAGCTTTATATTTTTCAGGGAAATTGTGCGCAGGAAGAGAGTTCCACTCTTTTGCTGTCTTGGTAAGAAAAGTAGACGCAAAGCATTTCGTACAAATCAGTGGTATATCGACAGCATAAAGGTGGAATTCAAGTTCGTGTCGAGTATTGTGGTGTCAGAATGGAAACGGTAGAATTAGTTCACGCAATCTACTAAAAATGCTAACACGTCTGCTGCTGTTTGGATGGATTAAACAACCTTGTCTAATTTATGAAACTCATCATCCCTTATTGCGGTCGGGTGTACATAGATATGGGCATAGTTACGTATATAGCACTACAATCATATAAACGCTTCCCAATGCAATTACCTACTCGACGCGCGCTGTCCGTGCGGGCTATTAAACCATCGTCACTGTTATACAATTACTGGGATGGCCGTAACTTCATCCACGAATGAGATAAATGATGGTTTTCGACATATCTAAGTGAGTAGCCTGACTCAGAGATGGGTAAAATATAATCGATTAATGATTAAGATTAACCAACATAATCGCGTAAAAATTACGATTAATTAATAGTAGATTAACATTATTCATACGCAATAAATCATTCATTTATTCATTCAATATCCAGCGATTACATTTTTAATCGAGTAATCAATATCATTACTTTTCTCGCGATTAATATTTGAAAGAAGCAAGATATTATGGTTCAAAGTTTAAGTCTCGCCCTTACCTAGAAGAACCTAGAGTAAGTACTCACTATATAATAAAAACCACGTTCTTTACTGAAACAAGTTTATTTCACACTAGAATGATTTTTCAAGTGTGTATACATGACAAAACAAATTGCATTTTTGTACAAGAAATAATCGTGAAATGTAATCGATTAAAATGACGATAAATAAATCGTTAACCCAAAACTGTCGATTAATTAAATTGCGATTTATCTTGCGACGATTAATTATTTAATCTATTAAAAATTCAATTAATGCCCATCTCTGGCCTGACTTTACTAGCCGTGGGAAAAAAGGTTCTTGAGTGACTACCAAGTATGTAGGTACTACATAGAAGGAGCAGCGTGAACAGTACCCTATAAATGTTCAAATGTCCAGTTGTCCAGATTCCCCGCTGTATTTACCCACAAAAATTAAAAAAATGCTTCATTTGTAAACATTTAATAAATATGATACTGAACAATAACTAAAAAAGACTAAGACGATCTTCAAGCACACTGTAATAATTTTTAGTTATTTAAGTTAGTGCTGCGATGCTTTTGATAACTTGATAAGTAATTACTTAAGTAGAAATGAGTTTCGGTGACGATAATTAACTTGTTATTACAAGTGACTTTGTGGTTACGATAATAAAGTTTCTCTGTACAACTAACAGAAGAAAAGTCATAAGTAAACATGTTTAGTGCTTCACCGTGTAGTTTTGTTTTTTTTTTTTTTTTGCTAGATTAGCAAAATTCTTTTTAATTTATTTAACCGTTTTGACGAAAAAAATAAATAAAATATTCAGTAAGTAGGCCACAAGGGCATCTTTACAAGTCAGATTGTGAATCTACCGGCATTTCCCAAGAGGAGACCGCTGATGAGAAGAAAGCTGAAAGAAACTCGACAGTAGGTCATTTTTTCGGAAGTAATACATAATCAATTACAATTATGTTATAACTAATTACATTGGTACACGTTTAAAGGAGATGTATAGATTCTCCAAATCAATGTTAGGTAGGTACCTACATCAAATTTAAACTATCAATTTAAAATCTTAAATATTCCCATTGGGAAAGAAGCGTAATTTCATTTTTTGAGTAACTGAATCGACACATTTCGTTCTATCAAAATCTGTTTACCTGTGGCGGTTATTCTACTCACATGAAAGTAAAATAGGGTTTTTAAGTTTTTTTGGGCAATTTTTCTCTTTATAAAAACCTTTCAAGGCCTTGAAGGAATATTAAATTAAAATCGGTCCACCCGTCTCCGTTCTGTGCTCAGCAACACATTTAGCGATGCATTTTTATTTACGAGTATATAGATGGGTCATAGTCAGTTCAAAACAATGGGACATTATGTTTCATAGTAAAATTGACTACTTATACATAGTAAAACAGTTGATAACTAAGTAGAAATAATGTTAGTTTAATTTTTCACTTCGTCCGGGTTCGATTCCCGAGCTGAGTACAGTGAGTACAGCTTTTTTTTATTTAAATGTATGAATGCAGTTTTTATTTTCATTAAAATCGATGACATGGTTCCTAAGAACAGATCTTCGTTTATAATTTCAGACTTTCCCATACAGACCGATCTAAATGGGCCACTCTGTATATATAGATTACCTCGAGCGATCTTACTATTTTATTTAGAAGCATAAGTTACGAAACAAAAACAAAGCAAACTTAATAGAAGCTTCTAAAAGTGGAGTCGCGGTAAAATCTAGTTAGGACTTTAACCGAATCATGGAGGGACAAACGCAAGATTTAAGTAATTAGTACCTATCCTTTTTGGGTAATGGGAACGAAAAAGTTTGGAGCTTTATACCCGGTGACATAAGGGTATTTACTGATTAGTTATAGTTCAAAGTTAATGTTGTTAGTGCCAGAATTAGATTCAATAGATAAGAAATGTTGCCATACTATGAATTATACACTCGCGTACTTTAATCTGTTAATTATAATTTCACAGACAAAATCACAATAGCACACTTTTTAATCCTGTACCAAAATTCTATACTCTATGTACCCGCTACAAATTGTTTAATATTCATAAGACATCCCTCTACTCGACTTTAAAAAATATTTGATTTTAAAAAAGCACGCTACTGTTCACTGATTGGTTGAAATTACTTGTCAAAAAATTTAACCAATCTCGAGGCACCCGCCATGACCATCGCGATCAATATTTTTTTTTGATAGGTCAGTTTTAGTTGAACGAAAAAGATTACATTAAAAATAAAAATTCATCGTGGGAAATGACTTAAAGTAAAAAATGTTTTTCTGTGTTTTGCTCATATAAAAAGTATTGTATGCCATACTTACACAATTCGGTCTTAAAATCTCGTACCTTACTTAGGCCACTCGGCAAGACTTGTGACCTAAACGCGGTTCTCGACTTTAAGAACCTTCATTGTGCAGCGATTGCATAAAATACTATTTTGTTTTCTGTTTATTTCATTTTTCTTTTTTTATGGCTAATGACTAAGGTTGGGACTTCCTAGTAAGTAAGGTAAACGTCTCTGTGCTCGACACTGTCCCTCCTGTTATGTCATGTTATGTCATTAGCAATAGAGGTGACAGCATGTTGTCAACTATTAGCGTGTCAAGCACAGGGACCTTATTCTCTACCTGTACAGGTAATTCAACTCTTTTTTTTCTTCAGTGATATTGACTTACTCTTTCTTTACTAACATATGTCGCTATATAGCTGGTACCACGGCCTATAAAGATATGCCCTAAAATTTTCCAATAAAATTATAGAATTTTATAATGTAGACAGAAGTTGTGTAATATGTTATCACATTGCATAATATATCATTTTCTTGTGATCCAGTTTTAACTAAGTACGTTTATCGTTATATATAGACCTCCACAACGACCGCCTGTGCCATCCAACTGTTGTCCGATGTTTTCTGCTACCTTGACAGGATCATCGGTCTAATTTGTTACGAGCCTCTTTCGCTGCGTCTCCAATACGTGGCCACCACTAAAACAATTCTCTTACACGTATCGGTTCTACGAGCAATGTGGTCAGCCCACTGCCACTTATGGCCGCGGTCGTTTTAAACCGCCGCCCGCGGCCGACTGCGGCCCGTCGCCCGCGGCGTCAGTATGGTATGTTCGGTTTAAAACGACCGCGGCCTACAACAGACAACTCTCTTACGGTACGTCTCCAAGTAGCTCCTGAAGCGGAGCAGAGCGGAGATGTGCGGAATCGACCAATCACAAAAGTGAGGCGGAGCTGAGATACAGATTTCAATCCGCTTCAGTTGAGTTGAGACGCACCCTTAGCCTATGTCATCAACCTTGCTCTTCCCCTTAGTAGTTTAAGTCAATATCGGAACGGAACGGTTTACAAACAGAAGATAACAATTTACATCTTAATCCGACGCGGTATTAGTTTGCAATATTCATTACCATAGTTGACCGTAATAATTTGTTTACCGAAATAGAAGGCCGAATTTTCGTTCACGCGGAAAATATAAAGCCATATGCCCCTTTTTGCTTAACCGTAGTTAGGTAAAAAGTATCCTATAATGATTTGAGTGTACCCAGCAATCCGCGACACATTTTTTTTAGGTGACCTAAACCTAGCTTAGGCGTTGGTATCGGAGATGCGTAAGTTTATTTTTTGACAATGCTTGAACAGTATCAGGGTTGGTTAGCTCTTATTGCAAGTAGGTACTGCAAGTGCGTCGGATTTTGAGTGAGTGTAGTCTCCACGCCCAAGGAGTGATGAAAGTTGTGAAATGAAACAATTCGGAAACAATGCTTCTACAAAAGGAAGCGCCCCTTAATGTACACTAAGAAATTTCAATGTTTCACGTTTCCACAATTCTAAACGTTATCTTGTTATTATTCTCCGACACGACGTGACTGATGATGAACCAAGACATACGACAATCCCTAATAGGGATAAGTTCGCCTTTGTACATGTTTCATTTGTTATCAATGTATTTATAACCAGTTGTTGTGTACAATAAAGTGTTTACATAATACATACATACATCATCATCATCATCATCAGTCGTTCACTCTTGGCAGAGTGGTCGTGGTTACGGCAATAGTGTCCACATTTGGGTTCTCGTCCTCATCCTTCCTCTGGCAGACAGCTCTCGCGATGCATCTCCATTTCACCCGGTTGTCTGCGGAGCGAGTGCACTGCACCAAGGAGCTCCGTGTGGTCTTTTTAATAAGGTCGGTCCAGCGAGTCGGTGATCGGCCTCGTCCTCTTTTGCCTTCTATCTGGCCCTGGACTACCAATCTTTCCATACATACATACATACAATCGAAAAAATTATGTCGACGATTAAACCGCTAAACATCAAATTTCCTTGACTATACCACAAACTGTACAGACACATCGTTTTTACAACTTTACAATAGAATAGACAAGAATCAATACCTCTATTCCATCGAAGCCGATAGCTATTCATCTAATAGTCGCTTTAGCAAATTGAGTTGATTTGGCAAGATGCTAAGACAAATAGTCGATTCGAAGGCTATCCTACGCAAATTCGCTTAAGCTAACTAAGTGGGCTGCTGTTATCATAATAAATACGATGTACAGTGAATTGCGCTTAGGGCTTTATTAGACTATAACGCTCGAGCGTGTTTTTCTCGTTAATAATGAAAGTAGCTAACTAAAACAGTTCTTGTAGCTAGTCGAAGTTTTGGGAACTTTTCTCTATAAATCTCTTTGTCGTTCCCTCACTGATGAGGATCGCGACCACGTATATTTTTAGTTTGTGACTCTGTCATAGCCCGACTCTCTTTCCACTCATCTCCTGCCCTTAAGTCAGACTGACTTGGTTCTATCTATTCACGACAGTCCATATGCCCTGCTGTGGCGCAGAGATAATCCCATTAGCGGGTTATATTATACTCGACCATAAAGTCCGACTATTGTGCTTGGTTATATGCGTGCTCCACCGGCTGCCCACTGCCTTCTTCGCTGTGTTAGACCATCTAGTAATTATAGTAGGTACCCTTCCTAGCGCACGTATTACATCAATTTGCCTTACAATTATCTCTTCTCCAGACAGAGTTTTGAAGAGCGCATTGTATGTCCGAAGAAGCTTAGGGCTAGTTACCGACATGTCGTGGAGAGTCGCGTGTTGCTCTTTTCAATCTAAAAATAATGAATTAATAGAAAGAAACGGAAGGGTAACACTGCAAAGTCATCACAATCAGTCAAAAACATTGTCATGACTGTGTTCATACTTTCTTTCAAAAGAAATCAAGTGAGAACAAAACCAAACTGCTATTTTATTCTCAAAACTTCCAAGATACGGCAACCACACGGACCGCATCACTGATGTATTATTATAACTTGACCTTTAAACTCTTAAAAAATATTCTATATGATAGAAATAGCGGTTAAGAGCGTCCATTAACGTATACCAAGAACGAAGAAAGGCGCATTTTAATGTTGATTTTCAGAATGATGATCCTGTGGTATTCTAAATATAACCAGGGATCTTATTCGAGAATGCCGTTTGAGAGATCGCAAAACCTCAAAACTCTATTAGACAACAGTGATATCGCCTTTGAACTGACATTAAAATGCGATGAGCTTCAAGTGACATACCTATCTCATCTCAATTTTGGGAAAAAGATGAAGGCGATAATGATTGTCAAAAATGCTATTCATGCATATGAATTTCTGTTTTGAACTAAACGTAACTGACTAATTTCACGCACTACATGGTAAAGTTCAAGTATACGCCTGTTATTTATGCCGTCACATACAAAGGAAACGTCGAATTACCCCCCTGAATGCTACTTTTGAAACAATAATAGGTAGGTCTTATTCACATATTTCATAATTGCTAAATAATCACTACGAATTTTAGATGTAATATACACAAATCGAATGAAAATATGAACCAACTAATCTAAAACAAGTCAAATTAGCACAGTCACCAATTACGCGGCCCGCAACCATTATAACCGGGAGCCCCAACATTACATTAATACTTGATGAAGCACTGCCAGCCTCTATGTCAGCCGTTCTGTTGGAGGCCTAGTTATTTGGAAGGATAACAGGCCAGTTGGATTTTGAGATAAAACTTGACGATTAAGCTCAAACTTAAACATGTAGCGAACAGGTTCATAATAAAGTATACACATCCAAATTGATCCTTAACAATATTAAAATTCCATATTCTACATAACAAAATTTAGGTAGCTCGAGCTGCGTAGAGAAATAAGCAAGAAATTCAGTATTAGTATTGAAAACGTTTATTTTTTCATCCTTTTTGAAATTGTGACATTTGGCTTGCAGTTTCGCAGATATAAATGACAGGTACGCAAATGAGTCATAATATGTCAAAATATGCGTCTGCTAAAGGGCTTCAAAGTGCGGTGTAAATTCCCAAAATCGGTCGGTAACTTTTTCAGATTTTCTAAAATTTGTCAAAATTTCCACATTGTCTCGCTGTTTTGGATTGAGAATTTTCCAATAACTTTTCTTGCGCTCGCTATTCAAGAAACAGAAAGAATTGGATCTCGGGATTGAATTAAGCTACAGTTTGAGCCATCTTAGGAGGCGGGCGGACAAAAAATTTAGGCCCCCTTACGCGCGAAGTCAGAAAACAAATTTGTCTAATCTAATCCTGTGCTTTATTTCTAAATTACATTTTCAATGCCTTTCATAGTTGCGAGATCTGTAGATTTAATGAAACCGCAAAATCGACCAATTACATGTATGAAAATGACCCGTGAAATAAGGAACCAATACATATATAGATACATATTTCATATCAAAGAAAATAAAAAGTACTCGTGAACCACTTCGAGATTTAAAACACGTAAACAGGGTAACGCAAAAAACATTTTCAGGTAATCTTAAACAAGCTCAATTAATCAAGGCAACAATTAAAGCGGTTCGCAATTATTCTAAGCAGGGAGTGCGCTCCGACGTAACATTACTTTTTGATTGAGTGCTCCAAGCCGAGAGAGTTACGGAAGTTGTTATTCATAGCATTTACTAGCAGAGTAGAAAAGTATACCATTACCTGTCTCTTCTTCAGGTATTAGGTAAAATAGTCAAGTTTATTGTGAGCTCAGATTTTGACTTTATTCTTTAAATAATAAATAAATAAAAGAAATATATTATATTTAAGGGATAATCTTTCGCACATCGACCTAGTCCCAAACTAAGCAAAACGTGTATTATGTACTAGACGACGATATACAGAAATATAAATATATGTTTAGATAACATCCATGACCCGTTCGAGTTCATTACACAAATATTTGCTCTGGCCGGGATTCGAACCCAGGACCGCCGGCTCAGTAAGCAGGTGCACTACAAACTGCCGCATTTCTTCAGTGAAAATTCGCGTTCGTAACCAATCGCAGTGGGATCAAAATATTAGTGGATTTGGAACAATACATATTTTGTACATAGGGCATTTTTTTTAAATTGTAAAAAAAAGAAAAATTTGTCTATGAAATGAAAATTCTATGAGATGAAACATTTGGTGAAGAGTTTTTCTATTAGTGTTTTGGGCAGACTACCAAAGTGGGTATTTTTTTCTAAAGTTGTACACCCCATTTTTTTTTGGTATTTTGTGTATTTTCTACTCAGAATCACGAGCTCTTTCGATCTAATTAGAAGAAAAACGGTCCCAATGTTTTGTCGTTCCATTCCGTTACCATTTCTATATAACCTACTACAGCGGTAACGGAAAGGAAAAACAAAAAATGCATGAATATTTTGGGACAGTTTTTTACTCCTAATTATAATTAGGATATAGATCGAACGAGCTCGTGATTCTGAGTAGAAAATTACCAAAAAAATAAAAAAATGGGGTGTACAACTTTAGAAAAAATGGCCCACTTTGGTAGTCTACCCAAAACACTAATTTATTGGATCTTCTTCTTTTATAGAAAAACACTTCACCGAATGCTTCATCTCATAGAATTTTCATTTCATAGACAAATTTTTCCTCGAAAGTCATACGTTTTTCAGAAATCTTGGTTAACCATTTATAGATTAGTTTGGGACTAGGTCGATTTGTGTATGATTGTCCCTTAATATTTATTTTTATTTATTTATTTTTATTTATTAGGTTAACTTTTGTGTTATAACATTCCAAAATATTTTATGGTTTCAGAAAAAAAAAGCTTTCGATGAAATCAAATTTCTATGAAAATTCGATGAACCGTTTGTCTATAGAACAAGGCTAAACCCTAATTTATGCTAATGCAGTTTAATAAATTTGGCTATACAATAATACTGTCACCAGCTTTGGTCCTGAAATAAGCGCTTGTTCTCAATGTATCGGAATAATTTTGATGCAATTCGATAATTGAATATCGGTCAATTAAGTTAAATGAACGCATGTGAAACCGATTTGCCCTAGAACTAACTTATTACGCTTGTATTTCTCGTGAATTGTGGAAATTCGTATTGAATTTGAAACCGAATTGCTTGAATATTACCGTAATCATTATATAGTATACAGGTAGGTTTCGTAGTCGTATATATTATACGACTCAAGTTTAAGTATGAGTAAAAAAAATACGCTTGTAAGTAGGTATAATGGGTTACCACTTATTGACTAGCAAAGCAATATTATTGTTTTAATTAATAAAACGTTTAGGTATAGCATCATGAAAGATATTTACGAAGAATGACAGGGTAAATTAGGAATCAGCATCAGAATATTTTATTTGTCCTACATAGGCCAAAAGGTGTTACAGTTGTTACATGTGGAAATGTTTCATCCTTCATAATAATAATGAATGAATGAATGAAATGAATGAGAACATTTATTTCAGGCAACTGTGACTAGCAAAATAATATTTCATATATTTATAATATTTCGTCTACCTTATACTAGATCCTAAATCTAAAAACTACGGAAACTGATTATGGTCTTACTTATTACTATCACTTATCTACCGTTCTTACTTTTTCTTACTTAACACAATGATTTACGCAAACTCGTAAATATACTGATTAATCATCATCACCATCATATCAGCCGATAGACTTCCACTGCTGGACAAATGCCTCCCCCTTTCTCTTCAACGATCGGTCTTGCGCCGCCCTCGTCCAATTCCTGCCCACGATCCTAACCAGGTCGTCAGTCCACCTTGTTGAGCGCCTTCGCACGCTGTTACTAATGAGTAGACAGTCAATTTTTTTAAATGTCACTCATAAACAGTTCCAACTGCCTGTAAAACGTTTCCAAACGTATTATTTATAAAAACACCGGGCAGTTTAGGAAGTGACCCAATACTTCCAAGCATGAGTTTTAAATTGCTGCCACCCACGTCTGAGGCGTCAGAACCTCCACATATATAAAAATCTCCATTGTTCAACAACAGGCCGCCTAACAAAAACTCAACTTGAGCTTCCATTCATATTCGAAATTTCTAGAAAATAGTTCAGAAAAACTTCCAATTTACCGACTATTTTAGCTTGACCCGTCTCCTCGTTGACTTTGCTCTGTTTATAGACCACTTTCTATTGCGACGGGAGATCAAATTATGCTAGCGGCATGGCCGTCCAATGTTGTCACCGTTCTCTCGCCCGACTTTGACATTAAAATGTAAATTGAATCCCGATTTTGAAGTTGGCATGCGTGGATCGCCGCGCGAATAAACCCCAAAACCCAATTTTCAGGGTTTTGGTTTTTAAAACAATAGAGCGGTTTCGATATCAGTGCAATTTGGGCGATGCAGTGAGCGTTAGTGTTGCGTTTTTGCGGTTACCGTATCAACTCGATACAGATGATTTAGAATATTAAGTAGTAAACTGCTGCATTAATAATAAATATCGGACAACCTCACACAAATCGATCCAGTCCCAAATTTTAAGCTCAAGAAGGCTTGTGTTATGGGTACTAGACGAAGATAATTATAGGTACTTATATAGATAAATATACTTAAATACACAGAACAACCATGCCCTGGCCGGGATTCGAACCCGGGACCACCAGCTCAGTAGGCAGGCGTCTACAAACCGAGCTAAACTCGTCGTCGCGTTGTGTATTGTTATTTCACAACGATGTCCTTTTGTTCATAGTATTCAATAGTAGTTCTAGTAGGTGTAAAACTAACAAAGTTTATTGTCTAACTAACAGTTAGTTAGTTATTGGACTGTGGCTGTCTTCCCTCGGTGATAGTTTTACCCCATCTTACCTTAGAAAGGTTTGAAAATGCGTTTCAAACTCATACACTTATTTAAATTGAAAAGATTAAATGAAAATTGCATAGTCTGACAGAGTTTTCGTCAATGTAAATTCTACAAGATTTTGTTCCGCACTAGAGGGGTTTCCCTCTGCGCAGTGAAAATGTATTCTTTATTTGAAACTGTGAATTCAATTTAAGAGGTTAACCGTACTAAAATCTTTACCACATACGATATTATGTACCTATTGTTTCGTTTCATTTTTAACACCATACAAAGAAAGCCCATAATTTGAAACTATGAATTCAATTTAAGAGGTTAACCGTATAAACAAGTTTACCACATACTTTATTATCGACGCTTAAGAATCAATATTGTCTAAGCAACAAAAATACAATTTTACAGGAAGCGTAAAAAACGATTTAAAAATTTGAATTTCAAATTATTGAATTTTTTTAAAAACGATTAAAATGATAAAAATGTACCTAAACTATTGTTATACGAGGCACCTCTGTAACATTGCCCTGAACAAAGATATTGTAAGTTAGGTGGTATTGCTTCAAAGTAAACTTATATTTTTTTATAATTTGTAAGATGAGTGGTTAGAGTAAAAAAAATGTAAAATATGTTTTTATTACCGCTACACAATATTAATATAAGAAAACCTTGATAAAAATACTTTTATACCAAATTGAAAAGATGACTGCTGTAGTAATATAACCGTACAAAAAGTTTGTGTAAGTTTGGTGGTATTGGTTTAATTATAGTACTGTTTTTATTTAGTTGGTAAGATAAGTGGCTGTAACGAAATAATAAATCCTTAGCTTAATTTAACTTATAAAAAAAGTATTTATACAAATAACAAGTCTTTGCAAAATATTTTGAAATACCGTTAATGTCACAATAGGTGTAGCATTGCCCTAAACAAAGTTTTTGTAAGTTAGACAGTATTGGCTTCAATATTTGTACTTGTATGTATTTTAATTTTAATGTAAAGATAACCTGGATTAAATCAAACAATTGAATGAAATATAAATATAGACCTCAGGCCTTGGTACAAACAGTTCAACATTTCTACTGCTACAAAATTACCAAAAATATAACTAAATTAAGCCGTTTGATTACAAATTGTATGTAATATTGACAGAATTTCACTAAGTGTTTATCACGGTTCTTCTGGAAAGATTGTCTATCTCAATTTTCAAATATACCTAACGGCTACTTTTTTGTAGAAATACACGAAATTAAGAAATATAATCATGCGTTAATTATAAAATACACCAAAACATACCTTATACGGCTTAAGAAGTCACAAAAAATTATGAATTTATCACATTTTACTATTTTTTCACTACAAAATTAACGTTACGCACTTGCAAAAACTTGAAATACTAATAACACTGGCGTCGTCACGGGATAGCTGAGCCGCGCTCTATTGGTCTCTTTCACACGCGCACAGTACCTGCTGACCGCAGCGCCAATGTTCCGGCATTTTCGGCACCGCTCGCGGTGGCAGTCGCGCACTTCAATCGCGGGCAAGCAACAGCGGAGTATAGACGTTCGTCAGAGCACATAGATGGTATTGGCAGAAAAGTAAACGCGTTTAATAGTTAGATGATATTTCCATAGCGGATTGCTCATCCATTTCATGAAATAAAATTTAGACGATTTTGGCATGCTATGCGTTTTTTTTTTCTGAACCTAACTGTATTAAAAAGTGAAAAACGTCAAAATGTTAGTTAGCCGGTATTGATTCTTATATGAAGTATGTGGTAAACTTGTTTATACGGTTAACCTCTTAAATTGAATTCATAGTTTCAAATTATGGGCTTTCTTTGTATGGTGTTAAAAATGAAACGAAACAATAGGTACATAATATCGTATGTGGTAAAGATTTTAGTACGGTTAACCTCTTAAATTGAATTCACAGTTTCAAATAAAGAATACATTTTCACTGCGCAGAGGGAAACCCCTCTAGTGCGGAACAAAATCTTGTAGAATTTACATTGACGAAAACTCTGTCAGACTATGCAATTTTCATTTAATCTTTTCAATTTAAATAAGTGTATGAGTTTGAAACGCATTTTCAAACCTTTCTAAGGTAAGATGGGGTAAAACTATCACCGAGGGAAGACAGCCACAGTCCAATAACTAACTAACTGTTAGTTAGACAATAAACTTTGTTAGTTTTACACCTACTAGAACTACTATTGAATACTATGAACAAAAGGACATCGTTGTGAAATAACAAGGTACTTATATAGATAAATATACTTAAATACACAGAACAACCATGCCCTGGCCGGGATTCGAACCCGGGACCACCAGCTCAGTAGGCAGGCGTCTACAAACCGAGCCAAACTCGTCGTCGCGTTGTGTATTGTTATTTCACAACGATGTCCTTTTGTTCATAGTATTCAATAGTAGTTCTAGTAGGTGTAAAACTAACAAAGTTTATTGTCTAACTAACAGTTAGTTAGTTATTGGACTGTGGCTGTCTTCCCTCGGTGATAGTTTTACCCCATCTTACCTTAGAAAGGTTTGAAAATGCGTTTCAAACTCATACACTTATTTAAATTGAAAAGATTAAATGAAAATTGCATAGTCTGACAGAGTTTTCGTCAATGTAAATTCTACAAGATTTTGTTCCGCACTAGAGGGGTTTCCCTCTGCGCAGTGAAAATGTATTCTTTATTTGAAACTGTGAATTCAATTTAAGAGGTTAACCGTACTAAAATCTTTACCACATACGATATTATGTACCTATTGTTTCGTTTCATTTTTAACACCATACAAAGAAAGCCCATAATTTGAAACTATGAATTCAATTTAAGAGGTTAACCGTATAAACAAGTTTACCACATACTTTATTATGTATTTTTTACGTTTCATTTTAAATACCATATTACAAAGAAAGCCCAAAATTCGAAACTGAGATTCCAATTCAAGAGGTTAACCTTATAAAAAGTTTACCACATACTTTATTATGTATTTTTTACGTTTCATTTTAAATACCATAGTACAAAGAAAGCCCATAATTTGAAATTGTGAATTCAATTTATAAAAAAGTTTACCACATACTTTATTATGTATTTTTTTACGTTTGTTTTAACACCATTATTAAAAAGAAAGCCCACAGACCCTCATTTACAAATAAATCCTTTTGTTTTACACATACTGTCTCGGTCAGGCCGAGCCTACAAACCATTCCTACAACACATAATTACATATAAACATGTTGCTTGGACATCGTATTACGTACCCTGGGCAACAAAATCACCAATTAAATACCGCCTTATGCGTACCAAGCTAGGGTTCAAGATAAAATGTAATCCCCTGGGTTAGGAGGGCAGTGTGTTCAGCTCATATTTTCCCTGGTTAATCCATATTTATTCGGGTGACCCTTCCACAGCTGCTTGGCTCCGATAAGGCTTATTACGTTTTTTTTTATAGTAATAGTGTTAATATTTTTGTAAGAACCGCCTCTGGGCGGGAGGTGTTAGGTTTACGAGTATTTAGTACATTTATTTTCACGGTTTCCTTAGTGGGCCTTTTCTTTTTGGGGTAACATAGCTTCGGTTTTATCGAGTCGTCTTTGGAGAATAGGTTATAAAATAATATATAACGTAACGAATGGACTATCAATGTCAATTTAAGGGTTAATAAGATGTGTTAAGTTATTTTAATCTCATGCTTACTTAATGCAATTTTTGATTACTTATTTACAGTAAATATTTGAAATCTGCTCGGAAACCTGGTGTAAAACGAATTTTAGGTTTAAAGATTCTTTACTCTCATAAGAATGTACATTTCGCTTACATGAGAACTTAAAACTATTACAAAGTAAGTTTACGTGAATTCGGCACAATAAAATAGTTATTCACAAACAAAATTTCAGTCACTATGCAGGTGTACTAAAGTGTACACTGATGAATGAATGGAAACATTTATTTCAAGCAACTGTGATCTATAGACACATACCTTACAACTAACATACATATAAAATACAAAATAATAAAAAACATAAGTAACTAAACTATGAACTAACTAATGAAGTTAACGGGTAGGTCAACAGTGCACATTATACAAAATACGATTTTTTTATTTGCATAAGCGCAAAACTGTCGACCGAACTACTTTTTGTCATCAATCAATTGAGGGTTCTATTTCGGCAGTTCACGTATGTCATCATACCGCCCGCTGCCCAAATGGATGAATAGAAAATAATAGAAAAATGGTTGAATGGACGACAGTCCATGGCCTATTAAAATGTCACGTTATGGAAATACCGCGTCATTCTATCCCGACCTTTTGAGTGTAACCGGTTATTATTTAATGTATCAAACCGAGATTTCTTGATTCCAGATTTTCCTTTCTAATTGAAGAAATTACTATTCCTAATAAATGTTTTTTTTTTCTAAATAAGCATACATCGAGCTGGGGTAAGGGGGCTAAGTATTTTGAATATTTGATAGCTCCCGCGATCTTTCAATATAGGCTCTACGCTTTTTGAAACGTTACCTATGGACATCGATGTGTGTCAAGAAATAAAAGAAAATAGACATTCAGTGGGACTAAATTACGAGGAGGAAGAGAGAAAGACCAAGAACTTACATGGACCAAATAAAGTCAAATATAAAGCTCAAGAACAAATGCATGGAAACTGCTCCAGCGACAAGAGCCTAGCTCTTAAATTTAAGAAATTACACATAAGGTAAAAAGGGACATTATGACACATAAACCAATCTACCATGGTTATTAAAACAATTTGCCTTTTGAGCATCAACTATTTGGAAACCTCGACACGAAAGAAGAAGAAGAACAATTTGTGAATCATAACCGCAGTCAGTAATGAAAGAGTTACCAATGAGGAAGTATTGGAAAGGGTAAAGGAGAAGAGACATAATTATACTTCACACAATAGAAACTCGAAGAGGGAAAATGATAGGTCATTTGATACGACACGACGATCTAATACAAAAGATAATGGAGGGGAAAATTAAAGGAAGGAGATGAAGAGGAAGGCCGAGGATTAGCTATTTGGACCAGATCAAGAAAAGGCTGGAAAAAAATCAAAGAACTAGCGTTAAGTAGAACGAACTGGAGATAACTGCACCGACAAGAGTGAAATCTTAAATAATAATTAATAATAAATAAATAAAGCCCAGTATTTTTAGAATCAATATTGGAATAAGAGCATTGACAGGTAGCCGTAGTTACTAAAGCCAATTGAGTGGCTAATACCCTAGTATCATTGTAATGGATCAAAAGGCATGTACGTCGGTACAAATCGGCGTTTTGAAATCGCGCTTTGAATCGTCCTCAGTCTTTGTCAGTGTTCTACATTGCAAATCAACGAGTAACGCTCTCGAACGTGACTCGAGCGCGGTAATGGTGAATTTCCAGCGTCAAACGTTTGAATTGAGAAGCCGAGATGGCGAGACTGGGCTTTATTCTGTGACTGGGTCTAGGTTACAGTAGGCTTGATTGTATGGGCGTGAAAAGTTTTCTGATTGGTTTAAGCCGATTCTGTGCGGATAAATGTGAGTGAATCCTAAGAGTGAAATTCAGCACAGCGGTGATTGATAAAAGTATCAATCATGAAACACGGTTCCACAGATATTTGTTGCTTCTTTCTGGAATTCACTTTGTTAGTCCTTTTTGGTTAGCTAAATAATTAAAACAACCAACCAGCGTTATTATCATAATAGGAGAACTTAACACCGCGATTCAGAAAATGTCTCACAAATGTAGTTCTACTGGCGCCATCTCACAATAATTTATATAAAACTGAGATACGTCCAGACATCGTAGTGCAATTAAGTACGTCTCTTGGTTATTCACTTCTCGTACCCATAGCTATGTGATCTATTCTATAGCTTTTAAACCTAAAAACGAAGACAGATGTTTAAATTATAATATGTATTATGTGTTTGTGTACTTACTTAGTCTATCTATTACTAATGTATAATATTATGTGGGGCATCGCAGCTCCTACATGGATGATCTGGTGTTGATCTATCTAGTTTTATTTGTTAGTAAAGAACACTCATGGAAATCAATGTAGCCATTTTGTAGACCATTAGTTTTTTCCGCCGGGTGAAGCCGCGTATTTTCAGTCTCGCCTTTCATCGTGTCACATGAGCACCTCACACGATGTTGAGCGCGACTGAAATTACGAGACTCACAACTCAAAAAAAATACTATTTAAGAGCGTCAGGTTTTTTTTTATCTGTCCGTCAGTCCTGACAAAATCCGTTAGCCGTGGTTTCCAATGTAGCTGTCCGTCGGCACGACAGTCACATTGTTGGAACGCCAACTAGGCTGAGAAACGATAACGCTTTGGTGTTCAACTTCAAAACGCGATCAACTATCCGTAACGTCGCGATTAGAGTTGCAACTGAAATGCAATGCGGGGATAGAAAGACTGAGGCTCGATTCAATGTAAGTGGAGTAAGGTTTATTTGGATCATGACATAGATTTAACAATAATTCTACTAATAAACCTAATTAAAAATGTTTCTCCAATGATCCTCAGTAAGATAATGTTACTTTAGAAACAAAAGCTTTTTCATGCAAAATTACGAAAGATAAATCTTAGAAATTAACAGGTTCTTCTTACTTTTTGTATTTATTGTAACTGAAAGTGGGTGTAAGTGGAGCGATGACATTCGTAGAACAGCGGGGGGAACTGGAGGAGTAGAGCTGAAAATCGAGCTCAGTGGCGTACCATGGGAGAGGCCTATGTCTAGCAGTAAACTGATACAGGCTGATGATGATGTAACTGAAATATTATTTTTCCCTTAACCTATTTAAATTGCCCAGTAAGACAGAAAATAAATCACTCATGTGGCAGGCACCTAATTATCTTGTCTGATGAGTACTATGCAATGCATGAGTACATCCGTTGCAGTCTGACATAGCGGAGAAGCTCCAGGAATGCCGCCAAAGATGGTTTGGTCACGTCTATCGCAGGCCACCTGACTAGGTAGGGAACAAATGCCTCGACCGAGTCGTAGATGGTTCCCGACCACGGGGTCGCCATCGCCATCACTTCTTTGGTCTGCCACGGGGCAGACTAAAGAAGCGATGGCTGGACGTCGTGAGAGCCGATAAAAACGAGCTCGAAAAAGAGGATCTTGCAAAGTAGAGGAAACCACGTAGCACACAAGCTAAATAAGAGCTCAATACAGCCAATATTAAGCTTATTACACCTGTGTAGGGGCTGTTTAAGCGATTATGTATGTATATATATACTTGGAAAATCTTCTAGGGATAACGCAAAGTAGAGAATAGTCCGTAACGGGGGTGTAACAAAGGGGAGGTTAAATAAAGGACTTGGACTTTTTTATACTCGTAGTATTTGTATTGGAACTTTAAACTAACTGCTTAATATGAATGCCCAAGTAGCATTTTAGTCTCAGTAAAATCAATATACCAGCCAAATTAGAACTTATAGTGTTTTAAGAGACTTATAAGAGTATCAGAGAAAACTAACCTGAGCTCAAGCTGTATAAAATCATTATAAAGGAATCTGCGTACGCATGGGGTGTTATATCAGAATATAAAAAATCTACTATAAAACTTTAAGTGTTGTGTGACACTTCAAGCTAATTCTATCGTTAAAGCTGTATACAGGCTGTATTGTAGTATCAATTAGCACTTGTTGCTGTAAAAAAGTGTGTGTAAACTCCGTTATAAAACTTTAAGTGTTGTGTGAGGCTACAAGCTTATTCTATCATTAAAGCTGTATATAGGCTGTAGTGTAGGATCACCTGGCACTTGTTGCTGTACAAAAGTATTTGTCAACTCCGATTTAACACTAATTCTTATGGCGTAATTTGACACTATTATAAGTATAATAGTGTTATAACTTCTGTCTGTAAGGTTATTATAAAACTAAAAGAATAAATGACAGCTGTATTACAGTTTTTGTCTGTATTTCTGACCAAGTCGCTTAAAGATATTTTTTGGCGTAATTTTGCACTCGTATAAGTATAGTAGTTTTATGATTTCTGATAATGAGTGTATTATAAAACTAAATGAATAAATGGCAGTCATATTACAGCTTTAGTCTGTATTACTGACAGTTGCTCGAATCTATTTCGGACAGTGTAAATATGTGGAACAAAAGATACAACCGCCACACCATTAATCCCTAAGGCTTTTTTATTTATTATACGGATCTCTAACGGGAATTATAACTTATGTACGGAAAAACGAAATACAGTCAAACGTATAAAAATATTCTATTACAAAGCTGTTTTAAATCCAAAAGCTGTAGAAGTGACTCCATCAATTACATAGTACAGCTACTAAGATTATAATGCTCTCCAACTATCCTATAGGCTGTTTAATAACTGTCGCCATTTTACTATGAATAAAAACATAATTGAAAATATAATTAAAGATACACTTGCAAATATTTAACAAAAACTAACGTCATATTATGATAACCAGCTAAAATAAATTGACTTTAGCCTTAGAATTGTCATTAAAAGAAAAAAACCTTAACCTTAAAAACAAACACTAATATTATGTACTATATTTTAGATATTTTTGTTATGTATCTCTTGATTATTAAGCAGGCGCGTGAATATTTTGCCAGAAAAGATACACATGTTCACAATAAATAATAATCGGCACATGCCAAAAGTAATATAAATGCTCTCAAGACCCTGTGTCTTAACTGCACTTTATTACTTATTCAGTTATATTTGTCATTGGTCGCCATTTTAAATATAATGAATAATGAACAGAAGACATTTTAGACTTAAATATTTTTTATTCTATTGTAATTATTCTTAAAAACCTATTAAAAACGTATATTCTTAAATCATACTTATAAGAGATAATCTGTAGTGCTAAGGTTTCCTTTTACACCGAATTACAGCTATTATACAGCTTATCTCTTGCTTGTACAGCTACTGTACAGCTACTGTACAGCTCTAATAACGCGGAAAGCTGTATAATTGGGGCCCTTTTTTAACTTATAAGGGCTGTATAAGCGCTTATACAGCTGTAGTACAGCCTAAATGTACAGCTTATAGTAGTCAAATAAACTGATATACAGCTCTTATACAGCTTGCAATGCTACTTGGGCGAATTCCCGGCTCTTCTCTGTGACAGAGACGGCCATAATTCGAATATTCAAATGTATTTTTATTTATAATCATACCTATATATAAGCTGGCATATATATGCCAGCTTCGTTGTCACCGATCAATAAGGCTCATACAGTACAGTATCCTTACCATGAGTTTACAGTGAACGTACTCGCTAGCGACTGCGTAAAGGATTTGCATGGAGATTTGTTATGTAATTCTTCAAAGTAGCCGCTGAAGCACTGTACTATCCATCCATACTAATATTATAAATGCGAAAGTGTGTCTGTCTGTCTGTCTGTTACCTCTTCCCGCTTAAACCGCTGAATCGATTTTGATGAAATTTGGCATGGAGATAGTTTAAGATCCGAGGAAGGACATAGGATAGTTTTTATCCTGGAAATTATCCCTAAAAAGATTGAAATGTGAGTAAGTAATTCATGATGACATTGATGACCCTGTAGGAAATGTAATGATTAAACCAAAAGCACAATTGCTCTTACGTTTGCTTAGGCGCTTTCAGTAATCCCTTTTATTAATTAAGGTGATTAGGTGGATATCTATCGTGTTGTACGAGGTTGCTTCCATACTTCCAAGTTCCATGCGCACGTGGTCGCGGGCAAAAGCTAGTTCTCCATACAAAACGCCTCTAGCGCTACCGAGTACGATCACGTTAACTCATGGTTATAGTACCCAATGGACATAAATTTTACAGCCGTGGGACTTAGCTCGGTCATACCGACTACCGGTAGACTTGTTCGGCATGTTTTCCTAAACATGAAAAGTGCGGCAGTCACGTGGTAGCGGTATGGAGTATCGAAGTCCCGCTTTTGTTTTACCTCAACTTGAACTGTATCTGGGCTGATTTCTACTACTATCGAGTCGGACTTTGTGTGGAAGTACAAACCCACTAACGGGAATATCTCTCCCGACACGAAAATAGTTAGGTGTTTGAAGACTTTTACAATTGGGTATTCCTATCGAGATATTAATTTTAAGGAGTAAAAGAATTTCATTACAGTAACGGTTGGATGCTGAAGCAGAAATAATACATGGGATTTGGGATAGATCTCCGTGAAATTGAGGCTCAGCATTTGGTATTTCGCATTTTGCTGCAATAACTAGCTCTAAAATCTTATTAGTGCTATTAAAGTCTACGATTCACCCAAATCGCCTAAACAACCCAGGCTCTATCGAAACACCAGATCTAGTGAATACTTCTCGCCCTTAAAGTTTACATGTTTGAAGGCTCAAGTTAGGCTGGCCACCTCAGTGTTTGATCCTTCGGTGCCTGATTGTGTCGTAAGACCTCATTCAATTTACGACAGACCAGCAAGGACGGCATATATCGAGATGTAATCAGTATTGCAAATAGAATCGAATACTGGTTGTTGCGCACCTTAACACGACACACGACAAAGAAACACAGAACATCGATACACAGACATAGATACAAATATTGACACAAAGGTAAATTATCAAAGAAAAACCGTAAAAAAAAAAGTAAATTATAAAAGACAAGAACCGACGACCCTTACGTTTCCAGTATAGTGGTGTCCCAAATGAGCTATCACGTTGTTACGACAATAATACTAAATACGACCTTCAAACCTTCAAGAAAAAAGCGTACTCCCACCTGATGGGCTGCCAACGAACTTGTGACTCCTCTGGTGTGGCAGGTGTCTATGGGCGACAGTAGGTAATCGCTTTCTATCAGCTGAACCGTTTTCTCGTTTGCCCCCTATAACATAAAATATATATATTTGATGCCATAATGAAATAATGATGTCTTATTTTGACGAGTACTACCAACACGTCGTTCGTGCTAGTAAAAATAGTTATACCAAGTTATACTAATGATACTCATACAGATTGAATGACTAATATTTCCTATACGACGCCGTGAGTGAACCAAGGTGTTGATAAATTGAATCACATAATAATGCACGGTATTGCTCCATCCAATTTGAACCCTGGAGTAAAACAAATAAACGTATTCCATCCAATCACTACATAACATAGAAACAGTTAAATCTACATAGGATTGTAACAATGTTGTCGCCTGCAATTTACCCTGCAAGGGTCAATCAAAGCCGTTTGACCGACAAAGCACATGCAGCGCATACTACAGACACGATAGTTACTCAAGCCTGCCACATGCCTGAGTTATTGGCTGTCTTACCGGGCCATTCGAAGAGAAGCTAAATTCGACGTTTTTAAATACAGATTTCTGATATACGAGTATCACAATTAAATGCCCAATTTAGCGATATGCTATGAACTTTTAAATGACATCAATGCAGCGCGAATATCGCCAATAAAAACGTATAGGTAATTATCACATCTATACATCATGTATTAGCTGAAATACTCAATAGGCAAGGTGTTAAATACAGTAATACCCACTAAATAATAGAAATGTAAAAAGAGGACAGAAAAAAAAAAAACATTTATTCGTAAAAGTTTGTGTTGGTTACTTCTTCACGTCGGAACGGCTTTTGCATGAAATTTAGAACAGAGCTTATGTATAAGCTCCAAATTGTAACCCTAACCTAACACAAAGACCAGTTACGATCCTGAATAAAAGTAGTACCCGTAGGATATTGTGTTTTAATACGAGCGAAGCCGCGGGCAAAGTTTAATAATAATGATATTATGATCAACTTTATTCCGTAACAGGCCTCAAAGGCACCTTCACAGTTTTGATTCTACCAGCATTTCCCGAGAGATACCACTGTTAAAATGGACACCGAAATAAACAACAGTCGGTATTTTTAGGGTTCCGTACCTAAAGGGAAAAAACGGGACCCTATTACTGAGACTTCGCTGTCCGTCCGTCCGTCCGTCCGTCTGTCACCAGGCTGTATCTCAAGAACGTTGATAGCTAGACAGTTGAAACTTTCACAGATGATGTATTTTTAATGCCGCTATAACAACAAATACTAAAAATAAAATAAAATAAATATTTAAGGGGGGCTCCCATACAACAAACTTGTTATAGATTATGGTAAGTAACCTTTATGCGCGAGTCGGACTCGCACTTTCCCAATTTTTTTACTTATTCTTTAGATGTTAAACCTATGTTAGTTCTCTAAATAAAAATACTGTACCCTCACCATGAGTTTACGGCGACAGTACCTACTCGCTAGCGACTGCGTAAAGGATTTGTATGGAGAATTGTAGTTCTACAAAGTAACCGCTAGGGGCGCTGTACTATTCTCCATACAAATCGTTTACGCTGTCGCTAACGAGTACGGTCACGTTAACTCATATATAATAATAATGATAATAATAATCTCAGCTCTGGTTTGCCTTCATTGGCCGTCCAGAGAGGAGCATTAGAGCTATATGCTCCAGGGTTGGAAGTGTTAAAGGGCATCACGCCGCGAGTAACTTCGGAGAAAGCGCAGCACACCTCTCGACACCCCTGAGCCCTCACGCTCGTGTTGCTTCCGGCCGTCTGCACGATGGCATTACGGGGCCCACCAAGTGAAGGGCGAGTCACCACCCGCCAGAGGCCAGAGGTAACAGTCGCATTGATGGTTACGGCGGGTGACATTTTTTTCTATTGCAATAGCCCAAATAAATAGTCCATCCAAACTCCATTTTAATAGCCCGTTTTTTTTCTTTTTCATAATAATGCAATAGTTCAATCACCTGCTGGGACCTGTTCATGGATGTATCATCCTATTGATATGATCAGGAACGGGTCCCAGCAGGGCTACAGCCACAGCAAATTTCTCCAAGGGGCCTCTACGTGTTGGATCCATATCCCCACGCAAGCCTTTCAAAAGACCGGGACGTATGAGCCCGAGACTCAAAAAATGAGAAACAAATAATAATAATAATAATAATGGGACCTGTTCATGGATGTATCATCTTATTGATATGATCAGGAACGGGTCCCAGCAGGGCTACAACCACAGCAAATTTCTCCAAGGGGCCTCTACGTGTTGGATCCATATCCCCACGCAAGCCTTCCAAAAGACCGGGACGTATGAGCCCGAGACTCTATAACGAGAGACAAATAATAATAATAATAATCTTAATGTTATTAAAACTATCGTGAGACATCTTTACTAATCATCTTTTCTCTTTCTTTTGTGGGTCGCGAGTCGCGTAGCAGCACGGATAGCTACCCCTGATGAAGAGCTCCAAATGAGTTCGAAACATGTCGGGCCGTTCCTGACAATTTTTACGTGAGTTTATACCGTTTTTATAATTAGCCACTCAATTGCTTCGAATTTTGAATTCGACTCTATTTATATAATAAAATAAGAGCGGTGACAGGTAGCCGTAGTTACCAAAAGCAATCTAGTGGTTAGTAATAATAATAATCTTTATTCATAAAATCATAGTAATAACAATTTGCATAAAAAGTCTTACATATATACAGAGCATTCATAATACTGGTGCCTGAACTAGGAGAATCCTGTATCTCAGGCAAGGGTACTGAACGTAAAAACAAACTTGTACCTATTTTCGAAAAATTATGTGTTGAAAACTTAAAAATAATGTATTCAAAAGCAGTCATCAAAATAAAATTAGCATTAATATCCCGTCTTTTTTAGGAGTAACAAACTATGTTTCAAACGTATATCGGTCTGCAGATCTCTAGATATTGTTAACGGCTTTTCAAGAGAACGTAATCAAGTTAAATTCCTAAAGAGATTACCCTAGAAAACGGGTCCAGCGAATCCGTCTTAAATGTCGGAGTATTCTCGTAAGACCTATTTTAATTTCAAGATAGAAACTGTATTTTTATCCAATGTCAGGCTTAGTTGGATGAGAGGTCAAAAGTCAGGCGTTATTTGAAGTTAATTTATGTAATTCCTTTTTGTATCAGTATTGCTCTCTATTCTCTAAATGTTACTTAAGTATTTTCTATTATGTAGATTTTGGTTCATAGTGCCTTGGTTTTATTAGTTAAATACTGTGTAACTTATTTGTATAATATATAAATGAATACATAAATTTTAAAGTTAGTGTTCTAATTCATGTTATGTTTTTCTTTTAATAGACCATCACCATTTACATTAGTACTTGATGCATAATTTAATATTTTGTTGTAAATTACATATGAAGCCAAAAGGGACACTTAGACATATATACTTATCTGAAACAGCCTAGACTCGCGTAATAGAAACAACAAGCTTGAAATCATTCGTGGCTGGCAAATTTCTTCACAACCCTTGTCGAAGCAAAATCACAAAGATACTCTGACATTATGGAGCAAAGTTGCACCTCAGGGGTCAAATAACATTGTGTAGATGTAATCCTTGGTATCTGTTACTTATGAATCGGTAAAATAAAAAATAAGGAAAAATATTAAGAATAAGAAAAACCGATATTGGAAAATTTTATTACGGAAATGGACAGGGGCTTTTGAAATGACATCCTGTTTCGATATCAATATTATTTTGGCCTTTGTCCAGCAGTGGGTGTCTATCGGCTGATATTTATGATGATGATGATTATTATTATTTTTATATTATAATAAGTACGAGTAATATATTACTCACTTTATGAAATGATTGGCTGCGCTACGCTACCCGCACACCCCACGGGAACGCTACATTTTATCGAGATAAAAAGTAGCCTATGTATTAATATAGGGTGTCAGCTACCTTCGTACCAAAAGTTATCAAAATTGGTTAAGCCGTTTAAGCGTGAAGAAGTAACAGACATACACATAAACACACTCACAAACTTTCACCTTTATAATATTAACTTCATTTGCAGTTTTGAACAGCGTTTCATTCTCCAATGACACAATACAAACAATAAATCGGTAAATACACCTACTGACTAATTCTAAATACAAATGTCCATTGAAAGGTTTCCGAAATATTATATATCAGCCGTAATCCAATTGATTTCGACCGTATTTACGCTGCAGATATCTAAAAGGATGCCTAAAGCACAGTAATAGCTCTGAAAAAATCCACAAGCAATACATAACAATCTCAACCAAACGTTGCATAGTTTACGATTGAAATCTGAAAGGCTGGCCATTGGAATCGAACTGACCACACAGAAAACGTTCCATCGATATTCGACTCTTCGTTTCAGGGTTCAGGTTTGGTTTCACATGTGCAGTGGTTTGGGACAAAACTGCCCACAGCGTACGTATTCGATGATTTATAAGAACCGTAATTGGTTTTGTTTTGGTCAAGGACGCCATTAATGATAGTTTCATACGTGTTATGGACGCAATAAGCGAACATTCTTTATAATTGACAATAGTTTTTCCAATATGATTTTGTATTGGGAATATCTGAAATTAATATTGATTTAAAAATTAAAAAGAATTTTATAAATGTGCGTTGTACTACATAGTGTAAGTAACGAAATCGGTGATTCCAAATTGTCAATACAAAGGTAATGTAGTAAAAAAAGAAAACTAAACTCCAATGGACGTTCCTAACTTAAATAATGACGAGTGAGAGATTTAGTTAGCTATTGAATTTGGGGTAACCATTATTTAAGCAGACATTGAGACTATAGCTATTTGTTTTGTTGGAAAATTAACGATGTGCTGTAAAAGATAGCTAATTTTAGGAATAGATTTAATTTAATATCATTAACAGAGCCACAATAAAGCGTTGTGTATTACCAATTTGAAGTAAGACCTGTCTATCACATGTACCGCGTGATTAAATGGCGCCGTCTGTAGGATAAACTTCATCCACATTCAAACATTGAATTGAGGTCAATATCAAAGCACCTTCTTCGGCGGCATTTTAATATAACAAAATACATATTAATAAAAACCTCATAACGCATTATGAAGTTTTACGTAGACAGCAAACTTACGATCAGAAGCTTTGAAGATAGTACCGGAACTTGGTTATCTTAAATAGGTTAAGCACTTGACAAATCATGTCAAATACGAAATAACGATATAAAAAGTATACTTATAGACTAATTACAACAGTGTCACTTTTAGACATTATTTAATAATAATGTTAAATTTTATAAATAATGACACAAAGGTAAATTAAGAAAGAAAAATTGAATGCGATCTACTACAATCGAAGCGGGGTTTGAACCCGCGACCTCTGCGTTTCCGGCGCATTGCTCTCCCAAAAAAAAAAAAAAAAAAAAAAAAAAAAAAAAAAAAAAAAAAAAAAAAAAAAAAAAAAATAAAAAAAAAAAAAAAAAAAAAAAAAAAAAAAAAAAAAAAAAAAAAAAAAATGTGGTATTACCACATAAAAAATATGAATCGATAAAAAGATTCTATACAAATAAATAATGTTAAATCTTACTAGGTACAGTTAACGTCAAAAGTATCCCCAGATATCACCGATTGATATGTATCTATCTCTACCACCGCACTAGTTACCATCAGTACCGTACGATTGCAAAAGAATTTCCTAACTCGAATTGCAAAGAACGCAAATTTATGAAACATGTAATATCTCATTATTGTTCAATGTGGGTACATACACACCACAATTGTTATATTAAACCATCGATACTGAGATCCAAACTCAAAGAAAATTTGAAATGCGTAACCTGTCGGAAGAGCCCGGGAATCGAACCCGGTACCTCTGGATTACCGGTCCAGTGTGTTCCAAAGTAATCTAGTGCTTTCATCTTTGTATTATTGGTTTAATTATGAAGAACGTTTTCGGCATGCCTAAAGGTAAAGTTGGCTTTTAAACGATCATTAAAACGTACGTGATACTCCTGGCTTTGCAAGCATACTGGATCTGTACGTACTGCCTACCACCGCACAGTCCGAACGCGTTTATTATTTTAGTATAAAAAAACCAGCCAAGTGCGAGTTGACAACTCTCATACAAAGGATTCCGTACAATGGGAGCCTGGTGACAGACTCTTAGTCGGACGGAGTCTTCCCAAGTAGCACAACTGGGTCTAAATAGCTCGTATATCATATCTAATTAGATGCTTAAGTGAAATTTACCACCATGACTAAGTGCTATATAGGTGGCAATAACCCTTATGCCACCTATATAGAACCAAAAGGAGAAAAATTGCAGCCTATTTTTGGTGCTAAATAGAATCCATAAGAGCTCTCACAATTACCTTAAGTGGTAATTAGAACTATGGGTGAAAGTTATGCGTCCATAAGAGATCTCACAATCACCTTAAGTGGCAATTAGAACTAAGGGTAAAAGTTATGCGCAGTGAACGAATGAAAACATTTCAGTTCGCTCAATGAGTGATAAATGAGTCGCCAAATTATCTTTGAGTGGCGAGGCAACTGTCAAATTGTGTTGTGTGTAATACGTGATCTGCCATATTTATTTTGGATTTATACGTCTGTTTGGTGAGTGATTAAAACTTTACGTTATACAAGCATTGAAATAAGCACGAAATTCTTGCGAATTTTTTGTTACTGTGAAACTATAGTATGTTTTCTTTGTAAATTTCGACGGGCCTTTCATTTGATCAGGAATATTAAAAAAGAGAGTGCTAAATTAAATAAGGAATAGATACTGATAAGAAATAAAACTGTTAAAAACCTGACCTAATGATTGTAGGTTACCTACAATGTTAAAGTAACATCGTCAAAACTATCAAAAGTCTGTGATTATGCGTGAGTGTGATAAAATTCTGGTCAAAATAATTAATTTTCATTGGCTTCCATTTGTAAACATGGCGAAACAAAAAAGATCTTACAGTGTTTATTTTCACTTATTTGTTCCTTATTTGGAACTATTAGGTCTAATAATCACTTATTTGTATCTTGCGAGTGGCAAAGCAGTGCAACTATTAAATATATTTTGACAAGGCGCAATATGAACTATAATAGAACTTTTAGTTCGTTAGTGGTTTGAAATAAGTGAAAATAACTGCTTTTGGTTCTAAGAATCTCCTATTTATGCGTTGGAGTGGCAATAAGGTACTTCTTAGGCCTTAAAGTTGCAATATTTTTTGGTTCCAAAAGAGCCGTAAAATTATCCCTTTAGCCACTATTGGTGATATAATTCGCTATTGTACTAGTCATTTGGAACTTTTAGTTCCAAATAAGGGTATGTTGCCACTTATATGTAAAAGTTGCTTATAAGTGATTTTAAGGCCTTATATAGCACTATTGCTTCTTATTGAGTGACTATTTGAACCTGCATGCAACTTTAAGTAGCAAAATCGACTTTATCCCACCATAAGTAATAAAGTAGAAACAAAAAACGTTCCTATGCAACTACAAGTGATAGGATGAACTCATATACAGTTTTGAGTTGTGTTTAGAGCTATAAGTTGCATCAAACACTGTTAAACCACTCATTTAGAACTTAAAGCTGTAAGATAAGCTGCAAAATTCACTAATGTGCTGCTTGGGTTAGTAATAGGGTTCCATTTTTACCCTTTGTATACGGAACCCTAAAAAAATCTTCATGATGCATGGACTTGAAAATAAACAATCAACGACACACAACATATATTTTTTTTTTTTATACTACGACGGTGGCAAACAAGCAGTTACCACCACCTATGAACGCTTGCAACGCCAGAAGCATCACGCGCGCGTTGCCGACCCTTTAAGAACCTATTTACTCCCCTCTTGAAGAACCGAATACTGTAGCCCCCGGGGAAAACCTCGGCAGGGAGCTCATTCCACATGAGAAGCGTTCGCGGTAGGAAGTTCCTCTGGAACCGGACAGTTCTCGACCATTTAGGCTCTAGCATGTGAGGATGAACACCCTGCCGATGGCGAGCGGTGCGGTGGTAGAAGGTAGCCGTAGGCATCATGTCAAACAATTCCTCAGAACACATCCCATTATAAAGACGGTAGAACACACACAAGGAGGCAAAGTCTCTCCTCAGACTTAAAGGCTCGATTCCGTCTGTGAGTTTAGGATTGTCAACAATTCGCACAGCACGTCTTTGTACCGAGTCAAAAGGGCTAAGCTGGTATGCGGGGGCTCCTGCCCAGAGGTGACTACAGTACTCCATGTGGGGTCGGACTTGCGCTTTTTACAGCAGTAGCCTTTGCCCAGGAGTGAAGTACCGCTTCGCTCTGTGCAGTACACCAAGCTTTTTAGATGCCAGCTTTGCCTTATCCTCTAAATGACTTCGGAACTGAACGTCACTGGTGATGTCAACCCCAAGGATCCCAATACTCTTTGAGATGTTGAGATAAAGATAAGATAAAGATAAATTTATTTTGTTAAACATAGGTAAGTAACATGGAAAGTATTACATGAGTTGTATCACTATGTTTTACCCGTAGGCGTACAAAATTTTTAATCATAATAATTATAATGGGTTAAGCATTTATTTATTCTACACGACTTACTTTAACATAATTCCAATTATGAGTCGTATCAGTTAAATAATTAACATTTAAAATATATAATTATGTCTAATTGAGAACATTTATGGTAATTATTTTGATATCAATTTAATTAAATGTAAATGTAATTCTTATTCGTTGGTATACATTGGCAAACATAATCTAGGTATTCATATAATAATAAACTTTGAGTCCTATCATTGTCTTAGATTTACATCATTAAGATAATCTTTGACGGAATAATAACATTTCTCCAACAATAATCCGGTGAGTCTACTCTTAAACATAGGCATTCTTAAGCATTTAATGTCATTCGGTATCTTATTAAAAATTATAGGTGCCATACCAATAAAGCTTTTCCGATAAAGAGCCGTTTTGCTCGACTTAATGCGTAGTTTATGTTGGTAGGCTGACCTGATTGGCCTTGTTCGATCAAATTGACAATATTCTGTGAACAGGTGTGGATTCGTCTTTACAAATACTGACAATTCTAAAATGTACAAAGATGGCAGAGTTAATATTTTAAGAGATTTGAAAAAAGGCACACAGCTCTCACTTGTATTCAAGCCACACATAGCACGAATACATCTCTTCTGGGATCTAAATATCATTTCCCTGTCAGTACAATTTCCCCAAAAGATAATGCCATACCTAAGTTTCGATGCTACTAAGCCGTGGTAGGCAGTCAATAAAGCTTCGCGATTTACAACCCTTGACAAGATACGAAGAGCATATGCTGACTTATTAATATTTTTGCATATGTCATTACTTTGGTATTTCCAATTCAAGTTCTTATCTATTTTGATTCCTAAAAATATTGTGTCTTCGACTTCTATTATGGGTGCTCCATTATATTGTATATTGATCACGTTTGAATTATGTCTGTGACAAAAATGCATTATGTGCGTTTTATTTAAGTTTATTTTTAGGTTATTTTTATTAAGCCATGTTATTATTTCATTAAGAACTTCATTAATGTCATTTTGGTATCTATTTATGTCAACATCGCGGCGCTTTATTATAGCTGTACTATCGTCCGCGAATAAAACCATAGGATGATGAACTTCTTTAGGCAGGTCGTTAATGTACACTAAAAATAATAGTGGGCCCAGTACACTGCCTTGCGGTACACCACATTTCATCACTCTTTCATCGGATCTATACGTCCTTTCATGTTTACTTTTTAGACAGATTCTGGATATTTCCGTATATTGTTTCCTATTACTGAGATAGGATTCAATTAAGTTAAGGACATTTCCCCTTATCCCATATGTATTAAGCTTGTGAAGTAATATTTTGTGGTCGACGTAGTCGAATGCCTTTGTCATATCTGTGTAAGGGATGTGTTCTGGAATTGCGGGGCCACAGTAAACGGAGTTTTCTTAGCGGTGAACGCGCAAACTTGTGTCTTAGAGGGGTTAAACCGGACCAAGTTATCCTGCCCCCAATCGGAGACTCTAGATAGAGTACTCTCAATTTTAGACACAAGTTGCTCGCGGCTTCCTTCCATAACGGAACGAGGGATGTTATTATTTCCATCATATGTTTATTATCATCATGTCGCAAATGGGACTTCGCACATGGCAGTTCACTATCAAGGATTACGAAAACATGCTACCGTCGCCCACGAACAAAACCACTACCTCAAGGAAAGGCAAGACCTTGCAGATCGCCTCAGAGACCTAGAGTGTACTATAAAGTCATCAGATAAGCCCATAACAAATGCTCTTTCTTTCGCCGACATGGTCAAAAATAGTTCCAGCTGCTTGATTCGACCAAATAATCTGAGTTCTGTAGCAGTTTATCCCAATGATAAGCGGAAGACAAGTGACGACACGAAAACCTTGGTCCAGAAGATAATTAATCCGGAGGAGATGAAGCTCCATGTAAGAGCGCTTCGTAAAGTCAAGAATGGCGGCGTTATAATCAGCACAGACTCTAAGGATGACATTGAAAAAGTCAAGCAAACTTTTCAAAAGACTACCTCAGAACTCACCATTGACGAGCCTCATAAACGCAAGCCCAGGATTGTTATTGTTGGCGTACCTTCGACCATGCCAGAACAAGCTGTCTACAAATGCATTTTCGAGCAAAACCTAGCCGACAAACTTCAGGACTTAACAAGGGATAAATTCTTGTCCTCTATTAGACTCAGCCATAAATCGGGCAAAAAAGATGCCGAGACATGTAATTACGTCCTAGAAGTGCCCGCCGTTATACGAAAGTCCTTAATAAGCCAAAATCGTGTATTCGTAAATTGGTCCTCATGCCCAGTGAGAGATTTTACGATCGTTACTAGGTGTTTCAAATGCCAACAATATGGTCACGCCGCTAAATCATGCAAGCAGACAGAGTACACGTGCGGTTATTGCGGTGATGTAGGTCACTCTATCAAAGAGTGCGGAAATAAGGCGGAGTCCCCGAAATGTGCAACATGCAGACTTTTCAAAAAGCCGAATAATCACCAAACAGGTGACGCAGAATGTCCAGCCCGGAAACTCGCCGAGCAAAGATACATAAATTCAATTGACTATGAAGGCGTCTAAAAGCGCCGCTCTTTGGTGTGTTTTCTTTATTTATTTGCAGTTTATATTATGTTTAGATTATATTATAATAGATTAGCCTAACCTACAAAATTGAAATTTTAACGTAGCAATAATAGGAGTCTTTAGTTCACCTAGCTTTAAGAAATTAGATACCTTCCTCGAATTTTTAAATCCCTGTTTTGTAACTTAGAAAAATATTGTTCTAATAATTAGTGATTTTCATTGTATGTTAAACTACAGAGACGACAATTTTTTTGCAATATCGACTATGACCTGACCGAGTTTCTAATTGTGCTGATACTGACATTTCAATGCCGGCGGTAGGTACCTCATAAACGTAATCAATTATTATGTTATGTCATATCAAATTAGTATAATAGTTTTATAGTATAATTGTAACCAATTACGTTGACACTTAAAATATAATTTGTACGCGTTTTTATCTATTTCTTTAGTGAGATAAATTGACTAAGAATTTTGGTAATTAAATGACCTCTCTCAAAGCCTGAGATACAGGATTTTCCTAGTTCAGGCACAAGTACCTATTAAGTGTATTCTGTGTAGATGTAAGACTTTTTATGCTAACGATTATTCTTATGTTTTTTATTAATAAAGATTTATTTATTTATTTATTTATTATTATTTCCGTCCCAGCATGACAAATCCATTATCCCCGTGTTCTATACACCGGTAGCCCTCTCAGTATAAACAAATACTTAAGGAAACAACCCAAAATCCAGGCAAACATAAGCAGACCACGTTATTTTTATACAACCCTTTTTGTTCAAATTCCTCGTACGACTGGATAAAGCCGGACCCTCAGAAGGGTGTGAGGGCAAACATTTTGAATTGAACCTTCGTTTACCACTGCGGTTGGTTGAATAATTTCGTGTTACAATTTTATGGTTTATGTTCGTGTTATTATAGGTTTAAGGGAAACCCACGCGGTAAGTGACTGAGCATATTTATTTTGTCATTGTCGTAACATATCATGTTGATGACAACGGTTGGATCAGGCCAGTAGGCCATGGAAAGTAGGCCATTATTATGCTTAACCAATATTGATAAATTTTGGTCTGAAGGTAGCTGACACCCTGGATTAACATATTACTTTTTATCCTGAAAAAAGTAGTCCCATGGGACGAGCGGGTAACACCGCGCGGCTATAGCCATTAAATATATCCGAAGTTTCAGTAATGATGTAAGAACCAATAGTACTAAAATACGTCGTACTGCCGTGTTACGGTAAAGGCACAGTATAATAAAGAGTACTAACGTACAGTATGGACAGTTGGACACTCCCTGCCTCCCCCCGAAAGTGCCGCCCACCCGCGCTCGGTTACCTCGCAGTTACCGGCTGGCAGGGACGCGACGACGCGCGACGCGGTGCGCAGAGCGGAGGCCACGTATAATATTCAAATATTAAACAAATACTTTTGTAATGGGCGTGTGTTGTGCTGTGTATACGGTTGTTTAATTTCTATAAACAACAAAAATAAAAGAAAGTTCTACAGATTCCTATTGGATGAACCAAGGCAAGTACATACCCAGTTATTTTCAAAGTGTTTTATGTTTTAGTAGAAAACCAACTTACAATAGGTACTTATGTTTAGTATTTTTTTTGCCCTATCCGTTGTCGACCTAAAACTATCAGATCACACTGAAAAAAATACAATATATATATGAACAAAAAATCATGTTTTCAACTTACGTAATATTTTGGTGGCCTGAATTTCCTTACAAAAATTTTGTTACTTCGTTTATACTGATTCAAAATAGGAAACTATTTGTATAAATCGAGCTTAGATACCCACCTTACAGCGTAATATGATTCTTATTTCTTCCTAATTCGCGCAATGAGTTTTTAGTCATTGAGGTTATCGAATTTGAACGCGGGCGGCATAAGAAATCGTAGTTTAACATTAGTTTAATTATAAGCACACAAAATTAATTCGACGCCGTTATTACAAGGTCATCTCATGATCTCATATTGCTGCACATTGTGTTCCCGACTCGTGCGTTCAAAATGGCAGCAACCCCTAGCATGTCTTATCTCACTCACACAAGCATGGTACGCGTTCACCTACACGAGCTTAGACTGTGTGCGTAGCAACGCGTTTCTTTCATACATTTGATCGTCATTGTCCGAGGTGTGGTAAAGGTCGTATCTTTATACGGATGTCATAGTAAGATACGTCCTTTTGCCGTAGCATTGCAGCGTACCTCTAACGAATAGCAGCTTTAACATATTAAGTTTAAGGCCGTAGCCCTAACTAAAGTTTAACTTAATTAGTGGAGGTCAAGCGAAGGGACTCGGGATATTAACTATTGACTTTTGTTGTTGGTTTCGTGTTTAAGCTTTGTTGTAGTTTTGTAACAGTTATAAGTAATTTACATTGGTAAATATATAAATATAGAGTCTGTTGTTCTCTATCATTTAAACAATTTATTAGGTGGGGTCCTCTATACATAATTTTGATACTTAATGTGGTAGTTCTAACATTCCGATTGAATTCTTTGGCATAATTATTACTTATGTAGGTAACTTTTTGGTGATGAATTAATATTATGGATTATGGCAGGTATTATCGAGCTAGGTTTTATTTACGATACATTTAATGTTTCGCCTTGTATATGGTTAGAAAGTTAAAAAATATGTGTTTGTCGTTGACTGTACCGTACATAGTAGTAGAAATTCTGTGAGCTGACTATGAGTGCACGTGAACATTTATTTAACTTATTTTCTTAGGTACCTTACGTGTGCTCTTTGCACACGTAAGGTACCAAAAACAAAAATATTTTTTAGTGTCAAAACTATAATTTAAACAAAGTGTAACCAACCGCAGATTTTTTAAATTTCCCGCCAAAACTTTGACTAATATTTCATTAGCCAGACTATACATATTGAACGATATGACAATTCGACCTGTATGTATAAGGTATTCAACGATTTTCACCTGACAGAAAGTGATAACCGCCTTGTCAATTAAATGCACACCTGCACAGGTTGATTAGTTAATGTTTAGGCAGAATTTTAACTTATTTATTTTGTTCGGAAACTAAAAACAAAAATATAATATTTTTTAAAGTTAACTATTTTGATGTAAATCAACATGTCTTAAAGCATTGGCATCTAATTTATTAGCACTTTATAATATATCTCTGTCTCTGTCATGTTTCGGTCACATGTCATGATTCTGCCGATATATCACTCTGAATGGCGATGCAACTATTTTAATCGAATAAAGCCCAGCGTTATCGACAGTTTTGAAACTAACCCAAAAATTAATAGCTCGTGTTTGTTTCGAGCAAATGCAATCAAATTCGTCGAATTGTGATCCAAATATTCATAGCCGAATAGATAGGTACGCGTAAAAAGGACAAACTAACCGAATTAACATCAAATTATGACCGAATTCAACAACAATTGAGATAAATGAATATCTGAAATGGTTTTTTAGGGTTTTGTACCCAAATGTAACAATAAACAAATTGGATTTTCATATACTTTTTTGTCACATTACACGCGAATACTTGCGGTGGGGTAGCACCCTTGAATTCAGTATCACATTTCCGTTCCATTTCCGTAACGACCAGCCATTTTGAGACAACTACGGTGAAGAAATGATAGTGGCTTTGATAGTATAATTGGTAATGCACTCGTCTGGCCCGGAAAGCGGGGACATGGATTCTCATCCCGCTCAAAGCATAAAAACTTTTCAACACATGTCGCATGTCGCATCGATTCGAGTAACAGCTGCACTGCTAGCATAACTGTGACATGACTCTTTCTCGTGCGAGAAATATTACCTGTCTCTTTCTTCTCTGTACTGTCAGAGAGTGACGGAAGATGCCATGTCACACGACAAGAGTCGCGAAGCGAAGTTGTGCTAGACGGGCTGATCTCCTAGTGACAGCGAGTGGACGGAATACTAAACAGGGAGACGGATGTAGTGGTTCTGGAAGCACCTTATGATACGCTAGTAGCCCCCACACCAGCATGCAACACGTCATCTCTGTCTGACACTTGTTCGGGTAAAATCGGCGCGCGTTGCTAGCCTGTAGCGACACACACGCATCTAGTAACTATATAATAGCTGATCTCCTAGTGACGGGGACAGCAAGTAGACTGAATACTAAACAGGGAGAAGGATGTAGCGGTTCTAGAAGTACCTTATGATAGGCTAGTAGCCTTCATACCAGACCAGCGTGCAACACATCAGCTCTGTCTGACACTTGTTCGGGCAAAATCGGCGTGCGTTGCTAGCCTAGTCGCGATACACACGCGTCGAGTAACTACAGCTGATCTCCTAGTGACGGGGACAGCGAGTGGACGGAATACTAGACGACTGAAGGTAGAACACGGGTCACTGGGAGAAACTCCATACTACCAGCGACGTTTCAGCTCTCTCTGTGAGCTATAGAACTTGCGAGTTTATTTTGAAATTGCTGAAATTTGTAATTTTTCATGTTTTCAACCTCCATAACTCAGCCATTGTATAAAAAATTAAAACTAAACCGTCAATTTGTTTTTTCCGAACCTGCTTACAAAACTTCATGAGAATCGGTTCAAAAATGCAACCTCTAATGCGAGAACGGCGGTTCAGAGATGCTTTTCGGCGGAAAAGCATCAGAATATAGTGAAACATCCAAACATCCGGGACATACCGAAGAATTTTGACCCAAGCTGAAATGTAGACGCTTCGCTCGCTCGGTCAACTTAATCGTACATTTGGGCACACACACAAACACCAGGGGGCATATAATGGTTGCGTGTATAACGTGACAAATAAGTGACAATAAAGAATCTGTCACTCACACTCGCATTTTGTCAAAACGTGACGGATGCTTGTCACTAATTTATCGCGTGATAAAAGAAACCATCAGAGGCCCGCAGTTCACAATCAAAAAAATTGGGCAAGTGCGAGTCCGACTCGACTTATTTTATTTTTAGTATTTTTTGTTATAGTGACGATAGAAATACATCATCTTTGAAAATTTCAACTGTCTAGCACCTATCACCGTTCTTGAGATACAGCCTGATGACAGACGGACAGCGAAGTTTCAGTAATAGGATCCCGTTTTTACCCTTTGGGTACGGAACCCTAAAAAGAGCCACTCAACTGAACAATTATTCGATACCACCAAGTCGGCAAACGACAATACTTAAATGTTATTAAATTAAGCACCATCCAGTGCCCAATATATGCTTATGAAACTTCTATTATTTTCATTAACAGGTACGTGACCGAAATAAAATGAACCTTTGAGCGAGTCCCAGGGAAATTGTAAAAAGGAGTCAGCCGAGTGAACTCTGATAAAAATGTCTGCTAATTAAATGTCTACAGATAACTTAGCTGACTACCTTTACAAAATGTTTAAGGCGAAGTCACCACGTACAGTAAATATTGTGATGAAATGAAATGAAATAATTTATTCAGTAAATAGGTAGGCCACAGGGGCACTTTTACAAGTCAGATTACGAATCTACCGGCATTTCGCAAGAGGAGACCGCCGTTGAGAAGAAAGCCGAAAGAAACTCAACAGTAGGTAAGTCATTTTTCGTAAAAATATTTATAACAATTACATTACATTTGTGTTATAATTACATGGGTACCTACACGTAAAAGAGAAGTATAGATACTCCAAATCAATGTTAAGTAGGAACATCAAAATAAAATTTTAACAATCAATTTAAAATATTAACCCATTATAGACTAGCGGTACCGTATGGAACCATTTATTTACGTGATTTAATTGCGCGTGATTGACCAAATTGCGGCGCGTAAGTTGGGCTCTTATTGGTTAAAGTTGATCTAGGAGACTGTCGCCACCATATTGTTTACCTAAAACAGTTCTTATTGATATCAGTTGCGTGTGATTGAAGGTCAAAGTTGGTGCATCGCAAATTTTGCGGAAAAATGTTTCCGACGTTCAAGTAAGTTATGATATTTTGTTTGCTAACAGATAAATAACCAATTTTATTGCAAAAACGTTTAATTTAATGATGTGGCTTTAGTTTTATTTATTTAAAATAGCGGCGGTAGGTATAAATATAACAGCTACCCTGCGTTAAAGTTGCTGGTACCGTACGGGATCGCTAGGCGGTTCCCGTGCGGTTTTTAAATAAAGTTTATGTTAAGTACTATTTTTTTTTAAGTAATATGCAAAAGTGATTTAACATAATATCGAAAGATTATAACGAAATATTATTTAAAAATATTATTTTATCGTATCAATGAAGTTTTGGAGCATTTTAGATGTAGTGTACCTACACGAGACATTGGCACATCTTCTCAAAATCACCTTCTCATCCTTTCTCAAAGCGACGAAGATGTGCGTACGAGAACTGCCAGGCTCGGTCAAGATTGGAATGCTCGAAATGTGATGGGGGATTATGTGCTGCATGCAATGCAACTACCAATTTCATGTAAAGTAAATAAAAAAAAAATGTTGCTACATCCCGAAGGCTCATTTTATTAAATTAATTTAGTCAAAAAACGTTCTATATATATTATTATGTTGCAACTCTGGAGGCTAATTTATTAAATAAATAATACTACACATATTTGTAGCACGTTATTCATTTCATAGTATTTCCAAATCTTTACCTCAGTTTGAGGCTAGCGGTCCCATATGGTCCAGCGTTTTTTTCAAAAACCAAAAATTACAAAAAGTTTTCATTGCTCAAATTTCGTTACATATACTCTAATAAACAACATATAAAAAAATTATAAAAATTGGACACCTCACAAAAACTCAGTCTATAATGGGTTAAAATTTAACCCATTATAGACTGAGTTTTTGTGAATATACCCAGAGATGTATAAAGTATCTAGGTGTCACAACATACAATAAAATACAATTATTTAATTAGTTTAATTCCTAAGAGATGTATAAGGTCTCTAGGCGTCAACGTGAATAATTTACAATCGAAAATAATTATTAAACCTAAATTTCTGAGAGATGTATCTACGAGTCAGAATAAGATCTACGAGTACCTATTGATGTTTATCAAACATCGTGATATTTATTCATCGTCTAGACTAGTCAGTAGCATCTTACTAGTCTGGTGTTATAGTCGGCATACGTTACTAGATAATATAGAAAATATGATAATGATGGCGCCACCTGTTGGGCATGATTTTCTTTCCTCTCATCACGCCAAAACGGCTGGACGGATTTTAACCAATGGCTGAACATCCAAAAATGGTTAGAGGATACCTTTTTTCCCGACTACGGTGTAAAAAAAATAGGCGTACGTCTTGATGAGCAATCAAGATTTGCGTAGGTAATATACAGTACTAGCTTTTGTCCGCGACTACGTCCGCGTGGAACTTGAAAGTAAGGAAGCAACCTCGTACAACACGATTGATATCACCTTATTTAATCACCTTAATTAATAAAAGGGATTATTAAAAGCGCCTAAGCAAATATAAGAGCAATTGTGCTTTTGGTCTAAAAAAAATGAAATGCGTAACCTGTCGGAAGAGACCGGGAATCGAACCCGGTACCTCTGGATTACCGGTCCAGAGTGTTAACTTCTAAACTACCCTAACGCCAAATAACTTTTAAAAAATTTCCTTATGCTTTGTGTGTCGATCTTTGCATTGTTTATTTGAAAGGCTTACCTTAGCGAGCTCTATAATGAATACCGTCAATATTCACATCTTACCGCACTACTTTACTAGTATGATATCAGTAATTTATTTCATATTGCAGTAATGTATTTAATATTGAGTTTTCTCTGTGATCATATTTTAATTCTACGCTGTCTAATGAGCATTTACAATACCACATCCATTTTGACACCTCAAATACACAGGGATACAAATACAAAACATGAGAGATATCTATACGGTAAAATAATAATCAGAGGTAAGGTAACCACCAGGCGGTCTTATCGCTAAATAGCGATCTCTTACAAGCCTTAAGATAGCGGAGTAGATCAACAACAAACAATTTAATTGAGTAAGTGATGCAGAACAACTTTACATTTACTCATATTACATATACTTATCTCTTTAAACGGATAATCTGGGTTTAGGAGCTGATAATTTTACTTTGTTCTAGACTGCCCGTGACTAATATTATTTTCTCAAACATGCAATGTCGTCATCGTCATAACGTGTTTTAAAAAAACCGGCCAAGAGCATGTCGGGCCACGCTCAGTGTAGGGTTCCGTAGTTGCTCATCCTTCACAATAGACTTAAGTTACGAAAAAGATTTCAAGCTCTATAAAAAGGTCGTAAACGCCAAAGTAACTGTAGTTACTTATTACCTTCTGGAAGTCAACTAAGAAAATTATGAAATTTCGCGATAACTCAAAAACGGCTATACCGATTTTGTTTAATATAGTTTTCATTGAAAGTACTTATAAGGCCTCTTTTCATGAATTTTTCCATAATTTTTAGACCAGTGGTTGAAAAGTTAGAGGGGGGGGACGCTATTTTTTTTATTTTCAGAGTGAATATTTACAAAACTGTTAACTTTATCAAAAATTGGAGACCCCTATTATTTTTTAAAGACCTATTCAACGACACCCCGCACACTTGTGTTGAAACGAAAAAAAAAAATCACCCCCACTTTAGGTGTTCAAGAGGTACCCGAAAAAAAAATTCTTTTTTAGTTTTTATTGTACCGTTTTGTCGGCGTGATACATACACATACTCATACCAAATTTCAGCTTTCTAGTACTAATGATCACGGAGCTCAGCCGCGGACGGACGGACAGACGGACAGACGGACATGGCGAAACTATAAGGGTTTCTAGTTGACTACGGAACCCTAAAAACAGGCTTCGAAGTATCGCGTTTCAGGCGAAACAACTCGAGAGAGGAATTTCATATAAAATTGAAGATCTAAGCCGGAAAGTATCATATTTTTCAAACATGGTGTTTGTTCGTAAACGGGCTAAACAGCTAAATCATAGATTTTTATTTTTATTTGAATTTAGGGATAAAGGAAGGCCGTTGCTTACTGAAAACCATCCAAAATAGAAGAGGACGGTAATGGACACCTGATGCGACATGATGCTTTCTTTGTGAACATCCTGGAAGGCAAAGTGGACGGAAAAGAGGCAGAGGAAGACCAAGAATTACGTTTTTTAGTCAAGTGAAAGAGAAAGTGGGCACTATGTCGTATCAGGAGACCGAAATACTATCAAGAAATAGGGAAGAGTGGCGATTACTCCACCGACAAGAGCGAAGCTCTTAAATTATGAATGAATTTTTATTTTACTGCATATGTTTGCGAAAAATTTCTCCCCTTCGGCCCTTTGTTCCCGGCGTCTGCAGTTGCTCATTGATAATGATCTGTCAATCAGACTTTTTATGACGACCTTAGGTTATTTTTTGCCTGTAACTCCTTATATTATTGTATACAAGAAGTTAAAATTTTTATTACGCAAACATGCTTTATAATCCAAATATATTTATCATCCCGTACCTACAATACAAAACAACAAAATAGATTACATTCCCAAACCAACAGAATTACTTTTTGGCAAAATATCCCACAAAATGATAAACTTGGATGTCCAATTTTCTCTTCTATTAGATTCCGACAAGTCGCGATTATTATCTTCATTTTCTGACCGTACCGTGCCAAGTTATTACTGCTGTCGGACATGTTGGGAACTAAGCATTTCCCATAGAAATGTGTAGGTTCTCGTTTGAAACGGCGGCATGTGTGGTGGTAATAATAAGTTTGTGGGATTGTACTTTTATTTTAGTCACGCGTGCAACTTTGTATTGGAGTTGTGACTTTTGCTGCAGTTAGGTTCTATTTGAAATAAGTTCGTTCGTTAGCTTAAGGGAAGAGGAGTTGTCGTTTTATTGTACGGAGCATCGCCGATGGAACTTGTTGGCAGTGTTGAGCCAATCGAAAACGTTCATCAGTTATGTATCGAGACAAATGGCTGTGCTCTGTCACACGTAATTATTACACAGTTATATTTATTTACTAGCCTATTATTAATTACATTCAATTCAATTCTTTATCATAAACTAGCGTATTTTTTTCTTTTCCAGAGACTAATAAAGAGTATCCTATAACATACAAAACAAAAGACGGCCCTGCATCACGTTATTAAGATTTTTCCTGAAATCATGACCAAAATTTTTTCGATACAAATCTATAATTTTATATAAAATTATTACTATTATATTACTATTTAGTAAAGATAAATCATATGATAGTCATCTAGCTATCGTGAAATTGTAAAATTGGGTTATTATTTCAGGTAAAATCTTCACAGCGCGATGCAAGATTAGTAGCAGAGCTGTATGTATGTATGTAGTAGGTACATGTACAGTCGAGTTCATTTATCTACACACTTACGAGAACAAAAATATCTGAACACGATTTTATGCTCCTGACAATAGGGTCGTGTTCAGGTATTTTTGTTTTCGTAAGTGTGTAAACGTAAATGAACTCGACTGTACCAGCGCGCGGCGCCAGCCGTACAGTGCCATCTGTTGATAAACATTTCTTTGTCCTCACATCACGCTGAAACAGTTGGACTTTTAACCAATTTTGGTTCAGAATAGCTGAACACTTAATTTTTTCTCGACTAAGGTAAAGGTAAATTTATAAATTAAGGTTTCAATTGTAACATTTTTCTTGTTGGTGTGCAATAAAGAATTATTGTATTGTATTGTATTGTATTGTATTGTATTGTATTGTAAAAGTTTGACGCGCACCAATTTTCGGCAACCATACTAGTTGTCAACATACCCCGGGGTCTTCGGCCTAATGTTAACTCATTTTGCACCCAAAACCCCGGGGTATGCATAACTCGGATGGAGTACTACACTATGCCACATGCCACCGCACACCAAATTTGGTTTTGCTAGACCGACAGTAGGTGTCAAGTTATTAGTGCGCCGAAAACCCCTATACCTACGTTATAAGCAGAGGTCGGAATTCTCGTAGTATTTTTGAGCTGTCATAGGGACTTCTCGTTTATCGACTTCCGATTATACATATGTATATCGAATAAATCAGAATACAATATATGTAAAATATGATTACGAGTAGAAGTAAACAAGATGCAGTCTTATCGCGATTGAGCGATCTCATTTCTAGGAAATTATAAATAGAAGTTAAAATAGTAGTATTTTATTGTTTCTTAAAGTTATCTAAAAGAGACTGACTGTGATAGTAAGACTGTTGTTTACCTCAACCTTTAATCTTGTTTAATAATTATGTTGTGTTCCATAATTTATCGATATAATTATGAATATCGGTAGTCGATAAATGGGAAGTCCCTATGACAGCTCAAAAATGCTACGAGAGTTCCGACCTCTGGTTTTAAGTGTAGTAGTTGCACTAATTTGCGGAATTGACTTTAGGGGTCAAAATCTCCAAGGCGTAGACGACTTGGTGCATACACAGTGTCGCTACCTGTATCCAGCGAAACAGTCCTACATCACAAGATGCAAATTAACATTATAAAAACCGGCCAAGTGCGAGTCGGACTCGCGCACGAAGGGTTCCGTACCAATATTGAACACAAAACACGTTCTTTGTATGGGGTCCTCCTTTAATTTTTACTTATTTTTTATTTTTATTATTTGTTGTTATAGCGGTAGCAAAAATATACATTCTGTGAAAATTTCAACTGTCTAACCATAACGGTTCATGAGAAAATGCCCGTTGAACGAAATATCATGCAAAAAACCCTATTTTTGTATGGGAGCCCGTCTTAATTATTATTGTTTTATCATAAATAGTATTTGTTGCTATAGCGGCAACAGAAATACATCATCTGTGAAAATTTCAACTGGCTATCACCGTTATTGAGATACAGCCTGGTGACAGACGGACGGATGGACGGACAGCGAAGTCTCAGTAATAGGGTCCCTTTTTTACCCTTTGGTTACGGAACCCTAAAAACCACCAAACATTACGCAATATTCTCAGGAATATACGACACTTTATACAGGGTGTCCCAAGTGTCCCAGCTAATCCACAAAGCGTCGGATTATGACGCGGCTCATATTTACGACCGCGTTAACCTTCATGTCGGCGCTAATTCTCATTTTACAAGCACTTGCTTAATCTTGGTGGTGTTGTGTTGCCATAAAAACGGGACATACAGGGCGTAAATGGAATATAAGCGTACGTATAAACCAGTTAAATTTTGATGGTTATAATACAAACAACAAGTGGGTACTGTCAGTCACTTTATTATGATACTTAATGGCATTATTAAATTTAGAGCATAATTTTTGGTTATTTCTTTTTTAAATCACTAAAGTTCGATACCGATATAATTATTGTAATGATAACAAGATCACTAATCAAGATAGGTAAGCCGCACTCATTGGCTCGGTATGGCACCAGCGGGTGAGATGTCCGATCCCGTGCGAAGTCAGCCGGTGGCTCTCGCGTGACTGCCTTCCCAACCCGTACTCTCGAGATAACATCATAACTACCTACCTAATAGATTTTAAACAGAAACAAACACTACAATTATGTCATGTCCGATGCGTTGTTCTGATCAAATCCGCACTGCACTTGACTCCAACTTCCACGACGCGCTCAAGGTGGCCCAGGACCGTGGAAGGTGGTGCAACAGCATCCGGGGGAAGGTAATCCATGGTGGATGTCACGATCCTCAAGATTACGATGCACGGAGGATAGTTATGTCATAGTGATATGTAATTGTCGTCTCTGCTGGCATAGAAACCTAACGAATAACAAATACTGGCAGACACACTTGCAAAGTAAGTGTAGCTAACCTAATGTAATCCCCACTTTCGAGTGATAGGTCACATTAATACAGGGTTCTCCTTGATCGTACCAACGGAACCCTAAAAAAGTTACGAAAGCGAATAGTCAGCGTACATTCACTCGTATAAATAACCCAATATAGAAAAACGAAAAGGGACATGAAAACGGGAGTTTTCAACGCTATTCGAGTCTCTTTGACAATTTCACCGAATATTTTATAAAAAAAAACTATATTCCACTCGCTGCACGTTGTACGGATTTTACTTTTTAACCAATTCTTATTTATTACGTTTCGTGTTTGCATATCACTTTTTATTTACCTTTAAAAAATACAAGGATCAAATCCGATGGGGAGATTGAAAACGTGTGGACAGTGCATCGCTGCTGGTCGAAAGGTTAAGACTTTAGACCAGTAATCCTAAGGTACCGGGTTCGAGTCCTGGTGTGGACCCCGTGTAAGCGCAATAATCAGAATCGGAAACGTTTATTTTTCACATTTACACACATTTAATATTTGTTTTTACATATATACATATCAAATAAGATTAAGCGTGCCTTGTCCTTTATACATTAAAGCACTTATCAAAAACTGGATTTCACGTAACATATTGAAGACCATAAAGGACTAAAATTAAATATCATAGACTACCTCGCTAGCAATTTTTCCTCGTCGACCTTTCAAGTGCAAATACAGCTGAGCAAATCGCTAAAAGTCGATTCGAGTTGCTAACTGCTCGATGCACTGCGCTTAGACAATGTCTTTTGTCGACGTCCGCAGTCGCTATTGTCATGGTAAGCGGGCAGATTGGTTCGGACCGCGCGCCCGGGGAATATGAGTACGTGACTACGTTCTGTGCTTATAATGGATCATACGGTACACTGTTTTGTAATATTAATGCACAACTAGAATCGAATGCAAATAAAAGAAAAAATTGTAACACAAAGAAGTCAAAGAATAATCGGAGTTTAGAATAAGCTGAAAATTACTTTACCGACAAAGGGATAGCTCTTAAATATGGTTGATGAACTAAAACGAATGTTACATCCTAACAACACAAGTAACTGAAATTCAATACTTTCAATACTTTGGTCTACCTTGCTGATAATTATTCTTCATCGAACTTTCAAGTGCAAATCGCTAAAATTCGGTGTACAGAGCCTAGACAATGTCTTTTGTCAACGTCCGTAGTCGCTATTGTCATGGTTAGCGGGCAGATTGGTTCGGACCGCGCGCCCGGGGAATATGAGTTCAAGACTGCGTTCTTTGCTTAATGAGAGAATAGGCGGATCATACGAAATATTGGTCTACAAGTATTATATCTTGCTGATAATTAATCGAACTTTCAAGTGCAAATCGCTAAAAGTCGGTGCACTGCGCTTAGACAACGTCTTTTGCCGACGTCCGCAGACGCTAGTTAATTCTTAAAAGAAAAGTACCTATGTTTTAAAATCTACAAAGCATAGGCTTTAATGATCATTGTTAATAATGCTCCTTAAGAGCTATCTAATATGTATTAACAAAAGATTAAGAGAATGGTTGGAAAATGCAATAGTCCGATAATTGAGAACCATTTTGACGGACATGTCTTTCGATAAAAAAAAACTGCACTCAAATTGGTCCATCTGTTTGGAAGTATCATGCCACAGACAGACACACAAATACACAGACACACATGTTAAACTTATAACACCGCTCTTTTTTCACCTTTAAAAACGGGACTTATCTTGTACACGTGTTAGTAAACCTTCCGTTGGTAAGTTTCCAACTTCTTTATCAGTCAAACGTCAAAAAAAAAATCCCAAGTCAGACACGGACTATTGAATTTTCCAACCATTCTCCAACTGATGCATCCATCAACACAATTATCAATCAACAAACCAACGCAAGGTAATTATTTAATTATGTAGCGATAATACGCAGTAAGTCCCGCTTTGCTGTGATAATCTGAATAAATATTGCAATTAATCAACAGCCGGCATGTGTTTTTTTTCCGCAAATTATCAATCCCAAACACACATGGCAACCAACAAAAGTGTGCCAAGTACAAATAAACCATCCAACGTGTTAATTCATCCGGCGGGATAGTTCAATAAATCGCTAATATTAGCAATTTGTGCGCCAGACCCACATAAATTACGCGTTATTTACGAAAATACTGAATTCGCTTTTGTGCGCAAACCGGTAATTGTTAACATTTGTTTTATCAATATATTGTTCAATTGCTTTCGTATTGAGGTTGTTTTTGTATTTTAAAGATAGAATGATTTTATTTAATGAGTTGTTACGAATGGCAATTGTTAATTACGTATCAAAACAATGGAGATCATAATTTAGTGATGATATTTCGAACATAGAAAATGTCCAAGGCGCAGGAACGATTAATCGATTCGATCTCCTCACGCTTGTCAACTATTTGTCATAAGGTTAAAATTAAACTGACAAATTATGAATGCTGGTCGTCAGGAGGTTAAATATAGTTATATGTACTATTTAGTAAAGTCTTAGACTCGAATTTAGTTATAGGAAGAAATACGTTGTTGTCTGTACTTTTAACATAAGTATACTACTTTATTAACCCACGACTCCGTACGAGTTACTAAAAATAAAACTGTTTTATGATACGTGATTTCTATATTATGCCAAGTTTCATCAAAAGATGTTTAATGGTTTACATGTTTGAGAGTAACAATAAAATTGACGTATCAAACTTTCGCATAGAAATCAGTCACAGGACCTGTTGCATTGACCGTAATCAACGAATTGCTTGGGGATCAAATGCCAGAGACAGCTGCTATACATCGGTCGGAAATCATTGTGGCATCGCATTGAATCTGTTGAACACATTTTGACAATACAGGGGTAATAGTATACCTAAGGATGGTTGGGGCTCACCCACATTTATTCGGCTTCAGCTAGTAAAAAACCTTTTCTCAAACATGCAATAAAATGTCGTTATATCGTGCATTATAACAGGCTCGCAGTATTACGTGTTGGCCGGAGCAACTCAAGAGAACTGTTAAGGAATCTCATACAAAATTGAAGGCCTAGGCCGGGAAGTTTTTTTTTTAACATGGGGTCTGTGTTCATGAAGAAGAATTATATTTGAGTGGTGTATTCTTTTTTTCATTGCATATGTTTGAGAGCACTTAGCCGTGAAAAGGGCTTGCCGGCTTCGTATCACTATACGGCCTTTCTACGGTCAGCCGTCTAGTAGGTATACTCACCCGGCAAGCCCTTATTTCTCGGCGTCAGCAGTAAAGTACTATTTCACTTCTCCTGCTCAAAAAGTGCGTCACACGCTGTCATCATGTTTTTAATTTTTAAATATGTGACAGCGCGCGCTTTATATTAGATGTTGATTTTTTATTTGTCAATTTAATCAGGTACTTTGGCATAATGCCAATGTAAAGATTACTTTTTCTACAAGCGGCTAACCCCGAATGGAGCTGAAATTAATCACGCAATAATGGACAAACGAATTAGGTGAAATTTGGTATAAAGATAGTTTGAGTCCCGGGCAAAGACATAAGATATTTTTATCGTGGAATAATTTGTTGGAATAAGGGGTTTAACTGACTAATTTGGAAGTGTAATTACCTGTAGGGATAAAGTATAATCGTGTAATAAATTGAATTTTCACCACTCATTTTTATTTAGACGCTTTGTTAATATCTTATTAATCTTTAATTCACGAGTATACGAGGATAAAGTTGCAGACAGAAACTTTTATGTAATTATGTAAAATTGTGATGAAAATAAAGTAGATAACATTCTAACGAATTAATCAGATTTAAACGGATTATATCGCGTATATTAATTATTTCTCTCACGTTTCGGTAACTTTCCTGTTACCGATGACAACCTTTGACAACTTTTATTTAAATAAATGTAGATGTAAGATGAGCTCTAAGAAAAACAACACATTTTCAGTGAAATATTGAACACATGCCATATATCTCCGCCAATCCACCAACAACTATTTGAAAGCTGGCGCAAACAACAAGCGTAAAGTGAAATGGGTACAAGTCGTTACTTTCACTGGCGAAAACGGTTCGATGAATACCTAAGTAACGCTGGAGAACGTTTCTAACATATATTTATAAAAAATCTAGATTTTTATTGAAAATTAATTTTGAAATTGTCATCATACATACACAAAAAGCTACATTTGTTTCATAAAAAAAAACACGGTATTTTTATAATAAGTTTTCTTTTTAAAAGAAATAGGTTCGGAATAGTTTTCCAAAAAAAATATGTAGGTATATGAAACGAGGGAAAATCATATTATTCTCTTCATATAATAAAACTGCGGCTTTTATGATGTCTGAATCCATTGCTTTTCAAGCGATCTTCAGCCTTCTTATAATGAGCGACCACGTCTCTGTTCCATAAGGGTTAGGACCAAAGTTGGATGAAATTACAACAACAACAACAAATCCACTTTATTGCACACCTCAAATACACAGGGATACAAAACATGAGAGATATACAGTAAATAAATTGACAGAGGTAAACAACAGGCGGTCTTATCGCTAAATAGCGATCTCTTCCAGACAACCTTTAGGTAAGGCGTAGTTAAATTAAGGCGTAGTTAGCGAGGAAATAAAAGGGATTGGAGTAAGTTCCGCTGTGCGACAAAAATTAACGATACATTAAGGATCCTTAAAATAGAACGCTAAGGTACGTCAATTGGAAGGTTAACTGTCGTCGCACAACGCTTATACAATATTAATTGAGTGAGTTACGGTGGTAAACTTTTTGGTCTTTACCCTAAGTCATTACTGGTAACACGATAGAGATCCTTGACGGAGGCCTTTGATCGGCAGCGAACGTATTTTAGCTACCGTAATACCTATAAAAATACCTCAACTTCAACTTCATCCGTCTTGAAGCCCACTTATGTTATTTGTAAACCCTACTCTAATTTATAACCATGTATTTTTAAAGTTTCGTACCTCAGTGTCAAAAATGAAACCCTTGTAGGGTCAATGTATGATTCAAAAGGAAGTCAAGATCTATATAGGATGTTTTGTGTTGACCTAGAATATAAATTTGGCAAGAAGCATTATCATGTAGCATAATAGAAAAAGTCAGTAAACCGTTAATGTTTTCTTAGATTAGAACATTGAAATTTTCTTTATAAAGTATTATTTTTTGTGACTACAAATTTATCAGCACTTGCTAAACTAACCCGGACATACGTCGATGTATGGGAACAATTCAAGTTCAGTTTGTCCCTCAATGCAGTACCTTCATAGTTTGTACGGAACCCTCGGTGCGCGAGTCCGACTCATACTTTATCATTTTTTTATTCATTAAATAAAAATATAAAAAAACATTTATTAAAATTTCATTTTTCAAAGATCATTAAATTTACAAATGATTTCAGCGCTCTGTCTTAACAAGCTCAAAAAAAACGATATTCTCGTATCCTTCAAAGCCCACTTATGATATGCACCACACCCCCGACGTGCAAACGTAGCGGGTGATTTATAACGGCCCGATCAATGGCCGCCTTTATGCGCGGAATTTAGAGCGCCCTGTACATTAGGCGGCGTGTGGATGCATAAAATCTGATGATATGGAAGACTTGCTTTGAATTTGATAGATATTTTCTTGGCATTTCCCGGTACTAAAACTTTCGTGAGACATATTTAATTATTGTATAAAGCGGTTTACACTCACGTGAAATTGTCAGGAACGGCCCGACATGTTTCGAACTCGTATGGAGCTCTTCATCAGGGACGGCTGCCCGTACACCGCCGCGGCAACCTCGTCACGAGAGTGACGAGGTTGCCGCGTGTGGATGCATAAGATCTGATGATATGGAAGACTTGGTTTGAATTTGATAGATATTTTCTTGGCATTTCCCGGTACCTACTAGAAACGTGTTGTCGAGGCCGAAATGAGGTTCGACGATTTTATGAATGCACAATCCAGTAAAAAAAAACGAAAACACGTTTTTGATTTGTGTTTAAGTACCTTTAATGGCCTCCTTTATGCGCGGAATTTAGATCGCTCTGTACATTAGGTGGAGTGTGGATGAGATGATATGGAAGACTTGGTTGGAATTTGATAGATATTTTCTTGGCATTTCCTACCTACTAGAAAAAATGTCAAGGTTTCACGATTTTACGAATGCACAAATCTTGAGATAATATACCAATTCTATAATTTGTGTATTCATTATTTTAATGGCCGCCTTTATGCGCGGAATTTAGAGCCACCACATTACGCGGCGTGTAGATGCATAAGATCTGATGATATGGAAGACTTGCTTTGAATTTGATAGATATTTTCTTGGCATTTCCCAGTATCTACTAGAAACGTTGTCCAGCGTGCCTATGATGGTAGCAGTGACAATGCATCCGTCAACGAAAATGCGAGTGTAAGTGACAGATGCTTTGTCACTTATTTATCACGTGATAAACGGAACTATCATAGCACAAGAGATAACCAATTGTTTAATCCGTATCGTTAATTTGTGTATTGTTTATTATTAACTGTTAATAAAATCAAAATTTTCTACCGACCACTCTCCTGTCTAAACTTCGTTATTGGCGAAATAACTCTTGCTAAAATCATCAAGAAGTGAAGCCAGAAAGAAATACATAAATGACTTACATTCTACCTATTTCTAGCTTGTGTCTCACTCTATCGCATTCGGTTCGAGTGAGTGAAAAATACATGTAATCTCCAGAGATCAATTTAACATCACCGCCGTCGAAACATCGCGTCGCGGGCACGTTTTTTCTTTTCACAAAGAGTAAATAAAAAAGCAAAGAACACCCCGATCATTCTCGTATAACCCTGTGCTTAGTATGAAAAATAAAGCTATGAACGGACCAGTAAATAAGTTCCTCGGCTATTCTCATACATTACACTGAGGTTAGCCGACCTACGACCTTCCTCTACGCTCCTAACTTTGTTTGTTTCCTTTACGTGAAACGCTTTTCAGTTGGCAACACCGTGTCAGTTTAAACATGGAACACAGGATACATACAGACACTGTGTTTGTCTCAGCGGTTGTGTGTCGTAGTAGGGAGAGATGTTCTTATAATAAATATGCATGTATAGGTTAATTGAATGTTTTCGATTGGGGAAAGTTTGGGAATAATCCGCTCTCAGTAAGTGGGCTGAGGAGAGTTTCATATCTCTGTGAATTAGCGATGACTGGAGTATTAATTGGGCGTTTGATGGCAAGTTTTTAAGTTTATCATTAACTTAGTGTTTTTAGTCTTAATGTAATTATTAAAAAATATTTTATTAATAAGTAACCATACATAATAATGCATTAACAAATTAAAATAATGCATTACATTTTATAATATCGTGTCTTTAATTTTAACGCATTATTACGTAATTGTTTCACAGGATACCTCGTTTTTATTATTATTACTATACATTATTCATATCTCTTAGGTACAACTTAAGAAGCCTCATTCCTTTTAACATTTTTATTTTTTCTTATTTTGACAAATAGACTTATTGATAATTTCAACCAACTTAATGAAGTGAAAAATAATTTCCCCTGAGTTCTAGAAAGTAAAATAGCTATTTCATGCTTCTATTTATTTATATTTCATGCGTTTAGTCAAAAAGAATAAAAAAAACAGAGAAAAATGTGTTATAGACTTATTAAATTATATACCTAATTATTAAATGTGTTATAGAGATTATTTTTGAACGGATACGGAGCCAAAAATACTTTGAAATCGATTTCGAACAACTTAATTTCGAGCTACGGTAACGAAAGGTCCCAATCCCAAGTGATAGGATAGGGTCATTATAAACGGCAAAATGTAGTTACGATAACAGCAATATAGAAATATGTGACGTTTTCAAGACAAAGTCGCTTACAATAAGGGCGGAATTTGTTTGCATCTTTATACTAGTAACACGGCTACGCGTCCTTATGATAAGCACCTAAGCGGTACCTTTTGCTTGAAAACGTCACATATAGTGATGAGATCACGTATAAATCTCTCATCACACGTAAAAATGAGACCTACTTAGGCTGGTATCGACCTTTTAATAGAAACCGTATCCAATTTCCCGGCGACGTCAATTTTGAAATATTTATCCGACCTTTCCACTATTCTGAAATCGGTAGCGAAAATATGTGTCATGTTTTTTATAAAAATTTAGAATAAATACGCCTAGAAACCTAGTCAGCGCTTCAAAGTGAAGCCAGTTTTGGTAAGCCACGGCCTGTCACGGGCTTAGTTTCGTCCGTGTACGCATCTGTCACAACGTCAATGTCACAAGCGAAACGTCTGCATGATTGGTTCGTAGAAACGCACATAAAATCAAAACCGGCTTTATCTTTCGCAAATCTGTTGTATGAAGACTCGTTCTAGGCGTATTTGTTATAAATCATAAATCATAAATCATAAAATCTTTATTTGTCCAACATAGGTATACAGGTTGTTACATTATGCTATAGATTCACTATGCGGCGCCTTTCGGCATACAAATTGTAAGGGCATGCATGTCACCTTATTTGTTCTAAGTACAAAGCAAAATATTACCACACCACCAAGGTTTCGGCCAGATGGGCAACTTTTCCTAAAGTTGTACCCCACTTTTTTTTAATTTTCGATATTTTGGGTATTTTCTACTCAGAATCACGAGCTCTTTCGAACTAATTAGGAGAAAAAACTGTCCCAAAATATTCATAAATTTTTTGTTTTTTTCATTCGCTGTAGTTAGGTTATATGGAAATGGTAATGGAATGGAACGAATAAAACATTGGGACAGTTTTTTTCTCCTAATTAGATCGAAAGAGCTCGTGATTCTGAGTGGAACATACCCTAAATCCGAAAATTAAAAAACAGTGGGGTGTACAACTTTAGAAAAAATGGCCCAGGTATCCTATTCTCAACTCCGAAACATTGTTTTCCATCTGTAACGTTTCGCCGAATTTTCATTTGTCCAAAAGTATTTTTTTCCCGAAACTGGTAATATTTTAGGGATTTTATAAACATCGTTTTAAAGAACCCATTAGGTAAGGTTAAGTTTGTTTTATAATTATTCTGAAAAATTAACAGTTTTGGAATAAATGGCTTTCGGACAAAATGAAAATTTGGTGAAACCTTACAGATGTGAAACAAAAATTAGTGTCAAACCAAAATTAGTGTAACCAGTTTCGGCCAGTATATGCTTGTAAATGTACTCGGTCATATTTGGAGCCAAACGTCAGCATTTCAGCACATACCCGGTTCTGTTTAGTATTCACATACGGTCGCGATAGTTTGAGAAACAATTTGCAACTGACGTTTCGATCTTCGACATACCGCGGGACGTGAGGGGGTTACTTGAGTGTAAAGTCAGATGCAGGGAAAACCCTTTGCTGGTTTACGGAGTGGCCAGTGAGGATTCCTGCCATCGACCATATTTTAAAGTTTAAAAATGCCGTATCCACTCAATTGCTTTTGGTAGCTACGGCTACCTGTCATCGCTCTTATTTTGTTATATAAATAGAGTCCAACTCAAAATTCGAAGTAATTGAGTGGGTATAGAGTCGGCTGGATCCAGCTTAGTTTCTAATTCGTACCCTCTTCTCTTCTCTTTATTTCTCTTCACTACATAGTATAAACAAAGTCGCTTCGTGCTGTCTATCTTTCCCTATGTATGCATAGATCTTTAAAACTACGCAACGGATTTTGATGCGGTTGTTTAATAGATACAGTGATTCAAGAGGAAGGTTTATATGTATAAATACATGCATAATTATACAAATACAAATACAAATACTCTTTATTGCACACCTCCAACATAAAGGAATATACAACACAACATGAGATACATTAAAATAACAGGCAGAGGTAAACAACAGGCGGTCTTATCGCTAAATAGCGATCTCTTCCAGACAACCTTCAGGTAGCGGAGTAGTATAAATTATAGTAGAGAAACACTTTTCATTTAGTATCAGCATTGCACCCGTGCGAAGCCGGGGCGGGTCGCTAGTCTAGTATAAGCGACAAAACTATATTCATCATTGCAAGTTGGAAACACAAAAATACACCTATATATGCAATGTTGCAAGAGAAGTTATACTGATTTTGTCTTCCTGTTACGACATTTTTTTTTTAGGAAAACAAAAGAAGGTAACTACAACATCATATTCGTACACAATGACAAATTAATGAGTATGTCCCGTGAACAAAGAACTGATAGATGCCGCAGATACACGAGTTTGATTGTTCACAAGGCTATGGAGGAACTTTGCGCCATTCAGATCCGTATCTACGAATGCTTTCTTAATCTTAATTCAGTTTGAATTCGAGGAAGAGCTCTTCGCAAAAGAAATAAGCTCTTTATCCTGGTTAATAATTTATGAAAGCGAATCTTGTGGATGAGATATTAAGGTTGGATTTAGAAGAGGATTCGCAATAGAAATGGATTCTTCTCGAATTTTGTCTATCATTTGATACGTGGAAGTGAACTGCTAAAATTATAAAATAGTCTACAATTATCCCACTATAATAAGAACGAGAATAAGCGAAGAGAAAAAAATAGCTAGCATAAAAAAATGTTTATAATAAATTCAGTTAAAACATATAAATATGTTTTTTAAAAAGCTAGTCATTGCATTTTTAAATTGTCGCTCTATGAAACACATTAGAATAAGGGCTGTTTTTTTATATAGCAGTGTCTCCCACTGCTGGGCAAAGGCCTTCCCTCTTTTTCGCCAATCGTCACTCTGAAGAGCAAGTTGCATTTTGGCTTATTAATAAATAATAATATATATCGGACAACCTCACTCAATCCCACAAGAAAGACTGAACACCACTAGGCGACGATATACGTACTTATATAGATAAATAGTTACTTAAGCACATATAGAAAACAACCTTGACCCAGAAACAAATACATTGAAAACACTATTTTATTTAATTTTTTAGAAATAATGAACATCTGGCCTCTCTTTTTTTAATGTTGGTGAAAAAAATGTTGTTCAGTTTGAAGAGTAAAATCTGTTTTTATTTATTGCTTCTGTTACAGGCCACTCCAGGTATAAGTGCGGGAATGACGGATGATTTTATATTTCATTTACCGTGTGATAACCTTATTACATGGAAATGTAATTTATATTGTAATTGACATTGTTTTTATTTATAATCTAGTTTTGTACCTCTACATTATATATTGACAATACTTAAAAGATACTTCTGACTTTGTAATTCTCAATGTTATTTTTACCCTGTTAATTTTTGTATTTTGTAATTTTTATCTCAATTTGTTTAAATTTTGATATATAATTATTAAATCTGTTTTATAATTAATTTCACTGTTTTTATTATCATCACAGATTATTCCATTAGTATTAATGTATGTGACGATCATACACAGTATAAGTGCATGCAAATTGACTTAGCGTAATTTATATTGTCATTTTATACTATGTATGAAATAAATAAATTTAATCTAATCTAATCATGCTCTGTATTCTGCCTTTGTATATCTATTAAACCATCAACGAAATACCTCTCTTTTCCGAGTTAGGGCATAAATTGATTTGTCAGCAAATATGACTGGGTCACCGCAGTTAGTTGTTCGGCTTAATTAGCTTTGGCTCAATTAATATTTCGTCCAATTCGCGTAACGTTTGCTCTGTGGTTAGAATTCAAATGAATACGGACATTAATATTTCGTAGAATTGCTTTAATAAAGTGATAAACAAGGAAATACAATTACATATTCTAATAAGTAAATATTACATATTTTTTAAAAATACATATTTTTTCCATAGAATACTCCATATCATGGAGTTTCAAAAATATGTCTGAAACTCCATATTATGGAGTACATAATGAGATGTCAATCTTGCAGACGTCACTGTCGCTCCCGCATCGGACTGTATGGTCATTTCAAACACTGCCACAAAAACGCTGCATAAAATCATCTGCTAAAGATGTAAAGGCCTATGATGATATTTATTCCATAGAATACTCCATATTATGGAGTTTCAGACATAATTTTTCCATAGAATATTTAGGTACTTATTAGAATATGTAATTGTATTATGTCGAAAATGTGCAAATAGTAATGTAAGTATAGAGAAGTCATCTCGATGAACGGTCGTATAGCGAAGAGTCCCGACTAAGACCTTTAAGATCTTCATTTGATATAACAGCAATTAGCATAATTTCATTGGGTATAATTTGCAATAGTATAAAATAGATTTCATATAACGCTGCAGCCCTTAGCACCACGCGCACCGGTGGCTTCAGCTCAGTCTCACGAAAGTAAGAGAATAAAGAATAGAATCTATGTAACCTTGGCCCAAAAAAATCTGAATCCAAGTCGTGAACTCGCCAGTCATTTGTCTGCTATAGAACATAAAATACCCAAAGGCCATTTACTCACATCCCGCTAGTTTAAACGTATCAAAAGAATGGCCCGGCAAGGGACAATAGGTTCGCCTACGAAACAATTGCCTCCGTAATTTATGGGACCACAACATCCCGCCAAATGGGACCATAGCCTATTTGCATGTATCATTTTCTGTTTTAGTCAGCTACCAGCGAATAGCGGGGCAACGCTGTTATATCGGGATAAATATAATGTTGAGCAAAATGGCGATCGGAGTTATTTTGTTGTTGGATTTTGCTGTGTTCTATTCGGATGTAGGATTTTTGTTTCAATTCTATGTGTTTTTTTCGGAAGGAAATTCTGTGACGAATCGTGTCTGTCATGTCATGTCTGTTGTCATGTGGTGCTGTTTCATTAAAAAAGGTTTTAACTTTCTGTCTACTTTCTTTTCTTCGGGATATAAAGTAGCCTTTATGTTAATCCAAATGTCAGCTACCTTTATAAGTATCAAAATTTGTCCAGCCTTTTGAGCGTCAAGACATAACAGACAAACACATAAACAAACTGGCAAACTTTCGTCTTTCTTTCGTGTGATAATTACCCTATTTTTTTTTTCATTTTTAGTTTTATTTTTTTAGCACATAACAAAACAGACCTTTTCATAACCAAGACTGAAGCTATTCCGTGAAAACAAAACGCTAAATGCCAAAATAAGATCTCTCAATAATACGTGCCGACTTTTCGTTGTGATTCCACAAATATAATAGTAATTCCCTTTATCCCTCGAGGCCACATCAAAGATGAAAGCATTTTTTTGATCCTACCTCCACTCAAGTGGCTGGATGACATTTCATTTAATAGAGCATCGCATAAGCAGACGCCCTTAGATCGGTAAGCATTTTAAGAGGATATCACTGCTAAATTTTACATATAAATCGAGGTTTTGTTCTATACTGTCCTCTTCCAAAACTTAAACAATGGAAACGATGGCAACTGAATGAGAAAGAAATTTTTCATCTCTCCTGTTCAGAAAGTGTAATTTTCATGAGTAGATAGCCAGGTGGAAAGTAATTTTCTTTTTATTGCCACTGTGTCAAAGATAATTGCCTTCTAGATGCACGTCGTGACCAACTAAATTAGGTACAATCTAGTCGGCCGTGGTAAGTGGCATTGAAAAAAAGGTCTCCAAAGGTTAGATATAGGCAAGCTTATATAATTTATTTATATCTAATTATTTAATATAAATTTGCATTATATTCATAATACATACATATAATTCCGTCCCACATTTATTGATAGATCATACATTTATTTAAAAAATAAAATTGAAACCACAGTTGGATTGTTTTTTTTTTTTTACTTTTTAAATGTTGGCGGTACGTATAAACGTATATCTTAACTTTTTTTATCTATTAAAAGTTAGAAGAATGAAAGTTTGCAGTAGAAAAAACGGGAACACGAGATTAAATATAAATACCGTTTCTTTAATTGATTATTTGTAAAAAATTACATGGACATTAATATAACTCACTCTTGACATATGTGCGTGTAGTATTTTATTTTCCTCGCAGTCAAATTGAAAAGTAGAGTGTTTAACTCGGGTGAAATTACCCATTTCACCCTCGAACTATTGGCGCTCTCACATGGGTCACTTTCTACCCTTGGTTAACAATTTACTATTGTGTCTGATCGTTTCGATTTCTGCGCTTATTACCTGACAGAACATGCTTTGTACTGGAACCAAAGTTATAATATTATTTTCATCATATTTACATCATTATTAAAATATATATATATATATATTTCTCTTTTAAGACCTTAGAATGGTTTAAGGAAATGTTAATCTAAGACCTTTTTTTGTAAATACTCGCAACGTGTTGTTAATTTAATATGAAATTGGTAACTGTCGAAAATGACTCCACAAGACAGGCTTTGCCTAGTGTGGTGGTCACAGGAAAGTCACATTTTGTACAAATTGAAATGGTAAATAAATGTTATTTTATTTTATTTATTATTTTATTTTTTATTAAATATCACACTTCCTCGTAAACAAGGGTTAATATGCTAGGAAAGCGGGCGGTAAGTCGTAAATTACGCCCTAGGGCGGAAAGTAATTTGTATCACACTTTAAGGGTTTACATGCTAGAAAACCGGGTGGGAAATCGTATATTACGCCCTAGGGCGGTAAGTAATTTTGGTATTTACTACTAGTTTTGTTTTATTTCCTCCAAAGTGTGATGAAAAACGTCGTACGTGACTCTGGTGGTAAAGAAATTCCAAACTCGTGTCATTAAAGCCCTCGCCTTCGGCTTTGGGCTTCTAATAGACACTCGTTTGTAATTCTTCGTTTACCATTCATTTCAGAATCGACTTAAAATTATATCTGATAGATATCAGCGACAGAAGCCCACTGCTGAGCTCGCCACAAAGCTCATGGCCTTGGTCCTTTTGCGGATATCCTCATTTCTGATTCTATCAAATTAATTATATATACCTACTTTAATGAACTTACTCACAAAATTGTATAAGATACATAGGTGAAAACCTCTGGAAGTCCAGAATTCATACGTTCGGAATAATTTTTGGTTTCACTCAGTCAAGTCAAATGGCTGGATCAACTTTTTCTTGTTAGTCTGTCCCGTCACCCGGGGGACAAGGTGATTAAACTTCATAGAAAAGGGATGATAATTTATAATAATGGTTATTTTCAAGAGATAGTTTAAATAAGAATGGACTTATAACTGCTGCCATTACAAAGTTTTTGTTCAACATTGCCGCCAAAAATCGTAGTTTTTAAAAGTCACCCATGGGACATCACCATGGCAATAAGCAACGGAGAAAAATTGATTGACCCAATTATTTCCACAATAATATCACAGACAAGGGTACATCTCTATTCCGCAACAATGCGTGTGACCAGGCTGAGTTATAGTGGGCTCAATTTAGGTTTGTCGTTGATATTGTGCGCTAATTGCCTCGTTGATAAGGGGCGAGACTATTAAATTAAAGGTTTGCGGGGCTTCAGGACTAATTGAGAACAATGTATTGCGTGTGACTGTTTTTACGGGCTCTTATATAGTTTTACCTGTTTCGGTGTATGTGTATTTCTCTGTAGGAGAGCCCGAGGCCCGAGGGGTCTTGAAACAGAGGAGGGTGAGGTAAGGGATTCAACGAAAATATAGGCGTTTTTTTTCGTCATTCCCATTTCTCACAATTAATATTGTTAAACTGGTTGTTGGAAGTCGATTAAGCGAAGCGAAGCCACTCCCGATTGCGATCCTAACAACGACTGGCTTTTTTCCGTTGCGCTAATAATCGTGAAAAAGCAGTTTTTTTTTCTATATCAAAAATAAATATTGAAATTGTTTTCAAAGTCCTCATAATTTAACAAAACAATAACTATTTGTATGAATCTTTTTTTTTTTATCGATTCATATTTTTTATGTGGTAATACGGTATTACTAATACCACATTTTTATTTTTATAAATTCAATTTTTCTTCCTTAATTTACCTTTGTGTCATTATTTATAAAAACAATAACTGTTTGACAACCATGAACTTAAACGCACTTTTTCTAGCTGAAAATGGCAAATTACTTATTGTCTCTACAAATATTGGTATCCAACCCATTTGTATAGAGCGTTTTTAGCGCTCCGTAGGGATGTTGAATTTTAACGGTAATTTCTGACTTTTAGAGCACTCTAAGTGTAGTTAGTCCGGTAGACATTTCGATACCTCCTACGTATACTGATACAAGTGCAAAATCACGATTTTACAGGACGGCTGTTCAAAGGTATGAAGTGCCATAACGAACTCATACGTTGAAATAATGTAATGAAAATTTCAAATACTTTTAATGAATATATTTTCCTTAAATCTAAATTTTTACTATTTCTAAAAAAGGTAGTTATACCAGTATACGTGAAATTTACTAGTTCTAAGTTTTTGGTATACTGATACAACTACCACTTGATCCAGTATACGTCGTAACCTATGATTAGATGATATGGATAATTATATTATTATTATGCCTATTATGGACATGTATCATTTATTAGATGTATAAACAAAATCATAGCTCGTGTTTGGATGGATCTGATCGGTTAGTTTCATCTGATTTGTCACTTGTACCAGTATACGCCTGAATCATTCCGTTATGTACCAGTATACTGTTAAGGTTATTTGTATGTTATGTCCAATATAGTAAGTTCAGAAGTTGGTATTTAGGATATTTAAGCAAATTACGTTTGAAAGACAATAAATAAAGCAAATTTACACTAAAATTACGTTTATTTAAAAGGTAATTAAAATCACAGCCCGCATTTAGGGAATGGTGTTTTTGTCTTTGTTACAGCGGTATTATCAACATTATTACTGTTTTAATATTTATATAGTAGATTCCGGTTCCTATTTTGTCCATCAGAATTGTCAGACCAAAACCTGAATTCATCTACATCATCTTGAAGTATTAATTTAATTAAGTCAAATAATTTGTCATTTAGTCATGTCAACAGTACCTAACAAGTAGGTAGCATTCCCAAACCAAATGCTGTGAATCATACAGTTTAAGTTTTTATTGTAATAAAACATGCTTATATTACCGTGAGGAGATGACAAGGGTTTTGAAGGTCGAATACAGCAGTCGCATTTTTTTGTTAAGTTTGAGTTTTTTTTCCTATTTATTTCAAGTCTCTTTCCTCCATGTGCCAATGTGTTTCGATGTTTGTTTTTCAGTAGGTGTTTTCAAATTCTCGTAAATGTGACAAGCGTCAACTTATTAAGTTTTGACTGAAAATATCACGGTATTGTCGAACAGACTAAGCTAGCGCTTCGTATTTGGTAGAATTAAACGACTCCTTGTACAAATTATACATTTCAATCAAATTCAAACAGCCGCCAGCAAAAATGTGTGTGATGAACTTGAATATTTATTCCTGGTCATGGATGTTATCTCTACATGTACTTTATAAAGTATGTATATAGGGTAAAGTTACCATAAGTCGGCCAGGACCCCGTGGTCGGCCTTTTCGGTTTTTTATTCGCCGCGAATAGTGCTAGTTTTTAAATTGTCCAATGAGATGAATGCATAATGACGCTCCAACTTCTTATTGGTCGAATGATAGAGTCATCTGTGCGGGTAGGGGCAAGCGGTGAGCGTAAAACAGGTTCATACCAGTGTCGTCCGCAAGCACGAGGTGTTGTGCGATGGCCGCCATTTTTTTGTTAAATTTCGGAGTCGTGATTATTAGCGGTAAGCAGCTTCGTCTTATACTTTAATGCATTTGTTTTCATTTTAATGTCTTATTTAATAGTTTAGTAGTTTATTTTGGTACAATTATCCATGTTTTTCAACACAAAAGTAATTTTTTGAGGCGGCCGACTAGTGGGTAATACTTTTTTAGTGGTATATCCAGTACTCGGCCGTAGGTGGCCGACCTCTGGATTTTGGATGTTTTATTTTATTTTAATAAATTTGACTTCATTAGATGCGTAACTTATTAACAATCAGTTTAGTAAACACTTCTACATGACGATTCCGAATAAAACCCAGTAGTCGGCCGCATTTTTAAATATTATATTGATGTGGCCGACTATTGGTATCAATCTTATATAGGTAAAGTTACCATAAGTCGGCCAGGACCCTGTGGTCGGCCTTTTCGGTTTTTTATTCGCCGCGAATAGTGCTAGTTTTTAAATTGTCCAATGAAATGAATGCATAATGACGCTCCAACTTCTTATTGGTCGAATGATTGAGTCATCTGTGCGGGGAGGGGCAAGCGGTGAGCGTAAAACAGGTCCATACCAGTGTCGTCCGCGAGCACGAGGTGTTGTGCGATGGCCGCCATTTTTTTGTTAAATTTCGGAGTCGTGATTATTAGCGGTAAGCAGCTTCGTCTTATACTTTATTGCACTTGTTTTCATTTTAATGTCTTATTTAATAGTTTAGTAGTTTATTTTGGTACAATTATCCATGTTTTTCAACACAAAAGTAATTTTTTGAGGCGGCCGACTAGTGGGTAATACTTTTTTAGTGGTATATCCAGTACTCGGCCGTAGGTGGCCGACCTCTGGATTTTGGATGTTTTATTTTATTTTAATGAATTTGACTTCATTAGATGCGTAACTTATCAACAATCAGTTTAGTAAATACTTCTACATAACGATTCCGAAGAAAACCCAGTAGTCGGCCGCATTTTTAAATATTATATTGATGTGGCCGACTACTGGGTTCTCGATGGCCGACTTAAGGTCGTTTGGGGCCGACTACTGGGCAAAAGTGCCTTTTTTAGTTTTGTTTTGATTATTTAAGAAATTCACAAACTATTAAGTGTTTTTCTTAACAATTATTAAAAATGAATAAATAATTAACGAATAAAATCTTGGTATATTTCTATTGGGGCCCGCATGCATACATGCGAGGAGTTTAAACCCAGAACTTTCGTTAAAAGGCCGACTACTGGTTCCTTTACCCTATATTATCGTCATCTTGTACCCATAGAACAAGCTTTACTTTGCTTGGGACACTGGGTCGATTTGTGTAAGATGGTCCCTTAAAATTTATTTATTATTTAAAAAAAAATCCGTTCAGACACTAAAATTTAACGTAATTTTTGTCTTATATGTTTATTATTTGTTTTCTTGGCTTGTTTTTCCCGTATTTTTTTTTTTATTTAAACTCATGATTAGATTTTTACTTTCTTTGTTCGTTGATCCAAATATTTTTTAAATTACACGTAAGTTACCGACATCTTTTTTGCTATTTTACTTTACAATTGCCTGTCGTGCCAACTAAGCAGCTGCCATCTCTAAATTCTTCGCCAAATACGGACAAAGACTTAAAAACCCGGACATTTGGCGTAACTTGCATTTCCCCCATTAATAAAATAAAAAAAAATTGCTTTATTTTTTATTGACATTAAACCCTGGACGGCCCCCGGACGGCCCCCGGACGGCCCCCGGACGGCTTCAAACTAGGACAAATCCGGGGTAACCCGGTCGGATGGCAGCCCTAGTGGTGACTCTGGTTTACTGTAGGTAATGGCGACATATTATGGCTATTATTGTACTCCAAACAACCATCGGTACTGATTGGAGAAAACTGTATCATAACCAAAAGTAAGCCTAATTTGATACGTAGTAGGTAGAAAAGACGTAGGCCGCATCGACTGTCCGTCGCGCATAGTGGGACATCTTACGTCCGCAACGATGACGAGCAAGCATACTGAGATAACTGCCACTTGTACTTGATAGGTGTACTGCGTACAGTGGTACAAGTGACTTATCTCAGTATACGATGTTCTAAATTAAAAAACGGTGTTAGTTGTATCAGTATACGTCACTTTATTTCGAAAACTAGCAGTAATTTTGTCATGAAAATTTTATAGCATGTAGATATAAGTATTTTGATCCTAAATATGCAAAAAAACGAAAATCATAAAAATGTCAGTTGCATCAGTATACGTATAGGAGGTATCGATTTGATCCCATTTTTAATAGAAACAATTAAATCAATTGACATCCTTAAAAAATATTGCCTATTAGTTACCTTGTAAAGTTGTGATTGTCCCATGATATTTATTTTTAAATATTTATTTATTTCTAATTTTAGACCCGATTGTTGGTCCGTGGGTGTTATGACACACCCCACAGTTGTAAAACTCGGATTATGTTACTACCTAAACTTTTTAGAGCATATTGCAGATTTAGTATAACAGTTGGCAAGCGCTCTGGCAATGCTCTCTCTTATCGCTGCTCTGAGTAATTTATGATATGAAAATATTCGCGTCGGGATATCCTCGTTTAAGGAATCATTTTATTTTAGCTCCGTCCAAGAACTACGACTTATATTATAAAACCGGCCAAGTGCGAATTGGAATCGCGTGTAAAAGTTTGTACACATAAAAGACGAATATGTTTCTTGTACGTCTTGGTCGCCATCTTAACCGTGATTTTAACCTTATCTTATTACTTACTAGCTGCCCCGTGGTGTTACTCGCTCATCCCATGGGAACACTACATTTTTTGGGATAAAAAGTATATAGCCTGTGTGTTAATCCAGAGTGTCCGTTATTTCCATACCAAACATACAAACGTAACAAACACATTCACAAAGTTTTCCTTGGTAATATTAGTTAGTATGACTTTTATTGCAGTCATAATAATATACATTTTCTGAAATTTGAACCAAGTAAGGACTATAAAGAATAGGCAGCTTGATTCGACGTCACATGGAAGAATTTTACTCATGTCATTTCGGTGATTGACACTAATATCTATCCGAGATCTCTCTGCTATATTTTTACTTTAGAGATTATGCGCTATTCGACCGGTGTACTTCCTTTTCGCCGAATTATGTTTCGTCAAACGTTTCATTTCGTCAAATGTTTAATTTCGCCAAAAGCATTTTTCACTGAAACTGTAAACTATTTCGGATTGTTGTAAATATCATCCTTTAGATCAGGTTAGGTTAGTTTAGGTTTGTTTTTGACGGAATGAAACATTTGACGAAATGAAACGTTTGACGAAACATAATTCGGCGAAAAAGCAGAGAACCTATTCGACCATTACATTGATGATATTTTATTTCCAAATGAGATGAATGTATACCATGCAAATTTTAAACGAAATGTGAGCAATTATTTAATAACGGGATCAATAATATCTCTTGACGGTGTAGCTGATGTAGTGTGTAGGTATCTCCATCTATCCGTATCCATAGCCACGTCCTTGATTTTCCTATAGGACATGACGTTACCTTCTCCTTTATTTGTTTTATGTAGCTTATTCTTGGCGTTCCCCTGCCTCGCTCTCCTACAACTTTTCTTTCGATAATGTTGCTTATAAAAGCGTCATATCGTATAAGGTGACCAAACATCTTATCCTATTCTCCTCATCAATAAATTTCTTTTCTGTCACTCTTTTAAGTACTTCTCTCTTTCTTTTTTTAAGTACGGGATCAATACTGCAGGCAATATTATAACCATTGCGAATAGGCCCTGTCGGTGGATCAGCTGGCAGTATATCAGCAGCACGGTACTCGGAAGCAATTCGGTCCGATTTATTACATCTACGTCGTTCAGTGTGTTTGTACCGGCTGATATATCGGGCTGTTTGTTAGCCCCTTAATTGTGGGCGTGTCTTGAAATGATTTTGTCAAGTATCACACCGTAATACTAGTTTTACCTTAACAAGACAACAAAGGTAAGCTGCAAAAGCTTTTCAATGATAAACTGTCTGTTATGACTGCTAACTTTGCATCTTAAAATACGTTTTATTTTTTAAAAAGCTGATATATTGGACTGTTTGTTAGCCCCTTAATTGTGGGCGTGCCTTGAAATGATTTTGTGAAGTATCACACTGTGATACTAGTACTCCTAAACAATAAAACAAAGGAGGGCTGCAATTTTTTTTCACTGATATACCTTCTAATACGTTTATTTAGTAATACACAAACGTATCTAGTTCCCTAGTAAGCTCTAGTAGTAATAATTAATAATCACTTCATGTTACAAAAAAATAATTTTATATACAAGTTCGCTTGCACATTAAAAAGTAAGTTCTGAAATGGTTTGCTTCAATGTTTACAGCTAAGTTACAGGTTCTTACCTTCAAAAATACAGCCATTAAATCCCACGGCAGTTGAAACTTTGATATCCACATCGAGTTTTAATAGTTCCCGTAATAACAATAAAACCTTAAGGACAAAGTTACACTAAGACGATCCAAACCAACCGTAAAAAAGAGATTAATTCTGTTTACCTCGTTCTTTACTAAAAAGAGGCCAATAATAAGCCCGAAAGAAGATAAAAAACGGTAACGAACATCTACATAACAATACCGTTCCGCCAGCAAACAAGGTTGTATGTTTGATATGGGAGTCTAGCACATAAGCCTTTGTAAATTTGAGTAGTACCTCTGTTATCGGTCGAGCTCTTTATTGGGGTTCTTTGAAGTAAAAATTTATTCCAGGCCTCAAAGAAATGGACTATTGAATAACGTATCGGGAACTATCTGGTTTGACAGGATTCCGTTCGTTAGGTTGACGTGTGTACATCATGTTTCGTTGACAATGCATTGTTGCTGTTCCGAAAATTATTGACTTATTTTTGTGACTTTTCTTTTTAGGGTTCTGTACCTTTACCATAAGTTTACAGTGAGCGTGCTCGCTAGCGACTGCGTAAACGATTTGTATGGAGAATTGTGGTATTTATGGTTCTGCAAAGTAACCGCTAGGGGCACTGAACTATTCTCCATAAAAAACATGTACGTAGTTGCTAGCGAGTAAGGTCTCGTTAAATCATAGGTACAGTGCCTCAATCGGCCGTTATAGGATCACTTTGTTGTCCGTCTGTCTAGACCTTTTTTTATCGACAGAATCGTGTGGAGGTCTCAAGCTGTAATAATATTAAACACCCAGAAAAAATCAAACTTCTTTCGAACTCAACGCAATCAAACGATTAAATATTCCATACGATCTTAAGGCCATAGTAGCTCTAAATACTCAGTAGTCGTAGTATAAGTCGTAGTAGGTATTTAACAGCAAATTTCAATCATAATTCCAGAGCCAATTACAATAGCAAATCAAATAGATTCGCGACTTTTATTACAAATGTCAATCAAAATACGAAAATTTCAACGTTCAAGTTTGGATAATTAAACAGTCACTCTTAATAATCACAATCAGGGAATTATAACAAACTGACGATCAACGTCAGTTCGAAATTTGAAAATTCTTAAACTCCAACTTATCTTTGTCCGTTACAATTTCTTCTTTTAATACAAAAAATATACTTAGTTGATTTCACAAGAGCATTTGTTGAGTTAGGGCTTGGGGGGATTCTGTCGAATATCGTGTCACGAATAAAGGATCGACCACACCGCTGCCCAAAACACGGTGACGGCGCAATTACGCAGTGACGTGTCATATTAAAATATAAAGCAAGAATAGAAAAAAAGCTTTATTCAAGATAACACCATCATTACAATTTTCAATATTAGGCACCTATTAAAGACAGTGTAAATAAGATCGGAGGTTGGCCCCGACTAGATGAACGGATGACCTCGTGAGGGTAGCGGGGAATCAATGGATGTGGTCTGCGCGGGATCACACTTTGCGGCGAGTCTTGGGGGAGGCCTATGTTCAGCAGTAGACGTCTGTGGCTGATAGATAGATAAGAGATGTACATCCGAAATGGTCTCCACTCAGCAATGCTGTTAGCTTTGCTAGGTATAGCAATGCCCACGGCGCTGATTTTCTGTGGAGCCAGAGGGACGACGGTTTCGGGGGACAGCATGCTGAGCGACTTATGTCAAAGACGAAGCAAATAACAGTGTATATATATGTATATGTAAATGTGTATATTGTGTGTATGATAAATTATTTTTATAATGTAAGTAGGCGGTTGATACCTATTTTCAGGTAGATTTTATAGATACCGTTTACCGCGTTATCAGCATTTAATATCCGTAACGTTTACTAACGCATGCCCTCCACACCGCTGCTCAAAATACGCTGACGGTGCGCTAACGCAATCAAATGTATGAAAATTAATTGACGGGTGACGGTAGCGTCACGTCGTTTTCATACATTCGACATAATTTACGGTGCGTCAACGTCTTTTGAGCAGTTGTGTAGAGAGCATCCACGGATACGACGTCACTGCGTAAACGCACTGTCACCGTATTTTGAGGAGCGGTGTGGTCGTTTCTTTATGCGTTTTGAGCAGCGGTGTTGAGAGTGACCGTTAAAATTGTGACGAAAACGACATGTCACTGCGTAAACGCGCCGTCTCCGTATTCTGAGCAGCGATGTGGTCTCACCTTTATACTAATAAAGCTGGGTCAGGGCGAGTCATTTCGGAGCTTCAGCAACAAACTTTCTTCAATATAACGAATTATTAGATTTGAAGACAGCGAAGATATTCGGATATATTTTTCTGGGAGATTTGCTTTTTGCCTTGAATGTTAACGAAAGATCTTAATATAGGCTCATTTGGGAGGGAAATCCGTTATTAGTAATAACTAGAGTTTTGCGATCAGGATACTTTGATATTCGGAATCCGAGCTTCATATCGTGACATCCCGCTTAGTCAAATATTGTTTGACACGAGATCGAGAGGGACGGCACGGTACAAATTCGATTCAGAATAGCTCTTCTGTAGCTGAAATGTCGAGGTAAACGTTGATCAATAATGCTAAGACTTTTGTACTCTACTCAGAAATTGGATGTGGGTGGCGCAAAACCGATCGTTGTGGAAAATTTTGGGAGAGGCCTTCGTCCAGCAGTGGATGTCTATCGGCTAATATGATGATAATACATGGAAAGTAATTTTGACGTTATTCATATTATTTGTATAAACTAAAATAGTAGGTTTCTTTTTCGTTAAAATTGGTTTGTTTGCCTAAAGTGAATATACTATTAGGGATCTAGAAAAATTGGGCAAGTGCGAGCCCGACTCGCGCATGAAGGGTTCCGTACCTATACATATATATAATCTATAACAAGTTTGTTGTATGGGAGCCCCCCTTAAATATTTATTTTATTTTATTTTTAGTATTTGTTGTTATAGCGGCAATAGAAATACATCATCTGTGAAAATTTCAACTGTCTAGCTATCACCGTTGTTGAGAGACAGCCTGATGACAGACGGACGGACGGACGGACGGACGGACGGACGGACGGACGGACGGACGGCGAAGTCTCAGTAATAGGGTCCCGTTTTTACCCTTTGGGTACGGAACCCTAAAAATTAAGCTGTCTGTCTTTCACAGGCTTGTATGTATTTATTTATTACCTCGTAATATTGCAAGATGTCCTTAAATTTTCTCAGTCTTTCACTTTGAATTAAGCGAAACTTCTGATTATACTTCCAATAATCTATGCCCCTTCGTATTATCGGACATGCCCAGCATGCGCGGTATCTAAATAGGTCAGGATATCGAATGTGAAACCCCACACGTCTCCGTATTGTTGCATGCTAGGCGTACGTAGTTCTACGTATTAATCCTATAAGTCTATACAGGGCGTCCCAAGACTATGGGACATCAAGGGAAAGTACCTTAAATATCGTAAGTAGATAGGATATTTTGCTGAAAGAAGACTTTATGTTATTTTTTAAAGTTAGTAATTCCGCATTTAAAGATTTTCTAAGAATTACTTGCTTCGTCTGGGAATCGAACCGTCTTAAATGTGAAAAAAATCTCACCCCTATTTTTATGATGCCAATCGAAAGAATAGACAAAATATAATAATTCTTCCGAAGTAACATAGTATCTTAAAAGAAAGGAACAACGTAAGATGTACGAGTCAAATTTCAAGAAAATTATTTATTGCTGACAACGACGTATAGTTAACCAAGTAATTCTTAATATTTTTTTAAATGCAGAATTACTAACTTTTAAAAATAATATGAAGTCGGTTTTCAGTAAAATATCCTACCTACGATATTTAAGGTACTTTCCCTTGATGTCCCATAGTCTTGGGACACCCGGTATAAGTATGTGCAATACTAACTGTTTTATATTATAGACCAAATGGGTTTTTTTTCAACCCACGCCAAATTGCGGATTTTTAATGGTAGGTACTAATTTATTTTACTGGCAATGATAAATTTTTGGTAACTGACGTTGAAAGTCGGTGAATGTCACTGATGTAAACAGAGAGGAAACAGGACTAAATTACTTATTGCGCAAATTTCAAGTATTTTTAGCATAATAAAGCCAAAACTATAGACACGATGAAAGTCAAGTTTTTATCAATAGAATTCAGTATTTATTTCTTACGAAGAACGAAGGATTAAGGTTGGTGACAAATCCTTGAAAAATCGCTAATGACGTTTAATAGTGCAATCATTATGATGTATGCACATTATCGTCATATGAAAGCTGTTTGTAACGCCACTATACTTGGGCAAGACCGACTCTTGTTAGGCTATAATAACAACGGTTTTCTTTAAAACTGTCAACTTATATATATATTGTATTTATGTAAGTGTATTGTATGCCATATGTGTGTATGTACGTATATTGTTAATATATATATATCAAACTTATTGAATTTTGTCTCGTTTTAGGTTTTTAGCCACGGCCTTTTATGATCCTGCACCAACTGCTAGTTTCTGTTTGACCCTATGGTTGACTAGTAGAGAAAGCCTTATGACATTAAGTCTGCCATGTGTACTCTTAGTTTTGTATTTTGTGCAATCAAGTTTAGATAAATAAATAAAACTTTTAGAACTTTTATAAAACAACTCTCACCCAACCTACTAGCTTGTACACAACTTATAAAATAGCAGGACAAGATCGAAATAGGTGTATGAAAATAAAGTAAGTACACCATCATAGTTGCGTTTATCACGTCATAAATAAGTGACAAAGCATCCGTCACTCACACTCGCATTTGTCAAAACGAAGATTTGTCAGGAACAGCCCGACATGTTTTACCTGAGTATAAACCGCTTAATACAATCCATACTAATAATATAAATGCGCAAGTGTGTCTGTCTGACTGTCTGTTACCTCTTCACGCTTAAACCGCTGAATCGATTTTGATGAAATTTGTCATAGAGATAGTTTAAGATCCGAGGAAGGACATAGGATAGTTTTCATCCTGGAAATTAGACCTAAAAAGATTGAAAAGTGAGTGAACATTTCTGTTGGGGTGCGGTGACCCTGTAGGAAATGTAATTATTAGACCAAAAGCACAATTGCTCTTACATTTGCTTAGGCGCTTTTAATAATCCCTTTTATCAAGTTCGACGCGTACGTAGTCGCGGGCAAAAGCTAGTAACTAAATATGTCGCACGAAAGTTTAATAAGATTATTCCTTTCACAACTTTCCCTTACTTCAATTAATACAATCTAAACACAAGCACACCCCTTCAATGCAATTATAACGCAGCCAAATTAAACTAACGTTAAGACACTTCAATCCACTATAAATTAACTCGTTTCTTAATCCACCAAGTAAAAAGGCTTTTAGCTGATTAATTTTTCAACCCCTGGAGCCGGTCCAAGGCATAAATCCTGAATAAAACAATTAGAGTTAATCTTTGTTTAAACAGCGCCTCTCAGCCTGTAGACTTCTGTTTATGTACAAGTATAGTAAGCACATAGTTGATCTAGCAAAGTAGGATACTCAGGTAATTTATTAATACCTATTGAATTCTACATACTGTTAGTTATTGTATGAATATAATATAAATAGTTCAATATGCCAAGAAAAATAATAAATAAATAAAGAAGCTTTCAAATACGACACTTCATGTACGCAAAGATGTTTTTGACGTGACAACGTCTTAATTTAGGTTGCGCTCGGAGTCACTCATGAAAAAATGTAACGCCCGCTCACGGTTGATGAGTGAGAGAGACAAAATATATTGACGTGACAACGTCTTAAATTAGGTTGCGGCTCGGAGTCACTCATGAAAAAGTGTAACGCCCGCTCACGGTTGATCGCTCACGGTTGATGAGTGAGAGAGACAAAATATATTTCTATAGTTAAAATTTGTGCAATTCTTATTTTCATTCATCGAGCGAACAAGAGGGAAGAGGGCGGAAGAGGGAAGAGGGAAGAGGGAAGAGGGAAGAGGGAAGAGGGAAGAGGGAAGAGGGAAGAGGGAAGAGGGAAGAGGGAAGAGGGAAGAGGGAAGAGGGAAGAGGGAAGAGGGAAGAGGGAAGAGGGAAGAGGGAAGAGGGAAGAGGGAAGAGGGAAGAGGGAAGAGGGAAGAGGGAAGAGGGAAGAGGGAAGAGGGAAGAGGGAAGAGGGAAGAGGGAAGAGGGAAGAGGGAAGAGGGAAGAGGGAAGAGGGAAGAGGGAAGAGGGAAGAGGGAAGAGGGAAGAGGGAAGAGGGAAGAGGGAAGAGGGAAGAGGGAAGAGGGAAGAGGGAAGAGGGAAGAGGGAAGAGGGAAGAGGGAAGAGGGAAGAGGGAAGAGGGAAGAGGGAAGAGGGAAGAGGGAAGAGGGAAGAGGGAAGAGGGAAGAGGGAAGAGGGAAGAGGGAAGAGGGAAGAGGGAAGAGGGAAGAGGGAAGAGGGAAGAGGGAAGAGGGAAGAGGGAAGAGGGAAGAGGGAAGAGGGAAGAGGGAAGAGGGAAGAGGGAAGAGGGAAGAGGGAAGAGGGAAGAGGGAAGAGGGAAGAGGGAAGAGGGAAGAGGGAAGAGGGAAGAGGGAAGAGGGAAGAGGGAAGAGGGAAGAGGGAAGAGGGAAGAGGGAAGAGGGAAGAGGGAAGAGGGAAGAGGGAAGAGGGAAGAGGGAAGAGGGAAGAGGGAAGAGGGAAGAGGGAAGAGGGAAGAGGGAAGAGGGAAGAGGGAAGAGGGAAGAGGGAAGAGGGAAGAGGGAAGAGGGAAGAGGGAAGAGGGAAGAGGGAAGAGGGAAGAGGGAAGAGGGAAGAGGGAAGAGGGAAGAGGGAAGAGGGAAGAGGGAAGAGGGAAGAGGGAAGAGGGAAGAGGGAAGAGGGAAGAGGGAAGAGGGAAGAGGGAAGAGGGAAGAGGGAAGAGGGAAGAGGGAAGAGGGAAGAGGGAAGAGGGAAGAGGGAAGAGGGAAGAGGGAAGAGGGAAGAGGGAAGAGGGAAGAGGGAAGAAGAGACGGACATAATTATTTCTTAAAAATCGATATGGGTGTCATCTCCAAGGTTCCTCGGGGTTACGATTACGAAAATGACATCCATTTTGAAATCCAAGATGGCGGACATTATTTTTTCTTAAAAATCGATATGGGTGTCATCTCCGAGGTTCCTCGGGGTTCCGATTACGAAAATGACATCCATTTTGAAATCCAAGATGGTGGACATTATTTTTTCTTAAAAATCGATATGGGTGTCATCTCCAAGTTTCCTCAGGGTTCCGATTACGAAAATGACATCCATTTTGAAATCCAAGATGGCGGACATTATTTTTTCTTAAAAATCGATATGGGTGTCATCTCCAAGGTTCCTCGGGGTTCCGATTACGAAAATGACATCCATTTTGAAATCCAAGATGGCGGACATTATTCTTTCTTAAAAATCGATATGGGTGTCATCTCCGAGGTTCCTCGGGGTTCCGATTACGAAAATGACATCCATTTTGAAATCCAAGATGGTGGACATTATTTTTTCTTAAAAATCGATATGGGTGTCATCTCCAAGTTTCCTCAGGGTTCCGATTACGAAAATGACATCCATTTTGAAATCCAAGATGGCGGACATTATTTTTTCTTAAAAATCGATATGGGTGTCATCTCCAAGGTTCCTCGGGGTTACGATTACGAAAATGACATCCATTTTGAAATCAAAGAGTGCGGACATTATTTTTTCTTAAAAATCGATATGGGTGTCATCTCCGAGGTTCCTCGGGGTTCCGATTACGAAAATGACATCCATTTTGAAATCCAAGATGGTGGACATTATTTTTTCTTAAAAATCGATATGGGTGTCATCTCCAAGTTTCCTCGGGGTTCCGATTACGAAAATGACATCTATTTTGAAATCCAAGATGGCGGACATTATTTTTTCTTAAAAATCGATATGGGTGTCATCTCCAAGGTTCCTCGGGGTTCCGATTACGAAAATTACATCCATTTTGAAATCCAAGATGGCGGACATTATTTTTTCTTAAAAATCGATATGGGTGTCATCTCCAAGGTTCCTCGGGGTTCCGATTACGAAAATGACTTCGATTTTGAAATCCAAGATGGCGGACATATTTTTTTCTTTTTTGGCGGAAGAGGGAAGAGGGAAGAGGGAAGAGGGAAGAGGGAAGAGGGAAGAGGGAAGAGGGAAGAGGGAAGAGGGAAGAGGGAAGAGGGAAGGGGGAAGGGGGAAGTACAATGTTTTAGTAAACAAAATATATTTCTATAGTTAAAATTTGTGCAATTCTTATTTTCATTCAATTCCTTGTTCCTATTGTGCAATTTAATAATATTCATATCAATAAATATTCTACCGAGAATAAGACGTTGTCACGTAAAATCTTCCTTCGCCCGTAAAACCGACTTTACAGGCAACCATTTTTTTCTTAAAAATCGATATGGGTGTCATCTCCAAGGTTCCTCGGGGTTACGATTACGAAAATGACATCCATTTTGAAATCCAAGATGGCGGACATTATTTTTTCTTAAAAATCGATATGGGTGTCATCTCCGAGGTTCCTCGGGGTTCCGATTACGAAAATGACATCCATTTTGAAATCCAAGATGGTGGACATTATTTTTTCTTAAAAATCGATATGGGTGTCATCTCCAAGTTTCCTCAGGGTTCCGATTACGAAAATGACATCCATTTTGAAATCCAAGATGGCGGACATTATTTTTTCTTAAAAATCGATATGGGTGTCATCTCCAAGGTTCCTCGGGGTTCCGATTACGAAAATGACATCCATTTTGAAATCCAAGATGGCGGACATTATTTTTTCTTAAAAATCGATATGGGTGTCATCTCCGAGGTTCCTCGGGGTTCCGATTACGAAAATGACATCCATTTTGAAATCCAAGATGGTGGACATTATTTTTTCTTAAAAATCGATATGGGTGTCATCTCCAAGTTTCCTCGGGGTTCCGATTACGAAAATGACATCCATTTTGAAATCCAAGATGGCGGACATTATTTTTTCTTAAAAATCGATATGGGTGTCATCTCCAAGGTTCCTCGGGGTTACGATTACGAAAATGACATCCATTTTGAAATCAAAGATGGCGGACATAATTTTTTCTTAAAAATCGATATGGGTGTCATCTCCGAGGTTCCTCGGGGTTCCGATTACGAAAATGACATCCATTTTGAAATCCAAGATGGTGGACATTATTTTTTCTTAAAAATCGATATGGGTGTCATCTCCAAGTTTCCTCGGGGTTCCGATTACGAAAATGACATCCATTTTGAAATCCAAGATGGCGGACATTATTTTTTCTTAAAAATCGATATGGGTGTCATCTCCAAGGTTCCTCGGGGTTCCGATTACGAAAATTACATCCATTTTGAAATCCAAGATGGCGGACATTATTTTTTCTTAAAAATCGATATGGGTGTCATCTCCAAGGTTCCTCGGGGTTCCGATTACGAAAATGACTTCGATTTTGAAATCCAAGATGGCGGACATAATTTTTTCTTTTTTGGCGGAAGAGGGAAGAGGGAAGAGGGAAGAGGGAAGAGGGAAGAGGGAAGAGGGAAGAGGGAAGAGGGAGGAGGGAGGAGGGAGGAGGGAAGAGGGAAGAGGGAAGAGGGAAGAGGGAAGAGGGAAGAGGGAAGAGGGAAGAGGGAAGAGGGAAGAGAGAAGAGGGAAGAGGGAAGAGGGAAGAGGGAAGAGGGAAGAGGGAAGAGGGAAGAGGGAAGAGGGAAGAGGGAAGAGGGAAGAGGGAAGAGGGAAGAGGGAAGAGGGAAGAGGGAAGAGGGAAGAGGGAAGAGGGAAGAGGGAAGAGGGAAGAGGGAAGAGGGAAGAGGGAAGAGGGAAGAGGGAAGAGGGAAGAGGGAAGAGGGAAGAGGGAAGAGGGAAGAGGGAAGAGGGAAGAGGGAAGAGGGAAGAGGGAAGAGGGAAGAGGGAAGAGGGAAGAGGGAAGAGGGAAGAGGGAAGAGGGAAGAGGGAAGAGGGAAGAGGGAAGAGGGAAGAGGGAAGAGGGAAGAGGGAAGAGGGAAGAGGGAAGAGGGAAGAGGGAAGAGGGAAGAGGGAAGAGGGAAGAGGGAAGAGGGAAGAGGGAAGAGGGAAGAGGGAAGAGGGAAGAGGGAAGAGGGAAGAGGGAAGAGGGAAGAGGGAAGAGGGAAGAGGGAAGAGGGAAGAGGGAAGAGGGAAGAGGGAAGAGGGAAGAGGGAAGAGGGAAGAGGGAAGAGGGAAGAGGGAAGAGGGAAGAGGGAAGAGGGAAGAGGGAAGAGGGAAGAGGGAAGAGGGAAGAGGGAAGAGGGAAGAGGGAAGAGGGAAGAGGGAAGAGGGAAGAGGGAAGAGGGAAGAGGGAAGGGGGAAGGGGGAAGTACAATGTTTTAGTAAACAAAATATATTTCTATAGTTAAAATTTGTGCAATTCTTATTTTCATTCAATTCCTTGTTCCTATTGTGCAATTTAATAATATTCATATCAATAAATATTCTACCGAGAATAAGACGTTGTCACGTAAAATCTTCCTTCGCCCGTAAAACCGACTTTACAGGCAACCATTTTTTTATAAATCTAAAAGCGAAATTAACGTTCATAATCCTACTAATTCAACAAAACATATTTGATTTGATTTGATTACTAATTCAACAAAACATATTTTTTCAATTCTTTCTGGCTTTTAGAGTAGTATAAAAAGTGTGGTTAGTCATATAATATTTAAATTTTATTCCAATAAGAAATAGGATCGATTGACATGCTCAAAAAAATGCGCTAAAAATAATTAATTTGAGTAACATTCACGATGCCATTAGTCTAAGATACGAATTCGAAACGACCTTCACTCATGATGAAAAAGATTTTATATCAATATTTGTATAGAATCTTTTTTATCGATTTATATTTTTATGTGGTTTTTATTTTTATAAATAATGACATAAAGGTATATTAAGAAAGAAAAATTGAGTGCGATCTACTACAATCGAAGCGGGGTATATTTTATATAAATTTAAAAAGATATATATACATTTCTGCATATTTTACAATAATTTTAATTCCTTAAACAGATGAAGGTCGTTTATAATTCATTTGCCCCTACTTAGAACGATATTTCACGCACAGATATCTTACTTTTCTCTCTACACTGCGGCCGTGTTTACTTTGTGTTGTCATGCGGGTACACAATGTGGAAAATGTTTTTTTAATGCGCTGTTCGTTTGTTTTCTGTGGCTTGGAATGTAAACATTGAAGATTTTATTAATTATAGCTTAACAAGTGGCCGTTTTGCCCTGAGATAGTGGCGTTACAAACAGCTTTCATGAAAATAATGTGCATACGTCATTGTAGTATATAGACATTTATAGATAATAAATGTACCCTCGTTCCGCCAGCTATCGGTCATTACATTGACAGACGTCACCGGTGGCGGACGCACTGCAGGTTTACTGAAAGCCCGATTAATGTGTTTATTGAAGTATCCCTAGTACAGGAAATCCTATAGTGAACACTACAGTCATAATGCATTATAAATGTCAATAGAGATATGTCATCAACCAAATTCAAAACATTGTTTACCGGTATGCAGCTCAAGCCTTCGTTCTTATCCTGAAATAAATCTTGAATCTTATCACTATCACTACATAGTATAAAACAAAGTCGCTTCCTTCTGTCTGTCCCTACGTATGCTTAGATCTTTAAAACTACTCAACGGATTTTGATGCGGTTTTTTTGTAGATAGAGTGATTCAAGAAGAAGGATTATATGTATAATATATGCATAATTTATCAGCATTTCACCCTTACGAAGCCATGGCGGGTCGCCAGTTGAATGTAACTTGACTTTCATCGCTGTGGAGATTTTTGACTTTATTATGCGAAAATTACTTGAAATTTGACAAAAAATCTCTGTATTTATATCAGTGACATACACTGATTCTCAACGTCTGTTAACAAAAAAAAATCGTAGCCAGTGAAATAAATTAGTACCACCAAAAATCTGCAATAATATATGTTGTGGGCTAAAAAGCTACTTGTCGGTCATAATTTTATTTATATAATATGAAGTTTCAAACATAAAATTGCATATATTTATTACTGAATACATTTTTTATTGAATAGCATAGTGTTTGTCTGTGGACATAGTACTTAATCCGACATTTGAAATTTAGAACATGAATAAATCGAGATTAATTTATTGTGTTTGATGAAATGGCGCAAAATTTTGCTTTCGAGGAATTTAGCAGTTATGCAAATATGTACATGATTCATTTTTAAATGAATATTCAATACAACATATACGGAAAATCCTCTATTTAATAATTGTAATATAATAACACTATCTTTCACATTACAATTCAATACAAGTACTTAATTGTATACCTATCAAAATAAACAGGAAACGCACAATGCCAGAAATGCCGTTTGCGTAATGCGAATGCCGTTTGAGAGATCGCAAAACGTCAAATCTCTATTAGATAACAGTGATATCGCTTTTGAACTATCATTAAAATGCGATGAGCTTCAAGTGACATATCTCATCTCAATTTTGGAAATACGAAGGCGATAATGATTGTCAAAAATGCTATTTATGCATATGAATTTCTGTTTCGAACGCATAACTGACTGACTAAATTCACGCACTACACGGTCAAGTTATAGTATGCGCCTGTTATTTATGCCGTCACATACAAAGGAAACGCAAATTAAGCCCGAATGGATTGATGAAGTTGCGATGTTTTAGGAATATCGCCACTTGTCAAATAGGGACACGTCAAAAGTGACGGATGGCGATGAAATGGAGAGATCTCCATCATCTCTCTAAAATTGGTCGAATCACCCCCCAGGTGTTCTTATCGCTAAAGAGTGATCTCTTCCAGACAACCTTTGGGTATGTGTTTGGTAACTTGAAAATGTATTGTGTTAGTAGGCGGTCGGACATTCTTAATTAATTTTATGTAATGGATCATTGTCAGTTCAAAAACAAAATTCGTCCCTTCGGTAGTCAAAAGTAAAGAGCTTGTATGAATCTAGGTTATGGTGCTATAACATTGGATTATAGAAAAGGTAACGTTCTTTATTCTCCCAGACATTTAAACAGAAAATTAGCCCCTGGAATACTTAATTTCAGAAATGTCCACCGGAAAGACACGCACCTAAATCTGACAATTACCCCAATTGACCACGAAGCGAAATGTCAATAATGTAAATAAAAAATAAACATTTCCAATGCTAAAATTAAAAACAAAAAAAACTCAGCGTCACCTGTCCTGCTCGTACTGAAAGGAAAGTGACAGGTAATAAGTATTTGTCGCGCGACTGTTATGCTAGACTTACAGCTCAGTAAACTTACCAGTTATCCAGCCCAGGAGTAGCACCACCGCCAGCTCACTCATCCCCATTTTTCCAATTTTCAGTCTATTTATATTTGAACTCCCTGGAGCATTTAGCCGTCATACACATGCTGGTATTTTCACTCACATCACCTCGATTACGCTTTGTTTATTTGCGGAGGACGTCTATCACACACACGCGCATAGTCGAATCCCAAACCTGAAACAAAATAAATTTCATTTTAATTTACATTTTAACTAGTTTTTCTGTGAGTTGTAGATCTCGTGATTTTGTTTCAAAATGATTGAAAGTCGTAACTTTTTACGTTCAATCCCTATACCTCAGCCATGATGTGAAAAAATCCAAAACTGAATAGACAAAAAAGTATATATTACCTACTCACAAAATTTCACGACAATTGTTTGAGAAATGCTGCCTCTAGGTAAGAACAGCCGGAAATCCGATCTTCCAAACATCCAGCCACACGAAAGAAATTTGATCTAAGCTGAAACGGAGACGCCTCGCTCGTTTCGCTCGCTCGGTAATTTTATTTTGTACGCGACGCTGAATGCCGAATTACTACTGCGAATTTATTTTTTACTGAATATAACTGTACTCTCGCAGTTTATAGGTACACATTATTTCTACTAATAACCACGACGCATGTAGTAGTTAAAACTTATACATCAGATAATAAAGGTATATAACAAAAATTAAAAAAAATCTGTTAGTTTAGTTAGACTAAAGATCGAATACGCAACGCAATTTTTAGTTACAGGGCGACCAATTACACTTTTCAACCTACTACCTAGCCAGTTTCCAATATAATGCTTTAATAAAACCGCGATAATTCTAAAATTGGGATATAACGAGACCTCGTAAAATTTTTGTCCGAATTTCTCACCGTCATCATTCTAAACCCAACCCTGTACGTGGCCTGTTAGGGCTTGTGCACAGATCACGCGAGGTTCGATAGGGGGGAGGGAGGGTCACGAAAATATCACGACAGATCACGTTGGGTAGGGGTATAAGGAGACCTCATATGTACTTTTCTACAGTGAGCGAACTAAGAAAACAATCTACCACATTAGTACCTAGATACTTTATCTTCTCTTCTTCCTCGCTTCCTCATGACTGAGGGTCGTGACTATTTGAGGCCGTTATCTGTTGCACCAAAGCTCTCCACTCCACACGGTTTTCCGCCTTCCGGATTGACGCCTATAGATTTTCCTGACAGGCTTCTTTCACGGCATCGGTCCATCGGTGGGAGATCTCCCACGGGCCCTTTTTCCTTCCACGTGGCCAACGACAATGAGCTTTTCCAAACTATCTGGCTCGCTGGAGGCAAATGGTCGACAATCGGCACTTGATCTTCAGTTCGGCCAGGATCGACGCATTTACATACTTTATCTAGGTGTCGTTAAAAATACATGTTCACTTGTAATACTTTAAAATAGCGAGTCTATTTTACGAAATTCTGGCGAAAAAATTGCCTGTCGGTAAAGTCGGTTTACGGACGATAATTTTACGTGATAACGTATGCCAGCCGATGAATGGAAGAGAGATAGATGCGTCTCAAGCCGAACGCTTAGGACGACCGTGCCTCTCTATCGCTTGTTCCGCGCTCTCGCTTGCACGCTCGGCTCAGGCGGAACGTGACAATGAGTCATGCTTTTTCGTGCGTGCAGCCGGCGTTCATCGATTTATGAGTCGTTTTCAAAAGACATGCACATAGTTAAAGGCTTAATAAAAAGAAAAATACGAGCGCGTCTTTTGTGTAACGAAAGTTAGTCATACAAAAGATATAGGTAACTGTCGTTACCTACACAAAGGAATCAATTAAGTTTTGTTTTCATTATAGCCCTTAACTAAGTACAATTTTTTTGAAAACCACTCTTATAAGACGTTATCACGTCAAAAAATACACGTGAAGTCGTGAGAAGTCAGGACCAAATATCACCAGGGAGGGGAGTCAAAAAATAGCCAAAAAAACCTCGCGTGATTTGTGCACAAGCCCTTACATATAGTTAGTGATATATACTGCAGTTCTATCACCCGGTGTTGTGACGTCATCCATCATTCACGGGTGACGCCCCCACACATTCACTTAAAGGCGGGCAAGCCTGAACCGTCCGGTTAAAAACGGGTGAAAAACGACCGGCCATATACAGGGAAGCCAAGAAGGAAGGAGTGGAATTGAAATCACACGTATCGCCGTCTATATCGTCCCTGGTATAATTGACACCATTTCTAATTTACATAGAGCTACAGTCTGACCAAAAAGAGTAGAAATTAAAAAGTGGCAATACTGTTGTGTCGTCCCTTTCTAATCAATCTAAGAAAATAGAGACGACACTACAGTATTGCCACTTTTTAATATCTACTCTTTTTGGTCAGACTGTACCGTGAGTCTCAGACATATTAAAAATACATAAAGAGGTTTACTCACGTCGTAGAAGTCGAATATCGCTCGACATGTTTCATATAGCACTGAACCGGGTGCTCGGTTGGCCGCCGCCGCGACTGATCGGCTCTCCTGATGATGAATCGCGCACCGATTCGAAACATGTCCAGCGATATTCGATGCCCTAAACCCATTTATTCATTACTAATTTTAAGCATTACTAATTTTCAAATAGTGTTCAACTTAAACTAATTTCATTAATTTTATTATCACAGGACCCAAAACTATTGTTTTCAATTGATTGTAGGTACCGAGACTTTTTTAAATATTTGAAAAATACTAAATCAGTGTCATCGTAGTATCAGCCCTGTACTTTGAATAACCTGTGTTAATCCTATTATTCATATTTTAAAGCGCTCAAGTTTTTGCTTCTACAATTCTACACTTAATTCGACTTTATAGTCGAGCAAGAAATACATAAATTAGAAAATAACGCGGCTGTCCTATCAGTCCCAAATCAATTGAAAATCGTCACAATTGTAAAGAGACCCCTTTAATTAACCTCCGCGGGCACTGGTTCATCCGGTTTTAATGCCCGGCCAGTTTATACCCGGTTTTAATGCCCGGTTTGTAATACCCGGGCATTGTGTGGAGTCAATATCGGTTGCCTTATTGACGGTTCGCCGGGCTTTGTCGCCAGGAATCACTGATATTATGCGGTGGATTCGAAATTGAGATGTTGGCTCCGATATTATATTAGTCTTGCTTCGAATGTGTCCTCGTATTGATGAACACGTGAGCGAGAGGTCAAATCAGGGTCATGTGGAAATGAAACAGGAATTATGAGGAGTGATATTTCCCGCGATGCCTTGGACTCATTTTTAAGGACTGGCCAAATACAGCTGAAAACCGCGACAGGTGGAAAAAGAGGGGGCGGCCTTTGCCCAGCAATGAGACATAATATGCTCATAATAATAATAATAATCCATACACCACCAACAAAATAGATCTTACATCCATAATAGATCTTACATCTATAGCGGGTGCTGTCTCTCTGTGCGTCCCATGACACAGGTAGGGGGAGCATCCGCATGGTGTATCTTTAACATTTCATTAAATTGCCTTTTCCCAGCCACGGCAAATATTTGTGTGATGAACTCGAATATTTGCGCTTGGGGCATGGTTGTTCTATGTATTTAGGTATATATTTATCTATAAAAGTATGTATATCGTCGTCTAGTACCCATAACACAAGCCTTCTTGAGCTTAATTATGGGACTGGATCGATTTTTGTAAGGTTGTCTGATATTTATTTATTATTATTTAGGTATTTATTAGTATGCGCAGTACGGCACTATTAGTTATTTTATACCCAACACAATTTCGTTAAGTGTGGACCTCATTTGTATCCGACGCCATTAGTTACCAGGTGCAAACTTAACGTGAACTGATAACATGAGGAAATTAGCAGTGATATGTCCTTTTAAATCCCGTGGACTGCTCACCGAACCAACGTTTCAATCCTGAAAGAACTCAACATGAAAGAGAGATTATCGTCGGCTGTGTAAATACGAATCCTCAAGTTCTTCGGGCACCTCACCCGCAACGAGGCCTCCATGGAACGATTGGTTGTGCAAGGGAAAGTGGAGGGCAAAATATCTCGTGGCCTCATCATATCTGTGACACAATGAGGCATAAACGAGAATTCTCACTCCGCCAAACATAGGATGGCATGGCGGCGCATCACGAGAGAAGCGGTGGCAAAAGAATCGACCTAACCATGACCACGCCCACTCTGCCAAGAGTGCACGACTACGAAGAGATGTCCTTTTAACACATTGATTAAATCAATTAAACTTTACTGTAATATGATGCATCCATTTTATTCGCATGGTTTACCAATTTGGTCATCGTAAAAAGCGAAATTTCTGTTGTCTAAATACAACACTGTATCTGTATCGCTATAATATGAAAATATTACGTTAATTAACTGTAATACATTTCAGCCAACACCATCGCTGACGCAAAATCAATTTATTTACATTAATTAAAACAGGACTAGCTGTGTTGTTATTAAATTAGTCAAATAAACAGTCGAAATGTTGCTTCCAAATCACTGGTGCGAATCACCAAAAGTTTCGAGCTGAGCTACTTGAAATGGTAACAGGTCGGAATTTACTTTGAAAGTCCACTAAATTAGGTAAATGAATCAGTTCTCGAGATAAAGATCCATTCGAAGGTTTAGTTTAGGCATATTTCATGCTTTGCTAATCCGCGATATCACTTGCCAGTCAATTTGTGCTAACCCGTTATACTTATTTGATTATTTTTTCATGCATACATGCATTTAAAATAAATAATAATTTAGATAATAAAACTAGGTCGATGCAGAGTCAGCCACCGGCTAAGCTTGCACCATAGATTGGAGCGAAGTTTTTTTTTTTTTTCGAAATTTTCTCTTCGTCACGACCTAGCGAAATTTAATTTGTGCAATTTAAAACAAAAATTTCTAAAATCGGTTGAAAACTCGCTGAGATCTGCGCATTGTTACAAAGTCCATTCGAGTCGATCCATGGGAGCTTCGCTCGCTTCGCTCGCTCCGCTCCAATAAATACGCATTTGCGTATATTTATTTAAATGCTAGCTTTTGCCCGCGACTACGTCCGCGTGGAACTTAGAAGTATGGAAGCAACCTCGTACAACACGATAGGATATCCATATCCACCTAATCACCTTAATTAATAAAAGGGATTATTAAAAGCGCCTAAGCAAATAATAATAATAATAATAATAATAATAATAATAATTTATTTATTTCAAAAGCAGTGGTTACAAACAACACAAGGTTGAGGCTTCCCAGTAGGTATATATATACCTGTGTCGGGATGTCTCGCTCTTCCAAAAATAGAACATTAAACAATCCACTAATCTGTTGATTACAGTTCTTTTTTTTTTCTAACTTAGTTATTATCCTAACTTAAGCTAAGTTTTTTTAAGTGCTTATTGATTACATATCTAGTAGGTTTTGTTTTCCTTTGTTTTATTTTATTTTATGTTATGTTATGTTATGCGCGCATTTGTGTATGTGTGTGTATGTGTGAATGTGTGAGCGCGCGTGTGTGTGTATGTGCGTGTAAGTGTGAAGTGTGTGTGATAAGATACCGAGTGGTGTTATAAACTACATAATTATATATTTAACCATTATTTATTCATATATTATACTCATAGTTTCTACCTACAATAATTATACGTTCGTAATATTTTACTAATTTTAATATGTATAACAAATTATTTTTATTTATTATTTTTTTTACCGTACAATAATGTTACTTCTAGGTGATCAAGTGCTCGGAATCAGTAGTTCCTCAATTTCAATATAGTTAATTTTTTTTAACCATTCTATAAGTAATTCTTTACATTCCTTTGTTCTTAGGCTATATATGTGTAACTCATTGTTCATCTTGTTGTACAATTGAGCAGACTGTACATCATACTGCCTTCTTGCAAAAGCTGATTTGTTTTGGGGTAGAGGGGCAACTTTTGCAGCCCTCCTTCGGACTTGAGTTGGTGGCTGATATGGTAACATTTTGTGCAATTTAAGGATTACAGATACAATGTACAGTTTCCGCATACTTAACAGGTTGCACTCGCGGTAGAGATCAGCGGTAGGATATTTATAAGGCAAAAAATACATAGTTTTAAGGAGGCACCTCTGTCCTCTCTCCACTTCCAAGAATTTGGTCTTAGATGCTCCACCCCATACAGGAATGCAGTAGGTCATTATGGATTGTGCCAGAGCAATATATATTTGGTTTAGTAAATTTGTCGGTGCTGTGTGTCTGAGAATTTTGAATATCCATACCAGTTTGCGTATTCTATTATTTAAGTAGTCTATGTGTGGGTGCCAGGATAGTCGCTCGTCAATTATTATTCCTAGGTATTTAGTAGAACTGACCTTGTTTATTTTAGTGCAATTGCAATGAGTGTCATTAGAATTGCAGACATGAATTTTTAAATTTAGTTCCTGAGATGGTTGATTACTAATTATTTTAGAAAAACAAATGTAGTTAGTCTTTTCGCTGTTTAAGGTAAGTAAATTAGATATTAGCCATGTGCTGACTCTTTGTAGTCCCCTCTCAGCAGCAGCGTAAACCGAGGTCCAACTGTCACCCGTGAATATGAGTACCGTGTCATCCGCATACGAGACAACATGGCCATCTTGAATTTGAATATTGGTTAGTTCGTTTATATACACAAGAAACAGTGTCGGACCTAGCACACTGCCCTGTGGCACTCCAAAAGATACTACAGAGTCAGCACTGATGTGATCACCGATCTTAACTCTTTGGTTACGTTCAGAGAGGTAGTCACTCAGCAAATTCAATGGCTTTCCCCTAATGCCAATGCGTTCCAGCTTTTTTACAAGAATTGGAGCAGAGACCGTATCAAAAGCTTTTTTAAGATCTAGAAACGTTGCTAAACATTTTTTTCCATTATCTACCTCTTTACTAATGATTGATGTTAAACTTAAGATGGCATCTTCTGTTGATTTTCCTTTTCTAAAGCCGAATTGTGATTTAGAGAGTAAGTTAAATTTGTTTAAATAGTTCACAAGTCTAGTGTTAATTAATTTTTCCAAAATTTTTGAAATTGAACTTAATACTGATATAGGTCTGTAATTATTTGGATCAGTTCTATCTCCATTCTTATAAACTGGCGTTACTAACGATCTTTTAAGCTGAGTAGGGAAGACTCCTTGCGCAAAGCAGAGGTTTGCCAAGTGAGATACAACGGGTGCTACCACATTTTTGCAACATTTAAGCAGTTTTGATGGTATTCCATCATGACCTGGAGCGCTATCTAGTTTTAGAGACATTATAATACCAGCTACTTCCTGCGGATCGGTGTCTAGTAGGACAAAAGATGAACAGGGTATACTGTTAGTATGTACATTACTATCATGTGTGATGTCCTTGTGCTTTGAGACAATATCCATAGCTAGCTTCTTACCAATGCCGGTAAAGAACTGGTTAGTATGGTTGACTGATTCGTTTGCAGTCGGTTTACATTTAAGTAAGTCCGTGTTTTTCGTTTTTGGAGATTTATAATGTGTTATATTATTTATAGTAGCCCATAATGCCCTAGAGTTATGTTTACTTTTATCCAATTGTTCATAATCATATTTACGTTTCACTTTTTTAATAATATTGTTTACATAATTGCGATATCTTTTAAATGTAGTCCTCAAGATCTCGTTTTCAGGGTTAGACCTTAATTTAAGCTGCATCTTGTTTCTGTTATGTATGCATCGCAGAATACCTGGAGTGATCCACGGTTTAATAATCCGTTTGTTTTTAGGTTGTACTCTTGTCGTTTTGCTTTCATTTAGTGAATTGCATAATTTGCTAGTAAGGTTTTCAAGTACGTAGTAAGGGTCGTTACAAAATAAAAGCAATTCTATGTTTTTTTCTAGTACTTTGGTCGCTGCGTTTTCATAGTTAATAATTTCATAAACTGTTTTGTTTTTTATATTGCACGATTGACTCATGAGACCAAGGTATGTCGTGTAATGGTCAGTAATAGATGTTTTAATGACAGCTGTATACGCAGTTGTGATTTTTTTATTTATCTTGAGCATTACATGATCAAGGCAGCTGTCCAATCTACTAGGTAATACGTGGCCAGGGAGGATACCATGTGTACTCAACATATTTAGGTATATTTGGCGATTACTATTTTCGTAGGATTGTTCCTGTAGTCGCGGCAAGAGGTTAATGTTTAGGTCACCCGTTATAACAATAGTATTGAAAGACTTAACAGTTTCCAGATGCTTATTTAAAGAATTTATAAAATTACTTGCATTAGTATTTGACGGGGAGCGGTATATACCAAGAATAATTTTGTTTTCAAGCATAACCTGAGTGCATGACGCGTCTTCCAATATTATTTCCTGAAAATTTGCATTTAAGTAATTCTTAACATAAACCGCCACACCGTCATTTTGATTCATGTTGTTACAGGTGGAAAAACTGGTATAATTGAGAATCTGGGGAATAGGTTTACATGGGTTAAGACGGCATTCCGTTAGGATTAATATGTCAGGTTCAAAGTTCATTTGCACTAGCGTTACTTGCAAATCAGTGAGGTTACAATATATGCTACGGATATTCTGCGATACGATACTAAAGTTATTACTAAACGTAGGTATTATTTCTTTTAGATCCTGGGGATCGCATTCAAAAGATTGTGCAATTTCTGTTTCATCTATTTCGTCCAACAGCGTTAATTGACTAGACATTGCGGCTAAGTATTATTTGCAGGTGGTAACTAGATGCCATATGAGCATAGTTCAGGGGGCAGGTTATGTGCAATTGAAAAAATAAGTATTTAGTTGTAATTATTATTGACTCTGAGCATGTTATATTTATTACATGTAGACAGTTTCTATAGGTGCATATACGACCTTGAGTCTGTGTTTGTAATGTAAGGATGTGTAACGTGTGTGTGTGTGCAAATGTGTTATATATGTTCGCTTCCATAAAACATTTTGGGCTTGTGATACCAGGAGACCAAAAGTAAGTGGTGATTACTTTTATGTGACATCTTACTTTTAACAATTTACTTTGTTTTATAATTTCCAGTGGTGTAATTAGATGGTTATTACCAGGAGCGCATAGAGCTGGTGTTAAATCTATGTACCATATTATAATATAATTTTTATACAAAATCTCCAGTATAACATTATGCGTACCAGGGGCGCATAGAATGAGAGAGGTCGAGACTACGTCAATACGAATCTTATAAGTCTGTGGCATTGCAAAAATGAATGCCGTGCTACCAGGAGTGTATAACCCCTTATAGGTTAATTTATAATTATTTATTTCATGAAAAGTAACAATTAATGTTAGTGATGGGCTGTTAATACTAGGGGTATATAAGACAAATATTTCTAACCGTATTATTATGTTTTGTGATTCAACAACAAGTTTGTAAACTACGTTGGTGAGGTTGCCACTACTAGGAAAACATAAAGTCGCCTTAAGTTGTGTTACTTTTGTTACTATAGCGAACTTTGTCATAATTATCAAGTTTTTATACCGGTGTTCAATTAAGTTACAGCAACATGAGTCTATAGGAGGTATTAGGTAGATTATGTAGTGGCAACTTACCATATTTTTCTTAAAATTAAATCGTCTAAAATATTGTGTGGCACTTATCACGGGGGTAAATAAGAGTCACATTCCTTGTGCAAGACGGTTCAACTGCGCCTCACTGGTTACATGTATAGCTTCGGTGTTGTCTTCTTTTTTAAGGTAAACTTTGCCATAGCTCGTCCAACAATGTTCGTATTTTTTGGCCTTTTTGAGCTCTCTTGCTAAAAAGTGAAGTTTAGATGCTCGTGGAGTTAGTTGCTCAGAGACGAATATAGGTGTCTCTGGGTTGCTTTGTAGACCTAGGTGTCTTGCACACAGTTTTTCTTCATTTCTAGTGTTATAAGATTTGCACATCTTCAACACATCGTTCCGCAGTAGAGTTGACGTTGTTTCAACAATGATAGTTGAGGTTCTTGAGTTTTCTTTTTTGTTTTTGATCCGATAGATGTCTCTGATGTCAGACTTTTGAATGGGGCAGGCCACAGTGTTACCCAGTAGAGTGATCATACTGACCAAGGTGCCCTTGGATTCATTTCTTTGTATGGGGACGTTTTTGATCTCAAGGTTGCATTTCCTATTTTCTCTCTGCAGGTCCTCTATTTTATTCTCAAGAGTCGAAATGTAGTTTCTGTCTTGTTCTGCCTTCGCTTCCAATGTTTCAATTTTATTTTTAAATTCGTCGTATTGTGCGGATAGGAAGGAGACGGCCTCCTCGATGTTACGGTTCGTCTGTTTTATTTCCTTGAGAACTTCTGTGTTTTTTTTTATCTCCGTCATCTGAGATGCAAGCATAGTCGAAATCATTTGTGTGAACTCATCTTTAAATTGAGCAAATTCGTCTTCCCGCTTTCGTTTATTCCTAGTTGTGATGTAATTAGTCGGAGTTGTTATGTAAGAGCAATTGTGCTTTTAGTCTAATAATTACATTTCCTACAGGGCCATCAATGTCATCATGAATTACTTACTCACTTTTCAATCTTTTTAGGGATAATTTCCAGGATGAAAACTATCCTATGTCCTTCCTCGGATCTTAAACTATCTCCATGGCAAATTTCATCAAAATCGATTCAGCGGTTTAAGCGTGAAGAGGTAACAAACAGACAGACACACTTTCGCATTTATAATATTAGTATGGATACCAATTAAACAAACCACCACCGTAATAAAAAAACGTGCTTGACACGTGTTTCGCCCCTCTACGAGGCGTCATCAGTGACCTTACCATGAGTTAATGTGACCGTACTCGCTAACGACAACGTAAACGATTTGTATGGATAGTACACCGCCCCTAGCGGCTACTTTGTAGAACTACAATTCTCCATTCAAATCGTTTGCGCTATCGCTAGCGAGTGCGGTCACTGTAAACCCATGGTAAGGGTGCGTCTCCATTGGAGCGAGGCGGAGCGGCGATGTGAGGGATTCACTTTTGTGATTGGTCGATTCCGCACGTCTCAGCTCCTTTTCAGTGGAACCGCAAACTAAGGGTACAGGAGATGTTGACGGTCTGTCAACTGTCAGTCTGACAACCGAATCTGTATTTCATTCTGGCTTCGCGCTACGACGCAGAGCGCAGGATAGCAGATTTAGCATTGCATACAACTCAATGATGTTTTATTTATAAGAATAAACGTTATACAGTAACACGACAGCTGCAATATTTATTTCGCAGATCACGGTCAATGACCTAAGTAAAGTTTATCTCTCTCTATAAGGCAGCGTAACATGATGATATATTTCAAAAATGAAAATGAAATGTTTTAGGTTTCGTACACAATGGGTGCTAACAGGTTTAGTCCAGTTAGCAGCCATTGTGTACGGAACCCTAAAAACCCACAAAAAGCCGTAAACCGCTGCCTTCAAAAATCTAAAACCCCGTTTCATTTTATTTATTCCTTCTTTAATTGAATATTTTCCTCCGTAATTCATTTCTTTCCAACGGACACAGAACAAAGACATATTTGCTTTGTACCACAGCCTACAAAGGCTACCTTGAGATCTGAGAAGGGTCGTAAGAGGATCGTTCTGAGCCCTTTATCAATCTATGTCAGCCTTATCGAGTTCAATGAACTCTTAATGCGGTTAATCGTTCATAAATTCTTTTTGGAAAGTAATTCGGGCACCCTTTTAAAGCCGATCGTTATCTCATTTCAAAAGTAAAAGTTATTTGAAAATAGAGTACGTTTCATCTAAAAATTATGAGACAAAATTTCTTTCATATATTTCTGAATTCAGGATGTTCGGCTGTCCGGGTGTTCTCGCGTACAGGTCGGATTGCTCAAGCAATTCAGCAAATTTAATAACTGATTTTTAATCGATTTAGGATTTCCAAATTTTTCATGGCGGTTGAAAACGTAAAAAATTACATATTGCAGTCATTTCAGATGGCTCAAACAGCCATTATTTAGTTTGTATTTGAATTAGCTTTAACTCTATATATATATATATATATATATATGTACTTTTTTTATTGAAATAATGCTGTGGACAATAGACAAAAAGTACGAAAGTTTTTTTTGTAATTAATTGTTGTTCCTTTTTTATTCTATGAATGTTGTTCCTTGAGTTATGTCCGATTCACTGGTTATGCTTAACATAAAATAGGATATTATAGGCGCCTATTCAAACATCTGAAGTACTCATATGAACATTGAGACATCGGTACTGTCTTTACGGACAGTTGAAAAGCTTGAAGTTTATTTAGGAGACATCCTATGATATTGCAAAAAAAAATTTAACAAAAAAAAGAACCGACTTCAGTAAAACTAAAAAGCCAACAATAACCCGTTCAAGTACAGATTACATTTGACTCACCCTTCGAAGTCGATCCCAAACCACTCAGTTCTTATATTTATATATTATAGTTTACGCGAGGTTTGGCACCGACTTCGAATGGTGAGTCAAATGTAATCTGTACTTGAACGGTTTATTGTTGGCTTTTTAGTTTTACTGAAGTCGGTTCTTTTTTTTGTTAAAATTTTTTTTTTTTTGCTTTTTAGTGATTCGTATTTCGAAATCCTATTTACTGAATGTAAATTTTTGACTTTATCATTAAATTACCGAAAGCGCCGTACATGTCCCTATAACATTTGAAGAGTTCCCTCGATTTCTCCAAGATTCCATCATCAGATCCCGACTTAGTGCCAACGGGACCAACTCGGAATTATACCCTTTCGATTAAAAAAAATAATTTGAAAATCGGTTCACGATTCTCGGAGATATCGAGTAACATACATAGAAAAAAAAAAAATAAAAAAAATTAGTTCGAATTGAGAACCTCCTCCTTTTTTTGAAGTCGGTTAAAAATAGTAACCATTTTCTTTATTTACGTCCAAAGCGAACAAGTAAAAAACGTGGAGCAAAAAAATTTGACAATCAACTTCAACTCTCTCGACGCAAAACAGTAATATATTTCATCAGAGATGAAATTCAGCTAGCACTCGAAGTTAATAAACTTTTTAACAAAAACTCCCCCAGCTCTCGGTCTACAATTGTAAGGTCGGTCAAACGATCCTCTCGAAAGCTTTTAATCTGTCCAATAAAAGTTGTTCATTCCAGTTCATTCCGGATAAAAAACATTATCGGGCTCATATTTCAAAAGAAGCTGAATCACTTCATATCTCGGTATTAATGGATTGCTTGGCTTTAATTCGACGATTCGCGGCCATTAGGAGCCGACTCCTAGTCTATTGTGAAGGAAGTGTGATTGATAAATTGGATTGAGAGGGAAGGATTTCTCAATGTCGCGTACGTTGGATTTTTATTGCATTGAGTTGACAGTTATTGGTGAAAATAAAGGTTTCAATTCAACCTGTTTTTGTACGCTCGTGAACGTACGATACGACATAAATTGAAACTTTTTTTTATTTCATAGGTGGCAACCGAGCAAACGGATCGCCTGATGGAAAGCGATTACCGTCGCCCATAGACACCTGCAATACCAGAGGAGTCACAAGTACGTTGCCAGTCTTTCAGGTGGGGTACGCTCTTTTCTGGAAGGTTTGAAGGTAGTATCGGTCCGGAAATACCGCAAGCGACAATTCATTCCACAATGCAGTGCACCTGTATCTGTTAAAGAGCATAACAATGCATATTCTGCCAAATTTCAAGTGCCACCCTTATAGGTGGTAATGGTTCAGAGTTAAATATCTGCTATAGGCAGTTGGACAGAGAGCAGTAGCTAAGGGGTTCCGTTGATACCCTTTGGGTGCGGAACTCTAGAGTATGTAAATTGCTTTATAGTATAAGTAAGTTAGTGTACAGATTCATGAGAAGGGTTGAAAGAAAATAATATAGTTTCTGCTGACTATATTAAATGAAGTAAAGGAAGGACTACAATATACACTAACTTCAGACATTTTAACATACATTTATTTTGTATACAATGTTTATAAATACATGAAGAAACGCTGGTAATGAATATGATGATGATTAACACTAAATAGGAACGATAGTATCCACAAAAACACCCATTATTTTTCACAACTTTTAAAGAAATTACATTTTGATCCTTTGTCTCCAAAATCCAAAGCAAAAGAAGACAATAGGTACTTATTAACAGTAAATAAAAACATGTTCATTGTATTCAACGTTAAACGAACCGGGAAAACAAAACCCGTATTAAAAAACCTTTGTGTTCATTCAAAAGCAGTTCTGTAGATATATCAACAGCATTAAAGAAAATCCTAGACTCCATGGCACTAAAAGTGTACGGTTACAAATTTAAATGAGAACTTTTCACAAATCAGACAGAGCTCACATTTCAACCAACCAAGTGTCAGATATGAGCTGGCGAGTGCAACCAGTCGATATTATCATGTAGATGTTTTTTCAGTCACGGAAATTTTAGCTTTATTCCATATCACCATGCAAGAGTTGAGTTAAATTTGCCGTGTGTGACATATCAGATGCAGGTTAAAATGCAGCGAATTATTCCTGATATTTTCCTGTTCTCGTACCACTACAGAATAACATGACGTTATCAACTTGTTTTGTTTAAATTCTGCTTTTGTGCTGTTATGATAAAAATTGCTGGTTTGTTTGTAAAATTTAAACCTTTTTGAGCCGGGCGTTGTGAAATAAAGGCATTAATTTCAAGAACTAAAGTAAAGTCACTTTCGGATTATCCGAGCGAGCAACATTAAACAAAAGAGCCCAGTCCTTTGTTTTCTGATCATTGGAGACTTTTTCCCATTTTATTTTTAGACGCTGACAGTAACATGCACTAATTTCGTGGATTTGGTACATTGTTCTATTTCAATGATATCTTATTTCTTACAGGTACTTAATTCTTGTGGAGAAGGTGACTCCGTGTCAGTATCTTTTTTCAGTTCCATCGACATAAATGTTTTGTAACTTAATAGGGTTAAAATTCCCATCACATTAAGACTGTCTTAACCTTAATTTTACGTTAGGGTATAAGGACACTGCCACACTTACCACGGATGTAGTATTTAAAAACGTTTTCCAACCAGAAACCACTGTCCATCCACTATAACAATTGTTTGGATAATGACTAATCCCAATAGACTTGCCTATTTTCCGTGGAATATAGAACAATCCAAACAACTGTCTGGAATTCCGACTAACACTTCAACAGTTCCCATATTTGTTAGTAGGTATTTATTTACAATTGCTTCGACAACTGTGAACGAAATTTAGTTCTGAATCTGTGATTTCCTCGAAATAAACTCCCAAACTCAAACCCGCATACCGTAAAATTTAATTCTGAGAAGATGATACGATAAAATCACCTTCGAATTGCTGAATTAGTACCTACTTGCTAAGGTGGATTGCAGAATCCAATAGTTATGATGTACGAGTAGTCTAGACATGTTATGCGCATTCAGACTGAAAATAGATCTGAAATGTATCGATTTTGGTGATTTGGCCGGAACAACGTTATAGTTGAGATAAACTAAAGTCTGGGCCTGAATTCCAAGTTCGACACTGACTTCCATCCGAGATTTCGCCACTTTATTTCTACTTTAGCGATATGCTAACCCTAACATTGCAGGAATTACATTTTCTTTTTCATTGAGATGAAAATACTCTATTTTTATAGGCGTAAAGCTCAAAATGGAGACATCTTAGTACTCAAGACACAGGCAAGCTGCATACGATACCTACTAAAACCATAAAGGTCTGCAATATGCGTATATCAGACTAACAAAACAAAAAAGTTATTACAAATACAAGTGTGTTGATTGATTTGACTTTCTTCTGCAGATCAGCGGAATAACGAATAGTCGCGATCTTTTGCATTAAGATATAATTTAATATTAGATTTAAATTTAACATCGGGAGATGACGCAATAATGTATAAAGAACCTTTATCTGATACTTCCTAACCTTTCATTTCAGATTAAGCTTGTCATTTAGTTGCCTAACTTTATTAATCAAATATGCTAGCCGGCAGGTAAATGAACGCAGAGGTCACTGCTCTGAAAACTGCCTTTGAACTTACTAAACATCTCACTCGAACACCAATTCTGAGTGACAGACACTTAGACAAACAGTCCAGACGTTCTGCGGTGGTTGAAATGTTCATCCAAAGTGTATAGGTACACCTGATTTTTAACCATTTTAGATACACGCAAAATAGGCGCATTGTAAGACGTTGAGTTGCGGAAAACTAGCCCACGATAACTACCTAACCAATTAAGGTAAAGAAAAAGGAAGGTTCCGCGGAAGTCAAATATAAAATTAACGATACCATCAAACATATTTTCCAAAAGCATAAAAAAAAATGAACCTTATTAAACAGTCTGGAAAATAATGACTGGATATTTTTCTGCTGGGTTTACAAAAGTTATATCAAAATCATTCAGTCAATCAACACGATACCTATCCCCTTAACAATGAACCCCATGTTGGGCGCCATTATTACACATACTTTTACACTCTATTTTAAGAATTAAAAAGAAACACACACACAATCATGAGGTCACTGTTCGTGCTCCTAAAATTGATTTTGAACTTACTTAAACATCTCACTCGAACATCGAACACAGTCACTTGGACAAATAGCCCAGACGTTCTGCGGTTGATGAAATGTTCATCCAAATTGAGCCGGGCTTCATTATCTACGAGTCAATACACTTCTATACTAATCTACAATTATAAAAATAAAATATTTATATTATATTGAATATATTTTACAAGAAAAAAAATAAAACCAGTCTATTTGAATGTCACTGAATGGGAAAATATTATATTTAGTTTGTTTTTCTCTTGCATTTTAGGCCCCACGTTGGGCGCCAATGTTACATACTAATTAACAATTTAATATGCATAACAACTCGTTTAAATTAAACGAATGAAAAGTAATATATCGCGTATATTAACCGACTAGCTTTTGGCAGCTTCACTCACGCAAAAGGATGAAAACGACTTGCGTAATTTTCGTGCTTTGTAACTAACAATCGCGATCGGCGATTGCGGACGCCACGTGAAAAAATCGTCTTACCGATAAACAAACACAACATACATACCGGTACCGTACCGGTAACTAAAATAAAAAATTGTTAAGATGAGTTTAATATTGTTATTATAATTCAAACATGTATAAACTGTCGAAATATAGATGAAAGACGTCCTGTACAATCGTCTTTTCTCTGCAAGAAAAACAAATCGACCATAAACTATCTTCTAAAAATTAACCACTTCCGAAGTCACACTTTAGAGCATCCCACCCATTAGAAAACGGCACATTCATACCGCTACGGCGCCATTCCTTATCCGCGCCGAAGTCGGCCGGCGCCGTACTAAGTGGGCGACTCCTGCCTCGCTAAGTGCCCCACTTTATAATAACTTTAATGTTCTGTGTTCTGTTGTTTTCCTTCGCCTTTTTTCTGTTGTAAGTGCCGACTGTCATTTGTTTGTGTCTGATTGTTCACTACAGTAATGACTGCTCTTGGTAGTTTTCAACGGTTAGTTCTCTATTGTATTCGGAGTTTTAAACTGTAGATTCAGTTTGTGATTGGTTTTCGAATTTCTCTCATATAAATGCAGAAATTCAATTAGAGGTGTTTCAAAAACACTTAAAACATTACGACCTATCATCATCAATTTTATGTCCGTGACCAAAACATCAAACAGCCGAATATTTATTTATTTAAACTTTATTGCACAATACAAAAAAATGTACAAATGGCGGACTTAATGGCTTTAGGCATTCTCTACCAGTCAACCACTTAATATCAGATGAGAACGAATATCAGACTCAACCAAGATAAACGCCAGATTGAATTACATTTTTACAAATTGAAAGGCCTGTTAGCTGTTACTTTGGTCTATCAAATTGAAAAAAATACAAGAAACATGAAGATGTTGTGCAACATATTCCTCTTCGATTCCTACCGGTCTTAAATAACCGCAAAACAAAATAGCGCGTCAACACAGCAGATAAGGCTTCACGAGATCAAATCTCGGAATAGCAAGAGAGATTTATTGCCTACTCCAAAACCACGCAAACATACCTTATCGCATAGTAATAAGACGTATACTCTCGCGCTGGCTCCCTTGCACGCAGTGCCACCACGTACGTTGATACAATTTGTCAAATTCTCCGTAAGCCACTTTAAGAATTTAAGAAATGCAATATTGTTACGTCCCGTGCTTTTTGACGGGAAACAAACTGTTCTTGGGATGGGTTTGGACAGTGCTTTATTAAGTTAGTTCTGACATGACATATTTCTTACGAAGTGCCCTCTATTGTCTTAATTTGCTGGCATGGGTTCATGAGTCAACATGTTTCCATTTGGTAAATAAACTAGTAATAGTCGTTCTATGGTAATAGTATAATAATAAGATCTTCGCAAATTATCAGAATGTTTCGGAACATTTTTGTCTCGGACTACGGCCCGGCCATGACAAACCGGCTCGACTTCGTAATTTTATCTTTAGTGGCTGCCATGATTCCTCCTAATTAAATGCCTAAAACAATTTAACTAGGTTACATCGCATACTGCATATTGCATCGAATTTTGATTACCATTCGCCTATTGTTTTCCATTGTTTAATTTCTCATGTAATATTTTCTTGTTAGTGTGCAATAAAGTATTGTTGTATTGTATTGATTGCCACAGTATTACTATAGTAAGTGTGGTTAACGCAAACGTTTTCAATGCTACTTTCTGCTTACTAACTAATATCAAATATATGAATAATATAAAAGCATTTATCGTCCCTAACTTTTTGTAAAAATTTAGAATAACAAACTCGAAACAGAGAATTTTATGTCGTCGCAAAATTACAGTGACAGAATATAAACTTTACTTGGATTTAAAATGTCTACATAATTCTAAATTACTCTGACCTTATCAATTTTAGTTAAGAAGTTTCTTTAACTATTTAATTAAATATTGTTGTAGATTATTCAAAGAAAATGTCACATTTAGTTTTGTGAAAGCACCTTTTAAAATTAAGTAGTTGAAGTTCGAAAGTGTTACTTTGCCTCTTTACGGCGGCGAAGCTTAAATATTAAAGTCCTAAACTTACACTTTATTTTTACACCATCAAAATCAAAATCAAAACGTTTTTTCTGTAAGTAGGCCACAAGGGCACTTTCACATGTCTAAATCTGAATCTACCGGCATTTCGCAAGAGGAGACCGCTGTTGAGAAGAAAGCCGAAAGAAACTCAACACTCAACAGTAAGTCATTTTTTCGTAAATTATACTTAAAAACTAATACAATTATAGTATAAATAGGTAATTGATACGTTAGAGGAAAAGTACAAGATTCTCCAAATCAATGTTTACATTAATCCTCATCCTCCTAGCCTTTGTCCCATTTTTTGAGAATGAATTCTAAATCAATGTTTACATTAATAATTATATAAAATAAAGTGATTTTTTTCAGAGATGTAGAAGGTCTCTAGGCGAAGAAGGTCTCAATGACTTTGAAAACACGATCTTGAATGATGAGAAAACACATGCATTTTATGATGATTACGAAAACCACGCAAATTACTACGTCTTCTTGTAGAATAGATATAATTATATGCATTTTTACTTATTCTTAGCGACCTAATGGATATTTTTCATTCAGTCGACATACACTCTCTATACAGCACGATCGTGAGGCTACTTCGGATCTAGCCTGTGATGAGATGCCATGACTTCGGTCTTAGCGGCGGGTAGCGAGCGGGCGGTCAGCATGCCACTAACACCGCGCGATCCGTCAGCGAGAACCGCCGCCGCCCGCGCCGCTCTGAAGTAGTGGTATGGTATCATTTCTAGTCCCCGATACATTTGTTCCCGCCGCGCCGCAATTCACTAGGCAAAAACTCCTAAAGCGGCACCGCGCGCGGCGGTTCATGGCATGCTTCATACATTAGTATGATTTTGTTTTTGCCGCTCGGCTCGACGCTCACCGCTACCGCTACCGCTGGTTGCGCAGTGGCATCTCCGTGTGGATTAAACTTCTCCTGTTTCACCAAGCCTACTTGAAAGTCTCTCCAACTTTATGTCTACAATGGTTTCAATATTATCAATAGTATCAACGTACTCTGTAACGAATTAAGTTATGACATTTGATAAATATTTGGTGGAATATTCTTTATACAAAATACGTGCCATTATACTATTTATACTTCCATATATGTAGGTTGTGTTGTAGACCGTATATTTTCAGATGAACCATCTAGTGGTATTGTCTCCGTAATCCTTCTCTAACCTCCAACTTTAAATCCAATATCCAAAGTAACAAAACAATTGTCGAAATCTGGGAATGAATTAGCTAAAAGCACCGTTTGTCGTCGCCCCGCGATCGTAACTTCTAATTATCGCGAGGCACAATTAGCCAGCTTTATATATTGTAACTGCGTTTACGAATTTTCTAAGTCTTAATGAATTGATTCGGGATACGTTGGTTTTATTGCTTCGCAAACATTTGGGATTCAGGATGCGAAAACAACTTGGGGAGATGAGTTTGTTACATTTGATAAATATTTTATCTTTGGTTAAGATGTTTGCCACGGTTATAATATTATGGTTGTTAAAATAGCTCATGATCTATGAGAACATCATAAAATCGAAGAAACATAGGCTGATGAAGTGTCGTGTCTTTTGTATTTTTTTTATTCAATAAATGACCATTTCATGGTTAAATGAAAGCCCTGTTACTTTCAAAATCTATATTTTAAGCTATATAATCCTTAAACTCGATGAAGGTATTATGTAGTACTTACGAAAAATAAACAATAATCTTTGAAAAAAAGGTGTTAACTTTACCAATGAGAAGAAATTAATTGTAATGGAAGAAAGTGTTATGTATCCAAATAACACATACATGTTAATAGTCGCAATCATGTATTAGTTTAATATTTAGACATGGAAGGTGTTAAATATGTTGCAATTAAAACACCTTCCTTGGTTTTATAACTTATGATTTTTGGGGAAAAGCGAATAAATCATTGAAATTAGGCCAAGTTTGGGTTTGATTTATCTGTCAACCTTCACCGTTATTAAAGGTGTTATGTACCTTTCCTTATATCAATTTTCTTAAAAAAAAAATAGAGTTAGTTATTATTTCATTACTTCCATTGTCATATCATCATCATCATCATCATATCAGCCGATAGACGTCCACTGCTGGACAAAGGCCTCCCCCAAAGTTCTCCACTTCTTGTCATATATTTTTATTAAAATATTCTATCGCTTCCGTTACAGATTCTACAAATAAAAAACCTTTTACAGCGATTTCCTCGTTTTTTTTGTTACATGATATCTTCATCCACTCAAGTCTTCAAATGTCCTGTAACATTGATGCTACCGGCTGTGCCATGAAAAATATTTATTTGGATGGAACAGTGAATGGCTCACGAAGGTGAATATTAGACCTAATCAATAAAATTATTATACAAATACAATAGTATGACTAATTTTTGTTTATATTTTGACAAGGAACAACTTATGACTTCAAAAAATTGGTTATTTTATAAATTTTCGATTTGTTACATCGATACAATATACACAAATACGCGACGAGCTAATTTTGCTAATCAATTGTTCCCTACTAACAATTTTACCACTGACTCTTAAATACTGTATACTAACAGGATTAAATTCAGTACGACATCTGCTATTTTCAATCCGCAGTTAATCCCCAAACATAGCACAAAATCCTTTGTTTAAACTACTAAAAACCAAATGAAATTCGCATGCAATCAATTACATTTTAAAACAGCACTTTCTGCTATCAGCTTAATTCCCATTTATTCCCATTGGGTATGAACCATCGTATCGGTTCTCTAGGTCCGTTTCACACTCCATTTAGCTCGACAGATAATCAGATTACACTCATCGGGAAGATCTGATGGACGATTTTTGACGCTTACGCATTTATCCGATCGATGGGAGATTTAAATTGGCATGGAACGAGGTGTTAAATGGGTATTCATTGAGAAAACAACATGAGTAAAAGATTTATATAACCATAATTTAGCTCTTGAACTTTTTTTATCTAGCCTGTATTTGTGTCCCACTGCTGGGCAAAGGCCTCCCCTCTGTCTCGCCAGTCGTCTCGCTGAAGAGCAAGTTCCTGCCAAATGTTCTCAAATGCGTACAGGTCATCCCGCCTTCTCCTTTTCGGTCTGCCTCTACCTTAGCAGCCATCCTGCGATATCCGCTCAGTGGATAGTTTGGCTCAACGTTCCGGATACATTCGGCAGACGTGTCATGCCCAGTCCCACTTGAGCTTAGCGGCCTTGACACCCACCTGCAATGCCTGTTTTGGAGCGCAATTCGGTGTTTCTGATACGAGCAGTCCTACGAACTCCAAGTATGCTGCGCTCCATCGCTCGCTGAGAAACCTTGAGTCGGGACTTCTGAGCTTTCCGTTAATGACCAAGTTTGGGCGCCATAGGTTAGGATATGAAGGATACACATGGTGACGTGTTTGCGTCAGAGACAATGCGGCTGCCCTATATCAAAACCTAGTAAGGGCTCCAGACCAAATTTTACAGGAGAGCCTAAAAACATAAAACGTGGCAGCCTCAAAAGAACTCTTAATTAATAATAAAAAAAAGTACATGAATAAGTAGAGTACTAACAAGTGTATGTATCAATAACTTCATTTAATAATATATACTATATATGCACGTTTTATACCCCTTACTAACTTTGAAAATGTATTTACCCGTGTTAGTTTCTTACATTCAACCAGCTTCAATACCTAGTAAGGGAGCCTCTCGTCGACATCCAAGATATTTAAAACAAAACCTTTTTAAATAAAATAGTAAATGCCCTTCTGGCACATGTGTAGGTACCTAACTGTCTTTGCACATTAGGCCCATCTGGCATGTAGGTATGGAATACCTTTATTTTAAATTAATATTTATAAAATGGGTAGTTTGCACAAATGTAACTTTGACAGAGAAAAGTTGTGTTATTCTCAGTCAACCTTTGACAACGGTATCTGTAAAGGTACCGAAACGTCAGGTAGGCTGTAATAATTAATATACGCGATATAATCCGTTTAAAATGTTTTATTCAAATGTAAACCTAGTATACTAGTGTTGGAATACACAACAAATCAACCATTAAACTCCCCAGCTGTAATTCCGATTGATCTTATCCGAATGTACGTATGAACATTTTCAATGTTATATATGCAAGTAAAATAATTTATTACATGAGTGGGTACATATAGTTATTATAAATTATCATGCATGTTACTCGTATTTTTAACCAGTTAAAACACTGAAACCTTTATTTTATATACACGTGTTTGTTACCATGTAGGTATTTAATAAGAAAAGACAAAAATATAAGTTCTTTACAAGCCCATTTATTTTATTAAACAACTCACCCAGTTGGAAATCTTTCTGTCTTCTTGAATGTGTGCAAAAAACGTTGGTAACTCACTATTTTGAACATTAACTCTGTAAACACAACAATGATCTAGTTGTACTTAAGTAGGTATTATACGTTAATAGCGAAGACACAGACACTCGTCGCATATGTTTGTGTAGTAGCGAAGTTTTATAAATGTATTAAAGGGATGATGTAGGGGTTCCTACGTAACAAAAAATAATAAATAAAAGTGTTGGAAATTAAAGTTGGTATTTAAATTCATTTACCCGGCATTCATTTATTCGGAGATTTGACTCTTATTTTTATTAAAAGCTGCCTCTAACAACTGCTTCGATCTATGAAATTGTAAATGGCGCTTCATATTGCACGCAATACTTCAAAACCATCCAGACGACAGTTAATTTAAACAGCAGGCGATGTGGCTGCGCCGGCGCCTTGCCGTGGACTGACCGAACACAGTGATACTAGGTGCCCCGCGCACCCCTGCCGGCGCATTGATTCCCAGATCAGAAACCTAGTAAGGCCCTCTTTGACCAGCCCAAAACCTAGTATGTCTCACGCCCTTACTATGTTTTGATATGGGATATGTGACTTACTGGGTTTGACAATGGTAAACAGTTACTAGACATGTTACTTACTAGGTTTCGACGCATTGAAAACTCTGGTTATTATAACGATTTTTGAGCTGGTGTCTCTGTCACCAGCTGAGGACTTACTAGGTTAGTACAAATAAGTTAAAAAACAAAAATCCAAAAATTTGTCCCTTACTAGGTTTTGATGTAGGGCAGCCGAATGGAAGGTTCCCCTTCATTAGCGTCTTCATGGACCAGAAGCTCTTCTCAATGTGTCGATCGATTTCTTTAGACTGCCTATTTCCGAAACAACTTATTATATACAATGCAAAAGATTAAAACTTATAACTGCTGAATAAAACTTGTACGTAATAATGTAAGTCCCCCAGTACTGAGACCGTCTGAGGCATCGTCCCCAGCACGCTCGCGGCGTTTCCCCCTTTGAGTCGCGAGGCTAAGTCTTTGTACGAAAAAGGTCGCTCTGATATCAACCAATCCATACTAATATTATAAATGCAAAAGTGTGTCTGTCTGTCTGTTACCTCTTCACGCTTAAACCGCTGAATCTATTTTGATGAAATTTGGCATGGAGATAGTTTAAGATCCGAGGAAGGACATAGGATAGTTTTCATCCTGGAAATTATCCCTAAAAAGATTGAAAAGTGAGTAAGTAATTCATGATGACATTGATGACCCTGTAGGAAATGTAATTATTAGACCAAAGGCACAATTGCTCTTACATTTGCTTAGGCGCTTTTAATAATCCCTTTTTTTTAATTAAGGTGATTAGGTGGATATGGATATCTATCGTGTTGTACGAGGTTGCTTCCATACTTCCAAGTTCCACGCGGACGTAGTCGCGGGCAAAAGCTAGTACTCCTAATAAAATTTAAATTTTCGCTTAAATAAAACATTTGGATTACATCAGCAGGCTTTTCGGCCTACCGTATCTACATAATACATATAATCCAGTGACGCAACAAAAAGCTACCCTTTGAGTGAAATTTAAATAGTCACCATCATCTTAACCTGCAAAATACCAGTTTCCATTCTAATCTAAGTTTTCTAATTCGCATTTTATTTACATAAGTATACCTAGGTATTCGCTTTGACGAAACTTCTAACTTTACTGTTTAGTATGCAGCTAAGACTCTGGACACTACCTGCATACTGTTACAGAATACTCTAACCCCGGCTCCACACTACGCGCGAAGTTGACCGGTGTTGGGCAAATATGAGTGTGGATTGGCATTTCGCTGCAGAAAGCCATACTTCGGCCAATTTTACCTCGGTCAACTTCGCGATGGTCATCCTTGACTGGCCAGTTCATTTAGGCTAAAACGAAATACCTACAAAATGTGTATCTTGTATAAGCAGTAAGGAACGAGACTACATGCTTTTCAACCGACTTCAAAAAAGGTGGATGTTCTCAATTTAATATCGAAATTAATTTAGCGTTCTTTTGTGAAAATCAACAAAAAACAAAATATATACGAGAAAATCAACAAAATGCGACCTGTAGGCGAGAACTGCTGGAAATCCGGAGATATGATTTTTTTAGGCCAAGCTGAAACGGAAAAGCTTCGCTCGTTAGATCAGTAAGAGCTAAATTCATAACAAATACATATTACATTGCTATTTGATGACGTAAAGTAAATAAAACTGTTAATTGTTAAAAGCTTTTTTACGGCCCATCGCGGGTTTTTAACCGCACTCACTGGATTGATAGGTTAAAAATAAATGTTTCAAGAACGCTTCGTTCGCACAGGGAGGAAAAGAGACAAAAGTAGGTACATATTCATAAGCATAAATGTAAACAGGTATATACACAGAATGAAACCAAATTATCATTTCATATTTAAGTAGGTACACTATTTACGTTACCCGGCAATCCCGGCATAGCAAAATCAGAAATGTCTCAATTGGACAAAATATGGAAAGACAGAAACATACTGAACCGAAAAAAAAGAAAATAGTTCAGACTCTAGTCTTTCCCAAACTATATGGCGCAGAGATATATTCTTAAGGAAGATTTCCGGAACTGTGTGAACTGCACGCCAAACTAGTATCTCCATAATAGCCCAACTCAAACTGGAAAGCCAGCCAAGGCAATCTATCATCTGCCTTCAACGTGTGCTACAATATCCTGGAGAATACCCCAAAGACCCTGGCAATTTGAAGAGACTGATGGTGATGGAAAGATGGACGGCACCAGACCACGGGCAGAAGCAATACGATCGTGTGATTAGTTATTCAATCAACTGAATACGACGTTAAGCAGCGCGCTCCAGAAGAAAAGAGGGACCAACTTAGAAGAAGAATTTTCGTTACATGCGCATATTTTCATAGAAACCATCTTCTTTTATTTCTTTTGATTTGTTTTGCTTTCAAAATCACATCCCTGTTATTACCCAACCCCATCTAATAATTCGAGACAATACCAGATAACCCTTTCAACAATACCATCGCTAAGAAGCTGGCATGAATCCATTAAGAATTCCGATCATCTCGATAACCAATTCTCGCTATAGACTTAAGCAAGAGCGTGCTTCCGAAACGTAATATACGAAAATACTTAGACCGCCTTTGACCTAAAACTCTCTATCCAAACTTATCTCTGATGTAAAGATCCGTAGCCTCAAGAAGATTTAAACCTTACGCAATTCGGATAAGACCCCTCTGAGAACGACAATGTTTGTAAATAGTGAAGTCTGACGGTAGTTTCATTGAGAAGGTTCGATATCGCATTTGCGATCAGGGTCCTCTTGTTTCCTTATTTCGGCAGGCTGTGTTTAAAGGATGAGCGACATTTCGGCTAAGTTAGTGACAGCGTGTGTAGATTTCAAGGGGAATGGGATGCCGATAGCATCTTGATGGCTAATGAAAGTTCACCTTTGCACGGATGGTTCGTTTCATCGCGAGTGATAATAAAAGCAGATTTTACGAGTTTGGATCTATAGTGATATAAGATAATACTGGAATGTATGCCACTACCTATTGGTATTAGCCTTTCGTACAGTCAAACTTAAATACTTTATTACTAATTAACTATTTCAGTTTCCTTTAACATCCTTGAACACATTCGGGCTGACCCCTAAGATTTCTTCAAAACACGTCATTATTTTTTTTCTGCGTACAAAAGTATGTATTTCTTATGTTTTCCTTTTTGTCTCCGTTTAGATATATATCTAAATCTAGTCAAAATATTTTCCCTTGACCTAAATTCAGCATGCAATTTTTCATCAGTATTAATTTGTAAATGTCATTGGAATAATATTATTATAATCGTGTTAACTGGCCAAAGCTATGGTTGACTGGTAGAGAATACCATTTGGCATTAAGTTTGCCATTTGTACTGACTTTTGTTTTGATTAAAAAAAGTTAAAATACTTAAATAAATCTAACTTTCTTAATAATTACTTAAATGTTGCGAACAATCGCAATTTACAAAGCACTTTTGGCACTTCACTGTCAAGAATTACAATTACTTTCTTCATTGTTTCCCCTGAAAAGTATCACGGGACATAATTTATTCAATGTCAGTGCATTTCAGCAAAGTTAATTTCAATTTTAATTAATAAATTATTATCTTTTAAATTAGGTCGTGAATTTTAACACGTTCACTGTCCCAGTTTGACATGTGAACCTTATGTCTCTGTAATAGGCTTGCTGTGACCCCACATATGGGACACGGACAGTGATGGTTTTAAAACAAGCTGGGAAAGAGGACATGGTAATATTTGCTCGTAATTGATTGTGACAGTCATATCACAGTGCACGAGTAAAAACAGTACGATAACCACTCTGAGTCAAATAGTATTTTGGGAGTAATTTTTATTGCGACTCTGAACTCCAATAACAAGCGTCGACTCAGTAAAAACTCCATCTATTGCAGAACTTCTAACCAAGTAACTGACACTAAGCAACAGTCGCATAGGACTCAAGTCTCTGGTCTGCGTTCGAGTCGTATTCGAGTCGTATTATTGTTTGAGCCTAGCTTACCCTCAACGATGAGACTTATACTATATTATCAGTGCAATACATTCTCGCAGCTTTACTTGACTCATACTGCAAACTTAACCGCGAGCCTTTTTTTGATACTAATAGTGACAGTGTAAGACTCAAGTCTTTTTCGATGACTTGTATTTCAACATACTAAACTTTTTGGTACTATTTATACTTCCCCATTCTAGTTTCCTTAAACAGGTTTCAACAAACCCATTCATTTACTTATACAGGATGATCCATCTAAATTGGTCAGTAGGGAGAAAAAGAAAAATATAAGAGATCGGTAAGGTAAGTCTGTTCTGAGGAAGGAATTAAAATTATGTACGTACTCGCATGTCGTATTGCAATATTCTAAACAGCGATTTTGACCGGGTTATGTACCTATGACATAACGTTTAAGTTAAAAAAAAAACAGTTTTTATTAAATCTAAAATCGACGCTATGGTTCCTAAGAAGTTTCCTATTTCTTATAGTTTGTGACTTCTCCCTACTGACAGATTTGGATGGATCACCCTGTATATTATTTGACCTTTGCAATCAAGGCTACGACTTCAAAACAGCTGATGTTACAGGGCATTTCAGCCCGGGGCAAATGTAATGTTAGACCAGTGCAGGTCTCGAGTCTAGGGCTTACTTAGTTAGATGTTCCCTGTTACTTAGATGCCTTAAGTACGTCTGGGAGGGGTATCGCTGAGTTAAACTGCTCAAACTGATACGTTAGCTACCGCTAGTATTGAGGGTAGACAGCTATACATAGTCCTGTATTTTTTATTAAAACAGTAACGTCTGCTAATGTTACTGCGTAATCCAAAATGATTACAAGTTTAAGTAATATTTTCAAAATTACATGGAAGACGAATGTTAAATATAGGACTAGCTTTTGCCCGCGACTGAGTCCGCGTGGAACTTGGAAGTATGGGAGAAACCTCGTACAACACGATAGATATCCATATCCACCTATAATCACCTTAATTAATAAAAGGGATTATTAAAAGCGCCTAAGCAAATGTAAGAGCAATTGTGCTTTTGGTCTAATCATTACATTTCCTACAGGGTCATCAATGTCATCATGAATTACTTACTCACTTTTCAATCTTTTTAGGGATAATTTCCAGGATGAAACTATCCTATGTCCTTCCTCGGATCTTAAACTATCTCCATGCCAAATTTCATCTAAATCGATTCACCGGTTTAAGCGTGAAGAGGTAACAGACAGACAGACACACTTTCGCATTTATAATATTAGTGTGGATTCCTATCACATAATGGATGCTTTACTCATATTGTAGTAAAAAAATTCATAGTTAAGTGAGTAGGAAAAATAAAGGACTAAAATGTTTACTAAAAAGAGAAAACTTGTCTGTTTTTTTTAAACACACATTTGACACGTGACATGGCCTTAACGTAAATCTGCATGATCTTATGAATAAAAAACGTTGACATTGGCGAAATACCTCTGGCCAAAACAGCTATTAGAAGTGAAAGCCATATAAAAAAAAAACTTTCTACCTATTTGATACAATTGAGCTCATATTATATTTTTTCTTATTACGGTGTTGAAGTATTTAACGATGATCATTTGATAAATCATTGCATAAAAAGTTACTTAGTACGTGTTTGTTTTTTAAAGCTGTGCTATGACCAAATCTTGCGCGTCGATTAATTGGCTATTTCTCTAAATTGGTAGAAATCGATTAAATCGATAAATTGATAACCTGAAGAAAGAACAATAAAACTAATTACTACTTTACATAGAAAGCTTCAGAGAGTACGACGGCTCGTAGCTCAAAAAAATATTGATTTATACAAAATAAACAAATATTATAATATGCAAGTTCGAAAAAAAAGTTCGTCGACAAAATGGATTCGATCAACTAAACAGTTTTAGTCCGATTGTACCGGTTGTACGTTCAAGAAATTGCTAGTCTAAACTGTGTTATGGCTATCTCTATAGTAAAACTATAATAAAGTACCTATTCGTAAATTCTAATTCACTCAATCCACAGAAAGTCCCAACATCATCATCAGAGACCAAAGTACCCCTATTGACAAGTTCCCGCAAAGAAAACAATGTAGTCATTCTTGGCCGGGGCGATATTTTACACCATTGTCCTCTTGCCAGGGCAATTTTTCATGTAATTGCACTTCTCGACTTGGTAACTTGTGAGTCTTTATACCAGACTCATTGTTTGGCTGGAAATGGGTACTCTGTCCGATGTCGCCGATGGAAAGAAAAGTTGCGTAATTGTAATGTTTTCAGTTGCAAGATAGATTTGTTCGAAGAGTTTTCACTTGAAAAAGATTTTTTTTCCTTTAGTCAAATGTTAGCTGCTAGTTACATAAATCAAAGAACTGACTGAGAGCTAGTTACTAGTAACCAAAATAAGTTTTGATTAGCATGATTTAAGCCTTAGCAATTTCTTTTTAATGGCATTAAGCACAATTTGGTTATTTCTCAAGATGTTCAACTATTTCAGCTTTTTTTTTCACTGTCTTTTTTCGGTTTATTCAAAGTCACGAAAGCAGCAGTCGCGTTGCAGCACGGATAGCTGCCCCTGATGAAAAGCTCCATATGAGTTTGAAACATGTCGGGCCGTTCCTGAGTTTTTTTACGTGAGTTTAGGTAAACCGATTTTAATTATTAAAGATGTCTCACGATAGATTTAATAATATTATTGTCACGAAAGTACTTTAAAGCGTTCGGTCACTTTCTGATTACGTCTAGTATCGATCAAAACCAAGTTGGGAATGTAGACAAGGTGGGATGTTTTTTTTTGCCATAGCAAAATAATAATAAAATATAAAAAACGTATTACTAATCAAGAAGGAGATTGTGGAGAACCAAGGTTCTAAATATAGCTCAAACAAACAGTCGCCCAACTTAAATGGCAGTGGGCGGGGCACATTGCTCGTAGAACCGATGGCCGTTTGGGCAGAAAGGTCCTTGAGTTGCGACCGCGGACCGGAAGATGCAGCGTGAGAGGGTGGACCGACGACCTGATTAGGATCGTGGGCAATAATTGGATGAAGGCGGCGCAAGACCGATTGTTGTGGAGAACTTTGGGGGAGCCCTTTGTCCAGCAGTGGGCATCTATCGGCTGATATGATGATGATGATGAGATTGGTGAAAATGTAATGTCGGTATCGGTAACTTAATAGTTTCTGTGACAAAGTTGGGACTTTTAATGAAATGGAAATTTAGACGAAATAAGATTGTGGAGGAAATGGGAATGTGGATGAATTGAACCTTCTCTTTGAACGTAGATGAGACTGATCCACCAGTAAAACGTAAAGAAACGTTTCTTTGTTATGAAATAAAAATAAAAGAAAGCAAACACCACTCAACAAATAGTGTAATTACGTTGTTAATTGCGTTGTTATAATGGGGTAAAGGGATCGCGAGGGCGCCGCGAAATGGAAATTACCTCTTAGTGTTCTTGGTTCTTACTCTCCTTTGTCGCAGATTGCGGCAGCTGGCCCACTTTATCTAAATTGCGTTAACTGGGATTAGATTAAACTCGCATTACTGATTGTGGTGAAAATGTCATACGACTAGATACTTTTAGTTAAATTCGAAAGACAAGGGACACCTGTATGACTGAGTATGTTGTCAAAAGTGACTTTGCCGTTACGTTTATAAGTTTACCCTGCTATCTAGATTTAAACAAAGTATTTTATAGCCTACAATTTCAGCAATATATTTTACACTTTGTTACATTGTGGTTTTCTGTGGATTTTAGAAACTATTGTTATACTTAGGTAAGGTGGGATAATACCGGGGGAAGACTGCCACAATCCCACTTCACATCACTTACCCCATTAGACATTTTTTTATTGCAGGCAATAAACCATGGCATAAAAAAGGGTATGGCGCTCCGGCTAGTGAGACTTTCTACCTCACTGATTAGTTGCCAAAAAAATTATTACCGCCAGTCGTGCAAAAAAGTCATAATTATGAGAGAATAGAATAGAATATCTTTATTTGTGCATAAAATGTGGTACAATAGATGATATACATTTAGAGGTTTCACACAATTTACCAGTATCTGGCATGCATCAAAATGAAAAATCAACATGGTTACAACTTTAAATGTTAGAACAATAACAAAATACCCAAATCAACGGCAAGTAACTGGACAACAGTAGCTCTTTGGATACAACATGCTAAGCAACCTGTATAACGAAAATGTTTCTTATTACAATAAAATTGTCATGCACGCACGATTTAAATACATTCATACAGGTAACAAGCAAATCGGGGAGCATTTTGATACACCACTGGCAACGCTGAAACGGATTGACAGAACCAACCAACCAACCAATCATAGCGGGATGACGTCAAAAGTCTCGGCTGTCATTCCGGAGTGCCATACCTTATTTTCTTATACCATGCAATAAAGCTATGGTAGTCTTACCCCCCCTTACCTTAGATAGTGATGCTACTGTATTGCGATGGTTGTGTTTGAGAAGTGCACCTCTTTGGTACCGTTGGCATAAAAGGTTGTTCGTAGCAAGATGCTTTAATAGTGGAAAAGTAAAATTGTGTGGATAGGTTTTTCTTCGTTTTGTAGCTCTTAGTTACAAACCCTGATATTTCATAATAGTCTCCACTTAAATTATTATTCATTGTTATTCAAACGATTGGTAAACTGATATTAAACTCAGCAGAATGGTGTTTTAGTAGCCAGCAATATTATAATGCAGTCATATAATATTGCTGGCTAAATAAATTCAATATTGACTTATGGTAATCACAATACGAGCTTGTATTATCATTATTTCGTAGAAGTACAACGTTTTACGTAGATTGTACCTAATTATTTTAGGAACATGATTTTTATAATGTAGTTAATAATTAGTGGCTTTATGCATGTCATAATTATGATTACATAGCCGTTGATGATAAAATTGGGCAAGTGCGAGTCCGACTCGCGCATGAAGGGTTCCGTACTATAAAACAAGTTTGTTGTATGGGAGCCCCCCTTAAATATTTATTTTATTTTATTTTTAGTATTGTTGTTATAGCGGCAATATAAATACATCATCTGTGAAAATTTCAACTGTCTAGCTATCACCGTTCTTGAGATACAGCCTGGTGACATACGGACGGACGGACGGACAGCGAAGTCTCAGTAATAGGGTCCCGTTTTTACCCGTTGGGTACGGAACTCTAATAAAAATGATATCGATAATATATGTTTAATCAGTCACACCAACCCAGCCGCTCTAGCAATTTATTTAATGGCATCAAAATAGTATGTATTCAATGAATTTAATGGGTATTTCCATAGTCACTATAAATTAAATCTCCTTTGTCATTAAATGTAATTACTGAGAATACTCGGACGACATCAATTTTTTTTCGTTTTTACGATAAAAAGACATTGTAAAATTAAGAATTCCAACTGGTTAGTCGCAGTAGGTAGACGCGGTTGGCGCGTGGTGGTTAAGCAACTGCCTACTGAGCTGACGGTCCCGGGTTCGAATCCCGGCAAGGGCAAATATTTGTTTGATGAACACGAATATTTGTGCCTAGGTCATGGATGTTCTATGTATTAAAGTATTTATTTATCTATATAAGTATGTATATCGTCGCCTAATACCCATAACACAAGCCTTCTTGAGCTTAATTTGGGACTAGGTTGATTTGTGTGAGGTAGTCTGATATTTATTTATTTATTTAACTGGTCATAATGTAAAGTGACGTCATAGCACGATATTTCTTTCACATTATATACTATCTGGACTTTCTATACTTGTGTTCATTATCATCTTCGTCATTTCAGCCGTATTATGTCTACTGCTGGGCACAGGCCTCCTCAATAGACCTCCACATGAACCGGATAGCAGCGACCCGCATCCAACGACTCCCCGCAACTCTAACCAGGTCGTCCGACCACCTTGCGGGTGGCCGACCTACACTACGCTTGCCGGCACGATGGTCTCCACTCGAGAACAAATTCTGCCCCAACGGCCATCAGTTCCAAAAAAATCACAGTAATATTATAAAGGCGAAAGTTTGTAAGTGTGTTTATGTGTATGTTTGTTACGTATTCACGCTCAAACGGCTGGACCAATTTCGATAAATTTTGGTATGAAAGTACCTGACATCTTGGATTAACACATATGCTACTTTTTATCCCGAAAAAATGTAGTGTTCCCATGGGATGAGTGTGTAACAACGCAGCTAGTACTCGTATTACCTATGTAACTTCAATATAAGCCTTTAATACAAAGATCAATGCTTAAAGAAAAATTGAAAAACAGGAAATTGAGGTCGCGTTTCAAATAAAACAATGCAAAGCTTAAGGAAAAGTTTGTCAGATCTTCCTGGAGCTAGGGTAGCGAAATGGTTAACGCGTTGGACCGGCAATCCAGAGGTACCGGCTTCGATTCCCGGTCTCTTCCACCAGGTAGCTCCTTTTTCAATTTTTCTTTAAGCTTTGATCTTTGTATTAAAGGTTTAAATAAAAAAATGTGGTGTACCTACCCACGTTAAAAAAAATGACACATTACATGTTTCATAAATTTATAAAAATAACTTCAACATAGTTTCGTGTTCACATATAAGATAAATTCAGGTGTTCATGATTTACATTAAGCTTTATATAAAGACCACTCTCGTCTCGACAAGAGGACCATCCGCGCGGTCGTTACGGCGAACTGAGTCAAGTGCCGCCAGTGTCTCGGCGTTACGTCATATTACTAGTATACTGCGACAATGGATCCACATTTGTGACATCATTACGTCCGTGTAGGCTTGAACCAGTATGAATTGATTAAATTCGACGTTTCTACTACGCACACCGTATGAGTTTCTACCACATTTTCTGTACTTTAGCAATAGACACTAAATAAATAAATATTAAGGGACCATCTTACACAAATCGACCTAGTCGCAAACTAAGCAAAGCTTGTACTATGGGTACTAGACGACGATATACATAATTTATAAATATATATATAGCATCTGTCACTCACACTCGCATTATGTCAAAACGTGACGGATGCTATATCACTTATTTATCGCGTAATAAAAGCAACCATCATAGGGCCCCTGATGATGAATCGCGAACTGATATTAAACATGAGCGATATTCGACTTTAACGACATGAGTAAACCCATTTCGAAGGTATTTTCGAGTCATACTGCTAAGATGCAAATAATATAATCTTCTTCAAAATTTCCACTTCTTGACGTCAAATGAATAATTTAATAAATCGATATGCCAGAACCAAACCTCGCTTTTATTATATGAAACGAGTATTACTTTAAGGAATATATGAAATTTTGTACTATAAAATGAATATTCGATCAATGTGTATTCTTTAGAACTTATGAAATTTCATTGAACTAAAATTCTATGTAATGATTAGTCTGCAAAATGATTCTTTGAAACGATATTACGGGAACATGAGGGGAGTAAATAGGTTATTAAAGGGTCGGCAAGACGCGTGTGATGCTCCTGGCGTCGCAAGCGCCCATAGGCGGCTGTAACTGCTTAACATAAGGCGGGCCGCATGCTTGTTTGTCACCGTCGTAGTATTTAAAAAAAAACTATTTAAATTATTGTACTAATCGGTTTACGCTCACGTGAAATTGTCAGAAACGGCCCGACATGTTTCGAACTCGTATGGAGCTCTTCATCAGGGCCTGCTACCCGTACAGAGCGGCGCGGTAACTTCGTCATTGTTTGTTTTTTCTCGTGAGTGTAACACTGCTTAATACAATAATGAAATATGTCTCACTAAAGGTTTAATAACACTATTTTAATGTTGTTGATAAAACAAAGTACAACCTTTGGATATCATCAAACGTCGAATTGTGGCCATGGCCCTACTCTCTATTTACCCTCTCGTAGTGAATAGATGAAATGTCCAAACCATTGCAACGATCCGATGAACGAAGTTGGGCTCTTTGTCCCGACCCGTGTTGGAGAGCCGGCGATAGTTTCGTGTTTTATTTCACTATTCAAGGTTTTTAATTAAACGCATTTGTTTTTACATTTTTGAAAATATTCCAAATTAAGTATAATAAAAAAAAAAAACAATTTTTTTTTTTTTTTTAATAGCGTAGGGGACAAGTAATTGGCCACAGCGCAGAAAAACTTACAGTGGCAATATCAATAAGACCGATTTAGTATGGAAGTTGTACTACTGTTCTTTTTATAGTCTGTGACAGTAATTTTTTCACAAGGTGACGTACCTAATTTGAGAGCAAATTTTTAGACGACGCTGTTTTGACCTTTTTTTTACACGTATAATCAATTAAAAATTATATTATTGGGTTCTCTGTGATTATAAGGAAATAAAATTTGTTTAAACTTAACACTATTTGAATATTTGAAATTGTAACCATGGCCTTAACCCTTCTATTTACCCTCTCGTAGTGAATAGATGAAATGTCCAAACCATTGCAACGATCCGATGAACGAAGTTGGGTTCCTTTGTCCCGACCCGTGTCGGAGAGCTGGCGATAGTTTCGTGTTTTATTTCATTGTCCAAGTTTTTAATTAAACGCATTTGCGAGGTGGAAATTGTGTTTGCGGTTTAATTTGTCACGTGGAAAATGTACTTATTGAAATATGTCACTTACTTTATAATTGAGCCGGCGGTCCCGGGTTCGAATCCCGGCCAGGGCAAATATTTGTGTGATGAACTCGAATATTTGTGCTTGGGTCATGGTTGTTCTATGTATTTAAGTATATAATTATCTATATAAGTACGTATATCGTCGTCTAGTACCCATAACACAAGCCTTCTTGAGAAATATGTCACTTAGTTTATAATTGACCGAGGGAGCCATGTATCTCCAGTTCTGCATGTTATATAATTCTTTCGTATGTATATATTCTTGCCGAGAAATCGCAGGTCTCAACCGATTCTCATGAAATTTTGTGAGCAGGTTTCATAAGTATTTATGTATTTATAGCTACGTTTTATGACATTCTCAACATATGGTAACATATCACCCTATCTCAATTCCGAAACATCTGTTTGTAAAGTTTCGCCAAATTTTCATTTGTCCAAAAGTTTTTGTTTCTGCGACCCGTAATATTTTCAGGATTTTATAAACACCTTTTAATAGGATCCATTAGGTTAGGTTTGTTTTATAATTATACTGAAAAAATAACAGTTTTGGAAAAAAATGGCTTTCGGACAAATGGAAATTTGGCTACACGTTACTGATGGGAAACAAAAATTTGTGTTTCAGATACCTAAATAACCCTAACCTGTCCTGTATTGTTCCCAGTACAACAAAGCGTTACTTAACCTTTCTGTTATTACAAAGCCTTAATTTAGGGTTAGCCAAAACAAAATCTGTATTCACCGCTACGGAATCAAACTAAAGTAATTAGTTGCCAACCCTAGCCGCCCTTTTGGCGCGAACCGATTACCCACATCATTACGGTGGACTCATTATTAATTACAGACCTATCTAGCGCGTTTGCTTGCAATTTCAACATTGGTTATCGAAGGCTATACAAAGCTTTTGCATTTTAGGGTTCCGTTCCGCTAAATGAAAAATTGGAAGTCTTATAGGATCACTCGTTTGTCAAGTCTTTGGGCTCATTCTCAAGATGTATTTGAATACCAGCTGCGCCGCGCAGTGTTACTCGCTCATCCCACGGGAACACTACATTTTTTTTCCATGTAAACATGGTAGCCGTAACAAACATCCACATAATCACACTCACAAACATTCGCCCCCTCGGTCATATATATAAATAAGGGTTCCTAGTTGACTACGGAACCCTAAAAAGGCATAGGTCCTAAACAGCTAGAACGGAAGATACGACTTTTTAGTTGCCTCAAATAGCTTAGGGCTTTTTAGGAAGAAAAATACACTTCTGTATTATTATTATTATTATTTTAGTGTTTCCCATATTTCTTTACGGTGCTGAGACGTGGACTTTAAGGAAAAGCGAGAAAAAGAAGATAGACGCTCTAGAAACGTGGTGCTGGAGAAGGATGCTTGGCAAAACCTGGACACAGTTCCGAACCAACGACTCAATCATCCAAGAACTCGGCATTAAACAGCGTCTTTCTTCCATCGTCCAATGTCGTATTCTCACTTTCTTCGGACATATCACACGCCGAGAAGACACTTCTGTGGAACGACTTGTGGTGTAGGGGAAAGTCGAAGGCACTAGAGCGCGCGGTAGGTCACCGATGCGATGGACCGACCAAGTCAAGAATACACTCAATGGTCCACTCCACGAATGCACAAGAAGAGCTACAGTACAGGAGGAATGGCGACGGATTGTAAAGTTTGCTACCAACCCTTATGTGACGACCACGACCACTCTGACAAGAGTGTGACGACAAAGAAGAAGATTTTTACTAAAAACAAATAAAAAGGTGGGAATGCAAGAATTCGGATTTGACATATAGTGGCTAATAAAACTTAAATATGTGTACTTATTTTCTTTACTTACACCATTTTTAAAAATATGGTATCTCAGACGGAAGGGCTTCGTATTAAATTAAACCAACTCCCAAAGTCGTTCGCTAAAAACTAATACTCAGCCAGCAATTGCCTACTTCCCTCGCTTCGGCAATAATGTACTATTACGAAAGAGATAACGACAACCCAATGTCTTCGCATCATCAGCTAGTATCAGTCCACTGCTGGACATAGGCCTCTCTCATGGCTCGCCATTGAGCTCGATTTTCAGCTCCTTGAGAATGTCGTCGCTCCACCTTGTTACAGGGCGCCCTACACTACGTTTACCGATTCGTGGCCTAGACTCCAGAACTCGTTTGCCCCAGTGGCCATCTTCCTTACGATAGATATGATAAGCCCACTGCCACTTCAGCTTGCTTATTCGCTGTGCTATGTTGGTAACTTTGGTTATCTGTCAAATTTCAAATTACTTCGTTTCGGATCTGATCCCTAAGAGACACACCGAGCATAGCTCTTTCCATGGCTCGCTAAGCGACTTTTGAATTGGTAGACTAGTCGTATGGTAGCCAAGTCTCGGATTCGTAGGTCATGACACGTAGGACGCACTGATTAACAACCTTCGTTTTTAGGCTTTGAAGTATGGGTGACATGAAGACTCGACGCATTTTTCCGAACGTTGCCAGCCCAGTAGTATTCGCCTCTTAGCCCTTCTCAGTCTTCGCAAATCATTCAAAATCGCTTATATACAGCTGCTGAATACCCACCCTGTCTGTATCTACCGGATCGTTCCACTAGAAGTCCCATGAAAGCCATGTAGTTAGTGCAGCGCTTTCATCGCGTCGCTCAAACCGATCCAATTACCAACAACGCTAAAAAGAGCTTCAGTTCATACATTATTCCATAGCATATACGACGTTTTAATGTTAAACTACTGCGATTTCAGAAACAGATTCTTTGGAATACTAGAACGTCACGTTCTGTAAGCATGTCAATATCACATACTTCTTTCTGGTAATGAGCTGTGCGCTCAAAAACTGTCGTCATTTGTCGACACTATCGAGCACAGATGTCACAAAAACAGCGAGTCCTTTTGTGTCACGGGCACTCATTGTCGTCCGGCTTTATCTACAACCGCCTCTCTGCGAATTTAATGTCTGTGGAGGATTAACTGAGATTTTTACTGATACCACAGTTGCTGAAGGCTTGTTTTGTTGACTATGCTGTCTTTATCAGATACCCCGTTGCGTAGATTCATTTGAAAAATCAAACAAATAAAATAAGAAAATCATTGAGATCGACATCATTTAAAGGAACCGGCCATATTACAGACATGTATCGCAGTGATATACACAGTTTTAATTAACGATGTTTGCTGTATTAAGTGACATTGACAGGTCATTTAAAGGTAAATCACATTAATATTATAAAGGCGAAAGTTTGTGAATGTGTTTGCGTGTTAATGTGTGTGCGTGTATGTTTGTTACTTCTTCGCGCTCAAACGGCTCAACCAATTTTGATAAATTCGGGTATGAAAGTAGCTGACAACCTGGATTAACACATAAGGTACTTTTCATCCCGAAAAATTTAGTGTTCCGTGAGATGAGCGGGTAACACCGCGCGGCGCAACTAGTAAAGTATATGTCTCTAAATTAGACACTAATTGGTGATATTTCAATAAAATTTAAATCTAGGATTTTTCGTATCGCTTATGTTTTAATGTCACATATTTCTTTTTAGTAACTAAGTACTAAGAAGTACCAAAGCTTGAAAATTATTCGTCATTTGTCGATACTATCGACACAGATGTCACAGAAACAGAGGGTCCTTTGTGTCGCGGGCACGCGTTGCATTGTAGTCCGCTTTTACGAGTATCTCCTCCCGCTTCAAATCTTCGATTGAAATATCTGTGAAGGTGAACTGAGATACATTTATGAAACATGTAATGTCTAATTTGTCGCTTGCTCGTTCACTGTAAAGTAGTGCGGTACGATGTGAATATAACGTATTCACATAGAGGTCGCTAATTGAACAATGCAAGGATCGACACACAACAGACGTGATTGGTCGCGTTAACTTTGCACCTCATTTGTATCCGGTGCCATACAAACTTAACCCGGCCAGTTAAGATGGAATAAGTGTTTGTACGGAACCCTCGGTTCCCAAGTCTGACTCGCACTTGGCCGGTTTTTTATACGCTGCCTCGACCTGACATGTAGTCGCTATGTAAGAACCTTCTAGCCCAACAAAAAAACGACGTAAGTGTCCGTTACTAATTGCTTTACACAGAAAAAAGTCATAATTTAAATGCCCAGCAGATCTCCCTGTTAATTATAATTGCTCTAGGGAATGAAACCTGCTTTACTACCTAAATAGAAGTCTTTATTTTGTATAAACCTAGTCTACAAGGACTTTGTACATTAAGTAGCTCATTAGGGGTGTCCTAGAAAAACTTTTATGCCTCAGGTCACCTAGATAAAATACGGAGGGGACCGGATTAACTTTGCAATTTAATTACAGAACGATATCTTTAAAATACTCGAACTTTAATGAATATAGTGTAATGAGTTTAACACGCTTTTTTAGGCTCATTTTTAACAGTTGTAAGTAGTAAAAATCGATTCAAAACATGAAAAATATTATATTGTAACGAGGTGAATAACCTGTTTTAATTATATGGATTTGCCATATGACATAAAAAAAAAACAAGAAATCATTTTAAGAAACTTTCTTAGTTTGTAACAAGGAATGTAATTCAATTTCCTTCCTTCGTTGAAATCCTTCCTAATTAGGCTTCTTTCATACCTAAATTTATTTAAATATACAATAAAGCATAAAAATAAGTTTTTCTTTCTGATTGTAACCATTCATTGTTATATTTGTAATTTCAAAATTTAAGTTATAGTGACAATAAGTCAATACTAAATTATAAAAAATATGAAGTCATATTTCTCTTTTTTTCTGTACTGTACAATCAGCAGCAGAAGTAACTAAGCAATATAACACGCACACAATGACCTTTTTGATAAAAGAATCCGTGTGCACATAATTTCAAGCACCTGCGTGCGTAGCAACTTCTACCGCCGACTGTATCTCTTCCGCATAACACCCTCCATTTGCATCCAAAAACGCGGTAGAAAAGGACACGGAACAATTGAACACAGAACAAATGAACACTGGGCGGACGAATGACAACGCGTGTAGAGCTGTCAGTCACGCTTTGAATGTATTTTACACGTTCTGACCGTTCACACGGACTGAAAATATTGTTGTCGGATTTTATAAATGCGAAAGTGTGTCTGTCTGTCTGTTACCTCTTCACGCTTAAACCGCTGAATCGATTTTGATGAAATTTGACATGGAGATAGTTTAAGATCCAAGGAAGGACATAGGATAGTTTTCATCCTGGAAATTATCCCTATAAAGATTGAAAAGTGAGTAAGTAATTCATGATGGCATTGATGACCCTGTAGAAAATGTAATGATTAGACCAAAAGCACAATTGTTCTTACATTTGCTTAGGCGCTTTTAATAATCCCTTTTATTAATTAAGGTGATTAGGTGGATATCTATCGTGTTGTACGAGGTTGCTTCCATACTTCCAAGTTCCACGCGGACGTAGTCGCGGGAAAAAGCTAGTTTGCTTATAAACCTACTAGCTGCGCCGCGCGGTGTTACCCGCACATCCCACGGGAACACTAAATTTTTTCGGAATAATAAGTAGCTTGTGTTTTAATCCAGGGTGTCAACTACCTTCATACCAAAATTTATCAAAATTGCTCCAGCCATTTGAGCGTGAAGAAGTAACAAACATACACATAAACACAATCACCAACTTTCGCCTTTATAATATTACTGTGATACTCGTACTACTAGCTTGTGTGGCAACATGCATCAATGAGGGCTTTCTGCCATATTTCGGCCACGTAACGCTTTTCTTTCCATACCTACTTGTTAAGAAGTTAGAAATATAATTTCGTATGTCAATATTTTATTTTATTTTAAGGATTACCAACAGATAATACACACTAAAACACACACACACTAAAACATAGTAAAAGTACATTAATGACAAACAGTATGCTTACCCAATTATAGGTAGCCACGGCTTACAGCTTAGACAAATGGAGATGTCATAACGTAAACACAAATTTTGCTGTTGCGACAAACGCACACTAGAGAAAAAAACAACACATCAAAATTACACGCACACTGACACAGTTTTCACGTAACTATGCAGCATGCATACGAACAAAATAGTGATGGGACACATTTGAAGAATGAGTCAAATCAGTTCGATGAATAAACTGAATTGTCTTATAGGTAGGTACTATTTATTTTAAAATTGTTAAAGTGTAAATTCTGTATATTGAAGACATTATCTAAAAATATACTTGTTTCTATATATATGTCTGTCTATATCTATGTGTATAAAAATAATAATAAAGTATATAATTTGTGTGTTGCAAGTGGAATATTTCACAAAATGCATCTCTCAAATGTCTTCTAAGGTCATTACAGACAAGCAGGGAGTGCGGGTGCATAATATTTATAACTGCTATTCTATTGATAGTGAATTATTGTTAAATTATTTTTGATATTATCCGTCGTTCCAGCTGGACACCATCCCAACAAAATTTCCATTTCATACTCCAAGACTTAAAACGAGGGCAACCCGACAAAACCGAAAGGCAGTAACAAGGTACGCCACCCGTACGTTTATAATAGCTTTTTAAATGGCCCGGGGTGTGTTCCCTTGGGCCAGGTCGTAATTAAAATATTGTTTCAACGCGCGTCGGTTGAGATAACATTTGCGGAGTGTAATGACAAAAATAGCTTTACGGAATAACGAGAGGCGCTTGATATTTTTGGCGATAGAAATACGAGAGAAATGTCATAATTAGGCATGGGATAGCACGGTAAGATGTTAGAGAACTATAGAGCCGATATCAATATTACGCCACTAGGCGTAAACCGGACTGTCTCAGCCACTAATTAATTTAATGGGCTGATTAGCTAATTAATTATTTATTTAATTAATTAACTAATCAACAAAACCACTCATTTTCATATACATCATATATTTGTACATTCATCTCAGCTCATAAACCATCTAAAACACTATCACTAACACACTGACACATTTAAATCACTTAATCTCTACAGCTGGTCATATTGTCACTTAGTGACACAGCATTTCACCACCACACACCACGCTGCGGGTCCGGAGGTCCTTTTTGTGACCCCACCCGCACTCTCAGACCGCCCCAGTACAGCCGAAAGGCTCGGGCCAATCACAACTCAAAAAAAAAAAAAAAAAGAGTTGCATTTCTGCTGGCACGCGTACCTACCTTACCCGAACGAACGCCGTGATTGTCATCTCACCAATTTCAATTAGTCTATCACTTGATTCAATTGAGTAAGTTAAATTTTGACTTTATTGACTTGGAACTGTAATTTACTTTCATTGACCGAGCGAGCGAAACGTCTCTATTTCAGCTTGGCCTAAGATTCCTACGTGTGTGCATTAGCCCGGACTTCCGATTGTTCTCGCCTAGAGGTCTCATTTCTCATCCGATTCTCGTGAACATTTGTAAGTTGGTTAATTTATTATATAGCTTTTTTTGTGGATTTAGTGTTTCGATTTTTTTCAAAATGGCGAACATAACGTAATAAAGGTACTATCTATGAACTTGAAACAAATTCAGAACAGAACGAAGTCTACTGACTTATATATATTTACTAGTGCCTATATAGGTACGTTATATAGCCACTAGTAAATAAATGATTATACAACAACTAAACACCAGCACTACACTTTCAAACCGGCATCAAACAAAGTTACGAACTCTCGTTTAACTCTGGGGGCCCGTATATAAATATACTTTGTTTTTTGCTTACTTAGGCCGCACAGATGATTAATTGTGCGAATCTACGAAATACCTGGATGCTTCGAGAACAAACCCCATCAATCTTTGTTTTCCAAATGTTTTGTTGATCTTCCCGTTTCGTTTTTGTTTTATAATTTGATCACGATTCGCGGATGTATCAGTCGTCCCTTTTTGAGCAATTTGTTTAAAAATCCTTTGAATTATGAACGTCACATTTTGGCTTTAATTTAACGTTTGGCTCTGACATAATTATTCCATATCTCATAATGAAAAAAAGTGACAAAAAAATAAATTTTATATTGTGATGAGTAATAAAATGGTTGATTTGTAATTGATAAATTCTCTCCTTTATCAAATGTATTGTATATTTTTCTGATTCATTTTTGTTTTATAATTTGATCACGATTCGCGGATGTATCAGTCGTCCCTTTTTGAGCAATTTGTTTAAAATCCTTTGAATTATGAACGTCACATTTTGGCTTTAATTTAACGTTTGGCTCTGACATATTCCATATCTCATAATGAAAAAAAGTGACAAAAAATACATTTATATTGTGATGAGTAATAAAATTGTTCATTAAAATGTGTAATTGATAAATATCCTTTATCAAATGTTTTGTATATATTTCTGATTTATTTTTGTTTTATAATTTGATCACGGTTCGCGGATGTATGTATCTATCAGTCGTCGCTTTTTGAGCAGTTTGTTTAAAAATCCTTTGAATTATGAACGACAAATTTTGGCTTCTATTCAACGTTTGGAGTTGACATTTATTCGATATCTCAACATGAAAAAATTGTGTTAATCGTTAAAAAAACATTTATATTTTGATGAGTAGTTGTTGCTTAAATCTTAAAGCTTAGGTGTAAAACCTTTCAAATATAAGTAAGTAATGCAAATATCAACACACAAAGTTAAAGGAAAGCTTTAGGTGGTGGAGAGGTTGACACGTACGACCGGTAATCCAAAGGTACCGGGTTCGATTCCCAATTCCCAATTTTACTTTGTGATTAGATTTTTGTATCAACGGTTGAATATAATAACAAATAGTTGAGACCGTCCAACCATTATTAGGCTGCGTTTTCTAGCAGAGATGTGTAGCGAGGGATGTGTTTTTGTTAACCAATGGAATAACTTTATTTATTTGTCCTCGCTCAGCGCAGCTGATTCCATTGGTTAACAAAAACACAGCCCTCGCTACACATCTCTGGTGGAAACGCAGCTTTATCGCGTTGAGGCAACAAAGCTAACTAGATTCATACAACAATACACTATTCGATTCAGTAAAATATCCGCAATACAGACATGGAAGTCTCAAACATCGTCGTCGTCGTGAGTCGTGAACGCAGCTCATGACTAAGAATCGCGAATCGATTCAAAACTTAATGACTTGAACTACGTGAGTAAATTTGTTTCCTATATAGTTATTTCAAAAGTACAAACACTTCATTGTTATCCTTTTATAATATACGGATTATAATTGTAACATCCAAGTGGCCAAGTTCTCATAACTTGGAATTAATTGATAAACAAACGCGTAGCGGAATATTTACGCAGCAACTTACAGAGTAGTTTGGAGCTCTATTGTTTTCATTTACAAATGTGTGACTATTAACTTTCCTAGTTTATGAACGTATAATATTTTATTATTCGGCATATTGAATACAGTTACAGTTAAACTTCGATATTCGGAGCACTGAAAACGTTCCATACAAATGGCCACTGAGTCGGGACGTCATTTTCAAGTAAAGGTACATACCAATATCTTAAATTTTCCATTTTGGCCGTTAAAAAGTGCAGTTAAGCACACGTGTGTCTTACAATTATTGTAATTTTTTTGAGGATTATAAAAACAATATTTTTTTGAACTTATGCGTTACTGAAAATATGCGTACCTACTTTGGAAATGTTATAAGTTAAAGTCTTTTTTTTGTCAAAGTTTACGCGTTTTTGAGCAACAAATATTCATCTACTTTATATAATATTATAAAGGTGTAAAAATGAGATATAATACGTACTATAATGTACACATTATATATCAATGTACAAATGAAAATATTTAATAAAAAAATAAATCAAATGTTCAGGTCATTGAACCGAAAAAAAGGCCACGTAAAATAAATTCTATTCTCAATCAAATTTTCGATTGACTGACCTGTCCAAAGCCTTACTTTTAGGGTTCCGTACCAAAGAGTGCCAACGGGACCCTTTCACTAAGCCTCCACTCTCTCTTTCTGTCTATCTTATGTGTAGAAACTTCAAAGTTGCATAAATAAAACTTAAACTTACATATTTTAGTTGCTTGAAAGTTGTATTACAAAAACTAAAACAATGAAAAAAAAACAAATCGGGCAAGTGCGAGTCCGACTCGCGCATGAAGGGTTCCGTACCATAATCTATAACAAGTTTTTTGTATGGGAGCCCCCATTAAATATTTATTTTATTTTAGTTTTAGTATTTGTTGTTATAGCGGCAATAGATATACATCATCTGTGAAAATTTCAACTGTCTAGCTATCACCGTTCATGAGATACAGCCTGGTGACAGACGGACGGACGGACGGACGGACGGCCAGCGAAGTCTCAGTAATAGGGTCCCGTTTTAACCCTTTGGGTACGGAGCCCTAAAAAGATGTTACGGAGCCCTTTCGTGCGCGAGTCCGACTCGCACTTGGCTTTTTTTTCATCATTATTGTGTGCTTGATGTATCCGACATTTCATATTCGGTATTTTTTTTATTCGTAATACCTACTTAACTCTAAACTGACAGTTCTAAGAATTTTCACCCATCTCTTGTTAATTAATTTGATACAGTAGGTATACTTATATGAAGTATTTTAGATTAAAGCCAAGTGCCTACATATTCTGAAGAACTAAGATACAAATTATAATAAATGAAAAGGCACTTTTTCTTCACAAAATGTCAATTTTAGTATTCTGAATTTAAAAATAGGGCATAATTTTAAATACTAATAGCCAGTTAAAAAACGAAATTCAATTACACGAAATGCGAATCATGAGCAAAATCGGGTTAAAGAATTTTATTTAATTACTTTTTAATTGCCTTTATAGCTTGTTTCCTCGCCGTTTGACCAGTTAACCGATTAACCTAAATATTTGCATATTTTGTTTATGTTATTGCTTACCGTCATGTTATTCCATAATGATTTCGAAATGCTATAGAGCGGTTACAGATGATAAGAATTTAAAATTTGCTTTATTTTGTATTCTGATAATGACACTGCTATAAAAAAAAACAATTTTTTAAATTATCATGATTTAATATTAATAGTAGGTATTGTCGGAGACTAATGTTACTTGAATCATTTATTTTATATATTTATTGTATATTAACAGTGTTATTAATATTTTTGATCTGGTGAACTAAATTAAATGATTCCTACGTGTAACGTAGCGTAGACCATTTAAATACATTATGAATTTAAATATATTATGTATGAATTAATGCAGCAAAACAATATCCTTACATTATTAATCAATCTGAAACTTATTTACTAATTACCTATTTCAAAATCGGTCACAAAAGAAACACAAAAAAAACCCTTACCTTCTCAAAAATTCACTCAGTTCACAAAACACAGCACAACACTAGAAAAACGCACTAGAAAAAAAAACTGTCACTATTTTCGTCCGCGATCGTAGCTACGGCCGAGCGTAGCACTCGCTCCGCCCACGCGAGTCAACTGAGCGCGTAGCGCGGCTACGCGGCTACGCGGCTACGGCGCGCGCATCTAGCTACGAGAACGGTAATTCAAATACATTTTATCAGGCTACTTCTGGGAATTGGTCTAAATAATTATATTGGTATACAATGGGTGACTTTATTGAATGATTATATAATACATGATGAATTTTCATTGTCGGGTTGATTGAGGCATTGAGAGTTGATGCATAAACTGGTGAAACATGGCGTGAACTGTCATTTCGACGTGGTCTTTATTATCAGTTAACTCATTCTATGGGTCTCTATGGGTACGTATATAGTTTATCGCGGGCTAGTTTTCCACAACTCGACGTCTTACAATGCGCCTATTTTGCGAAGAATTGGGTATCTCTATGGGTATCAGAATCAAACGTCGAATGTGCGGATAGTTCGAAACACTCGAGCGACTAGAAGACGTCGATGCCCGCCTCTTCAGTCCCTTCGAGACCATAAACGTAACATCCCGTTCGAAACGTAGAGGTAATTAAATAAAAACTTCTTATTTAGTCCCGTTTTCTTATAATAATCCATAGATGTTATATTTAGCAATATCCTTTATGCGACCGACAGGACATTTTCATAAAGTAAAAAATAAAATAAAATATTTTATATTATTTGTTTTATTTTTAATGTTATCCTGTAAATAAATTTTCCCTCTTGTAAGATAAAATTATAAAAATATTTCCTAAAAATTATCATAAAATTAGTCCGTCACTTAGGTTATCTAAAAATATTGACACGTTTTTTGTTATAACCCTTTAAAGTTCCGTGTGACGGCACACTATGCAATTTTTTTAGCACTCACTTTGATGCGCTATATCCTTGTTATTTTTGTTTGAATGACAAAAGAAAAAAATATATTATTTATTTATTTTTAGCCTGTACTGTCCTACTGCTGGGCAAAGGTCCTCCTCTCATTCCTCCAGTCGTCTCTGTTCGAGGCAGCAACAGGCCAATGTTTTCAGAATGTGTCTATATTATCCCGCCATCTCCGTCGTGGTATGCCGCGACGCCGTACTCTATTAGGCGGGATCCAGTGCGTGGTATTCTTAGCCCAAAGGTAAAAATAAAATGTGTCCTAATTTTTTTTAAATTCTAAATTAGCCAGCAACTTTTAGCTAATTATAATAAGAAAAATCACAATTCTATCTCAATGTATCAAACAATTATTAATTTCTTGCCATTTTGAATGATTTAGTTCCCTTTTAGTTTTATTCAGTAGGTTTTTTGATATTGCTATGTGTATATTTCTTGGGCCCACGTAGTACTTATCAAGTTAAATGTCTTTATGAAATGCATACTTTTCTGAGGAGATATTATAATTACTTTCTTGATTAAACATAAATATTATAAATGTAATTGTCAATTATTATTAGAACTGTTTTACTGTTCAATTGTTTTCCTTTAATACGTTTTCAATTAAGCTTTGATGAAAGTCTGGAGCTATCGCATCGGGGTATGACGCGACATCGTGCCACGATGTAAAGATTATGTCCAGCGAACTTAAAGGTCGAGTTTTCCACGTGAAAAAATAAATAATAAATATTTCTATAGAATCTTTTTTATCGATTCTATGTTTTTATGTGTTATTACCACATTTTTATTTTTATAAATAATGACACAAAGTTAATTAAGAAATAAAAAATTGAATGCGATCCACTACAATCTAAGCAGGCAGCAAGTGCCTTGACTTCGCTGAACAGGTGACCGCCATGTGGGATGTTGACTTGATCTTAGTCCCAATAAACGTTTCGGTGAACAGTCTTATAGCGAAAAGTCTCCACACTCTTTAGAAACTCTCGCTCCTCTCTCTGCAGCCCTAACCACAATAGGCCCAAGCCCACACTCGGCAGCACCCTAAGTTAGGTTTTTCATAACGTGATTATATATTTTTTCTACTCCAGTACTTTTTCTGTCATTTATATAGTTACTAACTTTATTATAAAGACATAAATTATGAAAGTCTGTAAAAGTCTATACTCTACTGCCCAAAAACACACTGCTAAACGATGTTATAATGTCGCCAAAAAAGCATTACTTAGTACCACAGATTACAAAAAAAAACAGCTGCATTCACACAATTTGCAATTTTATAAAAAACTTATTGTACTAAGGCAATGCTGCCAACTTAAAAAAAAAGTTTAATCTTCTCTGCACGGATGTATAGTATAGTGAACGTATACCTTTAAGTATAATTTCATATTTTTACGACGTACGTTTTTAGGACGTCGATAAAAAAAAGTTTATCAGAGACTATTTTTTTTTTTCATTTTGTTGGTTCCGAGCTGGAAAATGTAATTATTATCTTTGTTGTTTATTTGCATTTTATTTATTAAATGTCGAGTCGTAGAAAAAGTATTGTCATGCAACGTTGTATAAGTAGGTCAAAAACCGCTCGAAAGATGCCAATCTTTCTTAACCCATGCAACTCGCGTTTTTTGCCCCCTGTTAACAACTGTTGCATAAAATACTATTGTAATTTGTTGATTGTATTTTATTCACTCTTGCCTAGAATAATTTTGTGGAACTACACACGATTCTATTATACCACTTTAGATACCCTAAAATAGTTAATCATAGATACTGCAAACGCAATTTTCCATTATTCCACCATCCCCTTTGCGAACGATCTGAAAATCTGACTCATCTATAGAATAATGAATAATGTACACAACGACGTATGTATAGGTACATATGTACCACATTGACCAAGGTCATTGTTATCCCGAACTTCCCGTGGCTAACTCAAGGTCAATACAGCTGAATAGTTAAACAGAAGGCCGAAAACTTTGAACATACATCTATGTCAATATCAACATAGGAACTACAACATAGGGAAAGGACATATAGTAAAATAGATTTTCTTTGCAATTTCGGCTACGTAACAAAAAAAACTGGCAAACCTGTAGGTATATATAAGTTAAATTTAGGCTTTTTGAATTTTTTCCTTTATCTGTGTTATAAGACGTTGCTTCGTATCAAATTTCTTATTCTTTCCCCGTCACCCAGGAGACAATGGTGATTAACCTTCTTAGAAAAGTGTTGATAATTTATAAAATTGGTATTTTCAAGAGATATTCTAAATAAGAATGGGCTTATAACTGCTGCAATTACAACATTTTTGTTGAATATTGCCGCCGAAAATTTTAGTTTTAAAGAGTAACCCAGGGGACATCACCATGGCAACAAGCAACAGAAAAAAAGGCCATAAAACACCTACACATTACAGACACGTTTTCAGCACATTTCATTTTAATACAGTACATCTCTGTATATAACTATGTACATTCGCAAAAGGTTAATTACAATTTAGTGAAACGTGATAAAGTCTGCAGGTGTACACAGTTAACAGTGTCTTCATTTGTACACGTCTGTACTTACCCAACAAAAGCCTAAGCTTACATCATAAACCTTAGCAAATAAACTGAGAAACTCCGTGTTTTTAGGGTTCCGTAGTCAACTAGGAACCCTTATAGCTTCGCCATGTCCGTCTGTCCGTCTGTCCGTCCGCGGCTTAGCCCCGTGATCGTAAGTGCTAGAAAGCTGAAATTTGGTAAGAGTATGTGTATGTATCACGCCGAAATAACGGTAAAATAAAAACTAAAAAATTTTTTTTTTTCGGGTACCTCCTCCCGTACACCTAAAGTGGGGGTGATTTTTTTTTTTCATTCCAACACTAGCGTGTGGGGTTTCGTTGAATAGGTCTTTTAAAAACAGTAGGGGTCTTCAAACATCATTTTTTGATAAAGTCAGCAGTTTTGTAAATATTCGCTCGGGAAATCCAAAAAATAGTGTCCCCCCTCCCTCTAACTTCTCAACCACGCGTCAAAAAATTATTGAAAAATTCATGAAAATAAGGCCTTATTAGTACTTTCAATGAAAACTATATTGATTAAAATCGGTCGAGCCGTTTTTGAGTTATCGCTATATTTCATATTTTTTCTTTAAAAGGTCGTAAGTTGACTTCCAGAAGGTAATAAGTGATAACAGTTTCTAGGGCGTTTACGACCTTTTTATAGAGCTTAAAATCTTTCTTAACTTAAACCTCGAGCTTAAAACAGCAGTTTATTGTGAAGGATGAGCAACTACGGAACCCTACACTGAGCGTGGCCCGACATGCTCTTGGCCGGTTTTTTTATATCATTAACCTTCTGATGTTCGCAGGTTACCTAGTTTTCATGTACACAGCGTGATCAATCCAAATGGGTTAGTAGGGAGAAGTCAGGAACTATAAGAGACAGGGAAATCTGGTTTTAAGGACCATGGCGTCCAATTAGATTTAATAAAAACTGCTTTGTTATTTTTTAATAAACCTCATACATAATTTCATACATAGCCCGGTCAGCCGCTGTAAATAATGTTACAATTCGACATGCGATTAATTACAGAATTTTAACCAGGTTAAATTTCCAGTTATGTATGAGATTTATAATTATAAAAAATAATAATGAAGTTTCAATTAAATCTAAAATCGACGCCATGCTTGTGATATGACTTCCCTATCTTTTATAGTTTTCGTTTTCTCCCTACTGACCCATTTGGTGATCAACCTGTATGTTACTTGTAAAAGTGTTACTGCAAAGGCCATGCCAGGATAAGCTAAGTGAGCTCCCAGCAGGTTATGACTCGTAATTTTTTTTGCTGCTTTGGTTTTCTATAAGTTACAAGTATGCAAAACTTAAGCCCCCCAAAATTTATGTTTTGTAAAAAAAAATGGTGTATACAATTTTTATTCTAGCCAGCCGACTTTGACGTGCGTCACTTATATTGTGCATAATAGCAAAAACAAGTATAGGAGGATATATTGTTGTATAAAAAACATAAATACATCATGTTTGAAATTTATGCGATGAGACACAGAAAAAACTTGTGAAGGCTTATTAATCTTATTAAGACTTTTGTGAGACACGTGAAATTGTCTGCAACGGCCCGACATGTTTGTTTGTGTATTGTGTAGCTCGATATCTTATAAATAAAGTATTTTTTGTTATATTCGCAGCCAAAAACGTCTCAAAATGGTTAGACGATTTTTTTTAAATATGTAGGTAAATCACTGAACGGTACTATTTCATTGATTACATACTCGTACATTCAAATGTTTTTAGTACATTTTTGAAGTCAAAACTCCTTTTTTGTATTTAACCCTTCGAAGTCCGCAGGTTGTCTAGTTTGCCAAGTTGGTCTAGGATCGTAATTCTCGCTAGCCGACAATAGCCGAAGTTGCCGATGAGTGCTCGAGCACTGCGGGTTACTTTGAACAACAAATAAGAGTTTTGGGAAAGTTTGCGTGATGTTAGCAAGCCCCTTAACCTTTTGAGCAGTTCGAACACTATTTTTTACAGCCTGTTTTCGTGCAAATGTTTAATTTTAGAAATGTTTTGTGGCATCTATGTATTGAGCCACAATTTTCTGGAAATAAATGTTTGATTGTTCTAAAATTAAATAAATATATTTTGTACATTGCAAATGTAATTGCTTAATTACTTAGTACTAAGTGAAGTTAATAAAAGCATGCTAAAAAACAGGTTTATCATGTTTTTGGTTGTTCCCATTGATGTTTACACAATTACGTTTAAAACCATTCAATCTCATCGTTTTCATCACAGGGGCCATCTACCGGCGCAAACAGCTCTACTATTTGCGCCGTATTAATTGGTTTCATTAGCGCACCAATGGGAGCAACTATTTGCACTGTTTTAATGGAGTTCGATTTGTTTGCGATTCTTTGATTCGCAGATTAGATTATAAAGTGCCAGTTGGTCACACTAACATAATTTATGGAAGATTATCTGGTAAGGCCATAGTGGAATAAAATAAAGTAATACTCTTCCTAACCGAAACGAATTCGACAGAGAACCGAAGTCACCGACAGCACAGCGAATAAGCAAGCTGAAGTGGCAGTGGGCTGGTCATATTTGTCGTAAAGCCGATGACCACGGGGCAAACGAGTTCTGGAGTGGAGGCCACGAATCGGTAAACGTAGTATAGGGCGCCCTGTAACAAGGTGGAGCGACGACATTCGTAGGACAGCGGGTAGTTAGACTAGTATAGAATAGTATAGAATAGTAATGTATTAGAATTAAGTTAATTAATTTGATTGCTGTGCTCTTGCAGGGTGCATAATTATGATGTTAATTGTAATATGTGTGCAAGTGTGCATATAGTGTGTGTGTGTTGAGTTTGAGTTTGGTAACTGGAGAAGGAGAGCTGAAAATCGAGCTCAGTGGCGTGCCATGAGGGAGCCCTATGTCCAGCAGTGGATTACAAGTTGATGATGAAGATACCCTTCCACCATGCTACCATGATTAGCAGCTGCTGCTGAAAGATGAATTTTTAGAAGGTCATATCGAGGTAAGTAACTAATTGATTTTGATTTTGAGCAAATATGGTACAGCTATGAATTGCATGATGAATGAAGAGTAGAGATAAATAGATAGTTCAGTCTCAAAACATTCATATTGTATCTACACTTTACTTGCCTCTGTGAAAAGTTCTTGTTCAAACTTAACCCATGCAGCGCTTTAGTAGGGCCAGGATGCCCCTTTACATTGCCGACACAAAGCATTCGTCCTTTTCTGACTAGTTAGAGAGCTTGAGACGGATATTAATGTTTTATATCAGCGACACACGCTACCAAGCCTGATAAGATGCACCTTATAAGTACTAAATTATGATGACAGACTAATATACGTAGTATAAATGTAACTATGTACTTCAAAAATATGCTGTCACCCTCTGTTTTTCAAGTGAATTTCTACTCTTTAGCTAACGTCAATCATTCGTGCTCCAAAAAGCCCCGGATATGCTAACAACATAACTTTGTTGTAAAGTACATAGGTACTTATTAGGGTTCCGTAACCAAAGGGTAAAAACGGGACCCTATTACTGAGACTTCGCTGTCCGTCCGTCCGTCCGTCCATCCGTCCGTCTGTCTGTCACCAGGCTATATCTCAAAAACGGTGATAGCTAGACAGTTGAAATTTTCACAGATGATGTATTTCTATTGCCGCTATAACAACAAATACTAAAAATATCCCATACAACAAACTTGTTATAGATTATGGTACGGAACCCTTCATGCGCGAGTCGGACTCGCACTTGCCCAATTTTTTTCTGAAGCAGATGCTGTGAAACAAGTAAATACGAAAATCTCTCTTTTTCAAAGTCGGTTAACGTCGTGGAGCGACAGCCAAACGGATTCAACAGACGTGTCTCCTTAATTAGTCGGGGATCAGGGACACGACATTTATAATTGCGGGCCGTTCCTCGCGCGCCGCACAGACCAAATACAAACAGAGCATTCAAAATACGGATGTCGAATTTTCAAAATATATAAATAAAATAAATATATTAAGGAACAAATCGACCTAGTCACTCCACAATGTGCATGGGATGCATTGTCGCTTGCGGTATTTCCGGACAGATACGACCTTCAAACCTTCAAGAAAAGAGCGTACTCCCACCTGAAACGCCGGCACTTCTCTGGTGCTGCAGGTGGATGGGCGACGGTAATCGCTTTCCAGGCCTTTGCAGGCCTACCTATGACATAAAAAATCAAAGATGTCCCAAACTAAGCAAAGCTTGTACTATGGGTACTAGATGATATAGATAATTATATAAATATTAAATACATATAACATCCATGACCCACGAACAAATATTCGAATTTATCACACAAATATTTACCCTGACCGGGATTCGAACCCAGGCCCGCCGGCTCAGTAGGCAGGTGCACTAAAAATTGCGCCAACCACGTTGGTTGAAATAACACAGCTGCAAAATAGGCATGTCAAAAATAATTGCAGTTAATTTTTTATGGCAATTTCACATGTCCCAATAAATGTTCCTTTAAAAAGCAGAAAAAAAATGAATAAGGATTTAAGCGATTTTTTTTTAATGAATGTCTAAGGTGTATAACACTACAGCCAGAAAAAAATCTCAATCTATACAATTATACCCGGTACCAAAGTGAAATATCTGTCGACAAGTTATCTGCGTTTGATGCTTGTAGCAATTATCATATTCTAAAACAATTCGATATGAAAGTAAGATAATGGGAGTGTTGCCGCCATAATTAATTAAAATTAAATTTAAAGCAGTGCTCGCCGGGAATTTTAATTGTAACTTCAGGCTTTATTTTAGCATTATTTAATTGACGGCGGAGATTCGAGGAAAGAGTTTCTTTGTTGCGGGCAAAGTTAGTGGACAGAACGCTACTAAATAAATAGGACAGGGTTTATAGTTAGTACACCGCTGCATACGCCGGGAAAGGAGGGTATGCCGGATGAGTAGGTATAGACAGTCAACCGTAGGGAGGTCGGATAGTGAATACGAAGCCGGCGAGCCCTTTTCATGGTTAGGCATGTTTAGTGCTTTTCTCAAACATATGCAATGAAATAAAAAAATCGCCACTCAAAATAAATATAATTAACTATTTAGCCTGTTTATGAACACAGACACCACGTTTAAAAAATAATGGACTAAGGCCTTCAATTTTGTATGAAAATCACAGTTAACAGTTAGTAACACTTCTCTCGAGTTGTTCTACCCGAAACCTGATACTTCAAAGCCTGTTTTAACGCACGTTATGACGACTTTTCATTGCATATATGGAACCAAAATTTGAATCGGGATAACAACGGTGTTAGAGATAATTATTTCCTAAAACTGAGTTTGGAATTGTCGTAAATTGTAAAATTCGGTACTTCGCAATTCCACCAATCATACCAAGTAACTGAGAGCTTAAAACTTCAGTGAAAACACCCTGAAAGTAAAATGAACGACACGAACTCCCAATCCCCTCAGCATCACAAAATAAATAACCAACCGTCCGTAAGAGGTAATCTAGGCCGGCTCCAAGGCGACTTAAAAGCATAAATACCGGTAGCTAACGTACAAATACCAGAGTTTAGGAATCTAAAGTGCAGGAACACCGCGCGGGACGGAAGCGAAAATAATGTTTATTTTTGTCCTATGTTTTTCTTCCTCCCAAGATGAAAAGCGTTGTGTGTATGACGGGTAGTAAGTGGATTACAAACTCAAGCCATTAAAAGGCGTTTAACGAAAACGTTTCGTAAAAAAATCATTTTAAATGTAGATGGCTCGGTTTTTTTATCAAACCAATAACATGATTACTTTTCTATATACTATTTCTTACAAAACTTCCTAAAACTGAGTCTGAAATTATAGTAAATTACAAAAATTCGATACTTCGCAATTCCACCAATCATACGACCAAATAACTAAGAGCTTAAAACTTCCGTGAAAACAACCTAAAAGTAAAATGAACGACACGAACTCCCAATCCCGAGCATCGCTCACAAAATAAATAACCAACCGTCCGTAAGAGGTAATCTTGGCCGGCTCCAAGGCGACCTAAATGCACAAATACCGGTAGCTAACGTACAAATACCGGAGTTTAGGTATCTAAAGTGCAGGAATACCGCGGGACGGAAGCGAGGTGAGCGTCGCGGCGCCGTCGACGGTGCCAGTCGCGTATTGACAAACTCTAGTATTCGGTTAGATAATATTATTTATAATAATTGTCCCTCATCGGACCGGTTTTATGTTCAATTCTATCACTGTTCAAGCAGAGGTGATGACTTATATTTGAATTTTACAACATACTGTATTTATATTTATAAAATTTGCTCCATAATTATATCATAAAAAAATAAGAAACAAAGAAAAATTTTTTTTTTTTTATTGTTTAAAATGTAAGTACGCACATTTTGTGACTTTTTAATCCAAAAGAAATTATGAAATTGTTTTCAGAATCCTCATAATTTAACAAAACAATAATTGTATGACAATTATTAACTTAAGTAAACGTAGGTACTTTTTCACGGTGAAAATGGCAAATTACTTACTGTCTCCATACAAATATTGGTAGGTACCCAATCCACCACCGAATGACATCACAATGTGGGTGGAATTTGCATAGACCGTTTTTAGCGCTCTGTAGGAATGTTGAACTTTGACGGTCATTTCTAACTCTTAGAGCAGTCCAAGTGTAGTTAGTCCTATATAGACATTTTAATCCCAATAATAATTTGAGAATTACATATATATCACAAAGAAAAAATGATACAAAATTGGTGTTGATTAATATTATAAATATTATAATATGCGTATAAAGAAAAAAAATACGCAAGTATTTTTTTTGTAGCTAGGCAAAAAGTATCCTATAACCATCTTTGGAGGTCCAACCTCCCTGTACCGAAATTGGTTAAAATCCGTCGAGCCGATTCGGCGTGATGCGAGGACAAAGGAAATTATGAAAACAGATGACGCCAGGCTGGCATGGCGCCGCGCGCGCTTATAAAACAAATGACGATCCTGCATCACGCCACGCTATTAACATTTCTCCTGAAATCATGACCCCTCTCCATAGAAAACTGATTTGCAATACAAATCAATAATTTTATAATAGTATACTCGTAGATATAGTTTTCAATGCCTATACAAAATCCTCATTGATGCCAGCCCGCTCCGTAGTGTAGTTCAAAACCACGATATCCGCTATCCGCTATCTCTCTCTGTTTTAGCACCTGCCTCGGAAAAACCTTGCAGGTCCAGGACGACGTAAGTGCAATTGAGTACTCATAAACATACAACCTTTTAACTTAATGTGGAAGAGTGGCCATAGTAAACCTTTAGTGGTTGAGAAAACGACTCTCACTCAACTTGTACCTTCTTTTATTTTTGTTCAGACAGATTTATGGGAAATAAACATTTATAATTGTTTTACAATTCTCTTACTTTGGTCAATTTACCTAAACAGGTAGTTAATTGAACAGTTGCCTAAGTACTCTAGTTATTAATAATTATAAATAGTTAAATCAAATCGCCAAAATTTTAGTTTTATTCAGCAAAATATTTTTTCTTAAACCGTATTTAGCAACTGGTTTATTTCTTAACTTCTGAAGTTTTCTCCGAAACCAGACTTTTCCGGGTATTTTTATTTTTAATAATAATAAAAAATATATTTTTTTATATAAATATCGGACAACCTCACACAAATCAATCTAGTCCCACAGTAAGCTCTAGTAGGCTTGTGTTATGGACACTAGACGACGATAAACATACTTATATAGATAAATACATACTTAAATACAAATAACATCCATGACCCAGGCACAAATATTCGAGTTCATCACACAAATATTTGCCCTTGCCGGGATTCGAACCCAAGACCGTAGGTTCAGTAGGCAGTTGCTTAACCACTGCGACAACCGCATGTCGTCATTTTTAATGTTTCTAAGGAGTTTCTAGAGAAGGGCTAGAATTATTTCACTAATTAATTGAAAAGTTTACGGCTACCGAAAAAACTAGGTTACCCCAGCGTGTGCCAGCGTGTTGACCGCTCAACACGCTGGACCGGTAACCCACAGGTACCGGGTTCGATTCCCGGTTTCTTCCGTCAGGTTATGAATTATAATCATTCTTAGTGTGTGTGTAATTTTTGTATAATATTTTTGTATATCAATGTTTAAAAATATTGGCACCTCAGCATACCCAGGTCATATCAGGTGTATTTTTCAACCGTGTCGTCTTCGGTAACCCTACAAAATGGAGCCTTAAATATGCATCGAAAAGGGTTTTTTTCGGGTCTCAATCAATATCCACTCTTCATGCTCGCGGATGTGACTGGGCAGTGGAGCGCGTAACGGCCACAATAAATTGACTTGGCTTATCTCTTGAAAGCTTTCGGCGAACCCTACGCGAAGGGTTTTGTCAACTTTTAGGGTTTACCCATCGGTCTTATCGTCGCGTGACCTGAGTTGGTATTGGGGAATTCGGGGTGTATTGTGTTTCAATTATTAGTTAAACAGTTGTAATAAATAATAAACAATTTGCCGAAGACGCGGTTGGTGCAGTTTGTAGTACACCTACCTACTGAGCCGGCGGGGTTCAAATCCCGGCTGGGGCAAATAATTGTTCCTGAGTCATGGATGTTATCTGTATATGTATTTACATTATTATGGATATCGTCGACGTCTAGTACCTACCCATAATTTAAGCTTTGCTTGGGACTAGGGGCGGCTTGCACCAAAAGTCGTTTAAATATTTCCTAATCGAATTTAACAAAACGCAATTAACTCGCTAAATGTGTTTAACATAATTGCGTTTAGTGACGTCTTGCACCAAGCTGTTTTGAAGATTATTTAACTAAACGCGATTAATGTGTCGGTAAAGCAGTTGTCCTACGTTTCGTTTTACGTAAGTAGCGAAATACGCCATTTTTTTACCATTTTCTTTTTTTTTACGAGGCGAGGATGCGTGAATAGAAACGGATCCTTCACTTTTTGACTCCAAAGTACATGCGCGAATGCGCGCGCACATTTGAACATTTTATTTGTTTCTTGTCATTGTGACATCATATACTTAAGAAACATCGCGAAGTATTGCCGCCAAATCTCTAAATAGAACAACCAAACTGACTACGATTGGTACTGCTGAGTGCTGTGTGTGTTCGTGAATTGCTATACTTATTGCTTACTTTCATTAATATGGAACAAACTTCTCGTTCTCGTGCCCCAAATTTCACGAGCGAAGAACAACTTTTGTTCTATAAGGTGCTAGAGCCGTACACCGCTATCATAGAGAGCAAAAAAACCGACGGCATTAAGCATGCTGCGAAACAAGAAGCTTGGGCCAACGTGGCTAAATTGTACAATGCAAATACAAAACATGTTCCGCGAACAGTGGACAATTTAATAAGTTGCTACCGGAACTTTAAGGCCAAAATGAAGAAGCAACATTCACAGGCGAAGATGGCTTTAGAAGGTTAGTACGAAATTGATTCTGATAAAAGTAATAATTTGTTGTTTTCAGCTAAAATCTAAAGGTAATCGACTTATTTTTATTTCCCAGATTCAAGTCAGAAGCAAGATTTATTAGTTGCCATGGAGTCGTATGGAAAGGATTGGCAAGAAGTTGGAAGAGTTACAAATAAACCAGCTGAACTTTGTGAAACCATATTCACTGGTCTTACAAAGGAATATACGAAGAAAGAAAATCAACATAAAAAAATAGTTATGGGCACAGGTTGGGTTTGACTACATAATATTATGTATTTGGTATAACTTAATTTAGAATACTATAATGATTTATTTACTTTTATATGGTATAAAACATCCAAATAAACCTGGTGTTACAGTGAAGAATGTAAGTTAAAGACAATGTTAGGTATTTAATACGATATTAATCTGTCTATTGAATTTACGTCAGTCAAGCGAATCTTTCTCAAAAATTTTTATTGTTAAATTTTAAGGTGGTGGTCCTCCTCCACCTGACGATGACCCGCTGGACAGTATAAAGAAATTCATTGAACCTCAAATGGATGGCATGTACACACTCTATGATGGTGATTCTTTGCTCATGAAACAATTCCAAGAAAGTCGGCAAGAACATGAGAGAGAAGAACCTATTGAAAATGCATTTTTGAATAATGCACATGGTAATTATTTTTCATCTTATTTCTCATAGATATTGGTTCTACATAAGAGGGAAAGAAAGAAATAAGTTCATTTATTCTAATCGCCTAGTTAGTGTAGGTAACTATAGTTATGATTATGCTATGCCTGAAAAAGGCCCCACCTCAGCATGATGCTAGCTCGAGAGCTAGCGTTGATGGACTTAGGTGCTGGCGCCACGGAAAGCTGCACTTCCGAATGCTTATCGCATTTAGGATGCGTTAACCTGAACGCAGCGACAATCAAGTGCTGTCAGCCTGTCAGTGTCATGTCAGCGTCAAGAGGCAATAAATAACGGTGAACGCTAATATTGTGCTGTGTAAAAATAATTTCGGAGGGACTTCTTATTGTTGAAAGTGTTAACTTCAACAAAGTAAAAGTGATATACTTGCATTTCATATTAAAGGGAAGGTTTTCAGGCATACCTACTTAGTTTAAAGAAAGCATCAACAACGTCTCATCATTACCTACTTCTAATTTATTGACTTTTTTGTATCTGAATCAATATAAAAATGCTGACCTATAAAAATCATACCTTTTTCTCTTTTAGAAACTGAAGTGGAAGTACACGTCTCGCCAGAAATACAAGCTACTCCACAAACAAATATTAATAGGACAGATATCCTCAGAAAGAAAAAATCTTCTGCTTTAATATGTGATGGTAAGTAAATAATACACTGATACGTAACTTTAAAACACATCTTTCTCATTTTTGTCAATGCGGGTCGAAAAGGTATGTGTTACTGTTACATTTACTGTACAACTGCAGTACCTAATATGTTTTCTCAATAAAATATCACATCACAGCACTTTCACCATATTATTGTATTGTTGGTCATTGCTTAACTGTACCTACAACCATACCTACTATCTGCCTTAGGCTGCATTTAACCACACTTTTACTCTAGGAATAACGCTATTTACAAAGGCCAGTAGGCATGGGTATTATGCTGGCTCCAAATCTATATGCATATATTCTGTACCTACTTGTATTATTACTGTATTAATCTGTGTCATGGATGTTTTCTATGTATTTAAGTTTAAATTTATGTATTAATATTATTGTCTCATACCCATTACACTAGCCTTACTAGCTTATAAGCTAGTCTTATGAGAGTATACTCTCGAACTAGGTAGATTTGTGTGATGTCGGCTATTTATGTTTATTTATTTATATTAACCCAGATAGCCCGACCAGGTGTTATAACACCGATCATTTTTTTTTTATAATTTACTCTAATGCTTGTTGCGATTTCAGATATCGCAAAATTTACCCAGGTTCCAAAAAGTGCGTTTAGGGCTATCTGGGTTAATGAAATTTTTTGAAAGGATGAAATACATTTATTTGTGACGAGACCATACAACATAATTGCATAAAGGGTGTGACAGAAATTAGAATAAAATAAAATAAAATAAAATAAAACAAAAAGCAACTATTATTTTGGCTGTGCCACGAAAAGGTTCCACCTCAGCAAGACACTAGCTCGAGTGCCAGCGCTGATCTTCCGGTGGGACTATAGATCTGAATTATACATATACTGGATATCTTGTAGAAACAGATATCCAATCCATTTTTGATTTACAAAATAGATGTATGTACACACACTATTTATCATAATGATCAATCAACAATCATTGGGAACTGTATTTGAAGAAAAAAGGTTTTCTGGCTGTTACTAGTATTAACTTTCTACAACATTAGTGAATACTTCAGATTTTAGCTCTAAGTTAGTTTCTAAGGAACGCTTTCCCAAAATTGGGTTATTGCAAGGATAATGTTGTAACAAATACAATTTTTCACCTTATATAAGTACCTGCACTGTTATCCCATACTAGTATTCAATTTAATTGCACATCCTAGTTACTTTTTCAACTTAGCTATGTTTTTATTCAGCACTTCCAGTAAATGTTTACTTTCATTTCAGATAAAACTAAGACTGGGCCTCCTTTAAAAAAAAAGAAGTGTCTAAATGACAGCTTCATGAATCTTGCGCAGCAAAAACTTGACTTGGTGAAATCACAGAAGCTGTTAATCGAGCAGGAGTTGGAACACAAAAAAAAAATACACGAGTTAGAATTAGATAATTTAATTAGACAAAATGAACACAATGAAGATATTAGGCAGAAAGAGCTTATGCTCATTAATTTGAAACTCAAACATGCCACAAATAATTTAGAAAAAATTTAACTTAACATTTTCTACCTACACCCCAAGCCAAAAGTATGGAAACAAAGTTTATTCTTTGAATATTTAAAGTTTCCAATAATTATTCCTTGTGTAAATGTTAGTAACCGTTAGGCCCCCAAAAGATAAAAAAATAGAACATCCACTATTAAATATCTGCATATTGTAAAAATATATATATACTTACCTAACAACGGAGCAAAGTGGCAATTTTCATAAGCAGAATTTGCGTTATTGACTTTTATAATGTTTATAATCATTTTTATATAGTGATTTTGTAATTTATTCCGTAAGGAAATCACAGGTTTGTATAGTAATATAAGCTTGTTACCATACTTCTGGTCTGGGGTGTATATTATATATTATATATATAATTATAAAATGAATTATTGCAGTTCGTTTGTCTTGCTAACACACGAGAACGGCTGTGCAGATTTAGCTGATTTTAGTTTTAAAATGTTTATCGTAGTCAAGGGAAGGTTTAAACGGTGGGGTATTAGCAGCTTACTGACAAACACTGAATTCCAATAAAATTTAATATCAAGAACACTTGTCTTTTATTGCAATTTTAGTAGTAATTAGTACCTAATGTAACTGTTAGGTACATAGGTGAGCATTTCGCAAAAATAGGAAAATTATATTTGGACCTTAATTTCTGTCTTAATTGTAGGCAAAATTTTAGAGAAATGCTCAGGTAATGAGGGCCTTAAACACGAGCTGAAGGCTTCGCCTTTCTGTGGTAGGTACCATCAGGAGGCGCCGTAGATGTTGCCGGCCCCACGTCCACTAACCAAATAGATGTGGGGCCGGCAACTAACATCTCCACGCTAGTATGTATAACGGTTTAACACTAACTGATTGGAACGTTATTGTATCGCGAATTCAGTCGCCATCAGATATATCGCAGCATATAAGGCGTTTATAAATATCTGAATACGAATCTGACTGGGCATTACAGTACATGGTCAGATATTTATGAACGCCTTATAGGCTGCGTTATATCTGATGTTGACTGTACATGACAAGTCGTATGTGAGTCATTTTCAAAATACATAGTTGAGGGCTTTAATTAAAACAAAACTTAATTGATTCCTTTGTGTAACGATAGTTACCCATATCTTTTGTATGAGTAACTTTCGTAACAAAAGAAGTGATCGCAGTTTTGTTTTTGTGAAGCCTTTAACTATTTACATGTTTTTGAAGATGACTCATGTGTCACGTTTTAAATTTAAAGCATGCCCTTGTTCAAAAAACGCAATGAAATGTATGAAAATAGCGTCATATCTATTTCATACATTTGACTGCGTTTACGAACGCACCGTTTTAGCATAACTTGACCAGCGGTGTGAAGTGAAGAGCGTGCGGTAAAAATGGTAGGTACCTATTACAGTCTATGAACACAAAGAATGTAGGTAATTTCAGTTTTATAGGTATGTTGGCTGTCTCTTGCTCTTATAAGATTGATATATAAACCTTTTCGATTTCACCCAAACCGGAATATCGATCTAAAAGCTCACGGTCTGTACGGATACGACACGTCACAGCGTAAACGCACTGTTAACTTATTTTGAGCATCGGTTTGGTCGCACCTTCCCTTGTAAATAAATAAGTAACAAACAATTTAATAAAAGTAAACATTGTAAATAAAAATAAGTCATAACAAAATATAATTTTGTATTTATTCAAATTCAAATTCAAATTATTTATTTCGGAAAAAGATCCATATATTTTTAGTAAATACAGCTTAACCTAAGGTTAGTACACACACAATGAGATATTGACATAATAAATAACGAACTATAATAAACAGCACTTGCACTTTGCTCACACTAGCTTGTTGTTTTTTTTTTTTCTAGATGCACCATTTCTCGACATCTGTTGCTGCCACATGTAGGCTGTTCCAATGCTTTAGCAATGGTGCATCTAGCTTACCAGCCAACGTTCTCAAGATGCCATTGCCACTGTCAGTCATTCTCCGCATGAGCGACGCCGATCTGTTGCGTATAATCGCGTAAAAATCGTCCGTGTGCGCCTCCGCAAACATCCCGGACGCACTACAGTGACGTGGCAGTCCCATTAGCATCCTGAAAACGTTGTTGTACTGTATCCGTAGAGCGTTATATGCTCGCTGAGTATAGCTGGTCCACAGGCTGCAGGTATAAAAGGACTGACAAAACGCCTTAAAAAGCGTCTTTTTCACGTCCTTGTTACACCTAGCGAACCTGCGAGCCAGCATATTTCCACGCACAGCCAACGCTCTGCGCTCCCTCTCGATGTCGAGGTCATCCTTGAGGTCCTCAGTGACCCAGTGTCCAAGGTACTTGAAAGCTTTAGTGACCTTGAGCAGTTCTCCGCCCAAGGTCACAGGTATTGTCTTATAGGATTTTTTCCTTGCTTTGAAAACAAGTACCTCGCTCTTTTTCCCATTGTACCTTAGCCCATGTCTCACCGAGTACCTCTCACAAATACCCAATAACTCCTGTAGTGCACTCATGGATGGACTCAACAACACCATGTCGTCCGCATAGCTAATGTTATTCATGGATTTACCATCTACGGAGCACCCGACATATGCATTGTTGAGCTCATCCATCAGCTGGTTCACATAGAGGTTAAATAACCTGGGGGAGGTCAGGCCGCCCTGCCGTACTCCACACTCTAGTTGGTATTCATCCGAGTGAACACCTGCCCACCTGACAGAGTTTACCTGATTTCCGTACCAAAATTTAAGGATCTCGATCAACTCCTCAGGCACACTGGTCTCGTTTGACAACTTTTGCCACAGTATGTCATACGAGACCAGGTCAAAGGCCTTCGATAAGTCTAGGAAGCAGGCGTTCACTGGTGTATCCCTGCTAGTGTAGTACTGGACAGTACTTTTTAGACACATAATAGCCGACTCAGTGGAAAGTCCAGGCCTAAACCCAAACTGCGCGTCATTAAGCTCAATATGTTTAGCTAAGTGTCTATCAAGCAAGCTGTCCAGCACTTTCGCCACGATGGTCGCCAATGATATCGGTCTATAATTTTTGGCGTCTGAAACATCACCTGTTTTATTTTTAATGATGTCCTATGTCATTCAAAATGCAATAATTTGGTATCTTGGATGTGAGCTGACGATGGAGACGGAAGTTGGTCATATAGGGATTTCTAAACAACACATGATAAACCCATGTTTCGGCTCATTTGATTCGTCTTGACGAACAATGAACCTTTTGGATGCATTAATTAACGCCATTAACCTATATAAGTACGTCACTAAAGTGTAAGTAGGTACCTATACATAAATGAAGTAGGTAGCTAATTAGGTAGGTACATTTTTTATTTTAAGATTAATAGGATTCGAGCATAAGATCTGAATGAAAATGGTTATGAGATTCCAAATAAGCAGCAGTTGCGTCGAGTAGAGGAAGTAAAATACTTAGGCCACATTCTACTGTCCAGTATGAAGGACGACAAGGACATTGGGAGGCAAAGACGAGCCATAGCGGTGCGAGCCAATATGCTAGCTAGGAGGTTCGCCAAATGCAGTGAGGGCGTCAAGAGGCAACTCTTCCTCTCTTACTGCACTAGCGTCTACACAGTAGAACTGTGGTCTAGGTACACCTGCGCCGCGCTGAGCGACATGCGAGTGCAGTACAACAACGCGTGGCGCGCAATGTTCCGGCTGCCGCACTGGTGCAGCGCCAGCGCTATGTTCGCCGAGGGGTGCGCGCCGGGCTGGGCCGCGCTGCTACGCACGAGGAGTGCGAACGCCAGAAAGGCCATCTACGCCTCCTCCAACACCCTACTCGCGGCGGCGAGAGAGTGGGATGCCAGTCCGCTCCACGAGCGCTGGAGAGGCTACCATAAGTGATGAGTGCCTCCAATCAGAGTCAACCCGTCGCGAACGATTTCCTCGCCTTTCTGCAGCAACAGGAGAAGCTGCAGCTGGAAGGCAAGATGGATGCGGTGACCGCTGTCCAGTTCAGTTCGCGGGCATCAAGTTTCACCGTCGAGGACATCTGTAAAGCTAAGCAGGTGTTGTGCCAGTCCCTTGGGATCGTCGGCACATACGTACCTCACCGGAAAGGGGATGAAACTGGAAAGAAGACCCTTGCGGATATAATGAAGATGCTAAGGGAGTACCAAGATCGGATTCCGGAGTTTGTGGCGACGGGTGCCCCTATCCTGCCGTCTCATGTTCCGGATAGTATCGATGTTAGCTGCTTGTATAAGGACATCGTGGCCCTAAAAACAAGTTTAGCCGAAATAATTTTGAAATTTGAAGCTGCCCAAGTCACTATTACTGAGTTACGCAACGAAGTTACTAGTTTGCGAAATAGTGCTTCAGCTCAGTCGGTAATAGCATCAAATTTCAAGAGCGACGACCGGCCCGCTTCTACTAACGCCGGCTACTATTAACGCCGAGTCTGTTAATTTGCGTGTTGCTGACACTGTAAAAGGTGCCGCACCCGCCGCTCCACCGCCCGCGCGCCCCCCGCACTTGCGGCCGCCTCAAGTTTCTACGTCACGCCAGCGTGCTTATGCTGACGTCGCCGGTCAGCCTGTCGCAGCTGACCGGGCTTCCTTGCCTTCTAAGGCATGTACAGTATGGGTTCTCGATAAAGAAAAGTCCTCCAGCACCAATGTGGATAAGGAGGGATTCACACTGGTGGAAAGGAAGAGCAAGGCGCGCAGGGCGCCCGGCAAGACTCTGAGTGGCACTGCCGAGCCGGTTGGTTCTGGTCTTCGGATTGCCACACCGAGTAAGGCGCTCTATGTGTCGCGCTTGCATCACTCCGCCGTGGCTGACGATGTGGTGGAGTACGTCCGCCGGAAGACTGGCTTCTCGCTGAGGGTGCACCAGCTGCAGTCCCGGCACTACGTGCACTTCAGCTCGTTTATGGTGCGCGTGCCGCGGCCGCTGCAGAGCACCATCGCAAGTGCAGACTTCTGGCCTGTTTCGGCGGTTTCGGGGCAATCTGCCGAATCCTGCGCCAGATCAGACGACGCAACGGAGCCACGCAGTTACGTCGCCCACATCAAACTAGATTTAAGCTTTTCTAAAATGTAATTTTGTAGTTCACAGTGCCTTGGTTTATACTGTCATACTGTGTATTAACTAATTTGAATAAATAAGCCTGTGGTCACGGGGCCGGGGTAACCTGTGGCTAATTATGTGTATGTGTAATATGTCTGTATGTATGTAGATATAGGCACACACTGGCTTAGGGACCCCTGTTGGGGTGACTATACAAATTAGGTATATTTGTATAGGGTTAGGTAGGTAAGTAAGTAAGGTAAGTTTGGTAATGTAATGTAATTGGTAAGTAAGTTAACTATCCAGCGTGTGTCTGCACAGACTGCGTACAGCTAAGGGTTGACTATGACTAGGGAGCCTACTGCCCCAAGTCCCTAACCTAACACCTTAACCTACGACTTGTAGCGGGAAATCTGTTACCAGGAGACCTAAGGTAACAGATGGATTTCTACGGGGAGGAACGGGGTGTCGGGGAGTGGTGGTTTTCTTACTGCCAGTCAACCAGGCTCAGTTGACCGATTAAGGGCTTGAGGGTGTCTTCGCCACAGTAAGAGGAGCTTATTCTAAGGGGTTGGATGGGACCATACGCTCAGAGAGTAGCCCTGAACACGCATGGGGTCGGGTAAGAGAGGTAGTGAAACACCAACGGACAATTGGTATCTAATTTATTTTACTTCCTAACGCTATATATACAAATATCACGTACAGCACACTACTATACATTTTCTTTGTATACTGTACGTGTAAATTGCAAGATGAGCTTGCTCTCAATTGTTGATTTGCGTAAATGTATCGAGGTTGCTGATGCATGAATTCTGTTCTCTGAACTAATGTGTATTTGTAAATTGTATTTTGTGTTTTTGTTTTTGTGTTTTAATTTTAACTTTATATAATTGTAATTATTATTATTCCTTTATTTATTTCGTATCTTACGTTAGGTTTTTACAATATATGTATATAAAAAGTAAAATACAATAAAGAAATTACGAAATATATAAACACATTATAAAAAACCTAACCTAGGGTGCCGCCGGCAGCGGGGCAGGGCCCAGGCTACCGGCGGTTAGGGCTGCAGAGAGAGGAACCTCCTGACAATGCGCGCCGTGTCCAGGAGTACCGCCTTCTGTATCTGGCCCTTGATCCAGCCATCTAGCGAGAGTCTCTTAAGATGTTTGTCGAGACTCTTCGCTATAAGACCGTTCGCCGAAACGACTATCGGGACAATGATCGTCGAGTCAACATCCCACATGGCGGTCACCTCGTGAGCCAAGTCAAGGTACTTACTGAGTTTGTCCTTCTCGGCTTTCACGAGGTTCTCGTCATGGGGGATGGTGATGTCAACGAGCACTGCCTGGCGCTTGGATCGATCTACCAACACGATATCAGGCTTATTAGCTACAATAGTCCTGTCCGTGATGAATGATGATAGATCGATCCCAATAGAGCGTGGCACGACCATTCACGAGAACTGGCATCGTTATTATTATTATTATTATTATGGAATCTCAAATTCTAGAATAAAATTATTTCATTTCATTTCAAATACCTAAGTAGGTACTGAATGTGAAAAGATAAAAACCGGGTACCGAGTAGTCGACATTGTGCACTTTTTTGAAAATAGGTAGCCTATTTTTAAAAAAGTGCACAATGTCGACTACTTTGATTTAAATAACTATTTGGAAAGAATGAAAAGTCGTTTTATATGCTAGGTATGTTTTTCTAAATTCTTTACAGTCTAGCGAAGTAATCTTGAATCAGGAGCCTTCGCTCTATATTACGTGCCCCTCTATGTTCCTGTTGTGGTTGATTTGGCACAATATCGTCCTCATCCAGCAGTGGATACTCCGGGTCTTCTGGAGGAACTTCTTCCCTCTGCTGAATGGCCAAGTTATGTAGCACTGCAGTTGCTACGATGATCCCCGGTACTCGTTGGACTTTCATGCTGATTCCTCGTGATAATATGGGGAATCTCCTTTTCCATATTCCGAACGCTCGTTCCACAACATTCCTAGTTTTTATTTGAGACTCTTGATACAGTGCCTCCGCTTGTGTATGAATATCACGGTTTGCGAGAGGTGTCATCATGTAACTGGTTGGAGCATAACCACTATCTCCCAACAGCAAAATATTGTCATATTTTCCTTGCAAGAAATTTCTTTTTAAGGCACAGTTATCCCAAATATTGGAGTCGTGTGCAGAACCATGCCATCGTGCCACTACATCTAAAAATGCCAGATTAGCAGCAGCAACACATTGGGTGTTTATAGAGAAGTACCCTTTCCGATTCCTGAAAATCTCTGCATGATTTCCACCTGTAGACAAAATTTCAAATTATTTAAGCACTATAATTGCCTTGTTGTTACAATCTTTGTTTTGAATAAAGTAACTTTCTACTAACCTGGAGACAACGCCAGTCGCACATGTGTACAGTCTATAGCCCCATTTACGCGAGGGAACTTCGCAATTTTGTAAAATTCTGCAGCAATTCTGCGGTGTTCTTCAGGAGAACATGGGAATTGCACATACGTGCGGTATAGTGATGCAATAGCATGAGTGACTCGGTGCACTATGCGACATGCGGTGGACTCGTCAACACCAATCACGTCACCACAAGTGATTAATTGGCTTCCTGTTGCATAAAATCTTAAGCAACATAACAATTGATTCATTGGAGAAACGGCATTATTTCTGGAACAAAAAAAATACAGTTTTCTGTTGATTGCAATTTGTAAATATTATGTAATGCGTGCATCAATAACTTTGGTTAGGTAGGTACACAGGTACCTGTTAAATTTACTTACTTGTTGGAATTGAATATCAACTGATTTTCGATTTGTTGCAACAGTATTTGCACGGTTTCTTTCCGTAATCGGAACCTTCTAATGAATTTTTTATCATTCAGCGTTTCAAATAGATTGGTTCTTGTATTAACGTCCCGATGTTATAACTGGCCTATTTAGGAACTCTATTATTTCTTCATCATCGTCGGAATGAATAATCGAAATATCCATAATGTTTGCTACAAATTTTAAAAATTCCGCCAAATCAGCCAAATGTTACAAACATAACCTACAAAAGTAAACGTCAAGTCATTTCAAATATGGCGCTAATCGCGTTTAGCCGAGTTAAATAGCCTCTGATGGGCGATTAATTTTGACAGTTCGCTAAACGCGATTAGCGATTTATTTAGCGTGGTGCAAGGCGTTAAACGTTATTTTGTATTTAATTCAGATTTAAATCTCATTTAGCGCTGTGGTGCAAGCCGCCCTAGGTCGATTTGTGTAAGATTGTCTCTTAATATTATGTTTATTCATTTATTATTTATTTATTTTATTTTAGTCATATTCATATTTATTTATTTATTTTATAAAAAGATTTACATGACATTACAGTACAACCAATGCGTCATGAAACTTAGATTACAATTAAAGGAACATACAAAATTATATAGGAACAGTTGAGCACCTAGCATCCATCGCCTCACAGAATCTCAAGCATTCACTGCGCACAGCCACCCATCGCCACGCAAACAAGTCGCACTCAGGTGTCGATGCTAGGAGCGCATTGAGAAGTGAGAGGGCTCGGGGCAGCGGCGAGTTCCTGAGCGACACGGTGGACGACGGTGGCACAGCCAACAGGTCGCGCTGGCGAGGTCTGAGGGCTATCCTTGGGACGTCCGGGACAGACAGCCGCACCAGACGCTCTACAAGTTCGGGACAGTCCGACTCACCACGCAAGGCTTGACATGCCGTGATCATCAGCTGACAATTCCGCCTGACTTCTAAGGAGTTGTACCCAAGGGAGCCGAGTAGGTACCTTGTTGGGTACAGATACGGATAGACTCCGAATATTTTTTTATAAAGGAACCTTAAGAACGCTTTCTGAACCTTCTCGAGAAGTAAGGCGTACGTCATTTCATAGGGATTCCATACAATCGACGATGTCTCTAGCTTACTCCTTACTAAGGCATTGTAAACCATCTTTATGGCCACCGGGTCATGAAAATGGCGGAGGTTTCGGAATACAAAGCCCAATCTTCGAAAGCAGCTTGTGGCAAGAGAAGAAATATGCTCGTGAAAGGTGAGGCGCGTATCGAGCCCCAACCAGCAAAAATGTCATATAAGCTAGGCCTTATATGTCTTTTTAGTCGGGAAAAGGTAATGTTACAGTAGTCGTCGTGACGACATATCGTATAGAAGCTGATTATATTACAATATGGCCTATACAGCAATTTAGTCAAATAGTTATGTCAAATAAACGTTTACACGACCTCGTAATGCGATAATTATGATACAGCACTGTAGAAATCACGAGATTACTTTTAGACAGCTAATTGATGCTGTAGTTGTTTATTATATGTCTCCTTCATAACTAGAAGTAGTGTATACGTTTTTGATTATGCCATTATACGACTAGTCATATTGTCAGCGCAATGGCAACGTTTATACAAAATATTCTGGTATCAAAGGAATTTAAATGACTTTTACTCTACAAAAAGTTGTGTAAATGCACTTTATCTTACTATTATTAGACTATCGACTAATAGATTTTATAATGATTTCTATAGAGCAAATAATGATGTAAAACTTGCTTATACGATATCTATTTCAGCGAAGCCTGTTTTAGCGATAACTATGCGACTCATTATTTATTATGTCGTGTAAAAGTAGTTTATAGCTCTTGTATTAAACTATACGCTTTATTAAAATTTTAACTTATTTCTTTTACTTGTCTATAACTCTTAAAATAATATTATTGTGACTTTTAGACAGCAGTCTTGGCGGTCATCATAGACCTACTTAAATTAATAAACATTGACTTATGAAACAATGATATGCACATCTACAATCCTACATACTTAACACAAAACAAATTAGAGTGCTTTTGTCTTGTTTACCATGAACCCTAAAGCTTGCATCATGGCGGTAACTAGTCGAGTAATATAAGTAAGTTGTTATCCGAACCAGACTGTATGTCGCATACTGGTTGTGTAAGTGAAACGAGGGTGCTTAATGGCGCTTGCTGATCAATTTATTTGGTCGGAAAAAAAAATTACATAAATTATCACTTAAAACTCAAAATCACGAAGGGGCATTAGAAATTTATATACCAATTAGTATATGATTTGTCACTGAAATCTACACACAGGGATCTACCCAGTACTATTTCTATACACACACCATGGCACAAATTTCGAATATTTAACAAGTCTTAGGAAAACTACACTTAGTTTCCTCGACATTATATTTTTTTGATAAACTCTTTAAGCTTTCTTCTTTATGAGTACAAGAATTTTAAAAAGTCGTATAAAGGCTGCCCCAACTCCGCTATAGAACCAAATAATCGCTTAGTGATATATTCTAATAACAGTAAGTCGGCTATTAAGTCGAGTAATCGTCGTGAAAGAGACCACTATGATGCAAAATCAGAAATAGCGCGACTGTTATATCACTTCTACACAACATACCTGTTCTATAAGCCCTGTTTCGGTTGACTTTTACTCGACTTAATTGCACTATAATTGTGCCCAAACCCCGTCGTATAAACTAGGACTCGACTGTCCCAGTTACATTTTTACTCATTTATTTCTAAGGGGTACCGTGGCCCGCGAGGCCGACGTGGCTCCGACGGTCCACCGGGATCCAAGGGAGACACGGGCCAGCCAGGTCCACCGGGATCCATGGGTGAGCGAGGCCCTCAGGGGCTGGAGGGCGTCCGTGGTTTCCCTGGCGCAGTAGGGCCTACTGGAGCAGATGGCAAGCCAGGGCTAATCGGACCACCTGGTGAACGTGGACCTACGGTCAGTATCAAACATCTACAGAGGTAGAACCAGTTAGACGACTATATGCCACGACTAACAGGTCACGCAGATACGTTGTCATGATCTTTATACGACCTGATTTTGCTGGTTGGGACACTACTCCCAGATCCTTAACGGAGAAGACACGATTTATAGGCTTTGACCCTAACATATATTGACTATATATAGCAGTACGTGACCGGGTAAATGTGCACACAAAACACTTGGCTGGGTTAAAGTGAAGTTTGTTCTCCATACTCCACTGAAATACGAAATCGATGTCCCCCTGCAACGTCTTGCAATCAGCCTCCAGTTCTACCCCGTATACCAACTTCAGATCATCGGCATACAAGAGACACTGAGCTGCACGGAGAACCGATTCAAACATTGGCAACATCACAAACAATAATCGTATTCTCATCAATAATAGTAAAAAAAAGGCCTATTATGTTCCTTTATTAAAATCTTCGTAGTATTTTAGGGTTCCGCAATCACGATTTAATGTGTTAAGGTTCACCATGCCGTTGGGACTCGTATAGCGTGTTACTATACGAGTTGCATTGAGTTTTATTTACAGATCGACATTTAAAGGTAAATAGAGCATGTCGCTAAAGTAAATATTATTCGGACAAATCTCATCGGAAAAATGTAGAAAAATGCAAACTGTAGAAAAAACAATCCACATAAGCGTAATGCAAGTGTCAATTTTATTGCGTGTTTTTTTGTTTACGTTTAAAAGATACGCAATTAAGTGGTAACTTGTATTACTTTCTGTAGTAGACTTACCCAACTTAGCTGTATGTTTCTCAGAAAAATCTCAGTGTATCAAAATCCTAAAAGATTAAATGCACCGTACCAACATTATTTATTCACTAAACCAAACAAAATCAAAAGCAACAATCCACTACGTTCGAGTTATAAAATTAATTTATACATTTTCCCCACATCGTTGCTCGTTACTATTTGATTTATAAAAATCTACAAAAGAGTTTAAACTGGTTTACACTGGTTTTCAAAGCCGTATATTATTCAACAATTTCAATAGAACTGCTCCAGACGTAACTTCCGCTAGCTCTTATCTGTCTGAATCTTTACATTTTAAAATCAACCATGGATATATAAAATTAAAGTCTGGTATTTAAAGGTAACGCGTGAGCAAATATGTTGTTTAATACAATATTAGCGTTGTATCGAATTAAGAGAACAAAGTATATTTGTGTTTTGTTTCTGATCCATAATATCAATATTACAGCATTTTTAATGGTCCGAACTCAAATATTTACCGAGTCTAGTTTAATCATTTGATTATCAATCGGCTTCACACAGTATTTTGCAAAATAGTAAAATAATGTACCTAAGCTTTTCTCCATGAAATGTTAACAATTTAATGCTTTCTTTAACTTATCCTATTTTATAAATTTATGAAACACTAGCTGTGCCCTGCGGTGCTCCCCGCTCATCCCACGGGAACACTAAATTTATTCGGGATGAAAAGTATCCTATGTCCTTTCCCGGGTCTCAAACTATCTCCATACCAAATTTCATCTAAGTCGGTTCAGCGGTTTAAGCGTGAAGAGGTAACAGACATACAGACAGACAGACAGACAGACAGACACACTTTCGCATTTATAATACATATATATATATATATATATATATATTAGTATATAAGTTATTAGTATATTAGTATGGACTAGTATGGATGTAATGTCTAATTTTTTTTTAATGGGGTACACCACAATTTTTATTTAAACCATCAATACAAAGATCAAAGTTAATTTTTTTCTTTAAACTTTGATCTTTGCATTGTAGTTTATCCTATTTTGTTACTGTTGATATTTTGTTGTAAATATGCAACTGCTTATCGGAGAAGTATGTACTTGAGACTTCCATTCTTGCTCTTAGCCGGGTTAAGTTAAGTTTGCACCTGGTATGTATGGCGCCGGACACAAATGAGCAAGTGTGATGAGAATAGTTAATTGGCAAAATTAAGATATCATTAATAGCATAACATCCGGTACTTTTCCATATTTCTATATGGTAGGTATGGTGCACATGTCCCGCATTCGTACTTGTACCGTTCACGTATCGCTGAATTTTCTTCCCAAGGACTCGTTATAAAGTTTAAAAAATCTGCAAGAATTCTCAAAGAGGGCTGTTTCTCGAGTAAGCGTCTCAGGGAACCTAATTAAAATGGCGTCGCTAAATTGAAATTAAAATGGACCGTAAATGGGCTTCGTTACTTTGGTTGTAGTTCTAATAAAAAATTAATGCAAACGGACTGTAAATGCAAGGCTTTGTTACTTTGGGAATAGTCTTAAGAAAAAACGTATACAAAGAAAAATAACAAATATGTATGTATTGCTTTGCTAGGCAATCTCATAATGAAGCAACAAAGGAAACTACAAACATGGCCAGAATTTTACAAAAGAATAAAAGGAGAAAAAACGGCGGCCTTCAATATTTTTTTTGTTTTTGAGCTTGATGTTCGAAGTTAGAATAGTATGAGGTATAATTATTGGCTTCTGTATTATCTATTTTTATTAACTCTAAGTGTGATTGTATGCTGTTTGTTTCCCATTACAATAAATAAAAATAAAAATAAATAAACTCGTATAAAGGTATTCCATCCGGGCCTATTCCATTTGCTATGATTGTGATTTTTATAGAAAAACCGCCCAAATGCGAGTCTGACCCGCGCACCCAGGGTTCCGTAAAAAAACTTATCCCACCATAACCGGCCGGGTCAACTTAAGTTTGCACCTGTATGGCACCGGATACAAACGAGGTGCAAAGTTAAGGCAACCGGGTTTGCAAATATGAAAAGGACTGTTTTTTTTTTTTATTAGTTACAAATGTATAGTTTTCAGATATTTTTTTACACTAAGACGGTATTACTTTCCAAATTTCATAGTCCAGGTCAACAGAAAATATTGATTCCTTGAGTGTCGCAATAGACGTTTTTTGCGGCATAAAAGACCGTATCTTTTTTTACGTTAACTTAGAATTCATTGGTTTTTTATTTTTTCATTTTGAGGTACGGAACGGAACCCTAAAAATACATTCAAGGAAATGCACCGTAACTGCCAAAGCATTTTTTATTTTCATTTTTTCCTTCAATGTTAAACATTTGGTTTACGCTAGCACACGTTACTGTTTTAATAAAAAAAAATACGATGTTGCGTTCACATCACTCCCATTTTTCCCAACCCTTACAAAACGCATTAAACGCAAACCAAACCCAAACCCACTTACGCCCTTTTGAACCAAGCGTATCGCCGAGAACTCCCCAATCTTTAATTATTCATAAAAGTGCTTAACAAATTATTAGCGGCCCATTACGAGACGAACAAAAGACAAAACTCTCTTATTACGAACGCAATAATAAATTCATCTTTAATTATCCCGGGTGGAGCGATCCCGTCATCCCGCCGAATTAGCGGGCATTAACTGAACGATTGACTCATTAAGTAACCGCTGGGTCCGACTTTAATTGAGATTGCCCGGTTTTCAAACGTAATTTGTTGGTCGTGAACGCGTAAATCGTGAATTATAGATTGACTGTGTCTTTTTTTAGGGTTAGGGCGCTAATCCGAGAGTGTCGTTTGAGATATCGCCGAACGTCAAATCTCCGTTAACACTCTCAGCGCCGTATAACTATAGTTATTTTCACCTCACTCGCTCGGAAAACCTCCGTTTATAGGGCGAAATCTGCGTGCAAAAGTCTATTTTATCCGCTAGCGTGCAAAAGTCATTTGAATTTCGAACACGACGATTTTGATTCTCTGTGGTGCATGTAACTTTTTTATATTTAAGACTCCTTCAACGCGTGACTGATTTCATCAGTCGATAAATCTCCGAATAACCAATCAACGCACGCTAATAAAGAGTGATCTGGTCAGGCCGGCTAATATCATATGTACGTTTGAATACTTCTTTTAAAAAAAAAAACACCTACAATATCACGTCCAGAAACCTGGTTCGTGGTTACAGATTTTTAAATTTTTATTTTTCCTACACTTTATTATAACATAAGTTGAATATGTTTATATATATCAATAGTAAGTTTTTCAGTTTCATTTACATATTTTGACTAGTAAATATATTAAATACAACACAATTTTTTATATTTATTTGTTATAAAAGTTGGAACATAAGAGTGTAATTTCTGAACGCACCCGAGAAAAAAATAAATAATTAAAAAGTTGGAAGTTTTCACAATTTAAATTTGTTCTGTGGAGAATACATACTGTTGTCTTACTTTATATCGAAAACAAGAAAGTTAAGCCCAATTTGGAGTATTTACTCGTATTCAATGCTAAAAGCCTGCATTAAAACGAAAAAGGATTTGTTATAAATGTTTGGAGACGATAAGTAATTTACCGAAACTATCGGCGTTTTTAAAGAAGATAAAGCCGAAAATAATCTTGTTCGGATCCCATCGTCCAATAATTTCCAAAGCTATGGAAGTTATGGAAAATACTTCCGAGTGGCCAACTAATCATTCTCAGAATGCCGTTCTCCCACATTCACAACGAATGTGTCAAGTACCTAGTTTCAAAAACAAATATAATATAACAGTGCTTAAGAAAAACTCAACGATAAAATATACACGACGATAATACAAATTACGGCCATATTACTTTTAATTTTTAATATGTGTGCTTCTCTCGTATTTATTTGGTTTGGATTTGAGTGTGTTATGTTTTAAATTGGACGTGTTAAATAGAAGGCAAAATTAAATATGATTATTTTAATATTTTAATTGTTTTTCTTGAATCTTGCATTTTCCTCGCTGTAGTGAGGTGAAAAATTGTGTGTTCCGCATGGCTGCAAAATTATTTAGCTTCTCGTGTCTTGAAAGCCTCTCTACGCTCAGGAATCTATCTTTGAACCATTCGCTTCGCTCATGGTTCAATCTTAGATTCCTTCGCTTGCTCAGCTTTCAATTTCAACACTCGCGCCAAATAACAACTTTGCAGCCTTGCATAACAATAGTTATTTGTTATAAATGTTTGGAGACGATAAGTAATAATAGTTATTTGTTATGCAAGGCTGCAAAGTTGTTATTTGGCGCGAGTGTTGAAATTGAAAGCTGAGCGTAGCGAGGCTTTCAAGACACGAGAAGCTAAATAATTTTGCAGCCATGCGGAACACACAATTTTTCACCTCACTACAGCGAGGAAAATGCAAGATTCAAGAAAAACAATTAAAACATAAAAATTATCATATTTAATTTTGCCTTCTATTTAACACATCAAATTTAAAACATAACACACTCAAATCCAAACCAAATAAATACGAGAGAAGCACACATATTAAAAATTAAAAGTAATATGGCCGTAATTTGTATTATCGTCGTGTATATTTTTTCGTTGAGTTTTTCTTAAGCACTGTTATATTATATTTGTATTTGAAACTAGTTGACACATTCGTTGTGAATGTGGGAGAATGGCATTCTGGGAAGGATTAGTTGGCCACTCGGAAGTATTTTCCATAACACTTGCTTTGGAAGTTATTGGACGATATGGGATCAAAATAAGATTATTTCGGCTGTATCTTCTTTAAAAACGCCAATAGTTTCGGTAAATTACTTATCGTCTCCAAATATTTATAACAAATCCTTTTTCGTTTTAATGCAGGCTATAAGCATAGAATAAATACTCCAAATTGGGCTTAACTTTCTTGTTTTTGATATTTCTACAAAGTAAGACAACAGTAGGTATGTATTATCCACAGAACAAAAATTTACGTTGTTTACGTAAATTGTGAAAACTTCCAACTTTTTAATTATTACTTTTTTCTCGGGTGCGTTTAGAAATTACACTCTTATGTTCCAACTTTTATAACAAATAAATATTAAAATTTGTGTTGTATTTAATATATTTACTAGTCAAAATATGTAAATGAAACTGAAATACTTACTTTTAATATATAAACATATTCAACATAAAATAAAGTGTAGGAAAAATAAAAACTTAAAAATCTGTAACCACAAACCAGGTTTCTGAACGTGATATTGTGGGTTATTTTTTTAAGAAGTATTCAGACGTACATTTGATTTTAGCCGGCCTGACCAGATCGCCCTTTATTAGCGTGCGTTGATTGGTTATTCGAAGATTTATCGACTGTTGAAATCAGTCACGCGTTGAAGGAGTCTTAAATATAAAAAAGTTACATGCACCACAGAGAATCAAAATCGTCGTGTTCGAAATTCAAATGACTTTTGCACGCTAGCGGATAAAATAGACTTTTGCACGCAGATTTCGCCCTATAAACGGAGGTTTTCCGAGCGAGTGAGGTGAAAAAGATTTTTCTGCAGCAGCGGGCTGTGAGGGCTGCGTGCCGACCACATTATTTCTATTACCGCGCGCCAAGTCTAATCTGCACGCCTAGCACAACTATGCTTCGCGACTCTTGTCGTGCGACATAGCGCTATCCGTCACTCTCTCACATTACTGCACAGAAAGAGACGGGGAATTATCTCGCCCGAGTAATAGTCGTGTATGACAGTTATGCTAAATAGAGGTGCTAATGAAACTTACGCAGCAGGTCTACATGCGGGTGCCAGCAGGCCACACACAATTATAGAGACTTTTAGATATCAGTCATATCGACTTTGAACTGTCATTAAAACGCGACGAGCATCAAGTGACACATCTCAACTCAATTTTGGAAATACATAGGCGATAATGATTGTCAAAAATGCTATTCCTTCATAGGTTTAGGTTTGTTACAATTGATTTATATATCAAGTAATATACATAAAGTAAGAACATAAACATATGTATTATAAAAACCTAACCAAGGGTGCCGCTGGCAGCTGAGCAGGGCCAAAGCTACTTGGTGCTCAGGGCTGCAGAAAGAGGAAGCTACTGATGGTGGGCACCGTGACCAGGAGTACTGACATCTGTATCTGACACTTGATCCACCCATCCGAATTAGCGGGCATTAACTGAACGATTGACTCATTAAGTAACCGCTGGGTCCGACTTAAATTGAGATTGCCCGGTTTTCGAACGTAATTTGTTGGTCGTGAACGCGTAAATCGTGAATTATAGATTGACTGTGTCTTTTTTAGGGTTATCTTTTGGGTTTATCAAAGCTATCGGTAATTGGAGCTGCTGAGAGAGGAACCTAGGTACTAACGGTACGCACCATGTCCAACGGGCCTATGATGACAAAGCATCTGTCACTCACACTCGCATCTTGTCAAAACGTGACGGATGCTTTGTCACTGATAAATGCAACCAACATAGACCTGAATGAGTACTGACCCCTGTATATCTGACAATTAAGGCAGCAGGGCTGGGCCAAAGCTACCGGTGATCAGGGCTGCAGAGAAAGGAACCCTAAACCCTAATGGTGCGCCCACTCCGATCCATAAACCCGAATAGACTGATTAAGTAACCGCCGATTAAATCGATTTTCAAACGTAATTTGCTTGTCGTGTTCGCGTAAACCGTGAATAGTAGATTGACCGTCTCTTTTAAATAATGTTACACTCTGTTCATTCTACTGAATACTCATAACCAAAAAGTGCAACTTGTAAAAAAAAAAAAAAAAACCCCTAGAGCTCAGTGAACGGCGTTGATGTAAGTGATGTTCAACCGCAACGCTTAAAGGTTAAACCAACACAACCCTTTATTGTCGTTTTAATAACTTTTTATTAGCTCCGCGGCGACGGCTGTGTGCGCGCTAGTGACCGACCGAAATTTCGTTTTAGCTATTTTCGGATTCGGCCAACAACCAGCCAAATCTTCGGCCAATCTGATGTCCGTGAATTGGGAAGATGTTTTTTTTAAAGGTGCGTTTAATGTAGGTATAATTTTATTAATGTTTTGTTTTTGTTGTAAATATGAGGGTTTAAATCGCAATGTTCCTTTTCTGTAATACAGGTGTTAACCTCGCTCTCAAGTCAGGGTCTTCAACTGTTCACTGTTTATCGTTTTTTTTCAATAAATGATTTATTTATTATAGCGTGTAAGAGCTTGGTCCATGAAACACTTAATGAAAGGTGACCTCTCACTATCACTCAAAAGGAAGCTCATGGACATTGTGCATACTGCCTATTCTCACCTATGGTGCTCAGACTTGGTCTTTAACAGAGGCTCAGAAGTTCAAACTCGGGGTCTGCCAAAGGGCCATGGAGCGTAGCCTATTAGGTGTAAAATTAATGGATCTAATCCCGAACACCCTACGCTCTAAGCGCAAAATTGTTGACGTAGCTCGGAAAGTGGCCAAGTTAAAGTGAAAATGGGCTGGCCATGTTTGCCGCATGCTGGATGAGGTGTGGGCTTAGACCAATGCAGAGTGGAAGCCCAAAAACTCGAATCGGAAACGTGGTAGACCCGCCAGCGGTGGCGGGACGACTTGGATGTCCTGAAGGATTGGCCAGAAAAAGCCTTAAGGCGGGATCACAGGGTGGAGGCCTTTGCCCAGCAGTGGGATATTACGGGCTCAATATAATATTGCCGTGTAAAGGTTAAACCAACAGCACAACCCTTTATCGTCGGTTTAATAAGTTTTTATTTGCTGCGCGGCGACATTTGCCGGAGGCTGTTTGCGCCGCTGATTGATTTCTGTTCATTGCGACGTGATTGCCCATTTTATTTGTCTGTAACGGTTTGTGCAGGAAAATTTTATAATGGAGTATTTAGTTCTTTAAATAACCTCAAAATTCAAAAACGGAACCCTTATAGGAGCAATTTGTTGTCCAATTGTCCATCATTGCATCAGTCCGTCTGTCTGTCAAGACCATTTAAATATCTCGGGAATCGTTAAGGAATCTAGTTGAAATGTAAACCATATACATATTCAGATCTACAGTCCTTTGTAGTTGTGATTTTTTAAACTTTAAATTATCATTTATTTATTTATTTATTTATTGAAAAACAGGTTACATGACATTACAGTTTACACCAATGCGTCATGAACCGAACAATGTTTATTTCGACGGCGAAACGGCGTGGCCCCGTTGTTCCGACATCTCAGGTGTTGGATTTGGTAGGTTGCCCCGGAACCGACGAAACACGACACCTTTCGGCCAGAAATCAGCACACGCGATAGTCTCCTGGAGCGGCCGCGGCACGCGCACTACAAATGAGCTGAAGTGCACGTAGTGGCGCGACTGCAACTGGAACACCCTCAGCGAATAGCCGGTTTTCTGGCGAACATACTGCGTCACTTCGTCAGCGGTGGCAGTGTGATGCAGGCGCGAAACGTATAGCGCCTTGCTCGGTGTGGAGACCCGCAGACCACAACCAACCGGTTCTGCAGTACCACACTGACTCTTGCGTGTCTTACGCTTTCTTGACACCGTTGTGAAACCCTCCTTGTCCACACTGGTGCGAGGGGTTTCCTTTTTTGGAGGATCCCGAACTTCACGCGCTTTTGAGGGCGCGGCTTTCCGGCGGGCTGGAACAGGCTCACCAGCAGAAACGACGTCAGCAAAACGACGACGTGGTTTCGATGAAGCGTTGACGGGAGGCCCCGCGAGGGCAGGGGGGCCGCGGATCGTCATGCACAGTGACATCGCTAGGCGCAGTGTCAGCTACACGCGAATTGACCGAGTTGGCATTTGACGCCCGGTCATTATTCTTGAAATTTGACGCCGTCAGTGACCGCGTTTCTAGGGCACCGTTGCGCAAACGGATGATTTCTTTGCGCAATACGTCAATAACGGCCTGTGATTTGTCAAATTTCTCAATAATTTCTGCCATGCCTGCTTTAAGAGCCACAATTTCTTTCAGCAGGCAGCTCACGTCGACATGGTCTGGTGTATTGGACGGCAATCTGGAGACCTCCGTCGCCACGAACTCAGGCATGTCGCGTTCGTTCTCCCTCAGGACTTCAATGATGTCGTCGAGGGTCTTCCTTCCGGCTTTATCTTCTCTGCGATGAGGTACAAATGTGCCGACAATCCCGAGAGACTGGAACAGCACCTTCTTCGCAGCGACAGTCGACACTAAAACGCGACGAACAGATCTGAACTGCAGTTACCTTCCCGCAGCAGCTTCTGTTACAGAAAGGCGAGGATCCCGTTGACAATGGGCTCACTTTTATTAGGGTCACCCATTGTTTAACTAAAGGCAGCGGTCGAGCCGCGCTAATATCACAATTAAATAATTAATTAGTCATCGATGCGTCTACTTCGCTGCGCGCATCGGACACGACTCGAATCGAACCTAAAAAAGATACGGGCGTTCATGCCGCAAAAGACGTATATTTCGACACTCAATGGAATCAAACTTTATTAGGGTATTTTCTATATCTATATCAACTACAAGGTTAGGAAAAAATCTATACATTTGTAATTAAATTATGAAAATATTATCTTTATCTAATGTACGTAATCGATCATCGCGGTTACCCATCAGTATACATTTGTAAGGAACCCTCGGTGGGCGAGTCCGACTCGCACTTATCCAGTTTATTTTTATTTTTATGCACCCTCTCAAACTATGCCTTGTTGCAACTACCAAGTTGGATTCGACGACTTACGTCTTTCTCAAAGTTGGACTTGCCTAAATGGGCGTGGGTTGGACCTACGTATATGTTACAGTCAAAACTCTCAATCACAATATACCTGTGTTAACTCGGGGCACTGATACTAAAGTAATGTAGCAAAATATTTTATTGAAAACTTTCAACATCCAAATGTTAATCAACATGAATATATATTTTTTGTTTCTTCATTTCTAAATGAAAACACTAAACAAATTAAAACGTGTATTTATTTGTTTATTTTAACAAATTTTCATAGTAGGTAAGTATAGAATCAATATTGTTTCCATATTCGTCGGTATTAAAGATTGCCGTCTAGATGAAAACATCCACTTCATCAGAGATGATATCGCAGCGTTTTATACCTAGTAATCGAGAACTTTCAATGAGACATGTATTAATATATCGACATCTTTCTTATTGATATCAAATCCCTAGAACGTGCCCCGAGTTAGCACAGGTATGTATCAGTCAAAAGCACAATACAATTAACTGTACAAATAAAGAAAGCGGTCTGATGGTCTAACGGAAACTGAGGACGCATATTTCCGGTATAACAGAAAGTAGTTCGATTCCTTCTAAGACCGCATTAGACCGCGTTTTTTTTACATCTTTGTAATAAATTTGTATATTGTAATTAAATTATTGTGTGTTATTTCCACATTTAAACAGTAATCGAAATAATAAAATGCATACTAAACGGGTTTACTCACGTCGTAAAAGTCGAATATAGCTCGACATGTTTCGAATCGGTCTGCGATTCATCAGTGTTCGATTGGCCGCTGCCGCGACTGATCGACTCTCCTGATGATGAATCAGGGACCGATTCGAAACATAATATTCGACTTCTCCGACGTGAGTAAATCAGTTTTGTATGTATTTTAATATGTCTGAGCATCACGGGAGCTTTCTATATAAAATAATCAAAATAGTTTCATATGAACGTTGATATCGTATAGTACCTAGTGAGCACAAGTTACGAATATTGTGTTAGAACGATTGTTTTACAAGTTTCTTAACATTTAGTTATAGAGGGTAAAATCTAGGGTCAGCGGAAAGCAGTACGTGGCTGACCGCTGGACACACGGTTCCCAATTTGGGGTCACCCATATTAAATTATAAAAACAAACATACGGTTTATATCACAACTTCTCAACGCAAGGAGGTATCTTAATCCCTCTTAAAAGCATTTAAATAAATAGTATTTTCTAACATGACACCCTAATTTGAATTAACCAGTACTTTAATTGCCTTTTTGCGGGTATATAGTACATTTAAAATGCTGTAAGGCTATCGATCAAAAATATACTGAGTTTTATGTTGGTCACACACCTTTTAAAGCACTGATAAATGAAATATTGCAAAATAATTAAGAAGAATAAAAAGTTTTCAAGCGGATTTTTGTAAAGATCAAAAAAGAGAACCTTTTGCACTATTTCATTTTGTGACACGATTCTCCGAACATTTTAACCGTGCAGTTCAAACTCATTGTTGTCTCATGATTATTATCACGGCAGCAGAGCTAGTCTTTATATGTACCTGGGTCATTGTCAGATTTAGGTGCGTGTCTTTCCGGTGGATATTTGAGAAATTAAGGATTCCAGGGCCTAATTTACTGATTAAATGCCTGTGAGAATAAAGAACGTTCCCTCTTCTATAATCCGATGTAATAGCATCATAATCTAGATTCATAAAAGTTCTTAACTCTTGACCACCGAAGGGACGAATTTTGTTTTCTGAACTGACAATGACCCACCTCTGACTGATCAAAGTAGTATTAGATTCGGAAGTGCCTTCATTCATCGGATTCATGAAAAGTCAGTTTTATTTGCGGACAAACCACTGCTCAAAAAACGGAGGCCGAACGGCGGAGCCTTTAACCACTATGTATATTGACGACGCGGTTGGCGCACGGCGCAGTTTTTAGTGCAACCGCCTACTGAGACCGCCGTCCTGGGTTCGAATCCCGGCAAGGGCCAATATTTGTGTGATGAACTCGAGGCTGTAATCTATAATTATATTGTACAAGCATTGCTTAGTTTAGGACTACGTCGATTTGTGTTAAGTTTGTCCCTTAATATTTATTTATTCTAATAATACATGGTAATAGGTACTTAGACAGCAACAAACGCTAAAAATCACTTTTTTACGATGTATAAGATCTCAGCGATTTTTTATCGCACCCAATTTCGTGTACCGCGCAATACAAAAGAATTTAACATTAAGGAAACCGTTGTACATAGGTACTACTCAAGTGTCCGCCCGCGGCGTTGTTTGTTCGTGCGAGTGAAACCTCTTTAGATAATACTAGATGCACCGCGCGGTGTTACCCGCTCATCCCACGGGAACACTCTTTTTTTTTTTTTTTTTCAGGATAAATAGTTACTATATTAATTTGGGAATTGGGCTGAATGAACGCAGTCAAGCGATCGACAGCCCGCCTGTTTCCGGCCGGGCGTCCCGACACCAAATCATCAAATCATCATACTATATTAATCCAAAGTGTCAGCTACCGTCATACCAAAATTTACCAAAATTTGTCAAGCCGTTTGAGCGTGAGAAAGTTACAAACATACATGAATATAATCACTTTCTTGTTCGTCTGTCCGTCCGTCCGTCTGTCAAATCTCGGGAACGCGTGGAGGTATCGAGTTTAAATGAAATTAGAAAAAGAAAGTATTTATTTCAAGTACGTAAAACAGTTTTCCAACGGTGAAGTAAAGTCGCTCAGTAGGTACAGTTTATCTTTTCGTTGAGCAATATGTAGTGCTTTTATAGTTCGTACTCGCTCTTGACCGGCTTTTTACTTAAAATGTTACTAAACTTGACGAAAGTAGTATCAAATTACTCCGCGAGGCCTCCTACTCGATAGTTTTGAAAGCTACACCTTACTGACTTGGCGGTTGAAAGGTGACGGTGTTCTGTGTTTGCCGCAATTCACTAGCGATAGACTTCATAGAAAACGCCCTTGAGTCCCAGATATTAAATACTAGCAGCACCGCGCAGTTTTACCCGCTCGTCTCAAGGGAACACAATTTTTTCGAGATAAAAAATAGCCTATGTGTTAGTCCAGGTTGTCAGCTACCTTCATACCTACCAAAAATTATCAAAATTGGTCCAGCCGTGTCAGCGTAAAGAAGTAACAAACATACACACAAACACACAAACTTTCGCCAACATGTTTAGCGCCTATACGGTTGGACCGATTTGAGTTTTTTTTTTTTTAATATAAAGCTTAGTTTGTCGAGATGGTTAGATTTCCTGCACCTCTAGCACAACTGTGACACGCGACTCTTTCTCGCGCGACAAATGTTACCTATCTCTTTCTTCGCTGTACTGTGAGAGAGTGACGGGCGATGCTATGTCGCGCGACAAGAGTCGCGAAGCCTAGTTGTGCTAGACGGGCTGCGAGTGGACGGGCGCGGTTACGAATATCTCACTCACTCGCTTGGTCGCGGCCGGCCGCCGGCCTCGGATCTCTCGCTCAACCGCTCGCCGCACCGCTGCGCTGGTCGCTCAAAGTCGTGACATCTCCGTTAGGCACCCGTCAACTCGCAGGAAATCTAATCGCGCTACCTACCTGAAGAGCGATTGAACGAAAGATCCGAGCGTGGCGGCCGGCCGCGGCCAAACGAGTGTGCGAGACATATGAAACGCGCGCCGCGCCGCTCGCCGCTAAGAACAAGTTCGTGGCATCTCCCGGACATGCCCCGACATTTGCACGAAGAGAGGCGCGGCGAGCGGTTGAGCAAGAGATCTGATTGCGGCAGCCATACGAGTGAGCGATACACACGTACCGCACACTGCTGCCGCTGTCGCGCAAAGTCAATAGAACACACTATCGTACTTCAAGAAAAGAGTGTACTCCCACCTGAAAGGCCGGCAACGCACTTGTGACTCCTCTGGTGTTACAGGTGTCTATGAGCGACGGTAATCGCTTTCCATCAGGCGATCCGTTAGCTCGTTTGCCTCCTATAACATAAAAAAAAAAAACAACTTTACCAATTTATAGGGCATCGCTGGCGTCTGTCGCTTGCGCTTCTACTCAAGATATGAGAGCTCAGTGACACCTCGGGGAGAGCGATTGGATTTCCTGCGAGCGCGGCGGGACGCGGCTCCTAATGGAACACACTCACTATTGTGCCGGCTTCAGGAGATAACTTACTTATACGTAAGGGTATGTAATCTTAATATTGACAAACCTGCGATATGCATGACGCATAATAAATCACCCAGGGATTTGGGTTTACGATGCAGAGTTCTAATACCTCAGACTAGCTCAGAGGTAAGTACCTAGCGCCACATTGAGCGTAGAAAGGATAGACATTGGGATAGAAAGATGGCGACCACATACTGAAAGGTACAACATCTACACACGTTGCAACTTACCGATCGACCCTAACAAAGTGGGTTAACGATCTAGTCATGCACAACTGAACGTAAACCTCCCAAAGGTGATGCGCCCAACATCCAACGATCCACCATCCTGACCAGATCGTTGATTCACCTTGATGGGCGCCTTCCAGTACGTGGTCTCTCAACGGTGCTGAATATGTTCCTCTTTTATTGATTACCTACTCGTACCATAATAATCTAATAAGTGCGGTGTTTGTGATCCAAGTTACTCTATTCTTAAAATATCTCCTCACGTCGTAAAAGTCGAATATCGCTCGACAAGTTTCAACATGTTTCAGTGTGGTTGGTGTGGCCGAGACCTTAGGAAATGACGTAGTGAGTGTTGTGTGCAACCCGATAATTGACATTGTGTGTGATGATGAGAGTAGATTCTCGCCTCCACCGGTGACGCCCGCGTCGAGCAGCCGCGCGGACATGGCGTTTGCCCGCAGTGCTCGGTTGGCAGCCGCCGCGACTGATCGGCTCTCCTGATGATGAATCGCGAACCGATTCGAAACATGTCGAGCTATATTCGACTTAGATAGTAGATATTTCAATACGTCTGAGACTCAGGGTAGTTTTTCGGTTATTGGTCTTCCTTGTTTGTCTCCACAAAAACAGGATCGACTAACTGAAACAAGCAGCCAATCGCAGTGAATCTTTCAGACAGTAATCCAACTGATCCCGACTTGCTCCTGTTTCTATAACGGAATGATTTACTGGACCGATAAATCAGTAATGAAATATTGCCGGCAAGTATTTGTTAATTAGAACTCTGATATTCGCTGGATATTTGAGTTATTTCGTCCTTTGTTTACTTTTTGGTGGAATTCGTATTGGATTTCACTATTGGCAACGTAAAATTTGTCTCGTTACGGTCCAATTGATGAAATTTATGTTAAATATTTGAACTCGAACAATAACTGAAACTGGTATAAAAGCAACATGACTACCTACATGATGTTTGTAATGAAATCTCTGAAATAATTCCTTCTTTAGTCGGTCCCTCATTCCTGAGGATCGTGATCACAAGGTATCGTATTCTTGATCAGGTGTCTCCATCGGTCTCGATCCATTGTTGTTCTCACAGCTTGATGGAATTTCTTTGAGGAAGTAGCTTCTTTAACCTGGTCAGTCCATCTAAATCAAAATAATTCGAGCGGAAATAATTCCTATGTACCTATTAAATAAATGAAAACAATAAGAGAATTATGACAATCAGAATACTTACATTTTCTTATTATTATCATTTTATACTATTGTGAAGCTCCAGATTTGTATTGAAAATTATTTATCTATGGAGAGGGGTCATGATTTCAGGAAAAATCTTAATAGTGTGATGCAGGATCGTCATTTGTTTTGTATGATCGGTTCTAATCATTTCCACATCGTACAAGTCGAATATCGCTCCACATGTTCAAAGTCTCTCAATTGGCCGCCGCTGCAACTCGACTGATCGGCGCTCCTGATAATGAATCGCAAACCGATTCAAAACAACCGGTTGTTCAACTAAATCCTATTTAATAAGGATTAAGGAAACGACTATTACCTAGAAAAACTTGCTTTAATCTAAGCAATTAAGTATATACCCATTATAACTTGCATCAAACGCTCCAAGCACGCAAGCGTTACCGTTTCCAAATGTCATCAGTATCGCGTCATATTTCATTTCTCGCTATGATTCGACATAGCATTAATAATTCTCCGGTTGAGAACGCTGACAGCGCTCAAGTCAGCACGTTATGTGTTAGGGCTGCCAATGTTTATATGGCTGTGTAATAATAATGATGATTTTCATTAAGACGTACATGATGTTTACACAATATCGTAACAAGAGAGAGATTTTAAAACTGAATTTGGCCTAGATATAATTTTATTAATACTTTCGTGAGACATAATGAATTATTGTATTAAGCGGTTTACACTCATGTGAAATTGTCAGGAACGGCGTGACATGTTTCGAACTTGTGCGGAGCTCTTCATCAGGGACTGCTACTGCTACCTGTATATCAGTGACAAAGTTGCCGCGCCGGTGTACGGTAGCAGTCCCTGATGAAGAGCTCCGTAAGAGTTCGAAAAATGTTGGGCCTAGCTAGCCTTATCAGAGCCCACAATAGACGAAATCGAAATCAATGAGGACGACTATATAAATATATATAGTAAGCAGCACATACGAAGAATGTTCTATAAGATTTCTAGACAAATAAAACACACACTCGCCAAATCTTAAAGAATATTCTTCGTATGTGCTACTCACTCAAAACCCATGCAATAAATTTAGTCGAAATAACTTTTTAGACAGAAGCGAGTTTTACAAGATGTTTCTTAAATCCCAGAAAAGATTTTTATAATATTATCTGCCCGTCTAGCACAATGTATCACCCGTCACTCTCACTACTGTACAGAAATGGATAGGTAGTACATCTCGCGCGAGAAAGAGTCACGAGTCACAGTTCTGCTAGAGGTGCTGAGCATTTGGACAAATTAATTCGGTTTTTTAATATTAAATCAATTTTCCTATTTTTTCTGTACATGCAACAATTCACCCGTCAAGAAGCAATAAATAAATCAGGCCTCATATAAAATTCCGCAAGGTAACGTCAACCAATCACTTACCTATACAATATTCGACAGCACACCGCCCGCATTAACACGGCAATGCTTTCAACCGTCAGTCCCCTTTCTGGAGTAGCCATTACCGCGTCCACGACTCACTTCGGTGCATGTCGTTGAGAAAGCCTAGTGTGTAGACCCCTTACAATTTTCGGCCCGTATTAACTGTACACAGAAGTCGTCATCCAGTTTTTACTAGTACGAAGGATTCCTGGCCTTCGGTGATTATTTTGAGTGTTTTAATCGCCTCATTATGAGGCCTTATTCCATAAAAAAAAAAAAAAAACATTATGACAAATATATATTGATAATTTCAACTAATTTTTTAAAGTGAATAATATTTTTCCCTGAGTTCTAGAAAGTAACAGCTATTTCTTGCTTTAAGTGCGTGCAGTTGAAAATAAGTTGAAAAAAAAAAACAGTTTTTGCATGAATTAAATCAATTTCGAGTAGTTTTTGAAACAAAAAATATCAATGAAAAATTCAAACTGTAGGTTTGAAATATATCAAAAAAAAATCGCAATGGCCTTGTTCTAAGTAGGTACTAGTAGTAACTTTGATACTATGTTAAGTAACACTACAAAATTATACTCCCTGATGAATTATCTAATCTACATAACTAGCGATTTATCCAGTAACACAGCCAGTATAAAAAGAAACGATCAACTTGGAACTTGCTCATAATAACTCCGACCAGCGCTGAGTTTCGAACAAAAACTTGTACTTGTTATCATGACATCGTTTATCGCAACAATTTTCCTACTAACTAACAATATTTCCCGAGCTTAGACTTAGAGATAATAGAAAACATTTTATTAGACGACATTTTGCTCATAACTTTGGATTTTTAGCATCTCTCGCTTCATTGTAAGCTTCTGTTTTAATTTAGAAATGTGTTGTCATTACATTATAGAGAATGTTATAAAAATACTCCGTTAAGTTATTTGCTTAATTAAATAGAGAAAAATAAAATAAGTTGTTAAAAAATGTCTGGAAACTGTAGGAGTACTTATTTCAATATTACTAAATATTTGGAAGTAAACAATATGGCGATTCAAGCTAACTGAAATAGATTCCTCTCGTTTTTTAAATTCTTTTCTTATTTTTCTGTAATAAAACGTACTTTACGTTAAATTTTTGTGAATCGACTTCGTTACACATGGAATGTAGATAAATAAAAATTCGGTATAAAATATTGGAGCGAGGGTAGCGAAGTGGCTAACGCGCTGGACCGGTAATCCAGAGGTACCGGGTTCGATTCCCGGTCCCTTCCAACAGGTAGCTCCTTTTTAAATTTTTCTTTAAGCTTTGATCTTTGTATTAATGGTTTAAATAAAAATTGTGGTGTACCCACATTAAAAAAATGAGACATTACAAATGTTTCATAAATTTATAAAATATTTCATTAATTGTGCCCTTCGAAAAGTGTAGATAATGTTACCAAAATCGTGGAATACAGCTCCCTTATAGACTAGCGTATATAATATGTAATTTAATTTACCTTACTCAATTGAATACCGTATTTTGTATGGTGCTGAATACCGGTACCGGATCCCTTATTTTATAGAGTATGTGTTCTCTCCTCATCAGGTTCATTCAATCAAAACTCATAATGAAACACACAATCGTGTTTGTGCTATGTTTGACTTGCGGGCACTGTTTCTTCGGCATCCGCGATATAATGTCGGGCACGCTGAACCGCCTCCCCCCGGAATTCTCGACGGCCATTAAGGACATCGCGGAGGGCCTATCCATAATTATCCTTCGCTACACTAAAGTATAACAATGATATAGCGAATAAATGTTACCAAAAACGTGGAATATAGCTCCTTTATAGACTAGCGTATATAATATGTAATTTAATTTACTTTACTCAATTGAATACCGGTATTTTATATGGAGCCGACCAGTATCCGATCCCTTATTTTATAGTGTATGTGTTCTCTCCTCATCAGGTTCATTCAATCAAAACTCATAATGAAACACACAATCGTGTTTGCGCTGTGTTTGACTCCGGGGCACTGTTTCTTCGACATCCGCGATATAATGTCGGGCACGCTGAACCGCCTCCCCGGGGAATTCTCGACGGCCATTAAGGACATCGCGGAGGGCCTGCCGGCAAAAACTATGACCGTCGTGCGAGGGAACTCCACGAATATAAGGTAAATAATTGCTTTGAGATAACGACGGGTTACGCGCTTGTAGTTTAGATTAAGTATACTATTTCTTGTTCATTGATTTAAATTGAAAGTGGAATTTGTATGTCAGTGATATTAAATAAGATGTGTAAAAAAAAGATACGAATTGTCATGAATAAAATTATTAAAATGGGCTCATGTGTGAATCAAAATCCAGTGTCCAATGTCCAGATTTCCGACTGTTCTCGCCTACAGGCCGCATTTCTCATCCGATTCTCAAAATTTTATATTCGGAAAATATATATCTTATGTGTCAATTCAATTTATGGACTTTGAAAAAAAAACAGCCATTTCGAAAAAATTAGTGAGGTCTACAGCTCAGAGAGCCACTAGTTGATTGGTGCCGAATGCTTTAGGACATTAAGCGCACCATTTTTACAAATGAGTCGTAGTTAGTAAAGTTAAAAATAATATAAACATGTGTAATTAAAAAGTAACATTTCATTAAGTACAATTCAAAATTTAAGAAATTCATGTATCGCAATCACATGGCAACAGAAAACAGCTAGCAATAGCGAAAACATTATTTTAATTTACTTATCTTCGAATTACTGGCCAGAACTTTCTCTAAAAATCTTAAGGATGAATTTAGAACCGAACTGAATAAATGTAATGTTTTAATGGGATTTGGGATAATAATTGGTCGGGTCTTTGATGTTTCAGTGCCGAAGACATCTTTCAACTGTTCTGCTTGCTGAGTGCGCACTACATCCAAGTTATTAACTTAGACATTACGACAAAGGAGAACAAAGAAAAGGTGATAATTACTCATTAACTTCATATTTAACGAAGTGAAAATGACGGGTTTGGGACCAAGGGCACAATTTTCAAGGAAATGAAAATGTCTAAGCGCCTTCACACTTGTCAATAAAGCGACGCTTACATATTTCTGGTAACTTTGTTCACGTAAATGTTTGATTTTCAATGCTGATAGAATTTCTTCTTGCCTATTACGTTTACGTTAAAAAAAAAACTATTTATTTCAATACTCGTAGAGAAGTATTTGGATGAAAGCATTCGCCTGTAATGTAATAAAACAAATTACAACTCCATACAAACAAATTAATCTAGTCCCAAATTAAGCTCAAGAAGGCTTGTTTTAAGGGCCCTAGACGATGATATACGTATACATACTTAACTTATATACTTAAACACATAGAACAACCATGGTCCTAGCACAAATAATCAAGTTCATCACGCAAATATTTGCCCTGACCGGGATTCGAACCCGGGACCGCTGGCACAGTAGGAAGTCCACTACAAACTGCGCCTACCGCGTCGTCACTTTACAGGTGAGCACCCTAAAAGATATGAGGTGAAGTCGAATATTTAATTATCTCGGTTAGCTGTTACAGTAGCGGCTAAAACCCTATCGTTGTCAAACATTTTAATTTTAAGATTAATCATCATCATCATCACCACCATCAGCATCATCATAATCATCGTCATCATCATCATCAGCATCATCATCATCATCATCAATATCAACGTTGTCTGCTGCTAGACAAAGTTCTCCACAACGATCGGTCTTACGCCGCCCTCATCTTCTTCATCCTCATTTCTGCCCGCGACCCCAACTAGGTCGTCGGTCTACCTTGTTAGGGGCCCTCCCACGCTGCGTCTTCCGGTCCGCGGTCGCCACTCAAGAACCATTCTGTCCCAACGGCCTAATTAATGGCCATAGGATCCAAGGATGAAATCCAAATGAAAAATGGCACAATTGTAATAGATAAAAATTTATAAAATAATATTATTGTATTTTTTTTAGTGTATGGAACTTTCAAATAGTGAATGTGAACTGAACAAAAAACGTGAACCTATTTTATAAATTTGCACAATGTCAACGACTTTTATTTAAATATCACGCAGTTTTCAAAATTGTCTCGTGTTCGTGAAAGTGCTAATATTTCTATATTGTGTGTAAAGTCGACTGATTGTATGATTGTCAAGACGTTTTTCCTTATTATAAATGCTCATTTTCAGTACTATAGTTTCGTGAAGGAAGCCTTGGATGTGTCCGACGACAGAACGAGCTTAATTCTCTGTGAACCTTACGAGTGCGAAACGATATTATCGGAGGTTTGTCTCTGTCATCTATATTTTTTTCAAATTCAAACTATGTAATTTATTACAGATAACCAATTTTTATACTGTCACTTATAATTTCACAGACAAAATCAGAACAACGCACTTTTTAAACCTGTACCAAAATTCTATACTCTATTCTATATTCTATACCCGCTACTGAAGTTTAATGTTTCATACATAAGATAAATCTCTAACTCAACTCAAATGATTTTCAAAAAGAGAACATCTGCATATTTGATTTAAAAAAACACGCTACTGATCCCTGATTGGTTGAAATTAATTGTCAAAATACTCCCTGTCACTTTCCTTTAAATAAATTCTGTTCTAGGATGTTGAGCTATTTTTTTATTGTCTCCGTTTTACTGATCAACCTATATGATTTTTATATGTTTAAACTCGCTTAAAATTTATAATCTAAAAAAAAAATCTTTATAAAACGGTTTAAACTCGCGTAAAAATTGTCAGTAACGGCCTGACATGTTTCGAACTCATATGGAGAACTTCATCAGGGGCGGCTATCCGTGCAGCTACGACTCGCGGCCCACTGCACTGGTTATCGCTCTAATTTTTACGTGAAATTAAACCGTTTTCTATAATTATTAAAGATGTCTCACGATAGTTTTAATAATATTAATTAATCTTATTTATTATTACAGCTAACGGATAATAATCTAATCCACCGCACGATTCTGTATCTCTTCTACTGGTCATATGGGCCAGTAAGTGATCGTTTCCTGGACACCTTGAGTGAGGCGATGAGAGTAGCCGTCATCACCAACCCTCGGCCCAGCGTGTGAGTAATATAAATAAAGTGGCCAATTTTTTTTTTACTTATTTTTTTTCTGGCCAAGTGCGGATCGGACTCGCGCACCGAGGGTTCCGTACAAACCTGTAGCTATATAAGTAAAAGTAAAAATTATAGCAAGCTGAAGGGGCAATGGAAGGGGCACGTAGCTCGAAGAACCGATGGCCATTGGCGCAGAAAGGTTTTCGAGTAGAGACCACGTACTGGCAAGCGCAGTATAGGATGGCCACCCAAGGTGGTCGGACGACCTGGCTAGAGTTGCGGGGACTCGCTGGATGCGGGTCGCAGCTATCCGGCCCATGTGGAAGTCTATTGAGGAGGCCTTTGTCGTCAGCAGTGAACGTCCTATGGCTGAAATGATGATGATGTCACAACTGGTAACACAGACTAGTCAAATGGCCGAAGCAAGCTATGGTTAAATAAGTCTGATTATGTATTCTACGTTCGACAAACTTAAGTTTTGATTAAAAATTAACATAAATAATGACACAAAGGTAAATTAAGAAAGAAAAATTGAATGCGATCTACTACAATCGAAGCGGGGTAAAAATTAACAGTACAAACACTCAAAAGTAATGTCTTACACAGCACGCCGACTCCGACAAGGTAGTTTTAGCATTGTGTTTGACATCTGTGTCGCTGTCGTTCCAATAATCGTATTCTGTTATAATAAGTCAACAAGAGATATCTAAAAAAATACCTAACGTAACGAAACCAAACTCCACCCGTATTGGGGATAGCAATAATTCATTTATCTCCCCGAAGAATATAATAGATGTCATCCAATTAGTGCTAATTAGTAAATAACAAATGAATTGAGTAACGTTCTAGGTTCTAGTGATAGGTAATTAATATTTTCGTATTCAAGTAATACATGGAATTATGATACCTGTAATATTGTGTTTGCTTTTGTCATGTAATTATAATTAACTGTATTAAATGGCGATATTTACTGTTAATTTGAACAGTGGAACGTTTGGATTAAATTTTATTGTAGCTCAATACACAATTGAACTACAATTGTAAAATATTTAGTGTTATCATAAATAACGCTAATCCCCATGATTACATTTCTGTGGCCCTAGAGACGGGGTATAAGTAAGATTTAACCTAGGATCGAAGGAGCTTAAGTCTCACAATGGTGTTATGACTTATGACCTTTTGTTTCTGGTTAATATTCGACTCATGACACCTTTCACTAGGGACAGATTTATTGTCTTCTTGCTGCTACCAGTAGGAGACTTTAGTAGGACCACAACCGTGCAGTGTTAGTAAAAGATCACGGCGAAGATAGCGATCATTCAAAGTGATAATACAGTAAATTTACAGTTCGTGACGTGTATTGTTTTTCCCGAAAGCAATTTCTAATGGAGTGGAGACCGCGCATCGGTAAACGTACTGAAGGACGCCCTGTAACAAAGTGATTGAATTTCTAACGCGCTATATCTGTACAATGAATGGCTACAAAAATCGATGAAACAATCCAGCTGTTTACTTGAAAAAAACACGCACAACTTCCTTATTCGATATTTCATCAAAATCCAATTATTTGACTTCCTACAGGCCGCACAATTCATCAATTATGAAACAAAATAAAATATTTACTGTTCAATAATTCAAAAGGATTTTTGATTATCCCCCGCTTTTCCGGGTTGGAAGGGCGATTGCCGTATAGTCCGTATTTCTTAAAATTACGTTTGGAACTGGGTTCAATAAGCCAGAGGTGAACAGTGGAAGATGTCGCACTTTGAAATGTTGATCGTAGCACAGAGTTAAGCTTTTTAGGGTTCCGTTCCCTTAGGAAAAACGAGACCCTATTTACTAAGACTCCACTGTCTGTCCGTCAGTTTGTCTGCCACCAGGCTGTATGTCATGAACCGTGATAGCTAAACAGTTGAAATTTTCACACATGATTATTTCTGTTGCCGATATAATAACCAATAGGTACTAAAAACAAAATAAAATATTATTTTTTTATAAACTTTAGTAATAAACCAAATAAAAACTGATACTACACACAAGGTGCGAGCCGCCATAAACGAATTAATTCGTTTATGGCGTTCGAATCCCGGCCGGGGCAAATATTTGTGCAAATATTTGTTCTTGGGTCATGGATGTTATCTATATATGTATTTATATATTATGTATATCGTCGTCTAGTACCCATAGTACAAGCTTTGCTTAGTTTGGGACTAGGTCGATTTGTGTATGATTGTCCCTTAATATTTATTTATTTATTTTATTTTATTTTTTAATAAAGTACCTTAAATATCGTAGATAGGATATTTTGCTGAAAGAAGACTTTATGTTATTTTTAAAAGTTAGTAATTCTGCATTCAAAGATTTTCTAAGAATTACTTGCTTCGTCAGGGAAACGAACCGACTTAGAAGTGAAAAAAAAACACCCCTATTTTATAACGCCAATCGAAATATTGGACAAAAAATAATTATTATTCGTAAGTAACATAGTATCTTAAAATAAAGGAATAACGTAAAATGTTTGAGTCAAATTTCAAGAAAATTATTTATTGCCGAGGACGAATAATTAAACACTTGTAATTCTTGGAAAATCCTTAAATGCAGAATTACTGACTTTAAAAAATAACATGGTCTTCTTTCAGCAAAATGTCCTATCTACGATATTTATTTAAGGTACTTTCCCTTGATGTTCCATAGTCTTGGGACGCCCGGTATAAAGAATTTCAACTGACTGCGTTAAAGTACAAAGATGATTATTATAACTTTTTCCTCCTCCACCAACGAAGTTACGGGCACCATCTTGTCCTATAAATAATTTTAGATACCAATACTTAGTAATTTTTGTAGATAACCTCAATGTACTTGGGTTCCTTTTAATCACGAAACTATACCCCAGAGAACCAGATGGCTAGACTACTTCAGAAAATTACATGTCGAATGAGTTTCGTGACAATATTTATTTCAGTTTGAGCATGGATCAATTATTCAAGGTGACCACCAATGCTTATACAAAGTCTTTTAAAAAAAAAAGGTTCAAGATAGATCAATAGATGGCGCTAGTGTGTCAAGCGAGGTTTAAGCGCTATACTAAGGCTGCCTGTTCACTGGAGCGGAACTGTGTAAAATGGACCAATCACATTCCTCATATTTAAATAAACTTTTTTTGAGCTTCACTAAGCAGCATCCTGATTGGTTCATTTTTTGCACCGCCTCAAACAGCCAGCTTAAATGATCGGCACAGATATGATGCTGCGATGGCACCGTCTTCATCTGTTTGTCTAGTATAACTGTGACACGCGACTCTACCTGTAATTTTCCATTCAATACCGTGCGAGCAAGACGGGTGATGCTGAGTCACGCGACAAGCGAAGTCGCGGCAATATGCTAGCCCTGCTGTTTAGCACAACTTTGTCGCGCGTCAAATGCCTGTGTCTTTCCTTTCAATACTGTGCGTGTAGGACGAGTGATACTGGACTCCGCGACTTTTTTATACTATGACGGTGGCAAACAAGCATCCGGTCCGCCTAATGTTAAGCAGTTACCGCCGCCTGTGGACGCTTGCGACGCCAAGATCATCACACGCGCGTTGCCGACCCTTTAAGAACCTATTTATTCCACTCTTGAAGAACCTCATACTGAAGTTTCCTGCCTGTGTAGTTGGCGACATGCGAAGTCACTACAAATTACGCTAACCTCACATGTTAATTTCAATGCAACGCAAAGTTATAGAGACATTGGCAGTCTTCTGAATTATTGGTTTATAGACTGAGTCGAGTGACCAATCTTGATATTATTTTGTCGTCGCAAACTTGGACTAAAGAATACAAAGCTACGGCCACGTTCTTAGTAATTTGATTGGCCGACCGTTAGGACTTGGCCGAGACATGTTTTATGAGTGCCAACGAAAACATGACTTATTGCTGTGGAAGTTTTTTCAGTTTTCATGTCGCGTTATTGGATTTAGTATTTGCGTTCTCGGCTAGAGCAAGCTGATAGTTGCTCAGAAATTGCGACGGAATTTTGAAATAGTTCATTTTGAATCTATCGATTTAAAAAAGGAATATGAATTTGACTATAATATTATTAGTATTTCTTAGTCAATTGGAACTTACGTATGTCTTGAAAGTTAGGGTTAGAACACATATTATTTAATATGTCTTAGCCACTAGTAGCTAAACACTATGCAAGCATTTTTAAGTCCTTAAATATTTTGAAAAATATTACGCTCTAAAACAAAATTTAATAACTGAAGTTACGGAACCCTAAAAATTACACTTAATAAATTCTTAGTTGGGCCAATTTTTATTTTATTGACGACTTCTTTTTTTTGCCAGATTTCAATCAAATTTGTATAGTTGGTAAAGTAGTGATATTATAGTGGTATAGCGTGAAATTGGGCTTAACATGGTCAAAATCGTCAGAATAAGCAAGTTATACCATCTCACCAAATTCGATTGAAATCTGAGAAAAAAAATCGGCAAAGAAAATATAAATTGGCCCAGGTACTAAGTAGTTCGGAACAGGATATAATTAAAATAGTTTTCACTTGTCTCCAGAAAGCTGCCCGCCTAATAAACGGGACCGATGAAAACGCACTTTTAATTTAAAACCCAACGGTTGTGTTATAAGTTTAAGGTGTTAAAGCATATTGTGTTTGAATTTTGAATTATTATCCCCAGATTCCGCATTTACTACAACCAAGCGACCCCCCACCAATTGCACCACCTCTCGCTGGTGAACTGGTGGGCGGGGCGGTTGTATAAGTCCCCCGTTCTGCCGCCGGCTGATAAAGTCTACCAGGACTTCAAGGGGAGGGTGTTCAGGGTGCCTGTCTTACATGTGAGTTACTTTGTCCAACATTTGAAACTGATTATTATCCATCGGACTTCTGGTAACACGGTAGAACTATAAAGAGCTATGGAGCCGATATTAACATTAAAATACAATTCATACTCATACTCATTCATCTATTTCATTCCAAACTGCCTTTACGATTATTATGGTTAACATTCCCATGCATTAAATGACTAAAATTATAAATAAAATTAACACATACATACATACATAGGTACATAAAATCACGCCTTTTTCCCAACGGGGTAGGCAGAGACTTCATTCCACCTGCTACGGTCCTGACATACATATTTCGCTTCATCATCAATAAAATTAAATTTGTACAATATTACAAACCTATTCTTAACTTTTTTAATTATCAATTTCATGCATTTTCCTGTCATGACCGGATATTCGGTTAATATACAACCCAATTTTCTCCAGGAAACATGGAAAAAGTCGCAAATATTTAGGTAGGAATTTAATGATGACGAAAAAAGAAATCATGCAGGTCTTTGTATATTCTTCTGACTAAGTCCTTGACTATAAAATTAAAATTGTGAATGAAATACACGAGTACGATAATGAGTAGGTATGAATTGTATTTTAATATTAATATCGGCTCCATGGTTCTCTAAAGTCTTACTACGCTGTCAGAAATCCGATGTCTACGTCATTATGCTAAAAGGATGAAATCCATTGGAAAAGAAAAATTAAAAAAATATAGTTGAGGACGAGGTTTGAACCCGTGTTACCAACGGCTAACACGGGCGTCGATTCCGCACCGACTACAAGAATGAAATGCGATTCGGGTTTGGGTGAAAACGGAGAGGTACCTACTTATCGGGATCGCATAAGAGCGAGCGAGACATGTATAAAACGCGAACCGCAATCTGACAACTCACGCACTGGTAAAGCTTATATACTTACATACTTACTTTGTATACTTGAATGTCCATTAAGTTTCTCCTCTTTTTTATGTTGAATTGCTTTTAGGCCCCGCCCTGGCACTTCGTGCGTTACAACAATGACTCGACTGTCAACGTGACAGGAGGCCGGGACGACAAACTTCTATCCCTACTCGCAAAGAAACTTAACTTCAGGTAAGTTTTTTTTTGTAAGTAATAGATTTGTTCTTCTACTGTAAATGTGGCAATTGTATGAAAATTAATTTACATCTTTGGAAGTTCTACTCCAAAAAGTATTAATTGTAAATAACAAGACACACAAACGGATAGGCAACGGAAACAGGAGTAGAATAAATGAACGCTGCACAGGCTGCCGCACAAGCCAAAAAATCACGTTTCTACGTATCAGTTTTTGCGGATTATTTTACAAAAAGTTTCCACCCTACTAACAAAAAACTAGTCAGTTTCTAAGTAAGCAAACACAGTATCTCATTTCGTATCCATATTATCATTAAGTACACATATATAAATGTATATTCTTCTATTTTCCTATTTCTAGCTAGCGCTTTATTCGATTTTAGTATCATTAATACGTTCGCATCACGCCGAAACGATGATTAGGTTATATTATGGTTATGGGATACTTTTTATCCAACTACAGTAAAGAAAAAAGTTTTATGCAGATAGAGTGGCGTGGTTCCAGTAGATATGCAAATAAATAGATTTTTCGTTTACCCATACTTGCCCACACTTACTAAACACCCTTATCCGTACTTTACTGATAAAATGCGTTTTAAATTTCATTTTCACTCAAATGTACGAGTTAGCATTCGATTCCACCTTTCAGATACGAGTATTATGATCCACCAGAGAGAAGCCAGGGTTCAGGAATATCTGGCAATGGAACCCTTAAAGGCACTCTTGGTCTCATTTGGAAGAGGGTAAGAAGATTCAGAATCGATAGGATAGTTTTTTCTTTACATTAGTAAATAGTAAATTTCGACTAACGACTGATTTATAAAGTTCGACCCAGGGATAGTGGCGCTACAAACAGCTTTCATATGGCAGTAATATGCATAAGTCATATATTTTCATTACTAAACCTCAATAGCTATTTGTCAAGGATTTTTCAGTAACCAAATTCAAAACATTGGTTACCGGAATGCTGTTCTTGCGAAATAAATAGTGAATCCTATTGAAAAAAACTTGCCTACTCGTATTATCAGTTTTCAGTGTTTCGTATTATTAGTTTTGACTTTATTATGCAAAAATTACTTGTTTGCGGAATATTTAGTCCTGTTTCCTCTTTGTTTACATCAGTGACATTCACCGACTTTAACCGTCAGTTACCAAAAATTTGGCGCCACTCTGTTTGCGACCACGGCACTACTCTTTGTGCAACCAGTCTTTTATTTGTCAACCTATAAAATAATTATACAGTCCTACTATCATCGTCCTATATCGAAGCGTTTAATTCAGTAGTCGTTGAGACCTATCACCACCTTGGCTTTGGCGGCTACGGCCGCCCCATCCGGAACTATCAGTGAAGAGTATAGAAATAGCCTACCATACGAAGAAAAAATAGGGGAATCATTTTTGTAGAAGCGAACTTTGGCACAGTTGTAGATAAAGGTATTTTAAATAAGATACTAAAAGTACTGCTGGGTCGGGGTAAAAGTACTGACAATGACAGTACCAACCTAAATCCGTTTGAAGGTTCTGTTTTAACTGGTCGTCTACACCGCCGGTCAAAATGGCGCTGTATATGCTAGTATTTAAATACAGTTACCGAACTTTAGTATTCGCTTCTATCGTTTTTTACCAAATTCCAAAGCTAACTAAACAAAGCTTTGAACTGCTAGTGAGCAAAAATTTATAAACTTCCAAAAAAACACCGGAAAAACCAATATCCTGCTAGGATTTAACCTCTTTTTAAAGTATTTCAACCCCATTTGAAAACACGATTGCCCTAACATTTTTTAAAGTACAATCAGTAAGATTGCAATTTGTGTGGGTCCTGATAGGGTATTTGATTATAATGATAATAAATTGTGTCATTGAAACCACTCTGCAATGGGTGGTTTGGTTTCAATGACATGCAGAGAGGTGTGAGACAAGGATGGGCAGCGTTCGGGAAACTGCGAAGTGTCTTCTCGTCCAGGATACCTCAGTGCTTGAAGACAAAAGTCTTCAACCAGTGCGTATTACCGGTGATGACCTACGGAGCCGAGACGTGGTCTCTAACTATGGGCCTCTTAAGGAAGCTCAGAGTCACTCAGCGAGCTATGGAAAGGGCTATGCTCGGGATCTCTCTACGTGATCGAATCAGAAATGATGAGATTCGTAGACGAACTAATGTCACCGACATAGCAAACAGGGTTAGCAAACTGAAGTGGCAATGGGCAGGGCACATAGCTCGAAGAACCGATGGCCGTTGGGGCAGAAAGGTTCTCGAGTGGAGACCACGTACCGGCAAGCGCAGCGTAGGACGGCCACCCGCAAGGTGGTCTCGACGACCTGGTCAGGGTTGCGGGGACTCGCTGGATGCGGGTCGCTTCTATCCGGCCCATGTGGAAGTCAATTGAGGAGGCCTGTGTCCAGCAGTGGACGTCCTATGGCTGAAATGATTGAAACCACTAAACACACATTCAAAAATACTCGAAACCAAATAAACATTAATTGTACAAAAACTAAAAGGCAAACGTGTTTTGACAACAGATTGTTATGACGTCACAAGCCAGTATCTTCATAGAAACTTCATACCAGCAGTTCGTTTTTGACATTTCGTAAAGAGTAGCTGATTTGAGCTGTTATCAAATACCATAGGTATTTGACAAAGCATTGCGATAAACTGCATAATGTGCAACAACTTGGCAATTTAAATTGTCTAAAATTTACTCGCCACCTGTCCATTATAGAGTTGCAAGCTTTAAGTTTTTAGAAGATCGTTTAACAAAGCTCCGAAACTTTATCATTTAAGTACCATATTGTTTTTCATTTTGGTTAATTAAATAGTATACGTATGTGTCAAGTCTCTATCAAAACATTTCTGCGGAGAGCACGTAAGTCAAAAATTTCAAATCCTTTTTTTTTTTATTCCTGCTCTTCGCTCTAACCGTCATTTCAAAAAAATCTTTATTTAACGTTCTGTCAGTCATATTAATTTGATGGTTAAAATCGAAAAGCAACAGTGTCTCAATTAAAAATATTTGGTTGCCAGTAATAGAATATTAATTTCAATCAGAAGGAAAATATCATAACGATTAGGTACTTTAAATATAGCATAATCGCTAATCTAGACATTAGTCGCATGATATCGAAACTCCGTCAACGTCATTTAAAAACATTGACTTTCGCTCCTGAATTCAAATGGAGTTTTCGATAGCAACTCATAGTAGAGGTACTGATGTCATTGACCTTTACTCAATATCGCAAAATAATGAACAGTATTAAATTTTTTCGAAGACAATATTAAATTATAAACGAGTGATCCGCCCCGCCGAACTCGAACAAAGGGGACATTTTTTTATATTTTTATAAACTTTTGAACACTGTTTTCATTTCATTTGATAGATTCTTGCAGTATTTTATTAAGCGCTCTTTGAATTTGCTCAACAAATATTAGTTCCATTTCAGCAGTAATTATATGTATATTGTCTAGGTTTAATTGAAGATGTCTTCATTTTTGTAATTATTTCAAGCACTCGTATATTTTTCTGTAAAACACATTTTACTTGGTCTAATTTGGTCGCCTTAAGGTGAAAACAAAAACGAGAGTTTGCGCCATGACAATACCTACATTTTAGTTAAGTTACTACTAAGTTAACTCACTTAAAATAATTTAATTTGAGATTATAACAACCAACATTTCCGGTAGAAAGCGGACTTTTTCCTCGGCGATGTATCAATGACTTGGGAAGGCCTGCATGCGGTAGAATTTTCGTTCCTAACCTTGGCTGACTCAGGAGCCTTCCTGACCCACGCCCCGGCCAAGCTCAGCGAGACGCTGGCCATCATCAGGCCATTCCAATGGCAGGTAAGAAACTTACAGCATTGCCAAACGTGATTTCAGCATGGATAAGGTTAGCCATCTAAAGGTACTGTTAAACATGCTCTAGAATAGCATGCTAAAAAGCGTACTATGAGTATGCCTAATATAAGCATGCTTATGGACTGTTTATACTTACTAATCTTACTATATTATACTTTAGGGCCAAATGGCCTGGCACGTGACGATTGCAAGAGGCCCGACTGGATGACCCTCGTTTCCTGGCAACAGGGACGGCCATTAATATGGGACGCTACATGTGTGGATACTCTAGCGCCGTCCCATGTGGGCAAGACGTCGTTGAGGGCAAGTGTAGCGGCTGCTGCGGCAGAGACAGCCAAGCGCCGCAAGTACGCAGCTCTCGGTGATAGTTACGTATTTGCGGCGTTTGCCGTGGAGACCCCAGGGCCGTGGGGACTGGAAGCAACTAAGCATTTCAAAATGCTGAGCTATTTGCTGACCCGGTCCTCCGGTGATCGTAACTTCGTAAGGCTGGCTCGTTCGTCGCCCAACGCATTGGCATTGCCATCCAGCGAGGTAACGCGGCCAGCCTTACGGGCACCCTGCCCAATGGTAGGATACATATACAGTTGAAGTCCCAATAGTTTAAGTTAGGTTTAATTAAATCATATGTTTCTTAAGGTTTAGTTATATAGGTACTTTTTATTTTTTTTCTATGATAAGTTAAAAAGGATACTGTGTAGTTCTTACACTTAGAACTTAGCTATAAACTTATCAACATCGGCATATCAATATCAGTATCAATATCATTGTAATAAACATTATAATCCTACTTTGATTTCACCCTGTACGTATATAAATATGTAACGATCTGTGGGGATAATACCGATTCCACAGACAGGTCGGCAATTCATATTCATTTGGTTATCAAATCGTGGGTCCCCAGGGTGCAGACGGAGAACGAACTTTAATTGAGCAGGTGAATGTTCTATGCACGATTTGATTGGGGTAATTCAAAACCGAGACTGACGAAATCTCACCTTAAATGTGATATGGAAATCTTTGCGACGATTTTTATTCAATTATGCTAATTTACACTTGAGACGTGCATCACGTTTTGCTTTTAAAGTACGCATTTGATGAATAGAAGATTATTCTAGGAAAATTCAATCAATAATAACTGCAATGACATCTCCTCTTTATACAATGGTGAGGTAAATAATAGTGAAAAACTCTACACTAACGCATGCAAAGCCAGAAGTAACACGCTCGTTAGATTTTTCCAAGGAACATAAGGCAACATTCGAAAGGTAATCTGGCGCTAGAGTGGTGGAGAGGCACGTCGGACCGGTAAACCAGTGGTACCAGGTTCGATTCCTGGTCTCTTCCGCCAGGTTACGCATTTCAATTTTTCTTTGTGCTTTGATCTTTGTATCGATGGTTCAATAAAGTTGGTGGATCATTCAAATAATAAAAAATTATATGTTACACAAATTCATTGATACATCTTTGTATCAATGAATTTGTGTAACATATAATGTTTTAAACCTGTAAAAAATTTGAATGCGTAACCTAGCGGAACAGACCTGGACTCGAACTCGGTACCTCTGATAACCGTTCCAACGAGAAACCGCCGACACCGGTCATTTTGGTCAGGTTACGCATTTAATTCTTTATGGTGTGATCTTTGCATCTATGGTTCAATAACTAAGAAGTGTTTTCACATTAAAAAAGAATGAAACATTAGCATGTTTCACAAATTCTTATTATACCTATTTCCTCAGGTATGGCCTCTGGTGTGTGCCACACTGCTGGTGACAGGGCCAGCGTTGTGGGCAGTGATCGCAGCGCCATCTCTGTGGCAGAAGGGAAGGAAGAACCAGCTGGCACTCTTCAACAATTGCTGTTGGTTCACCACATCACTGTTCTTGAGACAATGTTAGTAACTACTAATAAGTTAAGATTATTTTTCTCAAACATGCAATGAAATGTCCTCATAACGTGCATTATAACAGGCTTCGTATTATCAGGTTTCGGGCGGAACAACTCGAGAGAACTGCAGTAAAGGAATTTCATACAAAATTAAAGGCCTAGGCTGAAAACATTTTTTTCTTTAACATGGCGTCTGTTTCATGAAGAGGCTAAACAGCTGTTTTTTTTTTGTGTAGTGTATTTTTTTTATTTTATTGCATATGTTTGAGAACAGCACTATACATGTCTTAGCCTAGCACTATCCGGCCTCCTAACGGTCGGCCGTCTATACCTACTCACCCGGCAAGCCCTTCTTTCCCGGCGTATGTAGTATAGTAATGTACATTAATGAAATGAAATAATTTATTTAGTAAGTACGCCAAAAAAGCACTTTTACCAGTCAGAATGTGAATGAACCGGCATTTCCCAAAAGGAGACAGCTGTTGAGAAGAAAGCCGAAACAAACTCAACAGAAAGTATTTTTTTTCGTAAATATCATACTTAAAACAATCAATTACATTTATAGTAAAACTAAATACATTGGTACACGTAGATTCTCCAAATCAATGTTAAGTCATGCCTCATGGCCATTAAGTCCGTCTTTTGTACGATTGGTTTTCTTTTGTGCAATAAAGATTAAATAAATAATAAAATAAGTAGCTACATTTATACAAAATGTATTCAACTAAACTAATAATTTTCCCAGCGATGTATAAAGTCTCTAGGCGTCTTGACATGCAATAAGATAGAAGAAGATAATTTTAATCCCACAGAGATGTATAAGGTCTCTAGAAATTAATATTGCCTGGATTCATATTATTGGATGCGAATCCCAGTTATTTTAATGTTACACGAGTACGATACTTAGAAATGAAATTTCATCTTCATTTTCATTCGCTTCTATAAAAAGGGATACGTGACTAAGGGTTGACAAATGGGCCGCTAAATATAGATAATGGCTACTATTTTTAGTCAGTCAGGCGTGAAAAACACGTAATAATGACATTTTTGTGACTGATTACAACAGGTGTGGCCTGTAATAGGCGCAATAAAGTAAAACATAGTCAATTGTATTGAATGAGCTTATTTGACTCGCAATTTACAGTTTTTTTTTATTTTATCCAGCATCAAGTAAAGAACCGTCCAGCACCCATAAGGCTCGTCTAGTCGCAGTCCTGATATCTCTAGGAGCGACATATGTCATCGGCGATATGTACTCGGCTAACCTGACCAGTCTTCTGGCCAGACCAGCCAGGGAGGCTCCCATAGGGACGTTGCAAGCGCTGGAAGACGCCATGAGAGACAGAGGGTACGAGTTGGTGGTGGAACGACACAGTTCTTCTTTGGCTATTTTACAGGTAGGCTTGGTGTGATATGCGAATGTTTTTTGACGTGATAACGTCTTATAAATCGACGCCGAGCCGAGCGTGCAAGCGAGAGCGCGGAATACGTTATCACGTAAAATTATCGTCCGTAAACCGACTTTACAGACCACCAATTATTAGTGTTTTTGTAACATCTTTCGTTGCCACCGACAGACTTACAGATATACTAATATACACCCTTTCCGCTCAGCTGAAGGGCGGTCCAATTGAACTGCTATTTTTCAACCATAGGATTGCCCCACTGACAAAAGGTTAAAAACACTCACACTACATCAAAAATTAACAAGTCCCAAGGTGGGAACCTTCGACCTAAGAATCAATTGAATGAAAACACTGTTCTTTTTTTGCAGAACGGGACTGGTGTCTACGGGCGTCTGGCTCGCCTGATGCGGCGGCAGCGCGTTCAGCGCGTGCGCAGCGTCGAAGTGGGCGTGCGGCTCGTGCTAGCACGACGTCGGGTCGCCGTGCTAGGAGGGCGCGAAACTCTGTACTACGACACTGAGCGCTTCGGTAATGATGAACCCGCTATGCTTGTTTCTTGTGTTCAGCATGGACAGAATGGCACTATAGTCAACGGGCGTCAGGCGGGTCTGATGCGGTGAGAGCGGATTAGTTTGACTTTTAAACAAAAAGGAATGACCCGAAAAGTAGGTAAAAAGTAACCCGATTAGTAGCCAAGGTTACTCGACGTTATATATTCCGATCAATTGAACAATCTAATTATTGTATTAAGCGGTTTACACACTCACGTGAAATTGTCAGGAACGGCCCGACATCTTTCGAACTCGTATGGAGCTCTTCATCAGGGACGGCTGACCGTACACCGCCGCGGCAAACTCGTCACTGAACAATCCTTCGTTTTCCGCCCATTTTTAAGTACAATCCCATACAAATTCAGTGGAAGAAAGGAAAAGGCAGTGTACCTTTTTTGCGATGTATGGTTACAGTAGATACCAACATACTCTTTATACCGTGCGGGCAAGCCGCGGGCCAATGGTAATAAACATACCCCATGGTTTTGCACTAATAATTTGATACTATGCCGACAGGTAGGAGGCAAATCATTCGTGCACCAAAAACCACGGGGCATGGTTATAAAATACAAGTTCGACACTAAAAGCGCAACCTGAACGAACTCCCGCGATCTTCCCGCAACACGACCGCAACTCGTCCGCAACTTGGGCAAAATTCAACGTTTCAATGACAGTGTGTCTGAGATCTTGCCATTTTAAAGCTAACTCAAATATAGGGAATCGAGAGGATTTGTAATAAATGAATAAATATTTCGCTTTTTTGTCATGACGCATTACATGTCTAATTTTAACTACCTTTAAAATTTAACACCTATATTACATCCTGTAATGTTGACCCAATTATTTATTTATTTATTTAATCTTTATTGCACAAAAGAAAAACAGATCGTACAAAAGGCGGACTTAATGCCATAGGGCATTCTCTACCAGTCAACCATCGATCAATTATGTCTGTATTGTAGTGATTTTTCTATTCGAAGTAACTATTATGAAATTACAATCATGAAATATAGTGAAATGAGACACACGCACAAGATATAAATTGTGATAGATCTGTCATATTTATGTTTAATAATGTGTACAAACCGCGAGAGTATAAAGTGTTACCCGGGCTCTACACTACTAGCGAAGTTGACTGAGATTGGGCGAATACGATTGTCAAGAAAATCGGTGGACGAAATAATACTTCGGTAAACGGGACTCGGTCAATTCCGCGAGTTATGCCGGGGTTAGACATATCGCAATGCCCGGTTGAATTAGTCCTTTCTGCAACTTTGCAGGCGCTCACAATTTCCACCTGAGCGAGAAACTCTACACGCGTTACTCGGCGATCGCGCTGCAGATCGGCTGCCCGTACCTCGAGACGTTCAACCACGTGTGAGTACTTTAGCATAGTTATAAAAAAAGCTAAAGCCATTAACGCACCAAAATGGCATTTTTCTATCGGTAATACTTTACACGAACTGCAGGTTGGCTGTCAGTACCTCGATACGTTAAACCACGTCTGAATACTATAATATATCATATAGTTATAAACAAAGCTAAAGCACTTCACTTCACCAACGGTTTTATGATGGTGGATTTTATGACGCGTTAAATAAGTGACAACGCATCCGTCACGTTTTGACAAAATTCGAGTGTGAGTGACAGATGCTTTGTCACTTATTTATCACGTGATGGACGCATCATAGGCCCGCTGATTTGTCTTAATCTTAAACAGTACAGTTTAACAGCAACGGGTGTGAAGTGGCCGTGGTTATCGCACGGCAAATAAATAATAAAGAAAAATAGCACCTTTATATTAGATATATCGAATTTGGAGAATTTTGTAATTTAGTTTCATCAATATTTCTCAAATATCGTAAATCTTTTCAGTATAATGTCTCTATTCGAAGCCGGTATCATAGCTAAGATGACTATGGACGAGTACAAAAACCTTCCAGAACATTCACGAAGATCGGACCCCGTCAGCGAATCTGACCAGGACAGCTCCGAGCTCAAGGAATCCACTGGAACTTCGTCACAGGTCAGATTTCAACATCATTACTTATACATCATACGTATTGAAATACATACGAAATAATATAATGATACCCGTACTTTAATAAATACATAATAAGTTAATCAATATCAGAATCGGACAACCTCACACAAATCGAACTTGTCCCACAGTAAGCTCTAGTAAGCTTGAGTTATGGGCACTAGACGTCGATATATAGGTACATACTTATATAGAGAAATGCATACTTAAATACGATACATACATCCATGACCCAGGCACAAATATTCGAGTTCATCATCTAAATATTTGCTCATGCCGGGATTCGAACCCAGGGATCGTAGGCTCAGTAGGCAGCTCCACTATCCAGTCAGTTGCTTCGAATTTTGAGTTGGACTCTATTTATATAATAAAATAAGAGCGGTGACAGGTAGCCGTAGCTACCAAAAGCAATTGAGTGGCTATCATTGCGCCAACCGTTTCGTCAAACTTTATTGTATACCTTAAAAACTGAACAGATTTTCTTAAAGCTAAAGCTACACTTTACATTATTCTTCTTCTTCTTTCCTATTTATTACCCTCTCCTGGGGTGCAGGGCTCGAATCAAATTCTTCTATTTGCACCGTTCCTGAGCACTCTGTTCTACCTCCTCCCACATAATTCTCAAGCTGGACTCTTTAAGATAGTACTTCGGGACGGCCTCTTTAAGAGTGTACACTTTGGATAACGTAATCTCATCTATAATAGCTACACTTTTGATAACGTTTTCGTCAAATTATATTAATTGATATTTTTCCCCAAATGTCGTTGAAACGTCAAAATAACATATGCTTTTCTCAGTGGTTTTTGTTTTTCACCAACTTACAAAAGATCACCCCATTACAGAACGCTCTAAATGCTTAAAGCATGTTTAACGCCACTTACAATCAATAGCTCTGTTCCAACACGCCCAAGGCTCACCTAAAACGACTTATAACGTACGCAAAGAAATATAACATTCGACCTTTTAGGCAAGAGGCGGTGCAGTAAGGGTAATTTACGTTCCAGACGCAACAGGTCGAGTCGACGAAGGGACTCACCCCTGTGTCGCTGAGCATGCTACAAGGCGCCTTCTGTCTGCTTGGGATAGGACATGTTCTTGCAGGTAATAACTAATGGATTTCGCTTAGTAAGTCGGGTGCTATTTGATACATTTTGCAGATAATCAAATTCGCTTTTTTATTGTAAATACCTAAGAGTTGCGAAAATAATTACTTTTTTATCAAAAACAATCCAACTTCAACTTACAAATATCCAAATTTCACAAATGCTTTTTTAGAGTTCCGTACCCAACGGGTAAAAACGGGACCCTATTACTGAGACTTCGCTGTCCGTCCGTCCGTCTGTCACCAGGCTATATCTCAAGAACGGTGATAGCTAGACAGTTGAAATTTTCACAGATGATGTATTTCTATTGCCACTATAACAACATATACTAAAAATAAAATTATTTTAATATTTAAGGGGGGCTCCCATACAACAAACTTGTTATAGATTATGGTACGGAACCCTTCATGCGTGAGTCGGACTCGAGTAAATGAATCATTTCACCGTCGAATATCGTCTGTTGACAACCAAAACTCACTAAGAAACAAATAAATACCCTCATAAAACATTGCTCGTATCTCAGTACCAATCCACAAACTAGATACGAGGTTTTGAAGAATAGTGACAGAAATTTTAGTAAGTTTTGTTTTAGTAATCGAGGTAGGTATACAAAATATCTTGTGTCGTAGTTATAGTTGAATTTTGATAAGTACAACTAGTCGTAAATATCTGTAAGGGTGCGTCTCCACTGACGCGGAGCGGAGCGGAGACGTGCGGAATCGACCAATCAAAAAAGTAAAGCGGAGCTGAGATACAGATTTCAACTCAGGTGATTTGTAAAGGTTGGAGCTTGGTAGTAAATAATACTAGGATTGTCGGATGTAGACTGAACATTTATTGGGTAAAATACAGGCTTTTTATAGTGTTTCCGGGCGTCACGTAACCTTTAATAGGTCCGTGACATTTACAGTAATACAAAGGGTTGTCGTAGGTTGACATTAGGATTGCCACGTAATCCATACTAATATTATAAATGCGAAAGTGTGTCTATCTGTCTGTCTGTCTGTCTGTTACCTCTTCACGCTTAAACCGCTGAACCGATTTAGATGAAATTTGGTATACAGATAGTTTTAGTCCCGGGGAAGGACATAGGATACTTTTCATCCCGAATAAATTTAGTGTTCCCGTGGGATGAGCGGGTAACACCGCGGGGCACAGCTAGTTATGTATATTCTATTAAATGTCGTGTGATGACCAAGGGCATGTGACGTTACTATCCCGTCACATACCACAGATTGGTCGGTTCCGCTCCGCTCCGCTCCCCTTCAGTGGAGACGCACCCTCAAGCTTGTGTCGTGAGCGTGATATTACGACACTAACAGGCGAAGGCACACTGAGGTCCGCAGATATTCACGACGGGTTACCTATCCATCCATACTAATATTATAAATGCGAAAGTGTGTCTGTCTGTTACCTCTTCACGCTTAAACCACTGAATCGATTTTGATGAAATTTGGCATGGAGATAGTTTAAGATCCGAGGAAGGACATAGGATAGTTTTCATCCTGGAAATTATCCCTAAAAAGATTGAAAAGTGAGTAAGTATACATGATGACATTGTTGACCCTGTAGAAAATGATGAGACCAAAAGCACAATTGCTCTTGCATTTGCTTAGGCGCTCTTAATAATCCCTTATCTATCGTGTTGTACGAGGTTGCTTCCATACTTCCTAATTCCACGCGGACGTAGTCGCGGGCAAAAGCTAGTAGGTAATATAACTCACCCACCCAAGATCATCCATTACATGTTCCAGCGTTAAGCCTAGTCTTCGAAATCCAGCTACAACGTCGCTCGAAGACCAAGAAGACCATCCAGCCTTCAACTAGCAGGAGGCTGGTCAAAGCCAGCGCCTTGACCAAAGCCGTGAAGTGGCTGAAGAAGCAATACAGACGGTTGACAGTGTACGTGTGCGGACAAATCGACAGAGCCTTGGGACCTGCGCCCTAATTCCAAATTCTCTGATCCCTATGAGATATCTCCGAAGTGGCGATATACCATGTAAAATAATAACAACCAAGTTTGCACCTACGCAGCCAAATCCGTCGGCGTGATGAGAGGAAAAATATTTTTTACCAACAAATGAAAAATATTTTTTACCGAGACGTGCGGAATAGACCACTCACCTGAGTTGAAATCTGTATCTCAGCTCCCTTCACTATTGTGATTGGTCGATTCCGCACGTCTCCACTCCGCACCGTCAATGACCCCTCTCCGAGGAAAATTATCATCCATACAATTTTAGAATTTTTTAATAGTATAGATGATTACTTTCCATTTCCATAAATTGAGAGAGAACCACCCGAATACCTTGAAAAACTTGAAACTCGCATTCTTAGCTCATAAATTTTTGCTCGAATAAGAGTCAACCAACGACCATTTTATTTGGGTATTGTAGGCAGAGAGACGTTCAGTCAACAAAATAACGAACGGCCATGTCCAAAAAAAAATGCTTCAGAAAAACCATGGCGAGGAAAAATTTAAGTTTGTAGATCCTTATATGTAGGTATACCTACATTGGTATTCAAAAAGCTTAACGTACTTTATTCAAGTACTAATCTAATTCTACTTGTCGGTGAAGTAATTTACAGCCAATTCTCTGTTCTGATTTTCTTTATCTTTTTTACATATCTCAAGCATATAAGACGATACATTTCAGTGTACATTTCAGACAAATCACACTAATATTATAAAGGCGAAAGTTTGTGTGTTTATGTGTATGTTTGTTACTTGTTCACGCTAAAACGGTTGGAAAAATTTTGATATGAAGGTAGCTGACACCCCGGATTAACATATAGGCTACTTTTTATCCCAAAAAATTTAGTGTTACAATGGGGAAAGGGGGTATTAAGAGGCCTTATTCCTTTTCAAATTTGTTTTTTTCTTACTTATGACAAATATATTTATAATTTCAACAAACTTTTTGAAGTGAATAATACTTTCCCCCGAGTTCTAGGTAGTAACATAGCTATTTCATGCTTTAATTGCGTGTAGTCGAAAATAAGTTGAAAAATATAATTTTCCGCGTGAATTTTGTCAATTTCGATTAGTTTTTAAAACAAAAATTATCAATGAAAAATTCAAACTGTAGGTTTCAAATATATACCAATAAATTCCAATAGCCCTGTTCTAGATAGTAACACTAATAAATAAAAATAAATAAAATAAAATAAATATCTGACAACCTCACACAAATCGATCTAGTCCCAAATTAAGCACAAGAAGGCTTGTGTTATGGGCACTAGACGACGATAGACATACTTATATAGATAAATATATACTTAAATACATAGAACAACCATGACCCAAGCACCAATATTCACTAATAATAATAATTAAGCACGAATAATATGTTAAGAACTAATAATATGTTAAAAAACATGTTTTATCATAGAGAAAAATATCTAAAGCAATCAGCATTTTAAAAGGAATAAGGCCTCTTAACACTGGCTGCGCTGCGTGGTGTTAGTGTTAGTTGTTGTGTGTAAAGTAATCGTCGCAAAGGAACACCTGAGATCACGTACGCGATTTCTGTAGAAACTGTCTACACTATATTAAACTTTCATTGGAGTTCTACTAACTTTCACATTAATCAATGATTAATGATTAATAATCATGTACTCGTAGGCGTTAGGAATTAGTAGTAACTGTGACTCATTAGCCGTTGTGGAAGTTGCCGAGCACAGATTAAGTATATTAGCGGAGTCTCGTAGACGCTCTAATTCAATGAGGCCATTCCTTTTCTTGCGTTCGAGACACACGGCTGTAAGATTGTGTGTACTGTAGACAGAAGTAATTTAAATTCACAGGGTTACATATACAAATCAAATATAAAAAAATATATAGAATTGTCTATAGTAAATATAGTTAGTGGAAATATAGTTTTGTTTTAACACAACTCAGGTAAAACATAGGCTTATTTAGAAACTAAGTAGAAGGTGCCCCGCTACTTCGTACACCTAAATTTGTTTATACCGTAGTCGAGAAAAAAGTATCCTATAACCATCTTTGGATCCAGCTATCCCTGTACCAAAATTGGTTAAAATCCGTCCAACCGTTTCGGCGTGATGCGAGGACAAAGGAAATTATGAAAACAGATGGCGCCAGGCTGGCATGGCGCCGCGCGCCCCTACAAAACAAATGACGATCCTGCATCACGATATCAAGATTTTTCCCGAAATAATGTTCCCTCTCCATAGAAAAGTGATTTTCAATACAAATCTAGAATTTTTGTAATATTTAGAAATTAAAGACATTAAGGACATTAAAGACATTAAAGACATTAAAGACATTAAAGACATTAAAGACATTAAAGATATTAAAGACATTTAGAAATAAGGCATCAGTTACAGGTTACCCTTCTCGACGTGGCACTGTTCTTTGTTATCCTTTGCAATCAAGGACAGCTTTCTTTGCAAGAAATATTTTATCTATAACCAGTAAAAATATTCAATAAACTACCCGTAAAAAATAAGAAACTCTGACATGCCTCAATTTAAAATAGTAATGATTATTTATTGTAATAATGAAATTATATGTTTTTATGAATTAGTAGTTTAATATACTTGAATTAGTATAACAATTATATTAGCTCGTAAGGTATAATTAAGTAATAAACAAAATTTGCATGCTTCTTTAAGTAAAATGTACGCACCACTAAATTTTTACAAATAAATATTCTTTATTATCTACAATATATTACCCGACCAGATTAAAAAGATTGAGAACGACGTAACATAAAAAATTGGGCAAGTGCGAGTCCGACTCGCGCATGAAGGGTTCCGTACCATAATCTATAACAAGTTTGTTGTATGGGAGCCCCCTTAAATATTTATTTTATTTTATTTTTAGTATTTGTTGTTATAGCGGCATTAGAAATACATCATCTGTGAAAATTTCAACTGTTGTATCTCATGATAGCTAGCTATCACCGTTCTTGAGATACAGCCTGGTGACAGACGGACGGACGGACAGCAAATTCTCAGTTAATAGGGTCCCGTTTTTACCCTTTGGGTACGGAACCCTAAAAAACTACATTATTATATGAGAAACGGCTGATAATTGCGACCTGTAGACGAAAACAGCGAGACATCCAAACACCCGAATACCCTGATTTCAGACATACGAAAAAAAATGGCCAAGTTAAAACAGAGACGCTTCGCTCGGTCGATCAATTATCCACTTTATGCGCAGCTATTACACTTTCCTAAATTAGCTGCTGACGAAAGGGATGCAGCAATACGAAGAAGTGAGATGGAGTTATCTTCATACGTGTCTCAGATATTCGCTACGACCGTATGTCCCTCAAATTATAGCTTACAATGTCTCTATTCTAATAGAACATTTATTTTATTGGGGTCTGCTTGGATTCGGGGTAAATTACCTACAGTTTTTTGTTTGTTTGCCGTAATGGCTATTTGATAAGACGAATCGCGGCTATTTCCTTTATTGCCCGAGTTGATTGCTCGACAATGGTGAAGCTTGTAAAGCGAACTGTAAGCGGTTTAGCCAAACGTTTCGTGATTAAATAATCGCGAATTAGTTTTGTTTTTATTCTTTATTCTTAAATTATATTTATCACGGACACAAGATCAGTTTGACAATTGCATGCTGCGGCACGGATAAAACTCATGCAGAAATCTACCCAAAAACGGTACAATTTGTCTTTATATAAAACTATGAGAAATCTTCGGCTGTAGACGAAGTAGCAGTTTTGAGAAGGTACACGTCGCCGTCCATAGACGTGGTGCCGCATCACGAGGGTCCTAATTTACGCGTCTCGATGTACTGTCTGTGGAAGTGTTAAAACTCATTTTCTATGCGTTTATTTTGCTTTAAATATGTTTCTAAGGCGGCGATATTACCAACATAAATGACAATCTCTCACAAATCAATCTAGTCCCCATGTAAGCCCTTGTAGGCTTGTATTATGGGCACTAGACGACAATAATACGTACCTATATAAATAAATATTATGTTTAGGTAAATACATAGAAACATCCATGACCCAGGAACAAATATCCGAGTTCATCACACAAATACTTACGTTTAATTTAGCCCCAACACCATTGATACAAAGATCAAAGCTCAAAGAAAAATTTATATGCGTAACCTGGTGGAAAAGACCGGGAATCGAACCTGGCACCTCTGGATTACCGTTCATCTTTCCACCACCCTAACGCCCACATAAACTTTCGATTTTTTCCTTATGCTTTGTGTCGACCTTTGCATTGTTTATTTGAAAGCATTTACACCTTATCGACCTCTATGTGAATAAGTTAATATTCACATCTTACCCTTGCAGTGAACGGGCAAGCGAGAGAGGGCACTGTTATTTATAAATTTATGAAACATATGTAGGTAATGTGTCGTTTTTTATGTGCGTACACTACACACCACAATTTATTAATGATTTATTAAATACATATATTTTAGCCCTAACTTCTTATAAGAGTATTTAACCATAAACTTATAAGTAAGTTCACCGGCCAAGTGAATATACTGTGTCACAAATACGCGCGCACGTCACGTGCCAACTTTTTTCATGACACGTCCAGCCTAATCACTTTTAGTTGCTATAAACTACCGACGGAGTTGCGTTCGCAACTTTCCTATCTTGTTTTCTGTTGATACATAACTTTTTTGATACAATGATCCGGTTTCTCGCTGTCTGGGTGATTATGTTTTCATTACTATATTCTATTCTATTCCTTTTGATTTGTGGCAGCCATCACATTTAGGGGAGCGACCATTACTGCTAATGTTATTTACGACGACGGCACCAATTGACTTTTTGATTGTCCGGTTTTAAACTTCAGTCGGAAATTTGATTCTACGTGTGCTCGTCGTTGTACCTGTATAGGACAAATACAAAACATATACTGACAACACAGGGGGAAAAACAGAAGCGGCAAAAAGCACTAATCATCTACACATTTAGATTTTAATGTTCTGGGAATGGGGGCCTATGGTGGTCGTGTCATTTGACAAAGCATCTGTCACTCACACTCGCATCTTGTCAAAACGTGACGGATGCTTTGTCACTTATCGCGTGATAAAAGCAACCATGTGTCTGCAGGTAGAGAAAACTCAGTGCGAATCTCACTCGCCCTTGATACTTCTCCAACGATACACTGCTTAATTAAACCGTCAACCTTTTGTAATCCAGCCCTTTTACGGATCCGTAAGCGTCTATTTTCCGCACACCTCCACACAAAAGATAAAAGTCCCGCTTTCACAATCGGCGAGAAACAGCAATATTCCGAGCTCGGGGAAAATTTGGACAAGCGAAATTTTACGTGCATTTTTCCAACATTGTAGTTTTCGAATTGGTCTGCGTTCGGTAAACAAAGCCGCATGCAAATGCGATGCGCGGAACCGCGCTGCGTTGTAAAGGCGTAACTCGTTCTAAACTAAATGGCGTATATGCATTTTTATAAACTGGGCTGAACACGGGTACTGGCCCATTGGAGTTTGGGCCGGGATTGTCTAAAGCAACTTTAGGTTGTGGGCTATTCGTTTCGATTGTATGCACGTGTTCCTCTTTTCTCTTTCTGAACTATCTCATACTTCAGTAATTATTAGTTACTTTATACCTAACTAGAAGTGCAACTTAGTTTGTGTCATTGGTCGGGTCCAGTTATACCTGTAACAAAATTGGTTAAGATCCGTCCAGCCGTATCGACGTGATGATTGGAAAAATTAACTTTTACCTGACTTTTACCAATGGATGGCGCTGCACACGCGACGTGTGAAACGCACCTTGTAGGGTTATGGCTAATGCGCTCAAGCATTTTGAAAACATATGACGCTGAGGGTGCTCTAGTAGCGTAGAATTATGAAATCAAAGATTTGGTGTGATTGATGTAACGGTGTAACAAGTGACAATTAGTAGTCATAACACGTTTAATTCATTCATGCTATGTCAGATGATAACTAAAGAGGAAAATGTTAATTGGAAGTACTTTAAACCATAGTGTTTTAAAGCATAGTGGTAGGGTAACCGCATAAAACCAAAAAAGTTGGATATTTTAAAACTTAAAAATAAAATACTTTTCATTTCATTTTAAAATACTTTTCACAAACACACACACACACACCCCCACACATTTAGGTGAATTGTGAATATAATAACCTTTTGGATTGATAGTAATAATTTTAGGTTAAGCAAACCCGTTTTCATACCTTGTATTTGATAGGGAGACCTGTTATTGGCTATACTAAATGTATCTTATCTGTAGATTATTTTTGTATATTACAAAGCTGTTGGTCTTCTAATAAAGAAAAATTAAAATTAAATATTTTAGAAGCATGAGACTAAGCCCCCCCTGCTGGGTTTAGATTAGGGATAACGTGTGCAAAGGACTAATTTTGTATTTCCAATTTGAAGTCATCCTGTATGAAGTGATAACGTGCACTTGAAACAATATAATTTCAATAATTCATTTGAGATAATATTTAATACATAAAAAATAAAGATAGAAGTAAACAATCAAAATAAAACACGGGTTCCAGATTGGTGCCAAGTGTAAACAGTAATTATTTATTGGTTTGGGTAAACCAATGTTTTGTAAAGAAACGTTTCATCGAATTTCCATTTCGTTTTATTTTCTGAAACCTTAAAATATTTTGGAATGTTATTAACACACACCTAACCTAATCTATAGGTTGACGGTTTCAAGATTTCTGAAAAATGTATGACTTCCGATGCTTCCGAGGAAAAATTTGTCTATGAAATGAAAATTGTATGAACTGAAGGATTCAGTGTTTTTCTATAAAAGAAGTGTTTATCAGTTATTAGTTAGTTGGGATATTCGAGAGAAGTTTATCCATGTAGTGAAGTAGTCCTCCTAGACCAGTACCGTAAGGTCGGGTTATTTTAGCCCCGGGGGGTAACATTGCCCACCCATTAAAACTAACTTTATTCAATAAGTAAATTCTGGATAACTATAAATCTTATGACATATCCACTTTTGAGTGATCGCTGGTGTTGTTTTTAAATGTTTTCATAGTAATTGAAATGGGTGGACAATGTTACCCCCAGGGTTAAAATAACCCGACCTTACGATACCAGTAGTCTTACACGTGCCAGGAATTAATTTGGTGAACTAAAATCGGATTTTGTTCATTAGAGAACTTTGTCTTTGTACCCAGTGGATGGCGCTGCACACGCGACGTGTGAAACGCACCTTGTAGGGTTATGGCTTATGCGCTCAAGCATTTTGAAAACATATGACGCTGAGGGTGCTCTAGTAGCGTAGAATTATGAAATCAAAGATTTGGTGTGATTGATGTAACGGTGTAACAAGTGACAATTAGTAGTCATAACACGTTTAATTCATTCATGCTATGTCAGATGATAACTAAAGAGGAAAATGTTAATTGGAAGTACTTTAAACCATAGTGTTTTAAAGCATAGTGGTAGGGTAACCGCATAAAACCAAAAAAGTTGGATATTTTAAAACTTAAAAATAAAATACTTTTCATTTCATTTTAAAATACTTTTCACAAACACACACACACACACCCCCACACATTTAGGTGAATTGTGAATATAATAACCTTTTGGATTGATAGTAATAATTTTAGGTTAAGCAAACCCGTTTTCATACCTTGTATTTGATAGGGAGACCTGTTATTGGCTATACTAAATGTATCTTATCTGTAGATTATTTTTGTATATTACAAAGCTGTTGGTCTTCTAATAAAGAAAAATTAAAATTAAATATTTTAGAAGCATGAGACTAAGCCCCCCCTGCTGGGTTTAGATTAGGGATAACGTGTGCAAAGGACTAATTTTGTATTTCCAATTTGAAGTCATCCTGTATGAAGTGATAACGTGCACTTGAAACAATATAATTTCAATAATTCATTTGAGATAATATTTAATACATAAAAAATAAAGATAGAAGTAAACAATCAAAATAAAACACGGGTTCCAGATTGGTGCCAAGTGTAAACAGTAATTATTTATTGGTTTGGGTAAACCAATGTTTTGTAAAGAAACGTTTCATCGAATTTCCATTTCGTTTTATTTTCTGAAACCTTAAAATATTTTGGAATGTTATTAACACACACCTAACCTAATCTATAGGTTGACGGTTTCAAGATTTCTGAAAAATGTATGACTTCCGATGCTTCCGAGGAAAAATTTGTCTATGAAATGAAAATTGTATGAACTGAAGGATTCAGTGTTTTTCTATAAAAGAAGTGTTTATCAGTTATTAGTTAGTTGGGATATTCGAGAGAAGTTTATCCATGTAGTGAAGTAGTCCTCCTAGACCAGTACCGTAAGGTCGGGTTATTTTAGCCCCGGGGGGTAACATTGCCCACCCATTAAAACTAACTTTATTCAATAAGTAAATTCTGGATAACTATAAATCTTATGACATATCCACTTTTGAGTGATCGCTGGTGTTGTTTTTAAATGTTTTCATAGTAATTGAAATGGGTGGACAATGTTACCCCCAGGGTTAAAATAACCCGACCTTACGATACCAGTAGTCTTACACGTGCCAGGAATTAATTTGGTGAACTAAAATCGGATTTTGTTCATTAGAGAACTTTGTCTTTGTACCCAGTCAATCGGACCTTTAATTAAAACGCTCAGCTTCAGTCGGGCCATTTTAAGACATAGTTCTAATTAAGTTATCGAAATTGTTTATCGTTAGCGTTATTAGTTGATTAGTTATTTATGACAAGAGTATTTAAGATACCCACACGTTGAACACAGCAAGTTTTTTAGTTTCGCCATGTCCGTCTGTCCGTCTGTCCGTCCGCGGCTTAGCTCTGTGATCATTGTACTAGAAAGCTCAAATTTGGTATAAGTATGTGTACGTATCACGCCGACAAAACGGTAAAATGAAAACTTTTTTTTGGGTACCTCTCGTACACCTAAAGTGGGGGTGATTTTTAATGTTCCAACACTAGTGTGTGGGGTGTCGTTGAATAGGTCTTCTAAAAATAATAAGGGTCTCCCAGCACAATTTTTTGATAAAGTCGGCAGTTTTGTAAATTTTCGCTCCAGAAATCCAAAAAATAGCGTGCCCCCCCTCTTACCATTCAACCACGGGTCAAAAAAATTAGGAAAATTATATTGAATGAAAACTATATTGAATAAAATCGGTCTAGCCGTTTTTGGGTTACCGCAAAATTTCGTAATTTTCTTTAAAATTACGTAAGTACCGCGCGGTGTCCTTATGCTTCGAACGTTACACATATTAGTTAAGTGCCATACTGCACTAAAACATTCCGCTCAATCTGGCGCGTTTAATAGATAACTTTTAGAAGGTAATAAGTAATTACAGTTACTTTGGCGTTAACGACCTTTTTATAGAGTTAAACCTCGGGCTTAAAACCGCTGTTTTAAGCCTGAGCAATTACAGAACCCTACACTGAGCGTGGCCCGACATGCTCTTGGCCGGTTTTTATGTGTAATTCTTAGTTTTAGATTCATGTTTCAAAATCTATGGTCAGAAAATTTCCCGGTTCACCATCTAGAACTCGCCGGGTCCCAATTCTTTTTGTTACATTTTTTAACCGCCGTGTAAAGTCCACACATTTTAACACCCCCTGCTACATTTTTCTGAAGAGAAAATATTTCAATTTTGTTCTACTTGGAAAATGGGTTAATTTTATTTGTAGTTTCCTCAACGACTCGTCCGCAGCCACGAATAAAACTTGTTTAGATTAAGACAAAGACAATGAAAAATATAAATACAAGAGAAATGCTAATTCTATAACTACAACAACTATTCCAACGACACTTGTTTACATCAAAGGGGTTAATTATTATTTTTCTGTGTCAGATTCCATTAGTTATCCTTGGAAAAATTGCTTATTTTCTGTTCCTTTTTCTTGTTATTATTCCGTCTTCAAGCGTTTATAGAATAACGGCGCTTTATTAAAATGTCGAATGCAAACAACAAACGCAAACAAAAACTCCATAAACAACGTTTTCAGTGAAGTAATAAAGGCTAAAATCGTTCGACAAATTGACTTTGGCGTTGTTTAGTCAAAAGATCATAACGGACATGAATATCGTACTCGTACATACATACAACTCTACGCGACCATTAGGGATGGGCAAAAATAATCGATGTATCGAAATATCACCGATATATAAATCAACGATTTTATTTTTATCGATATAAAACGGTTTAAAACGATCGTGGCCTAAGGTAGGCTGTATAAGCAGTTTCCTTCGTCTCAAATAAATATAAAAAAATTATCGATAGTCTATAGACTATGACCCGTTTGTGATCTGTGCAGTGTAGCCAACAAAAATATCGATGTTTCTGGTAAATATATATCGATGCATTTAAAAAGTATCGATACGATATATATCGGTATATTTTATCCCTCTGCCCATCCCTAGCGACCATGACCAGTACCCTTACCATGGGTCAACGTGAGAATTAGTAACAGCGCCTTCGTAAAACTACAATTTTCCATACCCGCGATAGCAAACATTTTGCCTCCCACAAAAATGCAAAGCCAAGCTTAATGTTTTTATAAGCTGACAGGACAAGAGACCAGTTGCTTCAGGGGAGTTTAGCTATAGGTACTCATTCGCTGTTCCGAGCGCCCGCCCGCCCGACACATGGTGCCGAGGTTTATGGATGGTGCGCTACTTAAACACCAACATATATAAAAATTATCGATTATAGGAACAATCGATTAAAAATCGATTATTTAAGATAAAAATCGATTTTATGAATCGATTTGCATATTACAAAAAATCGATTCATAAAAAAACGGTTTTATGACGCTAATCGCTAACGCTACGTTTAGATGGCTTGTTTATAGCCACCCCCAATGGGGACTTTAGTCACAGATTATATACACTTTGGTGAGTAGTCCTGGTTTTAAAATATGTGTATATGTAGCACGTATAGGTATATGTATTTTGCACCCTATCGTTATATAAATAAATATAGCCATGATTTTGAATATCAAAGGAGTTTTATTTGACCTCATATTAAAAAAGAAAAAAGTCGATTAATGATACTAAACCGATTATTTTTCATACAAATATCGATTATTTAATAATCGATTTTATTGTTGGGAAAAATAATCGATTTTGCTGGAGCAAAGTCGCATCTCTACATTAAGTGCAGCATTTACGAAGATGCGAAAGTGACAGCCACGGCCGCATAATTGACAAATAAATATTGCGCCTATCGATGACGGGGGAAGAGCTGCACGCTGGTGCCTCAAAATCAAAATCAAAATATTTATTTGTCCAACATAGGTAAATTTCGGTGTTACATATTTATTGTACCACTATGCGGTGCCATTGGGCATACAAATTAAATAGTTACATGCTCAGCGTACATGCAACACACATTATTAAAAAAAAACTAATAATAATAAACTATTTCAGGTTGCGCTTGTGGGAAAGAGAAGCAAACCATGCTTCATCATGTGCAACCACAGCACCGCACAAAGTTTTCCTCCATAGGTCTTCAATTCTTCAGACATATCCTCCCAGTGTTGGGTTTCAATTGTTCGTAAATGCCGCATTTTATTAGATGCTGCTTAACTCATCTGTTATAGATGTAAAAGGCGATATGATGACGATGTATTAAGAAGTTACGGTAGTATTAAATTGTAAAATTTGATGTTACTTTGGCTAGGTATATATTATGTAAATTAAACGGACGGACAAGCAGGATCTCCCGCCCTAAGTATAATTTTATGCTTAAAGAGGTTCCAACCTTTAATTTAATAGTGAAACACTATCCACTAATAAAGTATTTCAGATTTGATTTTGATACTGTGGCAAGTCTACCACCACAAAGACAACGCGGTTGGCGCAGTTTGCAGAACTGCCTATTGAGCCGGCGGTCCCGAGTTCGAATCCCGGCCAGGGCAAATATTTGTGTGATGAACTCGAATATTTGTTCTTGGTTCATGGATGTTATCTATATATATGTATTTTATTTTATATATTATGTATATCGTCGTCTAGTACCCATAATACAAGTTTTGCTTAGTTTGGGACTAGGTCGATTTGTGTATGATTGTCCCATAATATTTATTTATTTATTTACAATACAGCGACTTACTATAACAACCCAAAGGCTATTCGAATAACGAATGAACAACAAAAAAAATAGTGCGTGGAGGCCCTCCGCGCGGAAGAAGTGAAACTTCGTAATGTGGAAATAATGGGAAGGGGTAGAAATTGTAATTTCAAAAGAGAAAACCTAACCTAACAATCAATTTATATTCACAAGAGACGTACCTTGACATAACCTTAAATCCGTCGCTTTGTCCGTGGGATTGTTGCGTTGAACGTTTAACGCAACAGTGCTTTCCCACCCCCTCCACGGTAGCATTAAACGTTAAACATTTAACGCAACCTTGTTGGAAGTCGCATTAGAAGTTTCACTTCAAAAAAGAAACATTTACGCAGTCGCTAGCTAGTCCGTACTGTACTCATGGTAAGGGCACAGCAATCGAAAAGGGTTGACGCCCGAAACTTTGTTGATAAAAACTATCGGTAGACCGCAAAATAATATCTGCGAAACCCTACCGACGTCAAATTGTGAAAGTGGGGGAATTCTCTTGATAAAGTTGAGGGATACATCAAAAGTTGGGATAACTTGGTTATTCACGTAGAACGGTGATACCAGACAGGGATTTGGGTCAGCGGAAGGGACATTGCGAATACTTAAGTATTTTAACGCAATGTCCGCGCGTATCTCTGTTTTTAGGATGTGGACACGTTAAAAAAAAATATCTCTTGGCATTTGTACTTTTTTCTGTAAGTTCTTACGCTTAAATGCGAAGCTGCGGTTTTTTAACTTGCCATTCAAACAAAATGTGAATTTTACATGTAAATTCATATAAACAGAGTAGGGTAGGGGTAGGGGGTAATTGGATATTTTTTATCCCCAAAAAACTGTATACATGAATATATTGAATATGCTACGAAAGCAAAGCCACAGAAAAAAAAAGTTGAAAATAGAATATTTCTAACATACCTAACACAAAACAAAAAACAAAGTCAAATATATGGTTCTTTATCGTTTGCCCGGATTTCATATGCCATAATCTATCACTTGCCATAATATTCATTTGCCATAAAACTATTTTTCTCTGTAAGCTGATACTTTTCGGGATTGTCATAAAACAAACCTAACCGAACCTAATGATTTCTCCATGAAAAGTATTAAATAAATCCCGAAGAGTTTATGATTAATGAAATAAAAACTTTACGGCAAATGAACATTATGGCAAGTGATACATTTATGACAAATGAAATTCGGGGAAGTGGATAGAACACCCTATATATATTAATATGTAATATTTGTATATACTCGTAATTAGTAGTATTTTCATATATGTATTTATCAATGTTATTAATGTATTTTATTTCGATTTGCACCAATAATGTCTTTGTTTGGCCTTGTGGTTGACTGGTAGAGAATGCATCATGGCTTTAAGTCCGCCATTTGTACTTATTTATAATGACGTGTAAGAAAGTTTAAATAAAAACATAAATAAAAGTATGAATACGACTATGTGAAATCCTCTTAATCCAAAACAAGAAATGATTATTGGGTATTAACCGAGTCGATTCGATCGTCACGGAAACGTAACACCTTAGCGATTGCCCCCGGGGACCCCTGACGCCTCCGGCCCACGTGATGACAACTATAGAGATACACATACACATTAACCACGGGGAGCACCTCACCGCGACCATTCGGCAGAGATGGGCAAAAGTTAATCGATTAAGATTAACTTTTTTAATCTCAATTAACGATTAAAATTGTCGATTAGTTAATCGTTAATCGAAGACTCTCTCGATTAAGATAATCTAGATTAAATTAATCGCGATTAATTTTGACGATTAACTTTTTTAATTGATTAAAAGATTAATCGATTAATGCCCATCTCTGCCATTCGCCTGCCTGTAAGGGCTTGTGCACAAACCACGCGAAGTTCGATAGGGGTCACGAAAAAATCACGACAAATCACGGTGGGGGAGGGAAGGGTATAAGGAGACCTATTTTACAAAATACGTGAGGTTGTGAGGGGAAGGGGGGAGGGTAACAAAGAACCTCACCAAATATCACCAGGGGAGGGGAGGTCAAAAAGTTGTGCACAAGCCCTAATGTAACAATAACCTGAATTCAGAATTTAAAAAATCCCCGATAAAGGTAGCGGTCATCATGAGGCCCTTATTTAATGAGTGGAATAAAAATGATTACTAAACCTTAACATAACAACAACATTTTGAATTATTTGCTTCAATATTGGCTGAGAGATCCTGTCACTTGTTCTTCCTGATCCTGATCCTGTCACATCTTGGAAACTGTTGCAGGTATTTTATCAAACATAAGTATATAAATGTTAAAATTATAAACATCCCTCTTCTTTAGTCGGGAGTAAAAAATTACATCACATTACAAGCGAATGAAGTGCGAGTCAGCAACTTTGAGACTTGAAAAGACTTGAGCCTAACAAAACCTTTCTAAATTGGAGATATGTATTGTAAATCCTCCTCAAATCCTGATATTTTATATAGTTCTGATAGAGCATATATTTTTTAAAGAGCTTTATTACAACACAATTGCATAATTGTATACTTACACTAGAGTTTGTCCGCAACTTCTTCCGCGTTTTTTTTCGTAGTTGGGTAAAAAGTGTCCTATATTTGTTTTGGAATGATCTATCCCTGTACTAAAATTGGTTGAAATTCATCCAACCGTTTCGGCGTGATGAGAGAACAAAAAAAAATTGATGATGGCGCCAAACTGGCATGGCGCCGATCGCCCATGCAAAACAAAAGATGATCGATCGAAAAAACGATATAATATCGAAAAGACATCGATTGAAAAGAGTTTGGTCGAAAAGACGATTCGCAAATACAATAAAACACGACGGTAACATTAAGCGGCTTACAAATGACTTATGGCTTTAATATTCATTAAAATAAAGCGTGCGAATTCTAACACTACGCTTTACCTACTTGGGACATATTTCCGAATACCATACACACCTGAAACCAAAAGATCCACAAACAACCACTGCCTATCTTCCATTATAAACTTTATATCAAAGCTTCAAGGTTACATATATATTTCATACGATACACACATAAGTGAATTTAATTTGAAAATTGCGCCATCTCGGAGGCGTGAAATTAATCTCGTACAGGTACACTCAGATAAATTATAAGCCGACTTTGTGTAGTTTCTGTCTACGAATCATTAATTATGAAATTCTGCGCGAATATCACGCGATCTTGGAGTTAAAGATGCGGTAACAATAAAATTGCAGATAAGACACTTAACTACAAAAAACGCTTAAAAATTGCAAATTGCTTAAGAACGCAAAAGTTTTATTATCAATCATTTTTTTTATGACGATACAGTATAAATGCATGTAAATTGTCTTAGCATAATTTTACTGACATTTTATATTCTGAAAAAAAAACATTTCAGGCAGAGCAGAGTACATAATAAGGTTACAATTTAGCTATTATTTCATCACCTTGTAAATGTTAGAATACCTATTATATAGTTTTCAACAAACTTCCAAAATGAGGAGGTTCTCAATTCGTAATACGTGTTTCATTCCGATTATTTTGAATCATGAGGAAATAATTTTGTTTGTTAGTGTATTTGTCTAAGACAGACACATATTAGATTTGAGTTAATTCGTAATAACCAGCTAAAAATAGCAGTTGGATGTCCAGTGTCCACGTGACATCACATAATAGAACACTATAGAAGGTTCTTTCTATTGATCTTCGCAAATAACAGCCTAATAATGTTTAATTTTTGACTCGTAAAATGTTGACATATTATTAATAAACGAGTAAGTATGAGTATGAGAATGAGTAATTTAATTACATGTTCGTGCAAAACATATTGAATTGTCCGATCATACACGACCGCGCGTTGAATTGATCGAATAAGCAGAACGGGAACAGTGCACCATGCACGATACGCGATGCGTAGTGGTGTTTATTATTAAGTGCTCTAGTTGCTTTGCTCTGTGTCTCGGTGAAATATTCAGTGATTAAAGTAAAAGCAGGTGTAACACTCAAGCCTATCGGTTCGCTTTGCAAGATTGAACATTATCCTCCTCGGCCCAATAATGTCAAGGGCAGAGGTGAATACCTACTCCGAAATTGAAAATATTCTTTAGACAAGACTAGGTCATCATCGTTCTGAGTCAATTTCGTTTTAAAGATATTTAAGCATATAAGACTTTATAGAGGTAACCTTTATTAAGCCTGTCATTTTCGATATTATTCTCGGTCCCTGCTAATATCTATTAATAAAATTATAACTTTCACGGATAAAAAACAAAGTTTGACTAAAGTAAATAGCATAAAATTAGTTACAAGCCCAGAGAATTTCACTGAAATAGATTTACTTAGACGATGACTAACCCAGAAAATGACGTCCTGCGAAATAGACCCACTTAGAAGATGACTAACCCAGAAAACGATGTCCAGCAAAATAGACCCACCTAGAAAATGACTAACCCAGAAAAAGTCCTCCTTCGAAATAGACGTAAAACAAACATGACGTTTCACTACATTGACTATCCACGAAAACGACCCGCCTCGCGTAAAGGTCAAATATTATCTTGTAGCTTGATATTCAGTAAGAAATAAAAGACCGCTGTAAACATTTTTGTAATTTGCATATTATTCATTGAACATTTTGCATATATAATTAATTCCTATTTCCTTTAAACAAACCGACATCGACACAACAAAATCTTATTATTTTATATAAAATTTATGATTAAAATCTTAATATGTCTATTTATTTAGGTGCGCGGTAATGTTTCTGGGTCCTCTCCATCATCATCATGTCGCTGGGTCCTCTCCTTTACAGTAGAGTAGATTCGAAACTGGATATACAGGGTGGAACATTTGTAAAGACTGAGCGAACAGGATAGTGTCATCTGAGTGATCTACAATTGACTTATATTATAATTGTAAAGCTGGATTTAAAAGTAAAAAAAGTCATCAAAATAAAATATTTCAATATCAGTGACAACCCTACTAATTCAAAGGTTTTATTTACATTTTAAATTGACACCTGTCTTTAACTTAAGCGATATTCAAAAGATGCCAGGCTTTGATATGTGCAGATTTTCACACTAATGTTTAACAAACTGTATCTCGAAAATGGATAGAAATGTTTACATAGTTCATTGGTGAAAAATGAAGTACTCAGTCTGAGCAATCCCCTGTTTGCTTAAAAGTCTTTCGATCTGTTCCATCCTGTATATCCGCTTAGCTGCTGCGAAATGTAAGAAAACACTTCAGAAAGCACTACAAAATATGTCATACGAAGACACAGATAATTTATCTATCTGTGTCTCAGATATCTATATCTGATTGTTTTAAGTCGATTCAGATTTAATATTATTGTATCCGATATATAATTTATGAAACTATTTAAATAGAACTAGATTTTTGTGTTATGTGTTTAAGAAAATGTTAACAAATTAGTCCTTTTTATGCCTGAAACACAGGGAATACGTTAGAGTTTCTACGTCACTAATTAGTTCACTTTACTTTTCACTTTACGGTGGCAAAATAATTATAAGAAAAAAAAAAAACGCCGGAAGTACAAAAAATAAATAATTATGCATTACAGTTGTTATTCCTTGAGAAAATTTAGATTTAAACATTCACGATTTTATGAGATTCATAAACGGGAATCGGGGAGTATTATTACTACTGAATCTATAAAAATATATATCAGACAACCTCACACAAATGAGAACTTCCTGTGGGACTCAATCTATTTATGTGAGGTTATCCAATATTCATCTATTCATCAGTCACGCATGTGTTCCAAATTTCATCGCCAAATTGATAACTCTTCAAAGTCCATTTTAGGATAAACAAGCAACTTACTTGGAAGTTCCGGCGAGCACGCACGCAACTTTACTGACCGACAAGTTGACTCGACCAGCAGTTGCCAACACGCTGTTACAGCAACTTCGCAGTTGGAGAATTCAATGCGTTGCGGGTTAAATCATTCGCCGATTGGATTAGCATCATTATTCCAAGAAACAATTTCTATATCAAACTGTCACCAAAAAGTGAGACTGTAATCCGCCTGATTCAAAGTCATTTGACGATGCGGTTGGCGCAGTGGTAGAGCAGCTGCCTCTTGAGTCAGCGGCCCTGGGTTTGAATACAGGCAAGGGCAAATATTTTGTGTGATGAACTCTAATATTTCTTTCTGCGTCGAGGATTTTTTCTACGTATTTATATTTAATCTATTATAGATAAATATCAGACAACCTCGTACAAATGAGAACTTCCGTGGGACTCGATCGATTTATGTGTTTATCCAATATGTATCTATTCATCAGTCGCGCATGTGTTCCAAATTTCATCGCCAAATTGATGGCAACTCAAAGTCCATTTTAGGATAAACAAGCAACTTGCTTCGAAGTTCCGGCGAGCACGCACGCAACTTTACTGACCGACAAGTTCACTCGACCAGCAGTTGCCAACACGCTGTTACAGCAACTTCGCAGTTGGAGAATTCAATGCGTTGCGGGTTAAATCATTAACTATTTTATTTGCATTTAACATTAGATTCTATTTATCTATCTATCTATCGTCCACAGACGTCCACTGCTGAACATAGGCCTTCCCCATGACTCGCCACAAAGTGCACCCGTCGCCACATACCGCATCCACTGATTCCTCGCTACCCTCACGAAGTCATCGGTCCATCTAGTCGGGGCCGACCCACGCTATTAGATTAGATTTTACTAACTAGAGGACTTTTGGACGCATTATGAAGTAATGTTGGGTGGGACATGACATTTAAATGATATACAAATATAAGCACCTCATTATCAAAAAATGAAAGATTGTAGACTGTGCACAAATCTAATTTCTAACATCTTACACAAGAAATACAAACAAATAAAAAAGTAGTAGACAAGAGGCGAGGAGAAAAGAGGAGAGGAGGAGGTAATACAAATGGAGTTCGGGAAAAGTCTCGATAGTATTGCCGAAGAAAACCAAGCCACAGTCGAGTGGGGGCCTGTCCGACGTAACTGGCCGCTGGAATGTTTAATCTCGCCCCTCCGTCCGGAGTGGACCGGCAAGATTACTGTGAAAACGTGTTTCTACATAATACTTAAATGTGCGTTCATCTCTGGAATCTGTTAAATCTTTAACATAAGTAATCTAAATTTACTATTATAAAGATGCAAACATTTATTTATTTATTTATAAAAAAAATTAGGACCCATTTAAACTTTGTGACTTGTCATTGTAACAAGGTCCAAATGGGGTCCTTAAATGAAAGTTCTCGACTGTACACTAAAAATAATTGTTTAAAGTAAGTTACGGTGCCAGACCGCACCAGGACCAATCTAGTAACGGGACTAAACACTTTCTTTTTTTTCTAATTATTTAATGCTACCGAACTTCCAAAATCTATAATAAAAATAATAAAAAACAAAAAAACAAAAGTTTTCTTGCATTATAGAACTAGAACTAAAAATGGGAGATGGCCTGAGAATTAAAAATATTATCCGCGACATTATACCTCCAAAAACGCTAGTTGGCTACAACAGGGTAAGATTAAGGCCTACTTGCAGAATACAGAAAACTTCTAGCCATAATGTACAGGTCCCGCGCTGAATGGACATCAGGACTTGCCAGATATTACCAAGCAATAAGATTATTCAATGAGTTGCCAGTGGAATTAAAATCAATAAACAACAGTTCTATTTTTGGAAATAAATTGAAAGCTTTCTTGTTAGAGAAGTGTTATTATTCGGTTGATGATTTTTAATGCTTTTTTGTCAATTTGATAATTTTACTTATAATATTTTGTTTTCTATTTATTGATTGACATGATTGTACACATAATGGTTTCTTCTGATATTGCCATTTCACATAATATAATGGTTTCTTCTGATATTGCCATTTTACATTAATTATTAAAATTGTATAGTATATTGTAATTATTATTTACATAGCTGTATAGTTGATAATTATTTTAAATTATTGTTTTTCAACACGACTGTACGCTGTTATGAATAAATTACTTACTTACTTACTTACCGCAGCATGGTATAATAAAATAAGGTATAGCACTCCGGAACGACAGGCGACTTTTGACGTAATCACGCTATGATTGGTTGGTTGTTTCTGTCAATCCATTTCTGTGTTGCCAGTGGGGTATAATGCTCCCCGATTCACTTGTTGCCTGTATGAATCTAATCAAATCGTGAGTCTTTTAAATAAATTATTACGAATATATAAAATTTGATCAATGAACATGACAATTGTAATTCATAAACTCATAATTATGTTTTTTTTGTACGAATGGCGGCAAAATGTTTTCCTTATAATTATTTTGTTATCATGAAGCGGCAATTAATCAGTAACAAGAAAGTCTCACTAATCGGAGTGTCATACCTCATTTTCTTATACAATGTGCCGCAGAAACCAGTAGTTCACCCGACTTTATGCGAATAGTACAACTAAAGTAACAAACAAGTTACTATAAAAGGCCAAGTAATCCATTCTAAAATCGAGCGTACATTTTAATCACCACAACTTGAGAGATCGATTCGCTAAGATTTATTGTCGGGATCGCGGCCCATTGTCAAACTTGTTGTCGACGCCCGGACCCTTTTATGAAATTCGCAAACCATTGTTTTGAGCCGGATTTAAAAAAAAGTTTTAAAAAAGTTCCCCTACGGTGACCACACTTAACAAGCACTAGGGAACAAAAGGGAGGACAATAATCGCCTTTCGAATTCCCGCTCTAGAGTCGAAAACTTGCGGTGCACTGTTTTTGAGGTATGCATTGAGATTGGTGCTTCTAAATAACGAGGTCACGAGTTTTTTGCCTTTTGTCGGTCATTTAAAACTTTCATTAGTGAATTCGCGCGCTAAAATTCGCACTTCATTTTCCTTTTGGGTTGTTTAATTAAATAAATCGCTTGCGAATTGCTGCAGCGAGTGAGTGACACGCCATATTGGAATTGGGAACGTTAAGTTTTCCAGAGGTATACATATTATAGCTTTTCCTACACGATATTTGGATTCAGAATCTACGATTAGTTTATTTTTACTTCGTATAGTTTTTTAGATATCATTTTTTTAAACCTCAATATGACTTTTGGTAATTTTCCATTTGGTTGTGATAACATTATTAAGAAAAAGATTTCTTCGTTTCATTTTCTCGAATCCCGCAGGCAGAAAGTGCGGTCTCCGAGCGCAAGTCTAAACATCCCGGAGAACATATTTTGACAAATGTCTTTTCAAAAGATTTATTTTTACAAGCTTTTATTTATCTTGCATGGTATGTTTAAAGTATGTATGTTCGGGTGAAATCTTGCAACTCAATTTTGAAGCAGATATCGTCAACCGATTGAGTTAAAATTTTGCATACTTACTTAACTTTGATGACAATACAATAATATGGTACCATGGGTCTGATCTGATGATGGAGCCGGAAGGTCATAGGAACTCTATAATAGAAAAAGCAATCCTACCGAGCTTGGGCTCTTTAGAATTGTCTCAGTGAGCATTTGATGGATATCTAAAGAAAAGTACAGTCGGCTATAAAAGCTTGCCACTAAAATGTCATTTTTGACAGAAACTTATTATATGATTAGTATGGTAATGATACTAAAATAAGACCTTTTAAAAAGGCACTTCTCGTTTGATTGCCACTTGTGCCCGCGGGTTATGTGCTTGATCAATGAAATTCAAATATTTGTTTTTCTTTTTAATTTTGGTGATTAATAAGATTCTATAAGGGACAAATTAATGTACCTATACCAGTATACCACCCTGATCAAAATAAGAAAAAAATATATACACTTTAAATTTTCATTTACGATCATACCTTAAGCTATAAAAAAAGTACATATTAAAACTCCTGAAACAGTCATCTTAAAATTTTGATCCCTTTACTTTTGAATGCCAACTCTTTCAAACCAATGTTCATCTGTCGTTTCACCTTTTTATGACGCAATGTCTCCTTGCTCTGCCTAACTAACTTTCTAATTGTAATTACAAGATTATATCTAGTATAATCAAGTAATACCTGAGCATTATTTGCATGTACGAATAATCCCCTAAACTAAAAGTAACAACACAATTTATTCAAAGCGCTTGCTTTAGGCCGCTTAAACCTTTACAACAAATAGGTAATGTCTAAACACTCGGGTACTCGCCCCGCGGGCCCATACCCTATACATATAATTATGATACGGATATAAATTACCATATGGGCCAGTTTTTCTGGTCTATAAGTTGTCCAATTTGTACCGCTAAGGCGATCCTCGTCAGCTACCCGACAGATTGAGCCTACGGGAGACGCGATGGATCACACTGAACATACACTATTGCGTTGAGCTACGAATATACCAATATGGCATACGTACTGACCTACTTTCGCACAATCACTACATAGTTAAAATCAAAGTTTCTTCCTGTCTGTCTGTCCCTATGTATGCTTAGATCTTTAAAACTACGCAACGGATTATGATGCGGTTGATAGATAGAGTGATTCATAATTTATGCATAATTTATCAGCATTGCACCCGTGTGAAGCTTGGGCGGGTCGCTAGTACTTAGATAAGTGATAAAGCATTAGTCACTTTTCCTAACACATTAAAGTGTAAGTTTTTTTAAACATGATTTTGAACTGTATCACGACTGTTTAGCCCTCACTACGGAGTGAGCCGGACTTTGTGTGGGAGTACTATGAGATTCTCTCCGCGTCACATGATTGATTTGGGGAGAGTATTTACAAATCCTAATTGTTCTAGTATATCAACTCATATATCGTCCATACTTCTTTACTTATAATAACGCATACAGTAACAGTTTCTTACCTCCTTGTACCGGGATGCTTTATATTTTGGCAGACGGAAGCACGTACCTGCTGTTTATACATATGCCTTGATCAAACTTCAAACAACTAAAACTGCCTAAATAGAGCGATACGGGCACGGGTCGGGGGTTCTATTCCCGGGGCGCTACGGCTAATATTAATGGTCATTTAAGCGTGAGAAGTTAGTCATAACAACCCTCCACCGATTTGAAAATAGAAGGTTATGTATGTTTATTCCCAGTTGACAGGCGTATGTTGCGTAGTGCATGGGAATCGGAAAGACGACTGGTGTTGAATTTTACAGCATATAATTAGCTGAATATGGTCATGAAACAAAGAAACAAAATCAAAAAAAAAACATGGTTTCGAAGGGACTTTAAATTATATGTTAAAAGAAGGAGAAAATAATGGAATGGATGGAAGAAATCGCTTTTTAGCGATAAGACCGCCTGTTGTCTACCGTTATTTATAAATTTTATTATGTCTTGTTTCCTTTTGTAAACTTTTATTGGTGTGCAATAAAGTATTGACGAAACAACCCGTTCAACGCATAAGTACAAAGCGCATTCGTCTTAACAACGATAATGCCAAAGCTTGTAAAGCTTGTAATTGTACTGCTACAGCTACAGCGACGTATTTAAAACACTGAAACATTATTTCGTGTCATATCTACCTACTTTCCGCACGAGTTGTACAAAGAAAAATTCTCAGAACAACATTTCCACGAGAGGTTCGAGTGGTATCAAATTCTAAAGAGCGGTATGCTCCTTGAATTACAAAACGAAATTACTAAAATGTGTAGGTATACGAGAATTCCGCGGCGAATATGTATTGTTATTTTCAATTTCTTTTTCTTGCATTCGTGACGTATTTAAGAACATGTTTGATAATTTAAAGCTTTTATTTATTTCAATATTTAATACATATTTAATTTTATTTTCTTTTCGTGTTTGTAGCGTAGTGTTACGTCAACTCTGTCAAAGGGGCCAGTCTGAAAATCAGCGCTGGGGTACTAGCCTAGCACATGCTGAGACTGGTACCAAAAAATGTGCACTAACTATTAAAAATGTGTTATTTTTTTTTTTTGTTTATGCAAATTGTACCTACATTTGTGTATTATTTACTGTACTGAAATACTTGTGTTCATTTTGGTAATAAACATTTTTTTTTTTTTTATAGATTCATCTCTTTTTAATGGTTTTTAAACTGTTTTTTCTATGCAGTAAAGCGATATTGTATAGCTCAGATATATGTATTAAAATACCTACAAAACTAATATACTCACGTCGTAGAAGTCGTATATCATGGCGTTCGGTTGGCCGCCGCCGCGACTGATCGGGTCTCCTGTTGATGAACATTTTATAAATATTATTTAATTACTTTACAGCCTGGTGACAGACAGACGGGCACTAGTGGAGTCTTAGTAATAGGGTCCCGTTTTTACCTTTTGGGTACGGAACCCTAAAAAAAATACCACTGCACTTTCTTCCATAAAAATCAAGGATTCGTTCCCACTGTTGCCTCCTCCAAAACTTAATCAATCTTAACACGTTGAACGCCATGGGGGGCACCAGTTGAGTGACACTCAAATAGCATCGAGGGCCAGTTAAAAATTCATAAAATCGACAAAAATTAGATTTTGCTATTTATCGACAAATGATTTCTAAAATGCATAAAAACTATGGTACACGTTGAGATACATGTTTATTGCTGTTTATTTAAGAAATATCCAAGTGTCGTTCAACTGGTGTCCCCCATGGCCTCAGCGGAAGAAAAAGCGCTATTCCGTCGGCGGGGGCCGCGGGGGTCCCGCGGTCGCACACCTCGCCCGCCACCCGCGCGCCACGGTTCCTGGGCCCGCGTGAATAGGTTTTAGTTTTTCTTTAACTATGCCGAATGTTAGGTTTAAAATAGTTACTTATGATACAAATGTGGAAAGTAGGATTATTTCCTTGGCAAGAAGACTACATTTCAACACGTGTATAATACAGCATTTTACAATGCATTATGCGAGAAAATATTCAACAATTATTAGCGATAGTGCACAGTGCTACTATGCTATGCTGTTTATAAGGGTAATTTAATGCATAGAAAAATATGGAAGTGATCCAAACTCGCGCAATCCGCACCGCACGGGAATGGGTTTGCCTGCGGATCGCAGTACTTCGTCGTGCCGGGAAGAATGTATTATGGACAACCATTCCCACAGGGGGCGTACGCACTATGCCGGTCGTTTAGGATTGGATCGCTTTGAATTCATAAGATTACCTTAGAAAAGGTGCTTTCCGAGCATATCCATTGTAAACTACATGAAATTCATAGTAGGTGCGTGCCACAAAATTCGTGGGTTGCGCATGATTTTCTTTGAAGTTGGTTAAAAAAATCAAAATACTAAATACATCATTTAAAAATATCTTATTTTTCATTCTAATGTAAATCAAAACTTGTAAAATATGCATGTAAATTGTTAAATATTTATAAACATTTTATATAACTTTCAACATTCTACCATCGATTGTGGAAAATCACTCATAATTTTCTAAGTCGATATTGAATTCAAAAACCAACAACTCTTGGATTATCTACAGGGCCACGGGGGTCACCTCAGGTACAAATAACCGAGGTATAATTGAGCGACGGCCCAGCAAAGGAGTTTGAAATTAGGTCTGACTCGCGGTCATATGGTGCCCCCCACGGCGCGAATGGAAAGTACATGTGTCGCTCAACACGTGGCCCCCATGGCCTAAATGAAAATGCATACTATTTTCTATGGCGTTTAACGTGTTAATGGAATTTTGGAAACCGAAGGGGTAGGAAATGTTTGTAGAACCGTTTCAATTCTTTTAGGTACATCTTCAACCCTCGTATTTTGGTCATTTCGAAAAACGGAATCGACAAAAGTTTTGTCTATAATTAACGAGCAAGATTTCATGAAAATCGGTTGAGCAACGCGACCTCTAGGCGAGAACAGCCGGACATCCGGACATACGAAAGAATTTAGGCCAAGCTGGATCGGAGACGCTTCGCTTCCTCAGTCATTGAAAAAAAAAATATTTTAGTATTTCTCTTAAGAAAAGAAAGGAAGGCCTTTTAAGTTTTTTTTTTTTATATTATTATGACAAATGTACTGCTAATTTCACCCAATTTTTTGAAGTGAATAATACGTTTTCCGCTAGCTAAGTATTTCATGCTTTCGTTGCGAAAATAAGTTTAAGAGGCCTTATTCCTTTTAAAATGCTGATTGTTTTAGACATTTTTCTCTATGATCAAACATTTTTCTTAACATATTATTGATGTTACTACCTAGAACATGGCTATTGGGATTTATTGGTATATATTTGAAACCTACAGTTTACATTTTTCATTGATAATTTTTGTTTGCCACTCACTTAGCATCGTACGTATAGAATTTATATTATAAACTATTGTACCTAATTATACCTGCAAGAATAATGTTATGATAACTAATAACACATAATATTGTAACCTAAAGTGTTTGTATTACTAATATAATTGACATGTAGGTGTTATCAATAAATGATTGTATTGTATTGTTTCAAAAACTACTCTAAATTGACAAAATTCACGCAGAAAATTAGTTTTTTCAACTTATTTTCGACTGCCCGCAATAAAAACATGAAATAGCTATGTTACTACCTAGAACTTGAGGAAAAGTATTATTCACATCAAAAAGTTGGTTGCAATTATCAATATATTTGTCAATATATGATTTTTTTTTAAGAATAAGGCCTCTTAATAAACCAGTTTTCTCCGTGAATTTTATAAAATTCGAGTAGTGTCTGAAATAAAAATTATCAATAAAAAACTAAAACTGTATACAAATATAAATCGCAATGGCCCTATTCTAAGTAGTAACATTGGTAATATGTTAAGAAACATGTTTGATCATAGAGAAAAATGTCTAAAACAATCAGCATTTTTGAACGGATAAGGAGCTTACGTGAATATGCGCGCTATCTAATTGGCGGAACATGTGACGCGTCAATTAGTGTCCCGGCTGTCCCCAAGCGTGCTTAAGGGCGCCTTAACTGAGTAACTGTCTTGACGCAGGGGCCAGGAAGCGGGCGATTTTTTATTTAGGTTTTTTATCTGGTGTATATCTTATATAAATCGACCTCGTCTCAAACTAAGCAATGCTTAATTTCTTTTTTTTTATACCATAAAGGGGCAAACGAGCAAATGGATGGCCTGATGGAATGCGATTAGGCGGTTGTCACGCTGCGACGGAATCCGGACGGACGAGCGGTGCTGCGGATTTTTAGTTTGAGCGGAGATGCGGTGTCAGTGTGTTATACCCTGCGGTTTTTGTGTACAAATCAAGATTCTACAGTACAAAGTTAAAAACCGAAGCACTGGACGCCGCTCCGATGTGCGGAGCAGTGTGACAATTGCCACCAATAAACACCTGCAACACCAGAGGAGTCACAAGTGCGTTGCCGGCCTTTCAGGTGGGAGTACGCTCTTTTCTAGAAGGTTTGAAGGTCGTATTGCGTCTAACATCCACAACTCATCACACAAACATGCAGTCCGTCAGCTCTCAGATTGACATTCGGGTTTGGGTGAAAACTGAGTGAGAGGTTCTTATCTAGATTGCGTAAGAGTGAGCGGGGCAGGTATAAAACGCGAATCGCATTCTGACAGCTCACGCACTGTTATGTGCTTTGTGCTTGTTGGGATTCGAATCCTGAACCGCCGTTTTAAAGACAGCACTACCACTACACCAACCGCGTCGTCTCACAAATACTTAATAAATATTATAGATTTGAGAATACCTAATCTTGAAAAAAACTACACTCACAAAATTCAAGCAAAGACGCAATTAAAACTATAAATAATTTCATAAACATGAATGAAACTTCATAAATGAATTGCGTAATAAAATCCCATTACTTCGCCTGGTATACCAATCATCGCCTATTTTTGTTAAAATTGAAATTCCCGTCTAGTTTTTAGACTCCTAAAAACTAACACTAGCTTCTAAATAGAAAGTGTTTTTATGCATGGCGATATACTAGCATCAACTATGTCTAACTTAAAAACTAGGAGGGACTTTAAACTTTTATAAAAATAGGTGATCATAGGTATCCCAGGCGAAGTCAGGGATTTTAACGATACACTTTTTTTTCTTGTATAAGGTCTGAATGTACAAACGATCCTGAGTAAAATGAAATCAAAAACTCAATTTTTGAAAAAAGTTCATGTACACATTTTTTTTTAAAACGCTCAGCTCAGCGCGCTTATCTCGGGGCCCCGCTCGCTGCCCTACATGTCTACGACCTTAATTATTTCGGCCCATCGTCCCAGCTATAGCGTCCGACGACTATGCAAACATAGGTGACTATAGGTATCCCAGGCGAAGTCATGGAGTTTGACGAGACACTTTTTTTCTTGTATGAGGTCCGAATGTACAAACGCTCCCGAGTAACATGAAGTGAAAACTCAATTTTTAGAAAAAAGTTTATGTACACATTAAAAGAAAACCCTCAACCCGTCTAGCACAACTATGCTTTGCGACTCTTGTTTGTCACTCTCTCACAGTACTGTACAGAAAGATAGAGATAAATAACTCGCGTGAGATAGAGTCGCGTATCACAATTGTGCGAGAGGTGCAGCCCGTCTAGCTCAACTATGCTTCGCGACTCTTGTCGAGCGACATAGCTCGTCACTCTCGCACATTACTGCATAGAAAGAGACGGGTAATTATCTCGCCCGAGAAATAGTCGCGTATGTCAGCTATGCTAGAGCTGCTGCAGATCAGCTCGCTTATCTCGGGGCCCCGCTCGCTGCCCTACATGTCTACGTCCTTTATTAGTTCTGTCCATCGTCCCAGCACTGAGCTCCCCTCGTAACTGAGCTCCCGTCCCTCATCCCGATCCCGTCCCATCTACCACAACATTGCTTTGCGACTCTTGTCGCGCGGCATAGCGACCTGTCATTCTCTCACAGTACTGCACAGAAAGAGATAGATAAATAACTCGCACGAAATAGAGTGTAGAGGTGCAGATCAGCTCGCTTATCTCGCCCTACATGTCTACGACCTTGATTAGTTCGGCCCATCGTCCCGGCTATAGCGTCCGACGACTATACAAACATAGGTGATTATAGATATCCCAGGCGAAGTCATGGAGTTTGACGATACACTTTTTTCTTGTATGAGGTTCGAATATACAAACAAACATGAGGTGTTGATTATTTTTAACTGAGCTCCCGTCCCTCATCCCGTCCCTTCTAGCACAACTATGCTTTGCGTCTCTTGTCGCGTGGCATAGCGACCTGTCACTCTCTCACAGTATTGCACAGAAAGAGATAGATAAATAACTCGCGCGAGATAGAGTCTAGAGGTGCAGATACCTAAGCTCGCTAATCTCGGGGCCCCGCTCGCCCTACATGTCTACGACCTTGATTAGTTCGGCCCATCGTCCCGGCTATAGCGTCCGACGACTATGCAAAAGGGTCGGCCTGACACTAATTCGCACTTGCAAACTTTAATTTATGAGTTTCGACATGTCCCAACTAGAATTGGTTTAGTTCGGGGCTTGAAAGAGTTTTCTTTGTCATCACCCAGACAAAGCGTTGACCTAAGCTGGCTCCTCAGACCAAAGTATGTACTCGTATTTATTACTGTGTTTGTTTTGCCAATCTACCTTTTAGGTTTCGGTTTCGCGTTTTCGCAAATATGTATTCATAAGTGTCACAACTATTTATTTTACGAGTGTCCTAAAGTTATGTTTCATTCAATGAGTTGTTCCATAATTAATTCTACAAATATAGGCAGATAATTATACTGCAGATGTAGACGAAATTGTGAACATGATTTTATTTATACATATGTAGAGGTTGTACAGTACGGTAGGTGGGTGGTACCGTATATGTATGTAGTTAGTCGTTGGTAAATTAAAAATCCATGAGAAGAAATACGCCATAATTTGATTAAAGTTCTTCTTAATTTTATAGCATTATATTATAACAAAGATAAATCTGACCTGAGCCGAAGGTGAAGAAAATAATCCTTAAAAAATGCTTTAGATTTCACATCCTCTTGAGACCATGAACGTAACATCACGTCCGTAACGGCGAGGTATTTAAATAAACAGGTTTTTGAACGTGATTAAGTCGTTTTGTCATAATATTGTGTGTAAATCGTGTAAGTTAAATCAATATAAGCTTTACATTGTCAAACATGTAAAAACTTTACGAACGAGAGAAAAAAGAAAATTGAAAATGACAACACAAATTACCTATACGGAATTCTAGTATACCTACACATTTTATAATTCGGGCAGCATACCGCTATTTAGAATTTGATACCACTCGAACCTCTCCTGAAAATTTTGTTTTGAGAATTTTTATTTTTACTACTCGTGCGGAAAGTAGGTTGATATGACACAACATAGTGTTTTAAATATGTCGTAGCAGTACAATATATAGCTTTAGCATGCCGATGCCGTAGCAAATACGAATGCATTTTGTATTGTTTCGTAAATTTCACAAACTGTTGCTAGTGCTCACAACACAATATATCGGTTATCTTTTCATTGTCTGTCTGAAAACTTATATTCTGTTCAAAATATTTGTATAGAAACTTTTTATCGATTCATATTTTTTATGTGGTAATACCACATTTTTATTTATATAAATAATGAAATTATATTCTGTTCGTTATACATGCACTAATATATAGCAAGATCTTTAAAACTGAGACTGGATATTTTGCCGCTATATTTATTCCGTATTAGAATTAATTATTTGTTTTATATGTGGATTAATCATTACGCTATAAATCGATCGTGTTATATATATAGGTATTGTTACGCCGCCGGTAGGTTAGGTCAAAAATTTTGAACGTCAATTTCAGTGCTTTAGAGGCGTTTTCAGCAGGCTGAAAAGTAATTTCTGGCCGTTTCAGGAGTTGCTCTATCACATATCAAAAGATCAGAATCTCACCCAAGTTGCCGTCGTTTTCAGGCGCCTGAAACATGTTTTCTTCATGTTTATGTACCCATGTAATTATAATCACCTTTAAGTAGGTGCCAAACCTCACCTAAACATCTTTATCCAACAAGAATATTTATTTATTTATTTGTTTAATCTTTATTGCACAAAAGAAAACTTATCGTACAAAAGGCGGACTTAATGCCATGAGGCATTCTCTACCAGTCAACCTTCGGGCAAAGCAGAGAAATTGTGGGCGGTGCAACTAACTTAAACAAGTTTTAATAAAGAAATATTTAGATAAATACATATATTCATATAATATATACACATATAAATAAATACAGATGAAACATACTAATCAGATAACCTAAGAATTCACAACTCTGCTAGCGTAGAGGTCACGCAAACATTTTTTGAAAGCGCATTTGTTCGGAGCTTGTTTGATCTTGAGGGGAAGGCGGTTCCAGAGACGGGAAACTTGGACGGTGAACGATTTAGACATAAAACCAGTACGGTGACGAGGGATGGAGAGAGATAGATTGCCAGAAGAGCGAAATTGACGGTCACGGGTTACACCATAATAGTGAAAGAAGTTTTTGAGATATTCGGGAGATATTGGGTTTTTGAGAACAGAAAACAGAGTGCATAGCATTCGAATTTCACGTCGTTCGCGGATAGGAAACCAGCCCAGCTGAGAGCGGTAAGAAGACACATGGTCATACTTACATATTCTTAATATTCGTAATAACATACATTCATACAACAAAAACTGAATCTGTTGCATAATCAAATTGAAGAACCACCTCTCTTTTTTGATGTCGGTTAAAACTAGAACACGTTTCAGCACCAAAAATAAAACTTCGTTCTTTGACTGTAGTTTGCTGCATACTAAGCCATGGTTCGTGTCAAGCGTTGCCAAAGATTTTACACATGAGACGACCTTAAAAAAAACAACCAACTGAATTGCAAAACAGCTGCCAGAGTAAACACGGGCTCAGACATTGTAACATTTGTACGTATAACTAAGGCACACTAAGGGTATGTTTTCAAGGTTATAATATGTAAACACGATTAAACTACACTTCTAGACTAGTCTTTCATCTCGCGGAAAAATCACTAGGTACAGGAACTTCTACATATCTTTTGAGTTTCGCAAAAGCCGCCTGAAATCTGTGTTTTATCGGTTTTTTTGTGTAAAATGCAAAGTGATTGAACACAAGCCGTAAGAAAACATCAGCAGTGTTTTAAAATTGTAAAATTTTCCTAAGGTGATATGATATCCTACAGCAACAAAGAAATGTGGACGAACAAAAACCGAAAGCATTAATGTTTGAATCCAAAAAACTACAGTATAGCACGTTACAGCTCCAAAAATAAAAACGTTCGTCCTTTGACTGTAGTTTGCTGCATACTAAGCACGATGCACGTCAGCCGTTGCCAAAGTTTTTCCACATGAAACGACCTTAAAAACGCTGCAAACTAAATTGCAACACAGTTGCGAGTCGGAGCGTCTCGTCTTTCAATTGCTGTACGTAACTACACATTGTTGCTAACGATTGGTTTTTAATGTTATATGTAAACAAGACTATTTATGTTAATTAGACTTTTTAGACTTCGTTTAAATACATTCCTAGTTTGGTTGTAACAGTTTGATTGTTGATGGAACACTGACTGCTGGTTATTTGTTAAGTTACAGTCCGATAAAAATAATTACGACCTTTGCATAAATTATCGGGCATAATTGCGGAGATGCGACGAACCCGGTCTTAGCGGCGAGAGGCGCGGCGCGAGATACGTATCTCTCGCTCACTCGTATGGTCGCGGCTAGCCGCCGCGTTCGGATCTCTCGCTCAACCGCTCGCCTCGCCGCTGGTCGCGCAAAGTCGTAGCATCTCCGTTGCGGACTATCCATGACTTCGGTATTAGCGGCGCGGTGGGTGGCGCGGCCTCGGCAAGCGGGGGCAAACATGCCACGGACACCGCCCGATCCGTCACGGCATCTTTTCTAGTAACTGACTTGTAAAATGACTATTTTATCAATAAAAAATCTAATCTAATCTAATCTAATCTAGTCACCGATACATTGGTCCTCGCCGCGCCCGATCTACTCGGCAAAAACCGCTAGAGCGCGCGGCGATTTGTGGCGTGCTTCATTATATCGGTATGATTTTGTTATTACTGCACCTCCAGCAGAACTGTGACACACGACTCTTTTTTGGCGCGAGGTGTATTAGGGGAAACTCCCGGTTTCTGACCAGGTAGGAGACTTGAATTGAACCATCTCAAATATTTATTTCATTCAAATTTCGCGCCATCGGCGCCGTTGATAGCTCGAAAGACACTCGCATAAAGGCGGTGGCTGCTAGTGCGCCATATTGGCCGCCATTAGTACGGTTCGGATTTGAGCGAGAAAAACGTGTTCTTGCGTTTCAAAACTGAATAAAAATATTTTTTTGTTTTCTTATGCAATTTCAACAGTTTTGGAGGTAAGATCTGTTTTATTATCACATCGTATTCTTTGTTTAATGTAGTATTTTTGAGTTAATGTGTGTGGAATCGACCGTTGCAATTGTTTAGAGGAAACTTCATTTTTGTAAGGCAAGGGGTAGCGGGAGACTTGACCACTCTGTCGGTGGGAGACATGATCAGTGGTTTAAATGTCCCGTTCTGCTCTTTAGTTGATTATTATTTTATTATTATATTATTAAATGTTGATCATTTGTAAGAGAAACTCGTTTATATTTTCGGGTTTGTGATTCCTGATGATTATTGTTTAAAACTTGCATAGTTTTTGGTTATAACTGAGAATATAGTTCAGCTTTTGTAATATGTAGGAAAAAAATGTCTAAAATGTTGTGAAATATAATTTCTTCTAAGAAAAACTCATAATAATAATAATGGTTTTATATGTTGTTAATCAATGTGTATAATCCTACGTGATTCCTGATGTTCCTGAGGTGCCTAGTTTTCTGTTAGAAGTGAGATCATAATTTATTTTCTTTAAAATTTACAAAGAACGGCCTCATGTCGTTAACTATTGATTATTTGTAAGAAAAACTCATGTATAATTTTGGATTTAAAGCTTATTTATTAATGTGCATAATCATATGTGATAATTGATGTGCCATTAGTGATTATAATTGATCAGTTTTCTGTTACAAACAAGATTTTCATTTCCTATGATTTACAAGTCAAAAACTAGCTTAATAATGTTAAATGTTGATCGTTTCTGTAAGAAAGTCTCGTTTCTAATTATGGCAGTGTTTTTCGTGAAAAATTAATAACAAAATAATAGTTTTTTTAATTTTTTTCCTTCTAGACAAATTTATGGTCAATTCTCCCTCAAGCCCTGGTCAACTCACCCGTAGGGGTGGGAGATTTGATCCATTTTTCCGTTTTTAAAAAACATGAAATAAAAAAATATATGTTGACTTTATCAACGATCTAATATTATCAAATTATACCCAACAAGATGAGACATACGTACATGAGCCCAATTACAAGACGCTACGACTAATACATAAAATTTTAAGCATCTTTAATGAAATTGGGGTTCACCTCTCCCGGACTTCCCCTACCTATCTCTTTCTGTACAGTACTGTGAGAGAGTGACGGATGACAATAAGTCGCGCGACAAGAGTCGCAAAGTATATTGTGCTAGACGGGCTACTGGCCGCGTCGTGTTGCAGCATGTCCGTCAGTCAGTATTGCCTGTATCTGACTTCAAATGAAGTGTCGTGTATCTCTTGAGCGTGCCACGATTCCTCACTCTAGACTACTTGTTGATAGACAGCGGCAGTTTGTCCCCGTGTAAATGAATTACACTGTACACAGACTATGTAAATGTAGTAGCTCCTGCAGTCTCAGATTTGCCTAGGCAGGTAAATAAATAAGGCCACACCTCGTCCCGAGGGGCAGGCTTATTACTATTCTGGGCGAAAGGGAGCTTCTAATACAATTCGCGTTACGCTCACACATTACCTTAATTTCTTATTTTCTATAGGCGTACCTAAATTCGATGAACGTCTAAGATTTGACGTTATCAAGGAAATTGTGCGACGAAAAATTTCTTGGCTTTATCACAGCATCCTCAATTTGGCAATGTACACTAAGATGTACAAACTGTTTGACCATCTATTTCTATTTTTTTTCAATCAAACAATCTATCAATTAAATCGTTTATTTGCTAGAATACAGGTAGGTAAGTACAAATGAGGTATTATATTCTAAATTGTTCCATGTATTCAGCCTGCGTGCAGGCATGCAAACATTTTAAGTGCACGCACGTTACAACAAATCATAATTAAAATAAAATAAATTCTTAAATCAAATTAAATTTCTATTATTCTTACTTTTAAATTCAGTTTCATAGCACCATGTCAAAAAGTATAAATAAGTATAAACAATCAGACAATTCAAAAATAGAAAATAAATAAAGTAACAATAAAATAACAGGCATGTCAGACTTAAATATAATAAAAGATTAACTTACAGAAGGCGGGTTTAAGTAGTTTTTTACGCTATAAAAGCACTTGTACAGTAGCCAGGTGGACAACTTGTGTTTAAAACTGTTACCCCGTAGCAGCTTTATTTCATCAGGTAAGAATACACATATTGAACACGTTTTTGCTGTATATCGCCTTGCGAGCCGGAGGTTTATACAATTGACACATGACTTTCGGTCTGGTTTGCCTGTCCTTTTTCACCACGTGTTTTGAAGTGTGACCGGTTGTTACAGACAAACACACATACATCTCTAATATATAAGCAGGGCAGTGGCAGTATGTTTAATTTTTTAAATAAGGGTATACAGCTATCATCAATCTTTTATCTTTTTTCCAAGAATTGATTGCTTTATGCAACCTTAACGAGACTTGAACCATCGACCTTCGTTGTTATTGTCAATTTAAGGGTTATGGTCAATTTTAGGGGGCACACATAACTACATAATCATTGAGCTATAAGAATCGCATTGAGTGACAAGTTTAAAATTTTTTAAACAATTTCCTTCGGAAAACGTAAAATCGTGAACATCCCTTGTACAAAATCATATGAAAAACCCGGTGATGTATTGGGCGCCCACGTAAACGACATAAACACGAAACTACAACACCGCAGATAAATCAACTAACCGCCAACTCTCATCGATGCGTTACAAACAAAAAGTAAACATTTCTTTTACATTTATTATTGAAGTTTTTTAGTCCCGAGTGGGTAAGGAAACTCCGAACTCGCGCCCTCCGAGGGTATTTGAGCGAGCATCAATCTAATACCATATTTGACAGATAAGTTCTTGTATCATATTTCTTTTGCGCATTTGGGATTCGGATGGTGTGGATGTCGCGAGGCTTTACGTGGAAGACGCGTGTATGTCTTTCAGAGCGAATAACAGTAAATATTACACAAATACGATTGAACCTTAGCTTTTTTATCGACATACAAATATTGGGCTACATAGATACATACATTCGACGAAAAAATTAAAACATGCATCTGGGCCTGTTTCTTTTCTTGTACATCCCACTTTTTTTAGATTTTGGATATTTTAGGTATTTTATTCTCAGCATCACGAGCTCTTTGGATCTAATTTGGAGAAAAAAAGTGTATATATATTTTTACGTTCCATTCTGTTATCATTTCCATACATAGCGGTAACGGAATGGAAATCCAAAAATTCTTATATGAATATTTTGGGATACTAGTGTCATCCATAGAACTCGATTTCCACAGACTATTCTATCGCATGCTCTTTGTATACCTTTCAATGTACTCATAGGACTTTGTAAGAAATTAAGCTAAATCTCCTTTGGGAAAGCAACTGCATATTTTTGACGAATATAAAGAACATATGAGTAATGGAAGAGATATATATTTACAAGAATACGGTACATTTGGTGATAGTAAATAATAATTAACATAAAACCTTAAATAAAAATTAAAAACTAGACTTAAAAATAAACTATAGATAAAAAATTTGGCCCAAATCGCCGTCTATTGGCAGCGTCCCCAGAAGGCTGGCAATGAGTAATTATTTAACAAGAACCAACAAAAAACCTTTTACGTAACAATAACATGTTATTCTGTTTTCTTAACAACATCCGTCTCGTTATCTTATAACACATCAGTTTTCAGCAATTCCGCCTTTTACAAATCCCCAATCTCCGCAGCAAACATCGAACGCAACAAAACCTGATTATTTCCTCCGAATTTATTGGATCAAATTCACTCACAATTTTATTGAGTCCTTCGGCGCTGGTAATATACAAACAATTATGAGAGCGTCGGTAAAGTCCCGGACAATTTGTACATTTCAACGTTGGGGCAATTCCGAGCGAATGCGAAATAAGAGAATCAGAAAAACACGTCTGTCTGCCGCCGGTACGCTGGAAGCGTCGGCACGTATTTTGTCCTCGTGAGTTTTTGCTCAGCGATACTTAACATACTATTTATAATACGATTTGTATCAATTATTTACCTATTGAACATTCACATACTTAATTTGAGAATCCTAAACTGAATGTACACTTAACTAAATGCGGTGTGCCTCGACCTTTAAGTAGGTAAGGTTTGTCATGGGACCCCTCGAAGGCTCTACGGACTTGCCATGACTACGGGCTTAGCGGCGTGGCGCGGGGCGGCAAGCATGCCACGTACACCACCCGATCCGTCCGCGCGCCGCACGCGCCGCCTTGAAGTCGTGGCGTCTTTCCTAGTCGCCGATACATTTGTTCCCGCCACACCGCGATTCGGTCGGTAAAAACCGCTAGAGTGACACGACCGCACACAGCGATTCGTGGCATGGGTCTATGCTGCTGCTCGCCGTTGTATGCTGCCGATAGCCACGCAAAGTCGTGGCTTGGCTGTTAGGCCTACCCAGTAACATTACCTTATAAAAGGACAATACTCTCCTGGGTAGGATATTTACTGCAACGGAAACTTTTGTTCTCACCAGCCCAATGCACTGTGACTCTCTGACGCGTGGCTTCCCTCATGTTTTCTTTCTTGTTGCATTCGCGCCACGCGATCAGCGTATAATTATTAGGAACTTCAGTGTGGGTGAACTTTACTCCTGCTTCGAGCATCCTGCAAAAAGTTATCCCCTGATGGGAAAAAGATCGAAATCAAAAATCCCATCTCACCGATGCTAATTTCATATTTTGTCAGGATATTACCCGCGAAAGGCAAATTTCTCCATAACCACCGATTTATTTTATGCCTAAGGATTAGGTTTTTTACTAATTAGAAGATTTTTCACCTCTATCGACTGAAATAGTTATTTATCGAGTTCTTTACTGAGCTCAAAGACCAAAAGCAAAGAAAAATGTGGTGAATAATAATAACATTTTCGACGCAAAAGCCCCAAGAATGACATAATATACCTACATTTTTATTCACATTTCTACTTAACTACGGGTGATTTCCCGGTTTGTGAATCATTTACAGATCACGCGAATTGTGCACAATATTTTGGTTTTGGACGCCATTAAAACCAACGCTTGTCATGGCAAAAAAAAGTGTCAGATAAATATTGTTTAATGAGCTTGCGTTGTTAATTTCATCGTTTCATCAAGGTCATCGTCTAGAAACGAGTTTTGATAGCAATATCTTCTAGCTGTTCGTTTTTTTTTAACTACCGCACTTTTCGTCTTTATTTTCTTTCACTCTTTTAGCTATGTTGCGATTTGTCTGTCTCGAAATTTATAAATTTCTAAATTTCTAGCGATAACATGTGACCTTTGATAAAGTTCTTACTGTGCGATATTTTCAGCGATACTCGAATTGGAAAACGTGTAGGTTTTAATCTACACATTTATGATGTTAGAAGTTTCTATATTTCTCACGACATTAAATAAAAACCTTTTCTTTCTAATATCGAAACAAAATGGCCCTTTTTCCGACCTCACAAAGAACCATCCAGCACCACCAAATCCGTACGTAATTGTTTAAAATGCGGCGACCGCCCGCCAGATGTCGGCGCAAAAAATATACAATAAGAACCGGCAAAATATACAATAACCCGTTTTATATGTTCGGATATGTGAGGCTAATCTTTCTCCGCGTAATAATGTCGCGATAAAGCGGCCAGTGATATAAATTATGGACATGTGGGCTGTGATATTAAGTGTGGTGAGTTTTTGGAGACCGAGATATTGAGGTTTAATAATTACGATGTCTTGAGCAAGCAAAGAGAAGCCGTAATACATAGCATACCTAGGGCAGTGAAGTCGTGAATGCGCCAGATTGCAAGTGTATCTGGGGCTTTACGAATTATCGCCCGTGGTTTGTCTAAAGTTTTACGTCTTGGCTTGGCCAGGAAGTGAGGTTTTCTGCCCGCTACACGCTTTATTCCACTTACGGCCTAAGATGTAATGTATTACACATGCGGTAAATTCGTGAATGTCCAGCAGGTGTTTGTGGCCCGAACCTAAGGTGAGGCTTTATATGCGAAGTGAAGCTTTATGAATTACCGCCCGTGGTTTGCCTAAAGTTTTACGTTTTGCCTTGGCCAGGAGGTGAGGTTTTCTCCCCGCGTTGCGGGAAGATAATCCCACTTACGGCCTTAGGTGACGTAAAAGTTTCCATTAGGACCGAATTATGCTATAGGTACAGAGACCCATCGATGATGTGAGCTTGGCGGTCTACCTAGATAGGTGTTTATAGATAGGCCTAGGCGTTGTCTACATTGCCTTGTAGAAAAAAAGGAAGAAAGGAATAAGTTTATTTAGAACTGATTAATAGCATGAAGTAAACATAGATAATTTGATATAAAAGACACAATTCTTACACAAATCGATCTGGTCCCAAACTAAGTAATGCTTGTACTATCGGTACTAGACGATGATATACATTATCTATAATCACATATATAGATAACATCCATGACCCGGGAACCCACCAGGAACCGTTCGAGTTCATTACGCAATTTTTTGCGACCGTCCGGTTCAATAGGTAGGTGCAGTACAAACTAGGATACTCTAAGATCTAAACCTAAAGGTGTATAAATAACATGGTAATACTTTTCTAGCCGTAACTACATATTTAATACAAATAATGTAGCATGGTTATGTATATAGGTCATAAAATAAAATCAACACTCAATATTTTTGAACAAAACAACTCGCCGATACAAAACCTAAGCATTTAAAATACATGTAATGAGAAACATGTAAAGTATTAATGAACGCTAATAATTGCAGTATTAAACCAATTAACGTGAAAGTATTTATTTGGCATTTATTTCATTATATTTGAACGTAAACCAACAACAAACAGTGAGGACAAAAAATGCAAAACGTCATTAATGACGAGCGCTCGTTGGATTGTACAATTTTACATCAAAATATTTAGCAAAAACTGTTTCACTCTTTTCGAACGCAAACCCGCCCGAATAGGGTTACCATATCTTAGATCTTGTCCTGAGATTTCAGGATTTTTTAACTTTTCATAGATTTTTTTAGGGTACCCAAAGGGTAAAAAACGGGACCCGATCACTAAGACTCCGCTGTCCGTCCGTCAGTCTGTCCATCTGTCACCTGGCTGTATCTCATGAACCGTGACAGCTAGACAGTTGAAATTATCAATCACAGATGATGTGTGTGTGTATTTCTGGTGCCACTATAACAACAAATACTAAAAACAGAATGAAATAAATATTACAATAAACGTGATCGGTTGCGTTAACTTTGCACCTCATTTATATGTGGCGCTACACATACCAGATGCAAACTTAACTTAACTCGGCCAATTAAGATGGGAAGTGTTTTACGTATCTAGGTGCGTGAATCCGACTCGCACTTTGGCCAGTTTATCCATTTTTATTTTTTCTTTTTTTTTAAGGTGCAAACCTTAACTGACTTAAAGTGTGTGTTAAATTCATTACGCAGTGTTAATTTATTTATGCAGTGAGTTTGACACCGCTCTTTTTAAAATTTGTATTTTTATCTCCTACTACGTAAATTATGTTTGAGTGAAAATTGGCCGAATGCTAGAAAATCCCAGAATGTTTCAAGGAAATCAAGTTTTTCTCCGGACTGAATTCTCTATCTAGTAACCCTATGCCCGGACGCAGCCCAATATTAAATTATTTATGCGTCGCTTTAAACGTTTAGTGACCCTTTATGTTTTATGTTTCTATGGGGACCTTTGAATAAGTTGGAAATTAATTTATGTTTCTAATAGCTTTACTCAGGGCTTTTATCCAGTGGAGTACTTGGTTTTACAGTGTTGCCTTAAGTTTTAAACACCTACGATAAAATAATTTTGTTTGTTTATTGTACACTGTTATTTTTTTCCGGGATCAGGATAGATTGGATCAGAATTTGTCTATTTCACAATCCACGTTACTATCAACTTCCATATAATTTAAAGTTTTAAACTTGTGAACGTGTTATGAACATACATGCACAGTGGTATCACGGGCACAGGATATACAAAAGTGATGCAGCAAAATATTTTATCGACAAAAAATATACCGATGTCAGTGTCAACATCTTACTATCATTTACATAGATAAATATTATTTATTTTCTCTTCATGTAAAATAAAATCAATTAACAAATTAAAACGTGAATTTATTTGTTTATTTTAAAATAGGTTTCATTACTATGTATGCTTTATACTTATGTACTAACAATATTTTTTTCCATATTCATCGGTATTAAAGATTGTCGTATAAATAAAAATATACACTTGATCGAGAATTTCTAATGAGCATACGAGTATATTACTTATGTATAAATAATATCGACATCTTTTTTATCGATATCAAATCCCTAGAACGTGCTCCAAGTCAGCACAGCTGCACAGGTATGATGAAAAACGAAAATACAATTGCGAACAGTTGAAAAATAATCCTAGAGGTCTACTTGCAAAATAGATTTTTAAGTTTCTACTTTAATCACCCTTTTGGCTAATAATATTATTAATCAAATTTTAACGTATTCAGATACAAACAATAGCCCTCATTTGTTTAATCCAATGATCTATATGACTCGAATTCACCTCTACTTACCTTTGAAATACCTCTCCATCGCAAGCTCAGCTTAAAATCTCTTTATGCCCACCTCACAATGGGGAATGGATGTCATTTTACAAAAAAAGAATTGTTTATAGGCAGGAATTACCTCCCTCATTCCTAGAAACGTTTTTCTGTAGCTTTGAAATAAAAAGTTGAAAATGTTTTACCACCTTACCTTGTACGGGCTTGGGCCTTATACGTAACGGATGTATGGCTTCAGAGGAATACATTCGGTCAAGTGAAAATTCGATAAATGCAAGATTCGACGAAAAATAATTTCGTGAAAAGGCAGGATAACTGTAATCTAACATCCTGAATGGGTGCGCCAAAGTTCACATAATTTGTCAACTCCGATTATTGGAACTCCGAACATTAGTTTAGGTTAAAAAAATAAAGAAAAATGTGTCAACGTTTAAATGTTATCACTAATAAGTGTTCTCATAAAACAAAGTCGCCTCCTGTCTGTCTATCCCTATGTATGCTTAGATCTTCAAAACTACGCAACGGATTTTGATGCGTTTTTTTTTAATAGATAGAGTGAATTGTATAAACATATTATAAACCTTCCTCTTGAATCACATGCATAATTTATCATCATTGCACCCGTGCGAAGCCGGGGCGGGTCGCTAGTGATTGATAAGTGTATTGAAATGTATAAATAGTTCTGAATGACAGAGATATGAATATCCCATCAAAAACATAAATGTTAAATGAGAGCCAAGTTCAATATCGTGTGCAACGTTGTCGACTCCGCCGACAAAATAATTGAGATCTATATAGGCGCCAAGTTCTTTTCCCTAATTTTTTTAAGATACAAGGACATGCGACATACTCAATGCATCTATTTTACTTGGGGTGTAATTCAATATCAAGACTCGACTTGGCTAGTTTTTACATATATATTTATATTATATTTGTCTAATCATTAACCTATTTTCGTAAAGGTAAGTACGACGGTTTAAACTCACGTAAGAATTGTCAGGAACGGCCCGACATGTTTCGAACTCATTTGAAGCTCTTCATCACGGGTAGCTATCCGTACTGCTACGCGACTCGCGACCCACTCAATAATATCATTAAATTTAGACAGTTTGTGAAAACTGTTTCTAGATCAGCATTGTAAGCACCAACATAGTCTTAGTAACGACATTATGAATCACGATGTCCTGAAAATTTCCTATTACGAACTCGGTTGGTAGTAGTACAAAATTATGACAGACAAAAATATGAATAAATGAAAAAAATCGGAAGAGCGACATATTATCACGGCACGTCGATGAAAATGACTGTTTTGCAAATTAAATTTGTTACGCAACAAGTCATTTCCGAGGGGCCATTATTTCCTATATTAAATAACTCAAAGCAAAGGAGCCCGAGATGCTTGAGTTCATTTTAAAAATTCTTTCATAATGCAAGGTCTAAGTGAGTGAAAAATGTAATAAGCACACATATGGCGGCTCAAAAATCTACCGGAGACACAGATTATGGGTTCTTCGTAGAGTGGCCTGCAATTTACGAGTGGAAAAGTGATTCGACAATAACAAAAATAAATCATATTGACCTGCCAGGATTCGAGCCCATGACCGCCTATTCAGTAGGCAGCTGCACTACTCCTGAGCTAATGCGCAACCTTTCTGATCTAACTGTCATCGACGACCGAACGGAACCGTTGCAAGACAAACCGCGCACGACTTTTCATTGTAAAGATTCAGGTCATCATCTTAGTCCAGCGACGTTGGACGTCTTTCAGCTTTAATTTAATTTTGCGGGAGGCGGGGGATTATTCACTAAAAAACATTGCTACGTCAGCCGCCAGAGCTCACGAGCTCTTTGTAACCAGTTAACGCTAACTAGCATCCAGTCGCCGTAGCCGAAATTGGTCTGGATCTAAAGTTAGCAAAGCCCTGTCTCTGCCCCCGTCAAACCCCTTTGACACCGAAAAACGATTAGAGAGCGAAGGGGCTTTGACACAGGGGTGAGTTGAAACAACGTCAATTTCTCGGTAGGTATCTAAATCCGTTAGGGTGAAGCCCGAAGAGCGTAATTTGAGTCGCGTAATTTGGGTCGCACCATACTTAGTGTGACGTAATAACGTGACATGATGTATGGCGCGACCGAAATTACGCGTCTCAAATTACGCTCGTCTGGCTTCACCCTCAGAAAGCCGGCAACGGCGCTGTTTATATGCGCCCCAGCGCCCGCGGGCCTCCCAGTGTGCGTCCTTGCTTCGCTGACGGTGTAGATCTGAGAAATTGACGTTTTTCAACTCAACGCTGTTTCAAATCCCTCGGTCTCCCCTTACTGTAAAGCTACTTGCTAATATCACAGACGCAAACAGGACTTATATTCTTTGGACGCAAACATACGTGCCACGAATCCTCTGTTTACTCATACTCTTTGCGTCGTCTTCAGTTCGCTTCAAATTAAATTATTTATGTGTTCGCGCCGGACGAATAAAATATATTTTTTGTCTCCGGAATTTAATATTTTTCATTACGGCGTATTTTATGACCGGCTTTTATTGAATTTCATCGCTTTATTTTTTGATAAAGCGCCGTTTTCCGCAAATGTATTCGGGTGATTTTAAATTTCGCCGGGTTATGTTAGCTGTTATTGTTGCGGAACTAATATGAGTCGAAATGAGAACGTGGAAATTTATGACGGCTGCATACCTCTCGTCAGGGAATTCTTTGCCCCTTTGAATGGCAGACGTAGCGCCGGGTCGCCTTATTACCCATAATTGACAAGATTTCATATCTTTATTACTACAATTTTATTACTTTTCTGAATTCCGCGTAGAAAGTTTTTATATTTTTTGTAATATTACTAATTATTTTAAAACATGAAACATGAAAGTACAGGAAATGGGATACACCAAAAAATAAACACCCCATTTTTTTGTTAAAATTCGAAAATATAGGCCAATTTAAGATACTAATTTCATTCGGTTGCCAATTAGATACATTTAGTTTTTTTTTTCATTTTGTGATCGTCACGATTGACTTGACTTTTACTGCAAAACGGCAAGGACAAGTGAAAGTCAAAAAAAAACATATGAATAATTTTTCACAGGTGTCATATATAATATCACAATCTAATTGTTTATTGTGGTGTTAAAGACCTATTGCCGGAAATGCTTTCGGAATTACCATAGGTCGTAAAAAACTGGAATATCCCAATTCACTACGAATACAAAAGCCAAGTTATAAATTATTATATTTTTTAATTTTTTTATCAATGTCACTACTCAAAAGTTGTCTGAAAGAGATCGCTTTTTAGCGATAATACCGCCTGTTGTGTACCGTTATTTATAAATTGTATTTATTTTGTTTCCTTTCGTAATCTTTTATTGGTGTGCAATAAAGCATTGCTATTGTGTTGTTATAAAATGTTGACATACCAAAAATTTACTTCCTAACTTGCTAAGAAGTTTGAAAAGAATGGCGTCTCGTGCCCGACATTCTTCAGGAAAACCCCATAATGTTTATTAATTCGTAATGTTCGCCATAAATTCCTAAGAGATTATTCTGAAACCTTTTACTTTATAAGCTTTGTAAAAACCTACAGTAGTCAGTAAACAGAGTTTAGATCGGTTAATTGACAATAGTTAATAATAGTTATGCAGAAAGCGACCAAAGATTTTTTTTCATAATGCTAAAAGCGACCAAACTCTTTCATTGATTAAGACTTAAGTCACCTTGACAAAAAATCTACGCTGGTCGCTTTCTGCATAACTATGGTCGGTTTTATAACAATTCTGAAGTGTTAAGGAGTAAATTATCTGTAAGTAACCCCATCATGAATTAGAGCTGTCTTTTGCTATATTTCAATTGTTTTTTGATTCAGACGGATTCTAGTGTTTCCAAGAATTTCTTTGAGTGCGGTTTGAGTTTCTTCTATTTTTGTAAAAATAAATCAAATTTAATATTTCTCTAAAATCAAAAATCACAACCTCCTTTTTTCAACCTTCTTTTATTTAAGTGAAACCAGTTACGTGGCAGTCAAGAGGTACGGGTTTCTAATCAAAGAGGCCTTACAGACTATTGAATAACTCATTAACACAGTTTCTTTACGTACCGATGTTATTTCCCTAGTTATCTCTAAAAATCAATATGAACTTTTAAATTATTTAGTGTGCGTGTAAATTGAGTGAGCACCCTTCAAAAATGAAAAAAAATGTGCTGATCATTTAGTAAAAGTTCTAAAACAATTGTAAAACTAATTGATGAATTTGTAAAACGATAAATAAAAAGAATACATTCATTAAAGTATGCTCACTCAGTTCTCACAAACAACCAACGAAATCTGTGAATGTGTTTATTTGACATATAATATTTTAGTCCTAATTTTTAGTAAAACTTATGCTTAAGGTAGGTAATAATTTGTAGATCACCTGGTTACGTATTTAAAGTTTTACAAATAATTTCGTATGCTCACTCAATCCGCACACTTTCAAAAACCCGATTTCTGATGAAAATACTGCAGATTGAAACTTCTATATATGTATATAGTTTAGTAAAACTCATATGGGAATTTGTAAAATACAAAACAAACCGCTAACGTGGCAAATTTTTGGATAATACAATATGTTTGTAAGTGCTCACTCAGTCCACACATTATTCGTAAGTTAAAAATGTAAATATCTTAAGATTTGTAGTATCTAGGAAACTAGTTACGTGAAACTTTAAATACGTAACCAGGTGATCTACAAATTATTACCTACCTTAAGCATAAGTTTTACTAAAAATTAGGATATAAATATTATATGTTAAATAAACACATTCACAGATTTCGTTGGTTGTTTGTGAGAACTGAGTGCGCATACGTTAATTAATGTATTCTTTTTATTTATCGTTTTACAAATTCATCAATTAGTTTTACAATTGTTTTAGAACTTTTACTAAATGATCAGCACATTTTTTTTATTCTTGAAGGGTGCTCACTCAATCCACACGCACACAATTATTTATACTTAAATATACTCTCAAAGGCGAGTAATATCAGCTCTGAAAGTATTGTTTGTTAGCACCTTGTGTATATATTATTTGTTATATAGATAACCAGTTTCCAAACACGGCGTATTGTTTAATGACCCCCGAGCCTGAGCTCTTGGAAGTTGGACAATCAAGATGGATGCCGCCGGTTACCATACATGTTTTTTCGGTACATTTATCAGTCACGATTGATGGATCGCGTCGCCTCAAATAATCTGGCATGGCGACGATTTGTCAGCGCCGACACCTCGGGGACCGCCTTATTTATCTATGCCTGGCTTTAAAGGAGCCAGGGCGCTTATTCGTTTGAGATATCTCCAAACGTCAAATTGACAACATTTCATATTTTTAAGACTATAATTTTATTACTTTTCTGCATTCCGCTTAGAAAGGGGACGTAATCACTGTTTTTATAATTTTTTCCTAAGATTCCTAATTATTTGATTATTAATTTATTAAAACTTACTCATTCTTACAATGGAAAGGTTATTTTAGTCTGGTGTCTGTAAAAAAATAACAACGTTGAGCTTATTAACATTGTTGACAGATTTTTTTTTCGCGAATAGGTCGAAGATTACAGCTCTATGCAGTCATAGTTCTCGTAGATTTCGGTTATTTGATGTAGGTATTTTCTTATATTTTCTTTACAGAAAAATAAATACAAATATTTTTAATGGTGTACACGACGCGCAGCTCTTTCGATATCTATATTAATTTCCATCTGTTAGATATATGAAATGTTGTCAATTTCCATGAGATCTCAGTCGTTTCTCAGGTCTCTCATCTCTTTGAATTGTCATTAAAACGCGAGATGCAAGTGACATATGTCATCTCACTTTTGGAGATACGAAAGCGATAATGATTTTCAAAAATGCTATTCCTACACTGATTCGACAATGCCTTGGATTTTCTTAATATACAGGGTGTAACCGACGGTGTACCGAAAACTGAAACCATGGCTTCAGACCATTATTCTGGGCTGGAAAATCGTGGAAATTTCTTTGAGAAAATTCACAAATTTTCCTCGCGAGTTTTCATTTTTTCTTTATTTTTCCATTAATCGAACTCTACCGGTAACAATTTTTCATGAAAAATCGCATGAAAATAGCATTTTCCGCAAAACACGCAATGTATCAAAAACAGTATTATGTAAGCTTTACGGTACAACACAGGCGCATGGAGTGGGAAAGATAACGGTACTGGCCGGTCATTGATCCGCCAGGCCAGTGCGCTCGCACTATTTTAATTACCTACCCGCATTAATGTTTACCTACCCGCACATTTTATTTGCTTTACTTGCTTGAATGAAAATAATCTTGTTAGACTGTTTTAATTTATCGGTCATTTGTTATTGGTGTTAGGACTACCTTAACACCAATAACAACGACTGACCAACTGACAGAACACTAGTTGTGATCTGTGGTTGCGTTGTTTTTGTGGTTGCATTTATTCATGTCATTCGATGAGCATTGGCGTAACGGTATGTTTTGCGCTGACGCGTGAGTGGAGTGGGGAGCGCGTGGACCGGTCGATGCTTGCCGCGTGCTCCCCTCCCCGCGCGTCTGCACCCGAGAGAATTGGACGCAATACATTGCGCGTCGAGTTTTAAAATTTATTATGGAAAATCTTATCCTTGAGTTTTCCGAGAAAATGAACACTCGTTTTCAGTTCGTGATTATGGTCTACAACTACAGTTTTCGTTTTCGGTACGCTGTCGGTTACACCCTGTATAATTTATTAAAATTCTAAACTTGTTTTTTAAATACGTTTTCTATGGATGGAGGTATTTCCTGAAATATTTATAACAGGAAAAATCTTAAAAGCGCGATGCAGGATTTGTAGCCATTCAGCGCTATCTGATACAAATTTCTTAGTCCACTCGTCATGGCGGCGAAGCGGCTGGATGAATTTTACACGGGCAGGGATACAGGAAGGAAGGTCCCAAATGCTAGGTCCCAAATTTGACGATGCTTTGCACTATCTTTATTAAATATCTTCACGGCCTTGCGATATCCCCCTATAGAAATTCATAATCTTGGTTTTATCACAGCATTATCATAGTATATACAAGCGTATTTACAAGGTTGTTATACTAATTAAGAAATTATGGCTTACAATCCGAAACTTATATTTTCAAAATTTACAAAAGCGGAAAAATACTATTTATTTTCTAGAATATTTCTGTTAACGCGACATTTGCTTGTGATAGGTATGTCTTCCAATCTCCTTACATACCTTTCAAGACCTTGGATGGCTAATGTAAATACACACAAGATTTGACCCAAACAAACTAACGGACGAGTTAAGTTAAATAAAAACTCGTGGAAAGTTACCAAAGAGCCCTTTTGCACGTTCAGGCATTTGTTTGAGTTTAGCGGCCTTTTTTTTCTGTTGGCAAAATAGACAAATCTGAGGCAACGCTTTGTGCGATACAACTACAAAGGCCTCGTCCAGAAATCAGATCATATTTTTGGGGAGACTAGCTGCGCAACGCGGTGTTACCCACTCATCCTACCGGAACACTACATTTTCTCGGGATGAAAAGTAGCCTATGTGTTAATGCAGGGTGTCAGCTACTGTCATACCAAAATGTATTAAAATTGCTCCAGCCGTTTGAGCGTGAAGAAGTAACAAACATGTACATAAACACACTCGCAAACTTTCGCCTTTATAATATTAGTGAGATTACTAGAGAAATATCACGAAGGATCACGATGGTTCCGAGAAGACATCACGTGTACACAGCGGTGACGCGAAAAACAACAAAATTACTCAATAATTTTCCAATTTTCTTATATCAAAATAATATACAATAAGAACGGGCGAAATATACAATAGCCCGTTTTATTTGCTCGGATATGTGAGGCTAATCTTTCTCCGCGTAATAATGTCGCCACGACAAAATAATCAACAATTTCAAATTTTCTCATATCAAAGCTCTAAGCGTAATTACCCAAACAAACGACATAATACGGCTTACTTAGCGTCTCCGAAAAATACACGTGGCCTCGAATGGGGGGCTACCCGTTAGGGTGCGTCTCCACTGAAGCGCAGCGGAGCGGAGCGGAGCGGAGCGGAGCGGAGCGGAGCGGAGCGGAGCGGAGCGGAGTCATGCGGAATCGAGCAATCACAAAAGTGAATCGGAGCTGAGATACAGACTTCAACTCAGGTGATCGGTCTATTCCGATGGGGCTTCTAAACGGGCTATGTTTTGCTGCAATTTGTGGCCGGCCATTATTTGCATCTTGCTCTAGGGCGTAGGTCTAGGGCTCTTGGCGTAGGGTGTCAGAGCGGGACGGCCATAGTTGCCGGCCACAAATCGCAGTAAAATATGGCCCGTTTAGAAGCCCCATTACAATCAGCAAATATCACGACGCGGGAGGGCGGGTCAAAAATAGCCCAAATATGAGCACATGATATCTGGACGAGACTTAGAAATCAGAAATCAGAAATTATTTATTTGCTTAGACACAATATAGGGATATTACAGTAGGTACTATGAAGACTGCTGGGGGATAGCCTCAGAGGAGGAATTAATAGAGCAGAGGTACGTTGCTATAACTTTATTGCCCGGAGGCTATCACAAGACTAACTATACATTTTATTTTTATGACTAATGTCATTCGCTGATTCAAATACATAAAAATCACTTTATTTTTATGTCGGTGGCCAATAGCACCGAGAGTGAAGCACAACCTTCACATTTCCCGCCGTCTTGGGGTGGACGAGGGACATTCGTCTTACTATAAAGACACTAGACAAAACTACTCCTGCCTACTACATAAGAAGTCCCTACCTATGCAGGGATACCCATACATTCATACCCAGATGGTCTCTTGCTAAGAGATAACCAGGGTCAGGACATGAGCAGACACTAGCCTATGGCATGTTACGTAATCTGACATGTTGTCTGACACTGGCTTCGCCTTGACAAAAACCCCGCTAAAAAGGCAAGGCACCAACTTGACTAGCCCCCATATGACATTTAACTAAATAGCATAGACCATTCGATACAATATTAAAATGATAGGCTTCAACAATTTAATCGCCTGGTGTAAAACCGGCTTAAATAAATTACCCGATTAAATCGTCTCGAATGTTCCCACCTTAACTGCCTGGAGTATGACACATGACACACGTCGCATGCCCCAAACAATTGTACAATGATGTGTCACTGCCCTTATATTAGATGCCTGAAACATTGTCTATGACGTTCGAATGGTCTATGTCCCCCAGCAGTCTTCACACTTGGTGGAGGCTGCGAAGCTTATATATATCTAGAGTCGCGAGAGTTTGAAAGTTACCGCGCACCTCCACCAAGTGTGAAGACTGCTGGGGGATAGCCTCAGAGGAGGAATTAATAGAGCAGAGGTACGTTGCTATAACTTTATTGCCCGGAGGCTATCACAAGACTAACTATACATTTTATTTTTATGACTAATGTCATTCGCTGATTCAAATACATAAAAATCACTTTATTTTTATGTCAGTGGCCAATAGCACCGAGAGTGAAGCACAACCTTCACAGTACATTATGTCACATGTATCTAGCTTGCATGCAAGCGTGCAAATATTGCACGCTTAATGTGCACGACTGCGATGGTTAGCGTTCATGACTGCGCACGCAAATAATAACAATACGAACAGGTCCTCGGCCATTATTATAACGAAACGAACTTCCGCGTTCAAAAACACTTATTTTAACGCACCATCATGTATTTTCATGGACAATGAACGTAACATCATATTCGAAACGTCGAGGTAATGAAATATTTTTTTTTGAACACGATTAAGTCGCTTTTTGTTATAATAATGTGTGAAAATAAGTTTATATCTATAGAAGCTTAAGATTGTCTTCGAAACTTCACGAATACGAGAAAAGAAAATTGAAATTGACAACGCAAAGTACCTAATATATCATATGCCACAGAATCTTCATATACAAATTTTATCACATTTTATAATTCAGGGAGCATACTACCGCCCTTTAGAATTTGATACTTCTCGAACCTCTCGTGGAAATGTTGTTTTAAGAATTTTTATTTTGTAGTTGAATTTTTATAGTTTCGAAGTGAAAGTTCCAATCAAAGTATGTCTTGCGCGTTTTACCCATACGAGAATACCGTTAAAGAACGTTATGTGTGGTAATACGTTTAGAGCATAACCACACCTCAGGCTCAGAATGCCGCCAGACTCCCTCCTAACTATAAACAAGCATACGGTTCGGATCACGATAACCTTCATTCAAAGCATTTTATGGTTACTGAAAGATATAGGCCGGGAGTCGTTTGTTTGACAATGTCTTTTTTTATACTTTTATTTTTAATATGGCTTCCACTTCTACCTGTTTTTAGCCAGAGATATTTCGCCAATGTCACCGTTTAGACATATCCCACATGATGAGAATGGTCGGTAAAATTTTGGTTTTTAGGGAGAATATATCACGTAGGGTTTTAATTTATAATGGTTTAGACGTTGTCTAAAAAGGTGGGAAGGATTTTCCGCCAGTCGAGAAAAGAGACAAATCGGGAAGATGTTAAATTATAAAAACTATAATCATTTAAAAAAACTTTCGGAAATAATAACAAAATGAGCGAACTGTAATCTCACAAATCCTAATCACAATTTACTCCCAAACGGTTACCCCAAAACGGTTAATTAATTACCCCTGGGTTACCACTACCCACAGGGTCAAAAATCAGCCCTCACTTCCCGTCCCCGCTCCCGCCCCGGCCTCTCCGAACTCCCATGTAACTGTCGTTTCTAATAACAGTATCCGAGGCTGTATTATTTTATTACGAATCTCTATTGAAAAAGAGGAAAATCGTCGAGCCGCGGCAAATTTTCGCAATTGACAGCTGACAAGCGCGATGCCCCTTTTGTTTTACAGTTGCCTGTTCTGTTTCGCCGGTTATTCGGTTATTTCGGTTATTTCATTAATGCTGGCAGCCGATAAATATTTGGTGCGTGTTTCGACCGATGTGGATGTTTGATGTAAGTGTGAAATGACCGTGGGAAAATATATTTTCTTGAAAATGGTCGGGAATGTTGACTTTATTGATAAAAAAAAACCGGTCAAGTGCGAGTCAGACTCGCGCACCGAGGGTTCCGTACAAACACTTCCCATCTTAAGTGACCGGGTTAAGTTAAGTTTGCACCTGGTATGTATAGCGCTCCATACAAAATGAGGTGCAAACATTTAAATATTATTTGTTTATTTCTTTACACTTTATTGCACAAAACAAAAGTCAGTACAAATGGCAGACTTAATTCCAAATGGCATTCTCTACCAGCTAACCATAGGACCGCGACTTAATCGTGTTCAAAAAAAAAATATTTCATTACCTCGACGTTTCGAATATGATGTTACGTTCATTGTCCATGAAAATACATGATGGTGCGTTACAATAAGTGTTTATGAACGCGAAAGTTCGTTTCGTTATAATAATGGCCGAGGACATATTCGTATCGTTATTATTTGCATGCGCAGTCACGAACGCTAACCATCGCAGTCGTGCACATTATAGGTCTCGTCCAGAAATCATGTGCTCATATTTGGGCTATTTTTGACCCGCCCTCCCGCGTCGTGATATTTGCTGATTGTAATGGGGCTTCTAAACGGGCCATAATTTTACTGCAATTTGTGGCCGGCAACTATGGCCGCCCCGCTCTGACACCCTACGCCAAGAGCCCTAGACCTACGCCCTAGAGCAAGATGCAAATAATGGCCGGCCACAAATTGCAGCAAAACATGGCCCGTTTAGAAGCCCCATCGGAATAGACCGATCACCTGAGTTGAAGTCTGTATCTCAGCTCCACTTCACTTTTGTGATTGCTCGATTCCGCACGACTCCGCTCCGCTGCGCTTCAGTGGAGACGCACCCTAACGGGTAGCCCCCCATTCGAGGCCACGTGTATTTTTCGGAGACGCTAAGTAAGCCGTATTATGTCGTTTGTTTGGGTAATTACGCTTAGAGCTTTGATATGAGAAAATTTGAAAATTGTTGATTATTTTGGCGTGGCGACATTATTACGCGGAGAAAGATTAGCCTCACATATCCGACCAAATAAAACGGGCTATTGTATATTTCGCCCGTTCTTATTGTATATTATTTTGATATAAGAAAATTGGAAAATTATTGAGTAATTTTGTTGTTTTTCGCGTCACCGCTGTGTACACGTGATGTCTTCTCGGAACCATCGTGATCCTTCGTGATATTTCTCTAGTAATCTCACTAAATATTTGAAAAGGCAATATATAAACGGATCTACAATTACCTAACTAGATTCAATTTACTAAATATGTGAAGCACAAAGGGGGTTTAGGAAAAATATCTCTATTAATATGGCAATATACGATCTAATTAGCCTTGTTATAGATAATGTAGATAAAAGAAAGCCAATATGCGCCCTGTTCACTGACATGACAAAGGCATTTGACTATGTAGACCACAACAAGCTGTTAAGTAAATTGAGCCGGTACGGAATCAGAGGCAATGTATTGAATCTAATAAAATCTTACTTAAGCGGACGACAGCAATACACAGAAATATCAAGAATTTGCTCCCTCAGGAAAAGAGAATATAAATATGTGTCAAATAAACAATATGTTAAATTTGGTGTCCCTCAAGGAAGTGTGCTGGGCCCACTTCTCTTCCTTATACATATTAATGACTTGCCTAATAATATCCAGCATCCTATGGTACTTTTTGCCGATGACAGTACTTCTATTATTAAATGTTATGATAATATTATGGAAGATTATGAACAGGACATAAATACAGTAATAAAAAATATTATTGAATGGCTGAATAACAACAATTTATTAATTAACTTAAATAAAACTAATCTGATGCACTTTCACCAAAGAACACAAATACCGCAATTAAAGATTGCGTATGAAGGAAATAAGATAGATGATGTGGAAGTGACAAAATTCTTAGGCTTAATGATTGACAACCAGCTTAACTGGAAACACCATATAGATTACTTGTGTAATAAATTGTGTAAATCAGCATATGCACTGTTTAAGCTATCAAAAATAGTAAACCGTGAAGCAGTTTTAACGGCGTATCATGGACTTGTAGCTTCGTTGCTGAGATATGGGATAATCTTTTGGGGCAACTCAGTCAATAAAGATATGGCATTCAAGGCTCAAAAACGCTGTATACGAGCTATGTGCGGGTTATCTGTAAGAGACAGCTGCGAACCATACTTCAGATCTCTTAATATAATTAACTTTGCCTTCATTGTACATTCTTGAAGTAAGCCTATTTGTCAAAGCCAATCCTGACTTATTTAACAAAGTTGCAGACGGTCGCAGATTTCCAACACGTCCGCAGTATAATGCAAGTTGAGAGATGGACATGGAACTAACACGGCAATGATGAGAAATAGTATACTAGGTATGGCGCCAAAGATATATAATAAAGTTCCAGACTCATTGAAAGATCTAAATATGGTCCAATTTAAAAAAGAGCTTATATCCTACCTTAGCAAACAATGCTACTATTCGGTCAAAGATTATTTAAATGATGTGACATAATTTTAGATTTCATAATTATTATTTCTCAATTTGACATGTTTTTAATTTTTTTATGTCATTGCACCAAATTGTTTATTTCCGTACGACTGTGTTTCTATGGCTAATTTTGTAATTTATTCATAAAATGCATGTTAGTTTTTCTCTAAGTGTGTAAAATTTGTACATCCATACTTATGGGTAAAACATAGAGGTCAAAACAAATTGTATTCAACACCAATAACTATATTTATACCTATGTTTGACAAATAAAATTTCTGATTTCTGATTTCTAATATTATAAAGGCGAAAGTTTGCGAGTGTGTTTATGTGCATGTTTGTTACTTCTTCACGCTCAAACGGCTGGACCAATTTTAATACATTTTGGTATGACAGTAGCTGACACCCTGCATTAACACATAGGCTACTTTTTATCCCGAGAAAATGTAGTGTTCCGGTAGGATGAGTGGGTAACACCGCGTTGCGCAGCTAGTCTCCCCAAAAATATGATCTATCTTGGGTAGAAGTAAATACTAAAACATATTTACGCAAAAACAACAGATTATTAAACTTAATACCCATTTGTCTGGTATTTCTTTTAAGTTATAATCGACAAACAATCCAGTTCGACGGAGGAAATTTAAAATTCTGAAAGCAATTGAAAGCGAATCCAGCGCTGCATAGTTGAGAACTAATCTGAAGTCCCGACTCGCCCACTTGCATAATTCCATAGAATAACTTCTTGGACGCTGGGAATTGAGGGCTTTGGGTGCAAACATTAAGATATTCACAACTATTTTTAGTTTTCCGTACCCAAAAGTAAACACGGGACCCGATTACCAAGCCTACGCTTTCTATCTGTCACCTGGCTGTATCTCATGAACTGTGATTAGGGTTTGCAATTCGAATATTCGTCTATTCGAATATTCGAATTATTCGCCACAAATAGTATTCGAATTCGACAGCACTCAATATTCGAATAAAACGAATATTTCGAATAGTGCAGAAATTTGTTTGAAATTCTTTACGTTTGCGAAAAATGATCATAAAATTCCAGGATTAATAAAATTATCCTTCTGCTGTGCTGTGATGTTATGATGCTGAATGACACTATGATGAAGTAAACTAAATGTCACAATTAACGTAATATCTCAGAGAAATACTTTAATTTAAGTAGGTATTATTAAAGTTTGGAAGTCGCATGATCTTAGCGTTCACAAAGCTCGCCGTCTCTAGGGCAATAATTTTGCCTCTGCTACTCTATGCCTGGTGGTGGTGGTGTCTATACAAGGATGACATTAAATGTCTAAACACAGTTCATCTACGAAGTCTCCGAGCAAATCTATGGTTATGGTGGCAGGATCTAATTCGGAAGTTCTGCGTCGAACAGGCATATCGGGTACCTATAGAGTGTCTGCTCATAGAAGGTCACCCGTTGGTGTGGGCACTTTATTCTTTCTTTATTCTTTATTCGATAACAACCGAGTTGTGTTTGAAATTGATATAACAACATACAAAAATAAAACCAAAATTATTCAAATCATACACTAAAAATCATAAGTCGTTAAAACTTTGCCTTAGGTAACTTTGCTTTAGGTAACCATCAAGGTTACCTCAAGTAGTTTTTTACTCTGAGCTTACCTGTGGCAAACGCAATGCAAGCGGGCAATATCTGCACTACAAGGATGTCTTAAAGGGTCACCTAACGGCCACCGGCATAACATGCGACTCGTGGGAGGAGCTTGCAATGCAAGTCAGAGATTGGACTAGGGAGCTGCTGTTAGTGAAGGTTTAAAAAAAATTGAACGCGCTCGCATTCAACACCTGGACGCCAAACGTCAGCACCGAAAGACTCGGCCCAAGCTCTCGTACAACTACACATACAAATCATCTGGCCAGCTTTGTTGTATTGTATCTCATGCTGTCGGACTTCCAAAACCGAATTTGGATTTGCAAGCCACGCTCGCGCACATGCTCGTAACAACAATCAATTAAATGAAGAGGTTTTTTAACTAGATTGTCAGGATGTCGCCGTGGACATCAGAACTGATAGATTTTTGTGTAGACACGAACAGAGTTTGCTCTTTATTAATTTGTTTTTATGTTAACTTGTGACCTTGTGACAAAAAGTGAGATTGTATTGTATCTGTACTGTGATGTATTTTGTAATCGTTTATTATATCTCAAAAATGCGATTGTTTAAAATTCAAAGAAATATAGCCCATAACATAAAAATTGGGTTTTTAAATAGTAATGTCATTACATTTTAATTATACGTTACGATTTTACAATTATACAAATTTTAACCATTATATTGATTTATTTTCATAAATATTCGTATTATTCGAAAAATTCGAATATTCGAATATTAGAAATTGAAGTATTCGTATAAAAAGCGGTGGTAGCCTAGTGGTTAGGGCATGCGACTTTCAATCCGGAGGTCGCGGGTTCGAACCCGGCCCGTACCAATGAGTTTTTCGGAACTTATGTACGGAATGTAATTTGATATTTACCACTCGCTTTTCGGTGAAGGAAAACATCGTGAGGAAACCACCTAAGCCCAATAAGGCCTAGTTTCCCCTCAGGGTTGGAAGGTCAGATGGCAGTCGCTTTCGTAAAAACTAGTGCCTACGCCACATCTTGGGATTTAGGTAGCCGACCCCGATTGAGAATTCATTCTCAAAAAAATGAGACAAAGGCTAGGAGGATGATGAAGTATTCGTATTATTCGAATACTAATATTGGACGAATATTGCAAACCCTAACTGTGATAGCTAGAGCTAGACAGTTGAAATTTTCACAGAATATAAATATTAAGGGACAATCTTACACAAATCGACCTAGTCCCACACTAAGCAAAGCCTGTACTATGGGTACTAGACGACGATATACATAATATATAAATACATATATGTATAGATTACATCCATGATCCAGGAACAAATATTCAGACAGATGATGTATTTCTGTGGCCGCTATAACAACAAATACTAAAAAACAGAACAAAATTAAGTTAAGGGCGCTCCCATACAACAGAAGTTATCGGTTGCGTTAACTTTGCACCTCATTAGGCACTTAGCCAGTTTCTTTTTTTTTTTTCAAGTAAAGCACTGTGATTGTTACGTTATCTACTGAAACTATTACGTTTACTTTTAGGCTGTAAGATGAACTCACCCTAACGGCATTTAACCAGCGCACGTGAACTGCCTAGATTAGAAGTTAGCACCTTCATCCGCGTAAAACTTTACCTTACCGTCGGACAATAGTAACTTGTATAAAACCAGCTTTGGATTTCCGGATAATTTCTTTATTTCGGACAAGCAAAGTATCCATAGAGTGTTAGTAAAACAAGCAAAATCTTAATCTAGAGTTAGTATTTACAAATATCCTTGGTAATTAATTGGTGTAATATAAGGAAATACATAAAATAACCGAAATCTACGACAACTATGCCTGCATAAAATTGTAAAGCCTAACCAGAAATATACGAGGATGCGCCATATTGCGAAGTTTCAATGGAACTAATTTCTTGCACTGGCAATGATTTAATGATGGTTTGTTAACAATGTAGACTATGTCATTCGTGGTGCATCTTTAAAAAACAAATATTTTAAAATATCCAAAAAAAATGCTGAATGTCATTCATGGTCGTAAACGTAATATTATAAATAAAGTGTACACGTGTTTACCACACGAAAAACAGCCAGGAACAGAGTGCATTCCATTAAATGATATTACTAGGTGTTGGATGCGTTTTAAGCATGTGTGAGTGAATGTATTAATGTATGCATGTATGTGTCAAAATCTAGTCGCAAATAAATCACCAAACAGTACACACGTCTTTCTGTAAGAAAAATCCCTACATACAACTTTCAACCTTATTACAAAGAACATTTGGTCGACATCGAACCGGAGGAGAAACCTAGAAGCGAAGACCGGCCGGCCGGCGAGAACAATAGCGGACCGCATTCCTGAGCCTAATCACTATCTGCAGTTGCGAACATCAAGAAAATTAATACATTTTAAATAAAGTTAACATTATTACGTGGTGCAATCGTGTTGTTTACGTGAATGGACAAGTGAATACTGCAATATGAGTACTAACGAACAGTTAATTCGTGTTTTGGAAGATACAGCGAGTTTAATAAGGAAAACAGAAATTAATTTGAAGAAATGTCCCAAACAACGTTTAACTAAAGGTTACTTAGAATCTCGAGCACAGTGTATCGACGCTTACTGGAATACGTTTACTTCGACGCATAAACAGCTGGTACAGAATACTACGATGCAAGAGCGCGGCGAGATGCAGTACTTTCTTAAGGAAGAATATTATATGGTGGAGGAGTTATACCTATGTTTACAAGGTGATATCAAGGACGCGCTCGCTGCTGCCGCTCCCACACATGTTCAAGGAACAAGTTCGCTGGATGTTACGATGTTTGAAACGGTACCAAAACATGTGAAGTTGCCTGCTATTGTTTTACCTGTGTTCTCTAATAACTATGAAGAGTGGCCGACGTTTCACGATCTGTTTACGTCGTTGGTACATAACAACACGAGTCTTAGTAAGGTTCAGAAACTGCACTATTTAAAGTCAAGTATCGCCGGTGAAGCCGCCGCCTTATTGAAGCATGTGACGATTACGGAACAAAATTATGAGTTGGCTTGGGAGACTTTGAAAAAAAGGTACGGTAATAAAAGAATAATTGTGAACTCCCTTTTGAAGAGATTGTTTAATCAGAGAAAAAGTACTACACAAACATCTAGTCAAATAAAAAATCTACTGGACACTACGACGCAATGTTTGAATGATTTACAAAATCTTCAAGTAAATATAAACGAGTGGGATCCATTCATAATATACCTAGTGGTGAATCGTCTCGATCCGGAAACTCACAAGCATTGGGAGGAACACGCCTACAGTTTATATGCTGACCAGTTGCCCAAGTGGACAGAATTAAAGAAGTATCTTGAGTCGAAGTTTCGCACGTTAGAACTGGTCAACCCTGTCACTGCTACCGTACCTAAAGAAGTAAAAATAATTAAGGAAAGGTCTTACCACGTGTCAACGCCAGCGAAGAGTTGTGTGTTATGTAGGGATGAACACACTTTATGTCACTGTCAAGATTTCTCGAAAATGTCACCTGAGGAGAGAATTGACTATGTCAGGAAGACCAAACTATGTTTTAACTGTCTCCATCCTGGACATTCTGCATCACGATGTCGTCTTTCTTTTTCATGTCGTATATGCAGGAAGAGACATCACACCATGATACATCAAGTGCAGAATAAGGAATCAGTGAAAACTCAAGCGCACCACAGTCAGCTGACGCACCGCGAAGAAGATCCTGCGAAAGATGATGAAGAAGTGGAAGAGGTGGACATTTCATGTCACTTCGCATGCAAGAAATCCAAAGGCCTGCTAGCGACGGCAATGATATCCATAAGGGACGATAAAGGCCACGTGACTCCACTGCGTTGCTTGATTGATCCAGGGTCAGAATCAAGCTTTTTAAGCGAACGCGCAGCACAAGCGCTGCGAGTCAAGAGGACACCTATGAAAGGAACTGTCACTGGTGTCGGCGACCTCCAGATTAAAATCAACAGCGTAGCACATGTTCAAGTATTGTCAAATCAAGATGACAGTTTTCAGCTAGATGTCAAAGCGTATATAATGCCCTCAAAGCTCACATCACAACTACCATCAAGTAAAATCAAGTTCGACCCACAAGCCTGGTCACACATAGAAGGACTTACTCTGGCTGACCCTAACTTCCACCAGCCAGGGCGAGTAGACATGTTACTTGGTGTAAAAGTGTATGCACAAATACTAAAAGGCAAGGTTATCAAAGGTCCACCTGGCTCTCCATGCGCCCAAGAAACAAGCCTAGGTTGGATAATTTTCGGAGACGTAGAAGGCACAGCAGACACTTTACAAGAAACTATAGTCGTGATGCATCACCAGATCGACGTGGATGATATGTTAAAGGCATTTTGGGAGATAGACACCACAGAAACAAAGAAGAGTCTCACAAAAGAAGAAGAAAGGTGTGAGATGATTTACAAGGAAACGCATACAAGAAACGAGGAAGGAAGATATATAGTAGCGTTACCATTCAAGAAAGAAGAACTACTATCTCCAAAAGGACAAACAAGAGACATCGCCATGCTGAGACTGAAGCAACAAGAAAAAAGATTCGAAAGAGATCCTAATCTGAAGAACGAGTATGTAAAAGCTATAGAAGAATACATGAAACTAAACTACATGGAAGAAGTTCCAGAAGATGAAGTAAACAATGAAGCAGTTTATTTACCATATCACGCCGTGATAAAAGAAGAGAAAGAAACCACCAAGACAAGAATAGTTTTCAATGCTTCTTCAAAAGGCTCTAATGGAGTATCCTTGAACGACGAGCTGCTAATCGGCCCTCGTCTCCAAGAAGACATGCGAAATCTAGTCATGAGGTGGCGCATGCGACGTATTGCCATGATATCAGATATAAAGAAGATGTATTTACAGATTCTGATAAGCCCGAAGGATACCGATTATCAGAGGATTCTATGGCGTAAAAATACAAGCGATCCAGTTAAGCATTATCGACTACTACGTGTAACTTTTGGCACTGCTTCTGCGCCTTATCTTGCTGTCAAGATTCTCCAACAAGTAGCAGAAGATGAAGGCAAGGAGTACCCGATTGCATCAAAGGCAATTAAGGAGGATTTTTTCATGGACGACCTGATGACCGGGACAGATACTGTGCAAGAAGCTGTAGATGTTGCTAAACAGATCACGAAAATCCTGAAGAAAGGAGGGTTCACACTTCAAAAATGGGCTTCCAATAGCACTGAGTTCCTCAAAGAATTTGAACCTTCAGAAAGAAGTACCCATGTCCAGATTGATATGGAGCTAGGAGGTACAATCAAGGCCTTAGGACTGTGTTGGAATATGGGCGAAGATATCTTCCAGTACACTTTAAACTTATCACATCCGCCTGAAGTTATCACGAAACGAAACATCTTGGCTGACATTCAACGCCTGTATGATCCATTGGGCTGGATATCCCCCTCGCTGCTGCCTGCAAAAAGAATAATCCAGAAGCTTTGGCTCTCACAGGTGGGCTGGGATCAAGAAGTAAGCAAAGAGATAAAGGAAGAATGGCTAAATCTACGAAAAGGATTAGAAGAAATCAAAAATATTAAGTTAAATAGGTGGATGAATACGACACAGGACTCGATGGACGATGTCACTATACATGGCTACTGCGACTCTTCTAACTATGCTTATGGTGCCGTAGCTTATCTCCGCGCTAGAACAGAAGATGGAGAATACAAGACGACACTGATAGCAGCCAAAACTCGCATAGGACCAGTCAAGCCAATGAGCGTACCAAGGCTTGAACTCTGCGGTGCGGTGTTATTGTCGAAGCTGCTGAAACAAATAAGCGAAGCAACCCGCATTCCTATCAGTAAGATGTACGCGTGGACAGACTCCACAATTGTGTTGTCCTGGCTGCATGGAGATCCTGCAAGATGGCAGACATTTGTTAGAAATAGAGTGGTTACTATTCAAGACATTATTCCAGACCGATGGTACCACGTTCGAACTGCGGAGAATCCTGGAGACATTTCCTCAAGAGGCATGCCGTTGAGCGAACTGAAGAACTGTGATCTTTGGTGGCATGGACCGCAGTGGCTGAAACATAAGAACATAAGGTTAGAACATCCAATCATAGAAGAGACAGACCTGGAAATGAAAAAAATAGCAATACAAGTTCACCTAAATAGAAATGAAAATACAAAAGTCCTTAAAACCTTACCTGAGAAGTTTGAAGAATATGATTCGTTATCTGATTTGCTGAAGTCAATAGTTTACGCCAGAAGATTTTTGATGTACCTGAAAGAAAAGAACACAAGCACGGATAAGACAATTACAACACAAGAATTAGACGAAGCATTACAAATATGTATAAAGGCTGTGCAAGCAGAATACTTTCAAGAAGATATAGAAAGCTTAAAAGCAAGAAAAAGAGTGAGCACTAAGAGCAAGTTAAGAACATTAAACCCTTACCTGGACGCAAACGATATCCTCAGAGTGGGCGGAAGGTTGTGCCATGCTGAAATAGATGAAGAACGGAAACATCCTATAATTCTAGGCAAATGTCACTTCACATTCCTCATCATGCACGACGCCCACCAAAGAACCTTACATGGGCGATATCAGCTGACACTGAATTATATAAGGTCAAAGTACTGGATCCTAAGAGTGAAGGGACTTCTAACAACTTACCTGAGAAAATGCCTCAAGTGTGCGAGACATAACGCCACTGCTACAGACCAACTGATGGGAGAGTTGCCCAAACAAAGGGTAACGCCGGCTAAACCGTTCTTGAATAGCGGTGTTGATTTTGCCGGACCTTACCAAATTTTGATGTCTAAAGGTCGAGGTGCTAAGACCTGTAAGGCCTACATAGCAATTTTCATATGCATGGCCACCAAGGCTATACACCTCGAATTGGTGAGCGACCTAACATCCGAAGCATTCCTGGGTTCCTTTCGAAGATTCGTTGCACGACGGGGCCGCTGTGCTCATATCTGGAGTGACCAAGGCCGCAACTTCGTGGGTGCTAGTAAAGAGCTCGCTGACAGTTGGCAAGAGGCAAAACTTGAGTTGGATGGCGAAATTGCAGAAAAACTAGCCCTTGATGGAACGCAATGGCATTTTGTGCCAGCGTATAGCCCTACGTTCGGCGGATTATGGGAGGCCGGTGTCCGCTCAATGAAGTACCATCTGAAACGAATCCTCAACACACACCTTACTTATGAGGAAATGACTACCATAATATGCCAGATTGAATCGTGTTTGAATACTAGACCTTTATGTCCGATTGACGAGAGTAATAGCGACAGTTTGGAAGTGCTCACACCGGGCCACTTCCTACTTACCGAAGCTCCGATCACTGTCCCGTCTCCATCTCTCAAGGACGCGAAAATAAGCAGTTTGAGCCGCTGGCGACACACTCAAAAATTAGTCAATGACTTTTGGAGGCAGTGGCTACAAGAATATTTATGCCGCTTGCAACAGCGTCCCAAATGGCTTAAAAGGCGAGAAGAGCTAGAAATTGGTCAAATAGTCGTGATCAAGAACGACAACCTACCACCTGGGAAATGGCAACTTGGACGCATAGTGGATAAACATCCGGGCGCTGATAACTTAACCCGCGTATACACTAGGTTATCTTAGGAACTGAGAGGTATTGAAACTAATGGGATTATAGTGCGGTTGCGATCGGTTGCAAAATTGTTGCCATATAAGTCTTATAAATAGCGCTCTCCTGACAATCCTCATAGGATCTGGTCACTTACGGCCACATTCCTTATAAGGCCAAGTATTATGAACGGCCACTTTCCCAATGGGCCACTTCCTTTAATGGCCACTTAGAAACAATATTCCCCGAAAGGCCACAATCCGCTAAAGGCCTTTTCCTCTTATGACCACTTCCTAAAATGGCCTTTTCCTCTTATGACCACTTCCTAAAACGGCATTTTCCTCTTATGACCACATTTCGAAAGCTCCAGGTTTGGCTTATTAGGTTACAAAAAAATAATAACTTTTTAGGGTGCTACCTCCTATATATAGGAGCCGAATCTTGCTACCCGATGAGGTAGGTGACTGGTATGCCGGCTCTCCGTCTTATGGTCTTTCGGGGAAACGGCTGAACTAGGAATTTGCACAGTGGTCTTTCGGGGAAATGGCCTTAGTAGGAATCTGTATTGTGGTCCTTTGGGGAAATGGCCTTAGTAGGAATCTGTATTGTGGTCCTTTGGGGAAATGGCCGTAATAGGAAAAGACCGAACAGGGATATGGCCGATGTAAAAATTTCCACGATGGCCGTAGAAGGAAGTGGCCGTAGGTGACCGTATCCTCCTCATATATTTCTGGTCAGGCTTTAGTCTTCGAACTATACGCGAAACAAAATAAGCTGTCAATAATGTGAGGCACAATGTCATTCCTTTTTTTTTATTAGACACCAGACTAAAGTAACCTATCCATTGTGTCATAGTTTTGGAGCTATTACATTTGAGAATGAGTAAATTTTAACAAAATAAATAATAAATATAAAAACATACGTCCTCTTCCTAAGCGGAATACAGAAAAGTAATCAAATTGTAGTCTTAAAAATATGAAATGTTGTCAATTCATTCAATTTGCGAAACTGCAAACGTCAAAAGTATGAAACATTAATTGTTAACATAACAAACAAGCCGGTCCTTAGTTCAACAGGACGAAGGCAACTTCCCGCGGAGTTCAGGAGTGCATAATTGAAGTCTTGTACTATTTGTTTTAACATCTACTTAAGATTGTTGGAAACTTTCGGTTTGTTTTAAAATTAACGTTTGAATTGTGACAGTGTTCCAAATTGGATATAAAGTTCCTGCAAATAATGGACAGGTTTCGAGACGAGGTGTAAAATATATTTCAGGCTTTTGTTTTATTCAATGTGTTCATTCAGTAGATACTTCCTTTTTTTTGTTTACGTAGAATTTCAAGCCCGAACTAATTTTTATCCAACGAAGGATAAGTAAATTAGGTACCGTGATTTCGCGTCGTATTTTCCTTGTATTTCAGAAGCTGTGTTTTTTCTTCTGAAGACAGAAGACATAATTATGTATTTCGCTGGCCCATGCATTGTACGTAACAAATTATATCTATAATCACCTTACAGCTCTTAGGTAGGTATAAGTATTTTGTGTGATGAACTCGAATATTTGTTCCTGGATCATGGATGTCTTCTTTGTATTTCAGTATATAAAGTGGTACGAGTACGATTATGGACATCTAGTGCCCATAACGCAAGCTTATACTAGAACTTACTGTGGGGCTAGATCGATTAGTGTGAAGTTTTCTGAAATGTATTTTTTTTTTTTTTCGTATTCCACCATTGCAGTTTTCGCCTTCGGGGAATGCCCCGAAAACTGCAATACACGGAGGAGCTATGCACGGATACGCAACGCACGAGCATGTATCTCCGTGTTCAATTTCCATAGCAACTGAGGCACGTCTCATTCAAGTCCCATCCCATGACAACACATATGCTTAATAAGTCTACTTATATGGACTCTTCGCTCCGTAGCGGGAAAACGTTACTACGGGCCGCGGAGTAGGACATGTAGAATTCTGTCTTTATTCAAGTTCTGTGTTTGACAAATAGACGTACTAGTATCCACTTAAAACTCAATCAAACTACTTGCATTCCCTATTTTACGTGTATGTAAGCTTATGCGACGTGCGAAAGTTAACGTAGCTTAAACTAAGTTTAAATAACTGAAATAAATCAGCCGCATTTTTCCCGCATTCCTATAAACCGTCTTGAGCCGGAAGAATCCAGCTAATCGACCGGATTCCTCAATCCGGAATGCGATACGCGCGTAATTAAAACCGACTGTACCTTCCACCGGGAGCCGTTTGCTCTAGAACGCTTTTAGAATAATCTGCAATGTGGAGTTTTGTACCTACTGGAGATAATATATCCGAGGATTCATGATCTTACGCACACTGACCTACGCGTGATTTTAAACAAAGACATGCTTGTACTGGTAACCATTTAAGACAAAAAATACAATTAACGATGACTATGAGTTGTATCCTTGAGACCTTCTACGGTGATGGCTTAACCAAATTTTCATCTTTCCCAATTTCATCTACATCACCAGATATCAACCCAAAGACGTCCACCGCTGAACAAAGGTTTGATCGTCCTCTCAGGATCCTCGCGTTATCATGCAAGGTTGTCCACTACGATCTCCAAGTCGTGCTTTGCCATCATGTAACTAGTTGCTGCTATTTTGATCACTACTGCTACTTTGAGTCACGTTACTATCTCAAGAATCCGCTCAACGACTGGTCCGGAACCGTGCTCCTCCAGTCTCCTGTAATTTAGACCAGAGTGTGCCCAAAGATCGCCACAATAATTCCATTCCATTCTGGCTCGATCGTCTCTTGCTTCTTCTTGTAAGATGAGTGCTGCCTCACGGTTCTCTGCGATGTTGGTCTGATTATCTAAAGTTAACCTTGTCACCCTGTGTCTTCGATTTAATCCTCATTTACTCCCATTTATCATTTTAAGCCGGTCAGTCGGCTCGCGAAGGGATGCCGAGGAATTTCTCGACAAATTTTTCGGGATTTAAATCAAGAGAGAGCAACTTCGAGAGCCCTCTCTTTCTCCCAAGAGTCTTCACAATGACCGGTCGTAGGCTGCTATACCCAACAGTCTCCTGCGATTTTGATAATTTTGATTGTTACTCCTCTAAGATTCTCACAGTGACCACAATGATGTCTTGTAATTTTACCCAGGTCATCACTTTTTTCTGTTATCCTCGTCTAGGATCTCACAAGGACCGATGGTACACTTTTCTCATCCAGGGGTCTTCGGAATTTTTTACCAAATCATCTCTGAATAAATCATGTGTCTCTAAGCCCCCAAATTAATCCTCATTTTCTCATTTTGCTTTCTTACCCGTCCGACGGCTCCCGGCCCGCGCAGGAATGCCGGGGAATAGTTCTCACCAACTTGTTCGGGATTAAAATTAGGAGCGATCCAATTGACATCGCTGTCTCTGAAGGTGTGTTTAATTACTTAGCCCATGCTTTAGTAGGTTTGCTGCGCGATTGGCGAAGAATATCGTACATAGTTAAGTTCAAATACGCTTTGTCTTTATGAAAAACGGCTCACAAGAATCTTAAGTGAACTGGTTTTATATTTAGATAAAAATTCAACTGAAACTTAATTTACCCGAATCCTTCACTACTCTGGATTTTCATAATACCAAAAGCGCAAAACGATCATGTTAGCTGTGGATGGTATGTTTATAGTATAATTAACTAGGTTATGTGAGGTATATAATATGAAATCATTGAAATCCCAAACAAAAAAACTATTCCAAGTTTCATCTTAATTTGGCCGAAAGGTACCAAACAATACCTCTTACAAGGCTATTTTGTCTTCAAGTAGATCTCTAGCTAACCTTTGGCATTTATTCAATTAACTCCTTAGTTTGGCGGCACACGGCCTCCCTAAAAAGATTACCTGTGCCGAGGAAATTTCGTTATTTAATCAAAATATTCCAAAGTTAGTTAATTAGCTTTGCCATTGGCTCTTAGTGAAATTGTGCACAGTGGGGGCTGATGTATGTTCTTAATTAACAATCATTCACTGAGCTCTATTTTAATTTAACCATACTTGATTAGTTTTGCCTCTGCTTTAAGGATGAAATTGAGGGCGGAAAACCGCGCTTTTATGAACGTGGTGAGCGAAGCTGAAGACTGCAACCACAGAATAGATAATACATAGGGGATACTAGGAATGGATATCTCACGGGATGTTGTCAGAGTGGCCTTAACATAAAAATGCAAAAAAGAAAAAATAACAACCCTAGTCTCCCTTGATAAGTAAAAGCAGTACCTAACAAGCTATTCTTTTGATTTTATCGTAACGGCGTATAAGTGCAAAAGCTACCCAAGCATAAAGACACATTTAGACTGAGCGAGGACTCACATGCAAGGTTCATTAGATGGCCAGGGGGCCTATACTATACATGATGGTTGATAAATAAGTGCTAAAGTATCTGTCACTCACACTCGCAGCTTTTCAAAAGGTGACGAATGCTTTGTCACTCATTTATCGCGTGATAAAAGCAACCATCACAGGCCCGCAGAGCGAGCGATTTTTTGACTCAAGAAACTTAATGTTTGTGGACCATGACTGAGGCGCAGGCATCGGTATAATTCGGAATACAACAGTTCGGAAATCCAGAAGGAAAGCGGGGAAGGGAAGGACTAATAAATAAGCTACATAAAACAAATAAAAGAGAAGGCAAACGTCATGTCGTATAGAGAAATCCAGGAGTTGGCTATGGGGACAGGGACAGATGGAGACAGCCTACATACCATAGGTACATCAGCTGCCCGAAAAGAGTTTGACTCTTATTTTATGATGATGTAAAATGTGATGCAAATTGCTCTTTAGGCAACCTACCTAAAACCTAATCAAAGCTCGTCCAATTTACATCCAAAATGTCGACGAACTCAAGTTTTAAAAAGATAAGCCGTCGAAACTTTCCAAGAAACGCGATCAACACTTTCAAGACAGTGTACCTTATAACTTATAAGTCTTAACCCACTTAATGTAAGTCTAATGGAGAGTGTTAAGTGTTTAATTGCGCCTGACACTAGTCCGTGCGGACTTCGCTAGGGCTTAGCGAGTTGCATCTCATTACGCTGATACGGCTTTCTTGAGTTCGTGTTGCCGACTTCTTGGAGGCTAAGGCTGTTGGTATACAACTGATTTTATATTACTTTTAATCAGAATATGCTTGAGATCTTAAGAGGAAATGCTACTGCTGATTTTTCCGTAGAAATCGAGGTTTCGTCCTTGACTGTTTCCTCCTCCAACTTAACCAATCCTAACGAAATTCGGAGAAAATGGGAAGTAAATGTTTAATTTGGCAATGTGTCATAGGAATTATATAATTATCACATCAAATCTCGGTCAAACACATAACACATAACTTTTCATACCCATTCCGTTTTAAAAAAAATCGTTACGATTGGTTAAGTTTTGGAGGATGGTCAGGCGAGGACGAAATCTCGTTTTGTATAACAAGATTACGTTAAGTTCGGACCTCAATCGTATGTAACGCTATAGTTGGGCCATTTTTTCTAAAGTTGTACACCCCACTTTTTTTTAATTTTCGATATTTTGGGTATTTTCTACTCAGAATCACGAGCTCTTTCGATCTAATTAGGAGAAAAAAACTATCCCAAAATATTCATACATTTTTTGTTTTTCCATCCCGTTACCGCTGTAGTAGGTTATATGGAAATGGTAACGGAATGGGACGAAAAAACATTGGGACAGTTTTTTCCTCCTAATTAGATCGAAAGAGCTCGTGATTCTGAGTAGAAAATACCCAAAATATCGGAAATTCCAAAAAAAGGGAGGTGTACAATGTACAACTTTAGAAAAAATGGCCCATTTACCAGATGGAAACTTAACGTAAACGAATAGAATGGAAAAATGAACAGTGGTATTTCCTCTTAAAAATGCATAATTGTGAGGTACGGTGAAGTGTGTATGGCGTGTGTTGTAAAGTAGAAATCCTTATAAGAGGTCACACCGCATGAGTGCGCACACGTTTTCGTCACTCAAGTATATAGTGAGGTACAAATAAGTATTTTATGAAAATCTATACATAAGGCGTACATGTCACGCACTCGGTGTGCTTTGGCCTTAACCCCGTAACCCTTCTTCGCCGTTTCACTCTTAACAGAGTGATCGTAAGTTCGTGGTCATCATTTTAGGTACAGGTACAAACTTTACAACAATAGACGCCATCGTTGCTCTCTGCGCCCTGCGGCCCCTGAGTCGATGGACGGTCTGCACAGGATCGCACTTTGTGGCGAGCTAAAGGGGAGGCCTGTGTTCGGCAGTGGACGTCTGTTGCTGAGAGATAGAGTTAGATAGATTCCTCTCTGATAGACTCCTATTTCATACCTACTTGCGTGTTATGGTTCATCTACTGCAGCCATAGTCTGATCTGTCCATCTCTTTAGGTGACCTGTTGTAATCCTAGATAATATTTGAATTATGACTAAAATATCACATTATTGTTGTGCATTACTCGCCTATGACAGTTACAAGGTAAATTATGGAAGAGAATTTAATGCAATCCACTGCAATGTAAGCAGGACTTGAACCTGCGACCCTACGTTACTGGCCAACTGCTCATCGTTACGTCAATCACACCAAATCATTGGTTCCATATTTTTTCACGACAAGAGCGCTCTTCTTTTTATGCTTAAGTAAATTGGCAATTCTCTAGGATGTGCGTTTACTCGAACGAGTTAGGTAATAATTCGATTTCAACAAGAAACTTACCTACCTATACGACACAATTTTCTTGAAAACATGATGCACGAAGTTGAAATTTCATACACCAGCATGATGCATTACCAGGAGTAATCTGATTGCTTTGAACATCAATATGCTCTTAGGCAGAGCCTGTGCACTTTGCATCCCTAAAACGGGCTTTTAATTTAGTAGCTTTCCCTTTGTAATGTCATCTGTTGCATACTGAACATCATAATATAATATCACCCAATCGTCCACTGCTGGATACTTATTTATTTTTCGCCACAGACCAATAAACCTTGGTCTGTGTTTTTCGCCTGTGCTGACCCACTGCTAGGCAAAGGCCTCCCTCTCTTTCTTCCAGTCGTCTCTGTTGAAGGCAGCAAGACCAATCTTTTCGAAATGTATCTAGGTCATCTCGTCATCTCCATTGTCTGCCGCGACGCCGTACTCTATTAGGTGGGATCCAGTCCGTGGTATTCAGGCCACAGTTCGTTTGACATGCGGCAAACATGTTCAGCCCAGTCCCACTTAATTTTAGCGGCTGTCAGAGCTTCATCGGCTACTTGGGTTTTGGAGCGCAAGATGGTATTTCTGATACGATCTGCTAATTTGATTCCCAACTGCTGGATAAATGCCTCCCAAAGTTTTCAACAACGATCGTGCACCGTCCTCGTCAAACCGCTTCCCGCGATCCTACCCAAGTCATCAGGTCCCCTTGTTGGTTGCCTGCCACGCAGCCTATGCCGGTACGCGGTCGTCACTCTGGCATTCTACCCCAACAGCCATCTGTTCTACGAGCAGTGTGGGTCTGCAATTGAAGTTTGATGACTATCTGATATAACTACAACTGTTACAATCTTCTAAAGATCTGAACCAAAGACATTTTTATAAAGTTTATAAACTATTGTCCAATCTCAATGGGCAATTCAATGCATTTATCGCGCAAAAGATAAAACATCCGTCACTTTTCGATCAACATCATCCCATATCCCAAAAGTAGGAAACAGCTGTATAAGAACCTGTACGGTTACCGTTATAACTCTAATTTAAGCTATGTAAGGGCTGTTATAATCGTTAAGCAGCCTGTGTGATACTTGGGATTATTTATTCACTCAACTCTTACAGCAAAAGTAGCAAAACCTTATCACCCGAGTCTATAAACTTAATTTTGACCGAGTAAGTTATATTTTTACGGCCCTCGGCGACGGATTTACGGCTAAATATTATTCTGTTTGTATTTAACTAGAGATTAGAGGGTTGGAAGTTTTTAACGCTGCTCCCTTGTTAATCATTAAACTTTTGTGGAAGTAGTAAAGAAAGCAGCGCCATGGGGCGCAAGGGCGATATAACAGTATGGATACTTAAATTAATGCGCCAATGTCCTTCTTCGTTTTTTATTTAAAACCACGTATTATTTCGTATCTTAAACATATTTCTATTGCAAGGTTGGAGTGTAATTAAATGTAGTTTTCTCACATGTGCTGTAATAGTAAAAATAAACAACAGTAATTGATCCTTACTCCCTCAGGAGGAATGTGTGGTTTTCATTTTCTACTTTGACATTGAACTTTGTCACTGGAAGCGCTGTAGTCAAGCATTTGAGTATTTTAGGTAAAATAAATTAAATATAAATAACGAATGCAGTATTGTTTTTTTTTAATTTATTTAGTTTTGATTCACGATACAGCGAATACTCTGCAAAATGTATTTCTTGGCAGCAAAAGGCACCCACGCCCTGGTTTATTCAACTTTAAGAAGACTTCTCTACTGTTTTTTTCCACCCACTGCCCAAGTGCAACTAACTGGGGGTCATTCCGTTTTATACACCCACTCAGCCACTCCCATTATTGCTAAATCCGGGATAGTAATCACATTATCCTTTCTTTTTCAAGTGGGTTATCCTGCTTAAGCCTCTCAATTTCTCCAGCTGATTACTTTTACCCCTAATACGAATGTAATTCAATCGCACCGGATTAATCGATCAATTGGATATTGGTGAGAATTTGATGGTTTCTTATTTAAAAGATATACATTGCGAAAGACCGATTTGCGTCATTTTTTGGTACACAATAACATGAAATGTGGATACCCTTCCTTTACAGACAAACATTGCATTGAAAAAAATTATGAAAAATGTAAGTAATGTCAAATGTTTTATGTGGGTACACACCACAATTCTTATTTAAACCATTGATACAAAGATGAAAGCTTAAGGAAAAGTTGAAAAAGGAGCTACCTGGTGGAGCTATGGTAGCGAATTGGTTAACGCGCTGGACCGGCAATCCAGAGGTACTGGTTTCGATTCCTGAGCTCCTTTTTCAATTTTTCTTTAAGCTTAGATCTTTATTGAAAGTTTAATGTCATCGATTTTGATTTCGTTGACAATGTCTTCCCTCGAAGTCAGAAATTACTCATAAATCTTAAAAAAAATATGATGAGGAAAAAAGGATAAACCTTAAGATTTATTCCTTTTAATTTTTTTTATATCATGACAAATATATTGATAATTTTAACCAATTTCTTTAAGTGAATAATACTGCTTTCATTTCGTGCAGTCGAAAATAAGCTGACAAAACTAATTTTCCGCGTGAATTTTGTAAATTTCAAGTAGTTTTTGAAACAATAATTATCAATGAAAAATTCAAACTATAGGTTTCAAATATATACTAATAAATCCCAATAGCCCTGTTTTAGGTAGTTACATCAATAATATGTTAAGAAACATGTTAGATCATAGAGAAAATGTCTAAAACAATCAGCATTTTAAAACGAATAAGGCCTCTTAATAAGGCCTCTAAGACTCATCGTCATAATTTCAACAAGAAATTATAAGACAATAGAACGGGTATTCACATAGATCAAGTTCTCCCTCGACATGTTTTGGTTCAATCAGTGGAACTGAATCATGAGCTTTCGCCTGAAACCGCGTTTTCAGGTGAAGCACGCCTACACACATCGGAACTATTGCAGCTGTAGTTGTGGAAGGGTTAGGTGTGTTTTTTTTTCTTTTTTAACGTCTCCTATCCTATGCAGGTCTGTCAAAAGGGCATCTTCAAAATCACTCAATACACCTCAAAGAGTAAAAAATGATGTACGAATAATTCTGTGATGTAGCCGAGACATTGTTAAATCCCCAGTAATGGTTTTTGTGGATTTTACGACATTTGGTATGGATATACTATGAGTTCCGAGGAATGACAGTCATTTTTATTACCACAGAAATCATCCCTTAACGGAGTGAAAATGGGGGGTGAAATTTACTATAGAAGTTCAACCTGTGAGTTCAAGTATAATAATGTGCTCTAATTGAATGTTTGCTGTTCAACTTTAGGCGTCTTAATCTCTTACGCTGATTAATTAATTTTACACGCGAATTTGCAGGCAAAACTAATAAATCGGATGACAAAGTTCCGTCGAATAAGCGGCATTATATTACAGTGCAAAATAGCTTTGGAAGTTGATTCAACCGATGATTGCCAGGTGTGCTTACTCTGACAATAAACGAATTTTCAGTTCAATCCAATTGGTATAAATGAGGTGAATAGTCAACATTGGATCCAGACTGAATAACATTAATCGACGAGCACTGGCTTTTGGAACTTTGTCCAATTGAGTATCTAATTGGCTACTTAAAGACGTCACGAAATTCTAAGTAAATTGGCTTCTTAAAGTGACAGTAGTTTCTAAAATATTCAACTGTAATTGGAACAAGTGACAAGATCTCAGGTAAAATTGATGCTAAGAATTCCAAATTTTGTAGTAATGTTCATTTTTAGTAGCATTTTCTATACTCATTGATCTCTTATGAGGGTCTCGAGATGACCAGTTATTTGCGTCGGAGGTGTTTAAAACTTTTAATTTACGTTATTGTATTTATTTTTTAATTTGGAATGCATTGAAGAAACAAGGAGTGGAAGACAAATATATTAGAATAATAAAAAATATCTATACGGGTGGTACAGCAAGGGTGAAATTAGAAAAAGAAGGAGAAATCATCAAAATAGAAAAGGGTGTACGACAAGGGGACCCACTCTCACCGAAATTATTTACTGCAGTGCTTGAAGATGTCTTCAGAAAATTTGAATGGCAGAAGTGTGGCCTAAGAATAAATGGCGAACAGCTAACAAACCTAAGATTTGCGGATGATATCATTCTGTTTGCAAAGTCTTCCCAAGAGCTTCAGAAAATGCTAACTGATCTTGACATACATAGCAAAGAGGTAGGCTTAAATATGAATACATCAAAAACTAAAGCAATGACTAACAGAGAGAAGGAAATACTCATGGTAAATAACATACCCATTGAATATGTGGATGAGTATACATATTTAGGCCAAATAATCAAAATAAACAATATGTCAAGCAAAGAAATTGAGACACGAATAGGGCACGCTTGGAAGAGTTACTGGTCATATAGGGAAATAATGAAAAACAAAACAATAAGCAGCACAGTTAAGGGAAAACTTTTCAACACCTGCATACTCCCCATCCTAACATATGGATGCCAGACATGGGCGCTCACAAAGTCACAACAAACCAAGCTTCGTACGTGTCAGCGAAGCATGGAACGAAGTATGATGGGAACAAGGAAGATAGACAAAATCAATCATAACATAATCAGAAAATCTACAAAGACCCAAGATGTGGTGTTAAAGCTAAGAGCACTAAAGTGGAAATGGGCTGGCCATGTAATTAGAGGAGGGGATAAGTGGAACAAAGTAGTAACACTATGGTATCCAAGAGAAGGCAAGAGAAAGAAAGGAAAACCCTTCAGGAGATGGGAAGATGATCTGACTAAGACAGCTGGCAAAACCTGGACTAGACTGGCAAGGAAAAGAGAAGATTGGAAAGTGTTGGAGGAGGCCTTTGCCAAAGGGCACACAGATACACAATAAAATAAAAATATTTGTATAAATGAACTATACCTAATAACATGTATCTGAGAAAAGGCTATAAATAAATAAATAAATAAATAAATTTATTTTTTAATGACTGATTTGTGTGCCATTTTTTTATTGTTAAATAATATTTGTAAATTTACAAAGAATCTGAAACAAACCGTTTGTAGATAACGGTACGTAATTCAGTTGAGCACAAAATTTGCCACATCTGAATAAACCGACTATCCGATATTCGTATGGCGCTTGAACCTCTGCTTAACACACTGACACTACCAAATGACCAATGGATAAGCGTTCCCTAGATCGCGCTAGTGTATTAAGAACGGGCCCATTATAATAGTTTGAAACAAACTCTTTGAAGATATCATAATAGGTAAATCGGTTGAGCACAATCTGAATATTTAAAGCGACTATAGATCGGAGGCTTAGCCAGTAGCGAAGACAATAGCGCCATCTAATGTCCAATCAAGAAGCTTTCTCTAGCTAGATGGACGCTAGGAAACTAGTGGCTCAGTGAGCTGTACCTAAACCTCGCCAGTTACCTACTTCAGAAATCTGTAATTTTTTGCGTATTCAACCCCCCATCCCTCCACCATTTTGAAAATTTTAATAAAACAGATTCGCGAAAAAAAATCGATATATTCATAAAATTTCATGAGATTCGGTTGAGAAATGCGACCTTTATGCGAGAACAGCCGGAAGGCGTCTGGACACCCAAGCATCCGGACTTACGAAAGAACTAAACATATTTGGGCCAAGCTGAAACGGACACTCTTCGCTCGCTTCTCTCGCTCGGCCAATCAAGAACAGCACAACTACACTTCGCGACTCTTGTCCCGCGACATAGAATCGCCCGTCACTCTCTCACAGTACTGGGAAGAAAGAGATAGGTAATACTTCGAGCGCGAGAAAGAGTCGCGTGTCACAGTTGTGCTAGAGGTGCAGGTCTAATACTACAGTTTGAAACGAGCCACTTGGAGATAAGTAGGTAAGTCGGTTGAGCACAAAATTGCCCACATCTGAATGAACCGACTATAGATCGCTCGATGGCCGGAACTCGCGCCGTTAGCGCGCACATTAGGGGAATGGGCTAACTAACCGAAGATTAACACCACTTCCCGTGTTCAACTGGCCCGAATCAATGAAGTGTTCATTTAATTTTAATGTCATAGAAGTCTCGTTCCACAGATGATATTATTTTTGAGACGACACGGCCTGGCGATATGCGAGCGAGGTCCTTTGACACGTACAGTAGTACATGTATGTAAATTATACAAATATGTATAGTTTTAAATCCTTTCGAGATATGATGTATACTTCTATGGCTTGTTATCACGAAGCTTTGTAAGACATCGAGTTGCGGAAACTCAGCCCGCGATAACCTATCTATAACTTAGTATTGTATTTTTAGCTGACTAAAGTCAAGTTTCCCAATAGTTATTGTTTTTGCCTTGCATCAAGTTGTGAGTGAGGATGGGTGGGTGAGTGATACATAAGTATCATCATATTTTGAAGCGAACGTAGATAAATGGTGTAACACCATCTGAATGAACCGACTGTAGATTGTCCTATTGATAGAACTTGCGCCGTTAGCGCGTGCATTAGGGGAATGGGCTAACTAACCGAAGATTAACTCCACTTCCCTTATACAACTGGCTCCAACTAAATGATCAATTTAAACTTTACGATCTCATAGGTGTAGACCGTAAATTTAACTCTTTTACGAACAGTAACGTCGATAGAAGGAAATTAACCTCGTGATACGGCATCTCGTCTGTGGACGGCGAAATTTATCTTCGCATACTGAAAAATGAAAAATGAAAAAGTTTATTAGGTTATAGAATATTTAACAATAGCAAAGGTTAGTGCGTCCTATTAAGCAAGTAGTTTTGCTTGTGGCAGGACACACCGCTCTTCCACAAACAAGAAGTGGTGTATAAACCATAATAAACTATGACCTAAGTCCATAACACTAACATTTTGAAATCATAATTTAAAGGAAAGGCAGGTGTGTGTGTGTGTGTGTGTATACTGTCTACAGTCTCCGTCTACAGCCGTGCAATTCTCATAGTTTTTAAATATATCTAGAACTTTTTTGAGGAAATAATACTTCGGCTAACTTCGGGAGTAGTGTACAGCCGGGGTTACACAGGTAAGGGCCTTATCACACTTGCGATTTGCGAGCGTATTTTCTATACAAATAAGCGACGCGGCGAACACGCTGCGCGATCGCCTTCATACAAAATACGCTCGCAAATCGCAAGTGTGATAAGGCTCTAATTTTAGACAAAAGTACAGTTTTGAACAGTGTTGCCACACATGAATTTGTTCTTACACTTCTAAATTGTAATGTTTTTTTTTACAGGACATGCAACATTTTTACGTTATTAAATTAAAGAATTAATCTAAAATTTCAATGAATTTCTATCCAATTGTTTTGAGATGTAGGCATGGAGGCATTTCGTGAAATATGAATTGTGACCTAGGGATGGTCACACGCGACGTGGGCTGAGAGAAAGTGTAGAAATGGGAAGATTCGGGAATGAAGTATGGGAATTTGAGTGGCGACTTACGTGATTTAGATCAGTCCTGGGCTGAAGTCTCCTTACGTACACACACGTAAACACAAAACGAGCTGAATGTTCACCTTTGAGCTGAGTCAGTTGCACTTGTTAAATGTACCGGCCGGGTTTAGTCGCGCGACACGGAATACTGCTACTTTATGCGTCAACGGTCAAACAGAGACTGGGGGCGAGAGAATGAGCGGGCGTTGCGCTCGCGCGCTGAACGAGTGCCGGAGTGAATGGTTCGTCGCGCCCTCTGGCGGGAACATCCTGGGGGGCCCGAGGAAGAGCCTCTTCATTAGCTGACTCCAACGGCAACCTGGCTATCTTGAGCACAGGTCTGCGAAAATGTCCTTGAGCAGTGTCCATATCCACAACTCGGATCACTCCATCCTTCCCAGGTATTGTGCGGGTAATTCGTCCCAGTTTCCACTGGAGCGGAGGCAGATTGTCCTCCTTGATAAGTACAAGTTCGCCAACTCGAGGAGGTGAGGAAGGGGAGAGCCATTTGGAGCGGGTTTGAAGGGTATGGAGGTAGGATTTGGTCCACAGTGTCCAAAAGCGCTGGGAAAGAGCTTGTATGAGCTGAAAACGTTTAAGGGCTGATAATGGCCTGTCATCGAAGGATGGCTCAGGCAGGGCAGTGAGCGGACGGCCTATAATAAAATGACCAGCAGTTAAGGGTTCGAAGTCCGTAGGGTCGGACGAAATTGGGCAGAGAGGTCTGGAGTTTAAAACAGCCTCGATTCGTGCAAGAAGTGTGGAGAATTCTTCGAAAGTGAGGTGTTGTTCACCAACTACGCGATAAAGTAACTGTTTTGTAGACTTTACGTTTATTTCGTGCAAGGCGCCGAACCAGGGCCCCTTTGGGGGGTTCAGCAGCCAAGTTATGTGCTGATTGGCAAGTTTGTGTGTGATTGCATCATTATTTTCAGTGAGGAAGTTCTGAACTTCGATGAGCTGATTTCTAGCACCTATATAGTTTGTGCCGCAATCTGATCTAATCAGAACCGGTGCACCGCGTCGCGAGATAAATCTTTGTAACGCTGCGAGAAAAGCTTCCGAGGTGAGCGCAGAGACGGCCTCTAAATGAACCGCCTTCGTTGAGAGGCACACAAATATGCAGAAGTATGCTTTTAAGAGTTTAGCGTTCCGTAACGTGCTTGACTTGACGAGGAATGGGCCGGCGAAATCAGTTGTAACTTGGCTAAATACAGGTTGAGGCGAAACCCTGTCCGCCGGAAGATCGGCCATGGGCGGGGCTTCAGGTTGAGCGCGGCATCGAAAACATCTTATGCATTTAAATACCCTACTTCGAACTACACGGCGAGCGGATAGGATCCAGAATTGCTGGCGTATAATGGCGTGTAAGGTGTCAGCGCCAGGGTGGCAATATATTTTGTGGTAGTAATCAATGATGCGGTCTACGAGCGGACTAGAGCTGGGCAGAATGAGCGGATGTTGAGCGTCATATCTAATTGGAGCATGAGAGAGACGGCCACCAACTCTCAAAAGTCCGTCCTTCATAAATGGCGAGAGACGTTGGAGTCGGGCTGTACAGAGCTTATTAGTTTGAAGACGATGGATATCTTCAGCAAACTCATTCTGTTGAACAGAACGGACCCAGAATGACAGAGCGTCTTTACGCTCACTAACTGTCAACGGACCAGAGCGCCGTACATCTGGGCTGTGCTTACAATTAAAAATAAATCGCTTGATGCAAGCCGTCACTCCGACGAGCTTGTCGAGAGAGCTGAAGCGAGTGAGCAGATCATGATCTACATCAGGGACAGCTATATGAGCTGGCACCTTTCTCGGCTTTAGGCCGGGTAGAGCGTGATGACCTAAAGCGGCTGGCATCTTTGGCCAGGTGTGAGGCGGCTCTTTGAGCCAGCTGGGGGACCACCAGAGTTCATGAGTTGAAAGAGATTGAGCTGACATTCCTCTACTGGCACAATCTGATGGGTTGAGATTCGTGGGAACATGTCTCCACGTGGAGCTGGTTGGACTAGACTTTATTTTAGCCACTCGGTTGGCTTCGAATGTCTGGAGCTGATGAGGGGATGTGTTGAGCCACGCCAAGACTATTGTGCTGTCTGACCAGCAGATATGTTGTTTTATGGTAACGTGAGCTGAGAGTTCGGCTGATACACGAGCCATGAGCTGGGATAAGAGAGCAGCAGCTGAGAGTTCCAACTTTGGAATAGTGAGGCGATTCTTGATAGGTGCAACCTTTGACTTGGCAATGACCAGGTGTACATTGACATGTCCGTTAGCATCGAGCTCGTGGAGGTAAGTGGCAGCGCCGAATCCAGCTTCTGACGCGTCAGCAAACCCATGGAGTGAGTACGTGGATGTAGGTTTGAATTTGCAAATGTGCCGAGGTAAACGAAGAGTTGCGAGCTGAGGGAGGTCCTGGAAGATGTGCTGCCACTCTGTGTGGGTATCATCAGGAATGGGCTCATCCCATCCCAGTTTCAGAATCCATAACTTCTGTAAGAGAAGCTTAGCGCGGAGGATGACCGGAGTGACCCAACCGTTGGGGTCAAAAAGAGATGCTACTGTGCTGAGAATTGAGCGCTTTGTGACTTGAGTGATCGTGGGGAGAGAGATGCGATAAGTGAACTCATCTGATTGAGGAATCCATTGAATACCTAACACTTTGATGGAATTAGATTCTGGGCTGATATCAAAGTCTTTGGGCATATCGCATTGGTCATCTGGAAATTGTTCTAGGAGCTGAGGAGAGTTCGAAGTCCATTTACTGAGTTGAAAGCCACCTAGAGCAAGTAAATTTATCAACTCGGCTTGGAGCGCCTGTGCAGACTCCACCGAGTCATGACCACAGAGTATATCATCGACAAAGATTGATTTGCGTAGGACTTGAGCAGCTTGCGGATAACGATGACCTTCGTCATCAGCCAATTGGAGCAGAGTGCGGATGGCATGATATGGGCTTGAGCGTAAACCGTATGTGACAGTAGATAAGGCATATGTGAGCAGAGGCTGGTCAGGCGAAGACCGCCAGAGGATGAGCTGATATTGTCTTTGATCTGGGTGAATGAGTATGTTTCTGAACATCTTTTTGATGTCAGTACTGAAGACTACCGGGTGCATTCTGAAAGACATAATAATGTCAACAATATCTTGTTGAAGAGCTGGACCTGTGTGAAGGCAATCGTTTAAACTGATGCCATTTGAGCTTTTGCTGCTTCCATCGAATACAGTCCGTAGTTTGTCTGATCCCGCTTTAAAAACACAATGATGGGGAATATAGAAATGAGGCTTGTTCGCAAAAGTGCTGGGGTGACAAGGTGACATGTGTCCGAGGTTGATGTACTCCTTCATGAAATCAACATATTTAGAGCGGAGAAGCGGATTTGCTTGTAGCTTCTTCTCAAGATTGAGGAACCTACGCAGTGCAATAGCATGAGTGTTGCCTAAGGTCGGCGCATCTGATAGAAAGGGCAATGCCACCATGTACTGGCCTGATGGCTCTCGAGTGGTTGTGGCGCGGAAAATCTCCTCGCACTGCTCTTGTAACGGGCTGATCTGTGTATGAGGTTGGGGTTCTTCTGACTCCCAGAACCTCTCAAGGTTCTTACAAATTTCAAGTGTAGATGCATCGGTTTCTGACTGAGAGCTGACAATATGAGCTGAGTTGGACTGGTTTGCTGGTGTTGCGTACAAGTCCTCGATGGGTCCTATCAGTGCAAAGTCGAAAATCGTGCCGAAGGCTATGGGCTTCCCGCGGCCTAACGAGACCTTAGTCCCGTCCAGAACTTGGCCGAGAACGTCAGAACCTAATAAAAGATCGATCGGAGCTGGTATATGGTAGTCTTGATCTGCCAAGGGGATCGGTGGCTTACCGCTCACCTTTGCAACGTGTGGGACCTTTTGTAACGGTAAATAACCAGTAACATTTTTTAAAATATGCGCTGTAGTCGTAATTGTGGGAGTGTCATGGCGGGTAGGCCGACATACTATTGTAATAGATCCCTGTGATTCCTGTGTGTGCTGGTTGCCTGGGTTGCGGGGGAGCTGGGCTCGACCACTCGGTCTCGATACAGCGCGCGTGCTCCTCCAGAAAAGCAATTAAATCTTTAAGTGTGGGCAGAATTTGCGACGAGCTATACCTACGCTCGAAGAGGGTACGAAGTTCTCCCTTAAGTTTTCGTACCACTATGGATACGAAAACGTAATCGCTATTCTTCATTGGCAGATCCAAATTATTGAGAGCGCAATGAGCAGAAATGAGCGGAGTTAAAAACAGCGTGCGGATGTTGGAGCGAGCATGAATGTTGGGCAAGTCCATTATAATGTCTACAAATCTGTCAATGAGGACGCGACGGTTCTCGTAACGCCTGGTCAGAATGTCCATAGCCACGGCAAAATTTTCACTTGTGAGCTGAAGATGAGAAATCATGCTACGCGCTTCACCAGACAGACATGAGAGCAGATAGTGGAGCTTGACGGCATCGGAAATCGTTGTCATGTCGTCCGTCAAACTCCTGAAAATGGCGATGAACGACGGCCAATCTTCAATTTTTGAGGTGAATTTTGGCAACGCTATCTTGGGCAGAACTGTCGAGGGCGTTGCCGACGTTGAGGGCTGAGCGGGGTCGAGTTTTGATGAAAACGTTTTGAATTTTTCGAACGCGACAAGGATGTCCTCATAGTCCTTTATCGCGTTGTCATAACTATTGGTGTAGGTGGCCTCGACCTCCGGCGTGATGGGTTCGTCATCCAAGATTTCATAAAACACGTTCTCCAGCTTACGCTTATAATTTTCTAATTTACTAAATCGAGCCGTAAAATCTTCCACCGAGTATTTGCTGTCTTTCGCCAAGACCGCCGAGGCAATATCTTTTAACATTGCGATTGCCTTCAGCGCCTCGCGGAAGATGGCTGCCTGAGACTTGGTAGGCATTGTGAGCGGATGAGCAATTCAATTGAAAAAAGAGAGAAAAAAAAGAGAAAGCGTTACGGAATTTAAAGAAAAAATTAAATTTTATGTGTGCTTTATTTCAGGTCACCCTGTATATGTGTAAATGTTGAGCCGACTTTATATTTCAACAACGCAAGAGAAACACCAAACGTAATTAATAATAAGAACAAGATTAAATTATGAGCGGAGATTATAACAATATTGTCACAATTGAAAAAAGTAATAATAACAACCTGTTTATACTAGTACACCAAACAACTACGTTAATTTTATTGAGTGAATTGAAATAGAATAACGCTTATATCAGCTTTACGAGGTTATAATTTATTACTTATTGAGCGGAACGAAATAACTAAAATGTCTATTTAACTTACCTAAGTGTGATTGTAAACAACTTTCTATTAAATATTGAACGATACTTAATATTACGGCACTTATCTTTAAACTTATCAAACACTTATGATGTTTATTTTAACTATTATGATCAAACGGAGACCGCCTAACAATATGAAACAATAACTATAACTTGATTATGAGCTGAGCTAAACAATTTGTATTTACACTGATTACTATTTAAAACTGTTGTCTTGTTGTTTATAATGATGCACACACTTTTGCTGTTAAAAAACTGACACATAGAAGTAATCACTAAGTAATTTGTAAACAATCCTCACTTTGTACTAAAACTTAATTAAAACTATATGGGATGTTGTTATATTAAATTACTAATAAGTAATACGGGAACGAATCGAGAATGTTCTAACGGGCGGTTATGAGCCGAAGGTACGTATACGTATGTATGTTATGTACTAAAGAGAATTAACCAATTAAATTATGGATACAAAGAAATTATCGTGATGTAAGACTTATAGGTATATTAAATATGGGCTGATTTGAATGTTATTAACAGTGTATGAATCGAGATATTTGAACCGAGATTTTTTTTTTTTTAAAAAGGGTGGTTTGAGAATTTGTATGGGCGCGGTCTAGTCTAGAACTAGTACTGAAAATCCACTAAGGGCTGGTTTTAAGAGCTCGAAGGACCAAAGAATGTGACCTAGGGATGGTCACACGCGACGTGGGCTGAGAGAAAGTGTAGAAATGGGAAGATTCGGGAATGAAGTATGGGAATTTGAGTGGCGACTTACGTGATTTAGATCAGTCCTGGGCTGAAGTCTCCTTACGTACACACACGTAAACACAAAACGAGCTGAATGTTCACCTTTGAGCTGAGTCAGTTGCACTTGTTAAATGTACCGGCCGGGTTTAGTCGCGCGACACGGAATACTGCTACTTTATGCGTCAACGGTCAAACAGAGACTGGGGGCGAGAGAATGAGCGGGCGTTGCGCTCGCGCGCTGAACGAGTGCCGGAGTGAATGGTTCGTCGCGCCCTCTGGCGGGAACATGAATATTTGCAATTTTGCAGTAAAAATAACGCTTTTACTTACTAAAGCCCGAATATTACCCGCTACCAAAACACCCAACAATCCGAACAGTATTCAAAGTATTTTCATTGACTCAAAGACAAACGTGCACCGAAAAAACAGAAAGCAATAGACAAATCGCGTACAATGCGCGCTCGAATGCATAAAAAGGAGAAATAACTAGTAGGGGTGGTTTTATTGACACCACGAGACATATTTATTTTACAACCTTTTTTTTAATGGCCGTATAATTTTGGAAACTTATTTTCCTTCACTAACTGACGTTCTATTGAGCTGTAGGTAATCTCGTATATTTGCTAGACTAACCGTGGCCCTAGCTCAGCCAAGCAAACTGAATCGCTTATTTATTTGGTTCTCCTCCGTTAGCCCGAAAAACTTTCATCCTAATTTCATTGGCCCTCATTTTGGTAACCCGAAAATCACTAACCCGAATTTTCATTCATTCTAATTAATGAATAGCCCTAATTTCAAGATTCCGAATTTTCATAATGCCTAATTACTTAATATCGAATTCTCAATAGCCCGCCTAATTTGAACTTAGCCGATTTTTTTAGACTACTAATATTATTATACCTAATAATGCTAGAACCTACATTTTATTAAACCTAATTATCCATAAACCTAAGACGAGGGCTGCTCTCCCTCCGCGCCTCCGGTTTTGGAATAACACTCTATGGGTAGGACAGACGTCAGACAAGACCATTGGAGTCGGCATTGCCATATTAGACTGGATGTAGGTACTTACATGAGAATCTTTTGACGCCTCGCTCGCTTCGCTCGCTCCGCTATACGTGGTCACAATACAAACCTAACCTAACCTAACCTACAGTTTTCGGGGTTCAGCCAATTCGATATTTGTCCAAATCGTTTTTTTTTTTTGTTTTAACGTAAAAATAGGTTAAATAATCTTTAGTACTCTTGACATTTAGTGTCAGTAATGATTAGGTTATAATCATTAGGTGTGGTAATTATTAGGTTATTTCATATTAGTATTGTTGACAATTAAGACACTATTAGAGTATTGGATTATTAGGTCTAACAACTAATTAGGGTATAAAAATTAGGTGAAATGACATTAGGGCTAATGGAAATTAGAGCTAACGTTGATAGGTGTAATAATATTAGCACTTGCGTTATTAGGTCAACTAGGGGAGTACCATTTGTTTGCACGCCCTACATAAATACCTGCTAGTTGACAGCTATGTTATGTTCCAATACTTTCTGCTATCGATCGCTTATAGTTCGCCTACTGTATCTAGCCATGTGGCCCTAGCTCAGTCAAGCGCACTGAATGGTTTCTTTATTTACACGCCTACATAAATACCTGCTTGTCGACAGCTATGTTCTGTTCCAATACTTTCTGCTATCGCTTAGTTAGCCTACTGTATCTAGACATGTGGCCCTAGCTCAGTCAAACGCACTGAATCGTTTATTTGTTTACACACCTACATAAATACCTGCTTGTCGACAGCTATGTTTTGTTCCAATACTTTCTGCTATCCTTTAGTTCGCCTACTGTATCTAGACATGTGGCCCTAGCTCAGTCCAGCGCACTGAATCGTTTCTTTGTTTACACGCCTACATAAATACCTGCTTGTCGACAGCTATGTTCTGTTCCAATACTTTCTGCTATCCTTTAGTTCGCCTACTGTATCTAGACATGTGGCCCTAGCTCAGTCAAGCGCACTGAATCGTTTATTTGTTTACACGCCTACATAAATACCTGCTTGTCGACAGCTATGTTATGTTCCAATACCTACTTTCTTCTATCCTTTAGGTCGCGACTTTACGAAGAGCAATTTCATAATGTAAGAAAGTTACTCGTAGATTCGATTCTGAGCATCACGTTACAATAGGTACTAACTGTCTCACTGACTGATGATGATAAGAGGCAAGTGGTTATAGTTGTACACGTACGAGTACTACAAGGTAACATTTTTTAGTACCACTTATCGGATATATTTATGCATGTATTAATGAATGGTTTCGTGGTGAAACTGAATTGTTAAATTACAAGCAAATGGTCACGGTAACCTTTTTGCTTTGGTCATCCTCAAATTAAGGATCATCGAAAGATTAACACGTTCACATCGCATGCGCCACAGACAAAACACATCTAACCAAAAACGGCACGAGGCGTTTGCCTTTATATAAGAAACTATGAGAAATTTTTGCCTGTAGACGGAGTGACAGTTTTGCGATGATAAAAGTCACCGTCGTCAGACGTGTGTCGTATCTTGTGGGCCCTAACCTAATTTACGTCTCTCGGCGTACCTACTGTCCGTGAAAGTGTTAAAATATACTGACGGTGCATTTACACACTTAAATATGTCATCATCATCATCATTTCAGCCTATTGCAGTCCACTGCTGGACGTAAGCCTCCCCCAGGGTTCGCCTCATGGCCCGATCTCCCGTTTTCGCCATCCAGTCACCACCAGCCACTTTTTTCAGGTCGTCGGTCCATCTGGCCGGAGGGCGTCCCACACTACGCTTGCCGAGTCGTGGTCTCCACGTCTTAAATATGTATAATCTGTGAATAAGTGCCATACACTACGCGTCACAGTATATACCTACGCTATATATAATTTATCACATGGTCATGGTCTATATCTCTCTCCATATACATACTTTAGGACGCCAAGAACATAGGTAGGTTTATTCGACATACGAGGAACCCGATAACTAAGTATGAGTAAGTTAGTAGTAATCATATTGTTTCCTACGCTAGTGCAGCAAGCTGAGAAATTAATTCCTAGAACGGATCGTTACATGCAGACCATGCAGTCTAATGGAGTAATCGGAGATCACTCTGTTACACCGTGTAACGATCCCAGTCGAAAGGTAGATCAAATAATACTACTCGTATGTCTAATGCATTCCTAGAAGAGAGCGGCTCCGCTGTCACATCCGTCACGGTATTCTGTGGTTTGAAATCGAATCCCATTGATATGAAATTATTACATGTACTTATCTCGATAAGAACGTCGAAACACGAAGCAGGTTTTTAATTCATCGTTTGTTTAATTTATTTATCGTATGTCTGTTACGTGTACGTACAGGGTCGTGCGTGCGTGTATGTCGGCGATATCCCACGGGACACGGGTCGATCGGGTGGCAAACCATTGCCGGATTCATCACCATCTGTGATAAGGTGCAGATACGACAATAATTTCGATTAATAAACAAGGTATGTAGAATAACTTTTGATCTAAGTATTCGTAAACGAACAGATTCCCTTCTGGTGCCGGCCACTTAGATGGAGCAATGGACACACGCGCTCCAAGAGCGACTTTTTGGTTTAATTTCAATTAAAATACTCGTTAGAACGTTCCCTTCAACAGCGGTACAATCTTAAACGTTCGAAGAAGTTTCTTGTTCTACCCCTTTCGGATGCGGATCGAAGTATTTAGGTTATAAAAAGTTCTTATTATGAACTGACCCGGAGAGTCTACATAATAAAGTGGCAGTGGGAACTCTGCTCGTACTTACAACCGAAGGTCTCGACCACAATACTGGACTGCAAGACGTAGCGTTCCCAGGCTTCAGGAAGAATTTGCAAAAGGCTGCTAAATGTGGGTATCGTAATTCCATTCGACGTGAAACTTTAATAAGGCTTTGACCAGCGTTGGACGTCATTAGGCTATGATATGACTATAATAGACAATAATAATAATATTTTTTATACTCGCGTAAATAATCTGTCAATTATAATTTCACATAACTACCGATTACACACTATTACTGACAGATTACAGTACGCGAGTATAAAAAAAATTGGGCAAGTGCGAGTCCGTCTCGCGCATGAAGGGTTCCGTACCTATATATATATATATATAACAAGTTTGTTGTATGGGCCCCCCTTAAATATTTATTTTATTTTATTTTTAGTATTTTTTGTTATAGCGGCAATAGAAATACATCATCTGTGAAAATTTCAACTGTCTAGCTATCACCGTGACAGACGGACGGACGGACGGACGGACGGACGGACGGACGGACGGACGGACGGACGGACGGACGGATGGACGGACGGACGGACGGACAGCGAAGTCTCAGTAATAGGGTCCCGTTTTTACCCTTGGGTACGGAACCCTAAAAAACATTAAAGAGCATTTCTCAAAAGTTGTCAATTAAGACAGAAAATTAAAGTCCAATATAATTCTCCTATTTTGTTTCCAATCTTCTTTGTGATTTCCAATACACATTGGTATCAGATTATATATAATTAAAAAGTATAAGCATAACAGAACCTTAATTATATAACATAGCCATAAAATTTATCTAAAATTACTAAAAATGAAAAATGCTCTAAAAACACTTTATGGGTATCAATGATAATAATCATTACACGCTAATAACTTAGTAGACTGCCCATGATGCAGGCTATGATGATGATCATAATAATGATTCTGATACATTTTTTTAAGTCATGATATGAACAGTATCCGGGCTATTTAGCCTTTTTAAGCTTCAATCATAATATAAATGTCTTAAAGATGTTTACAAGTAAAATAAGAGAGGACGTATAACCTATAAAAATATAGGATTAATCCTAATTCCACGGGCTGTAATCAAAGGGCATCGCAAATTGTTCTCTAATGAACGAAAGATGTCTGATTCATTAGACCGCTTTTTGCTAATCCGCGGTGATACCATGCTTTAACTAACGCTTAATCAGCGTTCAACGACGGATTTAAGCTTATGCTTTAGGCTTATGCTTATGCTTTAACTTAACTGTGTGGAATTACGAAATGACGAAAGTTAGATGAGTTTGTTCATTGATTCAAGAGAGTCCGGCGGGCCTATGATGATTGCTTTTATCACGCAATAAATAAGTGACGTCACGTTATGACAAAATGCGAGTGTGAGTGACAGATGCTTTGTCACTTATTTATCACGTGACAAACGCAAACCCCGCAGGCCCCCTGGTAGGTTTGCGGTCGGATATACCGATCTCGTATTTCATCTTTGGTGCAGTCACGTATCCTGCCTTCTTTGACCACGTATGCCGCCGGGGGGATGTAGGATGATGGTTACTGAGTGGTCCAGGGAAAGGTTGGGGGTACCAGGCTACCAGGAATGAGATAAAGAGATCAGATAAAAGAGCTGCTGTAAAGGGTTCATCAATCTCATTATCACTACAATTCACGAGGAAAGCGGCTATCAGAGAGGAATGGTAGCGTGTTCTGAAGTTTGCCACCAACATCTGAAATCATGACTATGACCACTCTGTCAAGAGTAAAACCGACGAAGAAGTATTTTCACCACGAAAGGTGCTTTTCAGACTGAATTTATCTGTTTTTGTCTGTATTTTAGTTGTACGCATTTTCGTTGACTTATTTAACGCTTAAAAGTTCTATTCTACTGTTACGGCCATACTATTATGCCATTTAGAAAGCTTTTTTCTCACAAAAACGCTTTCACGTTTTTTTAATACAGCCAAACCTAACCTTGTTGGGTTAGGTGGTTTACAACCATGAAATATGTATGACTGAAGCCATACATTTCAGAAGAAGAGGAGTTGTCAAAATTAAAAGTCTATGAAATTAAGTATTCGTCATTTTTTTACCGGTGAAACAGAAGGAGCCAAAATATGTAGTACCTACTGTAACGTACCTACGTACGTAACAGTTTCAAAGAAAGCAGCTTACTTTTATCATTCTGAAGTAATAGGAAATACTTTAATAAGAAATACGCATCCCGAACAAGCATAAAGGCTTTAATCTTATAACAGCGCTCTTTTGGCGTCGCGAATTAACTTGTAGATTCTATTAGACGGAGGCAAAATGCAATAAAACATTTGTAAGGCAGTTTTCACACTAGCTACATAGAGCATAGGGTGGCAGATTGGCTGACAATTTTACGACTGCCTTATGTCAAATCATCATCTCAGCCATAGGACGTCCACTGCTGAACATAGGCCTCCCCTTTGAACTTCCATATATACCGGTTGGAAGCGACCTGCATCCAGCGCCTTCCGGCGACCTTTATAAGGTCATCTGTCCATCTTGTAGGTGGACGTCCTACGCTGCGCTTGCCGGTCCGAGGTCTCCACTCGAGCACTTTACGGCCCCATCGGCCATCTGCTCTGCGTACTATGTGGCCTGCCCATTGCCACTTCAACTTGCTAATCCGGTGAGCTATATCGGTCACTTTAGTTCGTCTACGGATTTCCTCATTTCTGATTCGATCACGTAGAGACACCCCGAGCATAGCCCTCTCCATTGCTCGTTGAGTGACTTTGAGCTTTGAGATGAGGCCGATAGTGAAAGACCACGTTTCGGTGCCGTAAGTCATCACTGGTAACACACATTGGTTGAAGACTTTCGTCTTGAGGCACTGAGGTATGTCGGATGAAAAGACATTGCGTAGTTTCCCGAACGCTGCCCAGCCGAGTTGGATTCGGCGGTTGACCTCTTTCTCGAAGTTGGACCTACCTAATTGGACCACTTGTCCTAGGTAGATGTATGAGTCAACAACTTCGAGTACCGAGTTTTCAACAGAGACTGGGATGGGCACAACCTTGGCATTTGACATGAGTTTCGTCTTGTCCATGTTCATTTTTAAGCCCATGTCAAATAGCACACTAGAATTGTCACCTACTTTTGATGCTGGCCCGTACAACATCTTGCACCTCTTGACCGCGCTGTTTTTTGTTTCAGTGCTACCATATAAAGATAAATATTCATTCAGAGATAAAACAAAATAACAAAACGAAACTATCGATGCGAAGCAAAAACCGTATTTTTTTATATACTATTAAATATTTGTTTTATTTCAGAAGAACGAAGGATCGGCCAGCATTCCGATGAACAATAATTGGAAATTGGTTGTCGATGTGTCGCTACTGATATTTTATAACGCATATACAGGGTGATCAATCCAAATGTGTCTCATACATAACCAGGAATTGAACCTGGTTAACATTCTGTAAATAATCGCATGTCGTATTGTAACATTCTTTACAGCGGTTTTGACCGGGTTGTGTATGAAATTATGTATGAGACTTATAAAAAAAATAATGCAGTTTTTATTAAATCTAAAATCGACGCCATGGTTCCTAACGGAACAGATTTCCCTATCTTTTATAGTTTGTGACTTCTTCCTACTGAACCATTTGGATTGATCGCCCGATATATGACGTATGCACTATCCCAGGGTTAAACCGCAACTTGTTAGGCTATAACATGAGTCGGTAGGTCGGTGCCACTCGGCGCGCTATCGGGACTCCGAGCACGTCGCCGCTGTTGATTTAAACGTGTGCCTGATTAGCGATCACCGGTTTCTAGTCGACTACAAAGAAACTGGCTTTTATTTATTAGGTTAGAGCCCAACAGGATGTTTTTCAACCCACGCCATATTCCGGTTTTTTTGTGGTATTAATTTATTTTACTGGCAACGACAAATTTTTGTTAACTGACGATGAATGTCAAACAGTAAATTTTTGCATAATAAATCCAAAACTATTTACAGTGATGAAAGTCAAGTTTTTTTTCAATGAATGAATGAAAATCTTTATTTCGGACATAATAAAATCCATAGCATATTAGTAGGGTCTTAAACTAAGGTTAGTATGTGCTTAAAATTAAACGAGATATTTACATGTTTACTTTACAAATAAAGCGACGCCTTTAGCCTGCTCTGTCCACCATCTTTGTATAGGGCAGTCACATCTCCCAGCAACTGCTTTTAGAATGCTGTTAGGACTTTGTCTCAGGTGGCTCCAAGTTGAGACTATCCGTTTCCTCAGGATGGCTTGGAAACTATCAGTGCGGGCTTCCGCAAACATGCCTGAGGCACTACACCGACTAGGGAGTCCCATCAGCATTCTAAACGCATTGTTATATTGGACACGCAGAGCGCTGAAAGTCCGCTTCGTATACCTAATCCACAGACTGCTCGTGTAGAAAGATTGGCTATAAGCTTTAAAAAGCGTTATCTTAACTTCATATGTACATCGAGCAAATCTGCGGACAATCATATTACTGCGGACTGCCAACGCTCTGCGCTCCCTCTCCATATCCATATCGTCTTTCAGATCCCTTGTGAGAATGTGTCAATATGATTCAGTATTTATTTCGCAAGAAAAACGAAATTGATCAGCATTCCGGTAAACAATGTTTTGAATAAACAAATCGTTAGTGACGTGTTGTTTAAGGTCTTCGCACACTATAACAACTCAACGGCGACTCGACTCTATGCCAAATATTGAAATTTAAGCCCTATGTCATATTAACTAGGTTTAATTTCGACGATGCACCGACGCGTCGTCCACTCGTCGTCCACTACTAATATCATTTTTTGAAATTAAACCTAGTGAATATGACATAGGGCTTAAATTTCAATATTTGGCATAGAATCGAGTCGCCGTTGAGTTGTTATAATGTGCGAAGACCTTTATTCTACCCGTCTGGCACAACCATGCTTCGCGACTCTTGTCGTGCGACATAGCATCATCCCTCACTCTTTCACAGTATTGCACCGAAAGAGATAGGTAATAATATATCACACGCGAGAAGGAGTCGCGGTCACAGTTGTGTTAGAGGTGCCGATTTAAATATAATCTGTCGCATCAAAAGGTCGGGAAGTCTTTAAACTTGAAATATAAAATTAGCAGTGTTCGATTGGCTGCCGCCGCAACTAATCGGAGCTCCTGATGATGAATCGCGAGCTAATTCAAAACATGTCGAGCAATATTCGACTTAAACGAGCTCATCTCATATGTAGGTGTAGGTATGTTAAATGTTTTGGGAATTTTACATGTAAAATGTTATCGTGAACAATTCAATCCCTAGAGGCTCATTCCCTTTTAGCCACTTAACTTTTCGAAAGTATCAATAATTATTTAACATGTAACGCGTATAAAGGCACACCACAGAGTATCATAGCGTAGCACTTTCGTGAAATTGCGATTTTCTCCTTTAATAGTTTTTGGCTTTACCCAGTGACGTCACTAGTCGGAATAGCCCCCGTGGGCTATACTTCGTTTAGAATTTTACCAAGTGTCGGTGGACGCGCGCAGTAATTGGTTTTATGTAAATATAGCGTCGCCAAGGAGCGGTGGGGCCAGGGAGCCAACGGGTGCATACTGGGAGCGATTGGTTCTCAATCCGTTTGTATGGTTATTGGCCACTAGCGTTTTCTGTCGTATACGATACGAATAAGACTGCGCCGAGCGAAATGGGAAAAATAGGCAGTTGCCGTTAAGTAGACAACGTCGAGAATAGTTGTTTAATCCATTTCTAAACTATATATTTAGCACTTCGAAGAATGTGTTAATTTCTAAACTATATATTTAGCACTTCGAAGAATGTGTTAACAACTTTTCCGTGGAATAATTATAAGATTATTGATATTTTCCCCTATTTTCTGATATTTATCCCTAGAAAACTAAGTAAAGTTGGACGAAAATTGTAAAATCTTAAGCAGGCGTTAAGTGTTTTTTATACTTTAACAATGGAAATCTATTCTAATTTTCAGTTAAAAAAACCGGCCAAGAGCATGTCGGGCCACGCTCAGTGTAAGGTTCCGTAGTTGCCCATCCTTCACAATAGACGGGCTTAAAACAGCGGTTTCCAGCCCGAGGTTTAAATACGAGAAAGATTTCAAGCTCTATAAAAAAGGTCGTAAGCGCCAAAGTAATAGCTAATTACTTATTACTTTTTGGAAGTTATCGATTATACGCACCAGATTGAGCGAAATGTTTTAATGCTGTATGGCACTTAACTAATATGTGCAACGTTCGAAGTATAAGGACACTGCGCGGCACTCACGTCATTTTAAAGAAAATTATGAAATTTTGCGATAACTCAAAAACGGCTCGACCGATTTTATTCAATATAGTTTTCATTGAAAGTACTTATAAAGCCTCATTTTCATGAATTTTTTGACCCGTGGTTGAAAAGTTAGAGGGGGGGGGACGCTATTTTGTTTTATTTTTGGAGCGAATATTTACAAAACCGCTGACTTTATCAAAAAATAATGTTAGGAGACCTCTATTATTTTTAAAAGACCTATTCAACGGGGTATCGGGGTACACTAGTGTTGAAAGGAAAAAAAAATCACCCCCACTTTAGGTGTTCGAGAGGTACCCGAAAAAAAGTATTTTTTTTAGTTTTTATTTTACCGTTTTGTCGGCGTGATACATACACATACTCATACCAAATTTCAACTTTCTAGTACCAATGATCACGGAGCTAAGCCGCGGACGGACGGACGGTCGGACAGACGGACAGACGGACATGGGGAAACTATAAGGGTTCCTAGTTGACTACGGAACCCTAAAAAAGATGAGAGAAGAGAATGTAAACACATTACAATTAGCACGCATCAAATATTTCAATTATTATTGGTATTAAAGGTCCAAATTTATCAAAAAGTGCTTTTAATTCTCCATAAATTTTTACTATGGCGGCGGCGCGCCGATCTAAATAGGCATTCCCGGCGCCCTATGGTTCAGTCGCTAACGCTCGGCGCAGTCTTAAGAAAACAATAATTATAAGCTTGAAAAATTATTTCCATAGTTCCACTAAATAACCGCGTCAGCCGGTCCTCGTGGCCCGACCGAGCCTTCAATTCCACAAGTAATATCTGAATTAAACCACCGCCGGGTCGGTGTCGCCAAAATAGGGTAGATGTTCCAGAAATGGGCCGCCCCGGCGCCGCTTGTCCCGTTAATTGATTTATGTGCTCCAGACCGGGCCTTCTTAATAGCTCTGTTGCTAAAATAATAATCCAATTTGATTTACGTATCTCTAATCCGGATCATACTCTACAGTAAAAATTGGTTGAGCGAATTGAAGATTGTGTGGATTGAGTCTGAGACTGTCTGACTGTCAGTCTGATATATTTGTTTTGTTTGGGCAATTTCTATTGTCCTCTCATCACTCTGGGTAACATCATGAACATTATACATTCATGTTGCCCGTAATATACAAAAATTAAAATCTAGTTACATGTAATGTTTTATGTTATAGGTACTAGGAGGTAACCGCAACTTCGTCCGCGTATTGATTTATTTACCGTAGACGGATAAAGAATATCCTATAACCATCTTTGGATCCCATCATATCCCTGGCCCTGTACCGAAATGGTTAAATTTTGCCCAGAGTGATGAGAGGACAATAGAAATTATGAACAAACAGATGGCGCCAGAAGACTAGCACGGCGTCGCGCGCCTAAACAAAACAAATGACGATCCTGCATCACGCTATTAAGATTTTCCTGAAATCATGACCCGTGTCCATAGAAAACTGATTGTCAATACAAATCAATAATTTTATATGAATTGTCATTTATACGACAATGTCAATCAAATGCCAATTCTTTTTAATTTAGCGTCCTCTGATCGGACCGTTTCCTTACGCTTGCAAATTAAAGCATTTAATGCTCAAGATCGTACAAATGAAATAATAACACGAAATGATATGTTTCGTCCCAGTTTGCAAAAACACGCGCCCGACATAAAGAATTAATTCTCATTCGTGTCACACCCCCGAAAACAGTTTTATCTTCAGACTTTCTTTTCTTTTAGAATATAACAAAGGCGACCCTCGAAAAAAATGGGCACGTACCTTTTCTAACGAAGATTTAGTTAATTACATCTGTAAATTAAGTAATGAAAGAGCAAAGAGCTCGTGATACGACTGTTAAATAACTTTAATCTTAGATGAATTTAAAGTTAGACGCGAAGAGAATTAAAGAGGTGCTCGCCTTTAGTGCCGGATTCAATATGGGCATGCTGCTCGGAATGGTCTCAGCCGTTTTAAGACTTTGTAGAATGCTAACAATGTTCATTCAAAGTAATAGAGTTACGTGAAATGTAATGACACCCTTTGCCAATTCGCGAGTAAGTCTGATTCATGTTTTCTCTGATAACATTTGGCACTGAAACGTGGTCTCTTACAATGGGCCTATGAGGCTCAAAGTTACTCAAAGGGCAATGGAGCGAGCTATGCTCGGAGTTTCCTTGCGGGATCGAATCCGAAATGATGAGATACGCAAGAGAACCAAGGTTGTAGATATAGCTCAGACAGTCGCCATACTTAAGTGGCTGTGGGCGGAGCACATTGCTCGTAGAACCGATGGCCGTTGGGGCAGAAAGGTTCTTGAGTGGCGACCGCGGACCATAAGACGCAGCGCGGGAAGGCCCCAAACAAGGTGGACCAACGACCTGGTAAAGATCGCGAATAGAAATTGGAAGAGGGTGGCGCAAGACTCATCGTTGTGGAGAACTTTGGGGACGACTTTGTCCAGCAGTGGACGTCTATCGGCTGATATTACGATGATGATGATGTTTTCTCACGTATTTTATACAGTGTATTTTTATCAAGTTTTTGTGGGGATAAATGAAACCATAGAATATACGGAGTATTTTTATTTTTTATAAAATGGGTTTTTTGAGTAAACAAACCAAACAAGGGCTCCAAAGCACAAGAGCCCCAATTCGACAAGGCATTTCGATACCTATCCTAAATTTAGCGCTTAATGTGGTATAGTTTTTAGTTTTTAAATTGTGCTATTTCACTTAAAGAGTACAAATACACAATCATAATACAATACCTATTCATTGACCGCAGACTAAGATTACCTCCATGTACTTAATTTAAGGAGACTACATAATTATATAACTGGGTACTAATTATACACAATCATAATACAATACCTATTCATTGGCCGCAGACTAAGATTACCACAATGTAATTTAAGGAGACTACATATAACTGCTCTGGAAAATTGACAGATTATCGATTGTATTTGCTGAAGAGTAGCGTTTGAATGCACTTATAAACAATACCTAAAGATGATATCTTTGCATATCACAATAATGTATCCCCAACATTGGTCTGAAATACACGCTTGGTCCATTTAAAAGTAATTAACTAAACTATCTATCCATATATATCATATATCTCATAGTTATTCGTATTTTTGTATGTATCTTTTGTTATTATAAACTTAGAATAGATCTCCACTAAATATCGCTAGGTTTTGTTAATCGATTGACCAATCTCGTTGCCTTCTAATAAAACGTCGTGTCTATAATTTACTACTTAAAGTAATCTAAGCTTTTAATGTAAGTAGACGGCGTCATTGAATACTATACCAGGAATGACAGAGTTAGTAAAACTTGTAAATAACACGGGATAAAATACAGGCTACACCATCATTTAACTAAGACCAACTGATTATTTTCATTATTTCTAGATAACAGGATAGCCATGACATAATAAATTATGTGGCTTGAAATTTATTTTCCGATTACTTTTCCATGTACCTACTTTAATGTGGGGTTTCACGGCCAAATCTGCAACATACTTACTAAGCACGTTGATATAGAATGGTAGCGTTTATCACGTGATAGGAAAATAAGTGACAAAGCCTTTGTCACTCACACCCATATTTTGTTAAAACGTGACGCATGCTTTGTCACTTATTTATCGCGTGATAAAAGCAACCATCATAGGCCTGTCATAGGCCCGAAACAGAAAAATCAAATAAAACTGCGAGGGTAGCAAGTTCGAAATTTTTAGGAGGCGGTGGGTCGAAACACAAATTGTTGAAAACGCGAGCTTAGCGAGTGCGAAATTTTTCAGAAGGGCGAAATTTGTAAATCACCTCTTTTGAAATCGGTTATAAATTTAATCTGCGTCACCTTAGCCATAATAAAGCATCGGTTGCCTCATTAGGGTTCCGTAGTCAACTAGGAACCCTTATAGTTTCGCCATGTCCGTCTGTCCGTCTGTCCGTCTGTCCGTCTGCGCCTTAGCTCCGTGATCATTAGTACTAGGCTGAAATTTGGTATGAGTATGTGTATGAATCACGCCGACAAAACGGTAAAATAAAAAAAAAATTTTTTTTTTAGGGTACCTCGAACACCTAAAGTGGGGGTGAATTTTTTTTTCGTTCCAGCACAAGTGTGTGGGGTGTCGTTGAGCAGGTCTTTTAAAAATAATAATAGGTCTAGGAACATTATTTTTTGATGAAGTCAGCAGTTTTGAAAATATTCGCTCCGAAAAAAAAAAATAGCGTCCCCTCCCTCTAACTTTTTAACCACGGGTCAAAACGTATGGAAAGATTTATGAAAATGAGGCTTTATAAGTACTTTCAATGAAAAGTGTATTGAACAAAATCGGTCGAGCCGCTTTTGAGTTATCGCAAAATTTCATAATTTTCTTAAAAGGACGTAAGTTGACTTCCAGAAGGTAATAAGTAATTACAGTTACATTGGCATTTACGACCTTTTTATAGAGCTTGAAATCTTAGTCGTTACTTAAACCTCGGGCTTAAACCCGCTGTTTTAAGCCCGTCTATTGTGAAGGATGAGCAACTACGGAACCCTACACTGAGCGTGGCCCGACATGCTCTTGGCCGGTTTTTTTTTTAAATCGGGCATAAATCTAATCTGCGTCACCTTAGCCATAATAAAGCATCTTTTGCCTCATTTTTCTACATCAGACGAGAAGTTTAAACTCTATGATGTAAATATACGTAATAGAATGTCCAATATAAATTGAGACATTTAAGACACAGCTGCTTACTAGAAAAAAAAGTACGTATTGACAGTGTCAGTTTATAGTGCACGTTGAAAAGAACCAAAACCAGGCAAATTATAAACTTCGTATAGGTTTTCCTGTAATCTATAAGCAAAGTACTATATTATTATTATTCTTTTCAATTTTTATAATTTTTAGTAGTTTTGGAGAGAAGGGGAGAGAAGGCCGATTTTCATGTATTTTTATAAATAACTTTTACTCTTTATTTTACATTCAGAAATTCATTCATTCATTCCTATTCCAAAGATTTGTAAAGCCCCTTAACTGATAATCCGGGGTCCACATCAGCCAGGTAATTAGGAGCGATCGAACCGGATTCATTACTACAAGTTGGGTGCGCGGGATTAGTGCGGGGAGGGGAACGTTCCACCGCGAACATTCGATTTTCACTCGTGAATTTAATCTATTTCACGAGAATGTTATTAAAACTATCGTGAGACGTCTTTAATAATTATATAAAACGGTTTAAAACCTCGTAAAAATTGTCAGGAACGGCTGCGCGGAGTGGGTCGCGAGTCGCGTAGCAGCACGGATAGCTACCCCTGATGAAGAGCTCCAAATGAGTTCGAAACATGTCGGCCCGTTCCTGACAATTTTTACGTGAGTTTAAACCGTTTTTTATAATTACTATTTCACGTGGTTTTGACTTCCACCATAAACTTTGCAAGAGAAGCAAGATAACGGTTGTGCATTATGCTATGTTGCTATGGTGACTTATGCACCTCCTCCTTCTCTTCAGTCGTTCACTCTTGACAGTTTTTTTTTAGACATGACTTGAACTGTATCAGGGCTGTTTAGCCCGCAATATCAGTGGTCGGACTTTGTGTGGGAGTATAACCCGCTAATCGGATTATCTCCGCGCCGCAGCTGTGCACAGGAGTAATTTTGGGGGGACACTTGACAGAGTGGTCGTGGTTGTATAATGAGACGTATCTAAAGTCAAAGTCAAAGTCAAATCTCTTTGTTTTGCTTAAAATGTGGTTACAGTAGTACAGGTCACAATGTAAGAAAAAACAGGTCTCACACACTTCACCAGCTTCTGGCATGCAAAATATAAAAATATAAAATTAAGTGTATCATAATTATCAAAATAATCAATGCGAATAAAATTGAAATCTATTGTAGATAACGCAGCTCTCGCAATGCGCCTTCACTTACCACGGTCTTCGGCCTCACATTGGACTAAGGTGGTTTGTGTCACAGCTTTTATCAGGCCTGTCCGACCTGATGACTGCTTGCCTTCCACTCATCCTTGGAACGAGTCGTCCCATGGAGCTTTGGTTCGTGTAACGTGCTCGAAGTATTTGTTGACTTATCAATCTTATTATTATCACGAAGGTATCACGTACTGAGAACAAAGTAAGTACAATTTTTTTTACCAGAACATCGCCATCAGAATAGTTTCTCAGCAGATTACATTATTGAGTTGTTTTAAAAGAAAAATTTAATTAATGTTAAAGGCTATAGTATATATAAAACTTTGTGTAACGAAAGTTACCCAAACTCAAACTCAAGCTGTTTATTAGGGCGCATCATTTTTCTAAACTCCTTTAACTATGGGTGCGGATTTGGTGCTCTTTAGGGTTCAAATGACGTAAAAACCATTTAAACAAATATTAAATAATGGGAAGTGCCTCCACAACGCTATCGAACATATAAAAAAACGAACGATTGTCGCTCCTGATGCGATTAGATCCCGATTAGATCATAATCTAAAAAAAATTAAACTCTCAAAATAACAGTTATATTTTATAATATTTTAGAGAAATATACAATGTTCAAATATAACACATAATAACTTTGCTATGTAACCTCATCGATATTTATAATAACGCTACAGGTATTATTAATGAAAATAGGCCTAATTTTATGAAAAACTAATAAAAAGTAAATAATAACAATATACAATAATATACCTACATGACCAATATAGTAGGTACTTACTAAATAGTTAGGTTCCAAAACACCTTTTTAAATGTAGTTTATGTATTTTTCATTATTTTCAATCGCTTTGTGGGGGCACTTACCACATCCACAAGAGGCATCAAAATCGCACCGATCGTTTTCAAATACCTTGAAAAAAAAAATGTTTGAGCAAAACATTGAGCGATCCGCCCTACTGTTTATTGCACACATATTACAACATAGTACAATACTACAATTATAATATGTAGGTACCCTGTAAGGGAACAGCAATTTCCTTAATTCTACTTAACTCTAGCATTACAATATAACTACAAAATTACATTCTATGATTGATTTAGGAATTCCTCTAATGTATAGTAACATTTATCTAATAAATATTTATCTAGCTCCTTTATAAATACATTCACTTTTTTTATACATTTAATTTTGGGTGGTAGCTTATTATACATTTTTATGCACATCATGTGCGGTCCCGTGAGGAATAGTCTTAAATTGGAGAACTTAGTAGTAGCAAGTAGTAGGTAGAGCCAAATTGTCATTGCGACACTGATTTATTCGTTCTGAATGAAAGTCCGCCAGTGGAAAGAAAGTTTTGTTTGTTCGAATGAAAAGGCAGACTTCATGGATGTAGAGTGAAGTAAGTGTCAAAATGTCAAGTTTTTTTAATATGATCTACCACTTATCATTGGTTTTACCCGTATCTTTTGTATGACTAACTTTCATTACACAGAGGACGCGATTGTAGTTTTATTTTAATTAAGCCTTTAACTATGAACTATTGTAACAACTATTGTAATACTTAATAAACCTATCTTGTAACAGATTGAAAAGTACCACCCAGAACAAATCTCGACCGATGCCAAATAATTTCGTAATAATAGAATATTAAATAAAGGATAAAAGATACGATGTATATTAAATATTTGCTCCCGACTATGTCCATAATCGAATAGTTTCGTGCGATATTAAAATAGTTCCGGTTTATGCATCAGTCAGCTTTCGGAAGGTGGTTAACGGATCAAGATATAAGGCTGAAAATTAATAAACCATTAAACAGTATTAACAAAATGTCTATGTTTTGCAATACTTAGTAGATTATATATTGGGATATGCTCTGGATTGCTACGGACTCACTTTTAAATTGGACACTACAAAAACTAAAAATAAATGGAATGGTAATTATTTCAACTTACATATTTAAAATCTTTACCACTAGGTACTCCCCGTTAGTTTAAAACATAAATATGTTCTAGCAGTTAACAACCATCCTCACCAGCACTTTTGTTGTATTTAATTTTTTGTAGCACTTCAAAATGAAATACAACAAAAGTGCTGGTGAGAATGGTGTTACAACCGAAGCTTTAAGAGTTGGACAAGCAACACTTATTCCGTACATAAACACATTCTTCAACAAAATTATAGACAAATACCTTTCCAGACAAAATGTGCCACTATAATATTATCCTGCTGTACAAGAAGGGTGACAGGGCTGATATAGGTAATTATCGCCCTATCAGCCTTGTCTCCCATCTTTACAAAATATTTATTAAAATAATAGAAAACCGCATCTCAGGGCAACTCGATCTCCACCAACCCCCAGAACAAGCAGGCTTCCGCCCCGGCCTTTCCACCACGGACCATCTACACGTGTTAAACCAAGTCATCGAAAAATGTCAAGAACATAACCTCTCCCTATATTTAGCATATCTCACCATTCTATCTTCTCTGCATTATACCACCAAAACATAGCCCCATGTTACATACACCTTATAAGTGCTATTTACAAAAGCAGCACAGCCGCCATAAAACTCCAATCATCCGGACCATCCTTCGAAATACAAAGAGGAGTTAAACAGGGAGACCCGCTATCGCCGAAACTTTTTACCAGCACATTAGAGCACGTCTTTCAGAAACTCGCGCCGCATTGGGGAGACAAGGGACTAATCGTTGGAGAAACGAAGTTAACCAATCTACGTTTCGCCAACTACATCGTGCTATTCTCCTCAACCGCAACCGAGCTAAGCCACATGCTACAAGATCTTAGCAATGCAAGCCTCGAGGTTGGACTGGAAATGAATATGTTGAAGACCAAGGCACAGATCATATAATACTACCAAGGTCATGACCAACAGCACGCAATGTAGGGTAGAGATAAACGGAGAACTTATTGCATATGTCCATGAATGGGTGCCTGTCGTATCGCATAACGTTTTATGTCCTAAAAATGTTTGGCCGAGAATGTTTGGCATACTGTTGAATGGCATACTACTCGTTTGTCCTAATAATTTTTGCGCATACTCATTTAAGGCCGTTCCCTGAGCCAGAACCCCGAGCCCCTCCTCAGGCCACCCGTCCCTGTCACATCACAGTCACATTTCAAAAGAGTGACGGAGACAGAGCTTGCGGGTCGTAAGGCGATATCTTTTTTCGTAAGAATTTGTCGATGATTATTTATTTTAAAAATATTGGCTTCAATTATTGAAATTCGGAAGCTGTAAAATTACTATTTTAGTTATGATTGATTTTTCTCCTTTTTTTGTTTCATAGTGTCACGTAGAAAAAAAACAAGTAAAGTTGGAGTAAAAATTCGAATTGGAGGTTACTTTGGGAATTAATTGTATCGAGCGAAGTGTTATGAATCGTGTATCGAATGCTGTGTTATTAAAGATAATATAATCAAGAATGATATATATTTTTCCCTCGTTTACTAATATCAACGTTTCGTAGAAAAATAGGATAATTTTTGGGGTATTTTTGCAAATCTGGCTCAGGGAACGGCCTTAAAGTCCTAAAGCAAGTTTATCCTAATATTGATAACTCTAAAATCGAATTACCTAAAGCATAATATTCCTAACATGAATTGTCCTAAGAATTATTTTGCTTATTATTAAATTGGCTAAAATTACAGCACCTAAACTAAACTATGGTAGGCGTGAAGTCAGAATCGTTACGTATTCTACCTTCAGGCAGGTCAGATTTTGGTTAGGTTAGGTACAACGACGAGCGAAGCGAGGAGGAGTGTTAGGTAGAACTGTGACCCTAACGAGCGAGCGAAATTATATTAAAATTTAGCAGTCAGTAGGTTAGGTTAAAGACCGAAAACTGTAGGTTAGGTTAGGTTTGTTTTATGACCATGGATAGCGGAGCGTCAGAAGTCAGAATGCTTGCTTGCATGGAGGTATATTCAAATTTAGCAGATAGTAGGTTAGGTTAAAGGCCGAAAACTGTATTAGGTTTGTTTTATGACCATGGATAGCGGAGCGAGCGAAGCGAGTGGAGCGCCAGAATGGTTGCTTGCATGGAGGTATATTCAAATTTAGCAGTTAGTAGGTTAGGATAAAGACCGAAAACTGTAGGTTAGGTTAGGTTTGTTTTATGACCATGGATAGCGGAGCGAGCGAAGCGAGTGGAGCGTCAGAATGCTTGCTTGCTGCATGGAGGTATATTACAATTTAGCAGTTAGTAGGTTAGGTTAAAGACCGAAAACTGTATGTTAGGTTAGGTTTGTTTTATGACCATGGATAGCGGAGCATCAGAGTGCTTGCTTAAAAATCTTCGAGATTTAGGTTTAATGAAATGTAGTCAAAATATTTTTAGCACATTAAATATTAGGAACATTACAATTATGCACATCGATCATTCGATAGTTGAATTTTAGCCACATCAAACGATAGGACAAATAATATTTAGGACAAACGATAATAGGAGCAACAATTTCGAACAATCAAAAATATGCGGAAAAAAGTGTATGCCATACATTATTAGGACAAAAGACGTTATGCGACACGACGATAGGACTAATAATTGTATGCCATCCGATATAGACCCGTCCATGAATACCTCTACTTGGGCCAATTAGTCTCCTTCCAGACGCGTCAGGAAAAGGAGGCTGCAAGATGGACTGAAAACGCCTGGAGGAGCTATTGGTCCATGAAACATCTAATGAAAGGTGACCTACCACTGTCACTTAAACGTAGGCTCATGGACATGTGCATACTTCCAGTTCTCACCTACGGTGCTCAGACGTGGTCTTTGACTGAGGGTCAGAAGTCCAAACTCTGGGTTTGCCAGCGAGCTATGGAGCGCAGCATATTAGGTGTAAAACTAATGGATCGAATCCGGAACACCACGCTGCGCTCACAAACCAGGATAGTTGATGTAGCTTGGAAAGCGGCCAAGTTGAAGTGTGACTGGGCTGGTCACGTCTGTCGAATGCCCGACGAATTGTGGGCCAAAAAAAACCACAGAGTGGAAGCCCCACAACTCGAAACGGAGACGTGGCAGACCCAGTAGGCGATGGCGGGATGACTTGGACTCATTTTCGAAGGACCAGCCAGGAGGGCCAGAAGCAGCTCAAAACCGCGACAGATGGAAGAGGGGGGAGGGAGGCCTTTGCCCAGCAGTGGGACATAATAGGCTCATAATAATAGTTAACAACCATGGCAATCGAGAGCATAACCCAATACTTATCGCACATAAGCATGGTACAAGGTTTCAAGTGTTTAGCTACCTACCCTTTAGTTACCTTTGTTTTAATTGTTGTATAGAGACTCGCATTTGCAGAACAACTGTATATACTTAAGTAAACAAAAACATGATAAACTTATAAGTCTTATAACACTTCTCGTTTTAAATGCATCAGGGTTTAAAAAATAAGGAAGCACAGTACATTATTTATATTATTTATAAGTTTGACGTCTGTTCCAGAACAGACGCTGCAGGCGCAATACGTCAGCGCGACAGCTCATACATCTCGCGTCTAATCACGACCGGCAATGTGCAAGCAGACGTCTTATGACGCAGCGGAGTCTCTTTATAAACATTGTAAGTCACAGGACGTTAGTTACAGGTTTGACGTCTGTTCAATACGTACAGCTTAAAAATCTCAAGTCTTATCACCAGCTGCAATGTGCATGCAGACGTCTTGTGATGCAGTGAAGACACTGCCATACTGTAGCTGCCTGCAATATTTAACTATATTAATAGCAGATAAAAAGCAAAACATTCTTCAACGCCACAGAAGAGGGTTGATAAACCTAACAAAAGCTTATTTATTTGCTTAACCGCCATCACATTCTTCACATCACGACATCGGAAAATCACTACGCTGACATCCAAATTTCAATGATGAAAATTCTTATTCAAATATCTTAATCTGTAACTAATTCAAACCGCTACAAGTACATATTTTTCAATCCCTGTTGATTTTGGAGCACTACTTTATTATCTTGTTTGGCGTCAGGGGTATGGAAAATTCGTTCATCGCTTGACATTGAAAAGGGTAATGAAACGTAGTTATGTACTTAAAAGAACACTGTCTATGTGGGTTTATATGGAATAAACGTTTTTCTTTCTTTCTTAGAATACCTGTGCTAACTCGGGGCACCGATACTAAAATGATGTAGCAAAATATTTTATCGACAAAAAATATATCGATGTTACTGTCAAGGTCTAAATGGTATTAACATATTTTTTTCTCTTCATTTTAAAATAAAAACAATAAAACGTCTATTATTCGTCTATTTTAAAAAAGTTCACATAGTAAGTACAATCAATATTTTTTCCATATTCATCGGTATAAAAGATTGCCGTCTAGATGAAAATATTAAATTTATCAGACATGATATCGAACTTTTTAATAGTAATCGAGAGAATATTCAATGATCACGTGTATTAAAATATCGACATCTTTTTTATCGATATTTAATCCCTATGAACGTGCCCCGAGTTAGCACAGGAGCCTTACCACGATCTCTTAACGCGACTCACTTTAGGCCCTAAACTGAACTGTATCGCTATTTCATACCATGACATTGTATTTACGACTCAGTTCAGATGACAGTTCAGTAAGAGCGACTCAACTATTTCATTCTCTCATTTCAAGTACTTTTCGTACCACGATGTGTCACTTGAGACGAAACTGAATCGCACGAGTGTCAAATTTTGCGACTCATAAAAAGTTCCTCATTGAATGTATCGTTCTGGATAGTTTTGTGTAGAATATTTATTAGTTCTTAGCTTTTGTTCGCGACTTGTCTCGCACAGGTCTGGAAACGTGTCTGTGTAACTTCCTACCGTTTTATTCAGGGACGTATTTACCCTAGGGCGATCCGGGCTAGCCCGGGGCGCCAAACCGACAGGGGCGGCGTAGGCGCCCCTGGCCGTTTGCATTTTGTTTTGGTATTGGCGCCTTTCAACCAACTATTACTTTTCACCTTTTTTTTGTCAATCCAAAATTTTAAATGAACATGAAAAATAACAAGAACAAATAGTTTTGGTCGAAAACATGCTTGTAAGTTTGTCAATATCTTCGGGGCGCGTCTGTAAGTAAGAACATGAACATGCTTCAAATATAGGGCGCGGGCGCCGAGTGAGGTCGCGGGCCGGCAAGAGGGGCGGTGGCAATAGGCCATACATATATCAGCGTTGCCAGATCGGATCTTTTTACACTATATCGGTCAATTTTGTTACTACGTACCCCCGCGCCGAACAATTTCGCTCTCGCTGCGCTCGCGTTTTCATCTGATCGTGTTACTACGCATCCCCGGGCCAAAAATTTCGGTCTCGCTGCGCTCGCGTTATTATCTATTTCTGTTACAATATATACGCACTACTACGTACGTACGCACCCCATCGCCGAAAAATTTAGGGTAGCGAAGTGTTTGACAGGTTTTTCAGAATACTGACGAGTTAATTTCTTTTGAGTTATTATAATACGATCTCTTGGATAATGCAACGGGGGAAAAAAAGATGCACAATGCGCATAGATAAGAGTGCATTACTGGTAATAAGTAGATAGAACTTCGTGTTTTTCGGTTCCATATGACTACTGCAATACTACGGTAAAGAGCTCGTAGCTTTGTATGGATTTCATAGTAAGATACGTTTTTTTTCCGTAGCATTGCAGACTGTAGTAACTAAATTAGCCGCTCGAGGGTGCTTTACATCATGCTTCTTTATTTGGTTACTATTTAAGTTCTTAAACCACAATATGATTTTTAATAGATTGAATTATAAAAACAAGTAAACTATTTTGTAAAACAAAGAACTGGAGTTACAAACATTTGCACTGAACCTAAAATAGGCAACTATAATTGAACATATCTTTAAGCAGTTGATAATTTATTTATTATTCAAAAAAGTTACACAGCATTACAGTAATAAAACCAATAAGGCACTGAACTACAAAAATACATATAAACAAGACTTAAAACTAGTTAATTTAGGCGACACAACCGCGTGGGTCCTTTGCGTCGTCTGATCTGGTGTATAATTCGGCAAATTACCGCGGAACTGCCGAAACACAACACCCTTCCGCCAGAAGTCTGCACTTGCGATGGTGTCCTGCAGCGGCCGCGGCACGCACACCACAAATGAGCTGAAGTAGGTACACGTAGTGCCGGGACTGCAGCTGGATAATATTGATATCATGGGGTCAAAAATATAAGCCCGATTTCAAAGGTCTCTATCTCGGCGGGAGACAGCTGGCGATAAAAACGGAGCTTTTAACATTGTCATTGACACACTTGATATTATATGGGTGATAAAATCACTTCACCGCATTTCCTGGTCACAATTTCTTTCCCCTGAACGAATACACTAAATCCGCGGAGGATTAAACTGAATTCGAAGATTGGCATACCACGTAAAATTCATTTGAAATTTAACAAATTTACATGTCAATGATTGACATGACATTATCACAGGCGGAAGGCGGCACACGTTCCGCGTCTTAATTACAATTCTTTTGAAATACAGACATTTTAAACTTTATTTCATTCAATAAAGCATTTGGTATGGCAAATATTGTCATTAAATTAAAAAAAGAACATAAGTCCGCTATGAAATATATGTCTTTTCTTTTCAAAATTACCAATTAGTTTTAAACAAAGTGTGCTGCGAAATTAATTTGTAATATTTTAGTTACCGAACGGATAGAAGCCAGAAAGAGATAAACATATACGAAACTCACATAGCGGCATCCCTTTCGCGCCGTAGCGTCTCAATTGCAGACCAGAGACAAATATCGGTCTTTCATTCACTTTATGCGATCGAGAATCAGCGCTGCTTTAAATGTGTTATGGTACGAAATTCAGCGATTCAATTTAGGTGCCTAAACTGAACTGCACTGCTTTTGGATAGTTTTTATAAAGATTGTGGTAAGGCTCCGGTATGTTTCTTAGGTACATTTAAGTACTTGCACTATCTTAGCTAAAGTGCGCTGTGCGCGCTAGATGAGCTCCGATTTAAATTATGATTAGTTGCAGGCAGGTAGGGTAGGGTAGGTATTACACGGTGCGATCTAGTTCAGCATCCCTCGAGTTATACTTCACACAATTACCTCCAACAGCTTCCTGTAAAGGAGATCTTGTTTACGGTGAGTTGGTTCAACTTAACTTTTAATAATGTTCATTTATAGTTGTTCGATTTAAGTTGATATTTATAATTTGTAATACATTCATTTAGATTTACCTAATATTGTTGTAATATACGATATATAACATATCAAACTATTTAATAAGGGCTAAATTATTGTACAATGTGTTTATGACTATTTATTTGATGACGCGTTTGGCGCAGCAAATATTTGTATGATGAACTCGAATATTTGCGCTTGGGTCATAGTTGTTCTAAGTATGTATTTAAGTATAATATGTATCTACATAGTCGTCTAGTAGGTACCCACCCATAGCACAAGCCTTCTTGAGCTTAATTTGGGACTAGATCGATTTGTGTGAGGATGTCCGATATGTATTATATATTTAGTTAAGTTAATGTTATAAACTACATATTCTGTGGTAATATAGAAAAAAAACGCTCAGACACCTCTATGTAATCTTTTTTTTATCCAAATGTATGTTATACTTTTAGTTCTAAATTGTAGCATATTGATATATAATATACTAGCTGTGCCCCGCGGTGTTACCCGCTCATCCCACGGGAACACTAAATTTATTTGGGATGAAAAGTATCCTATGTCCTTCCCCGGGACTTAAACTATCTATATACCAAATTTCATCTAAATCGGTTCAGCGGTTTAAGCGTGAAGAGGTAACAGACAGACCGACAGACAGACAGACACACTTTCGCATAATTTATAATATTAAGTATGGATTTCTATCTAAGTACATGAAAAGCCAACTAACTCCAATTATTATACCTGCCATTTATTTAAGTAAATTGTTAATTAACGACGACTACCGTCAAACTGTACAAAAGCCTTCCAGATTGACAATGAGGCAATTATAATACAGTTATATACACATATATATCTCAAGAAAGTTTTGCTGTAAATAACATAATAATATTAGACCACCTTCAAGGATTTCGACTCTAAGGAGCAGGCTTAAGACTCAAATTGTAATAAGTCAGTTATTTGACATAGGCCCTTTAGTTTTGAATCCAGGATGTACACAATGTACTCCAAAGTTACCTTAATTATCTTAAACTTGAGCCACACAATGTGAAGTAATCAATAGCTTATTGTTTCAAGGAAACAATGAAAATATCGAAAATTAATACACTGGTGATCTGGTGATGTATATTGTACGTATAAGTATAGACATCAAAGGCTAGTTTGAAAGTGTAAACTGATACGGAGTTTCAGATATTACAAGAATTAAGGAACATAAGTGACGACGCGGTTGGCGCAGTTTGTAGAGACCTGCCTACTGAGCTGTCGGTACCGGATTCGAATCCCGGCTGGGGCAAATATTTGTATGATGAACTCGAATATTTGTTCCTGGGTCATGGGTGTCATCTATATATGTATCTATATACTATGTATATCGTCGTCTAGTACCCATAGTACAAGCTTTGCTTAATTTGGGACTAGATCGAATTGTGTATGATTGTCTCTTAATATTAATATTCTTGGGAAAATCAGAAAACAAGTACACTTAATCACAAATTTATTTTAATAACCTAATCTAAGTACAATGCGAAACGTTAAATTTGAAAACAAGCTACAGCCAGCAATGAGCGCACGCGACCGTTCCGCACCGAGCCCTGAGCCAAAAGTGACGTGCCCGGCGCTGCTCCATCGTGAAATGGCTTGACCACATGAAGTTGCCTGCATTCCGCGCGGCAGGGGGCGCCTTGGTGCTAACTTCATGTCAATACGGCTTCTCCTGACTGGAGGACGTCCCCGTTCTCCTCTGACGTCTCTCGACAGGTGACAGCACACGGCGGGCGTTACTTCAATTTTCAGCTGACCCCTGGTCTGCTGAAGTGGACTCGCAGCTTTCGTCGTCTGCACCTGCGTAAGATGAACCACATATTAATGATTTCGAATTAAAATATCCACTGCGACTAGTCGCAGCAGACGGACTTAGATGTGTCTCTTGTGACATAAACAGGTCAGTTCACGTAAGTGTGCGAGGTCTACGGGCAAGGTCTGCTTGCAAATACATAGTGTGAGGTCTGCTCACAGGCGAGGTCTGCTCGCGCGCGAGGTCTGCTCGCTAAATAGGTAGTGAGGTCTGCTCACATGCGAGGTCTGCTCGCTAAGAGGGGGTGAGGTCTGCTCACATGCGAGGTCTGCTCGCTAAAAGGTGGTGAGGTCTGCTCACATGTACCAACAGTACAGGAAAAGAAAAGCTCAACGGCTCACCATCGAAAAAGGCAGCACATGTGTCCGGAGTCCACTCGCCCTGCCATGGCACCATGTATTCTGCCGCGGCTTGAGTGGTCTTGCCATAGGAGCCAGCCGCTAGTTGCAGCTCGTATCGTCCATGGGGCAGCGCCTTGATGACCTTGTACGGGCCGCGCATGCCGGAGTCCAGCTTGCCAGTAGCTTGTGCCTTTTTAATAACAAAAATCAAAGCATTAATATCAAAGGCGCGAGGTGGTCGCCTGTCGCGGTTAACTGATTCATCTTGCTGGTTTTGATTTTGCTGCAACCTACGGGATGCTCGCTTCCTATTTAATTCACGAATAGTCTCGCGATTTGGGCGAGACCCTTCGATAGCAACGTCACGGATAAGATTACGAACAAGAGGAGTGACGGCATCAGTACCAATGAGCAAATTTAAGGGCGACAACTGTGTAGTCTTGTGCTTAGTAACATTTAACACGAGTTGTAGTCTCCAGAGTACTTTAGACCACTCTTCCTGACGATAGTTGCTTTGAACTCTGATCATGTTCAAAACGGTACGACAGTATCGTTCCGCTTGGCCATTAGACTGATGCATTTCTGGGGTTATCAAATGGACATCACTGCCTAGTGAAGATGCCCATTTCATAAAGTCGCTACTTTGGAACATTCGACCACGATCGGCAACAATCAATTTTGGGGCACCAAAAAGTGACACCGCGTTTGTGAAGTGAGATATCAGTTCATGGGCATCTTGTCTCATCATGGGGTACAATAGGCAAAATTTTGAAAAAGCATCGACCATAATCAGAACGAATTTGTGCCCATTGGACTCTGGGAGAGGACCTAATGCATCAGCATGAATAGTTTCAAATGGACAATCTGGTTTTTAAATATTTCTATAGAATCTTTTTATCGATTCATATTTTTATGTGGTAATACCACATTTTTATTTTTATAAATAATGACACAAAGGTAAATTAAGAAAGAAAAAATTGAATGCGATCTACTACAATCGAAGCGGGGTTCTGGTTTTTGCCATGAATGGATTGGCTGAAGTGGGGCACGAGGTAGTCTTTTCTGAGAGATGCAGACAATACAATGGGCGATATACTTGTGGACAAAAGCTTTTAAGCCTGGAAACCAGAAATGTTTTAATATCAAGTCCATTGTCTTGTCAGTACCTTGGTGGTCGTGTTCGTCATGAAAGACGCGAAGCAGACTAAGGCGGTGCCCTTTTGGAATGAAGCACAGTAAACGGGGTTGTTCATTTTTCGGGGTGTATTTGTAATACAGGAGATCATTTTTGTTCACGTACTGATTTGAATCTAATTGACCGTCATTGAGTTTCTGCATAAGCGCTCGAGTTTCTTCATCGGCCGCTTGTGCAATTTGGGCCCAATTTTGAGGTTTTTGAATCTCAACTACGTTGACAGGGTTTCGACTCAAATAGTCAGCATGAGCTAGGGAGGTACCCTTGCGGTATTCAAGAGAAAAATTATAGTCCTGCAGGTATATCCACCATCTGGCCACCCTAGGCATCAAGTCCTTTTTCTTCTGAGTTAGTTTTAAGGCGTTGCAGTCTGTGACCACTGTGAAAGGGACTCCAACCAGATAATGTCTAAAGTGCTGCAGGGCTTTGACTACCGCGAGGGTCTCCAATTCGTAGGAGTGATATTTTGATTCAGCTCCTTGAGTCAGTTTACTGAAATAACCAACAACGCGTTTATGACCAGAGTCCAAAATTTGCAAGAGAACTGCACCGTAACCAATGGAGCTGGCATCTGTGTGCACTTCTATTGGTAATTTTGGATCGTAAATAGAGAGCACGGGCTCGCTAGTCAAATGGTCAATAATCTCTTTCCTAGCACTCTCCTGCTCCGTGCCCCAACTAAAAGGTACGCCTTTCTTGGTAAGATGTGCTATGCACGCTATTTTTGACGCAAATCCAGCAATGTATCTGCGGAAATATCCAGCTAAACCTAAGAACTGGCGAACCTGTTTTACGTTTTTGGGCACAGGAGCTTCACGTAGAGCTTTCACCTTGTGTACGCTCGGCTGTACCTGACCCTCGCTAATCGTACGGCCCAGATACTCAATTTTCGTGGATAGAAAGGTACACTTCTTCAGGTTGATGGAAAACCCCGCGTTAGTCAAAGTGGTAAGTACTTCGCGCAAGATGGTAAGACCTTCATCGATGGTATGGCTCATAATAAGTACGTCGTCTATGTAGACGAGGACTTTACCAGAATCAATGAATTGGCGTAACGTATTAGAGATAATACGCTGATAAACAACTGGCGAGTTGGCCAAACCGTAGGGCATTTTCAGATATTCAAAATGGCCCTCCGGAGTGACAAACCCGGTGTACGGAATGGACTCTTCCTCCATTGGTATCTGGTGAAATCCAGTCGCCATGTCTAGGCTAGTAAAATATTTATGTCGCCCTAGTCGATCCATACAGTCATCGATGAGGGGGAGTGGGAACCGATCTTTAACCGTGATATCATTGAGTTTGCGAAAATCTACACACATTCGGTCCGAGCCGTCCTTTTTTTTTACTAGGAGAATTGGACTCGAAAACTCCGACTCGGACTCACGAATGATGCTTTTGTCTTTCAAGTCCTTAATGATGTCACGTACGCGCAACGTTTCTGCTTGTGATAACCGGTAGGGTCTGTATTTAACGGGCGTATTACTGTTTAGTTTGATGGACATGCTTCCAGTGCTAACTGTCGAAGTTGCTGTACCAGTTATAAAATGCTCTGAAAATTCATGAACTATTTTCGACAGCTGGCTCAAACTTTCACCAGTTAAAGTTGTATTTAACGAAGCACCTCCCTCAGACTCAACAGTCATAACTGAGACGTCAATGAAAGGCACGGGTTAGCGACAGACTGATTTATTTAACGAAATATAGATCTACCCGCCACCATACCTAATTATGACCGTTCGTCACACTTTCTCCCTTCCAAATTCCTAAGTACATTATTTTAACCAATTAATTAATGTACGCTTTGTTCGGTTGTACGCACGCAGTGCCCGAGCAGACGCGCTCGATGTAGGAGGCGAGGCCACCTCGGTACGCGGGACCTCGTCGCAGGCCGCGGCGCCCGCCACCGGCGGCGAGTCCGCCGGCCGTGGCTCCGGCGAACCGGGCACCTCGCCCGCTTCATCGAACGCGTCCTCAAACATGTCCCCTTCGGCATCCCTATTTACCCCTTCCGGTTCCTCGGGTACCGTACTCATGCGAGATAGTGAAAATCGACTTTTGTTCACACCGTTAGCCGGTAAAAGCTGATCGGAGTGTCGACGCCACTCGACTCCGTTTCCAACATCTACTCTATAAGAAACCGGCCCCGTTGCCTTCACCACCTTGCCTTCAGCCCACTTGTCCCCCTTCACCGTATAATCTCGCGCGAGTACTGCGTCCCCGGTTTGGAACTGGCGGTAGGTACCTCCTGAACGTTCGACCTTCCGTTCCTGAGCCGCGCGCACGACGGCCGCGGTGTCGGGGCGCAGCGCGTCCAGGCGTGTGCGCAGACGGCGCTTCTGCAGCGCCACGGCCGGCGACACCCCGGTCGTCGCGTGATCGCAGTTGCGGTACTGCCGCAGAAATTTATTTAATGCCGTATTTATATCCTCACTTTCGTGTAAGGCTCGCTTAATACATTTTTTTACCGTTTTTACTGCGTTTTCCGCTAAACCATTTCCTTGGGGTCTATAAGGAGCCGAAGTTACATGTCTAATGAAATTGTTTTTACAATATAATTTAAATTGTTGTGATGAAAAAGGCGGTCCGTTATCCGTGACGAGTTGCGATGGTAGGCCGAATTGCGCGAAAATATTACCTAGCGCCTCGATCGTTGCGCCCGCGTCGGTCCCGCGCATTGCTACTACCTCAATCCATTTATAATGCGCGTCCACTACCACTAGGTAGCGGACCCCCGAACAGTCGGCAAAGTCCGCGTGTAGGCGCCCCCATGGTTCCATAGGGAATTCCCACGGGTGTAGCGGCGCGCGCGGCGGCGCGTCGCGCACCACACGACATGCCGGACACGCGCGACATATTTCCTCAATATCCCGATCCAAACTTGGCCAATAAACGTAACTACGTGATAAATTCTTCATTTTATTCATTCCCAAATGACCTTCGTGTAATTCTTCCAAGACCCGTTTACGTAAATTTGGTGGTATTATAATCCTATATTTATAAATTATGCAACCCCGGTCTACTAATAATTCATATTTTCTTGTAAAATAAGGCCTCAGCTCCTCGCAACTCGCTCCCGATGACGGCCAACCAAAAAGCACAAAACCTTTAATTTTCGATAGTACTGGGTCTCTTTCCGTCTCTCTAGCTACCCCTTTAAAACAAATTGGTAAATACTCCTCTACTAAACTTAAATAGTCTACCGAATCTGAGCGGGAACCCTCCTGAAGGAGCGGGAGCCGCGATAGCGCGTCGGCCGGCCCATTGTCCGCCGAACGCACAAATTCGATCGTAAAATCGTACGCCGCCAGGCGTGCCGCCCACCGCTGCAGGCGACTCGCCGCCGTTTGTGGAATGCCCCCTCTTTCGCCAAAAATGTGCGTCAGCGGCTGGTGGTCAGTGCGCAGCACGAAGCGTCTCCCGTACAAAAATTGGTGGTGCTTGGTGACACCGAACAGGATGGCAAGGGCCTCTTTGTCGAGCTGACTGTAATTGCGCTCGGGCGCGCTGAGCGTGCGCGACACGCAGCTGACCGGGCGCTCCGCGCCGCCCTCGTATCGATGCGCCAGCACCGCGCCCAACCCGTATGCGCTGCTGTCCACCGACAACACCAGTTCGCGCCCCTCCTCATAGTGGGCCAGCATCCGCTCACTCAAAAGAATTCGCTTCGCCTCTGTAAATGCGTTATCACACTTGGAGTCCCATTTCCAGTCGCTTTCTTTTTTTAATAAATTGTATAGAGGATTTAATAATCCACTTAGATTAGGAATAAAACGCCCATAATAGTTTATCATTCCCAAAAAGCTTTTTAATTGCGACACATTCTGCGGTATGGGCGCACTGGAAATGGCTTCAAGTTTACCCGGATCTGGCCGCAAGCCGTCTTTATTAATTATAAAACCCAAGTACTTCACACTATCTTGCAAAAAACTACATTTACTTAATTTAACCGTCAAACCCATATCTCGCAATCGTTCAAGTACCGCTTTTAAGTTTTTAACATGTTCGTCATTATTCGAGCCGGTGACACAAATGTCATCTAAAAATACTACGCATCCAGGCACCCCGCGCAACACTTCTTCCATTAGTTTTTGAAATTTTTCCGGCACGCAAGACAACCCGTACGGCGTCCTGCGATAAGCAAAGGTGCCCATATGCGTAGTTATAGCTGTATACGGCTGCGAGTCCTCCGTAACCAGGCACTGTTCGTACGCGTGTCGAAGGTCTATTTTTGTAAAGCGCTCACCTCCGCTAAGGTTAGTAAACAACTCGTCTATGCGCGGTAAAGGGTAAAAGGTACGCTTGAGTTTCGGATTTATTGTTATCTTGTAATCCCCGCATATCCGTATTTCTCCATTAGCTTTTACCACTGGGACTATGGGTGTTCCATAGTCCGAGTGGTCCACGCGATAAATAGACCCATCTGTTTCGAGACGAATTAACTCCTTCTCCACGCGCGCGCGCAGTGCCAGTGGGACCGGCCGAGCTCGAACGTAAACCGGTTCCGTATCAGTTAGCTGTACACGAATAGATTGTTTACAAGTGCCCAGCTTATCACTAAATACCTCGGGGAATTCATTACATAATTGGTTCACGAATTGGTCATCCGAGATCGCATTGAGGTTTATATGTGTTATATTAAGGGCTCGCATCCATTCACGACCCAGCAATGGTCGCGCCCCTCCCCTAATCACATACAAGCGGAGTGCTTTTTGTCGGAAGCTATTTAAATGCACATCCACCTCGATGTAACCCAGTGACTCAATTCGTGATCCCGAATAACCACGCAACATTAAATTGTCATTAATGATATGTTTATGGCCGAATAATTGTCGATACATGTCATCACTAATCGCCGAAATGCGACTACCGGTATCTATCTCACAATCGATCCTATGTTTATCGACTAACACTGTTACATAGTATGGTTTATTACCGCGAACGGTTACGTCAATATTAAACATACCGTCGTCGTCCGATTGGTAGCTGACAAAATGGTGCCGACCGCCACCCCCGCGCACTTGTTTACACACACCCTTGAGGTGGCCCCGCTGGCCGCACTCGTCACAATTGTAATTCTTGAAACGGCACCGATCCGCCGTGTGCGCCCTGCCGCAGCGCCAGCAAGCCCTCGCCCTCGGCTCGCCCGCGGCCGCCGCTGCCGGCGCGCCGCCCGCGCCCGGCCCGCTGGCGCCGCCCGCGCCGGCTCCGCGCCCCGTCCGCGGCGCTCCTCGCGCTCCCCGCGCGAAATGCAGGCCCTCGCCTGCCTCGCCGCCCGTCGAGTCCGTCATCGCTAGCCCTGCTCTCGAAGTGCTGCTCACTTCTGCATGCTTCTCGGCAGCCTCCAGAGCCAACGCCAATTCTACCGCCTCTTTGTACTTAATCTCTCTCTCCGCGAAAATCCTGGATCGCATCGCGTCGTTAGCTAGACCTGAGACGAACTGATCTCTAAGATTTTCCTCTAAGGTTGCCGTCGAGAAGTTGCACGTCGCCGCCAAGTGTTTTAAGGCCTGCAGGTACTCCGTAAGTGACTCGCCTGCGCGCTGCCTTCGCAGACGGAAAATGTGACGCTCGGCGATTTCTGACCTTTGCGGCTCTAGATGGTCTGTTAAGAGTTGCACTAGCTGGTCGTATGTTTTGTCCTCCGGAAAACTGGGCGAACACAAGTCACACATAAGCGAATAGGTCGCCTCCCCAACCGCCGTAATTAACATAGGCACTTTTAACTCGTCACTTATATCGTTCAACAATATGTATTGGTTAACGCGACGAATATACGCGGGCCACTGTTTGGATGACAAATTAAAAGGTTCCAGTTTGCCGATAGGCATTTTGCACTTGTAATCTTAGGTATTAAATGCACTCGAATGAGGAAAAAAAACCGTTATCCCGTACTCGTCGCCAGTGAGACGTCAATGAAAGGCACGGGTTAGCGACAGACTGATTTATTTAACGAAATATAGATCTACCCGCCACCATACCTAATTATGACCGTTCGTCACAATAACATTTTCAGGCTCTGGGTTGTTCCGCATAATGGTTTGTCGGTCGCGAGTACGAATATACGTTATTCCGGGGCGATTCAGTACATCGGTACCCATTAAAACAGGAGTGCTCATATATTCCGAAGCTACGACAAATAATTCTACTTCCAGGGTAACCTCGTCAAACTCTATGGGCAAAGTGACGCAGTAAGTCGACTCGATCTCTTGGCCTCCGATGCCTTTCAAAATACGATACGCGGGTTGCTGAGAGCATGTGAAACGCTTCACTAATGAGGACGAAATGAGAGATATCGTCGAACCACTGTCTATCAAAATGTCCACGGGTATGCCTTGTATTACAGCCACGACAATGTCATTCTTAAAAGTTGATTCAATTTCCTGACAAAAATTTACGTTGTCCTTATTACGTGATTCCGATCTAATTTTAGCAAAACAGGTATCAACTTTATGTCCCGGTTTTTTACAAAACGAACAAGTCTCGGGTTTTGGTTTGATAACAGCCGATTTATTATTAGACGTATCAGATTGCGGATTAACCGAAATGTCGAATTTAAGTTTCTTTGTACAAACTGCTTGAACGTGACCAGTTTGCCCGCACGAAAAACATTTACCATCCTCATATCGTCGCTTTCTGAGGTTATCGAAAGGGCGTTTGTTTTTCGAAGTGTCGCGCGTATTCCGCGACTGAAGAGTAACTGGGTGGGTAGATTTATTTTTACTGGGTTTGACATAGATAGAAAAGAATTCAACCAAATCATTCGGCATCAACTTCGCGTTGGTTGCAGCAGCTCGAATATGCGGATCGACTATTCCCCGTATGATTATAGCAGAAATTAGTTCGTCACTAAGCCCTGAAACCATGCGCAGGCGGAGCAAGGAACGTCGTGCATAATCGGCGTAAGTCGGATAATTATTAGAATCGGTTTGCATTACCTCGAAAAGAATGCTCGCAATGTCGGGTCGTTTTGGGCACAATGGTGTAAATTCTTTTTTAAAGTTGCTCCAACTACGGTCATTTGTCACCCACTCATTGATCCACACTCGAGCATCCCCCTTGAGACAATTACCGATTCGAGAAAGACATTCATTGTCACTCCAATTATTGGTGGCTTTAGCACGATCTACTTCCTTAGCCCAGACTGTAAAATCGTGTAAGGCAGGGTCAAAATTTGAAATATAGTAAGATTGGTTGGATCTCACCGTATTATTGATCGACCGGATGGCGCTTACGATAGCCTCCGTCGATGACTGGTCCACGCTGATGGTCTGCGTCGCCCTCAGGGACTGCTCGCCCACGCCGGACGTCGACGCGACTGTCGAACCCGTGTGACCGCGCGATGGACTGCGCTGGACGCGCGGCGGCGTGCATGGTGGCGTGGTGCTCGCTGTGGCGGCTCCCGCGGCTCCCGACGCAAGCACCTGTCTAGGGGGGGCTGGCAGCAGGGGCGATGGTGGCGGAACGGAACTATCCTCTAACGCATTCAAACGGGCTAAAATATTTCGCATCTGCCGTCCGAGATCAGCACTATCCGACCTATCTCGCCGTGTTGATCGTCGTTCATGTCTACTACGATGTCTTTCCCGGCTACGTCGATTAGTATCACGTGGCATGACTAACGAATTGCACAAAGACAAAGACACAAAACTCTCAATTCGTTTTTAAATCCGATAATTAATTATTAGCAAACGCAATATTAAAGCGGAAGAAAGCAAATAAAGCGTATTTAATGTTAAAACATGACCGTTTATTTCAATACCAAACGTAATCACTAATCATAAATCGAAAGATTTAATTTAATGTAGGTAGGTATCAACGTATATACATCACGCACTGTAAGCTAAGAAACGATTTAGCAACGCAACAAACTTAAAATTTCATCATCATCATCATCTCAGCCATAGGACGTCCACTGCTGAACATAGGCCTCCCCTTTGGACTTCCATATATACCGGTTGGAAGCGACCTGCATCCAGCGCCTTCCGGCGACCTTTACAAGGTCATCTGTCCATCTCGTAGGTGGACGTCCTACGCTGCGCTTGCTGGTCCGAGGTCTCCACTCGAGCACTTTACGGCCCCATCGGCCATCTGCTCTGCGTGCTATGTGGCCTGCCCATTGCCACTTCAACTTGCTAATCCGGTGAGCTATATCGGTCACTTTAGTTCGTCTACGGATTTCCTCATTTCTGATTCGATCACGTAGAGACACCCCGAGCATAGCCCTCTCCATTGCTCGTTGAGCGACTTTGAGCTTTGAGATGAGGCCGATAGTAAAAGACCACGTTTCGGTGCCGTAAGTCATCACTGGTAACACACATTGGTTGAAGACTTTCGTCTTGAGGCACTGAGGTATGTCGGACGAAAAGACATTGCGTAGTTTCCCGAACGCTGCCCAGCCGAGTTGGATTCGGCGGTTGACCTCTTTCTCGAAGTTGGACCTACCTAATTGGACCACTTGTCCTAGGTAGATGTATGAGTCAACAACTTCGAGTACCGAGTTTTCAACAGAGACTGGGATGGGCACAACCTTGGCATTTGACATGAGTTTCGTCTTGTCCATGTTCATTTTTAAGCCCACCCGTTGAGAAACTCGATTGAGGTCATCGAGCATCATGCTGAGTTCCTCCATCGACTTTGCCATGACTACGATGTCGTCGGCAAACCGAAGGTGAGTGATGTATTCGCCATTGATGTTGATGCCAAGTCCTTGCCATTCCAGGAGCTTGAAGGCGTCTTCCATAACGGCCGTAAACAGTTTCGGGGACACAACGTCCCCCTGTCTCACGCCTCTTCTCAATGGAATGGCCTTTGTGCTCTGCTCCTGAACTCGGACCGACATGGTGGCGTTACTATACAAACACTTCAACACTTCAATGTACCGATAGTCAATATGGCATCGCTGAAGTGACTCGAGCACCGCCCATGTTTCCACCGAATCGAAGGCTTTCTCATAGTCCACAAACGCTAAGCATAATGGCAAGTTATACTCTTCAGTCTTCTGTATAACTTGCCGCAGCGTATGTATGTGGTCTATGGTACTATAGCTTCTTCGGAAACCGGCTTGTTCGGGAGGCTGGAAGTCATCAAGTCTATGTTCGAGACGGTTCGTGATGACCCTTGAAAACAACTTATAAATATGGCTTAGAAGCGTGATGGGCCTGTAGTTCTTCAATAGGCTGTTATCACCTTTCTTGAAGAACAGTACCACCTCGCCTCTATTCCATGCTTCAGGCGTTTTGCCCTCGGACAAGACGGAATTAAAGAGCTTCTGGAGGACCTTAAGTACCGGTGTTCCACCCGCTCTCAGAAGCTCTGAGGTGATTCCGTCTTCACCCGGCGCCTTGTTGTTCTTAAGTTGCTTCAGGGCCATCCTAATCTCGTACAGACTGATGTCCGGGATGTCTTCGGTATAATGTCGGGACAGCTTGGCTCTTGGATCGCCTACCAAGCTGTCAACGGGCTTTGCGACTGAAGTGTATAACTGACCATAGAACCTCTCGATCTCGCCTAGAACCTCTGCTTTGGTCGACGCTATGCTGCCATCTTCCCGTTTCAGCTTGGTCAGCTGGCTTTGTCCAATAGACTTGTCCTTTGCGAACACTTTGGAGCCTTTGTTCTGCTCAATGGTCTCTTTAACACGGTTCGTATTAAAGAGCCGCAGATCATGTCGCAAGGACTTCGATATACGTCTATTAAGCTGCCTATATGACCTCGCGTCATCGGGAGACTGCAACTGTAGCGAGCGTCGTTCAGCCATGAGGTTTAAGGTTCGATCAGACAATTTCTGAGGTCTATCTTTACGGCGGGGTCTGAAAAACTTAGACCCTACCGTGTGGACAGTTTCCACTAGCCCGTCGTTGATCTCGTCCACTGAGGCAAAGTTCTCCAGACAAGCGAAGCGGTTGGAGAGCTCGAGTTGAAAGCTCTCGGGGTTTTGAATATGGGCCCGAGTAGGTCGGAGCGTAGACTTCATCAGACTGGACCTTTCCAGTTTAACATTGATATTCAGTGTGCCTCTTACGATTCGATGATCACTGCCGGTCTTTACCCTATTGATCACAGACACATCACTGAAAATCCGTTTCTTGTCGGTCATGATGAAGTCAATCTCGTTTCTCGTGGAACCATCGGGACTTATAATTTACGTGTTTTAAAATTACACTTTAAACGCAATAAACAAGATAGCAAAGCAATAAGCACGTATTTTATTCTATCCCACTTTCTGATCTTGGGAAAATCAGAAAACAAGTACACTTAATCACAAATTTATTTTAATAACCTAATCTAAGTACAATGCGAAACGTTAAATTTGAAAACAAGCTACAGCCAGCAATGAGCGCACGCGACCGTTCCGCACCGAGCCCTGAGCCAAAAGTGACGTGCCCGGCGCTGCTCCATCGTGAAATGGCTTGACCACATGAAGTTGCCTGCATTCCGCGCGGCAGGGGGCGCCTTGGTGCTAACTTCATGTCAATAATATGATATTAAAATTATAAATAAATAAACATTAAGGGACAATCATACACCAATCGACCTAGTCCCAAACTAAGCAAAGCTTGTACTATGGGTACTAGACGACGATATACATAATATATAAATATATATATATATATATATATATATAGATAACATCCATGACCCAAGAACAAATATTTGCACAAATATTTGCCCCGGCCGGGATTATGTTTCGTAATTCTAGGTACCTTGGGATTTATATATTACTAACTACGCCGCGCGGTGCTACCCGCTTATCCCACGGGAAAACTACATTTTTCAGGATAAAAGTAGCCTATATGTTAATACAGGGTGTCAGCTACCTTTATAACAAAATTTACCAAAATTGGTCCAGCAGTTTGAGCGGTGGTTTGATACTGTATTTAAGTTAAGTAGTTGTTTTTGTCGCGGTCTGAATTGTATTAGTTTAGTTTTATCATTATTGATTATTAGATTGTGATCATGTAGCCAGCGTGTTACTGAATTGAAAGTTTGTTCGATGTGTGTATTGTGTGTGTTGCTATTAATATCATTTGGGCATTGAAATAAAAGTGATACGTCATCTGCGAACATTACAATTTTATGGGGGGTGATTTTTGGGAGGTCGTTTATGTAGATGAGAAATAGGACACATCCTAAGACACTACCTTGTGGGATTGAATTATCTGAATACTGTATGTTAGATTTAAAGGATTGTAGTATGGAATGGTCATTAAGCTGTTCTATTTCTACGTATTGTCGCCGAGATGTCAAATAAGATTTCATCCAATTTAGAGCATTGCCGCGTATGCCGATTGCATTCAATTTATGTAGTAAAATGTTATGTGATACTCTGTCATATGCCTTCGACATATCTAACAGTAGTCCCACTGCATATTTCCTATCTCTTAGGTACAGTCGAGTTCATTTACATCTACACACTTACGAGAACATAAATATCTGAACACGACCCTATTGTCAGGAGCATAAAGTCGTGTTCAGATATTTTTGTTCTTGTAAGTGTGTAGATGTAAATGAACTCGACTGTACTCTACTATTGTTTGGACATAACTGTAAACTGCAAGGCTGGTAGAGTGTTTTTTTCGGAATGCATATTGATTATCATTCAATAGATGATATTTCTCTAAATAATTGAAAATACGATTTGACATACATTTCTCAAATATTTTGGATATTACAGGGAGGAGTGCTATCGGTCTATATTGAGAGGGATTATCCGGTTTTCCACCTTTTTTTATTATGGGTTTAATCTTTGCTATTTTTAATTTATCTGGGAAGCTACATTGGTCAAAAGATTGATTGATTAATTTAGTAATAGGATGGGCAAGTTTATCTATAGGTACATGCCTTTATCAAGATGGAAGGTATCTCGTCTATACCACAACTATATTTATTGGGAAATTTTCGTATTATAGCACGAACTTCTTCTTCAGTAACAGAATGTAAAAATATGGAGTTGATAGAGGTTTGTATGGCAGGCCGCCCAGTCGGAGGCGCGGGGTCACTGCTGCCACCTAGCGGGGATTTGCCAACCGAAGCATAGTATTCATTGAATAAATTTACAACTTTTTCAGGACAACTCTCTACTTTATTGTCTACTTTTAAAGTTATATTTTTTAGGCTTGTTTGATTATTTTTTCTTGTTACATGTTTTACAATGTTCCTCATAGTTTTGTTTTTATTTTTCCATTGCATCAGTTCCTGAGTAAAGGTAAGTTTTTTTTATTTATTTACACATTGTTTAAGGATTTTTGTAAATTTAGCGCAATGTATTTTTAAGGCAGTATTATTTGTCTGATTAGTAAGAATTTTTAATTGTGCAATTTTCAAGCCAGTTGTGAGCCAAGTTTTAGGAACTTTATTTTTCTGTTTTGTTTTTTTAAGTGGGATGTGCATATTTAATGTTTGGGAAAGTATGTTGTCAAATAAATTATAGTTATTATTTAAACTACTTGTATCGACAAGAGTTTCATCCCAGTTTACTTTAGCTAAAGCAGATTGGAATGACTTTATATTTCTTGAATTAAAATGTCTCTTTTGTTTTAGCGGTAATTTACTAGGAGGAGGATTTAGCTCAAATGTATACAATAAACTTTTATGGTCAGAAATGCCCAAGTCTTCAATTACGATATCAAAATGCTTGTTGTTAGTAAAAATTAAGTCGATACAGGTTGAGCTCATATTAGTTTCCCTGCTATTGACAGATAAGTAAGCTAAACTTGCCCTGAGTTTTTGTTTCACGTCACGCCAGTCGTGCAGTCTGGTAATACATCTAAGTAACTTCAATAAAGAAAAAGAATGGAACTTAATAATTATCCTAGCCGAGTCTTCATTTTATGCTTCCCAAACCTCAGTCCTTGAAGTATTTTTGCAAATTACGAACTCTTGTGAGTGGTAGACCAAATTCCCCGACGCGCTTACAGGAAGCCTACTTTGTCAAAGCAATTATAATTATGTACCTACCGAAATAAAATAGAAAGACTCCCAAATAAACAAAGGGTTTCATAATGAAGGATATTAAATTGTGAATAATTTTCCTGGTTAATTCCTTTAACGGTTACGTAATAATTTTCAGAGTAGAGTTAACAGAAAATGAACAGCATTAACGAGTAGAGCGATATGGTGACCAGGAACCGCACACCGCAGCGTAGACAGGCCTTTTACTAGTTAAATCGATGATCTTATTATTACGGGTAGCGAAACTACGGCCGCCACTTAGATCTTTAGGAAGCCCTTTATCTAGCAGTCGTCTTTCGGCTGTAATAAGTTGAAGATTTCCTGCTAATTCTGATAGCCTAAAAAAAATCGTCCACACTTTTTGCATCACCGAACAGAGTGTAAACGAGGCATTAGTTTTCGTGACGTCACGGCCTGATAAACGACTAGCCCTGCAACCGACACAAAGCCTGATGAGATTCCACCGGCTTCCCCAAAACCAAGTGACCGAAAAATAGCCCGAGCCTCGATAAAAACTCCATCCGAGTTTCGACAAAATAGTTTATCACCTCACGCCATCTAATTGAAGCTAACTAATTTTCCAGCTAAGCGAACGGTGAGACCGAATGATTGACCGGTTTAATCAGACCGAGTGAATGAGCGGATCCACGGGACCAACTCGGGGAGCGCGGTAAAAAATTGATTACTGGAATCAATTCATTTGGTGCGACTTTTTGTTGACACCTCGTGCCCCGGTTTTTGTTTGAGTCGATCCATCTTGCCAAACGAGAGGTGTCCCATCACCGATTTTAATTAACCTTACAGTCTGTACGGTTTCATTACCGTACATTTATTTATGCTTACTTGCGGCCTACTTTAGGCCACACGGCAACAACGTATTTATAATAAGTTTCAATTATAATATAGATGAGATTGCTATTAACATCCGAGCACTAAGCATCAAGAGAAAGAATTATTAATATATTTACTTTGTTGTGTTACTATAATAAATTACTTTAACTTTAACTATCTTTCTCCATTCAACAAACATCTAACTACAACCTACAAATCAAGTGTATGAGGCCCAGCCCATACATTTAATGGTCCTTCGAACCTTTGAGGTAATTTAGTGTTTTTTGTACTTAAATTACGGTAGCGAATCGGTTTGCTGGCCTCCCACAAGCGGGTCTCACCAGTGAATTGAGAAGGCGCGCAATATCGTAATACGAGTGCAATTACACTGGTTATCTCCAGCGACCAACCCGGTGAGGAGCTCCTGCACCGTCAACTACGTGCGGACCAGCATCTGGGCTTCGGGTCGTGAACTAGTGAAACTCAAGAACTATCGTTGGCTCTGCAGCACTGAGGAGCTTTCCAGTGTTGTCTATGCCCCTCCGCTTCATCTACATTCAACTTTAACTTCAACTACTGGGTAACTAACGTTCCAGAAATTAACTTCAGCTGGTACCAACTCACAACTACGAGGCTGATATTTATTTATTTATTTATTTAAACTTTATTGCACAAAACAAAAGTCAGTACAAATGGCGGACTTAATGCCAAATGGCAATAATAATAATAATAATACAGCAGGGCAACAGCCACAGCAAATTTCTCCAAGGGGCCTCTACGTGTTGGATCCATATCCCCACGCAAGCCTTCCAAAAGACCGGGACGTATGAGCCCGAGACTCAAAAAATGAGAAACACATAATAATAATAATAATAATAAGAGAGTCGGTCAGGGTCCTCGTCTCTGGTGTGCCTTCATCGGCCGGAGTGGAAACCCAAGAGGACCCGTAGGACTCTCAGCTCTGGCTTGCCTTCATTGGCCGTCCAGAGAGGAGCGTTAGAGCTATATGCTCCAGGGGTGGAAGTGTTAAAGGGCATCACGCCGCGAGTAACTTCGGAGAAAGCGCAGCACACCTCTCGACACCCCTGAGCCCTCACGCTCGTGTTGCTTCCGGCCGTCGGCACGATGGCATTACGGGGCCCACCTAGTGAGGGGCGAGTCACCACCCGCCAGAGGTAACAGTCGCATTGATGGTTACGGCGGGTGAAGTTTTTCTACTGCAATAGCCCAAATAAATAGTCCACCCAAACTCCATTTTAATAGCCCGGTTTCTTTTTCATATCAATGCAATAGTTCAACCACCTGCTGGGATCTGTTCATGGATGTATCATCTTATTGATATGATCAGGAACGGGTTCCAGCAGGGCTACAGTCACAGCAAATTTCTCCAAGGGGCCTCTACGTGTTGGATCCATATCCCCACGCAAGCCTTCCAAAAGACCGGGACATATGAGCCCGTGACTCAAAAAATGAGAAACAAATAATAATAATAATAATACACCACACCTATACACAAGGACCAGATTACTTGGTTAAACCCGTATCTGGCCCTATAAAAAACCCGACGTAAAGTCGAGATGGGGAAAAATCCACAAAAATAATAATAATAAGCCCGCAGGGCAGCTTGTGGCGAGCTGTTGGGGAGTGACGATCCCACGGACCCGAGATCTCCAGAGAGTCGGTCAGGGTCCTCGTCTCCGGTGTGCCTTCATCGGCCGGAGTGGAAACCCAAGAGGACCCGTAGGACTCTCAGCTCTGGCTTGCCTTCATTGGCCGTCCAGAGAGGAGCGTTAGAGCTATATGCTCCAGGGGTGGAAGTGTTAAAGGCATCACGCCGCGAGTAACTTCGGAGAAAGCGCAGCACACCTCTCGACACCCCTGAGCCCTCACGCTCGTGTTGCTTCCGGCCGTCTGCACGATGGCATTACGGGGCCCACCTAGTGAGGGGCGAGTCACCACCCGCCAGAGGTAACAGTCGCATAGATGGTTACGGCGGGTGACATTTTTCTACTGCAATAGCCCACATAAATAGTCCATCCAAACTTCATTTTAATAGCCCGGTTTCTTTTCCATATTAATGCAATAGTTCAATCACCTGCTGGGACCGGTTCATGGATGTATCATCTTATTGATATGATCAGGAACGGGTCCCAGCAGGGCAACAGCCACAGCAAATTTCTCCAAGGGGCCTCTACGTGTTGGATCCATATCCCCACGCAAGCCTTCCAAAAGACCGGGACGTAATAGCCCGAGACTCAAAAAATGAGAAACAAATAATAATAATAATGATATCAAGAACTTCAACTTGAAACTCACAACTACGAGGCTGATATCAAGAACTTCAACTTGAAACTCACTGAACTACGAGGCTGATATCAATTACCTGCAACTACACAATCAACGGCTCCGATCAACTACGATTCAACTAACTACAGTTCTGGCTTTAACTAAATAGTCAAGACTAGGAAATCATCATGAGCACCCTGGAGCAACAAAAGGTCAGTTTTGAAAACATCAAGACCTTGTGCGCTAACTACAAAAAGGATAGTATATCCAGAAAGAACCAAGACTACTTGAACAAACGGCTTACTTCACTTGTTGAGCAGTGGGAGGACTTCGAAAACCGACACCAAGTCCTTGAGCAGGAATTCGAAGACAAGACTATCGAATATCTTAAAGAAGATATTTACAGCAAAACAAAACTTATGTGCGAATCAACGAAGAAAGATATTTTGACGTTGTTACGTCAGCACCTGGGTCAAGAGGATAAAATCGAATTTAGCTTAACTGACATCGAAGAAGAAAGCGAAAATGAAACTAGCCAATTACGACTGTTGCTAAACAGGCAAGAATGCAACTTTAAGGCTATTGATCGAGCGATGTCTAAAGTCGAAATTAAGAACATTACTCAAAGATGGGAACTTGAGGATCATCTCAGCATCTTGAAGTCGAAATGGGAACCCATCGACAAACTTCACTGGGAGTTGGATGCCATACTTAAAGGCTCCAATGAAGGCTATTACAGCCTGTTCATCAGCATCGAGCACAAATACGACGAACTAAAGCGAAGGCTGAACAGTCAGATTTGGTCTGCTGCGCATTATCAGCATTCAGCACCGAGGGTCGAGGTTCCTGAATTCTCGGGGAACTACAGTCAATGGATATCTTTTAAAGATCTTTTCAAAGAAACTATCCACAACAATCCGTCGATTAATAACGCTCAGAAAATGCAACACCTGAAAACTAAGCTACGTGGAGAAGCTGAAAGATTAGTACAGCATCTCACAATTAGCACCGACAACTACGCATCCTGTTGGGTATTGCTAAACCAACGTTATGACAACAAGCGTCTTCAATTTACTTCCTACTTGAACACCACGCTTAATCTGCCAAACTTCCAGCATCCTGATGCGCAGAGCTTCAAAAGGATGCATGACGTCATACTTGAAAGCCTTAACGGATTGTCAAACATTGGCGTCAGCACAACTTCGTGGGATCCGATAATCGTGCACATTATGTTACAAAAACTCGACTCATCTTCTTACAACGATTATCAGAAGGAGCTTGAAAACCCAAGGGAACTGCCGGCTTTGAATGATTTTTTGTCGTTTTTGGAGGCCAGATTCATGGCGTATGAAACGATGAAGCAGCTGAAGAGAGAAACGCCTACGTTCAACTATCAAAAGCCATCAACTTTCAATAAAACTTCCAACAAACAATATCCAGCGAAGAAAGCGTACTCCAACTATAAATCATCATTGCCAAAAACCTATCACACGTTGTATGGAAATTGTATTTTCTGCAATGGAAGTCACGTGTTGATGCAATGCCAGAAGTTTCTTGACCTGGATCCGGGTCAGCGAAACATAACTATTGCTAAACTGCGCGTTTGCAAAAACTGTTTGTATAGTCACGGCAACAGCGAATGCAAGTCGACAAAAACGTGCAAAGAATGTGACATGCGACATCATACTTTATTGCACAACTCAGCGAACGTCAACAAATATAACAAACATAACGAAGCGGGGCGACGGCCGACAACTTCGACTATGACTCCAACTTCGAGTCATTTATCTGCGCATGATACAGAGATTCTTCTCACCACAGTTCAACTGAGAGTCCAGTCAGTCGACGGAACGTACGTCAACCTACGAGCTCTTCTTGACCAAGGGTCTCAAGTAAATCTCATCAATGAGAACGCCGCCCAACAGTTAAGATTGCCAAGAACGAAGCTTAACGCCATTGTCTCCGGCATCGGAGCGTCATCTGAAGATTGTAAAGGACGCGTACAGCTGAACTGCAAATCCATTTACTCGGATTACACCTTTGAAACTCAAGCATTGGTCATGAACAAATTAACTAACAACTTACCTAACTCATCATTTAAACTAAAACTCGCTGACCCCGAGTACAACGTGTCCCGCTCCGTTGACTTATTGCTGGGAGCAGATGTATATGCAAAAATTATCCTGGATGGAGTGCTCAGGGGCAGCCAAGGATCCCCTGTCGCTCAGCAGAGTCACCTGGGATGGATCCTCTGCGGAAAGCTCGAAACGCTCAACTGTCACATAACTATTGTTAACATGGAAGAGATTACAAAATTCTGGGAAACCGAAGATATAACGCAAAGCAGTGAAGACGTCCCTAGGGAAGATCATTGCGAAAACTACTACCGTCAAACTGTCCAACGAGCCGTAGATGGGAAATACATCGTGAAAATGCCCTTTCATCCCGACTACGAAAACAAGCTCGGAAACTCGAAATCTATAGCAGTCTCACAATTTTTACAACTTGAAAAAAGATTTCAAAGGCAAACGAAACTGGAAAAAATGTATCAAGATTTCATCAAGGAGTATGCTGACCTCGGACACATGAAACTTTCAGTTCGAGCTTCATCTCCTGAATATTTTTTACCACACCACGGGGTCATCAGAGACAGTTCAGAAACAACGAAATTGAGGGTCGTTTTCAACGGCTCTCAAACAACGAGCAGTAAGCACAGCTTGAACAGCCTGCAGCACAAAGGCCCCAACCTACAGAAAGATATTCAGAACTTAATCCTGAAATGGAGAACCTACAAGTACTCTTATACCGCCGATGTGGAGAAGATGTATCGCTGTATATGGATAGCTGAAGACCAGCATCCACTGCAAAAAATTGTATGGCGCGATTCACCAAACGAAAAACTAGAAGAATATGAACTATGCACTCTTACCTACGGAACTAAGAGTGCTGCATGGCTCGCTATCAGAACACTAAAGCAGCTTGCTATGGACGACGGCCATAAGTATCCTGCAGCAGCGAACGCATTAATTAACGATTTTTATGTTGATGACTTAGTTAGCGGTCATCACTCACTTGAGGCAGCAAAGGATCTACAGCTATCACTTATCGAGCTATTAAAAGGAGCCGGAATGAACTTAAGGAAATGGTCGGCTAACCACCCCGCACTATTAGAAAACCTGAAAGAAGATCAAATTTCAAGTAATGCGACATTTGATTTCAAACAAGAGGAATCTTCTAAAACACTCGGAATTTCTTGGAATCCCAGCAACGACACGTTCACGTTCAATTGGGACTTAACTCCAAAAACAGAAAAGGCAATAACTAAGCGAATCCTACTCTCGGAGATCTCGAAACTTTACGATCCCGTGGGATTCTGGGCTCCAATAATCCTCACAGCAAAACTACTTTTTCAAAAGGTCTGGATGAGTCAACTAGCATGGGACGACGTATTGCCCAGCGACATTCAAGATAGCTGGAAAAAACTAAAAATGGAACTACCGGAAGTAAAAACTATTAAAATCGAGCGATGGGTTGGAACAACAGAAAACAAAATTGATCTCTTTGCCTTTTGCGACGCAAGCGAAAAGGCCTATTCCTGTGTCGTATACAACAGGACGGCAGACGAACAAGGAAACATCACCACCAACATAATCGCAGCCAAAACTAGACTGGCACCCCTGGCGAACAAACAATCTCTTCCAAAGCTGGAACTGGCCGGTGCACTACTTTTATCGCAGCTTATCAAGAAAATCAAGCTGGCGCTACCTGGCTACGTCATAACTACGCATGCATGGTGCGACTCACAAGTAGTCTTAGCATGGCTCCAAGGTGACGTCTCTAGATGGGAAAAATACGTCGCGAATCGTGTTATCAAAATTATCGACATCATCCCGGCGAAGCAATGGCATTACGTCAAGTCCGAGCTTAATGCAGCCGACTGTGCCACGAGAGAGCTCTATCCGAGCAAGCTCATTAACTTCAAGCTTTGGTGGCAGGGTCCGGAATTTTTAAAATCATTCGACAACCATAACGACGAAAAATCTCCAACTATATTTACAACTAACATATGTGTTGTAAATAAAACAAAACTAACTCAAATATCAAAACAAAACGAACACGTGACAAATGAACTATTGCTCAAATACAGTTCTTTGACACGCGTAATACGAATCATCGCATGGATACTACGCTTCAGTGCAACGGCCCGCAATAACAAACCTGACTCTGCATATTTAACTACTGCCGAGCTAGCTAACGCAAATGAACTAATTATAAAATATGCTCAGCAAACTGACTTTGAGCGTGAATATAAAAAACTTACGAAAAAAGAAATTGTCAATAAACAATCAAGTCTCTACAAACTGCACCCGTTTTTGGACAACAAGGGAATAATAAGGCTCGGCGGCCGTTTGAACAAATCCAACTTACCCGCCGGAATGAAGAACCCAATTATTTTATCAAAAAACGGCCGATTAACTCAACTGACAATAGATCAAGCTCACGCACTGACTCTTCATGGGGGAGCCCGGCTAACTTTATCCTATATCAGGCAGCGGTATTGGATAATCTCTGGCAACAGGACCGTAAAAGCTCGACTACGTCATTGTGTGCCATGTCATCGGTTCAAGCCTGCTGAAAACTACCAATTCATGGGAGATTTACCGAAACAAAGGATAACCCCGTCAAAACCCTTTACCCACACTGGGGTTGATTTCACGGGACACGTAGAAATCAAATTGAACAAGGGCAGAGGGGTGAAAACTTCCAAGGGCTACGTGGCAATTTTCATATGTATGGTTACAAAGGCCGTACATATTGAACTTGTTTCGGATTTGAGTACCGAGACTTTTCTCGCTGCCTTCCAAAGACTATGCGCACGTCGTGGGGTTCCTAAACACATGTACTCAGACCAAGGAACTAACTTCATTGGATCAGCAAAAGCTCTGCAGAAGGAGTACGAAGGGTTCCAGCTCCTGTTACCACCAGAATTCTTCAATGAGATGGGGAAACTGGAAGTTCAGTGGCATTTTAATGCTCCCGCATGGCCCAGCGCGGGAGGACTCTGGGAACAAGCCGTACGAGGGATGAAGCATCATCTCCGACGTGTGCTAGGGGATCAGAAGCTAACGTTCGAAGAGTTTACAACGTTGCTGGCAAAAATTGAAGCTTGTATGAACTCACGACCGCTTTGCCCCCTCACCGAAGATCCTGAAGAATTCTACAACACGCTGACCCCGGGTCATTTTTTAAACGGAAGTCCTACGCTGTCACTACCGCTCTCCGACTATAGTGACGTCAATACAATAGATCTGCGGCGTCGATGGCAACTCATCGAGCATATGCACCAACAATTTTGGAAGAACTGGTCCAACGAATACCTAACTCAGCTTCAAACTAGAAGCAAATGGAACAAGCCAACAAAAAATATCAAAGAAGGCGACGTCGTACTTGTAAAGGATAACAACTTGCCGCCCGGAAAATGGGCTATGGGGCGTGTATTGGAAACGCATCCAGGCGCCGATGGATTCGTTCGAGTGACAACTATAAAAACACAATCGGGAATTTTGAAGCGTCCCGTCGTAAAACTGTCACCGCTCCCCATTGAAATAAACTGCGACGCAGAGGAAGTCCAACAATCACAACTTAGCTCGGAAACCAAGGTGAAGAAAAATGCACACGCCACGCAATCAAGCAAACTCGGAAGCAAAGCTCTCCTGACATTATTTACGTCAGTCATAATATTGTGCGGATTGATATCTGGATCACACGCGAGCCGCGCTACTACAGCGGCTCAGATTTCTACGTTCGAGCCAGAGCGCCCGGTGTATTATGACGCGATGGGAAAACTACAAGTGATCCATGATGAATGGACTCTACTGATGTACTACAACTTAACCAGCTACTGGAATGGCGCTCGTCGAATCGAAACTTATCTCCACGGAGTCGACGGGCTATGTCAAAAAACTGACCCTCGATACTGCAAAACCACACTGGAACAACTTTACCACGAAATGGACCTCTTAAACTATTACAACTCCCTGCTACTGGCTCCCCATAAGCACTTATGTAATCGGAAGAAGCGTGGCCTTATCGACGGAGTAGGCTACGTAACAAACAGTCTATTTGGCATCTTAGATCAGAGATTTGCAGAGAAATACCATAACGACATAAAGGCCGTGCAAAATAATGAAAACTACCTACTTGGACTTATTCAAAACCAAACGTCAATCGTGGAACTTGAAAATACTGCTTTGAAGAAATCCGAAGAAAATATAAATAGACAATTTAATGTAATCGAGGACTTCATGAATCAATCCAACTACAACTTCGCAAAAGTCGAATCGGAATTAGAAATAGCAATGGCAACTAGCTACTTTAACTCCGCATCGCTAGCAGCATATCTACTAATAAATAACCTGAGAAGCATTCAAGAAATGATGTTCAACACTCTCACCGACATTTATAAAGGACACATCGACGTACATCTCGTCACGCCCGTCAACTTAATCAAACAACTAACCGTGATCTCCGGAAAACTGCCTCGGACGCTTTCTTTTCCTATAGAAAACATAAGAGAAGACATCAAAGATCTCTACAAACTACTGTACGTGAAAGCACGAGTAACAGATCACTACTTTCTGTTCGAAATCCATATACCACTTATTTCTGACGAAGACTTCACATTCTACCGTGCCATACCATTACCCGTCAAGTCCAACTCGGGGGCGGTAATAATGAAGACAACATCCGAATACATCGCATTGAACTTCAGAAAAAACATTTATATACCTTTGACTGAAGAGCTTCTAAAACATTGCATACAACAAACGCCAGATAGTTATGTATGCAACAAAAATCTACCTATATTCAACTTAAACAATAACAATGCCCCGTGCGAAGCAAAACTATTAAGTCATCATACCTCCACATCATGTGACGTTAGGAGTACGTCATGCAAGGACGAGTGGATCGAGTTACACGCATCAAACACTTGGCTAGCAGTTTGCTGCGACACCTGTTCACTACGAACCATATGTGAGAATGACGTCACGGCACATACAATGACTTCATCCGGGATCGTCACTTTGCCGCTACAATCATCGTACCTTACAATCCATTCTCATAACCAGTACAACACCAAAATTGGAATAAACTACAACGTCAACGTGCCCACCGTAAACACGTCGGTAAACCGAATTTTAAACTTGACATCTTACAAAATATCTTCATCAACTCCGGATTACATAGAAGAAGCAGATATTGATAATAAACTGGCAGAGCAACGCAGAAACGAACAAATTCCACTATCATCAATATCCGGCCATGACATTGATCAGTATACTATCAGCTATCTGTTGCTGGCATTGGCCATCGCCTTTTTTCTCCTGTGGGTTGTGAAGCGACGTTTCCCCACACTTTGTACGAAACGTAACGTGCCACGAAGACAACGTTCGCACGAGTCAGTAAAACCACATCATGAAGAAATCGAGATGCAACCCATTCCGCCGACTAACCCGCAACGAGAGATGGAATCGAAGTCATCCGCGAGCCCAGCTGGACGCCCTCGAGGACACCACGCAGAAGACAACATTGCATTCCAATTTGATTAATTATTTAATTTTATTTGTAATGGTTCCTTCTCTTGTCGGTTAATTTTCCTTTTTCTTTGGGGTTGCCAATATGTACGGTTTCATTACCGTACATTTATTTATGCTTACTTGCGGCCTACTTTAGGCCACACGGCAACAACATATTTATAATAAGTTTCAATTATAATATAGATGAGATTGCTATTAACATCCGAGCACTAAGCATCAAGAGAAAGAATTATTAATATATTTACTTTGTTGTGTTACTATAATAAATTACTTTAACTTTAACTATCTTTCTCCATTCAACAAACATCTAACTACAACCTACAAATCAAGTGTATGAGTCCCAGCCCATACACAGTCTCTTTTTACAAGATTCACAAATAATAAAAGTCGACTCATTAAATAGAAAAATAATCTGCGTAGATTGGTAACGAGAAAATAATATAGTTTTATTTTAGGCGGACATTTAAATGGAATATTTTTTGTTTTTAAGGTTCCGAAGGGAAAAACGGGACCCTATTATTAAGACTCTACTGCCCGCTAGTCTGTCACCAGGCTGGATCTTATGAACTGTGATAACTATAGACAGTTGAACTTTTCACAGGTGATGTATTTCTGTTGCCGCTATAACCAATACCAAAAACAGAACAAAATAAATATTTAAGTGGGGCCCCCCCATAAAACAAATGTGATCTATCTTTGCACCTCATTTGTATCTGGTGCCATACATACCAGGTGCAAACTTAACCCGGTCACTTAAGATGGATAAGTGTTTGTACGGAACCCTCGGTGCGCGAGTCAGACTCACATGCAAGTCATGCAACAGAATCCCAAAACGAATCACAACTTTGCAGAGCGTAGGTAGCGTTTTTAAATTTGAGTAGGTACGAGCGTTTTAGCGTTTTAAAATGTTTTGCTAAATTACTTAGATATACATGACAAAAAATATTCTCTGTTTCTTGTTTCTTTTCGGTACGTGGGTGGGATATACTCGTGATTTTTTACAGAGATAAAAAAAACTTACGCTATCCACTACATTGCAGGTTGGGATCGAGCGAGGACCCTCAACTTATCCGGAGTTGTGCTCTGATCCCTGAGATACCGCGATCTTACGCACATCGCGTGAAAATAAAGATTATATGCCGCCCCCTGTACCACTGTTTTGTTTTTTAACCTTTTGAGCGCCACAGTCAACTGTGGCCGTCAACAAAAAATCGTGCCCCTGACGCCACGTCGGCCACAGCCGTCCAAATTTCAATGATCAAAAACTTTGTAATTCTAACCGCTACAAGTATTTTTCAATCCCTGTTGATTTTGGGGCACATCTTTTTTTTTTACTCCGGCGTCAGTGGCACGGTAAATTGCTAGACCGCTTGGCGGTCAATAGGTTAAATGCTAAGCGCAATCACCAGATACTTCTAGACCGTGTGGTTACTATGAAATCTTTGTAACACCAACATCTTAGTTTCCACGTGACAAGGAAATCAGACCGAATATATTTTAATCTTTTAGCTGGTATGGATGGTACTCACTTGGAAATTCGTTTAAAAGTGTGAGAGCTAAATTAAAGTCCAATAGTAAAACATTAAGTCGAGCAATCCAAAAATACAACAGCTACGCTTGATCGTCTACGTAACACCGCGACGCTCGAAACTGAGAAATTTAGTAAATTGAAAACTTCCAGCATTACTACAAGAATACGCTCATTGTTTTAGTGTAGAATGGTCCTCGCTCAAAATTAAATACGTCGCTCTACTGTAATGAAACAACCAGGTAAGTTGTCACTCATGCAGGAGCGACACGGAGTCTGCATTACAAAGCCTTAAATTTGTACAGACAGTAATTAGTGACACTGGGGACTTGCTACGTTTTAAACGAACCAGTAGAAACGAGTCATAAATGCGCTAGATTTGCTAACACTTTTGACCTTTTGGAATGTGAGCTTGAGGTCGTTTATATAATTGCAGGGTGTTACATTTTCTTCCGGCCGATCCTGTGGAGGCATTAAAGATTCACTTTAGAGTCTTGACAAAGTATGCACTAGTTAGTCTGGCAATAGAATACTGTTTCTCTGGCTCTCAACTTACGTATAATTATTTATTGCCCGGTGGATTTCCTTTTTCAGCATTTCTCCAGTAATGTGAAACTGCAGACAGTTTCGTATTTGACATTCGAATGCTCCAGTCAGTCACAGTCAATTTGGACTTTGCAGCTTTGGCAGAGACGTCGGTGACTAAAAGAGACACCATAGATAGTGACTCGGAAATACTTGATAATGATATTGAAATTCAGATCTTTATTCATTTTACAAGTCGTTCGTTCTAATACACTATAGGTACATTAAGGAACAGTCAGTAGCAGAAGTTGCTACGCACACCAGGTGATCAAAATTATATGCACACGGACTCTATTATCTATAGAATAAGGGTTGTACAGATTATTGTGAGCGTGTTATAATGCTTAGCTACTTTTGCTACTGACTGAACATACTCAAAATACGTGACCAATTTTTTACTCGGCTCCCCCCTTCGGTGACTACCCGTAGGCTGCCTAGACCCCCTCCCTTTCCCTCACGCAGTAATTCATAAATATGGTTTGAAATCATTTTTTCAAACTATATTTATGGATTACTCATATTTATCTCTATTGAAAACTAACATCGTTAAAATAGGTTGAATCCTGCCAGATGCATGTACTGAATGATGGGGATCATCCGCTGGCTTTACTTTACCCGATTGACTATAGTAGACGGAAATTATGAATCACAATCCGCTGACAAAAATTAGGAATCCACTCTCCCTAGCTGAAACATACCCCAATGAAAAAATATCATCATCATCATCATCATCATTTCAGCCATAGGACGCCCACTGCTGGACACAGGCCTCCTCAATAGATTTCCACATGGGCCGGATAGCAGCGACCCGCATCCAGCGAGTCCCCGCAACTCTAACCAGGAAAAAATATAGCATGTCGAAAATCACTCGTCCCCTAAAGCTTCCGATTTTACAACCTTACGACGTAAATAAAGCATAAATAAATTAATCGACTAGGCAATAAGTCGGCAAGAGCCGACCGGCATTTACCCTACACACCAGACGGCATATCCCGTCAACAATACCCCTGAAAAATCAGCCTACGTGTATTGACAGAAGGTCCAACTTGCCAAGGACGGGCGTTAAGGGAATGACGCCTGTACCTTCATCAACGATCCCCCGGTGCATACATTTACAGGCAAACTGCAATCTATGGATAATGTATGAACACTCCTGCATTAGAGATGGTAATCTCAACGGGGACACGGAAATAAAGGATGTTTCATTCGGTATGCTCGTAGTAGTACATTACAGTTCGTCCATAAATTCGTGAATGTCCACCCAGATCTGTGATCCGTGTTTGTGGCCCGAACCGAAGGTGAGGAATTTCTTTGTCCTCTCATTATTCCGAAAATGCTGGACGAATTTAAACCAATTTTGGTACGGGGATAGCTGAGCTAACAATAATAATTATCTAGCCGTTTCGGCGTTATGATAGGACAAAGAAATTATGACCAATAGATGGCGCATCACAGTTAGCTCTGGGAGCCTTTACATAACAGGCCTTCTTGCATCACGCAAATATAATAGCATAGATGTAACTCATAGGCGGCCTGTATTACTTGTAATTAGTGTTCCAATTCTAGCAATTAACCTTTTGAGCGCCACAGTCGGCTGTGGCCGTCAACAAAAAATCGTGCCCCTGACGCCACGTCGGCCACAGCCGTGCAAATTTCAATGATCAAAAACTTTGTAATTCTAACCGCTACAAGTATTTTTCAATCCCTGTTGATTTTGGGACACATCTTTTTTTTTTACTCTGGCGTCAGTGGCACGGTAAATTGCTAGACCGCTTGGCGGTCAATAGGTTAAACGTGTTAGTATGGGAGCTACAGAGGTCGTGAATAATTGTTATCAAAGACTATAATACTCCCGAAGTGTTTACCCGTTCAAGGTTTCGCTAAGTGTGCTACATTGTGGCTACGCCATAACCCGTAGCAGCGTTCTCCTGCTTTGCATCGAAACTTCGCGTAGACCCATCACCATGACATTTGGTGTATGGGGCATTACGTGTGGGACACCGCGCTACTTACTACGTCGTTTCCATAGCATTGCTAGATACTTCTTTGTAGAGTCACTAACGTCTACCAAATACACGATAACTGCACGGCTGATCCACCGTCACACTGAATATTCACCAGTCGTCAGGCTGGACCAATCACAGTCCTCAGATTTCAATGCACTTCTTTTTGCAGCTTCACAACCTGATTTGGTAAATTTTCTCCGTTCGATTCAGTGGACAGGCAGCCGGAAGGAAAAAGGCGGGGGAGTTTCTTTCCTAAAAAGGCACTAAACATGATACCTATTACCGATATTCGATGATTAGTAAACCTACAGACGACTACTATAAACACGGCGCTGACAAATTCAATGCCATATGCTTTAAAGTGTCTTGGATTTTAATAATGTGTATTTTCAACATTATTTCCATTCGGAGCCAAGTAATAAAACCAAACTTTCCGGTCAACCCAATTACTTTAATGAAATAGTTAAATCCACACAGCATCATAAAAAATACATAATATCCATATAAAATACATTTGTTTGCATATTCGAGTTAACCTACATTAATAACAAATACAATTAGACCGCATAATCTAGCAGGATTGGTAATTATACAAATCGAACCTGGGAATTTGTTCCGACATTAACATTTTAAGCTGATTTAGCATTCCAGTGCAAAATGTTAAAATTATGCATTAATTATTGCGTTGCAAATTAAATGGTTACTGTAAATTTGCGTGATACGGAGTACATATCGTTAGCGGTAGACCGAAAGATATCTAATTTGACATTTGCAGGTCTAAAATATATAGTTCTTAATTATTTTTATCATGTGTACTAACAAACTATGGACCTATGTTGTCTGGAAATAAAGATATTTTATTTTATTTATTTTTTATTTAAAATGGTCGTGTTTATCGCGTGATAATTAATGTCATTCGGGAGTAGTGTGACAGCGGGTCAAGTGCGCCTACTATATTATCGAATTATTAAAAAGTACAGAAAGTACACTACTGACGCCATCTTATTGATGAGTAAGTAATGCGTCTAATATCACAACTGAAATATCACTCGACCGCGTAATGCCATATTACACATCACTCGAAAGAAACGAGCACGGCGCCAAACATTACTCGATGAGAAACATTTCTTAAGGATCTATTTGTTTGGAACCGCGTAATGTAATATAAAAACATGCGTTATAATGTCCAATCACAGTGTGATAAAATGTGGTAGTGAACGCGAATCGCGCTGTCCGGTAATAGGTAACGAGTGATGTTTGATGTGATATTTCGTTTCGAGGTAATGCGATATGGCATTGCGTTTTGAGCCTCTACATCTTACTTTTGCCAACTATAGTCGCGTGGTTGTAAGATGGCGTTAGTAACATCCGTACTTATTAATATTTAGATATTGTAGGCGGGCTTGCCCCGCTGTCGCAATTGCCCTGACTGACCTTATGTTGCGTGACAAACGCAATCATCCTAAACCTGCATCTAATACAGTACCTATTGTGTAGAGGATAAAGCATTCTTCCCTTACAAACATGAAGTGATAAATGCTTTACGGCGATTTCAATTTATTTTTCAGATTGTATTGTGCCGCAAAAAATATGTATTCCTATTTTTAAACAGATTAAAAAAATATGTCAATTTGTATTTCAATACAACCATCGACATATTTTAACCTTTGAATCCTAATTAATGATTTTACAGATCTGACGTCACATCTAATTGTCTTTCTGCAACAAATTTTGAAATATGCGATAGAAAAAAATTTACATTGTTCGTGTTAAATGTTTAAAAAATACACAGTACAATATTTTAAGGCACTACCACGATAGGCACTACCAAGAGGAGGATGAGGCTATCTTTTAAAATGGTATTACAAATTCGTATTAAAAATATACAATAATAATTACATTATTTAAAGCAACTTATACTTAATAAGGTACACATCAAACTCCAATTACATTATTATATAAACGTAAAAAATACAGTCACTATAGAAACTCCTTAATTCTAATAAAAAATACAGTCAAGCTATATTATCAGGCAAACAAATTACAAATATTAAAGCTAAGTATATTTTCTCCGTAAACATTGAAATCTAAATATGCTTTAGTACTAAACGCTTACAAATGAAAACGATACTAAAAATTAAAAACTCTTATTAATAATTAATGTAACATTCTGTTACCATATTATATAGGTCGGATTTAGAACTTACAGGACATCATCTTCAATGATTGCTGTTTACTAATTTAGATCAACATGGTGGTGCTAAAATAACATTACTGATTCAGAATCCAAACATCTAAGTTCTATTAGAAAATAGACATGAGAGATAGAAGATAAAGTTGTTAATGGGCCATTTTGTTTTTTGATCTACTTCTTTGGTTTTTGGATATTTTAAGTATTTGCTCTTTCGATCTAATTAGGAGAAAAAGTGTCCCGAAATGTTCATATATTTTTTGGTTTTCCATTTCGTTACCGCTATATTAGGTTATTATGGTAACGAAATGGAAAGAAAAAATATTGGGACACATTTTTGTCTCCAAATTAGATCTAAAGAGCTCGTGATTCCAAGTAGAAAACACCGAAAATATCCAAAATCTAAAAAAGTGGGGTATACAAAAATAATAAATTGGCCCAAATTTTACATAACTTTTGGCATTACATTCTAGTCCATAGGGTTAACCTTTTAATGGTCAGTGGTCACTAACCGCCAATCGAAATTAAACTTCATCACTGTTTGTCAAAGTTTCAATAATGATAGTCACCATGGTGACCACAGACCGTGTAAGATTAAACCTTGTCACCGTGTGTCAAAGATTTAATTGCATGGGCAGTAGGTATAGCGACCACTGTGTTTCCCCATTGTATGGAAAATTTTCTCAAGAACGTTCTTTCCTCATACAAATCGGGAAACATTCTCGAGAACGACACACATCTCTATCACTGACCGTTAAAGGTCAACGCCTGAATTAATGCTGCCTGAAATTAAGGCTAGTAGGTTCCTTCGTTACCACCGTGCAAGCATCACATCTTATAAAGCACTTTGCTAACATATTTTCGCTTGAACATACGCTCCTTCGACTCTGCAACAAACGTAAAACTTTGCGTTATCTGTGGAACTGCTTGAGAGCGAAAACATTCAGATTCAAATTGAAATAAACGTACGATATAAGTAAATAAACTCAATATTCATAACTTCGTATCCGCAAAAATCACTCAGCCAATTTGCATGAAATTGGTGTCGATTTCAAGAGGAGGCGCTAGTATGAATACCGAACGTAGAATTCATCAAAACACGTTTATCATAAAAATCAACTTTGTGATAACATTTTTGGAAGTAAACTAATATTGTTTCTTGGAAATATAAATATATATAAATATACATAAATATATATGGAAATAACTAATATTGTGAATCATGTCACAATCAAGGTACACATTTCAATTTATATATGTTTAATTTATATCTAGCATATTAACTATCATTTCATTACTTTATGTATCTGGTTAAAGTCGCGGAACGGTTCAACCGTCTGTGCGCGTCTAACACAACTATGCTTCTAATCCAAGAAAATTAGATTGCAATATATGGAAAATTTGGCAAAATTAAAGGACAACTTTTATCTATCAGGATATGTAGGTTATAGAGCCAAGTTTAATTTTATCTACTCTCCCCCCCTCTCAGGGGTGAGCGTCACCCCCCCGCGCCCTCGAATGTGTCCCGGAGCGCGGTATTTTCCACTTTAGAAGAAAACCGTGTACGATACATACAAAGTGTATAAGAACGAAATAATCCTGAATAAATTTACTATAAACCTTTTATACATACAAAAGCGATATCACCTATAGAATCAGCGCAATCTGTTACCAAATACTAACGTTTTTAATTATTGATCTTTTTTTTCTGCTAAAAGGTTAGTTATCTCAAAAACTGCACACTTCTCGGCCAAAATATGTATGACAAAAGTAAAGAATGGACAATGTTCTTTCTAAAAATGTATAATTTATTTCTGTTTCTCTTTCATTTACCGTTGCAATGCTATTTTTAAAATTTATGTCATTTGGCCATTATGCGAAATATAAATATTCGTACTAGTTAAACGGTGTTACTTGCAATATATGGACTTCTTATATGTTTTTCTGTAATCTACAAGTATTGAACTATATTCTGTTTTTTTTTTTTTTTTTTAGCCTTACTATTTTAGGAAATAAGGGGTGTGTGGGGAAATCGTCAAGTTTTGCTCATTTTCGTAAATAACTTCAAAACCGTTTAATTTAGAATTATATAATACATATATTTGAGATGTTCATAATGTACCCTTTCATTTGATATGTCACACGATATACTATGCCATTTTTTTTTTTCTATTTTGCTCCCTAAACTGGTCCTCATGTCAAAATTTATTTATTTTCGTTACGTTACGTTACACGGCCATGTTTGGGTCATCAATTTACATTACGTGTACAAAATCTCAACTCAATCGGTCCAGTAGTTTCAGAGCAAATTGGCTATGACCGACGGACGGACTGACACAGACACACGAGGGATCCTACTATAATCATAGCGAATTTTCTCCGAAACTACTGGACCGATTGAGTTGAAATTTAGTACACGTATGTAAATTGATGACCCAAATATGGAAATGTAACGTAACGTAAAGTAAATCAAGTAATTTGAAACATGGGGGCCAGATTTTAGGGGTAAATTAGAAAAAAAAATAGCAAAGTATATCGTGTGACATATCAAATGAAAGAGTACATTATGAATATCTCAAATATATATATTTAATAATTCAAAATTAAACGGTTTTGAAGTTATTTACGAAAACGAGCAAAACTTGACGATTTCCCCACACACCCCTTATTTCCTAAAATAGTAAGGTTAAAAAAAAAAAAAAAATACAGAATATAGTTCAATACTTGTAGATTACAGAAAAACATATAAGAAGTCTATGGTATTGCAAGTAACACCGTTTAACTAGTACGAATATTTATATGTCGCATAATGGCCAAATGACTTAAATATTAAAAATAGCATTGCAACGGTAAATTAAAGAGTAACAGAAATAAATTATACATTTTTAGAAAGAACATTGTCCATTCTTTACTTTTGTGCTACATATTTTGGCCGAGAAGTGTGCAGTTTTTGAGATAACTAACCTTTTAGTAGAAAAAAAAGATCAATAATTAAAAACGTTAGTATTTGGTAACAGATTGCGCTGATTGTATAAGTGCTATCGCTTTTGTATGTATAAAAGGTTTATAGTAAATTTATTCAGGATTATTTCGTTCTTATACACTTTGTATGTATCGTACACGGTTTTCTTCTAAAGTGGAAAATACCGCGCTCCGGGACACATTCGAGGGCGCGGGGGGGTGACGCTCACCCCTGAGAGGGGGGGAGAGTAGATAAAATTAAACTTGGCTCTATAACCTACATATCCTGATAGATAAAAGTTGTCCTTTCATTTTGCCAAATTTTCAGCTAATCTTACTGAATTATTCGCAACTCTCGCGCGACATGACATAGCGTTACCTGTCACTCTCGCACAGTACTGCACTGAAAGAGATAGATAAATATCTCGCGCGAGAAAGAGTCGCGTATCACAGTTATGCTAGACTAGAGGTGCTGTTCCTGTGTGTTCCGAATAATTCGTAGATATTATGGTGACGCCGTATTTCACGTCAGCATTACAACACAACAACGAATACGGACGACGAATTATGAAGAGAAAATCTATTTTCTTAACTTGCGAATACTAATAATTTGGAACAGGCGGTAGAACCGCAGCGGTTCGGGACTTTACCTATCGGGTTTTTATTCTATTCCTGTCGTATTACGTAGAGTAATAAAAACAAATCATACAATTGAATAATTCCTTTTATAATCTGTACGATAATAACGATCAATAGTACCGTGGGCACTGGGGCTCAGGACAATAGCATCACGTACGTACATGAGTAAAAACAGAAAATGTATCAATTTAAAAAAAAAACATATAGAATATTAGTTTATTATAGAAATTTCAAAAAACCAAGACCAGTCTAGATTGTTATTCTGCAGTGTTTTATTTATGATATTTTGTTTATTATGTTACTTATTTTCTCGCAGATCAATCGAATACGTTTAACACTGACGGCCATAACAATATCAGTCAATCAGACTCGGTTCCTTCAGGATTCAATTATCCTCCTACCATTATATTATTTGTGCGATACCCTGGCCTCATCTCAACCGAAGTTGTAATTGTAATTCCATCAAAATTATAATTCTCGGGGAAGCGAAATCACATTCTTTGAGGGCCTACATCACATTCGTGAGGTGCCCGTCTATTTTTATACCTTTCCGACGCAATGAATAAGAATGAAGGGAGCGTATTTATTACATTTAACATCGCAAAAATCGTGCCCAATCTAAATGTAGGTCAAACCAATGCCTTCACACGGCGAATTTTAAAGTTGGAGGTCACAATATGCCGGTTGCAAGCAAGTTTGTTATTTTCACAATTGTCTCCTATTGGCTGTGTGCGATATGCATAGGGGAGATATCGCTTGGTGACAGCCAAAATGTCAAAATTTCTGCCACTGATCTTCAAAACCTTGTGTCTAGTAAGTAGATTGACACTGAGATATGAGCTTTGTTTTAAGTATTTGTTACTAAGTGAGTTTTGATTATCAACAGACGACATAGTGAACATCGTAGCCCACGCCATGGTTAAAATTGTAACTTTAGGAGGAATAGAGATAGTGTTCTTCATGGAATATATTATTTTCGTCAAGTTTTTTTTTATATCGGCACAACATAGTGGCTCCACTTTGCCTGATAAGCAGAAAGGGGAGCCCAAGCCAAAATACCATGATTGACATTCCCTTCTTGTTACGAGTAACGAACAATAGACGCACTCGTTTTTTCCATAAACTTTGATGTAGTATGTACTTAAAAGTTACTTATTTGCCAATTTAACTGTTACTTTTTGTAGCCAAACAAACACAGGTTAGGACTAATACAACTTTTTCAAAAATCATAAAAATATACGATTTTGAACGAATATTCAAAATACGCATATAGTATCCAACACGTCGTAAAAAAGGATACCACTTCAACACAACTTGTCTATAATCGCAAGAATCGTAGGTAATTTAAATGTAGGTCAAACCAAAAGCTTTCACACGGAGAATTTTAAAGTAGAAGTCATAACAATATTATGACGCCGCCCGGGCCCTACAGTTTGTTGGTATTAAAGTGCTAATCCGAAAACTACTAAAACGATTTACGAAACTTTTGCTTTCTAAAGTTAATGTTTCAAAATAAGCGGTGCGTATTAGGTACATCGTAGGCAAGGGCAAATATTTGTGTGATGAACACGAATATTTGTGCCTGGGTCATGGATGTTTCTATGTATTTAAGTATTTATTTATCTATATAAGTATGTATATCGTCGCCTAGTACCCATAACACAAGCCTTCTTGAGCTTAATTTGGGACTAGGTTGATTTGTGTGAGGTTGTCTGATATTTATTTATTTTATTTATTTACTAGCTGTGGCCCGCGGTGTTACCCGCTCATCCCACGGGAACACTAAATTTATTCGGGATGAAAAGTATCCTATGTCCTTTCCCGGGTCTCAAACTATCTCCATACCAAATTTCATCTAAATCGGTTCAGCGGTTTAAGCGTGAAGAGGTAACAGACAGACAGACAGACAGACAGACAGACACACTTTCGCATTTATAATATTAGTATGGATTTATTTATCGTAGAAGTATTTCTGACCAAACGAGCGAAGTGTCTTCTTTTTCAGCTTCGCCAAAATTTAGTTCGTAACTATAGTCCGGGTGTTTGGATGTTCAGATTTACAGCTGTTCTCGCCGACATTTAGTGTCTCAAACGATCGAGATCTTTTTTTAAGGCTGGCTTATTAATTTGATGTCTAGAGGGCTAAAAGCCTATAAAGCATAGCATAATTTTTTTCCACCGTTTCTATGTTTGTATTTTTAATATGGAATTTTTAAGGCTCCTTATTCGTACAAAAATGCTGATCGTTTTAGACATTTTTCTCTATGATCAAACATATTTCTTAACATATTATCAATGATACTACTTAGAACAGGACCATTGCGATTTATTGGTTTATATTTGAAACCTACAGTTTGAATTTTTCATTAATAATTTTTGTTCCAAAAACTACTCGGAATTGATTTAATTCACGCAGAAAACTGTTTATTTTTTTCAACTTATTTTCGACTGCACGCAATGAAAGCATGAAATGGCTATGTAACTATCTAGAACTCAGGGAAAAGTGTTATTCACTTCAAAAAGTTTGTTGAAATTATGAATATATTTATCACATGATGAAAACAAATATTTACATATAAGAAATAAAGGCCTCATATTAATTTTAGACTAGATCTTACTCTAGGTATAAGACAAGAAACGTTTACACAGGAGGTGGAATTCACAAGGATACCTAAGACGGTCACAGCTTTAGGGGCCAACCAGACAGCTTACCTAACTCACCCGGAATTTAGGCAACTGACGCACGAGCACATGAGCAATTTCTGTTTTAGTACAATAGTGAAGCCCAAAGCGCTTTACAAATTAATATTATATCACGTTTCATAACAGGCAACGTTACAATATTACTATGGAAGATAATATCACACGTATACATATAGGTACTGTTTGCCGAACTATATCATATAACTGAATTGCGATGGATGGAGCTGTATGCAAAGGAACCACGTGCTAAAATCATTCAGCCGGTGGTATTGAACCACAGACACATAAGTTTCTTTAATTCGTCAAGAGATTTCTTTGCAAAGATTTTCCTTGCAATACAAACGCACTAAAGGAAATGGTTCCACGTCACAAGAGTCAATCTATCCCAACGAAAACCAATTACAACAACATTAGCTGAAATCCCGTTTAAAATTACCGCAAGTTTAATGATACAGAGTTTAATAATAAATAAATAAAAAACATTTTTTTTTATTATAATGAATTCTGAAATGTAATTTGTTTTTGTTCCTAATTTTTTAAGTCGGCATTATAGGTGAGGTTTCGCATCCTAGCATACCTACACAAAGAGGTTAAGATGGCTAACATCCGTAGTTTATGTCAGATTTATATACGGGGTTACGACTGCCGCTCCTTTGTTAACCAAATTTCAAATGTAAAAAAACGAGGTACAGTCGAGTCAGCGGTACGTGATATGAAAACATTTTACCTCACGTTGAGTGTCGATCGGCACTGACAGCATAAGTACAGCCTGACCAAAAAGATTATAAATTAAAAAGTGGCAATACTGTTGTGTCGTCCCTTTCTATTTAATCTAAGAAAACAGGGACGACACTACAGTATTGCCACTTTTTAATTTCTCTTTTTGGTCAGACTGTAATTGCTATACGAAAATCTACGAAGCTCGATTAATCCCGAAGTCATTAGGTTATGAAGTTTTCCCAATGGCTTTCTTTACAAATACTTGTAGTCTACACATAGTGCAGTCATTGAAGCATTATTGCTCCGAATTTTTTTACTGTGAACCGATTTGCATGAAATTTTGGAATTAGGCTCATCTTACCCTTAACTTCAAAAGTGAAAATGATTTGAACTCCGCAACCACCCTGGGGGTGGTTGCCACCCCTTCTCGGGGGTGTTTTTTTTTTTTTAAATATCCTTGGATATCGATAGAAGGCCTAATTTTAAGCAAAAAATCATCTATAAAGTTTTTCAAAAAATCCTATACTTTTCAAGTTATTGGCAATTGAAAATTCGCAATTTTTTCACGTTTTTCATCGGTTTTTTGCAAATATCTCCAAAAATATACGTTTTATCGAAAATTTTATAAAAACAAAATTGTAGCAGGTAAAACAATAAACAATTTGGTTTTTTATAAAGTATTCTAAGTGCAATATTAAGCTAGATATTAAAGATCAAAGCCGTTTTTTATTATGTCTGAAATTTAATCGATGTGGTCAATGCCAATCGATGAGGTAAGACCGTATTTTTCGCTTCAATGACTGCACTAACAGTCATAAAGTTATAGATATGTGTGCAACTTTATCACAATCAGTCGGGGCAATTTTGATTATCAATATTATCATAGAAACTATGCACTTAAATCTACCGCTACACTTCCTGCCTAACGTTTGCCACTATTAGTATTATAGAGGTATACAAAAGACAAATTTTGGATAACGGAAGAGAACAGGCGCTCTTAGCGCTAAAGGGCGATCTCTTCCAGACAAGCTTTCGGTAGTTAAACACAGACAAAAACAGACAGTGGATAAAAATATTAGTGGTTTAAATATTATATAGTGGTAAAAATATTATTGACAGAACTACTTGTTTCTAGGCTTGAAATTTGTAAAATAATTATATTTTAAAATAGTTACAACGCTAAACCATAAACCAAAACCTTAATAAATAACTACCTACAACATATAGTAGTTGTAACCTTTACGTCACTTAATAAAGTTATTTTATAAATATATTCCACAGTAAGTTTACATCAACTAAAATACGCTGACCACTCAGAATTAATGTTGTTATTGAACTGAATATTTAGGAAATCAAAGTTGGTTGCACTTACAATAAATATAGATTGTATTTATAATATTCAGCATTATTTCCATGTGGTCTAGATATTATCAACTACGACGATCTAGTGCAAAACCATATCAGAAAAACTAGGAATCCCAACTATTGCTTAATGATCGGTCAATAATCATCACTGGTGTATAAAATAAAATCAATTCAATTAACACTATTGCGGAAACTGATTCGCTTTTACTTTTTTCTGTAAACATGTTAAAATTTCAAACTAGTTTTGTTAATTACGCTTCAAGGGCTCTTCTACATGTTTTACTTTAGACAACTTTCACGAGAGCAAGCGTCAATACCGGATATTGTCGCGGTTCCCTAGTTTTCCCAATACCGTCGATTTGTTAGAGGCTAATACTACTACTACATCTAATGATACACTTCAATCTTCCACTTCTTAAACCCTACTAAATGTTTACATTAAGAGTCCGCAGCAAGCTCGATTCTTCATACAAACGTAGTTACGTCCTTATTTTAATATAACATGTCACATTATCATGAAATTCTCTAAATATAATGAGATAAGATATATCTAGGGCTAAAACTAGTTTATGACTCTTGAAATGTTAATGGAAAGAAAATAGAGCGAGTACAAGTTTTGCATTTTTAGACCCCAGAAAGTTGTTCAGTTTGGCCGCATACTACGACCAAAATATAGTTTAGATTGAAGTCAAAACCTATTTCCGGTGTCGATTAAACTATGCAGTTTGATAAGAAAAAAGATTTATCAAAATTGATCTCGTAGTTTTAAAATGAGAGCGTAACTACGAAAACCTTAAAATAAATTACAAAAAATTGTTGCGAAACTGCAGCGAATTACTCTAGCGCGGGGAACGGTCCGGGGGGGCGGCGGTAAGCACCGCCCCCCGCTAGCGCGCTCTCGCTTTACTGCTAGCGCCCTGTCTTCCTCTAGGTGAAACAACAACATTTTAAAGCGTAAGCGCGCGATCTCAACGCGGAGTTGAGCGGACCTTGCTGCGGACTCTTAAAGCTAAAAAGTAAAAAATTGAATAGCTCGGGCAGGGTTCGAACCCGCGTTTCCAACGATATTCCGGGCCAACACGAGCGTCTTACCTATTAGACCACCGAACCGATGCCATAGAAGTTTTCAACCAGTCGCTTCACTTCTTAGATGCCTTAGGATGACATACACTTACACTAAGTCAGGTCCGGACTTAGAGGGCCAGGGCCTCTCATCATCATCATCATTTCAGCCACAGGACGTCCACTGCTGAACATAGGCCTCCCCCAGTGACTTCCAGATCGGCCCGTTGGAAGCGACCTGCATCCAGCGGCTTCCTGCAACCTTTACCAGGTCGTCTGTCCACTTTGTGGGTGGACGTCCTACGCTGCGCTTGCCGGTGCGTGGCCTCCATTCGAGAACCTTACCTTAGGGCCTCTAGGCACTTGGCATTTGAGGCCTCCCCTAAGAGAACAGAAGTATAGTGCGAGTCCTGCTTCTGGGAGTGGAGCCCCTGGACTGGCTGGGCACCTAGGCCTTCTGGGCCGGGGGGTCAATACGGCCCCGCACTTACTGTAGTGGCTCCTCCCTCTCGCGGCTCGTGGCGGGTGGCGGGCGGTGTCACCGGCGCTGGACGCGCGAGTAGGGGTGTGCGGCTTGACGCTCGCGCGGCCGCATCGCCTTGTAGCCCACCATCTCGCTGCCGCGCGCTGTTAGTGGTTAGTCACGGCACAACACGCCACATGGAACCAAACGGGGACTTGTTAGTTACAGGTAAAGGAAGGGAGAGGTAAACTACATTACTACATACGCCGGAGAAATTAGGATTGCCCGCCGAGTATAGCCGGCCGCTATAGTATAGCAGTAGGAGGCTGACTAGGGATACAAGTTGGCGATCCTTTTTCACGCCGAGGTATGTATAGTGCTTTTCTTAAACATGCAATGAAATGTCGACATAACGTGCATTATAACAGGCTTCGAAGTATCGCGTTTCGGGGAACGACTCGAGAGAATTGTGAAGAAATTTCTTACAAAAAAGGCCTAGACCGGGAAGTATTTTTTTTTAGACAGAGTGTGTTCATGAACTGGCTAGACAGCTGTTTTTTTTGAGTGATGTAATTTTTTATTTCATTACGTATGTTTGAGAAAAGCACTGTACGTGCCTAGCCACGAAAAGGGCTCGCCCGCATCGTATGACTATCCGGCCTCCCTACGCTGGGCCGTCTACACCTACTCACCCGGCGAGCCCTTTCCCGGCGTCCGCAGTAATGTACTATCGTATACATATATCCACGAACGTCCATTTCAATCTCACCACCGCATTACCGTCGCCAATTAATATTCGTTCGCCGCAACCGTGTAATTATACCGTGAACGTGGCCATACTCACTAGCGACAGCGTAAATGATTTGTATGGAGAATAAATCAGCGTTCCTAGTGGTTACTTTGTAGCAGTCGCTGGCGAGTACTGTCACTGTAAACTAGAGATGGGCGCTCATGGGTAAATACCCGATAGAGACCGGGTAAATACCCAATCTATTACTACTACTGCACGGTAGATTGGGTATACAATACAACAATACTTTATTGCACACCAACAAGAAAAATATTACATGAGAAATCATAAATTAAATAATGGTAGACAATAGGCGGTCTTGTCGCTAAAGAGCGATCTCTTTCAGACAACCTTTGGGTGGCGGAGAAAACAAAATTGAACAGAAAATAATAGGTGGTGAGATAAGCTTTAACCTATTGACCGCCAAGCGGTCTAGCAATTTACCGTGCCACTGACGCCAGAGTAAAAAAAAAAGATGTGCCCCAAAATCAACAGGGATTGAAAAATACTTGTAGCGGTTAGAATTACAAAGTTTTTGATCATTGAAATTTGGACGGCTGTGGCCGACGTGGCGTCAGGGGCACGATTTTTTGTTGACGGCCACAGCCGACTGTGGCGGTCAAAAGGTTAAGTAATTTGAGAAATAATAAATAAACGACAAACAAAATATTAAAGGCAGATAGGTCATACACATACACAAATAATATCTATATATATAAACATACATAAACGTACATACATACAAAAAGGAAGAATGAAAAGAATATCACAGCTAACATTAGACTTATAATGAAAAACGACAGCATAGAATATTATTATTATTATAGCATGGGTATTTATCCGGTATTAATCGGGTATTTACCCATGAGCGCCCATCTCTACTGTAAACTCATGGTAAGGATATAGATGTTATTAGTTAACTACGCGTGTGGTGTACGTACGTTGCGGCGCATTCCTGGTGAGTGGGGTGCCGTCGCGCGCCAGCCCGGACCCGAACCCGGGCGCGCGCGCCGCCACGCCGGCCACGCGCCGCTGCGGCAGCGCCTTGCCCACCAACGGCTTCACTAGCTTAGCTGTGGACAAACATCATGTCGTTTTTAGGGTTCCGTACCCAAAGGGTAAGAACGGGACCCTATTACTGAGACTTCGCTGTCCGTCCGTCTGTCACCAGGCTGTAACTCAAGAACGGTGATAGCTAGACAGTTGAAATTTTCACATATGATGTATTTCTATTGCCGCTATAACAACAAATACTAAAAATAAAATAAAATTGATATCTAAGGGGGGCTCCCATACAACAAACTTGTTATAGATTATGGTACGGAACCCTTCATGCGCGAGTCGGACTCGCACTTGCCCAATTTTTTATTGAAATTTCAACCCAGAAGAAATTTCAACCAGGTGGTGAAAAGGGGGTTGAAAGTTTGAAGTCATCGAATTTAGAAAAGCTATTCGTTCCTAGATGGCACTAGCTGTACCTTATTTCCATAATAATTCCACGTTATTAGGGCAATTTAGCCGACATGGGCTAACAGCTTTCCTTTCAATATTGACCGAGCAAGATAGGTGATGCTCCCTCCGTCGCATAATGACTTAATTTACGAACGCAAAATGTCCTGAACGCAAATTGACGTAAGCGCAAAATGCCCTAAACGCAAAATGTCGTAAGCGCGCGCGCGCGTGCGTGCGTGCGTGCGTGCGTGCGTGCGTGCGTGCGTGCGTGCGTGCGTGTGTGTGTGTGTGAGTTTGTGGGTGAGTGAGTGACTGAGTATGTATGTGACACAGATTTCTGAACTTCTTTCTGAACTAGACGTCGATTCATTCTCCCACCATTTTTGCCCCTCTAATCTATTCGATTGTTGTACTGAAAAATGTTTACAGTTAAAATAAATTTCATTCCCGATTAGTAAAGAAATATAATATTTACCTTTGTCATTAAAATTAATAGTCCTTTGCACATTAGTCCTGTCGGTCAACCCTCTCTTCATATACGCCGGTTCAGTCTTCACTTGAGGAGGTTCCATTTTGAATGGCTCCGCCTTAGGTTTCTTCAGCGCCTCCATCTTGCCGGCGAGCACAAAGGTGGAATTCAAATCCTTTGGATCGATAACCCCAGCGTTTTCGATGTCGGATACGATGTCAGCTTCTCTTTTGACTTTCTTCGCAGAGTTCAGAGTTTGCGTCGCATCCAAATTCTCGAAAGAATCGTCGATAATGATAGTCTCATTATTCGCCATCCGTATAGGCGTTCCTTTGCGTTTCTTCGGTGATACCTCTCGATTCTCTATATCGGTTAAATCATCGCTATCGGTAACTATATCGACCGTCGAATTAGCTTTAGTCAGGACGATTTCTAAATCTGAAGGCTCCGGATCCAAGCAAGAAACCGCTTTGAAATGTGGATCGTTGAACTCGTTGTCAGAGTCCCAAGAAATACATTTCATGGATTTGGCTTTTTTCATCAAATCGACGTATTCTGTGGCCAGCGCCGGTGGCACCTTATCGTACCCTTTTAAAGTGAGATACAGTTTCCTGAGCATGCTCGGCATTTCGCTCATGTATTCTGTGAACATGTTTATTTCTTTGTTTTGTATCCAGAGTAATTTGTTCCTTAGGTTGTTGCTAGCTTGTACTAGTCTTAGGTCCCGTTGCATGATTATTTTGTCGATGAAGTCTTTGAGGTCGGGACAGTCGCTGGATGCTTGGTCAAGGGTGAACTGCAGTTGCCGCCAGCTGTCGTCACACTTGGTTTGTGCGAGTTGTATTTTGGCGTCTATTTGTTGTGCTTTCTTCTCGTAACTTTCCGCGGCGCGCTCTTGACGTGGTATATCTTCGGTCACCATCTAAACAATTAAAACAGATTTTGATTTATTATGTCGTATAAAATTCACTGGAACGGCTGAATTTTGATATTTAATACAAATTGTACATCAAATTAACAAACTTGTTCTAAGCAACTTTTATATTTGGTAAATTTCGAGGTAATTACAGGTTGTTGAAGCGTAATTCAGCATCACATTAATTTAGACCAATTAAGGATTCCAAATAAATACAAAAAGTAGATTGAAATCGCATTACTGAATAGAATGAGCAATATAGAATATTGCAACTGAGGCTACTAATAAGCCTAAGTTATTTCAATATTATGATATATACGAGAAATTACAAGGTGATGACTGCGTATACTCTTTAGGAGATAAAAATGACTGCATTTTTTGGCCTTTTTGTTGATTGAATTTTAAAGTCTGCATTTATTGTTAAAATCAATCAATTAATCATAGCGACAATGAATGATGACCACGTTCTATTACTTTCTTACGTGACTGCCTTTCCGACCCGTACTCTCGAGACAACGTCATAACTACCCCCTAATAGGTGGTTTACAGATCGCTGGCTCAATATTTCAGGGTTCTATGATTGACTTTTGACGAGTTCAAATTTGAACATTGTCATAATGACATTGAATCGAATACTACAAAAAACAGGCACTACAAAAAACGCTATGGTCTCACTCACCAGCTAGCCCCGCCCCCAGCCATCTAGAGACTTTCGGATGCAGCCATTTTAGGCTTCCGACTTGCCAAGGCACAGACCACCCCCACTAGACGGAGCATGTAAGGCAACGATTACTAACTAACTCATATAAATAAGACCCGCGCGATTCTATAATCGCGCGGTTCCCGCCGTGTCTGAACCAGCCCTAAGGCGACCCGCGCGCACCAACGATATGGTACGGCAGAACATTAAAGTATCAACATGGCGGCCACCGTTTAGTTGCGTCCATGTTTACGAGGTCTCTACACCACTTAACACTACAATTTACCATGTTATTTATTTAATTTCTTTTTTCGTTGATCTACTCATGGATCATAAACATGGACGCAACTAAACGGTGGCCGCCGTGTTGATACTTTAAGAGGCCTTATTCCTTTTAAAATGCTGATTGTTTCGACATTTTTCTCTATGATCAAACATGTTTCTTAACATATTATTGATGTTACTACCTAGAACAGGGCTATTGAGATTTATTGGTATATATTTGAAACCTACAGTTTGAATTTTTCATTGATAATTTTTGTTCGAAAAACTACTCGAAATTGACAAAATTCACGTGGAAAATTCGTTTTTTCAACTTATTTTCGACTGCACGCAATGAAAGCATGAAATAGCTACGTTACTACCTAGAACTTGGGAAAAAGTATTATTCACTTCAAAAAGTTGGTTGAAATTATCAATATATTAGTCATAATATGAAAAAAATAAATTTTAAAAGGAATAAGGCCTCTTAATGTTCTGCCGTACCATGTTGGTGCGCGCGGGTCGCCTTACATGCTCCGTCTAGTGGGGGTTGTCTGTGTGCCAAGGATAGAAAAGAAAAAAAAAAAAAAAAAAAAAAAACTCACCAGCTCCATGGCCTCGTTGGAGGAGCGGTGCGCCAGGTCGGCGACGTGCGAGAAGGCGCGCGTGCGCAGGCGCTGCCGCAGCGCCAGCACGCGGCTGCGCGTCTTCAGCCCCAGCAGGTGCGTCTCTGATTCGATGTGACTCTTCTCTTCCTCGAGGATGCGTCGGCGCCATTCCGCTTTCGCTGTGGACAATCAATAGAGATGACGACTGATGTTATATTCTACAGCATACAGTAATTATATTAATAAAAGAAAAGTGTGACGCGTGGCCACGTGGAGCAATGGACTGTAGAGATTAGTTTTTTCTTAGTGGGTTGATTGACGGACAGGGATTCAGTGAAAATGCTTCTTGCTTGATGAAAGGAGGCTGCAGGCGAGGCGGGGTTCGGAGTTTCTTCTTAGTTTTGCTTCTTGGTGAGGGCTCGATCGAAAGTGAATGTATGGGAAGCCGCGCCCACCTTTATACCGGCGGTCGGTCCCTGCCCCTCTCACTCCGTACCCCACCCCCCTTGGGCCAATCTTTATTATTTTTCTCAAATTACAAGACTTACGTACTACTCTTATGTCTAATTACATTACTTACATCTAATTATTTAATTTCTAATAAGAATCATGCATGTGCGGCTGCGGGGAGCGAATTGGCGGCCGATTTTCGCGAACGGCATATTTCCCTGCCTCGCCCCCTTCGTCCCGCAGTGAGGGGCCGCGTCCCGCGCGCCCCTCCCGTACCTGATCACGCGATGCTTCGCGCATGCGCAGTGAGCACCACGTGGCTTTGTTTACCTTTTGCAATTACCTTAGTTACCGGGTTTATTTACTTTATTTATTCATTTGTTTACCATATATTATTATGTAATATCACATTTTATCTATCCTACATATCTTAGAGCTATGGGGTAAGAAATAGGCGGGGCAAAAAATAGTGTTTATAAAAAAGACACTTAAAAACTAATAGGAAATTATCTTATAGCTAAGTTTATACAAATGCAATTACTTTATTATGATTCCGTCGTGAACATTCTCCCACCGTCGCCTCGCGAGTCCACTGGTAGCACGACGATCTTCTTGGTTGGCCGCCGTAGTACGTGTCCTCTGCTGGTGGTCACGTCGACGACTCGAACCTCGCCGTCTCTCCCAGGGTAGGTCTGCGTCACCTTGCCGCGGGGCCACGTGTTGCGTGGCAGGTTGGAATCACAGATGATCACGACGTCTCCAACTGCTGGGCTGACTCCGCTGCTCAAGGGCTCCCGCCGGTGCTGGAGTAAGGGCAGGTACTCGCGCACCCAGCGTTTCCAGAAGGTGTCTGCGAGTTGCTGGGCGCGCCTCCAGTGCTGGCGCGCGTTCACGTCTTCCTCGGTGAACGTGCCGGGGGCCGGGTTGTAGCAGTCGGGCCCGAGCAGGATCATGTTGGGTGTCAGGGCCGGCGGGTCGTCGTGACCCACGGCCACATGGGTTAGCGGGCGCGAGTTCACGGTCGCCTCGGCCTCCGCCAGCAGGGTGAGCAGCGTCTCGTCGCTGGGGCTCTTCTCCTGCAGTGTGATGCGGAGGGCGTCCTTCACCGTGCGCACCATGCGTTCCCATACCCCGGCCATAAAGGGTGCGGCGGGGGGCAGGAAACGCCAGCTGATGCGGCGCGCTGTGGCGGCGGTCTTCATGGCTTCTGCGAGCTCGCGGTCCGCGGCCCGGAAGGCTGTAGCATTGTCAGTCCACAGCTCCGTCGGGCAGCCTCTTCGTGCGATGAAACGGCGGAGCGCGTTGATAGCCGCGTCAGTACTGAGTGACGCAACTAATTCCAGGTGTACGGCTCTCGACGTCATGCAGGTGAAGAGCGCGACGTATCGTTTTTCTCTATGACGGCCCACCGTGACTTCTATGGGGCCGAAGTAGTCCAGCCCTGTGTAGGTGTAGGGCCGGACGTGGTGGGCCAGGCGCGCCGCGGGCAGGTCGCCGGTAGAGGGCGCCGCCGGCTTCGCTTTTCTTAGGCGGCACTTAGCACATCGCGCTATAACTTCTTTAACGGCGGGTCGGATTTTTGTTATGTGGACACGTTGACGTAGCTCGTTGACAACTGTCTCCGCACTGCCGTGGTGTAGCCTCTCGTGTACATAGGCTATGTACAATCTGGTGTACGGGTGTTTGCCGGGTAGCACAACTGGACGCACTGTATCTTCTTGTATGCCGCCGGCGGCCGCTATTCTTCCCTTTAGTCGTATGACGTCATTTTCGTCGAGAAAAACACTTAACTTCGCGAGCCGGTCTTCTTTGTTGGGCGCGCGATTTTTTCTTATACGTTCCCGCTCCTCCTTGTAGTGATCTTCCTGCGACGCGCGTTCCCACAGCTGCTCCGCCCGATGTAAATAACTCGCTTCTAGTGTAATAAGCGAGTTTTCTTCGGTTGCGGTGGGCGAGGTGCGGGTGGCGGGCGCCGTGCCGCGGCCGGGCGCGCCCCACGTCTCGTCGCGCGTTGTGTTAGCGCGCGTGCGTTTGCGTCGAGCGGCGGCGACGACTTGGGCGGCCGGGCTTCTTTTTAGGGTTTTCTTACACAGGTCGACGAACTGTAGTACGCGTGCCGTCGCTCGTAGCAATCTTGTCCACTTGGAGAAGCGTTCAATTTCGGGTAAGTAAGCGTGTTTTTCTTGTTGTGTTTCCAGCGCGAGACAATTTTCTTGTGTTTTTTCTTTTTCTTCGCCGGTCAGTGGGACGTCTATTATTTGTTCGACGGGCCAAGCTGCTTCGGTCTCGTACAGGAAAGGCGGGCCGACGAACCAGCGGTGTTTTTCGCCGAAGTCGGCCGGCGTCGCGCGCGTGGCGTCGTCCGCGACGTTCTCGCCGGAGGGTAGCCACCGCCACTCGTTTTTCTTTGTGTAATCTTCTATTTCAGCAAGGCGATGCGCGACGAACGTTTTGTATGTTCGTGGCTCGGCGCGGATCCAGGCTAGCGCCGTGCGGGAGTCGCTCCAGTACACCTTGCGTGTCGCTTCGTAGTCGTGCTCGTCAGCGACTGCTTTCGCCAATCGCACACCCAGGACGGCCGCTTGCAGCTCCAGGCGTGGCACGGAGATGGGTTTGTTCGGCGTCACGCGGCTCTTTCCTGCAGCCAGCGCGACGTTGATGGAGCCGTCGGCGCGCGTCATACGCCAATAAACGGCGGAGGCATAGGCCTCCTCACTTGCGTCGACGAATGTGTGTAGCTCGTAGCGCGCTGCGGGTGCCGTGTCATAGCATCTAGGTATCTTTAGGTCACCTAGGCTATGAAGTTGGCGTAGCCACTCGTACCATCGCCCGTGCAGCTCTTCTGGTATTGGCTCGTCCCAGCTGGTGTTGTATCGCCACGTGTCTTGCATGATGCGCTTTGCAGGCGTTGTGGAGGGCGAGACGAGGCCGAGCGGGTCAAACAGGGACATGATGATGCTGAGGGCTTCTCTTTTCGTTGGTGCGCGCCGGTGTTCTAGTACTTCCGGCGGGGCTCTTCTTGTGTTCAGCCGGAAACCGATGCAGTCGTGTCGCGTGTCCCACAGCAGGCCGAGCGTTTTTTCTGTTTCGTTCCCGCCAATTTCTATCGTGGGGGCGGGGTCTTGTTTGTGTTGATCGGCGATGTCGTGTAGGGCGGCGCGGTTGGTAGTGGCCCACCCGCGCAACTGGAAGCCGGCCTTCTTGTGTACGTAGTCGACTTCTCGTGTTATTTTCTTCGCTTCTTGTAGTGTGTTGAAGCTCTGGAGGTAGTCGTCCATGTAGTGGTTCCTCTCGATCGCGTCGGCAGCTTGTGGGTACTCGTTCGATTGTTCTTGCGCGTTTCTGTTTTTTATGTAAAGCGCTGTGCACGGCGACGACGAGGCGCCGAACACCACGGAGGTCATGCGGTATTCGGTGGGCTCGACGTTTCGGGCGCTGCCTCGCCACAGGAAGCGAAGCGCGTCTCTGTCTTCTTGTCGTATTTTTATCTGCATGAACATCTCCTTTATGTCGGCGGAGACGGCCACGGCGTGCTGGCGGAAGCGCATGATGACTCCCGGCAGTGATTGGAGCAGGTCGGGGCCGGGCAGCAGCATATCGTTCAAGCTGCGTCCTCTTGTTTTTGCCGCGGCGTCGTGAACTACTCGAATCTTGGGCTTCTCGGGGTTGCACACGGCGAAGTGCGGTAGGTACCAGGTGCGCCCGGCGGGGGGCGCGATCGCGCGCTCGGCGTAGCCCGACGACAGCAAGTTTTCGATGCGTTCTTCGTATTGTTTCTTAAGATTTTCGTCGCGATCGAGTTTCTTTTCTAGTGATAGCAGGCGTTTGAGCGCGTCGTGGCGGTTGCTCGGCACGTCGGTGTTTTCGTCGCGCCATAGTAGCCCCGTCTCGAAGCGTCCGTCTGGTAGGCGGCGGCTTCTTGTTTCTAGTATTTGTAAAGCGCGCAGCTCGGGATCACTTTTCTGTTTTCTCGGTTCGATGGATAGTGATTCGAGCGCGAAGTAATTCTTCATCATTTCTTCTAGTCGTTCGTCTTGTTTCGTGCCCGTGACGTGTGCGCAGCAAAAGGCCACGACTGCCGCGTGTGAGGTGCGGCAGCCGTGTATGACCCATCCCAGCGGTGTTTTGGAGGCCACCAGCTGATCGCGTCTGCCCCTCTTCATGTCGAGCGACACCAGTAGTTCCCAATTGTCTTGACCGATGAGTATTTTCGGCGTTGCTTTGTGGTAGGTGAGCTCGTTCTTGATTTCTTCTAGGTGATGGCAGCCGCGCAGTTCGTGTTCGCCGATTGTTTGTGTGGTGAAGTCTAGGCGCGCGATGGTGCGCGCGTTCTCGACCCGTAGTTCGTCGCGTTCGTGTTTTCCTCTTATGTTGAAGCCCACTCGCTTGCTGTTTTCGTTTGATACTTCGGTGCCGCTCACGCCTTGGACCCACATTGGTTCTGCGGGCCCATCGAGGCCGAGCTCTTCGGCCAAGGCTGCGTCGATGATGGTGACGGTGCTGCCCCCGTCCAGCATTGCATATGTGTCGATGCAGGCGGAGGTTCCGCGGACGACGACGGGCACGATTTTGAGATATGCCCGCCTCCCACCGGTGACCGCTGCCGTGGTTTGTGTGACAGCTGTGGCGGCCACTTCTTCTTTTTGTTGTGGCGGCTGAGGTGCGGCGGCGGCAGTGGTGGCTCTGTCGTGGTGCAGGAGGTTGTGATGACGCATTGGGCACCCGTCGCGGCCGCATGGTTTGGCCTTGCAGTCGAAGCGATGATGTCGGTCGACGAGGCAGCGGTAGCAGATGTGGTTCTTTTTGGCAGTCTCCCACCGCTCGTTCGTGTCCGCCTTGAGGAAGCGCGGACATTTCGGCAGTTGGTGGTTTTCATTTTTGCACAGCGGGCACGTAGCGTCGACAGTTTTCTTAATTTTTCTTTCTTCGGTGCTAATTGCATACGTGCGCTCCGGCCTTCTCTTCGGGGTCGGCCGTTTTTCTTGCTGCATATGGGCTTGTTCGGGCGGTGCGTAGGCTGCGCATTTGTCGGCTTCTTTATTCAGGAATTTCGCGATTTTTTCTAACTCGGGCGCGTTTTCATGCTTCTCGGCGTAGTCGTACCACTTGCTGCGTAGTATGGGCGTGAGCTTGTCGACGATGAGCCGCGCTACCTCAGGGTTGTGAAGGTAGTGGGCCCGCTTCAGTAGTTTGATTGTAGCGACGGTGTTGGCGATTCGACTGGCAAACACGCAAAGGTCGCGCGCGTTGTCAGTGAGGCGTGGCAGCGTCTTCGTTTTTTCTAATTCTGCCAGTAGTAGGGCGTCGGGTCGCCCGAATCTTCTTTCGAGGGCGGTGATGACGTCATCTGGGTGCGGCTGGCTGATGAGGAGGGCGCTGACGGCTTCTTGGGCGGCCCCCTTGAGGCTTTTTCTTATTCTCGCCACATTCTCGTTCGGCGAAAAACTTGATGCTGTTTCGTTGTACGTGGCTTTGAATTGCAGCCACTCGCTGCTGAGGCCGCTGAAGGGCGGCAATTCCGTGATGTATTTTCTAGTTGACTTGCTGACTTGTATCGCTTCGGTTAATGCGGCAGCCAATGACGAGACGTCCAGCGGGGCGGGGCGGGAATGACGCTCGTGCTTTTTCTGTGCGCGGGCGGCCGGTTCTCGCGTTGCCTCTTCGTTCTGGATTTGTTGTTCTGCCACTGCTTCTTGTTGCTGCCGCTTGTCGAGCCATTCTTCGACCCGCTGCGATGCCATTTCGTCCACATCTTCTTGTTCGGAATCCGACGGCTCTGATGCTGCCGCTCGCTCTTGTCTGATTTTTTCTAATTCCGCCTGCGCACGGATCTGCTGTAGCTCCAGCTCAGCTAACCTCTCCTTGGCCTCCAACTCCGCGAGGAGTCTCTTGCTGGAGGCCTTGGATCGGTTTGACCGAGCCGGCTTCAGTGACCGTACGGCAGGCGGTGGTGGCATTAGCAGTGCCGATCCTCTTCTTGTAGGTTCTGCTATGTTGCTTGGTGCCGGCGTGCTGGCGGGCGTCGCCGTGATGCCCGACGTGTCTGCCGGCCCTCCGGGGACCGACCGGCTCGTCACCTCGGTCCCGGTGAGGGTACCGGTATCCGAGGTGACAGTGGTGGAGCCGGACGTCTGTGTGGTCCCCGTTTCTTCTGTGCTTGTTGTGCGCTCTGTAGACTCGGTGCGCGTGGTGACTTCCGATGAGCTCCCCTGTTCTTCCGAAGTGGCCCCCGCTTCGCCGGCATTTTCTTCATTTTTCGTGCTTCTAGTTTTCACCATCTTGATGCTTCAGTGATCCGGCTTCCGATAGGACCAACAATGTGGCGCGTGGCCACGTGGAGCAATGGACTGTAGAGATTAGTTTTTTCTTAGTGGGTTGATTGACGGACAGGGATTCAGTGAAAATGCTTCTTGCTTGATGAAAGGAGGCTGCAGGCGAGGCGGGGTTCGGAGTTTCTTCTTAGTTTTGCTTCTTGGTGAGGGCTCGATCGAAAGTGAATGTATGGGAAGCCGCGCCCACCTTTATACCGGCGGTCGGTCCCTGCCCCTCTCACTCCGTACCCCACCCCCCTTGGGCCAATCTTTATTATTTTTCTCAAATTACAAGACTTACGTACTACTCTTATGTCTAATTACATTACTTACATCTAATTATTTAATTTCTAATAAGAATCATGCATGTGCGGCTGCGGGGAGCGAATTGGCGGCCGATTTTCGCGAACGGCATATTTCCCTGCCTCGCCCCCTTCGTCCCGCAGTGAGGGGCCGCGTCCCGCGCGCCCCTCCCGTACCTGATCACGCGATGCTTCGCGCATGCGCAGTGAGCACCACGTGGCTTTGTTTACCTTTTGCAATTACCTTAGTTACCGGGTTTATTTACTTTATTTATTCATTTGTTTACCATATATTATTATGTAATATCACATTTTATCTATCCTACATATCTTAGAGCTATGGGGTAAGAAATAGGCGGGGCAAAAAATAGTGTTTATAAAAAAGACACTTAAAAACTAATAGGAAATTATCTTATAGCTAAGTTTATACAAATGCAATTACTTTATTATGATTCCGTCGTGAACAAAAAGAAACGAAGAAATAAAATTCAAATGAAATATATGTGATTTCAAAGGTACGCAAATTTTATGTTCTTTTTTTTTCCAAAAGAAATTCTAAACTTGTTTTCAGAATCATCATAATTTATCAAAACAATAACAATAGGCCAACCATGAACTTAAACGCACTTTCTTACGATGAAAAGTGCGTTATTGTGATTTTGTCTGTGTAAAATAAATTAAAACTATATAAAACTTAATTAAAAAGAAATTTTTCCTATGTATGTAGTTACTCCACTGTTGTGTATTACGTTGAAAAAACTTATTTTATTTCTTTGTAATGTATAATTTTTTTTTTTGTGGAAGCATTACAATATTTATTGCACTATTTTTTAAGCTTTGATCTTCAAAGTTCAGAATAAATTCAGTATCACCGAAAAAAGTTTGACTTGAGTTGGGAGCGAATAAAAAATTGGCCAACGACGCCAATGTTACCTTTCTCCTTCGCCAAGTTGGGCTGTTCCTTCGCCGGCGCGGGAGCGAGGCTGGACAGCGACAGTTTGGCTTCCAGCTCCTTAACTTTCTTCTTCAGCTCCTCGACTATCTTCACGTACTGGGACAGCTTCATGTCGCCGTCCACTATGTTCTTCTTGATACTCAACTGTTAACACGTATAGAGATTAAATAAAATAAAGAGTGTGAAAATAAAATACGCTAGTGTCAGGACAGATCAAATAAACTACTTTTTATGAAACGTCCAAACGCTGGAATAGTATGAAATCCCTCAGGATGACTTTGAAAGAGAAACGAAAAACTGACGTCACCGACCTGTACGATCAAATTAACTGATAATTAGTTTTTAGTCATTTTAAAATATCTAGTGAAAATTATTGTACTATGTATGACTGTCCCGTGTATATTTTGGAAAATAATGTTTAGTGGTATTATTGTTAAATAATTAATTAAATAATAAAATAAATAAATAAATATTAAGGGACAATCATACACAAATCGACCTAGTCCCAAACTAAGCAAAGCTTGTACTATGGGTACTAGACGACGATATACATAAAAATACATATATAGTAGAGTTGCTAAGCCGCGAAATTGTGCGCGTCGGGTTACAAGCATGAAATTTCTACCACACATAGAACGTTCCACGGTGATTATTTTCAGATGTGGAGGGAAGTCAGATTCGTCCCCTGTGTGGTGGGAGAGCGGGGTGAAGAGGAGCTTTTTCTTTTTTTTATTACTGATCAGTTAAGGCTATTAGGGCTTGTGCGACATCGTTTTCGTGTAAAATAGATATCAGCTATTAATTTTTCATGTTATTTAAGAATAGTTTCATATAAAAATTTGGGTTTATTGCCGAAAAGGTAAAAATCACAACAAGTTTTTTTATTCAGAACGATAAATTAGTTATCTATTCTGAATATTTACAATTTAAAAAAATATAACTAAACAGCAAATTTAATGTTGTTTTTAAAAATGTATACATATTGGGCACATATGATACAAAAAGTACCTTGAAAAAAATGTTGATGTTAAGCCTAGCCTGCGTGTTCTAGTACATTTTGCTAAGTCGCGAAATTGTGTACATCGGGATACAACCACCAAATTTCTACCACAGATAGAGTATTCTGCGGTGATTATTTTCAGATGTAGAAGGAAGTCAGATTCGTCCCCTGTGCGGCGGGAAAGCGGGGTGAATAGGACAAAGGAGTCCTCTTTTTCTTTTTATATTACTGATCAGGTAACGCTAGTAGGACTTGTGTCGTATCGTTTTCGAGTAAAACAAATATCATGAATTCATTTTTCATGTTATTTATTCATAGTACCATATAAAAACATGGTTGTATTTCCGAAATTGTAAAAATCACAACAAGTTTTTTTTATTCAGGGAGATAAATTAGTTATATTTCCTGAATATTTACAACTAAAAAAAATATTGGAAAATAGCAAATTTAATCTTGTTTCTAAAAATATATAAATATTGGGCACTCTTCATACAAACAGTAACTTAAATAAATTGTTGATGTTGAGATTAGCCCGCGTGCTCGTGATACATTAGCAAAAAAAAAAATTGTTTAATTACATTAATTTGTTTTTCTAGGACGTATATAGTAAATATTATATGTAAAAGCATGTTAATAATCATTATTTAATGTATTTAATGAAGCGAAATAGGATGCGTTCGGAGATTTACGTTGGTTACGCCGACGTAAAGATATATTTTCAGCTACTGTTTGTATGAGAAGTGCCCAACATTAATATATTTTTAGAAACCAGATTAAATGAACTTTTTGAAATAGAATAGAATAGAATATTCTTTATTGCACACCTCAACAGGCAATAAATACAAACAAATTACAAGTAACATTCAAGAGAGGTAAACAACAGGCGGTCTTATCGCTAAAGAGCGATCTCTTCCAGACAACCTTAATAATAATAATAATTTGAAAATGTTCACGAAATTGAACTAATTTACCTCACTGAATAAAAAAACTTGTTGTGATTTTTACCTTTTCGGCCATTACACCCATATTTTTATATAGAACTATACGAAAATAACATAAAAAATGAATTTCTGATATTTGTCTTACACGGAAACGATACCAAACACGTCCTGGTAGACTTAACTGACCAGCAATAAAGAAAGAAAAGAGGGATACTTGGCCGTATTCACTCCGCTCTCCCGCCTCACAGGGGACGAATCTGACTTCCCTCCACATCTGAAAATAATCACCGTGGAACACTCTATCTGTGGTAGAAATTTCATGCTTGTAACCCGATGCGCACAATTATGTTAGAAAACAGCGGACTAACAACTCTACTAATATAGATAACATCCAATTGTATTTTCTTTTTCAAATTCAAATCATTTATTTGCTAGAACACAGTGTTATTAGGTCTTATATGTTTATTTCCAATGTGCTCAGCTTGCAAGCAAGCGTGCAAATGTTTGAGCGCAACTTCAAGAAACTAGCCAATTATTTAAGCCAGGAACTTAAGGAAATCACAGGAGGATCATAAGCGTGTAACATAAAAAAAACTATGTCGACGCATTGTAATTTACCTGAATCTTGTTGGCGCGCGCAGCGTACTTGAGAGTATTGTAGGTGTCTTCATAGCTGATACTTGAAGGCGATATGTTCGCTATCATGACTGTCTTGCAGTTCCCTCCCAAGCTGTCTTTGAGAAGGCGCGTCAGCTTTGAGTCTCTGAAACAAATGTATTTATATAAATTAGGGCCGTTTTTAAATTATGGTTCATACAAAAAAAATTGGGCAAGTGCGAGCCCGACTCGCGCATGAAGGGTTCCGTACCTATACATATATATAATGTATAACAAGTTTGTTGTATGGGAGCCCCCCTTAAATATTTATTTTATTTTATTTTTAGTATTTGTTGTTATAGCGGCAATAGAAATACATCATCTGTGAAAATTTCAACTGTCTAGCTATCACCGTTGTTGAGACACAGCCTGGTGACAGACGGACGGACGGACGGACGGACGGACGGACGGACGGACAGCGAAGTCTCAGTAATAGGGTCCCGTTTTTACCCTTTGGGCACGGAACCCTAAAAACCACTTACCTAAATTCTCCCTGATTTCTATACTATAAAATTTTGTTGAAAATTTGTTTTTTGTTTTAGGGGTCAAGCGCGATGTAGGATTTGTGTAGTCGCGCGGCGACAGACGTACAGTGACATCTCTTGGTAAAAAAAATTGACCTCATCACGACAAAACGGCTGGACGGATTTCAACCAATTTTGATACATGGACAGCTGGACAATCAAAGATGATTAAGGAATACTTTACTAGACACATAAAATATAAAAAGCATATACTGGTATAAGAGTTATAAAAAAGTTTAACACTAAGTTGCGGGCTCTTTCCAGTAATACAATGAAAGTTAAATAACGGTACGAGGCATGGGTGGGCGACACTGGTGTAGGTTGCCGTTCTCGAGGGCAGGGTGATCTGGTGAAGGTCGCGAGTCCACTGGTGGAGAAGGCCAATGAGCAGCAGAGAGTGTTGAAACCTTACCTGTAAGGTATATAACTACTGCCGTCTGCAAGCTTATTGATACAGTTCCCGAGCGACAGCAAACTCCTGTTAATGTTGGCGCCCTCCTTGAACCGCTCGCCCACGCAGCCGGTGGCCGAGGCGCGCTCGCTGCCCGCCAGGTCGATCATCGACAACTTGACCACGCGCGCTTGTCCGCTGGTTTTGTAGCGCATCTTTATATACACCTGGTAAAGATATTTGTGTTTTTATGAAGTACTATAGGAGGAGAATGGGTCGTCCTTGCACCACTTGGAGGCGCACATCATCATCACCATAGGAGGTCAGAGAGAGAGTACAGATAACATTGGACCATTCTCCTGCAGAATGGACAACAACTTTTCTTTTTTTGATGATAAAAGAAAACTAATTGTTATGAAACCCTTGTTAAGCCTCTTATGCAGTAGAATGACAATGTGATATACTTAATTGCTTCTGAAATATTATTTATTGATATTCGTATCAATGGTGCAACTCTTTGATGGATCTTTGGATCGAAGATCAAAGGAACATTTAAATGAATAACGAACCTGCATGGCTAGCATAAGTTACCGCGGCTTTGCTTGTCGCGCGACTCAGTGTCACTTGTCATGCTCGCACGGTATTGAAGGTAGGTTTGCCATTGTTTGCCAAGAATGTGGAGCCGGCATTTAGACGTGCTGGTACCTCTGGATAACCGGTCCTACATGTCCATATGTTGTTGGTGTCTTTGAATCAATAGTTGAGAAAAACCTCTTTTTTAATATTGGTACTACATAGTGCCTCCACTTTGCCTAAGTGGCAAAAAAAGGAGCCCAAGCTGCACTGACAACTGACAAGGAACCAATGTTGCCTTGTCAGTTGAGACTACTTTCAAAGTTAAGATCAAACAGTTATCATACCTGAAATACAGCATGACTCCGAGAGCTCTCAGCATTGGCATCTGTAGGGTGCTGAGTCCTGTTCTTATTCCCATTCTCCAGCATATTGAGGAGCTCCCTGGCTGTGTTGATATTCTCCAACGTCAGTCCGGCCACCATCACTCCATACTTAGTATCCTCTCGGACTTGCAATGGGGTCTTTGATGGTTTTAGCAAATCAAAAACATTTTCGTTATAAACCTGGGGATATTCATAGTTTTTTTTAAGATGTGGTGCGAAATTATGCAAACAAATTAGATGAATTAAAACGCATATGAAAACACATTCTAAACAGGTTTACTCACTGAGTGTTTGAATGGCCGCCACTACGACTGATTGGCGCACCGGATGATGGAAAAGAGTGGGCTGAGTAAACCCATTTCATATGTTTTAATATGACTGAGACTCATGGGAGTCTTCTATGTAAAACTTAGATGAAACCAAAAAAGAATAATTTACTCAAAAATGGGCCACTAAATTATCATATTTTAAACACTAACCCATCTTAAGTTGTCTAAGCAACATCAGTGTGATAAAACACCAAGTTATTTAAGAACTTTTTTATTTTTATAGGGGAATACAAAATGAGAACAGCGCTAAGATGGCAAGTTTTCTGTTAATAAGAATATTACTAGCATCATTTTAATAAGTTATTATTATATATCCACTATGTTACTCCCACAGATCTTAATTTTATGGTATCAGTGATGTACCACAATGTGAAAACTTTTGTTTATAAAATACATTGAACATTTTCATTTAGGAACTAGACTCATTGAACACAAAACTAGTTAAGGAAGTAAAATAAAGCTTGTTAAGGACAATCACTTACTTCTATATAAGAAACACCGATGTCAAACTCTCTTTCCTTCTCAAAGGAATTTATTGTGTAGAAAAGATGCTCCATGGTCAGGTAAGTAATACCGGGGTTTTCCTTGCTGCCTATCATTGTGAAAGTTTTGCCTGCTCCCGTGGCGCCGTACACGAAGACCGAGCAGTTATAGCCCTCCATCAACGAAGCTAATACATCTTTGGTAGTCAGCTCAAATATATCCTTATTAGTAGCTGTTTGGCCACAAACATTGTCAAATACAAACTTTAACTCCTTATTCGCTCTCCGTAGCACATTTTTTGTAGGCTGCTGGACTCCTTGGTAGAAAAACGGACGCATTTCTTCTTTAGGATCAAAAACTAACATGCTATCGTCCACAACATCAACCACTACACGATTATTAGCTGCTTTTTCCCTTTCGTTCAGCGGCCGCACACGAACCACTACTTTTATGTTCGCTGCCATGTTCAACGTCGATCCACACTTCGAGGGCAGAGCACCAGACTTTGATTTAGCCCCGATCAACGGAGCAGCACGGACCATTTTTACCTCAATACATCTATCATGGAAATAACGCAACTATACTGTTTTTGAACACTGGCACAGCAAAATCGAACTAGGTTTCCACTCATAAGACGTTCAATGTTCAATTAAATAATAACACCACTTACTTAATAGATAACTAAGAAATATTTCGTTTCGTAAACAGTCAACGACTAAACAGCATCTACAAAGTAACCGTCAAAATTTAAATTTTGAACTGACATGACAGCGAATGCAATGCGATCCGTTTCACGTGCGCTGTTACGTTACGATTGCGTCCGTTTTATTATTTAATATTTATATTTATTTAATATTTATATTTTAGTGGGACCAATTTATTTTACTGGGAAGGAGTACTTTTTGCTAACTGACGTTGAAAGTCATCGTATGTCCACTGATGGGAACAATGAAAATGAGAACAAGGCTAATAATAGAATTGCTTTGATTCATTTTTATAGAATTTGCAACATAAGCACACATAAGTACCTGTGTTTTAAACTCATACGTCAATGTTTAAACCATAAACTAATACATGAACCATGTAAAAAAAAAACAAACGCTTATATATAAAAAAATATAATTTTTCGTTTTTTCGTCATTATTGTGTGGTGTGACTGTGATGTCTGATGTGTGGTCATGATCATCAACAGCCCTAAGGAAGTGTTGCTAGTTGCTAGCGCAAAAATTTTTACCCCATTTTTAGATATCAGTAATTTTCGGAATAACCCGACATTCAGAATTACCCGAGTACAATATCCAAAAAAAGGCAAAAGTTATTTCTACCTTTTCCGTACTATGGTAATGGATATTGCGTAAAAATTGCACAATGGACTTCCTAAGCCATTTTACATAGTTAAGTGCTAATCCTCTCCTCTAAGCGAAATTAATTTTGTTTGCAAGACCTTATTGTGCGGACGTCACTGTATAAGAAACAAATACAATTTCCTCTTAATTTCCGCCTCTGATCTTATCTGGACGTAACGAGAGTCTTAGCATTCAGAGGGACTCTGTCTCGAGTTTCGGCGGAGTTTCATTGAGCTTTATATTATAGCTAACGACTGAGCCGAGGCGTGGAGGTTATAAACCCGCTCACTTGTAAATTCTTGCGCATATATATTCGCATCTATTAGGCGTTTTTATAAAATAAGTAAATTTTATGTTAATTATGTATGTTGAATTACTCTTGATGTTTAATAATTTTAACATATCGTGAAATTGAAGATTTTAAGCGCCTACAAAAATTTAAGCTGCAACATATTGATAATGGGCGTTTTTCTTAGATGTTATATTATAATATTATATTATAACACGATAGAAACCGAACCAAATACTTGCATGGGAACAAATGTGGAGCTTAGTAAATTATTATATATTTTAAAACTAAGCACTTACCTAAGTAGGTAGTTTATTATTTCATGCCTAACAGAATAACTTAAGTTTTAAGTAGGTAACCAGCCAGTAAAATTAAAAGAACTCAGTAGGTACTTTATTAAAATTGCATAAAATGTATGACTAATAATAATAATGTGTGTATGTAGACATCAAAGACGTCAATCAAAATCTCTGGGACCGATTGAGCTTAGATAAGTCCTTTTTTCCCAAAAACACGCCGTTAAATGAGTAAGCCGTTAGGAAACTGGCTCTATAGACGCCACACCGCTGATATATGAGTGTACTCAGGATTAAGTAAAAAACAACATCTCAAATTAACATCACTTTAATACGTTCATAAAATCACTGCGCTAACCGGACAAAGAACAGTAATCTGCGATAGGCAAAGACAATTATAGCAATTCAATATTAAAACAGAAATCCAATCTGGAAAGTCTCGGCATGTAATTACACGTAATAGAAGTAAAATACCTGAATTATTACTTATCAAACATTCATGACTGCTGCATTTCACGTCTGGGATTCACACGCCAATTTGCAAGGAATTCAATGGGACATTTCATTTACTCGGCACACTCAAACAGCGGTAGTCTTATCCTTGGAACCCTTCCAACATTCGCAGACAAAAATGTCTATAGAGAGCATTAAAAGGGACAGGAATAAAAAAACATCTCGTTTCTCATTTCAAAATATTTTGAGTTTTATGGAGGACCCAGAACATCCATCGATCGGTCCATTTCTTCGTTTTATGAACCTCACTGGTAACTGGCATCCGCATATGGAATTGAAACTCACTCGTTTCAAGCAGGTCGTATATTATATAACAATATACTTCTTCTTCAGCCAGTATTTTAGATGCGTGATCAGCTTAAAACTGAGTGCTTTCCTGTATATCCTTCAAACCGTGCCATTCCACATGGGCATACCAAAGACTATGTTTTTCCGCAAGCATTACAGTGACTGGCAGAAACTAATCGGATACATGTCTACTACAGAGCGACAACAAATCGCTGATAACGACGACCAGGTCCTCGATGTTTTGGATGGCTATACTCAGAAAAGTAGAAAAGTCATTTATTTATTTTGGTCTATGTGTATTCTTTGTAATATAAGCCTCTTCACTGAACCATACCCAAAAAATACAATAGTGGAAAATGGCACGGATATTTATGTAAAGCTCTTCGATTTCTACGTTCCGTTTATTGAACAAGATTTCCCCCCGGGTTACTATTACTCTATGGCTCTGCAGACAGTGGTGGGTAATATAATGAGCTCATATGTCATTTCATGGGATTCTCTAGTGATATCTATGTTGATATTCTTCGCTGGCCAGCTAAGAATCTCACGAGTCTACTGCTCCAAAATTGTGGATCCCCAATGTGTGGCTCAGACTCACCGAAATATTGTTCACTGTCACCGTTTCCACACGACTCTCATCGAGTAAGGAACATGTTAAAGCTTGCTTTATTTTCTAGTTAACTATATAGTTAGTTATTTTTAGTGTAGTAAACAATGATTATGGTTTTGACCCTTCATTATCAATGATCTAAGATAACTACGAAGGGCAAGCACATTAGCAACAACGTCTTAAACCTTCACCTACAAAAGTTCTCTTGTTTAATCTTTACCGCCATAGTTATCATCATAGCCCCTTCGGTCTATTACAGACAATTTGTGGTCTTCAAAAGGCCGATATGCCATCCGACCGCAAACTTGACAAAGAAACACTGTTCAGTTCATGGTTCATGGTCATGAACTGTTCATGTACCTAGTAGCCTTTTAGTCAGTAGGTAAATGCGCTGAACCATGCATCGTCGCATCACCTGCAACCGACCACACTTGCGCGAATTTGTGCGCCTTTCCGCGAGTTCTTTCCTGATTTGCACGTCTAGCATAACTTTGACACGCGACTCTTTCTCGCGCAAAGATATACTACCTGTCTCTTTCTGTACAGTACTATGAGATATTGACGGATGATGCTATGTCGCGCGACATGAGTCGCGGGTCAAAGTTATGCTAGACGTATTGGTAGTCGATCTTCACGGCAATGATGTCACCCTTCGCGCAGTCCTTAAAGAGAAGCAAAAGCCTTCCGACATTACGTTTTGCGTTCGTTATGCGCCAAGCAGCCCTTCTGCAAAATATCATTTTTGAGGGTGACCTTCAGCAGTAGTCTCCGGGTTGAAGTAAAGACGAGTTGTTAAAATGCAGAAAACTGACACGATCGATCATTGACCGATTTAAGAAAAGCTGGCAGACTCGAACTTGTAAAAGACCCTTGTGGCCGCTCACAACATAAAGTTCAGTGGTTTGTTTTGGCTCCATAATAAAGACCCCGTTTTGTTGCATTTGTCGATTAAGTTACTTAGTATCTATTCGAGATTCCACAATTATTTTGTGTAAAAATTCATCTCAAATATGAGCGCCGAGAAATAAAGTGTAGTTTTAATAGTTTTACCAGACCTGCAGACAAATCTCGGATAATATCTCTGATCGTCTAATCAGAAGGGCTACTCTGAAGTTCATACCGTGTTATCCCTGTCGAACTCATGTCAAACAATATTTAAAACAAAGTTCGAAGGAAGTAACCCTTTGGGGTCTATTGATTCATGGTTTCATAATAGTACGAATCTTAACATTCTTAACGCATATGTAGCAAAACGGGTCAATCAACAACCCTACATACCTAGCTTGTCTAACTTTGTAATTAGTCTCAAGTTCAAGAAGATAATAGTCTGTCGCCATCTTGTAACCACGCAAGTATTTAATTGGGAAAAGTAAGATGGCGTTAGTAGTATACATGTAGTATACCACTTTTCGATATGGGTACAGTCTGGCCAAAAAGAGTAGAAATTAAAAAGTGGCAATACTGTAGTGTCGTCCCTTTCTAATCAATCTAAGAAAAAGGGGACGACACTGCAGTATTGTAAGCTTTTCCCGCTGGCACACTTACTCTGGCGGACGCTATAAAAAGGTACGATGTGTTCCCATCAGGCATCAAAAGCTGTTTGGCAGACTGATATCTGTGACAATGTCCATATACCTCATAGTAATCTCCATCAACCTCGGCGTCAATATTATACAGATCTCAGAGGCAAGTTCCTATTATTATAGTTTGGAAGTTAGTTAGCTAGTTAATAATATAGCCTTTATTTTCTCACAAATAAATAAGTGTTTTTACATATATTTGTTACATATAATTTGATTTAACTGTGAGGCGCCCATTTTTGGGCAAAGGCCTCCTCCAGCTCTTTCCAGACTTTCCTGTCCTTTGCTTTTCGGGTCCAATCAGACCCGGCTATTGGGGCAATGTCATCGGCCCACCGCCGCCTCGGTCGTCCTCGCGGTCGCGTCGCTTCTCGTGGATGCCAGTAAAGGATTCTCTCACTCCACCTATTGTCCGTTGTCCTTGCTATATGACCGGCCCATCTCCATTTCAGTCTACATGCGAGTTCAACAGCATCTGTGACTTGTGTTATTTTCCTTATGTCGCAGTTCCTTTTTCTATCACTACGTCTAATGTTTAGCATGCTTCTCTCTGTTGCTCTCTGGAACACATTTATCTTCTGGGCAATATCTTTAGTAAGTACCCATGTTTGGCATCCGTACAGCAGAGTTGGGAGTACTATTGTGTCCATGGCTTTTCTCATGGCTTTTTTGGGGAGTTTGGATTTGAATATATGTTTTAAGGACCAGTATTTATTCCATGCCATTTTTATCCTTCGTTCTACTTCAATAGATGTTTGCTGAGTGAATGATATTATTCTCCCTAAATATATATAGTGTTCCGTGTAATCTATTTGGCCCGATTCTGTGGCAATAGGTATTTTATCACCGTTTGTCAAAACAAAGGTTTTTTGTTTGTTCATATGTAGACCACATTTCTTACTTTCTTTGTCTAAAGTATCTAGCATGTACACTATATCTGCGTGGTTATCGGCCATCAGCACTATGTCGTCCGCAAAGCGAAGATTGTTGAGGTGTTCTCCGTTTATATTTACTCCTTTTGTGTCCCAGTCCAACCTTCTGAATATGGATTCTAGGAGAGCTGTAGGTAAATAAGTTTGGGGAAATAGGGTTAGCTAGTTATGGTATAAGAAAACAAGGTACATGCTACTCCGGAATGGCAGGTGGACGTTCGACGTCATCACGCTATGATTGGTTGGTTCGTTCTGTCAATCCCTTTCTGTGTTGCCAGTGGTGTATCATAATACTCCCCGATTCCCTTGTTAGCTTGTTACCTGTATGAATATCGTAAAATCTTAAGTCTTTAAAATCAATTATTACGACAAAATAAAATGTAGTCAAAGAACACGACAATTGTAATGCATTTTTTTTTTGACAACTGGCGGTAAAAATTGATTTCTTTATAATCATTTAGTTAGGTGCCGATGTTGGCAACTAATCACTGACGTAGAAAGGCTCACTAGCCGGAGTGTCATACTTTGTTTCTTATACCATGTAATTAGCTAATTAAGTGATTTTAGACTGTATCCGTATCTGAATTATAATGTTTATCGTGATTTCAGTCAACAGATGATATACCGGCACTAATGGCAAGTGTGATGTTTGTATTCGCCTGTTTAACTCAACTCTTAATATTTTACTGGTTCAGTAATCAAGTCACAGAAGAGGTTGGTATCGGTATGGAATGAGGAGCTGCAATTACAATCTCCATAACGTACGCTAAACAATTAAATTATGTTTACGTTACAGAGTTTATATGTAAGTTATGGAATATTCGAAAGCGAATGGCCCAACATGGATGCTAAGGTACTGAAGGAGATTTATCTGTTGCAATACACGACGTCTAAGCGGCTGGCTTTCAAAGCCGGACCATTCAACGAGATGTCGCTGAGTACCTTCCTTGCAGTACGTATTACTTTGCAATGTGCCCACAAACTGATCAATGACCTCAGTAAAAGGCTCATTGAGTCTACTGGTGACCGAAGAGCTGGCAGCTTCCTCGCACAACGCATCAGCATTGCGATTCAGCGAGAAAATGCTGCCAGCGTCTTCGGGACCAAGTCGCGGGGGCACAGTTTTCTAGATTTATTTTAGCTTTATTGTAATTTACTTTAGATTTTAGTTCTGTAGTTTTATTTTTTTTAGGCTTAATTTTAATTTAATTGTCCAATGTTATTTCTTTTTATCATGTATAAATAAATATGTTTATTTTGCAATAGCTTCTGTCCGTGTCATACTTTCTAGCGGTGACATGGTATCGCACGGAATTCAAACTCATATCAAAAAAATGTACGAGAAACGTACGAAATTGTACGCTAGTTAAAAAAATATGTAGTACTACACGTACCTACGAGAAAATAGTGATCAATCTGTCACCGCTAGGAAGCATACTTTCTGGCGGTGTCATACTTTCTTGGTACCTATCGTACGGAATTCAAATTCGTATCAAAAAAATGTACGAGAAATGTACAAAATTGTACGCTATTTAAAAAAATATGTACTACACGTACTTACGAGAAAACAGTGATCAATCTGTCACCGCTAGGAAGCATACTTTCTGGCGGTGTCATACTTTCTTGATATTGTACGGAATTGAAACCTATATAAAAAAAAATACGAGAAATGTACGAAATTGTACGCTTTATTTGAATTCCGAATTCCGTACGATACCATGCAAGAATGTATGACACCGTCAGAAAGTATTCTTCCTAGCGGCGACAGAGTGATCATTGTTTCTCGTAAGTACGTGTACATAGGTATTTTTTTAAATATGAGTATGAATTTCGTTGTCGCTGTATGGTTATGAATTATGATGTATAATTAATTAACGTTCATATTGTTACAGATCCTGAAAACCAGTTACAGTTTTTTCACGTTACTTAATGAGACCAATTAACTGGCCACAAATATTAAGGGAATATTTACGTCATAATCATAATACGGCGGTAACAGAGAGGCTTTCACAAACTTTTTGAAACCATGTCCTTTTGTATTTTTCTTAATCACTCTTCTTAATAACTAATACCAGGAAGGATTCTTTATGCACGTAAAATGGCTGCGTATTTAAATCTACATATAAGTCAATAACATTTTAGCTTAGCGATACACATAGCCTAACAACTTTACGGCTTGTAGGTGTAACTTTGTAACTTATTGTCTAATATTAACTTTCGTATAGAAATGTTGAAAATAAATCTACTGCTTCAAATATACGTGTTTCCAATATTACTTAGATTTAAGTAGTAAATTTCGTGTTTTGTTAGCGTCCCTTCCCAAGTTGGAATCCCACCCTGGCGGTCCCTGGGGAGACCTAATGGCCAAAGTTGATAATGAAAGAATAATAAAATTTACCTCCGAAAGGTCTTACGGGGAATTTAAAATTCAAAACATATTTATGCAATTAGGTCGGACCTTAGGGGGAATCTTCTGGGACGATTTAGAAAGGATTAATAATTAAATTATTAATGTCGATCTGTATTTTGATCAAAAAAGGCTTAGGGTTTTGCGTCGGTTGATTATATACCTGCCGTAAAGTAAGTGAGTATTATTAGGGTTCCGTACCCAAAGGGTAAAAACGGGACCTACTTACTGAGACTTCGCTGTCCGTCCGTCCGTCCGTCTGTCACCAGGCTGTATCTCAAGAACGGTGATACCTAGACAGTTGAAATTTTCACAGATGATGTATTTCTATTGCCGCTATAACAACAAAGACTAAAAAAAAAAAAAGAATATTTAAGGGGGGCTCCCATACAACAAACTTGTTATAAATTATGGTATGCAACCCTTGTTGCGCGAGTCGGACTCGCACTTGCCCAATTTTTAGGGTTCCGTACCCAAAGGGTAAAAACGGGACCCTATTACTGAGACTTCGCTGTCCGTCCGTCCGTCCGTCCGTCCGTCCGTCCGTCCGTCCGTCCGTCCGTCCGTCCGTCTGTCACCAGGCTGTATCACAACAACGGTGATAGCTAGACAGTTGAAATTTTCACAGATGATGTATTTCTATTGCCGCTATAACAACAAATACTAAAAATAAAATAAAATCAATATTTAAGGGGGGCTCCCATACACCAAACTTGTTATAGATTATATATATGTATATGTATAGGTACGGAACCCTTCATGCGCGAGTCGGGCTCGCACTTGCCCAATTTTTTATATTATTGTAGCTTACATTATTTTGGAGAATTTACTTGTACCAATTAGTTACAATTGTATGAAAAAATACTTACTGTTGAGTTTCTTTCGGCTTCCCTCTCAACAGCGATCTCCTCTTGTGAAATGCCAATGAAACTTGGAGGCAATGAAACTTTGTTGAAAATTTTCACAGATGATGTAAGTATTTCTATTGCCGCAGAAATACTTACATCATCTGTGAAAATTTCAACTGTCTAGCTATCACCGTTCTTGAGATACAGCCTGGTGACAGACGGACGGACGGACAGCGAAGTCTCAGTAATAGGGTCCCGTTTTTACCCTTTGGGTACGGAACCCTAAAAAATAACTAGAGTCTGGCCATCGAAACGTGATACTGAAAATTGCCGCCAAATTTAAAAATTCTAGCACATATTTCATCGCCAATGAGCAATGACTGATACCAATGCACAATGCAATGGTGCAGATAATAGTCATTGGCGATGAAAAATATATTGTCCAAAGTACCAATACTGTTTAGTCCTAGTTTGTACAGCGATACTAAAGCTAGAATTTTAAAATTTCGCGGTAATTTTCAGTATCACGTTTCGATGGCCAGACTCTAACAATGGTGGATATTTTCGTAGAGATATAGATTAGTCCGAACACCCCACGCATGCCCAAATCCACGTCTACAGGATTACTGCAAGTGGTGTCGATATCGAATGCATACCGTCTTAGGGGATCTGCTTCGTCTGAGCTCCAGACTATTTGCTTAGGCTTAAGGTTACCTGAGGTAATTGCGTCTATAGCGGCAAATGTGTATTTTGATGATATCATAGAAGCGGAATTTTAAAACACAATAAATAGCACTAGTACATCATTTTCCATAAGAAAATAATAGCTAATGTAATTTCTATCTATGAATTCTCAGTGGCGCCGCTGCAGAGTATGCTCCCCAGCGGCGCCACAATCAATGTCCATTATTTCATTCCCTGGTACAGGTATAGTACAAATTTTCTAAGCTAAGCTTATGCACTTAAGAACTGAATACCATTGAGTGATAAACCACAAATTAAGATAGCGAGCTCGTAGTAAAAGCAAATTGTAACCACCTTGGAAGGTTAATATAGATTATCGACTCTATTTCCTTGGACATGAAACTACAAAATACACTAACAGAATAATGGTAATCATAACTTTTTTGGAATTTTACAACCGTCCGACTCTCCACAAGAACGTATTGTCTTGAAAAAGGACTATGAACTCTCATCATCAACCATTTTAAACCTATTCAACATAAGGAATAAGGTTGAAAATTCAATATCCACGCAATGTAGTTCTAACCTTTTTTTGTAAGTAACTGGTTGGCGCTTACGAGAACAAAAGCAGATAGGATTGTATATGACACAATGCCATTGTGAATGCAGGTAAGTGGATGAGCTTAGTTTCAAATATTGGTACTATACAGCCAAAACCATGATACGTATGTACATGGTGTACGTTCAACGTACATCATTTCACCATATAACTCATTGATTTCCATTATGATGGCGCCGCTACAGAGCAGCACACGTGTAGGGCGCCCTACATTCGTAGGACAGCGGGTGGTAACTAGAGGAGGAGAGCTGAAAATCGAGCTCAGTGGCGTGCCATGGGATAGGCCTATGTCCAGCAGTGGACTGATACGGGCTGATGATGATGATGATGAGACTCTGAGATGGTCAGTCGGGACTAGTGCCCCAGCTGGGCCAGAGCACCTACTTTTGGCAAGTAACCATATTTAGTTACGTGGTTGAAGATGTCGTTAGTAGCATGGTATATTAAGAAAATAAGGTATGGCACTCTGAAATGACAGTCAGCGAGACTATTGAGGTCATCACACTATGATTGGTTGGTTAGTTCTGTCAATTCCTTGCCGTTTCTGTGGTGTATTATACTCCCCGATTCCCTTGTTACCTGTATGAATCTCATAAAATCGTGAGTATTTTAAATCAATTATTACGTCAAAGTAAAACGTATGCATAATTATCATTTTTTGTATGACTGGCAGCAAAAATTTTTTCTTGTAATTATTTTGTTACCATAGAGCAAAAAGCGGCAACTAATCAGTGACGTAGAAAGTCTCACTAGCTGGAGTGTCATACCTTATTTTCTCATACCATGCTTTTGCCAACTAACTATAGTTTCGTGGTTGAAAGATGGCGTTCGCTTATCCCGCTGACGCACTTGCCCCGGTTGACTTTAAATATTATAAACCCAAATGTTTGACATTGAAGCGAAAATTATAAAAATTGTATGTTTCAGACGGATTCGACCCCGCGTTTCCAACGGCTCCATCCGGTTTCCAATCAGCCAACACGGGCGTCTTACCTATAAGACCACTGAGCCGAAACCAGAGGCTTTGAAATTTTAACCGGTGTCGCTTACATGTCTTAGGGTACCTACTCAACTCATAGCTCCATCTACCGTAAAGATTCTGTCTTCATGATGGGCACCATCGTTAATTTATGTTGAGTATCAATAGTAACAGTGTGCTAAACCCAAACCACCACAAACTACTTTTGTTGACATTTATAGAGATCTAGGTTTCTATCGCTAGCTGTACGATCTAACACCAGACCCCATTTCCTGGTTCGGGGCGCTGAATGTTGACTTACAGTTATTTTTATCATCGTCATAAGTTTCTTTGAAATGTGTATGTAAATACGTCCTACATAAATACCTAAGACTAGGTATATGTTAATTTAAATGACAGAGGGTTCAGTTATTCCTCACCAGTCTCAACAACAGAACCCTAAACTAGACCAGAATCAAAAGTCCGCGCACTCGCAAGTCAAGCTAATTCACTCGGCGGGCCACACCTCCAGAATTAACATATAAATTGTTTGTTGAATCCGGTTTAAATTATTTCACCAACTTCTCAAATTTACATGGTAATTGCTAAAACTCAAGATTTGTTGTTGGATCCCTGATTGTGGATATCTTTGGGGGTTGAGATAGAGATTTGGAAGTCAGATTACAGCAGCGGGGCTAGCATGCTTGCATTTGTAGATAGTATGTACCTAATATGTACATATTAACTATAATAAAATTCTACAATTGTATTGAAAATAGTTCGATTTAACTGGCCTCTAGGCAGTATTGCATTGTTGCATTGCGCTTTTTGTTACCAAGCGCCTAAAGGCTCCTTATCCCTTTAAAAATGCTGATTGTTTTATACATTTTTCTCTATGTCCAACCATGTTTCTTAACATATTATCAGTTAAACTAAAAGATCACTATTTGTCTCTACCGTAGCCTAACCCTTTTATAATTCTACGCTGTCGTTTTTAGGGCTCCGTATTCATTATTAAGTCTTATGTATATTCTTCTCATTCTTCCTTTTTGTATGTACGGTGTTTTTTGGGTCATGGAGCAGGACTGAACGGGGTACTGGGGAGGGTCACACTAAGCAACTTTCACTATGGGGACAACCACGGAATCTCGAAAGAAAATCTCCTAATTAAGAGTTAATTGATAGTTAAGTATCTATTAATAGTTAATTCATAGTTTATAGGGTTCCGTACCCAAAGGGTAAAAACGGGATCCTATTACTGAGACTTCGCTGTCCGTCCGTCCGTCCGTCCGTCTGTCACCAGGCTGTATCTCAAGAACGGTGATAGCTAGACAGTTGAAATTTTCACAGATGATGTATTTCTATTGCCGCTATAACAACAAATACTAAAAATAAAATAAATATTTAAGGGGGGCTCCCATACAACAAACGGGATTGGTTGCGTTAACTTTGCACCTCATTTGTATGGGGCGATATACATACCAGGTGCAAACTTAACTTAACCACTTACGGATGGAAAGTGTTTGCACGGAACCCTCGGTGCGCGAGTCCGACTCGCACTTGACCGGTTTATTTTTTTCGAGATTTCGTTGTTGTCCCCATACTCGTACTCGTAGTGAAAGTTGCTCAGTGTGACCCTCCCAAGTACCTACCCCATTCACTCCTGCTCCATGACCCAAAAAACACCCTGTATACATAGATACTTATCTGTGTATGACCTATCTTTAATATTATATAAGGCATTTATTTATTACTTCTCATATTACTTAAGTTCTTATCTCACCACCTACTTTTTTCTGTTTAATTTTGTTTTCTAGCTACCCAAAGGTTCTGGAAGAGATCGCTCTTTAGCGATAAGACCGCATATTGTCTACCATTGCTTAATTTAAGATTTCTCATCTAATATTTTTCTTGTCGGTGTTCAATATAGTATTGTTGTATTGTACCAAATAAAACTTAAACTTAACACTATTGGAAAATCTTGTCAATTTCAGCAGATGACGTTATCTAATATGGTAACAACAATTTCACATCAGAAGCGATACCATGCTAGGGTGAGTTTCGTGTACACGTCAGGTTTAACGCCAGATTTGCATGTCTTAATTTCTACGTACCTATGTTCACGACCGTAATTGCTTATGGAGTGGCGAGGTACAGTATGTAAACCTACACATTCCTTTTACCTTTTACTAACTTTCCATCTCACGATGACGTAACGCCCGAATGAGGCGTTACGCCCTTACTTGTGTAATTTAAGTTAGGATTGTTAGGTACGAATACATTTGTACTAAAAATAAGCAAACAAAAAGAGCCCATTCCTAGGTTCCAATATAAATGTCGCTACTCTACCCATTTAGTACTAAATCAACTTTATTAAATTACGCTTTATTGAAACACTCGTAAGTGTAAACCAAATTAAATTTGGAACGCGCCCGGACAGCTGACGTAGGTCGAGAATTTCTTTTTAAAAAAAGTTGCCCCGCATTCCTGCGTATTTGGGCACCTGATTGTGGTCAACCGAAGAAACTAGAATATCAGGAGGGTTTAATGGACAACTGGAATGTTTCAAGTTGTGTAAACAGCCGGGAGTGATTTTCCGGGGGTTTGAGTTACTTGTACAAACAGTTCTTTAAAAAGAAGAAAGATTTTCTTATTTATGAAGTCGTTAAACACCAACGCAATCTATTTTATGGTACAACGTAGGTATATCCATTGTGTAGCTACTGGAAAATGCGAATATTTCAATGGTACTATGAGCTGCAGAAATGCACCATAGTACATTAACATGCACGAAATAATAACTTAATCATAATATTTTGATTGGATTAGACATCAATACTAATGTACATTGCTTTAAACAACACTTTATTACCTACTTACAGTCTGACAAAAAAATATATATTAAAAAGTGGCAATACTGTGTAGTTTCGTCGCTTTCTAATCAATCTAAGAAGACGGGGACGACACTACAGTATTGCCACTTTTTAATTTCTACTCTTTTTTGGTCAGACTGTATCTTATTTTGAAAGTATCTCAAACAGTGATAATTTAGAAGTTTCTAAGTCGCCGTAAACAGAAAAACGTCCAATACTTTGCGACTAGATTTGCGTCGCCACCTAGGAACTGAGTTTTACAATTAGATTTATTTATTTCTAATGTTATAGTAAAAACTAGCCGCACCCCGTCGTGCTACCCGCTCATCCTACAGGAACACTAAATGTTTTCGGGATAGAAAGTAGCCGATGTATTAATCCAGGGTGTCAGCTACCTTCACACCAAAATTTATCAAAATTGGTTCAGCCGTTTGAGCGTGAAGAAGTAAGAAACATAGACATAAGCACACAAACACACTCACAAGCTTTCGTCTTTATAATATTTGTGTGATACAGCGATTTGCACGTAACAACTCGCGATTTGATTAAGCAGCTCAAAATAACTGCCGCGAGTTCCGGCCCATTGTCCCGGGTCCGGGCGGGGACTCATCTCCTGTGAACCCGGGGACTTACTAAGGAATACACGGACTAAGGAGATGCTAGTGTATATTGTAGGTGTATAGTTATAGGTATTACGGTTCCCTTCCGTTTGCCGAAAAAATTTCATCCTAATTTCATTGGCCCTAATTTTGGTAACCCGAAAATCACCAACCCGAATTTTCATTTATCCTAATTAATGAAAAGCCCTAATTTCAGGATTCCGAATTTTCATAATGCCTAATTACTAACGTTAACGTTGATAGGTGTAATAATATTACCACTTGCGTTATATTAGACTAGTGGCTTTGAGAGCTGAAGAATTCACCAACATTTGGAATGGTTGCTTTCTCGTTTTTAACTCTTGGGGATGTCCCCGTCATTTAAAAAAAACCGGAAAACTGAATCCATCGAAAAATTTAAATACTTAATTAACGAACCTACTCACAAAATTTAAACTTAATGGAAAATCGGTTGAGAAATGCGACCTCTATGCGAGAACAGCTGGAAATCTGGACAAACGGACATCCAAACATCCGGACATACTATGGAAATTTAGGCCAAGCTGAAACGTAAATAAATAAATAAATATTAGGGTACAATCTTACACAAATCGACCTAGTCCCAAACTAAGCAAAGCTTATACTACAAGACGACCATATACATACATAATATATAAATACATAATAAAGATAACATCCATGACCCAGGAACAAATATTCGAGTTCATCATATTTGCCCTGGCCGGGATTCGAACCCAGGACCGCCGGCTCAGTATAGGCAGCTCCACTACAACCCGAGCCAACCGTGTCGTCACTCGCTCGCGTCTTAGACGCTTCACTCGCTTGGAAATGAAGTTTAGGTAGCAACATAATAAAAACAGTATAAGCATCGGCTCGAGATCCTTCTATTTATTTCAAATCCTTTGAAAAACATGTTATTTTTTAAGTTTAAAATTGTACATGCATAGTTATGTGTAAAACATAGAGGTCAAAACAAACTCTATTCAAAACCAATAAATAGGCAATAACATACACTTGACAAATAACATTTCTGGCTTCTGAAATGGAGCATGACACGCGATATAAGATCGAGAACAACTAGTACCGCACCGTCGTATCACGTATAACATTAAAATTGCATTGTCTTTGGGCCCAACTCGGAGTCGGGCCTCAACGGCTGTCAAAAACTTTCGGCATATTAATTCTGAACGATAAACTTCCACGGCTCTGGTTGTTATTAAAGTTATGGCGGCCGTGTTGGTGCACGTTGTACAGAAAATATATACCGAAATGCATCCAAGTATATACAGGGTGATCAATCCAAATGAGTCAGTAAGGAGAAAACGAAAAGTATAATATAAGAGATAGAAAAATCTGGCGCCATGGCGTCAAGTTAACATTTAATTAAAACTGCATTTTTTTATTAATCTCCTACTTATAATTTCATTCATAATTACCATTGAGTATAATTTCAATTACTATAAAAGACCTAAATGACCCTAACCATGACTCTATGATAGTTTTATTTTTTGTTCGAGCAGTTTGAGTGTATTGTGAGCCTATATCAAAAGAAAATTATACTAAATGATATTATGTCATATGAAATTATAATTATACCAAATGTTATTAGATCATTTGTTTATTATACCCTTTGATCGTTATATTGACCAATATTATTTCATAAGTTGTTATGGCGACCGTTACGCACACCAATACGTCTAGCATTTAGACACGCGACTTTCTATCGCGCGAAAAATACTACCTGTCAGTTTCCTTTCAATACCGTGCGAGCAAGACGGGATGATGACTCGCGCGATAAGCGAAGTCGCGGCAAGACAACCATGCTTGGCTACTCCAGTCCCGCGACATAGCGCTACCCGTTCCTCTCTCCCACTACTGCACAGAAAAAGACGGGTAATTACTTCGCGCGAGAAATAGTCGCGTATGACATATATGCTAAAGGTGCAGGTTCGAATTTCGGCGTTTATAACATGCCATTTCCCTCGCTCTCCCTTTAAACTGTCAAGACGAAGCGACACGAACTTGGAATCTCGAACTGCAGAGGAACCCTTCCGTTGCTGCTATTTTGACTCGACACAAGAGACCGTCTTCAATAGTTTAAGTTAGGTATCGGTTAAACTAAGTCTACACCGGGTACCTGGTATCAACGTATGACGTCGAGTAAGTACATACTAGATGCAAGGATACAAGGATACAACACAAGGGTCATTATCCGTTCATAAATGCTGATTGTTTTAGACATCTTTCTCTGTGATCAATCATGTTTATTAACATGTATCAATGTTACTACTGAGAACATGGCTATTGTGATTAGCTGGTATATATTTAAAACCTACAGTTTGAATTTTTCATGGATAATTTTTGTTGGAAAAACTACTCGAAATTTACAAAAAACACAGACAACTGTTTTTTTTTTTCGACTGCAGGCAATGATAACATGTAATTGCTATGTTACTATCTAGAACTAGAACTCAGGGGAAGTATTCACTTCAAAAAGTTGGTTGAAATTACCAATATATTTGTCATAATATGAAAAAAATACATTTTAAAATTTATAAGGCCTTAAAATTATCGACCCGTGCTACGGCGTAGCAAGCGTCGTAGCACGTCTACGAAGCTACAGTCCATGAGCTTTCAGATTGTGATTCGGGGTGAAAACTGAGAAGTCTTATCTGGTTCGCGTAAGAGCGAACGAGGCCGGCGTAAAACGCGAATAGCATTCTGACACCGCACGCACTGTGCGGTGTTTTCTTATGCGTTAACTTTGAAACAAGAAGATTTTTGGGTTGCTGTTTTTGTTACATAGTTATACAATGTGGTTCCAACATAGATTTGGTTGATTCAAACATAGATTTTACTCGTTAAACTGAACAACATTTGATCAGCAACTTTAAAAAAAAAACAGTTCTCAAAATTTTATTATTTCAAACAAATTAAATTGTATTTTTAATGTATGTTGTCCAACGTTGACATTCCCTGAGCATTGACATAGCTGTCACTCTACTAATTTCGCAATACATTGCTTCTTTGTCTAAACTTTATTCTACAAAATGTCATTTAATACACGTTATTTTCAGAAGTTGCTTAACACGTTCGCTAGGGCATTAAGTTAACTTGTAATTAGCCATACTTGTATCGGGTCTTAAAGAAAAATAAATGTTGTTTAGTTTCAAGGGACGAATCTTTGTTTTAATTTATTGCTCCTGTTACAGGGCCCACCCGGTATTTATAATTTGTATATCTATTTGTGTTTAGCATAAATTTATTTCTATACAGTGGTATGTAGTATATTATATACACTTTATTGCTCTCTCGTATATTTCTCTGTTTTTCACACTATTTTGGTCTTTACATTATTTTCATGAGTATTATTGTATAGTTTTTCTCTTTCTTATTGTAAGTTTGTACATCTTGCGTTGTTTGTCTACCAGTTGTATCTGTCACTCACAGGTCACTCATTTACAGAAATGTTAACTAGAAAGAGATCCCTTAAACTTAGATTCATACATTATCTTTTAAAAAATTTACAACACCAGACCAGACCAGAAGATGAATGGAGAGAGTGAGGAAAGTATGAATTAGCTTTTTTGGATACGAGTATCTGGCTGGCTGTGGTCCCCCTGCGCCCCTTGATACCTACCTACCTACCTATTAAAATCCTATATCTATTGAAATTATGTTAAAGTAAGTCGTGTAGAATAAATAAATGCTTAACTCATTATAATTATGATTAAAATGTTTGTACGCCTACACGGGTAAAACAAGGGTGTCTTAAGACAACAATCATGTAATATTTTCCATGTTACTTACCTATGTTTAACAAATTAAATTTATCTTTATCTTATCTTTATCTCACTAGCTGCGCCGCGCATTGTTACCCGCTCATCCCACAGGAAAACCAATTTTTTTCGGGATAAAAGGTAGCCTATTATGTAAATGGTGTGAGCTGGTGTCAGCTACCTTCATTACCAAAACTTACCAAAATTGATCCAGCCGTTTTAGCGTGAAGAAGGAACAAACACACACATAAACACGCTCACAAACATTCGCCTTTATTATATTAGTGTGATTATCGAAGTACCACGAGCTCGGAAAGAATCATCATCATACGAAGGACGGTGCGGATCGTCCCTTGAAGGACATGGTGAAACTTTTAATTTGTCCCATCCCACAGTGGGCACTGGGCAGCACGCAGGCGCAGAAATTATTTATTGTGTAAAATTATCTCTAGTTCTAAAATTTGTTAGGAAATTCTAAATGTGCACAATTTTTTTTGTGGAATTTTATAATCTATATATATAAAACTCAAAGGTGACTGACTGACTGACTGACATAGTGATCTATCAACGCACAGCCCAAACCACTGGACGGATCGGGCTGAAATTTGGCATGCAGGTAGATGTTATGACGTAGGCATCCGCTAAGAAAGGATTTTTCAAAACTCACCCCCTAAAGGGGTGAAATGGGGGTCCAAAGTTTGTATGGGGAAATAAGATTGGTTATTATTATTTTATTTGAAACTTACAGGAGTATTTCTAACAATAAATGAGTAAACATGTGTTTCAGGTTTTTTGAAAATTCAACCCCTAAAAGGGAGAAATGTGGTGACATAGTCTGAAAATCAGCATGGGTATTGTTTTTATGGTTTATCGGGTCCCTGATTACGAAAACCGCAACGATTTTAAAATCTAACGTGGCGAACGTGAGTTACCATCTCCCCTATTGGTGTGAAATGGGGTTGAAATGTCTAAATACTAAATCGCTGGTTCTAGAGAGTTTAAATTTGGCACGTAGGTTCCTTATAAGGTGTAGGGGTGCACTAAGAAAGTATTTTTTCAAAACTCACCCCCTAAAGGGGTGAAATGGGGTTCCAAAGTTTGTATGGGGAAACAAGATTAGTTAGACTATTTTATTCGAAACTTCACAGGAGTATTCCTAACAATAAATGAGTAAACACGTGTTTCAGGTTTTTGAAATTCTTTTACCATCAAAAAACATACATAAAATTACAAATTTAAGTAATTTCTCGCCAAACTGTAACGTTTATTGGCGAGACCATTCAACCCCTAAAAGGGAGAAATGTGGTGACAAAGTCTGAAAATCAGCATGGGTATTGTTTTTATGGTTTATCGGGTCGCTGATTACGAAAACCGCAACGATTTTAAAATCCAACGTGGCGGACGAGTTCAAATTTGGCACGTAGGTTCCTTATAAGGTTTAAGGGTGCACTAAGAAAGGATTTTCAAAACTCACCCCCTAAAGGGGTGAAATGGGGTTCCAGTTTGTTAGTTAGACTATTTTATTCGAAACTTCACAGGAGTATTTCTAACAATAAATGAGTAAACACGTGTTTCAGTTTTTATTTTTATTCAGCCCCTAAAAAGGAGAAATGTGGTGACAAAGTCTGAAAATCCATTGGTAATGCTTTTATGGTTTATCGGGTCGCTGGTTACGAAAACCGCAACGATTTTTAAATCCATCGTAGCGGACGTGAATTAACATCTTCCCTGTTAGGGTGAAATGGGGTTGAAATGTTTAAATACTAAACCACTGATTCTAGAGAGTCCATATTTGGAACCTACGTGTCCTTATAAAGTCTAGGGGTGCAATAAAATAAGCATTTGTCAAAAGTCACCCCCCCCCCCCCACAAAGGGGTGAAATGGGGGTCGTAAGTTTGTATGGGGAAAAAAGATTAGTTAGACTATTTTATTGAAAACTTCCAAGGAGTATTTCTAACGATAAATGAGTAAGCACGTGTTTCATGGTTTTTTGGGACGTTAATTGCAAAAATGGCATCAAATTTGAATTTCAATATTGTGGACATGAAAATTCTTGAAAGCATTTGTGCCTAATTGCAATTCAATCGGTGCAGTAGTTTTGCAGGAAATCGGTTGTAACAGACGGACTCACAGACAGCTACAAGTGATCCTATAAGGGATTTATTTTTGCTTTTGAGGTATGGAATGAGTCCCGTTATCCTAATAGATGTTTAAATTTGTATTTGGTGCCATCTCGATTGTCGTCAAGGCCAGTGCGGGTGGCGCGGCGAGACTGGAGGAGTAGTCATCGGGAAACCTCCTGCGCAGCCGTAATAAATGCATTCAAACTTTTCAAGAATAAAACGGCTAGAGGGATAAGCAGATTATACCCTAACTTTAACAAACAGCCCACTTTTTATCTTGAAAAAAAAATTGGGCAAGTGCGAGCCCGACTCGCGCATGAAGGGTTCCGTACCTATACATATGTATACCTAATCTATAACAAGTTTGTTGTATGGGAGCCCCCCTTAAATATTTATTCTATTTTATTTTTAGCATTTGTTGTTATAGCGGCAATAGAAATACATCATCTGTGAAAATTTCAACTGTCTAACTATCACCGTTGTTGAGATACAGCCTGGTGACAGACGGACGGACGGACGGACGAACGGACGGACGGACGGACGGACGGACGGCGAAGTCTCAGTAATAGGGTCCCGTTTTTACCCTTTGGGTACGGAACCCTAAAAAAGAGCATCGTTCCCGTAGGATAATGTGTATTGTATAGGAACGCGGGCGAAGCCGCGGGTTAATGCTAGTGTGGTATATATCGCTGATTATGTTTAGTAAGGAAACATTGAAGATGTACCTACATACTTATGTACATACATAGTACGTATTGCAATTTTGTGAAGTATTACTTTATATAGCTAAAAGCAATTTTAAACAGTACTCGTTATTATTATTATAAAAAATAATTACTTTTGACTGAAGTGAGCCATTTTCTATATTTAAAATTTTGAGCGTTTAATTGATGAAAAGAGTTATATTACATTTGGTTTTGGTTAAACACTTTCTATACCAGAATAAAATACTTTCTTTTCTTTTCAACTGTCAGATGTAAAACTAGTCATCAGGTAAAATGTTTAATTCATTAAACCTGTTTCACTAATTTTCACTTTCATCATCATTATTTCAGCCATAGAACGTCCACTGCTGGACACAATGCCTCCTTAGTAGACTACCATATGGACTGAATAGAGGCAACCCGCATTTTTAACCAGTAGGGCTAGCATACCGTGTCGCGACTTCGCTTATCGCGCGACTCACCTTCACCTGTCATGCTCGCACGTTATTGAAAGAAGAGTGACAGGTATTTGTCGTGCGACAAAGAGTCGCTAAACTTGACGTGCAGGTCGGCCGACCACACCACGTTTTTTCTTTTTTTATGTGACATAGGGCAAACGAGCAAACAGATCGCCTGATAGAAAGCGATTACCGTCGTGTCTATCACCTGCAACACCAGAGGAGAGGTGGCCGTCCTACACTGCGCTTGCCAGTACAGCTGTTTCCAGTGGTTGACTGGTAGAGAATGCCTTAAGGCATGAAGTCCGCCATTTGTACTTTTTTTTTGTTTTTTTGTTTTTGTTTAATTGATCCTTTGCAAGTGGGCCTGCGTATGTGCGGCCCGTAACTGCACGTCGGATATATGTCCCAACCTCTGCGAAGAAGGGACAAAGATTTTACGAGAGGAGATGCCAGGCATCCGAGGGATGAACTGGACTTTTGGTTTCTCTCAATGTTTCCTAAGAATTACTTGCCATGAGGTGGAGAGGCAGCCCTCTGAGAGGCTACCAATTTTTTTTGTATAGTACAAAAAAGATTAAATAAATAAGTAAATATAAGAAACAAATTTAAATTCCTTTGTCCGTCGCGCAGGATCCGGCCCACCGTGCGGCAGCGACAAGAGGAGCGTTTCATTAAAATAATTAAATGCACGTCGAGACGGCCACGTGTCCGCTTTAATGACACTTTTGCGTTGAGGCCCTGATTACTTGTGATTGCTGGTCGTGTATTCATTTTGTGTTTTTAGGGTTCCGTAGTCAACTAAATAGGAACCCTTATAGTTTCGCCATGTCCGTCTGTCCGTCCGTCCGTCCGTCCGTCCGTCCGTCCGCGGCTTAGCTCCATGATCATTAGAAAGCTGAAATTTGGTATGAGTATGTGTATGCATAACGCCGACAAACGGTAAAATAAAATTAAAAAAAATATTTTTTTTTCGGGTACCTCTCGAACACCTAACGTGGGGGTGATTTTTTTTTTCTTTTCAACACTGGTGTGTGGGGTGTCGTTGAATAGGTCTTGTAAAAATAATAGGGGTCTTCTAACATTATTTTTTGATAAAGTCAGCAGTTTTGTAAATATTCGCTCCAAAAACAAAAAAAAATGTGTCCCCCCCCTCTAACTTTTCAACCACGGGTCAAAAAATTCGGAAAAATTCATGTTAATGAGGCCTTATAAGTACTTTCAATGAAACCTACATTGAACAAAATCGGTCGAGCCGTTTTTGAGTTATCGCCAAATTTCATATTTTTCCTTTAAAAGGCCGTAAGTTGACTTCCAGAAGGTAACAAGTGATTACAGTTTCTAGGGCGTTTACGACCTTTTTATAGAGACCTTAAAATCTTTCTTATCGTAAACCTCGGGCTTAAAACAGCAGTTTATTGTGAAGGATGAGCAACTACGGTACCCTACACTGAGCGTGGCCCGACATGCTCTTGGCCGGTTTTTTATAGCCCGCCAGTTTTACTGTTAGGTGTAAGAATATCCTTTTTTTTATTTTTGCTACTTGGAGAAAATGCTCATATGTAAACGCAATGCAATGGACATTTCAAGTGATTAATTTTAACAGACCCAGTGTAATGGTAATGGAAGAGCGGGACTCTGTTACAGGATGATAATTCTTACTAGGAAGTCCCAACCTTATTGTCATTAGTGTAATAAGAACGAAATAAAGTTTTTCATTTTTCTTCCACCCACTTCCTAAAGGTGTCTCCTTATTGGCCTTCTTTTATCTTAAAAAACAGAACTTAGGAGGTTAAGTTCCAGTGAGACTCCGAAGTTTAAAAATTTGAAGTTATTACTGTGACCTTCTTTTCGCTTCTAATATTATTTTAAAGACTTGCTTTCAATCAACTATGTGTAGCTCGCGAGTGAGTGATTCAAACTAGCTATAGGTATCATTTGGTTTAGCTCACCAGCTCTTTCGCTCACTAAAAATTAAAGTAGCTCAGTATCTCATCTATCATTTCAGTATTACTCGCTCTCTCTCGATCATGAAATGAATGCTGCCGTGAATCTAATTGATCGACATCTCTAGTTCTCTACTCACTCGTGAACGATATAGTCTAAAGATCTACAGAGCTAAATGAGTGATACATATATATCTCGGTGAGCTAGACACATATAACTCTTTTCACTTTAGTGACACATTCTGCGCATCTCTACAATCAACTTTCTTGTAGGCAGCTAACAAAGTGTTTGCAGTAGGTACCTTGTAAGTATACGCGTGGTGTAGACTAAGAGGACGACAATTTTTCCCATGTTTATTGGCATCATTATTTAGGTAAGATGCGCGGTATATGACGCAAATTAGACAGGTGTCGGCACCGCGCATCTTTGAGTCGACTCGTCACAGCTACTAGAGTTAACGAGTTTTGGCGCTACCGCTCTAGGGCTGCCACGCAGGTAAAAATCATCCCACTGTAATGTATAATGAGGTGATTTTCGGGAACTTGACATTGAAATGGGTAAGTCGGGCCGGTCTCCTACCTAGTAATCTAATTGTATGTTTGATATATCAAATTGCAACGTATTTTATAAATAAATGAGAATGGGTATGAGTAATCGAACCGAACCCACAAAACCGGGAATTTCATCCTCGGCCACTTAGATAACTATAAGGTTTTTTTGGTAAGTACTTATTTGTATTTCTAATAAATACCAGTTTGACATGCCAATCAGTAAGTACGATGAATGATTACCAATTGAAGACAGGAAACCTGGCTTATATGTTTTCTTTCAGATGAGACTACTTTTGCTCCTTATGTTTTCAATAAAAATAAATTATAGAAATGAAAATAAGTGAAAAATAAACAGCTCTTTCGACATACGAGTAAGTTCTATAGGTAATCTGCTTCTTGCTAAAACAACATAGCTATCGAGTCAAGTAACCGGAAAGCAGTTCGTATCATACGCATTATATGAGTCTGGTTGAATATCTATTCCAATCCATAATGTATGGCCCCGTCAAAATCATATTCCGGGGACTGGGCGACTACAATGCTATAATTAGGATATTTAACAAAACCATCGGTAAGCAGTTCATCGATTAAAGCTTTTTTCTATTTAGAAAAAGATAAACAATTTTTCATAGTTAACAATTTTTTCAGCGCAGTAATTTTGACCCATTCAATAAAGTATTGAGTCCCTAATATTATATAGTAGGGTTATAATTATACTAGGGCAAGTATCACGTGAGACGTGATAGTCCGATCCTAGATTTGACTTGTCGCCACTGTTACTAGAGTTAACGAGGTTTGGTTTTCACGTCTCAGGGTTGTCACGTGCGTTATATTTGAATTAATTGTAGTTTTGTTACTTACAGTAGGCAAGTACAGCTATTTGGATTTCAAAATCGATACAATGATCAAAAGCCACCCACTCCAGGCAGCCCAGTAATGGGAAAGGCCCTGGACCAAAACTGTCGATCGGGAACCGTGGGACTGAGAAGCCGCATGATTTTTCGATGGAGATGCGATCGGGTGTCGAACGGTACTTGTCAGATTTTGTTCTAGTTTAGTTTAATTTTCAGGTTTTATTTTACTATAAGTATTTTAAGCAAAATATGTTCTTATTCGTATACAATAAATATATTTTTATTGTATACGAATAAGAACATGATATGTATAAAATCATTAAGAAGTAGGTATGTGTATATTATTAAAGTCCCATAAAGAACACTCACCTTGAACTGCGAGCTATTGAACGGATATGACTCTTTACTTTAATTAGAATTTTCGCCTATCAAAGTTGAGTATATTCATCCCAATGAGAAAGAAAACGTCAGTACGGTAACGGTCGATTAATGCATATGGCATAAAGCAAAAACATAGTGGCTAGATCTCGAACAGATCAGTGATAATCTTCGAATTGTGGCCTAGAGTCATAGTGATATAAATAAATAAATAGTAAAAGTTTTGCCAACCCTAACTGCGTCAGCGACAGCCTCAGCTCAAGTCGACAGGATCGTTCGCGATCGCCTAATAAAGGCCTGCACCGTGCGAGATTTCAATTTGGGCGACACGATAGCCCCCTACTCCAGGCAGCCCAGTAATGGGAAAGGCCCTGGACCAAAACTGTCGATCGGTGGGACGGAGAAGCCGCGTGATTTTTCGATAGAAATGCGATCGGGTGTCGAACGGTACGTGTCAAAGATTCGAGAAGCAAAACTGTGCGAAAAAATCAAGCGATACTCTCATCTGACGGGACGGACGTTGACGAAGATTTTAGGCTCGTAAAAAAGTTGCTATTTCCGAGCTTCAATTGTTAAAGCGGTACTGTCAGCAGAGTCCAGATAGAATCATTTGCTGATAGAACCGACATCAATATATGAACTCAAGACCAGTGAGGCGAGGCCTATGATACATGATGCTTGCGTTTAGTTATCACGTGATAGATAAGTAGGTATTTCTGATAAGTACTTACCCGTGTGTGAAAGTTACGAACACTTTATCGTTTAATCAAATAAATAAATATGGGGCAACCTTATACACTCCCAGTCCCAAATTAAGCTCTAGTCTTTTTAGTAGGCTTGTTATGGATACGATAGACGCCGATATACACTAACTTAGGTAAATATTTACTTAAATACATTGAAACTTCCGTGACCCAGGAACGAATATTCGAGTTCATCACGGAAATGGGCCGGGATTCGAACCCAGGACCGCGCCGGCTCAGTAGGCAGCTGCACTACCACAGCACCAACCGCGTTAAATCTATCATGAACCATTCGACCTGCAGCGTCCTATGTAAAGCCTCTTTATACACGTCTACTAAGTAACTATCTTCTATCTAACCGCTTAGCTACCAACCAACGACCCTATTGGCAGAATTGTAAGTTCAAGCAGAATAACTGATTCCTCTTCAACTTAAATCTTACACTCCGCTGAATCTTGGCGTAATGCATTTCCAATTCCTGCCCTCAAAAAGTCATATATGAATAGGAGATTGCAGCGAGTTACGTCATTCTGTAGCTAGGGGATGCAGATGCAATCTGCACCAAACCACTTCTTCGCTCGCTGCTTCGGCCCCGAAAAGCCTAGTTCAATTACGTATAGGCCCACATCTAGATTTGATTCGTTCGACATCACAATGTTCGCGCGACTATTGAAAACCGTTCCACAGTGGCCGCCAGGTGCGCTTGGATAATACACCGCACCGTCCCAGTAGCGCACAGGCTGTATAAGCGCTTATACAATTATTTTTTTATTAAAGCAGTAACGTCTGCTAACGTAAACCAAATGTTTAAATGAAGCGAAAAATTGAAAAATTTATGGTTCGGACAGGATTCGAACCTGCTTTTCCAACGGCTTTCCGGACCAACACGGGCGTCCTACCTACTGGACCACGAACCAGATGTCAGAGCCACGACGACACTAACGATGCCAACATTGCCAACCTAAGGCATGTTGAAGCAACTGGTTGAAAGATTCAATGGCTCTTTCCATAGCCATACAGCGTGGGAATGCTGCCTGCGTCCATACCTGGAGGTCTTAATTTTATAAATATATTATAATCTTAGAATAATTTTTAGTTTTAATCCCATACATTTGTTATTTTTTATGTTTTATTTTCTACGAAATATAAATTCAATAGTGTTCAAACTCACTCAGTACTCAAGAACCTCGACACGAAAGAAGAAGAAGTAGGTACTCAGCTGAGTATCAACGGATAGTCATAGGGTGCTTTTTAACTGAACAGGATAATACAAAAAAGAGAGGGTTATGACTTTGTCCTCTGCTTGCACAATGTTGCTAGCATCATCTAACTCCTTTATAAAGCCAACAAAATTAAGTTAACAGTAAACAGATTTTGACGCCACTGTAGCCGCGCCGGCCGGGATCTAGTTAATTTGGCAGATATCGCAGCCGAGCGCGATCGCACGGAAAATTGGCCTCTCCTTCGTACCATTACAGCCCATTATGCCGTGCTAAGATCAGAGATTCCACCACATTGCACTAGACAGGCGTAAGTGACGCAGCGCTTGTGTGACTTAGGCTGTTTTTGATCTGCACATAACTCTTCACAGGGTAATTTGATGTGAACCGTTGAATTAGATAAGTCTTGCCATAAGTAATGGGTTTCAAATTACATACGACGAATAATCGTCTTATTAATCGTTGAATTATGAACGCAAAATTAAATCTACTTTTATGTACCTACATAAAACTGTATAGCTACTATCCGGAAGTAGGGAAAATTTAGCAGTGCGAGAAACAGTGTAATAAATAAATAAAATAAAAAAGCCTGTTTATTTCTTGCAAAACTAAAAACATTGTAGAAAACAATCAAATAATTAAATTTACCATTATTGAAATTAAAATTAAACGCACTTTTGAATTTACAGAGAAGAGAAACAGTGTAATTGAGTTTAAATATAGGTACAGCTAGTAATTGCCACATGGTGGAATGGCAGAAATAATGATACGACTTGTACTTAGTACGTGTGTGAGGAAGTGAGAGGAAGCTTTGTGGACAAGGGACACGCACTTATTCAGAGGGAAGCATGCTCGAAGATGGGGATGCTTACCCAAAACAACGATCTCATAAAGAAACAGGAGATGTTCGATAAGAAATATAGGATACACATAGGAGAAAGGGACAACTGGAAGATAGAGGTTGAACACCCCGTGACTATCTGCTTTACGGATGGCTCTCGGCGGGAATCCACGAAACTAGCAGGAGCCGGCATAGTGATACCGAAGCTGGACAAAAAGGTACACATACCTCTAGGGAGGTACGCTAGCGTATTTCAGGCAGAGGTATGCGGCATAATGAGATGTGCACAAATAATAGATGAATGTTCGCAGGAAGTGGGATCTGTCGTTATATACACAGATAGCCAGGCTGCACTAAAAGCGTTAGACAAACAGACGGTAAGCTCGTCCTTGGTAAAGGAATGCAGAGAAGCCCTGAACAAACTTGGAGAACACACAAAGATTACGGTAGCATGGGTACCTGGACATCAGGGTGTAACAGGGAATGAAAGGGCAGATGAGATGGCAAGGCTAGGAGCAGAGAGGGAACTCATAGGACCCGAACCTGCACTGCCAATATCGGCAGAAGTCACGAAAGGAGTTATAGCTAGGCTAATGGAGGAAGAGGCCAATAGACAATGGCGAGAGACAACGGACTGTCGACAATCGAAGATGATACTAGGAGGCATAAACAGTAAAAGGACCAGGTATCTACTGGAACTAGGTAAGAAAAATCTCAGAATCACGGGACACAATAGCCTTAACAGGCACCTACATATTATGGGTGTAGTAAGTGATCCATACTGCTCGCACTGTGGACAGGAGGAGACGAGTAAGCATGTTTTAGTAGAGTGTGGCATGTATGCGATAATACGCTATAGCATCTTCAGAAAAGATAAACTAGAAGAGGAAGAGCTGAGGGACATTAACCTTAAAGATGTCCTTTCCTTCTGCAGGAGAACAAGGAGATTCGAGGAAGAAGGCTGTATGGGAGCGCCGCCGGGACAGTAACCGTTGGCTCCAATTGGGAATTGGGCTGAATGAACGCAGTCAAGCGATCGACAGCCCGCCTGTTTCCGGCCGGGCGTCCCTACACCAAATCATCATCATCATCATATACTATTAACCCTGCTTACAAATAAGTGTTATTACACTGTTGTCGATTATTTAAATGATGACCTAAATTGTTTGTAATTATTTTTTGACTGATTTAATTTATTTTTTCTTTATTATCATTTCATTGACAATCTAATTATGTATTTCAATTTGTTTTTTCTTTATTATTGTTTCATTGGCAATCTAATTATTTCAACTTGTTATTTTTTTCATTATTATTTATTTTTATTGTCAATCAAATTATTTAAATCTGACATTATTGTAGGTATATAATGTATTCTTCAAACTTAATAAGCATAATAGATATTAAGGAAATGTTTTTGTACGCCAAGTGGCAAAACATAGTGCAACACAAGGAAATGTAACATCTCTGTATTTATGCAGCCATAACCTATGTTTAACAAATAAAACACTTTGACTTTGACTTTGACTTTGACTTTGACATAGTACGTCGTTATAATTATAAATTAATAGTAAAATTGAATATATCTGAGTGTCATAATGGCTTCTAGCTTCTAACACTCTCCTTTACACATCGACTGCGTGAAAATTAAAATGTAATGCGCAATGTTTCACAGGATTTTTAAACTATAACAAGCGTCAGACAGAACGTTAGAAGACCACTAAACCACTCCTAAGAACGTTAGATCGTAAACAGACGTCTAATTGCGACCAACGTTTTCTTAACCATTTTTCCATTCTAAATAAAGGGCTGCCACTGCCAGACAATCAGAAAACAGAAAAAGGATCTTTGAACACCTAAAAATCATTACTTTTTCACAAAAAATAACTGATTTGAACAAAAATAAATTGTATTTCAGAGAAGTTTCACAACTGAAGAAGTTTCTATAAAAACATCGAAATCATATAATTTTTGCTTATAACTACCCTCGATTCTACATGGATCTCGTCATCAGATCTTCACCAAAATTGTATGGAATCGACTTTGGATCTCCAAGGCATCTGCCTACTCTCAAACAATATTTTTTGAAATCGGTCTGAAAGGAGTCAAACATTAAAAAAATACATATACAAATCGATTGTATCGGATAAAATGTAGTTAGAGATTAAAATTCGTATACAATTTTAACTTTTTTTAGCGGGATTTCATTTATTGAAAAAAATGTCGCTACTTAATGAAAAGTTCTGGACTCACGGATTACTTTTTCGATATTCAGCAAATGAGGCAAGTTATAGTAATAATATTTCTTTCACCTTTGCTTATTTTCTTTCAGGTACTTTTGAATAAAAACTGTATATACATAATTTTATACAAAAGTATCTAATATTCCAGAGCTATTGACCGATTAGATGTGCACGATTCTGTAAGAACATAAAGCCAAAGTAATACATATAAATAACTGGCCTTGGGCTTAAAATTACTTTCAGGCAATTTGTCAGGAAAAAAGTGTCCCGCTCGGAGACAAATGGGTCAACCTTTTTGGGAGTAACTGAAATTCTATTGTTTCCGTATACAACTAAGTGGGGGCTGTCGATTTCGCGCGCCACATTTGATAAATCGATGTGCCTTAGTGTCCGAAGTTTGGGACCCGACTTGAGAACTAGAGACATTTTAGAGAGATGCCAGGACGATACATTATAATTATCTGCCTTGTTTGCGTCGACAATTTAAAGTACCGTTGGACTACCCAAATATGGCCAGATTGGCCAGTCCACCCAAGTATGGTCCAATTTAATCCGAAAATTACTCGTTAATTTATGAAAATTATAACGAATAAACTCTAAAGTGAACAACATAATTAAACAAACTTTGCCGATATTACCAAATAATTAAGATATTAATTAAGCAAGATATAAATAATAAAAATAAAGTTATTTACGAAAGAGGCATCTCTGTAATCAAGAAAAATAAAAACAACAATAAAGGCTTTTTTTTATAATAAAAACGTATATACCTAAAATCACTGATAGAATATGGATTTTGATAAAAATAAACGAGTTTTTGCAACGTTTTGTTCTACAACGACTAACGTAAACTTTTCACCGAACGGACCGTAAATTAGCACCCTCGTGATACAGTTGTTTTTTTTTAATGTTCGCATACCACTTAAGAGCTTATCATGTAAACATGACCACACAAAGCGATTGATTTACTCCTGTGTCGTATAAGCCCACTTTTTTCCACGTCAGTGGAAGGCGAAGACGACTTTTATCTTCACAAAACTGCCACCCCGTTTACAGCCGAACATTTCTCTTAGTTATTATATAAAGGCATATGTCCTGTGCCGTTATTGGCTAGAACTTTGTAGGGTTAATCTCCTAGTTCTTAGCGTCATTCCTTTTTCTCGATTATTACCACAACGGAAGAGCAAGTGGTTTATTCATGATCTAACTAGGATCTAACTAGGATTGCACACGGGAGTGGCATCGGGGTACATAAAAAATCTACTTTCAACAATCATCTATGCAGTTAACAACATTTGCAGAAATGGGAATGACAACAAAAAAAACGCTTTAAAAACGCTGTTCAAGTGTTCACCCTGTATGAGTTTTGTCTGTGCGGCAGCATACATTTTTCAAAATGGTCCAAGGTCCGTGAACGTATTCCAAAATTTTTGTAACGCTACACGCGTAGCCAAACTGGGGAAAATGCGTTAAGTATGCGTAGCGAAAACTTGCTACGGAGGGTTTGACAACGGAGCGGTGCCTGGTAGCGAACATGTTATAATGGCGCTGACAGCTGTCATCCTATCAGGAAACGTGAAATGCTACGGGACTTTTAAGTTTTAACCCTTTGCGCGCCACAGACTTTACTTACTACATTGCCATACAATGCACGGCATACATGCCTTCTTTCTTTGTTATAATACAATTTAGTTATAATTATAGACGGTTTTGAACAACTGGGCTTTACTGAACATATTAGATAACAAATGCAGGAGAGCCTTCTACGCCAAAAAAGTTTTTTTTTACAAGTGACCGTATTTATGTCGAGCAACGACGCAGGTCGGGTTAAATTAGAAGTCAATACATTAAACCGTGAATGATTTAGTAAATCATTTGACGAATTTTAGTGACCGACTAAATAGAACGTGAATTATATTATATTTTCCCTCTTTTGAAAAATACTACCAGCCAGACGTGTAAAAGCTAGTGATAAATACTGACACTTTAATGGCGCATGGCCACTAAACGCCATAATGGACCCATTGTTATCGTGTAATCTGCAGGCCACATTCACATAACTCATAAAAAGTAACTGAACGCCGTAAGATCCCGCACAAAACCAAAATGTCATAACCGTCTTCAATATACACTTTTAAACACGACCTTTCCGACTAGCAACGTTGTTACTTATAAACTAAAACGCTGTGCAAGACTGAAACGTTTTAAGTGCCTTCAATTTACAGTTTCACATAGGCTCTTTTAATATTACCGCGGGACGTATAAAAGTATCGCGATGGAATCGCTAATCGAGTATTTTACGTTGATATAAGAAAGCACTTACTCGTGACCGTACTTGTGGAACTCGAATTCGCCTTTAGATGCCACGTCTTTGCGCGACAGCGGCAGCGGTGCGCGGTACGTGTGTCTCGCTCACTCGTATGGCCGCCGCGCTCGGATCTCTCGCTCATCCGCTCGCCGCGCCGCTGGTCCCGCAAAGTCGTACCATCTCCGTTACCTAATAAAATATATTATTAAGGATATGATTTTCATTACTCTGCATACGACCTAAAAAGCGGGTTCATAGAGCGCTCAATGAAAAACCTTCTCCATTGCTCTATTTCACATAAGGAATAAACATATTTGCAAAGTAAGCTACCGGACCGGACATTTGACCTTTTAAACGCTAAAGTCGGCTGTGGCCTATAGCCAAAAGTCGTGCCATTGGCGTCGTTTATCACCGTACAGAGCAGCCCGTCAACCACAATTATGCTTCGCGACTCTTGTCGCGCGACATAGCGGCTACCCGTCACCTTCTCACATAACTGCATAGAAAGAGACGGGTAATTACTTCGCGCGAGAAATAGTCACTTATGACAGTTGTGCTAGAAGTGCTAGACGTCTGATTTGTAGTCTGGCTCAGGTTTCTGGGTTCTCAAAAGGTTAGATAATAGATTGTCATACCGTATATCTTTCGACCTATTCCTACGACTACACCGACACAATCCAATTCTCCCTTTACAGTCTCCCAACGTTTCTTTTCCAAAATCCTATTTGAGAAATAAGTAGGGAACTTATAGTGGTAACTTAGAGTGCGTTTCCAGTGACTTGGAGCTGAGCGGGGCGGACCACGTTTGATCTAACAGTGCCCGTTATTAATAAACACGCACGTTTACGGTTCTACGTTTTGGCTTTACGCAGTTATTAGGTACGTACAAAGAAATCGGTTATTTGGCTTGGCGCTAATTGAGTTTATTGTATGACTTTTACCAAACGAGGCGCATGATTTTGTACCGCAATAAGCGGCAGTTAAGTAAGCGAATGTTTCCCGCTCCGCTAAATCTAACCCAATTACTTTAAAACGCGACCATAGTACGCCCAATATTTTTATACAGGAAGGTATGCGAGGGCTCAATATATCAATTGTTCAGTGGACCGACAGAGTTTATAGGCGTCGCCGAGTGACGTCGTAATAGGGACACAAACATTACCCCTTTTAAATTGAATTTGGCGCAATTTATCAGCGACCCCGATAAAATACGGCGCCCTTTCAAACTGGAATATGGAGCTGTATTATTAAATGTTTAGTTCGTTCATTAAGAGCTATTGATTTTTGGATCCGGTTAGATTTCAATTAGTACAAAATGTTCGGGTTGGTTGTTTGTTATTTCTATTGACAGTGGCTAAATTTTTGAGCAATTTCGGGTAGAAACGCACGGGCCATTTATTTTTTAGGGTCACACGGTAAAACGGGACCCTATTACGGAGACTTCGCTGTCCGTCCCTCCGTCTGTCACCAGGCTGTATCTCAAGAACGGTGATAGCTAGACAAAAATCTTCTTCTTTGCTCCTTCCCACTTTAGGTGGGGTCGGCTATCCTAATATGATTGCGCCATGACGTTCTGTCCATAGTTGTCGGGTCAAGAAGATTCTCCTTCGTCAGGAGTCTGGTCATACTGGTCCACCACGTCGATGGAGGCGAGGATTTTGCAAACGAGCAAACGGATCACCTGATGGAAAGCGATTCTATTAATACCATCAACCTGCACTCCAGAGGAAACACAAGTGCGTTGCCGGCCTTTAAGGTGGGAGTACGCTCACTCTTAGCTTTATCCATGGGGATAAAGTGCCCAAAAGTGGCTCATACCTATGCTAAAGAACATCACTAGCTATTCAGCGTGGTAATGCGGCCAGCCACGATGGCCACGGTAGCATTGGCCAAATGGCTGAGCCACCTGGACACCCTCCTGCCTGGCACCGATCTGGAGCTTCTGTTCTAACTACAGTTAAGTTTATATACACACGTCCTTAGTTTTAAATGTTTATTTATTAATTACATGAAGGTAAGTGTATATGCGTGTGTAGCTTTATTTATACCTCGTATACGTGGGTGTGTACAGGGTGGCAAGCTATGGGGGAGGCCTATGTTCAGCAGTGTCATCTGTGGCTGATAAATGGATAGATGTTTACACATACAGGCAGACAAACGACAAGGTAGTGCTACAGCCAAGGCCCTGGATGCCATCAGTAGGTATGGGCAAGTATGGGTAACTTTCGTCACACAAAGGAATCAATTAAGTTTTGTTTTAATTAAAGTCCTTAACTATGTACAATTTTTTTGCAATCGACCCAATTACCTACCTAATAAATAACAGCAGATCAAAGTGTATATTTGAAATGAGAATTAGTGACCCCCAAATGGCGGTTTTTTTCACTTATTACTTTCTTTTAAAATATCTACAATGTAGAAACATTTCGTTTCTACTGGTTTAACATGAATAAGGATTCTTTCTGTTGTTATGTAAGGAAACTATCTCATATGCGTGGTCGTGAGCGATTCTGTTGAAGTCAGTTAAGTTGATTGAATATTGCGATCCCAATATATCTATATTTGAGTTTATCAGCGCAATGGTAGCATATCGGATTTACTCTCTGCAATGCCCTAGTTTCGCCCTTAGACGTACCTACCTCTGCAATATTGTAAACTATATTGAATTATCGTGAGGATCATATTACCAGTTAAACTACCATCTAGTCTCAGTCGGAATTTAAATAATACAAACCGTGCTTATGTAGACTCAGATCTTAATCCGTTGGAGATTTTGAATAGTGCAATTGTGTTTTTTAATCTTATACGTTAGAGTCGGTAAAACACAGTTTATGTTTTTGTTCTTGCTAATAACGTTTATAGGCTGCATAGTATTAAAAAACCCTGAAGTTTTTACAGTTTTTGAAATAAAAAGGTTATGTCAAATGAAAATTATGGCAAGTGATTAAGTGATACACTTCTGACCGATATAATTCAGACAAATAAAGATAACCGGACTTAGAGTCAAACCATGCTAACTATTCCAGGCAAATGAACTGTCAAACCATTCAAACCGACTCACTTTGTATGGTTTGACCATGTTTGACAGTGCATTTGCTTGAAAGAGTTAGAGTGGTATCATAAATTTCGTATTCTCTGCCACAAGTACCTTAACTGTAAGAAATCACGCGAAACTCTCTGTTTGCAATAAGTTTCAAAACGAGGAACATGCCAAAGATAAACGACGTTAAAGTAAAAGTAACATCCATTGTCGCCGGTTAATCGCATTATGTTCGAGTCGCCGCGAGTTGCGAACTTCGTCCGCCCACTATGTGGGGCTTTAGTTGTGGTCTATTGGCTGTTTGGAATATCCCTTGCCTTTTTAAAAAATTGGGCAAGTGCGAGTCCGACTTGCGCATGAAGGGTTCCGTACCATAAAACAAGTTTGTTGTATGGGAGCCCCTCTTAAATATTTATTTTATTTTATTTTTAGTATTTGTTAGTCTCAACCAACTCGTCTTGGAACAAGACGCTGACGTGTTTGCCGAGAGCTGGCACACGTTTTTGACTAAAATAAGTGATTTGTGCTTTAAGTTTAATTAGAATGGTATTTTTAATGTTTAGTTTTAAGTTTTGCATTGTAAACGCTTTGTTTACATACTGTTAGTTTACAATTGTAGTTTTATATATAAATAAATAAATAGCGGCAATAGAAATACATCATCTGTGAAAATTTCAACTATCACCGTTCTTGAGCCGTTCTTGAGATACATGCCTGGTGACAGACGGACAGACGGACGGACGGACGGACAGCGAAGTCTCAGTAACAGGGTCCCGTTTTTACCCTTTGGGTACGGAACCCTAATAAAATAATAAATGCCCTTCTGGCACCATCATTAAAAATATTACATTGACTAAGGATATGATTGCCTTCGCCTAACCAAAAGAACATAACAATCATCAACCTATACAAAAATAAGTATAATAAAATGTGAGATTAAATCAACAGAAAACAACCTATACCAAATTAGTATAATAAAATATGAGATTAAATCATCCCATTGAGGGTTACTGTTGCACAAATAATGTTCTTGGGGTCGTGTGTAGTACCAGTGATAATAATTAGTAAACAAATGGGTGATAGGTGAACATTATCTTTCTGCCAACCATTTCACTAGACAACTTTTTGGCCGTCATTTCCAGTAACAACTTCACCAATTACATCAGGTAGGTACATCTGAGGCCACGGCGTATGCAATTACGCAGAAACGTTAGACAATGAAGGTACTTAGATAAGAAATAATGGGTGTCTACCGTCTAAGTTATAATTTGTGTTAATTATGTGTACAAAACCGCTAAAGCATAAAGCGTCCTTGTGTAATTCCAATTTTTTAATGTACCTATCACTGATTTCTAATAGATATTAATATTCTGGGAACGAGTACATCAGTAAATAAAACCTATACAGTTTCCATTCCAATAAATTGATCCAGTATTTTCAAGAATTGAGTTAGAAAACTTCATAAAACAACGTCGAAGCCAAACGTAACTTAGCAGTTCCACAATATTAGCTGAACCCAACTAAAGTTGGAGTAATCACGACACAGCCGCGGGGCGTCACGTTCCTGGACGGATAAATGTACCTAAGTGCGGCGGCGGGCGCACGTGGTACTATATCCTACAGTATAAACGCTTATGGAATTTAGTTTGCGTTTACTAAACGCAAACCTAACTAGGTTATACCGATTAAATGATTGACGTAAACGCAAAATGAACTTATTATGCGCCGCTCACGCTGTATTAATAGGCTATACCTACACCAGCAAAATACCGTCACAGCACATGTCACAGTGCTCAGCGGGCCTATGATGGTTACTTTTATGCGAGTGTGAGTGACAGTGACAGACGCTTTGTCAGTTATTTATCACGTGATAAACGCAACGCAACGATCATAGGCCCCCAGGTCTACCTTCCGCGTTTGTTCGGGCAAAATCGACTTCCGTAGAGTCAAAACACGCTAACTCTTCCAAGGCCAAGCAGATGAACTGTCAAACCATATAAAATGAGTCAGTTTGTATTGTATGGTTTGACAGTTCATTTAAGGTTTACTCGGCTAATTCCGCATGGCGGGTAATTCCGAAAATTACTGATATCTAATAAACGGGGTAACATTTTTTTGCGCTAGCAACACTTCTTCAGATACTACACACTTCTACAGTCAGAAGTGTTGCTAGCGCAAAAAAATGTTACCCCGTTTATTAGATGTCAGTAATTTTAGGAATTACCCGCCATGCGGAATTAGCCGAGTAAACTGGAAGAGTTAATAGCGTCGTCGTCTGACTTTAAGCAGCCAGTATCGGTCCGTCGCATTTATTTATTATTTATTTATTTAGAACCATTTGTTAGTCAGATAGGATGTGCAGCGGGATATGCGACGGAGCACCACGAAAGATGATGGATTGGTAATGTCGTAAATAAAATCATTACTTTGCTCAACCAATGATGTAGTTTAATTACAGTACAATTAAATGTACATATTGGCAGTGTCCTGAGACCGATAAGGTCGGATTAATTTACACTATCACATGTTAAAATATAAAATATAATTATTAAATTATTAGGCGACGTTCTATCAAGCCATGGCGATTATGGCGAACAAAAAGACAAAGGGAGGAAGCGGATACAGATTAGCTAAAGGAATCTGTGTGTTGCCTGTTTAAATAAATGCATACAGTAAATGTAAAGGGTATGCTACACTATGTTCAACACCATTAAATGAGTAACATTACAGATTTCTCCATTGCGTTACATCGATTCTTAATCTAGGCTAACACTAATATTTAAAACTAACACAAACACAAATCCATGCTAACGTCCTTCTATCACTCTCTTCCATTCGATCATCAGTCGCGCTATCGCTGTCACAAACACATCGCACTGCGGTGACGCCTGCGAGTACCGAGTACTAGCGGTCGCGCGTGATCACAATGACAACTTTACTAATCAAGGTGACGTAAAAAAATATTATTGTGTGGCCACCGCACCTGCACCTGATTACACTACATACCTCACTTAGGTACAAGTAAGTAAAATAAAATGCAGTTTCCTATAAAAATTACATAACATTCACTATCATGCCCAGTGTTCCATGAACGGTGAACGGTACAAAAGCGAACTCATGTCGAACTCCGACGCCACTTCCCGCGTAAAAATTTTACAATATTTCGACGTTCAAGTTCCGACAAGTCCAACTTTGATGAGTTCGACACGACACACAGCCCGACACAAAATGCTGTCAACTTTTACAATGGCCGACGCTTTTGAATAAAACTCTGCAAGAATTTACTTTTGTGTTTTTATTTCGGCTGTTTTCTTCGGATTTCTAACTGGGGATTTTGATTTATGTCTTGCTTTAAGGCAGTGTTATGAGTTAGTGGTAAACACAAGACGTTGTATGCCTACTTACAGCAAAATTGCATGTTTGTTTGTGTGTCCTTCCTCCCGATATCATGACAAATGGATCTACATATTGTAAGTCTCGCCAGAAGAACATAATATGAAAAACATAGTGATTATATTATAATTCCTCAGTGTCTTGCCAACGAAAGTGTTTATACGTAATAACTCCAATTCGAAGAGACCGTTGTTGATTAATTATTGTAGCTCAGTCATTATAACCGACAAAGTTTAACTAAGGAACAAAATTTCATCCTAATACTCGGTTACTGATATCCATATCTTCCTTGTTCGTCGTTTTAATCGATATCAGTATGAAAGGTTTTGTTTTTTACCCTTAATCCGACGCATAAAGAAATTATATATCTGTGTGTCTATCTGCTGAATAGCTCCTAAAAGAGTGATCCCACTTCCATTTCGTATACGAGAGTGTTTTTGATTGAATGAATTATTTAAACAAGAGCATGTCGGGCCACGCTCAGTGTAGGGTTCCTATCCGTAGTTGCCCATCCTTCACAATAGACGGGCTTAAAACAGCGGTTTTAAGCCCGAAGTTTAAATTACGGGAACGATTTCAAGCTCTATAAAAAGGTCGTAAACGCCAAAGCGATTATACGCGCCAGATTGATCGGAATGCTTTAATGCAGTATGGCACTTAACTAATATGTGTAACTTTCGAAGTATAAGGACACCGCGCGGCACTTAAGTACGTCATTTTATAGAAAATTATGAAATTTTGCGATAACTCAAAAACGGCTCAACCGATTTTATTCAATATAGTTTTCATTGAAAGTACTTATATCGCCACATTTTTATGAATTTTTCCATAATTTTTTGACCCGTGGTAAGCTAGAGGGGGCGGACGCTATTTTTTGGGTTTCCAGAACGAATATTTACAAAACTGCTGACTTTATCAAAAAATAATGTTTGGAGACCCCTATTATTTTTAAAAGACCTATTTTACCGTTTAGTCGGCGAGATACATTACACAGACTCATACTAAATTTCAGCTTTCTAGTACTAATGATCACGGATCTAAGCCGCGGACAGACAGACAGACGGACTTGGCGAAACTATAAGGGTTCCTAGTTGACTATACGGAACGGAACCCTAAAAACACACAGACTTACTTATCCGTGGTCTGTATTAATTAGTTATACAAGAACATCGGTTCAGCCGTGAAGCCAAACCCAATTCCCACCGGGTTGCTTTAGAAAATGTTTCCTATTTGTTTCTGGAAATAAATAGACTAAATTGGTTCCGGTTTGACCAGAGATTTTGTTTCACGCCACGCCACTGATTGATTGATACCTATTACTAAGTAACTTAACTACCTATCTACTTATTGTAATATAATAAGTGTCTGACAAAATATAAATTTATGAAACATGTGTACTAATGTCTAATGTCTAATTTTATTCAATGTGGGTACACACCAAAATTTTGTTTTATATTCACATAGAGATCGCTAAAGTGTAAAACCTTTCAAATAAACAATGCAAAGATACAAAGCATAAGGAAAAATTCGACAGGCTGCTTGGAGTTAGGGTAGCGAAGTGGTTAACGCGCTGGACCGGCAATCCAGAGGTACCGGGTTCGATTCCCGGTATCTTCCACCAGGTAACTCATTTTTCAATTTTTTTTTGGTATCAGCTTTATTCGTCCCATTCGCTTTTCGTTCCACTCTTATTTCGTCTCATTCTGCATTCGTCACTCATTCTTTATTCGTCGTGTTCGCCATCTGTTCCTATCTTCCTAAATCCAAGTCTATAATTTATCTCATTCTTATTAAGTCTTATTCGTTTTTCGCCACGATCTTCCTAGGACTATGTTGTTGTTGGTCCCTTACGTTTTTAGTATCATTCACACTTTATCTTTAGTCACATTCGTTATTCGTCTCTCTCTTATTTTGGCGTTACTGGCAAATCGTCTTGTTCTTTTTTTGGGTACGTTCGCTACTCGTCTCGTAAGATACACATTTTATTCGTTAAGATAGAAAATATTGATGGTGACGAAAAACGAAAATAACGAACTTAGAATTGGACTAAAAACGAAAGAGACTTATAACAAATGTGACAAGCATCGAACGTTCCGGAAAAATTGAGGCAAATAAGTGAATGCGACGAAAATCTAAAAGGAAGAATGAAGAATGAGTCCAAGGAAGATGGTGACGAACAACGAATAAGATTGAATAAGAATGAGACAAGTTACTGATTTGGACTGAGAAAGATAGGGACAGATAGCGAACACGACGAAACAAGAATGAGTTACGAATGCGGAATGAGACGAAATAAGACTTGAACGAAAAGCGAATGGGACGAATAAAGCTGATACCTTTTTTTTTAACTTTGATCTTTGTATCAGTGCTGTGTCTGACTAATATTTATTTTATGTGACAGGATTTTGCAATCTCAACTGTACTTTTACCCCACCCACTCAATAGGCTAGTTGACTCATGTCAAATTGTAATAAACTAATGTTTATTCCGTATAGTATTTAGCAAAGGAAACCTAAATATATATTTTTCAATTCATAAAAGTGAAAGATGGCTGAAAAAATTTAATTTGAAAATATGGTTTTTAATCTGTATTTTGAAATGCTTAAAACGCTGTCCGCCATTTTCGCTTATGATAGTGACGTCATTGGTCATGTAAACAAAACTGAAAGTCTACTTTGACGACTTCGAATAGTGCCGTCCCTCTCGATCTCCTGTCAAAGTATATTGGAGTGAGCGGAAGGGCATTATACGACGGTCGAATTTCGAATATTTACAGGTAATACTACGACACGCCACAGATTAGCGAAAGGGAAAAATGGCGGACGGCGTTTTTGACTGTTTATGAAATTTCTAATTTTCAATTGATAAAATTTAGCTTTCTAGCTTTCAGAAAAATACAAGACATTTTTTTTAGAGCTAGTAAGATCATTATTAACCATTTCCAATATATTTCGAAACTGGGTCAACTAGCCTATAATAGCGTCCTAATCGCGCTCACCACGCGTCGGGACTTCCTTAAAAAGGGAATTGGGGTATCCCAAAAAAAATTACCCCCCCTTTTTATATTTTTATTCGATGAAATAGGCCATTTTATAATACCAATTTCATTAACTCTTCATTAGAATAAGTAGTTATTTTTTTATTAATTATTTTAAGAAGCTCACAAGATGACGTCATGATTCCCGCGTGTGTTTGAGGATAGTAAAAAAACTCTATTCAGCGCACTCTTATTTGTATTTATAGGCAATTGAGGGCTTTTATTATGATCATTCATGTTAAACTGGAATGTCGCGGGCGCGGGAATGCAAACTAACTTGCGATTATTAACATCAAAACACTTCCACTTTACGTTTAGTAACCAAATCCACAAATCACCATATTAGAAACATTATCTAGGTATGATAGTCACTACAAAGCACAAGATAGGGAAAACAGTATGGTATTGAACTAGCGATTCGTCAAAGACACCGTACGCGAGCATTCTCAACAGAAACAAGCAAGTAAACTTAGCGTCTTTTTAAACTGCTTCGCGCGCTGTCAGTTAGACGTTCCGCTAGGGCAAGATGGCGCCCTTGTCCAACCCATATTTATGGTCAGCCGCCGTCACGGCCAGACTGACAGTCGACCGTCCTCGGGCGAACAGAAAACTTTATTATTTCGTCTTGTCGTCATCGCAATTGCGCTCGTCCAACCTGACACTGTGGCTAAGAATACTAGAGCCTCTCACATACTTATCATACAATATGAGCATGGACCGGGCGTGTACGTCCTTTCAACCAGCCACGAGGACATGGCGAAATTAGCACTGCCCCTACGACCAGCTATCAAACATCTATCATCCAACATTGTCAATAAGCGACCAGAGCGTCCCTTCGACCAGCCACATGACGTGGACCGGACGTCAATGTTCACATCAAACAGAGCGTCCCTTCGACCAGCCACATGACATGGACCGGACGTCAATGGTCTTATCAACTAGTGCGTCCCTTCGACCAGCCACATGACATGGACCGGACGTCACTGATCTTATCAACCGGTGCGTCCCTTCGACCAGCCACACGACCTGGACCGGACGTCACTATTCCTGCCAACCTGTGCGTCCCTTCGACCAGCCACTCGACCTGGACCGGACGTCACTATTCCTATCAACCAGTGCGTCCCTTCGACCAGCCACACGACCTGGACCGGACGTCACTATTCCTATTAACCAGTGCGTCCCTTCGACTAGCCATATGAGTATGACCTAGACCGGACGTCACTTACTACACTCTAATACTCAATCTCTATCAACCTACAATAACAAGGAACACAGCAATTTCAATTCCACTGTGTATATTGTCCCCAAAAGTAATTTCTGAATAGATACCAAATGTTTCTTTACCTGAACTCGATTTGGCGGTGCCTGCCCTTCTAATACAACTAGTCACACGACACATCTTCGCCAGCCACTCTGTGACAGCACTGAACAGAAATAGGTTTTTTTTTATTTCTCCCACAACATTTTCTTGCGGGAGAAAGAGTCACCCGTCACAGCCGTGTTGGCGATGATGTGATTTTTAGGCGAACTCGAAGTTGCCTTGAGAGTTTCTGAATTTACCACTGAAAGACTCGGGCTTGCGATGAAGATTCAGTGCCCCCAGTTAAAACATTCGAGCCTATGGTCAAACATCGATCTTCACTCTTATCGGCACGTAACTCAGTACCCGACGCCGTCTCGGCCTCCTCGTTGTTTAATAAATGATCAATTATTAGCATCACGGTTCGATGGTTCTGGACGCAAATTTGTGCGTACTTATTTATGAAAGCAATTAGTACCCGTAATTTAACTCGTAATGGTCGTTTTTCAATTTCCAATACAGCGGTGATAATGAATCGACCTAAAAATAAAACTGTCAAGGTTGGTTTGAGATCAAATTGTTTTGCTAATTTTAATACAGACAACCTTCTCGAAATGGTTTTACTACAACTCAATTGCGACTATAAACTTTTTTTTTTTTTTACAAAAACTGACCGGCGATCGACCTCAGCAGAACCCGACAGTGACTACGGAGTCGAAGACCCCGCTCGCTGGCTCAGCAACAGCCCACTCACCTCTACCTTGAAGAGACCCAAATTACAATTTCCAGATAATACACATGATGGGAGCGAGTCGTTAGCGGTTCGAGTTCGAGTATTAAAATGATGACGCTAAACGTATTCTTACAAGACTAGGATAAAGCGCTCCACTCTCCTGTCCTGGAGTTCCGATGGTGAAACGGCTACGGCGGGATTGAATCGTGTGCACACTCCAAAATATATCCGATAGAAAACTGATAAGCCGGCAACCCTGCGCCGATATTCGAGGCCCCGGAAGTCACCCCCAGCCGGCAAAGCATTATCAATTATGACACATAGAGATCGCGTTTTACCGAATCCAAGGCAGCTAGCTGGTACTTGTCAGAGCCATCTCACCCAAATGTAGTACTCCATGCACGAACGAACGAACCTAAGCTTGGGGGTAAAGAGGTATTTTGTTTGTTTGTCACGCGTCCCCCCTGATTAAGGAACTATTAACACAGTGGTGGAGTCCAATCTCGGTTCATCATCTAACGAATTAGGGTGTAACTAAACAATCCTTAAATACTGGGCCTTAATACCCATCATGATCTCAGTATTTCGTGAGATTTGATACAGTAAAGTCTAGGTGCTAGTTCAATGTGACCTAATTCATTTTGCCAGGATTATTTCATGCACAATAGTATTTTAAGTTACTGCTCTGCTCAGCTATGACACGTTTTAGTGCACAGCACTAGCCAAATCAATGGAAGACGTTATGTTCCAAGATTACAATTATTTTATAAAACAGTAAGTTTCCCCGTAAACCATATAAGATATCGAGGGACAAATTAAACTGGCATCAAGAGGTATCTTTAATCCGTTATTATTATTTTTTTCTGTACAAAATGTTTTTTTTTTTACAGTATCCGAGATTTCGCTGGCACACTTTTGCTCGACAAATAAGCACCTTGATTGTATTGTCCCATCAACTTAAATATCCGTGGTGTTGTTCCGTCGTTCATCCATGGTGTCGCGAACTATCGCGAACGTGAATGTAAATGCCAGCGCTTCTCGCAGAGATGGCGTTAGCATATGGCTAGCATCTACGTAAATGACGTTACTATGACAACAGAAAGATGGCGGAGGGAGCGAACTAGGGACGAGGGCAGGTTGACAGACGCTGCTTGGGATTAATGAATCAGTTATAGTAATACCAACTATTATCTATTCTATGGTAATACCAGCAATTAAGTCACAAAAAGAGTTTCTTAGATCTAAGACTGACCGAGAGGTCGGGGTCATTTACACAGATCAGTTAGTACTTGCGGTTGACGATGTTCTACAGTTCTGCATAATTGCCATAGCCTCGAGCTCATGAGGGTAGTATCGCAACTCAACTTCAGTCAGCACTTGACCTTCTATTGTATGAGAGGGTATTCTAAAATCAAGAGAGCTAGCGTCCATGTGTAAGTAGCTCTACCTATAACACGGGTCCAAAATGGTAAGTACTGGCTCGTTGGTGCTTTTATCGTGTTTATCGTCCACCAGATATCCTTAAACTTATCGCACTATTTAATTTGACCTTAAATTTATTAAGCGGGTACAAAGGTCCAACAACCTGAGTAAATCCTGGCGGAGCCAGCCCTATCCATATAGGTTAGGCCCGGGTTAGACAATCGCTATGCAGCACCCTAGGCACCCCAGATCCGATTAAAAATGAACCTTAGACGAGTAACCGCCACGGGCGGCCGGGTCGACGACGGCTAAAGCCGCCACTGAATCTACAGATTAACTTCCTAAAATAATAAGCTAGACCCAAAAAAAACACCGGAAAATTGTTTTAAGTGCTGTGTCTAAGTAGCACCATGTAGCACGCAAGATGATCCGCTTTCAAATAAGAATGATACAGTCTCACCCGACAACGCTATCAGCCCTCGCGACACTCGATGCCTGCAAGAATTGACGTCTTTGATACTTGCGTCGATACCGCTCTTCTTGTTAGAAGATGTTCAAGTTTCATCATTATCACCATCATCAGCCAACACACGTCCACTGCTGAACATAGGCCTCCCCCAGAGAGCGCCACCATGACCGGTCCTGCGCCGCCCTCATCCAGCGGACTCCTGCGACCTTAACCAGGTCATCAGTCCACCTTGTGGGGGGCTGCATCGTCCGGTGCGTGGTCGCCACCCAAGAACTCGATGGCCCCAGCGGCCGTCGTTTCTACGAGCGATGTGCCCTGCCCATTTGCCACTTAAGTTCAAGTTTACCGCACTCAAAACAAATACACAAACACACACACACATGACACATACACGCACGCACACAGGTAGAAGTTCCTATTTTGTTTTTATCACGTTTGGTGAAGGTGTGTATTCCTTCAGCTTAGACGTCAGTCTTCACGCCGCTTCAAACACTCAGTATATTCACTAGTGCCTAATTTCTCGGCATTAATGATATCTACAGGTAAATTAGTTATTTGTCTTTGTCTTGATGATATTGTTTTATAATTATTTTTTTATCGACCGTTTCGTTTTTGGTATTTGCTCAAACCTGTTCCATAATCTACTTACAACTTCTGTCGCCGTTTCTTAGGCACCTAAATGGGACCTCATAACATAATATCATCAAAATAATCCTGGACAACTTAAGGTCTTGAAAATTGCAAGCCAGGTTAAATCTGAAAGTCACATTTTGTCAAACAAGCCGCAGTTCGCCCACTTTAAAGCACTTTACGCGTTATTAAGCGCTAACAATAAACCAAAACTAATCGTTTACTGTTTAGAATAATCTCGGTCACTTTGCACCAACTCTCTATATCGGCATCTGCGTCATCTGGATTAAATTGTAGATAATATTACTAGCTTCATGTAAACCTTGTTCGCCATTCGATTGCATTTTAATCGATCCCACATCTGATATAGGCAATTGAGGGCTTTTATTATGATCATTCATGTTAAACTGGAATGTCGCGGGCGCGGGAATGCAAACTAACTTGCGATTATTAACATCAAAACACTTCCACTTTACGTTTAGTAACCAAATCCACAAATCACCATATTAGAAACATTATCTAGGTATGATAGTCACTACAAAGCACAAGATAGGGAAAACAGTATGGTATTGAACTAGCGATTCGTCAAAGACACCGTACGCGAGCATTCTCAACAGAAACAAGCAAGTAAACTTAGCGTCTTTTTAAACTGCTTCGCGCGCTGTCAGTTAGACGTTCCGCTAGGGCAAGATGGCGCCCTTGTCCAACCCATATTTATGGTCAGCCGCCGTCATATTTTTTACTATTTCACTGGTAAACCTACGCATTTCTGAAGTTGTGAAACTGGCCATGAAATTCCCAAAAAAAATATATTCGATATCTTGTCAAAGAACTGTCAGGTGACAGTTTGTAAATAACCAACAAAAAATGTAATTGTTTTCAAGTTTGTTTTCATTATTTTACTACAAGTTATATGTGCTGCTTTTCGATAGCTCTGTCTTAATTTTGGACTTATTTTTCACGACAGGCTAGTCTCCATGGCTATGCTTTGACCGTACAAACAAATATTTGACTTGGAATACGATAAAAGTATTTGTGTGATACTAGATAAAATGGAAATAACAGTCCTAAAACCTAAAAATTCAACATCCCAACAAGCTTCATGGAGCAGATTATTGTTAATACTTTAAAACAGTCAAAGGATTCACTATGCAGAATTATGTTTAAGGACGAAAATATTGCTGTCAAGATTCCTAGGAAAATCTCATCACGTCTAACAACATTAAAGATAGAAAACTTGCTAGTAAATGGATCCGGAAGATTAAATTGTCAAAAATGTACAAACTACTAAGTGTGAATCACATCATAGTTCTATTTCATTCCTATATATGAAGTAAAGTTTTTGGATGATGTATATGCTGTGTCGTAACTTTAATGAATGTATAATGTAGCAGAAAAAATTAAACTCATGTTATTATAACAGTTTTTTTATTGAAAGTAAATAATCTTTGTGACATTTTCAAGAAAAAATTCCTCGATCGAACCTTCCTGTCCTCTTTTATGTTCATGCTGGCTTTAAACTGTCTGCAAGGTGGTGAGAGTTGCGGTTGCCCTTTTGGGTGGGTGTTGACTGTTGAATCAATGAAAATATTCTTGTAGTGTACTTGTAGTGGATCTGATCGAGATTCATGTCTCTGAAAGTATCGAAGGTGTCGAAGGGCACGTTTAAGATTTTCTTGGGATCCAACATACCATCAAAGTTTTGGTTTTGGTCATACGCCTAAAAGTAAAACACACGTAAGTGTCTAATTTTTAAATACAAATATAAAACAAACCTCAAATGTTTTGAGATGATTACCTTCTTATTAAATCAGCATTTTTAATAACCACCGATGCATTTCTCCTTCAAAGCTCGGTTTGGTGCATTCACGCAGTCTTTGTTAATCGCAGTTAATTGACAAGAAATATAAACAATATAGGTAAAATCGCTTGAACTATTTCTCGAGATATTAGTCTGCATCCTAATTTTTTATAACCGATGTTATTTTTATTTCCACTCATCGTCTCGTAAGTGTTTAATAAAACTCTTTTTCTTGTTGAACGTAAAGTTACACGAGTTAAGAGACGATGTAAATATATATACATATATATTAATCCTGGAATGGCAGCTCCTGGTTTTTGCAAATGTCAGTTTTTAATAAATAATCTGATTCACTTTATAAAGAATAATAAACCATGCTTGTATGTTCAATACCATTTCTAGAAAATCCCGATGTAAATATTGAAAATGTAAAGGGAATTGAGATTTATTAAAAAATCATTTATTTCATAAAAACACAAGATATTAATAAAAACAATAAACTAATATGTAACTAAGACTAAGTATATGCTAAAAAACCTAAACTATTTACAAATAAAAAATTTGCCCTAAATCGCTGTCGCTCGGAAGTGTGCCCAGAAGGCTGGCCGCATTGCCACGCTGGATGGCAATGCTTATTCGCTGGGCAAAATAGTGGCCAGCCCTCTGGTCATGGGTTGCGTCAATGAGGCGCATCGACAATTCTTTAAAGAGTCGACGCGCACTTGGCCCCCACGGCCCCAGAGTTTCAACCCCAAACGCCGCAAATATGTAACTGCTACCGAGAGCAGCATATTTACGACGTTTGAGGCTTTCCGCAGACGCAGCCGCCGCGCCAGCTCCATTCTTGGTACCTGGAATATGAGACGGTGCCAGGGTGTCTACACACGTAGCATCCCACACCAACGGCCGACCCATACTCCAAGGCACCAATGTCATTCCATCAGGCCTTTTGCCGTCGTCCCTAGCCAAACCGCTGGGCTCTAGGACTGCCGGCACCTTGGCGCTAACAAAGGCCCTCCGGATGACGTCATTGAGACTAGCGTGGCGAGATATTCTGCCTGCACTCCGGTGGCATGAGAGGCCGTGGTGGCCAAGGCCATCGACCAAAGCTCCGCAGCGACAGCGATGGGGCTCGTTTGTTGGTGCCCCAATCCTTAAACATATGGCTAGTCTAAAACTATTATTATCGATCAAAGTCCCTATTGTGTGTGATGGCAAGGCTTGCAGCCACAGACCGGACTCCCATTCCGCGGCAGCAAGGAGACGAGCTCGGTCTGTTGGACTACATGCTGTCTCTACGAGATTGTTTTTTATTATCCGACAGAGAGGCTCATCCCATTGCCTCTGCGAGCACGGGTTATCAGGTGCATCCGAGTTACCACATGTTAAAGACCATACATTTTTGGCCTCGGTGCAGTGCGCAGCCTCCAGGACCCCAACAGAGGGGGCTAGTATTTTCCCAAATGTAAATAAATAGTTGTCATTGTTACTGTCAGACGAAATATTTACCGGTCCAAACATAAAATCTGTGATAATTTGTGTTCAATTTAGTTTCAATGGCCAGGCGCAATCAAGTATTTAAAATATTCTTGAATGTTTGATTCACAACTTCAACATTATAATATTAAAGAATTATCATAATTATTGAAGGAAAGGGCAGTATAATAGCAGTAAGATAATAATTATAATGAACCGTTAGTATCATTTGGACCGAGTATTGGGGTAACCACAGATAACACCACCTGTACCTTTCCAAACTACGGTGACGTAGTAAAACCCCGGTTACTGAAGGTCAAGTGAACAATTGGGTAGTATCTTTTTTACGAAATTTTTGTAATTTTTTTCAATAACTAGAAATGGTTCAGAAAGAACCCAACTCGTCAGTCATAATCGAATTAACGGTTTTGAAAAAAAACGGTACACCCCAATTAGTGCCTCAATAGGCGCAACCCTTTAAATTAGCAAGGAAAAACGTGTGATTCGTTCACGACAATATATATTAGTGTAAAGATTATAAAAACAACAGTTGCTAGGAAACAAATAGCAGAGATATAAAAAGAAGTATAGCATAGACAATGGGTCCATGCTCACGTTATCAACCTTCTTCTTAACATCCCGTCTCCTCTGAAGCGACTGTTAGTTTTATGAGACTCCTGCTACTTTCAGTAAGTCCTCTAGCCGAGGTTTAAATAAAGGCTTGGTAAGGAAGTCGGCCAGCTGATCCTTAGTGGAGATCTTATTAACTGTTAAGTCCTTTTCTAGGACACACTGCCTTACAAAGAAGTGCCTCAGCTTTATGTGCTTTGTTCGCTGGTGTGTTTCGTAAGGTGGATCATGAGCCAATCTTATAGCCGATTCACTGTCCACGTATAATGGGGTGATCATTTTCTGTAAATCACTCTTCATAAAATTAATGATCCGAGTGAGCCATATGATTTCTCTCGCAGCCTCGCTAGCAGCAATAATTTCCGCTTCCGTAGAGGATATAGCAACAGAACACTGTCGCTTACTCTGCCATGCTATTGCGCCATTCGCGTAAATGCATATCATGCCGCTTGTGGAGCGTCCAGTAGGACCGTCACCTCCATGATCTGCGTCACTGTAGCACCTCAGACCTTTAAGTGCAGTGGAAGTCTTAAACGTTATTCCGTACGTCAGTGTACCCTTGACATACCGCAAGATTCTTTTCACCCTCGCTACGTCTTCAGGTGTTGGACTGTCGAGTTTACGTGATACAACTCCAACAGCATACGAAATGTCAAGTCTGGTGCCAACCATTAAGTAAGATAGTGCACCAACAGCTTGACGATATGGAAAGTTCTGGGTTTGAGCATCCTTCGTGGAAAGCACGGTATCCTTTACTATCGGTGTCACAGCTGCTTTACAATCCTGCATTCCGAATCGTTCAAGTAACCGTTTTGCATATGCTTTTTGGCAAATTTTGATACTCCCATCAGCTTTCCGTTCTATTTCAACGCCGAGAAAGTAGGAACCGCATTTCGTTGTTAATTTGAAACGTTGCCGCATTTCATTTAAGAACTTTTCAGTTTCGGCGGAGCTTGCAGAAGCAATAAGTCCGTCGTCGACGTATAAAGCTATTAACAGCTTATGGTTCCCCTCTCCTCTTTTGAACAAGCAGGGATCACTGTCACTCTGTTCAAAACCTAGTTCTTTGATGTACTCTGTTATCGTAGAGTTCCAGCAGCGCGGAGCTTGTTTAAGGCCGTAAAGGCTTCGTTTCAGTTTGCAAACTTTTCCGTCACTATTCGAGTATCCCTCTGGCGGTTTCATATAAATTTCTTCTTTCAGTGTTCCATACAGGAAAGCCGTCGATACGTCAAACTGACAGAGCGAAAGTTTTTCTTGTGCAGCAATACTTAATAAAGCTCGTATCGTGCTTGTCTTCGCAACTGGACTAAACGTTAGGTCGTAGTCTAGTCCCTTCTTCTGCGAAAATCCTCGTATCACAAGACGGGCCTTGTATTTATCAACAGAACCATCTGGGTTAGTCTTAATTTTGAATAGCCACTTACAGGAGATAGCTTTTCTTCCTTTGGGTAAGTGTACCATTTCCCACGTCTCATTTTCTTTGAGAGAATTGATCTCATTGTCCATCGCTTTTCGCCATTCATCAGAATCCTTGCATGTCGTTGCTTCTTGGAACGTGCTTGGTTCTGTCCGAGGTTCATCACCAATCGAGTTGACGTTGAAGCAAACGTTGCAGATGTAGTCCTTGTATCTGGCTGGTGGCTTAAGGTTTGAGCGCCCTCGTAACGTCATCCTGCCTTCCTCCTCTATCTCGGATGCTGTCAGTGATGAAGAATTTCGACGTTCTGTCTCTGTTTCATTAGCATCATCGACTTCATAATCTGCTTCGATCATGTCATTGACCTCTTCTTCAGGCTCTTCAATGGATTGTTCTGCTTCGAAATATGAATCAGCCTCAGGCATTTGTACTTCAATCACTGGCTCATGAACTATACATGATGGCCCAGCTACTTCATCTTGACCATCTTGCTGGCGTGGTGAAGCATTAGCTCTATCTCCATCATGACTAATCATTGACTGCTGATTGTCGCTATTGTCGTGCAGGCTTCCATATTCGGGAACAACGAAGTCAAATAGGCTATTAGGCTTAGCATCGCGTTTGCTCTGTTGGGTATCAGCTTCTTTACTCTCTTCAAGATGACCCAGCAAGGGATTTTCATCGAAGGTTACGTCTCTAGACCGTATCAAATTGAATGACTCTCTATCCCATATGCGGTAGCCATCATCACAGTCATAGCCGACAAGTATTCCCTTTTGTGCCTTTTTATCTAATTTTCTTCTTCGTTGCTTAGGAACATGTGGATAACATTGAGATCCAATTATTCTCAGGTGACTCAGTCTGGGTTTCTTATGATGCCATAGCTCATACGGTGATTTTCCATCGATGCAGGTAGGGCCTGTTCTATTCAGGATGTACACCGCAGCTAGTACCATTTCAGCCCACAGTCCCGTAGGAATCTTGGCGTGTGCATACATGAGACTTCGTGCCATTTCCACAACAGTCCTGTTGTCTCTCTCTGTTGGGTTCTGTTGAGGAGTATAGGGCATTGTCAATCTCTGTTTTATGCCTTCTTTGTTGAGAGTAGCTTCTACTTTACTATTGACGAATTCGCCGCCATTATCGCTTAGCAATTCTTTTATGACAACTCCAGCAGCTTTCACTTCAGCCAGCATGAGTAATAGCTTCGCGTGTACTTCAGCTTTTTCTCTCATAAAGTATACAAATCTGTATCTTGTATAATCATCTTTGAAGAGGACGAAATATCTTCGCTTCGAAATTGAGTAAGGAAAGGGTCCACAGACATCAGCGTATACCAGTTCACCAGGTCGTGTAGCTTTCTGTCTTGTCCCAAACTTCAGCCTGTGTGATTTCCCATAGATACATCCTTCACAGAGTTCCTTGGTGGCTTCTGCTTTAATGTCGAACTCTCTTTCAATCAATTTCTTCACATGGCTTTTATTTTGATGTCCAAATCTTTCATGATACAGCTGTAACAGATTTGATGTTGTGGACAGCTGGTTCACTCGTACAGTTGGCTTGAGACATCTGAGCTTTAATTTGAATAGTCCGCCAAACTTGCTGCGAGTACCAATGACTTTGATCTGTCCATCCATTTTTAGAGTACATTTTAGAGTAGTGGACTCAAAAACACTATTATCCGATTTGTCATGGGTAGCGAGGACTGAGAATAAATTTCTGCTGATACTGGGCACATACCAGACATCTTTCAGCAGTATCGGCTCTTGTTTGCCGTTTACATCAGCCTCTGCTAGAATATTTCCAATGCCCAGGGCTTCAATACATTGGCCATTCGCGCCGGTCACTGTGTGCTGGCTTTTGAAGTATGTAAAGCTTTGAAACAGATCTCCTCTATTGGTGACATGACTGGTTGCTCCATTGTCCACGTACCAATTTTCTCCATCTTTTGTTTCTCCAAATACTTTTTCCGAATGTACTGTCATCACTGTCAGATTCATGTCAACAATTTTGGATTCCTTAGGCGGTCTTCCGTCATGGATCCACTTCTTGCAACTTCTAACTCTGTGGCCCTTTTCTTTGCAATAGTTGCATATAAGCTCCTTGGAAAATGTTTTCTTCTTACCCTTACTCGTTCTTGCAATCAAAGCTTCTGCAGCGGTTTCGTCTTCTGTGACTTGAGTGTCATTCTGACGTAAAACCCTTTCGTGTGCGCATAACTGACTTGTCAGATTTTCGACTGAGCGTTCCTTTTTCGAAATTAACAGCCAACTAGACTTGAATCCTAAATATTCTGAAGGTAGGGTGTCTAGGATTTTGCACACGAGGAGAACTTCTGGTAATTTCGCCTCACTCTGCAACTCGGTACACAAATCGCTCCAGATATTCTTTAACATTGACACATGTGTAATGATGTCATGATCCTTGTCTTTTTTGTAACTGAAGAATTTCAGGCAATAGTCGTATGTTTTATCCACACAGGTGCCTCCATAGATGCGCTCTAGCTCGTCCCACATGTCTTTAGCACAATCAAATCGAACGACTTTTTGCAAGACGTCATCGGACATGTTTGTCGTGAACAAAATTAAAATTGCACTGTTCATAGTTACAAAGCTTTGAAGATCCTTTTCAAACTTAGCCTTTTCTTCGGCAGTTGCAGTTGGCGCCAAGGCTGGTTTTGTCTTCCTTCCCTCAAGGATATCCAAACTGCCCGGCATTGCCTTCAGCACTAATTGAATTTTGTACCTCCATGTTTTGTAATTTTTGGGGTCTAAATTCCCAATTTGAACTTTGCACGCATTTATCACGCATAAATCCATTATATCTCTGCTACCACTTTAAATTAGCAAGGAAAAACGTGTGATTCGTTCACGACAATATATATTAGTGTAAAGATTATAAAAACAACAGTTGCTAGGAAACAAATAGCAGAGATATAAAAAGAAGTATAGCATAGACAATGGGTCCATGCTCACGTTATCAACCTTCTTCTTAACACAACCTACTTGCATCATTTATAATTTAAATATTAGTTGCAAAATATATTTTTAGAGCAGATTTAAATACTAAAGAATATTTATTATTTTATATATACTTTTACTTATAAGTAAAATCACTTCCTTTAATAAAGCGCTGCGTGCGACCTGTGGTGCGTGTAATGGAGTAACACCAAAAGCTGGCGAAATGACGTTTGTCTGCCAAGTTGTCACAAGTTGTCAAAAAAATGTCGGCCAACAAGGAAAATAACCTTGTTCAGGCCTATGTAGAATTAAATAAATTTTGTCAAAGCGGTGATTATGATAGAGCATTAAAAGCAGCAGGGAAAAGTAAGTGTACCCTTACTCATATGTTTTCTTACTCTTACCATTTCTCATATTTTTGTAACCAACAAAATCTGTTCGCAAATTTATGCAAAATCATTTCGTTTATAACCGTATATTGCAGGCTACCCACTGTTTTTATCAATTAGTTTATTAATACAGCTACAGATCTTAAAACATTATCGATAATTTGTATTTAAATCAATCCCAAAGTACCGAAAAAATCGCTGTCGCTTTCACCAATTTCTTATTGGTTCTTGTTCTTACGACAATGTTATCTCATAGACTTAAGCTCAAATTTACCAATTTTGTACATTTCAGTCCTGCAAGTCGCTCCAAATGAACAAAAAGCGTTTCACTGCAAAGTGATATGCTTCATCCAACTCCACAACTTCAAGGAGGCCCTGGCAGTGCTCACCAACGCCAAAAATGCCGCGCTCGCAGCGGACCTGCACTTTGAGAAGGCCTACGCTCAGTACAGGCTCAACTGCCCCAATGATGCGCTGCAGACTGTGGACAATGCGCCAGAGATGACACTGGCTTTGAAAGAACTGAGGTTAGTATGAAGCTTAAATGTTTCAATCCCTCGATATTAAACACACTAATCACTTTACTCCGATTATCACTTTGTTCGCACTGTATCGTAGTTAAAACTTAACTAGAAACTTATTGAAGATGATGATCTTGGGATCTAAGGGCTTCATTTTGTAACTTCTATGATAAGTGATGCCTTTTATGTTCTCCAGAATGTTTTTTGTTCATGGCCACTGCTTTAACTCTATTGCTGGCGTTTGTGTGCTCTCACGTAGCTGACGTAGCCTATCTTATTATATTTTTAAAGAATCCCACTCACTACAGGCACGAGAGCACACCAGAAAGATAATTGGTGTTCACATACTTCTATGATCATTATAATAGAAATGTCAAGAAGCGTTGTTTCTTTGCAGGGCTCAAATTCTGTACCGCCTAGAGCAGTATCAAGACTGTTACAATTTGTACCGAGACATTGTGAAGAACACCACCGATGACTATGAGGATGAGAGGAAAACCAACATGGCCGCTGTTGTTGCGAACTTGGGGGCTCTTAACCCAGTAAGTAAATACCATAGTTCACAATCATACTACTTACGATTTTAGACATACTAATCACAACCACCTTTCTATTTAAATATGTTTAAAAATCTAAACTCTTGTCGTAGTCGGTTGTCTATTTACAGTATCAATATTTTCATATAAAAATCTATTTAAATGATTCTTTGCTTAAAAAAAAAACATCTTCAATTGAAAAATATCAGCGTTATAATTAGAAATGGGCGTCATTGCTCGCAGAAATGTTGATATGAAATCAAATATTTAATAAATTGTTTGTTTACCTGAACACAAGCATGTAACACTAAGCAATCAGGTTATAAAATATTGGTACCCATATCCACATCATTGCAATTATAATACACTGAATAACAATAAAAGTTACAAATAATTACACCAAAAGTCAAGAATAAATTTGAAATATTTTATACAGTTTGTTCTTTCAGATAACTAATTATTTTTTTCATCATGTTTTCAGTCAGCAGACCTACCACAATTTGATGAAAACACGTATGAGTTAGCATACAACGCGGGCAGCACGCTGGCTATGCGCGGCAAGTACAGCGAGGCCCTGCCGACCCTCAAGAAGGCGGAGCAAGCTTGCTCGGAGAGTGTCATCGAGGATGGGGGCACTGAGGAAGAAGCGAAAGAAGAAGCTGGGATTATTAGGTTAGTGACAGTACGCCATAAAAGAGTAGAAATTAAAGTCTAGATATTGTAGTGTTATCCCTTTCTAAACAATCTAAGAAAATGGGACAACACTACAGTATTGCCACTTTTTTTCTACAATTTCTTGTCGGACTGTAAATTAATAATTTTAACAAGTCATTTCATACACAGGCTGCTTGACGTTTTTTTTAATCTATTTTGCGTAAACTAAAAACTATATGAAGTTTATCCCCATTTGCTTTCAGAGTGTCCTACCTTCTAGACCATTGAACCGATGTGTTAGCCAGTAGCACCTCTTGAAACATTAAAACTCGTATATATCGTTCAATTATTTGTTTATTTTTAGAGTGCAACAAGCGTACTGTCTGCAACAAATGGGAAGAGAGAAGGAGGCGGCCACCATCTACCAGAACGTGCTGAAAGACAAGCCGAGCGACCAGGCACTGGTGGCTATTGCCAGCAACAATCTTGTGGTTATCAACAGGTTAGGTTCACAAAATACTGAATGATTTATCAACGTTCTTGAAAAGAACGTTTTCTAGGCATTCAAACTGTGCGTAAAGTACGACTTTGCCCCTCTAGTGCTTTTTACTGTTCCATTTTTTTTAATTTCTAGCTGTGTCTGACAGCAGGATGCAAAAAGATTTTATTATTTAAAAAAAAAATTATAAATCAGTCAAATACCGATTATTATTATATATAAAAGTACCTACAATAAAACCAATACTTCATTAAGCACGTTATTAATTACATTAGATTTAGAATTTGATTAATGAACGAACTTTAAATCCTTATTCATTAAATATATTTGGCTGAATGTACACGCGCTCGTCCCATTTTGACATATAAGACGAATATTAAAAAGTTGCTTTTTCACATACGCAGTAGTAGGTAGATATGTCGAGCGCGATCTACAAATAACACCGCCATTTTTTATTGATGTCTTGTTTATTTCGAAGTTGATTTGTGCAAATCTGCTGAAATAATGTCAAGTTCAAGTGACGAATCAATAAATCGAAACCCTATAAAAAGTTATTTAAGAAGTAAAAAATGTTAACAACGGCCTCTTGCTGAATAAATCAAATAATTCAAAAATACTTTTCACGTGCAAACAGTCTTTGTGGGAGAGATTAAAGTATTTTCTATTTTTACGTACATCCATACTCCATAGTAAAGTTTTGTATGAAACTCACGTGCAAGATGATTTCCGACTCGTGTTTATTTAAGCACTCGCTCGTACCTCGCTCGTGGCTAAAATCACCTGCCTTACACACTTAAAGAATACCCGTCAGTGACCGAACTAGCCTGAGCCTGTGTTTAGGCCATCTGCGATCTTGTTATTTTATAATGAATGAATCAATTATATTTATTTCATCTAACAAAGGACACATATTTTATTAGTAGAACTTACAAACTAAGGGGCTTAGTATTGATATAGTAACTTACATCTAATGGTTGTGAAGAGATATACGATAATAAAATTGAAGGTCCCAGCAAAATGGGGGCTGCCGTGCTCCTAGATAATATAAAGCTACTTTTACTGTTCATATAATTTTCCTGAATGAGACTACCTAATTAGGTATCTAAGAGCACGGCAGCCCTCGGCCAAACAAAAAAAAACTATCACCTGGGCTAGGTCGCCGTTGCGTACAAAGCGGGAAAAAAACATTGTCGTCTTATTTTTAAGCTACAAGAAAATCTGTAACAGTTTAATAGGAATGAGTGGAGTTATTTCTACTTATAAACAAAAAATCAAGTTTTTATTTTATTTTATCCAGTCCTCATTGATAGATAACTTGTTTGGGAAATTACAGCTTAACATATTAATAACTGGATTACCATAATAGGCTATGATTCATAGCCTATGAATGATACATGATCGATCGGACATGGATCTTATAACGCTATTCTTCGTCGTTAGTTCTTTCGTCGGAAGTCTATCTTCCAGAGTGTAGTGTTGCTAAGTAGCCTTCCATCGGCGCGTTCAGAAGTACGGCTAACAATATATATATAATTAAGTAACTCATAAATCCTGTTTAACAAATGTTGCCCGACTGGTCTATAATATGAGTACACTATCGCAGGGACTCGAACGTGTTCGACTCGCGCAAGCGCATGAAGGCGGCGACGGCGGAGGGGCTCGAGCACAAGCTGAACTCCCGGCAGCGCGCCGCCGTCACCTACAACCAGGCCATCCTGGCCATCTACTCCAACCAGGTAGGTTACAGTACACGACCGCAGGGACTCGACGTGTTCGACTCGCGCAAGCGCATGAAGGCGGCGACGGCGGAGGGGCTCGAGCACAAGCTGAACTCCCGGCAGCGCGCCGCCGTCACCTACAACCAGGCCATCCTGGCCATCTACTCCAACCAGGTAGGTTACAGTACACGACCGCAGGGACTCGACGTGTTCGACTCGCGCAAGCGCATGAAGGCGGCGACGGCGGAGGGGCTCGAGCACAAGCTGAACTCCCGGCAGCGCGCCGCCGTCACCTACAACCAGGCCATCCTGGCCATCTACTCCAACCAGGTAGGTGACAGTACACGACCGCAGGGACTCGACGTGTTCGACTCGCGCAAGCGCATGAAGGCGGCGACGGCGGAGGGGCTCGAGCACAAGCTGAACTCCCGGCAGCGCGCCGCCGTCACCTACAACCAGGCCATCCTGGCCATCTACTCCAACCAGGTAGGTGACAGTACACGACCGCAGGGACTCGACGTGTTCGACTCGCGCAAGCGCATGAAGGCGGCGACGGCGGAGGGGCTCGAGCACAAGCTGAACTCCCGGCAGCGCGCCGCCGTCACCTACAACCAGGCCATCCTGGCCATCTACTCCAACCAGGTAGGTGACAGTACACGACCGCAGGGACTCGACGTGTTCGACTCGCGCAAGCGCATGAAGGCGGCGACGGCGGAGGGGCTCGAGCACAAGCTGAACTCCCGGCAGCGCGCCGCCGTCACCTACAACCAGGCCATCCTGGCCATCTACTCCAACCAGGTAGGTGACAGTACACGACCGCAGGGACTCGACGTGTTCGACTCGCGCAAGCGCATGAAGGCGGCGACGGCGGAGGGGCTCGAGCACAAGCTGAACTCCCGGCAGCGCGCCGCCGTCACCTACAACCAGGCCATCCTGGCCATCTACTCCAACCAGGTAGGTTACAGTACACGACCGCAGGGACTCGACGTGTTCGACTCGCGCAAGCGCATGAAGGCGGCGACGGCGGAGGGGCTCGAGCACAAGCTGAACTCCCGGCAGCGCGCCGCCGTCACCTACAACCAGGCCATCCTGGCCATCTACTCCAACCAGGTAGGTGACAGTACACGACCGCAGGGACTCGACGTGTTCGACTCGCGCAAGCGCATGAAGGCGGCGACGGCGGAGGGGCTCGAGCACAAGCTGAACTCCCGGCAGCGCGCCGCCGTCACCTACAACCAGGCCATCCTGGCCATCTACTCCAACCAGGTAGGTGACAGTACACGACCGCAGGGACTCGACGTGTTCGACTCGCGCAAGCGCATGAAGGCGGCGACGGCGGAGGGGCTCGAGCACAAGCTGAACTCCCGGCAGCGCGCCGCCGTCACCTACAACCAGGCCATCCTGGCCATCTACTCCAACCAGGTAGGTTACAGTACACGACCGCAGGGACTCGACGTGTTCGACTCGCGCAAGCGCATGAAGGCGGCGACGGCGGAGGGGCTCGAGCACAAGCTGAACTCCCGGCAGCGCGCCGCCGTCACCTACAACCAGGCCATCCTGGCCATCTACTCCAACCAGGTAGGTTATTTTACATCACCGTAGGCAGTAAGTGGGGAGATAATTTCACTTCCTGGCCAAGATAAGACGATTAACTCTAGACAAACCACGGGCCGTATTGCATATTTATGGCCTTCACCTTTTTGTTCGGGCCACAGCCCACAAACACAGACATACACGAATTCACCGCCCTAGGTATGTAATACCTACTATAAGGTGTCCGCGGCTTCGTCAATGTATTTTATTGGTCGTACTCGAATAAAAGTATCCTATGACTATCTTTGGATAACCAGCTATATCTTTACTAAAATTAGTTAAAATCCAGCCTTTTCGGCGTGATGAGAGAACAAGGAAATTATACCTATCAGATGGCGCCAGACTGGCATGGAGCCGCGCGCGCATACTAAACAAAAAGCGATCCTGCATCGCGCTGTTAAGATATTCCTGAGATCATGACCCCTCAATAAAAAAAGGAAATAATAATGAAATGATGCGTCAGTGCGATGATGCGTAGCGAGAGCGAGGGATATGTTTTTGTTAACCAATAGAATCAGTTGCGCTGAGCGATGATAACTAAATGAAGTCATTCCATTTTTTAACAAAAACACATCCCTCGCTACGCATCCTCATCTCTGGTGGAATCGCAGCCTTATAGTATAGATAGATAGATGTATTTATAAACTGCTTCCGTTGGCGCTACAACCCTTTGTGGGTCTTGGCCTCCTCCACGATCTTCCTCCAGTTGTCACGATGCCTGGCCACCTTCTTCCAGCTGGTAAACTTCCCCATCTTCCTGAGATCTTCCTCCACACAATCGCTCCAACGTTTTCTAGGCCTGCCTCTCGGTCTCTTCTGTTGCGGCGTCCACCTTGTTATTGAAATTGTATTTATAAACTAATTGAGGAAATTAAAGTTGGACTAATGTTGGAACACGATAAACTTTCCTGGCGTCTACTTGATCGCACCTAGGGTTACCATACGTCCGGATTTGTCCGGACATGTCCGGACTTTTCGACTCTTGTCCGGACTTTGCCCGGCCCTTTAATTTGTCCGGCTTTTTTCAAATAAGTGGAATAATGAGTAATAAAACCGCCCGGCCAGCCCGCACCCCGCACCTACCCCCTCGCAAATCTCGCAATGCGAGCGTCTACCTACTACCATGCCTACCTATTTTAGTGACTAAAAAGTCCGGACTTTTTTCGATACGTCCGGCTTTTTGCCAGGACTTTTCAAATTCCTAAATGGTAACCCTAATCGCACCATATTTCCAGCCTGACTTCTGCAAGCAGTGCTGCGTGAAGCTGTCCAAGTCGCTGCGTCAGGAGCAGCGCGCGGCGCTGGTGGAGGCCAGCTCCCTCGTCAAGGACGGCAAGAAGACGCAAGCCGTCACCCTGCTGCTTAAAGAGGGGGGCACCCTGACGTTAGCTGCCGCTCAAGTGTTGTTGGCACATGTAAGTCATACTTCAGAATCAGAATCAGAATATTATTTATTGCCTTAAAAAACTTATCCTAAGAACTAGCATTAACCCGCGGCTTCGCTCGCGTGCCTATATTATATACATCATCCTACGGGAACACTGCTCCTTTTTTCAGGATTAAAAGTAGGCTATTTGTTAAGTTAGGGTATAATTTGCAATCTGCATTTCCCTCATGCATATCCGTCCAGCCGTTTTAGCGTGAAGAAGTAACAAACATACACAGACTTTTGATTTTATAATATTACTGGGAAATACTTTGTATGTTATCACAACTCCACTTTAACAAATCAAACCGAAAACTCAAGCATTCAAATCAAGCGATCTCAGCTTTTACTGTATCCAAATAAAGTTAACTTTAAAATTCATAACTCGAAGTGAAGCTAAGACACCGGGATATGTGTGCATTTTATTTGTATAAAGCTTTTATAATGTCCCGAACCTCCGCTTATCAACTTGGGATATTCGAGATTGGTTTAATGATTCTAAGCCATGTTCTAAGTTACGTCTTGTTCTATTGTAAGATATTCTCTTCGTAGATGAATGAAAAATGTATTTTCTGAGCCAGATAAACGTAATTCAGAATTCTGAAATGACTAAACATGTTATTGAAAAGCTTGAATGTATTTATTACGGATGCAGGAAGTTTCCCGATCATTACTCCTCCCGTCCCAACACGCCGCCCGCCTAGGTACCGATTGACGACGATCGAGATGCCACCAAATACTATTTTTTTTATCTATTAGGATAACGCGGGTCTATCCATACCTCAAAAATAGAAGCCCCTTATAGGATCACGTGTAGCTGTCTGTCAGTCCGTCTGTTACAACCGATTTGCTGCAAAACTACTGGACCGATTAAATTGCAATTTGGCGCAAATGCTTTCAAAAATTTTCATGTCCACAATATAAAATTTCAAAATCAGTGGCATTTTCGTAATTAACGTCCCAAAAAACCATAAAACCCCAACCGGCGAGACGGTATTTCACGTCCACCACGTTTGTTTTTAAATCGTTGTTGTTTTGGTAATCAGCGACCCGATAAACCATAGAAACATTACCCTTGTTGTTTTCAGACTTTGTCACCATATTCTCCTCCTTTAGGGGTTGAATTTTCAAAAAACATGAAACACGTGCTTACTCATTTATCATTAGAAATAATCCTTGGAAGTTTTTAATGAAATAGTCTAAGTATTTTTTTCCCCATACAAACTTACGACCCCCATTTCACCCCTTTGGGGGTGACTTTTGACAAATGCTTCTTTTATTGTACCCCTAGACTTTATAAGGACACGTAGGCTCCATGGACTCTCTAGAACCAGCGGTTTAGTATTTAGACATTTCAACCCCATTTCACCCCTACAGGGGAGATGGTAATTCACGTCCGCCACGTTGGATTTTATAATCGTTGCGGTTTTCGTAATCAGCGACCCGATAAACCATAAAAACAATGCCCATGTTGGTTTTCAGACTTTGTCACCACATTTCTCCCTTTTAGGAGTTGAATTAAAAAAAAAACCTACAACACTTGTTTACTCATTCACGTAAGAAATACTCCTTTGAAGTTTTCAATAAAATAGTCTAACTAATCTTGCTTCCCCATACAAACTTTGTACCCCCATTTCACCCCTTTAGGGGGTGAGTTTTGAAAAATCCTTTCTTAGTGCACCCCTACACCTTATAAGGAACCTACGTGCCAAATTTGAACTCTTTAGAAGCAGCGGTTTAGTATTTAGACATTTCAACCCCATTTCACCCCAACAGGGGAGATAGTAACTCACGACCGCCACGTTTGATTTTAAAATCGCTGCGGTTTTCTTAATCAGCGACCCGATAAACCATAAAAACAATGCCCATGCTGATTTTCAGACTTCGTCACCACATTTCTCCCTTATAGGGGTTGAATTTTCAAAAAACCTGAAACACGTATTTACTCATTTATTGTTAGAAATACTCCTGTGAAGTTTCGAATAAAATAGTCTAACTAATCTTGATTCCCCATACAAACTTTGGAACCCCATTTCACCCCTTTAGGGGGTGAGTTTTGAAAAATTCTTTCTTAGTGCACCTCTACACCTTATAAGAAACCTACGTGCAAAATTTGAACTCTCTAGAACCAGCGGTTTAGTATTTAGACATTTCAACCCCATTTCACCCCTACAGGGGAGATGGTAACTCAAGTCCGCCACGTTGGATTTTAAAATCGTTGTGGTTTTCGTAATCAGCGACCCGATAAACCATAAAAACAATACCCATGTTGGTTTTCAGACTTTGTCACCACATTTCTCCCTTTTAGGGGTTGAATTAAAAAAAAAACCTAAAACACTTGTTTACTCATTCACGTAAGAAATACTCCTTTGAAGTTTTCAATAAAATAGTCTAACTAATCTTGTTTCCCCATACAAACTTTGGACCCCCATTTCACCCCTTTAGGGGGTGAGTTTTGAAAAATCCTTTCTTAGTGCACCCCTACACCTTATAAGGAACCTACGTGCCAAATTTGAACTTTTTAGAACCAGCGGTTTAGTATTTAGACATTTCAACCCCATTTCACCCCAACAGGGGAGATGGTAACTCTCGACCGCCACGTTGGATTTTAAAATCGTTGCGGTTTTCTTAATCAGCGACCCGCTAAACCATAAAAACAATACCCATGCTGATTTTCAGACTTCGTCACCACATTTCTCCCTTATAGGGGTTGAATTTTCAAAAAACCTGAAACACGTATTTACTCATTTATCGTTAGAAATACTCCTGTGAAGTTTCGAATAAAATAGTCTAACTAATCTTGATTCCCCATACAAACTTTGAAACCCCATTTCACCCCTTTAGGGGGTGAGTTTTGAAAAATCCTTTCTTAGTGCACCCCTACACCTTATAAGGAATCTACGTGCCAAATTTGAACTCTCTAGAACCAGCGGCTTGGGCTGTGCGTTGATATGTCAGTCAGTCAATCAGTCAGTCAGTCAGTCAGTCAGTTTCTTCTTTTATATATTTAGATTACACTGCTAGTAAGGATCATACATACCTTTATCTTCCTTGATTGCTAGTAACTAAAAAAATAACAATACAAAACAGAATAAAGTGAGGCAATGGGTCTCAGTCTCAGCATGTGCTAGGTCAGTAAAGCCTTACTTACCCTTAATTTAACCCATAATTCAAGCCTCATACGGTTTCAATAGTTCAAACGATTGCGGTTCAGAAAAAAATACAAAAAGACGGTCATAGGTTTTGTCCAGTATATTGGATAATGCCAAATTAAGGGAGTAAATGTTCTTTTCACCTCACTAGCTCGGAAAACCTCCGTTTGTAGTGCGAAATCTGCGTTCAAAATCCTATTTTATCCGTTAGCGTGCAAAAGTCATTTGAATTTAATTGAATTTAAAACACTCGTGCCATCCTATTATGAAACTCGCCTACGGCTCTTCATAAAAACACACTCGTATTTTAAGACCTCATTATGTAGCTGTTGCATAAACTACTATTCTTATACCATGGCGTTTTATATGATCACAGGGCGACCGCAAAGCGGCAGTGAAGCTTCTGGAGGAGAGCGAGTTCAAGTACCGGGCCGGCGTGGTGGGCGTGCTGGCCACGCTGCTGTGCGCCGACAGCGAGCTGGACAAGGCCTCGCAGCTCTTCAAGGACGTCTACGAACACTACAAGAACGACGAGGTAAACACACACACACACACACACACACACACACACACACACACACACACACACACACGCATACACACTGAACTTTCGTCAACGTTCCACCGTCACCTACAACCAGGCCATCCTAGCCATCTACTCCAACCAGGTCTATACGCTACGCGGGGAGAAAACCTCACTTCCTGGCCAAGGCAAGACGTAAAACCTTTGATAAAGCACAAGCAGTAATTCGTAAAGCCCCAGATCGCATATTTTTAGCCCTCACCTTCGGTTCAAGCCACAAACACCTGCGATCTGGGACATTCACGAATTCACTGCCCTAGGGGTATGTCATAATATTCGATACTATAATATTTTGAACTAGGGATGCGATTATTTACTAAGTTAGTGGCCTAACCTACTAAATAATTGATTATAATTTCATCAAGAGCACTTTTACGAATCAGACCGTGAATCTACCGGCATTTTCCAAGAGGAGACCGCTGGTGAGCAGAAAGTCGAAAGAAATTCAACAGTAGGTAAATACGCGTACCTACACATTATGCGCGCCAGCCGCGCGCGGCACTGTTTGCCAACGCGCACCAATTTTAGGAGACCGTGGCTGTCGCACGTGGCAAGCGATTCAGCTCGAAGCTCGAACTGCCGTAGACGGTACTTTTCGCTATCCGTCTTCTTGGATACTTTCTTTCTCGTACTTATTTTCGCGCGAGCCAATTTTGGATAAATACAACCTTCCCAAATGTGCGCGCGGCAGCGACTGAAACTCCTGTGATGCGGCTTCAAAAACCGATAGTGAACGGTTCGCCTCGTGGCACGTTCGAGCGCTGAGATGTTAGGGACCTTCCACACGACGTTTTTTTCTCGCGCCGACGACGCGCGTTTCACATTCCACGGAGCAGTTTGATTGCGGTTGTCCAAACGCCACAAACAAACTGCTCCGTGGAATGTGAAACGCGCGTCGTCGGCGCGTTTCAAATACGCCGTGTGCAAAGGCTCTTAGAGCTAGCGCGCGGCAACCCCGTCCACATTGCGCGCGGCCGACACGCGAGCCAATGTTCGCGCGTTTGCCCGCGTATTGGACGCGCCTTAGGTCGTATCTCATGTTGCCTAACGTCCGTGTGTTCCCCAGCGTTTCTCGTCGCTCCGCGCGCTGTGGCAGGCGGCGGCCGCCGTGCACTCGCGCGCCGGTGACGCAGCTGCCGCAGCCGCCGCGCACGAGGCGGTGGCGCGCGCCGCGCCGCACGACAAACGCAGCCTGGCGCGCCTGGTGAAGGCGCTCGCCGCCGCCGACCCGCAGCGCGCGCGCCAGCTCGCCGAGAGCCTGCCGCCGCCCGCTCACGTGGAGGTTAGTCACACTAGTGCGCGACATGCAGCCTCCTACCGCCCGCACGACAAGCGCAGCCTGGCGCGCCTGGTGAAGGCGCTCGCCGCCGCCGACCCGCAGCGCGCGCGCCAGCTCGCCGAGAGCCTGCCGCCGCCCGCTCACGTGGAGGTTAGTCACACTAGTGCGCGACATGCAGCCTCCTACCGCCCGCACGACAAGCGCAGCCTGGCGCGCCTGGTGAAGGCGCTCGCCGCCGCCGACCCGCAGCGCGCGCGCCAGCTCGCCGAGAGCCTGCCGCCGCCCGCTCACGTGGAGGTTAGTCACACTAGTGCGCGACATGCAGCCTCCTACCGCCCGCACGACAAGCGCAGCCGGAAATTCCGGAAGTTTTGATACTGGTCCAAGTCCTGTTGCAAGCCCTAGTTCCACTAGTCATAATATAGAAGGATCCTACCGACTGCGCCAACTAACGACTAATATTATACGTCTGCTTGGACTGCTTGGGAATGTAAACCACAATAATCATAAAGGCAGTTGGGAATGAAATAGATGAATGAGTATGAGTATGAATTGTATTTTAATATTAATTGCAGATCCATAGCTCTCTAAAGTCCTACCATGCTATCAGAAGTCCGATACCTACTAATAACACTAACTTTGATTGCGGCTATTGCCCAAATCGAGCAGTTGAACTTAACGCGTTCACTGTCCCAGTTTGATATGTGAACCTTATGTCTCTGTAATAGAGGCTTGCTGTGACCCCACATATGGGACACTGACAGTAAACGTGTTAAGTGAGAGTTAACGTAGCACGATAACGATTCTATAACGCTAAACTTGACAGAACATGTTTATTCCAGGGTAAAATTGACATCGAAGCTCTGGAATCGTCCAAATGGATGATGGGTGCCAAGGTCGTCAAGAAGACAGTGCAGAGCAAACAGGAGCAGTCGCCCGGGTGAGATATCTTGTTTTTTCTTTATATCAAATAAATTTTAACGTTAATAACCTTAGATTTAGATTAGATTTAGATTTATTTATTTCATAATATAAAATGTCAATATAAATTACACTAAGTCAATTTACATGCACTTATACTATGATCGTCATATATATTAATATTAACAGATAGAATGTGATGAAATTGATAGTAAAAACAGCGGAATTAATAATAAAACAGATAAAATAATTACATGTCAAAATTTTAAACAAACAGATAAAAATGTCAAAGAAGCTCATAAATGGATTGTCAAAGTACAAGAATTAACACGATAAAAATAACACTGAAAATAACAAAGTCAAATAAGGCAATAATTAGGAATAAGGTCAAAAGTAACTTAGGTATTGTCAGTATATAATGTAATTAATTAATGTCATAATTAACAAAACTGGAGTATAAATAAAAACAATGTCAATTACAATACAAATATAAATTACGTTTCCATATACTCATTTACTGAGTATAATGGATTATCCAATAAAAAGTTTCTCAATTGTCGTTTAAAACTGTCGTCAGATGGCTCGGTTCGTAATTCCGCGGGTAGACGTTCATAGAACGTGGGACCGATGACGCGCGGGTTTTTACAGGCAAGCGCCAGGCGACGCGGAACTGTCCTGAGTCTTCCTGTGGATCTAATTTGTTTGCCCGATACCTCAACACGCGCAAACATTGGCAAATTATTTCTCACGTACATTAGAACCTCAAACATGTAAAGTGAGTAGTGCGTCATGATGCGATACTTTATAAAGAGATCTCTGCAAGAATGTCTGGGTTCCACTCCAGCCAGTATCCGAAGTGCTCGTTTTTGGATTATAAGAACGCGTTTGGCATCGGTGGAATTACCCCAGATAATTGAACCATAAGACATTATTGAGTGGAAATGCGCAAAATATACAGTTTTTAATGCATTATTCGATATTAATGGTTTCAATTTTCTTAACGCAAAGACGGCACTACCCAACCTATCACACAGTTGGTCGACATGACACTTCCAGTTTAAGTTTGAGTCTATCATGAAGCCGAGAAACCTACATTCAGTGCATAATGGCATCGGGACGCTGGTAATACATGGGGGCACTGCGATGTGGCGGCCCGAGAAAACCATGACATTGGACTTCGTTATGTTTAAGAGTAAACCGTTCGACGAGAACCACTTTTGGAGTTGCCCGCAAGCATCATGGATTTTATTGGCTAGCTGTTCGTACGTTTTTGCGCTAACTATGACTGTAGTGTCATCCGCGAAGAGCACCGACAGACCAGTCGTGATTGCCGATGGCAGGTCATTGACAAATATAGTGAACAAAACATTCCCGAGGGCGGATCCTTGAGGGATGCCTAGACGTACGCAGCCAGCATCTGATGTCACCGTTTTGCCATTGGTAGAAACTTTTACTACCTGCTTCCGGTTGGATAAAAAAGACGTCAACAGTTGGTGAGCGGAAGTGTCAAAACAATACAGACTTAACTTATTTAATAGTAACCTGTGACTAATAACATCGAACGCCTTGGAAAGATCACACAAAATTGCTGCCATTTTGTGTCTGTCATCCAGCCCAGTCGTTATGCAGTCGGTGATTTTATGGGCAGCCGCAGTGGTGGACCTATTCTGTCTATAGGCATACTGGTTTTCTGTAATGAGGTCATTCGATTCTAAGTGTGTCATTAGGCAGGAGGAGATGATACACTCGATTAATTTTGAAATAGTGGGTACAATTGTGATAGGTCTGTAATTATTAACATCAGTCCTGTCCCCTTTCCCCTTATAGACAGGGCATACCCTGGTATTCTTCAACACATTCGGGTATATGCCAGATTTAAACATATCGTTAATGAGGACCACCAGGATATCAGAGACAACCGGCCAGACACTTAATATTATATTTAATGATATTTCGTATACGTCTATAGTTGTACGTGTTTTTAACAATGACTGTATGGTCTTGTCCAAGAGCTCGCGTGTTACAGTAGGAAGGCTGAACATGGGCATATCGCAGCTACCGAGGTGGCTACGAACGTACTGTGTGGACAATGATTCGTCGCTTTGTATCGTGAGGTTTGATGCTATGTTTATAAAGTGAGTATTAAAGGCGTTGGGGACTTCGTCGTGAGATAAGTAGGAATTTGACTCGTGATTTTGTAGACAAATATTATGAACATTTGATTTTTTACCTATCTCATCATTAACAACCCTCCACATATCCTTGGACGGATTCTTACTTTCTACTAGCTTCGTCTCAATGTATGTAACTTATGTTTAACGTGTTTCACCATACTCTATTAACATTTTCGTCTCCGCTGGCGTTCTATTCAACCGTTACACTGTGCCTGTGCCGCCCGAGTCGAATGAGTGTCACTGGCATAGGATGCAATTTACCCGTCGTATGTGAGATTTTAAAAAACATGCATTCAAGCCTCATTTGAGCTGCAATATGTAAAACGATATATCCGTAAAAAAATAAAAATAAACTGCCTTTATATGGATCCTATAGAAACACAGACGAATGGTTAAAAAAAGAAAACAAAAAAAAATCCGTAGACATATGCTGTGGTACCGGCATAGGAGTAAGAATTATTTAGCTCCCGATGGACTTTCAACTAGATCGAGGGCGAATAACTCGCCCAGGTGCCCCATAGCTAACGTCAATTTAATAATACTTTTTTTCTCGCAGTCAAAGTGAAACGCAGATGCATAGCTAAAAAGCCATTGTGACACTCAGATTATAGATGTCCTCGCTCGCTTCGCTCGCTCCATCAAATAATCACTTCGTGTCACAACGGCTTATTTCAGCCCCTTGTCAAATAATGTACTATTTTTTCTCTTATTTAGAACGCCTGGCTCGGAGCTGGGTGCGAAGCGGAAGCAGAAGCGCAAGCGCAAGACCAAGCTGCCGCCCAACGCCGACCTGTCCAGGCCTCCGGACCCAGAAAGGTAAGGGTCTCGCTGAAAATTCTACGGATCGGATAGCTCTCAAGAACTGGACGAGACTATAAAAGACTACCTGTGCCCCGCGGTGTTACCCGCTCATCCCACGGGAACACTAAATTTATTCGGGATGAAAAGTATCCTATGTCCTTTCCCGGGTCTCAAACTATCTCCATGCCAAATTTCATCAAAATCGATTCAGCGGTTTAAGCGTGAAGAGGTAACAGACAGACAGACAGACAGACACACTTTCGTATTTATAATATTAGTATGGATACCAAAACGCTATGGATGTGCCTGTAATACTTGAAGAGTTCCTTCGATTCCTAATGGATCTCGTCATCATTGCTTTTATTTTTGTATGTTATATCAATTTCAAACACAACTCGTATTGTTATTGAATAAAGAATCAATACATCACCAAAATTTTATGTAAAAATAAAAACAAATCGTAAAAACATAAAGTTTTGAGGTAACAAACATAAAAAATAAATACAACAGAATAGTCCTGTTCCGCCTCTTTTTTTTAAATTAGGTTGAAAATAGAGCTGATAGATCAGATCATACTAAACTTTCTTCTGTCACGGCCCCTTAATCTCGACGAAAAACCTTAGTTCACGCTCGTACTACTTAATTATACAGTTATTTGGCCAATTAAATTTAAACCACACAGAGTTCTGCGCTGCGCTAACGTCCTAATTCGAACTACTTCTTCCGAAAAGTTAGTACGATTGTGCTCTAAGGTATCGATCTATCCATACTATACTTATACTATACTATAATATTATAAATGCGAAAGTATGTCTGTCTGTCTGTTACCTCTTCACGCGTAAACCGCTGAACCGACTTAGATGAAATTTGGTATGGAGATAGTTTGAGACCCGGGAAAGGACATAGGATACTTTTCATCCCGAATAAATTTAGTGTTCCCGTGGGATGAGCGGGTAACACCGCGGGGCACAGCTAGTATAGTATAATATATAGTTTTTGATACGTAGAAATGTCAATAAGAGCATTATCTAATTTAGTATTTTTATTGTATAAATAATGACACAAAGGTAAATTAAGAAAGAAAAATTGAATGCGATCTACTACACTTAATTTACCTTTGTGTCATTATTTATAAAAATAAAAATGTGGTATTACCACATTAAAAAAATAAGAATCGATAAAAAAAGATTCTATACAAATATTTTTATCGTAATCAAGATTTGAGTAGGCCTTTTCGTTATATCAAAAGAGTTTTTAATGTACACCTCCACCTAAAACATGAGTGTTTGATGCAGATGGCTGCCGAAGTACGAGCGCACTGCGTACCGCAAGCGGCGCGGCGTGCGGCGTGACGTCATCAAGGGCAGCCAGGGCATGTCCACCACCGCCACCGACCAGTAGTGAGTATACAACACAGACCACCCCCACTAGACGGAGCTTGTAAGGCGACCCGCGCGCACCAACGATATGGTACGGCAGAACATTACAGTATCAACACGGCGGCCACCGTTTAGTTGCGTCCATGTTTATGATCCATGCGTACGTCAACGAAAAAAGAAATTAAATAAATAACATGGTCAATTGTAGTGTTAAGTGGTGTAGAGAGACCTCATAAACATGGACGCAACTAAACGGTTGCCGCCGTGTTGATACTTTAATGTTCTGCCGTACCATATCGTTGGTGCGCGCGGGTCGCCTACGGGTCGCGTTACATGCTCCGTCTAGTGGGGGTGGTCTGTGACAACACAACACCAGTACCAGTACCAGTAGTACCACCAGTTCTGTTAAACCCGTCGGGTAACTCCTTCGATTCCAAATTCAAATATTTATTGCATATCACATTTTAACCTTTTGAGCGCCACAGTCGGCTGTGGCCGTCAACAAAAAATCGTGCCCCTGACGCCACGTCGGCCACAGCCGTCCAAATTTCAATGATCAAAAACTTTGTAATTCTAACCGCTACAAGTACTTTTCAATCCCTGTTGATTTTGGGGCACATCTTTTTTTTTTTACTCTGGCGTCAGTGGCACGGTAAATTGCTAGACCGCTTGGCGGTGAATAAGTTAAATTAAAGATGGAACAGTAGGTATAGGAACATGTGACACCCTGCAAGGGCACAGCAATTAGAGAGGGCTACTATTTAAACATTTCAAAATTACAATTAATTAGTTACTTTAGATTTACATTTTATGCATTATTGTTCACATTAAATGTTTACTAGATTACAATCTTGCCTATCATCAATCATTAGTATTCCTCATAGATCTCGTCATCAGATCTTCACCAATGTTTTATGGGACCAATTTGGAGTGGCCTACTCTCAAACATTTTCCAAATCGGTTCATAAACATATCCCGGGGATTTCGGTGCACGAATGATTTAAGGGTCCTTATTGGCTGACATAAAATTCTTATTCATAATTATCATTAGTCATAATTTTCGTAGTCACAATTTCTATTTTTCTCGGAAAAAAATAACTTTTCAGGATTGCTATAAGGGTTAGACCCAAAAGTTTGATGAAATTAAGGCGTAGTTAGCGAGGAAATAAAAGCGATTGATAAGTTCCGTTGTGCGACAAAAATTAACGATACAATAAGGAACCTTAAAATAGAATCTTAAGGTACGTTATTGGAAGGTTAACTGTCGTCGCACAACGGAGACTTTGATACAAATATGAATTGAGTGAGTTAAGGTTGCAAACTTTTTGGTCTTCACTCTTCACCCATAATACAAACCTAACCTAACCTAAGCTAATGGGTTTAACTCTTAAAACTCGCGTAAAGTTATTAATTTCTGTGTTATGACTAACAATTTTATGACAAACAGTACGTTATGACCATCAATCATTATGTGAAAAAATGCGCTCCCATGATTTAATACTAGGCTGACAGTAGGCGTCTAGTAATTCGTGCACCGAAAACCCCGAGATATGTTTATAAATGACGGAGTTTTGAGAACTTTTTTAGCGTTCCGCTGTCCGCCCTTCTGTCTGTCTATCTTATCTGTCCGTCTGTCACCAGGCTGTATCTCATGAACCGCGATAGCTAGACAGTTGAAATGTTCATAGATGATGTATTTCTGTTGCCGCTATAACAAAAAATACTAAAAAACAGAATAAAATAAATATTTAAGGAAGCTCCCATACAACAAACGTGCTCGGTTGCGTGACTTTTGCACCTTATGCGGCGCCACACATACCAGGTGCAAACTTAACTTAACCCGGCCAGTTAGGATGGGAAGTGTTTGTACGGAACCCTTGGTGCGCGAGTTCGACTAGCACTTGACCGTTTTTTAGGGTTCCGTAGTCAACTAGGAACCCTTATAGTTTCGCCATGTCTGTCTGTCCGTCCGTCCGCGGCTTAGCTCCGTGATCATTAGTACTAGAAAGCTGGAATTTGGTATGAGTATGTGTATGTATCACGCCGACAAAACGGTAAAAAAAAATCTAAAATAAAAAAAAAATCGGTTATCTCTCGAACACCTAAAGTGGGGGTGATTTTGTTTTTTCTTTCCAACACTAGTGTGTGGGATGTCGTTGAATAGGTATTTTAAAAATAATAGGGGTTTCATAACATTATTTTTTGATAAAGTCAGCAGTTCTGTAAATATTCGCTCCGAAAATAAAAAAAATAGCGTCCACCCCCTCTAACTTTTCAACCACGGGTCAAAAAATTATGGAAAAGTTCATAAAAATGAGGCCTTACAAGTACTTTCAATGAAAACTATATTGAACAAAATCGGTCGAGCCGTTTTTGAGTTATCACAAAATTTCACAATTTTCTTTAAAAGGACGTAAGTTGACTTCCAGAAAGTAATAAGTAATTACAGTTACATTGGCGCTTACGACTTTTTTATTGAGCTTGAAATCTTAGTCGTAACTTAAACCTCGGGCTTAAAACCGCTGTTTTAAGCCTGTCTATTGTGAAGGATGAGCAACTACGGAACCCTACACTGAGCGTGGCCCGACATGCTCTTGGCCGGTTTTTTTATAAGTCGGTTGACCCACGTGTAATTAATCTATATAATATAATATATATAAACGGATTTGTCCTGACTGGCTGACATATCAACGCAGAGCCGAAACTACTGAACTTAGAACTTTGAAAATTCTACAGTAGGTCAAGTATATTATGTAGGCAAGGAATAAGAAGGGATATTTCAAAACTCATCCCCTGAGGGGTTAAATTAAGGTTGAAAGTTTGTATGGAAAATGCGTAATTTTAGAGTAAGAGTCTTAATACTTTGCATACACACTTTAAATATAGAATGAAGAAAAGTAATTTCAGCATTTTTGAAAATTCATCCTGAATGGGGTCTAATTGGGGTTGAAATTTTGTATGAGAAAAATTGCAGTTTTTGAGTAAAAGCGATTATATTTCGTATTTAGGCCGTGCATTAAAAAATATTAAAACTAATTTCAGCATTTTTTTTAATTCATCCCCTAAATTGTTCAAAATAAAGATTAAAGTTTGTATAAGAAACGTAGCATTCTTTGAGTATGAGGTATATTTTGGGGGTATAGACTCTTACTTTTTAAACTAACGTAATCTATATATATAAACGGATTTGTCCTGACTGACTGACATATCAACGCAGAGCCGAAACTACTGAACTTAGAACTTTGAAAATTCTACAGTAGGTCAAGTATATTATGTAGGCAAGGAATAAGAAGGGATATTTCAAAACTCGTCCCCTGAGGGGTTAAATTGGGGTTGAAAGTTTGTATGGAAAATGCGTAATTTTAGAGTAACAGTCTTAATACTTTGCATACACACTTTAAATATAGAATGAAGAAAAGTAATTTCAGCATTTTTGAAAATTCATCCTGGAATGGGGTCTAATTGGGGTTGAAATTTTTTATGAGGAAAATTGCAGTTTTTGAGTAAGAGCGATTATTTTTCGTATTTAGGCCGTGCATTAAAAAATATTAAAACTAATTTCAGCATTTTTTTAAATTCATCCCCTAAATTGTTCAAAATAAACGTAGCATTCTTTGAGTATGAGGTATATTTTGGGGGTATAGACTTTTACTTTTTAAACTAACGTAATCTTCTAAATATATAAAAGAAGAAACTGACTGACTGACATATCAACGCACAGCCCAAACCGCTGGTTCTAGAGAGTTCAAATTTGGCACGTAGGTTCCTTATAAGGTGTAAGGGTGCACTAAGAAAGGATTTTCAAAACTCACCCCCTAAAGGGTTGAAATGGGGTTTCAAAGTTTGTATGGGGAAACAAGATTAGTTAGACTCACAGGAGTATTCCTAACGATAAATGAGTAAACACGTGTTTCAGGTTTTTTTTAATTCAACCCCTAAGAGGGAGAAATGTGGTAACAAAGTCTGAAAATCAGCATGGGTATTGTTTTTATGGTTTATCGGGTCGCTGATTACGAAAACCGCAACGATTTTAAAATCCAACGTGTCGGACGTGAGTTACCATCTCCCCTGTTGGGGTGAAATGGGGTTGAAATGTCTAAATGCTAAACCGCTGGTTCTAGAGAGTCCAATTTGGCACGTAGGTTCCTTATAAGGTGTAGGGGTGCACTAAGAGAGAATTTTTCAAAAGTCACCCCCCAAAGGGGTGAAATGGAGGTCCAAAGTTTGTATGGGGAAACAAGATTAGATAAACTGGAGGAAATGGAGTTGAAATGTCTAAATACTAAACCGCTGGTTCCAGAGAGTCCAATTTGGCACGTAGGTTCCTCATAAGGTGTAGGGGTGCACTAAGAGATAATTTCTCAAAAGTCACCCCCCAAAGGGGTGAAATGGGGGTCCAAAGTTTGTATGGGGAAACAAGATTAGTTAAACTATTTTATTCGAAACTTCACAGGAGTATTTCTAACGATAAATGAAAAAACACGTGTTTCAGGTTTTTTTTTATTCAACCCCTAAAATGGAGAAATGTGGTGACAAAGTCTGAAAATCCATTGGTAATGCTTTTATGGTTTATCGGGTCGCTGATTACGAAAACCGCAATAAAATCCAACGTGGCGGTCGTGAATAAACATCTCCCCTGTTGGGGTGAAATAGGGTTGAAATGTCTAAATACTAAACCGCTGGTTCTAGAGAGTCAATACTTGGAACCTACGTGTCCTTATAAAGTCTAGGGGTGCAATAAAAGAAGCATTTGTCAAAAGTCACCGCCCAAAGGGGTGAAAAGGGGGTCGTTAGTTTGTCTGGGGAAAAAAGATTAGTTAGACTATTTTATTGAAAACTTCCAAGGAGTATTTCTAACGATAAATGAGTAAGCACGTGTTTCATGTTTTTTTTGAGAATTCAACCCCTAAAGGAGGAGAATATGGTGCCAAAGTCTGAAAATCAACAAGAGTAATGCTTCTATGGTTTATCGGGTCGCTGATTACCAAAACAACAACGATTTAATAAACAAACGTGGTGGACGTGAAATACCGTCTCGCCAGTTGGGGTGCGATGGGGTTGAAATGACTAAATACGAGTATGGGTGTAATTTTTATGGTTTCCTGGGACGTTAATTACGAAAATGCCACCGAATTTGAAATTTTATATTGTGGTCATGAAAATTCTTGAAAGCATTTGCGCCAAATTGCAATTTAATCGGTCCAGTAGTTTTGCAGCAAATCGGTTGTAACAGACGGACTGACAGACAGCTACACGTGCTCCTATAAGGGGGTTCTTTTTTTCCTTTTGAGGTATGGATAGAGACCCGCGTTATCCTAATAGATTAAAAAAATAGTATTTGGTGGCATCTCGATCGTCGTCAATCGGTACCTATAGGCGGGTGGCGCGTTGGGACGGGAGGAGTAATGATCGGGAAACTTCCTGCATCCGTAATAAATACATTCAAGCTTTTCAATAATTATGTCATTTCAGAATTCTGAATTACGTTTATCTGGCTCAGTATAATACATTTTACATTCATCAACGAAGAGAACCTCAATATCTTACAATAGAACATGACGTAACTTAGAACATGGCGAATATCTCAAGTCGATAAGCGGAGGCTCGGGACATTATAAAAGCTTTATACAAATAAAATGCACACATATCCCGGTGTCTTAGCTTCACTTCGAGTTATGAATTTTGAAGTGAACTTTATTTGGATACAGTTAAAGCTGAGATCGCTTGATTTGAGTGCTTGAGTTTTCGGTTTGATTTGTTAAAGTGGAGTTATGATAAAATAAAAAGTATTTCCCAGTAGGTAATATTACAAAAGCGAAAGTCTGTGTATGTTTTGTTACTTCTTCACGCTAAAACGGCTGGACGGATATGTATGAGGGAAATGCAGATTGCAGATTATACCCTAACTTAACAAATAGCCTACTTTTAATCCTGAAAAAAAGAGCATTGTTCCCGTAGGATGATGTATATTATATAGGCACGCGAGCGAAGCCGCGGGTTACTGCTAGTACCTAATAAATAAATAAATATCGGACAACCTCACACAAATCGATCTAGTCCCAAATTAAGCTCAAGAAGGCTTGTGTTATGGGTACTAGACGACGATATACGTACTTATATAGATAAATATATACTTAAATACATAGAACAACCATGACCCAAGCACAAATATTCGAGTTCATCACACAAATATTTGCCCTGGCCGGGATTCGAACCCGGGACCGCCGGCTCAGTAGGCAGGTGTCTACAAACCGAGCCAAACGCGTCGTCAAATACGTAATGTACGTTTGTCCTCCGCAGCGACATGAGCAAGCAGACGCCGACGGCGGCGGCGGCGGCGGCCAAGAGTCCGCGCGTCGACAAGCAGCAGGACAGCGCCTGGCAGCGCAAGCAGCACCAGAAGAAGAAGGGCAAGGGCCGCAAGTGGTGATGGACGCCGGCCATCGTCAGCTAGCAATATATGCACACTTTATTATACGCTCGGGACTTTTATTTACTGCCGCAACCTTTTTAACACCATAATCATATCATGACGTCGGATTATTGTGCCACTGATGCCAACGTCGCCTATAGTCTGGCTACATTATCTTTGCCCCAGCAATTTTAGTTCTTTATCTGTAAATCGATCGGTTTAATTATGACAGCACTGAATATAGGGCACTAATTAGTCTTGATACTTGTGTATTATTCTTAATTTTTAAACTAGTATTAGGATTCTAGCAAATTCAGTATAATTAATTGACAACATTTCATATCTATAACAGGTGGAAATTAATATAGAGATCGATACGGCTTTAAGTCGTGTACCTTAAAAAAAAATCTTTGAATTTATTCTTCTGTATTTAAAGAAATATAAGAAAATACATCAAATAACTGCAATCTAAGACAATACGGGCTGAATAGGGTTGTTGTCTAAACCAAAGAGAGAAAAAATTTTTTTTTTTTTATTTGACGTTGACAGGTGACAGATGCATACCGAGTTTGATTAAGTTTTTTTTTAATAAGAAAACCGACTAAAGTAACCGTTCCATTAAGTTCTGGTTTCTGTGTTGCCACATTTTAAAATGAGTATGTTTTTATAAATTAATAATAAAGTAAATAATCATCTCAGAAAATAAATAAAAACAGAGATTACTTCATCTTTTTAAGCAGAATTCAGAAAAGTAATAAAATGATAGTCTTAAAAATATGAAATGTTGTCAATTAAACATCTTGGTAAGTTATGCTTGATCAGTATTGTAGGTACTTGTAAAAAATATGAACTAAAGATTTATTAAAAGATATTTTGGAGGACTTTTGCGTTGTATTTAGTGAGTTTGCATACTGTACCTCAAAACAGTAACTTCAGCGTTTATTGACATTCTTACTTTAAGGCCTCTAAAGGGAATAAAACAGGATATGGATAAATTTGAAATAAAAATATGCAAGTATATACTGAGATTGTTGGTTACTCTTTGGTTAATGTCGCCATACTTATTTTTAATGTGTTTGTCAGTTTTTTGCTTGGAAGAGTTATTGTGATCCGACTGTAAGGGCGATACTACGACTGCGCGACAGCGGCAGCAAAAGAACGAGATAGAGCGCGTCGGCCATACGAGTGACCGACACACGTACAGTCTGACCGAAAAGAGAAGAAATTAAAAAGTGGCAATACTGTAATGTCATCCCTTTCTAATCAATTTAAGAAAACGGGGACGACACTACAGTATTGCCACTTTTTACCTACCTTTGTACATACACCGCTGTCGCGCAATAGTGGCATTTTCCGTAAGGCTACCTGTCCACTGCACCGAAGCTGTGTAAAATGGACTAATCACATTCCTCAAATTTAAATGCAGTTCTTTTGAGCTTCACTTCACGAAGACGCAGCCTGATTTGTTATTTTTTTATTCTTATGTGTACAAACCGCCAAAGTATAACAGGTATGGATGATTAAAAAAAACAACAGTTTAGGCGCTATCCAAGAAAATTTAATCAAAACCTTAATAAATATAATTATCTCTTAGCATTCCTTCGCTTAGATTTACCCGGCCGCTGGTTTTTCTTGCCCTTCGGCTTGAACTCTCGTTTATTCTTAGCGTTCTTGTAGTCAAACGGTTTCTTCTTAGCTGAGCTGTTGAAGCCATCCATATTACTAGAAGATTCCCTATCATTCAGCTTGGAACCCTTCTTTTTACCCCCAAAGCCGAATTTCTTGTCTTTCATAGCTCGTTTCTTGGATATTTTGTTCTGCGAGCCTTGGTTTTTGCCTTTGTTTTTACCATTGTCGTCTAAGAAGTCCAGATCTGTGGACTTGCCTTTCCTTACCCTCTTGAGTTGCTCAAGCATCTCTCTCTTCTCTGAAGCTTGTTTCAATCTGGCATCAATCTGAAAATAAAACAATTTGTGTAAAGGTCTTATGATGGCAAACATACCGAACCTAACCTTAACTAATCTAAAATAGTACACTTTTTGACAAGGGGCTAAATAAGCCATTGTGACATGGAGTTATTGTTTGGACGAGCGAGCGAAGCGAGACAGGAAAAATATAATGTTGCTTTTTAGCCATGGCGGCGCCCTGGGCGAGTCATTCGCTCTAGATGGGTAAATAAACGGTCACCTGTCTGTGGCATCTTATCTCCCAAACGGATAGACCCATTTGAATGCGTTTTTTTTAATCGGTCACCTGAGGTCCTCATTGACGATCAGCTACTTGTGCTGGGGCTTTTTTAATTTTGAATTTATGTTACAGGGAATATCAAATGTGATCAATCTATGTTGAATATAAAACCTGACCAGAAATATATGAGGATTGTCAAGAGGGCGCTATTTATAAGATTTATATGGCAACAATTTTGCAACCAATCGCAACCCACTATAATGACATTAGTTTAAGTACCTGTCAGTTCCACTATGTTAACCTCGTAATATCATTTAATGGAATGCACTCTTTTCTTGACTGTTTTTCGTGTAGTAAACACGTGTACACTTTATTTATAATCTTACGTTCACGGCTATGAATATTTTTTGGCATTTTCTTTGGATACTTTTAAATATTTGTCTAATGACATTGACTTTGTTGACAAACCATCATAAAATCATTGCCAGTGTACGAAATTAGTTCCAGTGAAATTCCGCAATATGGCGCATCCTCAACCTCATATATTTCTGGTCAGGCTTTACATGATATTTTTTTGAGCAAATGTTTATGCAATAAGAAAACTATAAAGTAGTACCTGCACGCGCTTGGCGATCTTCTTCTGGTCGCGCAGCTGGCGCACCTTCTCTGTGCGCGCCTGCGCCGCCTGCTTGGCGAGCAGGTTCTTGCGCACCTTCTGCATGTGCTCGTCCGTCTTAGCCATCTCCGCGAAGTAGTCTTCTGGCCTGTAACCAATCAGTTAATTATGTTTAGTTTCAATCAACACAAGGCAGATTTAGACGAAGACAATTTTGAGACGCCTAAATGACGGCGCCAGTGATTACCGCACAGCACACCTCCGACCGTTTAGACAATGACTACTTTCAGCCGCCTAAATCTCGCCGCCAGTGACCAGCAAGCCGTGTTTACACAGTGCTTTTTTTCAGTACCAGTCATTAGTGGCAGCGAGAGACGCGCAGGGGGGGTCACTGGCGCCAAAAAATAGGCCCGTGTTCTATTCCGCGCCAGCGCTGGCATGCCGCGAAAAAATGGCGCGGAAAGTGTTTATACGGTGCCTTTTCGAGGTGCCGTAATTTAGGCGTCTCAAAATTGTCTTCGTCTAAATCAGCCTGAGATACCACGACTTTGCGCGACAGAGGTGTGCACCATGTGTCTCGCTCACTCGTAATGCAGCCGCGCTCGGCCGCTTGCCGCGCCGCTAGTCGCGCAGTCGTTTATTTTTTATTTATTACATCGACGTTGCGAACGTGATGTTACGTTCATGATCTCGAAGGTCCCTTGGAAGGTTGTTAAATGTTTTTAATTACGTAAAATTTCTGCTGCGTTATTAATATGAATAAATATCGCACCACCTCTCACAAACCAATCTAGTCCCACAGTAAGCCCTAGTAGGCTTGTGTTGTGGGCACTAGACAAGGACTACATTACACTTGATCCATCATAAAATTAGGAAATCTAGGATCCTTCACTGGAGATAATCTAATTTATAATACTATTGTAACTCATGCTTTTATATTTTAACATTAAAAATGTTTATATTTTCCGTATCGAGTATAGCGCCCGGATTTATTAAATTGTAACAATTGTTAGAAAAAGTTACCGACCAATTTTGGGGATCAGCTCTCATATCTGCGACACTACAGGCAATGGTCACAATTTCATAAATCACTATACTCGATCCACAAAACAAACATTTTCAAAACTAAAAAAAAAAAAAATTGTAGAAACTGGTACAACTTACAATGTTGTTGAACACACATGGAATGCTTGTCATTAATCGTAAATATTTTCTACCAGTTTTTGATTTGTTCTGTGCACGCTTACCTTCTAGTTGGGATATTAAGTTCCTTGAGTTTCTTCAGCCCCTCCACCACAGCTGCTTGAGCCTGTCGGTGGATCAGGTTCTCTCGTTTGAACTCGTTCAGAACAGGATCTTGAGACGGGTCATACACTTTGGCACCTTTGTTATTTTCCTTTATATTCCTGAAGAATTAAATTAGATTTAGTTGTTGAACTCTAAATAAAATCTATGTACCTTAACCCATGCTTAAACACGGATCCCATGCAGGGCATTTCAACTTTACTTAAAATATCACTTAGTTTCAGATTGATTAGCAATTTTTGACATTGCATATGATGAGACCTATTGAGGTTGATGAATTTTTGCACTGTGTTCTTAAACAGCTGTTCAACTGTCAGCACATCTAGTAAGAACTTATCTATAACATTAGTGGATAAATCCACTTAATGGCTCCTCTACACAAAGATTCATGACAGGCGAATAAAAAAAGTAGCCTTCATTGTCGCTATCATGGGTTGCTCTCTACACAATCATGTCTTTTCATTTACTGACTGTCCTCTGTTGTTCGTGGACATCGAAGTGATAAGTGATAATGGCTGCTGCTATCTATTTTCTCTGTATGTATAATTATTAACAGAATGTGCATCAAAAAGAAGATAGAGGATAAGAAGGTGGTGGATGTCACGTATACACTAATTAGTACTCGACCTTTGAATCCGAGTCATTAACTATATGAAGACACACTTGTGTGTGCGCGTACGCCTGTACTCGCCCATCATGGGTGTAGAGGAGCCATTGAATTATATGACAATCATGGGAGCAAGACACCATGTTCTTTAAAATTAAAGAGTCAATGTTGCTGTGTTATTCTTTGGCAAGCATGGTTACGGGATCAACTACTTACTTTCTTCTCTGAGCTGTCTCCTGTATTTGTAAAGCGACATCCGGAGCCATGGGAGCCACTGTAGTCACTAAATCCAAAGTCTCAAGCCATGGCAATTTCAATTGAAACTCCTTAAATTTCAGTTTCAAATCTGCTACATTGTTCACGTGTTTTTTCTCTTCTTTCTCTATAACTTCGTTTAGACCAGGCTTGAGTAGGCCCTTGGCAAAAGCCTCTTGTAACTAAAAGAAATATGCCTTAATATTATGAAGAACTAATAGTGATTTTAAATAGGTACGAGGATAAAAACTAACCTCATCATCCGAATCGACTTCTGATTCACTGTTGTTCAACACGAAATCACCCATTTTGATTTAAAATAAACTTAATTTTACTTATTTAACGTATCGCATAAACATAACCTCTTAAAAACGTGTACTTGACACTTCGACAGTCAGTTTTTTTTTTAATTTATTTCTTTAACAAGATTTCTAATTCTAAGTAGCTCCCAGTCGTGCCTGATTCCGTCGGCCGATCAGTTGGGCCTCATCCGCCCCGTGTTGTTGACCGCTTGTCCTCACGGAGGCGACAGTTTTCTACTTTTTGGCAGAATCTAAATCGTTGTTATAAATTTGTCAATAATGAGAATCAATGATATAGCTCCACGGTATTTTCAACCCACGCCATATTGCGGATTTTTAGTGTTACTAATTTATTTTACTGTTAACGACAAATTTTTGGTAACTTTACTCCCCGGTCGGTGAATTATGATACCTGGAATTGGGACACTTCATAGCATCGATGCCACATCTACATTTTTGTAAACCTGATAAAAATCCTGAAAATAAATCTTTTTTTTTTGTATAATGTATGTATAAAGACTTCACAATCAAGCAATAGCAATGTTACTAGAAATGTATCATAATTATTTTGCATCACATTCGCCGACCGGGGTATAGAAATTATTCCCGACGTGATCAGATCGGCCCAATTTTCCACTTACAAATTTAAGATGAAGTGAAATGTATAATCCACACGGGACCAAAGATATTTGTATCTCCTAGCGCTGAAACACTAACTAGGTTTCTTGTTTCATAGACCGAGCAAGCGAAGCGTCTCTGCTTCAGCTTCGCCAAAATTTCTTTCGTATGTCTGGATGTTTGGATGCTGTTCTCGCCTAGAGACCGCATTTCTCAACCGATTCTCATGCAATTTTGTGAGTAGGTTTGATAAGTATATAGAATTTTATTGTCGATTCAGTTTTTTGAATTTTTTCTTAATGGCGGAGATATGGGGGTTGAACTGAAACCGTAAAAAAAACAGTCATCATCATCATATCAGCCGATAGACGTCCACTGCTGGACAAAGGCCTCTCCAAAGTTCTCCACAACGATCGATCTTGCGCCGCCCTCATCCAATTTCTACCTGCGATCTTAACCAGGTCGTCGGTCCACCTTGTTGGAGGCCTTTCAACGCTGCGTCTTCCGGTCCGCGGTCGTCACTCAAGAACTTTCTGCCCAAAAAAAAACAGTATTTTGAAACAAACTACTACGTACTAGTAGTAGCTCTGTGAGCTGTACTTCACAAATCCACTATGTACGACTTACGAGGGTGGCCCCAGCATTAGTACAAAGATAACACAAAACAGTTGGAAACAAAATTATTTATTTTTTAATGTAGTCTCCTTTTCGCAATACACATTTATTAGTGATGTTCGATAGCTTCGATACCCTGTTTATGGTGATCAGTGTCAAGCTCCTCGAAATAGCCATCAACAGCAGAACGTACCTCTTCATTATTAGCAAATCTTTTTACGCCGACCCACTTTTTCAAGTTAGGAAACAGAAAATAATCCGAATAGAGCTAGATCTGGCGAATAAGGTGCATGAGGAAGCAATTCGAACTTCAGCTCATTAATTTTAGCCATTGCAATTGGTGGACGTGTGAACTGGTACATTGTCCTGATAAAACAACTCTTTCTTTTTCGCTGAATGCGGCCGCTCCAGGGCCGCTCGTGCTTAATTTCGTCACTCAAACGATACAATAGTGTTGCTTAATAATTAATAGTTATTAATTTGATAGCGGTGTGGTTTTTATGATGATAATATTTACAAAGCAAAGCTTACTTTTATGAATGTATGGAATGGTAGGGAAAGACTAGGTAGATATAAAATTTTCTCACTTTTAATTCTCATGTAAGTTGTAGACCGTGAATTGTTTACTCGCTCCAGCAGCATTTCTAAAATCAGCTACAAACGCATTTTCTTTTAAGTCATAATAAATCCCGTCATCCACTTGAAGAATCCTATTAAATTTAGGTATCTTGATTGTTATTACCTTATTTGACTGCGTTGGATCTGAAAGGACATAAGTCTGCCCCTGGCTTTTAGTTTGTCTCATTAGGGACACCGGTTTATTGCTGCTTATTCCTACGATTTCACCGCCATCTCTCCCCCAAACGTTAACTCCTAAGTAACCTTCATTCACTAACTCTACTGCTTGGATATTAGCTGAATTTTCTAAAACTTTAACAGACTTTCTATCGGTGTAGAGTATTAATTCGGACATTCCGATTGCTGGCAGTAATACATACGCATATTTAGCATCGACTGGACTGTTTCCATGATCTATTATAAATTTGTGATAATATCCAGTGTACAATTTTGAACTCTGGAATGGTTCATTTATGTCTTTAAAGGTTCCATTTCGCGTTTCACTAATAATATTTACATTTTCTCCATAAGGAAAATAGTAACCAATTGATGATTCTTGATGATTTGTTCCCAAAAATAGCCAATCTGCTTGAATTATTTCCTTTGATCCGTTAATTTTTCCGTGGTTCGAGTACACTTCGTAACTGTGCAAATTATTTAACAAACGATTTTCTACAATAGTCTCGATCGATGCCTGTGTAGTTCCAGTAATCCCTGCACCCAGTGCCACAATTTGTCCATCAACTACAAACCACGATTTCTTACATCTAAGATTCATTGTCAGTTTCTTTCCATTGTTTTTTAGTCTGGATTTGTTCAAAGCCATTCCAACTACCGCTAGTTTTGAATAGGCTACACCACCGACCCAAGATTCGGAAGAAGTAAACGTATGCCAGGATGTCTCTTCATCTTTCAAATGCTGGGTATCTACTGTTGTACCCGGAATTCGGTAAGGGTCAACTGTGGGCCAGTAAGCGTCCATGAATTGAACTCCGTCGTTATTGTAAAGATAAAGCGCGCCATCAGCGGTATGCCATCCACGTTTGTTCTCCTTATTTCCTGCCTCGAATGCCGAGATTCGTTTGGAATATAGACTAATGCCTAACATATAACTGGGCGTACATTGAACAAAACGATCAGCTGATGCAAACATTTTGGTCCCTACAAATGGTACCGTATCTCCTGGCACAGTAGAATCGTTCAATAAAGATAGTGCCATTAACAATTCATTATAATTTGTTGCGTGCGATAAGTAATAGTCGGGGCTTTGGCGCATCCAATATTTAACAAATTCCTTTAATCTTTTCCTATTTCTATCTGATACACATTTAGTAACCATCAATAAAATATACAATGTTGGCGAATCTATTCGTTTATCTGGCGATCTGGATATCGACCGACCATTGACTGTAGCTATCAATTCCCCTCGATAGATCAGTGGCAAAAAAACACGTTCAACGGTATCCACAAATAACTTTACCAAATCGGAAGCCATTTGAAATTTCGAACCTTTTGAAATGTATAACATTTCGGCTAATCCCTTCACCAAAGAATCCCCGTACAGCCCAGTATAAGGAACATTTTTGTGTTGAATAAAGGAGCCATCTAGATAAAAACCGTCACCCTTTGTCACCGGCTTCAATACCACTTCAACACTATCTAATGAGACCGATATTTTTGTGTTGTTTTTCTGTAAAATACCTAAACCTAGAATGGATTTCGCTAAATCAACTCGATTCGCTCCTGAGGTGTCCTTGGAGGGAAATTTTAAATTAGTGAAGTTCCTTTGAGATTTTCCGAGGATTCTAACATAAGGATCTGGAACGTAGTTACTAATCACTTCTGTGTACTGTTGTATTGCTTGAGATGGCAGTTCATTTTTGATGATCATCAAAACATCGATGAAATTTTGTGGTACGCCAATTTGCCAGTCCCACCAGTTTCCCCGGTATTTTTTCCCACTGTACAGTCCAGGCATCAACATAAAATCTAAGCATTCTTTTACCGTTGAGAGGATTTTTGTATCTTTATAATATTTCGTTCCTTTTGTTCCATACGCTAAGGTGAGTTTAAGAATGTTTCGGAACTGTGTCGTCAAATCCGCGGACGGTGTATCTCCTGATCGTATTGGCCATAGCCGTGTTTTATCAGGGTCTGTAGCTAATGTTTTATAGAAACTTTCAGCTTCTTTAGACAGTGCTTCAACATGCTTAACTATAACGGCATCCGTTTCATCGTAATTATCAGAAACTAATAGGCCTCTCCATTTTTCTTGAAGGTCGTTAAATTCATCGGTCCTTGGCTCGTTGCACTAAAAACAAATAATATAAATTATTGTAGGGTGCTAGGTGAACCTCATTTGATAATAGCCTACTTGTCTGAGATTGAGATATACAGAGGCCCCTACGGCCCATCCCTACATTATAATAGCCTTATAGAAAGGCCGCGGTAATAAATGTTTTATTTTTGGTGAATGCATTATTTTTATTAATGCCGATGGAACCGAAACGTTTTATAGTTCACTACGTCCACATTCTTGTATCTTCCATATTCCCTTCTCGTCCACATACCCACATATTCATTTTGTCCACACTCCCATCTCGTGTTGTTGTCCATGTTAAATTACCTGCTGTTTCAGAACTTTAACTCCAGTTTTCAATGTCACCTCAGCTTGCGTATGCGGCGAAATTTTCGTATTATCTGAAGAAACAGAACATTGACATAATTATTTCTGAAATTAATGAGGCTAGGTACAATTTGCTGCAGAATTGCATAGCCCACAATACCTACAGTTTATGGAACACAATAAGTGTTTTTTTTTCGGTAGTCCTTGCTAGAAGTATAATCAAACAGCTCTTTCATTTTTTACTCGCCATGTTTGTCATTGTAAAAGTTAAGTAAAAAACATAACCAATTTAGTTTTGCATTATATAATTTAAGGAAAATACTAAATCAATCGGCAATACTGACAGCATTCCATACCATACATAGGTAGGTGTAATATTTTGGGGAAATGCTAAAGACCGTGAAAATGGTGTTCAAGATTCAAAAGAAGTGCTTTTGGTCGTCAGTATATGACATTAAAATCGGAATCGGTATTACTGCCACCCCTCTTCATAGATTTAATAATATTGATATTACCCTGCCTCTACGTGTATGAAATATCAATGTAAATTTAAGGGTGCATTTAGCGTATCACACAATTCAGGAATATTTAAATGACACTCATGACAACACATATACAATTTAAGACCACCTACATACATATACACATGTTTAAGCAAACAAATGACTGATTCTGATTCTCATAATCAAAAAAGTAGATAGCTGAAAGTACTTACAATTTCCCAATTTGCCACGAAGAATGTCCCCGTCATCAAAATTGTTGCTATAATCGTTAGATATTGCATCATGACTAGTACCACAGCTACTTATTTTTACGAAAATCAAGCACACAGTAGTAACGGCAAAGAAAAACGATATTTTTTTAAAGGCTCCCATATCTAATGGAAGCCCATTCATTACCTTGTACATCAAGGCTCGATATACAAATGCCAAAGAAATTTGTATACAAAGATATTTATTAGTATAACTAATTAGGTAAGCGGAATTCCTGGACTAATATTAGGTATTACAGCAATGAAGGAAAAAACGCGCAATGTCGAGTTGGTTTTTTGCGGCCCTTGGATGTTATGTAAATAAACTGTAGTACCTATAGTGTACTGTGTACAAAAATATGTGATCATTGAACGCGTAAATTGTTTGTACGGGCTCAATTTTTACGATAACTGGCGTCCTACTCAAAGATCTAGCCACAGAATAAACAAATTCAGATGGCAGACGATTCTCAATTTTAGTCTTGGCAAAAGATGCGTGAGAACTAGGTACCGGGAATATGTCACACTTTTTGCCCAGTTACAGCGTAGTCATACGCATTATTCTCATAAATGTTTACTACGTTTAAAGGACCTTTAAATAAAAAGGATGTTGTGAGAATAGTTAGTCTTGAACTAACATGATTTTGTAATGTTTTCCTTCTTGTCAAGTTACAAGAAGTACTTTTAGAAATTTAGATGACCGAATACTATGACTTTTTCATAACGTAACGTAATTTTATCACACACCTCTAATAAGTGCTTCTAATAATAGCTTTAATGTACTCAATTGTGGCTATAAGAATTTTATGGCAAAAATTAATTAAGTGGGGTTGGTAGGAATTTTACGGCAAAAATAAATTAATGTGGTCTCTACTGACTGCCACGACATAGTCATAATGTAATGTTTCATGGCAAACATTACCTTATGATTAAATGTCAAAAACGGTTCGTTAGTAAGACTTTTCTATAGATATACTGGCGTGTGACGTCACTAAAAATCAGTAGTGAAAACCTGTCCTCTGTTTATTTTTTTGTTTAATTAGAAATAGTAATGTCCAAAATTTTGTGGTAGTTATTCCCTGTATTTTTGAATGAGTGGTTAGTCAGATAATTTATTTTCACTATTGTCAAGGGCGTCTTAAAGCATGTCGGCGCCTTGGGCACTCCATAATTAAAGGTCTCAAAATCATCATCTAGGTTTTTCGGGAGTTGTTGGGACCTCCCACGTGAGATTGAGGGTCCTCGTGAGACTGGGGGCCCCGGGCACGTGCCCAAAGTGTCTCATGAAAAAGAGGGGCCTGACTTTATCAAATACTGCATTCTAGACGTGTAAGGGTGCGTTCCGACTTTGTTTAACCAATCAGTGGAAACAATGTGATTAGTGAAATCATTATGATCAACGCGCGACTTTTCGGTTGCATGTTTGTGAGAAAATAATAATTTGTTTCCATGATTCCTTAACATTTATATTTTCCTTAAAACTAAATATTTACACATTTGTCAAAAACATACTTTCACAACGACACCCGCTCATTCCATAGCTGTTCGCGTGAGAAATTTCGTATCCGTGCATTTAGGCTCCAAGGTACGGTTGCGAAGAATAGGCTAGTAGACCCAGTTTTGAAATATATTTGAAATGGTTAATAATGATCTTACTAGCTCTAAAAAAATGTCTTGTATTTTTGTGAAAGCTAGAAAGCTAAATTTTATCAATTGAAAGTTAGAAATTTCAAGAACAGTCAAAAACGCCGTCTGCCATTTTTGCCTTTTGCTAATCTGTGGCGTGACGTACAATACAATTACCTGTAAATATTCGAAATTCGACCGTCGTATAGTGCCATTCCGCTCACTCCAATATACTTTGACAGGAGATCGAGAGGGACGGCACTATTCGAAGTCGTCAAAGTAGACTTTCAGTTTTGTTTACATGCCCAATGACGTCACTATCATAAGCGAAAATGGCGGACAGCGTTTTAAGCATTTCAAAATACAGACTAAAAACCATATTTTCAAATTGATTTTTTTCAGCCATCTTTCACTTTTATGAATTGAAAAATATATATTTAGGTTTCCTTTGCTAAATACTATACGGAATAAACATTAGTATAAGGTGACTCGGGGCTATTGTAGCTATGGGGTTATTGTATCTAATTACTATTATAACGGCCTGTGACCATTATAATGGTCTGTGTATATATAGGATACACAAGACAATACAATGGTCTGTGTATCCTATATATACGCAGACCATTATAATGGTCACAGGCCATTATAATGGTAATAAGATACAATAACCCCATAGCTACAATAGCCCCGAGTCACCTTATTACAATTTGACATGAGTCAACTAGCCTATTGTTTTTTATTAATAAGGCGCGGTGGAGGACGACGCCCTCGCGTCCGGCTCGTCCGCCACGTCCATGGCCTCGTCCCGGGGCGCGGGCTCCCCCTCCCCCCCCTCTCCCTCCCCCCCCTCTCCCTCCCCCTCCCGCTCCCGCTCCCGCTCCCCCTCCCCCTCCGCGGCGGGCCGCTTGAGGTCCATGAACATGAGCGGGTAGAGGCGGCCGTGCGTGTGGACGCCGTTCTGGATGATGGCGCGCAGCGTGTCCGTGTACTGCGGGGCCGGCGCGCACGTCGCCGGGTCCCGCCAGTGCAGACCTGACCGAGAACGATCATATTATTTCATCATCATCATCATCTCAGCCATAGGACGTCCACTGCTGAACATAGGCCTCCCCTTTGGACTTCCATATATACCGGTTGGAAGCGACCTGCATCCAGCGCCTTCCGGCGACCTTTATAAGACGGCGACATATTATTCACAGAGGCCTTATTCCTTTTAAAAAAAATTTTTTTCATAGTATGACAAATATATTGATAAATTCAACCAAATTTTTGAAGTGAATAATAGTTTTCCCCGAGTTCTAGGAAGTAACATAGCTATTTCATGCTTTTATTGCGCGCAGTCGAAAATAAAGTTGAAAAAACTAATTTTTCGCGTGAATTTTGTCAATTTCGAGTAGTTTTTGAAACATAAATTATCAATGAAAAATTCAAACTATAGGTTTCAAATATACATATATGAATAAACCCCAATAGCCCTGTTCTAGGTAGTAACATCAATAATATGTTAAGAAACATGTGTGATAATAGAGAAAAATGTCTAAAACAATCATTTTAAAAGGAATAAGGCCTCTTAATAGTACCTCCGACGAAATTAAAGTTGAATCGCCTTCCCAATTAACAGAGAGGCTAGATGTTTATAAGCCTTTTTTCAGCTTAAATTAGTTGTATAAAAGGGCTGTATTAGTGCTAATGCAGCTTGTGTACTGCTTGGGTTATTCTTTCGGACAGTTAAAGGCCCTATTATTAAACAACGTTAATATAAACATACATACATAGACTGTGTGAACTCTGTAATCCTTTTTTATGACATCTAGGTAAGAAGTGAACGAACTGATGGATAACCGGGTGGTAAATGATTACCGTCCCCCATGGACACCCGCCACATCAGAAAGGCAAGAACGTTACCGGCCTTTCAGAAAACAGTACGCTATTTTCTCAAAGGTTTAAAAATCGTATGAATCAAGACAGTTTTATAGACAATTTCACAGTTTATCTGTACGAGGCAGGACATCTCTGGAAAACGCACAGTACCACAAAATCCTTAAACAATTTTTTATTTTAAAAACATATCCTAAGCCTAATTTTAAACATAAGAACTAACGACGTCGCTACTTATGGACACGGATTTAAATACATAGTAAGATTTACCTGTGACGTCTCCAATGAACAGGGCTGGCGATGGCACGTTGTCTCTGGTGTAGTTCCATAAACAATCCCTTAGAACCTGCACAATCTGTAACGAAGCAGAATAGTCGAATAAACGTAACTTCCAGATAGACGCTCAGCTATAATTGGTAACATTCATTTTCCCAAACGTGTCAATAGGCATCCATACTAATATTATAAATGCGAAAGTGTGTCTGTCTGTCTGTCTGTCTGTCTGTTACCTCTTCACGCTTAACCCGCTGAACCGATTTAGATGAAATTTGGTATGGAGATAGTTTGAGACCCGGGAAAGGACATAGGATACTTTTCATCCCGAATAAATTAAGTGTTCCCGTGGGATGAGCGGGTAACACCGCGGGGCACAGCTAGTAAAATAAAAAAACAAGCTTATACTGCTCATACATTATAAAAAAATGCCTAAATACGCGCACTATAAGGGTGACACACGAACGAAAATTCAACAATTTCTGAACACCAAGTTCTGCTACTTACTCGCACGTCGATACGTTCCGTTTTCTCCGCATCGCTCTGGGAATTCCGAAATTTCATATTTCCTGTCTGTGTTATTTTATTTTATTACATTTTACCGAATTCCATGTAGATGAGTAAATTATGATGTGTAAAGGTTTGATGAATTCCATAAATTCAATAAAATGTATTTGGTATACATGATCTGTCTGACCAGCTCGCCTTTTTAACAATTGTTGAAATTAATAGGGTGTTACACGTCCTAGAAGTATGGTGAATGATTTGAACCAGTTTTTGTTATTAAAATTATAGTATTAAGGTGGGAGTGATTCCTCACCTCGATAGCGGACAGGTCCGGCACCATCTCCACCATGTGGCTGAGCGGGTGCGGCAGCAGCTGCCCCAGCGTCATGGTGTGGAGTGGGAGTGGTTCCTCACCTCGATAGCGGACAGGTCCGGCACCATCTCCACCATGTGGCTGAGCGGGTGCGGCAGCAGCTGCCCCAGCGTCATGGTGTGGAGTGGGAGTGGTTCCTCACCTCGATAGCGGACAGGTCCGGCACCATCTCCACCATGTGGCTGAGCGGGTGCGGCAGCAGCTGCCCCAGCGTCATGGTGTGGAGTGGGAGTGGTTCCTCACCTCGATAGCGGACAGGTCCGGCACCATCTCCACCATGTGGCTGAGCGGGTGCGGCAGCAGCTGCCCCAGCGTCATGGTGTGGAGTGGGAGTGGTTCCTCACCTCGATAGCGGACAGGTCCGGCACCATCTCCACCATGTGGCTGAGCGGGTGCGGCAGCAGCTGCCCCAGCGTCATGGTGTGGAGTGGGAGTGGTTCCTCACCTCGATAGCGGACAGGTCCGGCACCATCTCCACCATGTGGCTGAGCGGGTGCGGCAGCAGCTGCCCCAGCGTCATGGTGTGGAGTGGGAGTGGTTCCTCACCTCGATAGCGGACAGGTCCGGCACCATCTCCACCATGTGGCTGAGCGGGTGCGGCAGCAGCTGCCCCAGCGTCATGGTGTGGAGTGGGAGTGGTTCCTCACCTCGATAGCGGACAGGTCCGGCACCATCTCCACCATGTGGCTGAGCGGGTGCGGCAGCAGCTGCCCCAGCGTCATGGTGTGGAGTGGGAGTGGTTCCTCACCTCGATAGCGGACAGGTCCGGCACCATCTCCACCATGTGGCTGAGCGGGTGCGGCAGCAGCTGCCCCAGCGTCATGGTGTGGAGTGGGAGTGGTTCCTCACCTCGATAGCGGACAGGTCCGGCACCATCTCCACCATGTGGCTGAGCGGGTGCGGCAGCAGCTGCCCCAGCGTCATGGTGTGGAGTGGGAGTGGTTCCTCACCTCGATAGCGGACAGGTCCGGCACCATCTCCACCATGTGGCTGAGCGGGTGCGGCAGCAGCTGCCCCAGCGTCATGGTGTGGAGTGGGAGTGGTTCCTCACCTCGATAGCGGACAGGTCCGGCACCATCTCCACCATGTGGCTGAGCGGGTGCGGCAGCAGCTGCCCCAGCGTCATGGTGTGGAGTGGGAGTGGTTCCTCACCTCGATAGCGGACAGGTCCGGCACCATCTCCACCATGTGGCTGAGCGGGTGCGGCAGCAGCTGCCCCAGCGTCATGGTGTGGAGTGGGAGTGGTTCCTCACCTCGATAGCGGACAGGTCCGGCACCATCTCCACCATGTGGCTGAGCGGGTGCGGCAGCAGCTGCCCCAGCGTCATGGTCTCCAGGAGCTCCTTCAGCGCGGTCTTCTCGCGCACGATCTCCGGCGATTGGGAGTCCGCTGGAAAGTTATATTGTGTAAAAACTGCGTAGGTACAAATGACAAATGTAAATGATTTAGGTGACACACTAGATTTCTACGCCATTTTTAACCGACTTCAAAAAAGGAGGAGGTTCTCAATTCGAACTGTATGTTACTCGATATCTCCGAGAATCGTGAACCGATTTTAAATTTTTTTTTTGTAATCGAAAGGGTATAACTCCGAGTTGGTCCCGTTGGCACTAAGTCGGGATCTGATGATGGAATCTTGGAGAAATCGAGGGAACTCTTCAAATGTTATAGGGACATGTACGGCGCTTTCGGTAATTTATTGATAAAGTCAAGAATTTACATTCAGTAAATAGGATTTGGTGTAAGGAAACCGATGATGAACACACATACGAATCACTAAAAAGCAAAAAAAAAAAATTTTTTACAAAAAAAAGAACCGACTTCAGTAAAACTAAAAAGCCAACAATAACCCGTTCAAGTACAGATTACATTTGACTCACCCTTCGAAGTCGGTGCCAAACCTCGCGTAAACTATAATATATAAATATAAGAACTGAGTGGTTTGGGATCGACTTCGAAGGGTGAGTCAAATGTAATCTGTACTTGAACGGGTTATTGTTGGCTTTTTAGTTTTACTGAAGTCGGTTCTTTTTTTTGTAATTACAAAATGACATTTTACTGGATTTTAAATATTTCGTATTTCTTTATTTATTATTTCATACCATCACACGTTTTGAGACTAGAGTAGCTGATTTGATCTCGAGAGTAGCCTATATAGTATCTTGTTTCGGTATCAGCTTTATTCGTCCCATTCGCTTTTCGTTCAATTCTTATTTCGTCTCATTCTGCATTCGTCACTCATTCTTTATTCGTTGTGTTCGCCATCTATTCCTATCTTCCTAAGTCCAATTCTATAACTTGTCTCATTCTTAATAAGTTTTATTCGTTATTCGTCACATTCTTCTTTGGACTCATCCTTCATTCCTCCCTTTCGAATTTAGTCTCATTTACTTATTTGCCTCATTTATTTCGATACGTTCGATGCTGGTCACATTCGTTATTAGTCTCTTTCGTTTTGAGTCTATTTCGAAGTTCGATATATTCGTTATTAGTCTCAGTAGTTATTTGTAATTGTAACTATCTTTTCATGTCAATCTTAAATTATCAATATTTGGGCGACTGATTTTTGCTAGGTTATGAAACCTATTTAGATCAACCCAAAATATAAAACTACGTCTAAATATCAAAATTCATGTACAGTCCGACCAAAAAGAGTAGAAATTAATTGTAGTGTCGTCCCTGTTTTTTAGATGGATTAGAAAGGGACGACACTACAGTATTGCAACTATTTAATTTCTACTGTTTTGGTCGGACTGTAATTTATTATAGTACCTAGAGTTGTTAGTCCGCTGTTTTCTAACATAATTGTGCGCATCGGGTTACAAGCATGAAATTTCTACCACAGATAGAGTGTTCCCCGGAGATTATTTCAGATGTGGAGGGAAGTCAGATTCATCCCCTGTGAGGCGGGAGAGCGCAGTGAAAAGGACCAAGTATACCTCTTTTATTTCTTTATTGCTGGTCAGTTCAGTCTACTAGGACTAGTCTGGTATCGTTTCCGTGTAAAAAAGATATCAGATATCCATTTTTTCTGTCATTTTTGTATAGTTCGGTATAAAAATATGGGTGTATGGCCGAAAAGGTAAAAGTCACAAAAAGTTTTTTTGTTCAGGTAAATTAGTTAAATTTCGTTAACATTTTCAAATTATTATTATCATTTTAAAAAGCCTTTTTTAATCGAGTTTCTAAAAATATATGCATGTTGGGCACTTTTCATACAAACAGTAGCTTAAAATGTATGTTTACTTCGGCTTAACCAACGTAAATCTCCTAACGCATCGTATTTCACTGCATTAAATACATTAAATAATAATTATTAACATGCTTTTACATATAATATTTGTAATATACGTCCTAGTAAAACAAATTAATGTAATTAAAACAAAATATTTTTTTGCTAATGTATCACGAGCACACGGGCTAATCAAACATCAATAATTTACTGTTTGTATGAAGAGTGCCCAACATATATATATTTTTAGAAACTAGATAATATTTGCTATTTTGCAATATTTTTGTTAGTTGTAAATATCCAGGAAATATGACTAATTTATCTCCCTGAATAAAAAAAAACTTGTTGTGATTTTTACCATTTCGGAAATACACCCTTATTTTTATATGGTACTTATGAATAAATAACATAAAAAAATAATTGATGATATCTGTTTTACACGAAAACGATGCCGCACAAGCGCTAATAGCCTTAACTGATCAGTAATAAAAAAAAGAAAAAGAGTTTTTGTTTTACCGTTTTGTCGGGGTGATACATACACATAGTCATACCAAGTTTCAGCTTTCTAGTACAGTCGAGTTCATTTACATCTACACACTTACGAGCACAAAAATATCTGAACACGACTCTATTGTCAGGAGCAGGAGCATAAAGTCGTGTTCAGATATTTTTATTCACGAAGTGTGTAGATGTAAATGAACTCGACTGTACTAATGATCACGGAGCTAAGCCGCGAACGGACAGACAGACGGACATGGCGAAACTATAAGGTTTCCTAGTTGACTGCGGAACCCTAAAAATGAGACATTACATGTTTCATAAATATATGGATGCAGTACGGTATTTTCATCTTGACAAATAAAATAACGTTTGTTTTGCATACAATTACCTAGCTATCTCAAAAACTTAAGGTAAACCTAACTTTAAACACCACCAGGAAACGTCGCTTCATAAATAGGCATTCAAAAGTAGGTAAGTAATCATAGGTCATAAAGTTTAATTTGTTCAACTATGAATAACCGATCCGGTCAAAAGAAATATGAATAGCGAATAAAACGTGTATCTAGTGAGACGAGTAGCGAACGTACCCCAAAAAGAACGAGACGATTTGCCAGTAACGCCAAAATAAGAGAGAGACCAATAACGAATGTGACTAAAGATAAAGTGTGAATGAGACTAAATTCGAAAGGGAGGAATGAAGGATGAGTCCAAAGAAGAATGTGACGAATAACGAATAAAACTTATTAAGAATGAGACAAGTTATAGAATTGGACTTAGGAAGATAGGAATAGATGGCGAACACGACGAATAAAGAATGAGTGACAAATGCAGAATGAGAAGTAATAAGAATTGAACGAAAAGCGAATGGGACGAATAAAGCTGATACCCTTGTTTCGGCCTTGCGCGGCAGAGCCGCACGCGCCGCCGCGAAGCACATGAACAGGTCGCGTTCGATGTTCAGTTGTTACATGTAACAATTGTGTCGTTACCAGTAACAAGTGAGCATCGAGCGCGAGCATTTGTAACATGTGTTTAGTCACGCTACCACGCTGCTCTCTTAGGCTGACCGCATGTACAGCTCACCCTCACCGCTCACTAGTCACACGTGTGTGGTTACCGTTCTGTGTGGCGAGGCGGTGCAGCGGCGCGGCGGTGGCGGCGGCGGCGCGCAGTAACGCCGACGCCAGACACAGCGAGGGCCGCATGTACAGCGCACGCCCGCCGCTCACTAGTCACACGTGTGTGGTTACCGTTCTGTGTGGCGAGGCGGTGCAGCGGCGCGGCGGTGGCGGCGGCGGCGCGCAGTAACGCCGACGCCAGACACAGCGAGGGCCGCATGTACAGCGCACGCCCGCCGCTCACTAGTCACACGTGTGTGGTTACCGTTCTGTGTGGCGAGGCGGTGCAGCGGCGCGGCGGTGGCGGCGGCGGCGCGCAGTAACGCCGACGCCAGACACAGCGAGGGCCGCATGTACAGCGCACGCCCGCCGCTCACTAGTCACACGTGTGTGGTTACCGTTCTGTGTGGCGAGGCGGTGCAGCGGCGCGGCGGTGGCGGCGGCGGCGCGCAGTAACGCCGACGCCAGACACAGCGAGGGCCGCATGTACAGCGCACGCCCGCCGCTCACTAGTCACACGTGTGTGGTTACCGTTCTGTGTGGCGAGGCGGTGCAGCGGCGCGGCGGTGGCGGCGGCGGCGCGCAGTAACGCCGACGCCAGACACAGCGAGGGCCGCATGTACAGCGCACGCCCGCCGCTCACTAGTCACACGTGTGTGGTTACCGTTCTGTGTGGCGAGGCGGTGCAGCGGCGCGGCGGTGGCGGCGGCGGCGCGCAGTAACGCCGACGCCAGACACAACGAGGGCCGCATGTACAGCGCACGCCCGCCGCTCACTAGTCACACGTGTGTGGTTACCGTTCTGTGTGGCGAGGCGGTGCAGCGGCGCGGCGGTGGCGGCGGCGGCGCGCAGTAACGCCGACGCCAGACACAGCGAGGGCCGCATGTACAGCGCACGCCCGCCGCTCACTAGTCACACGTGTGTGGTTACCGTTCTGTGTGGCGAGGCGGTGCAGCGGCGCGGCGGTGGCGGCGGCGGCGCGCAGTAACGCCGACGCCAGACACAGCGAGGGCCGCATGTACAGCGCACGCCCGCCGCTCACTAGTCACACGTGTGTGGTTACCGTTCTGTGTGGCGAGGCGGTGCAGCGGCGCGGCGGTGGCGGCGGCGGCGCGCAGTAACGCCGACGCCAGACACAGCGAGGGCCGCATGTACAGCGCACGCCCGCCGCTCACTAGTCACACGTGTGTGGTTACCGTTCTGTGTGGCGAGGCGGTGCAGCGGCGCGGCGGTGGCGGCGGCGGCGCGCAGTAACGCCGACGCCAGACACAGCGAGGGCCGCATGTACAGCGCACGCCCGCCGCTCACTAGTCACACGTGTGTGGTTACCGTTCTGTGTGGCGAGGCGGTGCAGCGGCGCGGCGGTGGCGGCGGCGGCGCGCAGTAACGCCGACGCCAGACACAGCGAGGGCCGCGCGCCCGCGCAGCGCCGCAGGGCCGCGCGCGCTACCGCACTGCTCTCTAAGGCTGACCGCATGTACAGCTCACGCTCGATGCTCACTTGCTGTAATCGAGAGTAACACGAGCTTTTTTACAAGCTTTTATTTAGCTTGCATGGTATGTTTAAAGTATGTTTGTTCGGGTGAAATCTTGCAACTCAATTTTGAAGCAGATATCGTCAACCGATTGAGCTGAAATTTTGCATACTTACTTAACTTTGATGACTATACAATAATATGGTACCATGGGGCTGATCTGATGATGGAGCCGGAAGGTGGCCATAGGAACTCTATAATAGAAAAAGCAATCCTACCGAGCTTGGGCTCTTTAGAATCGTCTCAGTGAACATTTGATGGATATCCAAAGAAAAGTACAGTCGGCTATAAAAGCTTGCCACTAAAATGTCATTTTTGACAGAAACTTATTTCTTCAGACATGACTTGAACGGATGGTCAGTCCTCGCTAGCAATAGTCGGACATTATGTGGAAGTATAACCCCTTACTGGGATTATCTCCGCGCCACAGGGAGGGAGCGCACTGGGCGCATGGACGCGTCGTGAATAGACTTTGACTCGGTCGGGAGGAGAGGGGAAAGAGAGTTTATGAACGCGAGCATTACAATACATTATACCTAGAGGAAAATGTTCAGCTGCCCTTATCGATCGATTTGGTCCATGGTTCGGTTGTCTTGACCTGATCGCCGGTCCAATTTTGTTAGAGAACTTTTCACGCTATGTTTGCCTACATTTCCAGCCAGAATTTCTGTATACCTCATATAATTGGAGAAATGTGAAGACCCGTAAATTCCTTTTTCTAGGTTAGGTCGGTAGTCTTCCTTGTTACGCGACGCAACGCGACGCGACGCTTAGATATGAAACTTATACCAATAAGTGAGTAATGATGTCAACTTGAATCATGTCTGCTGGTTTTTCAATAGGTTTTATACTTTTTGAGCAAAATATGGTACTCAAATTTGCGCTATTTTTTAGTGCCGGGATTTCGGCCTCTAGAATTGCGATGCGGTAAAGATTCGCCAAATGTCGCTTATCGCTTCGACGCAGTACGAGCGGCGCCACCAAGTTTGCGCTGCATACAGTCCGACCAAAAAGAGTAGAAATTAAAAAGTGGCAATACTGTAGCGTCGTCCCCGTTTTCTTAGATTGATTAGAAAGAAACTATACTACAGTATTGCCACTTTTTAATTCCTACTCTTTTTGGTCGAACTGTACTTGACGCCGGAAAAACCATAAAATTGTACGAGCTAGTGGGAACGAAAAAACTTAGAATGCCCAAGGTCATTGACACGGGGTACGCCTTTAACAGTTGAGTTATACAGTGTACGCTAGATTATTGCGGCCTAGGTATAGGTAGCAGCGATTATGTGGCCAGAAGAAAAAAAAATGTTTGGGTGTGGCTGATCTGAATTGTACCTTGGTGAAGTCTTCGTCAGGCCACGGCAGCCCGTTGTACATGACGTCTGGGGACACTAACTCCACCAAGAGCAAGGCCACTGAAGTGCAGCCCTCGACGAATCCGCTGTTGCCGTCCTGTTCAATCAAGAACAATCTATACTTACCTACATGCTACATGTGTGTGTGTGCTGGGCTATTTTAATATTTTCGTCACCTTAGAGAAAATGCCACTTCCTGGCCAAGACAAGACGTAAAACTTTTGATAATTCGTAATGCCCCACAAACACCTCCGATTTGGGGCATTCACTAATTCACCGCCCTACACTCCAGTTTTTAATCAGGCGAACTAACTTGACAGCCGAAAGTGTTGTCAGAAATAGAAAAAAAAAATAGTGATGGGTTTATGTCGATACAAATATGTCGATATAACCTTAACAATACACCCATAGACACTTAATTATGTTGTAATAAGGTTTATATTCGTTTAAAAATGAACAGTTATCAGTGTATTCGATAGTACTATGGAACTGTCAAGAAAACAAAAAGGCGGACAGCGTTCTTAGCGATGTCCTAAAATAAAGCTCGTTCGATGTAAGTATTTTAATAGCAACCGTTTTTTTTATTATTGATTCGTGTAATAAAATTATTAGTTAGATTTCAAACACAATAATTAAAATTTTATGAAATACGTAATGTCTACTTTTTTTTAATGCTTTTTAACTAAACCTCTGGTAGGAACTGTTTTTTTTTTTATTATCGATATTAACAACACTAGCGAAACTGTGGCAACATTCCTGTGCAAATAAAAACTGGATTGTAGGTATGTAATGTACTATTACATGTCCCGTGTCGTAAGTCAAATTAGTTCAATAGAGAGACGTCGCCATTTGACTCACCATGCAGGACATGAGCGCGCCCATCAGCAGCTCGATGTTGGTGGTGAGGATGGGCGGGATGTCCTTCTTGGACTCGTACAGGTTCTGCTTCCGGATGCCCTTGCCGATGATGCCCGCGTGGAACACGGACGTGTGGCTCTGCGTCAGCTGGGTTATGGGGCCCTGACGGAAATGAATCACACTAATGCCGCGTCTGTACCGTCGTCCCTCTGGCTCTACAGACGCCGGTGGGCATATTGCTGAGTGGAGACCATTTTGCCACACCTCTTATACACTGTCTTTAATATTTACCTAATCATGAATACAAAGATCAAAGCTTAAAGAAAAATTTGCATTGAATTCCGCCCTCTCCCTCGCCCTCTCTCGCTTGCTCGTTCACCGCTGTAAAGTGGTGCGGTAAGATGTGAATATTAACGTATTCACATAGAGGTCGCTAAGGTGTAAAAACGTTTCAAATAAACAATGCAAAGATCGACACACAAAGCATAAGGAAAAATTCGTCTGGTCTATAGGTCAATTCACTAAAGCTGGCGCGAATGGATTGAATGAAAGTTATGTCACTTGTCACTTCGAGTGTTAGTGTGAGTGCCGTTCTTATACAGGGGCCTCCTAATATTTTGTAACCAACAACAAAATGGGTTCTTGTTATTCAAGAAAAATAAAAATTATTAGGTAAGTATAATATAAGCATAATCTGCACAATATTTAGACTAAACAAGTAATACTATTCCATTGTCTCGTATGAGTTTGGCCATGTGGGACTATGCAATGGTATTAACGTAACCCACATTTTCTTCTTGTCTTCGCGGCCTGGTAAAGGGTTAATGTCAAGAATTAATAGGTGACGGACGACTAGTTCGAATTATAAAAAACCGGCCAAGAGCATGTCGGGCCACGCTCAGTGTAGGGTCCCATAGTTGCCCGTCCTTCACAATAGACCAAAATTACGAGAAAGATTTCAAGCCCTATAAAAAGGTCGTACACGCCAAGAAACAGTAATTACTTATTATCTTTTGGAAGTTATCTATGATACGCGACAGATTGAGCGAAATGTTTTAATATAGTTTGGCACTTAACCAATTGGGTAACCGTTCGAAGTGTAGGGACACCGCGCGGCACTTACGTCATTTTAAAGAAAATTATGAAATTTTGCAATAACTCAAAAACGGCTCAACCGATTTTATTCAATATAGTTTTCATTGAAAGTACTAGTATCCGAGGCTAAGACCCATTCGATTCAATAAATTATGCTCAGAAATGGCTCGGCCCTCCGTCGAGCTAAGATTACTAAATTTTGTTTGTCCGATATTATCCGAATTTGACCGAATATTCAAAATCCGATTTCATATTCTGAGTCGGAGGACCCAAAAGCCCCCCAATACCGAGTTTCAGTCCCCTCGGACCAATTTGAAATTTTCGAAAAAAAAAAGTCGCCATTTTGATTTTTTTTTCCACGACTGTACTCGGGTGGGGGTCCCCTATGATATTTGTTTGAGCATCCCCCTACCCATCTCTAGCCGTTTACGAGATACGGGACTTAAAAAAAAATCTCCATACAAATCTTGTTTTTTTCGATATTTTCCGACTTTGACCGAATTTTCGGACACCGATTTCAGATTCATATTTGTGAGCCCCAAATGCCCCCCGATACCGAGTTCCAGCTTCCTAGCACCAATTTGAAATCTTGGAAAAAAAGGCCATTCGTCATTTTAAATTTAATTTGGTTCGATTTGTATCAACCTGTATGTAATCATTTTGTGACGCACACATAAATATTATCATTCACTCATTCATTCCATTCGTGCCAGCTTTAGTGAATCAACCTATACGTGGAGCGAGGGTAGCGAAGTGGCTAACGCGCTGGACCGGTAATCCAGAGTTACCGGGTTCGATTCCCGGTCCCTTCCACCAGGTTTTTCAATTTTTCTTTAAGCTTTGATCTTTGTATTCATGGTTTAAATAAAAATTGTGGTGTACCCACATTAAAAAAAAATTAGACATTACATGTTTCATAAATTTATTTACCTAATGTTGGAAATTATGATGATGTGTTATCTTGAATTATCCTCTTTCTATTCTAATATTATAAAGGCCAAACATTCACGCTCAAACAGCTTTCATATGGCAATAATGAGCATACGTCATGTATTTGAATTAAACTTCAGTAGCGATTTGTCAAGGATTTGTTATTAAGCAAATTCAAAACATTGTTTACCAGAATGCTGTTCCTTCGTTTTTATTGCGAAATAAATACTGAATCCTATTGAAAAAAAACTTGACTCATCGCTGTGGCTAGCTTTGGCGGCTTTATTATGGAAAACATACTTGAAATTTTCGGAATATTTAGTCCTTTTTCCTCTTCGTTTACATCAGTGACATTCACCAACTTTCAACGTCAGTTACCAAAAATGTCTTTGCCAGTAAAATAAATTATTACCACTAAAAATCCGCAATATGGCGTACGCAGACCCCAGTTGGGCCGTGAAGTTCTCATTTTATCTTATCTTATCTTATTTATATAAGTATACTCACGTGTTTCTGGTTCTGGTGCAGCAGCAACTCCTCGGAATGCCAGTCGCGGGGAACCACGGTGTTGTTCACGAAGCTTTTGCTGCCGAACGCCTGTTGCGGTCAAAAGAAAATTACTATTAAAAAAAATATCTTCATTTAAAATTCCGAGGGATGCAGCAATATGTGAGACACGTATGGAGATAACTCTATCTCACTCCTTCATATTGCTGCACTACGCATGGTATAGGTCCAGTTTTACACATATATCCCAGACCCATTGCTTTGACCCATTGTATGTAGAGATTTTATACTATTATAAAATTCTAGATTTGTATCGAAAATCAGTTATGGAGAGGGGTCATGATTTCAGGAAAAATGTTACTAGCGTGAAACAGGATTGTCTTCTGTTTTGTATGAGTTGTCGGGATTAATTTGCTTTATCCTCAACCAATTTTAATTTGATTTTAACCAATTTTGGTACAGGGATAGCTGGACAACCAAAGATAATATATATAAAAATAAATACCTTCAAGTAATACATAATGTATTCGGTATCTACTGCCAGTCGCCATATAGGTAAGTACTGGCGTGTGTTAGTAGTGTATGGTAAGATTGGTGAGTTATTCAATGCAGCCGGCGTACCGTTTTGATAGCTCAGATGGTAGAACCGAACCCCAAATGAAGGAGCTCGAGTTCGAGTCTCAGTTACTTCGTAGTGGCTCGAATTATATATCTCTTGAGTTAATTTGTTTTGGTGTGCAATGAAGCGTATTTGTACGTGTATGCTTTAGCAAAATCCGAGTGTCTCCGCAGAGTCTTGGAATTCTTCGGACACATCGCAAGAAAAGGCGGAGGCAACCTTGAGCGGCTTATCGTGACCGGCAAAGTAGATGGGAAAAGGCCTAATGGACGCAGCTTAATACGTTGGTCCGACCAGATCCGCTCCGCTCTTGACTCGACAGTTCACAGCGCCCTTCACACCGCCGCAGACAGAAACAGATGGAGGAAGGTCGTACGAGAGAAAGTATTGCAAAGGGGAGGTCACGACCCTCAGCTATGAGGAAAACGACGCAAGGAGGAGGGCTTTAGCAAAATGAATGAATGAGTGGATGAATGAATGAATGAGTGGATGAATGAATGAAGGAGTGAATGAATGAATGAATGGGTGGATGAATGAATGAATGAGTGGATGAATGAATGAATGAGTGGATGAATGAATGAATGAGTGGATGAATGAATGAATGAGTGGATGAATGAATGAATGAGTGGATGAATGAATGAATGAGTGGATGAATGAATGAAGGAGTGAATGAATGAATGAATGGGTGGATGAATGAATGAATGAGTGGATGAATGAATGAATGAGTGGATGAATGAATGAATGAGTGGATGAATGAATGAATGAGTGGATGAATGAATGAATGAGTGGATGAATGAATGAATGAGTGGCAGAATGAATGAATGAAGAGCCGGCTGTACACACCCGCTCCTCGCGGAACATGGCGGTCTCGAGCAGGTCGCGCAGCGCGGCGGCGCGCGCCAGCTTGCTGTGCGCGCACAGCTTGCGCAGCAGCCGACTGGCCGTCTGCACGCCGCGCAGCTTCCCCAGGATATCTACCGAACCATCGAATTAATCTTCTGTTCACAAACAAAACTCACTAAGTAACAAATACCTACTAAAAAAAAAAAAAAAATCAAGTATTCAACAGTAAATAATGCATAAGACAAAGTGTAAAAGTCAAATCCGCAACGCGGGCATCGTCAGAGAGAATACAAAAATCTAATCAGCGACAGGCTTCGTCAAACAACACACCAATAACGTGACATCTGCAACAGGCTTCGTCAACGTTGTGGATCGATAGCAAATATCTTGGAAGGTGAAGGACTTAAAAAAAACCTACTTAAAATAAATCTCTTATCTCAGTATCAATTTACTACGTAGTGTTAGATGAAGAAAACCGATCTTCGTGGAACAACACTAGTTGTCGGGCGCTAGTGGCACATCCCTACTGCGTTTGACAGTTCGCCTCGAGTTATTTCGAACGTTGAGTTATAAATAGGCATCAGACTTTCGTTAGCACGGTAGGACTTTAGAGAGCTATGGAGCCGATATTCACTCTCACACTCAAGTGTATTTCATTCGCCATTTTAATTTTATAGTCAAGGACAAAGTCAGAAGAATATACAAAGACCTGATGTGTAGGCATTGTTTTTTTCGCCACCATAAAATACTTAAATATTTGCGACTTTTTCCATGTTTCCTGGAATAAATTGGGTTCTATATACTGATCGAATATCCATTTATGACATTATGACTAGAAAATGCATGATTTGACAATTAATAGAGTTAAATTAGGTGTTAGAAATATTGTAAAAAAAAATATATTAAATTTATAATTTTAGCCATTTAATGCTTGGGAATGTTAACCACAATAACCATTAAGGCAGTTTGGAATGAAATAGATGAATGAGTATGAGTATGAATTGTATTTTAATGTTAATATCGGCTCCATAGCTCTCTAAAGTCCTACCGCGCTAACGAAAGTCCGATGCCTAGTTATAAAAACGTGCTTAACTTTATTTTCCTTACTGAATAAATATAAAAAAAAATAGTCTGTTCTGTTTGTGTTTAATACTTATTACTTAATAATTGACAGAAATTTTAGTGAGTTTTGGTTGTCACCAGGCGAAATAATAGAACGAAAACCGAAGGCTCGCTCTTTTTATCACACGAGCGATGCTTCGCCGTTTCAGCTCGACCAATAATCTTTCGTATACCCGGATGCTCGGTTGTCGGCTACATGCCGTATTTCCAACCGATTCTCATTCAATTGTGTGAGTAGGTTCGATAAGTATAATATAGATTTTTATTGTCGATTCAGGGTATCGAAAATTTTCAAAATGGCGCAGATATGATGAAAAGAAAAGATGTTGAAAATGTAAAATGCATGAAAGCTCACCTTCCTCATGAAGACATCTGAAGAAATACAAAACTGCAGCCTTGATGACTTTCAGAATGGCTTCTACGCTCGGAGGCAGGCCTTTCGTTCCAGTCATGTCTATCCTGTCCAACACCTGGAAAGTACAGTACAATTAAAATAAATTGTATAGGCAAAAATAAACATTTACCTTCACAACACACAAAAAATATTAACAAAAAAGAACCGGCTTCAAAATAAACTGAAAAGCCAAGAGTAACGTTCATGTACAGATTACATTTGAAACACCTTTCGAAGTCGGTGTCTCGTTCGCTCACTTATATTATCAGAGATAGGTTTTGATATCAATAAATGAGTAATGACCATAGGCGTATTTAGGGGGGTGGCCGGGTGGGCCGTGCCCACCCCAATATAGACTAGTGCCCAGCCCAGGATGTTGGTTTTCCGATTGAAATCATGGCTTCATCTCATAGGCCATGGCCAGGCCGACCCAGGTCACGTCTGAAAAATAATCTTAGGTAGGCCAATGGTAATGACCTCAGCCAGGGCGTGGCAGGTGGGCATCTCGTCGAGCTCGGCCATGGTGCAGGCGGGGCGCGTGCGCAGCAGCGAGGCGGCGTCGAGCAGCGCGTCGCCGAAGCGGCACAGGCTCGCCTCTACAGCGCGCCCGATGATAATACATGAGTACTGACCTCAGCCAGGGCGTGGCAGGTGGGCATCTCGTCGAGCTCGGCCATGGTGCAGGCGGGGCGCGTGCGCAGCAGCGAGGCGGCGTCGAGCAGCGCGTCGCCGAAGCGGCACAGGCTCGCCTCTACAGCGCGCCCGATGATAATACATGCGTACTGACCTCAGCCAGGGCGTGGCAGGTGGGCATCTCGTCGAGCTCGGCCATGGTGCAGGCGGGGCGCGTGCGCAGCAGCGAGGCGGCGTCGAGCAGCGCGTCGCCGAAGCGGCACAGGCTCGCCTCTACAGCGCGCCCGATGATAATACATGAGTACTGACCTCAGCCAGGGCGTGGCAGGTGGGCATCTCGTCGAGCTCGGCCATGGTGCAGGCGGGGCGCGTGCGCAGCAGCGAGGCGGCGTCGAGCAGCGCGTCGCCGAAGCGGCACAGGCTCGCCTCTACAGCGCGCCCGATGATAATACATGAGTACTGACCTCAGCCAGGGCGTGGCAGGTGGGCATCTCGTCGAGCTCGGCCATGGTGCAGGCGGGGCGCGTGCGCAGCAGCGAGGCGGCGTCGAGCAGCGCGTCGCCGAAGCGGCACAGGCTCGCCTCTACAGCGCGCCCGATGATAATACATGAGTACTGACCTCAGCCAGGGCGTGGCAGGTGGGCATCTCGTCGAGCTCGGCCATGGTGCAGGCGGGGCGCGTGCGCAGCAGCGAGGCGGCGTCGAGCAGCGCGTCGCCGAAGCGGCACAGGCTCGCCTCTACAGCGCGCCCGATGATAATACATGAGTACTGACCTCAGCCAGGGCGTGGCAGGTGGGCATCTCGTCGAGCTCGGCCATGGTGCAGGCGGGGCGCGTGCGCAGCAGCGAGGCGGCGTCGAGCAGCGCGTCGCCGAAGCGGCACAGGCTCGCCTCTACAGCGCGCCCGATGATAATACATGAGTACTGACCTCAGCCAGGGCGTGGCAGGTGGGCATCTCGTCGAGCTCGGCCATGGTGCAGGCGGGGCGCGTGCGCAGCAGCGAGGCGGCGTCGAGCAGCGCGTCGCCGAAGCGGCACAGGCTCGCCTCTACAGCGCGCCCGATGATAATACATGAGTACTGACCTCAGCCAGGGCGTGGCAGGTGGGCATCTCGTCGAGCTCGGCCATGGTGCAGGCGGGGCGCGTGCGCAGCAGCGAGGCGGCGTCGAGCAGCGCGTCGCCGAAGCGGCACAGGCTCGCCTCTACAGCGCGCCCGATGATAATACATGAGTACTGACCTCAGCCAGGGCGTGGCAGGTGGGCATCTCGTCGAGCTCGGCCATGGTGCAGGCGGGGCGCGTGCGCAGCAGCGAGGCGGCGTCGAGCAGCGCGTCGCCGAAGCGGCACAGGCTCGCCTCTACAGCGCGCCCGATGATAATACATGAGTACTGACCTCAGCCAGGGCGTGGCAGGTGGGCATCTCGTCGAGCTCGGCCATGGTGCAGGCGGGGCGCGTGCGCAGCAGCGAGGCGGCGTCGAGCAGCGCGTCGCCGAAGCGGCACAGGCTCGCCTCTACAGCGCGCCCGATGATAATACATGAGTACTGACCTCAGCCAGGGCGTGGCAGGTGGGCATCTCGTCGAGCTCGGCCATGGTGCAGGCGGGGCGCGTGCGCAGCAGCGAGGCGGCGTCGAGCAGCGCGTCGCCGAAGCGGCACAGGCTCGCCTCTACAGCGCGCCCGATGATAATACATGAGTACTGACCTCAGCCAGGGCGTGGCAGGTGGGCATCTCGTCGAGCTCGGCCATGGTGCAGGCGGGGCGCGTGCGCAGCAGCGAGGCGGCGTCGAGCAGCGCGTCGCCGAAGCGGCACAGGCTCGCCTCTACAGCGCGCCCGATGATAATACATGAGTACTGACCTCAGCCAGGGCGTGGCAGGTGGGCATCTCGTCGAGCTCGGCCATGGTGCAGGCGGGGCGCGTGCGCAGCAGCGAGGCGGCGTCGAGCAGCGCGTCGCCGAAGCGGCACAGGCTCGCCTCTACAGCGCGCCCGATGATAATACATGAGTACTGACCTCAGCCAGGGCGTGGCAGGTGGGCATCTCGTCGAGCTCGGCCATGGTGCAGGCGGGGCGCGTGCGCAGCAGCGAGGCGGCGTCGAGCAGCGCGTCGCCGAAGCGGCACAGGCTCGCCTCTACAGCGCGCCCGATGATAATACATGAGTACTGACCTCAGCCAGGGCGTGGCAGGTGGGCATCTCGTCGAGCTCGGCCATGGTGCAGGCGGGGCGCGTGCGCAGCAGCGAGGCGGCGTCGAGCAGCGCGTCGCCGAAGCGGCACAGGCTCGCCTCTACAGCGCGCCCGATGATAATACATGAGTACTGACCTCAGCCAGGGCGTGGCAGGTGGGCATCTCGTCGAGCTCGGCCATGGTGCAGGCGGGGCGCGTGCGCAGCAGCGAGGCGGCGTCGAGCAGCGCGTCGCCGAAGCGGCACAGGCTCGCCTCTACAGCGCGCCCGATGATAATACATGAGTACTGACCTCAGCCAGGGCGTGGCAGGTGGGCATCTCGTCGAGCTCGGCCATGGTGCAGGCGGGGCGCGTGCGCAGCAGCGAGGCGGCGTCGAGCAGCGCGTCGCCGAAGCGGCACAGGCTCGCCTCTACAGCGCGCCCGATGATAATACATGAGTACTGACCTCAGCCAGGGCGTGGCAGGTGGGCATCTCGTCGAGCTCGGCCATGGTGCAGGCGGGGCGCGTGCGCAGCAGCGAGGCGGCGTCGAGCAGCGCGTCGCCGAAGCGGCACAGGCTCGCCTCTACAGCGCGCCCGATGATAATACATGAGTACTGACCTCAGCCAGGGCGTGGCAGGTGGGCATCTCGTCGAGCTCGGCCATGGTGCAGGCGGGGCGCGTGCGCAGCAGCGAGGCGGCGTCGAGCAGCGCGTCGCCGAAGCGGCACAGGCTCGCCTCTACAGCGCGCCCGATGATAATACATGAGTACTGACCTCAGCCAGGGCGTGGCAGGTGGGCATCTCGTCGAGCTCGGCCATGGTGCAGGCGGGGCGCGTGCGCAGCAGCGAGGCGGCGTCGAGCAGCGCGTCGCCGAAGCGGCACAGGCTCGCCTCTACAGCGCGCCCGATGATAATACATGAGTACTGACCTCAGCCAGGGCGTGGCAGGTGGGCATCTCGTCGAGCTCGGCCATGGTGCAGGCGGGGCGCGTGCGCAGCAGCGAGGCGGCGTCGAGCAGCGCGTCGCCGAAGCGGCACAGGCTCGCCTCTACAGCGCGCCCGATGATAATACATGAGTACTGACCTCAGCCAGGGCGTGGCAGGTGGGCATCTCGTCGAGCTCGGCCATGGTGCAGGCGGGGCGCGTGCGCAGCAGCGAGGCGGCGTCGAGCAGCGCGTCGCCGAAGCGGCACAGGCTCGCCTCTACAGCGCGCCCGATGATAATACATGAGTACTGACCTCAGCCAGGGCGTGGCAGGTGGGCATCTCGTCGAGCTCGGCCATGGTGCAGGCGGGGCGCGTGCGCAGCAGCGAGGCGGCGTCGAGCAGCGCGTCGCCGAAGCGGCACAGGCTCGCCTCTACAGCGCGCCCGATGATAATACATGAGTACTGACCTCAGCCAGGGCGTGGCAGGTGGGCATCTCGTCGAGCTCGGCCATGGTGCAGGCGGGGCGCGTGCGCAGCAGCGAGGCGGCGTCGAGCAGCGCGTCGCCGAAGCGGCACAGGCTCGCCTCTACAGCGCGCCCGATGATAATACATGAGTACTGACCTCAGCCAGGGCGTGGCAGGTGGGCATCTCGTCGAGCTCGGCCATGGTGCAGGCGGGGCGCGTGCGCAGCAGCGAGGCGGCGTCGAGCAGCGCGTCGCCGAAGCGGCACAGGCTCGCCTCTACAGCGCGCCCGATGATAATACATGAGTACTGACCTCAGCCAGGGCGTGGCAGGTGGGCATCTCGTCGAGCTCGGCCATGGTGCAGGCGGGGCGCGTGCGCAGCAGCGAGGCGGCGTCGAGCAGCGCGTCGCCGAAGCGGCACAGGCTCGCCTCTACAGCGCGCCCGATGATAATACATGAGTACTGACCTCAGCCAGGGCGTGGCAGGTGGGCATCTCGTCGAGCTCGGCCATGGTGCAGGCGGGGCGCGTGCGCAGCAGCGAGGCGGCGTCGAGCAGCGCGTCGCCGAAGCGGCACAGGCTCGCCTCTACAGCGCGCCCGATGATAATACATGAGTACTGACCTCAGCCAGGGCGTGGCAGGTGGGCATCTCGTCGAGCTCGGCCATGGTGCAGGCGGGGCGCGTGCGCAGCAGCGAGGCGGCGTCGAGCAGCGCGTCGCCGAAGCGGCACAGGCTCGCCTCTACAGCGCGCCCGATGATAATACATGAGTACTGACCTCAGCCAGGGCGTGGCAGGTGGGCATCTCGTCGAGCTCGGCCATGGTGCAGGCGGGGCGCGTGCGCAGCAGCGAGGCGGCGTCGAGCAGCGCGTCGCCGAAGCGGCACAGGCTCGCCTCTACAGCGCGCCCGATGATAATACATGAGTACTGACCTCAGCCAGGGCGTGGCAGGTGGGCATCTCGTCGAGCTCGGCCATGGTGCAGGCGGGGCGCGTGCGCAGCAGCGAGGCGGCGTCGAGCAGCGCGTCGCCGAAGCGGCACAGGCTCGCCTCTACAGCGCGCCCGATGGGCCGCGAGCGGAGGTGCGCCACACGGTTCGAGTTCTCCCATCTGTGGTGTAACAGCACAGAATACTTTTTAATACAGTTGCTCAAAAAGTGGTACTTTTTGTGGCTGCGTAGCGTGCGAGAAGCTCATTTTCTCGAACTAGTGCTTTTTACTTTTTAGTTCCAAACTATACTTTCGAAACGCAGTAACTGAGTTTCGAATGTCAGTGATGATGATGATGACGATGACGATGACGATGACGATGACGATGACGATGACGATGACGATGACGATGGCGATGGCGATGGCGATGGCGATGACGATGAAGATGACGATGACGATGACGATGAAGATGACGATGACGATGACGATGACGATGATGATGGTCTTAATGTACCATGTCACTTGTAAAGTATGGGTTCGTTCAAAAATAACTTCGAAGCAAGCATATTTTATCGCAATGATATATTAATTTGTTATTTTTTCGCAATTGCATTAAAAAACGTCGTTTACAACACGTGTGAAATGTCTTTTTACTACTCGTACCGAGTCTTGCCACTCGCTTTCAGCTCGTGGCAAGATACCTCGGTACTAGTGGTAAAAAGACATTCTTTTCACACTAGTTGTAAAATGTACTATTTTAATACAGTTGCTCAAAAAGTGGTACTTTTCGTAGCTGCAAATCGTGCGAAAAGTTGGATATTTCGAACTAGTGCTTTTTACTTTTAATTTTTTTTTAATTTTCTGTTGTACTAACACGTCATGTCTCACACATCCAAACAAAGGTCAATCACTTTCCGACTTTATTTATTACGTCATACAGCATTGCAAGTGTATATCTTATAATTATGCTTAAAATATTTAAATTGCATATTGGATCAATCAAAGGGTTATCTATTCAAAATATTCAAAAACGTTTTTAATAATTTGTCTAAGTGACTATTATTTAATGAGCAAATGAGTATTAAGCGTGACCTAAAAAAATTAAAAAGAAAAGTATTGTCACAGATTAGAAAATACAGTATTAAGCGTGACCCACGCGCTGCTTTATAAATTCATAATAATTATGAATAATCGCTATTTTTGTGTATTAAATAATATATTTATTTACAATTATATGAAATGTAAAGAACTAAAAACAGATTCACGATGTTTATTGTCTGGAATCAATTAAATTACAACATTATCATATCTCTTCTGAAATATTAAAACTATTTCTTTTGATTTGGCTGAATGATGACAGCCGACGCCATCTTGAAAAAAAATATATTACAATTAAAAGTAAAACTTTATTTTTCATTCAACATTGTTTTAATTATGTGTAAATGACACGTAAGATTTATAAAATAAGAGTTTTTGATAGAAAATGATGGATTCTGATGTTACCAGAATAGATTTAACACCGCCCTATATACGAGCCAAGGCAAAAATTGAAAGTGAGAGTATTTTACCCGCAAAATCGAAAGAAAAATTACATTGCCGTCTATGAACATTTTATTGGCTGGAAACGAGAAAAAGAGAATTAATAACAACTTGAATAAAACTTTAAACTTGCCAGCAAAGGCCTTAAATGCGACCCTTCACAATTGCTCTAAAAATCGTAGGTACTCTTAATTTTTATCAGACAGAAATATATATAATTGCCCCTTTCAATTACTGTTTTAAATTTGTATTATTGCAATTTTTCGCAAATGTATTAAAAAACGTTGTTTGGTATACGTGTGGAAGTGTCATTTTAACTCGTCCCGAGTCTTGACCCTCGCCTTGCGGCTCAGGCCAAGACTCCTCGGGACTCGTTCAAAATGACATACTTTCCACACTTGTATCAAAAACTACTATTTCTTCATGGAAAAAGGGTCATTGTTTCTGGAAAAATCTTAACAGCCCAGTGCAGCAGCGCAGTACTGCGCCATTTATTGGAACAGTTTTCTTAGTCCTCTCATCACGCTGAAAAGTCTGGACCTTAACCAATTATAAATTACGCGAAAAAAGTTGTGGGCACCTTCTAACCTTTGAACAAATATGACATCTTTAAGAGTTGATTTACCATTGTTTCGTGGATAAACGTTTAATCGACGTATTATTTCATCGAAAGAATTTTTCTATACCATGCATGACAAACAATACACGGGGAAATATGACCTAATAAAAAAAAAAAAACAGTTCGGCTGCGTGACCTAAAAAGTATCTTCGAGATCACGGCACTAGTTTTAATATAAATATGACTTAATCAAGTTTAATTTGTTACTACGCGGGATTCTAGACAAACACTTTGCCGAATGCTTCATTTTAGGAATTTTCATTTCATAGACATTTTTTTTCCCAGAACTCATATTCTTTTTCGAAATCTTGAAAATGTCAACGTTTACATTAAGTTAGTTAGTGTTATAACATATATGGTTGCAGAAAAAAAAATGATGATGATGATGATACTTTTGATGATCATTGTGGTGATGATGGTGATATTGTAGTCATCAACATCATCATCACCACCAGCATCGTCACCACCATCATCATCATTAACACCAACACCATCACCACCACCAGTCCTTCATCATCATCATCGTCATCACCGACATCATCGTCATATTCATTACCATCACAGCACACACACGCACAGTACACAACCCTTTCAAAATGTTCTATGTAGCCAACACGATTCCAACTCACTGCCCCGCGGGTTGCGGGAACTCGATGCGGTGCGGGGGCGCGCGTGTCCATTCTGTATGTAGTACTATAAAAAACTAATTTCTATACAATTTTAGAATATAAATTTGCGTTCAGATAGTAATAATACACAAACGTTTTTAGACCATCGACGTCTACCAGCAAAGAATACCTCAAAGGGTTTCCAACAGCTATTAGTTAGACATTAAACCTACAGTACGTGAGATCTTAGAAAAACATTCGGGTTTTATACCCGTCTCGCTTGCTCATACGCGACTAGATCGTAAGAACCTCTCAGTTTTCACCCGAACCTCTACAAAGATCAAAACACAAAGAAAAATTGAATATGGCGGTAGAGAAAAAATAATGGGACATAAATTTTTCATAAATTAAGCTATTAGACATGTTTGGGTTATCTCGGTCATATGAGACAGTCAAGATTCAAACCTCACTTACCTCAACAATTTGATGATATTCAGACAAAAATGATGCAGATAAGTCTTCGCATCTTTCGGCACGTTCCCCTCCACGAAGCACTTCTTTATTTGCGTGTCCGACAGCATAGAACTCCGTAAAGCATTGCCCACAGCCGTCTGAATATGTTCTTGGTATCGCTCCACGGAACCAAGCGCTCGTTCTGAGGTGTCGTTAGGGATGTGCATGGTTATCGTCCCAGACATTATTCGCACGAAGATGGCTAGGGTTGTGTCGGTGCGCGAGTATTGGAGCAAATAGCTCATCGTGTTCACGTATTCAGAGGGGAGTCTGCAGCCTGGAAAGGGAAGGATGATATTGGGACAGTCATACACAAATCGACCTAGTCCCAAACCAAGCAAAGCTTGTAGTACTATGGGCACTGGCCGACGATATATTACACATATATAGATAATATCCATGAAACAAGGAACAAATATTCGAAACCAGGGCCGCAGGTTGTAGGTAGGTGCATTGCAAACTGTGTCAACCGCGACGTCAGGATGATTTAGGTTTACCTAGTGTCATTTGAATAGTGCACAGTGAATATAAAAATAATATCATGGGACAATCTGGCACTTTTGCCCCCGGGACCGGCGGCTAGCACCGCCCCCACGTACACTAAAGACTAGCGGATGCAGCCATATACGGCTTCCGTCATCACATCATCATCCTCCTAGCCTTTGTCCCATTTTTTGAGAATGAATTCTCAATCGGGGTCGGCTACCTAAATCCCAAGATGTGGCGTAGGCACTAGTTTTTACGAAAGCGACTGCCATCTGACCTTCCAACCCAGAGGGGAGGGCTTCCGTCATCACAAGATAGGGAAAAAAACTGGCACTTAACAGACTCGTAGCGCCCAAATACATTTACGTATATTTTCGTCTCTGAAGTAAACTACGTAACGTTTTAGGTGTCAAACAGATTCGATCGACGCGACGACGACAGATCGACAGATCCCGCTAGGTGGGCGCTTTTATGGTACAATCCGGCAGCTGAATAGCAGTTACGAGCGCCCACCAGGCGGGTTGTTGTTCGTGAATGTGTTTGTGTTACTCACTGACGAGTATCAGCAGTCTAGCGATGGTGTACTGCTCGAGCTGGTCCCCCACCAGCAGCCGCTCCCTCAGCAGCGGCGCCTCCTCGGCGGCGCTCGTCAGCAGCGGGAACTCCGACTCCGGCATCAGTCCCTCGAACTCCAGCTTTTGGAGGAGGTACTCTGAAGCAATTTATGGTCGCTTTTGTCAAATAGTCATAATTAGTTTATAAGGAAAAATAATATTTATTGAAATGATCAAAAGTATAAATGAAAGTACATATAATATCTGTAATATAGTTACCGAGCAGCGAGCGACACACGGGATGGTTCAGCAGGAGCAGCGCGCAGCGCACGGAGGCGCGCACGAGCAGCGCCACGAGCGCGGAGGGGCCCACGCCCTCCCACGCGGGCGTGTTGCGCTGGCTGCACCACAGCAGCCACAGGTATCTGTACTATAGTTACCGAGCAGCGAGCGACACACGGGATGGTTCAGCAGGAGCAGCGCGCAGCGCACGGAGGCGCGCACGAGCAGCGCCACGAGCGCGGAGGGGCCCACGCCCTCCCACGCGGGCGTGTTGCGCTGGCTGCACCACAGCAGCCACAGGTATCTGTACTATAGTTACCGAGCAGCGAGCGACACACGGGATGGTTCAGCAGGAGCAGCGCGCAGCGCACGGAGGCGCGCACGAGCAGCGCCACGAGCGCGGAGGGGCCCACGCCCTCCCACGCGGGCGTGTTGCGCTGGCTGCACCACAGCAGCCACAGGTATCTGTACTATAGTTACCGAGCAGCGAGCGACACACGGGATGGTTCAGCAGGAGCAGCGCGCAGCGCACGGAGGCGCGCACGAGCAGCGCCACGAGCGCGGAGGGGCCCACGCCCTCCCACGCGGGCGTGTTGCGCTGGCTGCACCACAGCAGCCACAGGTATCTGTACTATAGTTACCGAGCAGCGAGCGACACACGGGATGGTTCAGCAGGAGCAGCGCGCAGCGCACGGAGGCGCGCACGAGCAGCGCCACGAGCGCGGAGGGGCCCACGCCCTCCCACGCGGGCGTGTTGCGCTGGCTGCACCACAGCAGCCACAGGTATCTGTACTATAGTTACCGAGCAGCGAGCGACACACGGGATGGTTCAGCAGGAGCAGCGCGCAGCGCACGGAGGCGCGCACGAGCAGCGCCACGAGCGCGGAGGGGCCCACGCCCTCCCACGCGGGCGTGTTGCGCTGGCTGCACCACAGCAGCCACAGGTATCTGTACTATAGTTACCGAGCAGCGAGCGACACACGGGATGGTTCAGCAGGAGCAGCGCGCAGCGCACGGAGGCGCGCACGAGCAGCGCCACGAGCGCGGAGGGGCCCACGCCCTCCCACGCGGGCGTGTTGCGCTGGCTGCACCACAGCAGCCACAGGTATCTGTACTATAGTTACCGAGCAGCGAGCGACACACGGGATGGTTCAGCAGGAGCAGCGCGCAGCGCACGGAGGCGCGCACGAGCAGCGCCACGAGCGCGGAGGGGCCCACGCCCTCCCACGCGGGCGTGTTGCGCTGGCTGCACCACAGCAGCCACAGGTATCTGTACTATAGTTACCGAGCAGCGAGCGACACACGGGATGGTTCAGCAGGAGCAGCGCGCAGCGCACGGAGGCGCGCACGAGCAGCGCCACGAGCGCGGAGGGGCCCACGCCCTCCCACGCGGGCGTGTTGCGCTGGCTGCACCACAGCAGCCACAGGTATCTGTACTATAGTTACCGAGCAGCGAGCGACACACGGGATGGTTCAGCAGGAGCAGCGCGCAGCGCACGGAGGCGCGCACGAGCAGCGCCACGAGCGCGGAGGGGCCCACGCCCTCCCACGCGGGCGTGTTGCGCTGGCTGCACCACAGCAGCCACAGGTATCTGTACTATAGTTACCGAGCAGCGAGCGACACACGGGATGGTTCAGCAGGAGCAGCGCGCAGCGCACGGAGGCGCGCACGAGCAGCGCCACGAGCGCGGAGGGGCCCACGCCCTCCCACGCGGGCGTGTTGCGCTGGCTGCACCACAGCAGCCACAGCCGCTGGATCACCTCGTCCGTTACTGACAGTTACAAAACATTCATCTTCATATCAAGTGAGTAATGTTAGTGTTCTAAATTAGAACACTAACATTCACTCTCTGAACAGTACCATTAGAACTTCTAATGGTACTGTTCAGAGAGTGCACCATTAGAGAGAGAATGGCCTATGGCCAAGAATGTTCCCGACGCTCAGGCTGGACCTTACTGAAATATTTGCACTTTATATGGACAGTGCATCGAGAGTGTGTTTCCGCGAGGTATAAAACGTGGCCGACAGCCGGCAGGCAAGCAGTTAAGTTTTAACTACGACACGGTGCGTTTAACGTTTTCGAATACAGTTTGTGTGAATTATGAGTGTGTTTTAATTAGTGGATTAATTGCGTAATAAAGTGTGTTTTAATTAGTGGATTAATTTGTGTTTTTTTCTATCTAATTCGAACCCCACGCTTGTAATATTATTAGCAAACTAGAAGGTGCCTATGGCGAAAATCCCTCGAATAAAAAAATTACATGGCGCAGCCGGTAGGACCCCGTACTGAACCCATAACGAATCTTATTTAAAATCATACAATCACAGTGATCAATATGTATGTATTTATTTACAATGCAATAGACCTGCAGTGAACAACCATGTCGAACAAGAAACAGAAAAGTCAGTAATAGAAACAATTTATTTATTTAATCTTTATTGCACAAATGAAAACTTATCGTACAAAAGGCGGAGTTAATGCCATGAGGCATCCTCTACCACTTGCAATTATACAAAAAAAAAAATACAAAATAATTTATTCAGTAACTTATTTTACATTACAGTATCTGTACTGGTGCCTCTTTTTAAGTATACATGATACTTGTGCTAAGAGAGCACCGCTCTTCCGTATGGTGTTGTTACAGCTAGCTTATGCATATAATAATATTTCTACAACATATTATATTAAGAAATAAATTTCTTAAATTTAAACAATTAAAATTAAAATTTAAAATTTAAATTAAGTAATATAAACATTTACATAGTTTATACCACACACACAGCTTCATCATACTTCTTTTCCTTCCACGCTTCCTCATCACTGTGGTACGTGACCATTTGAGGTCGTTATCTCATGCACCAAAGCTCTCTACTCCACGGTTTTCCACCTTCCAAATTGACGCCTGTAGTTTCCTGACAGGCTTCTTTCACGGCATCGGTGCATCGGATCGGTGATCTCAACGTGCTCTATTTTAATGTATAATCCGTGAGCTCTCAGATTGCGATTCGGGTTTGGATGAAAACTGAGAGTTTCTTATCTGCCCGTCTAGCATAACTGTTATACGCGACTCTTGTCGCGCGACATAGCGCTACTCGTCACCCTCTCACATTACTGCACAGAAAGAGACGGGTAATTATCTCGCGCGAGAAATAGTCGCTTGTGACAGTTGTGCTAGAGGTGCTGGATCGCGTAAGCGTGAGCGAGACAGGTATAAAACACGTATCGCATTCGGACAGCTCACACACTGTATATTATTCTAGAAGCGGAACAGCCTAAATACACTTACATATTTCTTTAACGTCTTGGGTCATGGCTTTCAGCACCACGTCGGATTTAGAGGCCAGGTTCAACAGGTACGGGATCACGTCTCTCTGTTTCTCCGGGGACTCGGACGTTATCGCTTCCTGTGAGCAAACAATCAGTTACACGTCTGTTTCACGAATTTACTTGCTTAGAATATTTCTTATGAAGTTAATCAGACGACGGTAATGCGCTCAGCTGAGGTCTAAGCGTTATGGTCCATGATTGCTCAGAGTAGTTGGAAAAGAAAGAGCCTATCTTAAAGATTAGATGCCACTGCTGTAGCTAGGTCAAGTAGCACACTTGTGCCATGTTTGAATCTAGCAAGAAATGCTCTCATTAACTTTATTTAGTAGAAACCAAATCATCCATTAATACCTATTTAAACCAGTGTTTCTTAACCCGTGGTCCGCGGACCCCTGGGGTGGACCTAATCATGTACAGGGGTCCGTCGCAGTCTCCCCTCTCACCTATGGACCATTTGACATGTCATCGCTACGCTTACTAAGCACGGCTAATGTATCATTAACTGTTTTTTTTTATAAAATTGTGCTTGGATTTCTGATTGATTTTCTAAGGGTCCGTGGACGGAAAAACGTTGAGAACCGTTGATTTAGACCGTACTTTGAACAGCACGCTGTGCTAGGCGTGCAGACTACTTGTCCTACCGACTGCGCCATTACGTATGTTCTAGCTATGTGGACGTATATTCAGCTCAGAAGCTGAATAAAGGATAGATTATTCTCAACACCGCCCTCAATCATATTTAAAATAGTACATTACTTACTAAAAGTCCATAGGCGGTGAATTAGTAAACGTCCCAGATCGCAGGTGTTTGTGGCCAACCGAAGGTTTACTTTTTACGAATTACCGCCCGTGGTTTGTGTAAAGTTTTGCCTTGGCCAGGTAGTGTGTTTGCTCAGCCAAGGGTTACGTAATAAATATTCGACACACCTGGAACAGCTCCCTCAGCGCGGCGCGCACGTGCAGCGCGGCGGGCGGGTGCTGCGCCAGCTGCGCGAGCACCGCGTCGGCGCCCAGCGCCAGCGCGCGCGGCGCCACTAGCGCCGGCTCCGCGCGCCCGATCCACCCCACCGCCCACGAGCATGCGCGGCAGCCTGCGACATACATTCTATATTACACATATCCACAAAAACGAATATAACACGCAACACACACAAACAATTTACAGTCTAGACTGGTTGCAGAAGAAAATCAAAAGAAAAGTCTGTCTCATTTGTGTCTAAACATATTCACAGTGTCAGAGCTCCCTTAAATGGTTAATTGATATCTAGCAAACATTTATAAGACTCACAAGGATGTTTGATTCCTGACCTAAACAGTGAATAATCAATTAGGTATTTGAGAGGCCTATTTTTTGCAAGTTGACAGTTTAAGTAGTACAAGCCCTTAACATCATTTGAACTACCATAACCATAACCATCTACCTGACACCATTACCTCCATGAATGATATTAATTATAAATTACATTTAAAAAAGACATTAACTGAAAATGTGTTGTATAATATAAGACTATTATAATATTGATTTTAGAATTAAAAATTGAAACCTGACATAAATATTGTATAGATTTAGCTAGTAAGCATTCCATGTATTAACCCTAAGACTTATTCTAGAGCATATTGTATGTCAATGGAATAAATGATATTTCAATTTCAATTTCAATTTCAACTGAAAACTTTAATAGTAACCAATGAAGTGAAGTCACAAAAAAGAGGCAAATCACCTGGAGAGGATGGGATTTCCAACGAACTGCTTATAGGAGTATGTGACACTATCCTGACTCCAATTATGCAACTATTCAACGAAATATTAGTCACCGAACATATTCCTGAACAATGGACTAATTCAACAATAATACTACTCCACAAAAAGGGAAATAGAAATGATATTTCGAATTACAGGCCCATCTCACTTATGTCTAATATATACAAAGTGTTTTCGAAGATCTTGCTAGACCGCTTAACCAGAACACTAGACGAAAACCAGCCAAAAGAACAAGCCGGCTTCCGGAAAGATTTTTCAACTATCGACCATATTCACACAATTAAGCAGGTCATTCAAAAATGTAACGAGTACAGAATAACATATTACCTGGCATTCGTCGATTATAACAAGGCGTTCGACTCACTGAAGCACGGGAAAATCTGGGAAACACTAGTATCACAAGGAGTTAACAATAAGTATATACACCTTATCAGCAACATCTACAGGGATATGAAAGCTAAAATCAAAACAGAATGTACCGGAGAATACTTCCCTATTAAACGAGGCTTAAGACAGGGAGACCCCTTGTCACCCAAATTATTTTCTGCTGTTCTCGAACATGTATTCAGACATCTGGAATGGAATGAGTATGGTATCAAGATAAATGGAGTCTTATTAAACCATCTACGTTTTGCTGATGATCTCATCCTACTTTCGGAAGATGCTGGAGAATTGAAGGAAATGATCGAACAACTAGTCTTCGAAAGCGAAAAGGTCGGGTTGACAATGAATACGGGAAAAACAAAAGTAATGACAAACCACATTAAAACCCCGATTACACCGAACAACAGCTTGATAGAATATGTGGAGGAGTATACGTATCTAGGACAAATAATATCACCAAACGATCTCACAACAAAAGAAATCAATAATAGGATAACTATCGCTTGGAAGAGATACTGGTCCTTTAAGGAAATTATGAAAAACCCTGTAATTCAATTAAAAAGTAAAAGAAAGGTATTTGATACGTGCATTCTACCGAGTATGACATATGGCTGCCAGACATGGAGTCTAACAGACCAAAATACTAAAGCTCTACAAACATGTCAACACAGTATGGAGAGAAGTATTCTTGATATTAAGTTACAAGACAAGGTTCGACTCAAAACCATAAGAAAAAGAACAAAAGTTACTGACATAAAAAAATGTATCAAAAAACTGAAATGGAACTGGACAGGCCATCTTATAAGAACCAATAGGGAAAAATGGGCTAAAGATGTGATGGAGTGGTGCCCTAGGTACAACAAAAGAAAGCAAGGTGGTCAATACCGGAGGTGGGAAGACGACATAAAGAAAATAGCAGGAACAACATGGATGAGAACAGCAAGAGACAGATCGGCTTGGAAAAATCTTGGGGAGGCCTATGCTGAAAAGCAAGACAGTCAATGACTGTAGACAAAGGCTTATAATAATAATAAAAATGAAGTGAAGCAGCAGAAATTCCTTACCCAACATCATGTCTATGCATTTGGCTCTCGTATCAGTGTCCAGTAAAGTGAGGTTCTGTGCTGTGATGTCCAACAATATCCTGATAGGTTCAGTGCTTTGGAGGGTTCCACCTGGAACAAGAAATAGCTTGATCCTAATACTTGCTGGTTGTGTAAATGCATGTTTTAGAAGTAAAGTGTATTTTGCTTTCAAAAGCAAAGTGGTAGTGGGTTCTTTGGTGGACTATAATGCTTAATTTCAAGCACTACTCCAGATAAGAACAAGTTGTGAGTTTTTATCCCCACTTGCAATGTATAGCGTACAATTTTGTATTTATTAACTGTGTATATTCATAATAAATAATTTGTCAAGAGGAGCAAGGTTTATTATATATTGTTGAACAAAGTAGATATAACTTTCCTGATAAATCTGGCGAAACAGCTTGTCTTTTTCTGATTACTTTCTTATTGAGTTAGTTTTAGTTTACAAAGCAGTTTACAAGGTAAAATGAGTGGATAAATATTATATCATCTGTCTTTTAAATGTAACAATATACTTACTAGGTACATTTTCTTTTTGTGTAGCAATATCCATAATCAGATTAATGGACCAAGGGGCTATAAAGGGGGCCCAGGCGTCTCCAAGACTGCATAACTCTGGCCCTATCATGTTCACACTCTCCAAAGCACCAGTGGTACTAGGGTCATTCTGCAAGGTAGTCGAAACAAGCTCAGATATATACCAATAGCGAGAAACAGATATCTTGATGCAACAACAAATTCACCATTTTTATGAAGTCAATGATTTCTGTTTTCCATTCTTTCAGCAAGAATGGAGCAAAGGTTCATCATGTTTATTTGAAGTGTTGGATTATATACTGACTGTAACAGATTCTGTACTCTGTAGACTCATAAATCCCGAAAAATTAACGAAGCCCAAAGGATAAGGTTAGTAAAATGGCTGATGGCCAATATTATATATTCCAGCAAGAAATCACAATATCCGCTCCTGCCTGAGAGGACAAACTTATATACACACTTCTGTTATAATAATATGGGAAATAGTGGCCAAAAATATGTATTCCTAAAGACCCGGCAAAACACGTAATATCGACTTGTACGTACTTCATAGTCCGTCGGATTGATAGAAACATTGACTGCACTATGGAACACCATAGCGAAGTACTCAAGAACAGCATCCCTAGCCGCTGGGAACGTCTTCAACAAGCTGATACCGATTTTGGTCAGCTCGGAAGCATTTTGGAAATTCCTTCGAGATACACCGTATATAAAACTATTGAGGTCCGCTGACAGCGCAGTCGAACTGCCTGAAGGATTCATCTTGCTGTTATTGATAAATTAGCCTTTAATTATTGGACATGAGTGCAAAATGTGATACATGCAAAAAGCACGCAACGCAACGCAACACAAAACAAACCATTTTTGACATATGACAACTTGACAGCTATGAGTTGACTTCTTAAAAAGTGTTACCACAGCAAAAATGTGCAAAACGTAATCAAATCGATTAAAATATCTGATAAAATATTTTTTTCTTGGTTTATTATACGATACGATTCAAATTTGTGAGATTCGTATTATCTTACGTATTTTATTTTCTAATTTATAACCGATGATTTATTTTGTATTTTCTACTATATTTTATAAAAAAATAACTGAAACATTAATATGTAACAACTTCAACAAATTATTTAAAAAATAAAAATAGTCCAAGACTCCAGAGAAAAAATATTCAGATGTAAAACCAAAAAAAAATATATAAATTAACAGTATGCTTTAAAAATATGATATGAATCTAAGAAATAAACTTTGAATAAAAAAAAATAAGTGTTTTATAGCACAATTTTTCAAATTACTTACACAATTTTAATCCAAGAGTTTACGGCATTTCCTATAATCAATTACTTTCAAAACATTTTAAATATTAAATTAAATATTGTTAAATTACTATAAGAAGTTCAGATATTGTAGGTAAGGACCTACATTACTTCGGCCAGTTCGGCCTAACTTCGCAGCGACCAAAATCAGAGATGTCATTTCATAACAGTACCAGGGAACCCGTAAATGGTCAGCCATGTTTTGCCCAGCCACGTTTTGTACAGTCACGTTTTCCGAGTCCATATGGACTTGGAAAACACGGCCGTACTAAACACGGCTGGGCAAAACGTGGCCGAGCAATGAATGGTCGGGGCAGTTTTTCGAAGCCAATTTTGTACGGGGTGATATTGCTCAGCCCTGTAACGTACAAAACACGGCTGGCCGCGAACCAAACTGCTAGGTTATGTTAGGTTAGAACTGCGACCACAACAGCGCGCGAGCCGAGCGAGTGAAGCGAGCATACCGCAGTAGCAGTAGGCGAAGCGCCAGAACCAAACTACTACCAGTAAAGAAGGTTAAAATGCATATCTACTTGCATTTTCGGGATTCGAAAAACGTGGCCGTACAAAATACGCTTTTGGGTAATTATCCGCGTCCATGGGACTTAGAGCCATGGACTCGGAAAAAGTGGCTGTACAAAACATGGCCGAGCAAAACCTGGCCGTGAAATATCGGCCCGGACAAGCTCGGTACAGGCGGGTTTTTCGAAGCCAGTTTTGCTCAGTCGCGTTTTGTACAGCCACGTTTTCCGAGTCCAAAAAATGGATCTTTATAAGTACTTTCACTTAAACTATCCATACTAATATTATAAATGAGAAAGTGTGTCTGTCTGTCTGTTACCTCTTCACGCTTAAACCGCTGAATCGATTTTGATGAAATTTGGCATGGAGATAGTTTAAGATCCGAGGAAGGACATAGGATAGTTTTCATCCTGGAAATTATCCCTAAAAAGATTGAAAAGTGAGTAATTCATGATGACATTGATGACCCTGTAGGAAATGTAATGATTAGACCGAAAGCACAATTGCTCTTACATTTGCTTAGGCGCTTTTAATAATCTCTTTTATCAATTAAGGTGATTAGGTGGATATCTATCGTGTTGTACGAGGTTGCTTCCATACTTCCAAGTTCCACGCGGACGTAGTCGCAGGCAAAAGCTAGTATTGAATAAAATCAGAAGTGCCGCGCGGTGTCCTTATACTTCGAACGTTACACATATTAGTTAAGTGCATTAAAACATTCCGTTCAGTCTGGTGCGTATAATCGATAACTTCCAGAAGGTAATAAGTAATTACAGGTACTTTGGCGTTTACGACCTTTTTTACAGAGCTTGAAATTTTCTCATAATTTGAACCTCGGGCTTAAAACCGCTATTTTAAGCCCCTATTGTGAAGGATGGGTTAACTAAGGAACCCTACACTGAGCGTGGCACAATATGCTCTTGGCCGGTTTTATAAACATCAGGTCCAACATTATCGTAACTATATATGTAGAACACCTGCCGATTCATTATCGACATTTAGTCAATATTCGTAATATTTAATATGGAATCCCGGCGCACATGTCGTCTAACGCACTTGGCCTTTTTCGCGTTATTGTTTATTATTGGTAGACCTAAAAAGAATGATTGAATCTGCATTTTGGACTTGCATGCTTACATTTTATTACATATGGAAGGAAAATCTAGTATCGTTGCAAGTCCTTTAAAATGAGCTTGTTATGCAGCTGAAAAACACGCAATTAAACCCATGAAGCAAGAGTACGACTCGCGCCAACACGTGACCAACACCAATCAACTTTTGGTTGTGAGAGTGGACCGTCATTTGTTTATAGTTCAAAATTTAAAGAACAATCCAAGTAGGTGGTAATCATGAAGCCCTCATCTAATGAGTGGGATGAAAATATTTCCAAACCTGAACATAACAAAAGTTTGAATTTTTAACTTCTTGGCCGAGAATATTGGCCGAGCTCCTTGTCGCCGTCTCTGTTTGGGGATTAAGACTGTTAACCAAGTCTTACAGACGGTGAAAACAAATTGCCCAAGTTCTATATATACTTTATCATGAATCCATTATTGCAACATGTTACCCTCACCTTATATTACGCCTCCGTGTTGTGTCCACTGTAGAAGCAGTGCTGTCACTGCTCTCAGTTCTCTATCTTTCTACTGCTTCGCCATCTGTAAAAGTTTATATAACTATGATTCTAACCGCATGAATCGGTAAGTGCCTAAAGTTCATACATAATATCAAACACCATCAATGTGTTATATTAATCACTTTACTATCATTACTTTCTTATAATCTTGACCCCATCACATCATTATCTGGTGATCGTTCTGTCGACTGGCAATAGCGTCCGGCTCACTAAGGCCACAGAGCTTAGACTTATGTTCTGGATATTGAACTTTATGGTCCACGATATTGCAACCCGCAGGCCAATACCGCCCCCTACGGCACTCCGTGAGAAGCACCGCCGTGGGGTCACTCTTACTACCGGTAGTTTATCCATCTTGTACGGAGACAAGTCATTGACACATGATCACCTACTCATATGGCCTGCGGCCTCTTGGTCCGATTCCATGATAAGAGGAACCGACCACCACTGGTATGTACTTGAACCAAGTACAGTCTACGGGTCTTAGCAAACACATATTATTACACTTTAAATAAACCTGAGGCACTTAGCTCATTATCTTCGGCGTGGATGTTACTGCTCGTTGACAATTGTCCAGCACTTGTCACTGATTTAATAACAACCACAATACTAACTGAGATAGGAATATGTAAACTTTAAACTAGAGAAAAGAATTTAACAGCGTCGCGGCCATATTCAAACTAAGTAGACACTTGAAAGTGTCACGAGAAACCCTAGATATACTCACCAGAGTATCAGTGTTGCTATGTATAATATTTACATTCGCGGAAGTGTCGCGACACTCCCGCCGGGAACGATTACAATAAGGTAAGCAAATTGCGCGTCCATTCCCTTATCTTCTCAAGGGCTCGGACTGCTGCAATTCGCTTGTGTCCAGTTTCTTCAGATGGTTCTTCAACAGTTTCATTGTCTGTTGTCATCAAATCTTTGTCCATTACATTAGAATCATCTCTCAGATCATTTGTAATTTTATCTTTATCTATGCTCTCAGTCTCTATGTTTGCTTCATCACTTTTAACGTCTACCGTATTCTCGGTCACGTCCATGTTTTCAATTTGTCTCATTTCAATATCAATATCATTAGTTAATGTTTCCTTTTGTGTATTCTCTGTTTCTATTGTAATAGTATCTGGTATAGTTACTAACTCTTTTGAAGTTTCATCAGGTAATTTTTGAATATCAGTATGTTCTTTAGTATCTTGAGGTATCGGTTCCCATTGGACATCGTTTTCTGCTTCAAGAGGATATAAGTGAGCAATAGAACGAGTAAATATAGTGTCTCCTACTTTCACTTGAGCCACTCTCGTTAAACCATCAGAGCTCTTTACTAAAGAAATAATTTTGCCTACTTTCCAGCCTTCACGATTTTTATCTCCTTTGATCTGAACTAATTGGCCTTCTTTTGGAAATAGCTTTGAAGTCACACGTGGTTGTTTAAGCGAGTGACTATATCTCTCACGTAAACTCGGCAAGTAGCGATTACGAAACATTTCTTTGAATTCTTCTAGTAGTACACGAGCTCTTCTCCAGCCCTGGACTAAGTTGGTCTTCGTCGATGTACCTTGTAATGGAATGTTATCTTGTGTTGGTTCCAAACCGATACATCTGTCCATTTGTAGAAAATCAGCAGGTGTCAGAACATGTTCTAGTTCTGTGTCTACGGAAGTTAACGGTCTAGTGTTTATTACTGATTCTATTTCTTTAACTATTGTTGAGAGTTGACTATCCTTTAAAAGATGTTTTTGAAGTGTTCTGCGCATGCAATGTTTTACTAGTCCTACAAGTCTTTCATAGAATCCTCCAAACCAAGGTGCAAGTTCAGGTATGAACCGCCATTTTATCTTATTCTGAACACAGTATGGTTTGGAAACTATGTGAGCTATCAGTTTGAAATGTAAGGCGTTGTCAGATGTAATCAGCGTTGGTACTCCTCTTGTCGCAATCATTCGCCTCAAAGCGAGTAAACCTTCTTCAGCTGACAAATCTTCGACAACTTCTAGATGTACAGCTCTGACTGCTAAACATGTGAATAAGCATATCCATCTTTTGCTTGTTCCTTGATCTGTTTTGACTAACACAGGTCCAAGATAGTCAATTCCAGTAAATGTAAATGGCTTACTATAATTTACTCTCTCATGTGGTAATGAAGGTGTCGATGGTAGTTTAAATGGCCCACCACCATGTTTCACACAACGTGGACATTTTTTCAAGACCTTTCTAACTTGACGTTTGCCTTGCGGTATCCAATAAGTCTGACGGATCAAGCTGAGTGTATGATTGACACCAACATGGTTGTTAGGAATGCCTCGTCGGCCGGGTCCCAACACTGACATCTACGATAGCTCAGGGAAATGTAGAAGAGAAATGGTGTAAATGAGATGGCTCGATTTACTACTGTAGGAAAATAAACGCAAGGATAAACGGAAAAACACTATATATTCAAACACAAAACAATTAACAAAAAATAGAGGATCGGAGTATACTAAAATTAACACACAAAATTAACACGCGAATTTACAATTAAAATCTTAACTAATTTAGTCCTTTACACTGCGGATCGATGATACTACGCACTACTAACTAACAAGATGGTAATACACTTGGATGAAAGAGACTGGTTACAACTTGTATTGGCGGACCGTTGATCTAACGCACTAAACGGAGTGGGACTCTACGTGTTACAAAGTTGAACTTGAACTCAATACTACGGAGTCGTAACTCTACGCAGACTGAAGATGAACTCAATGAATTCTGCAGAAACGGGCGTCCTTTTATATAATTCGTTCAAGGTTCGTTACATTCTCAGGGGGACGCCCGCTCTGTTACATTTTACTGATTCCTACTTATAATACATCATTTAGCTTAAATTTAACTTATAGCTAACATAAAGGTTTATTCGTGGAACACAAATATGTAAGTGATTTTGATGTGAGAGCTCCCGTTTAATTACAATTAAATAAAATTCACATCATTTCTTTGTCTCGACTCAGAGGCCGTCTCGCTCACACGGGTCGAGATCTACACCTTTCTTGTCCCTCATATCGCGCCGTGCTCGGCGCGTGGTGTTATTTCTTTGTTTGCCGGGCTCGCAGCAAGTTGCGGCCGGTATAATGTATAGAGATTTTACTTGTATGTTCATGAGGAACGTTATTACAAAGTTTCAGGATATTCTAAGTTTTATCCTTAAGTTTTACATTAAATGTAAACAACATGATTCCTTTGTCTCGCGCTGCGAGTGGAAATTACCACGATGAGTCATACTTGTTTACTTTTGGGAGCTCTCTTACAATAATGTTTTTAGGAAAATAAGTGTTATACACATAGTATAGCCGCTTTTAAGGGCATTTAGGAACACAAGGAAATATATTATTTATTCATCTTAATACTAATTTCGCCTAACCGTTTACAACATTATTATTTATTTATAAAATAGCTAGCTTTGCCTAGCTGTCCGTAACAGTCTCCCCCCGCCGAGCTCCCGCGTAGGCTCGGGTTGCAAGGGGAGGACAGCTAGTTTTCTCGCAGGCCGGCGAAAAACTCCTCCTTTGGTGCGGACTTCGACGTTGCGCACCTCTCCGTCGGGGCCCGGATGCGTAGCCACGACGATCCCCTTCGGCCAGACGTTGCGCGGCAGCGTGTGATCGGCTATCACGACGTAGTCGCCTGGCTGGATGCGTCGCTCGATCCCCGTCGGTGATGACTGCCTGGGCGCGAGTGTCGGTAGGTACTCGCGAACCCACCGCGCCCAGAAGAGTTCGGCGAGCGCCTGGCTGGCCCGCCAAGTGCGTCGGTCGGCTTCTCGGCAGGGCCCGACGAGCGGCGCTGCAGTAGGCGCGCCCAGCAGGAAATGATTGGGCGTCAGCGCCTCGTCGTCTGCCGGGTCGACGGACACGTGGGTGAGTGGCCGAGCGTTGACAGTGTGCTCGGCCTCGGCGAGCAGCGTGGCGAACACCTCTTCTTTGGGTGCCCGCGTGTGTAGCGTCGCCGTTAGCGCGGTCTTGACAGACCGCACCAGTCGTTCCCAGGCGCCGCCTTGATTTGGTGCGCCCGGGGTGATGAATCGCCAGTCCAGGCCGCGGTACAGCCCGTAGTCTCGTAGCGCAGGCAGCCATTCCGCGTAGGCCGCCCGTAGCTCGAGGTCCGCGGCCCGGAAGCAAGTCGCGTTGTCGCTCCAGATTTGAGCGGGCCATCCGCGCCTCGCGGCTAGCCGCCGCAAGGCCATGATGGCGGAGTCAGTGGACAGCGTGTGGACTGTCTCGAGGTGCACGGCGCGCGTCGACAGGCACGTGAAGAGCGCCACCCAGCGCTTTTCTCGGCGGCGGCCGACGGTGACCCACACAGGACCGAAGTAGTCGGTCGCTGTGTAGGTGAAGGGGCGCTGGCACGGCTCGAGGCGGGCTCGCGGCAGGTCGCCCAGCGCCGGGACGCGGGGTTGCGTGCGCCGAAGCACGCAGGTTCGGCAGGAGTGCGCTACAGCGCGCACAGTGGGCCGCAGGCGTAGCACCCAGTACTGCTGCCGGACATCGTTGACGACGCGCTCGTGATTTGCGTGCGCTGCTCGTTCGTGTTCCCGTTGTAGCCACAGCCGCACAAATGGATTGCGGCCGTCTAGGATGGCCGGGCGTCGGTTGACGTAAGCGGGCGCGGCGTCGATACGCCCGCGCACCCGCAGCAGGCCATCTTCTTCGTCGATGTATGGGTCGAGCTTGAATATTCTGCTGGTCTTGTCTATCGGCTGTCCGCGGGACAGCGCGCGTAGCTCGGCCGGGAAGTCCTCTCGCTGCGCCTGTTGCAGCCACATGTGTTCAGCGTTCTTGAAGTGCTTCTGCTGCAGCTCGGTGGGTTGTCTAGTCCGCAGTCGTTCCACGAACTGCAGCATGCGGGCGGTCGTGCCTATCAGTCGGTTATATTTAGAGAACCGACTGACATCCGGCAATGGCGACTCCCATCTTTGTGTGGCTGCAACTTGGGCTTCTGTGTGGTTGTCTTGCGGCGGCGTCGGCGTCTCTCGCGGCCACTCGGAGGCCGGACGTTGTAGGAAGTCCGGCCCGCAGTACCACCGGCTGGCGGCGTCGAGGCGGCGTGTGCTATCGGCTCGCGTCGCGTCGTCAGCGGGGTTTTGTTTCGTCGGCACCCATCTCCATTGCTCGACGTTGGTGGTCTCGGCTATCTCGCCGAGACGGTGCGCGACGTAGGCGCTGTAGCGGCGGGCGTCGTCGCGCACCCAGTGTAGCACGGTTCTGCTGTCCGTCCACAGGAACGTGTCGTCGATGCGTAGACGATGTTCTTTAGTGATGCTGGCAGCTAGTCTCGCCCCGATGAGCGCAGCTTGCAGTTCGAGGCGTGGTATGCTGAGCTGTCGCGTCGGGGCTACTTTAGCCTTAGCAGCGACGAGGCTCACACGGGCGTCGTCGTCTTCTTCTTCGCGCCAGTACGCTACGGCCGCGTAGGCTTGAGCGCTGGCGTCTACGAACACGTGTAGCTCACGTTTCGTAGCTCCCCCCGTAGAGGCATAGGGGCGCGGCAGTCGTAGGGCGGCCACGGATTGCAGCCCTCGTAGCCAGTCCGCGAACTCGGCAGCTTCAGTGGGCGGCAGGGCGGCGTCCCAATCGAGCTTCAGTTCCCACAGTCGTTGCAGCAGTATTTTCGCAGAGATTGTGTAGCTCGCGAGTAGACCGAGCGGGTCATACACGCTCATCACGGCGCTCAGCATCTCTCGTTTTGTAGGCGTGCGGCGTAGCTCTCGCACGTCGGCCGGAACTCGGATCATTTTAGTGTTAAATCCGAGTTCGTCGGCGTTCGGATCCCACATCAATCCGAGAATTTTCTGCGTCTTGTCGCCGCCAAGCTGCGCGGGCGTCGTTGCTCGGAGCTCTGTAGGTAGCGACTCCATGAGGCGAGTCGCGTTAGAGCTCCATCCGCGCAGTGTGAAGCCGCCCGCTTTGTGTGAGGCGGCGACTTGCTTCGATGCTTCGCAGGCTTCCTCTTCTGTGTTGAAACTCGACACGAAATCGTCCATATAGTGATTCGTGGTAATCTCTTCAACGGCCATCGGATGCTGCTCGCGGTTTTGTTCGGCGTTGTAATCCCGTACGCTGTGAGCCAAGTAGGGTGAGCTCGCAGCGCCGAAAAATATCGACGTCATTGCGTATGTTTCTGGAGGTCGTGTGCGATTGGCGCCTCTCCACAGGAACATTTGTGACGGCCGGTCTTCTTCGCGTAACTTGATTTGAAGAAACATTTCTTGTATGTCGGCAGTCACGGCGTAGGCTCCCTCTCGGAATCGAAATAGAATGCCCAAGATCGATTGGAGTTTGTCGGGGCCCTCTAGAATGTAATCGTTGAGGCTGCGGCCCTGGCAGGTGGCCGCGGCGTCGAAAACCAGGCGTATTCGTCCCGGCTTGTTCGGATTGGTGACTGCGAAGTGCGGCAGATACCACATCTTGTTGCTCGGCGCCGGCTCCATCCGCTCGGCGTACTTCTTAGCAAACAGATTGTTCATTTCCTTCGTGTATGCTTCGGCGAATTGCGGGTCTCGGTCCATCTTTCGCTCGATTCCATGCAATCGTCGCAAAGCCATGTTGTAGGTGGATGGCATGTTGACGTTGTCATCACGCCAGAGCTGCCCGACTTCGTAGCGCGGGCCGTCGACGCGCCGCACAGTGTCTTCGAAGATTTTCGTAGCTCGCTCGTTCTGTGGTTTCGTTTTGACCGCCGCCGTGATGCCCAGCGAGTCAATGTGGAAGTATGACTTTAGCTGGGCGTTGATGTCGTCATCGTGTGGCGGACGGCGGTCTTGCTCTGTCGGTGCCTCCGACGTAGTTGTGGGTCGGGCGGCGTCCTCTTCTTGTAGCGGCGCCTCGTACCCGACGTAGCAGTGCAGTACGGTTTGCCATCTCGCGTACTGTTGTGGCGCCGACCCGAATAGCACCCATCCGAGTGGAGATAGCATGGCGGCGGGCTCGTCGATCTTGCCCACGCGTAGTTCGTATGGCAGCATCAAGTGCCAGTTGTCGGCACCGATGAGAAGGCGCGGGCGTGCTGTGTCGTAGCACGCGGCGCTCATATCCGCGAGGTGCGGGAATTGCGTGACGTAGTCTCGCTCTGCTTGTTGTGCACGCAAGCCCAGGTCGGCGACGGTCCGTAGGCTTAGTGGGTGAGCCGGACCGCCTGTCTGGTTGCGCACGTGGGCGTGCACTCGACGGCTCTTCTGTTGCGTCGTCATTGACCCCACGCCTTGGATATGCAGGCGCGAGGTCGTACCGTCGGCGCCGATTGCATCTGCGAGGTCCTCTTCAATCAGTGAGATTGTGGACCCCTGGTCCATCAAGGCGTAGGTGAGTGTCTCGCCGCGGGGTCCGCCGACGATGACTGGGATCACTTTCAACAGGACCGAAGACACGTTGCGTCCAAATTCGGCTGTGTTGGCGGTGTATTCTTCGACGCACGCCGTCGTCTCTGGCGGTGCGTCTGGTGCTGCGTGCGTGTTAGGGCGGCGTCGCGACGCCGCGGTATAGGTCGCAGCGGCAGCTTGTGGCGGGGCAGTCGGCGTGGCGCTTCGTCTAGCGCTTGGCGCGGTAGCGGCTTGCTTGACTGCGTAGGTAGCCGGTGCGTACGGTTGATAGGCGTACGGCGTGGCTTGTGGCGCAGGCATGTACGGCGCTGCTTGAGGTGCAGGCATGTACGGCGCTGCTTGTGGCGCAGGCATGTACGGCGCTGGGGCGCTCGGTGTATGCGTCTGCGTCTTGTCGGCGTGTAGCAGTCGGTGGTGTGGATAGGTGCAGCCGGGAACATTGCAGCCGCGGGCGTTGCATTGGTCGCGGCGGTGCTTGCGCTCCAGGCATTTGAAGCATATTTGATTCTGTCGCACCCAATCCCATCGGGCTCCGACTGGCACGGCGATGAGTTTGCGGCATTCGGTAGTGCGGTGGCTGCCTCCACAGTATAGGCAGCTGGTAGGTTGCTCGAGTGCGTATGTCTGCACACGATCTCTCAGAGGGCGTCGTACGGCTCCTCTGCCGGCGTTGGCCGCCGTGCGTTGCTCTGGGACGCGCTGCGATCCACGTTGCTCGGCGGCGGGCGTCGGTCTTCTAAGCGGCGCCTTAGCGTGCGAGAATTCCATCTCGGCATCGCTTTCTTCGAGGAGGAACTCCGCCATCAACATGAGTTCGTTTTCGGCGGAGCTCAGGTGCTCCTTAGCGTAGGAACACCAGCGACTGCGCAAGTGTGGGCTCAGTCGCTCGGTGACTTCCCGGATGAGAAGTGGGTTTGCGCCGTAGCTTCGGCGGTCCAGGTCCACAAGCGTTGAAACGATATTCATGATGCGTATGGCGAACTGGTTGAGATCGTTGGCGCTCGGTCCGAGCGGCGGCATTCTGCGCAGCTCGTCGATGGCGCGATCAATGAGGAGATCGGTGCGCCCGAAATTCTTCTTAAGGACCCGTATGATTAGGTCGGGTCGAGCGGAAGAGGCGATCATGTGCTGCACACATTGACGGGCTTCTCCTCGCAGGCAGTGTCGCAGGCGCGCGACATTTTCGTATGCGGAGTACTTGTAGCGTGCGGTGCTCTCGGTGTAAGAGTTATAGAAGGTGAGCCACTCGCTTGGCTCCCCGGAGAATGGCGGCAGCTCGTAAACTTGCTTCGGAGGCGGCCGCATCATAGTCTCAATGGTGTCGGTGAGGCGGTCGATAACTCGGTCTCGACTCGACGATCGTTCTCGACGGCTGTATGGTGTCCGGGGCTCCTCTTCGTGTCGCTTGCGTGTCTCGCGTTGCGGTGTAAGGGGCCGTGCCTGCTTCGCGTGGACCGCGTCGGCAGGGTGGACGTTGGACAGCCAATCGTTGACGCGCCGCTGTGAGTCGGCTTGTGAACCGCCGGCCCGAGATTGCTCGTCGATGCGCTCCATCTCGACGGCGAGCCTCTTTTCAACGAGCTCGCGTTCCATCCGGATTTCTTCTAGTCGGAGCTGCTTGAGTTGCTCCATAGCGGAGAGCTCCGCCTCGCGGCGGAGCACGTCCGTCGCGTTCGACGCTCGAGAGTGAAGTGATGACGGTCGGCGCGGCGCGTGGGTTTTATCTCCAAACGTGACGCTGAACTCGCGCCGCTGCGCGCGGGCCTCTGATTGGTCGGCCGGCGCGGAGTGCTGTGATTGGCCGGCGTGCGCGGCCGGCGCGGTGTGCTGCGATTGGTCGAGGCGCGCAGTCTTCGACAAATGTTTGTCCAGTTCGCTACGCCAAGCCGTAGTGTCGGTTGGCGGCGAAACTGGAGCTTCCTCGGCGGGAGACTCGGGTGAGTCTGTTTGAAACTGCAGTCCCGTAGGCGGTCGGGCATGGGCAGCGGGCGGTGAATGTGTGACAGCCACATTGGTCACCGCAAACCGCTGTAAGTCGACTGCAGCTTGTGTGCGCTCGCGCTGTGCGCGCGCACTCTCCTCGCTCTTGTTTCCGCGTGTATTAACCATCGCTAACTATTTGGAAACCGCACTTCCAAACCTAACAACGAAATACCTAAACTAATAACTAGCTCCGATCCGGAACTCGAAGGACCACGACAATGTTAGGAATGCCTCGTCGGCCGGGTCCCAACACTGACATCTACGATAGCTCAGGGAAATGTAGAAGAGAAATGGTGTAAATGAGATGGCTCGATTTACTACTGTAGGAAAATAAACGCAAGGATAAACGGAAAAACACTATATATTCAAACACAAAACAATTAACAAAAAATAGAGGATCGGAGTATACTAAAATTAACACACAAAATTAACACGCGAATTTACAATTAAAATCTTAACTAATTTAGTCCTTTACACTGCGGATCGATGATACTACGCACTACTAACTAACAAGATGGTAATACACTTGGATGAAAGAGACTGGTTACAACTTGTATTGGCGGACCGTTGATCTAACGCACTAAACGGAGTGGGACTCTACGTGTTACAAAGTTGAACTTGAACTCAATACTACGGAGTCGTAACTCTACGCAGACTGAAGATGAACTCAATGAATTCTGCAGAAACGGGCGTCCTTTTATATAATTCGTTCAAGGTTCGTTACATTCTCAGGGGGACGCCCGCTCTGTTACATTTTACTGATTCCTACTTATAATACATCATTTAGCTTAAATTTAACTTATAGCTAACATAAAGGTTTATTCGTGGAACACAAATATGTAAGTGATTTTGATGTGAGAGCTCCCGTTTAATTACAATTAAATAAAATTCACATCATTTCTTTGTCTCGACTCAGAGGCCGTCTCGCTCACACGGGTCGAGATCTACACCTTTCTTGTCCCTCATATCGCGCCGTGCTCGGCGCGTGGTGTTATTTCTTTGTTTGCCGGGCTCGCAGCAAGTTGCGGCCGGTATAATGTATAGAGATTTTACTTGTATGTTCATGAGGAACGTTATTACAAAGTTTCAGGATATTCTAAGTTTTATCCTTAAGTTTTACATTAAATGTAAACAACATGATTCCTTTGTCTCGCGCTGCGAGTGGAAATTACCACGATGAGTCATACTTGTTTACTTTTGGGAGCTCTCTTACAATAATGTTTTTAGGAAAATAAGTGTTATACACATAGTATAGCCGCTTTTAAGGGCATTTAGGAACACAAGGAAATATATTATTTATTCATCTTAATACTAATTTCGCCTAACCGTTTACAACATTATTATTTATTTATAAAATAGCTAGCTTTGCCTAGCTGTCCGTAACAATGGTAGTTCTTTTCATGGGTTTCAGTGATAATCTTATTAGTGAAATCACATTCCCTAGGTATAATTATCGGATACCTCTTGTCGAAAGACCAATTGGCATATTGAAGTCTACCTTTACATCGTAAAATGCCGTCGATATCTTTGAACAATCCCAAGTTACGACTGAGACTTGTTTCTTTACCATTTACTTCTTCTTTGAAGTATTCTGCTTGTATTTTCTTAACTTCTTTTAATGTGTTATCCGGAAATTCAATCTCTACCTCTTGTTCCTTAGATACTTTATCTTGTATATTGTCACCTATAGTATCCTCCAACTCCATTACATCTGAAAGCTGTTCTTGGACGTCATTGGTGTTCGTCTGATCTTTTAATTCCGCTTGTGGACAGTCTTGTATATCATTGGTCTTCGTCAGATCCTCCCCAACCAAAAGAGTATTGACACTGAATTCTGCTGGCCAACTATCAGGTTTCTGAAGCAGAAAGTCTGGTCCTTTCAACCACCTCTCCTTATCTTCCTTCGTGCTTGTTGGTCTAGTAGCAACATCAGCAGGATTCAGCTCTGACGGTACGTGTCTGACGATCAGGTTTTTATTTTGTTTGATCTCATTGATCCTTCTTGTAACAAATGGTGTTAGTAATTTAGTTGAGTGAAACCAATCAATAACTATTTGACTGTCAGTCCACAATATTTGCTTAGTTATATTAAAATTAATAAGTTTGAGAACATATTGTATTAATCGACTTCCAATTAATACACCTAGCAGTTCTAGACGAGGAATCTTTAGGTCTTCTTGATCTTTTATTGGTACCAATCTCGATTTTCCAATTACAAAACTTTTCTGATTATTTCCAACGATATAGACTACTGCTGCGTAGGCTCTTGTAGAAGAGTCCGTGAAACAATGAATTTCAAAGTCGTTGCATTTAGGATTTTTTACATAGCATCTGGCCAAACTTATATCTTTGACTTCTTGCAAGTCTTCTTGAATGTTGTTCCAATTTTGAACGATGCTATCGGGTAATGGTGAGTCCCATTTTATTTTCATTTTCCACAAATCTTGCAACAAGAGTTTTCCAGCCAGCAGAGTCGGAACTATATATCCACACGGATCAAAATAAGATGCAATGGTTTTCAGAATACCTCTCTTGGTATAAGCGTTGTTTCTGCTGTTTGTCCTTAATTGAAGCGTATCTTCCTTTATGTGCCAGTCCAGACCCAATACCTTTACTACTTCATCTGGACAAGCATCGGGAATTTTTTGCATGAAGTCCGTTAAATTAGAACTCCATTGTCTCAAATTCATTGAGATTTGTTGGAACGTCTCCTTTGAGTTTTTATATAACTCCTCAACTTCCTTTGTAGTGTTGGCTCCAGTCACAACGTTGTCTACATATACGTCATACTTCCTTTGGAGTGTTGGCTCCAGTCACAACGTTGTCTACATATACGTCATTAGCTAATTGTCTAACTCTTTCCTTTTTAGTGTTCATCAGGTGATGTTTGACTGTAGCATTTAACATAAATGGGCTTGAAATAACTCCAAATGGAACACGTGTGAATCTGAAGTAAAGAAGATTATCTTTTGTTACTGGTTTTTTGACATCTTTTAACCACAGAAATCTTGTGACATCCCTGTCCTGTTCTTTAAGTCCAATTTGTAAAAATGCCTTTTCGACATCCGCTGTTATTCCAATAGTATAACATCTAAATTTAATTAGTAATCCAGTTAAATCTTCCAGTAACATTGGTCCACAATAAAGACATTGATTTAAGCTTTTGCTGTCTTTAGTTTTTGCTGAAGCATCGTATACTATTCTCAGCGGTTTTGCTGGTGTCGAGACTCCATGATGTGGTATGTAGTGTACTGGATGATCATTTCCGTCTGTGTTTGGAACTTCTTCAATGACTTCCTTTTGCAGTTGTTCTTTTAATGTTTGATCATACAATGCTAGAGTGTCAGAGTCTAATCTCTTAACTAAACCTACTAAACGTCCGAACGCTAGTCCAAAGTTAGATGGTAAATTTGTTGGATCGTCGTTCCATGGCCAACTAACATAATATCTGTTATTTCTGTATTCTGTTGTTTCATTAAAGTGTTTAATGGCTTCTTCATCACGATTTAATTTTGGTGAATCGGTGATTCCAATTGACTCCAAGTCCCATAAACGTTTCAAATCCCCATTGTCTAATGGCGGATCTGGTTGATTCAGCTTCACTTCACACGAAGACTGAAAGTATGTCAAAACTGACAGTTGTTCATTTGCGTTGTTATCATCTAACATTCGGCCCGTAAGTATCCAACCAAATTCAGATCCGACGAGGTATAAATCTTCTCCAATACGAATCTTCTCTGTTGACATAATCGTGTAATAGTAGTCATTTCCTAATAAAATGTCTACTCTGTCTGACAATGTACCATCATCAGCCAGGATGTAATTTTCCTTGAACTTGCAATCAAGTAGGTCCTTTTCTGGTTGGGGAACTCCATGAGATATTGTAGGTACAACGTTGGCACGTATAGTCTTAATTGCCTTATTCCGTGTAACTAATCCTAGTTTAACTAGTGGACTTTCTAGTTCCTTGGGCTTCTGTGCTCCAAACGTAAATATTGAAAGATTATTTCGTTCTTCAGGTTGAAGATTCAAATCCTTGGCAATCCTTTCAGTAACATAGCTCCTCTGACTACCACAATCCAGTAGAATTCGACAAATCTTTGCATTGTTACCATGTCCTCTGACTTCAACTACAGCAGTCTGCAATACACAAGATCCCTTTCTACTTATGTGCATGACACTGGTGCTGGCGGATTCTTTCTCTTCCTTTTTTAGTTGAAATTTGCTAGGACATAACGATTGGTGATGAACTCCTTGTTTACCGCAGAAATTACATTTCCATTTCGATGTGCAGTTAGGCAGTATGTGGCCTCTTCTAAGACAGTTAAAACATCTACCTTTTAATTTTGCTTTGCGTTCATCAATAGTTTTTACTTTATTACAATATTCATTGTTGTGGTTTTCTCCACAAAAAATACATGACCATTTTCTTCTTTTATCTTTAACAAATCTGTCATAACCATTTCTCTCTGGTTCAAACTTTCTTTTAGTTGGTAAATTTTTCTCTTTCGCATTCCAATTGTTCAATCTAGGTTTAAAATTCTTAAAATGGCCTTTATAATGTTTTGGTCCATTAGCATTATTCATCTTTGAAGAATGTCCTTTGTTTTGAAATGTAGTTTCTTTTACATGTAAAGTTTCCACAGTATATTGTGAAGCTTCATTCATGGTACTTTCTTGAGTTATCATTCGTGCTTCCTCTTTAACCGAGATAACTCTTGAGAGTTGTTTCAAAATGTCTTCGACTGACTCTGTCTTGTCGGAGTCTAATCTTATTTTCATTTCATAGATGATTTCCGTTGGAAACTTTTCCATGACCAGGAATCGCATTTGATTGGAATTTGTGTTTTCCCCCATAGATTGAAGTACTCGGAGATGTCTTTCTATTTCATCCAAAGTTCCTTTACAATCATCCATCTTCTCCGCTCGCTTGACTCTCTTCAGAGCGTTGTGATGCGCGTATATGATTTCACTTTCTTTCCCATATCTTGCCTTTAGAGTTCTGACGGCTATTTCGTAATTTCGGTTTGTTGTGTTCAGTCCATCAACAAGCCGAGCTGCATCTCCTCTTAGAGAACTCTTGAGGTATAGAAGTTTGTCTACGTCATTCAACTTTCTTCTGTTTATATTTGAGGTGAATTGGTCCCAGAATTGATGCCATTCAAGAAGGTTACCATTAAATTCTGGTAAACGCAGGTCGGGTAATTTACTGTACGATGAATTTTCATTTTGATGAAGTACCGTCGCAATCTTCATGGCCAATCTGGCTTCCAACTCAGCGAGATTTTCTTCACCATGAAGCTGATGATTTGTGAAGTCAGATATCTCATCCGGGTTAGGATCATTACATATTTTAAAATAATTATACAGTTCGGTTGTGAAGCGAGACAACATTGTTTTTAATTTAGATGTGACTATTTTTGCCATTTCCAAGTTTTCATCATTTTCATTCAAGATATTGCATAGATTGAGAGCTTGATCTGATAAAGATTTAACTTCTGTTGCAAATTTGGACAATCGACTTAAAAGAATTTCTTCCATTTTGTGGTAAAATATTCTGGAAATAATGCACCAATTTCTTATAATATTACACAGCTGTATTCACTTTTCACCAACAAAAAATATTTTTTGCTCGAGCGCTTACTAAACACGATTCGTTCGGTTTGTTATGGCGGCCGAAACTTGAAGTGCTTGAAGTGGCGTAGCGGCCAGATTGAAATATGACTCTCAAATACTAGAGTCTTAACATTACAAATCTCAAAAGTAATTTTTAAAAATAACCTTGTATATCGTATAGCAAATAGAAAAGTTAAACCAATAAAGCAATCGAAAAAACTTTCATTTGTTTAAATGTTTTCGAATTTGCGTGTAAAGTTCAAATATTCCCATCATAATATTTTAACGAGAGGCCTTATTCCTTTTAAAATGCTGATTGTTTAGACATTTTTCTCTATGATAAAACATGTTTCTTAACATACTATTGATGTTACTTTCTAGAACAGGGCTATTGGGATTTATTGGTATATATTTGAAACCTACAGTTTGAATTTTTCATTGATAATTTTTGTTTCAAAAACTACTCGAAATTGACAAAATTCACGCGGAAAATTAGTTTTTTTAACTTATTTTCGACTGTATGCAATGAAAGCGTGAAATAACTATGTTACTTCCTAGAACTCGGGGAAAAGTATTATTCACTTCAAAAAGTTGGTTGAAATTATCAATATATTTGTCATAATATGGAAAAAATAAATTTTAAAAGGAATAAGGGCTCTTAACGACAAAACCTATTTTTTTTTATTTGAAATGACCATACATTGACAACTTTAGTTCTGTTAGTGGACAATAGATGGCGTTGAGAGTGACAAGTTGCAATATTTCATGTCTGACATCATAATTTACTTTTTCAATTTTTCATTCGGATTCATTAAATTGGCAAATTTTTGGATTCGTCATGGTATCCCAGCACCATCTCCACCATGTCGCCGTCTCTGTTTGGGGATTAAGACTGTTAACCAAGTCTTACAGACGGTGAAAACAAATTGCCCAAGTTCTATATATACTTTATCATGAATCCATTATTGCAACATGTTACCCTCACCTTATATTACGCCTCCGTGTTGTGTCCACTGTAGAAGCAGTGCTGTCACTGCTCTCAGTTCTCTATCTTTCTACTGCTTCGCCATCTGTAAAAGTTTATATAACTATGATTCTAACCGCATGAATCGGTAAGTGCCTAAAGTTCATACATAATATCAAACACCATCAATGTGTTATATTAATCACTTTACTATCATTACTTTCTTATAATCTTGACCCCATCACATCATTATCTGGTGATCGTTCTGTCGACTGGCAATAGCGTCCGGCTCACTAAGGCCACAGAGCTTAGACTTATGTTCTGGATATTGAACTTTATGGTCCACGATATTGCAACCCGCAGGCCAATACCGCCCCCTACGGCACTCCGTGAGAAGCACCGCCGTGGGGTCACTCTTACTACCGGTAGTTTATCCATCTTGTACGGAGACAAGTCATTGACACATGATCACCTACTCATATGGCCTGCGGCCTCTTGGTCCGATTCCATGATAAGAGGAACCGACCACCACTGGTATGTACTTGAACCAAGTACAGTCTACGGGTCTTAGCAAACACATATTATTACACTTTAAATAAACCTGAGGCACTTAGCTCATTATCTTCGGCGTGGATGTTACTGCTCGTTGACAATTGTCCAGCACTTGTCACTGATTTAATAACAACCACAATACTAACTGAGATAGGAATATGTAAACTTTAAACTAGAGAAAAGAATTTAACAGCGTCGCGGCCATATTCAAACTAAGTAGACACTTGAAAGTGTCACGAGAAACCCTAGATATACTCACCAGAGTATCAGTGTTGCTATGTATAATATTTACATTCGCGGAAGTGTCGCGACACTCCCGCCGGGAACGATTACAATAAGGTAAGCAAATTGCGCGTCCATTCCCTTATCTTCTCAAGGGCTCGGACTGCTGCAATTCGCTTGTGTCCAGTTTCTTCAGATGGTTCTTCAACAGTTTCATTGTCTGTTGTCATCAAATCTTTGTCCATTACATTAGAATCATCTCTCAGATCATTTGTAATTTTATCTTTATCTATGCTCTCAGTCTCTATGTTTGCTTCATCACTTTTAACGTCTACCGTATTCTCGGTCACGTCCATGTTTTCAATTTGTCTCATTTCAATATCAATATCATTAGTTAATGTTTCCTTTTGTGTATTCTCTGTTTCTATTGTAATAGTATCTGGTATAGTTACTAACTCTTTTGAAGTTTCATCAGGTAATTTTTGAATATCAGTATGTTCTTTAGTATCTTGAGGTATCGGTTCCCATTGGACATCGTTTTCTGCTTCAAGAGGATATAAGTGAGCAATAGAACGAGTAAATATAGTGTCTCCTACTTTCACTTGAGCCACTCTCGTTAAACCATCAGAGCTCTTTACTAAAGAAATAATTTTGCCTACTTTCCAGCCTTCACGATTTTTATCTCCTTTGATCTGAACTAATTGGCCTTCTTTTGGAAATAGCTTTGAAGTCACACGTGGTTGTTTAAGCGAGTGACTATATCTCTCACGTAAACTCGGCAAGTAGCGATTACGAAACATTTCTTTGAATTCTTCTAGTAGTACACGAGCTCTTCTCCAGCCCTGGACTAAGTTGGTCTTCGTCGATGTACCTTGTAATGGAATGTTATCTTGTGTTGGTTCCAAACCGATACATCTGTCCATTTGTAGAAAATCAGCAGGTGTCAGAACATGTTCTAGTTCTGTGTCTACGGAAGTTAACGGTCTAGTGTTTATTACTGATTCTATTTCTTTAACTATTGTTGAGAGTTGACTATCCTTTAAAAGATGTTTTTGAAGTGTTCTGCGCATGCAATGTTTTACTAGTCCTACAAGTCTTTCATAGAATCCTCCAAACCAAGGTGCAAGTTCAGGTATGAACCGCCATTTTATCTTATTCTGAACACAGTATGGTTTGGAAACTATGTGAGCTATCAGTTTGAAATGTAAGGCGTTGTCAGATGTAATCAGCGTTGGTACTCCTCTTGTCGCAATCATTCGCCTCAAAGCGAGTAAACCTTCTTCAGCTGACAAATCTTCGACAACTTCTAGATGTACAGCTCTGACTGCTAAACATGTGAATAAGCATATCCATCTTTTGCTTGTTCCTTGATCTGTTTTGACTAACACAGGTCCAAGATAGTCAATTCCAGTAAATGTAAATGGCTTACTATAATTTACTCTCTCATGTGGTAATGAAGGTGTCGATGGTAGTTTAAATGGCCCACCACCATGTTTCACACAACGTGGACATTTTTTCAAGACCTTTCTAACTTGACGTTTGCCTTGCGGTATCCAATAAGTCTGACGGATCAAGCTGAGTGTATGATTGACACCAACATGGTAGTTCTTTTCATGGGTTTCAGTGATAATCTTATTAGTGAAATCACATTCCCTAGGTATAATTATCGGATACCTCTTGTCGAAAGACCAATTGGCATATTGAAGTCTACCTTTACATCGTAAAATGCCGTCGATATCTTTGAACAATCCCAAGTTACGACTGAGACTTGTTTCTTTACCATTTACTTCTTCTTTGAAGTATTCTGCTTGTATTTTCTTGTATTTTCTTCTCCTTGTGAGTATTATATTCTTTGCTTGAAAGTGTCACGAGAAACCCTAGATATACTCACCAGAGTATCAGTGTTGCTATGTATAATATTTACATTCGCGGAAGTGTCGCGACACTCCTGTCCACTTGTTCCAATCAAAGCTGAATATTTTGGAAACCGTTGCAGGTATTCTTACCAAACATAGCTATATCTATTTCGATAGACAAGGCGTTCGATTAAAAAAACTGCTTTCGAATCACTCCATCCGTATGGAAGCTATGATGCCACAGACAGATACATAGGGTAGGCAGAGTAGAGACACTAAGTCACTAACTAATATATTTAACAAACAAACTGTTATGCAGTTTGGCGAAAATTTAAATAAATAAAACAAAATATATATATACATTTTGGGTGCGACCGAAAACGCTGTAAGCGTTTACTTACAGCGTTTTTGGTTTTCGCCGTCGATATGCAAATTGTGAACCGATGACTAAAGAAAACAATTCGTTTTATCTAGATTAAAATAATTGACAAATGATTACTCGAATATACTGCGATGAAAACAAAGCTACTAATAAATATAATAACCCTTGTATTAGTAGTGTATTTAGTACTTAATTTGCCTTTATTTAATCGAATACTGTAAATATGTATTTTTTTGTTTATTTGAAATAAACTGTCGTAAAACCACTAGCCTCAAATTAAATTCCACGACACTTTTCATAAAATATATATTACGTCTTTGATAGTAAATTAATGAAAATTTTCCCAAAAACTAAATTCAGTACTACAACGAATAAACGGCCAGGTGATATAGAATAACCCAGAAACTATAAAGAGCGGAACGTTCAAGGGAAAACGCATTTTTTTCTAATTTTAACAAATTTTCACAATTTCGATAATAACGAGGAACATGATTACTTTCACTTAATAACTTTAACTGCATCTGGCTTCTATGCAATACAACTTAAACTAGGTATGTACAAATTAGACCAAACCGTTCTTAGAATCCTTTCTTGCGGCAGATTCCTTCCTTTAAAATGAGTGTGACAGTTGTGAGAAGCTATCATCGGAACTATTCTTTAATTTTAGTTAAATATTGTTAAAATACATAATAATATCCAACGTATATTATAGGTAAGTACATTTAGATAAGGCTATGTCTATACTTTGATGGTTAGTATTTATTACTTTTTTATGTAGATAGTACTACTTTTAGCCCTCAATATGCCATGTTAAAAATGAGAAAATACGTTTGTCATTGGTCACTACAATTGAGCAACGGTTTGATGTGATTATTACAGAATTTATTATGGAAATGATACCCCAAATACGCGGAAAAGTAAGGGAAAATGTACCTAACGTTAAGCAAAAAAGGAGTTGAAATTCAAGTTCGTTATCATTATAATAAGACTGGACCTGGACTGGTATTAACTTAACTTTTTCAAACAATAAACAGTACGGGATTTTGTTCTTTTTTATTGAAACTCATCAACTCGTGCGCTCAGTTTGTAAGAAAATTATTCTTACGGAATAAGTTCTATCACTATCAGTGAAACTGCGACACAAATATACGATTAAAACATATGTATATACCTACGTATAGCTGTATAACTCTACGACCGCCATGACGACATAAGCTCGCCCGGAACGCGTGCGCAGTCCGTATTGATCGCGGCCACCCCACGCGTAACAACCCTCTATATATCTACACACTTCTATTATTAATACCTACGAGCTACGAGCTATTTGATCGATCGAGCTATGCAACTATTTTGATGTGCTTGAATCACAGTAAATTGATAAGCAGATCTTTTACCTTTTTCTATCTTTTTTTATAGCTAACGTATAGATTCTTAAAGTAAATCTTGTAAATGCATTTCGTTTAGTAGTTTTATAAAATTATACAATGTTTGACTTCCTTGTGTTTTTGATATAACTTTACATACAGACGGCACGGCAGTTTAGCATTTTTTCAATGAAACACGTAAGCAAATAAATACACATATATTTCAGAAATATATTTTTTTGTGCGAATCTTGGACGAGTTGAAACTTTTGAAAAACTACTCAAATTAGATTAAGGAATAATTTCGTTACATATTCGTAGGCTATATATAATATGTATATGTTGTATACGTAAAGATTTATTACATTAAAATAAATTCTATACACCATCAACATACATTGTAAAATTTTAAAACAAAGTGATCCCCTTTTACGAACGTACGGAACCCTACAACAAACAGATAACTGGAGGAGTTTTTTTTATGTTTTAATCAGGCGTACACGCCTTAACGAGTCAGCAACGATCTGTATAAGTTATAATTATAACAGTTTCCTATTTCCACTAGGTAACTTTATAAAAGTGACAGTTCGTGTGTTGTATTTGTTACTTCTTCACGCTGAAACAGCTGGAAGGATTTGCGTGAAATTTAGAACAGATATAGTTTATTTATACCCTGACTTCACATATAGGCTTTAGTTATTTACCCCGAAAAAAAAAAACATGAATTCCGTAGATAGTGTACCCCAACTACGGAGCGAGCGAAACTGCGGGAAAAATCAAGTTTTTGATACATTAAATTATTTAATAGTTTACGAAGTAATTAACACTGAAATACGTATCTAATAAGCCATTACCACCAAATAAAACACTTTAGAAGGTTCACTCTTTTTGCCCCAGCAAAAGTCACCTGGGTTTGCTAATTTCGTGTTAATGTTCTTTGTTTGAGGTTTGAGGCGAGGCGCGTGAAGAAAAGTAGAAGTCTAAGCGAGCATTATACGGTGCGCGCCGGTACGTAAAGCTGTTCTGCCGTGTTACGGTAAAAGGTCTTATCTTTATACGGATGTAATAGTAAGATACGTCCTTTTGCCGTAGCATGGCAGTGTTAGCGAAACGTAGTTTCTGTAGTGAGTGAGTCTCGCTTGGTTTGGTCCTTTATTGTGGAACGCGCTTATTCAGATGATGCTTATTCACTTGTACAATACAATAAAACATCTAAGTATTAAAAATTTATAATAGCTACCATATCTTATCAGATAGCGAAATCGTATTTGTTAAATTACTACTTTGCATACAATGTCTGATAACACTGAGTTTTTGTGTTCGTATCCTGGTCTATTTTTTCTATCGAATCCACATCGTGAATATGTTATTCGTGTAAATGCTTGGAGATGTGGCTTCACGTGAACAATAAAATTTAAAAAGTAATATTATTAATTTTATGCATGTCCTTATACTTAATTATTTTTTTTGCCGAGAATGTGGGCTGTACTCGTGTACTCTTTGGTTGAAATAAATTTGCACTTGATGTTCATGGCACTGCTGCAAGGGCATTGCATGTTAAACGAGGTGAAACACTTAACGTAGCGTCTATATTCATAGTGTCAGCTACATCGGAGTACTAATAACTAATAGGTACGATACGAGTGGCGGAACTAAGGTATTTTCTACCAATCAACCATCGAGCCAAAACGAGATTATAACCATTTAGGAGACATGGAATATTGTGATTATGAACTATACTTTTGTCCTTATTTCATGCTTTGAAAGGGAGATATGTGTATCTCCCGACCCGACGTTAGAAATAGTTTTATTTGTTATGCATACAATTTGATAACTTTATAAGTCGTAACGTCGTAAGTAGAGCTATTTATTTTATTTATGCCAACTTACGCAATTTATATGATACCTACAAAATACGTCTTTCACGCTCACGCGGTAAAAGTCGCTGGAAAAGCTAGTATTTGAATATATATATATCAAAATATACAGGAAGGTGAGTTCATACGACGCTCGCAATTTGCGCGTGAACAGGGTGGGTGCGCGAGCTGGCGGCAGCGGTGGGCGCGTGCGAGCCATGGCCGACGCACCCCTTGCACACGGCGCAGGCGCGCGGCGCAGACCGACGCTCACCGGCATGGATCGATGAGATAAACGCGCAACCCCGCTCCAAAAATCAATACGCTTTCTATCGATTTTTATAGCCGCAGCCGCCGCACACGAGATTCGAGGGTCGCAAGCGGTGGTTGCGCGCATTGTTTTCATAGCTTTTCGTTATATAGAGTCTATAAACGCGTTCCCCTATTACGATTTGAAAGTGAACCAAAGTGATTTTGTACCGATTATGGAAAAGTTACGGATTTTAAAAATCGATTTTTTAAATTTCCGGTTCTAAATAAAGGTGCATTTTTAAATTATTATTTCCTTTAAAGACATTTAACTTTATTATAAATACAAATAATTAATTAAGTGCAAAAAATATATAGTTTATTATAATAACAATTATGAATCAGATAACGTTTATCAAATATATATTTTTTTGTATTCAATAGAATAAAAAATAAATATAAAATTCGTTATTTGTTTCGTTATTTTATTTTTATTTCCGGCAAATCAAGACAAGACGCGCGCTTCGCGATGGCGGTGTTTTCGCATTGTAAACAAAAACAAACCGTGTAAAATTATAATTTCGCCGCAGATGGAGTGGACATGATTTGAACGAAAATGACGTCGACGGACACATATCAGTTAAAATGGCATTCGCACAGTTCACATTTAAACGGCTCCGTGGCCGCTCTACTGCGGTCGGAGCGGTTCACCGATGTGGTGCTGTGCACCATGGACGGGTCGCAGATACCGGCCCACAAGTTCATCCTGAGCTCGTGCAGTGTTTACCTGAGCGGCTTGTTCGAGGGCCAGAGGCATGTCACGCGAATGGGTGGCATGCTTTATGTGGTTTTGCCTTCGGAGATATCAACGAAAGCGCTCAAGATATTAGTGGAGTACATGTACAAAGGTACGTTCAGTTTTCATAATAATTTAATAGTAATAAATTATTGTTTACTGTATTGACTAGTAAATTTTTGAAAGGGTCTAGCAGGCTAAGCAAACAAGAAGTGCCCCCAATGACAGATTTGGTCATTCTTTCAGGTGGTGTAAGTCCTAAGTTCTATGCTTAATATCAGTCCTCGATCTTCTTTTGTTTTCTTGTTATTCAAGATAAAGTAAAATAATCAGCGTATCATTGAAAATGGCATATTTTGTAAACTATTAAAGCTAGATTAACCGAACAAAATTATATTTGATTATGAGTATATAATAGGCTACAAAATGCATATTTTTAAACCGCAGTCCTTATACTTCAGTATGTAATTTTTTTTTTTATATTCTTCTGATTTTTTTTTATTCCCGCGGAGGTACACCTTCAGATAAAATATCCATGAGTAGCCGCGTTAGTATCCGCTACATAAACATATAAAAATATTCATGTCAAAAAAAAACATTATCTAACATGTAGTTACGAGCATATATTATAATTAAAGTACTACTGCAGATAAGTTAGTATGTAGATATAGGTATAATCTCTTCTAATAAACCTATTTATAAATAATGCATCATGTCAATGTTGATAACATTTGACACATACCTAATATTATCTGAATTTGTTTTATTTGCATTTTGTGTTAGAAAATGGATAACATTAAGTGTAAGTCTTGTGAAAAAACATTAAAAAATATTTATCATTGATATAAATACACTTATTTGTGCATTTGCTATATAAATCAGCCTCTTGCCCAGTTTTTATGCATTTTTTCTTGCCATCAATATATTTTGACAGTTATTAATGTAGACCTTATTGACACAGGTTAAAGTTCAATTTCGAAAAAATATTTTGTATATTCGGCAAGGGGTTTAATGAACACCTTTAATTTCAGGTGAAACAACAGTTTCAAATGAAGTTTTAGACACTGTATTAAAAGCTGGAGAGGTCCTGAAGATCCGTGGGCTATGGAGGCAGACGGATGAGGCAGGAGACCCTCCGGCTGAGAAGACCACCACCCAAGTGGTAGCTAGTGTTAACAAACAGCCTGCGAAGAAACCGGAGGAGGGTCAGCCTAAGATAGCGGTGAAGAAAGATGACAAACTACTTAAGACCTTTACTCCAATGCAGCAGCAGGGGGTTACAAGGTGAGTTTGTTTTCTTTAGGTGGGAAGGTATATAGATACCTACTAGCTTTGAAGCTAGTAGTTTTACTCAAAATACAAAATTCAGTTTCAATCAATAGGCAGACATTATAATAGGCGGTCTTCTTGCATAAAAATTATCAGAAATATACATACATATATTTTCTTTACATTGTTAATGTATTTAATAAATTCAACTATGCTAACTTTCAGCTATCTTAAATATTCAACTGAGCCAAGGCATGGACAGCTGCAGTCAGACTGTCAGGCTGACTGGCATAAGTATAGGGGTCCTTGTTGAGTCCACATTCTAAAAATATGTATAGATGCTAGTTTGCACTCATGTTGTCCTGTTATACAGAGTATAAGAAATTTCTATTTTAGGAACATATTTTTCTAGTTTAGGTAATATAATGAATGATGAATGTAATAAAGTTTATGTGTATTATTCCAGACCCATGTTCATCGGTCCCCCAAAGCTGGTGTTCATCAAGACGACCGAGGGCGGCACGACGGCGGCGCTGCGGTCCGGCGGGGCCAAGGGGCAGACCATCCTCGTGGCGCCCGCGCCCGTCGACTCCTCCACCACGCCCGCCACCAACACCACCACCACCTCCTCCGTCGCCATAGGTAACTATACTACAGCACAGACCATCCTCGTGGCGCCCGCGCCCGTCGACTCCTCCACCACGCCCGCCACCAACACCACCACCACCTCCTCCGTCGCCATAGGTAACTATACTACAGCACAGACCATCCTCGTGGCGCCCGCGCCCGTCGACTCCTCCACCACGCCCGCCACCAACACCACCACCACCTCCTCCGTCGCCATAGGTAACTATACTACAGCACAGACCATCCTCGTGGCGCCCGCGCCCGTCGACTCCTCCACCACGCCCGCCACCAACACCACCACCACCTCCTCCGTCGCCATAGGTAACTATACTACAGCACAGACCATCCTCGTGGCGCCCGCGCCCGTCGACTCCTCCACCACGCCCGCCACCAACACCACCACCACCTCCTCCGTCGCCATAGGTAACTATACTACAGCACAGACCATCCTCGTGGCGCCCGCGCCCGTCGACTCCTCCACCACGCCCGCCACCAACACCACCACCACCTCCTCCGTCGCCATAGGTAACTATACTACAGCACAGACCATCCTCGTGGCGCCCGCGCCCGTCGACTCCTCCACCACGCCCGCCACCAACACCACCACCACCTCCTCCGTCGCCATAGGTAACTATACTACAGCACAGACCATCCTCGTGGCGCCCGCGCCCGTCGACTCCTCCACCACGCCCGCCACCAACACCACCACCACCTCCTCCGTCGCCATAGGTAACTATACTACAGCACAGACCATCCTCGTGGCGCCCGCGCCCGTCGACTCCTCCACCACGTCCGCCACCAACACCACCACCACCTCCTCCGTCGCCATAGGTAACTATACTACAGCACAGACCATCCTCGTGGCGCCCGCGCCCGTCGACTCCTCCACCACGTCCGCCACCAACACCACCACCACCTCCTCCGTCGCCATAGGTAACTATACTACAGCACAGACCATCCTCGTGGCGCCCGCGCCCGTCGACTCCTCCACCACGTCCGCCACCAACACCACCACCACCTCCTCCGTCGCCATAGGTAACTATACTACAGCACAGACCATCCTCGTGGCGCCCGCGCCCGTCGACTCCTCCACCACGTCCGCCACCAACACCACCACCACCTCCTCCGTCGCCATAGGTAACTATACTACAGCACAGACCATCCTCGTGGCGCCCGCGCCCGTCGACTCCTCCACCACGCCCGCCACCAACACCACCACCACCTCCTCCGTCGCCATAGGTAACTATACTACAGCACAGACCATCCTCGTGGCGCCCGCGCCCGTCGACTCCTCCACCACGCCCGCCACCAACACCACCACCACCGCCTCCGTCGCCATAGGTAACTATACTACAGCACAGACCATCCTCGTGGCGCCCGCGCCCGTCGACTCCTCCACCACGCCCGCCACCAACACCACCACCACCTCCTCCGTCGCCATAGGTAACTATACTACAGCACAGACCATCCTCGTGGCGCCCGCGCCCGTCGACTCCTCCACCACGCCCGCCACCAACACCACCACCACCTCCTCCGTCGCCATAGGTAACTATACTACAGCACAGACCATCCTCGTGGCGCCCGCGCCCGTCGACTCCTCCACCACGCCCGCCACCAACACCACCACCTCCTCCTCCGTCGCCATAGGTAACTATACTACAGCACAGACCATCCTCGTGGCGCCCGCGCCCGTCGACTCCTCCACCACGCCCGCCACCAACACCACCACCACCTCCTCCGTCGCCATAGGTAACTATACTACAGCACAGACCATCCTCGTGGCGCCCGCGCCCGTCGACTCCTCCACCACGCCCGCCACCAACACCACCACCGGTATACCTTCACTTGCCCGAATTTCATATGCCCGAGTTTCGTCTGCCATAATATTCAATTGTCCGAATCTTGTTTCTTATAATTATGTTTCCCATAATCATTGTTTGCCATATTAATCCTATGCCCGAATCTTTGTTTCCCATAATATTAATTCCAATAATCACATTTTTCATAAAGATTGTAATCCATAATTGTCACATGCTATAATTTCATATGCTATCCAAATGGAACATAGGTCGAAAACCGACATCTGTAGGTTAGGTTAGGTTTGTTTTATGACCCCGTATAGCGGAGCGTCAAAATACAAACCCAATCTAATCTAGTTTTAGAAGAACTGCTACCAAATAATACATGGATCTAAAACCGAAAACTATAGGTTAGGTTAGGTTTGTTTTGTGACCCGTATAGCGGAGCGTCAGAATGTTTGCTTCAAAATACAAATCCTAATCTAATTTACAGTTTCCTAATTTACAATCTAACCTAGTTTTAGAAGAACTGCTACCAAATAGTACATGGATCTAAAACCGAAAACTATAGAGGTTAGGTTAGGTTTGTTTTGTGACTCGTATAGCGGAGCGAGCGAAGCGAGCGGAGCGTCAGAATGTTTGCTTCAAAATACAAATCCTAATCTAATTTACAGTTTCCTAATTTACAATCTAACCTAGTTTTAGAAGAACTGCTACCAAATAGTACATGGATCTAAAACCGAAAACTATAGGTTAGGTTAGGTTTGTTTTGTGACCCGTATAGCGGAGCGAGCGAAGCGAGCGGAGCGTCAGAATGTTTGCTTCAAAATACAAATCCTAGCCTAATTTACAGTTTTAGAAGAACTACGATAAAAGGACGTACGACATTCGACCATAACCGAAAACTTTAGGTTAGGTTTGTATTGTGACTATGTAGTACATAGTGTCTATGTACATACGTGGCCACAATATATTTATAGTCAAAATGCTTGCTTGCATGTGTACATTGTAAACAGACGATTAATACATCAAAATGCTAGAAATGACTAGAAAAAAAAACACAATTTTAGACAATGTCAAATGCATAGCCAGGTTGGATTCGCACAGAAACAATATTTAGTATGGCGTTTAAATATTCTATCAAACAATATTATGGCACTTAATACTATGGAAAACAATACTTACGGCATACGTATCATTATGGCATATAATATTCGGGAATACAAGAGTATGTCAAATGACTTTTCTAGGAAACGAAACATTCGGGCAAATGAAGTTCGGGTAAGTGAAATTCGAGCAAATCAATATTATTGCATATAAATTTCGGTCAAACAATAGACAACCCACCACCACCACCTCCTCCGTCGCCATAGGTAACTATACTACAGCACAGACCATCCTCGTGGCCCCGCGCCCGTCGACTCCTCCACCACGCCCGCCACCAACACCACCACCACCTCCTCCGTCGCCATAGGTAACTATACTACAGCACAGACCATCCTCGTGGCCCCGCGCCCGTCGACTCCTCCACCACGCCCGCCACCAACACCACCACCACCTCCTCCGTCGCCATAGGTAACTATACTACAGCACAGACCATCCTCGTGGCGCCCGCGCCCGTCGACTCCTCCACCACGCCCGCCACCAACACCACCACCACCTCCTCCGTCGCCATAGGTAACTATACTACAGCACAGACCATCCTCGTGGCGCCCGCGCCCGTCGACTCCTCCACCACGCCCGCCACCAACACCACCACCACCTCCTCCGTCGCCATAGGTAACTATACTACAGCACAGACCATCCTCGTGGCCCCGCGCCCGTCGACTCCTCCACCACGCCCGCCACCAACACCACCACCACCTCCTCCGTCGCCATAGGTAACTATACTACAGCACAGACCATCCTCGTGGCCCCGCGCCCGTCGACTCCTCCACCACGCCCGCCACCAACACCACCACCACCTCCTCCGTCGCCATAGGTAACTATACTACAGCACAGACCATCCTCGTGGCGCCCGCGCCCGTCGACTCCTCCACCACGCCCGCCACCAACACCACCACCACCTCCTCCGTCGCCATAGGTAACTATACTACAGCACAGACCATCCTCGTGGCGCCCGCGCCCGTCGACTCCTCCACCACGCCCGCCACCAACACCACCACCACCTCCTCCGTCGCCATAGGTAACTATACTACAGCACAGACCATCCTCGTGGCGCCCGCGCCCGTCGACTCCTCCACCACGCCCGCCACCAACACCACCACCACCTCCTCCGTCGCCATATGTAACTATACTACAGCACAGACCATCCTCGTGGCCCCGCGCCCGTCGACTCCTCCACCACGCCCGCCACCAACACCACCACCACCTCCTCCGTCGCCATAGGTAACTATACTACAGCACAGACCATCCTCGTGGCGCCCGCGCCCGTCGACTCCTCCACCACGCCCGCCACCAACACCACCACCACCTCCTCCGTCGCCATAGGTAACTATACTACAGCACAGACCATCCTCGTGGCGCCCGCGCCCGTCGACTCCTCCACCACGCCCGCCACCAACACCACCACCTCCTCCTCCATCGCGATAGGTACAGTCGCCATCAGATATATCGCAGCATATGAGGCGTTCATAAATATGTGAACACAACTCTTATTGACTGGGCGTTACAGTACATGTTCATATATTTATGAACGCCTTATATGCTGCGATATGTCTGATGATGGCGACTGTACAACAGCACAAACATTCCGTTGTGGTCGCACTTGCTACCAACACTACTCTACCCCCACGTTTAGGGATTCAATTCTACAACATACTGTAATTATTGAATAAAAATAGGTCAAACATTGAAATCTTAAAAAAATTCAATGTTTTTATTTTTAAACCAAAAGCAAATTTGAATTTGGAACTGTTTTCAGAATTCTCATAATTCAACAACAACCATGTACTTAAATGCACTTTTTCACGGCCAATATAGCACAATACTTGTTTAGTGACCAAACAGATATTGATACCGATGTAGGTATTATAAATTTTAGGCCACTGGTCAGGTAGGCGAGGAATTTGAGTTTTAATGGAAATGGAATGAGGGAAGCCTATGTTCGGTGCAGTCATTGCACCTAACACGTGATTTAGCCTCGAGCGCATAGTCAGCACAAGGCGCATCGATCAGTAATCTAATTAACATAGTCAGTGCATATTTCGGAACTATCGCGACCGGGTGCATTCGAACATAACATTTATAACATTTAACATTTTCCAACATTCTACTAACATTAGTATAATTCAGTTTTGTATTACTTAGGAATTTATGACAATAAACAATTGCTACTTTTCTCCGAACTTTCTAAACATTCACGACCAACCCCCCGCACCCCACAGCCTAAGACTGGCTATGTTCGCTGTGGCCATTTGATGGAAGCCTTCATTGAATTTTAATTCAGCTTGTATACAATAGTTATATTGTTGCAGCGTCGACGACGATAGCGGACGACTCGCCCGACGAGGCGCCGCCGCCGCGCATGCTCCGGCGCCACGCCGCCGAGCGCAAGTACGGCAAGAGGACCCGCACCGACGACACTGACGATAAGGACAGCGAGGACAACGTCTCCGTTGTCTCCAGTGAGTTACCTTTTGTTTAACCCTTAGATTAGATGCATGATTTTTTTTTTAAATAAATACGAGTTATTTTGTGCTTTACAGTAAAACAATTATAAGAAAAAAAAATTTTTTTTTCTTAACAAATTGGTAAAAAAGAAAATTTGTGAATTTTTCATACATAAATTAAATTTATAAATGTTGCTTATATATTCGTGAAATTCTTTACTAAACTTAGTATCCGTACAGTGTTTAAAATATGTAGAAACACATTTTAGTAAAAAAATACATACTTACTGAACATAAAGACTGCCAAAACACTCATAAAAAAATCACAGTTTGCGAGACCATAAAAAAAGATGGCCGTAAGTTTTTATTTCTGCCTTCTCGTTAATAAACAACTGTAGGTAACTCTTTTTTTTATATACAACCATTAACGTATGACGAAGAAATATTAGAATGGGTTAAATTTCCTTATGAAATCACTCTCAATAACATAATCAATATTCCTACTTTTACATAATCTTGAAGTCTTTGTTATGTAAGCTGCATCTTACAGTATGCATTTAAGGGTTAGGGTGAAGTGAAGCCACACGAGCGTAATTTGAGTAGGAGCGTCATAATTTCAAAAAATGATATTAGTAGTGGACGACGAGTGGACGACGCGTCGGTGCATCGTCGAAATTAAACCTATTTAATATGACATAGGGCTTAAATTTCAATATTTGGCATAGAATCGAGTCGCCGTTGAGTTGTTATAATGTGCGAAGACCTTTAGTGTCACGTGATCACGTGACATGATCTATGGCGCGACCGAAATTGCGCGACTCAAATGACGCTCGTATGTCTTCACCCTCCGAGGCGCCACCAGCCCGTCTAGCACAACAATTCTTCGCGACTCTTGTCGCGCGACATAGCTTTACCCGTCACCCTCGCAGATTACTGCACAGAAAGAGACAGGCAATTATCGCTTGTGACAGTTGTGCTAGAGATTCAGCGCGCATACTCCGACGGCATGCCGCCGAGTGCAACAGGCAAACACATCTGCCACCGTTCTTCAAAATCTCGAATTTCTGCTAATGAACCCACTTCTACTATCTCTGTTTGGCCCTATGGTTTATTTATTTATTTATTTATTAAAAGGTTTGCCAACAGATACAACACTATACGAAATTACAATAAGAAACAATGTGTACATGGAATGCCAGAGTGTCTATCCAATGATAGGCAAACACAACATGCATATCTAAAAGCTACTTAAACAATGTGAGGAGATAACATTACAAAGAAAATAACAATTTTAAATAAGTACTACATTAACATTAAGTACTAGTTCACAAAACTATCAACTACGTAACATGACAGTTCCGAAGGAACATCTTAAATTTATTTAGTGACATAGCCAATAAGTCAATCCTGGTCACCTTGTATATTTTATTATGCTCCCTGCATATTCTAGGAATGACAATGTGAGATCCAAGATTAGTTCGATAGTTGTCCAAAGCAAAGGGACGGAAATTGGCTATGCGAGAGTTAGGTCTAGGTACCGTAAATCCAACTTTGTTCAATAATTGCGGAGAATCTATCAACCCAGTTATAATTTTGAATAGTAAGACCTGATTAGAGATCCAACGACGATTCCCCAATGATGGTAAATTGAAGTAATGTAGTCGGTCTGTATACTGACTTTTGTTTTGTGCAATAAAGTTTAAATAAATAAATAATGAATAGATATTGAGACACAAGCTTTGATTTAAATAAGTATCTCATATTCACTTGAACTTTGTTTGTCAACAGACATTTTACAATATCGTCGTCCTCATAGCTAAAATTGTATTTTCCCCATGGGAACTTGTATAATTTGACCCATAACTTGATTCTGGACACTTTTGTGTGCGCACATGTATTCTGTGACGAGCAGTCCCACCATAGATTCGGTGTTTATATTCCAACACCCTCCTGCGCCTAGTGTCGGAGTTTCCTGCTAGCGCTATATGGAAGCACTGGAATACTATCCATATGGAATCAAGAGGCTGTGGGTACGATGTTTTTTAGGTTTAAAATAACTAACATAGTTTATAAGTTTTATGTAATTAACAATATGGACATGGTCTGAAATAAATGCTTTGAATTGAAATTGAATTGAATTGAATATTGCAGACTACTTAACCCTCTTTGTTCGTGTACAGAAAAGTCGTCGGCGAGCAATAACGACGTGGACGTGAACATCAAGGAGGAGCCGGAGTGGGACGCGTCCAGCATCGAGGAGGAGGAGCGCTCCATCGCGGAGATGTTCCAGCAGGAGATGAGCGTCAAACAGGAGCCGGACGACCTGGACATCGATGACGAGGGCCTGGTGAGTGTCACGTTATTAAGGAGGAGCCGGAGTGGGACGCGTCCAGCATCGAGGAGGAGGAGCGCTCCATCGCGGAGATGTTCCAGCAGGAGATGAGCGTCAAACAGGAGCCGGACGACCTGGACATCGATGACGAGGGACTGGTAAGTGACACGTTATTAAGGAGGAGCCGGAGTGGGACGCGTCCAGCATCGAGGAGGAGGAGCGCTCCATCGCGGAGATGTTCCAGCAGGAGATGAGCGTCAAACAGGAGCCGGACGACCTGGACATCGATGACGAGGGCCTGGTGAGTGTCACGTTATCAAGGAGGAGCCGGAGTGGGACGCGTCCAGCATCGAGGAGGAGGAGCGCTCCATCGCGGAGATGTTCCAGCAGGAGATGAGCGTCAAACAGGAGCCGGACGACCTGGACATCGATGACGAGGGTCTGGTGAGTGTCACGTTATCAAGGAGGAGCCGGAGTGGGACGCGTCCAGCATCGAGGAGGAGGAGCGCTCCATCGCGGAGATGTTCCAGCAGGAGATGAGCGTCAAACAGGAGCCGGACGACCTGGACATCGATGACGAGGGACTGGTAAGTGACACGTTATCAAGGAGGAGCCGGAGTGGGACGCGTCCAGCATCGAGGAGGAGGAGCGCTCCATCGCGGAGATGTTCCAGCAGGAGATGAGCGTCAAACAGGAGCCGGACGACCTGGACATCGATGACGAGGGTCTGGTGAGTGTCACGTTATCAAGGAGGAGCCGGAGTGGGACGCGTCCAGCATCGAGGAGGAGGAGCGCTCCATCGCGGAGATGTTCCAGCAGGAGATGAGCGTCAAACAGGAGCCGGACGACCTGGACATCGATGACGAGGGCCTGGTGAGTGTCACGTTATCAAGGAGGAGCCGGAGTGGGACGCGTCCAGCATCGAGGAGGAGGAGCGCTCCATCGCGGAGATGTTCCAGCAGGAGATGAGCGTCAAACAGGAGCCGGACGACCTGGACATCGATGACGAGGGTCTGGTGAGTGTCACGTTATCAAGGAGGAGCCGGAGTGGGACGCGTCCAGCATCGAGGAGGAGGAGCGCTCCATCGCGGAGATGTTCCAGCAGGAGATGAGCGTCAAACAGGAGCCGGACGACCTGGACATCGATGACGAGGGACTGGTAAGTGACACGTTATCAAGGAGGAGCCGGAGTGGGACGCGTCCAGCATCGAGGAGGAGGAGCGCTCCATCGCGGAGATGTTCCAGCAGGAGATGAGCGTCAAACAGGAGCCGGACGACCTGGACATCGATGACGAGGGTCTGGTGAGTGTCACGTTATCAAGGAGGAGCCGGAGTGGGACGCGTCCAGCATCGAGGAGGAGGAGCGCTCCATCGCGGAGATGTTCCAGCAGGAGATGAGCGTCAAACAGGAGCCGGACGACCTGGACATCGATGACGAGGGACTGGTAAGTGACACGTTATCAAGGAGGAGCCGGAGTGGGACGCGTCCAGCATCGAGGAGGAGGAGCGCTCCATCGCGGAGATGTTCCAGCAGGAGATGAGCGTCAAACAGGAGCCGGACGACCTGGACATCGATGACGAGGGACTGGTAAGTGACACGTTATTCGTACACATGCAATAAGTTTCTGTCAAAAATGACATTTTAGTAGCAAGCTTTTAATAGCCGACTGTACTTTTCTTTAGATATCCATCAAATGCAATTTCTCTGCTTTGCCCTAAGGTTGACTGGTAGAGAATGCCGCATGGCATTAAGTTCGCCTTTTGTACGTTAAGTTTTTCTTTTGTGCAATAAAGTTTAAATAAATAAATAAATGCTCACTGAGACAATTCTAAAGAGCCCAAGCTCGGTAGGATTGCTTTTTCTATTATAGATAGAGTTCCTATGGCCACCTTACGGCTCCATCATCAGATCAGCCCCATGGTACCATATTATTGTATTGTCATCAAAGTTAAGTAAGTATGCAAAATTTTAGCTCAATCGGTGGACGATATCTGCTTCAAAATTGAGTTGCAAGATTTCACCCGAACATACATACTTTAAACATACCATGCAAGCTAAATAAAAGCTTGTAACTTGTAAAAATTAATTCCGCCTGGTTCACGGAGGCCTACTAAAAAATAATGGAAAGTGGTCATTTGAATACCCAATAAAACGATACATCTAATAAAAAATTCGAAATTCAAATCTTGACCGCATAAAGGTACCATTCCAAGTTGGGCTGCAGACCGCAACCGCAGGCGACACTGCGGCTGGCCGCTGCGGTCGACCGCTGTGCTGCCTGCGGTCTCGTTCCAATTCATAGAATCATGCCTCAGTCACTCCACCAGTACCTTCGCGCGAGACAGAATGTCGGACAACGTTACGGATAGATTACTAATGTTTTTTTTTTATTAGAAGAGGAAGATGATGACGACTAGTTGTTACTATATGCCAAAAAAAAAAAAGAACAGCACTTGATCTTTTATTTAAAAGTCGACCCAAAGAAGGAAGTTATTCTATTTTGATTAAAAACTATATAATTGGTGCAGAGGAAAAGTTTCGAAAGTATTGTCGCCATTTTTTATACGTGTGAACTCGCTGCGCGCCGCAGGCTGCAGTGCTGCCGCGCTCGGAATACATTTCATAGAGATTAATAGAAACAAGTGGTGTCGCTTGCAGTTTGCTGCTGCAGTTTGAGGTCTGCAGCCCAACTTGGAATGGTACCTTAAGAGCGAGAGAGACTGATATAATATAGGTACCAAAAGTTATTACAACAGCTTAAGAAGTGTAGAATGACCCATACTATAATTAAGTACTATATGTGGTTATGTTGTCTTACCGTGATGATTGGTTGTGTAGGTGTACAGTCCATTGGCGTGCGAACTATGCGCGGAGGTATTCACGCTGCCGGCCGCTTGGGTCCGACACGTCGAGGGCCACGCGCGCTCCGACCAGCAACACGCGCGCAAGAGGAAGCACCGCTCCGCCGTGAGTACACTGTCGCACTACTCGCTGCCCGCAGCTTGAGTCGTGCTGTGTCCTACTGCCGGAGCTAGGCCCGACACGTCGAGGGCCACGCGCGCTCCGACCAGCAACACGCGCGCAAGAGGAAGCACCGCTCCGCCGTGAGTACACTGTCGCACTACTCGCTGCCCGCAGCTTGAGTCGTGCTGTGTCCTACTGCCGGAGCTAGGCCCGACACGTCGAGGGCCACGCGCGCTCCGACCAGCAACACGCGCGCAAGAGGAAGCACCGCTCCGCCGTGAGTACACTGTCGCACTACTCGCTGCCCGCAGCTTGAGTCGTGCTGTGTCCTACTGCCGGAGCTAGGCCCGACACGTCGAGGGCCACGCGCGCTCCGACCAGCAACACGCGCGCAAGAGGAAGCACCGCTCCGCCGTGAGTACACTGTCGCACTACTCGCTGCCCGCAGCTTGAGTCGTGCTGTGTCCTACTGCCGGAGCTAGGCCCGACACGTCGAGGGCCACGCGCGCTCCGACCAGCAACACGCGCGCAAGAGGAAGCACCGCTCCGCCGTGAGTACACTGTCGCACTACTCGCTGCCCGCAGCTTGAGTCGTGCTGTGTCCTACTGCCGGAGCTAGGCCCGACACGTCGAGGGCCACGCGCGCTCCGACCAGCAACACGCGCGCAAGAGGAAGCACCGCTCCGCCGTGAGTACACTGTCGCACTACTCGCTGCCCGCAGCTTGAGTCGTGCTGTGTCCTACTGCCGGAGCTAGGCCCGACACGTCGAGGGCCACGCGCGCTCCGACCAGCAACACGCGCGCAAGAGGAAGCACCGCTCCGCCGTGAGTACACTGTCGCACTACTCGCTGCCCGCAGCTTGAGTCGTGCTGTGTCCTACTGCCGGAGCTAGGCCCGACACGTCGAGGGCCACGCGCGCTCCGACCAGCAACACGCGCGCAAGAGGAAGCACCGCTCCGCCGTGAGTACACTGTCGCACTACTCGCTGCCCGCAGCTTGAGTCGTGCTGTGTCCTACTGCCGGAGCTAGGCCCGACACGTCGAGGGCCACGCGCGCTCCGACCAGCAACACGCGCGCAAGAGGAAGCACCGCTCCGCCGTGAGTACACTGTCGCACTACTCGCTGCCCGCAGCTTGAGTCGTGCTGTGTCCTACTACCGGAGGGTAGGCCCGACACGTCGAGGGCCACGCGCGCTCCGACACTGTCGCACTACTCGCTGCACGTACCTTGAGTCGTGCTGTGTCCAACTACCTGTACATTGTAGTTAGAACATTGGAGAAACAAACTTTATACACAGCGAATATGGCTCGATTCGAATTAAATCCGGAAATTGGAGCCCATAGCCATCGTGCGACTTCGTTGTTCCTTTAATCTTTTGAGCGCCAAAGACGGCAAATCACGTCGACGGAAAGCGGTGCCCCAGGCGCCACGACGTCATTTGCCGTTATACAATGTCATACCTGATGTCAGCTTGGCGTCTGGAACACAGTTTTTCGTCGACGAGCTGGGTGGTCAAGTCTTGAGATACTACTTTTTTCCTATAGACCCACGCATTTTTTACGCCGGCTGGTATTCCGGAACTCGACATTTTTCATCTCGCCTCACAAGTGAGGCCAAGGCTTTCAATCCTAATTCTACCAGAAAGCTTCACAGCCCCTCGATGTCGCGGTAGACTTAGCAGCGAGACTCGGAATCAAATGAAATGAAATAATTTATTCAGTAAGTAGGCCACAGGGGCACTTTTACAAGTCAGATTGTGAATCTACCGGCATTTCGCAAGAGGAGACCGCTGTTGAGAAGAAAGCCGAAAGAAACTCAACAGTATGTAATTTTTTCGTAAATAATATATAAAACAATTATAATTAAATGTTAAGAGGCCTTATTCCTTTTAAAAGGCTGATTTTTTTAGACATTTTTCTCTATGATCAAACATGTTTCTTAACATAATATCTATGTTACTACCTAGAACAGGGCTATTGGGATTTATTGGTATATACTAGAAACCTACAGTTTGAATTTTTAATAGATAAGTTTTGTTTCAAAAACTACTCGAAATTGACAAAATTCACGCGGAAAATTAGATTTTTCTAAGTATTTTCGACTGCACGCAATAAAAGCATGAAATAGCTACGTTACTACCTAGAACTCGGTGAAAAGTGTTATTCACTTCAAAAAGTTGGTTGAAATTATCAATATATTTGTCATAATATGAAATAAATAAATTTTGAAAGGAATAAGGCCTCTTAAAATAGTAATGTATGTGTGCAGAGCGACGACACGGAGGAGACGATGGCGCTGCTGCGCTGCGACCTGTGCCAGAAGCACTTCCCCAACCCCGCCGAGTGGGTGCGCCACGTGCAGAGCACGCACACCGAGTCAGGTGGGTACGCACCCGCACGCGCGCACACACACACACACACACACACACACACACACACACACACACACACACACGCACACACCACTTCGACACCTACTAAAGGCAGATTTAGACGAAGACAATTTTGAGACGCCTAAATGACGGCGCCAGTGATTACCGCACAGCACACCTCCGACCGTTTAGACAATGACTACTTTCAGCCGCCTAAATCTCGCCGCCAGTGACCAGCAAGCCGTGTTTACACAGTGCTTTTCAGTGGGTCACTGGCGCCAAAAAATAGGCCCGTGTTCTATTCCGCGCCAGCGCTGGCATGCCGCGAAAAAATGGCGCGGAAAGTGTTTATACGGTGCCTTTTCGAGGCGCCGTAATTTAGGCGTCTCAAAATTGTCTTCGTCTAAATCAGCCTTGTCTATAAGGAGGTAGTCGAGGTATTAAAATGACTCATTTGTCATTGCCTTAAAATTGACGGAGCCCCGCTAGCGTGCTCCTATTTCTGTGCAGTTTACTCTTCGGGCATCTGAGGATAACTAACGAACTACTAACCTACCTAGACCTAGGGCCGTTGTACATCGCCTATATTAGGAGTTTCTCAGTATTAGACCCATAAAAGTATCGACTTGTTTGCTTTTAGACCATTGTTAGTTAGTCTTTATTACATAATTAACGCAAATTATAACGGGTCTACCGCGATATTCCTTATTTACCTTCATAATATAACGTTAACTTCATAATTTAACGTTTGCGTTAATTATGTGTACAAACCGCGAGTGTCTAAAGTGTCAATCTTTATTACCTACATCTCGTAATCATTCATACTTCGTGTTTTATACTTTTAGTCATTTTTATTTCTTGACATTAATTAGTATTTCGTCATTTTTATACCTCGTAATTTTTCCTTATAGACAAATTATGACTATTTTTTCGACACCAATACCCAACTCCTTGAACAATGCTATACAATAATGTAATGTCATTCAGTTTTTACTATCCAACATAAAAAAAAAAAAACCTAATACGTTACGTTCTTACTTGTTTGGCTCACACCGCTTCCACGCATTCACTTGGGCAAACTAATGACAGTGGCTAATTATATCCTTTAAAGTAGGAAATTTTAAAACCGTGATCTGTAAATTATTTGTGTTCGCGTGTACATTTTCCGGTCGTAAAAACTAACTGGTTTAATCAAGCGCATTTTTGTATTAAATTAAAATCGGTATGTTCGCAATGAAAACAGACTTTCAAAATTCTTTACAGAAATCTAGAGCCTTGCAATTGTGAAACAATATTCGAAAACCTTCAAAACAACACCCATGACGATTTTTCTGAAAAATTACTGGTGGAACTAAATTGTTACATTACAGCCCATATTATTAAAATCCATTATGTAGTTAATTAATTTTTGCATAATAAAGCCAAAACTATCCACAGTGATGAAACTTACGTTTTATTCAATAGGGTTCAGAATTTATTACGCAAGAAGAACGAAGGATTGAGTAGCATTCCGGTAAACAATGTTTTGAATTTGGTTAATGACAAATCGCTATTGACGTTTAGTAATGCAAATATATGACTTATGCACATTATTGCCATATGAAAGCTGTTTGTAACGCCAACTATCCCTGAGCGTGACCGACACTTGTTAGGCATTGTTTAAGTAATTGGGTATTTAAACACAGTAGCATAGTACCTAGACCTAGTTATACATTATACTAGTGCATAAGAGCAAAATTTAATTTTCAATCTAATATTGTTATTTACTCATTTATATTAATACTTCGTTTGAAAATAGGTCTTTTTGGATAAGTTGCAGACTGTCTTGATAAAACTCATCAAAATATCAAAGCCATACTATGATATGATATGTTCTCTGAAATGATTTCATTTCTTTTAAATTCCAAGAGAACAAACCAAATCTCTTTTTAAAGTGGCTGTTGAAACATTGCATACATAATATTCTATGGTCCGTCTAGCCTCAACATTTTATAACTAATAAGGCTAATCACACGCAGCAGATAAAATCATATATCAATACAGATATCTGTTAGTATAAGGTGTGAGATAAGCTTAAAACCAAAATATATAGACCGATATTTCTATGTATAAACCGATATTCCAGTAAATACTAGTAGGTACATCTATAAATAAAATATTATGCAATAGAAAAACCGATCCAAAATGTAGGGCTTCCAAAACGGGGATATTTGTATGGATAATCTTGAGTAACCGGGATTGTCCGTACAAAAACCCGGGATTAGGAGCCTTGATCCAAATCAAATAATCAACATAGCTGAAATCTGATTGTTATGTACGTGGCTGATTCTCGACAAGCGCAAATTAACTGTCTGTCTGTGAATGTACCTAACTTAACCGTCAAATTCCGTGTAAGTTTCTTTCTACCTCATAATACCACTGAGTTCCCGCCTCGCTCACACCCGCACATGATGATCACTTCAGTTATGTTTTAATATTGGCTTTGCTTGTCGCTTAAGCACTTGTTTGCGGCCTGAGGTGCTGGCATGATGGTTTGTCCTTGCGAACACATATTGAAGTAGAAGAGAAGTATGTAAGACAAAAGAAGAAAGTCACCAATATAGCCCTTTCTGGCCGAAGAAACTTGATTTTCCCCTTAATCTCCAGATCTCCTCCATCCTCGGGACCGCTATGACTGATTAACTCAACGAAATTACCCCTTTTATTATTTCATCCCGCCCACGAAAAATGGATTTGTGCGCACAGCAGTCTTTTTTTAAATAAGGTGACCTGATTTCACCATTACATCGAATCGACCGGAAAGGTATAGTTGATGAACGGATGTATTCTTAAAGAAAATTTACTTGTGTGCATTCGTGATGAAACCAGCATGCCAATACCTCAAGCAAACCATAACATTATGACCTAATAACCCTTTCTAAATGTATCGATGTCGGTTGTCTAGAATTGGCCATATCAAACAACAGTGCCCCACCAAAACGTCACAATCGTTTCACAGAGGGCGCGCAAAACAAGACTTGCTCGCATTGCAAGAAAACCTTCCCGTCGCATGCCTCTATGCTTATACACATGAGGACGCACACAGGTAAGATTGGTTAATATTTAACGTATAGTTTTCCTGTCGTAATTGTTAATTATTTATAACTTTCGTATTCATGACTTGACTACATATCTATTTCGCGCATATTCACAATTCATCCACATATTAAAACCCTTCTCTCCTCAAACTTTAATTATATTTGTGTCATGATTTGGGATTGATATGTGGACGGTTTGGAAATGTGATCGTCTACATGTTTATTCGGTTCGCATTTTGATTACATGTATAGTATTCCTAACTCGATCATATATTATTTTCGTTTAAATTTTCATCTCGATCACATTTCCAATTTATCACAATAATAGAAATATGTTCTAGTTCACTCGCGTTCAGTAAATGGGTCATTGTCAGATTTTGGTACGCGTCTTTCCGGTGGACATATGCGAAATTAATGATTCCAGGGTCTAATTTTTTAATTAAATGCCTGTGAGAATAAAGAACGTTCCCTCTTCTATAATCCGATGTAATAGTAACATAACTTACATTCATACAAGCTCTTAACTTTTGACCACCGAAGGGACAAACTTTGTTTTTTGAACTGACAATGACCCAAATAGTCATACAATCGATGCATCGGAGGCGTTAAGCCGAATTACAACGGCGAGTCACCATTGAGTGAACCCTCGCGCCCTACACTACAGGCTCGCCGGCACCGTCCCTCACCTCGATTACGTTTCAGGCGAGCGGCCGTTCGTGTGCGGGCTCTGCAACAAGGGCTTCAACGTGAAGTCCAACCTGCTGCGCCACCTGCGCACGCTGCACGACCAGATCATCAGCCCGGCGCTGGTGGAGGGCGACTCGGACGAGGCGGGCGCGGGCGCGGGGGCCGGGGCGGGCGCGGGGGCGGAGAGTGCCGGCCCCAGCGTCAAGCGCGAGTCCTGAGGGCGCGGGGGGGCGGCGCTGCCCAGGAAGCAGAGCTACTCGCTCTTCCTCAAGCAGCGCGCGGTGCTATTCTCCGCCAAGAAGTGGAAGCAGTGAGGCGCGCACGCGACCCCGTCCGGCCGGCGGCGAGCGTCCGGCGGTTACCACACCGACTCTAAGGCTGATTTAGACGAAGACAATTTTGAGACGCCTCGAAAAGGCACCGTATAAACACTCCGCGCCATTTTTTCGCGGCATGCCAGCGCTGGCGCGGAATAGAATACGGGCCTATTTTTTAGCGCCAGTGACCCCCCCTCCGCGTCTCTCGCTGCCACTAATGACTGGTACTCAGCTGGTACTGAAAAAAAGCACTGTGTAAATACGGCTTGCTGGTCACTGGCGGCGAGATTTAGGCGGCTGAAAATAGTCATTGTCTAAACGATCGGAGGTGTGCTGTGCGGTAATCACTGGCGCCGTCATTTAGGCCTCTCAAAATTGTCTTCGTCTAAATCTGCCTAGGAGCCGTTCTCCGGTGTGAGTGCGACCCCCGGATGTTCGCAACCGTTTATTCTTATTTACAATGACGACTTTGTCTAAAAATGCACTTTCTTCTAACGCGTGATTTCTATTTCCTAATTCAAAACCTAATTAACCGCCTTTATAAAAAGGATTCGATTCCTATTCGTCAAAATTCTAAATTAATGTTTGTGTGCGTATGTTCCCCTATTCAAAAGCGACGAAGTCAATTTAGGTAATCGTTGCTTTATTTGAAAGGGTGTCCCGAACGAACAGTAGAATTCCTTCAAGTATTACACCTTTTTTTATTCCACAAAAGCTGTTCGAAAACAAAAACTAAGCTTTAGAATTGAAAGTGCATTTTCAAATAAGAAGGAACAGATTTTATTCGGAACGTACCGGCCCGGACGAGCCTTCGTTTTGATTTCTCTCTCTCTGAGTTTGTTATCAAAATTGGTAGCGTCGTGACGCCTCTCATGATCTGTGCTTCACTCCCGCCCCCCCTTGCGTTTTAAAATTATTTATCGTTAAGTGTGTATTCTTTATTTAAACCTAGAATTACTTAATTTAAATACTTAATTACAGTACGATACCTTTAATATAATATTATGGTCTAGTCACGTAGCCACTTAAGAGCTATTTTGTGATGCGATAATGATTCCGCCTTCGCTAGTAAAACCTGTAAATGAATAGCATGTAATGAACTTTGTCATCCTTAACACCGTCTTATAATTTATGTATTTGATTTTATTTTAAAATAAATGTGACGGAATAATTAAAGCGGAACTATGATTTTCGCTTTTACTAGACAAGCTAAATGACAAAATATCCATCACTCGCATGTCAAAGTGACAGAATGATATTTTATCATATAATTATGGCATGATAAACGTATCATAAGTTCCGCTAATTTCATTGATATATGTAAGGTTTAGGTCCTAATGTTTGACACCCTAATTCCAATATTTGTCACACAGCCTGTTCTTTGCCTGAATTAAGTGATGTATGAATTAAGATTAAATATGCCAGCTATTGGGACAGTATCGAGCACTAGAACATTTACCTTATTTGTCAGTTTATTACAACAGTAATTTACAGCGTCGGCCAGTTACTTAAAGACCAAAGCCATTTGTGTAGATGTAAGATTATTTTAATGCTAAGGGTTTAGAACCTGGTAAGTTATTGTATAATTAGACATAAGGTTTACATTCCATTCGAGTTGTAATGATTTTAATTTTGTGAGCTTTCCGTACATGGATTACTTCATTTTTATCTTTTTACTTTGGACTTAAATACTCATGTAAAACATGGACATGGTTTGAAATAATGTGTACTATTTGATATGTGGAATGTAAAAATAAATTTCCTGGAAGTATAATACCAACCGGTGTTTTGTTTTCTGTGGTTATTATATTGTTTACTAAATACCTCTGGTATGTAGTACAAAGCTATGATTACAAGACTTCAAGTTCATGTTCAAGGGTAAAGATATGAGAATGATTGATAATGATAAATCAATGAATTACATCAACCACTGCATCAGAACTGTGATTATGGAGTTAGGTTGCAGTTCAAATGCTGTCTATTTATATAGGACTGCAACCCAACTGAAAGTTGTAGATAAACTGTGCAGTTAGTTTCGTGGTTTCGACCCTTTGCATTTGATAGTCCAGAACGGTTCAAGGCTCAGCCAAATAGTTATCATTCATTTTGTTGAGTCATACTTACAAAACATTACAAACATAGTTATAATTGAATTTAGAAATCTAATAATTATTTGCTTTTGAATATAGAAGTTTTCTAGTAGTGATGAAATGATACGAAATAATTGTTTCTGGAATTACGTATATTATGCAGAACAGTACAAAAATAGCATAATTTATCATCAGTCGTGACAAAACTTGAGCTCGAGATCCCGCTCACGCTAAAGTAACTTAGCAAAGTAATCACTCAAATTAGTCTCGTAAATGACATTACAAGTGGACATGATACATACATTTAAATTTAGGTGCGTTTGAAACTAACATAACCAGGGATCGGAAATTCGGATAGATATTTACATAAACTTGGCAAAGTCTCTTTCATGCCTAAAACAAAGCCGCCGATTACAACTGAGTAACAAAGCTGCCGCCAAAGTTTAGGTAAATATCTATCCGAATATCCGATCCCTGAACATTACACTTAATGAACTAGTCTAGCTGTCTTCCTCCTCGATCTTGGGCGCCAGGTAGTAGCGGATGTGGCCGATGTCTTGGATGCGGTATTCCACGACCAACGGCACGTCGGCCGACATTGACAGTTGAACCTATAAATAAAATAAATAAATATTAGACAAAATCGAACTAGTCCCAAACGTACACCTGACCCTGAAACAAATATCTGAGTTCATCACACAAATATGTGCTGCCGGTTTCGAACCCAGCTGGCTCAGTAAGCAGCTGCACTAGTTCTGTGCTAGTATGAATAAAACGTAGTTACTTATCGAGGAAGTTTATTCATACGTGATATAATAAAATTAGTGATTTTATGCTGGAGTTACGACAAGTCTCCATTGAAATTAAAACCCGCAAGAAGACTTGTGGTAATTTTACCCCTACTCTATGCCTGCCGGGTTTACAGTTTTCAACGGACATGCAAAACGAGGAGGTTCTGAACTCGTTTTTATTCATGTTTGCTACCTCATGATTCATTTTTTTGTTTGTTTGCGTAGGCAAATATTTTCAGACATCTTCAGCTTGGCCCTATAAAATTTTGGTGAAGATCTGATGACATTCTATGAGGAATCGAAGGAACTCCCCAAATATTATAGGCACATCTATGTCGATTTCAGTGCTTGTTATAGTTACGCGATTTCTAGTCGTTGAAGTGTATTTTTTTCAAATTATTGCACTTTGCATAGCACAGTTTGCAAGTAGCTCTGGACGTCTTTCGGCTAATAAGATGATTAGGGTGTGCTCGGCAGCATGGTGTGTGCGGTACTCTTTTTCTGTACAAATCCAGTACCAGCCCGTCTAGGGCAACTAAACTAAACGTCTCATAGCATAGTATTCCACAGAAAGATACATAATCTCACGCGAGATAGTCGCGTATCACAGTTTTGCTAGAGGTGCAGAACCGGGAGCATGCATGACTGACAGTCTAGTTTGTCCCTAGGGCTTGTGCACAAATCACGTGAGGTTCCATAGGGGGGAGGGGGGGTTAGCAAAGAACCTCACCAAATATCACTAGGGGGGAGGGGGGGTCAAAAAGTAGCCGAAAAAACCTCACGTGATTTGTGCACAAGCCCCTAGTTGGCTCAGCGACATACCTGCGGGCTAAGCGACGTGGCCTTGGTGAAGTAGTTGAGGTACTGGCACGCGAAGGTGAGCGTGACGGGCTCGTCCATCTCGATGACGACGGCCTCGTCCTCCTTGTCCACGGAGGCCGTCTGCGCGAGCTTGATGTTGGCCGAGCCGATGTCGCCGGTCGACGAGAACTTTACCCCTACACAAAATTAAATAATAAATAATTATTTTGAACGCCAAAAACAGCAAATCACGTCGACGGAAAGCTGTGCCCCAAACGCCACGTTGTCATACTATCTACCGCTACACAATGTCATACTATCTACTGTCAGCTTGGAGTCAGGGACACAGTTTTCCGTCCAAGAGCTGAGCGGTCAAAAGGTTAAGGGATAATCTTACACAAATCGCCCAAGTTCTAAACTAAGCAAAACTATGGGTGCTAGAGACGATGATGCACATAATACGAGGGTGGTATGATAAGTAATGAGCCTTGAAGCAATGCGGTATGGCTGAATATTAAAAATGTCTTTACTTACAGCCGCCATCTCGGACGCGGGAAAATTGACAGTTTCAAATGATTCTGTTAATTTTTGTGTAAAATGGAAAAATAACAATATCAATCAGTGATTCGCTTCCTGTTTTTGAAGAAGAAAACGCGTGATATAATAAAAATCGAGTTAGATAGCGTGTATGGCGATGCTTCACCTTCGATTGAAACAATTAAGCGGTGGTATAACGAGTTCAGACATGGAGGAACATCTGCGTTTGATGAGGCCCGCCCAGGACGTCCAAATGAAGTTACCACGGAGGAAACCATCAAAAAAGTCCATGATATGTTGATGAACGATCTTAGACTGAAGTTGAGGGAGGTAGCAGAAGTATGTGGCTTGTCACTGAAGCGTGTACAAAATATCGTTCATAAACATTTGGGCATGAGGAAGTTATCGGCCCGATGGGTACCGCGTTTGCTAACTGAAGAAAACAAGCATAATCGTGTAGCTACTTCCAAAGAGTGTTTGGCACTATTGAAGCGTAATCCGAAGGATTTCTTTATGCGTTACGTTACCGTGGACAAAACGTGGATCCAACACCATACTCTCGAAACAAAACAACAGTCGAAGCAGTTGGATTTATCCCGGTGAACGTGCTCCAAAAAAAGCAAAAACGGTTTCGTCGGCCGGGAAGGTGATGGCGACCGTTTTTTGGGATTCGCAAGGAATTATCCACATATATTATTTAGAGAAGGGATGAATGATCACAAGGCCATATTATGGGTGATTTGTTGACTCGATTTGATAAAGAATTAAAAAAATAACGGCCCCGTTTAGCGCGAACAAAAGTGCTGTTTCACCAGGATAATTCATCAAACATCGTCAAGGCCAAACTGGATCAATTGGGCTACAAAATACTGCCGCACGCTTTTTACTCCCCGAATTTGGCTCCTTGCGATTTCTTCTTGTTCCCAAACATGAAATCTTGGCTCGGAGGCAAACGATTCATGTCAAATGAAGAGGTCATACAGGCCACGGATGAGTATTTTGCAGTTTCAGAAGTCATATTTTTTTGAGGGCTTAAAGAAGTTGGAGACGCGTTGGGAATGTGCATAAATTTGAAAGGGGAGAAAAAAAAGAAATAAAAAAAAAATTTTTTTTTAATGGGTGGGCTCACTACTTATCATACCACCCTCGTATATAAATATGTATATAGATAACAATAATGAGCCAGGAACATGTATTCGAGTTCATCACACAAATATTTGCCCCCGTCCGGATTCGAACCCCGGAACGCTGGCTCAGGAGGCAGCTGCACTACAAACTGCGCCACCCGCGTCATCAAATAAATAAATACCAGACTTGTGTACACCATTTTCTTTTGATACTGACAATGACTATGGTTTATCAGCTTTGTTTCTGCAAATGGCATGTAAAATATATATTAATTTAAAGTCAGACGATTTTCACATATTATTATAACAAAACGGGACTTAGTCGCGTCCCTTCGACACCATGAACATAACATCACGTTAGAAACGTCGACGTAATTAAATAAACACTTTTTGATTATAGGTAATGTAGCATGTGAAATATTGAATTAGAAAAATTTATTGATTTACTTTCTAGTTGATTGATTTACCTGGTTTCCTTCCTAATTTTGTCTTGAATGTAAATAAAATTTATATGTCATGCAGTAATTTAATACATTGCTCGTAATCTTACCTTCCTTGGTGCAAGAAATGACCATGGACTCTCCAAACTGGGAGAGATCTCGACAGATCCGCGCGAACTCGCCACTGGGCAGGCGGATTGTGCAGCTGTACTCTGTCTCCGGGATACCTGTAAACATTAGATAAATTCAATAATAAAGTGTAACTAATCACAAAATAATAACATTCAAAAATAACCAAGATTCGTTTTAGAGTTAAGATTGTTGGGAGGTTTGTGACTTTTCAGGCAAAAAGCAGTATGTATGTAGTATGGAGCTCCATGTGAATGGATGTCTTTGGCAAACCAATTATGTTCTTTTGGTAAATAACAAAGAGGACCCTTTTGTTTGAAAAGGTCACATCATCCAAAATGATGTTCTGGCAAAATAACTGAATGGTTTCAACATTCCATAATACTTAGATCAAGAAGTGAAAGCTACAAATAAAATTAAAAGCCAAAAAGGCTAGGTTATCTATGCCTAAAACAACAAATACAACAATCCATAAGAACTTGGCAAACAGACACAGCAATCAACATTTAAAATGCTAAAAAAATATATTTTCGCCTTAGTTATATGGCTCTAAAATACTAATTAAACGTTGTCCTAAAACTTTTGTCGTGATTTATTACTTACCTAAGTGTTCCAAGTCCAAATTCATCAGTTTCATTTCATAATCTGACACTTTCTCCTGGTTGGGGCTCTCGAAGACAAATGTGACCGTGTCAGCATTATCCTGCGCCTTCATGGTCACTGTGTCCTTGTCACCCGCACACTTAAGGATCTTTGACATGCTGTTGAAAGAAAACAATAAAACTAAATAAATTTGAAACTTATTTTTATATGGGCACAACATAGCGGTTTCACTGCCTAAAAAAGGGGCGCCCAAAATGCAATGGCAACGGATGCTTCTCCCTGATAAAGTTTGCGAACTTGTGGCAAACACTGATCCATTTACGTCTTTTCATCCATTACGAAATACAAAAAAATTATTGATCAAATATAAAATTCTCCCACTGCACAACACATTCTATTGAAATTTGAATCTGAAATTCCTAACTGTATAAAAATACTATGCAACTATAACACACATTGGTAAACCATTATAAGCACTGATCAACTTACCTCCCTAAATTCATGCCCATAGAAATGTTTCTGTCACATCTGTATTTGTCGAAGCCATCTGCTCGAAGCGTGAGTGACACCAGTGACACATGTGAGTTGTCCATAGCCTGTTAAGATACGTTCATGTGCTTAGAATAAATATGATCAGAAACCTAATCAGCGCTTGAAAGTGAAGCCAGTTTTAATAAGACACGGCCCGTTATGGGCTTAGTTTCATCCAAGTCCACATCTATCACAATGATAATGTCACAAGCAAAACATCTCTATGATTAGTTTGTAGACAAGCACACATCAAACCAAAACCAGCTTCATCTTTTGCAAATCTGCAGTTCATGTGTTTCAAGTATTGAGGAAATGTATTAGAGATGCAACGGATACCAGATATTCGGCCTAACCACCAGGCGAATATTCAGTATCCGGCCGCCAGATGTTCGCCGGCGGTACTATACCTACATTTTGAGTTTTAAGGCTGATTTAGACGATGCCAATTTTGAGACGCCTAAATTACGGCGCCAGTGATTACCGCACAGCACACCTCCGACCGTTTAGACGATGACTATGTTCAGCCGCCTAAATCTCGCCGCCAGTCGTGTTTACACGGTGCTTTTTTTCAGTACCAGTCATTAGTGGCAGCGAGAGACGCGGAGGGGGGGTCACTGGCGCCAAAAAATAGGCTCGTGTTCTATTCCGCGCCAGCGCTGGCATGCGGCGAAAAAATGGCGCGGAAAGTGTTTACACGGTGCTTTTTCGAGGCGCCGTAATTTAGGCGTCTCAAAATTGGCATCGTCTAAATCAGCCTTTACAGGTGCGCGTTGCACAGGTTTTGTCCTGTTTCGTAGTGAACATTAGAGCGGACACATTTCTAGGTTCGAAACGAGTTTTATTATGTCATTACAACTTCGTTCAATAGTACACGTGCAAATTGTAGTAGTATTGCAGTACATTCCAGTTTTACCCCAAAATCAAGCAAGTTTACTATCCGGTATCCGGCCAGATATTAAAATAAGGGCCGGATACCGGATAGTAACCGAATATTCGGTGCATCTCTAAAATGATGTTCAGTCAGTAGCTAAGCATAAAACTAATAACATGCTCACAATGATCTGTACAACCCTTATTCTCTAGATATTAGAGTCTGTATGCATATAACTTTGAGCACCTGCGTAACAACTTCTGCTGCTGATTGTTCAACAGTGAACATCTTTTGACAGACGACAATGTCATTTTTTTTAGTGATACTTTATTGTATTGAAGGTTAAAAAATAAGAAAGCTGTTTATTGAATTGAACACATTATACCAAAGGAAATGCACTTGCACATCTGCCGGTGAAGTGTTCTGTTATCTAACTGACGAGAATGCTATCACTTATGTTTGCAAAAACAGTCAAGACAACAGCATAGTAATCACAAAAGTTGTACCTGTAATTGGATTCCATTGTCGTCGCAGTCGAACGTAGCTTGTGTAAGAAGATCTTTGATGGCTTCCAACACTTTCTTGAGGATCGAGCTCCGGAGTAAACGTGCTTCGAACATTGTTGTCTAATGGAACCAAATATGACACTTATTAATTCAAAATTGTATAACTGAGAACTTTGAAATGCGATAAAGTATATTTAAAGCTTATAGAAGTTTTATGGGCGTTAGTGACAAAAGAAACATGGCACGACTTAACGTGAGAAAGTAACGGATCTTATGACGAAGTTTTATTCACTATATCAAAGGCACTGTAGACTATACACGTATTATTTGAATGTTTAGAATAATATTAATGAAAAATACTTACGTTTTTAAGAAAAACAGAGGATTTCCAACAAAAGACAATCGTCTGAAACTCAAATATATGACGCTGAGTGCTGCTGACCTCACGAGACGAGATTATTGAGATTGTGACAGCCGGTGGAGGGAAAAATTGGCGCGAATTGAAAACGACAGTTCGTAACGTCAAACATCTAGCGTAGGTTGCGCCTCCAACGTTTTACAATGTGTCTTGAACATGGCAAGAGCTTCTTTTTTCTTTTTATTATGTTGGCGCACCTGAGAAGAGAGCGAATTCCGGGAATTTGGATTATTGTAGTGTATTGTTTCGTCACCTAAGGCCGTAAATGGGATTTTCTGCCCGCTACGCGAAAAAATTACATTTCCTGAGCAAGACAAGATGTAAAACTTTATACAAACCACGGGCGGTAATTCGTAAAGCCCCTGCAAACTGAGACATTAACGAATTCATCGCCCTATGTAATGTACTATTAATTGCTGATTAGTTTACAGTTGAAAACTTTGACTGTAAAATATGGATTACATTATTTTATTTTAGCTACTCTCAGGAATTTCAGGATATAAAACACAATAGTCATATCACCACAAGACTTTATTTTTTATAAGAAATGTAAATTTATATGTTTTATTAATATTAATATCCTATACATATACAAGTTATTTCGAAAAAAGAGATTAAAATATTGTATTAACCCCTAATAACAAATTAACAGGATAACTTAACTACTTGTTCTTGAGCAGGATAAGGTGGCAAGGTCAAATTATATTTTGATATAATGCCTGGAGGTAAAAATCTGCCACCAAGATAATGTTTGGCATCTTGAAGGAATTCAGGCTTTGCACATAATTTTGGAGCTGACAAGGAGATCAGTAGAGATGGCTTTAATGCAGTCCCATCACCAGGTCCAGATTCTACATCCCATCCACTTGGAATATCCACACTGAAAATTACAATGACAAATTAATAATAGCCAAAAAAGTATTCATATTTGTCTGTAGAGAATTTTATTAATTTTTAATAAAATCTAGTTATCATGTCTATATTTACTTAATTATACAAATTAAAAATACCTGCAGACTGGTAACCCTCCATTTATTAAAGCATCCAAAGCAGGTTTTAACTGCTCTCTGACTGGCGGTTTAAAACTAAAACCAAATAGTGCATCCACCAATACTTTGTAACTTTGCTTCAACTCTGTTACAGGTGGTAAATCATCTATAATCTGGACATCAAAGCGCTTGCACTGTTCTAAAAGGTTTTCATACAGAGGCTTGGGGGTGCGTTTGGGATAGTGGACTGCCACAGAGTATCCAAAGAGAGCCATGTGACGCGCAGCCACTAAGCCATCACCTCCATTATTGCCTGGACCACAGATTATAAGAGCAGATTGGTATCTAAAAAAAAGGAAAAAATAATAAAACTTCCATTTAATTCAATACTACATTGCTTGGCGCGGTTTAATGTCTTGATATAAATTTTTTTATCGGCGCATATGTATAATATGAAAGGTTAGGGGTCACTTCTCAAGGATGATTATTATTGAGAGCACAAGATATAATTCAACCAAAATTCTTACGTTTGTGGTGGATAGACTTTCGCTACCGCAGTCGCCACACTTAACCCAGCTAGCTCCATCAGCTGGTCAACGCTAAATTTGTATTCATTGAATAGGTCCTGGTCTAGCGCCGCTGCCTCGGACTGCGTCAGGTAGTTCACCCGGCCGCTGCTGCACTTATTCGCACTTGCCATCCCGTTACCCCACACACTGGCTACTCGTAACTGAAATGATAAGTAATTTATTGTGTGCAAAAGATAAAATCAAACTTAAGTGATATCACAGGTAAGAGTAAGGCTTTTCATATTTGCAGCCGTCATTCACGGGAAAACAATGAATTTTACCAATAAAGCACTTCCCACAAACCGGAGAAACAACATTTACAGAACTGAACGTTAATTACAATCTAATTTTGTCTACTAACTGCTATGCTAAAATGTAAAAAGATTTTATCATCGTATCGTAACGAAATCATAACAAAATTTTGACATGTGTTATCAACATTCATTTGAGGTATATTTAAAACTGCGGCTATAGTAATAGTAATGATCACGATGAGCACACGATGAGATATTAAGTATCATATTAAATAATGAAATTATCTTTTGAATTTCGGAAATCCTTTATGTACAGTACTACTGCAATTAAATTTCATTAATATTTATTTTAAACATTCATTAAATTTAGTAGGGTCCCATATTATAAAGATTACGGAACCCATGTAAAAAAAAGCGGAATAAGGTTAATTACTCTTAGTAAAAAGTACACAATAGCTAGGTTTCCGAACGGAAAACAATTGACAGATTTCTAATGTCAATTTTCCCAATCAACCGTCACAAAAATGGCTGCGCTTAGAGTATTTAGCCGTAATTTACCGTATTTACGACAACAATTTTCCGCATTATTAGGAAACACATCGCCTTCAGTGAAATTTATCTGTGTTGTTGTAGTGATAGGATACGTTTTATCGTTTTCTGAAGACGTCGTGAACGTTTTAAGTGTTACTCCTGGTTATTTGTTGCCACCTTCTTTTCAGTTGTGGTCTACTTTTACGTTCTGGTTTCTAGAGATACACTTATGGGAGGTGGTTATCGATATAGTGACTGTGGGATTGTGCGGGAAGTTGATAGAGCCGCTATGGGGTCAGATGGAGATGATGAAGTTCTTTTTTCTGACGAACTTTGGCGTGGCATTTCTGACGACGTTTTACTACTTGGTAATCTTCGCGTGCACGGGCCAGACTTCGTATCTGTTTGACATACATGTGCACGGCTTGGCGGGGTACCTCGCCGCGGTGAGCGTGGCAGTGAAGCAGATATTGCCTGATCATCTGCTTGTTAAAACACCTTTAGGTAAGACACTTTGTAATGTTTACACAACTATACATAATAATTATTCACAAGATTGTGCATCATCATTCACCAGCATCATATTACTCTATTAGTAAAGTGAGTTGTTTAATTATCTGAAAGGGAAACTGATTAATTACTGACTAAGACAAATAATTGACTGCTGAGTTTCTTTAGGCTATTCTTCTCAACTCAAAATAGTCTCCTCTTGTCAAAGGGAGTAGGAGGGAGCCTATTAGAGGCTCAAAAATGTAAATGCACCCGTGTGGCCTACTTACAGAATAATTTCATTATGTATAAAAGGACATATTATATTGTTTTTTTTTTAGATTTTATGGCTTGGCTGCAGAGGCTTCAATTGACATATTGGTTGATGAATCTGAATAACTATTGTAATAAATTTCAGGTAAACTAACAAACAGATCCCTACCACTCTTGCTGCTAATAGTGGCTATAATCCTATGGGCTGTTGGAGCCCTGGAAGGCACCTACCCATGCATGTGGGGCAGCGGCACCATCCTGTCATGGATGTACCTGCGCTTCTGGCAGAGGCACAGCAGTGGTACTCGCGGTGATATGGCGGATAACTTCAGCTTCGATAAGTGAGTAATTGCATTTTGGTCATGGATACTGAAATTCATTGTAACTATATTTATAAGGGAATTTTACAAATTGGAGATTTTATTGAAGTTTGAAGTACCTAATCAAATGGTTAAGTATTGGAGACGACATGATATAGCAGTGATGTTCTAAGGATTATATTTTTTTTTATTTAATAGTGATTATCATATGGGGTTTTTGATGCATAAATTATTTGATACTAGGCCAACAGTAAGCATCAAATCATTTACGGAAAACCACAGGGTATGGTGATTATTATCCTTATTTAAAATCAAATAAATTTTGATTCATGTATGTGCCTACAAAACTAGTGCCTACGCCACATCTTGGGATTTAGGTAGCCGACCCCGATTGAGAAGTCACTCTCTATAAAGATATGGGACAAAGGCTAGGAGGATGATGTATGTAATGATATATATGTATTTTTAATGTGTTCATTAACTTTTATCTCAAATATTGATAATATGAATTCTTGTTAAAATATATTGATGGTTTTTCAATGCAATAAACACCCACTGTAGTGTTATTTTCTAATCTTGGCAACACTCCTCTGTGTATTATAATGAGTTACTGTTTATTTAACAGTTAGTGTAAACTGAATCGCAATAATGCATCTTGGCTGAATTCTATAAATAGTTCCTTTAAGCTTTACTTACTTTTATTGTTGCTGAGAAAAACTGTTCTGTAGGTACATTCAAGGAAATTTAAACACATACCTTTTTGACCCTTATTGTCATTGTGACAAGGGCGAAAAATGTTTCCTTGACTGTACTTAAATATAAGTACAATAGTAGTGAAAGAACACAGCCCTGTAACAGTGCTCGCATTGGATACCAAAGCACTCAACCTAGTGAATAGTTATGATAAAATGTTTTGAGAAGCTGTAACATATACATGCAATTTTTATTGCATGTACATGTTACAGTTTCTCAAAACATTCTACTAGGTTATCCATACTATATATCCATACATAGTGTTCCTAACATACATTATAAATCTTGCAAGCTGAATTTGACAATGACCCCTAAAAGATTTATTTTCAATAGAAAATACCATGATTTAATTTCTACATTAAGTGATTTTTTATTATCCTATGATGGTGGCAAACAAGAATGCAGCCGCCTATGGACGCTTGTGACCCGAGGAGCATCACACAGGCGTGGCTGACCCTTTAAAGAACCTATTTACTCCCCTCTTGAAGAACCGCATACTATAGCCCCTGGGGAAAACTTCAGCAGAGAGTTTGAAGACTACTTTTTTAGATATCCATTTCTGGTAAATTATTTTGAAACATTGTCCTCAGCTTCTTCCCGACGGTGTTGCAGCCGGTGGTCCGCGGCATCCTAGGGCCGCCGCACCGCTGCCTCGTGCGGATAGGGCTCTGTTCTCCCAGCCAGCGGAGAGTGCATCTGGCCATGAGTCCGCGAGGCGTCACTATATCCATGCCGGGGGTAGAGCCTCAGGACATGGAGAGGCGAAGGTAATTTATTAGATCCATATTGTAATAATGTATAGAGACGGAGCCAGCCATAGCAAATCCCTGTCCTTTGTGGACCTCCAAGCCCTTTTTACAACTGGCAGGACTGCTCGTGTTTTAATGATTTGTGGATAGGATAGCAGTGGAGTGCTGTTTGAACAACATGATTTTCACCAGTTTCTCTATAATTTTTTTAAACTGTAATGTCTAACATAATGTCTCATTATTTTTAATGTGGGTACACCACAATTTTTATATTAAACCAATATCACATCTTACCACACTACTTTTTTTAACATATTCACTTTCAAATGAACAAACGCAAAGATCGATACAAAGCATAAGGAAATTCGAAAGATTATCTGGGCGTTAGGGTGGTGGAGAGGTTAACACGCTGAACCGGTAATCCAGAGGTACCGGGTTCGATGCCAGGTTACGCATTTACATTTTTCACCAGTTTCTCTATTTTAAAGTATTGAAGCATCTTACTACTGTTGGACAAAAGTTAAGCCGAATTTTGTCAATCTTCTTTAGGTGTATGTGAGAAAAATTCTACTCTGGTGCATATCAGTATCTGCGACTACTAATACTAAGTCAGTAACTCAATTGATTTGACCTTGATTCGAAGAATTCGAAGAAGTTCGCGAAGCAAAAAGACGACACACCGGCCGCGGGTAGTACGAACCATTTTGGACCACTTTAGAACTCAATAACTTAAAATAAATAAATATTAAGTAAATATTAAGACCTACACGTTTGCGATTTTGCGAGTCTTGTTGGACCACCTGTTTATTTGCCGAATCCAGCAGCAAAGGTCAAAGTAGTGAAGGATGAGAGTGAAAAGGATGAAAACTGAAATAGTGGACAAGATTTCACTTTCATTAGCGAAGCCGTTTACCAACTTGACATTTTTCATACATAAATGTTACTAGCTTTTGCCCGCGACTACGTCCGCGTGGAACTTGGAAGTATGGAAGCAACCTCGTACAACACGATAGATATCCGCCTAAGCACCTTACTTAATAAAAGGGATTATTAAGAGCGCCTAAGCAAATGTAAGAGCAATCGTGCTTTTGGTCTAATAATTACATTTTCAACAGGGTCATCAATGTCATCATGAACTTTAAAATCTTTTTAGGGATAATTTCAAGTATGAAAACTATCCTATGTCCTTCCTCGGATCTTAAACTATCTCCATGCCAAATTTCATCAAAATCGATTCAGCGGTTTAAGCGTGAAGAGGTAACAGACAGACAGACACACTTTCGCATTTATAATATTAGTATGGATTTCAATGCAGTCAAAGTTTTCCTTTCAATATAAAAAATGTTGTTTCAGACAAATCGCGCTCAAGGCGTTGAGCGAGAGATTATCGAAAACGTCCGAACAGACGCGGCAGAAGAACCTCTCGACGAAGGTGAACATGGACGCGGTGCGCAAGATGCAGGCCGCGCACGTGATCCCGCAGTTCCCGGCCGAGCCGCCGGCGCCGCCCGACGCCGCGCTCGTCGACCTCGGCGCCGACACGCCCACCACCAAGCACTCGTGATCAACGAACCCACAGCGACACACTTAACACTGTTCACAGAACCAAGGTGGAACTTGGCACTAGCTGGTATTTAGATAAGTTCTTGATTTGAACGCCGATGAAGTCGGTTTGTACGGTGGCAATGCACGGTCAGTGGAGCTCCGGATTTTTTACTATTTGGACCGGGGCACTCTCTTCTCGCTAGGCTCCTTGAAGGAATTTGTCTTAAAATCTGAGAAAAAGGGCAGGTGCTCTACTTTGTCCCCCGGAGATCTGACCCTGGGCATAATAGTAGCAAGGCAATACGGTGCCATGAATCCCTGACTGGAAGAGGCCCGAGAGGACTATGGAGAAAGAATCAGTAAAATTTTCTGACATTGAAGGAAGCCCCATCCAATGATTGTCATAGGTTTGAACAGTAAGTCACGGACACAATTTAAAGTCAAGTTTGATGTCACAGCTTTTGTAGCAGTTGTAGCTGAGAGTTCATACCACTTTGAAAAATTCGGCAGTCGCGATGGAATGAATATGCGAAGTGCCTTGTATTGTATGCCAGTCACCATTACATGACAAGTTTAGTGTGTAGTGGAATATAAAAGCGAATCGAGCCGGACTGTCAATTTTAATAAAAATAATCTATGTTTGAACTTGTGTTTTCAAATAGACGAGTTAGCTGCATCATTTGGTTCGAAGAATTGTTCCAAAGCATTTATTACCCAATTTATGTCCCAAAATTGAAGGAATTTCTGCAATGGCGCTGTGAACCTGTACAATAGTATTTATTATTATTTTCCCTAGAGTCTATACCGTCAGTATAGACGCTGTGAGTATGGTATACAAAGAAAGATAATATTTTTTGCAGATTTTAATGTATTTGTTAAAATCAAGGTATCAGGAGGTGTGAATGAGACTTGTAAATATAATTGATATTGACTAGTGTTACATTAATAAATAATATCCAATTAATGCTGTGTATAATTTATTTATATTATATTCCAGTCTCTTATGTTATGTATAACATTAGGAAATGGGCAGGTTCTACATTAACAGTATGATTTATGGAAGGGTCATTTAACCCCCCGTGCGGGACATTTGAACCTTATGTTAAATGTCAGTTAATTTCAATTTGATTAGCAAATTTTTGACGCCGCATACGAGGGGTTAAACAGTTTCATTGAATTGAAATATTTATCTGGACATATAATCGTATATACACTAAATCCAAGATCCGTCATACATACATATTACATATATGTATTGCCATTATATACAAAATAATAAACTTAAGGTCGAAACACAACTCCAAGGACGTAACGTGGTGTTTTGGCCATAATATGTGATCTGTCCCGTCTTCAATGGTCATTTTCGTGTCCACCATACCATAACAAAATTCATGTTTTCAAGTTACTAAAATATATCCACATGCATTCCAAGGTATCTGTTGTGAATGGATAAGAAAGTGGGATGTAGCGGCATACCGCCTGGATGCAGATCTAGTGAATAAAGTGTTGCTCACAACAACATTATTCACTGGACAGAGAAGTTGCTAATATGGTTCAAACCAGAATAATTATACGTATTTTATTGTATCACCTATAATAGTTAACAATTTCCCTAAAGGGATTAATCAACTGACTTCGACTTAAGTTAAAACTGTTATTACGGGTAAATCTAAATATTTCTAGTTTATCTTCATTATCGTCTCTTCGTTTATTATTGTAGTAGAGAATTTGCTAGTCATACTTTTGGCCGACATCTCCAGTAACAGCTCGCTGATTCATCAAGCAAGCCATCCGGGACCGCGACGCATGCAACTACGCTCGAAGTGTTGGATAACTATATATAATTAGTTTTAATCATGGTATATGAAAACAAGGTATGGCATTCTGGCAAGGCAGCCTTTCTACGTCACTGATTTGTTGCCGCTTTATGGTAACAAAATAATTATAAGGAAAAATGGTCAACGCTAGTCATACAAAAAAATATTTTTACCTACACTGACAATTGTCATGTTCTTTGAATCAATGTTTTTTGTCGTAATAATTGATTTTAAACACTTTATTTTAAGACATACAGGTACCAAAGCAATCGGGGAGTATTATGATATACTACTGGCAACACAAACGGATTGACAGAACCAACCAATCATAGCGCGATGACGTCACAAGTCTGGCCTGTCATTCCGGAATGCCATACCTTGTTTCCTTACACCACCATGCATGGCCATGGTTTTAATTATATGTAAAAATAACGAGATTTATGTTCATACAAGTTTCTTATATGAGATCAATGGAAACCAATCTACCGAACGTGACGCGGTAAGTAAATAATAATATTCTTGAAATATCTTGCACGTAAAATTATGAGCTCGCATTTTAAATTACAATTATGCCTTCATACATATTGGTCATATTAGCAACACTGTATTTATTTGCAAAGTTCAAAGTTTTATTATAATTGTTCATTGCGATCACGTCACTGGATGATATAGTAAGATTAGCATCTAAGTATGATATCAAATTTTCATCCCCCATTCCAATCTCTTATGATACGTTTTGTTTTTAGTTTTGTTACGCAAGTCAAGCTTTTTTAACCTCTTGCCCGCTCAGCTCGTCGCCAGAAAACTGTGTCCTACTCGCCAAGGTGACAGCAGCTAGTATGGCATTGTATTGCGTCAAATGACGTCGTGGCGTCAGGCGCACAGCTTTCCGTCGACGTGAGTTGCCGTCTTTGGCGCTCAAAGGGTTAATGTATGCTAAAACAATAAATCGGCTCTACGACTAGGTAATTAGGGGATGACAGATTGTGTAGAAGTCGGTATACCGGTATAGTGATGAAAAGCGTCTTTTGTACGACCGCTTTCTTTTGTCTGTCATATATTATGTACGAGTAATATCGTCACTAACACATAGCGGTCCACTAGGCCTAATACTGAGGCCGCGTAGCGTCGGTCCACGGAGCGGGCGGCGCAGTAGCTACCGGCAGGGCGCGGGTAGTGCTACCGGTACCGTTACCGGACGCGCTACCGGTACCGTTACCGGGTGCACTACCGGTACCGTTACCAGGTGCGCTACCGGTACAGTTACCGGGTGCGCTACCGGTACCGTTACCGGGTACGCTACCGGTACCGTTACCGGGTGCGCTACCGGTACCGTTACCGGGCGCGCTACCGGTAGTAGTGGTGCGGCCACGCGGCGCCGGAGTAGGAGTCGGGCCAGCGCTCGCCGGCCGGCGCAGGCGCGGGGACTGGCGACGCTAAACTGGTACCTGTGTGGAAATCACTTTGTCAAAAATATGGTTTGCGAACATGGAAATGTTGGCTTTGTTTTGGTGACAACCAACCGTGAAACACCATATTTTTTCCAAAAGAGGATAATAAAGGAATTTTACACTATATTTTTTGTGGTTGTGGTCTAATTGCGAAAAGAAGATATTTAAAGGAAATGACTTTGAATAACTAGGCAGGTCATTTGAGCGGATTTTGTGTTGGTATAAAATAAAAATAAAATTAGACTTGTACTGCTTGCTTCTAATCAAAGTGCTTTTCTTCTACTTTCCTCATTCGAATAGCTAAAGAGCAGATCTTTTCTCTGATCATTATAAGTATTATAGGCAGACCCCTCTTTCCCACGTGGTACTTTAGGCACTTGTCTATTGGCCAAAAACGATACACAGCGATTAGTTGAAGTCCCTGACTTCTGAGCTAGGTTAACACCTGTGTTACAGAAGTCAAAAATTTTTGGTCAAGATGAAAAGGAACGATAGCCGTTTGAAAAGGAACAAGGGTATGTAAAGTATAGGGAGTGAGGAACGTACCGGGTTGCTGCTGCGTGTAGGCGGGCGCCTGCGCGTAGCTGCCCTGCGGGTAGTATGGCGGCGGCACGCTCAGGTTGTGCGCCAGCGCCGAGCCCGGGGCCGGGGCTTGTTGCTGGAACAGTATAGGGAGTGAGGAACGTACCGGGTTGCTGCTGCGTGTAGGCGGGCGCCTGCGCGTAGCTGCCCTGCGGGTAGTATGGCGGCGGCACGCTCAGGTTGTGCGCCAGCGCCGAGCCCGGGGCCGGGGCTTGTTGCTGGAACAGTATAGGGAGTGAGGAACGTACCGGGTTGCTGCTGCGTGTAGGCGGGCGCCTGCGCGTAGCTGCCCTGCGGGTAGTATGGCGGCGGCACGCTCAGGTTGTGCGCCAGCGCCGAGCCCGGGGCCGGGGCTTGTTGCTGGAACAGTATAGGGAGTGAGGAACGTACCGGGTTGCTGCTGCGTGTAGGCGGGCGCCTGCGCGTAGCTGCCCTGCGGGTAGTATGGCGGCGGCACGCTCAGGTTGTGCGCCAGCGCCGAGCCCAGCGGCGCCGACACGGCCGGCGTTTGTTGCTGGAACAGTACAGTACATTACTGCAGACGCCGGGAAGTAAGGCTTGCCGGGTGAGTAAGTATAGACGGCCGACCGTAGCCGGCTAAGGCATGTATAGTGCTTTTCTCAAACATATACAATGAAATAAAAAAATACACCACTCAAAATATATCGTTTAGGCCTGTGGCTAAATTATCGATATTTTGCCCGTTTTGCGAGCATTAACATTTTTCGTAATGTTAGAGGTGTGCTGTGTCGAAAACGTTCTCGTTGTGTATGGAATATTCTCGAGAACATCACTATGTTATAAAATAAAACAAAGTTTCCTGTCGCGTTTGTACGTTTGCGATGATCTCCAAAACTCCTGAATGGATTTTCATGAGGTTTTCATCTATCAACAGAGTGATTCGTCGTGTAATACGACACATATACTCACGGGATAGTAGTTGTAGTAGACGGGGTCGGGCGGGTCCTGTAGCGGCACAGTGATGAGGTTGGAGCGCGCGCGCGCCGACACTCCCGCCCCCGCGCCGCCGCCGGCACCCGCGGCCGCGGCCGCGGACAGCCCGTGCGCGTGCGCACGCGGGTCGTTCGCTGACGCCGGCATCTGTCCACACAACAAAAATACTGATTCGGCTGCAACTCCGGCCGCAAACGGCTGAGCAGTACCCTATAAACCCTACTTACAGTAAGATTTTGTATGAAATCATCCGAGTCCATTTATAAGAACTGTTCCTTCACCCGGTGTTGACATTGAAACGTAACTATTATAAAAAAAACATAAAAATGAAGTTTAGTTCTCAACTTTGTCTTCGAAACAATCTTAAATCACCGTTTAAGGCTGCCTGTCCACTAGAGCGGAGCTATGTAAAATGTACCAACATTCCTCGGATTTTAATGCAATTCTTTAGGGTTTTAGGGTATCACAAAGACTAATTGGTGAATTTTCTCCGCTCCGCTTCAAAAAAGGCTTCGGAGAGTCCATTTGTGCCCACGCCACGCCGCTCGCCGCTGAGACCGGAGTGTGCCTCTAGGGGGGGGGGGTCGTTACAATTTGGTGCCGCGCACAGGCTAGCTAGTTAGCGCGGCCGGTGAGCACTGACCGTGACGGGCTTGACGACGGGCACGGCGACGGGCTCGGCGGGCTCGCCGGCCGCCACGTGCCGGTGGTTGATGTGCGCCTGCAGGTCTCTCTGCAACAACATTACTAACTGCTCAAAATGAAACACAACCGCTATTAACACTTTCGCCACCAGGAACCCGCCTGGTAGGCACTCGTAATCATTGCTCAGATGCCGGTCACGTATTTTTGCTTAAAGAGCTACCCACCTAGCGGGCTCTCGGTTTCTGGGGTAGGGTTAAATTTTATATCTGGTTGCGAAAGTGTTAACAACAGGTTACACTTGCACAAATCGTAATGACTATACTCAAACTAAGATCTGACCCGGGAGTCCCTTTTCGGATTAATAACGTAGCAGATGTTTGACAAGGGGCTTTAGGCGCTGCTTTTCATTTCGACTGCGAGAAAATAAAAAACACTTAACAACCTTAGCCATGGCGGCGCCCTGTGCTAAACTAAACTTGGTAAACTGAAATATAAGTCTGAATATAATATAAGCGAGTGCAGACCTGCGAGAGGTAGGTGCGGCGGCAGCCCGTGTTGCCGTAGCGCGTGCCGGAGTGCGTGCACATGAACACCGTGCCCAGCCCCGTCTGCTCCACCCGCAGCACCTGCAACAATTGGACATATAAATAAGTATCTGGGACACACTCTTGTTTAACTCAAAAAGCACCCCCGCGGACAGAAAACATCCCTATAGCCCTAAGAAGTTTTTAAGAAAAGTTTTACAAGGTAAAAGGAACACTACACAAAAAAGGAACCTACTCTACTATAAATACTAGTTGTTCTACATAAACCTTAATTTTAATTTTGTTATGGTTACACAATAGGTAGTATAATAAGAGAGAAATAACACTGTACCTTCTCCCTGCACCGCGGGCAGTGTGTGTGTTCAGATCGTGCGCAGGACAGGCAGAATACATGTTTGCATGGTATCTGGAAGCATAAAAATAGTCTTTATTACATTGTCATAGATTTAGAAATGAGTAACATTGCTAAAATCCGCTTTTGAACAGTAGCTACAAAAGTATCTTGTTAGGATTAGGATAACTAGGACCTTGATAGGACAGCCTTTTTAAGATTAAAAGACAGCGTAAAAAGTAACATGAAATGCAGTAAGGTGTGAAATGAATAAAAAATATGTATAGTGTTTCAAATACTAACTCAGCAAATGATAAAAAAAAACCTATTTTCTATTAAAACACACTTTTCTATAAATTGCTACTCAGTACTTTGTAAAGTCACCTTTTCCATTTGTAAAAGTTGACACACAAGCAAGATGAACCTATGTAATAGTATTTATTTCGCTACTGTATATACATAAAACTAGAGTATTGGCTTATTACCATTCTACCATAAATAAGTATAGGTTTTGAGCATATATCGCAGCAATATATCATAGGATTCAGGACTTTCTCTCCGATAAGTGACGCTCTGTGGTTCCAGTCCAGCCTTAACATAGGTTCGGGCGGCCCCCGCTGAAGAGTTGTAAACACGGGGGCTTCCAATTGAGATATGTCTGAAGGGACTTCCACTGCAATTGAAAAGACACTCATTTAATTTTAAGTTAATTCATATATTATGTTGTACATGATATATCAAATTAATTAATTTATAAATGCACACGTCAGAGTAAAGTGATGATTAGGGTTGAGACATTAGGTGGCCACCATGGTTTAAAAATCCATGTAGACGGTAATTGTAAAAAATATCAATGTCAAAGCCTAAAAGCAGTTGTTTAAGAACAGTATATTGTTAAATTTAGGCTTTGAATTTTTTTACAATTTGTGTCACTGAATATTTAAAACATGGTTGCCACCAAAAACCTATACCTAGTGATGATGTATTAGTTGATCTAAATACACAAAAAGTTGCTGCATTATATTAGTGGATGTATTATCAGGAGCATTGATATAAACTCGGTTTTCTAATTCAAGACCAAAAAAACTACCACAATGTTACCACTACAAAAAAATATTAGTAAAATCCTTATTCTTTTTTAGACACTAAGATAATATCATCATCATCATCATCAGCCTGTTTCAGTCCACTGCTGGACATAGGCCTCTCCCATGGCACGCCACTGAGCTCGATTTTCAGCTCTCGTAAGACTAATCGTCGACTAAGATAATATATTAATAGATAACTTTAAGTCTATGTTTTAACATAATAATTAGATATATTTATTATTACATAAATACGAGAGGAGATAATAATAAACTTAAACATCGGAGATTTTTGGTACAAGTAAAATCTGGGTATTGTACTTGTAACACTTGAGGTATTCAAAACATTTGGTGCAATAATTTACAAGCTCAGATGTCATTTAAATTTTAATAACTTTGACAGTGACGTATCTGTCATAGTTTTTTCGTCTTGAATTAGAAAACCGAATATAGGGGTGAATCAACTTTTTGATCCACACGCTTAACTGTCTCTGTGTATACCAAGAAATAGGGCTGATAATGGGTGAAAATCAGGAACATTTCAACCGCTACCTCAGCTTACAATTACAGTTCAAATTTCGTAACAAAACTGAGGTAGCAGTTGAAACGCTTCTGATTTTCACCTTAATATGTATACATATGTTCTGTTTATTAGGTTTTATCAATTGCGACATTGACTGCTGATAACTATTGAAAATTGAAAACTTTGTGGTTAAACTTGCAACTATACCAAGATTACTAGAGCATTACTAATAAATTGGCTCTATCACCATTTACTATTTATTTAATCCCATGGTTTCAATCACAATGTAATGCTTTCCTACACACATCCTAAAGTCACACATTTGTAATTTTGGTGAAATTGAACTTTTGTTACTTATAGATTTTTTTATATATCCAATTTTGAAGTCTGTAAATTATAATGTTTATTTTAATTATTATGATGAGACTGCCTTTAAACAGTATTTGTTTCGGTTGTAAGTGAGTATATGAATTATGTAAAATTAAAAGTATATAACTAAACCGTAGCGACATAGGAGATATATGTACATATAGTTTAGGTCCCAATAGTTTAAGTTGGGTTTAATTTAATTATGTTATAATTTGCAAAAAGACTAAGGTTCAGGACATAACACTAAAAATAAGGAGACAGAAATGGAAATGGGCTGGCCATATGATAAGGGGAAGAGAAAAATGGAGCAAAATCGTCACACAATGGTACCCAAGAGAAGGGAAAAGGAGAAGGGGAAGGCCACATAAAAGATGGGATGACGACATCAGACAGGTAGCAGGAACAACGTGGGGCAGAGTGGCCACGGATAGGCTAGAGTGGAGAAGATTGGAGGAGGCCTTTGCCAATTGGCAAACAGACATGCAAAAGTGGAAAAAAATACAGATATATGAGTAGAAATTAGATAAACTGTAATGTATACTTTTATGATGTCTGAATAAAGGGCTATTATTATTATTATTATTATTATTATAATTTGCAACAACAAATGAATGCTTATGAAGTTATTAACCACGATAGGACAATATCTAACAAACAGATTTTGCATGCCTAAATAATAGGTATTATTTATATACTTACATTTAGGGGGTTCTGCTGGTTCTATCTCTTCTTTTGACTCTTCATTAACGGATTCTTCCTGGTCTTGTGAAGTTTCTTCTACAGAACATTCTTCTTCATCAGAAGACATCACCTTTGGCACCTTCTTGCCCCGACCACGGCCGCGCCCGCGACCGCGACCTCGGCCTCTTCCACGACCGCGACCGCGGGCATTTCTCTTTTCACTATTCATTTACAATTTAATGAAAACCCTTAACGATCTGCCGTCAAAACGGCGCCCAGTGTTAATGACACTTAACCTCTATAACTTATCCCAGATTCTTGGTCTTAGACTTTTTATGACAAAATAATTAACTTTAAAACAAAACATAAATTAATCACTTGCTTATTATATCAAAATAATATTGTTACTGTCTTGAGTCTTGATTTTAGCCGACGCAAACAAATTTTATGCCATAGAGGAGTTTTTCCAAGTCCAAACAAAACAAAATATCCTTTCAGAAATTACGATGGAATGGACCCGATCAGATTGGTCAAGACCAAGTCAAGACATTGATCGTATGTTCCAGTAAGTCCGCAGTTTCGACTTTCGATATAAGAATTTAAAACTGTTTTACACGTTCTGAATAAAATTAAAGGGTTCCGTATGATTAGGATCCTTAATTATGTAAATTTACGTTCTATGGCACTAAATCACTCTCTTGTCTATGAATCAGACGTCGAGTCGACTGTCAACTGTCAAAATAATTCAAATTCACCGCTACACGCCTTCGGTTGAACTTTCATCGGAAGAAAAACCACGGTTTTCTTCCAATTAATAACCACTAAATGAAGGATTATGGGTGAAATAAGAAAACCAGTAAACTCGGTGAGTAACTTTTCATGTTTTTCTACGGAATTTTGTACGAATGTGGGCTTTTTGTCCACATTGTTATTATGATCTCTGATCTGTCATGCCCAACGTGACCATTTTTTTTGTCATAGCCAGCGAACGAATAAATTTTATTCGTTCGCTGGTCATAGCGAAATCCGTCCGTTGTTGAATTATCTATATAAATACCATTATGTTGGTTCACGAGTTTTTTTTTAAATTAAAAATGGGTTAAGTACGTTACATTTCTTTTAGCTACGTTACTTATATCTACAGTAAGTACCTATTTTATATTTGTCGGCGGAACAAGTATTTTTTTTTAACACCTCCGGTTTAGTTTTTAGGTAGAAGTAGACTTCAGTACACGATTTATTTACTTTCATCTTTGTAATCAAAATCGCTTTCAATACTGCGACGAACAATTGTGTTGTTTCATTCGTCCATACTCTATTCATGTGAGAAAACACTCGTTCGACAGGGGCGTTACTCGTGCTTCCTGGCAGACACAAGACGTACTCAATAATGAACGGAAAGTTCATTAAGTCGATAATGTTTGCACGGAAGTGTTGGAATAATTCCACCCAACGGTTTTCAGGTCAAATTCTCAGCATTGATTTTTTAACAAGTAGTACAAAGTATCCTCTGTTATCTAACTTGAATGGCATTATCCTAATTATAGAAATATTATGATGAACATTTAAACAGTTATATAAATTTATTTATTTAATCGTATGGCATTTTTGACCAAGTCGCGCATCTTCTAATTATGTTATAAACATATATCTAAGTTCTTCACCCATAGGGCGGCGTTTATACTAGGAGAGTGTAGATCCAGGATACCTCCATTATATTTCCGTTTTGGGCAGTCGTATATTATGTGGTGAATGGATTGTGCAGGCGCCCCACAATCGCACACTGGCGAGTCTCTCCAGCCACATTTAAACAGATAGTCAGCACAACAACCAGTTATATAAATGAAACACATACAAACAATGGGTATACCCAGTAGGTATATTGTGGAATACTTTTTGGCTGACATGAGGGTAGCTGTTAAGTGATTAGTTGTAAGCTAGCTTATAAAAACAAACAAAATCTTACAAAAGAATCTTCATGTAGTTTATTTTCATGTCCGAATTAATAATTTTATTTCACAGCTCATATAGGAAACAGAAAATCACACAGAAACAATAATTACAAGTAGCGGTAGACATCATGCAGGCTTATTACTAAAGAGCACTTCTACTAGATAACCTTTAACATAACAGGGGATTTTAAAAATAAAAATTGGCACTTGTCTTAGTCTTGTTAACATTGGCTTGCCTGTATCGCTATACTTTCATAAATGTTAAAGATAAAATTATTACAGTAAAAAAATGTAAATGCAGGCTATTAAGAAATTGTTAAATGTTATTGGATAATTATACCTGAGTGTGTATAGTGTGTAGCATGTCTTATTGTAGCCATGTCTCTTTAACATATGTCCAGGATGCCGCTTTCTGTAGCCCTAGAGTATGCGTCCCGCAAAGGTTCCGCGCAAGACGCCGATTGTCCCGTTTTCAGGGTAGACTAGATTTTAAGCACTGAAACGAACATTTCATTGTAATTTGAGAGAGCATGATATTAATCTGAATAAACCACGACGCGCTCGCTCGGCACTACCCTGCGCCCTCTTCAGCCTTTTTCCCCTTCTTTTCTTTACTTGCTTTTTAGTGTGTTGACGGCCAATATAGGTACCCAGTTAGGCTTTGTGAAGGAGTTCTGCATTTTATAGCCAAGTCAGTTTGACCGTAAATGTACTTACCGCAAATCTGTGCACCACGAGGTTGCCAACTTTAACCCTTAGCTTTAACCCTACTCCCAATCCTGCCCAATCTGTTGTGCTCATTATAAAGAATAAATGTGTAAGTACCTTATTTTCCTTTCCGTTGGGAAACTGAAGCTTGAACAAAAGAGAGGGAGAATTAATGTCTAATCCAAGTAGACAGATAATCAAATAAATTGGTTCTTAAATGAATGCACGTATTAGGCGGATGTCATTATCACACTGCCGCCGAGTCCTGCTGAAAAGTGCGGAGTGCTATTTGTATTTTTGAATGTCGATTTTTATACAAAAAACCGCATGGTACAATACAATACAACACACTCCGCATCTCCGTGCGGAGAATTTTGGATTGCCGTCCGCATTTCGCAGCGAGATGCTGCGCCAGTGTGATAACCGCCTTATTTAACAGTATTTATTGCATATAAATTATTATACTTATAATTTATAAATCATGTGAATGACAGTCTGCATGCATTTAGATAATATTCTTCCGTTTAAAAAAAATGTTAGGCAAAATCGCACGCAGGGTGTATGGACAGTTCAGGAAAACAGATGAACATTTATATATTCTAATGATTTTGTATAATTTGATTGTTTACCAGAAGTCTTCAAAAATTCATGAGGTCAATGTCAATGCCTCCTAACTCAACAACTGAATTTAAATAAATGAAACTTGTTTTTCTGAAACATGCCGAGTGTATTTTAAAGCGAATTACGGATTCACTAGTTCACACGCTGAATTAAACTAGAAAGATATATATATATTTTTAATTAGCCTGTTTAGGTGTCCCACTGCTGGGCAAAGGCCTCTCCTTCTTTTCTCCATTCGATCCTATTGCCAATGCGGTTCTGCCATTCTCTGCAGAATGCGTCCAGATCGTCCCGCCATCTCCTTTTTGGTCTGCCTCTGGTCCGATATCCATCTTGTGGGATCCATTGGGTTGCTATTGTGGCCCACCTTTCCGGATGCATGCGACAGACATGTCCAGCCCAGTCCTATTTCAGTTTTGCGGTCTTGACACCCACATCCACTACCAGTTTAGGAGCGCAGTTCCGTGTTTCTGATTCGATCAGTCCTCCTAGAAAGATAATACATATTAATTAAAGGAAATCGAGAATGTTCTATAGTATATAATATATCTATTTATAACTATGAAGTATATCACCATATAGATTGTATGCAAGAAGCAAACAAGTGAGTGCAAGAAGCAAGCAACTGTACGATGAGTAGGGCAGGACTTTATAGACCAGGATCCAACCGGGCGGCATTTCAGGGACACCAAATTCGCAAAATAACAAAACTCATAAAATATTTACTCTGATTCAGAAAAAAACCGGAGCTCTTAGAGATAAAAAAAAATACTGGACTGCACATGTAACAATTCCATTTTAAATATTTGTTCCTAGCGAATATTTTGAGGGGTCAGGAATTTTTTTATAGTGTGATGCAGGATCGTCATTTGTTTTGTATGCGCGCGGTGCCATGCCAGGCTGGCGCCATCTGTTTTCATAATTTCCTTTGTCCTCGTATCACGCCGAAACGGCTGGACAACTTTTAACTGCTAGCTGATATTCCCGACTACGGTATAAAAAAATTACGCGTACGAAGATCTGACACCTGTCATGTCCTTTTTCTAGTTTATGTCAGTAAAGTCTCCCTTGTTACGTGACGCTTAGCTACTATTCATCAGTATAATGATTTTTATTTTAATCATGTTTGCTGGTTTTTCAATAGGCTTTATACTTCTTGACCAAAAGATGTTACTCGAATTAGCGCGTAATTTTTAATGCCGGGACGGGATCTCGGCCTTTAAGATGCGTAATATGTCTAATCACTTCGACGTAGTACGAGCGGCGCCACCAAGATGGCGCTGCATACTTGACGCCGCGGCGCGCCGCCGTAGAGATATACACAATTAAGACAGAAATTAAGGTCCAATATAATTTTCCTATTTTGTTACCAATTATTTTAGTAATTTTATGTCAATGTTATGGCCCATACCTGGGATAACTCGGGGCACGTTCTAGGGATAGGATATTGATATAATTAAATTAATATATGTGCTCAATGAACATTCTGGATTACTATAAAGAGGTTCGATGTCATATCTGATCTGATATCGAGCCTCTTATATTAAGATAATAAAAGTATGAGGATGTCATTTCGATCAAAATGTCAATTTACGTATATTATAAAAAATATTTTAAAATAAACATGTAAATACACGTTTTAATATGTTTATTTTTTCATTTGAAAATGTGGAGAAATAAAGTAATATTTATTTATGTCGATGACATTTAGATGTTGACAGTAACATCGATATATTTTTTTGTCGATAAAATATTTTGCTACGTCACTTTCGTATAGGTGCCCCGAGTTATCCTAGGTATGTATGGCTATGTTCGATAATTAAGGTTCTGTTATGCTTAGGTATACTTTTTTAATTATACATAATCTGATATCAATGTATTGGAAATAACAAAGAAAATTGGTAACAAAATAGGAAAATTATGTCGGACCTTAATTCCTGTCTTAATTGTGGTTGAGAAATGCTCTTGTACGAGTTATTGGGAACGAAAAAAGTTTGAATGCCCAAGATCATTGAGATGGGGTACGCCCTTAGCCCCCTTGTTAAGTTTTCGTCGAATTAAAAAGCGTATTCTAGGCAGTGGTAGCAAGCAGGCTGTATAAGGGCTTATACAGCCATTATAACTCTGATTTATGCTGTATAAAGGTTGCATAAGTGCTTATGCAGCCTGTGCCTTGGGCAAGTACAGTCAACCAATTTGATTCCTAGGCCATTTGGTACCTTGTCACAGCGAACGTCTATATGAAAGCCGCTTGAAATCTCATATCAATGTCATTGTCACAAGGTTCTATAGTGGCCTAGAAATCAAATTGCTTGACTGTACTTTCTTTTATTCACAAGATAGACACTAAACTAACTACTCAATCAAAGGATTAGTGGTTAGTGTTTAAAATAACATTTAAAATAATCACACATCGTATGATTATAAAAGACTATTCGAGCTGAGCCCCGAAAGATCTGGAATGCATCCCTCGGTGCGGGTCGCTACCTGCCACACGGTTTGGTCCCATCAGCTGATTAAAGGGATGCGGGATAATAACACATGCATGTCGTCAGCTATTCACAGGCAGCGTAGTAGGTATTCACAAAACTTTCCAAATTTGATGCGCGCGGTGTACAGCACTGCCTGGCTCGCCACTCATATAATCTGGTAGCCTGTTGTATACATGGTTGTACATACTATGTAGGTATTACCAATTATCTGCCCTAGACTTCTGTTGATTTCCTACTCATTCATAATAGCTTTTGCCCGCGTATACGTGCATACAAATGAGCACTTCCCCATACAGACTTCCACCATTCCTTTCCGGAATAGAAACTATTCTATGGCCTTCCCTAGGACTCAGTTTCTTCAGTTCCCCAATTTTCGCATTAATAGGGATAATGTATCTCTATCCTTTCTAACTATAACTACGAGGGTGAATTGAAAAGTTTTGAGCCTAACCTTTAAAATAAAGACTTGAGTTTTTATATCAATTTTATTTCTCTACATAGTCTCCAAAACGATCTATACACTTTTGCCACCTTGCTTCCAACTTCATTATTCCTTGTAAAAAAAATGAATCTTCAAGGTGATTGAAATATTCAGTCGCAGCTTCTTGCACTTCAATATCTGTCGAAAATTTCCGTCCTGCCAAGTGTTTTTTTAGGTTCGGGAAAAGATGATAATCAGAAGGGGCCAAGTCCGGCGAATAGGGTGGATGCGGCAACAATTCAAACCCACAGTTATGTATTTGTGCGATAGATTTCGCTGCAGTATGGACAGGAGCATTGTCTTGGTGGAACAACACTTTTTTAGAAATCATACCAGGTCTTTTTATTTTAATTTCTTCATGCAGACGTTGTAAGAGGATGCAATAGTAATCAGCATTTATGGTTTTACCCTTTTCAAGATAATCAAAAGAAGCCATTACCTTCTTCGCTGACAAAATGGCCTTAGCTTTTTTAGGAGGTGGACACCCTGACCTTTTCCATTGTTTGGATTGCACTTTTGACTCCGGTGTATTGTGGTGGACCCAAGTCTCGTCCATAGTTATAAAACGACCAAGAAAATCTTGTGGGTCGCATTGAAACAGATCCAAACAATCCTGTGATACTGTATGGCGGGTGCGTTTATTTTCAGCTGAAAGCAGTCTAGGTACCCACCTTGCAGAAACCTTAGAAAAACCTAGATCCTTAGTGATTATGTTTTGCGCTCGCTCATAGGAAATACCAATTGTCTCCGCTATCTCTGCAACTTTCAACCGCCTGTCATTCATAATGATATCTAGTATTTTATTGATATTTTCATCTGTAGAAGCCGTTATTGGTCTGCCACACCTAGGTTCATCTTCAACTGCTTCTCTGCCGCGTTTGAAATCTGCTACCCATCGTTTTACAGTGGCATATGATGGAGCGGATTCCCCTAAAGTCTGGCACATGTCTTCAAAGATTTGCTTTGGCGTTAAGCCCTTTTTTTGTAAGTATTTTATTACAGAACGGTGCTCAATTTTATCCATTCTAAAGAAAATCGCGAACCTCTTATAGTAATTCGATCACAAAATTTGCAATTGTGACAGAAGAAAAACAAAAGATAGTGCATTATGCTAAAAAAATATGCAAGTCTTACGTGCCAGTATTATTTTTTTCTTTTAATTTCATTATCAACCTCAGGCTCAAAACTTTTCAATTCGCCCTCGTATAACTCAAATTTTAAATAATCTGTATGACGAAGCAGTACCTATATTTTCTTGTTCTGATTTTGAAGATATGTGTTATGTCGAGTTCCATCGACTCACATTATACTATAGACTAAATAGACGCAGCTTGACGCAGATTTTTAGGGTTCCGTACCCAAAGGGTAATAACTGGACCCTATTAAGCCGGAACCCCACTGCTGCGCACGCTACGCACGCACACGCTACACACGACGCCCACGTGGATCCATTGGTCTGGCTGCGTGTATCAACGTTTTCACAGCAACCAATGCACGCACACGTAAAACGTGTGGGCCATGTGGATACATTGGTCAGCTACGTGTATCCAGATTCTCCACTGCGGGCCACGCACATGCACGCGTGCGCGAGAGGCACACTCGCTCATCAGCGTTGCCAGAGCTACGGAAAAATCCGTAGATCTACGGAATTTAGGCTTTGTGCCCAGATCTACGAAAACTATTGGGGAACCTGCGGAATTTCAGACTACTTTTATTTTATTGTCAAAACATGAAATAAACGAAACGGAATGTTAAAATAAAATCGGTCAAGCCGTTTCTGAGTTATCACAAAAATTCATAATTTTCGTTAGAATGACGTAAGTGCCGCGCGGTGTCCTTATGCTATCGAAATAAAAGTTTTAATCCCATTAAATGCTGATTTTTGATTAGTACTTATGCCCTCTAGTATGGAATAGCAAAACTCGTTTTTGACTTTTTTCTTGACAGTTTTTTCTTGAAATGGTGAGTAGCGGAACTAATTGCATGTCAATAATGTTGTGTCCATACCGTCGCTGGTAAACGCTTGGAAATACCAAAAAAAAAGTAAATCTAGGTAGGTGTCAAATCAAAAGGAAAGTTGAAGACAAGTGTGTACTCGTGTATTATTTTATCTCTTGCTTATATTATATGGGTAAGAGCGAAAAGTGAATATAGTGTTACCTATACTTTTGGTGCGACGTGTATTAATTACCATTGTACCAAATATATAATAAATACATTTTTATTATTTCTCACGTGTTTTCTAAATCAATTGTTCAGCGAAGAAAAAGCTTACTTCTTAAAATACAACGCTCGTAATGATCAGTGCGTATCTAACGTATCTTCATGATAATTTATCAGTAATAATCAATTACCAATTACAGCATTAGGAGTTCATTTGGTGATAATTTTAATGCAAAGTAAGCAAGCGTTTTTACCTAGAATTCACCTGATGAATAGTTACTATCAAGTCAAAGAAAGAGCATGTTTCCTAAGAAAATGCATATTGTCTCTCAACTGGAAGATCCAAGTTATGATTTTCGGGGAACAGGTTCAGCGCAAGATGAATTCATTATTTTGGGAAAACTCAACTTACCACACACGCTAAAGGCTCGTTGGACAACATGCCGTCACCGCATTTTTTTTCATAAACTTATTTCCTGTACGTTCCTATGTTATATACTTTAATTCTTCGTTATTAATAAGTATAGTATGGGTCTAAGAAACAAATACTGGTGCACATTTAGACCAAGCGGGATTTTAAACAGAATACCAGACAGACCAGGTAGCAATTTGTTTTTTATAGACCACTTGTTGTTCCGACCAGCTTTTTGGACGAACTGCTTTTTAGACGAAATTATACTAACCCCTTTTAATTTATTATATCGAGTTGCTCATTTGAAGTCCTAAATTCAAACATTTATCTGACTCTTTCGTAGAGTATAGTTAGAAATTCTCATGTTGCAGCCACTGCACCAGATAACCGACTTGTTACTGATGGAAATAAAACGAAACTAGCTGGTTCCTAGATAATGGTATATTTACATATGCGTAAAATAATAGTAAAAAATGTATAAATAAAAATACAAAAGTATAAACTGGTACAAATACTACTTCCTGGACCGAACACTTCCCAAGACTACCACTTCCTATACTGACCTATTCCCTGAAAGCCTCTTCCCGGAGTGACTACTTCTCATATATTGATGATCATACATTAAAGACAAGTTCCCGGAACGACTACTTTACCCACGAAATAACGGATGTAGGATAGAAGATGTAGGGGTTATAAAAAATGAGTTTCTATGGAATAAACTAGTGTGTTGCTATTTGTGTCGTATACCCACTCACTAAACAGGTAGACCAATATGGTGTTATCTGAATTAAAAAGTTTACATGAATGCATGTATTTATTACCAAAGTAAATACCAAAAGAAAAAATAGTTTCGTGTACACAAAAAATAACGAATGCTTACTTGAAACCAGTATCAAGCTTAATATGTACTTTCGTACATGTGGAATTGTGCATAACGGTGTATTGCCTCGCTCACTGTCTTGGTGCCTACTAAATTCGGCAGCACAATTTGACACGTAATTTTTAGCTGTTCTTCCGAGAAGTGGTCAGTGGGCAGTGGTAATTCCGGAAATGGTCGTTTTATCAAGTGTTCGTCTTGGGAATTGGTCTTCATAGGAGTTGACAATCCGGGAAATGGTCGCTTTGGGAAGAGGAACAGGCCATTACGGTCATACATAATTATCCAGGATGACTTTAAGTCGTGAATGGTATAGCCTCCTGACGACCAGCATTCATAATTTGTCAATTTAATTTTAGCCTTATGACAAATAGTTGACAGTTAACTATTAATTGAAATTTATGTACTATGTGTAGGACACGGGAAGTCAGGAGGATAGTAGAGTTGCTAAGCCGCGAAATTGTGCGCATCGGGTTACAAGCATGAAATTTCTACCACACATAGAGCGTTCCACGGTGATTATATTCAGATGTGGAGGGAAGTCAGATTCGTCCCCTGTGTGGTGGGAGAGCGGGGTGAAGAGGACCAAGTACTGCTCTTTTTCTTTTTTTTTATTACTGATCAGTTAAGGCTATTAGGGCTTGTGCGACATCGTTTTCGTGTTAAATAGATATCAGCTATTAATTTTTCATGTCATTTAAGAATAGTTCCATATAAACATTTGGGTACATTACCGGAAAGGTAAAAATCACAACAAGTTTTTTTTATTCAGAACGATAAATTAGTTGTCTATCCTGAATATTTACAATTAAAAAAAAATAATACTAAACAGCAAATTTAATCTTGTTTTATTCTTCTATAAAATTTGTATTAACTATACCTATATGTCCTAAAAATTTTAACTGTTTATCTCAAAGGACATCAGAGTTATAGCATTTCTAAGTTTTTAAGATATTTCTATGGAAATAGGGGTGTCACATTTAAGGAACCCGTGGTTTATAATTTCGGTTATTTTAGTACGTAACAAACTCAGCTTTTATGAAAAATCTGTCAACTGCGAGTTGTACTCGCACTCGGAGGGTTCTGTACTTAAAAACTGACAAGCATGTATAAAGAATTAAATTAAGAGCTATTGACATTATAACGGTTATGAAATACATGGGAAACTTACGTTTACGTGCCTGGTCTTTTATTTAATTATATATTTGTATCCGACAGAATCCAGCAATTAGAACTTCACATATCACAGCACAATAGCACAGTTAAACTTTTGGATACATAGAACACTCTTGTGAGGTAAAGCTAAATTATATTATTTTATTTTTTATTATTTTTAAGCAGGGATAGGGTAACGTTATTAATTGCGAGGTAGAATAGCCTTTATTTAACATTATCAATCAACGCTTGAAGATAATCAAGAAGTTGCGAAACCTTCCCTTCTTCTGTGGCCAGCTGCGGGCGCGTCACCGCGTTCTTGGGGCGTTGGCCGCCGACGGCGCAAGAGACGCGCTTCAGGGTCTGGGTTTGTACTTCTGAAAGCATTCTCACAAATTAATATGTCACGATTGCGGCCTGCTTCCTATTCAATTACTATGTCCTGCTTTTATCGTAATTATATTCATATTTCTAGTAGGTAATACAGTTCTGCAATTACTTCTTCCGTCCAAATGATCTTCTTCTCATATTATTATCTTTATCTGTAGTTGAGTAAATTATGTCCATTAACCATCCGTGAATACCTAGCTACCTGTCCAACAATTATTTTTTAAATAGATTCAGTTGTTTAGGCGTGATTAATGGACAATTAATGACACAAATATACAAACATAAAAAAAAAATCCTTTTCGGATTGCTGACCTCCAAATGGCCTTACCTATAGCAATAAACTAAGATGAAAAACCGGCCAAGTGCGAGTCAGAATTGCGCACCGAGGGTTCCGTACAAACACTTCCCATCTTAACTGGCCGGGTTAAGTTAAGTTTGCATGGTATGTATGGCGCCGCATACAAGTGAGGTGTAAACTTAACCCAACTGTTCACGTTTTTTGTATTGGAGCTCCACATAAATATATATGACAGACCGACAAACGGACAGACAGACAGACATACAGACAGACAGACAGACAGACAGACAGACAGACAGACAGACGGACATAGTAAGTAATAATTCTTAGTAATAGGGTCCCGTGTTTTACCCGTTGGGTAGGTACGGGACCCTAAAAAAGAATAATTTATTTTTTGTTTAACTTTAAAAAACATATTGAGAACCAAGCAAAAGGTTGGAGTTTTGAGCCCAGCCCAACACACCCGATATTACTTATACAGATTACGAATTCGTTATCGTACAGTACACGTAAAATTGGTCTACACTTTTTTTAAACAACTGAAGTCGGTGAAGCGGAGGCAGCTTGGATGAGAAGGGTCCCGAAGAATTATGAAAAGTCCATCCTGGCTAAATAGTAACATTAGGGTAAGCATTTATTCTAGTAAACGTAGTGTTAATTTTAATTTAATATTTTTATTTGGACAAGTTATATAATATGGAACTAGAACTCAAACCTGAGCTAACTGGTTTCACAGGCAAAATTTTGTCCGAGGAATCGAACCTGGGGTCAATTTTTTCACAGGCAGAACTTCATTCGAGTATGATTCCATCAGGAATCGAACCTGACCTCAATGTCTTCACAAACAGAGCTTTATTCGAGTATTATTCCATCAGGAATCGAACCTGACCTCAATGTCTTCACAGACAGAGCTTTATTCGAGTATTATTCCATCAGGAATCGAACCTGACCTCAATGTCTTCACAAACAGAGCTTTATTCGAGCATTATTCCATCAGGAATCGAACCTGACCTCAATGTCTTCACAGACAGAGCTTTATTCGAGTATTATTCCATCAGGAATCGAACCTGACCTCAATGTCTTCACAAACAGAGCTTTATTCGAGCATTATTCCATCAGGAATCGAACCTGACCTTAATGTCTTCACAAACAGAGCTTTATTCGAGTATGATTCCATCAGGAATCAAACCTGGCCTCAATGTCTTCACAGACAAAGCTTTATTCGAGTATTATTCCATCAGGAATCGAACCTGACCTCAATGTCTTCACAAACAGAGCTTTATTCGAGTATTATTCCATCAGGAATCAAACCTGGCCTCAATGTCTTCACAGACAGAGCTTTATTCGAGTATTATTCCATCAGGAATCGAACCTGACCTCAATGTCTTCACAAACAGAGCTTTATTCGAGTATTATTCCATCAGGAATCGAACCTGACCTCAATGTCTTCACAAACAGAGCTTTATTCGAGTATTATTCCATCAGGAATCGAACCTGACCTCAATGTCTTCACAAACAGAGCTTTATTCGAGTATTATTCCATCAGGAATCAAACCTGGCCTCAATGTCTTCACAGACAGAGTTTCATACGAGTATTAAACCACCAGGAATCGAACCTGTGCTCACTGGCTTCACAGCCGAAGGTTCATCCGAGTACCATATAACTAGGAACACAACACAGTTCACAAGTTGAGCTTCATTCAAGGGCAGAACTTCATCACTATCGTACCACAGAAATCGAATCCGAGACCAGTGTTGCTCCGTAGATGTATTTCCATGAATTTAAGATTGGCTCAGTCATTTAGAATAGAAGAATTAAATATTTTTTACTTTCAAGGAATTAAATGACAGTGGATTTTTCAACGGTGTCAAAATGTCAATGACGTGTGTTTTTTTAAATATATTTCAAAGACTATGGTTTCCGATGTTATTTTTTTAATGATATGACTAGACTGACGTGTAAAAACCACATTTTGAAAGAAGGTAGCGTGTTCTACTCTGCACCAGATGTCACTACACCAGCGATTGCAGTCTCTTAAAACTATTAAATAACAGTAAAGTACTGTGTAAGTTTACTTAGCGAGTCAAAATACGGAATTCGAGTAATCGGGAGTTTTTAACCACTTTCTGTTTTTTTTTTTGCGAACATGACAACCCCACATTTTGTGAAAAGGCCTCCTTATAGATACGGCATTTGTCCGTAGCGTGGACAGCGTGGCGTGGGTCGCAGTGGGGCTTTGCTTGCCACGCGCACTAGTGTGTGCGTGGCAGGCACTTCGGTACAGACCACGCGTGTATCAGTGACGTCATTTCGTGCGCAGCGTGCCCGTGCACTGCTGTGGAAGTATCTACCTACATTTTCATACAAAGCGTTTACGTACCCACGTGTGTAGCTCGACCGTGCGCAGCAGTGGGGTTCCGGCTTTACTAAGACTACTGTCCGTCTGTTTATCTGTCACCAGGCTGGTATCTCATGAACCGTGATAGCTAGAAAGTTGGAATGTTCACAGATGATGTATTTCTGTTGCCGCTATAACAACAAATACTAAAAACAGGATAAAATTAATATTTAAGTGGGGCTCCCATACAACAAACGCACCTCATTTGAATCCGGCGCTATACATACCAGGTGCACACTTATCTTACCCGGCCAGTTAAGATGGGATAAATATTTGCACGGAACCCTCGATGCGCGAGTCAGATTCGCACTTTGCCGGTTTTTTATTGACGGAATTCTTCGTGCGTGAGTCCGACTCGCACTTGTTTCACTTATCTCTATATTTGAATATCTATCTTCAACATATACAAACGTTATCCATTCAGTCCCAGCTCTCGCTTTAACTTTGCTTTAACTTTATCACGTGAATCGGAACGTTTTATTTTTTATGGTCAGGGAAATCCCCCAAACTTAAATATTCGTTGTACGTTTATGTGTTCTGTCTATGGACTGGTGAAGTAATGTAGTAGTGGCATGGCAGTCAGGGGTATCTGTCAATGGATGTGCTATTAATTCGTACTGTGAGGTTTTGATTGATTTGCTTGTGATTTTTAGTGGGTGTGTATTGATAAAATGTCTACTAAAATGGCTCGTCAATGTGATCTTAGTGGTATGGGTGATACTTGGAGACAGATAAGCATAAAGCCTTGTGAGTACATACTTATAAACTGTTATACCCCGGTCGGCGAATGATGCTCTCAGGGACACTTCACAAAATTTAATATTTTTAAAATACCTACTATTTATTGCATGCCATGCTCAGAATATACGAAATGTATAATATATTTAAATCAGGCTTACGTGACATCATCGACGCCATTACGAAGTGAATTTTTGAAATGTCAAATTATAGTCCATTTGACATCATTCGCCGAGCGAAGTACAGAATGGAATGGAATACTGTTCTCATTTGTGGGCTGGGGCACCCAAGTATCGGCTTCTCCATCTAGAGCGTATTCAACGGAGAGCGACTCGTATCGTCGGCTGCCAGCGAATTTCAGATCGGCTTGACTCCTTGGCGCTGCGTAGACATTTAGCCTCTCTACAACTTTTATCGCTTATATAACGGGGAGTGCATCGAGGAAATTGTTCGAATTGATCCCTGCCGCATCTTTCTGTCCTTTCGGGACAATTCTTTCATCCTCACCGCTTAGATAGCTGACATTCCAAAGCTGTACGTTTTTCTTGAAATATCCTGCCTCGCACGACTGCATTGTGGAATGAACTGTCGCTGGCGGTATTTCCAAACCTTCAAGAAAAGAGCGTCCTTTCATCTGAAAGGCCGGCAACGCACTTTGTGACTCCTCTGGTGTTGCCGGTGTGACGGTAATCGCTTTCCATCAGACGATCCGTTTGCTCGTTTGCCCCTATGAAATAAAAAAGTAGTTTATTAATTTATCATAAATGACTATGTTGTGATATTCGAGTCCACATATTATATTCTAATACAATAGAGTATCAATATCGCTAACGCCAGTCATTATGCTGACATTGCGTGACTTTGAGATTGTATTTAATCAAGTTCAGTTAAAGCTTAGTCATGCTCAGCACAGTCAATTCAATAGCCGTTCATACAAAAAATGCTGCTCTTATTATAACGTTATAATTTTATATACTTACTTACTTATGTATTACAATATAATTATGGTGTACTAGCGACCCGCCCCGGCTTCGCACGGGTACAATGCTGATAAATGATGCATGTATTATACATATAAACCTTCCTCTTGAACCGTATGTTGCGTAGTTTTAAAGATCTAAGCATACATAGGGACAGACAGACAGACATACAGACAGCAGGAAGCGACTTTATTTTATACTATGTTGTGAGTGATTACCTTTCAGGGCGAGCGCACGATAGCTTGCTATTGTATATGCCGAATTTTAGAATCATGTTAAATCCCCAAAACTGCCGAAAGACAATCGCAGTTATGATTATGACGTCATCAAAATGGGCGCTAATACCTACGGTAGCTCGGCACCGCTTGGACGTGGCTTGGACAAAAGTTAATTAACCGTGAGATGCGTTTTTCACCCTGGCAATGACAACTAATTTCCTAACGGGATAGCATGGCTTTACAATCTTCATCACCTTAATTTCATTTCGTCATAAGCAGAGAACCCAATATTTTCCAATTGTATTTACGCTGTACGTATGACCACCACATGAAACTTCCCAGGGTTTACGTTATTTTAATTCTTGTCATGCTGTTTGACTGTTTGTTGTGTGGCATGTGTTTGTTATGTCTTAATATGTGCAGGCAAAAGCTCTGCGGTATATTTTAAAGATTCTACAGGCGTTTGAAACGTGAGTTTAGTATTAATCAATCAAGATTTGAATTACAATTTGGTTTGTATAACTTGTTCAAAAATTTAAAAGTTGCGCGCATAGTAGGTAAATAGTTATATTATATAAATAAATATAAATATCTTTGGACAGCTACCTTTAAAATATACTACATATAAATTATTTAGAGACCTGAGAGATGAGAGTATTAAGTCTTTTCTCCCGGATTGCGAATAATTTTCCAAAAATTACTTCACGGGCCCCCAATTAACTACTATTCAGTGACATAAATAAATAAATATCGGACAACCTCACACAAATCGATCTAGTCCCAAATTAAGCTCAAGAAGGCTTGTTTTATGGGTAGGGTAGAGCGGGGCTTAAAGGTCCGCGGGTAAAAAGGTTCACCATACCTAACTCCGAAATTAAAAGTTCGTTTGACATCGAAGTGACTCGACTGTGAGGGGTTTGCCGGGGGAGTACGCGTGCCGGTGCCGCCTCGCGCAGTGCGCTGGCGAACGCCGACCGGTCTATATATGTTTGTGTTAAAATAAAAATAATTTTTTTTTAAAAGAAGTTAATTATATGTCTGAGACCAAAAAGTGAATCACAAAAGACTTAATGTCACAATCTAAAAATTGTGCCATAGTTATAAGTTTGGTAGAAATTAAAATAGTTGACACTTGTTATCTTTTTTATATGTAAAATAAAATAGTTGATACTTGTTATCTTTTTTATATGTAAAAATATAATTGAGTTGATTTAACATGCCTTTCTTTTATATAGCTGATTTAAATAACTACACATAGTAGAGGATCCCGATACGACCTTCACCGAGATGTTTATTTGATGAAATGTATTTTATATTTAATTTAATATGTCAATAAATATATTGCATGTGGGTTGCCTAACAAATTTTAGTCCAGGGTATGTTTAATTAATCATTAAAAAAATTTTTTTTTTAAACATTTGAGTATTAGATAAATTCTATACCAATCGAAAGTATGAAGCCCATAGACTATGCAAACGTTAGGTTGCCTATTCTTTTCCCGTCACAACTATCGGGTAGCCAGGTTTAAACAGGTAAATCTGTACTAGCATTTTGCAACGGTCTGATTATTGAATTGAAATTAAATAACATTAAAGATTATTTTATTATGAACACGGTGGTATAGGGTTGCCTGCGAAAAATCAGTCCAGAATTCCGGTTGTCGAATTTTGAAAAGTAAAATATTGCTGCGAGTGAATGTGTGCGACTGAGAGGTCCCAACCAAAACCATCCCATACGATAGAAGAGGACACAGCATAGCAGCTGTTTGAAGTCCGCCCATTTAAAAAAAGAGAGTGCGCATGCTATTTGTGCTTGAAAATGAAAAGGATAGCGATAGACTTGTATATGCTGTACATCATTTTGGAGTAGTTTATTATTAATTAACAAAATTTTAATTATTAAACATACCCTGGACTAAAATTTGTTAGGCAACCCATATGCAATATATTTATTGACATATTAAATTAAATATAAAATACATTTCATCAAATAAACATCTCGGTGAAGGTCGTTCTATATCGGGATCTTAGACTAACAATGCCATATAAATTTAGTGATCCTTTTTGTCCTGATACTGGTCCTTTATGCCCCACAGTCGGGGCAAAAAGGTCCAATCGACCCGACTTTCTATATTGTTAATATCTGGCTTGGAGTTGAAAATTGGTTATTTTTAAATATTGTCACTAATAGACGAAGAACTATAAGCTATCCATTGCTATTGAAATCTTTTTCGTAAACAATATAAGTTAGCAGTTACCACCAAATATATGTAAAATGGCCCTTTTTGCCCCGCCCTACCCTACTTGACGACGATATATTCGACGGCCGGGATTCGAACCCGGGACCGCCGGCTCAGTAGGCAGGTGTCTACAAACCGAGCCAAACGCGTCGTCGAAAGATTTACAATGACATGTTTTTCAGTTCGTCCATTTTAAATGTAACTCACTTCTATAATTTTTCACAAATAAGATAGTAAAAGTCAAAAATCAATAACATTTTCCATCGTTTTCCATCAATTTCCACCCAACGCCGGGGCGGCTAGCAACGTCGGCGGAGGCGGAGCGTCGTCCGGCCGTGACCGCGTTGCGAGTCCTCCGGCCACTCAACTGAAGACTTGCGTAATGTCAGATTACGCAGATAAAGCAGGGAACACAGACAAAAAGGAGGCCTCCGATGTATTGACATTTACATTACCAGGTTTAATAATATAGAATGATATGTTATTGAGCGTCTGTGGGTGAATTGCAGAAAATATGTACCTTTGGAATTTCGTAACCAAACTGAGAGTAAACGAAACTGATAATTGCTGTAACGAAACTGATAACATAAGCGTCGGACTCATGAAATAAAACTAGTGATGTTTTATGGTTTCGTTCGCAGAATTATTTAATAAAACGTTTTAATTTCAATGCTAATTGTAGCAATATTGATTAATAATTTTTGGTTTACATAATCACAGTGTGAATACTAATAACAAATATGATCGAAATAATTAATTAATGTCTTACAGTAGCCAGTCTTAATTCTTTCTTAAGTATTATTTCTGGATCGGCCTATTAGATTTATTTTTCTTTTTAGTATAATAACGTGCGGAATATCGTCTCCAATTATCGCTAGTTATTTCTTTTGGTCCTTATTTTGACTTTTTATTCCACGTTTTCTTGACTTCTTTATTCTGTCTAAATGTTACACTCTGAACACTTCATATTTTGTAGGATTTTGCTTTGAACGTTATCTATATTTCCTTTGCCTTTCAGCATAATTTGTCTACTGTAAAAACGTGTTTTTATTTTTGTACTGAAATATTAGGTAAAATATATTTTTATATAGTAAATTGATTACTAAAAATATGCTGAAAATGCTAAAATAAATCAATTAGGGAATTGAAACAGAGACAAAAAATATTACAGTCCATATTCAGACAGGTTTTTCGACCTATAAAAATGTTTAAGAGTATGAACTAACCCTTACATTTTATCAGTTTCGTTACATAACGAAAAATAACGAAACTGAGACAAGACATGCATAGGTATGAGAAATTACAACCTAAAACAATATTTTTCTTCAAACGTGTAATGCATTCATCTAGAACTATGTAAATTTGTAAGATTCAGAGTAAAACCAATCGGCAATGAATAAACTGGAGTACGAAAATAAAGATTTTATATGAGAAAATCGCCGTTACTCAACCTGAGATTTTTTAGCTCATTTACTCAAGACTATCGATCCACGCGCCACTTTGTTGAAAATTGGCTGTCGCCGTGTTCAACATTTTGGAACATGTCAAAGTGCTTCCAGAATAAGAAAAAATAATTCTACTAAGAATTGAGACATTTCTTTGGGATTAAATGCTCCGTAACTAACCCCGAGTAACGAAACTCCAGTAAGTTGGGACAAGTTTATCAATATACATAGAAATTTCACAACTATTTATAATAAACGTAAATATATTTGTACAGATTTTGAAGATGATCTAATAAGGAATGAATAATTTACAGTTAAACTTTAAAATAAATAATATCAATCGTAACAAATTTCCGAGATAAAAATACGCTCAAAATTGGGACATGAACATAATATATGAAGTAACTGCGTACCTCTTAGGAAAAAAATACTTAAAAAATAAAATAAAAAAAGGAATATAGGAAATATAATATAACTTATTATCAAAGTAACATAATGACATTGTGTTTTCTTCTCATGTTTTTTTTTTTGCTAGCCTGTGTTTGTGTCCCACTGCTGGGCAAAGGCCTCTCCCTCAGACTTCCACAGGTCCCTGTTTAGTGCCTTCTCATGATATATGTTTAAATTCATTGTGTTTTCATGGGACACTCATACATAAGCATAAAGGGTGCATATTTTCTGCAATTCACCCCTGTAGCTTCGAAGGCTCGTAATACCTGGTCAGTGCATCTACTTGTGTGGCTCTATGACCGCTTGGTAGAGAATGCCTCTTAACGCTGAGATTCAAAGAAATCATCATTAAATTAAATGCCTCCAAAGTCTGATCCAGTCACATTTGGAAGAATCATCAAATGAATTTCATTCCTTATTTGTGCCAATAACTTTTGTTTCTGCATATAGGTACATATAATTCCTAAAAGACGGAAAGTCTGCCATGCCTTAGTCATAGTTAGCTTAGTTCTTCTTAGATTTTTAATTGTTATTGTTCGGTTTGAGGAATAATGCAACATGCAAAGAGTGTCTTGTTCATTATTGAAGGTGCTTCCTTACTAGACTTATAAACATTATTATATTTACCATCTTTGTAATTGTAAATATTGATAGAAGTAGGAGTTGATAATATTAGTTTAACGCATTAACATTTGAACCGACAGATAATAAGTAAGTAAAAACAAAAAACATTGGACATTTGTAAATCAGAATTCTGAATATAACGATTACAGCCCGTTAAATAATTGCTAGTAGCCATGCTATTTCAATCACTGACGAGAAAAACAAGATCAGAGCAGTCTTGCAAATTATGAACTAAATCGACTCATTTGCACTATTAATCGCAGTAGAATAATTACAGTTTTTCTGACAATGACTCCGAGAGTTGATTACAGCGCCTCACGATCACGCACTGCGGTCACGGTCGGTTATTTCTTCTAGTATCATTTCCTTTCACGTTGAATTAAAAAAATCCTGAAGCTTACTGCCACCCGTTTAAAAAAACTAAATTTGTCCTCATCACAGTGATGAATGATAATAATAACTTACCCACGCGTTGTGTATTGTCAACATTGGTGGTTGACTGGTAGATATTGCCTTAATGGCATTAAGCCCGCCACTTGTACCTATTTTACTACCTATATTTTGTACTGTGCAATAAAGTTTAAATAAATAAATGACTAACGAAATCACATCGTGCGTGGTTGTCAAAAAAAAAAATTGATATTTAATTTAAGCCTGTTAACAACATTCTTCAGCATTACGGTTGCTCAGGCAAGTTTCAACCAAACGACTAATTCAGAGCTTTCTTTTTAATACATTGTTACCTTCCTTATGCTGGATTTTGAAGCCAGATGGGAAAAAGTCAGCTCAGCGCTCTGTCGAGAAAAAAGTTGTCACTTAAAATGTATGCAATTTTGCGGCAGGGATATATCTTTAGGCCACAGCACCATCGTCACCTATATCTTAGTCAAATTTAATGATGAAATGAGATTACCGTCTATTAGACTTCAAATGAAGCCAAGTGAACAAGTTCACAATATTCCCTATAGATCTGTTGAATTTCCAGTCTATTTAGACGGATCTTGGCTTCAATTGAAGTCTAATAGACGGTAACCTCATAAATTTACATCAGCTTAGTATTTTGTGTCGTCACCGAGCTAGAAATGTAAGCGGTTGACATTTCGAGAACGTACGTGCAGTTCGTTACTCTCACTAAACTTAACCCTTAGGCTAGTCTAGATTGACCTAGAACCCGTTATGTGTAATGCTTCCTATACTTAAATTAAGCCTTAGACATTTGCTATGTAATTGTAATAGTAAGTACGCTATTATAGCTCCATGAATCTGAATATTCGAAGTTGTTATTTGAATTCAATCGGTAACACGCCGAAGTGACTTCGAGTTGATTGAGAAGCCTTTGTTGTCAGCTGATCGATTATTATGACAATGTAATTGGATTTTGTGTTTATCAAAGGGGATTGACTGATTATACTACGAGATCCCCTTTTGTTGATCATCCATCACTGATATTCTAATCCTTACTTGTAATACTTATTTTTGAATAAGTATTGTCCTCTGTGTTACAGTAGGAGGGACGTTTTTTACCTACAATAGTCTGTCTTTCGTCTTATTCTGCCATCTCATTAGAGTATTGATATTTTAGGTTTTATAATGTTCGAATAATCGTTCTATCTATCTATTAATATTATGTAATCTTTCAGTTTCTCGAAAAAGCATACCTATTTTTTTCAAACGTTTGTTTTTCGTAGTGTGCCGTGCCGTGACAGTGGTAAGACACTGGTAAGCGAAAATGTGGTCTCCGCTGAAAAGGACCATTCTGTCACGCTATTAACAAAACACACGACAAAAAAAAAACAGTATTGGCCGTAAAGGAAACTTTAATTAGTCTTAATAAAAAAACAAATGCATTTTTTTTAATAGTACACTAAAACCACAATTATCGATAGTTCAAAAATACTTTGATTTAGGTATTGCAGGTAAAAAAGAAGAACGACCCAGAAGTTTCAGTATCCATACTAATATTATAAATGCGAAAGTGTGTCTGTCTGTCTGTCTGTTACCTCTTCACGCTTAAACCGCTGAACCGATTTAGATGAAATTTGGTAGATGGATAGTTTCAGTCCCGGGGAAGGACATAGGATACTTTTCATCCCGAATAAATTTAGTGTTCCAGTGGGATGAGCGGGTAACACCGCGGGGCACAGCTAGTCACCTATATATGTGTAGTACTAAGGCATAACACTGAAGTACGAGCGAAACCGAACGTGGATGTTAGTGCCATAAACCGGTAAAACTCATTGAATTTTATTTTATTAAATAATCTGAATATTAATATAACTACCGGTTATTTACTGAAAACAACTTATACCACAGAATAGATACTAGTACAAGTACAGAAGGCACACTACTTTGATCTTTACAAAAGCCGCTTTTTTTAGCCGAAAAAATATGATTTATGGCCCTTCTAAAGTCGTCGTCCCCAGTGCAAGCCAAACGGAACGTTAAAGCTGCGTACCAACCAACGGTGAAAATGAATTGGCTCGCTTGCCGCGTCGCCGAGAGCGAGGGCTGTCAACGACTAAAAATAAAAATGTATTTCCCATTTATTTCTTGCATTCAATATAGAGAGCAATATATTTATATTCTTCACACATTATATTTATTATTTCATTATTTAACTATAAAATAATCAATCTCAGAATTAGGACGAATTGAATCCACTACCAGGCCGCAAAACATTTTAGCTTTACTTTTAAACATTTTAATACGTATAATATAATAAAATAATGTAACGAATGCGTTACCTTAACATGTAATTAAATTCGGGTGCGTAACGATGGCTATAACAACTTTTGATATAATTTCAGTCGGTATAACGCTCATTTGATATAATGATTGAATGATATAACAACACTTGATATATCAACATTTGATATAATTATTGTTTCATATACTGATCATTTTATGGAATAACATTTAATATAACATTCTTTTAGTATAATGCATATTTTGTCTAATGAATTTATGGTATAACGTTTATTTTATCTAACGTTCAAATGGCATAACGTATAGGGTATAGAGAAATAGGGGGGCGGGGGGCGGAGTCCCCACAGGGGGGCTCGGGGGGCGAAGCCCCCCGCATAAAAAAAGGGATATAATACGCTCAATGCCCGCTCAAACTGCTCAAACATGAAAGTTAAATTGTAATAGAGTCATGGTTAGGTACGACGACGAGCGAAATTATACCAAATGTTGTTATACCATATGAAATTATACCAAATGTTGTTATACCAAATGAACATTATACCATATGAAATTATACCAAATGTTGTTATACCAAATGTTGTTATACCAAATGTTGTTATACCATATGATGGTTATAGGAAATAAGTTTTATACCAAATGATAAGTATACGAAATAAAAATAGATATTTTGAAATTATACCAAACGTTTATTATATCAAATGAGTCATTATACCAAATGTTGTTATACCAAATGTTGTTATATCAAACATGCTTATACCATTTATTTTTATATAGATCATTACACACCCATTAAATTCTTGAGCTTCATTTTGTTTTTGCTTAGTTGTCCGATATTTATTTATTTATTCATATGTAATATATTCATCACTACATACCTAGTATAAAACAAAGTCGTTTCCTGCTGTCTGTCTGTCTGCCCCTATGTATGCTTAGATCTTTAAAAATACGCACGGTGCGTCCGTGCGAAGCCGGGGCGGGTCGCTAGTAACAAATAAAACATGTACAAAGGCGAACTTATCCCTATTAGGGATCCCTTCCAATACATTTCTTTTAACTCATTATTTATATATTTTATATACTTACCTATCAAACTATCACTCAATCGCTTATTCATTACTAGTAATTTTAGAAACGTGATATCAAATATTATTATAAAAACCTTTATGATTGTTGATTTAGTAGTAGACATATTTATTTTACTAGAATTTAAATTGACAAATAGCAGCAAATAATCAATTCAAAATTACATAAGTACTTAACAATTAAAATTGTTCTGAGTATTACCAGTGTTAAATATGGAAGTAGATACACCTGCAATATGTTTTTTATTATTATTCAGTAACTAATTATTATATATGTTCATTTTCTTACCTTTCGGCATCCATCGGACATGTTGGGAGAGCGAAAAACGCGTGATTCCAATTTCGATCATTGTTCCTAAACCCCGCAGCGATACAATATCTTTTCGCTGTCTTTTTACTCATCTAAACACTATCATAATATAACACTGGTATCAACAGATGAATGCGGAACGTTCACTTGCAACGTAAATCGTGAGCGAGACGCGCGCGAAAATCGTGTAGGTACGTGCGTTCCGAGACAGAGCGTGTCAGCCACTGAATAGTCCGCATGCATGCGGCCACCGGCATGTACTTGTAGCGGGAAACGTTAATCGCAGAGTGCGCCCCGCCTGCTTATACTTCATAATGACCATTGAATACATGACTACCGTTTTGCGCCTGCACACAATCCAGTTATGTTAATCGATAAACAGATAGTTAGCTACAATACAACAATTTAAATACTTAATTCAAAAAATTCTTCCGAATTATCGAGACTCAAATAATACATTTTGAGTTTATTACACTCTTCGAAATCTCCAGGAATATAGCAGCGGTGACTGACTATTAGCAGAACAGTTGTAAAATTAAATTTTGGCAAGCACTTTCGCGTTTCCCAGAATCATAGCAATTTCCCTCTGACGTCCGTAGAGGTTCCATGGGAACGAACAGGAATAGCCGTGTTTTTACTCTTTGCTGTATGTGTTAAGTTGTTAACCCCTCGGTACGTACTCCTCGGATGTTTCTGAAATTGTGCCAAACTCCCGAACAAAGAAATTGCGGCTTTCTTATGACATATTTTAAAATACATTTGATATAAGGAATTATGTATATCGTTTCCGATGCACACATGTGGTTTTCAAATCGTGTACCCCTCGCAGCGCATATCTATCTGTACTATTTTGATGATGATTCAATTCTGCTCTGTTATATTTGCATTCTTAATCATATTTTGATGATGATGGTCTAATCTGTTTGCGGCAACTGTACAACATACACCAGTACGTAGGTACCGTTTGCATTAACCGTATATCAACACACCTCCATAATCCCCAAGTGCAATGGTTGATAGTGTTGATTTATGGTGTTCGACTTGGTTAAGCTCGCCTAGGCTGGGCTAGGCGGGCAGTGCCCTCCTTTCACCTTCAACGCAGATGGCGCGTCTGCCCAAGGAACCCTGAACCCAATAGCGATATGCTGTTTGTACTCATTCAAATAATCGTGTGCTTTACAAATTACAAAATGGCATTTATTAGCTCTTTTACACAATGTTTGCAATGGATATTATTACATGCAAAACTAACGCCATTAATACGAAAAAATTGTTACTATTACAGACTTTGCTGACGAAATTTTTGCTTTATACATTCTAAAAGGCCTGAAAAATTCAGGCTTGAAATAATTTACGACATCATTCATTTTAAGGGTGTCACTTTTATCAACTGTAGCACAAAAACAAGTATTAACATTTCCATTCTGTGATTATCTCTCCAATCTTTCACGAACTGGGCTACATGAGATACGAGCGGATAGGTCGTCCATGTCATGACGTTATTGGCATGACAAATAAATACCTCCTTATCTTTTTCTGAATAAATTTATTTCTTTTTAAGTACTCACCAATCCTTTGCAAAATTCATTATTGGTTATGTTATGACATAGCTTTTAATTAAACAGTTCTTAGGTTATAGTGGTATGTCTAGTTAATAATTTAAGATTTTCGCTGTGGCTTGACACCTTATTCAATAGCTTGAACTATTTGCATGTTTATTTATGATGGTGCTTAAATATTCAAGTACGCTTCCATATTATAATTTATCTTTACTTATTTCAGCTTATTGCTTGTGCTATTTCTTAGTTTTTAATTTTATTTGTTTAATTACTAAGTCAAGTACATAGCATAAAGTTCAGGATTTGATTATCGCAGACCGGATATACATTTCAAGCCATTTTCTATGACGAATGTACCGTCGTTATTGTTTACATTCTTATTTTCCTCAATGGTGCTATATTATTCCAGATTTTATATGCAATGCACGCTAGTAGCCGCAAGGACATCAACAGGCGCTCTGATCTCATTATGGGGTTTAGAATACGGTTGTACTTCTGCTCTAAAAGTTTTAGATTAGTTCATAATAGATCATTTGTACTTACGCTTAATGTATGTACTATAAGGCGGTTGTCACACGGAATCCGGACGGATGATTCGTAGCAAATAGTTTGAGCGGAGATGCGGTGTCAGTGTGTTATACCCTGCGGTTTTTGTGTACAAATCAAGATTCTACAGTACAAAGTTAAAAACCGCAGCACTGGACGCCGCTCCGATGTGCGGAGCAGTGTGACAACCGCCTTAGCTGCAAAAATGCCCTAACAATTTATAAATGAATTCATTCTTCAATGCGATGCTATTTTGCAGTTTATAGGATAGGTGAAGATCAAAAAGTTTATCGCCTTAACTCACTTCATTAAAGTCAATTTTATTATATTCCATACTCGTTAATTTATGCCTCCCAACGGAGCCCTTTTTTTCTCGTTTTGTATAGCTATCTACACCTTGATTTCGTCTTACTTTTTGGACCTATGGAAATACAGTTTTCGAATATAAATATCTTAGTCAAATTCTTTGGTTAATATTTGAAAATTACAAAACTTATGTTTGTAGTAACCTAGTAAAACCCCGGCAGTAAAGGCGCCCATGTTGAAGATGCTAGTTTTGATCCCGAATCCCGATTAAGGTATACGTTTTTTTTTGGTGTTTTGACACTAGAAGTTTTCATCGGACATTTTTTTAGCGTTCATACTTATACTTATTATACCACGACGATGCACACGAGATGAGGCCATTGATTGATTGATGGATGCAGTCATTGTTTTCTCGAACGTTAGTGTAAAACCAATATTTTTTGTCCTCTCAAACGACCCGAGCAATAAGTCGTCAGGTCGTCACCAAACATCTCAACGAGCTTAAACATTGGTCCACAGTGATGTCACCTCAGTAAACACTGTCGACAATTAAAACTGTTTGTTATTATCGAGAACGAGCATCGCCTATTACTGAGTGCATGTTGCGAATTGCGATTAATGTATAATTTTCTACTGAATTATTTAATGTCTAGCCAACGCGGTGCTATATAGCCATTCACAAACTGTGCCAGAAGTGTGGTTAGTGAGGATTATACGCACTTGTACAAATGTATACCGTGAAACAATAGGGCTTGCAAACAAAAACCGATTTGAATCGGTTTTCGCAAGGACGTATGACTAAAGTTATAGTTATGCGTGTTTATATAGAATATAGTCATTTATTAATTTTGTTTGCGTCTATTATTACATTATTATGTTACAATTTGATGGCCATGCCATTTGGAAACTATATAGAGAAAAATACGTTAAGGCTATTGTAGGCATCAAAATACTCGTATGCAAAACAAGCAATTTCAATAAGGTATTAGACGACCGCGCCAAGCACTTTTGGCCGAGGTGGTCCTCGTTCTAGGGCTAATAGTGCCTATTCATATATTTCCTTTTTGTTAAGTCTCGGGCAGGATAGTTGGACGAATAAACTTTATGACAGTCTCCGTTTTGACTCATTTTTGACTGTCTCCGGTGTTACCCAAATATCTCTGGAGTTAGCAATATATCGGGCTTCTGATACATAAGTTTCGTTTTAGGTTTAACAGTATAGACATGAAACATTTCAACGTAAATCATAAATTTATTATTTAGTGGTGGAATTTTACAACGAAGTACAAAAGATGTGGACAGATTTGTGTCGGAAAAAGTTGATTCGCCTATAGTTAAGTAGTTAGCAAATACCGGACCGGATTGACTTATTTTTACCAAGTAAGCCTTACAATCTTAGAAACTAGGGCATATTCCCTTGGCTTACTATTCAGAGTCGCCGTGTCAAACAAGCATGGAAATATCTTATGTAGCAAACGGTTGAATGAAACTAGGACTAGACATAATGTGAAGGTTCTTCTTTAACTTCGCATCTATACAGATTGAAAAGAAAGATTTTTTTTATTTATAATTATAAAATAAGAATAATATAAAGTTAACCTCTGTCAACAAATGTACCACGTCAGTGAAGATGTCAATATGATGAGCCATAAGAAAATAATATTCCGATAGTGATGATAATGGTCACGTGGCAGATAAAGACTAATTTGTAGAAGAATCGTAAAGTACAAGTCTGTGACCTAAGTTAGGTCGTGCAGTTTCTGACGCAATTACGTGTTTAAATTGCAGTACGCTCAATTTATACAAATTTCAGTTTATTTACCAAGGCAGTTGATTATGACCGTTATTGATTGTGCTGTCGGCGGAATAAGCTAAAATAATATTAGTCTACGAAAATGTATTACGGACCTTGGCTTTAAGGATTGTAGTAGTATTGAAAGAACATTCATTAACACCATTCCCCTTAAGATTAGGTGGAAACTACTGATAAAGTACTAAAAATTTTATATTATAAATTAAACTGATTAATTACGGATACTGATTTTATTGCTCATCCGTCTAGAATCTAGAGTAGAATAGAAGGGCAGTAGAATACGACAGTATTAAGCACACGATTTCAGACCAATGGTTTTGTTTCAGTGTCCTTCTATTCCACTTTAGTTTTATGTAACCTCCAATGAATAATGTTTTTTTCATTAACACCACAGCTGGCAGATGGCTTTTTGCTGTGGCTTTTCACGAGCTGATTTTCCTTATTTTTCCAGAACTAGAAGCACGGTACCAGTACCATGCTACATGCTTTGCTTGTTTCTGGTAGGTATAGTGAGATCAAAAATAAACAAAGTTACTCGTACTACCCTCTGGCCTCTGTCTGACATCTATGCAGAACAATAATGTTTTTTTTTTTTTTCAAAACTTATCAATAACATTTTCATATTCACATTGGTATAATGTTAGGCAAGGATATTGTAATTTTATGAAGTGGTATTATTAAAAATACTTGATATCTGTTATCTAAAGCATAGAGACGTATGTGTGTAAGTAGTACAAATGGATTCAGTGTTTACAGTCGCCTTCCGAAATCGATAGTCAATACGGCATTGACCTACTCTTTCGATTCGATTTAAATAATATTTGCCAGCCCACAAAACTGCAAGACATACATTTCCATATAGTCGCTATCCTTAAATTTTGATAATATATATACCCTTCATATTGTTGTAATTAATGTTTTGCTTTCGACCTAATTTGTAGTCAGTAAAATATATGACATATTATGTCTATTAAATGTTTAAATTGTTGTGATTGTGACAATATTCCTTAACTCATATTTGGATTTTGTAATAAATTCTATTTTTATAACTGGGAAATAAGATTCAACGCCACATATGGAGGATCAATACGATGCCAACGTAGCTAATTTGTTTACTTCTTGCCTATTAAATCTCACTAAATAGAGTAAATAGGTTCCAATTTTCCTCAACTTACAAAAATCTTTCGATTGAATTTGTTTTGCTTTATACATTTTAATAAGACGTTCTCTTTAAAGATTCAGTGATGCAGGGTTAATATCGATTTCAATTACCTTTCGTCGCCCGCTTACAGACCGTTTACATTTGTATTTAATGTGTGGTTCAATAAACCGGCGATTATTTATTGACCCCGTGTCAATAGTCTATTTAAATTATCATCTTAGGTAGTTGACCAAAAGATAATGGAAACCCAACATAGTACAAAGAACTATAAAAATTTACAAGAACATTGACATTATATCCTCCGTTGAATACTTTAGCCTTGTACCATCAGCATACTTCAAGGAAATTTCTGGCTGGGTTAAAGTATAAATTGAACTATAGTTTAAATTTAGGATATGTTTGTGTAAATCTCCCTCCACTCCTTGATCAACAATGTTCAATAAGTCACCTACATTGACAGAGGTCAGTCAAATCTTCCTATTTCACTATCGCTAAGAAAACCTCGTTAATTTCCTTTAATCTACGGGAATCCTTGACCGAATAACAGTCGATGGTCGTCCACCACCCGTCTGTCGTGTTTATTGGCACGTTTACTCGACGACGGATTAAAATCTTACAGCAGACTGCTCCAGTTAAAAAATGTTCTTTCAAGACCCGCTGTGACCCATTTTAACACATTTTCTTTATTTTTGAAATGACACAGGCTTACTGATGTCAATATTCTCATAGTCCAACAAGCATTCATTGCTTGTTAAAAGTTCAAGTTAATCTATATGAATATAAATTGATAATAGACGGAAAAGCTGTAACAATAAAAATATCACCTCATACCTATTACGCACAAACAACCGGTCCATCGTATAATGTAGAGCGTAGTTTACGTAAAAATAAACTGAATTGGCGTATGCGAATTAAAATAGTATAATTAATTCGACCGCGTCGCGTCGTCATATAGTTTCCGGCACGCCTCGTGCGATTTTTTATTTCAATTTTTATCACGCGAGTGGTTTCGCACATTTGAAATATTCAACAAAAATCATTGCTTTTCTAGAATTACCCACGTTCCCGCGTTTTTTATTTTACCACATGGAACGCGGAACGGGCACTTTCTCACTAAACTTGTGAAGCTTCCTGTTGAGAGATCTTGAAATTTGCGAAATTTATCGTTAAAGTCCCATTATGCCGTCTGGATTAACTTTCAGAAGGTCACATCGATATTTGCAATCGTTAACGTTGTCACAAATTTTGCCGTCTTCGAGGTTGTGTGCGAAAATAACCTGTAGCCGGCCGCACTGTTGTGGGTAATGTAGATAAATATTTGTAAAGATAAGCACGAGTGTAATATTAACTAAGTACTATGCTCAAGCGCACCCGAGCTTTATCAGAGCAGTCACAAGTGGCTGTTAATTAGTCTCGGATTATAAATAATGCTTAGCATCTGTTGTTGTCTACTCAATGCTTACAGCTTTCTCAGGCTGTCATTGTTATGCTTCGTGATATGATAATTTAATTAGTTCCGAAGGGATTCCTTTGCTTTGTTTTGTTAACAAAGTTCAACGGTACTTTGAAGGTCTTGAGAGTTAGTTTAGCGCGTCCGCAAGTCCGCGACAATGCTGACATTGAGATTACAATTGTCCACGCCGTCGTGGTCTGCTTTGCCATCACGTGAACTCTGCAAGTAGCGTTTGAGTCACTTGAAACGAAATAGACACCCACTTACTATATTAACGGGTGACAATTCGACCATCGGGCACATCCTCTTTAGGTCCTGACGTCAAATGTCTATTTTAGAAATATCGGTTAGGCGATTTACAAGGTTTAACTATGAGGAATACATTTGTTGAAATCAACCTACTTCACCTTTACACAACCATACTATGTACTACAACTTCATTGTTAATAAATAAGGAACTGAAGGAGCAGTAAGAAATGCCATACATCCTTTATGGAAATAATAAATACTCCATGTAGATAAATTGGGTGTTAAAGTCATCCAGTATAATATATAATCATTTGAAAGAAAAACTTTAATACTAATACTAGGGTCTAATAATACTAGGGTATAACCATACATTATTTTTTAGGTATAAAGTATAAGGTGTACTCGGGTAATTCCGAATGGCGGGTAATTCCGAAAATTACTGATATCTAATAAACGGGGTAACATTTTTTGCGCTAGCAACACTTCTTACTGTAGAAGTGTATCTGAGGAAGTTTTGCTAGCGCAAAAATGTTACCCCGTTTATTAGATATCAGTAGTTTTCGGAATTACCCGCCATTCGGAATTACCCGAGTAAACCCTAATGTATTATAAGTATAATCTCAGACTATGGACTTCATAGTATGAAGTTGATTAGTCTGATGGTCATGGTTAAGTACAGCGACAAGCGAAGCGAAGAAGAGTGTTAGGATATCTTGAGTCACAACACACTCCATTTACTGTGAAAGAAGAAAAACTGTCACAGAGTCACATTTAGGTACGACAACGAGCGAAGCGAAGAAGATAGGATATCTTGCCATGCGATCACAAACACACCACACTTACTTTCAAAGAAGAAAATCCGTCATGCTGTTTTTATATCCTTTATACATTAAACCGCTAATACTTAAATATTTTACATTAAGTAAAGCCTGACCAGAAATACATGAGGATGCGCCATATTGCGGAATTTCACTGGAACTAATTTCTTAAACTAGCAATGATTTTGTGATGGTTTGTCAATAATGTCAATGTCATTCGTGGTGTATCTTTAAAAGACAAATATTTAAAAATATCCAAAGAAAATGCCGAAAATCATTCATGGTCGTGAACGTTATATTATAAATAAAGTGTACATGTGTTTACTACACGAAAAACAGCCAGGAAAAGAGTGCATTCCATTAAATGATATTACGAGGTTAGCTTAGGAACTGACAGGTATTTAAACTAATGTCATTATAGTGCGGTTGCGATTGGTTGCAAAATCGTTGCCATATATATCTTATAAATAGCGCCCTCTTGACAATCCTCATATATTTCTGGTCAGGCGTTAAATGTTATATCAAATGTCTTTTTCACCTCACTCGCTCGGAAAACCTCCGTTTATAGGGCGAAATCTGCGTGCAAAAGTCTATTTTATCCGCTAGCGTGCAAAAGTCATTTGAATTTCGAACGCGACGATTTTGATTCTCTGTGGTGCATGTAACTTTTTTATATTTAAGACTCCTTAAACTCGTGACTGATTCATCAGTCGATAAATCTTCGAATAACCAATCAACGCACGCTAATAAAGGGCGATCTGGTCAGGCCGGCTAAAATCATACGTAGGTACGTTTGAAAACTTCTTTAAAAAAAAATAGATCTACAATATCACGTCCAGAAACCTGGTTTGTGGTTACAGATTTTTCAGTTTTTATTTTTTCTACACTTTATTTGATGTTGAATATGTTTATATATATTAATAGAAAGTATTTCAGTTTCATTTACATATTTTGACTAGTAAATATATTAAATACAACACAAATTTTAATATTTATTTGTTATAAAAGTTGGAACATAAGAGTGTAATTTCTGAACGCACCCGAGAAAAAAAATAACTAATTGAAAAGTTGGAAGTTTCACAATTCACGTAAACAACGTAAATTTAATTTGTTCTTACTTTTTTACGCAGATCGCAAAAAAACTGGTTGACATCACGGGGGACCGAAGAGCTGGCAGCTTCCTCGCTCAACGCATTAGCGTTGCTATACAGCGAGGAAATGCTGCCAGCGTCTTCGGGACTATGCCAAAGGGGTCCGATTTTTTAAGTCTTTTTTAATATTAAATTTATTCTGTTTTAGCCTTTTATTTTAGTTAGTTAAGTTCTTAGTTTATAGTTAGTATTTAAATTTCTGTAGGTTTATTCATGTGTTAATGTAATGTAAAAAGCAATGAATATATTTTTTTTTTCTATTTGTTCTGTGGAGAATACATACTGTTGTCTTACTTAATAGAAATATCGAAAACAAGAAAGTTAAGCCCAATTTGGAGTATTTATTCAATGCTAAAAGGCTGCATTAAATCGAAAAAGGATTTGCTATAAATATTTGGAGGCGATAAAGCCGAAATAATCTTGTAGGGATCCCATCGTCCAATAACTTCCAAAGCAAGTGTTATGGAAAATACTTCCGAGTGGCCAACTAATACTTCCCAGAATGCCATTTTCCCACATTCACAACGAATGTGTCAAGTAGTTTCAAATACAAATATAATATAACAGTGCTTTAAGAAAAACTCAACGATAAAATATACACGATGATAATACAAATTACGGCCATATTACTTTTAATTTTTAATACGTGTGCTTCTCTCGTATTTATTTGGTTTGGATTTGAGTGTGTTATGTTTTAAATTTGATGTGTTAAATAGAAGGCAAAATTAAATATGATCTTTTTTATGTTTTAATTGTTTTTCTTGAATCTTGGACTTTCCTCGCTGTAGTGAAGTGAAAAGTTGTGTGTTCCGCATGGCTGCAAAATTATTTAGCTTCTCGTGTCTTGAAAGCCTCGCTACGCTCAGGAATCTATCTTAGATTCCTTCGCTCGCTCAGCTTTCAATTTCAACACTCGCGCCAAATAACAACTTTGCAGCCTTGCATAACAAATAACTATTATACTCTGGGATCATTAGATCTAATGAGATTATATAGTCTATTTATTTTTATAAATTATTATATCCCTTACATTATTATATTCAAAAAAATTATATCAAGTGTTTTATATCCGGTGAAATTATATCTAAAGTTGTTACATCTAACATTGTACACCCAGCCGTAAATACGTAAATCACCGGATTTTATGAGCAAACCGCTTGACTCTATCTATGACCTATCGTTGCACAATGCGGAAATTTACAGTAAGTAGTATCTTCTCAACATTTACACTATCATAAACTATAATACGAAAAGTTATGTTGGAATGATGTTGTTTACTGTGAATGAGGAAATTAAATTCGCCAACAAGGGCAACTGTTTCCTCGCTGAATACGGAAAGACAAGAGTTCCGTGATCATCGGTGCAATCAATCGCCTTATCTCGTTTGTTTGTCCACTTTCGGGTAATGAATACCTCGTCATTACCCGAAAGTGGATTACATCTTCGCTAACCCATTTCATTTCAAAGACAGTTTAGGGAATTTTAATGTTTTTCACAATATTTAGTCTTCGCGACAAATTATTGCTGCGCTAATCGGTAAAAATACTAACGCGGACGTTATAAATTTGTCAACTATGTAGTTAAAAGTAAACGAATTTTTTGCAATATATATTTCAACTCAAGGTTTTTCGCACTCACGTGTACTATATTCCCCGCATTATAAACAAAAAATATCTTATTTGCTGCTAGTTATGTATTAAAGCATGAGTGGTTTTCAATAAACATGTACCTACTTAGTAATGGGCTATACCTATAATTAAACCAAAACTTAATTGATTCCTTTGTGCAACGAAAGTTACTAATATCTTTTGTATAACTAACTTTCGTTACAAAGAGGACACGATTGTAGTTTTGTTTTTATTAGGCCTTCGAGTATGTATAATTTTATTGTTAAAGACATCATAAGAAATACTTTTAATGCATTATAACTTATCCTGAGAGCTGCGTTAATTCATCAGACGAGACGGAATCACATTTCAGTATCTCACATAATGCAGTTATGAGGGTAGTTAAAGTCAAGCTGGGATCTAACGCGGATTGCTCGCATTTTTGACACTGTAAACAGAGTGTCGACCTACTTTCCAGCATTGTTCTGCTCACTGCGTATGCGTTCGCGGCGCCTAGCCAAATCTATTTCGATTTTTATCTACGTGGACTACGTGGTCGCTCGCAGTCTGCTTCTGCTCAATTTTTGCAATGTTTACAGTTTTCCTGCCCCACATCGCGGATCCAACCCAGCGCTCGCCCGCCGCGTGAACTAAAAATATATCGCGTGCTGATAAAAAAATAACTGAAAACAAGGTTCATTGCTCACGTGTTGATAACGTTGCCGTCGGTGTCAGCGAACATCACTGTTATTAACATTGAGATAATAATCGCGCCACTCTGAACCTTCGATATTTTATTTATGGAATGAATAGTTTTTCGTGTGCGTGTGGATTGAGTGAGCACCCTTCAAAAATGAAAAAAATGTGGTGATCATTTAGTAAAAGTTCTAAAACAATTGTAAAACTAATTTATGAATTTCTAAAAGGATAAATAAAAATAATACATTCATTAACGTGTGCTCACTCAGTTCTCACAAACTACCAATGAAATCTGTGAATGTGTTTATTTAACATATAATATTTTAATACTAATTTTTAGTAAAACCTATGCTTAAAGTAAGTAATAATTTTTAGATCACCTGGTAACATATTTAAAGTTTTACAAATAATTTCGTATGCTCACTCAATCCGCACACTTTCGAAAACCCGATTTCTGATGAAAAAACTGTAGATTGAAACTTCTATATACAGGGTGTAACCGACAGCGTACCGAAAACGAAAACCGTAGTTTTAGACCATAATCACGAACTGAAAACGAGTGTTCATTTTCTCGGAAAGCTCAAGGATAAGATTTTCCAAAATAAATTATAAAACTCGACGCGCAATGTATTGCGTCCAATTGTCTCGGGTGCAGACGCGCGGGAGGGGAGCACGCGGCGAGCGACCGGTCCAGGCGCTCCCCACTCCACTCACGCGTCAGCACAAAACATACCGTTACGCCAATGCGCATCGAATGACATGAATGAATGCAACCACAAAAACAACGCAACCACAGATCACAACTAGTGTACTACCTAACACCAATAACAATTGACCGATAAATTAAAACAGTCTAACAAGATTATTATCATTCAAGCAAGTAAAGCAAATAAAATGTGCGGGTAGGTAAACATTACTCGTGCGTCCGACCGCAGCGGCCTGCGCGGGCACACTGGCCTGGCGGATCAATGACCGACCAGTACCGTTATCTTTCCCACTCCACGCGCCTGTGTTGTACCGTAAAGCTTACATAATACTGTTTGTGATACATTGTGTGTTTTGCGGAAAATGCTATTTTCATGCGATTTTTCATAAAAAATTGTTACCAGTAGAGTTCGATTAACGGGAAAATAAAGAAAAAATGAAAACTCGCGAGGAAAATTTGTGGATTTTCTCAAAGAAATTTCCACGATTTTCCAGCTCAGAATAATGGTCTGAAGCCATGGTTTCAGTTTTCGGTACACCGTCGGTTACACAATGTATTATGTGTATAGTTAAGTAAAATTCATATGAGAATTTGTAAAATACAAAACAAACCGCTATCGTGGCAGATTTTTGGATAATAAATTAATAAATGTTTGTGAGTGGCTCACTCAGTCCACACATTAGGTATACGTAAGTTAAAAATGTAGTTTCTAGGAAACTCTAAAGTAGTTCAACTTTTAGTATTTTTTTTACTAAATATCCATCATCTAAAATGTTATATTCGTTGTCTGTTTTTAAAGTTTTTTTTTCTAATGTAAATACATCATGTAGGTTGACTTCATTATATTATGGACATATCCGAAATACAATTCAATCCACACGCACACGAGTTTTTCTAGTGGTTCATCCGAGGGTCTTATGTTTTGGAATTTATACTATCACGGCCGATGCTTTATCTATCTCTGTGCAAAATAAAGACAGATTCGTTGCTTTATTCTTGATTTTAGGACAAATCAACAAACAGCTTCGGAATTTGTAATACGGATAAGGATTATTTCTTTTAGTCTTCGAAAATTCAAGACGTCTTATTGTAAACAAATTGGAAAATTATGAGTTAACCCATCCCTTTAGGCTTGCTTGTTCTTCATTGACTCTTATTATTTGAATATAGTTTGTATATTTTAATTAATGATAAACATTGCGGGTTTTCGGCTGCTTGGATCGGTGCCCAATTCGCTTTCAAATTGCGTCAAATCCATTTCTGCATGCGGGACTTTTGTTTAGCCATTAAGCTCGATTACTGAAACACGACTGGAGCTCGTGCAACGACAGGCTGAGGTGGGAATTGTAAATTCTTCACCTTCACCAACCCTTTAGGGTCGCAAATTTGTTATTAGCATCTTTAGTTCTCTATCTCAACTATAATAAAACCGGCCAAGACCATGTCGGGCCACGCTCAGTGCAGGGTTCCGTAGTTGCCCATCCTTCACAATAGACGGGCTTAAAACAGCGGTTTAAATTACGAGAAAGATTTCAAGTTCTATAAAAAGGTCGTAAACGCCATTGTAACTGTAATTACTTATTACCTTCTGGAAGTTAGCGACTATACGCGCCAGATTGAGTGAAATGTTTTAAAAAGTATAGCACTTAAATGTGTAACGTTCGAAGTATAAGGATACGGACACCGCGCGGCACTTACGTCATTTTAATGAAAATTATGAAATTTTGCGATAGCTCAAAAACGGCTCGACCGATTTTATTCAATATAGTTTTCATTAAAATACTTATGAGGCCTCATTTTCATGAATTTTTCCATATTTTTTATCCCGTGGTTGAAAAGAGGGTGGGGGGGACGCTATTTTTTGGATTTTCGGAGCGAATATTTACAAAACTGCAGACTATCAAAAAATAATACCTACGATTATAACTTTGACTAAATGTGCTAAATATGTTTCCTAAATTGAATAACTTTGTTTTCTTTTTGTTAAACTTCGTGCTACTAACAACGATTTAAACATATTTAGATAGTTATCGGTTTCAGAGAATAGTCACACCAATCCAAAGATGGTATGCCATTGCCTCAGCCCTTTATAGCGTTTTATGTTTCACTTTTGACGAATTTAAATTTGAACATTGTCATAGTGACAGGAAGTTTAATTTAAACCACTCTGAATGTAACCCTGTAATTTTAGAACAGCAACCTATGAAGTTACCGCACTATATATAATTCACTAAGGCTGGATTATTATAAGGTTTTACAATCAAAATCCTGTTTCATGGCACAAATAGTGGACAACAATGAAAATGATGAAATCCTAATGAGACTTTCCTTTGTTTTCAGATAATCAACCTGGCCTGTGCACGATTTCCATTCGATATCTTTATCTTGTAGTTGCGTGTCTGCTGCACAGCCATCTTGCAAGGTAAGTGCAGCAAGAAAATTTTGCAAATGTATATCAACAATGGCGTTCCGTTAAGGTACCAGTGTAATTGGAATGGGTTCAATTCTGTGGATCATTAAACCTCGGTACGATTACGATAAGTTATGTTACGATGTGGCATTTAACGGCATGACATTCAACCGATTTTCGTGAATAATAAATAGCATGTAAGTAGTATTCGTATTGCGCGCTCACAAACTGAAGTTATCTAATTTGCAGTCAAACCAGCTGGCAAGCTAAAGGTGCGTTAGATTAGAAATTTTTTGTTCACTTAAGTCCCATTTGTCTCCAGAACGCTTTCTTAGATTTAGGCGCGTGTCTCCCGCTGCGATATACGGTGCCAAAGTTTCCTAGGTAGGTTATTTCCGTGCAAACCGAAATCCGCTGACGCACGAGTTCGGTCAAAGCTCCGCGCGTGACGTCCGCCTGTCAGGTTTCTATTATTGCCTAGATGTTCCCCGGACTCGAAATGTGTGTTTCCCGTCATTATTAATTTTGATTGCTTTTCGTGCAACGCGGGAAGAGTGGCCCCATTATCTTGAGCAACAGAGGTGAGTGCTAAAGTTGCTAAACACTGACTTGAGTCTTTAGTATTGTCGAATAGTTTCGCATTTTGCTGGAGTTGATGTTTCCCGCGCAGTATGTTTCCTGGCAATACTGTTTTAATTGCTTTTCATTGTTGACTGCATTTGATTTATTTAAATGAAGTGCAGCACTGGGATCCAAGATCAAGTCAACGTTTATATTGGCAATCATGCTCTCCACGGTCGGTTGTTTACATCGTGAACTAGTTAAAATACGTATACTGCATGGAAAATCACCTATAATGAAAAGTGTAACAATATTTAATGAAAATGATCATTAGTGCCAATTGAATGTTAGGCTAATAATAAAGTGGTTACGCTCTGAACGAACCGAGGGTTGAATGAAGCTGATTATACGTCGTGGTCACGAGCGTAACCGACCACTTGCCCTTTTCATTATGCACCCCAACATTCCTACTTTATAACTGGTGCGACCTGGCACAATAGGTAGTGTAAGTCGTTGAAAAAAACTAGGGCAGCGTAGGACAAACCATGAATACTTATGCAACACTAGAAATCCGACTACTGTTATCTGGGTAGTTTATTTGTAATCTATTAAAGTAGTTAATTAGCTATCACTTAATTGTTTTTGTTTTTTAATTACAATCGGTGTCAGTGTATATTTTTTGTTCTTGTGTTCGTTGCGCGAAGTGCAATTAAACGATTATTATAAAACCATGTATGTTGGATATGTTTTCAATGTTCAAGTAGATGTACATATAACACATTTATAAGTAATAAAATTACCTATGACACGTGCCTATAAAGCATCCTGTTAAAAAGATTAAGGAACACCTATAAACATTAAGACACATTAAAAAAAAAGAAGATGTTTGGCATCATCGACATTATTACATAGGTATAGGTATGCGTGAATATGTTTTATTTTAGCTTCTACTTAGCGAACCAAATCGAGTACATTTATTTGAAGGTCTTCAATATCCGTGCTAAATAGGGTGAGTTGTGAATGTCAAGCCTTCCACAGTACCTATGGATTTTTTAAATGTTTCTACTTAATTGTCTCTCTAAATTGTCAGCGATCTTTTCAACGTCAATAATTTTATTCATTTTGTTAAATAAGGTCGAAAAAGCATAATTTGTGCATCCGTATTTGCGTATGCACACGAAATACCATTACATACCGGAAATATTTTAGAGAACTCCCTCATATAAACAAAAACCGGCCAAGAGCATGTCGGGTGTTCGGGCCACGCTCAGATGTAGAGTTCCGTAGTTGCCCATCCTCCACAATAGACGGACTTAAAACAGCGGTTTAAGCCCGAGGTTCAAATTACGAGAAAGATTTCAAGCTCTATAAAAAGGCCGTAAACGCCAAAGTAACTGTCATTACTTATTACCTTCTTGTAACCTACTGTAAATCCTTATTAAGTTGTCGATTATACGCGCCAGATTGAGCGGAATGTTTTAATGCGGCTTGGCACTTAATTAATATGTGTACCTAACCTAACGTTCGAAGTATAAGGACACCGCGCGGCACTAACGTCATTTTAAAGAAAATTATGAAATTTTGCGATAACTCAAAAATGGCTTGACCGATTTTGTTCAATATAGTTTTCATTGAAAGTACTTATACGTAAGGCCGCATTTCCATGAATTTTTCCATAATTTTTGCCCCATGGTTGAAAAGTTAGAGGAGAGGGGAACGCTATTTTTTGGATTTCCGAAGCAAATATTTACAAAACTGCGGACTTTATAAAAAAATAATGTTTTAAGACCTGTATTATTTTTAAAACACCTATTCAACGACACCCCACACACTAGTGTTGGAACGAAAAAAGTTTTATAAAGTTAGTTTTTTTTTTATTTTACCGTTTTGTCGGCGTGACACATACCTACACATACTCATACCAAATTTCAGCTTTCTAGTACTTATGATCATGGAGCTAAGCCGCGGACGGACAGACGGATATAGCGAAACTATAAGGGTTCCTAGTTGACTACTGAACCCTAAAAACGCTGTTATATTTAATTCAACGATTCGTCCCTAAACCTCGTCTATTCTTTGCAATCACACTATTATCTCGTAAGTGGGCGTCTGAGACGATAGTAAATGGAGGCAAGGAGCTTACATTTACATAGAATGTTCCGTAGGATTACGATGTCCCTCCAACGCGCGGAACCAGTCTGGACAGGTGTGCCTCCCATCCCACAGTGCCCTCTTATATTGCCTTTGTGCACTGGATAGTGGACTGCCACAGACAGTTACAGTTGAACTACTTTTTGAAGTAAACGACCCTGTTTTGAGGAAGACAAGCAACAGCTTATAAGATGTTTCGTTTTACTAAGAATTGTTGAGAATCCGTTTTGGTTTCGCAGTGTTATAATTATAATAATATAACCTAATAACAACACAGTGTAGTTAAAATAAATAAATTGTCCACAGCTGAAAGTTTTTCGGGTTCCGTATCATTAAAAAATAACTTAGCAAAAGCGACAGTTTTAATAAAGTTTACAGTAAGTTATTATTTGACAAATTAAAGAACAAATTTACGTTATAAAGTTAAATAACTCTTTACTGAAAGTAGTGCGTCCAAGTGAACCATATAGGCTATGAGTTAGTCATGCCTTGAGCCCTAACCTAACGGAATGTACCAGATAACTTACGTAAACTAACACGGGACTAAATCTAGTTGAAGGGGTAGTAATCGTGTAGCAAGTGTAGATAAAACAAATTTCTAGAAACTATTCGGCACCGATTCTACGGAGTTTATGCTTTAAAATGCCTTTGGCGGCATAGTCATGGAAACAGCTCGCAATATAAATTATTCACATATTAATTACGATTGTTATTGGCTATTACTACTACATACATTTTCCCTCTCTTCTAAGATCGATGGGAACTATTTGAATTATCTCAAATGAGCCAATTATCGAACAGAAAAATCTATTAAAAATAGATCCCACCAAAAACATTCTGTAAAAAACTAGCCAAGTCACACAAAAATTAACTATGATAATAAAGAAATCGCAGTAAGGAACCTTAGACTTGGTACGACTTTGTCTAGATTTCATTACTTTTTAGAGATAAACAAGCAGCGCCATCGAGACTTGACTAGTTTTTTACAGAATGTTTTTGGTGGGATTTCACTTCTTTTTGTAGAAATGTGGGCATATTGTTTTATAACAACCTGCTAATTAACCTTAGCAAACCTCACGAAATTATAAGCGAAATCAACGAAATGCAAATAATCCCTATTAATCCCTAGCAAACGTTTCCAAGCGCAGAAGAAGAATGTCGTAAACGACTGTAACGCGGCCGGTTGCCACTTCGCCATATAAGATTATCGGAAAAACAAACGTAAGCGCGTTTTAAAATACAGTCAGCGCCATCTAGCGACGTGTCACCGCCACTCTTAGTCCAATGAAATATATATTGACCAAATTTTGAGCGAAATTAATATTTTAGTGTAATTTGTTTATTTAATTTGTGTAATGTTCGAGTAGAATAAAGTTAATCGTTCGACTATTTCTTCTTGTAAACTTGTAAGTAAGTATAAAAGCCAGTCTAGTCTTATCCAGAGTTTTCCTTTAATTTTATTTATATGCGTATTAAAATCAGAAGGGGAGGCACTCGCCCAGCAGTGGGACGCTATAGGCTAGATTAAATTAGAAGATGTGTCGCTGGATTTTTGCAATGACAGTCGATTTTTTTATGTACCAATAGTAGAAGGGGGCATTACCAAATCTCTAATACAGCAGAGACCAGCTGAGGGGTCTTCATCAGACTTCATCAGGTACAAGACGACGATATACATACTTATATAGATAAATATGTACTTAAATACATAGAACAACCATGACCCAAGCACAAATATTCGAGTTCATCACACAAATATTTGCCCTGGCCGGGATTCGAACCCGGGACCGCCGGCTCAGTAGACAGGTGTCTACAAACCGAGCTAAACGCGTCGTCAAAATACTTCAGACCTTCGATTTTTGACATCAAATGAAGCGGCCCACCAAGTAGAAACGTCGTAGAAGTCGAATAACGCTCGACATGTTTCGAATCGGTACGCAATTCATCATCAGGAGAGACGATCAGTCGCGGCGGCGGCCAACCGAACACAACAACAAGTTGAATATTTTTTGTAAAGGCGGTATGTCGATCTCTAATAGTCTGGTTGGGCTCTTGTGTTTTCTAATCAGAGTACTCCAGATCTTCGATTATCCTAGTTTTTAGGGTTCCGTACCCAAAGGGTAAAAACGAGACCCTATTACTGAGACTTCGCTGTCCGTCCGTCCGTCCGTCCGTCTGTCACCAGGCTGTATATCAAGAACGGTGATAGCTAGACAGTTGAAATTTTCACAGATGATCTATTTATATTGCCGCTATAACAACAAATACTAAAAATAAAATAAAATAAATATCTAAGGGGGGCTCCCATACAACAAACTTGTTTTATGGTACGGAACCCTTCATGCGCGAGTCGGACTCGCACTTGGGCAATTTTTATAATTTTCGCTTTTTGTGGCCATTAAACCCTAACTCTGTACCAAATTTCAGCTCTCTGAATTTATGAGAAGTACCACAGAATAGATAATAGTACAAGTACAGAAGGCACACTACTTTGATCTTTACAAAAGCCGCTTTTTTTAGCCAAAAAAATATGATTTATGGCCCTTCTAAAGTCGTCGTCCCCAGCGCAAGCCAAACGGAACGTTAAAGCTGCGTGCCAACGGTGAAAATGAATTGGCTCGCTTGCCGCGTCGCCGAGAGCGAGGGCTGTCAACGACTAAAAATAAAAATGTATTTCCTATTTATTTCTTGCATTCAATATAGAGAGCAGTATATTTATATTCTTCATACATTATATTAATTATTCATCATTATATTTCATTATTCAACTATAAAGTAATCAATCTCAGAATTTGGATGAATTGAATCCACCACCAGGGTGCAAAACATTTTAGCTTTATTTTTAAACATTTTAATACGTATAATATAATAAAATAATGCAACGAATGCGTTACCTTAACATGCAATTAAATTCTTGAGCTTCATTTTGTTTTTGCTTAGTTGTCCGATATTTATTTATTTATTCATATATATATTCATCACTACACACCTAGTATTAAAACAAAGTCGTTTCCTCGTCTGTCTGTCTGCCCCTATGTATGCTTCGATCTTTAAAAATACGCACGGACGCACCGTGCCGTGCCGTGCGAAGCCGGGCGGGTCGCTAGTAACAAATAAAACATGTACAAAGGCGAACTTATCCCTATTAGGGATCACTTCCAATACATTTCTTTTAACTCATTATTTATATATTTTATATACTTACTTATCAAACTATCACTCAATCGTTTATTCATTACTAGTAATTTTACAAACTTCATATCAAATATTATTATAAAAACCTCTATGATTGTTGATTTAGTAGTAGACATACTTATTTTACTAGAATTTAAATTGACAAATATCAGTAAATAATCAATTCAAAATTACATAAGTACTTAACAATTAAAATTGATCTGAGTAACCAGTGTTAAATATGGAAGTAGATACACCTGCAATATGTTTTTTTATTATTATTCAGTAACTACTTATTATATATTTGTATAGAATCTTTTTATCGATTCATATTTTTTTATGTGGTAATACCACATTTTTTATTTTTATAAATAATGACACAAAGGTAAATTAAGAAAGAAAAATTGAATGCGATCTACTACAATCGAAGCGGGATCATTGTTCCTACAACCCGCTGCGATACAATATCTTTTCGCTGTCTTTTTACTCATTCAAACACTTTATATTATAATATAACACTGGTATCAACAGATGAATGAGGAACGTTCACTTGCGACGTACATAAATCGGAAGAGCGTGCGCGCGAATTTCGTGTACGTGCGTTCCGAGACACAGCATGGCAGCCACTGAATAGTCCCCATGCATGAGGCCACCGGCATGTACTTGTAGCGGGAAAAGTTTATCGCGGAGTGCGCCCCGCCTGGAAGTACTAGTTCTATTCTGATGAGCATGAGTGAGTGAGTGTCATAAATGCGAAACTTTTCTTTCGCTTAACTTCGGAACTAAATGACCTACAGACTTGAAATTTTGGATTTTAAGTATGTGATTATAGCTTAATGGATGACGAAAATTTCTGCGTTCTGGTCTTATCCAGAGGTTCTCAAATAGGGGCCTGAAAATGCGGCGAAATGGTTCCAGTAAAGGATGGTACGGCAGTGTTTGCTTCGCGCTCGACTTGGCGGGGGCACTGCCGTGCCCCCCGATGTTCCTTTTTTGACAGGACATTCAATAACTCGCTTTATTATATTGACGCGGTCAATGTAAGCAACAATTCATTGCCTAGGTCTGAGATTGTGTTTGTTTATAATTTCATCCCAATTGTGGAAATTTCTGTTGTTGTTAAGAATTTCCGGATGACGCTGGTCCGATCAGTGCCAGTGATCAGTGCTTTCTGCCATGCTATTCAACTTCACTGCCAATTTTGACAAACACTGTTTGTAGTGATGTCCATGCTGGATGTGAAAAGTGTTTATGGCTTTCTTGGAAATAGAGGCTTTATTCCGTTGTTATTAAAGATAAACGTAATAGCGCAACATACCCCGTGATATCGCTATGCGTAGGTCGTAAGGAACCTTAACAAGCTGATTTAAAAAGCATAGGGGGAGATAACGAAGAATTACTACTGGTTTAAGTTGGTAAACAATCTAATTGACGCAAACGGTGCGCTTCAATTGCCATTGATGGCCGAGGACTAGCTGTAATAAATAGCTATTTGCGGTACTGCGGTACTCCATGTTCTAGTTGAACATGTTTGGTGCTGTCGGTGTACACCGAAATCGTCGTGCTTAAGCGTTTCTGTCGTGACTGTGCGGCACGTTGCACTGATTTCATAGATTAGCCGTTTCCATGCATTCGTAGTTTCCATCCAGTTATATCTGGAATTAATATTGGTCGTGTTATTTTCTAACGTCAGAGCTTAGGGCTCGTACAGAAATCATGTGATCATAGTAGGCCTACTTTAAAAAAAAACCGTCAACGATTTTGGCTAAAGTTACGTAATTCATTAGCATACACCATGATTAATAGTCTGCGTTGATTTCTACTCGGTTACCTTTAATATACGAATAATGAGCGGAAGCGGGGTTCGTTTTGTTGTGCTAGCGTCTGTTACACCGGAACTTACCTATTTGTTATTTCATATTCCATGTTCAGGTTTTGCGTAATGTTGTGTAGTTGTGTTATATACTGAGTGAAAGTCAATATAATTTCACGGATTTTATTAAGAAGAATAAATGATAGTCAGCCAATAACCCTTCGTATGTGTAATCAAAACTTCATCTGTGGATAACTTAATATTTGGCCAAGATCTGTACCAGACACACGAGGGGTTAAATTAAACCCTACATCATTACTACTTAAGGACTGATTCGAAACGAACTTGCCAAATTCAAAAATTATATTTATTTACAATACATAATTTTATTAAACTAGAATCTATTTAAATTACAAGAATATAATATTTAAATTGTTTTTAATCGTTTTTTAGATTATTTTAACTTTTTTTCCCACTCCTCTCGTAACTTTTGGCGTAAGTATGTCTTTCGTTAAGCGAGCGACAGTGATGATGTCCTTTGTCACCTTCTTGCAGGCTGCATTCCATTTAGCGAGGAAATCCTTTTTGTCACATGCTGACTTGCCTGTTTTACGCAATATTCCCTTAACGAGAGCCCAGTACCGCTCTAGGGTATCCCTGGCATAGTGAGATGGAGCTAGGTCCGGCCAGAATAATGTGGCAGTACTGTGCTTTTTTACAAAAGGGACCAGCCGTTTTTTCAAGCACTCGTTGATATATATTTTCTTGTTGACTGTTCCTGTCGTGACAAAGGCTCGGCTGCGATCACCACATTGACAAATGGCCTGCCACACGAGGTATTTTGAGCCAAACTTTTCAATTCCGATCGTGGTTTGTGAATCTGGAAGAACCTCTCCTTCAGCAGCCGTGTAATACCGATTACCCGGTAGTGTAGTGTTAAAAAATCAGCTTTAACATAGGTTTCGTCATCGAGTATTAAGTGAAAATTTTGTGTGCTCAAAAAGTCATACAGTTTACGTGCCCTTTTTTTTAGGGTTCCGTAGTCAACTAGGAACCCTTATAATTTCGCCATGTCCGTCTGTCCGTCCGTCCGTCTCTCCGTCCATCCGTCCATCCGTCCGTCCGTCCGTCCGTCCATCCGTCCGTCCGTCCGTCCGTCCGCGGCTTAGCTCCGTGATCATTAGTACCTACTAAATAGCTGAAATTTGGTATGAGTATGTGTATGTATAACGCTGACAGAACGGTAAAATAAAATGAAAAAAAATTTTTTTTTCGGTTACCTCTCGAACACCTAAAGTGGGGTGATTTTTTTTTTCTTTTCAACACTGGTGTGTGGGTTGTCGTTGAATAGGTCTTGTAAAAATAATAGGGGTCTTCTAACATTATTTTTTGATAAAGTTAGCAGTTATGTAAATATTCGCTCCAAAAACAAAAAAAATAGTGTCCCCACCCCTCTAACTTTTCAACCACGGGTCAAAAAAATTCGGAAAAATTCATGTTAATGAGACCTTAAAGTACTTTCAATGAAAACTATATTGAACAAAATCGGTCGAGCAGTTTTTGAGTTATCGCCAAATTTCATATTTTTTCTTTAAAAGGTCGTAAGTTGACTTCCAGAAGGTAATAAGTGATTACAGTTTCTTGGGCGTTTACGACCTTTTTATAGAGCTTAAAATCTTTCTTAACGTAAACCTCGGGCTTAAAACAGCAGTTTATTGTGAAGGATGAGCAACTACGGAACCTTACACTGAGCGTGGCCCGACATGCTCTTGGCCGGTTTTTTATTGTTGCTCTTTGTTTCGCCGAAGTTTTTGGTACCTTAGACTTCTTTCTGGTCTTCATACCTGCACGTTGTTTTGCACGTCTAACCATAGATTGACTAGTACAATTTTTTCTAGCGGTCTCGTTCGGACATACTACGATTCTTGCGAATTGTACGTATGATGTTCCTTTCGAGGTTAGGGTCACGAGGACCTCTGTGTTCGTTAATCCTTGCCTTCCAAGTTGTTGACAAGGTCCTCTTGTAGCGTTTAATAACTTCATCAACAGTTCTGCGTGGGATTTTTAATTCCTTGGCGATGAAATGATTGGGACGCATAGTATTTGATAGCCATTTGTCAACAATTTGCTTGCGGCGTTGGTTTAGTTTCATATTTACTTTTTATCTGAGAACTTATTAGGAAAATATTTTTTGACATAATATTTTTAAAGAATTGTCAATGTATAAGGTGGCAGTTACAAAAATGAGTTTGAAGAAAAAAACCGAGAAAAAATTTTAGAAGTTTTTTTTGGGCGGTAGAAGTAAAAACGGTAACACATCACTCTTAAATAATATATTTAAATAAATTGAAATAGTCACAGTGTTAAGTTAAAATCACTTTTAAACCATAGTTTTGGTACTAAATATAGTGCACAGTTACTTGCAGCACTGTAGATGAAGTAAATTGTACTAAAAACACAGTGCAATCCTGCTGGTTCTGACATCTCTCATAACATAACCTCAAAACACAGTCAAGTAAAACTACAATCATGTCAAGTGTTCAAGAAATTGCTGAGACACAGAAACCCTTGAGGCAACGGTTCTTAAGATGTTCACTGAATTTGAGACCAAGTTGAGCAGGTCCCCGGCAGCTAAGGTGACCATTAATTCCTTGAGCGAAGAATTCTCAGCATTCAAGGAGCAAACTTTCACCATCTTTAAACTTCTCAAGGAGCAAATTAAGGCTGTCAGTAGATCTCAGGATATCTGTGAAATGCGGCATCGAAGAAAATTTCTCCTTCTTAATGGTGTTCCTGAACAGGCTGATGAAAATGTGTGCGCTCGGGTTGCCAGTATAGTCTCCGAGCAACTGAAGATCCCCGGTGTGTCCGTTACTTCTTTCAAGGCATGCCATAGGCTTGGTAAGGTGTCCGTTGGTAGCAACAGGCCCATACTACTGCGCTTTATCGACATCTCCGTGAAAACGTCAGTCTGGCGTAGAAAGACTGCGTTCAAAGGAACTACATTCTCGGTGTCTGAGTTCCTCACACCTCTGAGGCAAACAATTTTCATCCAGGCTCGAAAAGTGTTCGGCATGAGGAGCTGTTGGACGCTTGATGGGAACATCTATGTCAAGTTACTTAGCGGAGTGCGTGAGCGCCTTGATTGCGAAGAAGATATTGTCCGCCTGAAGGCTTCACAGAGCAAGATGCGGCCACAATCGTCGTCATCTCCTGAGCCCGCTGCAGTGGAGGAGGAGGTCACCGTGGTAGCTGGCCCCAGCGGCCAGTCTGGTCGGCCCCGACGAGGCGCTAAACCACCGGCGGCATCGTAGATCATCCATTTCACACTTGAGTTGCTTTTTCTTTCTTCAGTGTTCTTATAAGTGTTGTTTCTAAGTAGTTTCCGTTTTGCTATAGCAGCAGGCATTCATTAGCATGTTATTACTTTTAAAACTCAATATTCTTACTCGTTTACCCACTTTAATTTTTATTTGTAAATTACCTTTAATACGGTGAATAGAGACTAAAGTACTATGTGTGACCTTACAAACGGTCCGGTAGTTTTGAATTTTTGATATGTTGTCTAGGATGGTTAGTCAGTGTTTAAAATGCAAAATGCACAATTTCCCCCCCTCCGCGCCCGCCGCCATATTGAAAAAACCGGCACTCTCTTCATATTTTTGCTCATATCTTCCTTTAGGAGCATTTTAGCTAGAAGAAAGCTTCGACAATGTTATAGAGAGTTAAATTTACTACATTCTCCATTTTATATTTTTTTTTCTAGGACAGATAGTTACGGAGATATCCACATTTAAAAAAACGTAAAAAATCGCAATTTCCTACTGAAAAAGAAACTTCTGGATTATATCTTCGTTTAGGAGCATTTTAGCTACAACAAAGCTTGGGCAATGTTGTAGAGAATTAAATTTACTATAATTTACACTTCAAATTTTGTTTCAAGGACGGTTAGTTACGGAGATATGCTCATTTAAAAAACAGGAAAAGTCGAATTTTCCGAAAATTTCTCAAAATTCTTGGTTTAGAACGCTCAGATTCAGTTACGGACTAGTCTAGGACAAATTAAAACATGTAGGAAATATAATTGCTTATAAAACTCATGTCTTTTTTTACATACATTTTCGGAAAATTTGACTTTATTTTTTACATATCTCCGTAATTATCTGTCCTAGAAATAAAATTTGAAATGTAAATTATAGTCAATTTAATTCTCTACAAAATTGCCCAAGCACTGTTCTAGCTAAAATGCTCTTAAACGAAGATATAATCCAGAAGTTTGTTTTTGAGTTGGAAATTGCAATTTCTTGAGTTTTTTTAAATGTGCATATCTCCGTAACTATCTGTTCTAGAAACAGAATATAAAATGGAAAATGTAGTAAATTTAACTCTCTATAACATTGTCGAAGCTTTCTTCTAGCTAAAATGCTCGTAAAGGAAGATATGAGCAAAAATATGAAGAGAGTGCCGGTTTTTTCAATATGGCGGCGGGCGCGGAGGGGGGAATTGTGCATTTTGCATTTTAAACACTGACTAACCATCCTAGACAACATATTAAAAATTCAAAACAACCGGACCGTTTGTAAGGTCAAAATCCTTTATTCACTGAATTACTTCCTTTGTCTGACTAATGTTGCGTTTGACTTTGACGTTTGATGTGTCAAAACTCGGGGCTGTTTGAGTTTCACTCTAAACCGCTTGCTGCTATTTTTATGTTTATTGTAATTTCTTAAATTTAAGGAATTATTTTCTGTTATTAATTGTTGTTATCTTTATAAGCTAACCGGCAGGAAATGCAGGATTGTGTGATTTTCTTGTGCAACTTACCGTACGTATATATTATTATTTTATATTTCAATATCTATAATACTTATACTATATTATTTATATATTTATGTCAGATGATGATACCTTTTACTCTGCTAGCGATGATAGTTGTGCTTTTCTATCAATAAATTCACTTGATTCTTCCCTTTCACTAAGTTCAGAGCTTTCACGTGAGTTTCTGAATTCTCCTAACTTTAACGTTTGTCACATAAACGCTCAAAGCATCCCGTCGCATTATTCTAACCTAGTAAACACTTTTCAATCAGATTTTATTCATGCAATTTTAGTTTCAGAAAGTTGGCTGAAACCTACGCTTGCCTCAACTTCTTATGCCCTTTCTGGGTATGTATTAATCCGAAATGATCGAACTGGGAAAGGCGGTGGCGGTGTTGCCATTTATCTCAAAACCTCCATTCCGTATACAATTTTACATTTATCTGAATCTCTTTATTCCAGCTCAGCGGAATGGATATTTCTTGAGATAAATATTAAAGGGATTAAAGCTCTCCTTGGGGTAGTGTACTGTCCTCCAACCATAGATTATTATTCCGACCTCGAACAAATTCTTGAGTCCTTAAGTTCAGACTACACACACCATCTTGTTATGGGTGATTTAAACACTGATCTCTCTAAAGACACCCTTCAACGTCGTAAATTAATGTCATTAGTTAGTTCTGTCAGCTTCTCTCTCCTTCCTTTAACACCAACTCATCACACCACTTCATCTGACACATGGCTAGATGTCATTCTAACCTCTTCTGATCTCGTTGAGAAGCATGGTCAGTTCTTGGCCCCCGGTTTTTCGCACCACGACCTACTCTTTGCCTCTTATAAAATTAGACCCCCTAAGTGCAAACCTGAGTTAGTTTATATGCGTTGCTTTGCCAAAATTAATTCCGATGCCCTTTTAAATGATGCTAAAGCTATTGATTGGTCCCCTGTGTACTCTGCTACAACGGCTGAAGCTAAAGTAGGTTGTTTTAATGGTGCAGTCTTAGCACTGTTTGATAAGCATGCTCCTTTACGCGCTGTACGAGTCAGACGACCACCTGCCCCCTGGATTACTGAGGGTGTACGCATGGCCATGCGTAAAAGAGACCGTGCATTTAGACTTTTTAAACGCGACCGTACTGACGACAACTGGAGACTATTTAAAACTGCTCGTCGTATGTATCCTCATCTTCTATGGCTGATGTCTGGAAATTTCTCAAGTCTCTTGGCCTAGGTAAACCTACCACTGGTTTCGATGGTACTTCCTTTTCTCTTAACGACCTGAACAGACATTTCTCAGCTGCTCTCTCCGTTGACAGTCATATTAAGTCCATTACTCTTTCCGATATTTCGTCGCTTCCACCCCTTGTTACAGACACCTTTTCTTTTTCACCTGCTTCTCAGAATGACGTCAACACCATAATCAAAGCTATTAAATCTAAAGCCGTTGGATGTGATGATATTGGTCGTTATATGGTGGTGTCTGTTCTGGACAGTGTGCTCCCTATAATTACCGATATTATCAATTTCTCGTTGTGCAGTGGCGAATTCCCTTCACTATGGCGCAAAGCTTTTGTTATTCCCCTGCCTAAGGTCAGTAACCCCACTTCGCTTAGCAATTTCAGGCCTATTTCTATTCTCCCCTTTCTGTCGAAAATCGCTGAAGCGGTTGCTCATAAACAACTTTCGTGTTTTATCTACTCTCACCAGCTCATGAGCCCCTTTCAGTCCGGTTTTCGTCCTAGTCATAGCACCTGCACTGCACTCCTTAAGGTCACTGAGGATATCAGAGGGGGCATGGAGGATCAAATGGTCACGGTACTTATTTTGATCGACTTCTCCAACGCATTTAATACTGTTGATCATGACATTCTTCTTGCCCTCTTAGAATATCTCAATGTGTCGTCTACTGCCCTTAGTTGGTTCTCTGCATATCTTCGGGGTCGTCAACAGGCAGTTCGGGTTGATCGGTCATTGTCTGACTGGTGTGACCTTGCCACTGGCGTACCTCAAGGAGGAATTCTCTCTCCTCTCCTGTTTTCCACTTTCATCAATTTCATCACCCCCGACTTACGCTCTTCGTACCATCTCTATGCAGACGACTTACAACTCTACGACCAGTGTAACGTGACTGACCTTAAGACTACTATTGACAAGCTAAACTTGGACCTTTTACATATCCAGCGATGGTCTGAAAAGTTCGGACTATTTGTTAACCCTTCGAAGTGTCAGGCCATTGTCATCGGTAGCTCCCGCCAGCTTGCTAAGATTAATCTCCCCACTCTCACGCCTGTTTGCTTCAACGGCACTACTATCCCCTACAGCCCCAGCGTCAAAGATCTGGGGATTATCTTAGATAGTACTTTGAGTTGGAAGGCGCAGGTTGCCGAAGTTAGTAGGAAAGTTATGGGTTCTTTACATGCTCTGAACAAGCTCAAAAACTTTTTACCCTGTAAAACTAAGATTTTATTAGTTCAGGCGTTAATTTTACCCATAATAGACTACGGTGATGTGTGTTATCCTGACTTAACCGAAGAGCTTATAAATAAGTTGGAGAGACTTCTTAACAACTGCATTCGGTTCATCTTCTGTCTTCGTAAGTATGACCATGTGTCTTCTTACCGCTCTCAGCTGGGCTGATTTCCTATCCGCGAACGACGTGAAATTCGAATGCTATGCACTCTGTTTTCTGTTCTCAAAAACCCAATATCTCCCGAATATCTCAAAAACTTCTTTCACTATTATGGTGTAACCCGTGACCGTCAATTTCGCTCTTCTGGCAATCTATCTCTCTCCATCCCTCGTCACCGTACTGGTTTTATGTCTAAATCGTTCACCGTCCAAGTTTCCCGCCTCTGGAACCGCCTTCCCCTCAAGATCAAACAAGCTCCGAACAAATGCGCTTTCAGAAAATGTTTGCGTGACCTCTACGCTAGCAGAGTTGTGAATTCTTAGGTTATCTGATTAGTATGTTTCATCTGTATTTATTTATATGTGTATATATTATATGAATATATGTATTTATCTAAATATTTATTTTTAAAACTTGTTTAAGTTAGTTGCACCGCCCACAATTTCTCTGCTTTGCCCGAAGGTTGACTGGTAGAGAATGCCTCATGGCATTAAGTCCGCCTTTTGTACGATAAGTTTTCTTTTGTGCAATAAAGATTAAATAAATAAATAAAAAAGGTTTTTAATTTGGCAAATTCGTTTCGAATCAGTCCTTACTTCACAACTTTACTCTACCTTTTTTGTGTATCATGACGTGTTACCTGCAGTATATAATATGTAAATGTATGGTTGTAATGTAAGGCGTGCTGATTGGCGATTGGATTGAACGTTTATAACGTAGTACCTACTTAAAAGTTGAAGAAACAGACTATAGATAAATATATCTGACTAATATGGACGAATAGGTATTAAATACCAATCCCGATCTTGACCGATATTTTATAACACTCGCATAAGTAACCTACTACACATTTAGGTCAAGGAATTAAGATAAAACCCTAATGTTTTTGAAATATTCCATGCAAATGTCTTGTAAGACGCGTTAGATGGAACACGATCAAACCTCGGAAGTATCATTGAAATTCATTTATCAATTCTTTTTTGTTGGGCTTCTTATGTAAATCAATCTAAAGCTCACTGAAGGCTCTGGATTATGCAAATGTCTACAGAATTATACGGAGTGAACCTGTGGGTAAATGTGGAACAAATTGCAGTTCTGATCCATTGAAGTCGCCCGACGCCCCAGGTAACGCAGGTTGGACCAGTTCAGGCGGATAAATATCTAATGGCAGCAAGACAGAGACCGGCGCTTGTTCCAACAAATTATAATTGTAAAACACTGCTATTAAACCCAATTAGAAAAAGAGTAACCGTTGACGGTTGGCTCAGTGCCAGGTATGATGAAAACATGTCGCAATGCCACCCTAAGATTTTGCCCCTTCGCGTGTAATAATTAATAAAATTGATGCAATCACGGGTGACTAACTCTGTAGTCTGATGCAATTTTATTCTATATGATGCGAAAATTGCAGTTTATCGGCTCGCAAATTGCGGTTCAATAACACTGTAAATAGGTAAAAGGCGCGTGAATGAACCTACGGCACGGCAATTGAACCCTCTGGCATCGCTCCAAATTCCCTACTTCAAGTATCCTAGTTGAAAAAAAGTTCTACCTTTGTTCTCTTCACTTTTTAGGGTTCCGTACCCAAAGGGTAAAAACGGGACCCTATTACTGAGACTTCGCTGTCCGTCCGTCCGTCTGTCACCAGGCTGTATCTCAACAACGGTGATAGCTAGACAGTTGAAATTTTCACAGATGATGTATTTTTATTGCCGCTATAACAACAAATACTAAAAATTAAATTAAATAAATATTTAAGGGGGGCTCCCATACAACAAACTTGTTAAAGATTATATATATGTATGTATAGGTACGGAACCCTTCATGCGCGAGTCGGGCTCGCACTTGCCCAATTTTTTCTTCTTCTGTATCATTACCCACCAACGCAATTATTGTGATTTCGCATTTAGTCTGACTTGCTGAAATATGGTTTTGGCAGAAATAAAGTAAATGCCTAAAATGTTCGCGGGTGCTGACAACCGCTATTAGAAAGTGTTCGTTTGCGCTGTATTGTATTTATTTTTATCTGCTCAGGTCACGTAGGACATTTTAAGGCATTGCTTACGTTCGGACATAACCAGAAAGCCTATTATCATAAACTTAGCTCTTAGCGGGAATTTAATCAAATTCTCTCATTTCACCAAGTACCAACCAGACGTTTATTCATTTCTCATGCGGTTCTCGCTATGTTTCATGCTCGATTTAATGCTTCCTGTGGATATCGATTGCTGAACCATACAAAGGCTCGATGAATCAGCTTTGGATTGAGTAAATAAGGCACGCTTATAATTATACACTATCATAGCTTCTAGCATGGCTTAAATAATGCTTCCTCGATATATGTATTAGTTTAGTAGCCGAGATCAGTTGGCTAAAATTGATTTTCATTTTATTAGGTAGTGATTATAATTATTATTTTCTTTGAAGTATCCATAATATTGTCGTTGTAATGAAATGACACCTAAAACAATAGTGGAGGTGAAGTGTTCACTCCTTTTGTTATCCATGTGATATCAAAAGGAGTAAATATATTTAGTGTGAGCCAGTTTTTGTGATAGATTTAATAAATATGACTGCATTAACGTGCAGTCCTGTTTCGCTCAACTTGTGGATCCACATAATACCAAATAGATACCAACCGTCGAATCACCCGAATCACCCTCTGTGATTTGACATTGTGCTGAGTGGATTCATTTCGCACAATATGTTATCGTAATTTATACTACGTACCTACTCTAATTGCAGCGAAACATTTATTTACTTTCTATAGTCGTATGCATTTACATTTTGATAATGTAATCTAAGTATCTCCTTTATTTGCCCCACCTACCTCTTTTGAACTCTTTTCATCTCCTTTGATCTTTATTAGTCTCAACCATGATAAGTCAGCTTGCTAATTAACAAAATCAATATAATGTATCGTCCGTATTGACGTGTTATAAAGCAGTTTTAGTTTTTAAATAGTTCGTGATTTGAGTCTATGTGCGTGATTCATAATAACATATGTTAGTGTTGAATTGTTGAAACATGTGTTAGTATATCATTATGAGTCATTATGAACTATTCGCTTTAAAGAGAGCAATTAAATGTTAAGTTTGCGATGTTAGTACAGAAACATGTTTTTGCAATTGCCGTAATTATTTAACGAATTTTAGTTCCGCTACGTAACTTTGCCCGTGTTAATTTCATTCAATCGCGAGTATTATGTATATTTATAGCCTAATTATTAGGTACCGCTTATGAAGACATTATAAAATCGGCTTAAAAGCGTTATTTTCTGCAGTTACGTTATTTTGTAACAAACTCACCTAATAAATTGAATAAAAAATCAACAGTAATAAAAACTACGAAATAACAGTAAATAAATGTTGGAATTAGATAAAGGAGAGCGTGTGATCTATTATTGTAAATAGATTATAAGTATTAATTATTTTAAAGAAAGTAGATTTATTTTTGAAGGGGCGTGTTGGAATTCTCAAAAACAAATCCGTCCTACTCTAACTTTTGTGCTATATGACTTTCTCTGTTACTCACATGGAGACTAGTCTACACTGTCAAGTGTTCGTTGTTTTTATAAGTACCTCTATCCTGAAGATGTATGCATTGGCTTAGCTTATTATTATTATTGATCATGCTGTTTAGTTCGTAGTAGGTACACGTCTCTCCTAACAGTATATTAAAATAAATATTATTTTAATTGAATCTATTGTTTATGTTAATATCCCATAACCAATATTAAAAACTACGAGAGTATCAGTAAAACAATACAACTCACAATATACTCCTCAGAAATGCCTAAATCACCAATACATTTTTATCACGCAAACTATCTTCAGATTGTACATTTCTTAAAGGAGAATCAGAAATAATATCTGAAATATAATAGGCATAAAAAGTGTCCCCGGGCCATGTGGTGTGATCTAAGTCGCCATATGTCAGCTGTTTCGACCAAAATAACGTGCTGCGCAGTTCGCTCGTCGCCATGCCCGCGATATCTCCAATACCACTATCGCACCAGCTCACTACTTATACATAGTATTATCTTGCCATTTCTATCCATGATTTAACAACCTAAAACCGAGCACGCACCGCCAACGTCAATTTAGCAATGTAAGACCTGATTAGAAACACATTAGCACGAATCGGATAGTGTGAAACTAATATAGATAGGATTATTAAGGAAATATTCCATTAGTTCGCAATGCGTGATATCCATGCCAATTTTTATCTTGTGTACAAAAATAGATTTATTCAGTAAATTGGTTGATCGGAGCTGCCATTTTTGTCGTGTTTGCTAAGAGTTACGATAGAATTCAGGCAACTTGATAAATATGCCCGAGTTGTTTTAAATGCTTTCAGCCATTGAATTCCAAATTATGATTATTATTATTAATGCAATGCAATGCAAGCAAATAGTGACTTCATGCAGTATCTTCTTAATTATACTTTTTCAAAACGTCGCATCTATTATAACCGTATACTCGAGGGACTTTCAGGTTTACAATCATAATTAGCTGGACCACATTACAATATGCTGATTTGACTGGCGCCAGCTAAAGTTTTAGTTACATGGGAATTTAAATATTTCCACGGGCAGCCGACACCCGTAGGCAGAACTGGTCAAACATGTCCGCTTAATTTGAACATTTGAATAGTTACACAATACAGACATGTAATTTATTCAATCAAGTTTATTGTTCGTTTCGTTCTATAAACGGTACGGCCGTAAAATATATTCATTAGACACGCTTCGAGTTCTTCCATAGAAAGCTGACAAATCTTGTTTCAAGTAAAATCGATAAGCGAATGTCTCGACTATTATTATATTTAGCTTAATCTATGGTGACTCGAGATTTAAACTCAATTTCCGTTGCAAACCAGTTAATGTAGTTGATGAAATGGTAAGATTAACAGTCAGATGATGGCGAGCGGATGTGGAACCTGGTTTAAAGATGGTACAGAAGTACCGGCGGAGCAATTTAATGTTGCGTCTCGTTCTCAATGCAGCTACTGCAATCATTATAATTATACTAGATTGTTAGATATTGTTCGGGCGGTTATCTTATCTGCCGTTTATGTAAAATATTTGGCTGTTTAAAAATTAACAAACCGGCCAAGTGCGAGTCGGACTCGCGTACGAAGGGTTCCGTACCAATATGGAGCAAAAAAAACGTTCTCTTCATGCACCCTCTTTAATTTCTACTCGTTTTTATTATTTGTTGTTATAGCGGTAGCAAAAATATATATTATGTGAAAATTTCAACTGTCTATCTATAACGGTTCAAGAGGAAAATGCCCGTCGAACAAAATATCTCGAAAAAACCCTATTTTTGTATCGGAGCTCCCCTTCATTAATATTATTTTATCATGAATATTTCTTGCTATAGCGGCCATAGAAATACATAATCTATGAAAAATTCAACTGTACTAGCTACCACGGTTCATGAGATACAGCCTGGTGACAGACGGACGGACGGCGGAGGCTTAGTAATAGGGTCCCGTTTTTTACCCTTTGGGTACGGAACCCTAAAAATGTTCATGAGCTTCAAATTTCGCAGCTTGTTTCGGTTTCACTATAAACCATGTAGTTTCATATGACGCGGCTTCTTTTTGTATCAGTCTGCCTTCTCAGTACGAAACGGTAAACAAAAAGCGATTCGGGCTGTCACAGTGAGCACGAGACGTGTTGTTAGAACAATAGGCTTTTCTCCGACGATTCTTCATGGCTAAAATTCGTGTCCAATGGATTCTCTCCGATCGTGTTCAGATTGTAACAATGCTTAACAAATGGTAAGGTACTTGCATACCTATATTATAGACATGAGCTGTACATGTTTCACACTGCAAGATTGTATTAAATGTTATTGTTTTACTTACTGCGCAGTAGTGGCCGGCTAGCCATTGGTGATTACATTACACATAATGTATTATTATTTAATGAACGCCGATAAATAATTTACCTTCCTAGACGGATTTATTTACTGTTTTTATCGTGAGTAATTATTTATAGTCCGTAAGCCCGCTCCAAGATTGCCTACGTAACATGACATCACGATAAAATGCATGGCACACGGTCGAAAAAGTTGTGCTGAGCGAGAATCAAACGATTATCGCACAGAAAATTGGCCGGAAGTTTGAGAAAATCCTTCACTTCCGGTCAAAATTTTAGGGGTGTACTTACGTCATGTGACATCATTACGTGACAGATGGCATCATGTAGCCCTTTAATCGTAGATAGTGTAAACATAAGTCTGCCAGTTCTAAAATGGCCGGAAGTGCTTGGCAGACGGGGTCAAAGATGGTCATCGGATACGTTTTCCTACGTTTTGTGGTATCTTGATGAAATTGATTATAAATGTTTTAAAGTAATAGTGTCTCTAAAAATAAATAAGTCTGCCAAGACATATCTGGCCGGAAGTACTTCAAAAGTGATTTTTTAGGGTTCCGTAGTCAAACTAGGAACCCTTATAGATTTGCCATGTCCGTCGGTTCGTCTCTCAGTCCGCGGCTTAGCTCCGTGACCATTAGTACTAGAAAGCTAAAATTTGGTATGAGTATGTGTATGTATCTCGACGACAAAAAGAAAAAAAAAACCTAAAAATTTTTTTTTTCGGGTAGGTACCTCTCGTATGTATCTCGTACACCTGAGGTGGTGAATTTATTTTTCTTTCCAACACTAGCGTGTGGGTGTGGGCGTTGAATAGGTTTTCGGGCCACGCTCAGTGTAGGGTCCGTACTTGACCATCCTTCACAATGTTGTCTTGCTGTCCTATGGTACCCCAGTGGTACAGAGGGTCTTCGTGAGACATCGCCATCCGCTCCTGTCCTGTGCCTCGCGCTCCGCGTCACTCCAACTCAGCCCGGCCGCCCGCAGCTCGGCGTCGACGTTGCGCTGCCACGTGTGCGCCGGTCGGCCCTGTCGTCTGCTCCCGCGCGGCCTCCACGTGAACGCAACCTTGCCGGTGTTGTCCTCTGGTCTTCAGAGGGTGTGCCCTATCCACTTCCACTTCCGTTGAGCGATTTCTCGCTTGATCGGGATTTGGTGGCATCGATTCCAAATCTTCGTTGCTGATAGTATTCGGCCAGAATATGCGCAGGATTGATCTAAGGCATTTATTGATACACTTGTAACTTGCTCGTCAGACCCTTTGTCTCTTTCCAAGTCTCGCAGCCGAAGAGCAAAACAGACTTCATTTTGGAATCGAAGAGGGAAATCTTGATCCGCCGGGTGAGCATGTTCGAATCCCAGACCTGTTTCAGCTGGGCAAAGGCGCCTTTAGCTTTCCTAATCTTCGCGTCGACGTCGTCATCGGAACCACCGCTGTGGTCACGGTGCTGCCGAGATATGTGTACCTAATAACTTTGCGACAGATTCCAGCGGTGTCCCATTGAGTCTTATGGGTCGGTTTTCGCACGACTGAACTCGCATTTCGACGGTCTTCCTAGCGTTTATTCGTAATCCCTGAAATTGAGCTTCCTCTCGTAACGAGTCCAGCTTCATTTGAAGATCGGGCAGTGAAGACGAAACCGATACTATGTCGTCTGCGTAGTCGAGGTCCTCCAGGTGTGAGCTTTTATTCCATGTTTGCCCGTAGGTGTTTCTGTTACTTTTCGCATGACGTCGTCGAGCAGGACTATGAAGAGCAGCGGCGACAGGAGGCAACCCTGTTTGACCCCTGCACTCATTGGAATTGGTTCCCCTAGAACTTGGTCGTGCACTACTTTGCAAATACTGCCATTATATAGGGACCCATCCTTTACATTAGACGGGCTTAAATCTCGAGCTCCTAATCCCGAGGTTTAAATTACGAGAAAGATTTCAATTTCTATAAAAAGGTCGTAAACGCTATAGTAACTGTAATTACTTATTACCTTCTGGAAGTTATCGATTATACGCGCCAGATTGAGTTGAATGTTTTAATGCAGTATGGCACAACTAATATGTGTGATGTTCGAAGTAAGGTCACCGCGCGGCACTTACGTCGTTTTAAAGAAAATTATGAAATTTTGTGGTAACTCAAAAACGACTCAACCGATTTTATTAAATATTCATTGAAATTACTTATAGGTCATATTTTCATGAATTTTTCTATATTTTTTTGACTCCATGTAAAAAATTTGAGGGGGGCGGGGACGCTATTTTTTGAACATTTTTTGAATATTTACAAAACTGCTGACTTTTTCAAAAAATAATGTTTGGAGACCCCTATTATCTTTAAAATACCTATTCAACGCCACCCCACACACTAGTGTTGGAAAGAAAAATAAATTCACCCCCACTTTAGGTGTACGAGATACATACGAGAGGTACCTACCCCAAAAAAAAAAAAATTTTTAGTTTTTATTTTATCTTTTTGTCGTCGTGATACATACACATACTCATACCAAATTTTAGCTTTCTAGTACTAATGGTCACGGAGCTAAGCCGCGGACTGAGAGACGAACCGACGGACATGGCAAATCTATAAGGGTTCCTATTCCTAGTTTGACTACGGAACCCTAAAAAAACACTTTTGAAGGACTTCCGGCCAGATATGTCTTGGCAGACTTATTTATTTTTAGAGACACTATTACTTTAAAACATTTATAATCAATTTCGTCAAGATACCACAAAACGTAGGAAAACGTATCCGATGACCATCTTTGACCCCGTCTGCCAAGCACTTCCGGCCATTTTAGAACTGGCAGACTTATGTTTACACTATCTACGATTACAGGGCTACATGATGCCATCTGTCACGTAATGATGTCACATGACGTAAGTACACCCCTAAAATTTTGACCGGAAGTGAAGGATTTTCTCAAACTTCCGGCCAATTTTCTGTGCGATAATCGTTTGATTCTCGCTCAGCACAACTTTTTCGACCGTGTGCCATGCATTTTATCGTGATGTCATGTTACGTAGGCAATCTTGGAGCGGGCTTACGGACTATTACTCTCCATGACACTAAGTATAGATAGCTTCAACACAAGTTTTTCCTTAAAGAAATGGTGCCACAACTTTAAGTCTAAAAACGATGTTGCTGATTACCTAAATACGAACGGACTGCCTCCCGCTTGCATCCCGTTATATCCTGCTATTTTTTTTTTTAGATATTTGAAACATTCTTAAGTTTCCATAAGCAGGTACAAATGTTATAGAGAAACACTTATTTTGCGCACATTTTATCTTAAACTAAACCGATGAAAGTAATTAAATGGAAGAAAATAGGTCTACTCATTTGTTTCTGGTTATCATCGACGAATAAACTTGTGCTCTAAAAATCTACTTACACTCAGACGAAGATTTCGCACATTAAATATATCATTGGCTTTAGTCACTGCATGCGTCCGGCGGTTTGTGAAATACTGAGTCAAGATGTTAAGAGCTAATCAGCGATATTTTTACGTTTTCTGCTACAGATACTGGCTACAGTTCAAGTTGAGGAGTTCTGGGTATCGCCACGCGGTCGATTACGTATTGTAGACTCAGATGAGATCAGTTATTCCAGATTTCTTGTGAGAATGACCTGGCGAAAGGTGTTGGCAATCAGCCACGATCTAGTACTTCGTATCTTTTTCATCGAGCAGGCTGCAGTTATCTGTGTCTCTAATTGAGATTGTAACCGAGCATTTATATTTTGCTTGCGACATCTGGGATTGATCCATAAGACAAATTAAACTTTCGAAATTATTTTTGATCCAATCTCGTGATACCGTCAAATCTATTTTGGTGAGTGCGGAATATTCGGTCAGTAGCGCGTTTCCTGGATTTCCTCTTCTTCCATTGACGTCTTCTTGCGCAAAACTGAGGCGTGACAATATTTCATATCGCCTATTTACAAATATCCGTGTGGGCAGTGAGGAATGAAATCACGTAAAACTTTAACTTTATTCTCTAAAAGTAAGATTTCCGTACTCGTTTGCATGCGTTTAAATTTCGTCTGTTTCGTTATAAAATGTTTTGTCTTCGAACGATGCACATTGGTAATAATTATGCATTATACATTATTTTATTGCAATTAAAATTAATCGATACATAAATCGCTTGACCTTGACCAATTAAATAATGATCCTTGACTGCGCCCTGCTGTCGACTAGCTGAAAGCATTAAATACATCATTCTTGTCCGAAAATAAACCAATGTAAACAAGTTCACTTTGAGCCACAGACTAAAAAGATCAAGATGTGATTTAAAGTACCTACATAAAGATGTCATATGGAAATGATGCGTTTCATCGCGCTTTTGTATGAGGCTGATTCGATGGTTATCTCTCAACATCTCTGAATTTATTCGTATTTAAGCTTTGGGATGTTTCTTAATTTTAACTTCGTAAAATATTTTTTGTACTTACTCTTTGACAATTAGCAGAATGAGATTTTGTTTTTATTAGCACATGGCGTGCTTATTGCGAGCTTTTGTTGAGAGACGAATGCCAAGAAATAAATTGTAGGACGATACAAGTTACAAGCGATTGATCACAAAATATTAACTTATTGAATATTGACTTGGGTTTTAATAAATACTTATATATTCCTATCCATGGGTATATTGGGTATACCCAGGCCCGAACTTCGTCGTGTGATTTGTGATACAGCATCTCAGTGTCAGAGAACCAAGCACGGTCGGAGCGATTTTTAACCCCCGATGAAAAAAGAGGGGTGTTATAACTGTTATAAGTTTAGCATGTATATCCGTGAATCGATGTGTCTATCTGTGGTATCGTAGCTCCCAAACGGATGGACCAATTTGAGTGTGTGTGTTTTTTTTTATCGAAATACTTGTCCGTCGAGATGGTTCTTAGCTATCTTATGGTGTAAATAGGACCAGTAGTTTCCAAGATATTCAGCTTTAATTGGAACAAGTGACAAGATCTCGCCCAATATTGAAGTTAAGAATTCCAAATTTTGTAGTTATGATCAGTTTTAGTAGCATTTTCTATATCACTCATTGAATAATTGAATGAGCCGACAGCTACTTGTGTCGGCAGTGTTTTAAATTTTGATTTAGTTTATTCAAAGGTAAATTTGAATCGATATCTTAATTGGCTTACGTATAAGTATCTCATAACTTGCATCATCTTCGTAAGATACGGGCGCGTCGCCCGCCGCGCGACGGTCGTACGATACGCACCACGTGCGTCAAACGTATAAACATTAAGCACGTAAGTATGTAACATACAATGATACCATGTGGGCGTTGGCATAAACAACCTCCGATACAAAACTGTTATCAATGGCTTGTTGACGAGATGATCTCAAATGAACCTAGACAATTCGAGTAATGATAATGAAGTGATCAACCGTGATCCCTAGTGACGGATTTCCTATATCGATTCTCGTATATGTTTATAGCTTCTATTTGCTTTCCTTATGATAGGGATGTTGCGTAGGCGGCCGATAATGATCTCTATGGTATAGTTACTTTTATTTAATCTTGCATGTCCGTAGTTCCTTCACAGATTTTTGCCTATAGCGTCCGGAGAATGCGTGACGTACGCTTTGTGTTTGATTACACTCTTGTTGTTGGTTCTCGATGCCAAAATACCCGAGAAAGTAAAAGATAAATTTAGAAATTCGTACTTAAACAAACAAACAAGGACGGACGATTAATTAGAAATACTTGAGCGGCTGCCTCTTTTCAGACGTTCGGTGCGTTACTGATTTGTCTTTCTTTATTTTTAGCCGCTCTTTTATTCTTTTATACGTATCGTTATTTAACGTAAGGTTATTTTTTCATTTGTGAGAACAATCATTTACGGCAAGCACTTGAACCTTTTGTCTACGAATAAACAGGCATTGAATAAAGTTAAGAGGTGTTTAAGAGTTTCCACATAATGTATTGGAACTAACAAGACCACATTTTCGGTGGGAAATAAGATGTTTTTTTTTTATGTTTCGTTTATTCTTAGTTCCTTTGTTTACTTGGGAACTCGATTCGATTCTCTTTTGCCGGTTAACGGATAAAAAATAAAACCCGATTTCGTGCAATCTTAGTACGAGTACGAGTGTTATACAGTGGAAGTGGAGCAAAAAATCTATCATATCTGTGTATTTTGTATGAAAAACGCCGACTTTTACCATCGCAAAAGGTTTACAGACTAACCTGTCTTTTCACTATGAGCAAATAAAACATCTATTTTTCTATCCAAATACTTATTTTAAACAATGCAATCGACATCGTGCGCCTTTTTAAAAAATACACATCTTTTCATCATTTCACATTCAGTACTATTTGCAAGATCCAATATACAATCATAAGTGTAACTCTACTAAAAAAATACGTATTTTTATATTTGTCATCTATTTAGATTTTGGAAATTTTCATTTGGAGCTTATCCTTGGCTCCTATTTATTAATCTCAAAAATTATGTTCGAATATGATATACTTTTGCCGCTACTGAAACTTATAATTTTATGGGTAAACTCTATTAAGTTTAAGTATCGCTTAAAAGTGTGTGTTTTTTGTGTCCAATAAATAAAACTGTTCCCTGCTTTTTTATTTATCTTTATTTGACATAAAAGAAAGGAACTCTTATTAAATAAATTGTATGTGGGGTAAACACCTTTTGTTTCATAATCAGCACAGTAGGTACAGGTGCACCCTACATACATAATTCCGATGCGTTAAGATCTTTTCGAGATTACTTTCATTATTTTAGTGTCCTTAAAATTAAGTTATGGCATGGCGTATTTATGTAGTTACATTTTAAAATATGCACCGGCCGTAGACACTTTAAAATGTTGGGACCAGAGAATCTACACGAATAATAGTTAAGTATAGCACGAATGAAGGAATCCTTCGTTACTATTGATTAATTATAATTATCCAAATATTTATATTTTGTTCATTGTATCATTTGTAACCTTGTGACGATCACGATATTGGTCTAATTTGACTCTTAAATCAATATTAGCTGTCTAACACTACTGGTAACTCGCGTTATCATGGCCGTGGCTTTGTCGTACCGTCCATTTGTGCCATTGGTCAATATTGACAGCGGCCAATAAACATCATCCGATCCATCGGAAAATATTCTGTTTATCACCTGGTCGGCCATTACGCACTTAGCGTATACATTTCTATTTGTACAATTTTTTAGAATTGATTCGAATATTCAATTTTGACGGTTTTAGTGTGGCGCTATTGGTACTTTGGCATATTTTCAAGTGAGATGTTTTATAAAAGGCCGTGACGTTATGCATTCTTTGTAATTTACTTATAATAACAAAAGTGGTGTAGTTATTTCAGTTTGATCCTCATTCGTGCATCGTTGTCCTTTTTTTTCCTCTGCCTGATAGGTAGTAGGTACACTAGTATCAGCAACTCCAAGCGTTTATATCCATGAGACCCACCAGGATTCTAAGGGCTTAATTTATTCATGATATTTGAACATTCACTACTGCTACCGACGAAAAAACAAGCCAAAATTGCTCGGATTATCCATAAATTTACTAGACACCTTGACAACCGCTGTTAATAAGTTATAGTATTATCTAGAACACGTCGATGATCCACAATCACCATTTGTTTTTCTCAGTATAATATTTCGCAATGTTTTCCCGTTTTTACTGGCTCCCTTTAAAAATATAGTAGGTAAGCAAGGCCGGCGCAGTTGCGTACGTGCTCCAGCGAACGCAGGCCTGTTTACCGGCGTGTAATCAGCGTCCGATGCGTCGGTACCCACCAGAAGGCCAATTTAAAGTTGTTCGACCCCGACTCAATACTTTATCTCACCTCCACACTCTCGCTGTCCCTCTTTTCTTCAACAAAGACGAGCGGGACACAAGGGGACACCACAGTCTGAAGCCAGTTTCGAGAGGTCTAGCTCTGATAGTGATCCGAAACAGATCCGGGGGCTCTAATCGTTTTAGCTATTTGTACTGGTGGGCGGTATTGAGTTGATAAATAATTCCTTTAACGTACGCAGGTGCCTATTTTTTACAAGATTATAAGGGTTTCCTTCCTTCATCAAATTTTAAGGTGTCTGATAGACTTAACTTGACAGTGATATATTACATTAGACGTATACGGGTTAAGATTCCCTTTTAAGAACATAGCCCCCTTCGTAAGCTATGCAAATCCTTATGAGGTTAATCAGAAAATTAATTAAGTAAGGTAGATAAAGCTAAAAGTGTTCGGTTAAATAAAATCTAACCATACCAATCCCTACACGTATTAAATACTCGTACTAGTGAATTCATTTTGGACGCTTCCTAGTCTGCCTACACTTTACAAGTTCTGTAAACTTTTGATGAAGCTATACGATATTATAAATAACTCAATAGTGTTGTTCTTTTTATTTTCGAGGTACTTACCGCCAATTGCTTTAAGTAGCAGAGTACCTACATGTCTCGCAACAAATGAATCTTTGGAAACTGGCAATTTTCTACAAGTCATTAGATGCAACAATAACAATTTGTAGGCTGTTTACTTGGTTATTTTCTATTTGCACTACGAGTACGGCGTGGTGTTTCCACGCAAGATTTAGTCGCGTTGGTTGTTTAGCAACGATCTCACACGAATTTACATATAAATACAAATCGCCGTGATTCATACACCTTCGCCAATTAGGGGTTGTGATGGAAGGGGGGTCGTTGACCTCGTTGCGAGGGGCAAAGACCTCTGACGGTCGTCAGCTGTTGCACATAACACAGATCTCGCACTGACCTAGTTCGCACACATTGACAGTCATGTTGTTTAAGTATATCTGTGCTGTCAACAACTAAATTACATAAGTAGTTATGTAAGTATATCTGTATATTTTTATTTATGTATGTTTATCGCTTTTGTTTTTTATGGTAGTCGTGTATTTAGTCCTATTATTACTTATTCTGCACCGCCTGCTAATTTCAAACATTAACCTATTGACCGCCAAGCGGTCTAGCAATTTACCGTGCCACTGACGCCAGAGTAAAAAAAAAAAGATGTGCCCCAAAATCAACAGGGATTGAAAAATACTTGTAGCGGTTAGAATTACAAAGTTTTTGATCATTGAAATTTGGACGGCTGTGGCCGACGTGGCGTCAGGGGCACGATTTTTTGTTGACGGCCACAGCCGACTGTGGCGGTCAAAAGGTTAATTTTCAACTACTCCGCTACCTAAAGGTTGTCTTGAAGAGATCGCTATTTAGCGATACGACCGCCTGTTGTTTACCTCTGCCTGTTATATCAATGTGTCTCATGTTGTGTTGTATATTCCTTGATGTTTGAGATGTGCAATAAAGAGTATATGTAACCTGGTAATTTCCAATCATTAGTGTTTGCTTGAGTCATTATTTATTTTAGGATTTGTTGCTCTTATATCTGAATTGCGCGTACTACCGGATTAAGTCAGCGCGGGGCGTAAAGATAAACTAGATTGAGGCGCAAAACATAACTTCGCCGTGAATAAAAGTACTGTCCCCATATCTATGGGCTCTGTACAGTCGTCATCAAATATATCGCAGCATATAAGGCGTTCATAAATATCTGAACACGACTCTTATTTACTGGGCGTTACAGTGCATGTTCAGATATTTATGGATGCCTTTATATATATGCTGCGATATATCTGATGGCGACAGTACAATTATATGTCTGATTTGCATCAACTTCTAGTATCTCTGTTTAGCCCTATGGACTATGGTTGACTGGTAGCGAATGCCATTTGGCATTGTTTCCGCCATTTGTACCTACTGACTTGGATGTGGAAAGAACGTAGGTCGGGGTTAGTTTATCAACTGAAAATAAAAATTAGGGCCCGTTCACATGCTGCTATATTTTATAAATTCGTTGGTGGGGTGCTGACGTGCCCACAGTGTGCTCGTACCTTCACCGCAAAAATTGGGTATGCAAGTCATCAGAGAGCGCACTATAGGGCATAACAAAGACGCTCTACTGCATTGTGACTTACTACAGATTTACACAGTCACTGTGACCAAAGTCGGTCAGCAAGACATCATCATCATCATCATCATCATCATCATCATCATCATCATCATCATATACTTATGCTTTCATACGGACATGAATTCACGCGCACTGCGATTCAAATTGACAAGGAGTTAAAATAAGCCATTGTGATGCGACACGAAGTGATTTGAACGAGCGAGAGAAGCGAGCGAGGACTAATATAATCTGAGTGGCACAATAATTTTCAGCAACGTGTACATTCTACTTTTCACTTCGACTTCAATAAAATAATTACATTAAAAAAACCTGACGTTCGTCAGGTGTCAGCGCCACGCGCAGCCGCCCGTTAGCCCTTCCTCCCCACTAAAACCGCCACTATACAACTATACACATACAGGGTGACTCGTAATTCGAACTAGTCCTTGAAAGGGGTTATTCTAGAGCTTATTTGCAATGTTTTTAGCCCAGCCAACCAGGGTTCGAAATTCAGTAGTTTCGAGTATGCGTTTTTTTCTTTAAATAACACAGTCTTCCGTCCTAAAAATGGCAATTATATACCCATATTTTTATATATGTACCTTAATAACATTAAAAATGAATTTCTGATATCTGTTTTACACAAAACTGACACTACACGAGCCCTAGTAGTCTTAACCTTAACTAACCAGCCCGCATAGCATAACTATGACGACGCGGTTGGCTGCTGAGCAGCCTACTGAGCCGGCGGTCCTGGGTTCCCGGCCAGGGCAAATATATGTCATAAACTCCAATATTTGTTCCTGGGTCATGGATGTTATCTGTATACAAAATTATGTATTTATATATTATGTATATCGTCGTCTAGTACCCATAGTACAAGCTTGGCTTAGTTTGGGACTAGGTCGATTTGTGTAAGATTGTCCCTTAATATAAAAAAAAAAACTATGCTTCGCGTCTCTTGCCGCGTGCCATAGTATCACCTGTCTCTCTCTCTCTCTCATCAAAGAGATAGGTAGTATATCTCGCGTGTGAAAGTGGTGCTAGAAGTGCAGTAACAAAAAATAAATAAAACGAGATGTAATTCACCCCGATCTCCCGGCACATAGGGGACGAATTTGACTTCCCCCTACCTACACCTAAAAATAATCACCGCAAACCACTATCTGTGGTAGAATTTTTGAAAAATGAGCGAAAATTTCAAAGTAACTTTGCTCCCAAAAGTTCCTAGTTCCTGGAATTGGGCAGACTCGGATTACACGCATTTAGTACCAAATGCTGGAAATTAATAATAAAAAAAAACTAATTTGATTGGCCTATAGAGAGAAGAGGGGAATTTAAACCCTAGCGGTAGGGGCTAAACCAAGGTCCCCGCATCAGGAAGCTAAAATAGTGTACTTTTTGGGCAGGAGAGGTGAAAACGTTATTTGTGCTTTAAACAGGGCTCTCTAAAAAATGTAAGTACAAATATTTTAAATTACAGTCATAATCATAACCTCCACCAAAGAAAATAATTAGTCTTTCTTTGGTGCCGCTTTCGTGGTCGTAGTATTGCCTTAGACGCATAATGCCCTAATTTACGAACGCAAAATGTCCCAATCGCATAATGTCCTAAACGCATAATGACCTAATCGCATATTGACCTAAAGTCGCAAAATGTGTGTGTGTGTGTGTGTGTGTGTGTGTGTGTGTGTGTGTGTGTGTGTGTGTGTGTGTGTGTGTGTGTGTGTGTGTGTGTGTGTGTGTGTGTGTGTGTGTGCGTGTGCGTGTGCGTGTGCGTGTGCGTGTGCGTGTGCGTGTGCGTGTGTGTGTGTGTAGCCAGTATCATTTTAGTGTATGTAAAATGTGATATGTGGTTTTAAATTGAGTGTAAATTGTGAATGATTAGTGACGGATGTGACGGAAAGCGAACATCTTGGAATATAAATAAATCTACATCTCACTACAAGTCAGTGCGGCTATTATAACATATTGTGCCGAATTCCACATTTATCTAGCTCTTTATCTAGCATATATAACACATCTCATATAATTATTCTCGGGTACAAGAAACGGCTGAATTTCCGCTAAAGATGGGAATTTTACCTACAATTCCCATCTTTAGCGGAAATTCAGCCGTTTCTTGTTTGTATGGGACATTTCGCGGTGTTTTGTTCTAGGGAGGTCTGACACTTGACGGGTTAAATGTTCACTAAATTGGCCAAACAATATTTCTCGGTTGTCTTGTATAAGGCCAAAATTATCTGATGAATGCTAATCTAAGACAAACATTTTTATTGTTGCTCTCATACTGCTATATAATTTTCACAAAAATGTATGCTGTGACATATTTGTCGCAATTTATGACAATATGTCGATTACCATGACAAAAACGTCTTGACAATTTTCTTAAATACTGACATTTTAAAACTGACAATTGTAGACCTTTATGAAACGCGATTGACACTGACAATTTTGTCACCTATTTACCTGTCGCAATTGGACATATTTGTCACGTTTATGAAACAGAATTTGTAGCTACAATTCGACAATTTTGTCAAAAACTGACAAATTGTCAACTTGTCACGTATATGAAACAGGGCCCTGATCCTTAGGGCGTGGCCACATGTCCACGACACGGCGTCGTAAACGTAAAACGACGCTGTGTCGCGTCGGAGCGCGACACATTATCCACCGTGCGAATACACGTTGCCGCGTCGTGAAAACACATGCTGCACCGGGCACCGCAGGTCGCGCCGTGCGCCGGGCAGATTAACTTTGCTGTGTTGAGTAGATGCACGGTGCGGTGCCACGTTCGATTACGACGCCGCAGCTTCTCGTACATGTTCAAAATATTTTGCGATCAGTTTTCAATTCGACATGGATCCTATCACACGTATTCTGCTCTTGTTACTTTTAAGAAGAAGCATGAAGAAAAAGCAGAAGAAACGAAAATGTTGGATAAATCCATATCTTTCTATTATGAACCATGATGGCAGTCAATTCAAAAGGAAGTACGAGGCTTTAAAAATAAGTGATCACAAGTTTTATGATTATTTTAGAATGTCTGTGTCAAGTTTTGAAGAACTATTATGGAAAATATCGCCTCGTTTAAAAAGGCAAAATGTATTTAGGAAACCAGTTCGACCTCTGGAGATGTTGGGATTAACAATAAGGTAAGAATTACGTATATTCGCACGGTGGATAATGTGTCGCGCTCCGAAGCGACACAGCGTCGTTTTACGTTTACGACGCCGTGTCGTGTGTTTTCACGACGCGGCAACGTATATTCGCACGGTGGATAATGTGTCGCGCTCCGACGCGACACCGTGTCGTTTTACGTTTACGACGCCGTGTCGTGGACATGTGGCCACGCCCTTACTTGTCCTGCGCCTGCTCCTGTCAGCTACAACTGTAACTCTATTGATAGAGTATTGGACAAAGAAAAGGCCTTGGTTCTACCAGTAGGACTACAGGTAATGCTAGATGCCTATTAACCAACTGGTAAAACCAAGGACAAAATAATACAACTAGTAGGAGTTCTTAGTAAGATACCAATACAGCCATTAAATTTGCTACAATTTCACTGCAATGGCTTTTCAAATAGTGTTATGCTTTCTCACACACACACACATACCCTCACTCACTGACTCACTCACTCTCTATCACACACACACACACACTTACTCACAGACACACTCACAAACACAAAACACACACACTTACTCACACGAACTCTCTCTCTTTCTCTCTCACACATACACACACACTCACTCAATCACTCTCACTGACACACCCATTAACTCACACACACTCTCTCTCTCTCTCTCTCACACACACACACACACACACACACACACACACACACACACACACACACACACACACACACACACACACACACACACACACACACACACACACACACACACACACACACACACACACACACTGACTCACCCAGTAACTCACACACACACACACACACACACACACACACACACACACACACACACACACACACACACACACATTTTGCGACTTTAGGTCAATATGCGATTAGGTCATTATGCGTTTAGGACATTATGCGATTGGGACATTTTGCGTTTTGCAAATTTTGGGACTTTAGGACATTATGCGTCTAGAGCGTAGTAGCTCTAGACGCATAATGTCCTAAAGTCCCAAAATTTGCAAAACGCAAAATGTCCCAATCGCATAATGTCCTAAACGCATAATGACCTAATCGCATATTGACCTAAAGTCGCAAAATGTGTGTGTGTGTGAAATTGAAATTGAAATTGAAATTGAAATTGAAATCATTTATTGTAATATTGTGAGTTAGTTATAAAGGTCTTATGTCAAGTTAGGGTACATCACAATCAACCGCAACGCGGCGTACAATATTATGTCAGAAGACATGTTACAATTTTAGATATTAGAATTGCCATATAGTTAAATAAACATTGAAATAATTTAAATTACATTGAATTACACACGTCAAGACTACATTACTAAATATTGAAATATTAAAAGTCATCATTGATATACTTACACATGTCAAGTTAAAAACAAATTAACTAGTGATGCTGAATCACTCAAAGTGCTCTTTTACATCATAGTATGCTTTTTGCAGGCACCATTTATATAATTTTTGTTTGTATTCAGGAAACTCTAATATCTTGATACAATTTGGCAAGTGATTAAATACGTGAACAGACATGTAGGATATGCTTTTCCGGAAATAAGCTGTTTTATGATGAGCAGGATAGCATAAGTTCAGGCCATGTAACTTGGAAGCTTGCCTCGGATTATTCGTATGGATTTTATACTTGTGCATGTTTCTTTTCACATATAGACAGACTTCATAGATATACAGTGAAGGAACTGTTAATATTTGAAGTTCCCTAAATAGAGGCCTACATGAGTCCCTGTATTTGGCACCAGCGATAGCCCTTATACACTTTTTTTGTAGCTTGAACAGTTTATTTACGTCCTTACAGTTACCCCAGAGGATTATACCATAGCGTAGATTGGACATTATATGGCCATGGAAAGCTAACAGCGCGGTCTGTTTGGAAGCAATATGCACCAGTCTACGCAAAACAAAGACAAACCTGTTTAATTTATTTCCAATATGTTCTACATGTGCCTCCCAGTTATTATGGCTATCCAACATCACGCCTAAAAACCGTATGGACTTAACATCTAGTATTTTAACAGTATTGTATACAATCTCTATATCTGTCGGTTTACTCTGTGGAGAACAAAATTGTACATAATGCGTTTTGTTAAGATTAACTTTAAGTTTGTTGTTGCCTAACCACACATTCACATCATGAAATACCTTATTAAGTTCGGCTTCATAAGTAGCCGGGTTCCTACAGCAAACAATGATAGAACAGTCATCGGCAAAGAGTGTCACTTTGTGCTGGGTAATGTTCGGCAGATCATTAATGTACACAAGGAATAGCAGTGGACCCAGTATACTACCCTGTGGTACTCCCTGTTTGACGATCTCCAGGTCCGATTGGAACTTCAGCATGGTCTTAGTTTTAGGACAGTACCTAGTTATTTCAGTCTTTTGTTCCCTGTTAACTAAATATGATTTTATTAAATCAGCACAAATCCCTCTTATACCATATGTAAATAGCTTTTCTAATAATATGTCATGCTGGACATAGTCGAAAGCCTTAGACATGTCCATAAATATTGCTGTTATGCGTAATCTTTTATCTCTACTGGTAGCTATTTCCTCTACCAACTCAAGTATAGCTAGCGTAGTTGACCTGCGTTTCCTAAAACCAAACTGGCGCTCAGATAGTACATCAAATGCATCAAAGAAGTTCAATAGTCTCGCATATATCACTCTTTCAAATATTTTTGAAATTATAGGGATTAATGCAATAGGTCTATAGTTTTCGGCATTGCATTTATCGCCTTTCTTGAAAACGGGTTTAATTATACTGATTTTCAATTTATCAGGAAAAACACCCTCAGTTAGTGACAAATTTATAATGTGACTGAAAGGTGTTGCCAGAACACCCGCATTATCTTTAATTACAGAAGTTGTCAGACCGTCATAACCACAAGACCTTGAATTTCGCAGCGTTTTTATAATTTTTATTATTTCACATGGATCTGTAGGTTTCATGTAGATGGTCGAGCTATTGTAATTAACATTATTATTTGTTACAGTACTACATTTTCTAGTCGCGTGAGTGCTTTCATCGATGTTTAAAAATTGCTTGTTAAATGCGTTAGAAATTTCCTGAGGATCCTGTAACATTTTGTCTCTAAAATGTATATCACCTATAGTGTCTTGTGGTTTGTTATTACCAATACTAGCATTTACAACTCGCCAACTGGCTTGAGCCTTATTTGCTGCATTAGAAATAAGTTTGTTATTTTGATTTTTCTGTGCTTGTCTGATACATTTCTTAAATATTTTAGTGTAGTTTTTGTACTCTGTCTTAATTTTCTTTTTGTTTGATTTATTTTTAGTGTGAATCAATCGCGTAAACATTTTTCTTTTGGTTTTTGACGCTAGTTTTATACCTTTAGTCACCCAATTGAGTCTCTTATTTGATTTTATCCTGACCGTTACCAATGGAAAACAAAGGTCAAAATATAACAGTAGTTCGTCATGAAAAAGATCGAAGGCTAAGTTTGTATTTTTGCAATCTAATACTTCAGCAAATGATAAGTTTTTTAGACAGTCTTGAAATTGTTTACAGTTCGATATAGAAAAGTCACGTTTCTTAATGAACCAGAAGCTTGGAAGACTTTTGACGTTTGCTGGAATATTGATTGTTTGAGCTGAATGATCTGACAAATTTATGTGATGAATTCTAGACGCACCTATATTGCAGAAGTTAATAGCAATATTATCAATACAAGTACTTGATTGTTCTGTGATACGTGTGGCTTTGTTAATTTGTAGCTTGAAATTGTAATTTATCAGAATCCTTTCAAGTTGTTTGGTAGCCTCAAGGGTAGGTTTTAGACGATCAATGTTAAAATCACCACTAATTACAACTCGTTTTTTGTTCTTACAATTATTAGTCAGTTCACTTAAAAGTGCATCTAGTTTTTGGAAAAATGGTTCCAAGTCTGCCTGAGGTACCCTGTATACACAAACAATAGTAACTTCATAACAAGGTATGTCAACGGCACAGCATTCAAACACTTTTTCCTCGCAGAGGTTCTGAACCCAAGATAACTGAGTGAACTTAAAATCCAGATCCCTTTTGCCAAGTATACAAACTCCTCCCCTTTTTTCTTGCTCTCTAGAGAAAAAAGACAGAGGCTTAAAGTGTTTCAATGTTAGATTGGATTCATCTCCTGCTTTTATAAAGGTTTCGCTGAGGCATACGATATGAACGGGTAGACTTTTCTTTTCAATACCTTGTTGGCTAATTCAAGCATCTCCTGCTTATTTAAAATTCCTGCAATATTTTGGTGTAATACCGTTAATCTAAGAGGCTCGAAAAAACACCAACTCTGAGGGATTGTTGGTAGATGTTGGTTTTGACGACTGTTGTTGACTGATATTCACTTTATCAAATAACTGTGTTTGTTGTGTCTCTTTGTTTTCGCTTCGCCGAATATATGTGTGTGTGAGAGAGCGAGTGAATCAGTGAGTGAGGGTGCTTGTATGTGTGTGTGTGTGTGTGTGTGTGTGTGTGTGTGTGTGTGTGTGTGTGAGAGAGTGTGTGTGTGTTACTGGGTGAGTCAGTGAGTAGGTGTGTCAGTGAGTCAGTGAGTGAGGGTGCTTGTATGTGTGTGTGTGTGTGTGTGTGTGTGTGTGTGTGTGTGTGTGTGTGTGTGTGTGTGTGTGTGTGTGTGTGTGTGTGTGTGTGTGTGTGTGTGTGTGTGTGTGTGTGTGTGTGTGTGTGTGTGTGTGTGTGTGTGTGTGTGTGTGTGTGTGTGTGTGTGTGTGTGTGTGTGTGAGAGAGAGAGAGAGAGAGAGTGTGTGAGTTACTGGGTGAGTCAGTGAGTGGGTGTGTCAGTGAGTCAGTGAGTGAGGGTGCTTGTATGTGTGTGTGTGTGTGTGTGTGTGTGTGAGAGAGTGTGTGTGAGTTACTGGGTGAGTCAGTGAGTGGGTGTGTCAGTGAGTGAGTGTGTGTGTGAGAGAGAGAGTTTGTGTGAGTAAGTGTGTGTTTGTGAGTGTGTCTGTGAGTAAGTGTGTGAGTGTGATAGAGAGTGAGTGAGTCAGTGAGTGAGGGTGTGTGTGTGTGTGTGTGAGAAAGCATAACACTATTTGAAAAGCCATTGCAGTGAAATTGTAGCAAATTTAATGGCTCTATTGGTATCTTACTAAGAACTCCTACTAGTTGTATTATTTTGTCCTTGGTTTTACCAGTTGGTTAATAGCCATCTAGCATTACCTGTAGTCCTACTGGTAGAACCAAGGCCTTTTCTTTGTCCAATACTCTATCAATAGAGTTACAGTTGTAGCTGACAGGAGCAGGCGCAGGACAAGTAAGGATTTCGGTGAGTGCTGGTAGTGTCAAAGGAAATAAAGGAATAAACCATAAGAAATAAAAAATGAAGGAGTAGGTTTTTTTTTTTGTACATTTTAATTAAAAAGAAAAGACACTAAATATATTCACCTTATACATAAATTATACATATTATGACATGTGCCCTGCCTGTCCGTCATAGTAAAACAGTTAATACTTTATTTCTTATTTACACTTGAATTATTATTATTATTGTTACAGTGCAAAGTATAGGCCACGGTCGTCCTCACCCGCTACCCGCAGCGGGCAGCGGCCCGTCGTCCGCGGCGTCTTTATTATATGTTCGTAAATGTTCTGGAGCGGGCGTACGACCACTCCAGAACATTACGAACATATAATCACCCACACACACTCTCTCTCTCTCTCACACACACACACACACACACACACACACACACACACACACACACACACACACACACACACTTACTCACATTGACTCACTCACTCTCTCAAACACTCTCACTCTCACTCACACTCTCACTCACACTCTCACTCACACTCTCACTCACACTCTCACTCTCACTCACACTCTCACTCACACTCTCACTCACACTCTCACTCACACTCTCACTCACACTCTCACTCACACTCTCTCACACACACAAAAACACACACACACTTACTCACACTGACTCACTCACTCTCTCAAACACTCTCACTCACTCACTCACTCACACACACATGCACGCACGTGCGCACACACACACACACACACACACACACACACACACACACACACACACACACACACACACACACACACACACACACACACACACACACACACACACACACACACACACACACACACACACACACACACACACACACACACACACACACACACACACACACACACACATTTTGCGACTTTAGGTCAATATGCGATTAGGTCATTATGCGTTTAGGACATTATGCGATTGGGACATTTTGCGTTCGTAAATTAGGGCATTATGCGTCTAAGGCTCGACTTTGTTCTGAATCCGATCTTCACTATTATAGTAGGTATTAGCATTTGCTAACTTCTTATTTATGTTGTATTTTTTCCCGTGATTTTGATTTTTTATATCTGACTAGCTGCACCCCGCGGTGTTACCCACTCATCCCACGGGAACACTTAATTTATTCGGGATGAAAAGTATCCTATGTCCTTTCCCGGGTCTCAAACTATCTCCATACTAAATTTCATCTAAGTCGATTCAGCGGTTTAAGCGTGAAGAGGTAACAGACAGACAGACACATTTTCGCATTTATAATATTAAGTATGGATTAGTATGGATTATCAAATTAGGTACGGTGTACGTACAGGTGTCACTAAATTCAAATTGACAAATACAGATCAGATCTAGAACTTGGTATGAATATTTCGCTACATTAAATGTAAGTAAATATGTATTAGCATTATTTGTTTTAGATTTATCATACGCGAGTATACCTACCCACTACACCTACCTATACCTACCTACATGAATCCGTCAGTTGGCTTCGATTTAGAAGTTACCATTCTACCAAGTTTCCATTAAAATTCAGGCGAAATTTAAGTTTGTAATTTCGCCGTACGTGTGGTATGAAATTCAGGTTAAGTAAATGTATGACGAAACTTCTTTGTTCAGTGTAAACGATGCGTGTACAATCAATTCATCTCCTTTTGGCAGCTTCTATCTATGATACACGTTAATCTTCTATCTATGATAAATCGTTTGTATTACGTGTTTGCCAAAGGTGAGGGTGAATCATAATCATAATGACATCAAATAAACGAGTCAAAGTTTATGTTCTGTTGATTTCACTCTTCCCATGTAATCCCACTTCTGACTTGGGATCAAAAAGTTCGAATAAGGAACATGAATCAAATAGGTATTACCTATAGAAACTTTAAGTTGATTTCGACTTGTGTCATTTCTGTAGTGTCATCTAAGATTTAAGTCGCATATTTATTGTGTCTACTTTATAGGTATCTAATCTAACTTATGAGTGCATCAAGCGTCTCTTTGTCATAAAGTCATAAGGAAGTGTTCATCGTTCACCTATTTTTGACGACATATTCTGTTTTTGACTGTAATTAAATTATATAATTTATAAAAAATGTTACCTACTGAAACATATATTAACTTTTTTTGTTCATTTCATTTCATTTTCATTTAGGTATGTTATGTTATTGAATCTACGCGTCTGAGTATATGCGATAAGATAAGATATCGATATTTTCTACAGCTCCCTGCTTGCATTATCCACGAGGTTAACATTACATTGCATATGATATTTTACTATTAACTAGTATGTTCTTATACCTAATTGCATAAGTATGACATAATCGAAAAATTCTAAAACATACCAATGCCACTTTACCGTCTGTATCGAGACCGCGTGAACTGCAGAATATTTTTAAATGTAGGTTAGTGTAAATGTCGAAGATACCAAGGTGCTATTGGAATCGGACAATACCAAATTGTCTCAAGGCTCATTCACAGTTGCTAGTTGCTACGAGCCCGAACTGTTCGTTATCTATTGTTTACATTTCATGAATGTGGAAATGAATTACTACGCAGTAGGGTTCCTATCTTATCAGGAGCTGAAATGTAAACCGATGTTTTAAACTCACTCTTTTTTCTCTTTTATTATTTATTTGCATTAGTTACGTAACAAGCTACATTTAATAGTCGGTATCTTGTTTGCGAATCGAGTTTTTCAAGGCTAATCGTGTTTTTGCGCCGGCACTTTTTTTTTTTTATCTTGTCTATGCGAGACGTGACGGCGTAAACATTTAAGTACTCTGTAGGTACTAGATTATGCTAGTTCTATCTAGTGCTTGACTTGTGTACTATTATGTAACTGATATTAATTCACTTTTATTTAGTCACCTGATCGGCCACGGTTGCGTAATCGGTTAATAATTACGTGCTCCACATATTTCTTATCAATTCTTCTTCACTCTTATTCGATGGTTGACATTATGAGTCGTATTGTTATTTATGAATAGAATTTTCCTTTGTATGTATCTGTGAAACTGCGGTCTTTGTATTCACAACATCTCTTAACTGAAATAGACCTGCTGTGTAAGTAGGTATCAATCATTTTTTCAAGTGTTTACCACGTCTTGTAAAAATGTTAAATACTTACTCGAAAAATGTGGCGTAAAACCATACACATTAACACGAGCTCGAATTTAAATATAAGTCGACCTTGACTCTTAAAACGTTTGAAACGTTCGGACCCATCAGGAACCTCTGGCGTGTTTTCCATCAGCGTATGCCATAAACTGTATCTGGTGTTTAATGGCGTGTGCAACTCCCAAAATAAAAATCCACATGGACTTGCGTTGTCGCTACCCGCGCCAGCGGGTCTAATTCGGTAGTCCTTATCCTTACATATAGAGTTTGGGTATTATCTCTCAATCACATATTACATAGTTTTGTTCTGCTTCGGCTTTACCATGAAAATGTTCCACACCACGACACTGGTACAGTCGCCATCAGACATATCGTAGCATGTAAGGCGTTCATAAATATGTGAACATGTACTGTAACGTCTGTAACGCCCAGTCAATAAGAGTCGTGTTCAGATATTTATGAATACCTTACATGCTACGATATGTCTGATGGCGACTGTAGGTACCTAACTAGGTGCTTACTCCTACTACCACCTACTACTAAGTATTTTATTTTGACGAATGTTTCGTTGATTTTTACAGTTTGTGTATATTTTCAAAAAGCGGAATACATTGCGCTATCAGTTGTTCTGTTTATCTTTCCCGCAATTTGTCTATGTTCTACAATTTACCTCTTCCTTATTTTGAAGAGGCCCACACTTATGTGTGTGTACGCTATTTGTTCGAGAACCACTTAGCTTGAAGTACGTAAATAGAACTAGAGTAAGTACTTAGTCCATTAACGTCCTTACGGATCACGACACGCTTTGCAACAATTACAATGTTCAAGTTGTAATCGTGAATAGCTAATCGAATGATCATCAAAGTATTACAGTAGCAGGGAATAATAAGCGGATAAGCAGGTCATGGATGGTTAACGGGTAATTACTTATAACATAGAATATGTTGCGTATGCTTCTTATGTACGTTGCATTGATAAACAACTGCAAAACTCCGCATATATAATGCACCGCGTACCTAGTATGGAAGTGGAGACTTGGCTAATAAGTATTGACTCATTCGTACGTATTAATATGCATTCATGCATTGATTTCGAGTTCGTCCGTTCAAGTCTGCAGCCTTATTTATGTACAAACCCTTATATCCACCGGTTCATAGTCACAGTCTCTAACATTTACCGAAATGGGAATATTCAAAATTGACTCACTTGAAAAGATTGCTAATTGAGAATGAAATGAAGTCATGATACAATGCGATTGAGGTCAGTACTAACGCTTTGTTACTTTTGCCAACTGACTATACCTTTAGTTGGTTATAAGACGGCGTTAGTAGTATAAAATCTGTAATTTTCGATATCTCGATAATGGTAGGTAGGCTTGTCCCGATTGGCGTATTCGTCCCGACTGACCTTGTTTATCAAAGACGTGAACATTTTTGTTTTTTCCTTGCAAGTATGTTGAAAACTTGTATCGTTGTCGTAGAAAACCCGTATGCAATAGTCATTATTACAGATTCCGCTTTACACAGTCCTCACTTCACAGACTCGGGCTACAAATTGCCCCGTGTGTCCACCGGGGCACACTTGTATTGAAATGAAACAATTACGCACAATGATTGTGTGGACTATATTCTCCGCACATATATGGGTTCGACTATACGTATTACAGAAGCTGCTAGTTTTTTGACACAACCTTCGGTAACAGTTTAGCGACATAATCAATAAGTGACCCAGTTGCCGAACTCGTGTGTGGGAGTCAATAATTAACTTTAGCCGAATAGAAGGCCAGTCTTTCGGACTTATTAAGTAATGGGCTTCTGCTGGTTTTGCTTGCTCATGCGACACGCATCGATAGCGATTATGTACATTAGCGTATGACAGTGTTGCTATGGGATAATTTGACATAATATGTATGTACCACATTGATGTACCTATCCGGTTTGTTAAATTGAAGCATATCGAAGCATTGATAAATTGCTCGTGTTATAAAATGCACCTACATTCGCTTTCTATCAGGTGGACTGTAGGAATATTTATCAGTTGTCTGTATAGAAATTAAAAAATATATGTCGAGTGGACTTTGTATTCCTTAATTTCATTTGTTGTTGATAAGATAATTTAAACTGATATCTGGAACCATCCGATCTCAGCTCAAAATTTTCAACATAACGGGCTGTCTTGTACTTGTAAAGTCCATTCGTTTTTACTTGTCCTATTTAGTAAACAAGATCCTAACCTCAAAGTATGACTTTATCGCCGAAAGTTAGTATTTTCTGACAAATAAATTCACGTAAGCTTCTGTTCTAAATATTACGCTGCAAATTTTATACATTGAATTAATTTACTTGTGAGAAAACAACTTGTCTCAGCATTCGATGTCAATTTTGAGGTTAGGATCTTGTTTACTAAATAGGACAAGTAAAAACGAATGGACTTTATATAATTTTATTATTACAAAAATCCTAGTTAATGGTATGAAGTATTTAACGCGTCGAGGCAAAAGCTGTATAGTAGTATACTATACATTTCGACGCGTTATTGTTCTGATGTGATTGAAATCGAATTTGTATACAAAACCGTATACTCGAGATCTTGGTTTTTCTTATACCTCTCTGAATTGCAGTTCTAGTAAGTTACCATGCGCTAGATTAGATAAACCACTATCCCTTTCTAAGCAGTCAGCGAGTGTGACAGGGGCCTCCTTTTTTCTAGGGCGAACGCTAGAACGTTTGGCATATTGGTTAAGGTTTGCTTATTTTTCGTTTCATATATCCGTGATGTAAATACTATCATCAAATTCATCAACCTATTTCCTATCCCAAATCCTGTACTGTTCTTCTAATTGTAACCCTTTCCTGTGCGTTTATTGAGTAAGGTATTGGTATATCTATGTTAAATTAATTGTTGTTCAATAATCGGAATCGGGATAATGTCCGTGAAGCCATTGGCATACTATACGAGGGTAAATCAAACAGTTCCTAGAATAAGGGTGAAAAACAAAAGAAAATAGGTTTTTTATTTTTTATTTTTCTACATTGTCTCCTTGTTATTCTATACACTTAAAGTATTGTTTTAATTTTTTTTTATTCCATCAGTAAATAAGATTTTCCTTGGGACTCGAAAAAATCCACAACATCTCGGAATTTATTTCCGCGGATGTGCTCTTTTAGTTTCGGGAATATGTGAAAATGACTAGGAGCCTAGTCCGGAGAATATGGCGGGTGGTCGAACAGCTTGAAGCCAGCTTGGCGGATCGCAGTGAGTGCCAATTGTGAGCGATGAGCTGGGCCGTTGTTGTAGTGAAACAGTACGCCTGTAGACCATTTTCCCCGGCGATTTTCTATGATCACTTGCCGCACTTTTGGGGATTCATTCTTTATAATAGGAACCAGTAATAGTTTTTCCTTACGGCAGGTAGCCAATAAACAGGATTCCTTCCGCATCCTAGAATATAGAGTCCCTAATTTTGCCCGCCGTCGGAAAATCTCGATTTTTTTTAACAGCTGGAGAAGATGGTCGTTTCCAGGACATGCTTTGTTTTTTTGCTTCGGGATCAAAATGGTGGAGCCATGTTTCGTCCACGGTTACAAATCGGTGATAAAACGCATCCGGGTCACGTTCGATGATTTCGAGATTCCGCTTCGAAACCTCCGCACGCTGTTCTTTGTTTACCTCAGTTAACATTCGCGGAACCCATCTTAGTGAAACTTTTTTAAACCCCAAAACGTCCGTCAATATTGATTGCACGCTGTCAAAAGAAATTAGGGTCTCTGCTAACTGTTTGATGCTAATTTTTCTATCTTCCAATACCAATTTTTCGATTCTCGCCACGTTGTCATCAGTAACAGAGGTGGAAGGCTGGCCGGAGTGAAGGTAATCTTCACACTTGGGCCTACTTCTCTTAAATTCGGCAACCCAGTAAGCAACCGTGGAAAATGGTACAGCATTAGTACCTACCTATAGTCTGCTGAATACCCAAATGAATTTCCCTAGTGGATTTTTTTTTCAAACACAGATACTTAATCACGGCGCGTAACTAATTTCTGTCCATTATGACAGATATTGAGCGATTTGCTCCAAAAAATAATTAATTATGTGTTATTGGTAGACGTAATCAAATAAAATTTGCCGTCATATATTATGTCGTAAGGATAGCTAAAATAAAAAAAAATAAAAAACTACATTTAAAAATCTTTACCACCTTGCTGTTCTAAGAACTTTTTGATTCACCCTCGTACTTGGCTGGGTATTGTATTACCTAATGTACTCATTCGCTGTACATCTGATATACACGTCTATGTAGGTACATACTTACGAGGGGCGTCTGAAAAGTTCTAAGCCTAAGGTATTTCGAGGTTATATATGCGTTTATGATATTGGCCACTAGAGGGGCTATTTAAAAACAAATTATAAAAAAAAAGTTACCTCAACTTAAAAGCAAATAAAAAAAAGCTTTTATTTAAACGCTCTAAAAAGAAGAAAATATTTATTTCCTCAAAAAATTTAAGTATCAACTTATAAGTTGCCTCATTATATACAATGGATATGATAACGAAAAAATAAAATTCTCCTTTTTAGAGCGTTTAAATAAAAGCTTAAAAAAAAATTGCTTTTAATTTATAGTTAATTATTTTTTTCTATCTTAGGCTTAGAACTTTTCAGACGCCCCTCGTATATGCGTATTAGCTGTCAAGTTATTTGTGTGGTTGCGTAACGTCTGGCATAATATTTACATGTTCGCTATCGCGGGCTATCGGCTGTGCGTAAGCCCCAGGTTATCATAACGCATCCATCTTATTTATTATTTTAAGAGATAACTGGACTCGCGATTAATAATTAAGGTATTTTCGTTTTGTTCCATATCATTTTGGTAATGTAAATAAAATAGGTATATATTTTCTCAATGCGCAGAAATATTGTTCATTGTACCTACATGACACGCGCGTGCATACAGAATAAGAAACCGCGAAATACATAATTCCAAGTTTTTAAAACGATAATTCCTCAAGTGCCGGCAATAGATTTACATATAAGTACTTAAGTATTACGAGGAAACACCTTTATTATTGGCTATCTGTAGGTTCTATTCTATTACTTAACTACTAAATTGTTCTATAGAGCTTTACAAGCTTGTCGTTACAATAACTGGCCTTTGAAGTCAAATTACTTGCTATTCCTATAGTTAAATGGACCTTGACCGAAAATAATACGAAAGGAATACATTTTCTCGTTGAATTCTAAAAGCAACTCGAACAACTATGGCTTGTTTATAACTTTATACATAACTGGATTTAGTCATGAATTTTGATACACTATTAGATTTCCTTTTATAATCAGGAGTCAGGACTATTAAATTCAGCTTAGCATTCTAAATCAAGGCTACATTTATAAATTTTAACGTGAGACAATTCGAGATTCATCATTCAACCTAACCTAACCTAACACTGGTTGAGTTATGTATAAATAAGTAATTATCGCGCAACCTCACACAAATAGATCTAATTCCACAGTAAGCTCTAGTAGACTCGTGTTATGGGCACTAGACGATTATAAATTTATTTATATTGATAAATATAGAAGGCCTGCTTATTATAATACATACATAGAAAACATCCATGATCCAGGAACAAATATTTGAGTTCATCACTCAAATATTTGCCTTTCGGTTCAAATCCTGTCCTGCAGGATAGGGCCGCCGGCTCCGTAGGCAGTTGCGTAGTATGGAACTTTCCAGATCACACTAAATTTGTTTGCATATGTACACTCACACACCTGCGGGTATGTCTAGTCGTATATACATTGATGACATCATGTCGTTATAACCCACCTAGGTGTTTAAACTAGTTATTTGAGTCACTCAGAATTAAAACACGAGATAAACGTCTACGACCGCAACTCGGTTAGCCTGTTATTATAATCCTTTGTTAAAAGAAATTGAACTTTGTTCAAAATAAAATAAAGGATGATTTTGCGTACATTTGTCACAAAGAATGCGACCCAAGTCCTGTCAGTCATGTCAAATTTTCTGTCGGATGATCGTCCTACGCAATAAAAAGAGACGCAAGTGTAAGGATACCAAATAAGCAGAAACAAGTTGGTAAGGAATCAAATGATGTCTGGAAAAGGATCCAAACTTTATAAGGGGTTAACAGGGCCGGCTCCGAGAATTAACCCATGTTAAGCAGATAGGTTAGTTCCATAGAGATTAGTTCCATAACTACAGTCTGACAAAAAAGAGTAGAAATTAAAAAGTGGCAATACTGCAGTATTGAAAGAAAAAGAAGACACTACATGTAGTGTCGTCCCAGTTTTCTTAGTTTGATTAGAAAGGGACGACACTACAGTATTGCTATTTTTTAATTTCTACTCTTTTTTGTCAGACTGTAGTCAGTGTAGTTTGTCAGTCTGCTAATATTGATGGACATAACCTAAAAATGTTACGAAATTGTGGTAAATCGTTTCATAAATAAAACCAAGCATACAAGAGATTTAACAAAACATTTCATACACATAGTAAGTAAGACTAGAGTTTTTTTTTATGTCATTGGGGGCAAAGGAACATACGGATGCCTGATAGAAAGCGATTACGGTCACCTGCAACACCAGAGGAGTCACAAGTGCGTTGCCGGCCTTTAATGTGGGAGTACACTCTTTTCTTGAAGGTTTGAAGGTCGTATCGGTCCCGAAGAACCGCAAGCGACAGTTCATTCCACAATGCAGTTCAGATAAATCAACGTCCATCGCGTCAATGTGTAAATAAAATGTCATGCCTAGGTATAATTTTCAAATATCAATAGCGAGAACCCGGTATAAGTAGTGCCGGTGCCTAGTAGCTGTGGGTATGTCAGTCACTGTCATGATTCCTATTAAGTCGAATTACAAACACCCAGATCGCCAGCCATGCAAAGACCGATAGATATCACAATATGCCTAGTTTTATTTTCAACTATGTTTCTATCAGATTACGTTTGAATATTGAGCACAAGTTTTTTTTTTAACTTGTTAGTTGTATTATAAGCTGTTTCACATGTCAATCACCGGTGCTATCATTTTTCACCACCGAAACGTGGCCGGCCGGGCGCAACGAACCCGGTAATTGGCATGCAGATAAAAATGGCGATGTTTTCGGGAATCTGAATTGCCAACGATAGACCTTGACCAAAGCGGAACGTGGAAGTCCGCAGGTGTAAAACCGTCAATAGGCATGGTGATTTTTTTTTGAGGGTCAATCGATTAAATTTTTTATTGGGATTAAATGTCTATATGGGACTAACTACACTTAGACTGCTCTAAAAGTCAGAAATGACCGCCAAATTTCAATAAATATATTTCATTTCATTTCATTTCAATATTCCTACAGAGCGCTAGAAGCGCTTCATACAAATGGCGACCTAATCGTGACGTCATTATATGTATAATAATATGAGTAAGTACCAATATTTGTATGGAGACTTTTTTTTTACATAAGTATTTCTTAAATAAAATATATATTTTTGGATTATTTTTTCCTTTTTTTCATGACATGAGCTAATTTTATTCATATGCTGTTGAATTTTACATAAGTCGTCATCCCTATTACTTATGTTTTAAATGTTTACAAATGAAGCGAAAATTGAAAAATTCAATGATTCGGACAGGATTCGAACCTGTTTTAGTTTACGTTAGCAGACGTTACTGCTTTAATAAAAATAAGTAATTCGGGTGTAGCACATCGTTACTATCGATTCTCAACAAATTTGAGACGATGGTGCCGACGATAAAGTCTAAATCTTTACGGTAGATGGCGCTACGATGCCACCCTAAGGCATGTCGAAGCAACTGGTTGAAAAATTCAATGGCTCTGACATCTGATTCGGTGGTCCAATTGGGAGGACGCCCGTGTTGGCCCGGAAAGCCGTTGGAAACGCAGGTTCGAATCCTGTCCTCCGAATCATTGAATTTTTCAATTTTCGCTTTAGTTGTAAACATTTAGTTTACGTTAGCAGACGTTACTGCTTTAATAAAAATAATTACTTATGTTTTGTCATATCGGCAGAACTTTGGTGCGATGTTAATGTTACTAACGGTAGAATTCCAATTCCGATGGCAGGTGGCATGACATGTTTATTGTTCAAGTAGAGCTGAAGTGACTTTTAAAAAAAAACCCAAAAGTTAAAATAAATAAAATTTTCGCTTAGCTTTGTTATCAGTCAATCGACGAAAGCGTTTTATCATTGTGGTTTTGCTATTTCTTAAATATGATGTGTAAATCAAACGGCAGTATAAGTTCGTTAGCAGTAATACAAGAACAAGTAGCAAATTAAGCAGTTGATAGAAAGCAGAAGAGTCGTTTTCCAAAAAAACATGTACTAAGTTAAGGGCTTTAATTAAAACAAAACTTAATTGATTCCTTTGTGTAACGATATAGTTACCCATATATATCATATCCTTTGGATGAGTAACTTTCGTGACACAAAAGACGCGATCGTAATTTTGTTTTTATTAAGCCTTTAACTATGTACATGTTTTTTTGAAAATGACTCGGAAACTGATGTCTGCTAAACAAACGAGCTAAAAAAATGCAAGAAGGTTACACATCGTACCCTGTCACCTCAAAAACTGATAGAACGCTTCATGTGCATGTTATAACGCATGGTCTTTGCCATCTCTTTCTATTTAGACCTCAACAACAATGGCAATTGCATTGCTGAGATTAGCAAGAGGGTTGTGTTGCTGTACAGTCAGCATCATATAGAGTAGCAATCAGAGTGGCGAAATATATCGTAACACGTCATTACTGCTATGCAAATAAAGATCTGTTCTGATATATTTGGGTACTTTGACTGCTCCGAACTATATGCTGCTGACCTTGCCCATTGGGATCATCATAGTTAAAACAAAACTTAATTGATTCCTTTGTGTAACGATATAGTTACCCATATATATCATATCCTTTGGATGAGTAACTTTCGTGACACAAAAGACGCGATCGTAATTTTGTTTTTATTAAGCCTTTAACTATGTACATGTTTTTTTGAAAATGACTCGGAAACTGATGTCTGCTAAACAAACGAGCTAAAAAAATGCAAGAAGGTTACACATCGTACCCTGTCACCTCAAAAACTGATAGAACGCTTCATGTGCATGTTATAACGCATGGTTTGCCATCTCTTTCTATTTAGACCACAACAACACTGGCAATTGCATTGCTGCGATTAGCAAGAGGGTTGTGTTGCTGTACAGTCAGCATCATATAAAGTAGCAATCAGAGTGGCGAAATATATCGTAACACGTCATTACTGCTATGCAAATAAAGATCTGTTCTGATATATTTGGGTACTTTGACTGCTCCGAACTACTTATATGCTGCTGACCTTGCCCATTGGGATCATCATAGGCCTCTGCACATGCACAAAGACCCAAGTGAGAGCAAAGATTTATCTGCAGGACTAGCGACTTCGATTGTCGCACGACTCAGCGTCAATTGTCTTGCTCGTACGGCATTGTAAGGAAAGAGACAGACGGTGTTTCTCGCGCGTCAAAGAGTCGCAAGTCTCAGCTACTGGAGGTGGAGTGGTGAATTTGTGCCAAACACTGATATGGAAATTGAACATGCCTAACAAGAAACATATATCATCATTGCAATATGAATAAGGATAAGAATGGTATTGTTAACTGACGTTTCTTTGGGAATACGTCCTATAGGCTAACAAACAGCGTGCGGCCTGTTTGCCTGCGTTAATGATGGCTAAATCGTGTTAACCGCATTCTGTACAAGTGGAGTGTTTATCTCTCACGGTTTAAGCGAGACCACTGTTTTGCCACAGTCAATGAAACCAGTATTTGATTTCGTACAAGCGTACAAATTGCTAGCCGAGTTGAAGCATTTTCAATAGCCTGATATGTCGGGTAGCCGTGCTAATTAAAAAACCGAAAAAAAATCTATATAATTCCTATATAAATTTACATAAATCTGAAATCAAGTATACAGTGTGATCAATCCAAATGGAGAATCGGTGTGTTGTATTTGTTATTATAAGTAGTTGATCCTGTGAGTACCCGGTTATGTATCAGATTGTAATAACCAATGCAGTTTTTATTAAATCTAAAATCGACGCCATTGTTCCTAGGAACAGTTTTCCCTATCTGTTATAGTTATAGTTTCTGACGTCTCCATTACTGACCCATTTGGATTGACCACCCTGTATATACGAGAACAAGAGTCGAATTCGAATCGATGGCTCATTTGATTTAGTCATAATCTACGTTATAAAAGGCTAGTTGACTCATGTCGAATTGTAATAAACTAATGTTTATTCCGTATAGTATTTAGCAAAGGAAACCTAAATATATATTTTTCAATTCATAAAAGTGAAAGATGGCTGAAAAAATTTAATTTGAAAATATGGTTTTTAATCTGTATTTTGAAATGCTTAAAACGCTGTCCGCCATTTTCGCTTATGATAGTGACGTCATTGGTCATGTAAACAAAACTGAAAGTCTACTTTGACGAATTCGAATAGTGCCGTCTCGATTATTGGAGTGAGCGGAATGGCATTATACGACGGTCGAATTTCGAATATTTACAGGTAATACTACGACACGCCACAGATTAGCGAAAGGGAAAAATGGCGGACGGCGTTTTTGACTGTTTATGAAATTTCTAATTTTCAATTGATAAAATTTAGCTTTCTAACTTTCAGAAAAATACAAGACATTTTTTTTAGAGCTAGTAAGATCATTATTAACTATTTCCAATATATTTCGAAACTGGGTCAACTAGCCTAATGTTATAATGTATTTAAGATACTGTTTAAATGTACTATTATTTTGCGGTGACCCGTAAACATGACGTGACCCAATTTTAGTTATTAATTGTATTGAGTTTGTTTATGATCACGCTTCGTTTAAGGACTGGTGGTTTATATTATATGGTCTGATATTTTTACCTTACCAGTATCATTAGAATATGAGAGTATACTACTCAAAACGACTGATACGCATAAAAAAATCTAGAAGTTTTATCAATATAGTTATTTGGTTTAAAATAAATTTTTCTACATTGTATTTAGTAGTATTTCAGGGCAATCTACAGTCCGACTGACGACAATAAACAATATACAAATACAATTCTTAACCAGCGAAAAATAAATGCACCTAAATGGCGTGACATGGCTTTGTTTTAATTGGAACACGACCTTTTCCTGTTATACGTTGTTACTGTTTGTAATAAGGTACGGTGACAACGACTATGAAGGATAGACTGATGCAAGAAGGATACAATCCTACCCTTCAGGCAAATACGAGTATAATTAAGCCTGACGATCTTGTGTCAAAAAGTTAACAGACCACCGAGTAGTTTGCACACTTTTCCTTAATCTTGATGACCTTTTGGGCTCGTTTTAAGTACCTAGATTAGGAGCACTAACGATGTCACGAATAAAGTAAATAAATACCCTATAATTTGTATGATATTTGATATACCAGTTCGTCCGTATTGTGACTGGAAAATAGTTTTTTTTTTTAACTGCTTTTTTCTTGACACATTTTTACACAAAGCGGTGAAGCGGTTGAAGCGGTGGTAGCCTAGTGGTTAGGGCATGCGACTTTCAATCCGGAGGTCGCGGGTTCAAACCCGGCCCGTACCAATGAGTTTTTCGGAATTTATGTACGGAATGTCATTTGATATTTACCTCTCGCTTTTCGGTGAAGGAAAACATCGTGAGGAAACCACCTAAGCCCAATAAGGCCTAGTTTCCCCTCTGGGTTGGAAGGTCAGATGGCAGTCGCTTGCGTAAAAACTAGTGCCTACGCCACATCTTGGGATTTAGGTAGCCGACCCCGATTGAGAATTCATTCTCAAAAAATGGGACAAAGGCTAGGAGGATGATGACATTTTTACACATACCTATATCGAAATCGACAGTGCTCTTAATTCTAAATAAAACTAGCACAAAAAGTCCATAATCTGAAAAAAGCATGTGGTTTCTAGGTACACCTTTTTTCTAAAAATCCCGAAGTACCTATGTTTATGAAATTACTACCCCAATATCTACTACATTGCCCCGTTAAGTAAATGCAAAGGTTGGTGGCAAAAGTTCGGTTGATCAACAGTTGAACCTTATGAGTTATGATGCAGTCTCATAAAGCTAAATCGAATCGAATTTTATTCATAAAGAGATTACGGCAGATTTTTTCTTCGAGGTTGTCGACTCAGTTCCACCGTCCCGGGCCTCAAATGTATAAAACATGTTAGAATAGCGCAAAAACATCGGCAAGGCAAATGTAGTTTCCGTAACCTTGTATTGGGTGACCGTATAATGTATGGTTAGCAGGGGAAAAATAGAATTCTGATGGCTATTGTACATGAATTATGCCGCGGCTGCTCATGAAAGGCTTATGTGAGCATATTTATCACGCTGTAGGTTTCTATGCTACTGCGTTGTAGTTTTAGAATTTACGAGACGTCCGAGTACAATATGACAATAATCCATTACATGTAACGAGGCTTTCGTTTACTGAAATGAAGTCTATATAAATCTACTAATGGATTTTTTTTTTACTGAATTACTGTTAGGCAGGAACAGCGTAGCTATAGGTAGGCCTGGTTGCGTGAGGCGAGTTTCGGAATTTTCGGATGGGAGCCACAATTTTTCATAAAAAGCTGTCACTCGTATTCAAGATCAGTACTCACAATCTAAACTCACTTCGAGTAACTTTTAGTCTTATAGTTATGTGTTTAAGACACGGCACGTACATAGTCGTTGCTCCGGTTGAAGTTCATTCAACTCGTTGCTAAGTCAGCAAGTTTATTGTTTACATCTGAGTTTGCTAGTTTAACTTTTTAAAAGTTGCATTAAAATTAACCGCATCGGAAACGTCATAATTCGCAGCCTTTTATAAGGAACATAACATCAATATTTCATTGCATGTTTGAGAAAAATTTGTTTATCCCCTGAATCTGGTACGTGGTTGCACTTAGTTCACCTCCTTTTATCATATTTCCTTCCATATGATAGACGCAAATTTAATGCAAATAGTGCGACGATCTTATATTTACTTGTGGATTTTAGAGTTTGTCTACAAATTTAACACGCTGTATTACGTAAGGTATTCACTTGCCACACTTACCTTGTACTTTTGCACCTTTTTGCTTATAAAAATAAAAACATCTGCGGTATGTACTTGTAAGTTGGTTCATTCATTATTTCGTGCAATTCTACTTGAACCTATTTGACTATGTAAACAACTAGGTACTTTAATATCCATCAACAAATTTCAAAAGAGTGTCGTGAAATTATTACTACATATGTAGCACTGTGCTTAGCGTGATTTTGTCACCCCCGAATTCCCGAGTCTACAAATTTCCCTTTGTTCATTGGCGTACGTGACGTCGAGCAAACTCTAAGGAACACAAAAGGGCTCACAAATTGTAGATCCACGGAAATACCCCGTTGCACCCTCTTGCAGCTACCTGTTCATGTATACATAGATTCTCAGTCATTTTTTATTAAATGAAACTGTATCTCAAAATCCCCTAAGCTCAATTTTATCGGTTGCTAGGCAGCGAGAGGGGCCTACTGTTAAATTTTCAATGCACGGTTTATGGCGGATCGTAAATGTTCTCAAGAGATGCGTGGATAGCATCACTTGGTTTGCGCGTTTCGATTAATGATGATTCCTTGATAGATGAAGATTTAAAGCTATGTATTTTTGTTTCAGAGTCACAGAGTATTCAACATGGAAGACGATGAAGATATTGTAACAGTCATTCAGAATTTCCTTACTAAAGGTGAGAAACGAACAATCCAAAACATACAATACCTACATGACTACTTTTTGAGCTTTAACGGACTCTATTTTAGGGTTTCCAACTCAAGTCTTCCCGTTTGACGTCTTTGTTCCTAAGTGTTTACAAAGGTCGGTAATGAGGCACCACAAAGCAAGGTAACTATCGCTTTTGTTCCCGCACTTGATCGGGACAAAGAAACAGCTCCCGAGTCCCGATTTGTATTGCGCAAGGCTGCCTGCCCTCACCCCAACCGTAATAACTTACGGGGAAGCCCATGCGTAACGACGCTCCGTCCTACTGCGCTTCGCACCCCGTTGTTAACCGTCCGTTCCAGGAAAAGGGAAAGTGATCAATTTGCCGAAATTAACGGTTGCAAAATTTTAAATTAACGATGTATTGCAGATATTTGGCTTCAATGAAGCCCTGAAGGCGGCCATGATGCATTGCACAATCTTCCCGACATTTAAGCTAAATGCTTTGTATATTTTGGACAAGTGCCTATCATATATTTACTGGGCTGATGGTGCCGACCATGATTAGATGAGATTGATAGGTAGGCGATTTGCTTACTTCTCAATATGTAACCTGTTATGTGATTAATCAAATTAGTGCACGCGTACTAAATTGTGCAAAGAAAGAGTTAGATTAGGGTATCTTGACTTGTTTTTAAAGATAACTAGACAAACTGTGCTCTAATCTGTACAGTTATCAAGTGATGTTTACCAAAAGAGTCATGAAAGTTTTATAACGTTTGCCAAGTTGTTCGTAGAATATCTTAAAGCTATATTGCTATTCAGTACGATAATATTCGGAATTAAAATGCAGCAATGTTGTGGAGCTTGATTGCTATGATGCCAACATGAAAGAGCACCTAAACACTTTGAATTTATGTATATTGAACTGGCTCCACTAACTGCAAGGGTTATGTTTTTGTTATTGTCAGTCACGTAGGCTAGCAAGTGAGAGGGGATCTGCTCTAGGCGTGTTGAAAGGAGATGCAATATAGAACGAGTTAGAAGAGTGCGGGACATGTTGGAGAGGGACGGATGGGTGGCGTGACAACAAATATGGCGGCGTGGCCGGTTGCCGGTTGGACCGGTCGGTTGGCCCGCACCACGTGCGCCGAGCAGCCGCTCCCGTAGCTTGTTTGTCAACAAACGTCCTGCGAAGGTCACCCGTAGGGGAAGACAAAGGAATCCCTATTGCGTAACACCATAACCCCGTAAGGGTATTATTTAAGACGAAGAAAACATTAAAACAACTGGGAAGTGGTCCTTTGATTTGACAATCCGGACTGCGGCAGTTCAAACTTCAAAGGAGATGCGTACATCAATGGGCTTATTTTATTCTTATTCGATAACCCATTACTTAACTTGGCATGTCTTGTAAGTATTTCATTCTTATTGCATGGTGATAGGTCATGCATGGTCATTTATCATTCATAAAATGTAGACACACTTTTTTTCTTTGCATCACAATACTTCTTAATTATAATTTAATTTCATGCTTTCCTAATCTATTTTACGATTTTCAACGTTTACGTGTCCTTTCGTGTCTGAATGATGCAATATAACTGCGGATATTATGTTTGAATGATTCTGAACAGGATTGACGTCTCCGTGTAGCGTCGATAGGTATATAAATATACCCACGTTTCTTCTCTTCACCATTCTGTTATTTTTCAAATAATTTACCTACTTTTTGCTTTTATCCTATTTTTTATAATTCATACACGTTCATTCAATAGCAGTTTAAAAAACTACGATCTTTGTTTGTATACAAGTAGGTAGGTACACTGGGTACCTAGGATTCAAAATGGCTTGAACGATTTCTGGATTCGGTTACTATGTGGACCGAGATGAAAGTCGTAACGTTACCTTTTATTACGAATAACATCTGGTCTGTAATAATAATCTTAAACAGGAAGACGTAACTATCATACCATACACTGAAGATGGTGAGTATCTAGGTGAAAAAATAAATGATAAAAAATATAAACACGTCAGCGAAGAGCGAGCAAGAAGCCATGCGCAGATGAAAAGAGCCAGAGAACGACGCAGCGGTCGGGGGGTAACGCGGGGCGCGCGGGGGCGAACTGCGCGCCGAGCCGGCTCCGCGGCCCCAACCCACTCAATCTGAATCAGTTGGATTTTAGAACATCAGACGGGCGGGCGTGTATAGAATGGATCGCTAACCACATCAGCAGTTTTTTTTTTAATTCCGCCTTCTAACAGTGTTTGTTTATACCTTTCGGCACACTATCCGCAAATCCTTCTCGATCGTGGTGCTTTAAATTGTTTCATCTTTGCATTTAATTTACTGTCGTCCCGATTTCACATCGAGAAGGCGGCCGCACAAGTTTGAAAGCGGCTTTTCAAGAGTAGTACACCTACTCGTAATTTTTCAATATCGCTGTGTCAACGCATCAGGCAGCCATCAGGATGGTGAAGAAAATTTCAGAAGAGAGTGTAGATAGCGGTGAGTGGATAATTGAATATTTCATTATTTGTGTTAGTTTTTCATTATTTGTGTTAGTTTTCATTGAGCGGTATCAATCAAAGTACCTACTCGGTATTTGTATTGATACAATTACCTGATCCGGCGACCGGCTTTTGTGTCTAACTGCGTAGTTATGCCGGGTGCTGTTGTCATAGCACCATCTGCCGTTCCGATTGATTGGGCTTCGTTATTACAAAACATGCGTTATGCAGATTTGGAGTCGTTATTTTGAAAACAAACTTGTTCTGATGATCCGTTAGTTACAGGTAGTAGCCGAAGCTATTGTAAGTTCAATGGATTGACCATTGTAACGCCGGTTAGCAATAAGGAATAAATATTATCAAGTAATTGACAAAATGTGATTCTCATGAACTGTTTATACTCACTGAGACATACATCTTCTCTGACGTCTTTAGTTTTTCGTTGAGACGTAAGTAAACTAAGTACCAGTAGCCGATTCCCACCGGCTCGGCTTAACTATTTTCGATAACGTTGCCTATTGTTTTTGGAAAGAAGTAAGCTAAATCGGTACACGCCCCGTCACTGCTAAGTATTCCTCACTCTCCAAATTGTTCAAAATATTCGTTATTTATAAAATCTATGTTGACTGTTATTCTTAAAGACAGTTATTATTGACGACGTGGTTGGCGCAGTTTGTAGTGCACCTGCCTACTGACGGTCCTGGGTTCGAATCCCGGCCAGGGCAAATATTTGTGTGATGAACCGAAGGTTATCTATATATTATGTATATCGTCGTCTAGTACCCAATACCCATAGCACAAGCTTTGCTTAGTTTGGGACTAGATCGATTTGTGTAAGATGGATCCTAATATTTACCATGTTTTTTAGTTTGAGTACCATGTGATTGTTCTTTTATAGACAATTCTATTAATGCAAGACTTACTTTATTATGTGTGTTATGTTATGTTATCTTAGGTAACTCCGATCGGCATTAAGTTTTAATTGCGATATCAGCCGCTAACCGAAAACAAATTTCGAACTACCCTCAATATTGTACTGTTACTGTGCAAATTTGAGAACTATTTTATCATTGACCAATTTTACGATTCATTCACCTTTTATTACTGACCTACACAAGCATGCATGTGGCAAACCTTAGCAATTGCCCATCATTCAATGTAACTTTATTACCTTTTGAGTGTGAGCTTGTTGACTCTTATTAGTATTGCATTCTCTATTATTGTCTAAGGTGTTGTTGGATTGTGTTTTGTATTTCCGTAATGCGCGTTTTCAAACGTAGGTAGTAGATAGAGAGCATTCACTGTACAATTGTAAGCTCAGAGCGGTTGAGTAATTTAGACTGCAAATGTCAAGGTTCGCCATTCTTCACGCGGGCATTGACCGTTTGTTTAGTTGTTGGATATGAGTAATGCATATGTAAGTGCGACAATACATTTCATTTTCATTATCTTTAATGTAATCAAAGATCCACATTGTTACGATTAAACTTGTCTCTTTAAGATGTCCGAATTTATGGAGAGTACTAAAATTTACTGCCTTCCTTCTAAACTGTGTTACCCAGTTTCTTGTTTCGGTGTTGTCATATTTCTACTCGCTATTGTACCTGAAATGGTATGAGCAGCTTCTAATTTAATGCTTATAGGAATAGTGTGACATGTTATATGCAGTCGCCTTGTTGCGCAAATACAAACTTAATACTCACATAACATAAGCGACCTCGTAGGAAGATTCTGGCTAATGATCCAAAAGGATTTGATGGAATGGAACTTTACAGATATATTTTGAAAAACGTACTTTCAATTTAAATCGGTGTGAAAACTAAAGACGTACCATTTCAATGATAAAAAGGTAATTAAAGGATTTGTTACAAAAACACTGTATTGATAATGAATATGTAAAGAACAACACACAAATTTTCACCAACTATTAAAACCCCCAAAACTTGTTGCTATTTTTCTGAAGTAAAGTTGTGCCAATTTCGCGTTCGTAACTTACACACTTAAAACTTTTCCTTAAATTGTTTTTTTTCTGGTGGTGGTGGAAGTAGACGCCCACGCCACGCATTGATAGGTAAAGAAAGAAAGTTGCTTCCATTTTAATGAAAAAAATATTAAAAAACTTCGTAATTAAATTGCCCCTTGACAACTAGTGGAATTCAGTACCTACCTATTCGTAATGTCGAAATCAAGTTCGATTACGGACAGTGCTTCTATCTGAGATAAGGTTCCAATCCAATGTTTTCGTGTGAATCGAATTCTAAAAGAATGCGTTGAGAATTTTACACAATTTCATTACAATTCCCCCTTAGTATCGTTTCCACTTCCATGGCAGTGCCTCCGAAGCGTGACGCCACAGCGTTCATTGTCAAGGTCAGCGAATAAAACAAAAGCAACATTACTGCGTTTGAGTTTATATACCAAGTAGGTATAGTATAAGCTCACCGAGAGTGAATTTTCCAGAGGTGACCGAAGCTATTTTACGCAAGTCTCGTCCATACTTTTTAATAAATCCAGACTCCAGATCAAATGCATCAAATATTCATCCTGTTGTTGTCTTAAGATTTTTATTCCATTTGGCGTCAGAAGTGAACAGAAGAAGTAAATTGGCGAATATGTTTTTCCCATATTTACAATTGTTTGCCTCAGACACAAATGAATGCCTGTTAAATTTAAAGTAGGTAAGCATTTGATAAAATTCCTTTGATGATTATCATTGAAGACTCGACGTTTTGTAGAATTCAAGAAGAGTTTGACCATTCTATTAATTTTTCCACATGGATACAGTTTAATGTTTATAACACGTGCCTGCGAATCACATAACAATGATTTTCAATCTCTGTAATGTTGATTGAAAGGCAGTCATTCGTGTCTATCAGCTGAGTTAAATCGAGTAACCTTGACCGTGACTCCTTCATGCCTGTTCCCGCGTAATACCCCTCCACCTCACTCCTCGGTGCGCGTTGCTACTGCAAATCGATTTTTGACCCGAATGAAGTTGCATAGGGTTCGGCTATATTTAGACAACCCTCACTCCGCAACTATATCTATATTTACGCAGTACCTTTGCGTCTCTCAGTTTAACTTCGTGTAGGATATTTACAAACAGAGCTGTCGTAATCGTAATGCTTCTAACTGGTTTTGGTTTGAAGTATCCTCAAACATTGTCGCAGGCAAGAATATATTCGTGAGTGTGTCGCATGAGTTTGGTGCGGTGCGTCTGTGTCGCCACCGGTCTTTACTAAATATGGTGGCATGAAATGGTCTTATACTTACTATACTTGGATATCTTTAGTGTATTATTATCTTTATTAGCTATCTACATATAAACATGGGGGCTAAATCAGTAAGCAGTGAAAGTAGTTTAGTATGCAGGCTATTACTTAGCTGGTCGCTTGAAACTCCCTCATTGAAATTGTAGTTTCACCGAGATACTATTTGATTGGGTTCGGTAGCGGTTCTAGATTGTCAAGGCAATTTATGTTGTTTTTCTATTTCTGTCTCACTTCACAGGACATTCTTATTTTTTTCATCATGTTTTAAATTCCGATTTGGCATTTAACCTTTAGAGCGCCAAGCGGCAAAGCAATTCACCGTGCCACTGACGCCAAACCAAAAAAAAAAGTGCTCCAAAATCAACAGGGATTGAAAAACACAGATAGTGGTTTGAATTAACATGTTTTTGACCATTGAAATTTTTGACGTCAGTAGGCGTCGTTGGCGTCAGTGGCACGAATTCCCGATGACGTGATTTGCCGTCTTTGGCGGTCAAAGGGTTAAAGAGCTTCCAGTCAAAAGGATATGTACATCCTAAAGACATCTAAGAGAAAGGGCTCGTGTGTTTCAGTTAGCAATTGCTATCTGCGTGCAATTATCTAGAAACTCATTGTTTTTATTTGCTTAAGGGTATACACGATAACAGCATAATGGAGCTCTTCGGCAACAGAGAGATTGCATTCGTGCCCCAAGCGTAAATGCCAGCAAGGTCAGCAACCAGATTAGAAAGTATAGGCTTAGGACACTATCTATAGGTGACAATATTAGTTTAGATCAAACTTATTTCTAGGCACAGTTGGTAGGAACAAATTTCTAAACTGATAGAAAGGAAAACCACAGTTATTGTTTAATATGAAAACTTGTGATGTTTAACTATTAATTGGTAGGCTACTAACTTCTCTATCCTATCTAATCACAGATTGAATTGAATAGTGAGGATGGCCGAAGTGGGTATAATTCATATTTTATACCTACATAACATAACATAACACATTGATTTGCATGATGACTGGGTTACGTTACGTAACCAGTATCATGTTGGTATGGTATTTCTTTTGATGTGGTCAATTAATTTGAACTGACTCGTGAAACAAATGAAAACGGAAACTATGACTAGGTACATAATACTAATTTATATAACATCAATCTTATTAATACTTGTAATAAATAAGTACATACGTAGCTAAGACGTCTAGTCAATGATCCTATAAAAGTAAACATTTTACAAATAATACAATGGAAAGTAAGAATCTGTAGTATAAATTTGCTGCTGTTGTTTCTAGAATCTCATTAAATGAAAGCACACAAATCATTTTGAGTTATTCATCTATTGTTAAACTTCTTCAAAACTCGCGACAGATCCTGTTCTGCTACTTCCCTTGTGTGTTTTAATGTGTAATGTTTAGCCATTGAACTCTGTGCAAATCACGTTCAACCCTTCCGGTCCTTCTGTTACGTTAGTTCGGATTCGGTTCGCCGGTTCACAATAGACCGACAGATTTCACGAAACGTTTTGGACAATTAGTTCCTACAGATGTCGGTATTTTTCGTAAATTGTTTTGGATGTTTATATAGTACAGATGTTGGTGCGTGTCTGAAGATTTACATAACAGCTGGCCACGTTGCGGGCCCGGTGTACTGCTAGTGCCACGTGGTATCGCGTGTCACGCGATCTCGACACATATCTACATTCAAGCAATTGATGCAACCGAATGATTTCAGTTCGATTTCGATTCGATACATTATAAGGTCAATTGAACAACCATTATTTCTACAGGCGTTTCATGCACTGCTAAAACTTGTTTCTTTTACGCGTATTTCATGACTGTTGATACATTAAGCGCTGATTCTAATCCAAATCTTGTACCAAGTTTAGATCGCTTTTAGCAAACGTTTTGATTCAATTACGATGATGATTATAAAATACATCAGACATCTGAAGGAAAAAAAGCTCACGCTGAGATCAAAACTACACGTATGACGCAATTGAACGATAAAAATATTCTGTTTTTTGCTGTTGTATAATATAATAAGTCCTCCGATTGCTATAGTTCGTCTCGGCTATTTCCGTGGTTTTCATCAATATTGAAAGTTTTCAAATGGATTCTATTATTATTGTTAGCATTGTAAACACAAGACTTCAATATGGACATATTATTTAATGTTGTTATTCAGTAGACAGGAAGCTATGTTGAAACGGGCGATTGTGTGCGTGGGCGTGTCTCGGCGATTGTTTCAATCGCTCGCTATATTGCGCGCTGGTTTCTGCCTAGTACAGTACGTTCTACGGTGACCTCATCGCCTGTAATTAGTTGCTAAGTTTCGCTTTTATCACAAAACCACACGAATACTTAGCATATAATTATTCGAATACTTCGTTGCTCTGCATTTTCGCTCCTGCAGAGTAATGTTGCTGCATTGCCCTTTCTGAAAACCTCTTCGTTGTCTTTGTAAATAAAGTAGGTGCCCATGAATACTCAATTTCTATTTTCCGTGGTGCTTGTCTCACAAAAGCGCTATCGCAGATAACGCCGTAGCGATCGTATCTGCAGTTATAAATTAAGTTTCGATAAATTAGTTTGCTTACTTTGTTCACGGCTTTGTTACGCTTTATTATTGCGGTTAGCGTTTAATTTGTTCCCACTTTGCCCTCATCCTAAGCTTTCTTGGCAAGATCGCGTTGCATTTATTACATACTTTATTCATGGCTCCGTGTAGTATCTTTGTTTTGTCATTTCAGTCAGTTTGATCATTCGACGTAGATAACATTAATAAGTAACGGTTGTTTAATCAGCTGTTGAGAGATATCGTTATTGATGACTGCTCCAGCGGACTTTATGGTTAACATGTATCTGAAGGCGATGGTATCAGGAACCTCTGAGTCGGTAGCATTCCCACCACGACCTCGCACGACGTAACGTGGGCGCGGCGCGCGCGCAGCGCTCGGCTGCGGCCGGCGGGTCGTTGAACCGCGATTGTTTGCCAACTCAGCTTGCACGACAGATTATCTATGAGTTTATTGATATCGATGACATGACACTCCTGGCCACGTGTAAATTGATGAAAGGATTGCCTGTGTACGGGGTGGAGACGTTTGCCAAGTGAGAAATTTAGGTTGATGAAAGAATATTTCAACGGAACGATACTTTAAATTTGGTTAGTTCTCCAAAAATATACTGTAGGAAGTAACAAAACTCAGGTTTTTGGGCTAATATTTGGAAAATAGATCAATGGCCTTAACGAAACTCTTCCTTTATATCGTTTATGAGAATATAATGATTGAATTTCAGAACCAGATTTTTCTTGCTAGCTAAAGTGATCGCCGAACGCAATGCTTTCCAAATATAAATGTTAGGCTGACAGTATTATATTACAAAAGCAGACACGGTGAAAACGTTGCAACAATAGCTGGCACCAAACACTCGTTGAGTGAGAGCTGTCGATCGTCGCCATTGTACTGATGCAGCATGCATGATGCGCTGCGTTATTCATGGGCCACAGAAAAACAAGGGACTTCTCAATTCAGTAATGAATCTGTTAAACGGCGGGTCAACGTTCTTTTAATGTAAACGATTCACTTCTGGTTTAAGACCTCTTGGCAACAATGTGCAGCGAAGACTCACCTCTCGACCTCGCGTTATTAATCTTCAGTGTTTTATTTTTACATCCTAGTTTCTCCTTAATGTCATCACTGCGTTGCCTTTATCTTCTTGCTCCCTGGCTTCGTGCAGTAGAAATTGAAACACGCACTAATGCATTACTGCTCCGAAGTCCGACCTGTGTTCTCATTTTGCAGCATTCGTTGGCTTTAATGTTCATAAGGCCATCGCATGACCTAAAATTTACACCTGCGCACTGTCTGACTACCTATACAATATCATTTCGTTATTTATCGTTAATAATAGTTTTACATTCAAATATATCGCGATTATGGTTTACTGTAATATGTAAAATTAAGTAGGTAGATATTTTATTTTAGGTCTCATTTTTTGTCTGTAATAACGAGCCGCTTGATAGGAAGTGGTTATCGTCGCCTATAGATATGCACCACACCAAAGGAGCCGCCCATACGTTTTCGACATTTAAGTGCCAACACCCCATGCACTCCGGAAACCCCTTAGGGGAACCTAATTCCACAACATGTCAGATCGTGGCAATAATGAGTGCGATGTTACATTTGTTGTAACAATACTGTGTTATACGTAAATTTGAACAATGTTCTCTTTGTCGACAGGCGTAGGCCGTTGCAGCAGTCAGTCGTCGAGCGAACGGGAGTCGGACGAGAGTCCCCGCGGCTCGGAGCCGTCGGCGCCGGTCCCCATACCCGACAGCGAGGACCTGCAACGGCGCAAGGAAGAGGCGCGCAGGAAGCGCCGGAGGAAGAAGCGCTCTGGAAGCTCGGTCGTCACATCGTGTTTCCAAGGTAACCCACCTTATGGTACTCGTTTTTTTGTACAAGTCAGTTTTGGCTAGACCTCCTTACCAGTAATTGACAACATTTCATATTTTCTAATTGTGTTAAGTTTATTATCACAGAACCCAAAACTATTTTTTTGAAAATGTACAAATAAAGGTGAAGCAAAATCAGCACGTAAATGACGTTACAATGTGGAAAAATTTACAGTCGCACCCTACAAAAAGAACAGTGGTACAATTTCCATACAAAATCTGTCTTAGTAATATTCCGACAGCGCCGATTTTCTGCGCTGTGACAAATTACTTTTAGAATGGGGAACTTTTCAAATGGATTTTTAATTATAAATTGAAATGTTATAACTTATAAAAAAATTAAATGTCAATTGGACATCAGTAGTGGTTGAGTGAAAACGCGTAAACGGCGACATTCACAACCACTGGCACAGAAAGTACAAAGACTGTGAGCCCATTAGCTTCAACTATCTTATCTTTGGAGTAAGGCTTAAATGCGCCTGGAAATATTCAAATACTTACAGCAGTAGGTAGACAAAAATGGTTGACACTTGATAGTGTTATGTCACTGCCGCAGACAGGGATAACAAAGGTGACTCAAGCATTAATCATACTGAAGTGGAAATAGCAAATTATCGATACCTACGTATAGTACGTATCGATAATTAAGATCTATCTAGCTTAGAATTTTGTCAACACGATAAATTATTCGGTTAAGCGTGTCAAGGTGACCGAGGACAATATAATGACTAAATTGTTTACATAGTTTCCGGGTATTTAAAACATAGATGGATATGAAACGTGTATATTAGCTACAGTATATAACTCAATATTGAACGCTTCTAAATCTAGATTATTATATTCTAATCTTCTTAAAAATCCCTTCAAACGGCCTTAGTTAGGCTATTGAACTATAGTTTCTATTCTAACGACGTTCTATCTACCATCGCTGATTGCTTTTGATTCAACGTCCGTGTTCAACGTTCTGTCGGTCCGTTACTAGTAGAGGGTGATGCGATATCAATCGATTAATCAAAGGTTTGGTTATAAAGGTATATCGTATTGTTGCAGACCTTTACAAGCTCACGGGCGAGGTATTGGGCGAGGGTGCGTACGCCTCGGTGCAGACATGCGTGAACATCTACACTGGACAAGAGTTCGCGGTGAAGATCATCGATAAAGTGCCGGGGCACGCCCGCGCCCGGGTGTTCCGCGAGGTGGAGACCTTCCACTACTGCCAGGGACACCCAAACATAATCCAGCTCATAGAATTCTTTGAGGACACCGACAAGTTTTACCTTGTCTTCGAGAAGGTTAGTGACGTTTGTTTTGTTAATCGTGTTATGTTATGTACGATCAGTTTCAATAATATCTGTGCATCACCTTTGTAGCTCACAGTACAGTTGGTTCAGCTTCTTTTTAAACCGGTATATTAATACTCGAGAACCGTGCCGGAGCCATATTAAGAGTTTCTTTGTAAAAGGAACATACTCTTCAGAAGCCAAACAGTTAATCTGTCACAATTTCTTTGATAACCTCGGCGATGATAAACTGAAGAAACCTTTACTTAGGCCATAAAAATTAAGTAAATTATATCAGGTACAATACAAATAAAACAAAATGCAAGGTTAACCAATAATACTGCATTACGGAGTTAGGTATTTAAACAATTCTTGCAAATGCTGATATCGTCTAACCATAACCTGACACGCTGCTGTTATTTTGATCCCTATTCCTTTTACGTATTGTCACATATAGAGGTAAGTTATATGATATATAGATATAACGCATACAGTGCATTTATATTACTTTTAAATAACAAGGTCTTGCCCGTGGCTTTGCTAGCGTTTATACCGGTGAAATAAGCCTACCGTAAAATCTAGAAAGTAAATATTGACAATATCTAAACGGATAGTCCAAGAGACCTATCTTTTGTATTCTTTTTAAATAACCTTAGGCAAAGGTAAGTATTAAGGCGGTCATTGGTCCTTGTTTGCCGTATGTGCCAGCCTTCGAGCTTTCTCTCGCTGCCAGTTACATCACGAGAACGTATACCACCATTGTAGGTTGTTATGCCGCCGATAATACTTTCTTGTCGTTAAAAAAATCTGATCTACTGTAACGAAAATATGAGTAATGTTTTGTTCCGATTATGCACACGTCTAGTAACAATTTTCCTGACACAGCTGTTCGGAATTTTTCATTTTCCATTAAATTAGTCATGCAAAAGTAAAGTGTATAGACACGGGTTTTTGTAGGTAGTTATCGCTCCGAGCACGTTTATTTTTCCGATAGGTAACATTCGGTAGCTGATGTAATGTTATTCTTCTGCGGTCACCATTCATTTTGACGCTTGACGGAGACATGAATATTGAACGATACGCTATTTGTTTCTTATTGTGTGCTGATAATAAGATGTAAGATGTGATAATGATAACATACCACATATATTTGCCGCTTTTAGCAATGAGTCATCGAAACAGCCACGCCATATGGATACACAAGTGTATCCCATATATAACAATGAAATTTTATCAAGTTTTGTTATTCTAGATTATTTGCAGTATGGATATTTAATGAGGATTCTGGAAATTCGCTATTTGTATCAATGGTTTGAAATTCACTATTATTTTATTATTTAGAGGTAAAATAAAATAATAACAACTGTGTTACTAAAGTTTATACCTTTGTAAACAATTGCTCATCGTGTTGATGGTGTGCTCCGTGTGCTATCTTTAAGTATGAAGGAAACGAAGAATGTCACTGACCACTAACCGCAATGGTAATTATGCTAATTAATTATTTATTTTTAGCACGCGTCAAAGATTGATAATGCTCTATTTTTATAGCTTGAGTATACATATATTATGTTTTAGGTATTTTACTCCTTAAATGTAAACAAGAAAATATTTCGATATTTCTAACGGATACAGGGTTTCGTATACCCGCCAAAACCGCAGCAAAGCAAAACCGCAACGCTTCGCTCATAAGTTTTCGTTGAACGTTTTGTACCTGCTTTAAAGTTTTAATGCGGCAGTTTCCATTTGCAGTGTTGTTTAAATGCGACTAGCGGACTATCTTGTTACTGACTGCAAACTGCAGCGACTGCAAGTAAAATCCGTGCTCGGTACACCGTTTAAATCCGGTTAGTGGCAGAATTATGCACTAGCCACTGGTTTCTATTAGCGATCTGTCTTTACTATGTCTGCGATAACCTTACATCTCCTTAACCGATGAGAATACTTTAAGATAAATCCTACCTGTTTCGGCGTAATCTTCTTCTTTGTTTGCCCCTTATCTCTCTACTCATTATGTGTTCCTGTTCTCCGTGATAAACTCGTGAACCGCGTTACGTGCCTTGTAAATAATAATGGTTAAGCCACGTGACGTTCTTAATCTACTCAGGTATACCAATTAAGTAGTGGCGTGGTGCTGGCGGCACAAAAACGCAATTCCCACGGGTCCCACGTCTCTCTGCTAAGCAACTGCGGCCGCGTCGCCGTGTCCTCTTTGCTGTCCCACCATCTAGGACCCGCGCCCTAGCCTCATCCCCCCTGAATCAAGCTCTTACGCTGCTAAATGATATACTGGACAGTGACAGTCATCTGGACATATTTTTTAGCCCAGAATCAAAGTTTTTGACCGCTTCGTATCGATACGTGGAAAATATTGTTACGACTAGCTCCATAACAGTCTAAGTTTAGTGTTAGCTCCATTAGCATCTAAGTGTTCTGTGATTGTTATTTTCTTTTTGTGCCGACATCTCTATTATAATTATTGATATTATTAAATTTTGACTAAGTTCTATGTTACCTGCAATAATTTTGTAATAGTTTGACATTTCGTTAATAATTATTAGGTATTAATATTATCCAATGTAATACATTCATTCATCGCACGTTAAGATTAATTTGCCAGTTAGCATGTAAGGTATAGCTGTTAGTGCTAACATTAATGGTATTAAATAAATAATAAATAATAATAATAATAATTATAATGGAACGCGAAAATGTTCTATGACATGCCGCTTCGTTTTATGATGGCTACCGTTTTTTTCTACTTTGACATGATAGTTACTTCGTAGAAGCGTTACTTAATGCCCCCCCCCCCTAAGTTGTCAGTATTTACTATTTATCTATATCCTAACACATCTATGGGCATGATCACTCTATAGATAGGTACTAGAAGTGTTGTGAAAAATATTTTTGCAGTCACGCGGTCGTCAGATCACGTTTTCACATGGAATCAATTGACCACGTTATAGATCACACCATTGCATACATTTAATGTTAATGCATCAGCAGAATGATAACAATGTTGCGACATAAAATATATGATCCTTGATTTCCAATCTGAATCCTATCGTGCACTTATAAGGTTCAAGTAGAATACTGAACAAAAATGGAAACGTATAATGTTTTATTCGTTTATTCTGAGCTCTTGTGGTGCTTAAATCGTTGGCTTTTTGTTATAATCGGGGTTTTTTAAATTTTAAAATAGGGCAGTAGGTACTCGGCAATTGCGACATCTCTCTGCGTAAACAAAACAAACTGTTGTGTAATGGCGATTTACGTCAAGCCCAATCCTGTGTCAGCGAGTGCTGAACCGAATTGTTTTAAAAAACTGGCGAACGTGGACTATGGTAATTAGAAACGTCGTTTACCAATACATGGCATTTACCTAAGCTTATCGTCACGATGACAGTCAATAATATTTTGGTTTCCTCATTGTTTTCGTAGCCGGATATCTCATGATATATACGGAGGTTATCTAATATAGTCACAAAGCATCGTCGACTTACGTGCGTATCCATTGTCCCCAGATCAACGGTGGCCAGCTCCTGTCCCGCATACAAGAGCACCACTACTTCTCGGAGCCGCAGGCGGCTGAGATCGTCCGCGAGATCGCCAACGCCCTGCACTTCCTGCACGGCAAGGGCGTGGCGCACCGGGACCTCAAGCCGGAGAACATCCTGTGCGTGCACACGGACCGGCTGTGCCCGGTCAAGATATGCGACTTCGATCTCGGCAGCGGCATCAGCTTCACGTCCAGCCTCGCGGGACCGCTGGCCACGCCGCAGCTCATGACACCGGTAAGTCTGCCATCCATACTAATATTATAAATGCGAAAGTGTGTCTGTCTGTCTGTTACCTCTTCACGCTTAAACCCCTGAACCGATTTAGATGAAATTTGGTATATAGATAGTTTAAGTCCCGGGGAAGGACATAGGATACTTTTCATCCCGAATAAATTTAGTGTACCCGTGGGATGAGCGGGTAACACCGCGGGGCACAGCTAGTCTTCCTATATGGGTCCTTACGGATAAACTTCGACCCACTGGGATGTTTTATGTAGCACCCTTGTTGCACCTACTCAAAGGATTGTTCCACCACCTCCATATATCGGGTGAGGGAACCAGTTGGTAGTGTCCTTGAAAGTTTCCCATACAAAATATTATAAAATGGTTAGATAAACATTTGTCAAACGCGCGTATTCAATGCGATTAAAAAACGCGGTGATAAATAGTAGTAGGTAATTCCCAACCAGTGTTCCACAAGTCGAAATATGGTCCGCGAATGATTTCAAATTAGTGGTCAATGCATCGTTGAAATTCGCTGGACGAGGGGACGTTTAGATATGGTCCCCGCAAACTATAAAAAAATAAAAGCGGTCTCTGGTCTGAAAAGGTTGGGAACCACTGCACAAACTATATGAATAGTGCTCTAGATTCGAGGGCTGAATTCGTATCAAAACCGTAATAATTGAACCTACCTCTTAAAAATGTCACACTTGTCAAATTATATTTACTCTTCGATTAGATATCGAATTCAATTCGCATTGAATACCAGTTTAATTCAGTCGTAAGTATACAGAGTAGTTTAAGTAAGTACCTATTTCGCGAAGATAATTTAATCTGACTTTGACACAATGATTATACTCGCTTGGTTGTCATAAATATATTATTATCTACGATAATATTTTGGAAAGTTGTTGGCAACGGTTTAATATGTATGGCCGGTCACGAATCTTGGTCGTGCATCGTGCGGCAATGATGACCCGTACCGAAAATACTAAAGATTATTAAAGTTCCCTCGGAATTACACCTTAACATCCTTGACTTGGAAAAAAAATTATAAAGGAAAATAAAAATACGCGGACATGAAAAAACTCCGCTGTCGTGTAGATAGTGTTATTATTTTATAAATCTTGCTATGCATAATGTATCTTATCAAAGTCTAATATAATGGGCTTCGATTGAGTTATAAACCATTGTTGTTTTGTAATTCTTATACTCTGGAATTTCCAGTGTATTGAAAATTTAAATGGTAATAGTTATTAATACATATGATTAAATGCGTATCAAATGTGATGTTTGTCGTGACGAACTAGCCTTTCAATTTGCATAACTAAATATGTATATGTTTTATTGATGAATACGTTAATCAATAAAACACTTATGCACACGTAATAAAATTCACATAGGTACCTACTTTACAATGAGTAAGTACAGTATGCTTGTCACGCCATTTTTCGCGATCAAAGTTTTGATTTATGTTCGATATTTTTTTGTTACTAGACAAGAATAATAAATACGTATTCTACCGTGTTAATGTTCCGTCACTCAACCGAAAACAATCCTTTATGTCCCTATGCGAAATTCGTCATACACGCTTCGCGGGAATTCATTAGATATTTCGATTCGAACGGTTTCCAGTAGACGGTTGATAGGTTAATTGCACGAATGCACTGTACCATTCAGGCATTCAGAATTAAGATCTTACTATCATGTCATTTTTCGGTCATATAGAAACAATAGGATTCTAATGCAATAAGTATTTATTGATTGGCAACGTTTTCGATAAATTGGTTATTTTGGTATAAATCCAAGCGGGGTCACATAGGACATTGGATAGAGTAATATTTTCCGAAAGCACTGTAATATCTTCCCTCGCTGCCAAGCGATAAATCTTGTCCAGTGAAAAAAATGGTTTTAGTAAGTACCTACTTATAAAGGCGCGTTATATTCTTCCATTCGCTTGCGTCGTCCCCTTTTATACGACATGACTGGGGCGATTAAATCTCTCTCATCACAACTTTCAAGATCGACGCCTGGGGTAAAACTGGCAAAAAATTATCGCTTCATCGCTTCCCGCTAAAAAACAAAGTTTCTGATTAGCTTACTAGTTATATATACAGAAAGCCTTATAAAAAAGTTTCATCGATTTATCATGCACTCGTTAGTTAGACGTCCACTACTGAGTAAAGGGATCATCACAGCGACAAGTTATTCACTGCTCTCAGTAACCCTCCTCCACGTATCATCTATTAAATCCATACTAATATTATAAATGCGAAAGTGTGTCTGTCTGTCTGTCTGTTACCTCTTCACGCTTAAACCGCTGAACCGACTTAGATGAAATTTGGTATGGAGATAGTTTGAGACCCGGGAAAGGACATAGGATACTTTTCATCCCGAATAAATTTAGTGTTCCCCGTGGGATGAGCGGGTAACACCGCGGGGCACAGCTAGTCTACAATAAAGTTAAAACAAGCATCTTGATTGTCATCAGGTGGGCAGCGCGGAGTTCATGGCTCCGGAGGTGGTGTCGCTGTTCGCGGGCTCGGCGGCGACGCACTACGACAAGCGCTGCGACCTGTGGTCGCTCGGCGTGATCGCCTACATCCTGCTCTGCGGCTACCCGCCCTTCCGCGCCGACTGCGGCGCCGACTGCGGCTGGGAGCGCGGCGAGAACTGTCGCGCTTGTCAGGACCTCCTGTTCACTTCTATACAGGTTAGTCTACATCGTGACCATCTTCCTTTTTTTTTACAAGCTTTTATTTAGCTTGCATGGTATGTTTAAAGTATGTATGTTCGGGTGAAATCTTGCAACTCAATTTTGAAGCCGATATCGTCAACCGATTGAGCTGAAATTTTGCATACTTACTTAACTTTGATGACGATACAATAATATGGTACCATGGGGCTGATCTGATGATGGAGCCGGAAGGTGGCCATAGGAACTCTATAATAGAAAAAGCAATCCTACCGAGCTTGGGCGCTTTAGAATCGTCTCAGTGAGCATTTGATGGATATCCAAAGAAAAGTACAGTCGGCTATAAAAGCTTGCCACTAAAATGTCATTTTTGACAGAAACTTATAGTTACTCGATTTCCTCCTATTTTCGTATGGCTGTTTTCATATATCGGATTTTTTTGAAGACTACAACATTAACACTTTCGCTACCAGGAACCCGCCTGGTAGGCACTCGTAATCATTGCTCAGATGCCGGTCACGTATTTTTGCTTAAAGAGCCACCCACCTAGCGGGCTCTCGGTTTCTGGGGTAGGGTTAAATTTTATATCTGGTTGCGAAAGTGTTAATGACATGCATTAAGAGTTTCCTCTCTATCGTGTACAGGAGGGCCGGTACACGTTCCCGGAGGAGGAGTGGGCGCACATCAGCGGCGAGGCCAAGGACCTGATCCGGCAGCTGCTGGTGCGCGAGGCGCGGCGGCGGCTGAGCGCCGAGCGCGTGCTGCAGCACCCCTGGCTGCGGCGCGCCGACTCGGCGCAGAACTACCCGCCGCTGCAGACGCCCATCAACATTAAGCGGTTAGTATTTCTACCTTAAGAAGCCTTATTCCTTTTAAAAAATTTTTTTTTCATATTATGACAAATATAATAATTTCAACCAACTTTTTGAAGTGAATAATACTTTCCCCCGAGCTCTAGGTAGTAACGTAGCTATTTCATGATTTTATTGCGAGCAGTGGAAAATAAGTTGAAAAAACTAAATTTCCGCGTGAATTTTGTCAATTTCGAGTAGTTTTTGAAACAAAAATTATCAATGATAAATTCAAACTGTAGGTTTGAAATATATACCAATAAATCCGATTAGCCCTGTTCTAGGTAGTAACACCAATAATATGTTAAATAAAATGTTTGATCATAGAGAAAAATGTCAAAAACAATCAGCATTTTCAAAGGAATAAGGCCTGTTAAAGTCTTTTGGCCAATCTTCAGCTCCGGGAGGGGACGCCCTACTCTCGGACAACTAGTTCAGTTTTTAATGATTCAGATGACATAGTTTTCTCGAGTTCACTACGCGTGGTCTGTCATATATCCTATTGACATTAATTTCTCGATTTAGTTGACACATTTTACCGACTCGGATTACATATTCGTTGTTCAAATATAATTGTACAGTTTAGATAAATAGGCTTTTAAACGAATAGTTCGTCTCGTTCCACAGCAACATGTCGGCGCGCAACCTGTCCAACTTCGCGGAGTCGGCGATGGCGGTGAACAGAGTGATCCAGCAGCACTTCTCGATGAACTACTCGTACCTGGAGCCGCCGGCGCCGCTGCGCTCCAGCAAGTCGTGCCAGCCGTCGCCGCCGGGCGTGGGTGCGGGCGGTGTGGGTGTGGGCGTGGGTGTGGGTGTGGGTGTGGGTGCGGCGGGTGTGGGTGTGGGTGTGCTGGAGCGCGAGGGCTGCTGCGGGCCGCTGGGGCTGTCCCCGCCCGGCGACTCGCAGCTGCTGCGCCGCCGCCTGCAGGGGCAGGGCGCGCCGCTCGCCGCGCACTAGCGCCACACACAGCTCTGTTTTACAATGAGGGTTCATCGGCCACCGAAATCTCTAGTGACATTCGCCCGACTATTCTCTTTCTAGTGGACACGGTGGATAATGAGTTGTGCGAGCTACTTTCAAATTTGTGCCGACTTCTCTAGTAGATTGTTAAAACCTCCGCGCGACTATTATCTATCTCTTATAGAATACCCCGAAAGAGATCGGTGAATATGCGGAGTCGTAGCTTATTGTGCTAGCCTTTCCGAGGGATCGAGCTGACGTTGAAAAATTCCGTGCGGTTAATTTGGTTCACACGAATTAGAATTTTACTGTAGAGTTCTGACGGATGATCTCTTTGTGGAAGAATTGTATTCGGGCGGAAAGAGCGGGGATATTGATCGACTCTTGTGACAAAGAATGTGATCAAATTATTTGGCTATATTTTAAAAGTAGTTCTGACAGACCTCTCTGTGCGGAGTTATAGAAACGTCAGCACGATCTCACTGAGTGAAATCTGGTGAGCTGACAATGTTTGTCCCTCATTGACGTGTCCTAACCGTATGATCGCGCCGTGCCTTGTCATGCGAGTTCCATTCGGTAAAACTCCACGAGACTTGTTGAATTCCGAGTGTAAAAGTATTCCTATATTTGCGCTATCTCATGTACTTGATTCCTTTCTGCAACATCTGTCAAGCCGGACTATGGCCTGCGACGTTATGATTCGGGTACATAAGATGTGTACAGATTAGCCAGTCACAATGTAGTGGAACGTGTATGTACACGTCTACTACTTGTCCGCATCTATTGAAGTGATCTTTTATGACGTTGGTATGGAATTACGTCGCATGGTGACTGAAGTCAAATTATAAAGGAACCGAACGTAAATTCAGCCCTGGTCCATTCACAGCAGCATAATATAGTCTAGGCACGGCGCGATCACGTAGAAGCTCGCTTTCGGCGGCGGACGTCGCTCGGGCAGCAGTCGGGACACTCAGTGCCAACGGATATCCTCCAGTGATACGTCCGATCGCAACCATGTGAACGGTACTTATAGAGCTGTAAACAGTTTTATTTGAGCCTTTTAAAGATATATTTTTATGAATAAATAAAAACGACTGAATAGTTTTTATCGATAGAGTATTGTGAGTTTATGTTGGCGGAGCCGAGGCCCGCCGCGACCGCGCGCGGTCTCTAAACGACGTATTAATATTGAGATAGTTATCCTGATCTAAATATCGACAGATGAAATTTATTATGTTCGGATTTATAAAATCCGCCAATTGAAATTTTGAGCTTACTTGTGTAATTTCTTTCGAAGCCTATCCTTTGCAATATTGTAAAATATTCTATTTTAGAAGGAGCTATTTGGAAACTAGTCTGTTATGTGATTGTTTTTTTTGCATTTTACCAACGATGGAAAAACCACATCTCGTTAATTAAGAATGAATCGACCTTTTTGTATAAGATGAAGTTAAAGGCAATATGTGACATTTACCTAACTATTTAGAGGTGCAAGAATGCTGGCAGTCGCTCGCGGGGACTCGATCGTTGTGAGAAAGAATCAAATTTGCTTTGTAATGGAATAATGTTGATCAATTGTAATAGCACTTGTGAGCTGATTGTTGGAAATGTCATATATTTCTGAAGCTATGTTGGTACGTTAGGTGTTGCATGGAGTTCCATGGGGCTGCCATATAAACATTGTGATCAGTTTGAATACTTTTATATTGCTGAGCGAGTGAAGTGTTGAAGTAGTGTTAAGTGTAGACCTGCTAGACTGTGCCCTGCGTCCTCATTGATTGGAAAAAGAAACAAAACAAACATACAAACCAATCTCACACACATTTGGAATACTTTTATTTACATACAAATTATTTACACTTGAAACTAAATTATTTTCAATCAATTTCAAATACATTTTTACTATTATGTGGCTTTATCCAATCAAAACTGAACCTACGCAGATCTTTGTTAAAATTTTGTTTTCGACTAAAATCATTGATTTGAACTGTCATTGAATTACAGATGTTTGAATTTTGAAAAAAAAAAGGTTTGTTTCATTCGATCTACCTACCTCTACTTATAAAATTGTAATGAGATACAACAAATGAGTTCGTTCGTTGGAAGAAGAAAAAGTCTACTCTGAAGTAAATAAGTGAAAGGCATGGGCTTCGTTTTAACCTTTTGACTGCCAAAGACGGCAAATCACGTCATCGGAAATTCAAGCCACTGACGCCAACCACGCATATTGACGTCAAAATTTCAATGGTCAAAAACATGCTAATTCAAACCACTATCTGTGTTTTTCAGTCTCTATTGATTTTGGAGCACTTTTTTTGTGCTTTGGCGTCAGTGGCACGGTGAATTGCTTTACCGCTTGGCATTCAAAAGGTTAAACATTATAACGAATCAGCTGCCATAGCTGATGAAATAAAAACTGGCCAAGAGCATGTCGGGCCACGGTCGGATAGACTGGCCTAAAACAGCGGTTTTAAGCCCGAGGTTTAAATTACGAGAAAGATTTAAAGCTCTATGAAATCATAATTAATTATTTGACCTGTGGTTGAAAAGTTAGAGGGGTGGGGGGACGCAATTTTTTGGGTTTCCAGAGCAAATATTTACGAAACCGCTGACTATCAAAAAAATAATGTTTGGAGGCCCCTATTATTTTTAAAAGACCTATTCAACGACGCCCCACACTAGTGTTGGAACGAAAAACAAAATCGCCCCCACTGTGTACGGTGAACCCGAAAAAAAGTTTTTTTATTTTACCGTTTTGTCGGCGTGATACATACACATACTCAAAGGCTCAGGCTCGTTCGGTTCGTTTCCTACCATGTCTGCTTCCTAAAGTGGCCTTCTTCCCACATTGACCGTTTCCTATGATGTCTACTTTTGAAAATGTCTGTTTCCTATAATGTCTAAAATGTTTAGGTATCCCAGGCATGCTTATTTCAAGTAGTTCCGGAAACTACTTCTTGAATTCAGGGACAAAAAAGAAAACATTGTGAAAAGCAGACATTGTAGGAAACGGGCTTTAGAACACAAATAGTAGGCATTATAGGAAGCATACATCGTAGGAATAGGACATCACATCACAAGGAACGGTCATTGCTACGGCTACCTGTCATCGCTCTTATTTTAAAATATAAATAGAGTCCAACTCAAATTTCGAACGGACATAATAGGAAACGATCATTCTAGGACAGTGGCATGATAGGAAACCATTTGCTGACATTATAGGAAAGAGTCCAGTAGTGGAAGAAGACCAGTTTGAAAAGCAGACATCTTAGGAAACAGACCGAACGAGCCTGAGCCAAAATAAATCAAGCTGCAAATTATACAACTTTGTATTCGGTAAGTTTATATACTTACCGAATACAAAGTTAAGCTTAAGTTGTATAATTATTGTTGATTTGAATACCGATCTATTGAAACTAAGTATACTTATTAATTAATTATTATTAATTACCTTTGAGCCAAGCACCAACGCGCGTACACTTTACATTTGGCGGCATTTTCCTGCGGTGCGTTCTGTACAACCACAGATTACTCAGATTATCAATAGCTACATACATATACAGCGTGTATATTTGATATAACCGCAAATTGAAGCCATACGTAGATTTTAGTTCTATAATCTGATATTGATAACAATTATTAATTTAGGGTTAACTGCCATAGCGTAATTCATTTTTGAAAATTTTCTGAGCAGCAATGTATGGCGTACACTTTTAAAGGTACTAGTGACAGTTGTGACAACCAGTGACAACAAACAACAACAAACAAATACATTGCGTGCTGAATTATTTTATATGGAAAAAAAAAGTTCGATTTTTTTAATAATTTACGGATCAATATAGAATAAGTGCCTATACTAAGACCCCGCAAAGTTTGCGGTTATATCAAATATACACGCTGTAGACAAATATACTAAATAAGAAAAGTAAAAGAAGCATATTTATATTAACGTTTCCCTTTTTTAGGGTTCCGTACCCAAAGGGTAAAAACGGGACCCTATTACTGAGACTTCGCCGTCCGTCCGTCCGTCCGTCCGTCCGTCCGTCTGTCACCAGGCTGTATCTCAACAACGGTGATAGCTAGATAGTTGAAATTTTCACAGATGATGTATTTCTATTGCCGCTATAACAACAAATACTAAAAATAAAATAAAATAAATATTTAAGGGGGGCTCCCATACAACAAACTTGTTATAGATTATATATATGTATAGGTACGGAACCCTTCATGCGCGAGTCGGGCTCGCACTTGCCCAATTTTTGTATAATTATGTTTAATGACGGTAATGTATTTTAAATATATGAAACTGGATGTATGTTGTATGTATTTACATTACATACATTTTCTGCTACAAAATAAATTACACTGATCGTGTAAAAGTGAGGAAGTGTTTATTTACTCATCAGCATGCTCCGTAAACGATCCGTCATTGACGTGACATGTCAAAAATCAATTTGCAGAGGGCGCTGCAAATTGCTCGGCCACGTAAGTCAGGGTCGTATTTTTCTTGACTTTATTGCTTTAATTACGTTATTTCACGCTCCATTTTAATATGTGAGGAAAGTGCATTAGTGCAAAAGTGGACGTACAGTTTTCCGTGATCATATACCGTTCCAGTCGCGGTAAGTGTTGATTTCCGTCTCGCAAACGTCTTCGCCCATCCGTCAGTCTAGCAGTGAATTAGCATGTTTAATGAAATATTGTCGTCGATATCAGTGTTTTATCATAACACAAACATGAAACGATCCGATGCAGTCCATACGCAACCATATGCGCAGTTTAGTTCGGTGACTATGTCATAATATTGGCTTAACTTTTCTAGATTGAGGAACGATGTCCAATTTGCCACCAAACCCGTACAACAATTTGCCTGGGGCTCCGTCGACGAACGCCAACCTCGGGCCCCAGCTGTTCAACCAGAATCCGCCTCCCAGCCAGCTACCTCCCGGCTATGGACTCAAACAGGACTCGAATTCTAACAGTCCGCAACACATGCCTACGTCGTTGCCCCAGAATAACTTCGCGCGTCAAGCTCCGAATGTGAACCATTTCAATCAAAGTGGAAATAATTCGCCAGCCTTCAACCATTCAGGGATGATGCCACCAGTGCAAACCAGCTTAGGGTCATCTCCAATAAGACCACTAATAAAACCTGCAATGGCTCCGAATAGCCAGTATCAGAACTCGCAGCAGGTCTCGTCAGCCAGTCCACAAACAGTGTCTAATGCTAATCCTTCTCCTAATCCATACCCTCCTAACATTCCTCCCCAGCAGCGGCAGATAAATGATAATGCCCCACCACTCACTCCCTCTAGTCAGTTCAACAAGCCTGTAATCAATGGGCCGCAAATGACAAGCCCTCCAGGATCAAATTCATCACAACCACCAAGCCAGTACCCAGTGTTTTCAAGTGCGCCTCAAATAATTGAACCTCCAAATGTCAATAGTGCCCAACAGCCTATACTTGGACCACAAATGACTCGGCCATCAGCATCTCCAGCCTTCAAACCTGCACCCCAAGGACCACCAACCAGTCAACCTAACATACCATTTTCTGGACCTCCTCAACAAGGACTCCCAAGAAGCAGTCCCTTAATATCTAGTCCGCCAATGAGTGGTCCCACAACAGGCCTTCTTAATACAAATACACCTCCATTAGCAGCTCCAATGAATGTGCCTTCAGGGGTCAATGGTCCAACTAGCCAACCAGCAACGCAACCAATGGGTCCACCTACTTCCAAGCCTAATATGGCTCCGTTGGCACATTTACAAAGTCTGCCCTCCATGGGTGGTCCCACACACCCTCCAGTTAGTGGGTCTCTTGGACCAGGCATGTTTGCAGGCCCCAATGTAAATGGACCTATTCAACATTCAGCTACTAGGCCACCTGGTGCCTTCCCTCCTGGTTCTTTCCCGGCTCCTAAACCAGCAATGCCCCAAATGCCCCCTTCTGGACCCCAAAGTTTACCCCCTGTGAGTTTACAAAGTATACCTCCTACTCAACATCAGCAACCTGTTATGCCACCTAAAATGCCACAAATGCCACCTGGACTGCAGAGTATGCAACCTGGACCCACAAGCATGCCTCCTGGGCCTTTTAACATGCAACAGGGTCCTATGAGTATGCCACCTGGACCACCTACCTTGCAATCGGGGCCTCCAAGCATGCCACCCATGAACATGCAGTCTGGCCCTCAAAGTATGCAACCTGGAATTGGTGTACCACCAGGGCCACCCAAGAGCAACATGCAAAACCGGTATCCTCAGATGCCTCAGAGCAATTACGTGAACAACCAGCCTCCGATGCCTCCCCAACCCAACATGCCACCTCAACCGAACATGCCACCTCAACCAAACATGCCACCTCAACCAAACATGAATCGGCAATATGCTCAACCTCAATACAACGCCCAAGGTCTGACACAGCAAATGGGTCAGTTGAGTGTAACGAAGCAGGGCTTCGACCAGTTGTGGGGCCACCAAATGATCGACTTGCTGCAGTGTACTAATATCTTGCCGGAATACCCTGAGGAACCTGCAGAGATACGGCTTGGACATCAATTTGCAGATTCTTCTAATTGCAGTCCAGAGTAAGTGTTTTTGTTTTTTCACTGCATGTTTTTTTACAAAGTTTCTTTTAATTTCTGTTTGTTTTGGGTGGAAGATACACTCTTGTTAGTTGATGTTCTCTCTTTTCCCTGGTTAATCTAACTTGAAGTATGGTTTTTGTACAAACATTAAATATAGTAATTCAAAACAAAATTTGAATATTTAACCCCAGACGAAAAAAGAGTGGCGTTAGAAGTTTAACATGTGTATCTCTGCGTCTGTCTATGGCATTGTAGTTCCCAAACGGATTTACCAATTTGAGTGAGACTTGATTGAATTGACTCGTCAAGATGGTTCTTCACTATACTTGGTGGAAATAGAACCAGTAGTTTCCAAGATATTCAGCCTTAATTGGAACAAGTGACAAGATCTCAGACAATTTTGAAGCTAAGAATTACAAATTTTGTACTTATGTCAGTGAATGAGGGTCTCATGATGACCAGCTAGTCGTGTCAGGGGTGTTTTAAGTTTTTAATTTAAGCTATTACTATTACAAATCAAATGTATTTCATAAAAATTATCAGTTTAATCTAACAAGAAGTCAGTTGGATAATGTCTTATTACCTATGTCTATTTTGTTAAAACAATAGAGTCAACTGACGAAACTACCCATTGTAATACAAGCGAGATTACAATGTACAGCGCAAAAGGAGATAACTTAATTAAACAAATACTCTACATATACTACTTTTAACACTAATTTGTTTTACACTGTTCGAGGCCCAAGGCCAATTTTGAGTCTTGTCTTGCTTGATCCTTGATAAGATGTGCAACAGGATCCCAAGCCGGTGGTATTGAAAATGGGATATTCTTTGATTTCAATAGCCTCGCGAAGCATTCGATCATTAACATTATCGAGGATTATTCTCCTGTTTATTATATTTTAATATTGCCCAGTTGCTCGAATAAATCGAGACTCTGTCGAGCACGCCAAAACTGGTTCAAGGAGGCGCTCCTGTAGTCTTCCGATGGAGCACTTGTTCCGTTGATCATCTTAAACAAAAACTCCAAGCACAGTATCACAAAGCTCGGTCACTCCTGACCTAGATCATAATGTGTAAGTAATAAGTTTTATTTTGTACATAATTAATAATTAATTAATTATAATTAATTATTGTGTGGTAGTACAAAATAAAACTTACAAAAGCATGAAAGAAGGTCAAAATGAGCTACACTTCAATTATGCTGATTGTATTTTATCTAATCCACAACTTTCTAGAATATAGAGCTCTACTTAAGTATGTTCTAAACAGAAGGAAGAAATTTACTTGCTTGGGGGGGTCCCCACAGACAGATAACTGACATGTCCTCATTTGAGGGCCTGCTAATTGGTTAGATAATTTTCATTAGTCCATCATTAACTGTGATCTGCTACTAATTTAGATTTGTAGGACTGAATGTGTTGCTTGCCTACTTCTAAAATAAAATACTTATAAGAGGACTTATAAAATACTTTATTTTCGATTTAATATTTATTGCCAGAATGTGCATCAAGCATTCATCATCAAGGTGCAACTTCGTCCTGTAAACAGTTAAATTACTGTAGTCATTGAATGTTATCCTGTAATCATATGTGGATATCGAGCTATGCCTGTGTCAAATCAAAATCGGTCCAGCCGTTTTGATGTGATGAGATATGTGAGGAGAGATATCTTTTTAACAACAGATAGCGCCGTACGCGTCCGATTTAGTTAGTTTACCCAGCCTGGTGACGTGTCTGTAGGGTTTGTAATCAAATCTTTGAAGTCACTTGACCCAATTCCAGTGGTCAGATTGATTGAAATTAGGTTCGTATTTACAAACAAACATAAATAGATTTACAGATAAATGCTATAATAAAGTACCAGGCTGTCAGCACCAGCATAAACCGCTTTAATTATATATGAAACAGGTATAATATGGTATTTGGCTATAGTTAAAATATATGACATCATTGAAACCACTAAACACACATTCAAAAATACACGGAACCAAGTAAACTACCACTAACTTTGGATATTATACTGTACGAAAACTAAAAAGATGTGTTTTGTCTACTGATTATTATGACGTCACAAGCCAGTATCTTCATAGAAACTTCATAAGTACTAACCGGTCGTTTTTGGTATTTCATAAAGAGTAGCTGATTTGAGCTGTCATCAAATATATGTTTTTTAGCTTGAGCGAACGCAGCTTAGTAAAAAGTAAATCCAAAAACATTATTTATCATAATTGCATCATGCTCCCAACATTGTTTTTAAAATCATAGTAGCTATGTCTATAATTTACCCAGCTGCTTTGTAACAATTATCCTTACATCGGTAGTCTTTGTTGGTGAAGACAATAGCTGCGTGTTATCAAGTACGTAAAGATAAACTATGTCTGTCACTGCTTTTGTAATCTTTGATAACGATAAATCAGATGGAAGGTCAATGTTCTCAATTTCTGTTAAAGTTACTATAAATCTTGTTTTTTGCATGGCCACTAATGGCCAGGTAGCTGCATTCGTCAAAACATGTCTAGTTGTTTGAATGTTATGATTATGAATATAACTACTGGACTACAAATATAATATTTTCTTTTTTCTATACAATATATGTAGATGCTAATAATCACACTAATATTATAAAGGCGAAAGTTTGTGAGTGAGTTTATGTTATTTTTGTTACTTCTGCTTCGGCTGGACCAATTTTGATAAATTTTGGTATGAAAGTGCTGTCACCCTGGATTGACACATAGGCTACTTTTTATCCCGAAAAAAAAATAGTGTTCCCTTGGGATGAGCGGGTAACACCGCGCGGAGCAGCTAGTGGTAGGATATAATGTGTAGCAGTGCGCCCAGATTTAATTAAAATATATGGCGGGATTTCTTATCAATTGTCTATCAACATTACATTACCTATTATAACAAAACGGGACTTCGCGTTCAAGAATAGGTTCATTTAATTACCTCGACGTTTGGACGTGCTGTTATGTCCTTGATCACGATGGGCTAGCGTGGGAGTGACCCGCCCGTCTAGCGCAACTATGCTTCGCGACCTCAGACCATTGATCTGAGTTCGCGACAGGTGTCGCGCGACATATCGCTACCCGTCGCTCTCTCACATTACGGCACAGAAAGAGACGTGTAATTATCTCGCGCGAGCAATAGTTGGGTTGCGTGTGACAGTTGTGCTAGAGGTGCAGACTTCCTTTATGAACCTGATTAAGCCCCGCTTTTGTATAATGTATGAAAATCTATTTCTATGTCTATTTCATTCGCGTGCCGATAGTAGGTACTGTTCCGTCTAAATGTTTGTTTGTATGCAACACGAGTCGTTGTCGTCGTCGAATCTTAATATAAATTATATATATATATATATATATATATATATATATATATATATATATACTATCTGGATATTTGGACTTTGTATCTTCTCCGGTGTGTGCGTCATCGGACACTGGTTGCCATTGATTAGATGTTATGATTATGACTGGACGCACAAAGACATTTGTATCTGTATCTTTTATTTTACACACAGTGGAAAAATAAAAGATACAGCCGAGTTCTTAAATTTATGACCTAAAATGTGGTCAAAAATATCTGAACACGCCTCTATGCCCTTAACAATAGCGGCGAGCTCACGTTTTTGTATAAAATTTTTTGCTCATCAATGTAGCATATACTCGACTGTACCAATATAGCGTTTTGTTCCTAGCGATCGCGATTGCGAGCTGCGATCATTGTTTGTCGTAAGGCGATTGATAGCTATCTATCGGATCAAAGGATCTTTACTTTATAACTTGACTAGTAACGGGTGATAACAAAAAAATTAGAATTCGTTCAGAGGTGTAAAAAAATACTCGTGTATCTTTTTAGCACAATTTGATATTATTGGAAAATATGTACATAGAAACTATTTACAAAATCATCAATGCACATTAGAATAGGACTCGTGGTCAGCTGTTCCACTCAGTATAGACATGACGTTGGAACAAGACTCTTGGACGGAATTCTTGTCCATTTTCCGCACACATGTTTTAATTATTTATATCAGTTGGGTACAATTTTCAGCTCTCCAATTATTTTTGTATACTAAACTGCTCAAATAACCTAAGAAATCTTCAATCGGCCGACATTGTGCAAGGTTTATGGGGTTTCGGATTTTCGGTACAAATGGTATATTATTAGCGTCTAGGAAACGCGTCGTTTTTTTGGCATAATGCGACGATGCTTTATCCGACCAGAACATATTCTCCATCTGAGTGATGTTTGCGAATAAATGCTATCAGTATTTTTTTCAAGCATTCGCTCTCATACACTTTTTGGTTGACCGCTAAACCACTCGGTTAGAACGACAGTTTCGAAAGACCTTTGTCGGATATAGCCACATAAAGCATAACTTTCTGCTCAAACTTGTGCTTATACTTGTGTTTTATATCGTCTGGTGTTGTAAAATTATTGCTGGTGTAGTATCGGTCATTTCCAGGTATATGTGTTTTACTCAAAGGAAAATAACTTTTATCGTCCAAAATGAATGATTTTCCTTTGTAATTTCGGATCATCCAGCGACACTGTGATATAATAGTCAGTTTTTGCTGTTCAGTGTATTCCGGTGCTCTCACCTTCTTGCGGCATTTCAGACATATCTTTTTCAAGAACGAACAAGTGCACGGTTGGGAACACTTCATTTTTTCTCGCGGCATCTCGTTGGCTCATAGGATTATTATCGTTAAAAGTGCTATGGTGTAGGTTCATCCTTCTCTTGGTCATTATCTTCGCTGGTCGCCGGCTACCACTTTTGTGATCTATCGTCAAGGATGCAAGAATTCTATAAATAGTGGAGACTAAGTACATATTCTTTACTAAAATTATCTACAGTAGACTTTTTCCCCCAGTTATAGTTTGAATTATAAAAATGTTCAACCGTTTTCGCAGCGTTTCTTGTTTCGACACCATTTTGACAAATATTAATGCTTGAAAAACAAAATCAAATGAAGTTTAAGAACCTCAAAAGAAGTAGTAACAACTTCATAAACAAAGTTTTTTGTCTAAGTGAATAGTCTTGTTTTGAGGTCCATAGAAAGTTATTCTATTTTTTTTGTTATCACCCGTTATTTACTAATGTGACTTCTTCTTCCAAATTTTCGTCCCCCTGCGAAGAAAACGACGCCATCGCTTTATTGTGCTGGTCGTGCGATGTGATCATTTATATCCGTCGTTGTTTCATCTATAGTATTACTAGTTTCTCTGTGAGCTGAGGACGAGTTTATTTCGAAATGGTTGAAATTTGTAATTTTTTACTTTTTCAACCATCATAGTTCCGCCATTTTGAAAAAAAAGAAAACGCCAAAAAGAACTTTATACTTATCGAACCTACTCGCAAAATGTCATGAGTAGCGTACGGCATTATGGGCAGAGAGGGCAATGGAGTCCCCTAGGTATATTTTATGATTGAATGAATAACGATTAAATAATTGATTTCCCTAAAACATGACACTTCTTATTCAAGTAGTGTCAATGAAGTTTTTAGAATGAATCAAATCCACCAGAATCAAAATAATTGATTCTGGTGGATCATTCATATTTTTTTACTTTTATACTTCACGGCGTTTCGTTGTTCTGTTTTAAATTATTAATTCAACGTATTGCGATTACAAGTATAATAAACAGTTGTCTAAATTGACAACATCAAATTATATTGTCATATCTATAAGTTATGTAGTGTTTTGCCAGTAATGAAGGTTGTATATGGTTAGGAAGTATATCGATTAATTGTGAGAATTTTAAAAGAAATGGAATTGCATATGTAACATAAGCATAACATTTCCGTCATAGTATTTGATTCTATAAGTAATGTTCAACAAATTTTGAATTTATTCATTCAAACATAAAAAGTTGCTAGATACTCGTAATAACGACTCCATTTTCCTCTCTGTTCAGATTGCCACCATATTTCCGTACGCTAGTCATGAGAATCGGTTGAGAGTTGCGCCTAGAGAGGCGTAAACAGTCTGAAATCTGGACATTCAAACATCCAGACATACAAAAGAAATGTTGGCGGGTATGGCGTTTGTAAATTAACACAAATGGTACCAAGTAAATTAAGAAACTTCGAAACGCATGGGATTAAGAAACCTCCAAATTTTAGGTTCCTTGCAAATAAAAAAAAACACCTTTATTTGTGTTCCTCCTTTATGAATATGCCTGAGCACGGGACATCAATATTTCGTTTCTGACTAACGTAAAGATTTATATGCATGACTTTTGCGTGATCCCCGTCCTATCTCGACAAATCGATAGGTGACGTTGGTCACGATTCTGTTAGCAATTATGGGAGTGTTTATATGTTCAGGAACATGCACACGCTACTTGGAATACTGCAGGGAGGTGTCCAATCAGAAGCGAATTTTATATGTACTACAAGGACCTTATTGGTCGGTGACAGCAGAACTGACATATTAGATTTTATACAAAAATATACATATATGAATATTCGAATTGTCTCTGTCACACGCCTAAAGAGCGGGGCATTCGGGGAACTCTGTTACAGTATTAAAATATAAAAAAATAAGTCTCATTTATTTAAGAGCGTGGGAGTATGAAAGGCCGTAAAGAGCGTACTCCCACCTGAAAGGCCGGCAACGCACCTGTGACTACCCTGGTATTGCAGTTGTTTACGGGCGACGGTAATCGCTTACCATCGGGCGATCCGTTTGCCCCCTATGACATATAACAAAAATAACCATCACTAAACACTCACGCTAAACATGGTGGAGGTGCGGCGATAGACGCGGAATGTAAACGTTCAGCACTTGTGGACCATAACACCAAATAAAGTCGAAAAGTGACGGGCCTTTTAATTCCCCGACTATACCCTAAATACATATTGCTGCAGGGACCAGTGAAGCGGCTTGAGCTATGGCTGTAGTCTCATAGATATTATAAAAACTATTCGCTTAGGTAATAAAATAGAAATGATGGGGAAATTGGAAGCGTACGTACAGTGCATCTTTGGTCATAAGGTTAAGACGTTGGACCGGTAATCCAAAGATACCGGGTTCGAGTCCCGGCGTGGATCACGTATGAGCGCAATTTAATTTTTGTTTTCGTGTTGATATTTGTATCTATATAGCAATTAAAAAAAGTGGTGTTAATTTACCCACATGACACAAACATTTCGAACAATAATAGTGTTGTAAAATAAAATATTAATTAAATAAAGTTTAACAACAAACCATCTGATTTGGGTCATTCTCATTCAACCAGTCAAGTATTTTTTTGGATCTGTGGTACAATACCACTGGCTGATTGATCGTTATCACGTGTTATTGTTTATGTTCTATTAGTGCGAGTGTGATAATAGTGTGTAAGCGCATTGGATTGCAGCATAAACATGAAACTAGTGTAATTAAATGCATTTCATGTCATATCCATAAAATGTATTCAACGTGGCTTGTGTTTTATGGTATGTAGCTACTGTTATTTGTTACTATAAAAACGTCAAACATCAAATCATGATATCGTAAGGACGGAGCATCGCATATATAAGCTTTGACGCTGCGTATACGTTGCGGCACGTCTTACCTTCAGACGCTATTTTATTTTATTTTTATTTATGATTATTTGGTAATTTTTCAGTTTAATGATTACTTTCGCCGAACATGCGTTTATTGGCGGTTGATGCACTCACTTTCATTACTAAATTTATCTAATAACCGAAATTAAAAATGGAATACACCCCTGACACTAGTAGCTGGTCATCATGAAACCCTCATTCAATGAGTGATATAGAAAATGCTACTAAAACTGAACATAACTACAAAATTTGGAATTCTTCGTTTAATGGCTGAGATCTTGTCACTTATGCCAATTAAAGCTGAATATTTTGGAAACTACTGGTCCTATTTCCAGCAAGTATAGCTAAGAACCATCTCGACTGACAAGTCTTTCGATAAAAACAACCGCACACAAATTAGTCCATCCGTTTGGGAGCTACGATACTACAGACAGACACACAGATACACATGTTAAACTAATACACCCCTCCTTTTTTTGTTGGGGGTTAAAAATATACCTAGCTATACACTAATTAAAAAAAGTGCGAAAAAAAGTAAATAAGGAGCTTTAATAATAATAGAGTACCTACTTACCTATCGCAAATATAATTTGACCCTAATTACTTAGTGCTTAGCCGTACTATCATCATTGAATTGAAGGGGTATGATCTCCATTTTAGTCTTCCAAAACTGAAGAATGAGTTGATAAACAAGCTGATACTGTTTTATTGTAATTTTATAAACGGTTTGTGTTGTTTCCTTCCAGAATTTTCCGGTGTACGATCAACCGTATACCCGAGACGAACAGCCTTCTACAGAAGTCGCGCCTGCCTCTAGGAATACTAATCCATCCATTCAAGGATCTCAATGTAAGTTACTACTAATTTTAACCCATATAAACATATTTTGTATGACGATTTTTTAAGTAATTTATTTAATCTTTATTTATATCAAAAGGCGGATTGATATAATGATGTTTTGATGTTTTATGAAAGTAATAATGTTTGTTAACTTTTATATATCAATACCTTTTGCCTAGGGCATCTTTTATATCAGAAAGAAGGTTTAAGCTTTATGTTACGTAGCTACTTGACATTTATCTACTCCTCTACGTGTATGTACAAGCCTCAAACTTTCACTGCTGTAACAACACGTATTCCATTCATGTGCCGTGACCCCGAATTCTACTTTAGATTCGGCATTCGCCTTGACTGTAACCTTCACTTGCTGTTAAATGATAACAATTATTAGATCATTTTCCTGAATTGACCATAGTTATGCAGAAAGCAACCAGCGTAGATGCTTTGTCAAAGTGACTTAAGTCTCAATTAATGAACGAGCTTGGTCGCTTTTTGCATTATGAATCAAAATCTTTCGTCGTTTTCTGCATAACTTTGTAGAAAGCAACCAGAGATTTTTTTAGTTTTGCAAAAAGCGACCAAACTCATTCATTGATTAAAACTTAAGTCACTTTGACTTTGACTAAACTTACACTGGTCACTTTGTGCATAACTATGGGACATTGTTTCTCGCTTACTATCAGCCAATATTCCTTTTAATTTTTTTATCGGAAAAAATACCCATGATTTAATATACTTACCCTTATATAATTGTGAAAGTGTATTCGTTAGTTTGATCTACTATAGTCGAAGCAACGGAGGAACTGAACCGGAGAGTGAGAGTACTAAACTTGAAAAAAAATAGAACTTCATATTTCATTTCACTATAACAAATAACGTAGTCAAGATTGTAGGTATTCCTGTTTTCCCGTGGTTGGTTTTAAATATAACTTTTTATCTATTTAAATAAGTACAAAAGGCTACTTATAATCCCAAAAAATGGTAACCACGCAGGTTATTTTCACCAAACATAGCTAAGCCCCATCTCGGCGGATAAACGCTTTCGTTAAAAATCGCACGCATTTAAATCGGTCTTGTTTGGGAGTTACGATGCCACAGACACATAGATGCACACGTTAACCTTATAACATCTCTCTTTTTCCGTCGGGGGTTAATAACAAATGTTTTTTCTCAAACATAACGTACGTTATAACAGGCGTTGATGTTTCACGTTTTGTTTGGAACAACTCGAGAGAAAGGTAAAGGAATGTCATACAAAATTGCGGGCCTAGGCCGGGAAGTATTTTTTTTTCAAACATGGCGTCTGTGTTCATGAGCAGGCTAAACAGCTGAATTATATTTTCTTTGAGTGGTGTATTTTTAGGGTTCCGTACCCAAAGTGTAAAAACGGGACCCTATTACTGAGACTTCGCTGTCCGCCCGTCCGTCCGTCCGTCTGTCACCAGGCTGTATCTCAAGAACGGTGATAGCTAGACAGTTGAAATTTTCACAGATGATGTATTTCTATTGCCGCTATAACAACAAATACTAAAAATAAAATAAAATAAATATTTAAGGGGGCTCCCATACAACAAACTTGTTTTATGGTACGGAACCCTTCATGCGCGAGTCGGACTCGCACTTGCCCAATTTTTTTATATCATTGCATATGTTTGAGAAAAGGACTATACATGCCTTAGCCGTGAAAAGAGCTTGCCGGCTTCGTATCACTATCCGGCCTCACTACGGTCGGCCATCCGGCAAGCCCTTATTTCCCGGCGTCTGCAGTGATGTACTATTGTTTGCAGCACCTCCCGGTGATACAATGCACGACGATAGTGCGGTGCCGCTCGTGCCGCACCTACATCAACCCGTTCGTCTACTTCGTGGACGCCAAGCGGTGGAAGTGCAACCTGTGCTACCGCATCAACGATTGTGAGTATTTTTAACAGACTTAAAAAAAGAGGAATTTGTTTTGTCTGTTTTTTTTTAGAGTTTGTTACCTCATATTCATATCTTTCGACTGGGTGAACCGATTCAGATGATTCTTTTTTTATTTGAAAGATGGTGCTTCCCGTGTGGTCCCATTTCAATTTGGTCCAGTTCTGGCATCCATGAGAAAACCATATAAGTCTTAACTTTGCTTAAGATGTATTATGTGTGACCTTCATTGTCGGAAGTCTATTTAATAATTTGTTGGCGTCCAAATCTGATGAAGCAATGCCTTCCAAACATTGAAGTCGGTTTTTTTGTTAAAATTTTTCATTATAGTTGCTGTAGATGTAAGCTGATAGATGTAGCTGAAGCGAAGTTATTTGGCGAAAAAAGTCATTCACAAAAGTAATCCACTAAATGGCTTCTAATACCACCAATATCATCGGGGCAAATGATTGAGTCTGTTGTCATTGTTATTATCAATACACTATACAACAACATAGATTAGATTTATTTATTTCACAAATATAAAATGCCAGTATAAATTTACATGCATTTATACCATGATCGTCATAAAACTCATAATAATAATAATAATTCCATTGTTGTATTGTCATATCGGCGAATGAGCGTAATATTTTAGTATGTTTCCGTTGCTTACCTTTTCATCCTGGTTTCATCGAAGATAAACGCATAATATTTAGTTTAAAAAATGAGAAAAATCTATGTTTAATCTATAGTATTTATGTCTATACTAGGTACACGTAAATTTAGTAATTAAAAGTAGTTGTTTTAATTCGCAACTTTCAACGTCAAAACAAAACACAGTTTAATCTAGTGAGATTAGTGCGAAAGATGTTATCTAGATAACATAATAAATATGGTTTTACTTGATAGCATTTTATAATTTTTAACATTGAAAAACGTTGTAAAATCGACGATGTTGATCCTGCAAATCCTATACAAACTTACAGTGGTGAGATAATATTGAAAAACTCAATCATATAAATCATTTAATTTCTTTGACGAACCGTTTTAATTTACTTACTAGTGACCCGCCCCGGCTTCGCACGGGTGCAATGCTGATAAATTATGCATGTATTATACAAATAAACCTTCCTCTTGAATCACTCTTATCTATTAAAAAAACCGCATCAAAATCCGTTGCGTAGTTTTAAAGATATAAGCATACATTTACTTTATTTTATACTATGTAGTGATGTCCCCAGTAAATATTTTCTCCTGTAAACACGGATTTCTAATTCAATACCAAAAAAACTACGACAGATACGTCACTGTCAAAATTGACAACATTTAAATGACATCTGAGTTTGTTTCTTGGCTTGCACCAAATGGACAATGTTACAAGTACAATACCAGATTTTGTACCAAAAATCTCCGATGTTTATGTTTTTATTATCTCCTCTCGTAATTATGTAATAATAAATATTTCTAGTTATTTTGTTAAAACATAGAACTAAAGTTACCAATAAGTAAATTATCTTAGCGTGTTTAAAAAATAAAAAGAAATTTACTATTGTAAAAATATTTTATTGTAGTGGCAAACTTGTGGTAGTTTTTTTGGTCTTGAATTAGAAATCGTAGTATAATAGATATCCATTTATCGACTTTCAGTACCCGAAGAGTTCCAATACGACCCCGTGAGCAAATCCTACGGCGACCCGACCCGCCGGCCCGAGATCAAGTCGGCGACCATCGAGTTCATCGCGCCCGGGGAGTACATGCTGCGGCCGCCGCAGCCCGCCGTATACCTGTTCCTGTTCGACGTGTCGCAGATCGCCATGGACTCGGGCTACTTACACGTGAGTACTATCTATCTATCAGCCACAGACGTCCACTGCTGAACATAGGCCTCCCCCATGACTCTCCACAAAGTGCGATCCTGTGCAGACCGCATCCAATGATTCCCCGCTACCCTCACGAGGTCATCCGTCCATCTAGTCGGGGGCCGACACATGTGAGTACTGCAACAGTAATATTACTTATTTTTATTCAAAATTCAAAATTCATTTAATTACCAAAAAGTATTACATGCTAACACAAGTACATATATGACAGGGTTTATACAGTGAGAGTATTTTGCGTAGATTTTATCAGTGGTCCTCACACTAGGTCAAGCCTGTATCGTGAGGGCCTGTGAACACAATTTGCATTTCACTTCAAGATGATGCGTATACAGATGCGTATGAGGTCTCTCTACACCACTTAACACTACAATTTACCATGTTATTTATTTAATTTCTTTTTTCGTTGACGTACGCATGGATCATAAACAAGGACGCAACTAAACGGTGGCCGCCGTGTTGATACTTTAATGTTCTGCCGTACCATATCGTTGGTGCGCGCGGGTCGCCTTACATGCTCCGTCTAGTGGGGGTTGTCTGTGCTATAATGTTACCGTTATAGGTGGTATGTGAGACGCTGAAGAACAACCTGGACCAGCTGCCGGGCGACGGAAGGACCCAGGTCGGGTTCATCTGCTACGACGCGCACGTGCACTACTACCTGATGAGCGAGGGCCTGACGCGGCCCAAGGAGATGACCGTCTTGGATATAGACGGTAAGTTTCCATTACGAAATAGTACCTAATCCAGTCAAACTTAACCCAGCCCTCTTTTTACCAAGAGACGCGAGGGGCACGGCGGCAAAAAGGTTTCATTTGACGCGTAGCGAATTGCAGACTTCGGTCCCCAATCATACTGGTTATTGACGACAAAGATTTGACGACATTTGAAGAGATCCAAACAATTTATTGACCAGGGAAACTGTTTGTCGGAACATATTTTTTGGATATGAAGTCACTGCACACATATTATTGATTTCATGTCCGGTCCTTATCTTAATTTGTGCTCCAAACCATTTTTGTTTTACCGTATTTGGGTAAACAGTAACTTTGATATCCCTGTACCAAAATTGGTTAAAATCCGTCCTGACGGTTTAACGTGATGAGTTGACAATTGAATTGTACCAACAGATAGCTTTGTACAGCTAATGCCGCGCGTCCATTCAAATCCAGCATTTGGCTATTAAGATTTTCCCTGGAATAATGACCTTTTTCCGTAGAAAACTGAAATCAATTGTATTGAAAATTCAATACAACTTTAGAATGTTATAAGCAGTGATCGGGGATTTCTCTGCCACAACGCGGTATTTCAAAGAAATATATTTTTTAATATCAATATAGTCATGATTATCTCATCAAATCTCAATACAATATTTTTTTCGGCCAAGATAGCCGGATTACAATATAATTACCATGTCCATATAAAATAATATACACGAAATACCGCGTTGTGGCAGAGAAATCCCCGATCACTGGTTATAAGTTATAATAGTATAGATGTAAGTTTACATTATATACACACCTAAGGGGTGGGTTTGCCCAACTAAATCCTGTTTAGGAGTCCAACATGCTCACTCGACGCGTTTCCAAAGTTTCCCTTTAAGAGTCGATTGTTAAGTCGGTATTGTTGTTTGGTTGCGCGTCGTGGAGATTGACTAAATGCCTGACCAACAAACTGCAAGTCTTCGTAAACAAGTCTAAGGTCTATTCTCCGCGTATTCTGGCCAAAGAAGATACGTATTGATGACCTGTGGAGGGTATGCTACCAGGCACCCATAAATGTAGACATGAAAAGTTGCTGAGGAAAGAAAGGCGCGGCGCGAGTTGATGAAGGCCCTCTGCACCTCCGGAGTGGCTTAGGTCAACAACAACAAGGCGTGGGCCGCGCCCGGCACAGGTATACGAGTGGCGTGACGAAAGGGTATTATAGCAAGAGCGGTCAAACGTGGGACCCGATTGGGGCCATTGAGAACATCGTTAACGCAGATACGAAGGATTGTTTCTGACATCCTTAATGTTGCTGGTTACGTCACTGGATTACCAGTCGCTTTATCCATCTTTATACGGTGAACTGTTTTCAGACGTGTTCCTGCCTTCGCCCGAGTCGCTGCTGGTGAATCTGGGCGAGCGGAAAGAGTTGGTGAGGGAGCTGCTGAGCGTGCTCGGCGGCCGGCACAGCGCCGGGGCCGCCGGGCCCTGCGCGCTGGGCGCCGCGCTGCAAGCTGGGTACAAGCTGATGGTGAGGGCTGCATTATACTGTCAGTGTAGTTGGTGAGGGAGCTGCTGAGCGTGCTCGGCGGCCGGCACAGCGCCGGGGCCGCCGGGCCCTGCGCGCTGGGCGCCGCGCTGCAAGCTGGGTACAAGCTGATGGTGAGGGCTGCATTATACTGTCAGTGTAGTTGGTGAGGGAGCTGCTGAGCGTGCTCGGCGGCCGGCACAGCGCCGCGCTGCAAGCTGGGTACAAGCTGATGGTGGGGGCTTCATTATACTGTCAGTGTAGTTGGTGAGGGAGCTGCTGAGCGTGCTCGGCGGCCGGCACAGCGCCGGGGCCGCCGGGCCCTGCGCGCTGGGCGCCGCGCTGCAAGCTGGGTACAAGCTGATGGTGAGGGCTGCATTATACTGTCAGTGTAGTTGGTGAGGGAGCTGCTGAGCGTGCTCGGCGGCCGGCACAGCGCCGCGCTGCAAGCTGGGTACAAGCTGATGGTGGGGGCTTCATTATACTGTCAGTGTAGTTGGTGAGGGAGCTGCTGAGCGTGCTCGGCGGCCGGCACAGCGCCGGGGCCGCCGGGACCTGCGCGCTGGGCGCCGCGCTGCAAGCTGGGTACAAGCTGATGGTGAGGGCTTCATTATACTGTCAGTGTAGTTGGTGAGGGAGCTGCTGAGCGTGCTCGGCGGCCGGCACAGCGCCGGGGCCGCCGGGCCCTGCGCGCTGGGCGCCGCGCTGCAAGCTGGGTACAAGCTGATGGTGAGGGCTGCATTATACTGTCAGTGTAGTTGGTGAGGGAGCTGCTGAGCGTGCTCGGCGGCCGGCACAGCGCCGCGCTGCAAGCTGGGTACAAGCTGATGGTGGGGGCTTCATTATACTGTCAGTGTAGTTGGTGAGGGAGCTGCTGAGCGTGCTCGGCGGCCGGCACAGCGCCGCGCTGCAAGCTGGGTACAAGCTGATGGTGAGGGCTTCATTATACTGTCAGTGTAGTTGGTGAGGGAGCTGCTGAGCGTGCTCGGCGGCCGGCACAGCGCCGCGCTGCAAGCTGGGTACAAGCTGATGGTGAGGGCTGCATTATACTGTCAGTGTAGTTGGTGAGGGAGCTGCTGAGCGTGCTCGGCGGCCGGCACAGCGCCGCGCTGCAAGCTGGGTACAAGCTGATGGTGGGGGCTTCATTATACTGTCAGTGTAGTTGGTGAGGGAGCTGCTGAGCGTGCTCGGCGGCCGGCACAGCGCCGCGCTGCAAGCTGGGTACAAGCTGATGGTGAGGGCTTCATTATACTGTCAGTGTAGTTGGTGAGGGAGCTGCTGAGCGTGCTCGGCGGCCGGCACAGCGCCGCGCTGCAAGCTGGGTACAAGCTGATGGTGAGGGCTTCATTATACTGTCAGTGTAGTTGGTGCAGGAGCTGCTGAGCGTGCTCGGCGCCCGGCGGCCACGAGTCGGAAATCATCTTACACACGAGCTTCATACCAAATTTTTACTATGCTATGCATGTCCGAAAAATTAAAAATATTTTAGTACAATGATTTTTTGCATTAGAATGAAAGTATTTTACCTTTGATTTATCCGGTAACAGACAAAAAATTAATTAAAAGCACTAGTGCGGAAAAGTAGTTATTTACGCACAGTTTGACTTTTACTTTGACATTGTTTTATAGTCTCTGTGTCTGTTTGGTCATCGTCATCATTACTAATTTAATGAAATATTAATAATCGTGATTTTTTTATACTATTACAGGCACCAACGGGAGGTCGCATCACCGTTTTCCAGACGTGTTTACCAACCATAGGACCTGGGGCGTTGCAATCTAGGTAAGTACCTACCACATTACATCTTATCTTTATCAAGTAGACGTTTGGGCATTTTAGAAACGGAATTTGACTGCGGCAACTTTTTGAAAGCATTACTATTTTTTCTTAGATATATATTCCACAATATTTACTAATTAGACCTTATAGCATAGCTGTTACTTTCCAAGTGACGTGTCTGAATACGCTTTGATCGAATGTACTTATTTTTAAAGTAAATCATTTCCAGTTTGTGAAGTTTATTATTATTTTATCAGGGAAGACCCCAACGCCCGGTCGTCGAAGGACGTAGCGCACTTGAAGCCGGCCACGGACTTCTACAAGCGGATCGCGCTGGACTGCAGCGGCGCGCAGGTCGCCGTCGACCTGTTCCTGCTCAGCTCGCAGTACAGCGACCTCACCACGCTCAGTGAGTCCCATGCTACTGAGCTCAAGCTAACGATACTTGAAGCCGGCCACGGACTTCTACAAGCGGATCGCGCTGGACTGCAGCGGCGCGCAGGTCGCCGTCGACCTGTTCCTGCTCAGCTCGCAGTACAGCGACCTCACCACGCTCAGTGAGTCCCATGCTACTGAGCTCAAGCTAACGATACTTGAAGCCGGCCACGGACTTCTACAAGCGGATCGCGCTGGACTGCAGCGGCGCGCAGGTCGCCGTCGACCTGTTCCTGCTCAGCTCGCAGTACAGCGACCTCACCACGCTCAGTGAGTCCCATGCTACTGAGCTCAAGCTAACGATACTTGAAGCCGGCCACGGACTTCTACAAGCGGATCGCGCTGGACTGCAGCGGCGCGCAGGTCGCCGTCGACCTGTTCCTGCTCAGCTCGCAGTACAGCGACCTCACCACGCTCAGTGAGTCCCATGCTACTGAGCTCAAGCTAACGATACTTGAAGCCGGCCACGGACTTCTACAAGCGGATCGCGCTGGACTGCAGCGGCGCGCAGGTCGCCGTCGACCTGTTCCTGCTCAGCTCGCAGTACAGCGACCTCACCACGCTCAGTGAGTCCCATGCTACTAAGCTCAAGCTAACGATACTTGAAGCCGGCCACGGACTTCTACAAGCGGATCGCGCTGGACTGCAGCGGCGCGCAGGTCGCCGTCGACCTGTTCCTGCTCAGCTCGCAGTACAGCGACCTCACCACGCTCAGTGAGTCCCATGCTACTAAGCTCAAGCTAACGATACTTGAAGCCGGCCACGGACTTCTACAAGCGGATCGCGCTGGACTGCAGCGGCGCGCAGGTCGCCGTCGACCTGTTCCTGCTCAGCTCGCAGTACAGCGACCTCACCACGCTCAGTGAGTCCCATGCTACTAAGCTCAAGCTAACGATACTTGAAGCCGGCCACGGACTTCTACAAGCGGATCGCGCTGGACTGCAGCGGCGCGCAGGTCGCCGTCGACCTGTTCCTGCTCAGCTCGCAGTACAGCGACCTCACCACGCTCAGTGAGTCCCATGCTACTAAGCTCAAGCTAACGATACTTGAAGCCGGCCACGGACTTCTACAAGCGGATCGCGCTGGACTGCAGCGGCGCGCAGGTCGCCGTCGACCTGTTCCTGCTCAGCTCGCAGTACAGCGACCTCACCACGCTCAGTGAGTCCCATGCTACTAAGCTCAAGCTAACGATACTTGAAGCCGGCCACGGACTTCTACAAGCGGATCGCGCTGGACTGCAGCGGCGCGCAGGTCGCCGTCGACCTGTTCCTGCTCAGCTCGCAGTACAGCGACCTCACCACGCTCAGTGAGTCCCATGCTACTAAGCTCAAGCTAACGATACTTGAAGCCGGCCACGGACTTCTACAAGCGGATCGCGCTGGACTGCAGCGGCGCGCAGGTCGCCGTCGACCTGTTCCTGCTCAGCTCGCAGTACAGCGACCTCACCACGCTCAGTGAGTCCCATGCTACTAAGCTCAAGCTAACGATACTTGAAGCCGGCCACGGACTTCTACAAGCGGATCGCGCTGGACTGCAGCGGCGCGCAGGTCGCCGTCGACCTGTTCCTGCTCAGCTCGCAGTACAGCGACCTTACCACGCTCAGTGAGTCCCATGCTACTAAGCTCAAGCTAACGATACTTGAAGCCGGCCACGGACTTCTACAAGCGGATCGCGCTGGACTGCAGCGGCGCGCAGGTCGCCGTCGACCTGTTCCTGCTCAGCTCGCAGTACAGCGACCTCACCACGCTCAGTGAGTCCCATGCTACTAAGCTCAAGCTAACGATACTTGAAGCCGGCCACGGACTTCTACAAGCGGATCGCGCTGGACTGCAGCGGCGCGCAGGTCGCCGTCGACCTGTTCCTGCTCAGCTCGCAGTACAGCGACCTCACCACGCTCAGTGAGTCCCATGCTACTAAGCTCAAGCTAACGATACTTGAAGCCGGCCACGGACTTCTACAAGCGGATCGCGCTGGACTGCAGCGGCGCGCAGGTCGCCGTCGACCTGTTCCTGCTCAGCTCGCAGTACAGCGACCTCACCACGCTCAGTGAGTCCCATGCTACTAAGCTCAAGCTAACGATACTTGAAGCCGGCCACGGACTTCTACAAGCGGATCGCGCTGGACTGCAGCGGCGCGCAGGTCGCCGTCGACCTGTTCCTGCTCAGCTCGCAGTACAGCGACCTCACCACGCTCAGTGAGTCCCATGCTACTAAGCTCAAGCTAACGATACTTGAAGCCGGCCACGGACTTCTACAAGCGGATCGCGCTGGACTGCAGCGGCGCGCAGGTCGCCGTCGACCTGTTCCTGCTCAGCTCGCAGTACAGCGACCTCACCACGCTCAGTGAGTCCCATGCTACTAAGCTCAAGCTAACGATACTTGAAGCCGGCCACGGACTTCTACAAGCGGATCGCGCTGGACTGCAGCGGCGCGCAGGTCGCCGTCGACCTGTTCCTGCTCAGCTCGCAGTACAGCGACCTCACCACGCTCAGTGAGTCCCATGCTACTAAGCTCAAGCTAACGATACTTGAAGCCGGCCACGGACTTCTACAAGCGGATCGCGCTGGACTGCAGCGGCGCGCAGGTCGCCGTCGACCTGTTCCTGCTCAGCTCGCAGTACAGCGACCTCACCACGCTCAGTGAGTCCCATGCTACTAAGCTCAAGCTAACGATACTTGAAGCCGGCCACGGATTTCTACAAGCGGATCGCGCTGGACTGGCGCTCGCAGTACAGCGACCTCACCACGCTCAGTGAGTCCCATGCTACTAGCATATCTTGCCACTTCGTTCGTCGCGCGATTAGCATCACCTGTTTTCATCGCACGATATTGTCATGTAGCGTAAGTCGCCCGATAAAGGGTCGCGTGTCAGTCACAGGCACAGTTGAAGGTGCTGTTCACTACTATCGTAGTTCTGTTCAATTGTTGTATTAAACGAGTGATACGAGGGTGACACTGAAAGTTTTTAGAACAGGCCACTTGTAAACGATATACTAAAAAACTAAGTTTAGATTTTGAAAATTCATCTCTCTGCGAATATTATTGTGTATGTATTTAATTCGTTTGTGATTTGTTTTACGATTTGGCGGTGAATTGAAAATTGTCTGTGTCACGTCGGCATGAATTTTAGGCGAGAAAATTTTTGTGCAATGATTTTTTATGACTTTCGATGTCATTAAATCAACAAGAAAGTTATGATAGACTTCATTTGGCCTTTCATGATGAAGCCCCGTTTCGTGCCACTGTTTACAACTGATTTAATGAGTTTAACCGTGGTCGCACTAATTTCACCGATGATCTGCGTGAGGGCCGGCCTTCGACGGCGACGACTGAAGACAATATCAGTGTTGTGCGGCGTGCGATAGAGACTGACAAAAGAATGACCTATCAGCAGATTCAGCCGAGCTTAGGCATTGGTATGAGTCAAGTGCACAAAATCCTCCATGAACATTTAGCTGTCAGGAATCTTTGTGCTCGGTGGATACCTCATAATTTGACAGAGTCCCAAAAACTCTCTTGTGTTGATTTGTTTGGTGCCGTGAAATGGTTCAAAGATTTAACGGAGATGACTCAAATGCTGTTTTCAACATGCTTACGGGTGACGAAAGCTGAATTTACTGTTATGGACCTGAAACTAAAAGGCAGTCTGCTCAGTGGGTGTTTCCTTCAGAGGAGTTGCCAGCTGAAGAGAGGTCGAAGCGTAGGAAAAAAGGTGGTGGCGTCGTTCTTCCGAATGACAGGTCATATCGCAACGATTGTTATAGAGGATCAAAACACAGTTATCGCAGACTGGAACACTAACAATAGTTTACCACTTGTCTTGGAAAAAGGTCGGGAGAAGCGACCTCGCAGTGGGCCTCGTTTACCACGACAACGCCTCGTCGCACACCACCAAGCAAACGATCGACTATTTGGCGTCGTCAGACGTGGAATTACTGGGTTACCCACCGTATAGCCCCGACTTCGCACCTTGCGATTTTTATTTATTTCCGAAAATAAAAGAAAAACTTCTAGGAAAACGTTTTATGGACGCCGAGGAAGCAGTATTTTCTAAAAACTTTCAGTTTGACCCTCGTATACGTGTTCCAGGTGGCATGAGCAAGTTCAGCGGCGGCACCGTGTACCACATCCCGCTGTTCAAGGCGTCGCGCGGCTGGCAGGCGGCCACACTAGAACGTATGCTGACCCGGTACCTCACGAGGAAGATCGGCTTCGAAGCCGTCATGCGAGTCAGAGCCACCAGGTAAAATCGACTACTTTATTGAAAATTAACCTTTGACCTTGATTTTTATGAGATGTTTCCCGTCATTATTAACGTTAGATTTACGCCAGCAGACGTTACATCTCTAATAAAAAAAACCCAGAACCAAATAATTTGTAGAACTTATTTTTTATTAAAGCAGTAACGTCTGCTAACGTAAACTAAATGTTTACAAATGAAGCGAAAATATATATATATATATGTATAGCAGACGTTACTGCTTTAATAAAAAATAAGTAATTTGGGTGTAGCACATCGTTACTATCGATTCTCAACAAATTTGAGACGATGGTGCCGACGATAAAGTCTAAATCTTTACGGTAGATGGCGCTACGATGCCACCCTAAGGCATGTCGAAGCAACTGGTTGAAAAATTCAATGACTCTGACATCTGATTCGGTGGTCCAATTGGGAGGACGCCAGTGTTGGCCCGGAAAGCCGTTGGAAACGCAGGTTCGAATCCTGTCCGAATCATTAAATTTTTCAATTTTCGCTTCATTTGTAAACATTTAATTTGTAGAAGTTAGAAACAACATAGTGGTGACCATCCTGCTGTAGAAAAAAAAGTTGGATATTGTTTTTGTAATTCCAGGATCTTAAAACACCCCTATGTTCTTTCCACGATGTTTTTGACTCACCTACGCCAAGTTCCTTAGAGTAAACCCACTTTTGAGGCCCCCGTCACGATAGTTACTCGTAACCTTCAGAACTCATAGTCATTTGTTAAGACGGATGAACAATCCAGCTTTTTACTTAACAACCTAGTTTCCGCTATAGCACGAACAAGGCTTTGGCGAAAGTAATGCTAAATTTCACGCTAACTGTGTAACTTCGTGGTAGCTCAGGAATCAGAGACTCCGGATAAGTAGAGGTCGCGGGTTTGACCTCCACCTGCAATATAGTGGATCGCGTAAAATGTATTCATATTTGACCTTTCTATCCATATCCATAAAAAAAACTTCTTCTGGCTTCTTATTGTTTTAATTTTGGTTTTGGTTTTTCTGTTTCTCCAGGGGTATCTCAATCCACACGTTCCACGGCAACTTCTTCGTGCGATCAACGGACCTGCTGTCGCTTCCGAACGTATCGCCTGACGCGGGCTTCGGCATGCAACTCGCCATCGAAGAGTCGCTCTCAGACCTTCAGCAAGTGTGTTTCCAGGCTGCACTACTCTACACCAGCAGTAAAGGTTAGTGTGGCATGGCAACTTCTAATCGTATGATTATATAACACAGTCTTACGAGCTATGTACGTACAGATCGTAGACAAGTGTACAGTCGAGTTCATTTACATCTACACACTTACGAGAACAAAAATATCTGAGCACGATTTTATGCTCCTGACAATAGGGTCGTGTTCAGATATTTTTGTTCTCGTAAGCGTGTAGATGTAAATGAACTCGACTGTACATGGTGTTCGATGCAAGGAATTCAAACTACTGCTCGCATATTGAGTAGGTCAAACAAAATATAAAAATTGGGCAAGTGCGAGTCCGACTCGCGCATGAAGGGTTCCGTACCATAATCTATAACAAGTTTGTTGTATGGGAGCCCTCCTTAAATATTTAAATTTATTTTATTTTTAGTATTTGTTGTTATAGCGGCAATAGAAATACATCATCTGTAAAAATTTCAACTGTCTAGCTATCACCGTTCTTGAGATACAGCCTGGTGACAGACGGACGGACGGACGGACAGCGAAGTCTCAGTAATAGAGTCCCGTTTTTACCCTTTGGGTACGGAACCCTAAAAACAGAAATTTTGGAGAATGTTTAGCCCGACAGGATGTTTTTCAGTCCACGCCACATTGCTGATTTTTAGTGGTACTAATTTATTTTACTGGCAACCTCATTTTTTTGGTAACTTACGTTGAACGTCAGTGAATGACACTGATGTAAACAAAGAGGAAACAGGAGTAACTATTCCGATTTTTGCATAATAAAGGCAAAACTATACAAAGAGATCAGTCAAGTTTTTTTCATTACGATTCAGTTTTTATTTCGCTAGAAGAACAAAAAATTGGGAAAATTGCGGTAATCATTGTTTTGAATTTGGTTGGTGACAAATCGTTACTCGGCAAACAGATCTCCAACATAAATTCGACTTGAACTAGAATATAATTCAACATCAGTCGCATTACCCTATCGAGTTCAAGTTTCAAGGAAGCGTCGGTAGCCCCCTACGAAGACGTAGAGAGCTACGTCATACGTGATTGTCCGGGGGTCTGGACCGATCCTCGAAGGCCTTGGGCATCTGTAATGGAGGTTAACTCCACCGCGCGTGGTGCAAAGATTTGCAATATTTTGTTAGTTTTTTTTCGAATAATAGTACATTACATCAGAGGCCGGGAAAATGAGGATTTCCGGCCAAGTAGGTATGCGAGCGAGGCCGGATAGTGATACGAGGCCGGGAATCCGTTTTCACGACGAGGCATGTATAGTGCTTTTCTCAAACATACAATGAAATAAAAAAATATACTTCAAAGAATAACACTTAATATTGTTTGTCCGATATTTTCCGAATTTGACCGAATTTTAAAAATCCGATTTCAGATTCTGACTCAGGAGCCCCAAAAACCCTCGGATACCGAATTTCAGCCTCCTAGGACCAATTTGAAATTTTCTCCATAGAAATCGTTTTTTTTCTATATTTTCCGAATTTGACCGAATTTTCGGACAAGATTTCAGATTCATATTTTTGAGCCCCGAGAGCCCCCCGATACCGAGTTTTAGCCGCCTAGCACCAATTTGAAATTTTGAATCGTTTTTTTTCGATATTTTCTGAATTTGACCGAATTTTCGGACAAGATTTCAGATTCATATTTTTGAGCCCCGAGAGCCCCCCGATACCGAGTTTTAGCCGCCTAGCGCCAATTTGAAATTTTGAAAAAAATAAAATCGCCATCTTGAATTTTTTTTTCCACAAGTCTAACAACCAACCTTTAAAAACAAAACCTGCTTTTTGTCAAACCAGCCAGCTGTGTGAATGACCTTGTTGTTGAAACAAAAAAAAAGTTACTTTGCAGGCCTAGGCCTGAAAAGCAGTATGAAATCCCAAAAAGCGCCCAAAAAGCGATACTTCCGAGCCTATTTTAAGGAACGTAAAGACAATATTTTTAGGCTTATTATTTTCGCGGCGACAGAAAAATTAAAGAGCAGGAAACTATTTGCAACTAAAATAATAACTTGTCAGCGATTAAATATTTTGGCAATCATTTATATTAAATGAGCTTTAAACTAAGGATATTTTAAAATTCAAATAATGGCAGCTACTTTAAGGTAGGAGAAATAATAAACAAGATTACTGAAATCATAGGCGAGGTACTATAAATAATGACTTGGCGACTAATATTAGCAGAAGATCCGACTCGGCCGGGTTAGGTTAGGTTGGTTTTTTTTTTATATCCCTAAAAAGCGCTCCTTTTATTTTTTTTATGACCTTCATTTATTTTATACGCAATCTCCATTGAACAATTAGAGTAGGCCATTTTCAACTTTTTATCCGCTGTCATATTTCCGCTTAATTAGTTAATTCAGTAGCCAAAACTCGATGCTAGTTTATATTGAAACAAAGCCGAAAATTGATTACTTAGCTGCTACTTTTTACTTTATTAGTCTCCGCAATTAGTCGCCAACTTATTATTTTTGCTACCCCCTTTAATTTTTTATAAATCCCTAAATCAGATTAATTTGTCGCCGCGTTAAATACATGCCATATTTTTATTGAATGTTTGAGAAAAGTATCATTTTATACTATGTTGTTACAGGCGAAAGGAGGATACGAGTGCACACCCTCGCGCTGCCGATAGCGAACACGCTCACGGACGTGCTGCACTCCGCCGACCAGATGTGCATCATAGGACTTCTAAGTAAAATGGGTGAGTCGCGGGGAGCTTCAGGTTTTTGTTGCATGTTGGTTAATTCTCATTGTGATGCTTAAATAGAGGATTTCTTTCAAACTGGCTCCATGCCATCATTTAGAACTATTAATATACTGTTTTACTGGGATTTGTGAGTAGGTTCTGATTTGAAGTATATTGGTGCCGCTGTTTGGTTGGTCAGACTAAAGGTCGCACTTAACGTTAATACTTCACTAAACAGTCATTTCAAGTACTGAAGGTACGTTAAAAGGAGCAGTGAAAATCAAGATGGTCACTGACGAGGAGTGAAAACACTGTGATTGGTCTATTCCCGTTTCGTTCTCCTCTCAACCCCGATTCGCTTTCCCTAGCCACTTGCCCATTCGGGGAAGAACGGCGTCAATGGAAACGTATCCCGGGTGTCGCCCTGGTGACAGAATCATGGTTACTTCTTTTTTTCACAGCCGTCGACCGGTGCGTGGACGCGTCAATGTCAGAGGCACGAGAAGCGTTAATCAACGTAGCAATAGACGCGTTGTCAGCGCACCGCCTCGCGCAGAACCTGCCCGCGGGCGCCGTCAGCTCGGCGCTGCACGCGCCCGCCTCGCTGCGGCTGCTGCCGCTGTTCCTGCTGGCCTTGTTGAAGCGGGTGAGTACTGTACTGGTTGAAGCGGGTGAGTACTGTACTAGCGCACCGCCTCGCGCAGAACCTGCCCGCGGGCGCCGTCAGCTCGGCGCTGCACGCGCCCGCCTCGCTGCGGCTGCTGCCGCTGTTCCTGCTGGCCTTGTTGAAGCGGGTGAGTACTGTACTGGTTGAAGCGGGTGAGTACTGTACTGGTTGAAGCGGGTGAGTACTGTACTAGCGCACCGCCTCGCGCAGAACCTGCCCGCGGGCGCCGTCAGCTCGGCGCTGCACGCGCCCGCCTCGCTGCGGCTGCTGCCGCTGTTCCTGCTGGCCTTGTTGAAGCGGGTGAGTACTGTACTAGCGCACCGCCTCGCGCAGAACCTGCCGGCGGGCGCCGTCAGCTCGGCGCTGCACGCGCCCGCCTCGCTGCGGCTGCTGCCGCTGTTCCTGCTGGCCTTGTTGAAGCGGGTGAGTACTGTACTAGCGCACCGCCTCGCGCAGAACCTGCCGGCGGGCGCCGTCAGCTCGGCGCTGCACGCGCCCGCCTCGCTGCGGCTGCTGCCGCTGTTCCTGCTGGCCTTGTTGAAGCGGGTGAGTACTGTACTAGCGCACCGCCTCGCGCAGAACCTGCCGGCGGGCGCCGTCAGCTCGGCGCTGCACGCGCCCGCCTCGCTGCGGCTGCTGCCGCTGTTCCTGCTGGCCTTGTTGAAGCGGGTGAGTACTGTACTAGCGCACCGCCTCGCGCAGAACCTGCCGGCGGGCGCCGTCAGCTCGGCGCTGCACGCGCCCGCCTCGCTGCGGCTGCTGCCGCTGTTCCTGCTGGCCTTGTTGAAGCGGGTGAGTACTGTACTAGCGCACCGCCTCGCGCAGAACCTGCCGGCGGGCGCCGTCAGCTCGGCGCTGCACGCGCCCGCCTCGCTGCGGCTGCTGCCGCTGTTCCTGCTGGCCTTGTTGAAGCGGGTGAGTACTGTACTAGCGCACCGCCTCGCGCAGAACCTGCCGGCGGGCGCCGTCAGCTCGGCGCTGCACGCGCCCGCCTCGCTGCGGCTGCTGCCGCTGTTCCTGCTGGCCTTGTTGAAGCGGGTGAGTACTGTACTAGCGCACCGCCTCGCGCAGAACCTGCCGGCGGGCGCCGTCAGCTCGGCGCTGCACGCGCCCGCCTCGCTGCGGCTGCTGCCGCTGTTCCTGCTGGCCTTGTTGAAGCGGGTGAGTACTGTACTAGCGCACCGCCTCGCGCAGAACCTGCCGGCGGGCGCCGTCAGCTCGGCGCTGCACGCGCCCGCCTCGCTGCGGCTGCTGCCGCTGTTCCTGCTGGCCTTGTTGAAGCGGGTGAGTACTGTACGTATGAAATAGCGTTTTTACTAAAATGTTTTGTATTTCCACAGAAAGCGTTCCGGACGGGCACGTCGACGCGGCTGGACGACCGCGTGGCCGACATGTGCGACATCAAGTCGCTGCCGCTACCGCAGCTGCTGCGCGGCACCTACCCCGCGCTCTACCCCATACACGAGCTGTGCTGCGCCAGGGAGCTCGAGCCCGCGCCGCCGCAGCTCATGCTCAGCGCGCAGAGGTATATCCGACACGTGCCACATCAAGTCGCTGCCGCTGCCGCAGCTGCTGCGCGGCACCTACCCCGCGCTCTACCCCATACACGAGCTGTGCTGCGCCAGGGAGCTCGAGCCCGCGCCGCCGCAGCTCATGCTCAGCGCGCAGAGGTATATCCGACACGTGCCACATCAAGTCGCTGCCGCTGCCGCAGCTGCTGCGCGGCACCTACTATATCGAAAACTTGGCAAACAACTTCCGTGAACATTTTTCGAATCTCAATATTTTTTAATATATTTTTCCAGACACTTTTCTATAATAAAAAACTTGAATCTTTATCAATTGATTTGTTTATGGCTGCTTGAGACGATTATTATGCTGTTGTAAAATGCATCTCACTCAAACTAAAGACGGACCGTGAGCTTAGCATTTTTTTTTTTTTTTTTTAATCTTATTTATTTTATAAGCCATACATCTTATGATTAAGCTTAGCATTTTTCTTTTCCGGAGAAATCTTGGGAAAAGAAATCTGTTCAGTTTCGAGCTGGACGTCGATAAGTCAGTCACGCCATACTTAACACACGTACCATTCCCGCAGGATAAACGTGAACGGCGCGTACCTGCTGGACGACGGCGACACGATGATCGTGTACGTGTGCCACGGCGTGTCGCCGGCGTTCCTGTCGGAGACGTTCGGCGTGGCGGCCTTCAGCCAGCTGCCGGACGAGGCGCGCAGCCTGCCCGTCGTCGAGACCGACGGCAACGAGGCGCTGCACGCCTTCATCGACAAGCTCAACGAGGACCGCCCCTACGAGGCCGGCGTGCTCGTGCTGAGGTTAGTGACACGCCAACGAGGCGCTGCACGCCTTCATCGACAAGCTCAACGAGGACCGCCCCTACGAGGCCGGCGTGCTCGTGCTGAGGTTAGTGACACGCCAACGAGGCGCTGCACGCCTTCATCGACAAGCTCAACGAGGACCGCCCCTACGAGGCCGGCGTGCTCGTGCTGAGGTTAGTGACACGCCAACGAGGCGCTGCACGCCTTCATCGACAAGCTCAACGAGGACCGCCCCTACGAGGCCGGCGTGCTCGTGCTGAGGTTAGTGACACGCCAACGAGGCGCTGCACGCCTTCATCGACAAGCTCAACGAGGACCGCCCCTACGAGGCCGGCGTGCTCGTGCTAAGGTTAGTGACACGCCAACGAGGCGCTGCACGCCTTCATCGACAAGCTCAACGAGGACCGCCCCTACGAGGCCGGCGTGCTCGTGCTAAGGTTAGTGACACGCCAACGAGGCGCTGCACGCCTTCATCGACAAGCTCAACGAGGACCGCCCCTACGAGGCCGGCGTGCTCGTGCTGAGGTTAGTGACACGCCAACGAGGCGCTGCACGCCTTCATCGACAAGCTCAACGAGGACCGCCCCTACGAGGCCGGCGTGCTCGTGCTGAGGTTAGTGACACGCCAACGAGGCGCTGCACGCCTTCATCGACAAGCTCAACGAGGACCGCCCCTACGAGGCCGGCGTGCTCGTGCTGAGGTTAGTGACACGCCAACGAGGCGCTGCACGCCTTCATCGACAAGCTCAACGAGGACCGCCCCTACGAGGCCGGCGTGCTCGTGCTGAGGTTAGTGACACGCCAACGAGGCGCTGCACGCCTTCATCGACAAGCTCAACGAGGACCGCCCCTACGAGGCCGGCGTGCTCGTGCTGAGGTTAGTGACACGCCAACGAGGCGCTGCACGCCTTCATCGACAAGCTCAACGAGGACCGCCCCTACGAGGCCGGCGTGCTCGTGCTGAGGTTAGTGACACGCCAACGAGGCGCTGCACGCCTTCATCGACAAGCTCAACGAGGACCGCCCCTACGAGGCCGGCGTGCTCGTGCTGAGGTTAGTGACACGCCAACGAGGCGCTGCACGCCTTCATCGACAAGCTCAACGAGGACCGCCCCTACGAGGCCGGCGTGCTCGTGCTGAGGTTAGTGACACGCCAACGAGGCGCTGCACGCCTTCATCGACAAGCTCAACGAGGACCGCCCCTACGAGGCCGGCGTGCTCGTGCTGAGGTTAGTGACACGCCAACGAGGCGCTGCACGCCTTCATCGACAAGCTCAACGAGGACCGCCCCTACGAGGCCGGCGTGCTCGTGCTGAGGTTAGTGACACGCCAACGAGGCGCTGCACGCCTTCATCGACAAGCTCAACGAGGACCGCCCCTACGAGGCCGGCGTGCTCGTGCTGAGGTTAGTGACACGCCAACGAGGCGCTGCACGCCTTCATCGACAAGCTCAACGAGGACCGCCCCTACGAGGCCGGCGTGCTCGTGCTGAGGTTAGTGACACGCCAACGAGGCGCTGCACGCCTTCATCGACAAGCTCAACGAGGACCGCCCCTACGAGGCCGGCGTGCTCGTGCTGAGGTTAGTGACACGCCAACGAGGCGCTGCACGCCTTCATCGACAAGCTCAACGAGGACCGCCCCTACGAGGCCGGCGTGCTCGTGCTGAGGTTAGTGACACGCCAACGAGGCGCTGCACGCCTTCATCGACAAGCTCAACGAGGACCGCCCCTACGAGGCCGGCGTGCTCGTGCTGAGGTTAGTGACACGCCAACGAGGCGCTGCACGCCTTCATCGACAAGCTCAACGAGGACCGCCCCTACGAGGCCGGCGTGCTCGTGCTAAGGTTAGTGACACGCCAACGAGGCGCTGCACGCCTTCATCGACAAGCTCAACGAGGACCGCCCCTACGAGGCCGGCGTGCTCGTGCTGAGGTTAGTGACACGCCAACGAGGCGCTGCACGCCTTCATCGACAAGCTCAACGAGGACCGCCCCTACGAGGCCGGCGTGCTCGTGCTAAGGTTAGTGACACGCCAACGAGGCGCTGCACGCCTTCATCGACAAGCTCAACGAGGACCGCCCCTACGAGGCCGGCGTGCTCGTGCTGAGGTTAGTGACACGCCAACGAGGCGCTGCACGCCTTCATCGACAAGCTCAACGAGGACCGCCCCTACGAGGCCGGCGTGCTCGTGCTGAGGTTAGTGACACGCCAACGAGGCGCTGCACGCCTTCATCGACAAGCTCAACGAGGACCGCCCCTACGAGGCCGGCGTGCTCGTGCTGAGGTTAGTGACACGCCAACGAGGCGCTGCACGCCTTCATCGACAAGCTCAACGAGGACCGCCCCTACGAGGCCGGCGTGCTCGTGCTGAGGTTAGTGACACGCCAACGAGGCGCTGCACGCCTTCATCGACAAGCTCAACGAGGACCGCCCCTACGAGGCCGGCGTGCTCGTGCTGAGGTTAGTGCCAGCTCTCTCTTTTAGGCGATTGACCGACGCCATAACGTCCAAATAGTACACCTTTCGGCCTCTTAAGGCTCCTTATCCATTCAAAAATTCATTTCAAAAAGTTGGTTGAAATTATCAGTACATAGTATAAAACAAAGTCGCTTCCTGCGGTCTGTCTGTCTGTCCCTATGTATGCTTAGATCTTTAAAAGTACGCAACGGATTTTGATGCTGTTGTAAATAGATAGAGTGATTCAAGAGGAAGGTTTATATGTATAATACATGCATAATTTATCAGCATTGCACCCGTGCGAAGCCGGGGCGGGTCGCTAGTCCAATATATTTGTCATAATATGAAAAAAAAAGGAATAAGGCCCCTTAAACTCCTTCACGATGGTCCACAGCTTGTTTATTTGGCGTTTGATAATTTACATTTAAATAAGTTAATTTCATTTTTAAACTATAGTAAATCTAAACGGTATCCTGGTTGCAAAAATGGAGTCCACTTAGCATAAGTCATAGCATTCGTGAGCACCACGTCGTTGATCTTCTGTAGATCCAGATCAGGATATATGTTGCACAAGTAGCACAGCGTGCCGTGTGTCTGTGTTTGTGTACACAAATATACATGCAAATAATGAGTTATGACGTTTTAGGGCCTTATCACACTTGCGATTTGCGAGCGTATTTTGTATGAAGGCGATCGCGCAGCGTGTTCGCCGCGTCGCTTATTTGTATAGAAAATACGCTCGCAAATCGCAAGTGTGATAAGGCTCTTAGAACCACTCTTTTCGTTTCACTTGTAACATTGTATTATTGGCCCACAGAGACAACTCGCCCTCGCGGCACCTGTTCATCGAGAGGCTAGTGGACGACCGCGTGGAATCCGCCTTCTCCTACTACGAGTTCCTGCAACACGTCAAGGCGCAGGTGAAGTGAGATCGGCTCGAGTTTACACGGCGTTCTTACATAGACGGGAAATCTGGTGAATAAATGAAAGTGCTTTGATAACTGCCCGATACCTCGCAGTTTTAATATGTTGGTCAGTAACTGTAGCGACGAGTTCATCAGTGGTACAATGTGGACGCTAGATAGAACTGTTTGCGATCGGACGCCAAATAACAGCAGGACATATTTTGCCGCAACATCGCTTGACGCGAGACTCAGCGTCACCTGTCTTGCTCGCACGGTATCGGAAGGAGAGTGACAGGCAGTATTTCGCCTGGTGACAACCGAAACTCACTAAAATTTCTGCCACTGCTCTTCAAAACCTCGTATCTGGTCTGTAGAGTGATACCGAGATACGAGCTTTGTTTTAAGTAGGTGTTTGTTACTTAATGAGTTTTGGTTGTCTACAGACGATTTGTCACAGTTGTGCTAGTCGTACTGGTTTGTCAAAGTTGCCAATGATTGTATAGTCAACGTTGGCATTTTAATCACTCATCAATCAAGATAGTGCAGTCTAGGCACAAAAGGAATGTCGGTCGGATTCAAACGGATTTTCCCGACCTCATGATTTTCACTTACTGTACTACCACAAAACAGATAGGTACAGAAATCAATCTACATACAAGCGCGCTCGAGTAAACGCACACATACACATTGCTCACGGACACGTCAAGCGCATGGCACTCGCGCTTGCACTGGTCTGAACTGGTCCGAGATATCGTGTCCGTGAGCAATGTCTATGTGTGCGTTTGCTCGAGTGCGCTTGTATGTAGATTGATTTCTGTACCTATCTGTTTTGTGGTACTACTCTCTTACTGTACTTTTTTTGATTACTGTACAACTCGTCGCTAGATTTAATCGTATCCGGCTGTCTGATATCGTCGCAATCATCGTACAATTATTAAAACTTATACATTAGGCCGCCGGAGTTTTACTCATAAAGTGATAAGGACCCAAATTATACTCGCCCTTGATTGAACTCGTGATAACTGCTGAAAATTGAAGAGTTACGAAATTATCAAAAGATAACAACACCGTTGTTTTAATAAACTCGTTACTGTAACTTGTGTCCTTTTTATAAACGGAGACAGTAGTGGTAACTAGAATCTTGAACTCTGATTAAAAGCAATTGGCACGAGTCTAGAGGTCAAGTTATAATTGTGAGCTACAGCAATGTCGTGCCATGTCACCCAGAGTAAGCAATATAAGCCCATTTTACGAAGCTACAAGTTACGAGCCGAAGTCCCGTTTCAACTTCGTTCTTTTTTTCTTCTATTAGAAAGAGACTTCCGCTTGTAATTTGTAACTTCTTGAAAAGGGCCACTGAACACTGTTGATATGGCCTATATACCCGTGGTGTTACAATCGAATATGTCACATTAACTGCGCCGAATAAAATGTATAGATATATTAAAAGTTGAACAGTAGTATAACAAAATATTTAAAGTTTACGCTAATGATTGTAAATAAATAATTCGTTGTGTAATAGTAATAAAATAGCCATCAAATTATGAATCTATAGATAATTCGATTATTCGTCTAGAAGTAAGATACTAGCATAGAAGAGACACTGCCAGTAGACACGCAAGGAGCGATATTTTCCGTACTTGAGAGTGGAACTCGTGTTAGTTGTTTTTGACACACCATAAACTTACTACATTTTGAAGTAGAAAAAAAATCGCCATTATAAATTTATCAAAGGTTATTTGGCGTTAGGGTGGTGGAAAGGTTGACACGTTGGACCGGTAATCCAGAAGTACCGGGTTCGACTCCCGGTTTCTTCCGCCAGGTTAATGCATTTTAATTTTTCTTTGTGCTTTGATCTTATAAATAACTTTCGTGAGTCTCAGATATGTATAAAAATCCATATGAAATGGGTTTAGTCCCGTTGTTGAGGTCGAATATTGGGACAGAGCGGTAGCTCGCAGTGTTCGGTTGGCTGTTGCCACGACTGATCAGAGCTCCTGATGATGAATCACGTACCGATTCGAAACGAAAAATGCCATGAACCGACGTTGTCACTGAACTAGCTTAAAGTTAACAAATGAATATGACATATACTATAGCGTTATGGTACCCAATTCTGGCTTATTCATTGAGCATATTTTGGCAATAAAAACAACTAGATTTTTAGTTAGAATAAAAGACTTGATAAATTGCGACTTGGGCGAGTTTTGCTTTGATGTACGGCTGGAATAGAATTGGCATGAACTGAGAATGTATGATGAAACTGTAGCTTCTATGTTTGGTTACTTGTTTTGCCAAGGTGTCTCTTATACGTCAGTATTGTTTGCTTCCACGAGTCATCCAGAGCATTTGTAACAGATCTAAAAAATAATATGAACCAAAGGCAATTAATGTTTCATGACACTTGTTTTTACGACAGAATAGAGTTTGAGTTCTGTGCCAGGTCGGTCGAGGGCCAATTTAACTCTTTGTATGCATAAACAGGGATCCTTGTAGATTGGACAGTGTGATAGTCAAAAATAATAAGTTTATTCACTATGGGATTTCGCAAGGTATCGTCCTATCGAAAAATTACCAGCCGTCTTAGTTTCACACAGGCTTTAGGCTGCCTGTTCACAGATGCGGAGGAAATGGACGAATCACGTTTCTCAGATTTAACTGCACATCTTTTGGGCTTCACAGAGACGCAACATGATTGGTTTATTTTCTCCGATCCGTTTCTGCGGATAGGCAGCCTTACAGTCCGACCAAAAAGAGTAGAAATTAAAAAGTGGCAATACTGTAGTGTCGTCCCCGTTTTCTTATATTGATTAGAAAGGGAGGACACTACAGTATTGCCACTTTTTAATTTCTACTCTTTTTGGTCGGACTGTAAGTGGGAGTCTATGCAGGCGAGGGGTTCGATCATATCATAAATATGTGTTTATGCAACAATGTCAATGGTAAAATATCATGGGTTGTATACCATCAGATAGGAATTTTCATCTCTTTTAACCACTTGATGTTTCTGATAACTGCTAAATATTTGGCGACATTTTTTTACGTTGGGTGAAATGAAATCACAATAATTTGTTTATAAAGTTGGCTGTAAAGGTGGATCGTGTGGATGCGGAAAGCTTTGTTAAATCGTTGTTCAATGAATTGTATTTATTATAAACATTTGTTTAAATTATGTTGTGTTTTGTTGTACGCATTGGTTGTTAGCTGTGACTGAATATGACCGCGGTTATCATTTAATTATAATTTGACGGATTGTTAAAGCGACTAAGAAAGGTCCAGCCAAACAGTTTGCATTCGTAAGTAAATCAGAATCTAATGTGTAACCTTTTGAATTAGAACATGTTTTATAGCTTCAGTGGCCTTCCAACAATTGAGCTACTGATTTTTTCATATAAAACAATGTGATTACTTCTTAACAACACATCCTACAAGCATTATATCGCTTTCGAAAATTAATTTCGTTTAATTTCGAAAGTCCGAGCTTAGTGTGATGTGAGACTTTATTGCGAAATCCAATGCAAGAAGGGAATAGAAGATGCGACGAATAGCCCGCCTAGCACAACTCTGCCTCGCGACTGTTGTGCGACGTAGCGTCGCCCGTCACTCTCCCACAGTACTGTACAGAAAGAGATAGTATATCTCGCGCGGGAAAGAGTCGCGTGTCACGGTTCTGCTAGAGGTGCAGTCTGGCTGAGAGCAGATTATACTGCTAGTTTAGGATGTCGCCTGCTCGTTGCAGCTTCCTTATAATGGTGGGACTTTTCCAGTGAACGGTATTGTTTTGATGTTGTGTGAAGAAAATGTTAAATTAACTTTTATTTTTATGTCGAAGCCTAAATAGTGGAAATAAATGTTGCGTGGGGTCGTCCCCGTAGGACGTGTTTATGCGAAGGTTCAAATTCATATAACATTAAATTGCAATAAAATATCAATTTTATTATGAATATTTATATAAATCCAACGTACTAAAAATACTCCCTGTGGAGGTTTTAATTTTAAAATATAATTTGTATGAATTTGAGTCCTCTTCGTTTAACAACGCCTATTGTCAGTGCAACGTGAACGAATAATCGACTAAAAGTACCTATTGAATGCGGCCTGACGACGCACCGACGTTAGTAAACACAAGTTTATTTTCCATTTCGAAATGAGACGTGTATTTTTATTGTATTTCGGTAGTAGGTGTATCTGTAATTAAATTAGTTTTAATCCATGTATTTACTTGATATTACTTCTATTGTAAATTTAATAGAATTATTTATGAAATTTTAGGTAGACGGTTTTATACTGAAATGAGCTAAGGTCAGGAAAGCTTGTTCAAGGGTACGTTCTGTAGCTATGCATGCAGACGTAATATGTGCTTAGTTAAACTAGCTATTTTACAGATATATCTGTATGATAGACGAACGAATAAGGTATGGCTAGACTTCCAAATCATACAGAAGTCATCGATGTTTGACCTTGCTCGTTAATTTATCAATATCGACTGATGATTATAGGTTTTAAAAAAAGTGTAGGTACATGAACGTATTTTTTTCAGAACATTGTTTTTTAAGTGTCGCGTAATTTTGTATGAAAAAATATGTTTCCAGTGCGTCGCGATCATATAAATAAAAAAAAGAAAACAATCATACCAACACGGGACGACCAGGAATGGATTGTTTATGACACTTTCTTGTTTTTTATTTTCTGAAAAAAAAAAGCTCATTTACACTTTTTGAAAAACGCTCTGAGACTTTTTTCAGTTCAGTTATATTATGATAGACGGAATATAGTATACTCACGGCATGCCTTACTCCACATATGTAGTAATGATATGATAAAAAAAAACGGAATAAGTAGTGCAATTTGGAGTGGCGATCTCTCAAAATCCACTCAATCATATAAACACGGTGCGGAGCTTGCGTGTTTCGCAGTCTCAATACTGAGGCGTTCTTCGAGCACTTGATTTCGGTGGTCACAGATCCTTTGGTTACTGGTTAGAACTGACTTCAACGTAATAAACTACATTTGGCAATTTTACATAGAATACAGGGAGTCTCAGACATATGAAATGGGCGATCGGTCGCGGCGGCGGCGATTGATGTGTGCGATTGGCCGCAGCCGCGACCGATCGTAGCTCCTGAAGAAGAACCGTCAACGGGTTCGAAACATGTTGAGCGATTTTCGACTTGAGCGACGTGAGTAAACCCGTTTCATACATATTTTAATACATTTAGCAATATTAGTGGCTAGAGAAATTAAATTCTCAAACGTTCGCTGAACAGCCGCTCGAAACCACGAGATTGTGTAGTAAACTTGAAAATTACTTTTCAAAATCTCGTGTCGCATTACCTATTCCGATACTAGTTATTACCACACCCCGGGGTTTTGGGTGCACGGATGATTTTAACACTAGGCCGAAAACCCCGGGATATGGTTATTACCGAGGGGGAATGACGTCAGCTGCCGTCAGTTAGCGTCACTCCGCCCCAGTAGTTGTGACTGATACTTGAACATTATATTACCACTGTTAGCCGACTGAACTCTAAAGCCTTGTAACTTGTTTCATTATAACGAATCTAAAAAATATGTCTTTCAATTGATACCCACTATACTCTGTGCTAAAAGCAGATCAAAGCAGCATTGAATGGCTCATCATCAATACATGAATGCACGAAGAAGGCGAAGAAGGATTGCCGCCAACATCAAGAATTGAAGAAGAATAGGGAAAAGGGCCCCAAATGCCAAGTGCCTATGGGTCCTGGCCGTCTAAGGCCGGGCCTGCACGCAAGAACCTATCGACTTAGGTGGAATTATGATGTTTGAGTTGATCACGCGATAAATAAGTGACAAATAATGTTACTTTTTGATAACTATGCAAGTGCGAGAAGGATGAATAACGCTTTGTCATTTATTTAATAAATAATAAATACATTTATCGTGTGATAAAGGTAAGTACCCATCATAAGCCCGCAGATCATTCAATTTTAATAAAACAATTTTGACGGATCACCTCGCGTATATTATGTAGATTAGATACACGATTATGTAGTACCTAATGTAATATAATATACCTTATAGTTATCGAAGAAACTTTATAGCTTTCATTCTCATGGGTGGGATTAAACCCTTGTCTCCACAATACTTTATAAAATCGTCTGTAACAGACGAAACGGCCTATATAGGCACATTAATTAAATGAGTATTGATGTGTGATTATTAAGTAGTACCTACCTAGATTTTAACCTTTGGTCAAAGCCGTAAAATATAGCGGAGTAACATGATTTTGCTATTATAAAAACTAAATTTCGAGGCACAGTATAGGCCGGAACCTTGTAGTTGTCGAAAAATTGTGAATTAGTATGTTGCTAGGGAAAATCCCTACACAATGAATACTTCTTACTCAGTGTGCAACATGCCTGGTGTAGAGAATATTGGGTAATATTTTCTTCGGCGTCATGGAGAATATTACCGGGAACGGCACATCGTTAATCGTTATATTACTTAAATCGTAATTTACCGGAGTTCACCTTGTCTCCTCCCGGCTTCATTATATTACTCAAATCATACAGCATCTGCTGTTCAATCTCCTTGGAACACAACTTGGGACATTCATGAGTTTCCTTCGTTATAATACCGCAACACTGCGCACAATCTAAGCAGTTATCATACGGTTTGATCTTCACATCGGTGGGCCAGTGGTTCTCCGGTGTGTGGGCTCTCAAGAAGATGCAGTCGTCTATGACGCTCCAGAGCCAGAAGTGGAGACGGGCCCGCATGAGCTTGTGAGAGGCGGCGAGGCAGGCGGCCACGGCGCGTTGCGCCACCGGGTCCGAGTCGCATTCTACGTTGAATTGCAGGTTTCGGATGTTGCAGCGGAATACCTGGACCAGATACGTAAGCTAATTAGTAACAACCGTGTTCAGTAAAACCTCCGTTCTATGGACCAAAGCACACAACTATGATCCTAATTATTATAGACGTACTTAAGTATTTTTTATAAAAATAGATAAAAAATACTTACGTCTATAATTTTTACGTACGTTTTTTATTTATAGGTATATTTATTCAAATGTCCCAAAAAAAAACTGTTTTCACGGGTTGACTGTGGATCCGTGAGGATTTAGTGTTAAATTATGATGCAGTGTCCTCTTCAAATTAATCGCCAGTCGTTTCTTTCTTCAAGAAGTGAAATAGAAAGCCATCACTTCTTGGTAAGACCTGACTTTAACCTTCTTAAATTTGCTCAAAGTATGGATTCTGTTTTATTTAATGTTTATTCTGATACGATACAAACACAGAAAAGAGCGAACTCTGACAGGCCAGCAACGGACTTGTGACTCCTCTGGTGTTGCTTTCCATCAGGTGATCAGTTTGCTCGTTTGACAAATATGACATATAATACGGTGAATAGAGGCTAAAGTACTATGTGTGACCTTACAAACGGTCCGGTAGTTTTGAATTTTTGATATATTGTCTAGGATGGTTAGTCAGTGCTTAAAATAGAAAATGCACAATCCCCCCCCCCCTCCCCTCCGCGCCCGCCGCCATATTGAAAAAACCGGCACTTTTTTCATATTTTTGCTCATATCTTCCTTTAGGAGCATTTTAGCTAAAAGAAAGCTTCGACAATGTTATAGAGAGTTAAATTTACTACATTCTCCATTTTATATTTTTTTTCTAGGACAGATAGTTACGGAGATATCCACATTTAAAAAAACGTAAAAAATCGCAATTTCCTACTGAAAAACAAACTTCTGGATTATATCTTCGTTTAGGAGCATTTTAGCTACAACAAAGCTTGGGCAATGTTGTAGAAAATTAAATTTACTATAATTTACACCTCAAATTTTGTTTCAAGGACGGTTAGTTACGGAGATATACAAATTTAAAAAAACAGGAATAGTCTAATTTTCCGAAAATTTCTCAACTTTGTTACGCGTTGTATTGGGAACTTTCGTTCTATACAAGTTGTACACATGGTTTAGAACGCTGTCATTCAGTTACGGACTAGTCTAGGACCAATTAAAACATGTAGGAAATATAATTGCTTATAAAACTCATGTCCATTTTTACATACATTTTCGGAAAATGTGACTTTATTTTTTACATATCTCCGTAATTATCTGTCCTAGAAACAAAATTTTAAATGTAAATTATAGTAAATTTAATTTTCTACAAAATTGCCCAAGCACTGTTCTAGCTAAAATGCTCCTAAACAAAGATATAATCCAGAAGTTTGTTTTTGAGTTGGAAATTGCAATTTCTTAAGTTTTTTTAAATGTGCATATCTCCGTAACTATCTGTTCTAGAAACAAAATATAAAATGGAAAATGTAGTAAATTTAACTCTGTATAACATTGTCGAAGCTTTCTTCTAGCTAAAATGCTCCTAAAGGAAGATGAGCAAAAATATGAAGAGAGTGCCGGTTTTTTCAATATGGCGGCGGGCGCGGAGGGGGGGAATTGTGCATTTTGCATTTTAAATACTGACTAACCATCCTAGACAACATATCAAAAATTTAAAACTACCGGACCGTTTGTAAGGTCAAAATCCTATTCACTGAATTAATAAACATCCTCGCACAAGCACCACCGAGCAACATTCTTCACAATGTAAATGACGTTTCGTTTACAAGTAATTTTTTGTGATAAATCGCCACCTATTGTCACTTTCCGACGTCTAGCTTCTCGATCCCGATGAAAGTGGTTAGCCCTATCCTATGGGCGTGGCCACATGTCCACGACACGGCGTCGTAAACGTAAAACGACACGGTGTCGCGTCGGAGCGCGACACATTATCCACCGTGCGAATATACGTTGCCGCGTCGTGAAAACACACGACACGGCGTCGTAAACGTAAAACGACGCTGTGTCGCGTCGGAGCGCGACACATTATCCACCGTGCGAATATACGTAATTCTTACCTTATTGTTAATCCCAACATCTCCAGAGGTCGAACTGGTTTCCTAAATACATTTTGCCTTTTTAAACGAGGCGATATTTTCCATAATAGTTCTTCAAAACTTGACACAGACATTCTAAAATAATCATAAAACTTGTGATCACTTATTTTTAAAGCCTCGTACTTCCTTTTGAAATTACTGCCATCATGGTTCATAATAGAAAGATATGGATTTATCCAACATTTTCGTTTCTTCTGCTTTTTCTTCATGCTTCTTCTTAAAAGCAACAAGAGCAGAATACGTGTGATAGGATCCATGTCGAATTGAAAACTGATCGCAAAATATTTTGAACATGTACGAGAAGCTGCGGCGTCGTAATCGAACGTGGCACCGCACCGTGCATCTACTCAACACAGCAAAGTTAATCTGCCCGGCGCGCGGCGCGACCTGCGGTGCCCGGTGCAGCATGTGTTTTCACGACGCGGCAACGTATATTCGCACGGTGGATAATGTGTCGCGCTCCGACGCGACACAGCGTCGTTTTACGTTTACAACGCCGTGTCGTGTGTTTTCACGACGCGGCAACGTATATTCGCACGGTGGATAATGTGTCGCGCTCCGACGCGACATCGTGTCGTTTTACGTTTACGACGCCGTGTCGTGGACATGTGGCCACGCCCTATGGCGTACATACGGGCCAAATCATGCGTTTCAGTAAAAAAACGGTCACTTCACTCCAATTCATCATTCCACTAACAAACACATTCGTATACGGACATGCCACGACCGGCGGCAAGCGACGCGGCGAGCGGTTGAGCGAGAGATCCGAGGGCGGGGGCTATACCTATACGTACAGATGTGCCGTTTCCGAAAATTTCCGGAAACTTTCCTCATTTCCCATACAAAATTTTGAAAGTTTCCGAAAATTTTCGGAAAAGGCACATCTCTACCTATACGTACGAGTGAGCGAGACACATGTACCCTTCACCGCTGCCGCGCAAGTCGTGGGCGGTCCGTTAGCGTGCGTACCTGGAGCCCTGACATCTCGAAGACGCAGTAGTCGCGGTGCTTAACCGGGTTGAGGTCCACCCGGTATCCTAGTCTCCGGAGTTTGTCTGTGGAAATACATCTAATAGGTTGTTACTATAACAAAATGGGACTTAATCGTGTAAAAAAAGGTGTTTATTTAATGACCTCCAAGTTTCGGTCGTGAAGTTTCGTCCATAGTCTCGAAGGGACATGATCCTCACGCGAGTATTCGAACTACCCTTACTACGTAACATTATGTTTCAAACGTCGAGGTAATTAAATAAACAACCTTTTTGTTTTTATAGTTATTTAAGTACTTTGGTAAAAAGACGCATGACTTACCCCTGACTCCTGTCAGCTTCTGAGGTTTGTGTGATGTGGTGTGGAATGCCTCGTATGGCCCGTAGTGAATTTTCACATACAACGCCATTCCAACTTCGCAAGACTTACCGCAGATCACTTATAAGTACTAAAAACACTGAATGCTGAACGGGAATTTAGAAAAAACCTTCCGATATCTGTACCTAAAATGTATTGTCGATCCTGTATCTATAGCGCTAGAGCGTCACTTTGACAGTTTGTATTTGACAAATTTGAAACATGTTACGCATGCGCGAGAAAATTAAACTTAGAAAGCAGGCGGGACAGGTCTCGCCCACTATTCAATATACTCTATGGTCTCGCCTAACTCATCTCACCTAAGGGTGCGTCTCCAATGAACCGGAGACGTGCGGAATCGACCAATCACCTGAGCTGTAATGTGTGCTCTTCTTCACTTTTGTGATTGGTTGATTCCGCGCGTCGCCGCTCCGCTCCACTTCAGTGGAGACGCACCGTAAATCTTGGGTTTCCTGGTATAGCGGTGCCGTCGCATAGGGGCCGTCTCCATACTTCGTACTAGTACGAAGTAAGTACGAACTTAAGAAGTATGGAGACGGCCGCACCGCTATCCTAGGAAACCAGAGCTTTAGTGGGAACTAAGCCACGTAACATACTATCTATATATCTATGTTTTTGATGTACAAAATATATAAATGATAAGCCACGATCGCAATCAGTATAGTTTGAATCACTAACATTGAATATTTATTATTTGTCACTTAGATGTGCCCCGTGTTACCCGCTCATCCCACGGGAACAGTTAATTTATTCGGGATGAAAAGTATTCCATGTCCTTCTCTAGTAGGTTGAGTCCTAACTCAAACTATGTCCATACCAAATTTCATCTAAATCTGTTCAGCGGTTTAAGCGTGAAGAGGTAACAGACAAACATGCACACTTTCACATTTATAATATTAAGTATGGATTATAGCATATGCGGTACTTTGAGGCTTGTCATCATATCATGACTGTGACGATGAACAGGTTATTATTAGACCAATTTCTCGATTTATCTTAGAAAGACAAGAACGCCTCTCTCTGTATCATAACTAGAAAACCTTGCTGTTGTTTAAATTGTAATTAAATTGCTAAGTAATAATAGGTTACGCACAAACAACAATATACCGGTTCTGATAAGATAAGAGTTCAATGTTATAATGTTATTGACATGATGTACACTCTGGTCCACAGTCAGTTACCAAACGGTTAGCAAGCGCTAAACATGATTTTTGTGCTACTACTGTTGCTGGCACTCGCCATTTACTACTTCGGTACACGCAACCATGACTATTGGACCAAGAAGAAAATCAAGCATGACTCGCCCGTGTTCCTGTTCGGAAACCACTTCAAAGGTTTCTTCGGGCGGGAAAGCTCTACGGAAATAGCTAACTACTTGTACAACAGGTTCCCAGATGAAAAGGTAGTCGGTTACTACAGGGGTACTACACCGGAACTATACATAAGAGATCCGAATATTGTGAGAGACATATTAACTACCGACTTTGCGTATTTTCATCCGCGAGGTCTCGGCAGGAACCCAAAAGTGGAGGTGCTGCTGGCGAACCTGTTCCACGTGGACGGTGACCTGTGGAAGCTGCAGCGGCAGCGGCTGACAGCAGCCTTCACCACCGCCAAGCTGAAGGCGATGTTCCCGCTGGTGGTGCGCTGCGCGGAGAAGCTGCAGGTCGTCGCCCACGCGGAGGCGGCGCGCGGCGGCGCCTGCGACGTGCGCGAGCTCATGGCGCGCTTCACCACCGAGTTCATCGGCGCCTGCGGCTTCGGCGTCGACACCGACTCCATCAACAACGGCAACTCCGCCTTCAGAAATATCGGGAAGCTGATATTTGACAGGCCGGTCAACGTTATACTCAAGCTTATGATGTGGGACTTGTTTCCCATAGTGAGATCATTTCTTCATGTAACTGATCAGAGAATAAGTAAAGCAATTTACAGTTTAGTGAAAACTGTAAGGGAAGAAAGACAATTTAAGCCCTCTGGTCGCCATGATTTCATAGATCTGCTGTTAGAGCTGGAGGGTAAAGGGAAAATTGTAGGAGAGTCAGTAGAGCACCGGAATACAGACGGGTCGCCTAAGATCGTGGAGATGGATATGGATCTCAAAATTATGGGGGCACAAGTGTTTGTGTTTTTTGCTGCAGGGTTTGAGACCTCTGCATCAGCTACAAGTTTTACTCTGCACGAGCTCGCGTTCAATACTGAAATCCAGTCGAAGGTCCAGATAGAAATTGATGAGGTGCTTCTGAAATACGACAACAAGCTGTGTTACGACGCGGTGGCTGAGATGACTCTACTGAGCTTGGCGTTCAAGGAGGGTCTGCGAATGTTCCCGTCGCTGGGCGTGCTAAACCGGGTTTGTGCACGCACTTACACATTCCGGGAGTTGGGCCTGACTGTGGACCCCGGGGTCAGGCTAGTGATACCGGTGGAGGCGCTGCAGAACGACCCACAATATTACGACAACCCAAAGGAGTTCCGTCCGGAGCGGTTCAGGCCCCAAGAAACACAGAAGCGACACAAATACGTGTACCTGCCTTTTGGTGATGGGCCCAGAGCGTGTATAGGTATGGTATTTGAAATTGTTTGATGTTTTAGACCCGCGGTTGATTTTGTTACAGTGCTGCCATATCTCCCGTTGATCTTGGTCAGTTGTGCCATCGCTTACAATAAAGAGATAAATTTCCAAGAAAACGTACAATTAAAGAGGTGCATAGTTCTCTTTTTATCTACACCTATTGTATTGTATGATTCTCAAGCCATAAATGTAAAGTCAAAAGTTAGTCACTTTCGTTGGTGGTGGGGCAGCTACCTTAGAGCTTAGATAACCTGTCGATCTGATATTGAGTTGATTCAGAGAAACGAAAAAAAATGTTGTAAGAACGTGTGATGTGCGCAGGTTTGCGGCTGGGTGAGATGCAGTCGCTGGCAGGGTTGGCAGCCATACTGCATCAGTTCAGCGTGGCGCCTGCGCCTGAGACTCAGCGTGTCCCCCCCCTGGATTCGCGTTCCAGCGTCGTGCAGGCTGTGCGAGGTGGCTTGCCTCTCAAGCTCACACTAAGGAAGAACCACCAATGAAAATATGAAGCGTGGGTTCAATGGCATTTTTCCGTGCAAATCATTACATACTTACATTTCATTTCACTTATAAGTTTTATCTAAGTTTAGATTTGTTTCCAATCAATACCGTTTGTGTAGTTTAATATATCAAATATAGGAAAAAATTAAAATAAATGCTTTGGGCGGGATTTGAACCCACGTCCCTGGGCTCTCGTTGCGGAGTCAAAATTGGCGGGCTCTTACAATATGACCACGCCGCTTGGTGGATTAATGACCTGTCGAAGGTAGCCGTAAAGTCTCGTTAGGTGGGCTGATGACTCGGTTAAGGTCGCTGGAGGATATTGCTAGCACTGCGCCAACCGCGTTGTCCAATCTTGACTAATAACAACAAAAAGTGTCTGTCTTAACACTGAAATTCCAAACGGTTGTGATATTGTGATTCAATGAGAAGCTTAAACGGTCATTGAACCGGTTACCTATCATATCACTGAGTATTAATAGTTTGACCTCACCAGCTCAAACATGGCGATTTTGCTACGAGATAACAGTGAACAAAATGCGATTTAAGCCTTTAATACAAAGATCAAAGCTTAATTAATTAATGATTACTGATGTAATAAAAAGTATGCAAAAGGGAAAGTCACCAGGAGATGATGGTCTCAGTATTGAGCACTACAGGTACGCGGGGGTTCATCTGCCAAGGGTACTCTCTATGTTGTTCAGTCTGTGTATTATTGTCAAAAACAAAACAGGTGACCTGTCGGACAAGGCCAATTATCGGCCCATCTCTCTGGCTACGACTGCCGCGAAAGTGCTCGACAGTATGCTCAACTCGATACTTGATAATTACTTAGACATTCATGACGCCCAGTTCGGTTTCAGAACTGGGCTGTCAACTGAGAGTGCTATCTTGTGTTTGAAGCATACTGTGGGGTACTACACGGATAGAAAAACACCGATCTATGCTTGCTTCCTGGACCTCTCCAAGGCATTTGACAGAGTCAATTATAATATCCTGTGGAGGAAAATGGGAGAAGCAGGCATACCAGGTGATTTTACCGGTTTGCTAAAATATTGGTATCAGAACCAAACCAATCGGGTGAGATGGGCTGGGGCTTTGTCTTCGGTATACAGATTGGAATGTGGAGTGCGACAGGGTGGCTTAACTTCTCCTAAGTTGTTCAACTTCTATATTATTGATTTGATAGGCGAACTCAGTGGCATGCATGCGGGGTGTTATATTGAAAATACGTGTGTTAACAATATAAGCTATGCTGATGACATGGTGCTGCTGAGTCCGTCTATCGGGGCACTTAGGCAGTTGGTCGGGAAATGTGAGGAGTACGCAACCGCGCATGGGCTTTTGTATAACTCCACCAAGAGTGAAATTATGGTGTTTAAAGCGGGAAAATGTAGGCCATATTTTATTCCTCCAGTAGCACTTGGTGGAGTTGTACTAAAGGTTGTAGACCATTTTAAATACCTGGGACACATAATAACGGACAATCTGAGTGACGACCGTGACATTGAGAGGGAGCGCAGAGCGTTGTCAGTGAGGACTAATATGCTGGCCCGCAGGTTCGCTAGAAGCTCTAATGAGGTAAAAATAACGCTTTTCAAAGCCTATAGTCAATCTTTTTACTCTAGCGGCCTTTGGGTCCGGTATACCAAACGAGCTTATAACGCCCTGCGCGTTCAGTATAATAACGCTTTCAGAATGCTGTTGGGATTTCCAAGATGGTGCAGTGCGTCGGGAATGTTTGCAGAGGCGCGCACAGACGACTTCCACGCGGTTATGCGGAATAAAATCACTTCGTTGATGGGCCGCATCAGAAGGAGTTGCAATAGTATTCTGAAAGTAATTGCTGACAGATTTAATTGCCCCATATTGAAGCACTGGATTGAGCAGGTCAGGACTACGTTAAGATATATTAAGTAGACCGGACATACCCCTTAAACTTAAGTGTAAAAAAAAAAAAAAAACATTTCTTATTTCTTATTTGTATTTCTTTTTAAGCTAACATAGTTTCTAAGCATTTTGTATGTACTAACAACATATGGACCTAGTCTGAAATAAAATATTTGATTTGATTTGATTAAAGAAAAATTGAAAAAGGAGCTACCTGTTGGAAGAAGCATTGTGGTGTACCCACATTAAAATAAATGAAACATTACATGTTTCATAAATTTATAAAATGCGATTTTGTTTCGAGCCTGAGTACAAAGTACTTAACTTTTTAATTTTAGGGTTCCGTAGTTCCTTCTTAGTACTAGAAAGCTGAAATTTGGTATGTATCACGCCGACAAAACGGTAAAATAAAATCTAAAAAGAAACTTTTTTTCGGGTACCTCTCGAACACCTAAAGTGGGTGTGATTTTTTTTTCGGTCCAACGCTAGTGTGTGGGGTGTCGTTGAATAGGGGGGATAAAAATAATAGGGGTCTCCAAACATTATTCTTTGATAAAGTCAGGGGTTTTGTAAATATTCACTCTGAAAATAAAAAAAATAGCGCCCCCCTCTAACTTTTCAACAACGGGTCAAAAAATTGAAAAATTCATGAATATGAGGCATTATAAGTACTTTCAATAAAAACTATAATGAATAAAATCGGTCGAGCCGTTTTTGAGTTATCGAAAAATGACATAATTTTCTTTAAAACGACGTAAGTGCCGCGCGGTGTCCACTTCGAACGTTACACATATTAGTTAAGTGCTATACTGTATTAAAACATTTCGCTCAATCTGGCGCGTATAATCGATAACTTCCAGAAGGTAATAATTAATTACAGTTACTATGGCGTTTACGACCTTTTTATACAGCTTGAAATCTTTCTCGTAATTTAAACCGGTCTATTGTGAAGGATGGGCAACTACGGAACCCTACACTGAGCGTGGCCGGACATGCTCTTGGCCGGTTTTTTTTATTTTTTGGTCACGATTTGTCATTTTTCAGCCACAGGTTAATCAAACCATGAACCAAATCTCGTAATAATAAATAATCGCGTAATGTTGTTGCTATTGATACGCAAAATTTGTCCCTCAGCCCTCGGACAACCTAAGCATTTTTCTATGAAACAGTATGAAGATGTCACTTGGACAACGGGGACAGAGTAAACAACACAAAAAAGTTGATTCACCCATCTGCTAAATCTTCCAATTTGATCAAATAATGACAACCGTGATGGTTGTGAGCAAGTTGTGAGGAACTGGTACAGTGTTGGAGTGTTTATTTTAATTAAATGATATCGTTATTCCTTTTTAGGCAGCAGGTGTCTATTTCCTATAATATCATTGAAATCAAGAACAAAAATATAAAAAAAGAATATAAATGTTTTTTTACTTCTTAATTTTTTTTTATAATTCATTGATTTTAAATAATATAAATCCATGGTATTAAGGGAAAATTGCCATACTGTCAAGCGAAGCAACAGTTTATTCTCTTGGCTAGTTTTTTTTAAATCAGTAAGAACAGCAAACTTGTATATTACAGGAACGGTTAATAGACCGGGAGATAGTGACAGAATTTTCTTGGTCATTTGTAACAGTATGGCGGTTCTTCAGGGGTCTTAGTACGCAATGACAAAAAGAAAAATGATGGTTATAGCGCTGGTACCGGCGGCCCGATCGCGTGGGCGTTAGTCGAACTCGTCGGATAAATTACGAGTGTCAAACGATTTGTATCACAAAAATTTTAGTATTTTCCGATAGCCCATAAAATACATGTAGGCGGTAGTGTCATGCCATACTTCTCCGGTGTGACTTACAGCCCGCAATACCGACGCGAATGCGTTAATAAAAAATAAAAAAATTCAACCATTTGTACCAGGCTAATTTTTGCACAGTTAATTATCGTCGTGCAGCCATTTACGAAAATCACCATGCCATACTTTTCCGACGGTTCTAAATGGCCGCCATACCACCGAAAATCAGCATAATTTTTTTTTTCGCCAAACGATTTGTACCACCCTAAAAATTTTTTTCAACAGCTCCTGAATGATGATAAATAGAAGTGTGATAATGCCATACCTGTGGGAGGTGGCGAATGTGTATAATATTTTTTTTTTAATTGTAAGATTTTATTCGTATTTTGAACGATTTGTAACAGTATGGCACTAATTTTTCCTGTAAGTTTGAGGTTCAACGAATATATATACAAAATTTCAAAGATCTAGGTGGCGGCAATCTTGAATTATAGTCAGATGTTTATATCGTATAAATCGCTCGAACGATTTCTCGAGAGATCTCGGCTCATCGTGTTGTGAGACACAATGTCTGGCAACGCAGGTATTACGGCAGCTGCTTGTCAGACGACCCACAACTACATAGCAATAATTGGAGTTCTATGTATTAAAATATAAGTCGACCGTTATAGTGTGCCCATGTTGCATGCAAGATGAAGAGGAAAAAGATGAAGAAGAGAAAGATGAAGGCGCCGAAGGTAAATATTTAAGAAATTAATTTTATGTTAACGATTTGCGATTGTGTATTGCGCTTGTGTGAAAAAATTAAATGATTTGTAGATACTGATGCAGTAAGCAGCGACGAGGACGACGAAAACGAGTTGGAGCATGCCGGGGATTTCGGCTTAGATGACCTCGAAAGTCTGTAAATCTTTCGGAATAAACTGCATTAATATTGATATTGCATATAATTCTTTTTCACATGTACGGTGTAATTTTCCCAAACCATACTTTTTTTTCAAGTTTCGAAAATTTGAAATGCCATAAGTACTTACTGTAACAATTTGGTCCAATTTTTTTTTAATTTATATCTTGCTCGAGTGTGACAATCTTCCGCCCCATGGTTACAGTATGGGAAGAATTTATTTATTAATTTATTTAGGTAGAATTTCATCCAAACGAACCAAATACAATGATGCCATACTGTAACAAATGATTTTATGTCTTGCACCTTGAAAACCCGTTGTAAAATCAAGTTTTTCAAGTATGTTGCCCCTTTTTCCCTCTATTAGAAGTATGGCAAATATAATAATGGTCCCATTGCATCATATAATTTCCAAAAATCCAAATGCCATACTGGTACAAACCGTCAATTTTTTTTTTTTTTGTTTACGTCTTGGGTCAAGTCTCACAGTCGTCCGCCCCATGGTTACAATCCGGAATAATTTTTTGTAGGTAGAATTGTATCCAAACAAAGAGAATAATAATGATCCCATGCTGTAAAAAAATATTTTACGTATTGTACAGTCGTATTTTTGAAACGTGTCGAATAAATAAGTTTTTCAAGTATGGCAGCACTTTTTCCTCCTACTAGAAGTATGGCAAATATGATAACGGTCACATTTTATCAAATACTTTCCAAAAATCCAAATGCAATACTGTTACAAATCGTTTGGCGAAAAAAAAAAAATTGCTGATTTTCGGCGGTATGGCGGCCATTTAGAACCGTCGGAAAAGTATGGCATGGTGATTTTCGTAAATGGCTGCACGGCGATAATTAACTGTGCAAAAATTAGCCTGGTACAAATGGTTGAATTTTTTTATTTTTAATTAACGCATTCGCGTCGGTATGGCGGGCTGTAGGTCACACCCGAGAAGTATGGCATGACACTACCGCCTACATGTTTTTTATGGGCTATCGGAAAATACTAAAATTTTTGTGGTACAAATCGTTTGACACTCGTAATTTATCCGACGAGTTCAACTAACGCCCACGCGATTGGGCCGCCGGTACCAGCGCTATGACCATCATTTTTCTTTTTGTCATTGCGTACTAAGACCCCTGAAGAACCGCCATACTGTTACAAATGACCAAGAAAATTCTGTCACTATCTCCCGGTCTACTAGGGATTTCGTCGCCACTATCTTAATATTGTTATTTAACTTATTTAGATTACAGCAGAACCATCTTTCTACAACTATTTTATCAATTTTAATAAAATGCATAATAAAAATTTATGAAGTATAAAAAGTTTATAAAATCGCCTGGTGACAACCAAACCTCACTAAAATTTCTATCTCTGCTCTTCGAAACGTCGTATCTGTATGTAGATTGACACAAGACATACGAGCTTTGTTTTAAGCAGGTATTTGTTACTTAATGAGTTTTGCTTGTCAACAGTCGACATGTTTATTAATCAGTATCTACAATTTAAATCATAAATTATTTTACTTACACTGAATTGCGAATGATTTCAGATATAGCTTTATCTATGTAGCTTAGCTTTCAGATATCTCCGTAAACCTTCATGTGCTATACAATGCGTGCCTGGCCACAGCACCACGGTACGGCGCCGTCACAGTGAAACAGTGACCGGTTCACTGCAGTGAAACGGTGTCACCGCATATAAAAACCACCGTAAAAATCCACGAACGACGCCACCGATCAATTACTCCTGTGGCGCAGAGATAATCCCATTAGCGGGTTATACTCCCACACAAAGTCCGACTCACTGGTAGTGAGGGCTAAACAGCCCTGATACAGTAAAAAAAAACACGACGCCGCGCTGTTTCACGCTGACGGTGGCGACGTGGTGATGTGGTCCGTACCTTTAGCACCATCAAGTTACAATTTTTTTTTTATGTCATAGGGGGCGAACGAGGAAACGGATCGCCTGATGGACGGCTATTACCGTCGCCAGAGGTGTCACAAGTGCGTTGCGGGCCTTTCAGGTGGGAGTACGCTCTTTTCTTGAAGGTTTGAAGGTCATATCGGTCTGGAAATACCGCAAGCGACAATTCATTCCACAATACAGTCGTGCGAGGCAGGAAATTTCTAGAAAAACGCACAGTGTAGAACGACATGTCATTACTCGGAGTCAACGTTAGGATCATTGTTTTTCTCTTGGTACAAGTTTGAGCGGTAGCCCGCCCCGGACTGCCTGCACGATGTTGGAGCGCGAATCCAGGGGTGGCACGCGCTGCGTCTCCGGCGCCGGTGCTACGCTGAACCTGTGCAGCACGGCTGCCAACCCTGCCAGTGACTGCATTTCACCCAGACGCGATCCTACAGACAATATACTAAACTTACTTACAAGATAAGCCAAATCAAGCCATGATATCCGTTTTCACAGGTTTGTACACTTTTCTGTTACGTAATCTTATTTTCTTCAAAAAAGATTGCGACATTGCTTTACGACAAAACGAACAACTAAGAATAAGTACAATAAATTTGAATAATCTTGAATACTTGTGAAAGACAAGTTAATCTAATTTATGTCACCTTACTTATGATGAATTCGTTGACTTACCAATACACGCTCTGGGTCCATCTCCGAAGGGCAAGTACACGTAGTTGTGTCTCTTTTGTACTTCTTGGGGACTGAACCGATCCAGGCGGAACTGCCTCGGGTCATCGAAGTACTTTGGGTCGTTTTGTAGCGCCTCCACTGGCACCACGAGCTTCACCCCGGGATCCACAGTGAGCCCCAGTCCAGGGAACGTGTATGTCCGTGCACATTCGCGGTTTAGTACGCCCAGCGATGGAAACATCCTCATCGCCTCCTTGAACGCCATGCTCAACAGGGTCATCTCCGCCACCGCATCGTAGCACAGCTTGTTATCGTATTTTAGAAGCACCTCGTCGATTTCTGTTTGGATCTTCGACTGCATTTCAGGATTAAACGCGAGCTCGTGCAAAGTAAAACTTGTTGCTGACGATGAGGTCTCGAATCCTGCACCAAAGAAGATAAATACTTGTGCCGCCATTTTTTGGAGATCCATTTCCATATCCACGGTTACTGGCGATCCGTCTGGGTTCTTGCGTTCTACGGACTCTCCCACAATGGTTCCTTTTTGCTCCAACTCCAGGAGCTGGTCAATGAAGTCATGTCGCCCGATAGGCTTACCTTGTCTTTCTTCACGTATAGTTTTTACAAAATTAAAAATAGCTTTTTCAACATTAGGATCAGCAGCATAGAGAAACGATCTTAAAATTGGAAATAGTTGCCATAACATCTGTTTTAAAATTACGCTAAGTGGTCTGGCGAACATCATTTTTCCGATTTCTCTGAAGGCGGAATTTTCGTTGTTGATGGAGTCGGCGTCGACACCGAAGCCGCAGGCGCCGATGAACTCGGTGGTGAAGCGCGCCATGAGCTCGCGCACGTCGCAGGCGCCGCCGCGCGCCGCCTCCGCGTGGGCGACGACCTGCAGCTTCTCCGCGCAGCGCACCACCAGCGGGAACATCGCCTTCAGCTTGGCGGTGGTGAAGGCCGGCGTCAGCCGCTGCCGCTGCAGCTTCCACAGGTCGCCGTCCGCGTGAAACAGGCTAGCCAGCAGCGGCTCCACTTTCGGGTCCCTTCCGAGGCCTCGTGGATAGAAGCTCGCAAAGTCAGTGCTCAATACATCTCTCACGATGTCTGGATCTCTTATGTACAGCTCTGGCGTGGTTCCTCTGTAGTAGCCGACCACCTTCTCATTTGGGAACCTGCTGTATAGGTCGTTGGCGATCTCTGTAAAACTTTTGCGCCCGAAAAATCCCTGGAAGTTCGTACCGAACAGGAACACGGGCGGGTCATGCTTATTAAGATTGGACAAAAATAAAAACGTCGTTCAGTCCGTCATCTTTATTCGCAGAGCACTTTCATAGACAAGAAACACAGGAAAGTAGAAATGCATTCTAAGTTCAAACTATAAACTACAACAGGTGGCAGCACTGGCCACTCAAACTAAATTGTACTTGTCTTTTGATACAATCTCATCACAGCCCCTCAAGTTTATAACGAAAGAAGCTGAAGTTAAAACTTGCAAAACAACTTAACTTTTATATAAACAATTATAACTAAGTTTACATAACTTGATGTAACTTGATATGACTTGATACATTCAAAGTCAAAGAAAAAATTATGTGTCTACTATCTAGCCCTACGATCAAAGTCTTGGGATCAGTCTGCACCACTAGATAATAAACAACATAACAACAACATAATTATTATGTTTTACTACACATTAATTAACATAAGTTCAAATGTCATATGAGTACATTGAGTACTAGCTTAATACATTTAAATTGTTTTATTTTAATTACACAGAAATTACTATACTAAATTTAATTTACTCAAGAAATAATTATGTTTAATACAAGGTAAAGCTTTTGTAAAAATATCAGAAATATTTTCATTTGTTGGTACATAGAACAATGATATGAGTTTCTTATTTACTATATCTTTCACATAATGATATTTAATGTCAATATGTTTTGACGCTTTACTATTAATCTGGTTTTGGAACAATTTAATAGTACTCTGGTTATCAATAAATAAATAAGCAGGAATATTTGTTTCATTACTTGAGAAATCTGACAGAACACCCTTAATATGCATGAGTTCACTTACAGCATGTGCACCTGCCACAAATTCTGCCTCAGCTGTTGACAATGCTGTGCATGTCTGTTTCCTTGAGAACCAAGATATAACATTTTCACCTTGATATATGACGCAGCCACTGGTGCTCTTACGATCTGTCTTGTCTCCTGCCCAGTCTGCATCGGAGTAAGCTCGAAGTGTGATGGCCTCCTTTGACTTCTTATACAGCAGCCCCTTTTCTGCAGTCCCTTTAAGATAACGCAAAATTCGCTTACCTGCTTTCCATAAGTCTGCTGTCGGTCTGTCCAAAAATCTACTCAGATAGGAAACAGCATAAGTGATATCTGGTCGACTGTTTGTGGATATATATAAAAGTGAACCAACTAATTCTTTAAATGGTACATTAATTACCTCTGACTTGGTGTCTGCGCTGTAGTTGATTTCCATTGGAGTACTACTTTTCTTACAATCTTGCATATTGAATTTTTCTAGTAATCTGTTTATCATGTCTGTCTGTTTAATTTCCATTCTGTCCTTCTTTCTTGTAATTTCCAGTCCTAAATAATTCTTTACTTCTCCCAATTCCTTCACATTAAATTCTTTTTTCAGTTGGGTTATGATAAAATTTCCATCACCTAGTATTAAAATGTCATCTACATACAGTAATATCCAGGTTTTTCCTTTTCTGTACAAACAATAGTCATATTTTGATTGTATGTATCCTTGTCCTGTAATAAATTCATGAAATCGATTGTTCCAGCATTTGGGTGCTTCCTTCAGTCCATATAACGCCTTTTTTAGTTTCAATACTTTTCCTTCTTTTATTTTCAATCCTTGTGGACATTTTATATATACATCCTGGTCTAAAAATCCGTTTAAGAAAGCTGTGGGAACATCCAGCTGTTTTATTATTTTATCTTCTTGAACTGCTATGCTCATCATTAGTCTCATTGTTGATGATTTAGCTACTGGTGCATAATTGTTGTATGAGCTACTCTGTTGAAACCCTTTAGCTACAAGTCTCGCTTTCTTTATTCCATCTTGCTTTGTTCTAAAAATCCACTTTGTATCTATAGCTTTACACCCTTTTGGTAAAGTCGCTTCTTCCCATGTATCTAATTTCTGCTGTGAGTTCAGCTCTTTCTTTATTGCTTGTTCCCATTCTTCACTTTGTATGGCTTCTTCAAAATCTTGTGGGTCACCTGATAGTAAGCAGTATGCTGTATAATTTAAGTCATATTTTTCAAGTAATTCCCTTGGTTTTCGCACTTGTCTTCCCGATCTTGTATGAAATTCCTCACTTTCTTGTCTTTGTTCTTCGATATTACTTTCCTCTTCAGTTTCTGTAAAATATTCATCATCCTCTTGATTCTTTTCAACATTTTCTACCTGTTTCTCTTGCTCTTCAGACTGTGTTTCCTTTAATTTCTGGTCATCTTCTTCATCATATTCATAATACCTGTATCTTACCTCTTCATGTTCTCGCTCTGACTGTTCAAACTTCACTTGTGTCTCATCAAATCTTATATCTCTTGTTACTATGATCTTATCCGTTTCTGGATCCCATACACGATAGCCAGTAGGTGCATATCCAACAAATCTCATTGTTTTCGCTCTCTTTTCAAGTTTGTCTTGCCTTGGTAATATATGAACCCATACCTTACATCCAAATATTCTTAGTCGTGACAGATCTCGATGTCCAAAGATCATTTCAGCTGGTGTATGAAAACTGATGGCAGCTGAAGGACATCTATTTATTTGATAAACGGAGCATCTTACCGCTTCACCCCATAATGTTTTTGGTAGTTTTGTTTCGGCCAACAATGTTCTTGCACGGTTGTATATGGTGCGATTCATCCGTTCTGCAACACCATTCGATTGTGGGCTATAAGCAATTGTAAATTGTAAAATTATACCTTTTCTATTGCAGAAGTCTTGCATCACTTGATTTTTAAATTCTCCGCCATTGTCTGCCCTAATTTTTCTTACTTTATTACCTGTTTGTGTTTCCATTTTATTTATATAATTAATTAATTTTTCTGTTGCTTCACTTTTCCTCTTCAATAGATAAATTTCGCAGAAATGAGTGTAATCATCAATTATTGTTTGGTAATAAATCTCACCGTTAGCTGTTGGAGTGCTGACAGGACCAGAGAGATCAGTATGAATTAATTCTCCTATATATCCGGATCGGGGCTTCGGAGTGGTACAAAATGGTAATCTGGTAGACTTACCTTCCATGCAGGCTTCACAGGGTTGGTCACTATATGGCAGCTTCATCATCCTCAAGTGTTTTCGATTAGCATGCCCTAGTCTCTGATGCCATAAAAAGTCACTGTTGATATTGTTAGTTGCTAAGCACCTGTCATCATCTAATTGCATAGGTATAACATACAAATTTCCAAGTAAGTTTCCAAAAATTTCCTGAGTTTTATTTTTAATTGACACATTTTCTTTATTAAATTGAACCATATAACCTTTTTGTAACAATTTCCTAACAGACAGTAGGTTGTGTGACAATTTAGGTACTATCAAACCCTCTATATTTACTGAAACATTCCCACATTTTAAATGTAATTTACCCCTTTTGTTACATGTCAGATATTGACCATTTGCTACAAACACTTTTATTTCTTTTTCTAATCTTACTACATCTGTCATATTTTGCTCAAATTCAGTTTTTAGCAAATGTTCAGTTGCGCCAGAATCTACAATGAAATTTATACAGTCATTTCCATTACTCACATTACAATTATTTGCATTAAATGCAGTGAATGATAATACATCCTCATCTACAAGTTGTACCATGTTGCTAGCTTGCCCCTGATAGTCACGATGTGGCATTCCCCGCTGTCGACTGGAATAGCTTCTGTATCTGGTAGGTCCACGATATCCTCTTGTCGCTGGTCGTCCTCGGTGAGTATTGTTGTGAGTGTAGGTCTCCGGTTGTTTCATCCTACAGTCCCTGATGATGTGTCCTTTCCGTCCGCAGCCATAGCATACAAGAAATGCCTCCTCCTTTGTGTCCTGATGAGGTTCTTCACTTAATTTTAGTTCCGCGTCGAGTAATCTTGCTTTGATCGATTCTATATTTAGCATTTTCTCACTGATCATCGTTTCAATTGATGTTATAACGTTGTCATAAGCAGATGGTAGCGCTGCTAGTAAGTAGCAAATTTTATCAATCTCCTCAACTTTAGACCCGATTGCATTGAGTTCTCCGAGAAGAGAATCAAACTTTAAGAAAAAATCTTGTAATTTCTCCGTTGCACCGCATTTCAACATGATAAGTTGTCGTTTTAGTCTTAACTTGTTGCAAATACTTTTCCTTTCGAAAATGTCTTCTAGTTTAGACAACATGTCCGCCGCAGTTTTCGATTGTTTCACTATTTCGATATATTTATCACTTAAACATTGCACGATTATGGATCTTGCTTTCGCATCACTGATGATATCTGCTGGCTTTGTACTATCGAAAGACTCTTCTAATAATACTTTATGTACGCCTTTTTCTTCTAATATAAGTTTCACTCTAAATTTCCAATTCCCAAAGTTACACTTTTCACTCAATCGTATTACATTATATTCTGTTGCCATTTTGCGCTAATTACTTATTTATTTTATTATTTCATCTGTTGTTTTACAAATAGCGCAGTGGAAGCGTATTAAGATTGGACAAAAATAAAAACGTCGTTCAGTCCGTCATCTTTATTCGCAGAGCACTTTCATAGACAAGAAACACAGGAAAGTAGAAATGCATTCTAAGTTCAAACTATAAACTACAACAGGTGGCAGCACTGGCCACTCAAACTAAATTGTACTTGTCTTTTGATACAATCTCATCAATGCTTAATGTTCTTCTTGGCCCAGTAATCGTGGTTACGAGTGCCGTAGTAGTATATAGCCAGCACTAGAAGTGTAAGCAATATGAATATCATGTTGACTACCTACTTTATAAATGACCAGAATATTTTACAACTATTAGTTTTATAAGAATCAAACTTTATCTTGCCTACGTAGTTTATTTTGAAGATAAGTTTATACCGCCATATCTTAGGTAGATAGATAAGTTTGATAAAACTATTTTAAATACTCGGTTAGGAACTCGAAGCTGACATCTACGGTGTCGCATATGTACCTACACATGAGTTAAAACGCCATCCGTAATTTTCGCCCACCTATAATCCTGAACTAAAATTGGTTAAAATCCGTCAGCCATTTCGGCGTGATGAGAGAACAAAGTAAATGTTACCAATAGATAGCGCAGTACGACTGGCTCCACGCTGCGCGCTGCTGGGTCGCGCTGCTAAGATTTTTCCTGAAATAATGACCATCCTCCATAGAAAACTCATTATTTACGAACCTCTTTATAATCTACAAATTCAAACTTGTTATTCGAACTAACTGGCAGTTTACAATTTATAAATTTGTTAAATTCAAACATGGAAAAGTCACACGAAATCGGAGTTGCCCATCAGACGGGCGGAGATGTGACATTTTTTTTTCAAAATTTTAGTCCATACCAAATTAATGTAGGAAATTAGTTTTTTATTCTTATTTACATTATTTATACACCGGATTCAGCAAAATTATAAGTATCCATAATGGTAAGCCTTTGTATATTTTTCTGTAGTTTGTCGTTAACGTTAATCAAGCTTTGTAGCTCGTTGCGTTCTCTATGATGAAAACAAAAAGGAAGAATGAGTATTATCGGTATTCAGGTTACCATTTGAAAGGTCAGTTAACAGTTTATTTATTGCTTTCATACCTTGCATAGGTTTGCAGAATTATGCAGATGTTACATTTTACATTATGACCCACCAACCCTGCAGTGCCCGCAACATTTGAACAGGGCGTTAGTTTACTAATACTAAATATTAACACACATATTTACAAAACTATGGTCGACCCATGGTCTGCACAAAAATTTAAAAAGTTTACTAATCATGGTAATATAATACTACTTGTATCCTAATTACTTTTAAAGAACTCTAGCGTGGTGTAAAAACAATTTTCAACAAAGTATTTGGTCAACTTTTTTAAAAATGATTTTTAAACTTTACACTACATATGGGCTAGAACTATGGAGTTTTATTAGTTTAGAAAATGGGACAGGAGTATTATCTCTAGGACGCAAGTTGGTGGTTGTTTGGGTCACCGATGATTTGTTTTTTTTTTATGTTTTGATTCTTATGCATATTTTATAGCAGGAACAGTTCAGGTAGGTATACCTATTTGCGCCGATCGTCTCTTTGAAATTGACAAGTGTCGATCATCAAGAATAAGGTAAAGTGCCCTTCAGCCAAAAACAATGCAAACTGTCATGACAAAATAAAAAACTACGTACCTATAATAATAATAATGCAATATGACAAGGAGCAGTTCTGATGAAGAAGCCAGAATATCTACCATAAAACGAAAAAACTCCATTGACTCTGGGCTTTTGTGTATCGACGAGCAATTGACGTTTTGTGTCAAAAGTACAGTTGGCAATTGAAATATATTTTTAAACTTATTATAAAAAGATAATAAAATACGTGTTACTTCTTTTCACACGAGCAGAGGGAATGCATCTCCATCCACTTGGGGCAGGCGGGCGTGCAGATGGGGGTGGCCTGCTGGCAGCTGTACTGCATCGAGCACGGGATCAAGCCCGACGGCACCCTGCCCGGCGACACCGACGCCCAGACCAGCGACTCCTGTTTCAACACCTTCTTCTCGGAGTCGGAGTTCGGCAAGATGGTGCCGAGGGTCGTTATGGTCGATCTCGAGCCCTCTATTATAGGTGAGTGTTGCCACAAGCTATTTGGCTGCTTGGTAATTGTAAGATCATACCCGAAAAGACCCTGCGTACTGACACCGGCTTCCAGACCAGTGACTCTAACACGCATTTGGGAAAAGGTGTTATTATGTGGTGGAGTTATTATGCTTCACTCTTACTTGTTATGGTTGAGTATTATAGAGAACACAAATGGATTGGAGTCTCTTCTGTGTCCGTGAACCCGCTAATAGGTAACTATTATTAGTCGGGTGATATACTGTGTCAACCAACACCATCACTAACAATAATTCGTTCCGTCCCCGGCCTTGCCTTCGGTCTGCCGTTGCTGATGGTGGCTCGCATGGATTTAGGAATCAACTCGTCACACCAAAATTTTGTTCTAACCGGTCACACCGCCAAAAGCAGTATTATTTGTTTCAACTCGTCACAACTAGATTTAGTTCTATTAAGTCACATCATAATTTTGTAGCTTTTGGTCACACTGCAAATCTGTTCTTATTCGTCATCCCGTCAAAAAGTTCTAACTGGTCACAAGGAGGATACCTAAACATATGTGTATTTACTTTTTTGCTAACTATACCTATACAAATAATTAAGGATTACCATGTGATATGCAAACTATTTCTTATCTTAATTTCCGTTACTACTGACCATTAGTAATGTAATCTAATCCAAATGTTCAGGAAATAAGATCATGTAAATGTGTACATATTTTTGGCACAACAAACGTATGTACATTTTTGCTGCTAGCTGTACCACGTCTGGGGATATGATTTTCTCCATAGCCACTGCTTTGTACAGTCAGCAACAAAGATGTAAATACAACCAAAGTGCAAAAAATATCTATACACAACCTTAATGTTCAGGCAATAAACTAACCACACGTTTGGTGGGCGGTGAAATACGAGTACTCTTATGTTTAGGTATCCTCCTTGTGACCAGTTAGAACTTTATGACGGGATGACGAATAAGAACAGATTTGCAGTGTGACCAAAAGCTACCAAATTATGATGTGACTTAATAGAACTAAATCTAGTTGTGACGAGTTGAAACAAATAATACTGCTTTTGGCGGTGTGACCGGTTAGAACAAAATTTTGGTGTGACGAGTTGATTCCTAAATCCTCGCATGTGCTGTGCAAACGGCTATAATCCTAGTTAGGCTGGACTTAAACAAGACTTACTCAGAGATTAAGTGACAAAATGATAATAGAAACCTTACATTAATTCTAAGAGTAAACCTTGACTAAATTAAACTTTAATTGCAATATGATAAAGTTGGGTGTATGATTTGCTGTGTTATAGTTTATACAATATTTACAATACTTGCCGCCAAAGCATTGTAAATGAGAGATAACGCGGTGACAGATAAACCGTGCGCGGTTCGCTCACCGTAAATTGTTTACGTATGTTATGTTTAGGGTTTTTGTTTTAACCCTTTGAATTCCAAAAGCCACTACAGTGGTCGTGTGCTGTCCTGCCTACCACGCCAACGACCTCTAAAGGGGTAATGGCGGACGCTGCCAAAAAAGTTTTCCTGCTGACAGATAAGGTATATTTTCGCTCTCTCTTTTTCCAACTATTGGCGTATAAGCCCCATTTTGACATGGGAGGAAAAGCGTTCTAAAGGTTAAATAAAAAAATACATAAGCCAGGGTAGAACAGGAGCTAGCAGTAAGGTTAGACCCGAAAGGCGCTCTGACTAGTGACTTGTACTTTAAAACTAGTTCTAGAACCCTAGTGGTACTTAAGCGGTCCACATCTTACTTTTCCAGACGAAGTCCGCTCCGGCGCCTACCGGCAGCTATACCACCCGGAACAGCTGATCACCGGCAAGGAGGACGCCGCCAACAACTACGCGCGGGGCCACTACTCCACGGGGCGCGAGTTCCTCGGGCCCGTCATGGACAGGATTCGCAAGCTGGCTGACCAGTGCACCGGCCTACAAGTGAGCTGATCACTTAATCCTTTAACTATTAATTTGACAAAATAACGATGGTCTATTGTTAGTCTCTCTCAGTTCTCGTTCGAAAAAAAAGATGACCAAAGAGTTTATACATTTTGGTTTACATTGCTATTTAGCAATAACCCTTAATTTTAAGGGTTATTGACCAAGGGTTATTCTCTACTAGCTTTTTCCCGCGACTACGTCCGCGTGGAACTTGGAAGTATGGAAGCAACCTCGTACAGTACAACACGATAGATATCTACCATCTACCTTATCACCTTAATTAATAAAAGGGATTATTAAAAGCGCCTAAGCAAATGGAAGAGCAATTGTGCTTTTGGTCTAATCATTACATTTTCTACCAGGGTCATCAATGTCATCATGAATTACTTATTCACTTTTCAATCTTTCTAGGGATAATTTCCAGGATGAAAACTATCCTATGTCCTTCCTCGGATCTTAAACTATCTCCATGCCAAATTTCATCAAAATTGATTCAGCGGTTTAAGCGTGAAGAGGTAACAGACAGACAGACACACTTTCGCATTTATAATATTAGTATGGATTTTACACTGAAAATTCCAATTGCCTTATGACGTTATTTTTGTCTCGTGTCGTTATTATGATATTGCAAACTTGATATCAAATTATATTAGATAGTTGTGAAATCGCATTGCAGGATTGTGTTCCCAGGTTTATAGAATCTTTTAATATTCAAAATAATGACATAGTATCGTGTGTGATCCACAATAAGAAGCTGAGTAATATATCGCTTCAACGAGTGATACTTGTGTTCAGGCTGTAGTTGATAAATTACAGCCAGTAATTATAGTAATATCGGTTCTTTATCTACCTAACATTGACAATAACAACATTAATGTCACTTAGAAAGATTCGAAGGTCAAATTCATTAAGTTATCGTTTTACTAGTGTAAACTGCATAGTAATTAACACATTCATTGCCAGGAACGGATATATGCATTCCCCTTCATACAAGTTTGTTCCTAGGCCACGCCCCCTTGCATTGAATGCGTCCCCTTTGGACACTACGTCAAATATACAATATGTTATGTGAGTGACATCACACGCCAAGCGCTATATCACAATAGAATGAAATGAAACTTTATGTGAAAGGAAAGAGTTTGGTTTTATAATATACCTACTTGTTAACGATTATACGTGCCGGTGTCGTGGTAGACAGGACAGCACACGACGAATTTAGTTGTTCCTGGCGTTCAAAGGGCTAAATTGCCGAATATGCTTCAATACAAAACAGGATGAGTTTTTTTGAGAGACTCGAAGAATTTCAAGCGAAGGTGTTTAATTGATTTGGTTTCCAGGGGTTCTTCGTTTTCCACTCGTTCGGCGGCGGCACCGGGTCGGGCTTCACGTCGCTGCTCATGGCCAACCTGTCCGAGGAGTACGGCAAAAAGAGCAAACTAGAGTTCGCCATATACCCGGCCCCCCAGGTTAGAAAGGTTCCTAAAAGTCCAGTCTTTAAAAATATCCATTGTACTGCCCCACGATTCAAGGTTTATGAATTTTAGAGAACTGGACGTTAGAGGCTAGAGTCATGTAGTTCTGCAAATAACAAGTTCTGTACAAAAAACCTTTTTTTTTGCATCTTGCAGGTCTCTACTGCAGTCGTGGAGCCGTATAACGCGGTGCTGACCGCGCATGCTACTCTCGCGCACTCGGACTGCGCGTTCATGGTGGACAACGAGGCCATTTTCGACATCTGCCACCGCCGGCTCTCGATCGAGCGGCCCTCGTACGCCAACCTCAACCGGCTCATCTCACAGGTATCACAGAATGAGCACTGCAGAAGGTCTTTACATTTACGCAAAGACCGCCTGAGACTGTATTTTATTGCTTGTTGATGTGAAATGCGACGCTATTGGCCATAGAGCGTAGTGGAGCTATCGACTAAATGATAGTGTTATTCAGCCACGGTATTGTATCCAGATTTGTCAAATCACTAATTTACTTCGATCGTGTGAGTGGTCCGGGTCTATGCTAAATAGAATAGGCTATATTTTTTGATAAGATTTGTTGCAGGATTGTGCAAGTTGAATCGCAAAGTACCTATTGATTTTCATTGTTGTATGTTCCATGTTAGGTGGTGTCGTCCATCACGGCATCCCTGAGGTTCGACGGCGCGCTCAACGTGGATCTGACGGAGTTCCAGACCAACCTGGTGCCGTACCCGCGCATCCACTTCCCGCTAGCTGCGTACGCGCCCGTCGTCTCCGCAGAGAAGGTATCAGCATAAATTCAAGATCTCCAATGGCTTGTGAAAAGTTCTGTTCATGCGGCGGCGGTGACTGGTTGTGGACGGTTGTCAACACTTTAGTGTTTTAACACGTTCACTGTCCGTGTCCCATATGTTATGGGGTCACGGCAAGCCTCTATTACAGACATAAGGTTCACATGTCAAACTGGGACAGCGAACGTGTTAACCTTAACAAACTAGTGTCATGTAGAGAATATTTCTAAATATATTAATAGATAGCGCTTGACATTTCTGGAATGAAGCCTGTCAGGCTTTTTTCTTTGACATTCTTGTATATTTTCAAAACTGGGGTCGGTATAATAACATAATAATGATTTTCCGTCGTAGAGAATCCGTAATAGTAAATTAGTAAGTTTCAATTTCACGCTTTTTATAAAATATTTTCATATTGGTTCATGATAGCCTCGGCATTTTACTTTTACCTATGGCCTATAATATTATAATATTTAGGTTGCCATTAAAAATAAACAGGCGCTTAAATTAGAAATAAATAATATAAATAAAATAAAAATAAATATTGGACAACCTCACACAAATCGATCTAGAAATGTCCACTTGATCCATTTAATCCATATAGTCTTTAACCGTTTTCCAAATTTAACTGTGAATTAAACTTTAGTTTGCAGTTACAGCGGGTTAGGTTCGTAAGGACTAGATTGCATAACGACTCTATAAGCAAAACGTCTTAGTTGCATAAGGTCTTGGTAAGCACAATGTCTTTTTTGCAGAATACCCTAGTGAGTAGAATGTCTTAGTTGTTCGATCGACAACTATAGCATAACGCCCGAAGTTGCAAAATGACTAATAGAGTTTAAGTCAAAGTTATTAATAAGTCTTGATTGTAAAACGACGCATAAGGAAAAGTGTCTGGATAGCATATGGTCTTGGTAGCAAAACGTCATGATTGCATATCGGCTTCAACTCGACTTTGAAGTTTCTTTATCAAAGAGTTCCTTCACAAACTACGTTTGAGTTTTTCTAGTCATTCAACCATCTAGTCGTTATGCCATTTAGACGTTATTAATGTTTGAAGATATGCCTACCTAGTCGTTTTGCTATTACAACATTTTGATATTAGGGCTAAGGCGTTATACAAACAAGACTTAATAGAACTAAGTCCAATTTTAAACCCGGGCATTCTACTATTAAGACGTTTGTATAATTAGACATTTAGCTACCAAGACCTTATGCAACTAAGACTTTTTGCTTATAGAGTCGTTATGCAATCTAGTCCTTACGAACCTAACCCGTTACAGCCTGCTAGTCTGTCTAGTTCGCCTACGATTGATGATGATCAGGATCACGATGACATTCCACTTCTTTTTCGGCGGTCCTGGGTTCGACTCCCGGCCAGGGCGAATATTTGTGTGATGAACTCGTTCCTGGGTCATGGATGTTATCTATATGTTATTTCTTTATTTTCCCCAGGCGTATCACGAGGGTATGTCAGTATCCGAGATCACGTCGGAGTTGTTCGAGCCGCAGAACCAGATGGTGAAGTGCGACCCGCAGAACGGGAAGTACATGGCCTGCTGCCTGCTGTACCGCGGCGACGTGGTGCCCAAGGACGTGAACGCGGCTATAGCGGCCATGAAGGGGCGCGCGGGGATCAGATTTGTGGACTGGTGTCCTACCGGATTCAAGGTGAGATGTCTCTAAAATCAGCATCTAAATATAAGCAATTCTCTAGATATGATCTTGAAATTATTAAAATTGATAGTCGTCTGTAAACGTAATTGTTATCCAATAACATCCGTTAATTTAAGTATTGTAAGTACATGCTCGGTCTATGTATAGACCGATATCACTAGAATAGCCGAAAAAGGACAGCATGTGGATTTCAACTTAACTGCAATTGCAGTCCGAGGGCAGTTCTAATGCAGTGGACGTAACGGCATCCAAACTGCAAAGCAAACCAACTGTAGGCCGCTTGCAGCTTGCTTGCAATTGGTTGGCAGTCGGTAGGCAGTTGATTAGCAGTTTTGATGCAGTTACGCCAACTGCATCTGAACTGCCTCTGTACAGCTAGGTTGCAGTTCAAGTGCTGATACTTCAGTTCCGGCCCATAGGTCTATTGGCAACCGTAAGTAATACCCCGAGGCAAAAATACCAAGTGATGCGTGTTATTAATGTTATTATAACGGGTGATAACAAAAAAATGAGAATTCGTTCAGAGGTGTAAAAAAATACTCGTGTATCTTTTTAGCACAATTTGATATTATTGGAAAATATGTACATAGAAACTATTTACAAAATCATCAATGCACATTAGAATAGGACTCGTGGTCAGCTGTTCCACTCAGTATAGACATGACGTTGGAACAAGACTCTTGGACGGAATTCTTGTCCATTTTCCGCACACATGTTTTAATTATTTATATCAGTTGGGTACAATTTTCAGCTCTCCAATTATTTTTGTATACTAAACTGCTCAAATAACCTAAGAAATCTTCAATCGGCCGACATTGTGCAAGGTTTATGGGGTTTCGGATTTTCGGTACAAATGGTATATTATTAGCGTCTAGGAAACGCGTCGTTTTTTTGGCATAATGCGACGATGCTTTATCCGACCAGAACATATTCTCCATCTGAGTGATGTTTGCGAATAAATGCTATCAGTATTTTTTTCAAGCATTCGCTCTCATACACTTTTTGGTTGACCGCTAAACCACTCGGTTAGAACGACAGTTTCGAAAGACCTTTGTCGGATATAGCCACATAAAGCATAACTTTCTGCTCAAACTTGTGCTTATACTTGTGTTTTATATCGTCTGGTGTTGTAAAATTATTGCTGGTGTAGTATCGGTCATTTCCAGGTATATGTGTTTTACTCAAAGGAAAATAACTTTTATCGTCCAAAATGAATGTGATATAATAGTCAGTTTTTGCTGTTCAGTGTATTCCGGTGCTCTCACCTTCTTGCGGCATTTCAGACCTATCTTTTTCAAGAACGAACAAGTGCACGGTTGGGAACACTTTATTTTTTCTCGCGGCATCTCGTTGGCTCATAGGATTATTATCGTTAAAAGTGCTATGGTGTAGGTTCATCCTTCTCTTGGTCATTATCTTCGCTGGTCGCCGGCTACCACTTTTGTGATCTATCGTCAAGGATGCAAGAATTCTATAAATAGTGGAGACTAAGTACATATTCTTTACTAAAATTATCTACAGTAGACTTTTTCCCCCAGTTATAGTTTGAATTATAAAAATGTTCAACCGTTTTCGCAGCGTTTCTTGTTTCGACACCATTTTGACAAATATTAATGCTTGAAAAACAAAATCAAATGAAGTTTAAGAACCTCAAAAGAAGTAGTAACAACTTCATAAACAAAGTTTTTTGTCTAAGTGAATAGTCTTGTTTTGAGGTCCATAGAAAGTTATTCTCATTTTTTTGTTATCACCCGTTAGAACATGTTCACGCCCCGTAAAGGCCGCAAAGTGTAAACTGTTTGGAAGTTCTCATAGAACCGGTTTATCAACAGGTTGGCATCAATTACCAGGCGCCGTCAGTAGTTGCTGGTGGTGATCTGGCCGAAGTGAAGCGAGCTGCGTGCATGCTGAGCAACACGACCGCCATCGCGGAGGCGTGGGGCAAGCTCGACCAGAAGTTCGATCTCATGTACCGCAAGCGGGCCTTCGTACATTGGTAAGTGACGTTATATTAGCCATTAGTGGTGTCAGTCCACTATCAGCGGCTATAGCTATTAGGTCAGCGGCAAGCTAGAGCATGTATCAAAACGCGGGCCTTCGTGCGCTGGTGGGTGACGTTATTCTTGCCATGCATTACATCAGTTCATGCTGCAACCGCCGTAGATGCGTGAGGTAAGCCTCAAGTTCGTTATTTCCAGAGCGATTTGGAAGTTTTGTTACATTATTATGGCGGCTGATTGTCGATGCTTCATGTCATGTCAGTTAGTCGTAGACGCGGTCTCAAACGGCCCGATCGGGACGATGGTGGCCGCTCTCATACACGATAATCAAGCGAACCACAACTTAAACTTATAAATTTGCAACTTTACCTTTATCTTTTGTTTAGGTATGTTGGTGAAGGCATGGAAGAAGGAGAGTTCATAGAAGCCCGGGAAGACCTGGCGGGACTCGAGAGAGACTACGATGAGGTCGCCATCGAGACCTCAGACCTGCCTCCGGGCTTCGACGACGAGATGTGACCCACGACCCTTGACTATCCTTCGACCCCACAACACCACTTCGGTATTGGCTTACCGGCTTAGTGGTTCTGTTTGTATTCATTGTGCAGCAAAACTGCAATGCCTTTTTTAATAATTTTTGAACTAGGTTTCAGTCTTGTACCATGATACTTTTTACTTTCACTTGAAAATCAGGTTATTTCTTCTCATAGTCCCAGTTTTTCACTTCCCGATATGGTGGTTACGTCATGCTCAGCGCTGAAGCGGACGCCTTAAAGAGGCGTTTTTTTTTACAATATTGACTATAGCAGAACTCTAAAAATGTTTAAAGGTACGAAAATGTCCGCAAAGCGCAAGGTTTGACAATTATTTTGCAACCATTGTTTGTAATAGTTCGCAACGTGTCAGAGTGTAGCTCCCTCGTTGCGTCCATTTCTGTGTCGAGCAATCTTGCGATTTTTTTAGTTAAGTTTTTTGGGTATTTTTTATTAAATTTTTAAGCAAATGCTCGACAGAGAAGGCATAATTTTACCCTTTACTTCAATTTTGAATTTCCATGGCAGCATTGAATTTTGAACTGTAATTTATTCTGGATAGATCCGGTGTTTTTTGACGCTATATATATTTTTTCTTATTCGATACACTGGTGGTTTTGTGGAGTGTAGCTAATATTGTAAGTGTAATGTGATGTTAACTCGTGATTTTTTTAAAATATTTATAGTTGTGCAGTGACCGTCTGATGTGCTTGTCTAATAAATTGTTCAGTTTTTAACAGATTCTTTCATTTACTAGCATTTCAGACCGTTAAGCTAGTTTGCGAGTCAGTATGACTGGTGTACCTTTACAAATTTAAATAAGAAAACTAGGTTAGTACAATCTGGATGTACAGTCGCCATCAGACATATCGCAGCATATAAGGCGTTCATTAATATGTGAACATGTACTGTAACGCCCAGTCAATAAGAGTCGTGTTCAGATATTTATGGACGCCTTATATGCTTCGATATATCTGATGGCGACTGTACACCATCGCTACTAACGCGTTATAACGCTAGGTACGCTACGACATCGGGGAGGGAACGGAGGGAGGGTGGCGCGGTAGTGGAGAACTCAATCGCGTTTGCATCGTGACAGAAGCGCGACGGTATCGCGTTTGCATCGCGACTGAATCGTGTTATGTGGGCGAGGGCACACAGCTAGCGACCGCATTGCGACTGTATATATGCGAACGCGCGACGGCATTGCTACTGCATCGCTACAAAAATCAGCCGTGGGCGATCGCCCTTAAATGGGTATATAAATTGGTATGATCTTTTTCTCTAAATACGCCCAATTACTTTCGATATGGTGTGACTGTCATATGATATGGTGTCACTCTGAAGTATGATCTACCAAAAAAGTCCTCACACGCTCGCATGCTGAAGCCTTAAATAGTCGAGAACTGTGCGGTTCCAGAGGAATTTCTTACCGTGAACGCTCCGTATGTGGAATGAGCTCCCCTGCCGGGGGCTACAGCATGCGGTTTTTCAAGAGGGGAGTATATAAGTAGGTTCTTAAAGGGTTGGCAACGCGCGTGTGATGCTCCGGGCGTCGCAAGCGCCCATAGGCCGCGGTAACTGCTTAACATCATGCGGGCCGCATGTAAGTTTGCCACCGTCGTAGTATAAAAAAAAGATCACCAAAATCGTTTCATCGCGTAACAGTCGCGCACAGTCGAATTGAGAAGCTCCTCTTTTTTTGAAATCTGTTGAAAATTAGAGGTTGCGCTCTAGTGCTCTAGTTACAAGTCACCGTATAATCGAATTATTTGGCTATTTTTGTGAGAGAAAGAAGCGAGGAATGTGGTGTAGTCATTGAGGGTAAGACGATAACGCCGACCCTGGCCGCGGAGGAAATATTAATCACTCGGCGGAAACTCGTACATCTGCGATTGCGAGCCAACGGCTTATGAATTCCTTTGTTCATCCGAAATACATGCTGATGTATTTTGTGATATCGTAAAAAATACGTTAAGAATGATTGTTGGACGTCAGTTGGACGTTGATAAAAACATCTTGGCTTAAAACAATTCTTTGTTTACTTAGACACTAAAAATAATAAAATCTAAATCGGATTAATCGTAGGAGCTATGCTAAGTAACGATCACTACTTGGTAAAGGACCTCACCCAAGGGGCAAGGACCTCCACAATGACCTGGTACCTCTCCCATCCGTTGGTTTTCCATGATCCTGGCAAAAATGTGAAACGGTTATTAATTATTTTATCTATATCAAGTAAAAAGGTTTTTTTTTCAATAACACTTATTCAATGGTGCTATGGTATGGTTAGGGCACGGCCTACCACTAGGCTAGGGGATGGCCAATAACGTGAGTTTACAAAGTAGCGTCAATTCACGATTTTGCGTGTTAACCATTTATTGCGTAGCGCCGTAGTAGTCTTTTTTTACAAGCACGGCATTAAAAAAATCACATATATCAACCAACTTAAAAAAAAGGAGGTTTTCTAATCGGTTGTATTTTGTAACGCGACTTGGGGTCGATTCGAATGCGTTTTTTTTTTTAAATCGAAAGCCTTGTCTGTCGGTCAACTCTGACATTATAAACCGATTTCGAAAATTATTTCCCATTAAATTTTGACGATCTGATGACGAAATCCATGAGGAATCTAGGGAACTCCTCAAATATTTTATAAAACCATACAAATACCTATTAAAAGTTGCGTAAAAATAAAGGGCACGTCCCCGTACAACCAAAAGCAGTATGCAGCCGGATTGTAAACAAAATAATCGTCGCACTCGTACGAAAATAATCGTGGAATGCCGGATATTGCGCCGTGGACGCTCAGGTGGCGCGCGCGCAATGTTTCAGCTTAGTTCAGCTTCAGGCGCCGCGGCGGACGTACGTCTCTCACGCTAGCGAAGCTACTGTCGATATCTAATACGATACCGAACTTTGACTTTCCCGAGTGCTAGTGCTGGCTACTATCGAATACGATACTGAACTTGACTTTACCAAATCCTAGTGCTAGCGGAGCTATACGATACCGAACATTTGTTTCAAGTTGTTGGTGATTTAAAAGTTGAACTGTTAGTTGGTGACATGAAGGTTCTAGTTGGAGACAAAGTGCCGTGTGTGGGGGAGAACGAGCCACGAGTGGAGGAAGACACGCCGAAGTTGACCAAGGAAGAGCTAAACAGGTAAATAGTCTGAAAATTACGCTTTCACGGACGTACCTGATCACATCAATGTCCCTGAAGGCGAGTTCGCATACGAGTTCGAAACATGCCAAGCCAGTCCCGAGACAGAACCGTCGGCGAAATCGTCACGTACAATAATTATTATTATTCAGTGCAAAATAAAGTTTATTAACTGGTAGAGTCTGGCTACTGAAATATTACCTGATTTTTTGGCGGGAGAATTAAAAAATCTTGGGCGATCACGCTTTGTGTAGTGGGAATTATAGTTTTGATACTAGATAATATTTTAAATTTTCTATCCACAAGTAAGTTACCTAAGGAAATAAGTTAAATATGTCAAACTACGACTAACCAGCCCAAGATTTTTGAAATTCCCGCCAAACATTTGAGTAATATTTCAGTAGCCAGACTCTATGACCAATAAGCTTACTATTAACGTAGGTGAACTCTATAGTAGATTCCTGAAATTTGACCAAAGAGACCTTTCATTGCACATGATCGTAAGATCATTACAATTGAATAACACTAAACGGCGGCCATGGTCAGTTTAAACTAAACCAACAAAGCGGCCTGGGACAGGAAACAATCGTTACAAGAGTAGACGAACAATTCTTATCAACAACGATACTTTGGAGTAATCCATGTAAATGTAAAGAAAACACGTTAGTTCACGGGCGGACGCCGAGAACCCTTGGTCTGGCGGGGCGCCAGCTGACTGAGGTATGCGCCAGTGTTTACGTTTTGCTCGTGTTTTCAAGAGGAATGCGGGCGACTCTCAGCGGTGTTGATGAGGCATGTGAGGGATTACTCAAGGGGAAACTGTCTTATGTTGAGATTGAGTAAATGTTCGTATGAGTTCGGAAAAAGCTCTCAGTACTACATACGTTACGTATTGCTTGTGTTTTCATGATGAATGCGAGTATTCAGTTTGGGGAAGGCTCTCAATTAAAATTTTCTCTTGTACCCTTTGTTTGTGTTTTCGTTGACTTGGTATGAAACTGTATTAAGTTGAGATCGAGAAAATGTTCGGATGACTTTGAAATCTAAATTTTCTTTTGGACTAGTGATTACTCAAGTGGAACTTGTCTTGTCTTCAGAGACTAGGGATATTGTACGAACGTTTGTGGAGCCTTACCATATAAATTTTCTTTCGTATGTTTGTATTAGTAAATATTTATGTATGTTTTGCTGACGTTTCGGGAGAATGCGAATGACTATACAGACATAGAGGTGAAGTCGACTTTATGGTTTCTACTTTGATAGAATTTGATATGACTACAAGATTTATGCATGTTGATTATGAGTGTATGATAAAAAATATTTTTCTCAAACATCCAATGAAATATTGTCTTTACGTTCCTTAAAATAGGCTCGGAAGTATCGCTTTTTGGGCGCAACAACTCGAGAGGACTGTAAAGGGATTTCATACTGCTTTTCAGGCCTAGGCCTGCAAAGTAACTTTTTTTTGGTTTCAACAACAAGGTCATTCACACAGCTGGCTGGTTTGACAAAAAGCAGGTTTTGTTTTTAAAGGTTGGTTGTTAGACACTTGTGGAAAAAAAAAATAAGATGGCGACTTTTTTTTTTTCAAAATTTCAAATTGGTGCTTGGCGGCTAAAACTCGGTATCGGGAGGTTCTCGGGGCTCAAAAATATGAATCTGAAATCTTGTCCGAAAATTCGGTCAAATTCGGAAAATATCGAAAAAAAACGATTCAAAATTTCAAATTGGTGCTAGGCGGCTAAAACTCGGTATCGGGGGGCTCTCGGGGCTCAAAAATATGAATCTGAAATCTTATCCGAAAATTCGGTCAAATTCGGAAAATATCAAAAAAAAAACGATTTGTATGGAAAAAATTTCAAATTAGTCTTAGGAGGCTGAAATTCTTTTTGGGGGTTTTTGGGGCTCCTGAGTCAGAATCTGAAATCGGATTTTTAAAATTCGGTCAAATTCGGAAAATATCGGACAAACAATATTAAGTGTTATTCTTTGAAGTATATTTTTTTATTTCATTGTAGGTGTATGTTTGAGAAAAGCACTATACATGCCTCGTCGTGAAAACGGATTCCCGGCCTCGTATCACTATCCGGCCTCGCTCGCACGCTCGCTCGGCCGTATATACCTACTTGGCCGGAAATCCTCATTTTCCCGGCCTCTGATGTAATGTACTATTTATCAAGCGTTGTAACGAGTGCAATAGTTGGAGAAGTAAAAGTATTCGAACAAATTTCAGTAGGTACTTTATTGGGTGTTTTGAAATTCCTATTCAACATACACGATTAAAAATTACTAAAATATATTCAGTAGTATTTATAACTGGTGTTTTGTAAGTGAATAACAAATAGCATGTCTACGCTGCCGTTGTTTATATCAGAGCGCGGAGCGTCATGGTTTGTTTAGCTGCTACTTGTTTCTGTTGAGATTGGATAGACAGGTACTAACTCACACACAAGTATGTACAGTGCGTCAGCTCAGAGAATGCGATTTGCGCTTTATACCTGTTTCGCTCATTATTACGTGATCCAGATAAGAACCCCTCCGTTTTCACCCAAACCCAAATCGCAATCTGTAGGCCTATGATGGTTGCGTTTATCACGTGATAAATAGGTAAGTGTCAAAGCATCCGTCACGTTTTGACCAATTGCGAGTGCAAGGGACAGATGCTTTGTCACTTATTTATCACGTGATAAACGCAACCATCATAGGCCCCCTGAGCGCTCACAGAATAATACGAAAAACAGCAAAATAATATTTTATTGAATTTGCAATTTAGTTTTCGACCCTTATGCGTTTTTTTTTTAAACTTAAAATATAATTATTTTGATTGCACCATCGTCATCGTCAATGAGAATGATCTATTGGCTAACGTCTTCCCCCTATTAGTGATTACTAATGATGACTTCGGTTTGGAGATGAGACAGGTACTGCCCAAAATTTTGCCATCTCACTAGGGTTTATGGTCTTTACTTTATTTCAGACGGGTTAACTAACCATCCCAATTTTTCCAGAGGCTGCCCCCTCGGCGTGTCTCGTGTGACGTCATCGGTGTTCGTGTGCGGCGCGCACGCGCTGCCGGGTGCTGTGCAGGCGCTGCGCCCCGGCCTGGTGGTTAGCGCAGCACCAGAACTGCCACCGCCCCCAGAAGACACTCCTCGCCACTATGTTCCCCTGCTCGACACACCACATTCGGACATGCATCCGTACATGGAGAGAGTAGCTGACCTGATCAATGAGGTAAGTTGAAGATGTCTAAACACCTCCTTCAAGACTTTTTGGACATGTAGTATCTGAAAACGTAGTGCAATACCTAGTCAACAATCCACTTGTTTTCTATGGTTAACTAACTGTAGAGATGTTCCGTTCTCCGATTTATACGGGAAAAGAACGTTCTTGAGAACAATACTCATACAAATCAGGAAACGTTCTCAAGAACGGCAAATCTTTAACAAATTGGCTACTTTTGATCGTTACTAAACTAAAATCCACAGACCTACGGACTAAATTGACAAATGACTGACAGGTAAAATGATACCAGGAACAGCAAAATAAAAATAGTGAAGGGTATATGTCGATATCGATATATCGACAAGTTGTAAAGTACAAATAACAGAGTAGTTTAAATCAAAAATAAGTATATTAGTTTCAAATAAGAGGTACGAATTTTGGTTTGTTTGATTTTAGAGGTAGTGGATGGATAAAATGCGTTTTTACCCACTAGTTTTAAAGCATAAAAAGGTTTCCGAGTCTGTAAGTAAAAAATAAAACACCTTGTCCGACAATAACTAGTCTTTATTATAACATATTATTCATTCCCAGGCTCCGTTATTTCGTCATCTTTATCATCATCATCATCAGTTACAAAATAAAAATTTATTCTGACAATCACAATCTGGTGGTGGAATATTCTTTAAATTTATATTTCGGAGCGAAAAAAAGGGAGTCATATAAATAAAAAAAAATATTCTACTGTCGGACTTGGGTTGTCAGACTATATTACATATACAACAAACTTAACGGACTTAATTGAAAATCGCAATACAATTTACCTTTGCAACAGTCGGGGCCTCGTTTTTTTCAAAAAACACATGCACTTTTTGACGTAGGTATTGCCGCAAAAGTAAATTCGTCCACCTTATCAGAGTTTCAGAGGCGAAGTAAACTTCTCTTGTTTTTTGTATTCCTTCAAAACTTTAAAAACTGAACTTCTCGAAATACCAAGAATTTCGGATGTTTTCATGACACACTCGTTTTTATTGACATGAATATCCTCTGGGATATCTTGTTCGTCCTGTAGTCTATCTACCATCTCATTATAAATATAAACGTAAACTCGATGAATCGTCTCTTTTTCAGTTTCACTAATCGATTTTTTTCTCCTTTTTGTCGGAGGCGAACATTTTGATGAACATGGCTCTCGTCCCGAATCTTGAGAATCCATAATAAAACGTAAAAATTTCAATAAACACTCGTAATAGCAATGATAACGTATATCGTTAGATACATAAAAGTAGTTTGTAAACAGCGGTCAACCATTTCTGAAGATACCTGCTTTTTTTTTGTTAAAAAGATGGACCACATTTTTGGGAATTTGAAAATAAAGAACAATAATTTTATTAATTCATTTAATTACATGTATGTATTTAATAAACTATCAATTATCATAAATATAAATAATTGTACATTATTGCTGGTTTGACATTAAATTTTTAACTCTATTTAATTAGGGGTCTACAGACCTTTTGATCTGTCAAAATCACTGTAAAAAGTTGGTAATAGATTAGCCGATCAAATTGCCAATTTGATTGTCCCGTCTGGGTGGACCTTAAACCTACGATGTAACAATAATTTTAATATCGATGAGAACGACACTGGCCTAACTGTGGCAACATTTGTTCATACTTACTTGTCAATTTGGTCCGTAGGTCTGTGGATTTTACTTTAGAAGTGCAGGTAACCAGCGTAACTCCTTCAAAAGTGCAGGATCCCCATTATACCACGTCATGGAAATTGGCCTAATGCCCTACTGTATTGTTTACCATTTTTGCCGTAGGTCGTTTCACGAGGAGAACTGGTGCTGGTGCATTGTGTAGCCGGCGTCTCAAGATCTGTGACGCTGTGTCTGGCGTATCTGGTCAAGTGGGAGAAGATGACCCTGCGGGACGCCTACCACCATATGAAATTAAGACGGTAAGACCTTAAATGTATACAGTAATCATGTACGTAGTCTTAGAAAGTTTGTCTTAGTGTGGTCCTAGAAGTTCTGTAATAGATAAACCAATCCTACAGAGTTTGGGGTCTTTTGAATCGTCTCACTCATTACTCTGTCTCACTCATTAAATCATCATCATACTGTAAACTACTTTTATTGGTAAGATATAGGAATTATTAAAGTATCAATAAAAATTGGCATTATCACATGTACTACAAGTAGGTACCTTGCCAGAATATTTAAGGCTAAACAGTCTGACTTATTTCAGACCCCAAATCCGGCCGAACACCGGATTCTTCAAGCAGCTGATCAAATATGAAGAAAGGTTGTTTGGCGTGCCATCAGTCAAGATGGTGTACTGCGAAGCCATCGACAAGGAGATCCCCGACGTGTACGAACCTGACTACAGGGGGATGATGTGGTTCCGAAAGCGATACGGACCCATTGAGAAGTGCTGATGTTACTGGATTGAATGAGGTGGAGTCGTTCATTCACGAATAATACACTAGGGATGAGCTGCATGAACAAATTTTGACATAAGTGGTAGGCCTAATTTACAAAATGTCTGTCTTGGTTGTTATTTCTTTGATGTTATGTTTTGAGAAGTATAGGTATTCAAACGTAATAATTATTTATATTGCGACATCATAACTAGTGACAGTGGATTGAAACTTCGAGTGAATATGGTTCGAGATTTTGAAAGAGATCGTGCAACTGATGACGATAATGACACAAGACTGAGCGAATGAATGGTTCTGAATGTTTTAGGAGAAATTTGCAAGACTGGAGGAGGTAATTTTAAGTATCTTTGTCGATATAATGTAAAGTTTAATGTCTGTAGTGAGTATTATTAATCTCAGTGATAACTTGATAGAGTGCCGTCAACAAAGCCGACTGCTTTTTATTTAAAAATATTATTTATTATTGCAAGTTTACTTGAAACCATAAAGCTCAAGATCTATTTAAACGTTTATCTGTCTTAATTGGACTCAAAGATAGAATAATTTAAAACGAAGTAAATGACGTAACTAAAACTTTTAGTAAAATTAAAACATTTATAAAAGATAATAAAGTAGCTAAAGTTGACGGAACTCCAATAAATAATAAAAGTGTATAAAATCATATTACGGATTCGTTTTAAGATCCGTAAATAAGTTAATGTATACGTGAATAACTATGAGCTTCTAGATAGCACTAAAGCAATGTGATATATTATTGTTATGTTATTTTATTCAAGTAAGTTATTTATTTGTGTTTAATTATGTACTTTAATTTATTGGGACCAAAATAAATAAGCGATGAATTTTCGAGACTGTTTGATTTAACAATATTTTAATTAAGCGCTAAGTATTTTTTCTGAATAATTAATTGAATCAGGCGTTACTTTGCGGAAATCCATATTAATGAAAAAGAAAAAAAGGTTTCGATCGTTGACATAATTATCTCAGTTAGGGCTGCTGAGAAAATAACCTCCTGACGAGACACGCCGTATCCAGAAGATTTGATCTTTGATCGAACCATCCTGTAAGCACCTCTTAAAATGATGGTCGTGACTTTGTCGCTATACGACTGCTCGGACTGCTCGTCTAAACGATGACGATGATTATTATTATTTTGTTGAAACGTTCATCTGCTTATAGGGAACGATACTATAGTGTATTAATGAGATGATGATTTAATTCGAGTGTTGGAAATAAGGTCGTCCAAATTGACTCTCGTTTACTCTATGCCTCATTTAAAAGATTACGTCAGTGGCAGTGAACACTAATTGTTCCAATTCATTGATTAACACGTGTTTTCACGATCTGAGTGAACAAAGTGTGAACAGAACCAAAAGACTTGAGGGTCTATAGACAGACAGCATTTCGAGGTGTACCTATACTTCTTTTTCATATATTTTTTCTAATAGTTTTCATTTTATAACTTTTTCATTTCCCAACTTATGTTGTTCTTGGAAACCAAAATTGTATGCTGTTTTTTTTTTTAACCCAGTACAGTCAGATAGGCTGCTTAATGAAAGTTCTAAAAAAATTGCCATATCAAGAATTTATAATTAGTAACCATCGATTGAGCTATTTATGTTTCCCAAATGTTTAATTTACTTTGCGGATTTTTTGTAAAACAAGATTTGTTTTGACTTAACTCAATGGGGTTACAATACACAACCGTGGCACAACCATTTAATTATAACCCTATTTATAAGATTCAGTTCGATTTCGAAGACAATAATCAAGAGTTTGACAAATTAAACAGTTGGGTAATGCATTGAAAATAAAGTGAAAATATACCATTTGCGTCAGAAAAAACGCCCGCAAATGACTCGCATTCATCCATTAACACTTTTCTTAGCTCGCGTATTACCTAATTGCCATAGCTGTGCAATGAGTCACGAGTTGTTGGCCCCGTGGCATTGATCTGGTGTAGAAATAGACAGAGGAGGGGAGGGAAGGGGATTGGGGAATGGCGCGTGCGTTTCTTACTACGCTCCGATAAAACGACGGGGTAGTTTGAGAGTTGAATATAATCACACCAAGATCACGTAAGTTTGGGTCACCACCCTCCTGCTGCACATCAAATCTCTCTGACACCTAAAACAATCGCTGACGGCGATGCTTCTGGAAGCGAAGTTCAAAGATGCAAACCTACGTGGTGCAAAAGGTATTGAGACCGTGACGACCTATGAGGGCTATGAGGAGATACAGTCAGTTCTCCAAATGTATCTAGAACCATCCGTGTCCATTTTATAAGCTGATTCACAGTAATGTTGGCTTCAGGCCGTCTCAATTGTAGAACTTCAAGATCGCCCTCAACACAAAGGGATCCCGTACTTATTCACAGAACGGTTTGGGGAACGTCTGAGACCACTTTAAAGCGAGTGCACGGTATGAAATTGTGAGTAAAACCGAGGTTTTTAATCTACTCTATGCCGTTTTTAAGCGGTAAGGACAGAATATATACATAGACAGGAGGGTCCTGTGCCCTCCTCGGTAGCCGCCTGATAAATTCTGTGCAAAGAATCAGTAGAAGTTCACTTTTTCTGCTTGTTTCACCATCCTTAACAAAATCTATCATCATGGATTCCGCTGGAGGTGCTCCAAAGTTCAGTTTTTTGTTTAAAAATACAATAGAGTTTACAGACATACAAAAAAAATGGATTCTTGCTGCCAACTTCCGTCCAGCCTTTTTAATGATGCTTCATGAAAGATGATATCTTCCAGACATTTTAAAGATGCTGCCGTCTGAAAACGGTTTAAAATAACAATATGTAATTATTTTTTACGAGATAATGAAGTTATTGAACTCGGTGATTCATCCGTTTCGGGATCGAAAATATAACGGTAGGAATAATAAATATAAATTAAAAGTGTATTCTGTCGACTATTTACGTAGAGACTGGATTAGGTTAAATTATTATAAGCATGCTAATAATTTTATTATAATTGATGTTGTTGATTCCACTAAGTTGTTCTGTCTTTTGTTTAGAGTAATATTTAAGTGTCCAGTTGACGTAAAATAAGTACTATACCTAAAGTGATCAACCTCTTCACAGGCGTACTATTGTACTATGGGCTACACAAATGCATGGACATGTAATTCTGCAGCTCACTATTCGTGCACCTATACATATACCCGTAAGTCAGATGAGTCAAGTCAAACTCGCCAAGTGGCTCTCATGCCGCGTCGAATATCTTCAAAAACATAAAAAAAATATACGACTATTTTAAATTTAGAGGTGAGAGAAGGTGACCTTTTATTTTAAAGTACCTACTCATTTATCCCGACTTGAAACCGAGAAAAAGAAGTGTTGCTGAACTTGGTCTCTAAAATAACGCCAAGGAACGCCAACATAAACATGACCAGCCCTTCGCTACCAAAAACCAAAGACGTTGGATGTTGAACCGACGGCCCCTGGGGAGAGTTGATATACCTTCACATACTCGAATATCAATTGTCATAAACTTGTTTTCATAAAACGTACTCTTCGAGACTTTTTTTTGTACAATCCCGAAAATTACGAATCTCGAAAAGTTTCAGCTTATAGAGAAAAATACATTTATGGTAAATTTATATTATGGCTAGTAAAAATTTAAAGCATATGAAATTCGGGCAAACTACAGAGTACCGCTGACGATTTCTTGAGTGACGGCCACGCTTTAATAGATGCAGCGTGGGTTAAGTTCCTCATGGTAGGCTGAGTACACTACGAACCCAAGAAGCACACATGCTGTTTAAGCGCTTGTACTGCCCTTATACAGCTTTAATAAGCTGAATAAAGGCTGTATAAGCTTCTATGTAGCATGTGTGTTACGTGGGAAGTCCGCTCGATGAGGGCGGAGCAGGACCGGTGATGGTGGCGTTCAATACGGGAGGCCCGGCAGTGGAAGTAATTCGTCTATACCTCTATGATGATGACCCGGGTCAAACGAAAGGTTATCTATAACTAATATTGGCTATCAGCCTAATCACCTTTAACTGTTACCTTTTGATGGTTTGTTTGCGAAAATATAAATATAAATTGGCAAACTTATCCATACTTGTATTACCGAAAGCAAACAACACTATTGTATTACGGAATAGAGCTTGAGTTTGCGCGATTATAGATTTGGCATGTGCGAATATTTTTTGACAGACGGGTCTAGGTTAGCTAGTGTTGGCAATGTTACAGGACTCAAGTTCAATGTTTCTGTTAATTGCCGGTACGAGCACTGTGAGTGTATAATTAGCTGGGAATTCGCGTGTTTGTGACGCTAATGGAGATTTTGGCGGTTGTCTTTGTCAAGAAGTTGGCAAGTATTTGGCCGCATATATTTGAAGGGAAACTATATTAAATTACGTTCGTAGCATACCTAATTAAAATCCACAATTTCCACGAATTTTGAGACATAATATTTCTCTAGTGCTAAGGTTCTTAGACCGTTTTTTGTGTAGCTCTATCATCGCACAATGATTAATTTGATCCTCGTAATCGAACTAACGATTAATAACTAGTTTGCCTTGTTCACATTAAATTCTATTACGGTCAAATACCATGACCAGACATCGGAATATTGAGAGTGACAGGTAGGGATATCCATATCGATAAATATATTTATCCCCTGTACTAAGTAGTAATAGATCCCAGCTTCGTTTACGATACAGAAACTCCCTACCTGCAGCTCACAAAAATCCGATGTCTGTATGACATTGTGATATACCTTTCAGCGACATATCGGCCATTTCACGATAATATGATTTTAAGGTAACCGATATAGCTCACAGGATTACACGGTTGAAGTGGCAATGGGCAGGCCATGTAACCCGGAGAATGGATGGCCGTCGGGGCAGGTATAAGTTCTAGAGTGGCGACCACGTATAGGAAAGCGCAGCGTGGCACGGCCCCCGACTAGATGGACGGATGGCCTCGTAAAGTGAGGGTAGCGGGGAGTCAATGGATGTATCAAATGAGGTTGATATTTGATAAATGACATAACAGTTGCTTAAGATTCTGGACACAGTGGTCATATGTCGCTGATAAATCATTTGCCACGCCAAATCTGGCCCCTGAAAGGGCAATCGGTAGCCCGCCAGTTGCGTATCGTCCGCCCACGGAAAATATTATCTTTTGTTAATGCATTTTTTCTAATGGATCGGTACCTGGGTGCTCTCAGAGATGAGATCATTAGGAAAACATGTTTTCAGCTATTTGTTTATAGACTCGGTTCGTTACTCATCCTGTATTATGTAATAACATATGGTATTTGTTTGGTCTGTTAGGCGGTCGCTTTATTTATTTATTGATAGAGCGACGGAAGTGAGCGAAATGAATTCGATTCAGCCTGGCCAATTTCTTTTCGTACTATGTCCGGATGTTAGAAGTCCAAATCCAAATGCTTCCCGGCTGTTCACGGATAGAGGTGGCATTTCTCAATCGTTTCTCACTGTGATTGACATTTTTGTAAGTAGGTTCATAAGTTTTTACTTTCTTGTCGATTTAGTTTTTCAATGGCGGGGATATTTATTATTATCATTATTATTTACTAGCTGTACCTACCCGCGGCTCCGCCCGCGTGGAATTCGGTCTGTGTCACTAAGGGCTTGTGCACAAATCACGTGAGGTTTTGTCGGCTACTTTTTGACCTCCCCCCCCCCTCTCGGGTGGGTGATATTTGGTGAGGTTATTTGCTGACCCCCCTCCCCCTCACTACCACATGTGTATTTTTTTTCCGCCAATATTTCGTAAAATAGACTCGCTATTTTGAAGTATAACAATAAGTGAAGATTTATTTTTAACGAAACTGAGAAAAAATATCGATGAGATATGTCGTGAGTTTTCGTGACCCCCCCCCCCCCCCCCCCCTATTGAACCTTACGTGATTTGTGCACAAGCCCTAATACTTCATCGTTTAAACCTTCCCTGGACTACGGCGAAAATTTCAAAAGTAAAATCAGTTAAATCTGCCCAGCCGTTCTCGAGTTTAAGCGAGACAAATGAACAGCAATAAATTTTTATATATATTGATTGATTTATTTAAAATCAATAACTATTATGTTAAAGATATGGGGGTTATAATTATTAGTTATTTAATTAACCTTTATAGTATTTTAATCTTGGAATTTGATTAGCTGCAGTTATTCAGGAATTAACGCTTGACGGCTAACTTTAGAGAAGTTTGCGGGGCACTACTTCTGCCAATTTTAATGTCGGCTTCATAGCTTTCTAACGTCTAAATCCTGGTAATTAAGTGTCAAAATCTTGTTACATTTCAACATTACTGAAGAGATGAAAGAATTTACATCCATCTTGGGTCATTGTCAGTTCAAAGACAAAAGTCGTCCCTCCGATAGTCAAAAGTTAAGCGCTTGTATGAATCTAGGTTACGTTGCTATTACATCGGATTATACCTCGAAGAGGGAACGTTCTTTATTCTCATACGAGTTTTATCAGAAAATTAGGCACTGGAATCCTTAATTTCGCATATGTCCACCGGAAAGACTCGAACATAAATCTGACAACTGACTTGTCTACTAAAAAATAATGTAATTAATAATGTAAGATAAGCTTTAATTTAATTTAATTTGTACGTCTGACTTATAGACAGAAAGTGGAGAATCTAATCACAGTTAAGATCATTTATGTATACCATGACCCTCTTATATTTGGACGTAGTTAACGCATAAACTTTCCAACACGTCACTCGAATTCGAATATGAATCTTAGTAAAGTTCTTATTAATTTTTTAGCGACTTGTGAGATCGACGCCCGTTTAATCTGTTGTTAACACGGCAGGAATTTGGTTTTTCTTTCAAATTTCGTAATTATTTTACAAATACACAGCGATCCCAAGAGTATTTTCGCCCTCAGGGCTATTTCAAGCCTCTGTTGTTTTGGCAATGTGTCACTTTTGTTGGCGTTTTGGCAAAACGTCTCAAATGTACGGTTTCCTCACCTTGCTGCTGTGGGCGTGCTGCCATACCGCCGAATATACCGCGCAACGGCTCAATTAGGCTTTGGCAGAGAATTACAATTATTTTTACCTTCAAAACGACTGAATGTTCTAGAAAGATGACAACGATACCGCGTTACTTTGTCGTCAATTCAGACAACTTGACATATAGGTAATTAATTGGTTGTTATTTGTATGTTTAGGTCATTGTCTAAACAGGGACTAAATGTCTAGGACATGTGTCCAAAAATTTTCCACCACTTAGTGGCAGGTAACGATGTGCTCTATTCATCGTATTACTGGTATTACCAAGTCGTGATGAGAATGAAATTCTAGAGATGTACCATTGTTATTTTGTATACATACTATATTTTGACGGAACTGATCGTCGTGGGTAGCTTAGTGGATAGAGCGTTTGTGTTGGCGTTTCGAAACCAGTTCGAAACATATACTTAATTTTTAGTTTTTGCTTCCATATAAACATGGGTGCAAAATTGGATGAGACTGCAAATAATAAACGATTTATTGAATAGGATCACAATCACAAGTTGTCCTTTAGATTGTATAAGCAGTGCAAGAGTGAGTATGATTAAATTAATTCGCCCACCGTCGTAGGAGTACTACGAGCTCCTTGAAGTATTACTTGAAGTCGCTATTTGTTGTGTTTACTTGTAGTCGCTTTCGGAGCCGATGAAGAGGACATCATCATGATTAAACACAGACACATTCCACAAACCCCACTATGATGAATAGTTGCTCGGCCTTGCGAACACAGACGCCTGTCTCTCATACCTTGCACATTCCTGGCTATTTCTGCCGCAAAACATTCCCACTTCGACCTTTCCGTCCGACTCACCATTTAATTTTATAACACGCAATGAAATACGCAATATTTGAGGACATTTGGCGATAAAATCCAAGGGCGAAACAATTGAATATCTCATGTTATATCTGGAATTATTGAACCTTGAGTTTCGCGCTAAATTCATTTTTAATGATATCCGTCGGGGATCTCGTTGCCATATGACTGCTTTAGCGATGTGCTTTTTGAGAAGTCCATAACGAAATTCACGGAGATGCCACGTGTATGTACGCGTATCTCGCTCCCTCGTATGGCCATCGTGCATGGATTTCGTTACTTTTTCATTGAGTAAAACTCAACGTAGGAAGTCTTGTCGCTAAAGAGCAAATTACAGAGCAATACTCGTACAGTCCGTGTGCTCTCAGATAGCGATTCGGGATTGGGTGAAAACTGAGTGGTTTTTATCAAAAATTTATGCATATTTTGTAACCGGTATAGCCGCGACGGCCGTGATAAATCCAAAACCTTGCTTTATCGGGGTATCGCAGTGCTTTGGGAGCGTTCTATAACGGGTTAAGAATAAATGCATACTTGCATACTAATATACTAATTATACTAATATACTAATTATAGTTGGATTTATCTAAGCTGAGCTAATCCACTTAAGAACTGAATACCATTGAATAAACCACAACTGGTAAACCGCAAATTAAGATAACGAGCTCGTAGTAAAAGAATTGTAACCACCTTGGAAGGTTAATATAGATTATCGACTCTATTTCCTTGGACATTAGACTACAAAATGCACTAACAGAATAATGGTGATCATAACTTTTTGGAATTTTACAACCGTCCGACCCTGCTCAATAACGTATTCTCTTGAAAAAGGACTATGATCTCTCGTCAACAAACATTTTAAACCTATTCAACAAGGAATAAGGCTGAAAATTCAATATCCACGCAATGTAGTTCTAACCTTTTTTTGTAAGTAACTGGTTGGCGCGCGTTTATGAGAACAAAAGCAGATAGGATTGTATTAGACACAATGCTATTGTGAATGCAGGTAAGTGGATTAGCTCAGCTTGTAATACTTTAACTATACTAATATTACTAATATACTAATACTAATATACTAATCCATACTAATATTATAAATGCGAAAGTGTGTCTGTCTGTCTGTCTGTCTGTCTGTCTGTTACCTCTTCACGCTTAAACCGCTGAACCGATTTAGATGAAATTTGGTATGGAGATAGTTTGAGACCCGGGAAAGGACATAGGATACTTTTCATCCCGAATAAATTTAGTGTTCCCATGGGATGAGCAGGTAACACCGCGGGGCACAGCTAGTAATATTATAAATGCGAAAGTGTGTCTGTCTGTCTGTCTGTCTGTCTGTCTGTCTGTTACCTCTTCACGCTTAAACCGCTGAACCGACTTAGATGAAATTTGGTATGGAGATAGTTTGAGACCCGGGAAAGGACATAGGATACTTTTCATCCCGAATAAATTTAGTGTTCCCGTGGGATGAGCGGGTAACACCGCGGGGCACAGCTAGTAAATAATATAATCGGTAAGTTCATATAAATCGGTCTAGTACCAGTAAGCTCTAGTGGATTTGTGTTTGAGCACTAAACGACGGCATACATACCTGTATACAGAAATAAATACTCGAATATATCGAAAATATGCACGACCCAGGAACAAATAAACGAGTTCATTACACAAATATTTGCCCTTGCCGGGATTCGAACCAAGGACTGTCAGTTCAGTAGGCAGCCACACTTATATTGCGCCAACCGCGTCGTCGAAGATGTTGATTGAGATCGATTTGTGTGAGGTTGTCCGATATTTATTTATTTATTTATTCCAATATAGAAGTTTAAAAACGTTTCATTCCAGTGCATTGTGTTGTTCGCTTCTTGGTTGTGTTGTTATTGGCTGATTGGTTCCACGTGGCAGTGTTAACGATCCCGAAACAGTTTGTGTACGTGACCAGAGCCACGAGTGTTTACATAAATGTGACATAAGGTTCATATGAGAATGAACTTAGCGAATCAGCAGTTTTGATCGTAAATATTTGGTATAATAATGGTTATTCGCGCGAAGCGATTTGCTTCATAATGATGAAATTAGGTAATATTAGGAATTCTTACTGATAACCGCTCAAGAATGAAATTCGTTCCAATTGTGTGTTTTTCCTGAAAAATATAATTTGGATTTCTTCAACGTTAATAGGCTGTTGCTGAACCAGCGAGCTACATCTTTGATCTCGAAGTCACCCTTAGTGTATAAAGAAAAGAATTGATGGGGAGGTTCAATAACAGCAAATCAAATTTCGTAGTAAATCGCAGTAAAATCGTAAATGACATTAAAATTAAAGTGTGGCCTAATTAGAAGAGGAAAAGACGAGAGGTTGGAGAGACTAGATCTATACCCACAGCAGAAACGAACGGACACTGATGACCAGACAAATATCTATTCTATACTATTTTGGTCGAGTCGAGCAAAAAAGTGTCTGGTGTACAGGCACAAGTTTCATGCGCATTGGGTTAGAATTAATTGTAAAATATAATAAAGAATTCTAAAGGCGCCTTTAAGCTGGTCAGTAACTTAATACGCTGCAGAGGAATGTCCAATTACAAGTACAAGTAAGTACAATGATTAACTGAAGTTCCTAAAATCCCTCTAGAAAGAATTGTATACATAAATACGTATACTAGGAGGCGCCGGCAACTTCGTAAGTGTAATTTTTTATTATACCGTAGTCGGGTAAAAAGTATCCTATAACCATCTTTGGATGTCCAGCTAACCCTGTACTAAATTTTTTTAAAGTTCGTCCAGCCATTTCGGCGTGATGCGAGGACAAAGGAAATTATGAAAACAGATAGCGACAGGCTGGTATGGCGCCGCGCGCCCAAACAAATGACGATGCTGCACTGCATCACGATATTAAGATTTCTCCTGAAATCATCCATAGATAACTGATTTTTAATACAAAAATCTAGAATTTTGTAATAGTATGGATAAAAATGGACTATCGGTTTAAATGAGGCCTTTATTAGGCTGTACCTACGTTTGTATCTCGAGTTTGGCGCAAAAAGAACGTTAGTTATTGATGTAACTATAACACTAATATAAACGCGTTTCCAGTGAAGTTCTTCACGGGCCGAGGTGCTCAAAGGGTCGCGCTGTCGCGAGCGCGCCGCCGCCGCATTCCTGCCATACCACGCTATTTATACGGCACTGGACGTTGTCAGGCTCCACATCACAATATTATGAGTCGAGGATGTTCTCTATGAACACTAACTCTCGTCGTTTGTACACATTATAGTAATTAATTAAAATTTTTTTTTTACTATATCGGTGGCAAACAACATGCGGCCCGCCTGATGTTAAGCAGTTACCACCGCCTATGGACGCTTGTGACGCTAGCCGCGCTGAAGACCCTTTAAGAACCTGTTTACCGCACAACCCTCTCTTAAACAACCGCATACTGTAGCCCCCGGGGAAAACCTCGGCATAGCTCATTCCACATGCGGAGCGTTCGCGGTAGGAAAGATGTTTCTTACTTGTCTTCAGTATACAACGTTTTCAACGCAGCTGCACGGATACCAGAGAGTTCCAGTTACAGCTCATTAGTTTACTGAAATTGCGCTCGAAAGTATTTATCTATCTACTAGTTATTATGACGCTATGTGGCTAAAAATATAAGCACACAAAATATATAGCCAAATAAACGAAAAAGTGTAATTTATTCGAGTTTATTTCACTTCATCGTTTCATAGCTTCATTGTAACCTAGTTCGCAGGCAAACAATACCATCAAAATTTAATTCTTTATTCGTAACCTGGAGCCTTACCACGATCTCTTAACGCGACTCACTTTAGGCCCTAAACTGAACTGTATCGCTATTTCATACCATGACATTGTATTTACGACTCAGTTCAGATGACAGTTCAGTAAGAGCGTCTCAACTATTTCATTCTCTCATTTCAAGTACTTTTCGTACCACGATGTGTCACTTGAGACGAAACTGAATCGCACGAGTGTCAAATTTGCGACTCATAAAAAATTCCTCATTGAATGTATCGTTCTGGATAGTTTTGTGTAGAATATTTATTAGTTCTTAGCTTTTGTTCGCGACTTGTCTCGCACAGGTCTGGAAACGTGTCTGTGTAACTTCCTACCGTTTTATTCAGGGACGTATTTACCCTAGGGCGATCCGGGCTATAGCCCGGGGCGCCAAACCGACAGGGGCGGCGTAGGCGCCCCTGGCCGTTTGCATTTTGTTTTGGTATTGGCGCCTTTCAACCAACTATTACTTTTCACCTTTTTTTGTCAATCCAAAATTTAAAATGAACATGAAAAATAACAAGAACAAATAGTTTTGGTCGAAAACATGCTTGTAAGTTTGTCAATATCTTCGGGGCGCGTCTGTAAGTAAGAACATGAACATGCTTCAAATATAGGGCGCGGGCGCCGAGTGAGGTCGCGGGCCGGCAAGAGGGGCGGTGGCAATAGGTCATACATATATCAGCGTTGCCAGATCGGATCTTTTTACACTATATCGGTCAATTTTGTTACTACGTACCCCCGCGCCGAACAATTTCGCTCTCGCTGCGCTCGCGTTTTCATCTGATCGTGTTACTACGCACCCCCGCGCCGAAAAATTTCGGTCTCGCTGCGCTCGCGTTATTATCTATTTCTGTTACAATATACACGCACTGCTACGTACGTACGCACCCCATCGCCGAAAAATTTAGGGTAGCGAAGTGTTTGACAGGTTTTTCAGAATACTGACGAGTTAATTTCTTTTGAGTTATTATAATACGATCTCTTGGATAATGCAACGGGGAAAAAAAAGATGCACAATGCTCATAGATAAGAGTGCATTACTGGTAATAAGTAGATAGAACTTCGTGTTTTTCGGTTCCATATGACTACTGCAATACTACGGTAAAGAGCTCGTAGCTTTGTATGGATTTCATAGTAAGATACGTTTTTTTTCCGTAGCATTGCAGACTGTAGTAACTAAATTAGCCGCTCGAGGGTGCTTTACATCATGCTTCTTTATTTGGTTACTATTTAAGTTCTTAAACCACAATATGATTTTTAATAGATTGAATTATAAAAACAAGTAAACTATTTTGTAAAACAAAGAACTGGAGTTCAAACATTTGCACTGAACCTAAAATAGGCAACTATAATTGAACATATCTTTAAGCAGTTGATAATTTATTTATTATTCAAAAAAGTTACACAGCATTACAGTAATAAAACCAATAAGGCACTGAACTACAAAAATACATATAAACAAGACTTAAAACTAGTTAATTTAGGCTACACAACCGCGTGGGTCCTTTGCGTCGTCTGATCTGGTGTATAATTCGGCAAATTACCGCGGAACTGCCGAAACACAACACCCTTCCGCCAGAAGTCTGCACTTGCGATGGTGTCCTGCAGCGGCCGCGGCACGCACACCACAAATGAGCTGAAGTACACGTAGTGCCGGGACTGCAGCTGGATAATATTGATATCATGGGGTCAAAAATATAAGCCCGATTTCAAAGGTCTCTATCTCGGCGGGAGACAGCTGGCGATAAAAACGGAGCTTTTAACATTGTCATTGACACACTTGATATTATATGGGTGATAAAATCACTTCACCGCATTTCCTGGTCACAATTTCTTTCCCCTGAACGAATACACTAAATCCGCGGAGGATTAAACTGAATTCGAAGATTGGCATACCACGTAAAATTCATTTGAAATTTAACAAATTTACATGTCAATGATTGACATGACATTATCACAGGCGGAAGGCGGCACACGTTCCGAGTCTTAATTACAATTCTTTTGAAATACAGACATTTTAAACTTTATTTCATTCAATAAAGCATTTGGTATGGCAAATAATGTCTTTAAATTAAAAAAAGAACATAAGTCCGCTATGAAATATATGTCTTTTCTTTTCAAAATTACCAATTAGTTTTAAACAAAGTGTGCTGCGAAATTAATTTGTAATATTTTAGTTACCGAACGGATAGAAGCCAGAAAGAGATAAACATATACGAAACTCACATAGCGGCATCCCTTTCGCGCCGTAGCGTTTCAATTGCGGACCAGAGACAAATATCGGTCTTTCATTCACTTTATGCGATCGAGAATCAGCGCTGCTTTAAAGTTGTTATGGTACGAAATTCAGCGATTCAATTTAGGTGCCTAAACTGAACTGCACTGCGTTTGGATAGTTTTTATAAAGATCGTGGTAAGGCTCCTGGTTACAAACCAAGAAAAAAAATCCTAGTTCGTAGCTAGTTACAAAACTTAGTTACGTACGCGGACAAAGGGATTATATTAATGACCATGCCAAATCACCAAAAGCTTCCTTATAAAGACTTCTGTAGCCGACCGCCTCGGCGCAATCGGCGCAATGCGAGCACGATCGCGGTCTCACCGCCTACAAATAGATAGAAATCCGCAGTTCAAATATAACTTTGCACCTGCAATCCTCAAATATTCATATTCGCATCCACACAGACCGTACGGTTCTCACGGCAGTCTCTCAAAATAAGTCGAACCTAGCTGCTGTTTGGTTTTGATTATTCAGATAGCCTCGCCAACCGGGAAGTTCACCGGATGTATGAGTCGGTGTGGTCGGTGCAGACCCTGGAGTGTGGTAGCCCTACCGTGCTGGCGACCGCCCAAAATGACACCGGCGGGAGGAATGTGCTGTTTATATCGACATCGTCCAGTTATTCTGATATTGTACGTTGAAATGTTAATGTGATGTCGAAATGAGATCTTTGTTTCACACTCTGTTTGGTCTCAACCCAGGAATGTGAGAATTATTTTGTTTTTCCTGTGTATGAGTATTAGTTGCGGGAAAAGGCAGTAAGACTTTGAAAAGCGCACTATCAAAAGTATCAAATACCTAGTTGAGCCCACTCAACCAAAGGCGTTTATGCTTCTTTAACAGCGCTTTCACAAACGCGATCAAGACTTTATTTACCGTAAAAGCAATCTGACACTAGAAACTGTCTTTTTTAGAGTACATACTTGATACTTGGTGATAGGTACCCTGCGTTTTAAAACGGTGGAAAATACGTAAATTGTGCATTCCAGATTGGTTTTGTTACCAAGCACAATTCGGCACAGTACAATAGTACTGACTATGTGCTATAGGTCTACCTACACTATAAGCCGAGCGAGAGTAGGATAAGAGGTACGGCACTAGCTTGTCGCTACTCGGCAAACCACCTTTTCTCGGTTCCCTGCGCTTACTTTTTACCGTGGGCGAGGACTCAGGTCAAAGATGATATTGTTAAACTTATACTTAGGTACTTACTTCCAGTGGAGCAGCGCTACAATTCTGTATAGCTAGCTCTACCCTCACTAAAATTCTCCTCCATGCCTCACTTCCACGCCTCAGTTCCTCCAGTTCCAGTCGATGGTTTTTTCCTATCCTTCTGAGTGGTCACCTGTTTATTCGTTTCATCGTTTCTTTTGCTTATCTTTTCGTTTTTATGTCATTACGTCCTTTTAATTACTTGTAATCAACGGGAAATAAATTGAGCTCATGCTAGATAGGGCCAATAGATCAATATGTAAAATCTTTGTAAAAATTTATTCGAGTAAACATTATGACGGTGAGGTTGGTATGCGACCCACTTCCCCGGTGTCACAAGACAGAGCTATGCCCTGAATGCCGCGCATTCCCCAGGGAGTGTCTCAAGGGACCTCGTGTTATATCGGACGGAGAAGTGCTGCTATTGTAGCTAAATATTTTATTGCAGTATTCATTTACTGAGCCAACTCGAAGCTAGCGTAAGTTTTAACAATAAAATAGGCGAACGTTTTTTTCTGATTGACATGTCAATCGAAAATCTATTATCCACATTAGCAGGGGCATTGGAAATGCTAGTGAAAACACAATTTCCGAACAAAGTTGTTAACATTATCTAGTTCCCCGCATTGTGCGCGTGTACAACAAAATGGAAGGACATTGTAATTTTACAAGGTCTGGTCTCTGGTCACGATCATGAACTATATATGTCTATATAAACATAGCTTCTGTTCTTTGTTTCTTAGGATAGGTGTACTCGTACTTACACAAATATGGGTTGAGTACCGGTAGGTTTGCTATTTCACATAATTGTCAGTTCAGCAGTATTTGTTGAACAACAAAGCCAACCCGAAGCAAATCTAAAGTGATCCTCGGGTGAATGACGCGTTTTTGTACTCACTGTACTCGTACTCATTGTCGCGAAAATAAAACTATACAAAGATCTATTCATAAATCTGAAGAAACAAAGGAAATAATTGGATTTTCGATACTTTATCACTTTCAGTAACACCACGTAACACGCAGTGATAGATACTAGCCATCTGTCTCACAACGGAATAAGGCTAAGTAATTGTGACAGAATTAAGAAACTATACACATTCCGTGTCACGGCTAGGAGCTAGATTCCTTCGGCCTGGCCAATCTTGTGATCGACCTCAATTCGACTTGACTGTGTTAACAGCTAGGGAAGGTCAGAAGAAAACGGCGTATACACTGGTTTTAAAAGCTTTAAATCACTTTCACCGGTGTCTGTCTGTAGTTACATTTGACCCAATTTTGATGGAGATGAAAGTGGCCGCACAAAGACTGATGACCAAACATAATACGCGAAGCAACCTACAGTACCGTAGGTTGCTTCGCGTGCCCGCAAAATCGCCGGCAGCATTATCACATTTATCACCTGCCAACAAGGCGCCCCTCACGGCCACAGGTGTTCAGACAGGATGCAAAGAAAGCGGGAAAAAGAAGGAAAAGGAGAAGAAAGAGAGGTCTACTGCCAGTAGAGTCTGCTGCCAGTACCGCAGCTCCGCTAACCTAAAAAAAAACCTGTCTTGAAAAAAAAATCTTTACGGCCTGGATGGAGTCTTGTTGAAGCATATTTCGTACCTACTTCAATAAATAAAAAAAATGTTTCACGACTTAGAATTCACACTCCTCCCTAATAAACAAAATGTTGCCAAGCATAGTTTTTCAGTCGGATTTATTACCTGCGCGCAATTGCTCTCGTTACTGCAGATATGTGATCGCGGAGGAATGCGCATAAAAGTTTTACGTTCGTGGTTGTGTATGAGCTGTCTGATAAAACGCTGGATTTACAACATCAACAACATGTTGTGGTTATAGTAAGACTGCTCGCTATGTGTGAGCTTACCCCGGGGTTTTTGGTGCACGTACGATTTGACACTAGGCCGCCAGTAGGCGTCAAATCATACGCGCACCGAAACCCACGGGGTATGGTCCATAGCTACGCTAGCAGCCTGCACATGACAAGGTATCAGTCCGACGCACCGTCTCTTCTACTTTACAGTCTGTTTTTTTTAAACACACATTTGACAGTTCTCTGTTGATGTTTGTTGTGATGTTGCAAAGACATATTGCTTGCCAAATCTAACGATTATAAATGGTTGATTGAATAATCGATTTTATCGACGAACTTTTTTTTCGAACCTGCATATATTTTTGTTAATTTCGTGTGAATATACCTATATTTATTTGAACTACGAGCCGTCGGACTCACGGCAGCTTTCTATGTAAAACAATAATTTGTTTTATTGTTCTTTCTTCTGGTTATCAATTTATCGATTCAATCGAGTTCTACCAATTCACAGATACTTTACACAGCTTTTAGGAAAAATTGAGCAAGTGCGAGTCCGACTCGCGCATGAAGGGTTCCGTACCTACCATAATCTATAACAAGTTTGTTGTATGGGATCTCTTAAATATTTATTTTATTTTATTTTTAGTATTTGTTGTTATAGCGGTAATAGAAATACATCATCTGTGAAAATTTCAACTGTCTAGCTATCACCGTTCTTGAGATACAGCCTGGTGACAGACGGACGGACGGACGGACAGACGGACGGACGGACAGCGAAGTCTCAGTAATAGGGTCCCGTTTTTACCCTTTGGGTACGGAACCCTAAAAAAAGCACGTAGTACGTAACTTTTTATGTACCTAATGATTTATTATCGTTAAATACTTCAACACCGTGATAGGAAAAAATATATAACATGAACTCAATTGTCTCAAATAGAAAGTTAAAAACGTTTATGGATACTTGAAAAACCACTATGTCATTGCTTGTTTTTTTTTTTATGAAATTCAATAGGTCGTGCAGATTTACGTTATATGGGTTCAGTCATGTGTCAAATGTGTGCTTAAAAAAACAGACTATAGCTCGGTGCGCTTGCAGCTGGTCGCAACGGTGCGCACGTGTCGGCCGTTTGCGTGACCACTATGAAATGATCCCGGTCCTGATTTTGAATGGAGACAACCGGGAAATCAATATCATTGTATAACAGTCATAAATGTAAAATTACAATGATAATTAAATCATAAGAATATAATAGTAAATTAATGCAACAGATAATTCACTAGCCATCAGTTTTTCCAGATTTTCATTGCCTCTGCGCATTGTGTGTTTGAAATATGAAAGAATGTGTTGGTACAGTGTGTGAGCTGTAAGAATGCCTGTCTCGCTCGCTTTTACGCGATCCAGATAAGACCCTCTCAGTTTTTACTCATATCCGAATCGCAATCTCACTTTAATCTCACGAACTGTAAGAGTTTTTATTTGGAGTTGATTCAAAATACACTGGACAGGGAACTGGGTGTAAATATGGTCAAAATGGCAAACGTGGTCTCTAAATGACGCAATATTACTAATATCAATATGGGTCTGTAGGCAAAGGTAAAATATATATCTACAAAATATTCCAGTGTAGAATGTAATGAATACATTTTACAGTAGGCATTTTATTCAAGAATCTTTTTATTGATTCTGTTTTTAATGTGGAAATGCTCATAATACAGGCAGTTAAAACAATCTTGATTCTGAAACTGAAACTTTATCTAACACATGATTTTCTTGGTTACGGTTTACGGTTACAACATGATGCGTCGTAAAAATCTCGTTACGCGAATTAACACTCCTGCGCAAGTCTGCTGTTGCAGGCTGCCATAGTCCAAATAATACAGTAGGAAAGTTGTGTACGTGGCTGTGGCAAAACATGATAAGTTTTCAAAAATTATCTATATTGCCTTTTATAACATTTTTGTTTTCTCTCGGATAGTAATGTAAAGTTTGGTTAAATATAGTCTTAATCCCAAGTGTCCCTTGACTAAACGGCAATCGGTAAGGTAAGGTGGGGTAAGACTATCACCGGGAGAAGACTGCCTCGAACTAAATATTTTGGCTCAGTGACCCAAACAGGATCTTAACCTCCAAAACGAGAGCCACTTGTCCCGATCCTGCGTAGTTTCTCGCCAGTTTTCGACTGAAGAAGACTGCCACAGTTCAATTAATAACTAACAGTTCGTCTTACCTCATTAGACAATAAACTATGTAAGCCTTACCTTACGTTACCTACTTTTTTAACATAACTGTGCCGCCGGTTTCACATTTAGCGTGAATCAAAGGGTAAATTCCTGCAGTTTCGGCGCCACATTTTGTAAACAGTTTATTTATACGAGTCTAAAATATCGTTCTGTTGTCTAAATGTCGTGGATGTTTGTTTTCACATTCCAGGGTTTGTTATGTTATGAATTGGAGTTGGTGAGTCAACTTCGGCTTCTGATTTTACGCAGCGGTTTTGTTATGGTTGAATATACCCAGAGAAATGAGTACCTAAGTCGTCCGCTAATCATGAAAGAAAACGATACCGACTGCGAAAAACGGAAAAGTTGTAACCACTAATGCAATTACCGTCTTTATTGACACTTACGGCGTTTTCCCTAATTGTAGTCGAAAAATAAGAATTATATATTTTTTTTATTAAATTACTATTTTATGCGTAGTATTTTGTATAAGTGCTTTATGTCGAAATTGGGTAGCTAAATCCTAACAAGATGGTTTGAAGCTATTGCGGATTATTAGCGGTACTTATTTATTTTATTGGCAATGACACATTTTTGTAACTGACGTTGAAAGTCAGTGAATGTCACTGATGTAAACAATGAGGGTAAATTTCAAGTCTCTTCTTCGTTTAGTTTTCACACCATTTTAAGTGACTTTATGAAAAATTATAGTATTCAAGCTGTTTTTAGCGCCGCTATCCAAGTCCACCACTTGTTAGGCTATACAATAATGCTACCTGTCACTTTCCTTACAATACGGCGCGAGTAAGACGGGTGATGCTGAGTCACGCGACAAGTGAAGTCACGGTAAAATATGCTAGCGCTGCTGATGGTTGAAGATTCTGGTGTTGATTTTTGGAAAAAACTGTTTAAGGATTTTTTTTAATACATGCAATGTACGATACGGAACTACCATCATGATGATGCAACTGTCTACACAGCTAGCAATCCTAGGTTTGAATCCCGGAAGAAAAAAATATTTGTTAATTGAGCTGTTTACAAGCATTCCTTAGTTTGGAACTAGTCTAGTTCGATTGGTGTAAGACTGTCTCCTACTATTGGTTTGATTTAGAAGTCAAAATTGAAAAAAATGCCATCAATATTAGAACAGTGTAGGATTATTTCGTGAGTTAAAAATAAATCGGATTGGGAAAACACAGCAATATCTCATTATCCATTACACAACACGCAGTCGTGCGTGTGCAGCGATGACAGACACCAAATGTTTCATATTTGTAGCGTGTTATGTCATAACTTTGAGTGTAGCTTACGAAATAATAATGTACATGTACCAATGGCGAGGCGTCCATAGTTGCCTATATAGGACATTTAATCCTTCCTACCCTATATTCTTCTTGAAGGAAGAAAAGTAAGTGAAATCTGCTCCGGCTTGCCCAAAGAATTATTGCTGACGGGTGAGGAAAGTTTTTGGGTTAGACCCGACTCTATGCGATGATCCTGAAAAACAACTTCTCTCGGAGAAAACTTTCCAACGAAATAAAATAAAGGGGAACCGAATAAATTTTCAATGAAATTGACCTCGTTTATTACATTCACTAACTGAATGTTTTTTTCATGATTTATCGTCTTGTAACTTCACTAAATAAATCAAGAAGCTCTAAAATATTGAGGAAATTAAATATTTTAACTTGACCTATATTGGAAAATAAATTAGGATTGTATTTTTTCTGAGCAATAATCGTGCATGACGTTTATGTTGGATAACATACAAATATTTATCTTTCTTAGTAGAACAGATACGACACATTTTAAGATAATCTTAAAGAATTGTCAGCCAAATATCTAGTTCACTTTATTTACAATGTCGACATGATGAAATTATATGATAAATACATATTGAGGTTTCAGTTACAGTTGCATATTTATTACTGATAAGCAGGGTGCGTAAAATCCGAACAAAATTCATTGACGTGCTAGGACCATCACACTGTTTGTCATACGTCATTTCAATCGAGTTTTCTCGCATTGTACGATCCTTGCTGATAAGTTGGTCCAGTGATTATGCGTTTTATAGAATAAGAAATGAATGTCGGTAAAGCCGGTAGACTCAGACATGTAAAAGTGCCCTTGTGGTTCCAAATGCTTTCTTGGTTCGATTGTCAGTGACTGATCTGTGTTGTCAATAGGTATGTACGTCTAGTTTTACGTAGTCAGGGGATATGATACACGTGATAAAGCGTCTGTCACTCACACTCGCATTTTGTCAAAACGTGACGGATGCTTTGTCACTTATTAATCACGTTATAAAAGCAACCATCATAGGTCCTGTTGTTAATAAGTAACAGTTCATGGTGTCATTGAGCAAACACAAGTTAATTACTGTTAGCCCATCCCTACAAACGCAGTTATTAATACCCGAAGGATAACTGGCGCTAGTTAACCCATTTAGCGCGGCCGGTACTGTTTTATTAGGGTTTTTGTCATCGTTAGCAGAAGTCGTCTGCGAATTTCTACGTAATTTATAAACCAAATGTCGGCCTAGAATCTTGAATATAGTTTGCAAAGTATGTTTTTACTTTTTATATCAACGCAATGAGTCGATTGACCCCATTCTGTATTAACAAGTGAAAAATATACAGCCCTGAATCTGTTTTTAGCGAGCAAATAATATTTTTTTAAGAGTGATCTTGTATTTGTTCTTAAAGAGGTTTTCGGATTTCTCGGTTGTTGGCTGTTGGTTAGTCTACTTCAACAACTGTTGACAGCTAAAGCTTACCTACTATTTAAATGGAATGAAATGAAGGAACACTAAATACAACAGTCATGTAGTTTAGTTGTATAGTTATGAGATTGAACGGATTTTAAACTCCATTTTTAGCATGCGATGAAATTCTTTCAATGTACGCAAAAGTAGACTGTAAGTCCCTACTATAGGCTCCTGCCTATGATGGTTGCGTTTATCACGTGATAAATAAGTGACAAAGCATCCGTCACTTACACTCGCATTTTTTCAAAACGTGACGGATGCTTTGTCACTCATTTATTGCGTGAAAAAACAACCATCATAGGACCGTAGATAAGCTTATGTAGTATAGTTTTAATGTTGAATATGTGATATAATTTGATATCAGGCACGAATATAAATATTTAAAATAAAATGCATTTTATTATTCAAATAGGGCAGATCGGCGGGACCTTATCGGCTTGTATAACATTTTTGATCCTATTTTGAATTACTCATATTTGCTTAGCAAGTCAGAATTAAGAAAGAAATTAAACGTACTACTGTTTCCACATTTTACGTTCTAACGCACAGTGATAAGAAGTTCATCAGGTAGCTGGTAGATGATTTCACCGGATCGCTTTTAGCTGCTTTAAGGCGGTAATACATCACCCAATTAGAGTAGAGATAATTAGAATGTGTCCAGTCGCCGTGGCCGAAATCGGCTAGGATTGAATGATGATGACGATGAATTACAATTGATAAATTGCGAACTAATTTCAAATTACGCTTTTGCCTTGATAATTTCGTACAGTAGGTATTGAACAGAACCAATGATGATCCTATTTTTGTGGTGGTGGGTTCAAGTCCCACTTGTACTGCAGTGGAACGCATAAAATGTGTTTCTTCTTATATATCGTTTGTATCTGTATACAATAAATTTTAATTTTGAACAGTTTTGGGGAATAATCCTTTATTTTTAAATACCCTTTAGTGTTCCGAGAGTGACCGCCCCTCCAATATATTCCGTTGTGTTTCTTGACATGGGAAGACGAGACCGAACGGGACTCAATTACTCAACTCTACATTCAGCTTCGAGTAAAATGGATAACAATACAATATTATAGTAACCAAAAACAGAGATGGATTTCGAAGGTACCAATAGAATTATCGCTTTATGTCGTGTTTCCTCTGAATCAGATCTGACGTGGTGAGCGACCGCCTTTAATCGTCGGTGCAACACCTCGGCTGGCGTCACGCCAAATGAGATCGGTTCCGGCACGCATGCCATTCCGATTGCAAGTATTTATAGGGCCCTTCGAGAGGGTTCCATTAAGCGCGTGGTTAGTTTCAATCTGAAAGTGACTTTAATGCACCGAGTTTAGGTAATTACGAGGTTCTTCATTTATAATAAGATTGTTTACGAGATGGCCCCGGCCCTACGCGATGGTGGAATTAGTCCGGTCTTCCTTAAACACCATAATATACCACTTTCCATGAGGGTAAAGACCAAAACAGCTGAAAAAATTGTCAAAGTGGAGGATTCTGTAATCCTTTCGGTAATGACAACTTAACGGTGAACAGCAGGAGGAAGAAATATGTTCTCAATGAATGAATCAATTGTAATTTACTAATTACTGTCATTACTAAGATATTACTTCGCTACGAAGGAAATAGTGTTTTAGGTATTAAGACAGTGGGTGTTATAGGTACTTCTATATTCAAGGGTCCACATATATATGTAGTTAAGCTGTGTCAACAAATGGTCTAAAATGATCTCTTATTTTTAGGGTTCCGTACCCAAAGGGTAAAAACGGGACTCTATTACTGACACTTCGCTGTCCGTCCGTCCGTCCGTCCGTCTGTCACCAGGCTGTATCTCAAGAACGGTGGTAGCTTGACTAGAGTTTCTATTGCCGCTATAACAACAAATACTAAAAATAAAAAAATATTTAAGGGGGCTCCCATACAACAAACTTGTTATAGATTATGGTACGGAACCCTTCATGCGCGAGTCGGACTCGCACTTGCCCATTTTTTTTTACTTTAATACGACCGTTTTTGTTTTAGAGGAAGCGATAAGAATGATCCAGTACGAGTACCTTAGTGTCTTATTTAATAAACTCAAGTAATGTATTCTTTGTTCTTTTCAACTTTTCCTTTTTCATCAATTTGAGTGCGTTTTAATGAGTACAGAACCCGAGTAACAAAATTTGGTAGCGAACAGTTCCGTAAACAAGCCATTAAAATTATGATGTCCGTCCAAGGTTCCGTGGCTTGACTTATGATATAAACGAATGTGTTTATTTTCCCGGGAGACAATGACGGATTTATTATCTAATCACATAAGAAGGAAACAATAAGAAGTTTATTCAATGTCAGTTTCAAGAAAATAAAGTTGTGCTGGCAAATATTTACAAATAGCACCTGACCAACGTTAGCTAGTTCAGACCCATTTTACCACCGAATTTCAGGTCACCGAATAACGTGAGACGTTTGAATAATACGGGTAAATGATGGTGGCGTTTATCACGCGATAAATAAGTGACAAAGCGCCCGTCACCTTTTTACAAGTATACAAGTGAGAGAGTGACGGCGGATTTATTATGACGTGATAAACGCACCATCATTTGCTCTAACTGCTACATTGCACGGGGCATGTAAAATTGTAGTGAAAGTCAGTTTTCTATGGAGAGGGGTCATTTCAGGGGAAAACTTTACAGCGTGATGCAGCAGCGTCGCACCAGCCGTACAACGCCGTTGGTAAAATTATCTTTATCATAGCAAGAGTGTGCAAGAGTAGTGCCAGCAACACTTCACGCAAAATAGGCGCATTGTGAGACGTCGAGTTGCGGAAAACTAGCTCGCGATAACCTATACCTATCTGTATCCTATTAATCATTCTGGCCGAAGGGTGTTGTGCTTCGGCAGTTCCGGGGCAATCTGCCGAATCCTGCAACAGATCAGACGACGCAACGGAGCCACGCTGTTACGTCGCCTAAATCAAATTAGATTTCAGTTTTTTTTTTGTAATGTAATTTTATAGTCCTCAGTGCCTTGGTTTATTTACTGTTATGCTGTGTAACTAATTTAAATAAATAAATCACGCCGAAACGGTTGGACGGATTTCAACGTTGTTGTTTTAATAACTGTCACTGTTAGTTAACGTAGAGGAGTATGTAGTTGTAGTGCAATTGTTTGTATTCAAATACTTAAAATAGTAAGAGTAGGTATATCAATAAATAAATATCATAGCAGTATAAATTATAATATGTATAAAGAGTGCGGTCTTCGCCAGCAAACTGCATCGCAGTTTGGCGAAACATGAAAAAAATAATGATACATACACCATACTCATACCAAATTTCAGCTTTCTTGTAAGTACTAATGGTCACGGAGCTAAGCCGCGGACGGACGGACAGACGGACATGGCGAAACTATAAGGGTTCTTAGTTGACTACGGTACCTTAAAAAGGAAAAAAATTGGTTGAGCTTATCACGTGATAAATAAGTGACAAAGCACCTGTCTGTCACACTCGCATTTTATCAAAACGTGACGCTTCGAAAATGCTTATAGGTTACTTTTTACCCGGCTATGTTAAAGAAAAAAATACGCGCACGAAGTCGCAGGCACCTTATATTTGTGAATAAAGCAGCGGAATAAATCCACAGTACGTAGACACTTGAGCGTTTGATGTATGGACACGGTAGCTTTGCTGCTACTTCCTTCATTCCGTGCTCAGTTTTAAGAGGATTGCCACACTATAAATACCGTGATTTTGGAATCTCAAGTGTTTAATTACCTCAGCGCCACGGTTGCATATCCAACCTTCTTAGCAATTGAACATGGTCTCAAATTGTTCGGTCAGCGTATTTCTGTCGCCGTTCACAAGGCGTGTTGAATGCATTTCAGGGTTCTGCTTAGGGTTGCCAAGATTGCCGGATAATCTGGAAAAACATTGGAGATATTTTTTATTACATATAATCATACATGTAACTAATACCTAATGATCGTATCATACTAGTAGTCATACATACATATACATATAGGTATAAGTATTCGTCTATTTTGTATATCGCATGCTAAACACAACCATTAAAAGCCAGGTTAGCGCAAATTGTCGCGGCTACAGAGTAAAATATTGAAAACTGTATTTTATTCGCTCGCGGTTTGTATAGGTACACATAATTAACACAAAATATAATGCGTTTATCGTGACGTTTATAAATGAGAAATATCGCGTTAGATCCGTTATAGTTTATTTATGTGTATTTTATTCGTCGTTTATATAAAATATTACTTAATGGGTCGTGAGGTGTGACGTCACGATCCATCGACTCGTGCGCACGTTCCGACTAGCTAGGAACACGCGCCGATTTTATATGAACAAAATCAGGGGCAGCAAAGTACGTAGTTGTGAGTTGGTATTAAATAGGCTCCTAACCGTGGTTCGCGCCAGTGTTGCCAGATGACATTTATGAAAATCCGTAGGGTGAGACAAAAAAGTCTGTAGAATTCCGTAGATAGTTGCTTGAAAAATCCGTAGTTCTACAGATTTTTTTCCAATGCTTCATTTGACTATACTGAAGCTTAAAATGTCATTCAAAGTTAGTATTTTTTGCGAAAACGTAGGTGGAAAAACAAAAATCTAATATTTTTGAACACCTTGCCCATCTTTTTGAGCTGGCAAGAAAATTAAATTTAAATACAAACCACTGAGTGAAAGTGCATGATTAGTCCGCGAGTGTCTCAGCCAGGATTACAATACATTTTTCGTAAAAAAAAGTACATTCCGTTTCGTTTATGTCATGTTTAGGTGATAAATAAAAGTAGTCTGAACTGAAATTCCGTAGGTTCCCCAATAATTTCCGTAGGTCTGGGCACAAAGCCTAAATTCCGTAGATCTACGGATTTTTCCGTAGATCTGGCAACGCTGGTTCGCGCCGCGTAATGAGCCCATGTAATCAGCCTTGCTTGCATGGTTTTAATGGTCAGACAGTATTTATCGCGTAACAAAGAGTAGTGGCCACAGCCTCAGTGCATGGTGCTAGAGTTGTTGAACATTATAATTGTACTCAATAAACACTTGTGTGACAACCCTATTCCTGCATAAAGCATGACTCACATGCACGCTGATGTGGCCCGGTGCACCTTTGCGTAAATTTAGAAGATGAGTTATTGAGAGTAGTCCAACAATTCGCACCTATGTTCCACATCCTCAGCAGATGTAACTCTGATGTAATGTGTCTGAATGATAAGTTTATATTACATAGCATACTATAGATGTGAGTGGGCGAATAAGAGAAACTTTATCATTAATCTATCGCATGCTAAAGTAAAGAGATTGCTTTACTTTATTAAAGCTTCTCTTATTAAACTCGCTATTTCTTACTAGGTAATTAACACTTTCACGGACAGTACCTACGTGGAAAGACGTAAATCAACCCTGGTCTTTGTAGCTATTTGTATGGGGATATGCCAGCGTTCTACGGAATATCGAACTTTAACGGTTATTTCTGATTATTAGAGCAGTCTAAGTATATTTAGTCCCATAATATAAGGACGTTTGATCCCAATAAATTATGCCCGCCGTGGATCAAATTTGGCTGCCCTTGGTGACGTCACGTGACGTCATGTGACGTCATGTGAGTCGCGTCATTCAGAGAAATGCGGTGGTGAAGCGAGCGCTGCCCAGCGATCTGATCACCGTTTGCCGCGCTCGCGGAAATTAGTTTTTTTTTATGCTTTATCATAACGGATTGGTAAATTATAAATGTTTAAACAATACTGTTAAAAATTTGCGAATTATCAATGTCACGTTTTGACAAAATGTGAGTGTGAGTGACAGATGCTTTGTCACTTATTTATCACGTGATAAACGCAACCATCATAGGCCCAAAAGTATTCACGTTCACTTCCATATTTCCGTAGCGTAAAACGGGTAGATATGTATAGGGTTGTCAGGTCGCCAAACCTAACACCCGGACAGACCAGTCAGTTTGGCCGGACATTTTGGTAAAATCCTAAATGATCCTTCATTGAGCATTTTGTGTCTCAGTATTAACAGGAACGACAAAAAAATTTACTTATTTTACGCTCGGCGCTCGGTCGTTTGTGACATGTAAAAAGCCTAACAATAGCCGGACAAGCCGGACACCGTTTATTTTGGCTGGACACGCAGTCATAATTACGCCTATACTATGTCCAGCGCGTTATCCGGACGCCTGGCAACGCTACTTATGTAGGTTACATCCTTAACATTGATTTGGAGAATCTATCCATCTCCTTTGCCAATGTATTTAATTATATACCATAAATATAAATTATTGTTTTATGTATGATTTACGATTAAATGACTTACTGTTGTGTTTCTTTCGGCTTTCTTCTCAACAGCGGTCTCCTCTTGGGAAATGCCAGTAGATTCACAATCTAACTTGTAAAAAAGCCCTTATGGCCTACTTACTGAATAAATTATTTCATTTCATTTCAGTGAAAACTTGCTTCAAAAATAGCGCCCATGGAGCGAGTTTCTGACATTGAAAGAATTAACAAAACCACATCTTTATTTTTATTACGTTTTTATTTAATCTGAATGCAAAATGCAAACAATTGTTTTTCTTATTTGCTTCGGCACATACGAATGTGAAAACAATTTGAAGAAAATAAATTGTTTCAGTAAACTGATATGTATTATAATATAAATACGTAATAGTCTCGTTAGAGCTTGCAAATAGCTGGTTTCAAGGAATGCAATGTGATCGCAATAAAAATTTACACAAGAATTTTTAGTGCTGGTGTCATCTAATAAATTAAATTTTTACGGCGCGCGTTCGGGACATTACCTTTAATTTAAATATTTCATCGGCGGTCCAAGACCGAGATGATACTGAACGTTATGTTTCTGCACTGATTTATAGCATATTCAGAGTTTTTCATTAGTTAACTATCTTTAACTAACAACATAATCTACAATTGGGGTATAGTAACATGATGTGCCTAAAAAGATAATTTCAATCCGTTTACCAATTAGATAGAAGCGTTTATTTGTTTATCTCCATAGTAAGCATTTTGTAATGACGTCACTATTCACTTGCTTGTACTGCAAAACGGCAAGGACAAGTGAAAGTCGAAAATTAAATATGAACAACTTTTGGACGTTTCCCTATAAATAATACCAATCATAATTAACTAGCTGCGCCGCGCGGTGTTGCCCGCTCATCCCACGGGAACACTAAATTTTCTGAATAAAAAGTAGCCTATGTGTTAATCCAGGGTGTCAGCTACCATGAAACCAAAATTTAGCAAAATTGGTATAGCCGTTTAAGCGTGAAAAGTAACTAATATACACATACACACAGTCTCAAACTTTCGCCTTTATAATATTAGTGTGTTTTTTTTCACATAGGTACATATGGGCAAAAATCCGGTATCTGGTAACAACCCAGGTTAATGTTCTCATTAAATAGTGGTCATGGACTACTATCACGTTATCCTACAAAACGCGATACCAGTTTTCATACTCCTAATACCAAAATAATAACAATCATAAAACCAGGCTTGTTAGAACCCTCATATTTCCCATATTCCTGTATGCTGCTGAGACATGGACATTAAGGGCGGCAGAAGAGCAGAAAGTCAATGCACTGGAAATGTGGTGCTGGAGACGGATGCTTTGTATATCGTGGACTGAGTTCCGGACCAACGTCTCAATTCTTGAGGAGCTTGGCATTAAAGAGCGTCTGCTCTCTGTCGTCAAATCCCGCATCCTCAACTTCTGTGGACACGTGTCTCGTCGAGACGGAACGTTCATAGAACGCTTCGTTGTTCAGGGGAGAGTGGAAGGTGTTAGAGCTAGAGGAAGATCGCCGATGAGATGGACCGACCAGATCAAAGCCAGTGTGTCGGCTACCGTCAATGAATGCTCATGGAAAGCGGCTCTACGGGACAAGTGGCGATGCGTCGGCAAACGGGTCACTCAGAACTCCACAAATGCATAATGGCCACGACCACTCTGTAAAGAGTGTACCGAAGAAGAAGAAGAAAACCAAAATGCGAAAATTAAAACGAATTAGGATCGCGATCAGTGATAATTCAAACTTGTTTTCCAAAGTCTCTGGACAGCCGCGTCTATCTGTTTCCCGTTTTATTTTAATATGTTCATACTCAATTTGTTCCCGAAATAAAAGACTATTTGTACCGCTCATTGAATAATATGAAGTATTTTCTATAACACTCTCGGACGACACATTGCTATGGAATTTGGCAGGGAGGCAAGGACGCAGTTTCTACGGAGCTGGCAGAGAATCGGAAAATAAGTGTTAGTAGCTATTTCATTATTATATAGCCAACCGTTGGCTTCGGTGTGGTATACTCGTATGTGTTTAATGGGTATAGATTTAGAAATAGGTACATTCAAACGATCGACAGTGTTAAACTCGTCATGTGATTCATCGCCGTGTTTACAAACTTGCTCGCGGAGTAAAGGAGTGATAGAGCTCTGGTATTTCACCTTTCCAACCGACTTACAAAACACTTCCATATAAATATACATACATAGACTGCTAAGCTTATAACCCTTCCTTTTGGCTTTGCCGTATTGGGGTAAAAAGAGGTTTTAAATTCAGTACTATAGTCACGTTAGTCGCCAGATATTGTACTGGGACTACTGGAACTACTGGGAACTTCTTAGAATGGGGATGCGCCACTGCCGGCAGGCAGAAAATGAGAACTCAGGGGTGTTTTCGGGACTTAACTTTAATATGCAAAGTTATGGATTAGTGGTTAGTATAGTTTATAAGTAACACTGAACAGACTACAGAGCGTAATAATAACTAACACGGACGAGACGCTTTGTGGCGAGAGCGAGGTAGGTATCGGCGCGCGAGATGCGCGCGCGGTTACTATACGGTGGTGCGGTTCGAGCTCGACTGGCGGGCGGCGCGTGAGGTGCGCCGGCCGTTAGAGTCGGGCGCGGGAAAGAGAAGACGCGTGTTACGCTGGCTTCACACTCCGAGAGGCCCGCTGGGGCAAGATACGACTAGTTATAGGAAGATTTGGTATACGGTTTACTATATACTCCCCCTCTAGTTCAGGTATACGCCCTCGTTCCTGGACTAGCTTCTCTTTCTTCTTCGGTCGTCCGCGTTTCTTGACGGGGTTAACCGGTTTAGGCAGAGTATCATCGTTACCACTGAACCGAGTCAAATCTTGAACATGGTACTTCCCTATAATCTCATGAGTCATCTCCATGCGAGCAATGTTGTATGTCGTAGGGCTTACCTTCTTGGCGATGACGTACGGGCCGTCGCGTCTCGGCATGGACTTGGAAGTGAGCGCCTTTGAGCTGTTGCTCAACAGGTGCGATTTGAGTAGCACCTTATCACTCACCTGGAAATCAACTTGTCGGTGCGACTGGTCGGCGTATTCTTTCTGCATCACCTCTATTTTCGCAGGATTCAGACAGTATGGAGGCACTGCTACAGGTGGGTACTCACCCGCATCTATACGGTGCTTAGCGATAAGCGTAGGAGCTCCCCCTGGATGAAAAATGTGTGCGTGCCTGACGAGGATCTGGGCGAGTTCATCTCGCTCCGCAAACTCCAGTTGAGTACTCTCGTCGTCCCGGAGAACATCTGTGGAGGCACAAGTAGTGCCTCGCGACGTCGGTTCGAAAAACAGCTGATATTTCACCTGATGATTTTTGTCGAAATACCATACTTCCTTGGAGAAATTAATAACAACACCCATAGCCCTAAGGAAATCTATACCGAGTAACGTCTCATTTTTGCCGGACTCGGGGAAAATTAAAAATGGTATCGTAATGATAATTTGTTCCAACCGCACCTGTAACGTGGTAGTGAGAACGTTCATCTCACGTACGTGGCCATCGGCAAGTTTAATTTGCCTCGTCGTAGGCGTGAGCGGGTGGCCTTTACGTAGAAGGAGAGCATATAGCGTGTGGCCGGCAATACAGTGTTTCGCGGCAGTATCAATTAAAGCTGTACCATTTACGCCCAAAATCTCGATTTTGAAAATGGGACGTAAGTCGCGACATTTGACGGGCCTATCACCGACGCTACATGCCAACAAGTCGTCATCGTCCTTAATACGTACACAATTATCATCATCACAAGACAAAAAATCATCATTATCAGTAAAATTACCCTCAGCAGGATTTTTCAAAAAATCCGACTTATTATACTTTGCCTGAGGGCAGGCCGTTACATCGTCAACAGTAAAATTCGAACTTTTAATCTCAGCCGGATTTTTCAAAAAATCCGACTTGCTACACTTTTGCATCGCACCCTTACGTGTGCGGTTACGCTTAGCGTCATTTTGAGAACAAACATATTCATTTTTAGTGTCAACAAGATTTTGTGAAAAATCGGACTTACCACACTTTTGCATTGCACCGTTACGTGTATGGATACGCTTCGCGTCATATTGAGAACAAATATATTTATTTTCGGTGTCAGCAAAATTTTGTGAAAAATCCGACTTATCACACTTTACCTGCGGGCAGGTAGACTTATTGAAATCGCGAACAAAAAATGTATTACATTTACATGCGAAATCGAACTTGTTGCACTTTTCATGGGGACAAATATGCGAAAGTGTGACGTCATTGATTTTGTGACATTGACATTGTACACAATTACCTACAAAATCAGACTTATGATTTAAAATAACATCGTTATCATAACAATAACACGTAACTTTCTTTTGTGCAAAAATTGACTTATTACCTTTTCCGTGTGGACAGGCACAAGTTACGTCATCGATTTTGTGAATACAGCAATTCTTGGAATTTCGCACAGAATCGGACTTACATTTCGGTACAGCGCCGTTACAAGAAGCGAACGTAACTTTTTTATCATTTTTGGCACAATAGGTATCGTTGTCGCTAACGTTGCATACAACATTTACACTTGTAGTACAATTTTGGTAATTATCCAAACAAATCGGATGAGAATCGTGATCATGGTTGTATGCATCGTTCATGGACAAATTGTCCGACTGACAACTTTTTGTCAAATTGTCCGATTGACCGGACTTATTTTCATAAGAAACACAACTTGGGATTTTATGATTATAGTCATTGTTTACTGCACTAAGCGAACGATTTTGAAATTTACGACCGCGCACGGGTAATTCGACACTATAGAACATTTCCGGCTTGGATTGATTTACGGCACTATCACTCGCGTTATCAGAGTTATTATTATGATTGAACGACTCACCGCTGTCCTGTAACTTACGACACTGTTCTCGCCGGTGACCGTACCGCCTGCAGTAGGCACAGTAGGGTCGTGCGGGGCCGGAGGCCGAGGTCGTCAGGGGAGCACCCGGAGGTGCGCTCACGGCGGGCGCGGTGCGCGGCGGCGGCGCAGGCGCGTGCCGGGGCGCGGCTGAGCGGGGCGGCGGCGCGGCGGCGGCCGCGGGCTGCGCGCGCTCCGGGAGCGCGCCTCGCTCGCGCGCGTGCGAGTCGGCGGCGGCAGCGGAGGGGGCCGGAGCCGCGCGAAACGTATTCGCGCCGGCGGACGGCGTTGGCCTCGCTGTTGATGCTCGTCGCTCCTCTTCGCCCATGGAGTCTTCAATATTTCTAGCATGATATAATAACTCGGCGAATGTAGTGAATTCCTCTCTGCGGAGTCGTTTTCTTATTCGCACGTTTAAAAGGCCGTAAATCATATCTAATTTAACTTTTTCATTTAAATCGTTCGTAGGTAGCCTTGATAGCAGGGCGCGCGCTTTGGCAACGAACACATCGGTATTCTCGTGCTGTTGTTCGATTGCGAATAAGTCGCGGTAAATCCTATGGGGTGGCCGGCGGTCGCCGTAGGCGCTTCGTAGGTTATGAACGACCTCGTCCCATGTAGTTACTTGATTTTTAATACCCTGCCACCAGGTTGCAGCGTCATGCGTCAGCAACATTGACATACCTTTAATCGCATTATTATCAGTCACGTTGGCACACTCTTTATAGCTTTCTACTGCATCTATAAATCCTTCTATGGACTCGGAGGGTGTGCCGCTAAACGCAGCCTTACAACGCGCAAAATTGCCATTTTCGGCGAGCACCGGCGCGGGCGTCGAGGTCACCGCGCGGTGGCTGAGAACACTGTCCAGGATTTCCTTTATCGCGTTCGTTTGCGTTCTTTGTAGGCCTTCTAGGAGCATGGAAACACTCTGCTGTGAGAATGTTGCGTCAGCATCGCGGGGGGCGGGGGAACGGCGGTTACTAATATTCACGCCTGCTGTGTCATCCCCGCCGTCGTTGTCGTGCTGGAACTCCTGGTGTTCGTGCTGCGATGGTGGCACAGAGGAATGGGGAATGCTTGTTGCATCATCTCTGTTGCCATGCGAAATTAACTGCTGGGCAGGCATTATTGGCGCGGGGGACACGTTTTCTCGGTCTTCCTCGTCGCTGTGTACTACCAGGTTTCCTTTACTTCTGGTATAATGCGCCATTATTACTATGCGGATAGTTCGTACCTACGTGCATCACAAACACACAGTTTAGGTACGTACGGAGTCGTACGGAGTTCGACACACACACACAAATCACTCGCGCACAAACTGTTTGTTTTTTTCTTTTTACCACTAATCCACACTGTTGGGACGCCAGATATAGTCACGTTAGTCGCCAGATATTGTACTGGGACTACTGGAACTACTGGGAACTTCTTAGAATGGGGATGCGCCACTGCCGGCAGGCAGAAAATGAGAACTCAGGGGTGTTTTCGGGACTTAACTTTAATATGCAAAGTTATGGATTAGTGGTTAGTATAGTTTACTATAGTACTTTTTTTATGTTCGCGACCTGCGGGCCTATGCTGGTTGCTTTTATCCCGCGATAAATAAGTGATAAAGCATCCGTCACGTTTTGACAAGATGCGAGTGTGAGTGACAGATGCTTTGTCACTTATTTATCACGTGATAAACGCAACCATCATAAGCCCCCTGAACTCTTTATTTATAAACCAATGTGTAAAAAGTATTGTTCGAGAGAGAGAGAGAAAGAAGAGAATTTCTCTTGAATGAATCCATGAGAAATCGTCGGAACCCCCCAACTATTAAAGGCAATTTTTTTAAGTCACTTGTTCAGTTGTCCTCGCTATTTTTTTTGTTGAAGTCGGTTTTTATTACAGAAAAATAACATAGTATTTTATTTGTGAGAAGACAGTCTCAGAACGATTAATTTTTACTCTGCACCCACTTGAAGTATCTCTGTTATGGTTGACTTGTAGAGAATGCCATTTGGCATTAAGTTCGCCATTTATACCGACTTTTGTCTTGTGCAATGAAGTTTAAATAAGAAATAAACAGTGGAAAGACATCCGCTGCTGCGCTGCTGCTAACAAAGTATCATCATCATTCCTAAGTATCTTCTCAATGACCCGTCGTGTGCCGCCGACTTGTCCAAGGATTTCTTGCCATTTTGATCTCATGGTACGTTCATCTTGGCCTTTCCACGCTGTGTTTTCCTGAACAAATACTTACGCCTGGAACCTATGGCGCGTATAGCACTTTCTGATCTTGTAATCCCAAACAAAATATGGTCGTCTGATCAACGAAAATCTGACGATTCCCGGCATGAAGTGTGCTGCTGGTAAAAAGATCTGGATAGGACACATTTATCTTCGCTGTGATGATGGTCAGATCATTACAGTTTGTTTTTCTTATCGTGTGTATATGTCGTAATTGGATTGTTTAATCCGCCGTATTACGCTTTACCTCCAACACATTTCACGCCGGGAATCGTCTGAGTTTATAATGATAATACGGTATATTGTCTGCCCTCTCTCATTATGTTAATGATATTTATGTTTAGAAGCTATACCTATTCTCGACTAATAAAATGTCAAAAATATATTTTTGGTATTCAAGCTGAGTTGAGTGTCATTAACATTTTTAACGAGATATGATAAAAAGTATGATCCCACCAAAAACATTTCATGTAAAATTGGCTGCCAAGACTCACATGCTCATAACGCTTTCGCTGTAAAAAAGTGGTCAGATCCCTCGAAAAGCCAAGCCCCTAAGCCCTGAGTATACTAATCCTACACCTTGGCTTCAAAAGTATGGCTTGGCCGTTTCATAGAGTAACGTAAATAAGTCCACAGAACCGTCTGGCCCATACGGTATCAAGAAATTAAGTTTATGTCTTCATGATAAAATATATTAAACTTAATTCCTTACCATATAGGCCGGACAGTCCGTTAAACTTATTTACGGTACTTTATGAAACGGCCAAGCCATACTTTTGAAGCCAAGGTGTAGGATTAGTATACTCAGGGCTTAGGGGCTTGGCTTTTCGAGGGATCTGACCACTTTTTTACAGCGAAAGCGTTATGAGCATGTGAGTCTTGGCAGCCAATTTTACATGAAATGTTTTTGGTGGGATCTCATTTCTTTTTGTAAGGTAATTTTTAATTTATATGTTTTTTTTTTGTGCTGAAGTGTTTCTAAGTAAGTATAATATAATTATAGTATAGTATAGTATAATAATTGTGTATTTAAGAAATACTTACGTTTAGCCCCATATATATATATATTATATACACTTTTATCCCCCATTATGGAAAGCCCATACAAACTTTCATCCCCTTATTTTAAGGGTGGGGGGTGATTTTCTAAAAATCCTAGAATGTGTATTTTATTTATAACAATGAGCTGAGCCCAATAGGTATAAATTTTCAGACCTCTAGTATCAAAATTTGCGAAAGTCTCATACAAACTTTCATCCCCTAGTTTAAGGGGTTGGGGGGTAAAAGTTCCAAGTTTCAGAATTATTCTATTGTTTGTGTACTAAACCTAGCTTACATACCAAATTTCAGCTTTCTAGGTCATCGGGAAGTACCCCAGAGGTTTTGATACATAAGTGTGTGAGTGGCAAAATCGGCGTATTTTAGGTACCAATAAAACCTAAAGTATAAAAGCTAGATCAATGAAATTTAGTACATTTCATATGTTCCCTAACTGCATCTTAACCTGTGAATTTGGGTGCTCTGGTGTTAACTGGGACGAAACTATGAGGGTTTGAAAATGAGACGAAACGGTTCGAGAAAAGGTAGGTAGTGCCCCGCCTCTTTTTTTTTCGTCTTGGCGGGGGCACTACCGTGCCCCCAGATAAATAGTATTGTGTCTCGCTTTATCCATATGACTCGCATATGGTACCTTATATTACTAAGATTACGTCACCCTGGGCCGTAAGTGAGCGTAAGTTGAACGGGCAAGATGTAAATCTTAGCTTTGACAAACCACGGGCGGTAATTCTTTTACCCTCTGATCGCATATTTGTAGCCCTCACCTTCGCTTTGGGCTACAAACACCTGCAATCTGGGACATGGATATGTACACCATGTTTTAAGTAAAATAAATAATGATTGATTTTTAAGTAAAATATTGATTGGGATGATAGGTTAATGGTTAGAAATGTTAATCATTGTTGCAGATACCAAATCACGTGAACCACCTTCGTTGATTGATTACCAACTAATTATGATGACGATGGATGGATCCAAGGCTGTACATTCCCGCTCAAACGAACACTAACCACGATCTTTTCAATTTCGTGTATCTTTTTAATCGTGTTGATGATGATGCATGATCAACACGATTGAAAAGATACACATACCCCGTTGTTTGATTGGCCGTCGTAACAAAAGGCGGTTGTGAGGCGGCCGTGAGCTGTAGGTATTTTCGTCTCTTCCGCATGTTGATGGGCAACAGACAGATCGTGTGCGGGCTTGCGGGTATTCACATGATGGGAGTTATCCTGATGTAAGGCGTAGTGTACACAGCTTGACAAGCAAAATTCTGATGGGCTTGCAACATCGTGGCTTTATACATATACGACTGCTTCCTACTCTTTACACTCTCATATGCAGTTTTATTTGTTTAAAACTCCCAGCAATCGATCCCAGTCAGTATCATTTGATAGAGAGTGATTACAATTGTAAGGTAGGCTGTGGAGAATTTTGCCTTTCAAGTGCATTGACATGGTAGTATTGTAGTTTAACAAGTCAGCAGTTCTGTTGTATGAAGACTCTCGTTCTAGGCGTATTTACTCTAAGGTGGGAATCCTACCACCATAAAGTGTTATCCTATTGTTGTTACACATGGAACTCTGCGACTATCTGGAGCCAGGTTTCTGTAGGTATCTATCAATCATCTCTGTCGATTTTGGGCCAGGTGTGTCTTGAGTGTGGATATTACTCTATTGTAATATCCGCTGGCTAATTCAAAAAACCAATAACCTAACCTAACCTAACCTTCCCTATAATATGGTTGAGGGAGGCGATGGCTGAGATATGCGTCATGCTCGTGAACGGGTGCCGTTTGTGGGGTCCGGTCTGTTCATACTAGCGAGGGCCAAATTAGTCGTGTAGTAACTGCTTACCAGTGTTTATTGAATTGACGTGAGAGACTTCATCCTGTACTCGATTGAAGTTATTATTATTATTTTTTACTTAGAGACTGTATACATCTCTCATAAACTTAGTGTACTGTACAATGACGCTCAGAGACCTTATACATCTCTGAGGAATGAAATTTAACTATTATCATATTTATTATTATCATTATTATTTTTCTTTTTTGTATATTGTGACGCCTAGAGACCTTATACATCTCTAAGAAATTAAGGTTTAATAATTATTCTCTATTGTAGATTATTCACGTTGACGCCTAGAGACCTTATACATCTCTTTGGAATTAAATTAATTAAGTAATTGTATTTTATTGCATTTGTGACACCTAGAGACTTTATACATCTCTGGGTATATTTAATATTTTAAATTGATAGTTAAAGTGTTATTTTAATATTCCTACCTAACATTGATTTGGAGTATCTATATATCTCCTATACGTGTACGCATGTCATGTAATAATTAGTTATAACACTAATGTAATGTAATTGTTCTAAGTATTATTTACGAAAAAATGACTTACTGTTGAGTTTCTTTCGGCTTTCTTCTCAACAGCGGTCTCCTCTTGCGAAATGCCGGTAGATTCACAATCTGACTTGTAAAAGTGCCCTTGTGGCCTACTTACTGAATAAATTATTTCATTTCATTTCAATCAACATATTTTTTAAGTCTTAAAAAAATGGTGCTACAGTTTATATGGAGTTCTTCAATATTGGGGACAGAGTAACAAGATGGTAAAAATGCTTAAATAATCATCCTCTTTTGTTCAGCAATTTATAATTAATGGAATAGACGTGGAAACATTAAATCTAAAGCAGTTTTGACATCGCCTCGGTGTGTGTGCTTAGCTTAATTAAACCAAGTTTCCAAAAAATGCTATTAATCAGATCTTTGGCCGTAGCTCAAACGAGCGAGTGGACTAGTATCTGTGTAAAAAGGCCTACTCCTGTTAGGTACTGTTTGTGATTAATATAGGCTCCTTTTCATTTCTATTCAGACCTGCGTATTCGTACCGATTTCTAGAATGTTCTGCCGGTGCTTATGAGATACGTAACAAATACGTAAGAAGTTCTGACTTTCTTACACGTGTCAAGGATTTAGAGTAATAAAACTTGGTCGAAAATGTTCGAAGTACAAGTTCCGATTGATGAAATCAGTACGCAACAGGCGTCTAAAAACAACATAATATAATAGGCTTGTACAATTTTTGGATGACCATGAATTGTTTTTTTCGATAGTTCTTCCTAAGGATCTCCAAACTGCAGGTCATTTATTTCTCTAATTCTATACTATGGCACACTATGGTTGCTCCGAAATTTTTAAATTGTCAATTCGACAGTTCTCAATAATAGTGGCTGAATAGTGGTTGCCTTCGAAACTTAAAAAAAGTTCTTCTAAACCAGACTCTAAATTCAAACTTAACCAATGACAAAAAGATTTGTATCCTTCTGTTTTCCTTCAAATCATAGGTATGCGATATATAATTATGACAAAAAAAAAATGCGTAAACAAGGGGAACTGCTTGTTATGTAGATTATTTCTTGTCACAAATGAAGGTGTTGTTGTGAAATCTAAACACTTTATATGTATTAATCCATAAAATTACGATAATGATCGTTGGCGGTAGAAGGGCCGGTGGGGTGCCAACTTTTCACGCTCAATTCTCTAATTCCCAGGCCCTATTAAATTGTCTTCATGTTTGCGCGGCCATTAAATTTTTAGTGCCTAAATGTGTTTGCTACGTGATTCTATTTGCTTTCCTGAGACTGTTATTCTACGGAATGAGCATTTTGGCTACTTAGAAACCGTAATGATGAGCATTTTAGTGGGATAAAATTTCAAGCTGCATGCACACATTCACAATGTCATTATTTCTAGATTCTCATAAATAAAGTGATGCGGTCAGTATTTCTAACTTATTTCTCTCCACTTGATTCTGAATCCTGAACTTTATTGAATCGAAAGAGAGACAAATATAATTCGTTGTTGCTTTTCTTTTAAATTTCTTTAATCAGTTCATCATTCTTTTTTGGGCGGTAGATGTAAAAAAAGTAACACATCACTCTTAAGATATTTATTAAATAATTAGTAAATACTTACAGTTTTTAAAGATAAATCAGTTTGATCCTTAGTATTAATACTAAATACAGTGCACAAGTACTTGCAGCACAGTTAATGCAGTAAATTGTACAAATATCACTGTGCATTCCTGCTGGTACTGACATCCAACAAAATATAACCTAAAAACACATCCCAGGACACAACAGCTATGGCTAATATTTTGGATATAGCAGAGACACAAAAAAGCCTTGAAGCCACTATCCTCAAGAGGTTTGCAGATTTCGAGTCCAAGCTGAGCAAGTCTCCGGCAACCAAGGTGACAGTTCAGTCGCTGTGTGAAGAATTCTCCGCTTTCAAAGAGCATATAGTGACTATCCTCAGACTTCTCAAAGACCAAATAAAGGCACTCAGTAAGTCCCATGATATCTCCGAAATGCGACACAGAAGAAAATTTCTTCTTCTCAATGGTGTCCCCGAAGTTGCAGATGAAAATGTATGTGCTCGAGTAGCGAATATAGTCTCGGAGCAACTGAAGATTCCTGGTGTGTCTGCAAGCTCTTTCAAAGCATGTCACAGGCTTGGTAAGCAGTCAGCTGGCCATAACAGGCCCATACTTTTACGTTTCACCGACATTAACATCAAGTTTTCAATTTGGCGAAAGAAAACGGCGTTCAAAGGCACTACATTTGTGGTGTCTGAGTTCCTTACACCGCAGCGGCAAGCACTTTTCATCCAGGCTCGCAAAGTGTTCGGTATGAAGAGCTGCTGGACGCTTGATGGTAATATTTTCGTCAAGTTGCCCAGCGGCGAACGTGAGCGCCTTGACTCGGAGACTGACATCGCTCGCTTGAAGCCCTCGCAGAGCCAGCGGCAGCCTCGGTCGTCATCCACCCCTGCAACCACATCGGAAGAGGAGATCGTCGTGGTAGCAGGTCCCAGTGGCCAGCCCAGTCGAACTCGGAGAGGCGCTAAACCGGCGATGCCTTAGATAATATCTCTAGTTTCTTTGTTTCGATTCAATATTCTTCTATGTTGTTAATCCCTATCGTTTTTTCGTTTTATTATAGCAGCAGCCCATTGTGCGTTTATGATATTCATATGCTACTTTACTTTTGTAATTTAACACTTTAATATTTTCTTCTTAGCGTCATACCCACTTTTATAGTTTGCATTAGTAATAAAATTACATTACATTGTCTGTTTGACGTTTGAAATTGTCATATCAAAAGTTGGGTGTGTTCGAGTTCAATTTAAAACGGCTTTGCTGCTATTGCTAAAGTTATTGTTATATTTTGTAAGGTACTTTTTATTTTTCAATTTGTCATCTCTAATTTAGCTAACCGGCAGGATATGCGGATTTGTGCAATTTGCTTGTGCATCTAACTGTATATGTTATTTATTTTATTATATTATATTTGTATTTTGTGTATAATCGTTATATATTGTATATATTTTTATGTCTGATGAAGATAGTTTTTATTCTGCTAATGATGAGAGTTCTGCTTTTCTTTCTATAGATTCTCTTGACACCTCTCTTTCTCTGGGTACACGTCTTTCACAAGTCTTTGTAAACTCTTGCAATTTTAATGTATGTCATATCAATGCTCAAAGCATTCCGTCCCATTATTCAAATCTCGTCGCTACTTTTCAGTCTGATTTTATCCACGCAATCTTGGTCTCTGAGAGTTGGTTAAAACCTACGCTTGATTCAACATCCTATGCACTTCCTGGATATATTTTGATCAGAAATGATCGAACTGGCAAAGGCGGCGGCGGTGTTGCCATTTACCTTAGAAGCTCCATTCCCTATAAAATACTATATTTATCTCAGTCTTTTTATTCTGGCTCTGCAGAATGGATTTTCCTGGAGCTAGACATTAAAGGGGTTAAGGCTGTTCTGGGGGTAGTTTACTGTCCCCCTACTATCGATTATTTCTCTGATCTTGAAATTGTTCTCGAGTCTCTTAGTTCGGACTACACACATCACATTGTAATGGGTGATCTTAACACTGATCTCTGCAAAGACTCCTTGGAATGTCGTAAATTGGCATCCGTAGCCACGTCTGTCAGCTTCTCTATTCTTCCATTGGAACCAACACACCATAGTAAAACCTCTGACACGTGGCTTGATGTCATTCTTACTTCCTCTCCGGATCATATCGAAAAGCATGGTCAGTTATTGGCTCCCGGCTTTTCGCACCATGATTTAGTCTTTGCATCCTACAAAATTAAACCACCTAAGTGTAAACCTGCTGTAGTCTCTATGCGTAACTTTGCTAAGATAGATGCTGACGCTCTATTTAGTGACGCTAAGGCGATTGACTGGTCTCCCGTGCTCTCTACTACGTCTACTGAGACCAAGGTGTCCTCGTTTAATGCTAAATTGTTAGGATTATTTGACAAGCATGCTCCATTACATACTGTTAGGGTCAGACGCCCACCTGCTCCTTGGATTACTGAAGGAGTACGTATGGCTATGCGTAAGAGAGACCGGGCTTTTAGAGTTTTTAAACGCGACCGCACTGACGAAAACTGGAGCCTTTTTAAGATAGCCCGTAATCGCTGCAATCAGATGGTGCGTTCAGCGAAACGGCGGTTTATTCATCATAATGTATCCTCTTCGTCTATGGCAGATGTCTGGAAATTTCTCAAGTCTCTTGGCCTAGGTAAACCTACCCATGGTTTCGATGGCACTTCCTTTTCTCTGAACGATTTAAACAGACATTTTTCCTCTGCCCTCTCCGTTGACAATCAAATTAAATCCATCACTCTCTTCGATATTGCGTCACTTCCGCTTCTTACTGCTGGAACCTTTTCCTTTTCACCTACGTCTCAAACAGAAGTGGAAACTATAATAAAGGCAATTCAATCTAAAGCCGTCGGATGCGATGATATCGGTCGTTATATGGTGGTATCTGTTCTTGACTGCGTGCTGCCGATAATAACTGATATAATCAACTCCTCGCTGTCTAATGGCGAATATCCGTTGCTCTGGCGAAAAGCTTTCGTAATTCCTCTGCCGAAAATTAGTAATCCCACTTTGCTCAGTAATTTTAGACCAATATCCATTCTCCCTTTCCTCTCGAAAATCGCTGAAGCGGTGGCTCACAAACAACTCTCACGGTATATCTACTCTCACCAGCTCATGAGCCCCTTTCAATCTGGTTTTCGGCCTAGTCACAGTACCTGTACTGCTCTTCTTAAGGTGACTGAGGACATCAGACGAGGCATGGAGGATCAATTGGTCACGGTACTAATTCTGATTGATTTCTCTAATGCGTTTAATACTGTTGATCATGACATTCTCCTTGCCCTTCTTAAACATCTTAATGTGTCGCCTTCTGCCCTAAGTTGGTTTTCTGCGTATCTTCGAGGTCGTCAGCAGGCGGTTCGGGTTGACCGGACTTTGTCCGACTGGTGTAACCTTGCCACTGGCGTACCTCAGGGAGGAATCCTCTCTCCACTCCTGTTTTCTATATTCATTAATTTCATAACCGCCGACTTTCGCTCTTCGTACCATCTCTACGCAGACGACTTGCAACTCTACGAACAGTGCAAAGTGATCGATCTTGAGATTGCCATTGACAAATTGAACTTTGACCTCCTGCACATCCAACAATGGTCCGAGAAATTCGGACTATTTGTTAATCCGTCAAAATGTCAGGCTATTATCGTAGGTAGCTCCCGCCAGCTCGCCAAAATTGACCTTGACACTCTCACGCCACTAAGTTTTAACGGCATACCTATTCCTTTTAGTTCGAGCGTCAAAAATTTAGGTGTTCACTTGGACCGCACTCTAAGCTGGAGAACGCAGGTTGCCGAGGTTAGCAGGAAGGTCATGGGTTCTTTGCATGCTCTTAACAAACTTAAGCACTTTTTACCCATTAAAACCAAGACCCTGCTTGTTCAGACGTTAATTTCACCTATAATTGACTACGGTGATGTGTGTTATCCGGACCTAACCGAGGAGCTTCTGAACAAACTGGAAAGACTTCTCAACAACTGCATTCGTTTCATTTTCTGTCTCCGTAAGTATGACCACGTGTCTTTTTACCGCGCTCAGCTCGGCTGGCTTCCTATCCGTCAACGACGTGAAATACGAATGCTTTGCACTCTCTTCTCAATTCTCAAAGACTCGAATTCTCCCGAATACCTCAAAGACTTCTTCCAGTATTATGGTTTAACTCTTAACCGTCAATTTCGCTCTTCTGGCAATCTATCTCTTTCTATCCCTCCTCACCGTACAGGTTTTATGTCCAACTCGTTTACCGTCCAAGTGGCCCGCCTCTGGAACCGCCTTCCCCTCAAGATCAAGCAAGTCCCGAACAAGTTAAATTTTAAAAAATCCTTGCGTGACCTCTTCTTTAGCAGAATGGAGAAATCTTAGCATATCTGTTTTGATTTTTAGTCCATATATATTTATATTATGTATATATAATAAATATATGTATTTATCTAAGTATTTATCTATTAAAACCTATTTAAGTTAGTTGCACCGCCCACAACTTATCTGCTTTGCCCGATGGTTGACTGGTAGAGAATGCCCTATGGCATTAAGTCCGCCTTTTGTACGATTTGTTTTTCTTTTGTGCAATAAAGATTAAATAAATAAATAAATAATCAAATGAACTGCGTGCACCATACATTTGTTAGTAATCAAAGATACCTAAGTCTCAGTCCCCTCGCCAGTTCTTTCACAATATATATATTTTATTTTACTTCTGCACAACACACACGTCACGATTTTATCGGGTGTTTATCGCGACGTAATTGCTTAATAAGTCGTGCGTACAACAAGTTACACTCTCGTTAAATATATTCCGGGTTTATGGTGGTGTCGTCAGCTTCGTGAACTACGTCACTGTGCGTAGGCCATGCTGCGCCTTGCCTCCCACTTCATCACATGACCGTGCCATAGTTGTTAGGAACCTTGCAGGTACCTAAGTTTAGTAAATCGCGTACAACAAACTCCGCTTTCTTTAAATCTATTCCAGGTTTATGATGGTGTCGTCAGCGTCGTGAACTACGTCGCTGTGCGTAGGCCATGCTGCGCCTTGCCTCCCACTTCGTCACATGACTGTGCCATAGTTGTTAGGAACCTTGCAGATAAGCTTAATAAATCGCGTAAGTTAGTATAGCAAACTACGCTCACTTTGAATCTATTGCGGGTTTATGGTAGTATCGTCAGCTTGTCGTGTTCTCAAATTGTCGTATAATCAAATAAAAATAATAGTTGTAGGTGAAAATAAAGTAATGAAATTAGTTTAAACTTAACACTGTTTGAAATATTCACGATTGTTCATGTCAAGCTGTCTTTTCCTTGTTATCAAGTAGCAATATTGCTGTTTACTTTTTGTAGTTTGTAAGTTAAAATGCAATATTACTCAATAGTAAAATGTACAATGGTGGAGGGCACAATGTTTAACTGCTAACAAACTGCTGTGCAGTTTGGCAGATACTTAGAAACTTTATTGTACTATTGTGTTTCATAAAATAAATTGAAAAAAAGGAACATTGCACATAAGTACGACACATACACACCGTAGTAGGTACGTGCGCTTCAAAGCCTATTTCCATTCTATACCATAAAAAGCAAAATACCTTCTAGAGGGTAGTTACGAAAATTTAAAGCCTCTGATGAAGATCTATTGGAGAATCAGAGGTTTTTCAGGAAAGGGGTAAACAGATGAAGGATCGGTAAAATGCGCATAATCCTTCTGATGTCAATGTATTCGCTGCCATAACGATACCGGGCTGCAGTGACTGCATAGTCGCTGACCGCACATCCTTTGTCATTGTCACCATCGCAATATAAAAGATTTAACCTGAAATTTTAGTGAGAGTTGTTTCTTATCTCACCTATCCACTCTATGGACTAATGGAGCTATGCACGGTATTTAATGCAGTCGCAGTCGTGAGTTTATATAGAGTCAGCAAAATACGATGTAGAAGTAATGGGTACAGTGCGTAAAGTCTCTAAGCGCGTCGTAACGCACCGGACGCCCGGGCGCGCCTACTAAAAGAATTGGCATAACATTCGCCAAACAACACGAAAATAGCCGTTTGTGCGAAAACAGGTGCTTGCGTGCCGGCCTGTGATACGTAGACTGCGCGTGTCCATTGTTTCCAGTACCCTTATACTAAAAAATAAATAAAATTTATTAATGAAAAATATAAATAAAATTTAAGCTGTTTATTTCAGGATAAAACGATTCAGTGTGACATGTTCTGCTTAGCTAATCTTAAATTAAAAGATTGTGTGAGATGAGTTGACGTGACCGTACTCGCTAGCGACAGCGTAAATGATTTGTACGGAGAATAGCACAGCGCCCCTAACGGTTACTTTGTAGTACTACAATTTCCATACAAATTGTTTACGGAGTTGCTAGCAAGTGCTGTCACTGTAAAATCATAGTAAGACTGTAGGATAGACAAGATGGTCCAAACAACACCGAAGTGTAATTCATCAGTAGATACTAAGAATTAATATGGATCTGACAGCAACTGTTCCATATATCGCGCATTATTTGTTTCGTTTCTTTACATTATTAATAGATAGCCTTTAACCATATGGTTTTCCTTAATGTAGTGTGCAGAGAGGTTGGTAGTGCCACTAGGTATTTATGCATATAGGTATGAAGTTGCAAACTTGCAACATAAAAAATAGAAGAAGATAGGTATCTAATGTATCTAGTGAAATTACAAACTAACCTAGCCATCAGTTTACAATACCACTAGGTAGTTTATAAAGTAACGGTGGTCACCGTACCGAATCGCACAGTGGAAACAAGCTCACAGCGCGATCCATTGATGTGAATTGTGAACAGTGTTTATTTTGTCGTGAATGGGCCAGTGTTGGCGGCGTAACTAAACTGATCGTCCGTTACGAAACTGACTCCATGATTAATTTACCCATTAAGAACCTTATAATCCGGGCATTAATCTTAAAGATTTGCATTCTTTCATCTTTAGCGGAAAGCATTAAATATGAGTAAATGTTCGAAAGTTATAGGAATTATAATATATAGTGTTAGGTTCATAATTAAGAGGATATATCACTGCTCCTTTGCCCATACTACCAGGTTACGTTAAGTTTGCACCTGATGGCATCGGATACAAATGAGGTCCAAACTTAGCGTAACCGGGTTATTAAAATCGAGGTTTCGTCCTCGTCTGTTTCCTCTACCAAAACTTAACCAATCTTTCGTAAAGATTTTAGGAACAAAATGAGATAGATTTAAATAGAGAAGAAATATTCTGTATCGGACCGTTTCGATTTCCGCGTAAGATAATAATATATAGAATCTTTTTTTTTATTACTAATTATAGAATTTGTGTATTTGGCGTCTGTTTTTGGCCTAAATTCCGCCGTAAACGGACGCCTAGTACCTACCCAAATTCCATAATAATTTGCGGAAAAATCGAAACGGTCCGACACTGAACATTTCCTCCCTATTCAGTTTCTTACATTTCGTAAAGATTGATGAATTTTGGGGAGGAAACTAACGAATACAAAATCTCGATTTGTATGGAGCAGTGGTTTCTCCTCTTAATTTTCCTGGCATTTATTGTATTCATGACAAATTAAAAAATGATAACTATGATGATGATGACGCGGAAAACATTGGCTGATTTGGGGCCTATGATGGTTGCGTTTATCACTTGATAAATATGTAGGGATCGAAAATTCAGGTGGATATTTACCTTAAGTTGACAAAATCCTATTGCTATACCTACAACTGAACAACAAAGCCGCCGCCTAAAATTTGGTATGAAAGCATCCGATTATCCGATGCCTATAAATATTAAGTGACAAACCATCCGTCACGTTTTGACAAAATGCGAGTGTGAGTGTCAGATGCTTTGTCACTTATTTATCGCGTGATAAACGCAACCATCATAGGGCCCTGAGGGCATTCTGGTCGAGATAAAGGGGAATGGGTGAAATTTTTCCTAAAGCTTGATTTGCTTGATTTTTTATAGGTAGGAATAAACTACTGGTGGTGGAAATAATTTATAATAACTAATAAGTGCTATTTCTTGTAAACAAGTGATGTTTTATTAATAATGTGGACGGTTTTATAAGTCTCCAAGTTAGTTGTAACTTATAAGGAGTGAATATTTCCTCTTAATTGTTTCACATTTTCTTGGCGATACGCCTATAACGCCATCTATGCATTTCTTCCCACACTGTTACATTAGTGAGCGTGGATTACGTATCAGGGGCTGAGCTACTTTCTCAATGAAAACTTTCTCGACTTTCGCTAAAGCACAATGATTTGTTATCACACCGCTAGGTGGCAGTGAATACAAACGAATTATGAAGGATACTGTTATTTTTTACCTCCTACGGAGAAAGTGCGGTTAATGTAACATCTGTATTATTGTCTACAAAATCCTTATGTGGCATTGTAGGTTCAATGCGAATGGTTTTGATTTCATATCTGTGATGGGAAACGTGCAATTCACTTAGATAGTGGCTCTCAGCGATGAACTAAGAAAGTCCGTGCTTACAGCTTTCTCTCTCTATTGCAAATACACGATGAAATAGATATTATGTTAAAATGAACAGTTTATGAATAGGACTATTCACACATAGATTTTAACAGCGTATTCCCGAGGTCATAAGAAATTACAAATCACAACATAAGTAGTATAAAACAAAGTCGCTTCCGTCTGTCTGCCCCTATGTATGCTTAGATCTTTAAAACTACGCAACGGATTTTGATGCCGTTTTTTTAATAGATAAGGTGATTCAAGAGGAATGTTTATATGTATATAGGTAAAGAAGGTTTATATGTTTAAATGCATAATCTATCGGCTTCGCACGGGTACAATTACCCGTGCGAAACAGGCGCGGGTCGCTAGTGTCATATAAATTTAAGTGGAGCACGGCAAAAAAAACGGAAGTTTTAGTAAAGAATAAATAAGAGTAAGTAGGTACTTTATTGTTAGGAAACTTTAATTTTTTTGAGTGACTTCCTGTCGTTTTGAGATCATCACTAATCACTACCTACGCCCAGACTTGAGCGCAAAGTCCAACGTTTTCATGAAAAGTACATTAGGTTACTTTTTTGACTTCTGTTTACTTTTTAATATGGTCGGGATTATATTAAAATCTTTCAGATTCCTCGCCGGCCAGGGCCACAGTGTATAATGTCAAAAAATCGTTCGTATGTCCGGATTTCCGGCTCTTCTCGCCTACAAGCCACATTTCTCAACCAATTTTCTCGAAATTTTGTGAGCATGTTCAATAAAATAATTAAATCATTAATCATTACAGATTTTTTGTCAAGTATATTTTTCAAAATGGCTGAGTTACGAGTAAAACAAAACCGGCCAAGTGCGAGTCTGACTCGCGCACCTAGGGTTCCGTACAAACTTTCACTTATCCCATCTTAATTGGCCTGGTTGAGTTAAGTTTGCTGAAATGTATGGCGCCGCATACAAACGAGGTACAAACTTAACGCAAAAAATGTTTGAAAAGGACTACCTATTATTATTTTTTATGATTTTATTACAAATGTATAGTTTGCAGATTTCTATATGAAGGTATTTGTAGTATGTGACGATACCTATTACTTGCCAAATTTCATAGTTCTAGGTCATCGGGAAGTACCCTATCATTTCGATTCCCTTGAGAGTGTCGAAATGGACGTTTACGGCCGTATCTTTATTTCACGTTAACGTAGAAGTTTTTTTTTTTTTCACAGCTTCAAGGGACCGTAGACCTGAGTATATGGTGTTAATTTCAACACGATACCCCCACGCGTTCTCGTGATAAATGGTCTTGACAGACAGACGGACAGACAACAAAGTGATCCTATAAGGGTTTCTTTTTTCCGATTGAGGTACGGAACCCAAAAAAGGACAAATTTCCAAATAAACTCACGAGGTCTACCTACAGCACACAGAGCCATTAGTTAGTTTGATATCCGAAGTAAAACAAACTATGAAAATAAAATCCAATATACAATCAATTAAAAGTCGAAAAAACCTATTGAAAATCCAATATTTTTTCGATATTAGTATGTATGTTAATTTTGTGAACAAGTTTGTGATTCCTCAAAATAAAATAAACTCAGACATTCAGCCACAAATATGTACAAATACATATTTACATAAAACGTAGGTATTCAACATGATGCTAATATTGAAAGCCCATAAAGGAAATATAGTCGTTAAAATTGGGGGAAGCCACTCTTAATTTATAATTCACGTTCTAAAAGCATCGCCTGCAACGTACGCCAACAATCTCCCATCCCGCGAGAGTATGTTAAACTCAAGATTTCTGTACAAATATATCCCATGTCCGCTTGACGGCTTTTGTGTATAAAAGGAGCGAGATTGAGGCCCTATGATGGTTGCTTTTATCACGCGATAAATAAGTGATAAAGAATCCGTCACGTTTTGACATATTGCGAGTGTGAGTGACAGATGCTTTGTCACTTATTTATCACGTGATAAACGCAACCATCATAGGCCCCCAGGTAGTCCTTAAAAATATAAAATGTATCGTGTTAAGAGGAAATATAGGTAAATGTACTCGGATAATTCCATCCCCGTTTATTAGATATCAGTAATTTTCGGAATTACCCGACATTCGGAATTACCCGAGTACACTTACTGCTAATTTTCCCAGTCTGTCCGTTTACTTTATTATTACAGAGGTGGTGCATAATGTTTTTCCAATGTTTTTTATGGGTAAAGTTCGTTTTGGCATGTTTTCTCTATCAACTTCAAAATAATATTAAAACGAGCTTACCCGACAAAATACGATGGAAACTATTATTCACTACATCTGTATAGAACTTTGTGTTTTAGCCGTCAGTTGGCGCCGAAATTTTAATAAAAAAAATATATAAGATATAATTATAGAAGATTTTCTTCCTATTCAGTTTCCAAAGTTCGTTAAGATTGTTTAAGTTTTAAAGAAGGAAATTATCGAGTATGAAACTTCGATTTGTATGAAAAAATTAGCAGTAGATACATTATACAAAACCACACATAAGTACCTTTTTATAGATCGAGAGCGTAACTTACCTCATGTATATTTTAACTACATTGTATATTTATTGCCATTAAATAATTACGTATGTGCAAATAAATAAAAGCCCTACGCCCGTGGAATTACTTTTATATTTATTTCCATTCGTATAACTGTTAATGTACTGCACGTATAAGTCTGTAACTCTTACTTAAATTATTCAAATCTTACTTTTTATGTGATGAAAAACTACTAAAATACACTAAACTGTATATATAGTTGTTGAGAGTCAATTTCAAGAAATGTTACAGAGTAGTGTTCAGTTCAATAACCTAACGTGTGTGACATAGATATTTTTCAAAAGCACTTGAAAACATCAATGTTGCCACTGCTACTTAAATAATCGTTACCAATGTCAAACCTAAAAGTGCTAAAATTAAAACGAGTTGCACATAAAACCATTAAAACCATTAAAATTACACAAATTATCAAAGGCTTTATCGCTTAATAATATTAGGCAACCGTACCTGCTTGACTTTATTTATTCAGCACAACAATGAACAATTTATTATTTAGATTTCTTCCGCGGCCATTTTTTATGCAAATTTTCTTCCCGTTCCTGGTATTGTGCAGTGGTGATTAATCCAGCGAGGTTGTTCCAGGGCTTAAAGTAAAAAAATATAAAAGCTACGTATTTTTGAGTCGCTTAGGATATTTTTCAATAGGAATGCAGTGCTGTGGTTAGGTTGCCGAGGGTATATTTATATGCCTGAGAAAAAAGGGTTCGGTTAAAGAAAAAGATCATTGTATTTTAACTATTTGCGTTAAATTTGCACCTGGTCACTATCGCCTCGGATACAAACGAGGTCCAAACTTAACGATACCGGATTAGGCCAACCGAGGTTTCGTTCTCGACGATCTTCACAAAACTTTGGAAACTGAATAAGATATTTGTTCCTAAGTTATTTACGTAGGTATTCTATGTATTTAAGTAAGAACCTATCAATATAAGTTATTATGTATATCGACGCCTACGCCTAGTACTCTTAATAGTGCATACAAGCTTCATGCTTACTTTGACGCTAGGTCGATGTGTAAGATTGCCCTCACAATGTTTATTTATTTTTACTACTTGGAGATTTTATCGTTTCAATTCAACGAGTATAATGTTGACACAACAAACAAATACAACTACAATCAAATAGCAAAAGGGCTATCCCTTCGGAAACAAAATAAGTAAATTTAATTAAAAGCGACGTGTCGTTAACGGTTTTATTGGACCGACCAACGAGCAGATTGGCAACTATTTGTTTCCATTACCGAGGGTTTATTCTAATTGCCAACGGACAGATGAATACAAATTACGTGACTACAGACTCAATTATGTACTTAGGAGTAGAGATGCGTAAGATTTTTACGAGGACAGATTTTCGTCAGATCATAGACCGAGAAGTTCTTTTTTATTATAGGAAAAAACGCGCCGCGATGAGACCTGAATACCGACATGACATTAAAGTTGGAAAATTAAAACATGACCATGACTTGCTGGAGAATCTTAAGCAGAAAAGTCATGGTCGAGCTCTACTACCTCCTGTGAACTCGCGTTTTGTGTGCGATCGATGTGGCAAGAAATGCCGATGCCGTGCTTATATAGGACGCTATAGCCATCAATGGCGATGTGGGAACCCGTAAACCCAAAGTGCCGCAACAAACATCTACGATACATGCTGTCTCCAATGATGATAAGTTAACCAAACCTGATAAGTGACAATAAGAGCTAAGATGGAGCATGCTTTTCTAAATTTGATGTCTCGACTTGATGAGATCCAAATTATGCTTTTCAGGAAAAAGGTGCGTGGAAAAGAGTTCCACTCTTTCGCTGTCTTAAGTTACATAAATACACTTAAGTTACATTAAGAAGTATTGTATTAAGCGGTTTACACTCACGTGAAATTCTCAGGAACGGCCCGACATGTCCTGACAATTTCACGTGAGTGTAAACCGCTTAATACAATAATTAAATATGTCTCACGAAAGTTTTAATAAAATTATTACATTAAGAAGTATATAATTTGGCAACATTGCGAAATCTGCCAAGTAAGCCTAACCCTCTGACCCAGAGGAAAGTTCTTCTATGTAAGTTGCTAATTACCTCACATTCCTCACTCAAAGACATGCCCGCGTCGCTCTTTGTACACGCGTTAATTGTTTAATTAATGTCCTTGTTCATTATACGGCACATCAACACCAAAGAGCCTTAAATCCATTTTAAAATGTATTTTACGATCCTAATGCGCCTTGTCTTTGAGGCTATCTCTCGTGACTGTAGTATTTTGTTTTCTGGAGTGTTGTTGTTTTAAACGAGGTTTATGGAGTGTTTTTTAATGAGTTGTTTCACACGTTCGCAGACACAGGGCCATTTTGAAAGTTGCGTGCCAAAACTCATATAAAATAGTTCTAGCCAAAACCGACAAAGAATTTGCCATTATATAAAAACTATGACCATATATGTAAAAAATACCCTGTACCTACAAAGTATCTGGAATACAAAATGCAAGATATTTAAATTAAGTATTTCAGATACCAGATACAAAATGATTTCGAGAATTGTATCTGAAATATCTTCTAAATAATTCTTATGATGAAAATACTTTTGTAAGAAAACAAGATTTGAATGTTATTCACGAATAAATCGTGCTAATCGCTGAAATATGACAAGACAAATTATTATATTTTTAAGTAAAACTAGTTTTTCAAACATTTTATCGCTCATTTTTCTTCGATGAGGCCTTAGAATCATACCCCCCAAAAGGAAAGAGTCGCCCCACAGCGGCAGAACTCGGCAATCAGGTGTTATAATTTCGAAAATATTTGTTGTATTGTAGGGCATTTTAAAGAACGGATGTGATACGGAGGCTAAAATTGCATCATTTGCTGCAGGCTCCAGCTGCAAAAACTTTTTTAAGACGTCTATTTCGGTTTTCTTCAATGACATCAAGGAGAAAAATGCATTAGATTTTCTGACCTAAGGCAGTCCCCGTGGAAAATATTTCCACACGTACCAAGAAGTTTGGCAATACATTAATCTGTCGAACTATTAAAAAATGGAACTCTTTGCGGGCTCATGCGTTTCCTTCTTCTTATAATATGGGACCCTTCAAACGAAGTGTGAAGAACCATCTCTCGGGGCGGCATGGCAGTGTTAACTGACAAAGCACCGTTGGTTTCTTGTCAGTTGCCATTGCGGCTTGGGCTCCCCTTTTTGCTTACCATCAGGCGAAGTGAAAAAAAAGACGATTATTGACTAGCCCGATTGCATTATTTAATTATACAGGATGCCAGGCGCAATAAATCAAAAACATAAAATTCTGAAATGAAATGAAGTAATTTATTCAGTAAGTAGGCCACAGGGGCACTTTTACAAGTCAGATTGTGAATCTACCGGCATTTCGCAAGAGGAGACCGCTGTTGAGAAGAAAGCCGAAAGAAACTCAACAGTAAGTCATTTTTTCGTAAATAATACTTAAAACAATTACAATGATTACATTTGTGTTATAACTAATTACACTGGTACACGTAAAGGAGATGTATAGATACTCCAAATCAATGTTAAGTAGGAACATTAAAATAAAATTTTAACGTTAAATTCATAATATTAAATATACCCAGAGATGTATAAAGTCTCTGGGTGTCACAACATGCAATAAAATAATAATTACTTAATTAATTTAATTCCACAGAGATGTATAAGGTCTCTAGGCGTCAACATGAATAATTTACGATAGAAAATAATTATTAAACCTAAATTTCTTAGAGATGTATATGGTCTCTAGGCGTCATAACATGCAATAAAATATTTTAAAATTATATAATTTATTTGTATAGAATCTTTTTATCGATTCATATTTTTATGTGGTAATACCACATTTTTTATTTTTATAAATAATGACACAAAGGTAAATTAAGAAAGAAAAATTGAATGCGATCTACTACAATCGAAGCGGGGTTTGAACCCGCGACCTCTGCGTTTCCGGCGCATTGCTCTCCCAACTGAGCTATTCGACCGCTACGTCAGTCACACCAAATCTTTCATCCCTTAATCCTTTACGCTACTGGAGCGCCCTCTGTGTCATATATGTTTTTGAAATGCTTATTGCGCATTAGCCATACCCTAGGATGTGCGTTTTACACGCACGATCCCCAATCCCCATTGCTTTACAGCAAGTGTGAAGACTGCGAGAGAGATGGCGCTGTTCTAAATATTTGTATAGAATCTTTTTATCGATTCATATTTTTATGTGGTAATACCACATTTTTTATTTTTATAAATAATGACACAAAGGTAAATTAAGAAAGAAAAATTGAATGCGATCTACTACAATCGAAGCGGGGTTTGAACCCGCGACCTCTGCGTTTCCGGCGCATTGCTCTCCCAACTGAGCTATTCGACCGCTACGTCAGTCACACCAAATCTTTCATCCCTTAATCCTTTACGCTACTGGAGCGCCCTCTGTGTCATATATGTTTTTGAAATGCTTATTGCGCATTAGCCATACCCTAGGATGTGCGTTTTACACGCACGATCCCCAATCCCCATTGCTTTACAGCAAGTGTGAAGACTGCGAGAGAGATGGCGCTGTTCTAAATATTTGTATAGAATCTTTTTATCGATTCATATTTTTATGTGGTAATACAACATTTTTTATTTTTATAAATAATGACACAAAGGTAAATTAAGAAAGAAAAATTGAATGCGATCTACTACAATCGAAGCGGGGTTTGAACCCGCGACCTCTGCGTTTCCGGCGCATTGCTCTCCCAACTGAGCTATTCGACCGCTACGTCAGTCACACCAAATCTTTCATCCCTTAATCCTTTACGCTACTGGAGCGCCCTCTGTGTCATATATGTTTTTGAAATGCTTATTGCGCATTAGCCATACCCTAGGATGTGCGTTTTACACGCACGATCCCCAATCCCCATTGCTTTACAGCAAGTGTGAAGACTGCGAGAGAGATGGCGCTGTTCTAAATATTTGTATAGAATCTTTTTATCGATTCATATTTTTATGTGGTAATACCACATTTTTTATTTTTATAAATAATGACACAAAGGTAAATTAAGAAAGAAAAATTGAATGCGATCTACTACAATCGAAGCGGGGTTTGAACCCGCGACCTCTGCGTTTCCGGCGCATTGCTCTCCCAACTGAGCTATTCGACCGCTACGTCAGTCACACCAAATCTTTCATCCCTTAATCCTTTACGCTACTGGAGCGCCCTCTGTGTCATATATGTTTTTGAAATGCTTATTGCGCATTAGCCATACCCTAGGATGTGCGTTTTACACGCACGATCCCCAATCCCCATTGCTTTACAGCAAGTGTGAAGACTGCGAGAGAGATGGCGCTGTTCTAAATATTTGTATAGAATCTTTTTATCGATTCATATTTTTATGTGGTAATACCACATTTTTTATTTTTATAAATAATGACACAAAGGTAAATTAAGAAAGAAAAATTGAATGCGATCTACTACAATCGAAGCGGGGTTTGAACCCGCGACCTCTGCGTTTCCGGCGCATTGCTCTCCCAACTGAGCTATTCGACCGCTACGTCAGTCACACCAAATCTTTCATCCCTTAATCCTTTACGCTACTGGAGCGCCCTCTGTGTCATATATGTTTTTGAAATGCTTATTGCGCATTAGCCATACCCTAGGATGTGCGTTTTACACGCACGATCCCCAATCCGATCTTAGTAGATCGCATTCAATTTTTCTTTCTTAATTTACCTTTGTGTCATTATTTATAAAAATAAAAAATGTGGTATTACCACATAAAAATATGAATCGATAAAAAGATTCTATACAAATATTTAGAACAGCGCCATCTCTCTCGCAGTCTTCACACTTGCTGTAAAGCAATGGGGATTGGGGATCGTGCGTGTAAAACGCACATCCTAGGGTATGGCTAATGCGCAATAAGCATTTCAAAAACATATATGACACAGAGGGCGCTCCAGTAGCGTAAAGGATTAAGGGATGAAAGATTTGGTGTGACTGACGTAGCGGTCGAATAGCTCAGTTGGGAGAGCAATGCGCCGGAAACGCAGAGGTCGCGGGTTCAAACCCCGCTTCGATTGTAGTAGATCGCATTCAATTTTTCTTTCTTAATTTACCTTTGTGTCATTATTTATAAAAATAAAAAATGTGGTATTACCACATAAAAATATGAATCGATAAAAAGATTCTATACAAATATTTAGAACAGCGCCATCTCTCTCGCAGTCTTCACACTTGCTGTAAAGCAATGGGGATTGGGGATCGTGCGTGTAAAACGCACATCCTAGGGTATGGCTAATGCGCAATAAGCATTTCAAAAACATATATGACACAGAGGGCGCTCCAGTAGCGTAAAGGATTAAGGGATGAAAGATTTGGTGTGACTGACGTAGCGGTCGAATAGCTCAGTTGGGAGAGCAATGCGCCGGAAACGCAGAGGTCGCGGGTTCAAACCCCGCTTCGATTGTAGTAGATCGCATTCAATTTTTCTTTCTTAATTTACCTTTGTGTCATTATTTATAAAAATAAAAAATGTGGTATTACCACATAAAAATATGAATCGATAAAAAGATTCTATACAAATATTTAGAACAGCGCCATCTCTCTCGCAGTCTTCACACTTGCTGTAAAGCAATGGGGATTGGGGATCGTGCGTGTAAAACGCACATCCTAGGGTATGGCTAATGCGCAATAAGCATTTCAAAAACATATATGACACAGAGGGCGCTCCAGTAGCGTAAAGGATTAAGGGATGAAAGATTTGGTGTGACTGACGTAGCGGTCGAATAGCTCAGTTGGGAGAGCAATGCGCCGGAAACGCAGAGGTCGCGGGTTCAAACCCCGCTTCGATTGTAGTAGATCGCATTCAATTTTTCTTTCTTAATTTACCTTTGTGTCATTATTTATAAAAATAAAAAATGTGGTATTACCACATAAAAATATGAATCGATAAAAAGATTCTATACAAATATTTAGAACAGCGCCATCTCTCTCGCAGTCTTCACACTTGCTGTAAAGCAATGGGGATTGGGGATCGTGCGTGTAAAACGCACATCCTAGGGTATGGCTAATGCGCAATAAGCATTTCAAAAACATATATGACACAGAGGGCGCTCCAGTAGCGTAAAGGATTAAGGGATGAAAGATTTGGTGTGACTGACGTAGCGGTCGAATAGCTCAGTTGGGAGAGCAATGCGCCGGAAACGCAGAGGTCGCGGGTTCAAACCCCGCTTCGATTGTAGTAGATCGCATTCAATTTTTCTTTCTTAATTTACCTTTGTGTCATTATTTATAAAAATAAAAAATGTGGTATTACCACATAAAAATATGAATCGATAAAAAGATTCTATACAAATATTTAGAACAGCGCCATCTCTCTCGCAGTCTTCACACTTGCTGTAAAGCAATGGGGATTGGGGATCGTGCGTGTAAAACGCACATCCTAGGGTATGGCTAATGCGCAATAAGCATTTCAAAAACATATATGACACAGAGGGCGCTCCAGTAGCGTAAAGGATTAAGGGATGAAAGATTTGGTGTGACTGACGTAGCGGTCGAATAGCTCAGTTGGGAGAGCAATGCGCCGGAAACGCAGAGGTCGCGGGTTCAAACCCCGCTTCGATTGTAGTAGATCGCATTCAATTTTTCTTTCTTAATTTACCTTTGTGTCATTATTTATAAAAATAAAAAATGTGGTATTACCACATAAAAATATGAATCGATAAAAAGATTCTATACAAATATTTAGAACAGCGCCATCTCTCTCGCAGTCTTCACACTTGCTGTAAAGCAATGGGGATTGGGGATCGTGCGTGTAAAACGCACATCCTAGGGTATGGCTAATGCGCAATAAGCATTTCAAAAACATATATGACACAGAGGGCGCTCCAGTAGCGTAAAGGATTAAGGGATGAAAGATTTGGTGTGACTGACGTAGCGGTCGAATAGCTCAGTTGGGAGAGCAATGCGCCGGAAACGCAGAGGTCGCGGGTTCAAACCCCGCTTCGATTGTAGTAGATCGCATTCAATTTTTCTTTCTTAATTTACCTTTGTGTCATTATTTATAAAAATAAAAAATGTGGTATTACCACATAAAAATATGAATCGATAAAAAGATTCTATACAAATATTTAGAACAGCGCCATCTCTCTCGCAGTCTTCACACTTGCTGTAAAGCAATGGGGATTGGGGATCGTGCGTGTAAAACGCACATCCTAGGGTATGGCTAATGCGCAATAAGCATTTCAAAAACATATATGACACAGAGGGCGCTCCAGTAGCGTAAAGGATTAAGGGATGAAAGATTTGGTGTGACTGACGTAGCGGTCGAATAGCTCAGTTGGGAGAGCAATGCGCCGGAAACGCAGAGGTCGCGGGTTCAAACCCCGCTTCGATTGTAGTAGATCGCATTCAATTTTTCTTTCTTAATTTACCTTTGTGTCATTATTTATAATTATATAATTTCCTCAGAGATGTATAAAGTCTCTGAGTGTCATACTACACTAAGCTGTTTCTTAGAGATGTATAGTCTCTAAGAGTTCAAAAGGTAAAAATCAACATAGAATAACTTCAATCGAGTACAGGATGAAGTTTCTCACGTTTACTTAATTTAACACTAGTATGCGGTTGCTACATATTTAATTTGGCCCTTGCTAGCATGAACAGACCGGACCCCACAAACGGCACCCGTTCACGAGTATGACGCATATCTCAGCCATCGCTTCCCTCAACCATATTATAGGGAAGGCTGCGACCCGATCAACGACGCCACCGTAAGCAAAGACCTTTAAGCGAGCATGACATGCTCAAGCTGCCGGGCATACTTGACTAATACTATTTGCCCGGTGAGAAACAACAAATTGTGCTCTCATGTTACATTAAAAATTACCCACCAAAATAATGCTTATTTAAAAATTTACTATTGCCACACAACACTAAACTACTGGCTTAAAGGCATCACTGTCGTTTAGAAAGTCATTAACCGTATAATAAGCTTTATTCAATAAGTGACGTTTTATTTGTGCTTTAAATTTGCTACAGGGCAATTTTACTACATCAATAGGTATTTTATTGTAGAAGCGTACACAGTTCCCCACGAACGACGAGCTAACCTTACGGAGACGGTGGGCAGGTATTGCGAGCTTGTCCTTACTTCTCGTATTGTAATGGTGAATGTCACTGTTGAGCTTGAATTCATGGAGATTTTTCCGCACATACATGATATTCTCAAGATGTATTGAGATGCTACGGTGAGAATGTTTGTTTCCTTGAATTTCTCTCTTAGTGACGTACGACCTCCTAGTGCGTAAATTGCGCGTACAGCTCGTTTTTGTAGCACAAAGATGGTTTGGATGTCCGCCGCTCTTCCCCATAATAAAATTCCATACGACATAACACTATGGAAATAACTGAAATATACAATCTTTGCCGTCTCGACGTTTGTCAGCTGCCTGATTCGCCTAACTGCATAGGCAGCGGAGCTCAGCTTACCTGCAAGAGTGGCTATATGCGCACTCCATTGCAGTTTAGAGTCTAAAGTAACACCCAGGAATAATGTTTTTTCTTCAAATTCCAGTACTTCGCCTTTCAGTTTTACCTTGGCACAATTTACTTGTTTCACATTTGGTAATGTAAATTTAATGCACTTAGTTTTATTGGCATTTAAAAGTAAATTATTTGCAGTAAACCAATCCACAATAGAGGACAGTGCATCATTAATGACATCGAAGTTGTTTTCTTGCCTTTTTACTTTAAAAAGAAGAGATGTGTCATCTGCAAATAGTACTATATCATGTTTATCTCGCACAAGGTTTGGTAAATCGTTAATATACACTAGAAAAAGAAAGGGACCTAGAATTGAACCCTGAGGTACCCCCATAGCAACAGCTGACCCAGTCGATTGAGTTCCATTGATATCTACCCGTTGCGTTCTGCCTGAAAGATATGACGTGACAAGGTCAAGGGCATTGTTTTTGACTCCGTAGTGTTCTAGCTTACGTATTAAATTCTCATGATCAACGCAATCAAATGCTTTGGATAGATCACAAAAAACTCCAATAGCATCTTGAGCTCTCTCCCAGGCATCAAAGATATGTTTAACTAGTACCACGCCAGCGTCAGTGGTAGAGCGACCTTTGGTGAACCCGAATTGATTGCTGTGGAGTAGGTTATTCCGATTGAAATGAGATATAAGTTGATTTAGAATAATCTTCTCAAAAACTTTGCTTAATGCTGGTAGTATTGATATTGGTCTAAAATTTGTGGGGTCCGATTTTGTACCTGATTTGAATAAGGGAATAATTTTGCTATGCTTCATCAAATCAGGAAATACTCCAGTATCAATACATTTATTAAAGATATCAGCTAAATATGGTGCAATAGATTCAACAATTGAATGTAACACTTTGACAGATAGGCCCCACAGATCCTCAGTCTTCTTTAAATTTAGCGATTTAAACGCTTTAATAAAAGTGGTAGGGGTTACATAAATGAATTTAAAGATAGTTGTACATTCTGATACATTCTTTTTCAATAGTAATTCAGCGACATCGGGCGATGAATTCGAAGACTTTGTTGTCTCTACAGGTATATTGCAGAAGAATTGCTCAAAGTGATAGGCAATTTCAACATCGGAACTTATTACAGTATCGTCGATTCGAAGACTGTAGTGGCGATCTTTTGGTTTCGTTTTCCCGGTTTCATCATAGATTACCTTCCAAATAGTTTTCACCTTATCACAGGAATTTGTGATCTTTTTAGACAAGTAATAGTCTATAGTAATAGTCTAGTCTTCAAACTGAACATTTGTTGAAAAAAAAAACCGTACCGTAGTAAGTATATGTACATTTACTGTGCCCATACGCAGGTGTAGCCCTTAAAAACAAACGAAGGCTCGAAGAGGTTCCTCTAAAGTTGATCTAAACGCCTGTCTCACACACGCCTATACACGTAAGACGTCTCGAGGCGCAGGCGGCGGTTCCCAGTAACTCGTTAACGCAAGGGCCCGGACGGAACACGCGAGAGACACAAGAACGTGGTAGAGAAGACAGACAAAAAAGAAAATAACCGATCTACATTCACGGTAATGTGAGAACAGATCTATAATAATAATAATTTATTTCGTAAAACATCTTTACAAATTTTCCTTATAGCTAGCGACTGCTTCCTAAATAGGTAAAACCTGTGCTTTAGGGTACACTATATTCACAGTACCTAATGTAGATCTATTCTCAATTATTTTCTTTGCTTTTATTCGAAATAATTAGAGTGACACAGCTCATTATTTCATTTATTTTCAGGTAGGTATTTTTTTCTAGTTCTAGTTGTTTGATTAGGTCAAATAATGATAGAAACGGTTTTGGTCGTAATAAATAACACGGGTAGTCTAGTTGCTTGTTACTGTCAGACTAAAGACTGATGCAATATGACCACTTGTTAACGCCAACAAGCACAAGTCTAGTGTTTGAAGTTACTTTTAATTGTAGGTTGCCATGTCGTGTCTCGCGTCCCCGTTATGCCCCCCTTCCCTTATTCACAAGTTTTCGTCGCATCATGTCTCTTGTCTTTCGGGTCTATTCACCTCGGTTCTATTTGTCTCCGGGAAGTTATTTAATATATGAGTTACTGTGTGCTACTGGAATTATTCAGCGTGGACTGTCTTTGCAAAGGGATATCTTCGCTTCCGTCGGAACTTTTCTCTATTTGTACGTGGTGTTAGGGAATTTCTATAAAAATCTCTTTACTTCCGTCGCACCATAACAGCTTCCTTACATTTTCGTGACACCTTGTCTATTGGGACTTATTGAGTGCGCTTTAATATTTCTCATCCGATAAACTACCAATCTATTTAGTAAACAATAAACATTTACTACCTTCCAGTTCTAGTCCATTTACGAAAGGAGTTTGCTTTTTCCCGTCGCATTATACTCGTATCAGTTGGTTCTTGGGTCTACTCACCCGAGTATATAGGGCACTATTTGGCTTTCGGTAGATTAGGATAAGTGCCACTTTCCAAATTTCTGGTCCTTCTCTCGTAGTCAACAGTCTCGCAATTTTTTCTTACTTTCATCGGACCTTGTCTGTTGGTTCCAGGGTCTAACCACCCGAGTCGGGCTATTTGTCTTTCGGTATATTAGAATGAGTGTCACTTTCCAAACTTCTAGTTAACAGTATCGCAAAATCTGCTTACTTTCATCGGGCCATGTCTGTTGGTTCTTGGGTCTACCCACCTGAGTAGGTATATAGGGCTTTTGGCTTTCGGTAGGTCCTACTTCTACTCAGAAGCACCGCAAAATCTCCTTTCTTGCTTTCTTTACTTTCATCGGGCCATGTCTGTTGGTCCTTGCGTCTACCCACCTGAAGTAGGGCGCTATTTGTCTCCCGGTAGATTAGTATAAGTGTTCCCAGTGTGCGCGCACCTGCGCCCTGTAAACAACCTTCACTCCGCTGACGTAACTTCTAGTTAATAGCTTGCTACGGACAGACATGTGAGGTTCGATGGGTCCTCGCCATTTGCCGGAGAAACAAAGTATTAGGTGCTGAAGTTTGCAGTTAAATTTTCATTTTTGATGCAAGCTCTTTACCTACACACGGCGACTGACCTTAGTAACACCTGATGGTAAGTAACTACGGGTCGAGGATGTTCAGTAATAGCCTACTCTTACCTTGAAGAGACCCGAATTATAATTTTCTGGAAATACACACGATATGGGAGCGAGTTCCATTCCTTAGCGGTTCACATTAGAAATGATGAAGGTAAACGGAATAAAATACATACGAGTATGATGAATAAACTTCTAAATGAAATGATGGTGTATCTTGATTATATAAATTTCGGTACTAAATACTTAGTTTTAGTGATTTTCTCAGTAAGATAAATGTTATTCTGTAATTCTTCGAATACTAAATTTTGAACATTTTAAAATAGTAGTCCATTGAATGAGTCCCTCCAAGGGGGGTCTAGAGTGCGTGAGTTAGTAACGTAAGATATTTCTTCGGAAACATGTCAAGAGTCCCTAGGTAATAAACATACTAAAACCCCGGGACACTAGGAGGAGCCCCGGAGTGGGGGGAGGGGGGGAAAGGGTAAATTTTTTCATTTTTCGCTTAAATCTCAAAAACGGTACATGTTAGAGAAAAACTTTCAAGGAAAAGTTGAAAGGCCATAAAATTATCTACAAGTTGTACCTAAATATTTTTTTTCTATTCGCAGCCGTTTTCGAGCTACATCCCATGAAACGTGAAAAATTCGAAAACCCTAATATAATATTTTGACAATCAATTCCTCCTAAAGGCTTCCATGGAGGAATGTGTTTTTTTACCAATGATAGACCTAATTAAGAGCAATCTATCAGTACCGGTCACAAGTTACACTTTTGAGCTTTTTGGAAGAAAAAAAATAAAAAGTGCAAGTATCGTAACTACCCTAATAAAATTCAATTCCCCGTAAACGCCTCCGTGGTGGAATCTGGTACTTTTATCAATGATAGACCTAATTATGAGCAATCTATCTGTACCGGTCACAAGTTGCACGTTTGAGTTTCATTGGAAGAAAAAATAAAAAGATCAAGTTCAGTAACTCAAACTACCCTAATATAATATTTTGACAATCGATTCCTCCTAAAGGCTTCCATGGAGGAATGTGTTTACTTTACCAATTATAGACCTAATTAAGAGCAATCTATCAGTACCGGTCACAAGTTGCACATTTGAGTTTTTTGGAAGAAAGAAATATTTTTTGATCGATTGATGTGATAAACATGGGTATGTAGTATGGGGAAATTGTTTGAGCCAAAATCATTTTTTACTGCGTGTAACTCAGAAACGGTAGGATATAGGAAAAAAATATTTAGGTACAACTTGTAGATAATTTTATGGCCTTTCAACTTTTCCTTGAAAGTTTTTCTCTAACATGTACCGTTTTTGAGATTTAAGCGAAAAATGAAAAAATGGACCCTTTCCCCCCCCTCCCCCCACTCCGGGGCTCCTCCTAGTGTCCCGGGGTTTTAGTATGTTTATTACCTAGGGACTCTTGACATGTTTCCGAAGAAACATCTTACGTTACTAACTCACGCACTCTAGAACTTTTTATTCAATGGACTAATAGGTAATTGAAAATGTGCCGTGGGGTGACCGACCTTAGAATTGTCCCCCACCATTTCGTCCCGTGGTTGCAGTAGAAGCCTGCTAAGGGAATAATAATATACCGGGAGATGGGCAGCAGCGTCTTCCAGACCTTAAAAAAAAAAAAAAAAACTGCGCGCGCCAACCCGCCTGCCAAGCGTGGCGCGTATGGCAAAACCCCCCTTAATGATAAGTCACATTAATACCAGGCCCCCAGTCTCCGGCAGCTCCGCTATCCCTGGCGTGGGTAGCGGCCAAGGTAATGGCGGAGCAGGGGGTGCTAAGAATCCCCGGACGAAATCCGGCTACCCATCCCCACGACGACTGGCCCTGGTAACACACAACATACGCACAATGAGGACTGATGAAAAGATTTGCGAGTTGGAAGAGGAACTGAGCAGGTTACACTGGGACATTGTAGGATTATGCGAAGTCCGTAGAGAGGGGGAGGACACCGTAACCCTCAAGTCTGGTAACCTGCTCTACTACCGGGAGGGCGCCCAACAGTCACAAGGCGGTGTCGGGTTTCTCGTTCACAGGTCCCTCGTTAACAACATAACTACCATCGACAGTGTGTCGAGCAGGGTGGCATACCTAATACTCAGAATATCCAAAAGATATTCGTTGAAGGTCATTCAGGTATACGCACCGACCTCGTCACATTTTGATGAGGAAGTAGAGGTTATGTATGAGGACGTAAGTAGGGCCATACATACTTCCAAAACCTACTTCACTGTTGTTATGGGGGACTTCAATGCAAAGTTGGGCAAGAACAGCGGTGATGAGTTGAGAGTGGGGCAATTTGGATACGGGCAACGGAACCCTAGGGGACAGAGGCTGGCCGACTTTCTGGAGAAAGAAGAACTCTTCATGATGAACTCTTTCTTCCAGAAGCCGCCTCACAGGAAATGGACCTGGATAAGTCCCGATGGTTCCACGAGAAACGAGATTGACTTCATCATGACCGACAAGAAACGGATTTTCAGTGATGTGTCTGTGATCAATAGGGTAAAGACCGGCAGTGATCATCGAATCGTAAGAGGCACACTGAATATCAATGTTAAACTGGAAAGGTCCAGTCTGATGAAGTCTACGCTCCAACCTACTCGGGCCCATATTCAAAACCCCGAGAGCTTTCAACTCGAGCTCTCCAACCGCTTCGCTTGTCTGGAGAACTTTGTCTCAGTGGACGAGATCAACGACGGGCTAGTGGAAACTGTCCACACGGTAGGGTCTAAGTTTTTCAGACCCCGCCGTAAAGATAGACCTCAGAAATTGTCTGATCGAACCTTAAACCTCATGGCTGAACGACGCTCGCTACAGTTGCAGTCTCCCGATGACGCGAGGTCATATAGGCAGCTTAATAGACGTATATCGAAGTCCTTGCGACATGATCTGCGGCTCTTTAATACGAACCGTGTTAAAGAGACCATTGAGCAGAACAAAGGCTCCAAAGTGTTCGCAAAGGACAAGTCTATTGGACAAAGCCAGCTGACCAAGCTGAAACGGGAAGATGGCAGCATAGCGTCGACCAAAGCAGAGGTTCTAGGCGAGATCGAGAGGTTCTATGGTCAGTTATACACTTCAGTTGCAAAGCCCGTTGACAGCTTGGTAGGCGATCCAAGAGCCAAGCTGTCCCGACATTATACCGAAGATATCCCGGACATCAGTCTGTACGAGATTAGGATGGCCCTGAAGCACCTTAAGAACAACAAGGCGCCGGGTGAAGACGGAATCACCTCAGAGCTTCTGAGAGCGGGTGGAACACCGGTACTTAAGGTCCTCCAGAAGCTCTTTAATTCCATCTTGTCCGAGGGCAAAACGCCTGAAGCATGGAATAGAGGCGAGGTGGTACTGTTCTTCAAGAAAGGTGATAAAACCCTATTGAAGAACTACAGGCCCATCACGCTTCTAAGCCATGTTTATAAGTTGTTTTCAAGGGTCATCACGAACCGTCTCGAACATAGACTTGATGACTTCCAGCCTCCCGAACAAGCCGGTTTCCGAAGAAGCTATAGTACCATAGACCACATACATACGCTGCGACAAGTTATACAGAAGACTGAAGAGTATAACTTGCCATTATGCTTAGCGTTTGTGGACTATGAGAAAGCCTTCGATTCGGTGGAAACATGGGCGGTGCTCGAGTCACTTCAGCGATGCCATATTGACTATCGGTACATTGAAGTGTTGAAGTGTTTGTATAGTAACGCCACCATGTCGGTCCGAGTTCAGGAGCAGAGCACAAAGGCCATTCCATTGAGAAGAGGCGTAAGACAGGGGGACGTTGTGTCCCCGAAACTGTTTACGGCCGTTATGGAAGACGCCTTCAAGCTCCTGGAATGGCAAGGACTTGGCATCAACATCAATGGCGAATACATCACTCACCTTCGGTTTGCCGACGACATCGTAGTCATGGCAAAGTCGATGGAGGAACTCAGCATGATGCTCGATGACCTCAATCGAGTTTCTCAACGGGTGGGCTTAAAAATGAACATGGACAAGACGAAACTCATGTCAAATGCCAAGGTTGTGCCCATCCCAGTCTCTGTTGAAAACTCGGTACTCGAAGTTGTTGACTCATACATCTACCTAGGACAAGTGGTCCAATTAGGTAGGTCCAACTTCGAGAAAGAGGTCAACCGCCGAATCCAACTCGGCTGGGCAGCGTTCGGGAAACTACGCAATGTCTTTTCATCTGACATACCTCAGTGCCTCAAGACGAAAGTCTTCAACCAAATGTGTGTTACCAGTGATGACTTACGGCACCGAAACGTGGTCTTTCACTATCGGCCTCATCTCAAAGCTCAAAGTCGCTCAACGAGCAATGGAGAGGGCTATGCTCGGGGTGTCTCTACGTGATCGAATCAGAAATGAGGAAATCCGTAGACGAACTAAAGTGACCGATATAGCTCACCGGATTAGCAAGTTGAAGTGGCAATGGGCAGGCCACATAGCACGCAGAGCAGATGGCCGATGGGGCCGTAAAGTGCTCGAGTGGAGACCTCGGACCAGCAAGCGCAGCGTAGGACGTCCACCTACAAGATGGACAGATGACCTTATAAAGGTCGCCGGAAGGCGCTGGATGCAGGTCGCTTCCAACCGGTATATATGGAAGTCCAAAGGGGAGGCCTATGTTCAGCAGTGGACGTCCTATGGCTGAGATGATGATGATGAATTGAAAATATGCTTAGTTATATGTAACACCAGGGTCTCGGCTCTCTATACCACTTCACCGCATTTGGTGTCGAGACCCTGGGCCCGTGTGATCCAAGCTCTAGAATTATTTTTAAAGAGCTTGCGTAACGGCTCGTCGACACCACTGGTGACCAAAGGGCTGGCAGTTTCCTCGCTGAGCGTGTTAGTATAGCAATACAGCGAGGTAATGCTGCCAGCGTCTTTGGTACAATGCCACGGGGGTCATTTTTAGACTTAGTTTAGATTTAGATAGACTTATTTTTATTGGGTTATTGTTTATTTTGTTCTGTTATATTTTTCATAAAACTATGCGTTTGTGTTGTTATATGTTACATTGGTGATACCAAGACTAAGTCAAAGTTTTACTAACTCCTTAAGTATTATTTACTAGACAAGGAAACATGTTCACGCTGTAATTTACCTCCGCCATATAGTATGACTCGTAACAATAAACTATACATGTCGGCAACATTTCACAGTATGTTGTACGCGTGCATTACCGCACAACGTGAGTATATTCTTCGTGAAATCAGCATCAATCACCCGAAGAGACATCCCTATAACCACAGCGAGTCAGGAACGACGTACAGATCTTTCCCCTGAGATATGACATACTGCCTTTTGGAGCTGCATCGTAATGCTCCTACTGCGTGTCGCTCCGTGGTATTCATTCACTGTAATGCCTAGTTACAGCAGGGGTGGTATCGGAATTATGTTTGGGTAAAAACCATGCTCTTAAGGCTCCTTATCCTTTCAAAAATGCTGACGGTTTTAGACATTTTTCTCTATGAATTATCAATGTTACTACTTAGAAGAGGGCCAATGCGATTTATTGGTATATATTTGAAACCTAGTTTAAATTATTCATTGATGTTTTTGGTTTCAAACTGTTTTTTTCTTTCACTTATTTTCGACGGCACGCAATAAAAGCATGAAATAGCTATGTTACTATCTAGACCTCAGAGTAAAGTATAATTCACTTCAAAAATGTGGTCAAAAAATTATCAAAATATTTATCATAATAAATGAAAAAAAAAAAAATACATGCACACACTCTTACTGCTAATTTTTTCGTACAAATCGAGGTTTCGTTCTCGACTGTTTCCTCCTTCAAAACTAAACTAATATCACGAAACTTTGGGAACTGAATGGAAATAGAATGTTCTGTGTTGGACCGTTTCGATATAAATATCAAATTTGCGCTTCTTATTATGGAATGTATGCACTAAACTAAGTGTCTTTTTTTTCGCTGAAATTCCGCCAACGGCAAATTCTATAATATTTGCGACAAAATCGGAACGGTCCAGCACAGAAAATTTCCTTCTTATTCAGTTGCTAAAATTTCGTAAACATTGGTTAAGTTTTGGAGAAGGAAACAGACGGGAAGTAAACCTCGATTTTTATAATCCGGTCACGTTAAGTTCGGACCTCATTTGAATCCGACTCCATAGTTATCAGGTGCAAACTTAACGTAAACTGATAGTACGGGAAAAGGAGCAGTGATATATCCTCTTAAAGGACTCCGTAGTAAAGTAACGGTAACTTACTCAACCAAATATATGATTAAACTAAGTAGGTAACAGTGGTGTGGCGTCATAGCACCCGATTCCCACCGGTTTGCCCATGTAAGAAAATGTTGCCTGTTGTTTTAGCAAAAAGAAAACTAAGTCGGTCCCAGCTTGGCCAGAGATTTTGTTTGCCACTGTAGGTAAATGATATAATTTATATAATTATATACGAGTAATATTAGAGAGTTGGTTACACCGTTTTACACTTTGCATCACCCGGAATTATGTTTTAAAACTTGGACGTTAGACTCTGATATCGTAATTTCTTCGAAATTGAAACATTAAATTATAAAAGTTTGATTTAGTTTTCTGGAATAATTACTTTCCTAAGTTCGTAGAATATTTTTTAACTGGAATTGTAAAATTGATATCGCATAGAACAATAAGTAATAGCAAAGTCGATGTAAGTATAACCGAACTTTTCTCTAGTACCTAAATGGCTAAAAATTTATCAAAAGGTATGTAAAAGGTTACTTATATTGGGTTAGATCTTGAAATGTTACATTATTAATTACAATGCGCTATGCACAATTGGATGTTAATAGTTCTCGTCTTGCTGTAAATAGTTTTTGCCTGTAAATTGTTGAAGATTTGTATGATATCGATAACTAAATTATTTAATGTTCGGCTGCTGGGGTATTTTTTGCTGAGGGCAACTTCTTCGCTGAATGGTTTATTAGACCAGTCTTTAAACACGCCAATTAGGCAAAGCAAAGAGCGAAGCCGCGGACAAAGCTTAATTGGGTTACTGGGCTCAGTGGTGCCGTGTGTAATTGTCAGCCATTTTTTATTAAGGATCTTCAAAGATCCCCATTCTGCTCGCGTTTTGTCTTGCATTTTGATCAAAGCCTTGTATTATGTGAATGAATTGATGCAGTTTGCGTCTGTGGTAAATTCGTCCTTGTATATCGGCAGTAGTTATATATTTTATAGGAAATAGAATCAAGTCTATGGTCTAGTCTAGATGTGTCGTTTCCAGTCTGGGGAATGGTGTTGACGGCTCTTTTACTAAGAAAAAATATTTTACGCGTTCGAAGCTAGTAAAAATTCGTGAATATAAAATGTTATTTTATATTCACGAATCTGAATTGGATGGCTGAAGTTAGAAACATTATTTTCTAAGTCAGAGCATGACTTATCTCGAAGAGATCGTCTAAGCGGAATTATAAAACAATTGAACGAATTCAATCCTATGTAAGAATCTATCTATAGACACGACAAATGCAACATAATCCGAAACATCTTGGAAAGGAAAATCAACGGTAAAAGGTGCAGAGCAAGGATATAGGTTAGATAACATCAAAACCTGGTCCAACATGAATGCAGACACTGCCAGTCTTTGCAGACTGGCACAAAACAGGAACAGGCTCAAAAAGATGGTCACCGACATTCGTTAAGAATCTGGCACAATGAGAAGAAGAATTCTATGACCCTTACACGCAAAATAGAAAAGAAAGTAAGAAATACATTTACTCGTGACGTGACCATGACCATGAAATATAATTACATAAAGGTGTGACAAAAGTGATAATAAATATAAAACAACAAGCAACTATTATATTACTATGGCTGTGCCACGAAAAGGTCCCACCTCAGCATGACGTAGCTCGAGAACCAGCGCTGATCTTCCAGTGGGACCATACCCCATAGACGCACTGTAAACTCAAGTTGCAGAAAACTAGGCCACGTAAACCTTCGCTATTAACCTAAGAACAACGGCTATTATATCCAATATTAGTTATCCAATATGTGGATCCGTAACCCTTAAGGTAACCCGCGACTGCTATAAATCGCCTGCTGTCGCCGGAGCCAATATAAGAGAGTTATAGACCAGGAAATTAATTCGGTCGACACAAGTGGGGTTGTGGCCAGGAATACGAGGGGAACTGAGACTTCAGGAAGGCTTATACACGGATTGCTTCAAGGTTTCTGTTGTCTATAGGACCACAGATCTGTCTAATACTCCTTGAAAACAGATAAGTACATAGAAAAATCACACGTCTTCGAGATAATGTAAAAAACATAATTCATCTAAAATGTATTACGTATTTTACACACGTACCACTTAAATGAAATACTGAACTTTATTCTTTATTTATTTAAACTTTATTGCACAAAACAAAAGTCAGTACAAATGGCGAACTTAATGCCTAATGGCATTCTCTACCAGTCAACCATAGGGCCAAACAGAGATGCTTCAAGTGGGTGCAGAGTAGAAAATTAATCGTTCAACCCGTTAGTGGATGAGCAAGTATTTCTGCTCATGTATGTGTGTCTTTTATGGCTTTAATGCTTGTAATTTTAACGCTTGGCGTGAATGTGTACCACCAGGACTCTCAAAAATTAACAGTACTTAGGTACTTTAAATTATAACCTCCGTAGGTAATTGTTACCTACAAAATACTCCTACCGAAAGAACTTCCACTCTTTAACTTATATACATTACAGATACAGTGTTATTACTGCTGGTGCAATAGAAGATGCCAATTTAAAGTTGCAATTGTATCTTCTAGATGGGTTGTTAGGTACGTAGCTGCGTCGTAAGGAGGGCCCTAATAGGATGAAGCATGGTGCCCCTATACGCTACTCGATCGACGAACCAAATTGATTTTTCCCATAAGCCGCTTACATAGCATGGCGTACTGAGAAATAATAACTATATATGTTTCTGCATTCCTTTGTGTCAGTGCAAAGCGTAACTAAATTGATCATATTTTTTATTGTTCATTATTTTGACTGCATCATTGATCGAACTAGAGAGAAGATAATGCTTTAAGGTATGATTAAGTCGGCCATTACGGTATTTATTTTTATCGCAAGAGCAAACAAGTTTAATGTAGCTCAGCTCAAACAACTAACTTTTTCATATTATGACAAATAGGTACATTGATAATTTCAAGTGTAAGTGAATAATAATACTAATACTTTTCCCTGAGTTCTAGATAGCAACATAGCTAATATATCATGCTTTCATTGCGTGCAGTCTAAAATAAAATGAAGAGTCCAGTTTTCTGCGTGAATTTTGTAAATTTCGAGTAGTTTTTGAAACAAAAATTATCAATTAAATATTCAAACTACTAATCGCATGAACAGTTCAAAGAAGTAACATATAATATGTAAGAAACATGTTTCATCATAGTGAAAGATTTCTATAGCAATCTGCATTCTTGAACGGATAAGAAGCCTTAACGTTGCGCAAAACAAGCAGCACAGTCAACCAATCCAAAACCACATTTAACGTGTACAACTAAAAGCAAACCATATAAAACGCCATACGAGCTGAAGACAGACGTACACCGCTAAACAGACTAAAACTCCAACTATACAAGAATTCTTAAGACGGCAGGTATCTGTGGAGTGTGTCCCTAATGACCGCTCTCGGCACGAGCGCTCTACAATCTCTACACAGCTCTACACGGCTCTACACTGCTCTACCTACTCTACACTCTTTGTGCGGTGTTTGCCGTCTGCGACGCTGTTTAGCATTGCGGTGAAAGAGTCCGGTTTTGTTTTTAATTGGGGTTCTCTTTAGTTTGAAATGGCGCTGGACTTCAGTACGTTGTAAGTTGTAAGTGAAGACTAGTATTCATTAAGGCAAATCGGTCCTTAGTCCAAGTTACGTTTCTTATCTGTAAGTAGTTTCATCGATAATACTCATGATTCATATATTAAAAGGACAGTAGGTACCTATTACATACCTACCAATTATACTATTACATAATAAGAAAGTTCAACGTTAGTGAGACGTCATAAAATATATATTACTTAGTATCTGTAGATATATTTACAACGTAAATGTTAGCTTCGCCAACAAAACCAAAGATATTTGTGTACCTCAAACTCTTCAACAATAAATTGTCCGCTTACGTTGAATATGTCCCCGAGAACTATTGTACCGTTTTCAATAGATACCCGCGTCCCACTTAATTGTGCGAGCCACAATAGCCGGCCTGTTGCAAACTGGGTTAGGTTTCAAACTAGGCTTCGCCACGCTATCGGAGTAATAGGAAATGTATTACCACTTTCAGGCTAGAATCATAATCATCATTCCTTAGAGTTTTTACCCGGTGTCGGGCAGGGTAAGCTTTTAACTGGCTCTCTAATATTTGTCATAAATATTATGACTAAGTGTCATTATGGCAGAAATGGTATGGGTAACGCCTTTAGGACAAATTGTGTTATGACAATGAACTGAGGACAAAAGAGTTTAGGACATGCACAATTATGTTTTAATTTTTTGCTCCTTTTACAGACGACACCCGGTAGATAACAAAACTAAGTAGAATGTGCAATTTTACAGCCTTGACATGACAACCAGTTATGAAAGCTCTTCACATCACACATCACATATCCCATTCACCAGTGGCTCTAAAGCGATTATATTAGGTAGTAGTGTTTGAATTTGGTTGCCCAGATGCTTTCCGAGTGTCCTCACCTACAGGTCGCATTTCTCAGTGAGTAGGTTCGAAAAGTATATAGATTTTTTTTGTTGATAATTTTTTCGTTTTTTTTTAATGGCGGAGATATGAGGTCAAAACACCTGGGGGCCTATGATGGTTGCGTTTATCGCGTGATAAATAAGTGACAAAGCATATGTCACTCACACTCGCATTATGTCAAAGCGTGATGGATGCTTTATCACTTATTTATCGCGTGATAAACGCAACCATCATAGGGCCCCTGAAGTCTACAGCTATTATTTCGAACATAGACACGAATGGTCTCATTTTCTGTAACTTTGTCTGTGGAAGATCCCAAAAAGTTTAAGCTAAGCCGCGGGTATATGCTAGTGGTTCATAAACGGGCGGTCCCTTTCCGAAACGTTCAACGACGCTGATTTACAACTGGAGCGGAGCCTGAACCCGCGTACGGGTAATGCACTGCACGACCACAGGCGGCCCGAGTACACTGCTTACTGCTTGTACCGCGCGGTTTTACCGTCACTCGGCAACCCTGTTCGAAACTCAAACAATGTTTCATGCCGTCTCGTTCATTCAAATATTGTTGGATACGAGATCGAGAGAGAGCACGGTACAAACTTCGAATTTCGATCTTCGGAGTAGGCCTTCTGGTCTCATGATTATTACCATGTTATTATCACAATTGAAGAACATGACACTATAACTGTGATCAAACTATAATATTTAATACTCCAGTATCTTTTGTATTCTTATAGATAATCTAAACTTCAACGTGACCCTAATCTTCATCTGACCCAACATTTGTTGAGATAAGGACGACGAAAGAAAAATACCGTAATTACGATGAAAATCTCAAAGTGGTGGGTTTTTTACGACACGTGTTCTGATGAATTTATCATGTTCATGTAAAAAAATTGCGTGGTAAAAAAATTATCAGTTAAATTCATCTAAGTATTGTCAAAAAACTATACAGACTTTATTACGGATAATCTAATGATGTTGAATGTTTAACGCTGCAGCAACTTATTTAAATAAAAATTGCTAGTCAGGCAGGGCTCCCTGGCGTGTCTTAACGTAAGATGTACCTAGACTTGCAGAGACCGTAGCATAGTAATGCATACTTGTGCCAGTCTCTAGAATTCTCGGCAATTTTCACCGTTTTTTCTCAAAAATCTGTAGGCCACATATCAGCAATAATGGCATATCGCAGTGTGCCTGTATACCCCGCTACTATCTGAGCAGGGATCGGAAGCATGCATTTCATAAGGCAGCGATAGTCCGCGGTTAATTGCACGCTTCGGGCGCGAAGCGAAGAATTCATTACTGAGGGCTGCTTTTACTTCAAACCTATATCCATTTTAGTTGTAACGGTTATTAACAAAAATACAATCTCAAGTTACATGATCTCACTTCTTAAGCAATTCAAAAGAGAGCCTACATAGCCCGAACCTCTGATGAATTTGATTATTTACATTTTGGGAGAAATACGAATGTTTTCTTCTGCTGAATCATTATCTTATTTCCGTAAGGACGAACCAATCTAGTGCCTCTAGTGATGTTACAATTAGTACTTGTCATCAACAATTATGTTGTATTTCTCTTGAAAGAAATGGGGATAGCCTAAATTAAATATAAAAACCTTCGATACAACTCACCATGAGACGCTTATTCAATGAGTGATATAAAAAATCTGCTAAAACTGAATCTATCTACAAAATTTGGAATTCTTAGCTTCAATATTGGCTGAGTTCTTGTCGCTTGTTTCAATTAAAGCTGAATATCTATCACTATTTTTTTTATTTTCGGAGCGAATATTTACAAAACTACTGACTTTATCAAAAAGTAATGTTTGAATACCCCTATTATTTTTAACAGACTTATTTAACGACACCCCACACACACGGGTTGAAACCAAAAAAAAAATTCACCCCTACTTTAGGTGTCCGAGAGGTACCCAAAAAAAAAAATTTTTTTGGTTTTTATTTTACCGTTTTGTCGGCGTGATACATACACATACTCATACCATATTTCAGCTTTCTAGTACTAATTATCACGGAGCTAAGCCGCGGACGGACGGACAGACGGACAGACGGACAGACGGACAGACGGACAGACGGACAGACGGACAGACGGACAGACGGACAGACGGACATGGCGAAACTATAAGGGTTCCTCAAATTGGTCGATTCGTTTGGGAGCTATGATGCCACACACTGACACGCATGTTAGACTTTTATCAATGGACTTTCAGTTTTTTACAGACTATACAAAACAGTTTCATGAAGAACAACGCTTTTCACTTTGAACACCCCTCTTTTTCGTGGGGGGTTAAAAAACTCTTTTTAACCCCCCACGAAAAAGAGGTAGTAGGAGTAATCGCTCAGAAACTCTTCTGAGCGATTAAGTTTCTAGTTAGTTGCCGCAGTGGTAATAACATTTCCTATTACTCCGATAGCGTGGCGAAGCCTAGTTTGAAACCTAACCCAGTTTGCAACAGGCCGGCTATTGTGGCCCGCACAATTAAGTGGGACGCGGGTATCTATTGAAAATGGTACAATAGTTCTCGGGGACATATTCCGCGTAAGCGGACAATTTATTGTTGAGGAGTTTGAGGTACACAAATATCTTTGGTTTAGTATTTGGCAAAGCTGCCGTTTTATTTATAAAGATATGTATATTAAATATATAACTAAAACGTGTTAGGATACAACACGTCAAGGCGCTAATTTTATTGACATTGATATACCGCCAAATACGCGATGTCTCAAGTATAACGCCTTTAACCGTCATTAAAACCCGATGATTGGCATTCGAGCTGCATAAAGTAACATTTCACTACCAACCAAATCAAGTTTGCGCCTGATATCTATGGCGTCGCAAATAAATGAGGCGCAAACTTAAAGCGCCCAGGGAGCCTATGATGGTTGCTTTTATCACGCGATAAATAAGTGACAAAGCATCCGTCACGTTTTGATAAGATGCGAGTGTGAGTGACAGATGCTTTGTCACTTATTTATCACGTGATAAACGCAACCATCATAGGCCCGCAGGTTGGCCGAAGTGACGATATTCTAGTATATCGGAACTTCAGAGATTTCTCCGAGATATCAGAGAGATATATGGAATATCTAAAACTAGTATATGAATGAGGGCCCAGGCTGTATCGGAAGTCAGCGGTATTTGTCTCTCGGCGACATAATGGACGCAGGGCATGTAGCGGATCGGCGCGTGCCGAGATCCGATTCCACAATGGAATCAATTCGACATTACCTACTGTTGCGTAACCTAGGGCTGCCAATCGGGCGTTCTATATTTGAAAGACATTTTACTATTATGTGATGTATTCATAATATTTATTAACCGTAGTGTTTTTAGAACTGGGTAAACCGGCCGAGTCTCCTTACTAGTAATTAGGCTTAATTAACACAGCGAGTAAGAAGAAAAAGAGAATAACCGTCCATCAACACTAAGAAGAAAACTTCGGTCGGATAGAAATCCAAATTTTTTTTGAGTTTTCACTCATCTGTCATTTTAACAAAGACATCTTCCCTTTCACAGTCTTTGTCCATGATCCAAAATTATGCAGAAATATGAAGAGCATGTATATTACTTCTAAAACCGTGGTTTCCCTGTGGATTCACGAACATTGCGGTGCTTGCGACACGGCCTGGGCGGGCCGGAGCGCGCTGGAATTGGTTTGTTACTACACATCCAAATAGTACAGGATATTTATGCGGCATGTACTCTCGTTATGCATGGGATAGAGGAGGATTACATAGGCTACTTTATATTTGACCTCAAGTGGCAGCCCTGTGCCCTCGTGAACAATGCGGTACCGGCGACACGGCCTGGGCGGGCCGGAGCGCGCTGGAATTGGTTTGTTACTACACATCCAAATAGTACAGGATATTTATGCGGCATGTACTCTCGTTATGCATGGGATAGAGGAAGATTACATTGGCTACTTTATATTTGACCTCAAGTGGCAGCCCTGTGGCCTCGCGAACAATGCGGTACCTGCGACACGGCCTGGGCGGGCCGGAGCGCGGTGGAATTGGTTTGTCAATACACATCCGAAGGGTACAGACTATTCATGCGGTATGTATACGCGTTATGCATGGAATAGAGAAAGGTTACATAGGCTACTTTATATCTGACCTCCAGTGGCAGCCCTGTGCCCTCGTGAACAATGCGGTACCTGCGACACGGCCTGGGCGGGCCGGAGCGCGATGGAATTGGTTTGTTACTATACATCCTAATAGTACAAACTATTTATGCGGCATGTACTCTCGGTATGCATGAGATAGAGGAGAATTACATAGGCTACTTTATATTTGACCTCAAGTGGCAGCCCTGTGGCCTCTCGAACAATGCGGTACCTGCGACACGGCCTGGGCGGGCCGGAGCGCGGTGGAATTGGTTTGTCAATACGCAGCGGAAGGGTACGGACTATTAGTGCGGCATGTATGCGCGTTACGCGAGCCTTATCGGTGATCGGGGAGGGTTCAATAGGAAACCTACTTTCTAAGAGCTTTTTATTTAAATGCCAAAACACTACTCTCTGTGGGTGTAACTTCTTTTCTGTTTTCAATCCCCATACAAAATTATAAACTGAAGCCATGAAATTTTTCTATAGAATTATTGAACCTGCTCACAGAATTTCATGAGAATCGGTTGATTTATTTATTTATTTATGGCTTACATTATAGTTATCTACTTAATTGTTTTAACTGTTAGATTTAAGGTATGCAACTGCATCCGTTGATAGATGCGACCTTTAGGCGGGAACACCCGGAATTCGGACATACGAAAGTATTTTTTAGCCAAGTTGAAGCGAAGACACTTCGCTCGCTTGGTGAACTAAAACAAAAGCCCTTCGCGTTAATAAACCAATTACATCATTTCAATTGACCAAATAAGCAACAACTCCATTTATTCTTCTACCTAATCTTTTAAAGATAAACAGACCCCTTAGGCATGTCTTTGAATTTGTTTAAAAGTAATTGACAAGGAGAGGAGAGGAGTCTAGACGGCGTACTCCGCAGATTAGATTGGGGCTCGGACAGAGGCTGATACTACAATTCGAGTAATTGAAGGAGTTTTCTGCGAAAATATAGCCTTCATATGGGTTGAGCGTAATTTCAAAGCTAAGGCACGATTCGAATCAGTACCCTTACTATGAGTTTACAGTGAACGTGCTCGCTAACGACTGCGTAAATGATTTGTATGGAGAGTTGTAGTTCTACAAAGTAATCGCTAGGGGCGTTGCATGATTCTCCATACAAATTTACGCTGTCGCTAGCGAATATGGTCACGTTAACTCATGGTAACGATATAGATGTTTTTACGATATTTATTTATTTACTTATTGAAAAACAGGTTACATAACATTACAGTTTTCAGCAATGCGTCATGAACCGAACAAATATTTATTTTGACGGCGAAACGGCGTGGCCCTGTTGTTCCGACATATCGGGTGTTGGATTTGGTAGGTTGCCCCGGAACCGACGAAACACGACACCTTTCGGCCAGAAATCAGCACACGCGATGGTCTCCTGGAGCGGCCGCGGCACGCGCACTACAAACGAGCTGAAGTGCACGTAGTGGCGCGAATGCAACTGGAACATAGACGTGGGTCGTTACGTCGTTTTCAAGAAACGTAACGAAAGCAGTGACTCGGTCGCGCGTCACCTGTTTCATAACTAGTGATTTTTGTAACTGGTTATTTTTACTGCTACTGTGATTGTTTGCAAAACTCGATTCGCGCGCCATCACCATCCCGCTCGCTCGGCTGACCGGGACGGCGAAAGCACGCGCGCGTTCTACATCTCGCTCGCTCGGCTGGTTGTGCAGAAGGTGAGCTCTCTCTCGCTCGATTACTCGACTCACAGATAGCAGTAATAATAAAATAACGCATTTACAAAAATCACTACTTGTTATTTGACGCGAAACTAGTGATTCGGTTACATGTCGCGTAACTAGTTACTGTAACTAGTGACGTGAAATAACGCCCACGTCTACTGGAACACCCTCAGCGAGTAGCCGGTTTTCTGGCGAATGTATGATATGATACAATGTAGACGGACATATAAGGTATGACGATTGATTTGGTGCTACAAGTAGGTACCTATAGCCACCACAAAATAGTTACTAGAGGAAGTTTTCTCTTTGCATTGTTTCGATTTTATTTATTTATTTCTAAAATACAGTCTTGGCTCTGTGAGCTGTAGACAGAAATATGATATGATTTACGTTTGTACCCCAATAACTCCGCCATTTTGAAAAAAAATTGAAAACATTAATCATCCAAAAAATCACAAACACAAAGACAAACAGATATTATAAGAAAGCATTTTTCCGAAGCTGAAACGGAGAATCGATTCGGGTTACATTTTGATAAAATTAATGACATGGATCTGAATACATATTATTAAGTAACAATGCGAGAGGGGTTGCAGTACATGGTGGTAGGTACAATATTTACATCTAAATGTTTCTATAATGTGCCGTACTATCTAAATAGGCTTTAAACATTTACATTACAAACATATTCAACAACATTACGCGATTATCACGTACTGAAACTTGTCCTTTATCTATAATAGGCATTGAAAATGGCGGCGGCGGGCGTTAGGGCCTATTCACACGAACTTTCGAGATTACATGCGTTTGTATCGATACAAACGCAAACGAAACGCGCTTCAAACGCGTTTTTTTGTTGATAAAAACGGAATGTTTATTAGCTTGAGGAGTAGTACAATCAATGTTTTAATTTGGTGCTGTTAGTGTGCGTTACAGGTGACAAATCGCAAGGCTCGTAGGTATGTAAGATTTACAATTTGCCGACTACTTTGCGTTTTTTAAGCGTCCTAATCGCATCCAACGCGCATCTACAGCACTTTTAAAAACATCGTGTGCATAGGCTCTTATGCGATTTCCTCCGAAGTTTGCCGAACCATAGCGGGTGCATGAATGAGCGAAATATCAATCGGAGTGTCCCCGCGGGGGACCTTGAATGCCAAACTCAAACTTGCCTAATGATGCATTACGCTGATTCGGGGGTCCTATAGACTGGCACAGACGTTTCAGTGAAGTCAGTGGTTTCATCGGAACATTTTTTCCTATTTACCTCAGTCGTCAAAAAAAGAATCCTTATCACTTTCTTATTAGTTTGTCAAGATTTTTTTTTCAGTAACGCGTATCACGCTGAAGTCAATATCAGATACTTAGGACTATAACTTCTTGAAGCAGTAAAAAAACAAACTTTCATTTTGACGCAATCAAAAGATACTAGCATTTATGCTGCATGTGTTGGCGCTCGCAAGGGAACCAGAACTTAAAGGGTAGGTCCTTTCCCGTTGATCTAGACAATAGAATCATTAGATTTACATTGTAGCAAAAAAAATGTGATTACATAGGTACTTATTTGCAGTTGGTAAACTAGTTACTTGGTAGTAACAGTTTATTTTTCAACAGAGCGATACCCAGTGATTTCATCATTGTATTTACGGAACCCTCGGTGCGCGAGTCCGTGTCGCACTTAACCGGCTTATCTTAACTTAGAAAATGAGTACCTATTAGATATCGGTTGCGTTCTATTGAAATGAAATGAAATGAAATAAATGAAATGAAATAATTTATTCAGTAAGTAGGCCACAGGGGCACTTTTACAAGTCAGATTGTGAATCTACCGGCATTTCGCAAGAGGAGACCGCTGTTGAGAAGAAAGCCGAAAGAAACTCAACAGTAAGTCATTTTTTCGTAAATAATACTTAAAACAATTACATAATACATTTGTGTTATAACTAATTACACTGGTACACGTAAAGGAGATGTATAGATACTCCAAATCAATGTTAAATAAGAACATTAAAATGAAAATTTAACGATGAATTAAAAATATTAAATATATCCAGAGATGTATAAAGTCTCTGGGTGTCACAGCATGCAATAGAATATAATCATTTAATTAATTAAATTCCTTAGAGATGTATAAGGTCTCTAGGCGTCAACGTGAATAATTTACAATAGAAAATAATTATTAAACCTAAATTTCTTAGAGATGTATATGGTCTCTAGGCGTCATAACATGCAATAAAATATTTTAAAATTATTGAATTTCCTCAGAGATGTATAAAGTCTCGGAGTGTCATACTATACTAAGCTGTTTCTTAGAGATGTATACAGTCTCTAAGAGTTCAAAAAGTTAAAATCAACATTGAATAACTTCAATCGAGTACAGGATGAAGTTTCTCACGTTTGCTTAATTTAACACTAGTATGCGGTTCCTACATATTTAATTTGGCCCTTGCTAGCATGAACAGACCGGACCCCACAAACGGCACCCGTTCACGAGTATGACGCATATCTCAGCCATCGCCTCCCTCAACCATATTATAGGGAAGGCTGCGACCCGATCAACGACGCCACCGTAAGCAAAGACCTTTAAGCGAGCATGACATGCTCAAGCTGCCGGGCATACTTGACTAATACTATTTGCCCGGTGAGAAACAACAAATTGTGCTCTCATGTTACATTAAAATTACCCACCAAAATAATGCTTATTTAAAAATTTACTATTGACACAACACTAAACAACTGGCTTAAAGGCATCACTGTCGTTTATAAAGTCATCGACAGTATAATAAGCTTTATTCAATAAGTGACGTTTTATTTGCGCTTTAAATTTTCTACAGGGCAATTTTACTACATCAATAGGTATTTTATTGTAGAAGCGTACACAGTTCCCCACGAACGACGAGCTAACCTTACGGAGACGGTGGGCAGGTATTGCGAGCTTGTCCTTACTTCTCGTATTGTAGTGGTGAATGTCACTGTTGAGCTTGAATTCATGGAGATTTTTCCGCACATACATGATATTCTCAAGAATGTATTGAGATGCTACGGTGAGAATGTTTGTTTCCTTGAATTTCTCTCTTAGTGACGTACGACCTCCTAGTGCATAAATTGCGCGTACAGCTCGTTTTTGTAGCACAAAGATGGTTTGGATATCCGCCGCTCTTCCCCATAATAAAATTCCATATGACATAACACTATGGAAATAACTGAAATATACAATCTTTGCCGTCTCGACGTTTGTCAGCTGCCTGATTCGCCTAACTGCATAGGCCGCGGAGCTAAGCTTACCTGCAAGAGTGGCTATATGCGCACTCCATTGCAATTTAGAGTCTAAAGTAACACCCAGGAATACTGTTTTTTCTTCAAATTCCAGTACTTCACCTTTCAGTTTTACCTTGGCACAATTTACTTGTTAAACATTTGGTAATGTAAATTTAATGCACTTAGTTTTATTGGCATTTAAAAGTAAATTATTTGCAGTAAACCAATCCACAATAGAGGACAGTGCATCATTTATCACATCGAAGTTGTTTTCTTGCCTTTTTACTTTAAAAAGAAGAGATGTGTCATCTGCAAATAGTACTATATCATGTTTATCTCGCACAAGGTTTGGTAAATCGTTAATATACACTAGAAAAAGAAAGGGACCCAGAATTGAACCCTGAGGTACCCCCATAGCAACAGCTGACCCAGTCGATTGAGTCCCATTGATATCTACCCGTTGCGTTCTGCCTGAAAGATATGACGAGACAAGGTCAAGGGCATTGTTTTTGACTCCGTAGTGTTCTAGCTTACGAATTAAATTCTCATGATCAACGCAATCAAATGCTTTGGATAGATCACAAAAAACTCCAATAGCATCTTGAGCCTTCTCCCAGGCATCAAAGATATGTTTAGCTAGTACCACGCCAGCGTCAGTGGTAGAGCGACCTTTAGTGAACCCGAATTGATTGCTGTGGAGTAGGTTATTCCGATTGAAATGAGATATAAGTTGATTTAGAATAATCTTCTCAAAAACTTTGCTTAATGCTGGTAGTATTGATATTGGTCTAAAATTTGTGGGGTCTGATTTTGTACCTGATTTGAATAAGGGAATAATTTTGCTATGCTTCATCAAATCAGGAAATACTCCAGTATCAATACATTTATTAAAGATATCAGCTAAATATGGTGCAATAGATTCAACAATTGAATGTAACACTTTCACAGATAGGCCCCACAGATCCTCAGTCTTCTTTAAATTTAGCGATTTAAATGCTTTAATAATAGTGGTAGGGCTTACATAAATGAATTTAAAGATAGTTGTACATTCTTTTACATTCGTTTTCAATAGTAATTCAGCGACATCGGGCGATGAATTTAAAGACTTTGTTGTCTCTACAGGTATATTGCAGAAGAATTGCTCAAAGTGATGGGCAATTTCAACATCGGAACTTATTACAGTATCGTCGATTCGAAGACTGTAATGGCGATCTTTTGGTTTCGTTTTCCCAGTTTCATCATAGATTACCTTCCAAATAGTTTTCACCTTATCACAGGAGTTTGTGATCTTTTTAGACAAGTAATCAGCTTTAGCGGCGGCACACATTTGCTTAAAGGATTTGGAAAACATTTTCACGTACTCTAGGAACTCCGGTCTCTTGTCGATTGTCCTTTATTTGACTGGTAAGCGATATAAAAATCGGTAGATATAGGTACAAAATCAACTTCATTTATGGCTAACAGAAATCGAAATTAAAACACAGTTTTGTCAGTTTTCAACCACAAGTGAGCTTTAACAATGCCTCTCATAAATTTATATGCTATCACAATGCAACAAAACAAGATGTAGCAACGTGTCACATTGATGTCGCAACTTGTCACATTTAGACGTACCTATATTACGAGTGAGATCCCGTAATATACATTTCAGCAAAGCGGAACCACTGTCAATATATTATCTGTAACAACCATGCTGATTTCAATAACGTCATAACTTATCTACCCACCGCTCGCAATTTCACTTTCAAGCCATAAGATGAAGGTTTAAATTAGCCTAGCAGCGATATACTTCTATGTTTTTGCTTAAGGAAAATTGTCAGAAGCAGGTGGATTCGTCAGACATTCCGTAATCTATGAGTTTGTTACTGAAATGTCATACCCATTTGCTATGTCAAGCATTTGCTTGGATTAATTAATGGCTTATTAGAAGATAAATCAAACCTTAAGAAATCATTCAGTTAAGACGCGGAGGGTTAAGAGGCCTTATTCCTTTTAAAATTGTATTTTTTTCATATTACGACAAATATATTGATAATTTTAACCAACTTTTTGAAGTGAATAATACTTTTCGCCGAGTTCTAGGTAGTAAAGTAACATAGCTATTTCATGCTTTCATTGCGTGCAGTCGAAAATAAGTTGAAAAAACTAATTTTCCGCGTGAATCTTGTCAATTTCGAGTAGTTTTTGAAACAAAAATTATCAATGAAAATTTCAAACTGTAGGTTTCAAATATATACCAATAAATCCCAATAGCCCTGTTCTAGGTAGTAACATCAATAATATGTTAAGAAACATGTTTGATCATAGAGAACAATGTCTAAACAATTAGCATTTTAAAAGGAATAAGGCCTCTGAAAAGAGCGAAATAAGATGGTTTTCTCACAAAGGCTGAAAATGACGATGTATTTCTTAGTCATTCTATTGCAACTTGAAATGTTCACCTACTACGACGACGTGAATATTTCGAAATATGATAAAATAATTTAAATGGGTTGAAATCGGAATAAAATCATATTTCATAATACACTAGTATTATGAAATATGATTTTATTCCGCACATTATATCACTAGTATAATAAAATAAAACGTAACACTGCTGCCTAAATGTTTTCACTTTAAATATTTTGGTATGTGTTATCATTATCAAACTGAGCAATTTCCCGATAGCTCAAATGCTTGAAATCTAAATCAAATCAAAATCTTCATCTTCCTGATCTATTATATTTTTTATTGTGAAATATTTTTGTCTACGAACTAGTATCGTTCATTTCATGCGGTCATTTTATTACAAAAATATAAATTTTAGATATAATATACAATATGAAACTAAATTTAATATTAAAGTAAAAATTACACATCAAATGACACAAAAACCTTAAGGTTGTTTTTCTATTATTTTTACATTGAAACATCGTCGACCTAAATGTCTTATCTCATGTCATTGCTCAACGCCGATAATCCGGGGACGCAAACATCATCAAAGGGCTGTCTGGTGATTGGGCACGATCCGGGGACACACCTGGCCCCCGCTCTAAGTGAGGGCCCCAAACAAAGGAGTAAGATGGCCCCAGTCACAAGTTGTAGCAAAGTAATATCCAGAAAATGTCTACAGTTCGTGAGCTATACATTTAATTGTGACATTTGAATGTAATACTTTGATAATTTATTGTTATTATTCTTTCCGACACGATTATAAGATTGTTATGGAATAAACTTCTTTAATCTATAATCTTTATCTAACCTTCTTGTTAAAAATAAAACTATACTCGTACATAATAAAGTTAAACTAAATCTAAATATCTAGAATGTGCTAGATGTAATAATACCCGCCGTACCCGCGTAGTAGCAGCGCAGTGTTTTGTATCTGGAATATTCATTTGTCCACATCCACACATACCTACAGAGAGAGAGTCAGAGAGAGAAAGGGCCAAATTAAGTCTACCGAAACCAAACAAATCGACCTCACTTGTGACTTTGACGATCTCCTAAGACTCATAAGTAACCGTTTCTAATCTATAATTTATCTATTTATCTTTTGCGCTTCTCACTTGGGCCACTCCCCCGAGCGTCAGGTGCGTAGTATTGTCTACGCCGGCACTTGAATCCTTGATGTACAGGATTGAGTTTTGAGCTTTTAGCGGTGTCTCCCGTGTCTGAGACATTTAGCTACCGAAGGGAATGGTATTAGTTGATGTACGCTCTAGTTTGAGTCTGTTAGGCTTCAGTGTTGTGTGCTGTAAGTGAATTATATGTTCGAATCCTGGCAAGGGTATATTTATGTGATGATCTGGAATATTTGTTCGTGTGTCGTGAATGTTATATACCATACATGAGACAAGCCTACTAGAACTTGCTTGGGACTAGGTCGATGCATGAGCTCTTTATTTTATAATGAAATTAGGATGAAAGTTTTTCGGGCTAACGGAGGGGAACCGTCCAAAACCTATTCCTTTTCTGTGTGTCTGCCCTACCTCGCAAGCAACATAACTTAGGTTGAATTTTCTCACTGAATATGCCTTACTGTGGCCGCTATAACAACAAATAATACAATTTAAATACCTGCTTAAAGTTATAAAATAAAGAGCTCATGCATCGACCTAGTCCCAAGCAAGTTCTAGTAGGCTTGTCTCATGGTTCCCCTCCGTTAGCCCGAAAAACTTTCATCCTAATTTCATTGGCCCTAATTTTGGTAACCCTAAAATCACTAACCCGAATTTTCATTCATCCTAATTAATGAATAGCCCTAATTTCAGGATTCCGAATTTTCATAATACCTAATTACTTCATACCGAATTCTCACTAGCCCTAATTTGCACTTAGCCGATTTTTTTAGACTACTAATATTATAATACCTAATAATGCTAAAACCTAAATTTTATTAAACCTATTTATCTATAAACCTAAGGCGAAGGCTGCTCTCCCTCCGCGTTCCGGTTTTGGAATAACACTAGGGTAGGACAGGCAAGACCACGTGGAGTCGGAATTGCCATAGACTCAGGATGTACATGGGAATCTTTTGACGCTCCGCTCGCTTCGCTCGCTCCGCTATACATTGTCATAATAGAAATCTAACCTAACCTACAGTTTTCGGGGTTCAGCCAATTCGATATTTGTCCAAATCCGTATTTTCTGTTTTAACGTAAAAATAGGTTTAATAATCTTTAGTACTCTTGACATTTAGTGTCAGTAATGATTAGGTCTAATAATCATTAGGTGTGGTAATTATTAGGTTATTTCATATTAGTATTGTTGACAATTAGTACAAATCATTATTAGAGTATTGGATAATTAGGTCTAACAACTAATTAGGGTATAAAAATTAGGTGAAATGACATTAGGGCTAATGAAAATTAGAGCTAACGTTGATAGGTGTAATAATATTAGCACTTGCGTTATTAGGTCAAGTAGGGGAGTACCGTTTTGGACACCAAAGCTTAGAATAAATTGCATAAGAGAAATAAAAATAAGGACATTTCTTTTTCATTAATTGATTCAGATAGAGATATTTGTTGTCATGCGTGCATTTATCAAGGCTCTCTTGGATATATGCTTGTTTGAGGAAAATATAATCAGAAATGTAATAATATTAGTATTCAGTCAAAGGGCTCATTAGTATGTAATTACGAATATATGTTTAGGAAATGTGTATTCCATCCAATATTCCTAAAGGTGCCTTAAGCGTAACGAATACTTTGACATTATGATAGTTTCGTATTTTGGACATACTTAGCTTTTTCCCGGTTTAATAACAAAGATTGTTATCGTATCCTATAGGGATCACATATATCGCTCTTTCTATTCCTCTTCACCGTACTGGTTTCATGTCTAATTCTTTCTCCTTGTAAATGGTTCGCCTCTGGAACGGTCTTCCTCTCACAATCAAACAGGCTCCAAGTAAGTTGGCATTTAAAATGGCCGTGCGGAGTTTGTCTGCTGGCAGAACTGAAGTCTCATAGTATATCTGATTGGTTGTATCTATTTATATATGTATATTATCTATAGCTATATCTATATGTATATTATTTATATGTATGTATTATGAGTATTTTAATTATATGAAATTATGTTGCTTAGATGCACCGCCTACAACTTTTCTGATTTACCCTAAGGTTGACTGATACAGGATGCCACATGGCATTAAGTCAGCCTTTTGTACATTAAGTTTTTCTTTCGTGCAATAAAGTTTAAATGAATAAATAAATATCTCACGGCGACTTCGCTTGTCGCGCGACTTAGCGTTAGGTACCTGTCTTGCTCTCGCGTCATTGAAAAGAAAATGACAGGTAGTAGGTATTTGTCGCGCGTAAATAATTAGGGTCAAATTTTAGGTTTAACTAAGATAAGAATTTTGAGTTGTGTCGGCTGCTAATTGTCTATTATTTAATACGAAAGCTATATTAAACATTTCAAATCAGACCTATATTGTATGTCACTTAGATTTTTTTTTTAAATTGTTCATTGAATGATTGATACAAAATAAGGTAAATGAAATACTTATGTGGCCTATAACAGTCAAATTCATTTTAAAGGTATCTATCTCGCACCCTTGGTAAAATAATGCAACATGTGACTTTGCGTCAAAAGTGGTTTTATTACGGAAATATCCTTAGAATTATGCGTTCTACACGGTAGATTTTTTTTATAATTTTAACTTTTTTCGTTTCTGAGATATTTTAAGCGGAAAACGACGCAAGTGAAGAGGCGACGTAAAATAATGGTACAAATGCGTATGCGTCGTTTTTTGACGTCGTTCCTGTGAGTGCATAACGGCGCTCGCGTTGTCGTAAAGTCAGATGCGTCGGTGTTACCGGACTGTGATCATGCGTTGCGTTTTGGATCTAAATCGGCGAGAATGGATGCGGAAAACGAAACCGGTAATGATAAGTAATTTTTACAGGTCAAGAAAATTATCTTGTAATAAACAATCATATGTGCACATACGACTGTTTGAGTTCTAATTATTGAGATTAAATAGCCAGTCGCATGATCACATTCGACGTTATTTATCGATTTTTAACTAATTAATATTTTTTTAACAAACATGATAGGCAATATTGCCATAATCTTATAAGAGGAGTTTAAGGTGATTTAATTGCTTTTTTTTAATTATGGTCGTATATTCATTTGCGTCGTTGTTGTACAAACTATTCATAGTCGCATCGTAACATGTTGCGTTATTTTAGGTCGTAGTTTAAGATGCGTCGTTATCAAAAAGTTTGAAGGTATAAAAAAGCATGTTATTGTAAAAAAAATCTAACGTTTTATTAATATGTAATAACTAAATACCTTACCTGTAATTCCGACCATTTTAAACCATTACATTTATCGTATTCTATTTTTATTACCTATATGAACTGTACGAACTTTACCTACTAATAAAATCTACTTATTTGTAGATCTTAACATATTTATCATATTTTATTTATTTCTATGATGCCGTTTTTAGAGAAGTGATTACTCTTTTCGTTATTTGAAGTTTCTAAATTAATCTCGAAATGTTGGGACACGAGGAAATCTTCGACAAAGCGAACTTAGAAGAATCTGCTCTACCCGACCGTATCAGCGAAAAAATAACCTGTTACTACTTACTTGCTAGCATATAATGTGCTTGTAACAGTAGAAGCAGAAAAAGATAAGAAGGAAGGCCCTGCTCTCGACAGATGTCCACCAAAACTTTTAACCTAGTTAAATATTTCCACGCACGGTGCTGTTGTTCATGACAGCCGGACTTCTGCTTTGTTCGACATGCGGAGGGGACTGCGGCCGAGTATGGCCACCGATACTTTTCGACATCTTTTTTCCTGCTTCTGAAGGTTGCATTTGGGAACTTTAGTTTAGGGAATACACTTTACACACAAGAGCAGAAACTTTTTAATTTTTCCCTGTTGAGGTCTCGTCGTAAACGTATACATTGATTCACTGTTATTTTCCGATGATGCCGCATTCGTTGCCCAAGACCATTTCCCAAGAGTTACAGATTGTTTTTGATAAGTTCGCACACCCTTGTTCTCTCTTTTCCATGTCCATTAATGCTAAGAAGACAGTTGTTCTGGCGCAAGGTTTTCACCAGAAACCAACTATTTTGTTGGATAGTGTCGTGTCCCTTGATGTTGTTGATCAGTTCCCTTATCTATCAATCCCACTTGTCAAGCAATCTGTCGCTGAATGTGGATATCGGGAGCCGGCTTGGTAAAGCGGTTACGATGTTTGGGAAGCTCAGTGCAGGAGTCTAGACTATAGTCACTATCTGACAATCAAGACCAAAGTGTTTGTGTATCAAACTTGTGTTCTGAGTATAGTTTTGTGTGGAACTGAAACCAGTACGTCGTATGCCAAGTAAGAAATAAGGCTGAATATTTTCCACTTGCGGTGCCTTCGTAGCAGTCTAAACATCACTTGGCGAGACAGGGTCACGTAATGAGTGTTGTAAGTCACGCAGTTTTCCAGCATTACTGCAATGCTTAAACAGCGTAGATTGTGGTGGCTGGGGAAGCATGTGCACCGTATGGATGCCACTCGCTTACTGTGTATATATGTACCCTGAAATGTGGGGAAGCCCATGTTGCGTTTCAAGGACTGCACTAAGCGAGCAATGCCGGGATTTGGCATCAGCCCAGCAGACTGGGAAACTCTAGCCGACGAGCATAGTAAGTGGAGAAAGTCTTTAGCCGAAGACTGTAAGACTGAGAAATCAAAGCTGGTTTCAGGTTTTAGCCGCAAAACGCGAGAGGAGACCCCATAATGAGAGGAGGGTTGTTTCACAAGCTCGATCATCTAACGACCCTTTATTGAAATGTCAATCTTGATCATTGTCACTCCGCATCGGACTTTATAGTCATTCTTAATCTTCACTGCTACAAAAATGCTGCAGTTGTATATACTATTTACTAACAAAAAGTTTAATATTATCTATTCGTTTATTAAGTTTTATAATACAAGTACGGGTATTTCATAAATAATATTTATATAGTGTTTAGTATGAACGAATTGTTACTTACTAGTTTCAGTTTTTAACGCTTATTTTTTTTGTGGAGTACATATTTTATGGAAAATATTATGTAAGTGATGATACCTTATCATGCCGATAAAAAGTTAATATGTATTAAAATTAATAACATTGTTTTATCTCTTATTATTAAGTGTCAAATGTAAGTGCAAACTGTAAATACAGTAGAACATGTTATGTACTGGAACCAAAGTTGTAATACTATTTAAGACCACATATGTATTTATGTAATAACTCATGTTCAGCACCAAATAAATTTCATTTCATTTCATTTCATTTCATTTCATTTCATTTCATTTATTTTCTTGCACTTACTGTGTTCTAGTAGCAAACCACAGTATTTTTACTGATTACTGCCTAGTTATTTAAGTAAATAATTCGGTAAAATAAGTTCACTTGAAATAATATTCATTTACAGATACCTAAATCTTTCAGATTCTACAGAAATATAATATTTTACACATATACGACCTCATACTTTCAAGGGTTATTCATAAAACAAAGACGTATGTGCACATGCGTCACGTAGATGTTTGTAAAATAATGACGGATCTGCTGATACGTCGGCTGGTGCTTGGTAATAAATAGCCGTATGTGCACATCCGTTACATTATTTTGAAAAATAATGCGTTAAATTAAATGGGACATAACACATTTAATTGATTACATTAATATAAACCTATATGCAAAAGTATATGACAATTCGACGAAACGCAAAAATGTTATCAGCAAAAATCACTTGCAGAATCTTAAAACTGCTCTCCTGTAAAGTACACATTTTGCAGATGTGGCTTTGTTTTACCAAGGGTGCGACTATCTATATAACACGTAATCATCAAATCAAATAGATATCGGACAACTTGACACAAATCGATCTAAAGTAAGCTCTAGCAGGATCGTGTTATGGCACTAGACGACGATAGACGTACTTATATACATAAATACAAACTTAAATACATATAAAAATTACAAAACATCCATAACCCCTTATTAAAGCAGCAAATCAGTTAAATTACGCCTCAGCGAATCACTTAAGCACAAAATAATTGGATAAAGAAAACTCATAAAAGCGCGTTAACTTCGCCACAATTGGATATGAATCAAACCGTTCAGCACACCTGCGCTATTACGTCGTAATGGATTCCCTATATCATTTAGCAATGCTTATCATTTAGCTAAAGTAATAAATAATAATGTACCAACTGGCGAACGCTTAACCTATTGTCATATCGAACCAGTAGAGTAGAACACAATTGTACCGTAAACCACGGTCAATTTAGGAAAAATCAATACTTTGATACATTTAAAATGGTTATAAAAACGCAAATATTCGTAGCTCGATTGAGCAAATGAATTAAAAGGTTAGGTCATTTATGAAGCTAGGTACCTATTTCATTGCCACAGATGGTAAAAAAAAAATAAGGACATGGCGTAAAAACTGTTATCCAAAGTAGACCCTGCATTTTAAAGTCACTTAGTTTTACGATACTAACTTTTCGAAAAAAGTTGTTTGAATTAGTAATTCGTGCACGAAATTTTTTTTGAATGAAATTTCAATTTACCAAATTGATATTTCATTGAAGAAATATTTGTTATTTCTACGAGTGTGAACTACGGTATCGATATACATCTTATTACACATTCTTAATGGAATAGAAGCGAAACGATATCGACATTTTGATTTACCGCGAAAAGTTTTATTTAAGTTTTTTCATCATATCATTCGAAATTCAAATATTGTAAGGCGGTTAGAAGTTAAAAAATTGTATCGTGACCCACGACTCTTTCTTAGACATTGTATACACATGAATTGCATATTTGCTACGACTTTATATTTTTGAGTGATAACAGTGTTTAATTCATCACTTCCAAACCATTTATTATTCAGGTTAATCCTCTATTTGTGCTTATAAATCTCAGTTATTAAGGCCCCCGATTCACGAGAAAAATGCTGAATGCGAGCAAACAAAACCTAATTGGGTGATAATCTTCTTTGTGTCTGCCGCTGAAGTCCGTGAATGGCTGCAAAACGCGGATAAAGCTTTATTCCTGTTCTTTTCTTAGAATATGAGTTATCTTGCCATTGCAAATGAAATGAGATAATATATTTTTAGTTTCTTTGAGTCTGTATAATGTGAAGAATATGGCACTTTAGAATTGGAATAATATCGAAGTTATTATCAAAATTATAAACGTGAAGGCTGATGTAGGCATGAAATATAATCTTATTAGTAGGATAAATGGTTTATTTTCAGACAGATTTGCTAACCATAATTAAAGAAAATTGTAATGCTAAGTTAGAATGCTGATTCTGATATCAACAACTTTACACGATTTTTGATAATTTATACCATTCGAATTACTACATATTAGGTTACGTTAGGGATGTTTTATGAAAATCTTACTTTAAAGTTAAGTTACTTAATAAAAAATCTTATTTATTCTTGATTTGATTTCTAACGCGAATAGTTAAGCAATGAAACTAGCTCTCATCGTGTGCATTTCCAGAAAATTACAATTTGGGTCTCTTCATGGCAAGTGTGAATAGGCTATGCTGAATCAGCGAGCTACATCCTCGACACGTAGTTATTTACCATCAGAGGTATAGCTGAGTAAAATATACCGGGTGTTTCCTGTAATAGGAGCGATAATTTAAAACATAGATTCTTCGCTTGAAACTGGACAACATTTGTTAAGCAACTTCTGAAAATAACGTGTATTACCTAAATGATATTTTGTAAAATAATGTTTAGACAAAGAAGCAATGTATTGCGAAATGTCCGATATTAGTAGAGTGACAGCTATGTCAATGCTCAGGGAATGTCGACGTTGGACGTCATACATTGAAAATATATGACGTCCAACGAATATATGACGAAAAAATAGCATAAAATAACAGATTATTATATTTCATTTGAAATTATCATAAGCATGAAGTTTTATCTATGTGATAGAATAGTTGGGATATTTATATCGAACATTTTATTAATTAAAAATAAAGGTTCATAGGTAAAGAAATCAAATTAAATCATTTATTCAGTAAGTAGGCCATAAGGGTACTTTGCAGATTGTGAATCTACCGGCATTTCCCGAGCGGCCGCTTTTGAGAAGAAAGCCGAAAGAAACTAAACAGCTAGTGATTTTCGTAAATCATACTTAAAAAAATCAATTACATTAATTGGTACCCGTAAAGGAGATTGGCGACAATGCTGTTTTATTAATTTGACCTGATCTAACGCAGCAACAAAGCAACCGATTGGCGTGATCTTATACTACGAGCTGCAGAATTGCATGGCGTATTTATGAATGGATTCATTCATAAATAGGTCATGCCATTGTGCAGCCCATAGTACCTACAGCGATGGAATAAGGGATAAAATGTGGCACAGGCTAAATAATCAAAAAAAATCTCGGGATTAGAAAGCCAAAGCGAAAGACGAAAGACGGCGAAAGACAGTCAAGATTATAATCAGAAAGCAATGTTATGCCAAAACAGCAGCAGAGGGCAGACACATATATCTGCCATCACACTAAACTTTGCTGCATTGGGTGCCAACAATCGCTAGCTCCACTTTGTTCAAACGGTAGTTATCAATAGGTACTTACAATTCTATTTCCATGGTTGGACCCGGAATGAAGATCAACAAATTTTGATTATTTGCTTACATTGTGCTGCATTAAATCCATACGAATCCATACTAATCCATACTAATATTATAAATGCAAAAGTGTGTCTGTCTGTCTGTCTGTCTGTTACCTCTTCACGCTTAAACCGCTGAACCGATTTGGATGAAATTTGGTATGGAGATAGTTTGAGACCCGGGAAAGGACATAGGATACTTTTCATCCCGAATAAATTTAGTGTTCCCGTGGGATGAGCGGGAAACACCGCGGGGCACAGCTAGTATTATAAATGCGAAAGTGTGTCTGTATGTCTGTTACCTTTTCACGCTTAAACCGCTGAATCGATTTTGATGAAATTTGGCATAGAGATAGTTTAAGATACGAGGAAGGACATAGGATAGTTTTCATCCTGGGAAATTATACCTAAAAAGATTGAAAAGTGAGTGAAAATTTCTGTTGGGGTGCGGTGACCGTGTAGGAAATGTAATTATTAGAACAAAAGCACAATTGCTCTTACATTTGCTTAGGCGCTTTTAATAATCCCTTTTATCAAGTTCCACGCGTGCGTAGTCGCAGGCAAAAGCTAGTACTAAATAAATATGTAGATACAAAAGAGAAATAAGATTGTGATGTTTACCTATTCGTTTTCTTTTGTTTTGTATAAACATTTATTACTGCGCCATCTATCGCTGGACGGGCTTTATATCAATTATCATATTCAAAGAAGGATACTTTTTTCTGATTACTCCAAAGAAAAAGGAGGGTTACGTGACTGTAAAATCTTTAAATATTTGTAACGGATATGAAACGTTTTTATTAATAGGTTGATTAATTACAAATACTCGCTTATTAGTGAGCAATTCGCCAAGGCAAGCGGAGGGAAGATGCCGCAATAGTAGACGCATAAATCAGAATCGAGCATTAAATCTGGTCGCACTCGGAGTGCCAACAATGCGACGCTCGCCCCGTTGAAAACATCGGAAGTCACTTGCAATACCGGCGTTTCCATTATACTGATTTGGTTTCACATTATTGAATTATGTACATTACTGTAGACGCCAAGAAAGAAGATGAAGCCGGCTATGCCTTTTCACGGCTAGGCATGTATAGTGCTTTTCTCAAACATATGCAATGAAATAAAAAAAATACACAATTCAAAGAAAAAAATATTCAGCTGTTTAGCCTGTTCATGAACACAGACGCCATGTTTAAAAAAATTACTTCAAGGCTTAGGCCTTCAATTTTGTATGAAATTCCTTTACAGTTCTCTAGAGTTGTGCCGCCCGAAACGTGATACTTCGAAGCCTGTTATAACGCACGTTATGACAAGATTTCATTGCATGTTTGATAAAATTATTTTTTATCTAGCCATCGTGTCCCACGAGTTACACATTGATATTTATACATATCTGAAAGCAATCTCCTGAAAAATACATAATTTTATACAGGAAAAAAAGAACAAAAACCTATCTTTCATTCGGCGTTAAATTTTCATAGTCATCACAATCATCATATACCTATTTAAGACCTGGGCTTTTGTCGGTGGAGTACTTAATTTACAGCGATATCTACCTTCATTCCACTTTTTCTTTCACTTCTTTATATGATGAAGCACTTATTTTTATGGACTGATTAACATTTGTTGCAGAAATAAAATAAAAATGTGAAGCACGCAGTGGTGGTCGGATTTCTTCGCACCCGACTGTACTAAGAAAATATACTGGGTTAAAATTAATTAGGTTTCAGTTTAATCTGCTCCAGTAGAGTTGTATTTTCTGTGAGTTTTCTTATCTTATCGCATTAAAAAGTAATATTTTTTATGCATTAGGTACAGAGAAAAACCATGTTAGGAAGTCGAGGATTTTTTGAAATAATTTGTTTTGTAAACAATCGTAACAATATCTAGAACATAGAACATTCCATTCATTGCAACAAAAATGCTTTTTCTTAGAGAATCTAAATTCCCGAGAAAATCCGAAATATCACATAAAACCTTCATTAAACTCTGCAATGGAAACAGTAGCACTTCACCGACGTAATACTTTCAGCAAATATTCTGACGTGTATGAGACAAACCTCGGAGGGTGGATTAGACGGGGCTAAGTCGTGACGAACCGTGCCACAGTCTAAAGTGACACCTCTTATTACTTACCCTTACGGTTGAGATACGTTTGCTTTTGGTTTCCGTAGATGCAAAATTGTGTTGTCTGTGGTGAAATATGATAATCGCGGCTGATGATGGCATTCATAGTTCGAAGGGAAGTCTTATAGGTGAGGGGAAGAATTAGACGGCACCCGTAATCTGCAGACGAAGTCTGAAACCACAATACTTAGCTGTAAAAAGAACTATGTCTCGTCAAATTGAATGTGTAGTTACGTCATTTTACTGCGGGAAATAAAATGGCAAGTCCTAGTTTTGAAAAGGGGTAAGTTCGGTAATTGGTGATGTAGTTAGGCTGTTTTGCTGCGGGGTCGCGGAGAGTGTTGAGTTGCGGTAAGTCGGTGGGATCAGGTGTTGGGGTATTGGATTTTGTAAGCCGCAAGACGTGTAATCAAATATTTTACAAGTAAATGCAATTGGTTGCAGTGAGTTGACATATCAAATGTCATTTTATACCATCTTACAAGTTTGATTAAGTATTTATGTTTTGATTATTTTATTACGATAGGTATCAGCCAATAATGGGTGTGATGAAATCAACCGGATTTCCGGCTGTTGAATCACAGGCTGCATGAAATGAATTCCTCTAAAATGTAATTCTGCCATAATATTTTATTAGTATGAATTGATTTAGGTGTTAATTATACATCCAATCGATAGTTGAACTAGGATTATACCATTGTTACCAACAATTTTATGGCTCTATGACCTGAAACAAATGGTTATTTTATTTCCTAACTCGTGAAATTTTGTGAGCAGGTCCAATAATTTCCAGATATTTCTACTTTTAAATACCATACATTATGCAACGGATTTACATCTCCAGCAGTATAGGCATCGATTTTCTAGTATTTGCGTCAAATAATCAATTCAAAATAGTATAACTACAGTCAGCATCAATAGTAGCTGACAATTTTAATATGCAATTTGACATAAGCCGGTAGTAAAATTATCGGCTACTTTTGATTACGTAGTAACTTGTATATTTTTTTTTTTTTTTTTTAATTTATTCATCAATATTAGCACATACTTTACACTATGTTTAAAGTGCGCCAAACTGTGAAACAGTTTGTTGGCGTCGCGTTCTGTCACTACAATTATTGTGCACAGTGATGCTTACTTACTAACTACTTAACAAACATGCAATATGCAAACGAAGAATTAGTCGCCATACCAATGCAGATTCTATAGCGTTGCAATAGGTTGGTATAGGTTGCAATATAATCTATGCTTTTGTTGCAGACCGTACAGGACATAAATAGCAGCCGTAGACGTATACCCTTACCATGAGTTTACAGCGAACATATGTTTACAGTGTAAACGATTTGTATGGAGAATAGTACAGCGCCCCTAGTGGTTACTTTGTAGAACTACAATTCTCCATACAAATCGTCTACGCTGTCGCTAGCGAGTGCGGTCACGTTAATGCCTTGATCACACGTACCGAGACAGTGGGCGAGACAGTGCTCTCGTCCCTGTCACACACAAGACAAACGGGCGAGACAGAGCACTGTCTCGCCCGTTTACTCGGTACGTGTGATCAAGGCATGACTCGTGGTAAGGGTACTGGACGCCGTTCGGGAATGCGCGGGCGATGCGGCTGTCTACGGCGCGCCGCTGCATCGCTGTGCTATGTGCGTCTAAGGACATACTCCGCGCATTTCTGGTATCCTGGTACCTACGTCGTCTTGAAGCTTGATATTTTTACTCTTATATTGTCAGAATATTGAAATAATGGGCTTTTTGAACAGTATTTAAAACACTTTTTATAGACAAATACCTTAAAAAGAAATCGGTATCGAGATCAACGAGAGGAAATCGTATTTCCGGTGATAACTGAACGAGTTACTGTAAAAAAAGCACCAAAATCGTCATACGTATAGATGTGCCTATATATTTGAATTTTCCTTCGTATTCTCATAGATTCCGTTATCAGATCTTCATCAAAATTTTATGGGACCAACTTGGAGGCTTTCTCTCGATGAAAAAACAAATATTTTTTCCAATCGGCTTATAAATGACGGAGTTGTGGGGTAACACACATAAAAAAAACAACCGAATTGTAAACCTACCTACTTTTTTAGAAGTCAGTTGAAACGACGAGAGAATCCCAGAAGCAGAGACCAGGGGCAAAATCAGTCGCTTCGAGACCATGAACGTAACATCACGTTCGAACCGTTGAGGTAACGTAAGGTGGGATAAGATTATTACCGGGGGAAGACTGCCACAGACAAATAACTAACTAACTGTTAGTCTTTTCCCATTAGACAATAAACAAACAGACAGTGTAAAAAAACCTGTAAGTTTAAATCAATATATAATGTCCACATTTCAGTTACGTGTGTTACTACAAACGAAAATGTCGACTGTTGATCGAATTCATTGTTTAAAAATTGGGCAAGTGCGAGCCCGACTCGCGCATGAAGGGTTCCGTACCTATACATATATATAATCTGTAACAAGTTTGTTGTATGGGAGCCCCCCTTAAATATTCATTTTATTTCATTTTTAGTATTTGTTGTTATAGCGGCAATAGAAATACATCATCTGTGAAAATTTCAACTGTCTAGCTATCACCGTTGTTGAGATACAGCCTGGGTGACAGACGGACGGACGGACGGACGGACGGACGGACGGACGGACGGACAGCGAAGTCTCAGTAATAGGGTCCCGTTTTTACCCTTTGGGTACGGAACCCTAAAAAGTAGAACTAAAAGTACAACCGTCGTACAAGTATTATAGGTAATTACTTTAAAAGTAATTTTCTGTAAGTGATTGTAGCTTAATACCTGCGGATATTAAGGGTGTTTAGCGGCTAAATTGCCTCTTAACCGGATTAAGGTGACGTATTATGACGGAGCCGGAAGCTTTACGGAGATTAACCGCCTTACAAGTGTTTATAATGGCCGCAAAACGCAACCAACTTTTGAATATCTACTTTTTATGTATAAGAATATACTCCGCCAGCACGTCTAGCATAACTTTGACACGCCAGTCTTTGTCGCGCGACAAATACTACTAGTCACTCGTCACTCTCCTTGCAATGCCGTCCGAGCAAGACAGGTGATGCTGAGTCGCGTGACAAGCGAAGTCGCGGCAAGATATGCTAGCTCTGGTGCTGGTATGCTTCTCCAAAACGACGCGCGACACTAGTTGACGTCATCACGCTTTCGTTGATTGGTTGGTTCTGACAATCTGTTTCTGTGTTGCCAGTAATGTATACTCCCCGATCCTCTTGTTACGGGTAACAAGGGAATCGGGTATGAATCTCATGAAAGCGTGAGTATTTTAACTCAATTATTACAATATACTGTCAAAGAAAATGGCAATTGTAATGCAAAAATATATTTTTTTTGTAAGAGTGGCGGGATTAGTTATGTTTTTATCTTTATTTTGTTACTATAAAGCGGTAACCAGTCAGTGACGTCGTTAACCGGAGTGTCAGACCTTGTTTTTTGTTTCGTGATAAGGATAACATCTGATAAGTAGACCAAAGAGAATATCCACACATTTAAACAAATGGGATGAAGAAAAAATCCAACAAGTTGACAGTCGTTCTTTCATCATCATCAATTTTCAACCCATAAGCGTGGCAATGCTGGCAGGTCTCTGCCGAGGTAGCTCACAGGCTGCATGAGTGCTGATACAGCCTGTGTTCAGGTTAAATTGGCGGTATAACCTTGCATCTCACACATCCCGGGGGAGTGTGGGGAAGCCTTTCCAGGGCTTTGCCCTCTTTGGCAGCCTCATCTCCGTCCGTGGCTACGGACGGGTGGTCTTATCAGAGACCTTTCTCGTCATCCACAATTCTTGTGGTTTTCGTGCGGCGCGTGTTGCGGTCTGGCCTGTGGCGAGAAGCGCTACTGTTTTTCCTTCTTCCTCATCTTCTTCTTCTTGCGGTGGCCAATCTGCGGCTTTGCGGAATCGTTTGCCTTTCAGCGGCTTGGTTGGTTCCTAGTTTTGCCAGGGGACTCATTCGGGGGCACGAGCTCTCTCTGCAGGGCTCTGCCCCTTCCGTCTGGTGGACGAGTGTGGAGTAGTGCGATGCCTTCCAGGGAGGGAATCCACGGCGAAATATGGCTCCTGCCAGCTGCCCGATGAAGGCATCCAGCCCTTGCCATTTCAGATCTCTGTAGATCGTTTCGTTGCGCATGTAGCGCGGCGCCGAAACTTGGGTGGGGTCACCCAGCAGTCCAGGAGGGACATGGGAAAAGTACAGAATAAGATATTAAATGTCCTCTATTTTGAGCTTTGCAAAATTCGCTCAAAGAACTGTGATTTATTGATTGTCGTGGGGCGCGAATACGTGACCAACCCACGCGTGTGCCTCTAGGAGTGGCTACAAAGTCATACCAAATTTGCCACAAAAATAGGACCCAAGGGGAAACCGGGCACCTTGGTGCGCACTGGTGGTAGTTTCAACCCCGCAAATGTAGTCCAAGTAACAAAAAACACAAGATTTTCTCCAAAATTTCATTCTTGCTTGAAAATCGGCAAGTAGAACGGAAAGCAAGGGGGAAGAAAGGAGGTTGAAGCATGATATATATACCCTAATATACATGCAATACGGCTACAGTAAGCAGAAAGTGATACCCGATCGTTAATTGAGTAAAACGGGCAGAAAAAAGCATGCATTATAGGAAATATTTAGTAGTCTGTGGTGGTTCTTACGTAACTATTTACCGCTTCATTTCAATTACATGCGTACCAAAGTTATAGTTGTGTGTGACTGACTAATGTACTATTTAAATTATATAGTAAATTTTAATCTTTTTACCATAACTCCGGTCGTAATTTGTTCAATTTGCAACAGAAAATATACAGAAATCACAATTCAATGTAAGAAAGTTTTAAGTAATTCCTGGGTTATTCTCCAGTTGCCGACCTGGTTCGCGTAAGCCAGTAATTCGATTAGGAGTCCTTGCTAACATCGCGTACAAAAGGTTTGTTTGACAGATTATACTTTTTGCAGGTACCAAGCTAAAAGGAGACATGATGGGCCGACGATCTTGTGAAGGTCCCAGGAAGCTGCTGAATGCGGGGCAAGCCTTTGTCCAGCAGTGGACGACATTCGACTGAGAGGTAAGTTAAAAAAGTAAAAACACTTGATTTTAAAACGCTGATACACAAATTAACTTGACTTCATAGATAAGAGCTAATTGAGTTGCGAGTTATAAACTAATTTTATTGTTATACATTTATGTTATACGTTTTTTCTTCATTGACAGTTATATCTTCAAGAAAGTTAATATTTGACAAATTATTTCCTACTACACCGTTAACTATTATTTTTGTTGTGAAACTGTAGCCTAAATAGGTACTTATAATATGTATCTAAAATGAAATCAAAATGAGTAAGAAATTAAATGAGTACATTTTTTACCTATAGACATACAAAACAAGAACGACTACACGACTACTCTACTCTTGTAGTTTCTTTATTTGAAAAAAAAAAAAAAAAAAATTCGCTTTTCCCAGCGACTGTAGGCTCTTGCCCCAAGAAAACAGCACAAAAAGCGAACTACACGGGCTTCATAAGTTATCGACGCCGGGTATAACACCGCTGTATTACGACACGACTAAAGCCGTGTACAGACACGCGGGCAAATTTTGAAGAGTTGAAGCCGAAGGAGAATTTAATCACATTGTGTGGAACTAGTGAGTTCAAAGGCCGTACAATTTAAAAAGTTCGAGAACAGGAAAGAAAAAGCTTATAAGATAAGGTGGGACAAAACTAACATAGTGTATTGTCTAATGGGGTAAGACTCTTTTCCCACCTTACCTTATAGAAAACTGAAAATAATTTGAACAAAGGAGACGATACTTTATAAATTATAATCAATAAAGTAGTTTGATACCCACGTAAGTTCATATGATGTAGATTGCGCCTTTCACCCTAACTAGTTACATGTAGGTGTACAAAAAAAGAAAAATAGATGAATATTTGTGCATTGAAGTGCCATGAGAAGAGCTTGAAATAAAGCGACTGTGTTGAAAGCCGCGCTCAGGATTATGCAAATATTAATACACCCATGTGACTTTCCGTGGCTGCTGCTGCCGTTTAAATGCCGAGAGTAAACGATCAAAGTGATCAACAATATCAGACTAATATATCATGTTTATTTGTCTTGACAAACGCGACAATCATAGGTACACTACTTCTGTCGTAATTGCTTTGTAATATGTTAGTTCTATTAAGATTTTAAACGGATGCCAAACCGCCAAGACTCAAAGCATGCATGCTTGATGGGTGCCATCTATTCGCATATTTTTGATGTCCGAGACTTTTTTCGCCGGATACGTTCGCATAACTTGATTCCGTCGAATGTTCATCTTGCCGAATCACCATGTCCAAATCTTAATACGTATTTATACTATTTTACTGCTAGGTTAGGTTAGAGTTCCGATCCTAAATAGAAGATAACTTCTCCCAGAAAAATCGGCGGAATTAAAAATGTATGCGTAACAGATCATTCGGCGAAAAGAAGATTGGGCTAGCAGAAATTATGCTTATAGACAACAAACCAGGGGAAGTCATACTTTACTCATATGTCAAAATTCTAGCCATGCTCCTACATGCTCAATGTTCAAATTCCGGGTTGATACAATGAAATGAAATAATTTATTCAGTAAGTAGGCCACAGGGGCACTTTTACAAGTCAGATTGTGAATCTACCGGCATTTCGCAAGAGGAGACCGCTGTTGAGAAGAAAGCCGAAAGAAACTCAACAGTAAGTCATTTTTTCGTAAATAATACTTAAAACAATTACAATGATTACATTTGTGTTATAACTAATTACACTGGTACACGTAAAGGAGATGTATAGATACTCCAAATCAATGTTAAGTAGGAACATTAAAATAAAATTTTAACGTTAAATTCATAATATTAAATATACCCAGAGATGTATAAAGTCTCTGGGTGTCACAACATGCAATAAAATAATAATTACTTAATTAATTTAATTCCACAGAGATGTATAAGGTCTCTAGGCGTCAACATGAATAATTTACAATAGAAAATAATTATTAAACCTAAATTTCTTAGAGATGTATATGGTCTCTAGGCGTCATAACATACAATAAAATATTTTAAAATTATATAATTTCCTCAGGGATATATAAAGTCTCTGAGTGTCATACTACACTAAGCTGTTTCTTAGAGATGTATAGTCTCTAAGAGTTCAAAAGGTAAAAATCAACATAGAATAACTTCAATCGAGTACAGGATGAAGTTTCTCACGTTTACTTAATTTAACACTAGTATGCGGTTGCTGCATATTTAATTTGGCCCTTGCTAGCATGAACAGACCGGACCCCACAAACGGCATCCGTTCACGAGTATGACGCATATCTCAGCCATCGCTTCCCTCAACCATATTATAGGGAAGGCTGCGACCCGATCAACGACGCCACCGTAAGCAAAGACCTTTAAGCGAGCATGACATGCTCAAGCTGCCGGGCATACTTGACTAATACTATTTGCCCGGTGAGAAACAACAAATTGTGCTCTCATGTTACATTAAAAATTACCCACCAAAATAATGCTTATTTAAAAATTTACTATTGCCACACAAATCAACCTAGTCCTAAATTAAGCTCAAGAAGGCTGTGTTATGGGTACTAGGCGACGATATAGGGTAAAGGCACCAGTGGTCAGCCCCCAATCGACTTTTTGAAGTTTGAACAGTTGGCAATTGTACAGTATTCGTCGGATAATGAAACATGCCACCTGATTTGATTAATAGTCTATTGTAGTTTTTAAGCAATATATATTAAAATCAATCATTGTTTTAATAAAATATATATTTAAGTTTACACAAAAAATGGCGTTTTCCCAGTGGTCAGCCTCTAAAATCCTATTAACAGCCTCGCTGAATCCAGTCCCCAGCCCTTGTAACAATTAATAAGAATGAGATCAAAATTAGCAACATTTATATCTAAATCAACGATATTATTTATGTAAATCTTGTTTTTTCTAGCTACTATTTTCATAAAACAAAAAAATCCGCAAAAAATGTGGTGTATCCACATTAAAATAATGAGACATTACGTATTAACAAAGTTATAAGAGAGAACTCGTTAATTATTTAAAATAATCGAGACTGTATCAATATATCTTATCTGAAAAATTAAGGGATACAGACGAAAAATCTATTTTAACAGAAACGATTGAAAATTATTCAGTAAGGTGCCTCTATCTACTCAGAAGTAAATTATTCCAGTATAAAGTTCATTATACATTTCATTTACTTTTTATTGGATTAATTATATTTGTTCGCGTTGTTTTTATTCGATTAATTACCTATGTCGTCTAATACTTTACATACTGTATAGTTTCTAGATTCCTGTACAAATAGTTGTCTTCCGACTTAAAAATATAATTTGGATTGGTACCCAACAAGATAGCGGCTGAATACTGGAGCCGCAATTGCAATAATTGGGATTACCCAATGGTCAGCCGCCTAAAAAACAATTTAAAATGCGGCTGACCACTGGGTTTTCTCACGATTAGGACAGGACATGCCTAACTAATTTTGTAAATTTGAATTTAACGGTTCCAACGGTCGTTTTTACTCTAAATTTAAAAAATAATTGAAATACCCAGTAAACAGCCGGGGAGGCTGACGATTGGATCATTTGCAAAAAAGTGGTACCCAGTGGGCAGCCCCCTCAATTTATGCGTAAATCAGCGATATTTTCATTAAAATGTAATATAATTTAGTACATGAAGTAATCATAAAGCTAATTTGTATAAGTAACAATCACTCTTTTGAATAAAACATGTCTTTTCTTACCTTTTACGGAAACACCACGTGTAACACAAAATATGGCGGACATGACACTACTGCAGTTGTCGGTGGAAATCACCTGTATGAACGAGTTTATTTCCCCTCTCTGATCCCCTGCTGCTCTTTTCGCGTGATATATTAACCAATGAGGAATCAGAGCATCATTTTAAGTATACGTTTTTTTTTTTTTTATTTATTTAACTTTAAACAATAACATTTAACAATGTAATATTACTCGCCAAACTGTGACGTTTAATGGCGAGGGGCGCTCAGTTTTAATAAATATAATAACAACTTAGTATGCCTAAATTAAATTATGTTAATAATAGGTACAAATACAATAAACGGTTATTAGTACAATCTGCATACGTATCGTATTTACTATGCGGGTACTTCGCCCTCGACGACAGCGCGTGTCAGCGTGTTTACGGTGACACCGGCTTATCGTCGAGAAGGAAGTCCTTTAGTTTTGATTTTAACACTGTTTTACTTATTTTACTATCTTGTCGAAGTAACTTAATCTTATTAAAAATATTTGGTACTAAATATTTAGAGGTCCTTTTACCATAATAGTTTTGTACACTTGGCTGAATTAGTTTTCCCTGTGTAACACTTCTAGTCTTAATCCTATTATTCTTAGCTACTTTGTGCTCATCACGATAAAAATACTCTAAACCTATCAGATATTTAACTTTTTTATCAACGGGTAGAATTTTACATAACGGAAATAACTTTTCATATTCTCTATTACACTTGTTTTTAACATTTTTACTTACGAGGAACTTTATCAGTCTTATCTGTATATTTTTTACATCTTTTATATAAGTAGCGAACGTTCGCCCATACACAATAAGTCCATAACTAAGTAGATTCGTTTATTTCAACCATAGCGATATTTATAACCAATAAACGACCCAAAAGGCTGTCCACTGGTTCCTGGCTGACCACTGGTGCCGTTACCCTACGTACTTACATAGATATATGCTGAGCTATTGAACGTAGCGCGTAGATCGCAAGTCTATACGCAGCTTAACCCTACTATAACTGAGTAGCCACCTTTTCAGCTTTCAGCTGTATTACAGCCCTTTATGGCGCTTCTGTACGCTTTTATGACTCCTAGGCATCGGTCTTTAATTCATTTCCAATACGCCGAGAGCCTTTATAATAATAATAATAATAATAATAATAATAATTTATTTCAGACCAAAGATCCATATTTTGTTAGGTTGTGCAGACTTAAAACTAGTGTTAGACAATAAAACGTTAAAACTACAAACACAGAAGACAAAGTACAGCATTATTTAAAGGCATGGAGCCCAATCCACCGCTTCAGCACTGGCGAGTCCCATCGTTCGACAACAACAGCGCGCAGGAGCGTGTTGCAGCTGTCGCGCACGCGCCGCAGCATAGAGGCGCTGCGCGCGCGCATGATGGCGGCGAAACCAGCCGTATTTGTCTCCGCAAACATCGCGGAAGCGCTGCAATAGCGCGGCAGCCGCTTTATGAGAGTTTAAATTTTAAACCGGTCTTAGCTAACTTTATTGGGCTTATTTTGCTTCTCTTCGTGTTTTATGCGACGATATAAAAATTAGTCTGTTATGAGCAGAGGTCGGAATTTTCGTAGCATTTTTGAGCTGTCATAGGGACTTCTCATTTATCGACTACCAATATTCATAATTATATCGATAAATTATAGAACACAACATATTAACAAGATTAAAAGTAGAGGTAAACAACAGGCAGTCTTACCGCTAAAGAGCGATATCTTTTAGATACCTAACTCTTGAATGGCTGAAATTGTTAAATAGAGATTTGCAATGAAAAGTTAATAGTTGTCAATTTTAAATTGAATCAGTTCAGTTCAATGTTTCAATCCACAAATTACTTATAAGAAACAATAAAATAATATTATTTTAACTTCTATTTATAATTTCCTAGTAATGAGATCGCTCAATCGCGATAAGACTGCATGTTGTTTACTTCTACTCGTAATCATATTTTACATATATTGTATTCTGTATGTATCGATATACATATGTATAATAAATAAAAGTCGATAAACGAGAGGTCCCTATGACAGCTCAAAAATGCTACGAGAATTCCGACCTCTGGTTATGAGGTACCAATTTTACATCAACACCTTTGCTTCTCCTACGCGTTTTTATTCCGTAGTCGGGTGAAACGTATCCTATAACCGACTTTGGATGTCCAGCTATCCCTGTACCAAAACTGGTTAAAATCCGTCCAACCGTTTCGGTGTGGTGAAAGGACAAAGAAAATCATGCCTAACAGATGGCGCATACAAAACAAAAGACAATCTTGCATCACGCTATAAGATTTTCCCTGAAATCATGACTTCATAGAAAACTGATTTTAAATACAAATCTTTGATTTTATAATGTACAGATATGGTTCACAACGCCATTCGTGACAACTAAGTCACATTACATGTTAACGTTAACGAACCATGTTAGCTGCTCACTTAAGCCATTAAGAAATTTTCCAAATAACTTAATAAGTGTATTCATTTGTTCCACTTCGGGCCAGCAAGGCTAGCACATGTAACTTTATTTATTTACTTCAACTTGATTGTACTTTTCAAATATGCAAGTGCCATGAGGCATTCTCTACCAGTCAACCGTTAGGCTAAACAAAGATATTGTTGGTGTGGGTTTGGTGGACCTACAAAACCACAGATCGTCCCAGATAAAATTCGAATGGAATGAAAATTGCCATCAGAACTGCAGTAAGTAAGAAGTATATATAGTACCTGTATAAAAAAAGTGTAATTTCAGTAAAGATGCAGAATGTCGGCGCCACCGGTTTAACTCAGGTAGCAAACAGGCTGTATAAGGGCTTATTACTCTAATTTAAGCTGTATAAGGTGTGTATAAGTGTGCTTGGGAAATAACAATTGAGATAGAAAAATAGACATTTTATTCACCTAACAGGAAATCACAGGTCAGTTCGAACACCCAAATATCCAAATACCCGGACATACGAAATAATTTAGGGCCAAGCTGAAACGGAAACGCTTGGCTCAATCAATCTGTATCTGCGACTTCGCTTGTCGCACGATGTAGTGTCACTCGCCCATCTCGAATGGAATTAATAGCAAAAAGATAGACGGTATTTATCGTGCGACAAAGAGCGGCGTGTCGCGTGTCGCAGTTTTGCTGGTCAATAAATAACTAAATAGGGTTCCGTACATAATAAGAATAAAGCAACCTGTTGTTCGTGGTGCTCGCGTGACGGAATCCCGAGTTTATTCGATCCTGAATTTGTGGCTAATCTAATCTTGTTACAGGAAAGTTTGTGGAGTTTGTAATGAATTTGGTTCGATACGATGAGGATATTTTTATATAAGTATTTGGTTGAAAGAATTACACTAAACCTAGAGGTACTCATATTATAAATGCGTCAATTTGCGTGGAAGATGCTTTTTTCATAGAGTTTTGATCTTGTGTTGTGTTTTAGCTTTCAAAATATATATGAACATCAGCAAACAGACAGTCATCCTTACCAATCCCATAAACCGGTGAAATTTTTCCAAATAAAAACATTGCGTGTTTCACACGAAAAAAATAATAACAAAAATTTTCAATTGTAAAAATTATCATGAATCCGAGAGAACAATAAAACTTCGTATTTTTTTAATCGAGAGCTAAATTACAATACAAACATCTACGTTTTAATTACAGTATCACAATAACTAGGTGTCGTGTCGGCACACAATGGCTCGAACACTCTTTGTTAACCGGCCACAAAAGGAACAAACCCTTCCGGTGTCACGCCACTACATTTTTCATTGAAATTTACAGTTTTACTGCAGGGTCATTCGGTTACTGTTATAAAAGAACAACGATGTGTTTTACAAGCAATAGGGCGTATACGCTGTGAGTTTAATGCCTCATACGACCTTATTGTTATAAAAGAACAACTGTAGCAACAAGATGTAGCTTAGACGCAATAAGCCTCATGTACTGTAACTGTAATGGCTCATAAGACCTATTGGCTATGGAATGAGAAGGGTAAACAGTAAACACGATTGAGGCCGCAACACAATGTTTCTGCGAAGTTTGATTTACTTGCTTAGAATTATTTTATTTACTCGTAATTAAGTGTTTCACTTACAGATGCGGGAAAGTTTTGTGTTTGTTAGCGGTAGTTCGTTTTGAATTTCGGTTACTAATGGCTGTTAAAGCTATACTGACTGTTGACTTAAGACCCTTATCGATTGAGTCAGTTTGTATGGTTTGACAGTTCATTTGCTTGGAAGAGTTAGTGTGGTTTGACCATTGAGGTATGGTTTGACTCAAGATGCATGGCTACAAGTTGCATGAAATCGTAGGTGGAGGACTCCTGAGTAGAACAACATATCTATGTGGCTACTACTGTGGCTATCACTGTGTACAAAATTTTAGCTTTGTAACTTCGATAGTTTCTAAGATAAAATATTTGTGACATACATGATGGACTGATGGAAATTACAAAATTATAAGACTTCACGCTACGAAAGCTAACTGCTCTAAACCTAAAAAAACACTTGAAATTATCGTATTTCAGGCTAAGCTGCTAACATCTCCTGGGTGATAATTTGAAGCGTTATAACCGTCTTATACTCTGTCCCCATACGTCATAACGTATAGTATCAGTTTCCTTTTCGGTTGTTTTGTAGAAGTTGCGGCTTTTCAGAATAATTATGAAACAAAATGATGCGGATTGCTTTTATGAATTGACCAATACGACGATATTACAGAGTAATAAAATAATTAAATAATCACCGTCGCTTGTAGTTCATTGCGTTTTAATGCCAGTTTAAAGGCGTTATGATAGATCTAATTAGAGAGAGATCTAACGGAGATGTGACGATCGGCCATATCTGAAACGCCACTCTCGAATTAGTGCCCAGCTACAAAAAAGGTCATTTGAAATTGTATGTTATTTTTTCTATTGTTATCTAGTCCGATCTATCTGAAGATTTTAAAGTGTTCGATGTGTACCTATTTGTTCAGAAGGACTTAATCTGTGGCCTAGTTATGCCCGTCATTATAACCATCCAGACACGAAAGCCGCTATCAATTCCGGTACATTGCGTTACTGACTCAGAGTTTCTGGAAGGATGGTTCCTTGCCACTTGACCTCTCGTTTTCGATTTGCAACAACGATTAGCAGTTCAAAGCTCCCTTATTCCCAAAGCTCATTATATGGACTGCCTAAAAGATTATATGGACTGCTACGCAGCACTTGGGTATGTTTCTTGTTCATTGAGCACTTGTCTCATCGTCAACGATGGGCGAGAAACGGTTGGAACTAAAAACTAGATATGAATTGGCGAGCAGCGAGAAGTGAGAGTGTAAGTCCAATAGTATTGTCGCTAGGCTTTAAGCGAGTGTTGGGAGTGCCGTGGTCGATTGGACCAGACGGTCCTCTATACGTTGTTCTCTCGGCGTGAGTTCCAGTCGTAGGTAGGTACCGCCTTGCGAGCATTGCTGAGGTTTTGTTTTGTCAAAAGTACTTTCTTACTTTCTCTTATCACGGCAAGTCACTAGTAACTAAAGAGAGTACTCATTGGCAGTGTAAACAGCTACCGATCAACTATTAATATACGAGTCTCTTTTACTGGTGCGAGATCTATAGGTTTTATTCGTTTCGTGTGCGAGAAAATGGTCGATAGAATGTCACTTTATTTCGTACATTCCTGTTTCTACGATTTCATAGACACCTATCTATAAGTTATAAGTAAGTTCAAGGTTAAAATCTATGAATAAAATAATTTAAATATTAATTTAATTTTGAGTAAGTATGTTTTTGAAAAGCCTACGCTTAGTTCTATAAAAAAATACATTTTGTCATGAATAAAGTTGATCAAATCATTTCCAGTCTCGCAGACCTAATTCCAAATTAAAGTCGCAGATGCCCCGCCAGTTTTTCGTCACTGTAATATGAGGGGCGGTTCAAAGGACGTCCGATGATGACGTCATAATCTGCGGAGCAATTTCACGCCGCCTATGTTGGGGCGTATTGGTTTGGTTTAATTGTTTTTTGTGGAACATCTGGCGGTTTTTTAGTTATGTAAGTATGGTTGTAGTGGGTTTTTAATTTAGTTTCATCTGTCGTGGTGAGTATCATTATATCTTATCTTTGCATTGTTGTTTTGGTAAATGGATTGAAGTTTGGTAGGATACATTACATATTAGGATAAGTAATGCAATAATGAATTAAAAATGGTATATTTTCAACGCAAAATTTTGTGAACACATAGCAATTTTAAAAATTTACCAACTAAATATTAAATATGAAGTTACTGGTTAAACTATGAAGATTAATCTAGTTTTACCGTAAATCAAGACTGACAATGTCGTTCTTTATATCGAAAGCGCAAAGTATACCTACGTTCCGTCACATGCAAGCCATGATATCCGTTCACAATTTGACAATATATCCTAGGTACATTAAATATATTATAAACTACTTATGTGCACTGTATTTCGGCATTTTTGAGGATCCTCCAATTGCCATCGTCCGTTTTGACCGGTCCCAGAATTTTTCTTAACACCTTGCGCTCCGCTACTAAAAGGCTAGTAGCCGAACCGAACATCATTGGTGAGACCAAGGCCCATCGTCTTCGCTGGCTCGGCCACCTTGAGCGAATGGGAGGGGATCGGCAGGTGAAGAGAGCATACCTTGGGCGACCGACGGGCCGTCGTCCGGTCGGTCGGCCAAAGTACCGCTGGATAGATCTGGTAGAGAAGGATCTGCGTGAGCTCGGAGCCACAAACTGGCGAGAGATTGCGCAGGATCGGGTAAAGTGGCGACCTCTTGTGGCGGAGGCCAAGACTCATTTTGGGTCGCTGAGCCAGCGCAGTTAGTTAGTTAGTTATGTGCACTGTGGTATACGGTACACAATTTATCAGTGATAATATGTACAATCTCGCTCACAATACGGTGAGTCAGTAACATGAATACTTACACCATGTACCTAAGCGACAACGACACCTTTATCCCTACGGAACTTACACTTCACATTTAAAGGAGCCTCTTTCCCCAAAAACTCTTTAGAGCACCATAAACCTCACTCTAAACGCTCTAACGACTCATCGAAAAATTCGAACAAACCCCAATCGCGAGCTCCGGAATTTAATCCGCAACTCCTAAACTCAATTTCAAGCGATAATCACTTCTAATTGTACTCCGCCGAAGGGCGGCATTTGCATAATTCCCGCGCCTGACCCGCGGGACCGTTTTATGACATCTGCATAAATAAATATAAATGCTCGCAAACGAGACTCCTCCTTTGATATAAAACTACTATTGAGTTTGGGAGTTATCTCATACTTTGAGGAGATATTTTGTGGCAGATTTTCGATACGGAAAAGTTCTTTCGCTGGTTTATGATCCGGTTTAAGAAACTTGGATAGTGGGTGACTGAGGAAGTTAGTCTTTGAAATTTGCTTCGGGTTTTTAAAGTTTTAAAAGTAGGGCTTTCGTATTGAGGTTACTACGAGTCGAAGAACCTTTTCGTTTGACTTTCTAAGAGTTATTTTTATTTTAAAAATGTTACTTAGTTGAGATTGCGATAACACTTATTATACCGCTATAGATCTCTTACACAAAAATTCAAAACACAGATATAACATTCTAAATAGCCCACTGGCTGCAAAATCACTTATACTGCCGTCTTACGGTAAAAGGTCGTATCTTTTTACGGATGTCATAGTAAGATACGTCCTTTTACCCTAGCATGGCAGTATACAGCTCTTATACTACTGATATTAGTTGTAATGGCTGTATAGGCTCTTATACAGCCTGCTTGCTACTTGGGATACGTCATAATATACCCACAAGTTGTAGGTTGTATACTTGCATAAAAGGAAACGCGCGCTTTGCAATTTTCCCCGCCCCAGTTCCATTCCAACATTAACACGCAGAATAATTTTCTTTTAAATATGAATGCGGGCCCGCGGCTCATCTGGCGACAAAGTAAACAGTCTATTGTGCGAGTATTAAGATGCACAAAAAGTTGGGGCGAAAAGGCTGTATTGCAAATCGCGGGGTTGAACAAAGGAGCCCTCTTATTTGCGGTGTGCGCTATCGTTCTATCGGCCAAGGGGATGCTCTCGGTAAGGATATCAGTTCCGACACAAATTTTATTTACGTCCCAAATACAAATGTTTTAAAATTATAGTGAAGATAAACAAATAAATCTACTCGTACAGGCCTATGATGGGTGCTTTTATCACGCGATAAATAAGTGACAAAGCATTCGTCACGTTTTGACAAAATGCGAGTGTGTGTGACCGATGCTTTGTCACTTATTTATTACGTGATAAACACAACCATCATTTATTTTGCTCCTAGGGAATTTGCCATTATTTGCGGCCAAGGGATGCGATTGTATTGCTAATTTATCATCATTGTCATTAACCAAAAGACCGTTCACTGCTGCTGGACACGTCTCCCCCAGCATTCAGCGGAATCCGGCAACTGACGAAAATATATGAATGCACCGTCTCAAAAGCTGCACAGTCGAGTTCGATTAGACTGTTAAATTCTTTTTCAACTTTGAGTACGTATATAATTTTTTATACTCGCAGACTTTAATCTGCCAATTATAATTTCACAGACAAAATCACAATAACACACTTTTTAATCCTATAACAAAATTCTATACTCTATGGTAGGCCGCTACAGAACTTTAATATTCATAAGACATCTCTCTACACAACTCTAATAATTTCAAAAAGAGAACATAAGCTTATTTGACGCTCACTGATTGGTTGAAATTACTTGTCAAATAAATTCACCAATCACGAGGCACCTGCCATGGCCATCGCGATCATGTTTTTTTTTAATAGGTCAGTTTTAGATGAACAAAAAAGGTTACATCAAACATAAAAAATCATATTAGAGAATGACGTAAAACTGTTTTTTCCAAGTTTTCCTCGTATAAAAAGTATTGTATGCAATACTTACACAATTAGGTCTTAAAGTCTCGTACCTTACATAGGCCACTCGGCAAGCCTCGTGACCTAAACGCGGTACTCGACTTTAAGAACCTCCATTGTACAACGATTGCATAAAATACTAATAAAGTCTTCGATTGTCACGGAAATAGGTCGCCTAAGTTTTTCATGTCCCAAATTCTACACGATTTCTAAAATTATAGGGAAGACGAGCACAGTCGTCGACGGTCACGAAAATAGGTTGCTTATTGGTATGAACTAAATCGGAATCTAATACCGCGTCAGTTTTGAGAGTTCAGTCCAAATCGGCGACTGTTTGACGTCGGCATTAAAACAGCGAAATGTCAATATTTGGCGACAGCTCCGGCCCTCTCTTCAAACAGGTCTTTGTCGGCTGCCATTGTTGCACGACTGATTTGCGATGTTTAGATCACCTGCTTAGGCTGAGTCGACTTGCTCGAGCCCTCTTTGTACCTATACAGTTGATAGATAGTCATCTACAAGCGTGCCTGAACTGTACCTCCGTCTATCGATCTTCAAGTCGTTTTAAACGTCTGTACAAAAAGAGGGGTCTTTTATGTTTGTATTTTGCGTGAACATGAGTTAAATGAATTTTAGACTACGTTGAGAGTATTCGTAGCTATGATATAAGACTTCGATGCTTAAATCGAATCTTGCCTTGTTTAATCTTCTGATTTCAAATTTGTACCAAATTCGAGTCTACGGGCTGAATAAAAATTCAACCCCATCTGGGGCCAGCATTGGCACTTGGTTAAAGACATCAAAGTATATAAGTCTGTACTTTCACTTTCAAAGTTTTTCATATGACTATTTAACTGATTGTGTTTCCCACTTAGCAACGTAAAATAAATCACTCTCGTGTAATTCACGGAATACTAACTTAAACCCAGTTTTATTTCAATACCTACCTTTCCCAAGCTTACCTTTTAGTGTAGAAACGCTTACACTTAACAGCAGCTCCCAAAAATGCAGTCTTTAAGAGCAAGCAACGCGAGTTCTTCATACACTCACCGACAAGAATGCGATGGTCATTGAGACGTCTTAGTGGGAACCGCAAACTGCGCGAGATATTTGAGTCAGCATTATACTCTCCTACTTCAAACAGATGTATTTTCATAGTTCGTTTTCGTAGGAAAACAAGTCTGCAATATATAGATAAACTGCGCTGAAAATGTTTAATTGAAAGTCGCTAAAATTATTTTCTTAGGCTTAAAAACAGGAGTAGGTAGATAAAAAATATTTCGTAATAAATCTGAACTACCCGTATACCTAATGCCTCCGCCACACACTGGTTTGTGTAAAGGGCGGCACTATTTCATGTAACCCATTGTGGCTACACTTTGGGGACCCTAACGCGACAAAACACTTGTAAACAGAAAAATATGTAAATCGTAACTCCAGAGACCATTTATCACAACCCTCTTGTAAGCTAGAAGCTTGCTGTGGATTCGTCTGCATGGAATTATTTTAAGAATCACCATTCGAAAACGGTTGTCACTTATCAGTTCTTCGTGCTATATGCCCACACAGAGGGCAATGCGCAGTGGGCATTGCCTAGCTCATTGCTATTGCAAATTGCTTGTCATAAATGGAGACTACCTGCCGGACGAAGGAGCTTGAATTGGCCTCTCACAAGATGGACTATTGACTAAGGTTGCCAAAACCAATGGATCCTGAAGGACCGTTCGTTGTGGAAATATTTGAGAGATACCTATTGTACACAAGTAGTCATATTTGTAACCAATTTGTGTTGTTAGACTTGCCACTGCAAAATTCGATTTTGATAGCAGTTTCCTGTAATTTTGACCAGATTGTCCATCCTTGTTGGGTACCTTCCTATATTGCGCCATCTAGTTGACACTCAAGAACCTCTTCCCTCCAATGTCCATCAGTTCCACGTGGAGTATTTCACACTAGTATTACGAGTATATCTCTTTATACCAGTTTGTCGGTCTTCATTGAGGGCCTTCCTACGCTGCCTCATACGGTCGACACTTAAAAATCTCTCCTCTCCAACGAACGAGCAGTCCTCCAGTCCAGTTCCCCCACTGCCATTAATACTTACCAACTTAAAAACTTATCTCGTCGCTCTTGTTTCAATAAAATTCCACGCTTATTTTCAGGTTTTTCAGACAGACCCTCCGTGTTAGTAGGGAATATTCGCCATTACTCACACTTCAGAAACAGGTACCGGGACAAAGCGCGCGGGACAAAGGTGCGATATTTTATTACCGAGATTTGACCACCGGGAAATATGGGAGCGATTTGTCTACCGCTTTTTGAGATTTGTCGCTTCAATATTTTGTTGGTAAATATGACGGAATGCCACAAATACGTTTAGCTGTAAACGGAACGATGTGAAAGTAAAAAAAAAAAAAAATAATAATGATAAATATCGGACAACCTCACACAAATCAATCTAGTCCCACAGTAAGCTCTAGTGGGCTTGTGTTATGGACACTAGATGACGATAAACATACTTATATTATAGATACATACTTAAATACAAATAACATCCATGACCCAGGCACAAATATTCGTGTTCATCACACAAATATTTGCCCTTGCCGGGATTCGTACCCAGGACCGTCGGCTCAGTAGGCAGTTGCTTAACCTCTGCGCCAACTGCGTCGTCAAGAAGAATGGTTGCTGTCAAATTAATAGTTATGTGATGTATGCAGCCTCTTTAGAGTGCTACAGTATTTGCTGAGATTAGCTGTCAGACAGATGACGTTGTCTAATAAATGGTTTTTTGCTGGATGAATGCTTTTCCTGGTCTCCGTCCCCAATACCTCACAGTGGCGACGAAATAAATGTAAAAAAAAAAACGTGAAATATTGATATTAAATACGCGTGAGTTTTCGGCCAAAATATGTCAGTAGGGAAATTGAAAGAATTCGACTTGAGAAACGGGCAATGGGCTTCGTACATTGAACGATTAGAAATGTATTTTAAGGTGAATAGCATTGCGGAGGAAATCTGGCTCCCTTCCTTAATCGCCATTTGGGAGATGAAACATATGAGGTGCTGGTGAACTTAGCTAGCCCAAAGAAATCATCGGAGCTGGCTTACGCCTCGGCGGTTGAGCTTATGCGGCAACATCTTCAGCCTACGCCGTCAGCTTTAGCCGAGAGGTACCGTTTCCGTCAGAAACTTCAAGGAGCCGCGGAAGACACCGCTTCTTACGTAGCAGAATTAAAAAAATTTACTCGCAATTGTAAATTTGGCGAAAAACTTAGTCAAAATTTGCGAGATCAGTTCGTGTGTGGCTTACGTAGTGACGTCGCAAGGCAACGGTTGTTTGCGGAAAATGACGACATAACTTTTGCGGCGGCGGTGAAATTAGCTTATTCTCTAGAAGCAGCGGAGAGGGATGCAGCAGCAGTGGAGAGACCATCGACCACGGAGGCGGCGGCGAGCGCGGTGCACGCGCTGGAGCCCGCCGCGGGGCGTAAGCAGCGAGCGCGCGCGGCGGCGCAGGCTCGTGGTGTCGGCGCGTCGGGTGTGCAGGCGGAAGGCAGGCAGCGCTCGGGAGCAGAGGGAGCTAACTGTGCAGCCTGCGGAGCACGGGACCACGACTATGGCAGCTGCTGGTTCAGAGAGTTCGTGTGCAGCAAGTGTCAGCGCACCGGGCATCTGCGGAGAGTGTGTCCGGAAAACAGCATGGTCGGCCTGACAAAGCGGGATTCGAATCAGAAAAAGGGAGGGTTTAATTTTGGTGATGTTGAGAGCGGGAGCAGCGCGGACGAAGAGGACATCGAAGAGCAGCTGAACTTCCTCGGATTGAACAAGTACAAACCAGTAAGTGTACCTGTTTTGATTGATAACAAACTGATCTATATGGAGTTAGACACGGGTACAGCCATATCGTGTATAAGTAAAGCTATACCTATGACAAGCAGTTTTCGCACTTTCCGATGGAAGAAGACAGCACAGTCTTGCGGTTTTATGATGGTTCTAAATTAAAACCTATGGGAATAATAAGGCCAACGGTACGTTATGGGGACCAGAATAAAAAGCTAGAGCTTTTTATCATCGAGGGCGGTACTACATTTTTACTAGGCAGGCAGTGGTTAGCGGAGTTACAGATTGATTTGTCAAAATTTTGTGGAAGTCTTAATTTGTATAATACTCAGGTTCATATTGATAATGAAATTTGTAAATTGATTGACGGACACAGTGAAGTCTTCAGCGGCGGACTGGGGCGGTACTTGGGTGGCAAGGCGACGCTGCGCGTGCGCGATGACGCGACGCCGGTTTTCCGTCGCGCGCGGCCCATGCCCTACGCGATGCCGGAGCGCGTTGACGCGGAGTTGGACGCCATGTTGCGGGACAACATCATCGAGCCGGTCGACTGCTCCGACTGGGCCTCACCACTGGTACCGGTGAACAAGGCAGACGGTACGCTTAGAATCTATGCTGATTACAAAGCCACGCTAAATCCGGTGTTACTGATCGATCGCTATCCGCATCCTAGGATTGAGGATGTACTGGTAGGGTTAAACGGAGCTCAGTACTTTTCGAAAATTGATCTCTCGCAGGCGTATAACCAAATTGAGTTAGACGAGTCTAAAAAGTACACCGTCATTAACACGCACAGGGGATTATTTATGTACAATCGTTTAGTTTTTGGCTTGTCATCTAGCGTAGGTGTTTTTCAGCGCATCATGACAAACCTATTTGGTAGTATTCCTAATGTTCAAGTTTTCCTTGACGATGTTATCATTGGTGGAAAAACCAAGTCTGAGCACTTACATGCCCTCAATGCGGTTTTTAGAAAATTGGTAGAGAATGGTTTAAAACTTAAAAAGAGTAAATGCGTTTTCTTGGCCGATCAAGTCTCTTACTTGGGTTATATTGTGTCAAGGGAAGGCATCAAGGCGGACAAAACGAAAATTCAGGCCATATTGAACATTCGTCGGCCGGAAAATGTAAGTGACTTGCGATCCTTTTTAGGTATGGTCAACTTCTTTTCAAAATTCGTTAGGAATTTTAGTTCCATGTTAGCCCCACTGAATAATCTTTTGCGCAAAGGGGTCTAGTGGATGTGGGATGCTAACTGTGAGCATTAATTTTTAGCCGTCAAACGTGTTCTAACCAGCACTGACGTCCTAGCTCATTACAATCCAAAAAAGCCGTTGGTAGTGACGTGCGATGCTAGTGGACGCGGAGTCGGCGGAGTCTTGGCTCAGCGCGGTCCGAACGTAGAGCGTCCCGTTGTATACGCTTCACGTACTCTCACTACGGCAGAAAAAAATTATTCGCAGATTCATCGCGAGGCATTAGCGATCGTATACTGTATGAAGAAATTTCATCAGTATCTTTATGGTCGAAAGTTCGTTTTGCGGACTGACCACAAACCGCTTGTGTCGATTTTTGGTCCGAATTCTGGTATACCGGTTATGACAGCTAGCAGAATGCAGCGCTGGGCGGTGATTTTGACCCACCTGGTACTGCCATTTCAAACTATTTCTTATATTCGGGATCTCCACCAAAACGATGTTCGGAACGCTATAAAAAATGAAGACATTTAAAAAAAAATGTGTTCATGAAAGTAAGGTGGTTGAAACTCTCGAATAATCAACCGTCTATAAAGTGTACCTGTTTCATCTATTTGTGTAATACTTTTCCAGAAGAGAGTTTCTTTCTATAGAACTCCCTACCCTGTGGCATACACATCTATACTTATTATAAAATTCTACATTTGTATAGGAAATTAGTTTTTTATGGAGAGGGATCATGATTTCGTCGTCGATCGTCCTTTTTTTGGTATGGGCACGTGGCGTCCTGCCAATCTGGTATGACAATTGCCTGTACTGTCGGGCATAATTTCTTTTGTCCTCGCATCACGCCGAAAAGGCTTGGTAAATTTTAACCAATTTCGGTACAGGGAAGCTGGACATCCAAAGATGGTTATAGGATACTTTTTACCCAACTACGGTATAAAAAAGATTACGCGACAAAGTTGCGGGAACCTTCTAGTAGTGTGACGTAGTTCGGTTGCCTTAGTAACTGCCGATATGAAAAAACACTGTTGTCATTAGGTCTCTATATTTTTTCTCTCAAATAAATGTTCTTTACATTTAAAAAGTGCGTTCGTGCTTTCATCCGTATCTTCACATCTGGCGACCGTGATAAGGAGATGGAACCTTGGAAGCGTAAGCGGACGCAATATAGGAGGGAGTTTACCTGTCTCGCCGATAAGATAGAAAAGGCCGTCGAACTCAAAGATGAAACCGCCGGCCCAACATTCGATCTATTGTCGGAAGCCGCCTCCAATCTTTTTGAAGCGGAGGCGACAATACGGGACCTATGGTGTGCGGACGAAAACTTCGATGAAGCTTCGTACCAGGCGGATCAAGATAAGGCCGTCTCCTACAAGTTGAGATGGCACAAGATCAGATCGTTGTTTCCAAAAACTCTACCCCACACCAGCAACGCATCTTCTCACTCAGAAGAATCCAGCATGAAGCCGAAATCATGCAATCATCAACTGCCTACTCTGCCCAAACTGGAGTTGACAAAGTTTGACGGGAATGTTAAGTCTTGGCTGTTATTCTGGGGCCAATTTAAAAAGATACACGAAGACGCAGACATGGATTCCTGCGATAAGTTTCAATATCTGCTTCAATCGATGACCCCGAACAGCAGCGCGCGACAACTCGTCGAAAGTTACCCACCGTGTGCCGAGAACTACCGAAAGGCAGTCGAAGCTTTAAAGGCAAGATTCGCTAGAGATGACGTTCTCATTGAGACATATGTCAGAGGTTTGCTTTCCTTGATGCAGCGCAAAGGGGAGGCAAAGGACTTGCCGGTTCTATACGACAATCTTCAGACACATTTACAAGCACTAGAAACACTGGGCGTTACAAAGGATAAGTATGCTTCAATGCTGTTCCCCATGATTGAGTCGGCATTGCCAGAAAGCGTACTACGTGCTTGGCACCGGAGCCAACCAACCACCAGAGACCTATCTGAGCTGATGAAGTTCCTGAGGCAAGAGGTAGAATCAGAAGAACGGATCCAGTTAGCTAGGCGTGAGTTGGATGAGATGAACCTAGTTGAGCCGAAGCCACCTACTGCCTGCTTCATGACAGAAGCTAAGCGTGACAAAGAAGGTTCCAGCAAGCAAGGCGTATTATCATGCATTTGGTGCAGCAAGGACACCCATTCAGCAGTAGAGTGCTACAAAGCAGCCAAAATGTCACTGAAGGAGCGTGTAGAATTTATTAAAAGTAAGAAAGCTTGCTTAATTTGCTTAAAGAGCAATCATATTGCAAAGAAATGCAAAAGTTTTCCCAAATGTCTATTCTGCAAAAAAAGACATTTTACAATGATGTGCGCAGATATGGCGGCGGGTCAAGACAGCAGCAATAAACACTCGGAGACATCGAGCAACTTGTCATGCCAACAAAAGTCTACAAAAACGACCTTATTGCAAACTTTGGCGGTAAAAATTGTACATGGCAAGAAAGAGGTCTGTATCAGAGCGATGATTGACAGTGGCGCGCAAAGATCCTATATCAAAAAGGATTTGATACAGAAACTTGGCATGAAACCTACGTCGAAAGAGGTAATGACTCATTGTTTGTTCGGCGGGTTCGAGACGAAAAAAGAAGAATGTCAAGTGTTTGACATATGCGTCAAGAACATTGAAAACAACTTTTCTATGAATTTATCTGTTGTAGAACAAACAAATATTTGTGGTTTTTTACCTAAAATAAGATCTCCTGTAATACTAGAGCAACTACGTATAAAAGGCATTCGTTTATATGACTCGACCGACTCTCCTGATGAAGTAAGTTTATTGATTGGTGCTGACTTCTCTGGTTTGCTTTTGACTGGTGACTTGATACAACTAGAGAATAACTTGACTGCCGTACGGACAAAAATGGGGTGGACTATACAGGGTCCTGTTATTGGGGTTTACAGTTCCATAACAAACTCGACAACGACTCTTCACTGTTTAACCAAAATTGATCTTACAGATTTGTGGAGTTTGGAGGCAATAGGTATAAATGATCCCGCGGTACAAGCGGCTAAGGCCGCACGTGATCAACAAATACTTACAACCTTCGAGGAAAATATAAAGGTCAATGAAGAAGGTCGTTATGAGGTGAGTTTGCCATGGCGTGATGTTCCTCGTCCACAAACAAATTATGACCTTGCCAGGAAGAGGATGGAAAGCACCATGAACCGTCTGAAACAACTAGGTAAGTTCAATGATTACGACAATGTATTTCGTGAGTGGTTACAGCTAAACATTATCGAAGAGGCACCTGACCAGTCTGTCCAAGGCCACTATATGCCACATCATGCGGTCATCAAAGAGTCAAGTTTGACAACTAAAATTCGGCCAGTTTTTGACGCATCGGCTAAGGACAGGAATGGCATTTCCTTAAATTCGTGTCTCGAAAAAGGCGTGAACCTACTTGAACGAATCCCTAACCTCTTGATTAATTTCAGGAAGAACAAGATCGGAGTGACAGCTGATATAGCGAAGGCGTTTCTTCAAATTTCGCTTGCGCCGGAAGATCGAGATTATCTTCGGTTTTTGTGGTGGTCCAAGATCGACGAAGAAGAGAGAAAGATGATCACCTATCGTCACAGACGTGTGGTATTTGGAGTGACATCGAGCCCTTTTCATCTTGTTGCTACCATCAACCACCACCTAGATAATTGCTCGGAACGTTATAAAGAGACAGCGACGAAATTGAAGAAATCGTTTTACGTAGATAACTGCGTCACGAGCTTGGAGTCAGAGGAGGATTTAGAGAAGTTCATGGCTGAATCAAAGGAAGTAATGCTTGAAGGTATGTTTGACCTCAGAGGCTGGATCACAAGTCCTGTTATTGTAGATAAAAATGTAGGAATCACGTCTATATTAGGCGTTTTGTGGAACGTAAAAGAGGACACCCTACAATGTCATGTTAATTTTAATAAGATTGACATCAAGCTAACAAAAAGAACATTACTGTCCATAGCGCAACGGGTGTTCGATCCCATCGGTGTCACCTGTGCCACGACCATAGTGCCAAAGATGATCATGCAAAAATCGTGGTCGAGGAAGCTGACATGGGACGAAGAATTACCCAAAGATTTGGCTAAGGATTTTAGAAGATGGTTGGAACAAGCCGATGTCATCAATAATTGCATTATTTCCAGGCGACTGACAAATATGCCCATAGTGGAATGTGAAAACTCGTTACACGTGTTTTGCGACTCAAGTAAAGATGCCTATTCAGCCTGCATATTTTTACGATCAAAACACGGCGAAAACGTTGACGTAAGCCTTTTACTGGGAAAGTCAAGAGTAACACCTGTGGATAAAATTACTATTCCCAGGTTAGAGCTGATTGCTGCGACGCTCGCTAGTAGACTGTCTATAACAGCAATTGAGTCGTTGGCCTTACCGAACTGTGCCGTGTATTACTGGACAGACTCTAGCGTTGTACTAACATGGATAAAGAGCGACGGGCCTTGGAGCGTATTTGTATCCAATCGAGTGAAGGAGATAAGAGGATTGAGTCCTGCTTCTGCTTGGCGGCACGTACCAGGTCACTTAAATCCTGCTGATTTGCCTTCCAGGGGTATAGATCCGAAAGGACTCCTCGAGAGTCGATGGTGGGAAGGTCCAGCATGGTTGCGGTTGGACGAAGATAGCTGGCCTGTTGCAAATATCATACTGGACAGCTCAGAAGTCGATAGTGAACGAAAGAAATCTGGTACTCTTACGATGCTCGTTGAAGAAGATTCATTCTTAGACCGATTAACGTACTTCTCGAGTTACATAAAAATAGTAAGAATGATTTGTTGGATGTTGCGCTTCAAGAAAAAACCAGTCTCAAACGAGCTTACGTACGATGAGTTTGAATATGCCGAGAACGTACTGATACGGCTTATACAACAAAAATACAAGGACTCAGTCAGTAATCAGAATATTCAAACCTTCATCGATGATAAAAACATCATACGTCTGAATACAAAGCTGTCCCTTGGAAGTGAAGATTATAACTTCAAGTTTCCTATAATTCTTCCAGGAGCAGACACAATAGTTAGACGTCTTGTGGAGCGAAGACACATCGAGTTGAAGCATGCCGGTGCGCAGACTTTGCTAAGCAGTTTACGTCAGACGTTTTGGATTATAGGCGTCAGGAAAGTTGTACGTAACGTTATACATCGATGCATAAGATGCAAAAGATTTAAAGCTAAACGATGTCAAGCGCCCACCGGTGTATTACCAAAGGAACGAATGGAGGCTGCTGCTGCGTTCCAATTTTCAGGCGCGGATCTGGCTGGTCCTCTAATATTGCGCTCGGGAGCCAAAGCCTGGATCGTGCTGTTTACGTGCGCCACCTACCGTGCTGTGCACTTAGAAGTTGTGGAGTCACTCTCAACAGGAGAGTTTTTGATGGCGCTGAGACGATTTGTGGCAAGACGAGGCCGAGTGGAGCAGTTATTTACTGACAACGCAACCAATTTTAGGGGCCTAGATAATGCATTCAGATCCCTGGACTGGGACGAAATTCAACGATTTTCGTCAATCACGAGAATAAAATGGAATTTTTTGCCTCCGGCTGCTCCTTGGTGGGGAGGGTTCTATGAGCGGTTGATTGGATTCCTAAAACAAATCCTCCGCAGGGTGCTCGGGAAAGCGTCTATCTCACTAACTGAGCTGCAAACAGTCCTCTGTGATTGCGAAGCTGTGATCAACAGCAGACCCCTTACATATGTTGGTGGTCACAAGGACATACAACCATTGACGCCCTCAATGTTTATTCAACCATTGACATGCCACCATTCAGCTGATTTCGATGAAGTCGATAATAAAGCGTTAAACGTAAGGCATCGCTATTGTCAAAAATTACGTGACGATTTAAGAAAACGCTTTAGAGATGAGTATATAGCTTTATTAATACAAAAGCGCGAGCAGATCAAGCACAGCCAAGAGCCGCTTCAAATAGGTGATATTGTTCTTATGGAAACTGAAGGTAAGCGGGTAACGTGGCCGTTAGCTGTCGTCGAAGATGTATGCACTGGCGCTGATGGCGTCGCTAGAGTGGTGCAAGTACGAACTTCGTCTGGAATAAAGGTAAGACCTGTACAGCGCATTTTTCCATTGGAACTTCATGACAGGCCATTTGACTCGACTATAAACGTAACTGAGGGACTAGACCGTTTAAGAGATACTGGACAGACTGAGGCACGGTCAAAAAGAATCAGAAAGTTGCCGAAGCACCTTTTTGATTTTGTACTGCGATAAGCTAGACTAAGTAGTCTTCCGGCTTTTCTCGCTTGGGAGTGTGACGTAGTTCGGTTGCCTTAGTAACTGCCGATATGAAAAAACACTGTTGTCATTAGGTCTCTATATTTTTTCTCTCCAATAAATGTTCTTTACATTTAAAAAGTGCGTTCGTGCTTTCATCCGTATCTTCACAAGTAGATATACGAGTATAATGTAAGTATAGCATTAAGCGTAGACCCTACAATTAGTCACACGATGCCGCAATGAATAATGCGAAATATTTTCATGCAATTCTGATGCGCACTCCAAAATGTATGTATGTTTCGAAATTTACGATCAGAGGGGTCGAAACAAGGGGCTGCGAATGTGATTTTCTCTCATTGTCTCACAGGGCAGGCTATGTTTGTTTCACTCTAGATTTTGTTCGACACTGCCCGTATTTGATCTGTTTGTTATCAATGTTATCATAGGTGGAATCATATTATGAAAAATATACTGATAATTTCAACCAACTTTTTGAAGTAAATAATACTTTTCCCTGAGTTCTAGAAAGTAGCATAGAAAGTAAAATAAGCTAAAAACAAAACAGTTTTCTGGACAAACTGGACAACATTTGTTAAGCAACTTCTGAAAATAACGTGTATTAAATTATATTTTGTAGAATAATGTTTAGACAAAGAAGCAATGTATTGTGAAATGTCCGATATTAGTAGAGAGTAGAATCTATATTTTAATTTATTGCTCCTATTACAGGCAACACCTGGTACCAATAAATCGGAATGTAAGGTGGAATTAATATATGTGATTTTAATATCTCCATGCACCATATTAGTAAAGCAGTATTGATGTATTGTTGCTGTTCAGCGAGGAAATGCTGCCAGAATCCTTTAAGTCCTTTTTAGTATGTATTTTTTAGCCTATATTTTAGTTAGTTAAGCTTTTAGGTTATAATTATTATTTTTTCAATTTTATAGTTAATTATACAGATTTAGTTATGATTTTATTTATTGTCTCTAATATTTATAATTTTAGTCATACAATAAACACCTTTTCGTATCGATGTTCATTGTGGGATTTGTAGTTGCTCCCATCTATCCATCCCCTATTTCCTATAGATAGTTAGATAGCCTTTCATTCGCTACATCTATGAGTAGAAGATGCGCCATGTAACCTCCTTGAGTCGGTTCTTTCATTTCTTACATTTCGTTTGTAGTGCACATGCCTACTGAGTCCGGCGGTCCTGGGTTGGAATCCCGGCAATGGCAAATATTTGTGTGATGAAGTCAAATATTTGTTCCTGGGTCATGGATGTTGATAGGTATTTATATACTATGTATACCGTCGTCTTGGCGGTGTTGGCGGAGAATGTTACGCATACCGTGGACAGCCAGACGCACCAACAAGTCCATTATCGGCCAACTGAAGGTTAAAACCAGACTCTCCACCATATGTTACCAGCGAGTCCTAAGCTACTTTGGTCATATCGCCCGCAGACAGCCAGATAACTTCGACAAACTGGAGGTAGTAGGAAAAGTAGACGGTCAAAGACCACGTGGTCGATCACCTACCCGCTGGTCCGACCAGATAAAAGCTATAACTGGACTTACTATTACCACTGCCCTGAGAAAAGCCGAGGATAGAGAAGAATGGAAACAACTCGTCAACGATGCCGGCAAAGCGTTTCAGAACGGACACGACCTTCAGAAATGAAGCCCACGAACAAGAAGAAGATACCGTCGTCTAGTATCCAAAGCACTGCTTAGATATATTTGACTACTTTGGCTATTTGGTGCTGACTGTATACGATGATGTACGTTCAGCTGATCTGAGAAAGTGATCACGTCCATGTGTAATCCAAAGATTTTTTTTATTTAACTTTCTTGTATCGGTATACATAGAATAGAATAGAATAGAATACTCTTTATTGCACACCTCAAGAAGAAAGAAATACAAATACAAATGACACTTAACATTACAATAGAGGCAAACAATAGGCGATCTTATCGCTAAAAAGCGATCTCTTCCAGACAACCTTTGGGTAGCGGATTAATATAAATGAAATGAGATGAGTAGGCGATGCAAAAAGTAATCAAGAAAACTACTGAAAATTTATTAAAATCTACTAAAACCTATAATAATATAAATTAATACATAAACATACATAAAAATATACATAAATGAACATAAGACTAAATATATACTCATATATAAGGAGGTTAAATAAAAAAAGTGTTAAGTGACAATCTTAGACAAATCGATTTAGTCCCAAACTAAGCACAGCTTACTACGGGTACTAGACAACGATATAAATACATATATAAATAACATCCATAACCCAGGAACAAATATTCAAGTTCATCACACTAATATTTGCCTTGGCCAGGATTCGAACCCAGGACGGCCAGCTCAGTAGGTAGGTACACTAAAATCTGCGCCGATCGCGTCATCTGTCCTGCTAACACTTATAAATTCATTTCTTTCACTGCCTTGCGTTAATATTTCATCCGGACCCGAGTGAGACGCGCCGGCGCCGACGCAACCAAGCGGAAGGCCGTGAAATATTACGGTACCGCATTTAGTGAGATAAGCGACGCGTGAGACCGTCCCGGGCACTGGGACCGTGTCGCAGTAAGGCAAGTCGACAATGTGATACAACAATGTTAACCGGCTCAATACATGTCGCTTTGGATTCCCAAATCAAAAGTAAAGGGATTTTGAAGGAGTATTGAGCAGTGAGAAAAGTCCCCAATGTAACGGTGTTTCACAGGATACCTTACAGTGAGTGACTAGTGCGCACTCAGAGCGTTATAGTTTTAGAATACTCGCCGAGTGGCCAACGATATGTTAAAATACAGTTTTTTTTAAATATCTCGGACTCGGCCTTTGATATCTCGGAAACATCTCCGCCAATCCGGTCGCGTTAAGTTTGCGCCGTATTTATATGCGGCGTCAAATAATAATAATAATAATAATAAATTCTTTATTTCGGACAATTTACATCCATAGTTTGTCAAAGATATCAGGCGAAAACTTAACTTGACCGCGTAGTAACGTGAATAGTCACTTTATGCAGATTGAACCGCAAACATCATGTTTTGAAATGACAGTTAAAGGCGAAATACCTGAGATAAAACTGATGGCTTATTGCTATGACTGGGAATAGTGGGGATATACCTAATAGCGCTCTGCAGGCCTATGGTGGTTGCTTTTAACACGCGATAAATAAGTGACAGAGCATCCGTCACGTTTTGACAAAATGCGAGTGTGAGTCACGTTTATCACGTGATAAACTTAACCATTATAGGCTCCCTGCAGGGCTAGCATATCATGCCGCGGGTTAGTTTGTCGCGCGGGTCAGCATCTCCGCTCGCACGGTATTGAAAGGAAAGTGACAGGTAGTATTTGTCGCGCGACAAAGAGTCGCGTGTCAAAGTTATCGTAAGTATACTGGTTAGATGGGTATACCTACTGTCTTGTGTCTACTGTGACTTAGTGTAATTCTGTGGTTCGCCGTCTATTGCTCAAAGCTGTCGTGATTTACTCGCCGGGCATGCTCAGAGCGTTATAGTTTTAGAATACCCGTCGAGTGACCAGCGATTTGTTAAGGGCTAGATTTATTGAATGATCTAGTTTTAAATTGGACGTATCAAAGTTTCCAAAATGCTTTTTGAAGATAATTTGTGGTAACAAGTGAAGTTTTAACATTGAAAATCTTTGTTTTCCGGATCAAATATATACCCCTTATTTATAAAATTGTGACATTTGTCTGTAATTTCACAGATATGAGAGGTACGCGGATGGGGTATATGTCAAAATGTGCGTCTGTTGGAGGCTTGTTGGAGGGCTTCAAAGTGCAATTTGAATTCCCACATTGGTTAACTTTATGTTATTTGCTGACAAAATTTCAGCTCCCTTACGCGCGAGGTCAGAAAACGAATTTGTAAAATTTTATCATGTGCTTTATTCCTAAATTACATTTTCAATGCCTTTAATAGTTGCGAGTAGCGTGAGATCTGAAGTTATTATTCAAAGTAATTTACTAGTTGAATATTAAGTAGATTAAATAGTTCTAATATCTGTTAATTTACGTATCGATAATATTGCAATTCCATCAATATTCGTATGCTTAGTACAAACTTTGCTAAGATTGGGACTAGGTCAATTTGTGTAGTTGTCTCCGATATTTATCACATCCAGTTTTAGAAATGTTTGAACACTAGGCCCTGTATCTAAAAATGTATTTGTGATAATTCAAAAATCGCAGACGCCGCCCACCAAAATGATTTGTAACAGTAAGAAACTACCACATTTGCCCTGATTCGCGCAATATTTTCCGAGCTCTGTCTATGTATTATAAGATATCTATCTACTTAGCGATTCTCTGTGTCTATTTCTATAAATTACACACTATCCTAAAAAAAGCACACCGCGTACCTAACTTTAACTAACACGAAACTTTCAGAGTACCACATTCACTCTAAATGTAGTATATTTTCCGAGCTTTGTCTAATTACTGTCTACTTAAACCAGTAGCCCGCTATCAAACAGTCGATCTAGTGAACATTAGCGATTCTCTGTGTAATTGGCAGACGGCACGGCACCATGGAGCGGCCGCTGTCTTTTGTTTGAAACAATTAGACCATTGTTAGGGCGTTTAGGCTTAGTGCTGGGCTATTTCCGATATATCCTAGGCCCTCAATTTGAAGTTGTGGTGATATCTACCTGAGATCTCGTCACTATATTTTTCCTTTAGCGATATGCACTACTTGACTGGTCCCTCTACCGTAGTGACATTTTCTAATAAACGAATTCATTAATTATGACTTTTCTCGAAAACTATTAAACTTGATTATACCATAATTTTTTTATATAATGTTCAAAAGAATTCCTAATTATTTCATCTTTAACTGTTACCCAAGTAAAAATTGAGAATTCTATTATTTCCCACTTCCCACCTTAATTATGAATTCTAACTCAGTCACTGAATTATCAGTGTATGTGAATTGAATAAACTTAAAGTTTTGGACACTTTCACAGACAGAACGTCGAGAGCCCTCGTGATACGGCTCCAGGTCTGTGGACGGCGACTTTTACCTTCGCAAAACTGTCATCTACAGCCGAACATATTTCAATACGCAAATGCCTTGTGCCGTGTTTGGCTATATGTCTTTTGTATGTTTTTTTTCTGTGCTACAGCATGCAATTTTTAAAATCTCGTGTCCGTGAACGTGTTAAATAAAAATGAATCTTCATTCTTTTTCTTTCTTGCGTTGTTATTTATCTAGTTAAACGGCTGTTAAGTAGCTTTCTTTTCTACTTATAATATCGTAGACCATCTACGAAAATCCGTAGCGCGCTACGCTCGTGGCCTGTCTACGGAATCGCCTACAAAATTTGACGCTACTTCCGTCGCGCAAGGAGAAAAATAATCATTATCCCGTTGGTTATTTTACCATCCCACTAATACTATAAAAGCGTGTTTTTGTGTGTGTATGTTTGTTTCTTCTTCACGCTGAAACGACGGAACGAATTAGCATGAAGTTTATAATAAAGCTAAACAATTATATTTTCTTGACCATTGTGCTATCAGGGTTTAAAAGGTTGTCCATTAAATACAGGACATCGTGTATAATGACAAACATCCGTCCGATATCTGCTAATAGTCTATTAAACTTATTCTTATCTCTGGCCTCGTGACAGCTAAGTCAGAGTTATTAAAAAATACCTCCAATGTCGTAATATTTAATTCTTACAGTACTCAAGTGCATAGAATAGATTTATTCCTGTTCTGTTATTTAAAATAATTTCACATTTCTATGACACAAAACACACCCTTCGCTCGATAATCACCTGTGGTTCCCTTTCTGAATAGATAATAATGTCGTAAGACACTGAAATAGCCCATAATAGCTGTCTCTCTGTGGTTAGCGTCAATTTAACGTGTGGCAATGCCTCTATTAGGCGTATTTACAAAACACTTTGAAATAATAGGTTCAAAGAGAAGCAAAAAACACCATAATAACGACGACCTATTAGGCCCTTACCTAGTTGCAAATAATGTAAGTCCAAATCCATTTGATTTGATCACTTGCAATTTTACCTATTTTAGGATCGTTGTATGAATCCGAAAATACCAAGGGTCTGACACGCTTTGATAGAGAAAGATAGCCTTATTCAGATTCCTAAAAGAAGAAATAGAGAAGTGTGCCATGTTTTGTCTTTATCAGCGACCGAGCATTTTTTCATGGTCGGGTTATTGGCACAATTCAAATTCGAAGCAAAACAATCAGCTAGTGTCAAAACTGCTAAAGAAATAGAAGGTTTTCTGTATTAAATTATTATAATTACCACATAATTTACATACTAACGGATGTGGAGTGTTTACGCGTAGCATCAAAAATGGTGGGATGTTCAGTGCTTGGCTGTAAAAGCAACAGCTTACGAAAAAAAGCGAATGTTACATTTCATGCGTAAGTACAAGTTTTTTAGTGTTTTGATCACCTATTTCTTTCTCAAATCTCACAAGAATCAAGTTACAAAGTTAAATCATTAGTTATATCATGAAAAAACTTGATAAAATAGGAAAAATCTGTAAATTATTTTCAAAATAACTCGGAGCATTTTGACATGTAAATATTGCAAATCGGTCAAATTGCGTAGCATAAATCTACGATAGAAGCCTGCTAACATAGTCGTCTAAATAAATCAGTCGGTTTATAATCCAATTTGGGGATGCCTAGATATAAAATAAAAATTACCCCCATATTTGGGGAATCTATAGCAAATTGATATTTTCAGTTCTCCGATTCCGACAGAGAAAGAACCGTGTAAAAAATTAATAGCAAGGCCTGAGAAAAATTATATTTTCGCAACTAGTATTGGTGATATCCTATCTAGGTACTTAGGTCATTTACAATTTTACTATTTAATTTTGCTTTGTTACAGAATGTCCCAATAAGGCGGTGCGTCCATGAACGTGGACTGTCACGATGGATTTAAAGTATCCTGAGTAGAATAGAAGAAAAAGAAGAAAGAAGAAGTTTCACCCTATTTTTTTAGTACTGGCCAGAAAAATTCTACAGTATTCAAAAGCAAATCAAAAATTTTGCTCAGAAACAATTGTTGTAAATACATATTATTTAAAGTTTAAACTAATTTCATTATTTTTATTATCAGAGAACCCAAGTATATTATTTTTATTTGATTATACGGACTAGTTTTGAAAATACTAAAGATAAAGGTGAAAGCAGCGTCGTGTAAGACTCAAATCAATCAGCACTCAAATGACGACACCTTGTGGAAAATTGACAGTCGTAGCCTATAAAAGAACAGCGCTACAATTTTCATACTAAATCCGCCTTAGTGATAGTCCGACTTTACTGCTCTGTGACCAATTACCTTTCGCCTATGGTCTTTAAAAACGAGGAACAAATAGATTTTTAATCGTTAATTGGAATATTTTCAAAAATATAAAAAAGGGAATACATAATTTTTTTATCCTTTAATCTTTATTTGATGTTATCGGAAAATGAGTAAAAAATAAATAAATATGAATTCGAGTACTTGGAACATTTCTCTCTAACCACTTTTTATGGGGTTTTTTTTTGCGACCATGGTAACCCCACATTTTAACGCCTGGTCGCTCTGTGGCAAATCTATAACTACTATACTATATCTATGGAAAATACGGTATTCGATGACAGCTCAAATCAGCTACTCTTTGCGAAATGTCAAAAACGATCTGTTAGAATGAAGTTTTTATGTAGGTATTGGCTTCATAAAAATCAGTAGTCAAAACACGTCTTCTTTTTAGTTTTCGTCCAATTAAAAATAGTTTAGTGTCCAAAAGATAGTGGTAGTTTATTTGGTTCGGTGTGTTTTTGGATGTATTTAGTGGTTTCAATTATACAATTTATTTTCACTAAGTTTAGTTACGACTTCATTGTCGTGACTGTATAGGTACCTATGCTACAAATACCGTACTGTCGCAACAATGACGTCCAGGGGCGTATGATGGTTGCGTTTATCACGTGATAAATAAGTGACAAAGCATCTGTCACTCACATTCGCCTGTCACTCACACTCGAATTTTGTTAGAACGTGACAGATGCTTTGTCACTTATTTATCGCGTGATAAAAGCAACCATTCCTTTAAAAAAAATTTTTTCATATTATGACAAATATATTGATAATTTCAACCAACTTTTTGAAGTGAATAATACTTTTCCCCGAGATCTAGGTAGTAATCAGCTATTTCAAGCTTTTATTGCGTGCAGTCGAAAATAAGTTGAAAAAACTAATTTTCCGCGTGAATATTGTCAATTTCGAGTAGTTTTTGAAACAAAAATTACGAATGAAAAATTCAAACTGTAGGTTTCAAATATGTTCATATTTTTGAGCCCCGAGAGCCCCCCGATACCGAGTTTTAGCCGCCTAGCACCAATTTGAAATTTTGGTGAAAAAAGCCATTTTGGTGAGCATTTAGTTTTTTGCCTCAGCAAAAATGACTAAAATGGAAGTAATAATATAAAATATTGGTGACATCCATTTAACAATAATATAGATTATTTGGTCTGAAATTAACTTTAACGGTGTTCATATATTTTTATAGCATGTAAGAAAAAGAATTATTTGCTTTATTTATAGAATAGTTTGGGATACACTATTTGGTGAGCATTCATTCGTTTTGGCAAGCATTAAGAATTTATTGGAAGTAATTTATCAACATATTTGGTAGGCGTTTAATCATATTTGGTAGGCGTTTAAACACAAGCCCTTTTAAAATGCTGATTGCTTTGGACATTTATCTCTATGATCAAACAGGTTTCTTAACATATTATTGATGTTACTACCTAGAACAGGGCTATTGAAATTTATTGGTATATATTTGAAACCTACAGTTTGAATTTTTCGTTTATAATTTTTGTTTCAAAAACTACTCGAAATTGACAATATTCACGCGGAAAATTAGTTTTTTCAACTTATTTTCGACTGCACGCAATAAAAGCTTGAAATAGCTGATTACTACCTAGATCTCGGGGAAAAGTATTATTCACTTCAAAAAGTTGGTTGAAATTATCAATATATTTGTCATAATATGAAAAAAATTTTTTTAAAGGAATGGTTGCTTTTATCACGCGATAAATAAGTGACAATAAATAATATTATTTGGTGAGCAAAAAATCCATTTTGGGAAGCAAAAAGATATATACTGACTCAACATAAAATTATTCTGGTGTAATGTATATCGATTTTGGAATACAAAATGATTTAATTTGGGGAGCACTGTATAGAGTGGGTTTAATTTAAATGGAGGCAATTCATTTTATTTGGAATTTAGTTTTGGGGTATAAAAGCCATTTTGGTGAGCGTTTAAATTGTTCCCTTTTAAAAGGAATAAGGCCTCTTATGCCTTCAGAACTACGATCATGTCTGAGTGACAACTGGAGTTTGACGTATCGTCAAAATTGAAGGGATGTTTACAAAAACAACATAACTAACATTTTTGGCGGATTTGAGTTATTGGTACCACAGTGTTCATCTTAGAAGAAGCTACAAGTCTTGGAAAAGATGTTGTCCAAAAGTTACCCCATTTGTCCAAAATCGGCACCTAAAAATATACCCATTTTACAAAAACTACATATCTACATTATTTTTTACAAAAAGAACATAACTATACTTATACTTAGGTACTATAGTACCCAATATCTGACATATTATATTATGATTATTATTATGATTTAACTGTATGGGTTCACGTAAAAAAACTTGATTTTAAATATAATAATTATATACATACATACTTTTTTGAGTAGGTTGTGTAACTGGCAATTACATCATTATTACTTTCATACCTAAATGAAAACCATATTTACTCTGAAAACTTAGTTTTATTGAGTGATGGATGCCCAGGACAAAATAAAAATTATGTGATGGTTTATTTTCTATATTGTTTAGTTCATGTGCTGGGACTTTTCCGTTCAATTAAATACATTTTTCCTATCAGAGGACATACCTATTTATCAAATGATCAGGATTTTAGCCTTATTGGAAACAAGAAAAAGACCTTGTCTCCAGAAGTACCCAATGACTGGAATGCTATAATGAAAAGTGCTCACGAACGTCCATCACCATTTATAGTAAAAAAAATCACCCATGATTCATTCTACAATATAAAGAATGCTGTTTCAGGTTACTTTTTAGGGTTCCGTACCCAAAGGGTAAAAACGGGACCCTATTACTGAGACTTCGCTGTCCGTCCGTCCGTCCGTCTGTCACCAGGCTGTATCTCAACAACGGTGATAGCTAGACAGTTGAAATTTTCACAGATGATGTATTTCTATTGCCGCTATAATAACAAATACTAAAAATAAAATAAAATAAATATTTAAGGGGCTCCCAAGCCTTTATTTCATAGAATAAGAAGATAATTTCTAGAGAAAGTTGTTTTATTTTCGTACAAAAAGAACATAACTAACAATATTTTACAAAAACAGCATAAGTAACGAACCTATTTTTTATTTTTTTTCAAAAAATACTGGTCTTTGAAATGTGTAATAGTATATTTCTGAACTATTGGCCACTTACTAAAATCACCTATACAATATTTATCTTTAATAACTAGTATGTTAGAAGACATTAACTTTTTTTTGTTTCCTGTAAAATCATGTCTAGTGTAGTTATGTTGTTTTTGTAAACATCCCTTCAATTGTTAAGGCACTTTTCCACGTGGTCTCTCAATGAACACAAATCACATTGCCACTGGTAAGTCTAAAACAGAAGTTGCCCGGGCGGGGAGTAATCCCTTAAAGTGCTCAAAGTGAAGAAATAAGGGTTAAGTTCTAAAAGCACTTCGGTGCGCGGCGCAAGTGACGGGGGTCACTTGCTTGTTAGTACCGCGAAAATTCTGCATGAAAACTGGGTATAGCCCCACGGGGTGTTTTTCAACCCACGCCATATTGCATATTCTTATTGGTACTAATTTATTATACTGGCAACGCAGACTTGGTAACTGACGTTAAATTTATTTTAACATATTTTTTTTTTTTTTGTCATTAATGTTATTTATTTTAACTTGTTTCTAGTATTCAGAAGTACAATCTCTTTCAAAATATAACAAAACAAAATAAACAAACAATTAAAAAAGTCTATCTAAAACTAAAACTAAATCTAAACTAAGTCTAAAAATGGCCCCCGTGGCATTGTACCAAAGACGCTGGCAGCATTACCTCGCTGTATCGCTATACTAAGACGCTGAGCGAGGAAGCTGCCAGCCCTTTGGTCACCAGTGGTGTCGATGAGCCGTTTCGCAAGCTCTTTAAAAAGAATTCTAGCGCTTGGACCCCACGGGCCCAGGGTCTCGACACCAAATGCGGTGAAGTGGTATTGAGAGCCGAGACCCCGGTATTTGTGTATTTTGCGGCTTTCAGCCGTCTCCGCCGCCCCGCAGGCCCGGATCGAGGTCCGTGGGAGGTGTGACGGTGCTAGCGTATCGACGCATGTAGCGTCCCACACCAGCACGCGACCCATCTTCCACGGGACCAGGGTCATCCCGTCCGGCCTCTTGCCATCGTCTCTCGAGACACCATTTGGTTCCAGGATCGCGGGAACGTTGACGGTGGCAAGAGCTCGGCGTATAATGTCGTTGAGGGCGGCATGTCTGGACAGGCGGCCAGCGCTGTGATTACAAGATAACCCGTGGTGTCCCAGCTCATCGACGAATGTCCCACAGGGGCATTTGTGTGGTGTACACACCATAACGCCTAGCCTCAGACTTACGGCTAACCTTAAGGTGTCCGGCTCAATGAAAGTGCCGGTAGTAGGGGAGGGGTACGCGTGCAGCCATTGTCCGGCTTCCCACTGGGCAGCTGCCAACAGCCGCGCGCGTGTGGAACCGGAACTGGAGTCTATAGAATTGTTGAGGAGTAATTTTGAATAAGCGTCATCCCAGCTCCGTTGACTATTGAGGCTTGTGGGAAAATTTTGCCCCGGACAAGCCAATTGCCAAGCCTCTCTAGCATCTGACAGACCCACCGTTTCGCAGTTTGAAGGGAATGCCCTCAGAATTTTTCCTACGAGAGCGGCAGAGCCATGAACGGATGAAAGAAAGGCTGGCAACGCGACACTAGAAATTTTGCGCGTCCCTAACCCACCGTATCTGATAGGTAGGGATGCTTGGTTCCAAGATTGCTCCTTAAGCTGAATATTTAGAATAGATTCAAGGCTAGACTTTATAATATGATCGACCGAAACTAAACTGTTTTTTTGTTTCCAGAATGGACAGCAACGGAGCAGATAAGTAAATTTGGGAACGAAAAGACAGAATTTAAGGATTGTTAAAGCATAATGCGAATTAATCTCGAGCAGGCGATCAGCGCTATATCGGAATTTAGAAATTGCAAGACCGATGACGTCCGGGATAGCCTCATCGAATATTGGAGACCCTAGGAGGTTTAGGGTCGTTTTGTCTAAAATTTTTATATTTGGACAGATGGTATTAAATTTTTGAACCACATCCGGAAGGTCGCGGCTCAAAAAGAGTTCGCATTTATTGAAATTTAATTCCAAACCTATAAGTTTAAACTTATCCTTGATTTCTAAAAGATCTGTCAATACTGAATTTGCGTCACCTCCTAGGGTTCCGTCGTCTAAGTACCATACGTTGAATTTTGACCGTAAATTTTGAATAATAGGGTTTATGGCAAGGCTGAAGATGGCGGGTCCGAGGGGGTCGCCCTGCTGGCAGCCCACTTCGGAAGAAAGTTCGTTGTTTCTATACATTAATTTTGAAGGGTCTCCATAGCAATGTAGAAGATAGTTGTAAATTTCCGGTATGTGGTTTCTTACTTCTGAAAGCAGGGCGTCCCTATTAACCGAATTAAAAGCGTTTTTCACATCAATTTTGAGCAACACCTCACACTGGTCGTTGATTAGGCAGGTTCGCAAGGCATGTACCGCTGCTTCGCATCCTCCTTTAATTCCAAAGCCTAATTGAATCGGTTGAAATTGTTTTTCAAGTTTATCTACGATGTGTCGTACAGATATTTTTGATGCTAGGCGTCGAAAAGTAGAGCCGACAGCGATAGGCCTGATTCCTCCGTCTTTTTTCGTTAAGGCAATCAGGTTCGCTCCGTAAACTATGGGGACAAATGCGGGATGTATATTACCAGAAAGCATGAAGTTAATTAGTTTTGTTAAGGCGACTAAGAGTCGTTTGCCTGCATCGCCAACACAGTGTGAGGTGAGATCCTTTAGGTGTTGAGGAGAAATCCCATCAAGGCCTGCTGCCGAACCCGTTTTAAATGAAAAAATTGCAAGCAATGTGTCTTGGTCTTGCACATGGAGACAGATATCATGACCCGTTGGAGAATCGAAAAAGGGCGGTGTTGTTGGAGCTGGGGGATGTTTGGACCGTAAGGCTGAGAGGGTTTCAGCAGAGTCCGGAGACAGCACGTCGCTGGAAAAAAGAAGCCGGGCGGCGCCTTTGAGGTCGCCGTCGCTTACTTTACTCTCGACAACTTTATTAAGGTCAAAGCTTCTGGGGCGATTAATGGTTGAAGGATTAATGGAGATGGGGTATGAGAAGACAGTTGGATTTATACAGTTATTTTTAATTTTTTGCGTCAAGGTTAATTGGCTATTGTCTATTTTGGCATGAAGTGTGGAAAATGAAAAAGTTAGAAAGTTTTGCCATGAATCTGGAGTATTTAGGTCAACGCACTTATTGATGATTTCGGTAAGGCGCGTGGCTACTGCGATTCTCGCTCCTCGCGGAATTCTTTTTACAACGGCTACTGAATTCTTGAGATGACTGAGATGGAGATGAAACTGACTTACATTATGGTGCTGGGCTGACGATGAAGTACTAGGTTGGGGATTGGTAGATGGTGATAATGTTGAATTTGAGGCGCTTGATGTTTTATGGGCTTATGATATATGTATGTGCAAGCCACGTACTGATAAAAATGACTTAGGACAGAGATGGCAGGAATGGGTCGACGTGCTGTCTGCGGAAGGCGTTATGGATTGCATACGCAAATGTAGAAGTAGGTAAACTTACGCTATGTAACAAATAAATAAGAAAAAACTTAACAAAAATTAACACAAAACGTAAACACTAGAAACTTCAAAGTCAACTGTTACTCGTTACAGGGCGCAGCCCCGGGCGCACGTGAAACTTCTTTTTCATTTTATTCTTTATTTTCGGCCGGGCGCAGGCGAGCAGCGGTTGCTGGACCGCGGCGAATATGCCAAAATGAAGGTTTCTTGCTACGTACTTAGATGGTAATGCGATCTTTACACTTTCCGATCCAGTAATTCCGGCATAAAACTTAAAATGACATATTGCAAATTGCAACCATTAATGGTCAAAAATAAGCGGCTGAATGAGGGGTCCCGTATCATATTATTATTATCAATTAGTATCGTCCACATTCAATTGAATATTTATGCTCTTTTTTAGGCTGTTAAAGTACCATTTTGATAATATTTTAACATATCGGAAAAAGGCCTGGTTAAAAAAATTCAATGTTGTCAATTATGTCAATGTATCAATCTAATTAAACCCTAATATAATAAGTAAGTCAGTCAGTCGGAACTTTTATACCTATATCGATTTTCAAATGGAAGTCTTTTTTCTCTTTCTCGGTGGGGTCGGCTCTCCTAATTATATTACGCCAAGCCAGTCTATTCCGAGCTCAAACAAAAGAAAAATCTATCAATTTTATAAACATTCACATCGGCCCTTCAATTAACTGCGTTGTTAGCAGCCACTTGTACCACGCGCCGCGCCGACACACGACAATCGGATCAGGTTTAAATAAATAATGAGGGAACCGACGCAGCCGGCCGTCGCGTCCTTTTTAATAACTGAGACGCCCATTTGCATTCTTTGAGGAAGGCTAGACGTACAATAAATACTTTGGTCTAACAATATGATAAAAACTAATGGGTCTATACACGAAATACACAGGCAAGTATTTAGACGCTCAATAGTACCTGGAGGGTGACTCATGCGTCCGAAATTCGCTGCGTTACGTGCCATCCCCCTCATTCATCTTCATTCATATTGTTTTATGTTAGTATTTATATTGTTTGATACCTACGAGATCGAGAGGGAGGAGGCACAGTACAAACTTCGAATTTCGAATAAGTGAGTGAAGTGTAAATGTGTTTTTTTTTATAGCCAACCACTTTGGCCTCGATTGCACCTGATGTTAAGTGACAACAAGGCCTAAGATGGAGCATGCTTGACTAGAAAATGCGTATTCGCTTTGGATTTGAAGAGACCCATCCATACTAATATTATAAATGCGAAAGTGTGTCTGTCTGTCTGTTACCTCTTCACGCTTAAACCGCTGAACCGACTTAGATGTGCTTAGATGAAATTTGGTATGGAGATAGTTTGAGACCCGGAAAAGAACATAGGATACTTTTTATCCCGAATAAATTTAGTGTTCCCGTGGGATGAGCGGGTAACACCGCGGGGCACAGCTAGTAAGTTATATTTCTCAGCGAAAATGTGAGCAGGCGCGCTTTTCAGGTACGCTATTCAGCACGTCCTTTACAACTAGTAGACTGTAGTAGACTTCAGTCATGTATTGCGGAGGCAATAAATAAAACTCGTATTTACTGATAATGTATGTAACATAGACTTTTGACAGATGACAATATTTATCACAAACTCAATCATCACAGAATTCACAAATGTAATACATTAGAGTAGAGGAGACGATGAATAAATACTATCAGACTATGACATCAACACTTCCCACTGCTGGGCAAAGGCCTCCCCTCTCTTGCACCACTCGTCTCTATTATTTAATTAACAAAAAATATTGATAGTCAGTTTTCTATGGAAAGGTGTCATTATTTTAGGAAAAATCTTAATAGCGCGATGCGCGCGCGTCGCCAGCCGTACAGGGCCTCTAATTACGCAGAAACCGCTGGACGAACTTTAAACAATTCTGATACAGGAATAGCGGGATATCCATAGACCAATATACATTTACAAAAAAAAAATCATACTATGACATACTTGTAATGTTGATAACAACTTTTCCATGAGTTCTAAAAAGTAACATAGCTATTTTATGCTTTCATTGCGTTCAGTTGAATAAATTTTGTATAGGTAAATGTAGTTGCTTCCTTAACATTGATTTGGAGAATCTATACAACTCCTTTACGTATACCAATGTATTTAGTTATACCATAAATATAAATGATTGTTTTAAGTATGATTTACGAAAAAATTACTTACTGTTGAGTTTCTTTCGGCTTTCTTCTCAACAGCGGTCTCCTCTTGGGAAATGCCTGTAGATTCACAGTGTGACTTGCAAAAGTGCCCTTGTCGCCTACTTACTGAATAAATTATTTCATTTCATTTAATTTCAATTCGACTGAAAATAAGACTAAAAAAAAAATATGCGTGAATTTTGTAAACTTTGAGTGGTTTTTAAAACAAAAATTATCAATGAAAAATTCTAATTGTAGGTTCTAACTAGTAACATTGAAATATGATATATCATAGAGAAAAATGTCTAAAACAATCAGCATTTTGAACGGATAAGGAGACTTAAATGATACTTTTTGCCCAACTACAGTCTGACACAAAAGAGTAGAAATTAAAAAGTGGCAATACTGTATTGAAGTCCCCGTTTTCTTATATTGATTAGAAAGGGACGACACGACGGTATATTGCCACTTTTTAATTTCTACTCTTTTGTGTCAGACTGTACCTACGGCATAGAAAAACGTTTTACGCGGTCGAAGTTGCGGACATCTTGTAGTTTTAAACAAATATGAGTAGATCACAGTATTTACTGTACGTCTAGCCTTCGCCTTTGACAGCACTCAACGACATAATCCTCGTTAATTACAAGGATATTATGTCGCTATCCTGTATTGGGTGTGAACTTACTTAAATTTTAAGCGACTGACAAGACAGTCGCTTGTAGGAATGCCTGTAATTTCGACGTTCGAATATTATAAGAGATAGGCGTGACTAGTTCCCAGAATATGTAAGCGAGCTATGGGTATTTTATCGATGTTTGTGTAAGGATTAACAGCTGTTAAGTAAGGACATTATAGAGAAAAATAAATAAAATCATGAAACTATAATACATATATCCAAATAAACAATACCTTAAATATACTAAATTACACCTAGAATAGAAAAGAGAAAAATAATAATTTATCAGACATAAAAATCTTTATCTAAAACCTGGACCCTGTTGCCTAGGACGCTGGCACCATTTCCTCTCTGCACGTCTAGCATAACTGTGACACGCGACTGTCGCGCGACAAATAGTATCTGTCACTTTCTTTTCAATATCGTGCGAGCAAGACAGGTGATGCTGAGTCGTGTGTCAAGCGAATTCGCGGCAAGGTATATTAGCCCTGCTGAATTGCATTGCTTACGCGTTGAGCGAGGAAGCTGTGGTCTCCTTAAGGAAGATTTCTCCTTAATAGAAGGATTAACGGTAACGATGTCATGGGTTATATTTTAATGAAAATCTGCAAGTCATGCGCAAGATAAGTGCACAGTCAGATCAAAAGTAGCTGTCAATTTTAGTATGCAATTTGACATAAGCTAGCTAGCTTGGCCAAAAGGTCGACGACCGGTCGGTCGTCCCAGGTACCGCTGAGGGGAGACGTGGTGGAGGTGGATCTGCGTAAGCTTCAAGCTGAAAACTGGCGAGAAACTGCGTAGGATCGGGACAAGTGGCGTGATCTCGTTTCGGAGGCTATGATCCTGTTTGGGTCACTGAGCCAAAATAGTTGCACTTAGAACCAAGCTCTTTACGTCGTCCAGTAGATTAATGAGCAAATAAAGAAATCTCCAGTGCATATACACTCCGAGGAAACATTACATAACACAGCTCGACTTGAAGAAGAAACAACGCTGCACCTATAAGTCATTCTCGGCCGTTTATCTAACTTGCGGATGCAACTGAATGCATTAATTCCCACACCTGGGTTTTCAAAAAACCGCGAGCAGACTGAAAGAGGACAAAGCACACAATTTATCGTCCACCTCGGTGCCCGAAACACGCCGGCACGGATGTAAAACTATAACAAACTCTGGAAGAGACTAAATAAATCTACTTCAGAAAAATAAATACAGAGGCCTCATGAACCTTCCAGTTCCATCGTTAGACTATCAACATGTTCATAATTCACCACTCGCCGTCACGAAATAAGATTATTTGGATTTCATAATGACTGACTGACTGTTGAGTTTCTTTTGGCGTTTCTTTTCAACAGTGGTCTCCTCTTGTGAAATGCCGGTAGACTCAGACATGTAAAAGTGCCCTTGTTGACTTGCAGAATAAAGTTCATTATTTCATAATTTATTTCATGTTAATGTAGTAGGTGCTGAACGTAATATCATTATGTTATTTGTATTTACTACAATACTTTTGCAGATCAGTTATGGTTAAACATGGAAGCTTACCCATTATTTATTATGACCTAAGATCTAAATGTTAACGGCAAAATGAAATTTAAGTATAAATTATATTCTTTTGTAACCTGTAGTTCAGTGTGTTTGCAGATCTAACAGTGTGCAGTAGTGTGGATTGCGTGCTCACTGCTCAATCAATTAGTATTCGACTAGACTACTGTCAAAACTTGACTTTCATCACTTTAGTTTTCGCTTTGCAAACATTATTATAAATTTGCGAAATATTTAGTTCTGTTTTCTTTTTGTTTGCATCAGTGACATTCACTGACTTTCAATGTCAGTTACCAAAAAAATGTCGTTACCAGTAAAATAAATGAGTACCACTAAAAATCCGTACTACAGAGCGTGGGCTAAAAAACATCCAGTTGGGCTATATAAATTATTTTAAACAACGTCAATTTATAATTATACGAGTAGGTATCAAATGTATGTTAGTTTTCAGAAATCATTACAAAAGGTTACGGAGCGAATCAATCCTCTCCGGCCGGCCACATACATATCGCAACATTACGTGAAACATCCGTGTCCGCGATAAACAATGCGCGGCGGACAACTTTCCCTTTGTGTCGGGTTTTTCAGTAATGTACCTACTACATTCTGTGGCGGAGGCCGCTGCGCAGAGCGGGGCTTTTTGCTTTCAGCGCCTTCTTTACGAGCCGGCGTTTGTTTAATTGTTCATTATCTTTGGTGGTGTTAATGCAATGGTTATTTAGTCAATTATATTGGCATGGAGATCAGGCCGCTTTCCAAAACTTCGTAACTTTGCGACGGAAAAATATCTACCAATAGCATTGGCCAAGCGAGCGAAACGTCTATTTCAGCTTGGCCAAAATTTCTTTCGATATGATACTTAACTGTACTTTAAGAAAAACCTACTTGCCGGTAACAGACTGTAGATAAATATTTTATATCGAGAAAGCTTCCTAAGTTCCAGAAACGTAAAGGGTATTTTCCACAGCGGTAAGTCATTCTCGATTTACCTGGATTGGCCAAATACCGGGCACAACACCCGGAATTCCGAAGATAGACCCTGAAGTTGTTGGCAGCATTAAGGGACTGCTAGGCTTTCTGGTAACTGGTTTCTGGTGGCTGGCGAGGGGTTGGCAAGAGTAGTGCCACAAACTTATCAAGCAAAATAGGCGCATTTTAAGACGTCAAGTTGGGGAAAACCAAGGCACGATACCTGTACTTATTCGCTACCTAAAGGTTGACTGGAAGAGAGCGCTATTTAAAGATAAAACCGCTTGTTGTTTACCTCTGCCAGTTGTTTTAATGTACATCATGTTGTTTTGTCCTTTCCTTGATGTTTAATGTGTGCAATAAAGAGTATTTTTATTTATTTTTTTAAAGGCGGAAGGGGAAGAGAGCCGAACTGATTCACAGCAGGGGCGAGAAAAGCCCCTTAAAACTGGAATATATTTCCCGCTATTGTCATAACCCTAACAACGTCCAGCACAACTTCGCAAATGTATGGTTTCATTAACGTTAAGCGGCTACAGTCTCGCGAAAACTTAAAGCAACGATCTTAAGGCGGCGCTATCCTCAGCTCGTTGCGTGATATGATCTAAACTATAGACCTAAACCTTGTAGTCATAGTTCCATATAATGTGAGGTACTTATAACGCGAAGCGGGGCTAAAGTAGTCATTTTAGTCCCTAGGATTTAAAAATTAAACAGTAAATTCGTTAGCGGCCAGCTACAAATTGCATACGAATAATTAAAAACGAGCCATCCCGATCAGATCCGCCATAATTTCTGATCATCTGGTAGCCCTTTTATATAAAAAATCAAATGGACGCGTGGCTAAACGTCATAATGACACTCACTCACACAATATTCGTATAACAATGGATTATTTTTGCCTCTTGACAAACAAATCTATACTAGTATTATTTTGCTAAGCTTACAAAACTCAGTCAAAGCTTCATACAAACATTCGCTCCTTAAGCGAGAAACGTCTCTAAATAAGAAAGTAGGTTGCAAACTTCGAACCACGGAACCCGTAATATTTTCCTTTGAGCATCCATAAATACAGCCGTACCTTTTTGAAATTTTAAAAACACTCTAGAGCACAAACGAGAATTTTATGCCTCGTAAACCTCTGAGTATATTTAACAATAAAACCTCACGTTATATACCGGTTTTATTGCCTGGTATTGTATTGTATAATATTTATTACTCGTTGTCATGGAAATTGTGAAATGCCTCAATGAAATGCCATTTTAATGGACCTAAGCTAATTGTATTCACAAATGTGAAAATGTCGCGATTTGTTATGGTTTTACACGTTTATTTTATTATTATGTTTTGCTATCTATTTCATAAAAGGTATATTCCAATGAAATAAATAAAAACAATGTATAATTATTAGCATATCTTTTCGTAATTAGTATTTTAAAATTCGTTTAAGTATGGACCTAAGGCTCTTGTAAAGAAAAGTGGGTAGGTATATCTCCACTCCACTTGACAATCAAGGATTACTCGCGGAAGATTATAATTGAAGATATGTATATCCCTCTAAAAATATTTTCACGTAAAATGATTCCAAGAGATGCGAGTCATATATGGTCTCCTGCACTGTCAAAAAATTATCAGATCTCATGTAGAGCCAAGCTTCTGACTCTACACGCCCTAACTCTACAAGGCCTAACTTCATAATCTCTACACCTTAGTCAAAATATGGTGTAATTCTACGTTTTAAAACACGGGTCAATATTTCCGCCATTTCAACAACAAGCGAGATCGATAGCTCTCAGAACCACTAGCTAAAGTAATAGATACGACACAAACATCAAACAATGCAATGAAATGAAATCCAATGAAATCATTTATTCAGTAAGAAATTAAGCCAAGTCCTAAGAGGAAACCGCTGTTGAGAAAAAAACTGAAAAAAAAAACCCAACAGTTATAGTATTAAGCAGTTTACTTTACACTTCAGGGACTGCTACCCGTACAATGGGCGTTCCTGTCAATTTCACGTGAGTGTAAACCGTTTAATACAATAATTAAAATTATGTCTCATGAAAGTTTTAGTAAAACTGAACGGTACAGCCCGACACAAAAGAGTAGAAAACGGATGAAAAAGGAACTAAAATTTTTCATACAAAATTGTTACCATATTCAAGCACTACGTCAAAAATGTGACAGTTGCGAAGGAAGTGGCGCCCTCATTTATTTTCTACTCTTTTGTGTCGCACTGTAAGTGATTTTTCGTAAATCCGACTTAAAACAATTACATTACATTAGTACACGTAAAGGAGATTGTATAGATTCTACAAATCAATTTTAGGAAGGAACAATGGCAAGAGATGTCTTTTCAAGTTCGGCAAGGTGAATTTTAAATTGTGTTGAACCCATATCTTGTAGGTAAAGTAAATAGATTGACACAGGTATAACAAAATAACCTTTGACTGCTTCCTGGAGTTTGGAAAGACGTAGGACCATCATTGCAGAGACTCCGGTCTACGTGAATTAATTACAGCATGGAACTATAAAATTAATCAAATGTACCGCCCAGTACATTTTACCCGTATATCTCAGTCATAGTAAGTTTTGACGGCGCTACAGGAGCCGTATCTTGATCGTAATTACCGTGTAGATGCAGATTTGCATTTAGATTAGCTGCATTTGCATGCACTGGCAATAATTCAGGGCAGCATAATGCAGAACCGTTAGATTCCTGATTAGCAAAAACCATCGTTTGCATACAACCGCGCATAGATCAGTTGGGTTAGAGAGGATGGGAATGTATTTTTAACCCCAACGACGGGGGTGTTATAAGTTTGAAATCTATATTTATCTGTCTGTGGCATCTTTAGCTAAATAATTATTTAATTATGTACTATCGAACGCAAGTGGAGATTTCTGGGTTATGAAAGTTACAAAAACAAAAGACTGTTATCATCAAAAATTACAAGCGTGTGTGAATAAGTATAAAGTGAGGGTCTGTCAATCGCGATCCAACTGCCATGGACAACTTGCGGCGCGGGAATGATTCGGGCGGCACCGGGAATGATTTTGATTAGATATTTTTTCATCTTGATAAATTTCGTTACCGCCTCCTTTTTTAAAGATGATTAAAAACGAAGTGAAATTCGAGATCTATCGATACATGTCTGGTTATAAAAGCATAGGTATAACTCTAATTTAAGCTATATAAAGGCTGTAAGAAAAATGTAAGGTGATCCACTGCAATGTAAGCAGGACTCGAACCTGCGACCCTACGTTTCCAGCGTAGTGCTCTACCAACTGAGCTATCACATCGTTACGACAATCACACCAAATCTTTGATTCCATAATTCTACGCGACTGGAACGCCCTCTGCGTCATATGTGTTTAAAATGCTTATGTGCATTAGCCATACCCAAGGATGTGCGTTTACACGCACGATCCCCAGTCCCCATTGCTTTACAGCAAGTGCGAGGACCGCGGGAGAGATGGCGCTTTTCTCTACATTTTTTTTATAGAATCTTTTATCGATTCTGTTTTAATGTGGAAATACAACATTTTTTACTTTTAGAAATATTGACACAAAGGTAAATTATGAAAGAAAAATGTAACGTGATCCACTGAAAAGGTTCCAAAAGATTCTAAAATACCTAAATGTTGAGAAAAGCGCCAGTCGCTTACATTGCAGTGGATCACATTACATTTTTCTTTCATAATTTACCTTTGTGTGAATATTTATACAAGTAAAAAATGTGGTATTTCCACATTAAAATGGAATCGATAAAAGATCATATTAAAAAAATGTTGTATAAAGGCTGTATAAGTGCTTTTGAAGCCTGTGTGCTACTTGGGAGTAGCAAGCTCGACAGACCGGCACACACCGCACACGTATAACGGCACATCTCGCCTGATGACATAACTCACTAAAGTTTCTATCACTTCTCTTCAAAATCTCGTATCTAGTAAGTACATTGATACTGAGATACGAGCTTTCATATTTGTTACTTAGTGAGTTTCGGTCGTCAACAGACGATCTGTTAATTACTCAATATAATCCACCACGTTTTCCCAATGAGACCACAATCCATCCACTCTAATCCAACGACAATGCCTATGTCTGTTTATTCGCAGTTAGATCGCCGATTGGTGATGCGGGCTTGTTCAAACACACCTTGCGTTGCATGCGGCGTGCGGCGTGCTACATGCACCGTGCGTCAAATACACCTGGCTGTTTTATCTGGGCTGTTTGGGCAATACGGGATGTGCTCGAAAATGGAGCCAATTTCTGTATAGGTATGTACACGAGTAGAAATGGAACGTTGACTTGATAACCTTAATTATGAGCGCATTCGGTCGCTATTCGCATCTGTGCCCTGAAATTGGACGTACAGCCTGAAAACAGTAGAAATTAAAAAGTGGCACTACTGTAATGTCGTCCCTTTCTAATCAATCTAAGAAAACGGGAACACTACAGTATTGCCACTTTTTAAAATCTACTCTTTTTTATTTGTATAGAATCTTTTTATCGATTCATATTTTTATGTGGTAATACCACATTTTTATTTTTATAAATAATGACACAAAGGTAAATTAAGAAAGAAAAATTGAATGCGATCTACTACAATCGAAGCGGGGTTTGAACCCAAAAAAAAGCGCAAAGCGGGGTTTTATAAAAATAAAAATGTGGTATTACCACATAAAAATATGAATCGATACAAAGATTCTATACAAATATTTAGAACAGCGCCATCTCTCTCGCAGTCTTCACACTTGCTGTAAAGCAATGGGGATTGGGGATCGTGCGTGTAAAAACGCACATCCTAGGGTATGGCTAATGCGCAATAAGCATTTCAAAAAACATATATGACACAGAGGGCGCTCCAGTAGCGTAAAGGATTAAGGGATGAAAGATTTGGTGTGACTGACGTAGCGGTCGAATAGCTCAGTTGGGAGAGCAATGCGCCGGAAACGCAGAGGTCGCGGGTTCAAACCCCGCTTCGATTGTAGTAGATCGCATTCAATTTTTCTTTCTACTCTTTTTTGTCAGACTGTATATTGATATGAAAAAGTAAAAATCAAAACAGATATAAACAAACGGATACGAAATATACGTCTTTCCTATGGATTCGTTTGCGTGTTAAACCTATTGGAACATCTTAATATATGTATAGCGAGAATGTTATCAGTTATTTAATTGTTAAGAGGATATATCACTGCTCCTTTTCCCATAATCCGTTTACATTAAGTTTGCACCTCTATGGCGTCGGATACAAATGAGGTCCGCACTTAACGTAACCGGATTATATAAATCGAGGTTCTCGTCTGTTTCCTCCTCCAACACTTAAGAGGCCTTATTCCTTTTAAAATATTGATTGTTTTACAAATTTTTATCTATACGTATCAAACATGTTTCTTAACATATTATTGATGTTACTACCTAGAACAGAGCTATTGAGATTTATTGGTATATATTTAAAAACCTACAGTTTCAATTTTTCATTGATAATTTTTGTTTCAAAAACTACTCGAATTCACGTGGAAAATTAGTTTTTACAACTTATTTTCGGCTGCACGCAATGAAAGCATGAAATAGCTATGTTACTAGAAAAGTATTATTCACTTCAAAAAGTAGGTTGAAATTATCAATATATTTGTCATAATATGAAAAAAAAAATTAGTTAACCAATATTTACGAAATTTTAGGAACAGAACAGGAAAGAAATGTTCTGTGTCGGACCGTTTTTGTTTGGAAAAATTAGCAGTTGTTCCTCTTAAGTAACACCTCTGGATTACAATTTAGGCGTAAATATATACTTTTTATAAAATCTGTTTTCAACCTTAACAGGTTTTATATTTCAGCAATATTAAAAACAGTATGAAAGAAAAAATAAAAGTAAAAACCCATCTTTTCTCAGATAACGAGCTTCGGCGCCCTGAACCAATTCACAACAAAAAATGAATTCCAACTCCTAATACTTCACGCAGCCTTCAATAAACTTCGGAAAACTCGTTTACTCCGTCCCAATATACCACTTAGGAAAAATTTCCTTTTTCACTAACAAGACCCGTTTTAAAGAATTACGTACTTTTTATTACCTTAAACGTCTCGAGCGTCGGGAGATCAAAGTCGTTGTTAATCCAATAAGGTGCGTTAGTGCCCCTACAGGCCTTAGATCAATCTTAGAAGTAGACACGGCTCCGTTGACTGGGGTTACTGGGGGATCCATAGGATTCATTTCCTACTCATATTTAAACTTCAACAGTTTATTTTTAAACACATTCAAAAACATGCCTGCAATAAAAAAAATAAAAGACTGTAAGAAACCTAGATTGAATGAATACTAAATCGCATACAAAAGTTTTTGAGCTCTTAAGTCTCTAGACATTAGGCATATAAGAAATAATAATAATTATTATTTATTTCAGAATAAAATTTCGTAGTATGTTAGTGAATTAAGCTTAGCGAATGCTTAGCCTAAGTTAGTGAATTAAGCTAAAGTACATTTTATGATATAAATTGGGCCTAAGTTAGTGAATTAAGCTAAAGTACATTTTATTTTATAAATGAAGCAACTGGTTGTAAAATTCGATATTTCGATAGAACAATTGGAAGTTCATCCGTCGGAAGCGGTAAGCCTTGGAGATGTCCGTTCGAGTCCCGTTTTAAGCATTAGTTAAAAAAAAAAACAAGGCGAAAGTTAGTGAGTGTGTTTATTGTGTATGATTGTTACTTCTTCACGCTCAAACGGCTGCACCAACTTTGATAAATTTTGGTATGCATGTAGCTGACACCCTGGATTAACACATGCCTATGTACTTTTTATCCCGAAAAATGAAGTGTTCCCGTGGAATGAACGGTAACATCGCGCAGTGCAGCTAGTATAAATATAAAATGTAGTTTTATGATCTGACAAGGATACTAGTAAACCTCTCAATCTCAATATTGTACTTCGTATAGTTATAGCAGGGAACGGTTTACTAGAATTCTTTATTATTACTTATTCTTGTGAACCATTCCCTTGTATACTTCGTATAGTAGTCAGTATCAACACTCGCATCTACCAATTTCATTAATCTACATCACAGTCGGATAATTTGAGTCCGTAATCAACGGGCGGATAAAGGACCGTCTACACTCGCCTGCTAATCTAAAAATGTGACGGCGATGAATTGGACGAATCGAAACTTCCGAGACAGATGAAAGGACGATAGCTCCCAAAGTTAATTAAATAGGCTGTCGATGGATTTTTGAGACGTTCTATTTTGGGTGGGTTTTCTTGGAGCTGTAATTTAATTACTTGTTAATGTTTGGTGAGGCGAATTTAGTTGAAGTATTTCGGTTCTGTGAGTAAAGAGTAATCAAAGAGCTCAGGAGAGCATAACTTTAATAGGTATGTTACAACTGTTAATTATATACTTCTACATTAGCTGGCTTCATTGAATTTTAAGGTTTCTAACGTATTTATTTATACCCTGTTTAGTTTATTTATTCATAAAAATGGGTAGTGCCAATACTAAAATGTACAGAAGGTTTCTTTATTTTTTATGGTAGGTAATACTTTATTATATGTAAGAGAGCAGACTGTTGCTACATATTAGACTGTTTTCATATAAGTATATCGTTTACTATTTGCACTTGAAAAGTAAACGTGCAGTTACTGAATATTCTGAAGCCACATTGAACTATTAGCCGACAAAATTCATAGGTAGGGACAGTCAGGGCCATCCTCGGTGTGCCTCCGTTTTCCCACATTTATTCGCACTGAATTAGAGATGTGTAGCTCGCGAGTGAGTGATTCAAACGAGTTATATCTTTTGGTTTAGCTCACTAGCTCTTTCGCTCACTGAAGATCACTGAAGTAGCTCAGTATATCATCTCTATCATCTCAGTATTACTCACTCTCTCTCGCTCATGAAAGGAATATTGTTATGCTGCCGTGAATCTAATTGATCGACATCTCTAGTTCTCTACTCACTCGTGAACGATACCTATAGTCTAAAGATCTACTGAGCTAAATGAGCTAAAAGAGTGATACATATCTCGGTGAGCTAAAGACACATATCACTCTTTTCACTTTAGTGACACCTTCTGCGCATCTTTACACTGAATCGGCTTATGCTGATCAAAAAATGTCGGCCGCCGTCGTCCCGCGTCGTCTGTTGCGCCGAGCCGAATGACCCCATCTAAGATCTTATTGCATTGACTATACCTATAGGTTTTTTGGATCGCTTAACCCAAGTCCGTGCGAAGAAATGTGGAAGAACTCTCAAAGGCTACATTTTTTTCGCAATTGACGTAGCTCAGTATAATAAAAAATAAAAATAACTGTACTAGTACATCCTTGTCAATTTTTAGCTTAACACCCCTATACAACTTTCTCAGAACACTAAGAACAAATAAAAGTGTTTCCCTGCAAAGTATCCTTTATCGGCGTCTATAAAAAGCTGCACAAAGGCTTTGCGCCATATAACTTGATCTTAAGAATTCGCAGCCAACCTTTATGGCAAAAGGTCCAGTCAGACAAGTCTTCAGTTGCTAATAAACGCTGTTCGACTGTTTAAAGCGAGCGCAGACTGTCAATAAACGTTCAAATGAAAGTACTGGTTTTCGAAGGTAGTTTTTTGCCTCGCCTTTTTTCGCAATGTCATATTATTTTTTTCATAAACTATTTTTTAGCCTGTCGTATCACTGACTCGTTTTACTGGCTTTTTGTAGCGTATGAAAACATACCTCAGACTGGCAGATCCTTGTCTTATCTCTTTTGTCCCGACGTAGCCTCAAAACATAATTATGCGACAGCAAACGACTCTTCAATACTTGCGTCAGTTTTACGGACCGTGTGTGGCGCATTTAAACGCTAATGTTAGAGCTAGACTGGCAGTCAGTTCGGCGCCATCAGGTCCTTGCCTCGTCTCTTTCTTTCGATGTTATCTGAAACAGTATTGGATTCCTGCAGATTAATGAGATTATGCTAAAACGTTGACGCCGTCTTTCTACAGTCCGGTCGATTTTGTGCTTTGCTTCCTAGACATAAGCATTAAATTGTAGGCTTCATTTATTTCTCCACGAAACAATGGTAACGTCAATGAATGGATAAATTATCTTCTTATCTTTTCTTTCGTGTTTCAAATAGTTTTCGAGATATTTATGAGCTTGAAAGTCTGAAGTTTTGCATTTCAAGAAATAAATGATTGCTGCTTTCAGTTTTCAAGTAGCGATTTTTATTTCATTACAGGCACGCTATGATGTAGTTTACAATAAAAATGTACACTATGATTGTAACTTTATTGTAGCCATAATAATAAATAGTTTGTTGTCACAACTGTACCTACCGCAAAGCTTAAAAACTTTCGACACAGCATAAGCACTAAAACCAGCAAGTACCTTTAATAGCAATAAATATTTAATTTTGATTATAAGCAATAAACTTTGTGTAATGAAACGATAGTGTATCTTCGTTATGTATATTTCCAAACTAGGATGTGTCCCATATAGACATTTAATCCCAATAAAAATAGAATCGATTGACACCAAACAAAATTTTTTCGTCGTGCCTAATTAACATCAGTAGTTATAATCCCCATTGTAATGTACCTACCTACTCATGTGAGTGCATTGTTTGAGCTTTTAGACGAACCTTAATTATTAACCTTATTTAGTCTTTCCTATTACATTGTGTTTTACGTAATTTTCCTCTAAGCTTCGTAGCGAACGTTTTAATACTGTTGTGAATCGCAAAATAATATCAAATTTCCAAAAGTCCGCGGTTGGCCACAAGGATACTAGTTGACCGCAAAAGCACAGTTTATATTTTTAGCATTTACTACCTGGGAAATGTATAATGTCAATGAAAACAACATTAAAACAATACGAGAACAATGTACTATTGCAATCTTCTGGGTTTGTCAGTGGCAGTTAATATGCCGACATTGATGAAAGAGTTTGACAGTAAACTTTTTCACAGTCAAAAATTACTTCACATACCAAACAGAAAACCAGGAACGGCAGGAACAAACTTGACATAATTTGATAAATTGGAGCAATCTGCGAAAGTATGTTTGTATATCTATCGTTAAAAAAAAAAAAACTTAAATATAGAAATAATCGTAAGCTTCATCAATTCATCATCAATAGCTATTAAGTACTTACATAAAAAAAAGAAAGGTGTAACTATTATACATCTCATCGTTTTAAAAACAGGTTGAAAATCGTCTCTAGAGCCTTTTTTTATAAAATTCTATAAAACTAGGCCAAGGCAAACTCAATTGCAAACTTATCTAACTTTTTAATCGCCTCTTCATCTAAGTTAGGCGCAGGAATGAGCGCAAACAGCCGCATTCTATTGATTTCATTTGACTTTTTTTTTCTTTTTTCGCGGGAAATGGCATCTGTCACGCGCTTCACAATTGATGTTTTGTTTTTATTCTGTTTGGAGCCCTCCATTATTCGGGACGTTTCATTTAGAGGACCAAGTTAAAAATGTTCGGATTTAGTTTTCCGAACGTTGCTTTGTAATCGAAAACAGGAAAATTGTCGGCTTAAAGTAAATGGAGATGCTCGCAATTTAGAAGATTATTTGAGATCTGTTCATTTTGAGTAAACAAAAAACTTGTGTTTATTATGATAAGAGCATTCTATACTTACTATAGACGTTTAAATTAAAATTAAACCTTAAAAGATAAAACTAAAGAACTAATATAAAATCTAAAATAAATTAAATATAGCTAAAATACGTCTAGCAAACTGTGCCCGCGGCATGATCCCGAACACGCTGGCATATATATCGTATAACCAAGAGCAAATAAAATAGATACGTTCCATTTCACGTCTATTGGCAGCCTTAAAGGTAGGTTTTTAACCTTTCTGTTTCAGACCGTCTAACCGAAAATTGAAAATAATTTTATAAGTTGCATTCACACTTTACCGTAATCGCAAAATGTGTATTTGCCTTACGCGCAACACTGAGGGTTGACTTTCGTATTTATACAGGGTGAGCAATCCAAATGGGTCAGTAGGGAGAAGTCATAAACTACAAGAGAAGGAAATTTGTTGTTAGGAACTATGGCGTCGATTTTAGATTTAATAAGAACTGCATTTTTTTTGGTACAAATCTTCGTAAATATTAGCTTAAACGTAGCTGAACATTAACACAAAAAACCTCCGCCGTAAGCCATAATTACGACATCTCTCAAAATGATCCGAATCCGGACAAACAGACCAAATTGGCATTGTTAGAGCACAAAGGCAAATAAAAAAGTCGTCGGGACAAATGGAGGGCATTAGCGGACAAAGCCGAGTGTAATTGATTTAATTTGTCGCGAGTCAAAACTCGGAGGTGTCGCCGACGTGCCCGTGGTCGGTTGTGACACACAGGGCCCTATTGTCTTCACAATCAAATATACAGGGTGACCAACCCAAATGGGTCAGTAGGGAGAAAACGAAAACTATAAGAGAAGACACATGGAAATCTGTTCTTAGGAACCATGGCGTCGATTTTAGATTGAATAGAAACTGCATTCAATTTTTTTTTCAAATCTCATAAGTAATCGCATGTCGTGTTGTAACATTATTTACAGCAGTTTTGACTGGGTTATGAATGAAATTATGTATGGAAACAAAATAATGGAGTTTTTCTAAGAACAGAAATTTCCCTATCTCTTAATAGTTACGTACGAGGTCTAAACTTGCAGTTCCATATTGAAACTAGACGACTTTTAACATTTACAAAAAAAAGATTTGTAATGATATATACCTAAAATTGTACTTGCAGTTATGTTTTTAAAGTTGAGTATAAAAAAATCTATGTGTATCCCCGCCCTCTAGTGGAGGCTCAAAGCCGTGTCGTTGTGGTCTGGTCACCGCGGTTTTATTGCACGTTTAAATTAAACAGAAAAATGGGACAAAACGAGCCATACCTATACTTAGGTAAGTACCTATGCGTCTACGAGCGGTGTCACATTAGGTGTTTGGAAATATTTTGAAATTATAATTTGAAAGTCTAAATGGTCCCGTCTATCGTGCGATACATAGGTACATGATAAGGCATCTGTCACTCTCACACTCACTTTGTTCTTTGTCACTTATCGCATGATAAACGCAACCATCATATCATCTGCAGGTATTCAGGCTACGGGCCGTAGCATGCAGGTATATGCATCGAAAAATTATAAAAAGATGGAAATTTATCCGTCCTGCAATAAAGTGTTTGGAGGTAATTCGTATAAAAATAATAATGTGAAAACTTAACTAGAAGACAACGTACTGAAATTAAGTTTTATAAGAATAACCCTTTTGTACAGTTTTTAGAAGATTTTTTTCTTCTGTTAGTTTTTGCTATAACGGATCTATAAACTGCAGCTCTTAATTTTCCCTTCATCATCATCATCTCAGCCACAGGACGTCCACTGCTGAACATAGGCCTCCCCTTTGGACTTCCATATATACCGGTTGGAAGCGACCTGCATCCAGCGCCTTCCGGCGACCTTTATAAGGTCATCTGTCCATCTTGTAGGTGGACGTCCTACGCTACGCTTGCTGGTCCGAGGTCTCCACTCGAGCACTTTACGGCCCCATCGGCCATCTGCTCTGCGTGCTATGTGGCCTGCCCATTGCCACTTCAACTTGCTAATCCGGTGAGCTATATCGGTCACTTTAGTTCGTCTACGGATTTCCTCATTTCTGATTCGATCACGTAGAGACACCCCGAGCATAGCCCTCTCCATTGCTCGTTGAGCGACTTTTCTGAGCTTTGAGATGAGGCCGATAGTGAAAGACCACGTTTCGGTGCCGTAAGTCATCACTGGTAACACACATTGGTTGAAGACTTTCGTCTTGAGGCACTGAGGTATGTCGGATGAAAAGACATTGCGTAGTTTCCCGAACGCTGCCCAGCCGAGTTGGATTCGGCGGTTGACCTCTTTCTCGAAGTTGGACCTACCTAATTGGACCACTTGTCCTAGGTAGATGTATGAGTCAACAACTTCGAGTACCGAGTTTTCAACAGAGACTGGGATGGGCACAACCTTGGCATTTGACATGAGTTTCGTCTTGTCCATGTTCATTTTTAAGCCCACCCGTTGAGAAACTCGATTGAGGTCATCGAGCATCATGCTGAGTTCCTCCATCGACTTTGCCATGACTACGATGTCGTCGGCAAACCGAAGGTGAGTGATGTATTCGCCATTGATGTTGATGCCAAGTCCTTGCCATTCCAGGAGCTTGAAGGCGTCTTCCATAACGGCCGTAAACAGTTTCGGGGACACAACGTCCCCCTGTCTTACGCCTCTTCTCAATGGAATGGCCTTTGTGCTCTGCTCCTGAACTCGGACCGACATGGTGGCGTTACTATACAAACACTTCAACACTTCAATGTACCGATAGTCAATATGGCATCGCTGAAGTGACTCGAGCACCGCCCATGTTTCCACCGAATCGAAGGCTTTCTCTTACCATGGTTTAAAAAAAAACTTTTTAATATTGATGAATTTTTGCTATATTTTGGGCTGAAAGGCCCTCGGCCTTGTCTTGTCAATTTTAAAATAAAAATGTAATTGTCTTCAAAAATTATACTATCTTTATTAGCACCCAGTGGTTATTATTTTCCCGTGGTAGCACAAAATATGCTACCCCTTAGTTACCATAAATACTAAATCTCTGAAAGATAGAATGATTCTTTATGCGCATTCAATAGAAGTGGCTCTAGTCGCCCCTGCACCACGTATGTTCCTAGCATGACTATATTACCGTCAAAATAAATTTCAATTGGCGTTTGTAAGTATTTTATCTATGTACTAATAAGTCGTTTGGATCATGCTTAAAGCTCGAAGAGTTGACTTCTATTTGTCTGCGTATGTAGCAAGCTGTTTTCCTGCGTATGTACCTTTAATCTTCCTCTACTCTGTCGGCCTTTTTTGATCGAGCGAGCAAATCAGTTCCGTTCGTTTCAACTTGAAAAAAACCTTTTATGTCTATGGGCCACAGTTGCCTGATAATAAATGATTTATTCATTCATCACCTTTCAGTCTGTTAAAGACTATACAAACAGTGTCATGTAAGAAAACAATACTTTTTATGGCTGTGCAAGCCAATACGAGATCGGCACATGCGACCACACAGGCCCGGCAGTTGTATGACTGGCCTGCGCCGGCAAGGACCGAGCAGATGTCTTATAGTAGCACGCTTGGTTGTGAGTGTCCTGAACCATGCCTCATCTAAGGTCTTTCGTCCATCCAACACCAGTTTATTATTACAATAAACCGACTTCAAATGTAGTCCATGCTAGACCTGTCCCACATTTATTGGAGTCCCCGAAGAAGCGAGCTCTTTGTGATGTAAAAGATTGATGCACGTCTCTTTGCCTGCGTCACTTGAGCGTTTGACGGTTTTGTAGTGCAGGAGCCGATTGCATGACTGCCTTTGTCATTGAGTACAAAGACGTATTTGATCCCGAGGCAATAAAATTGAGAAATTGTATCGTAAGTCTCACTTCTAGTGTGCCCATCTTTAGGTACTGTAAGGATTTTATGGGTCGGTGCCAGCAGTGTTGGTATCTGAATGCTCTTTTGTTGTGTGACAAAGACAGCCATAATTGGAATATTCATATATATTTTATTATATAAAATCTAACATACCAGCACTGTTGTCACCGACCAATAAGCTCCTTACAGTACTTTGATATCTTTTCACAAGGTTTAAATTGGCTAAGCGACACAACCAGGAGCCGTCTCGTCTCACTTCACACGTCTAATTCGAGTAATTTTCAAGCCCAACGGCCGGGAAAATATGGCGACGCCGGCTTATACCGACAGTATTACAGTATCGACGCTGGATCTGGGCACAATACTGTAAGCTGATTAGATTTTATATTAAATAATAAATTGCGTTTTCTCAAACATGCAATTACAATCAACTTTTAGTATTAGAGTAACATCGAAATCTGAAATAAAAATTGAGCCCTCATATAAAGTGGTTGGTGAGCTTCAAGTTTTGTATGGAGAAGTCATTTTTTGTACGATTCGATGTTGCTACTATACTAAAAGTTGATCGTAATTATGAGTGGACTCGAAGGGTGGAAGGGAAGACCATGGTCCCGTTCCACCCTGTATAATTGAGAACTAAGAATGCGTGCGCGACCTCAATAATAACCAGTGATCGGGGATATTAATATACTTAAACGGGTTTACTCGCGACTGGTCGTCTCTCCTGATGATGAATCGCGTACCGATTCGAAACATGTCGAGCGTTATTCGACTTCTACGACGTGAGTAAACCCGTTTAAGTATATTAATATGTCTGAGACTCACGATAGTTTTCTATGTAAAATAGTGATCGGGGATTTCTCTGCCACACTGCGGGATTTCAAACAAATATATTTTTCAATTTCATTATAGTTATCATTATCTCATCAAATCTGAATACAATATTTTTTTCGGCCAAGATAGCCGGATTACATTATAATAACCATGTCCATATAAAATAATATACACGAAATACCGCGTTGTGGCAGAGAAATCCCCGATCACTGATAATAACCTAAAATTAATTAAACTTCGGCACTTAACTACACTCTTATTCACAGGATTCCTCACAAAACAACGACAGCTCTTTTGTAAGCGACAATGTGAACTGGCGGCCCGTGTTGCTTTTTGCTAAAACTCACCCTCTTTACTCAAAAAGACATAACTGATAAGTTTTTCCTATTAACATAAGCCTTTTTAGAATGGAGTTGTGGAATACGCGTTTCTCGCGTATTTTTGCTCAAAAAGACTTAACTGGTAAATGTTTTCTAATGACATAAGCCTGTTTAGAATGTGGTAGTGGAATACTCGTGGCGCGCACGAGTCAGTGACTGAGTCAGTGAGTCGAGAATAACGAGGCAGTGACGTCACGTGACGTCATCACGGTCGACTCCAATTTGAGTGAATGCGCATCGGGCTTAAGGGTATTTTAGAATGGATTGATGCTTATGGACTTATGAAATCGCATTATTAAATGAATTGTGGCCAAATACATAAGGGGTTTATGTACCATAAGATAAGATAAATGTACCATTCTACCAATGATTCAAGAACATTTGCAAATCATCATTTGCAAAATATCCCATCTCTCTCCTAAAAAAAAATATCCTGTATACTAGCCTAATCTGTCCTATAAATTTTGTATGGCTCTTAGACCTTGCTTAACATACTATCAATCACTATCGACTGACCTATAAAGAAGCTTTCTCTAAATTAAGCCAATGTGACTGCAAACGGTTTAAGGGATTATACGAAACAATGGGACAAGATATCTTGCTAAGGTGGTACAGAGAATAGGACAGAAAACGCAAAGCTAAAGGTAGATGGCACCATCCCACAACGTAAACATGTCAGATTCCTAACCTAAAAACTACTTACTTACTTGAAAATTAATGTTTAATGTGAAATAATTATAATTATAAAAAAAACATGCTTACGTTGTGGGACTGTGGCCTATACTTTTAGCTTTGCGTGCATTTATTTCTCATTAGAATACAGATGCTTTCATTTTCCAATGTCGGAATGTTAAGCTCTGTTTATTTACAGCTTGCGATAGCAGCGCCTCTAGTGGTAAAACTTAGCAGAGATATGTCCTATTTTCAATGCTGATGTGATAACTTTGACAAGTACAATGTAAACGGTCCCCTTGAGCACAGACCATGGTGTCGCGTTCGAGTGTGGCGCCGAGGGCTGTCCAAATTATAATGGTGCAAACGATCGAGTGGCGTGCGACCCGGTTGATTGGGCCAACCCTATTGGCTGCAGAAATGGACTAATTGAGCGCTAACATCATAGTTATCGTATACCGGGTGTTGCCTGTATTAGGAGCAATAAATTAAAACATAGATTCGACCCTTCAAACTGAACAAAATTTGTTAAGCAACTTCTATAAATAACGTGTATTAGTAGAGTTGCTAAGCCGCGAAATTGTGCGCATCGGGTTACAAGCATGAAATTTTTACCACACATAGAACGTTCCACGGTGATTATTTTCAGATGTGGAGGGAAGTCAGATTCGTCCCCTGTGTGGTGGGAGAGCGGGGTGAAGAGGACCAAGTACTACTCTTTTTCTTTTTTTTATTACTGATCAGTAAAGGCTATTAGGGTTTGTGCAACATCGTTTTCGTGTAAAATAGATATCAGCTATTAATTTTTTATGTTATTTAAGAATAGTTTCATATTAAAATTTGGGTTTATTGCCGAAAAGGTAATTTACCTCACTGAATAGAAAAAACTTGTTGTGATTTTTACCTTTTCGGCCATACACTCATATTTTTATATAGAACTATACAAAAATAACATAAAATATGAATTTCTGATATCTGTTTTACACGAAAATGATACCAGACAAGTCCTAGTAGACTTAACTGACCAGCAATAAAGAAAGAAAAGAGGTAAACTTGATCCTCTTCACTCCGCTCTGCCGCCTCACAGGGGACGAATCTGATTTCCCTCCACATCTGAAAATTATCACCGGAAAACACTCTATCTGTGGTAGAAATTTCATGCTTGTAACCCGATGCGCACAATTATGTTAGAAAACAGCGGACTAACAACTCTACTATATTAACTGATAATTTGTAGAATAAGGTTTAGACGAACAAGCAATGTATTGCGAAATGTGCGATACTAGTAGAGTGACAGCTGTGTCAATGCTCAGGGTATGTCAATGTTGGACGACGATCATTGAGAATACAATTAAATTTGTTTGAGATAATGAAATTTCGAAACTGACTTTTTTTTTTATTGCTGTACAGAACAAATGTTGTACAGTTTGAAGAGTAAATTCAATGGTTCCGACAGGATTCGAACCTGCATCTACAACGGCTTTCCGGGACAACACGGGCGTCCTGCCAACTGGACCACCGAACCAGATGTCAGAGCCATTGAATACTTCAACCAGTTGCTTCAACATGCCTTAGGGAGGCATCGTAGCGCCATCTACCGTAAAGATTTAGACTTTATAGTTGGCACCATCGTCTCAAATTATGTTAAGAATCGATAGTAACGATGTGCTACACCCAAATTAATTATTGCCACTAAACACAACATAATAGTAAATATTGCGCTAACGAAAAGATAATTGGGATATTTAATAATTTTGATACTTAGCGGGGTTAGTTTACCAACTTCGTTTACTTGCGCTACCTATGCACGTTATTGCTTCTATTGCCAAATTTCATCATTCTATGTCAACGGGAAATACCCTATGGTTTTGATTCCCTTGTATAGTTGACATTTTCAAAGACGTCCCAATGGTCATAAAGAGCTTATCTTGTAAACATGGCCCCAGAACTGAAAGCCATTGCCCGTGAACAAATGGAAACAAGTAACATTCAAACGCAAACACATTTGCGTTTTTAGTTACCTCAACCTGCCTCCATTTCTCCCAAAGTGAGCTTCTATACAGGAGTAAACGAATGGCTTTGTGGGGTCATGTTTACAAGATAAGCTCTCAAGTGGAATTCGGACAGCTTAAAAATTTCATCTATATCTTGATAGACGAGCAGACGGAAAGGTAGACATCTAATTGACGGGCAGCAAGACATGGCTTCAGATTTGGTTGCGTTCATCACGTGATAAATAAGTTACAAAGCATCTGTAGCACACTCGCATTTTTTCAAAACGTAACGGATGCATTGTCACTTATTTATCGTGTGATAAAATCAGCCATCATAGACCCCCTGAAAACTTATATCGTTTTGTCCATTATTTCCTATAAAACTAGCTTTAAGTCGACACAAAAAATGAATAACTTATTTGTGCTTTAGTGAGATAATGACTTTCGTTCACTATATATATATATACGAAACGAGACGTATCTGACTAAAATATATATATTTTAGTCAGATACGTCTCGTTTCGTCCGGGACGACGATATGAATTTCTCGTCTAATCTACGGAGCTGTCGACGCGGCCATTTTTGCGCTTCGCTTGGTTAATTCTATAGTCGAAGGCCGAATTTCGACGGGAAAAGGACGGCTAGAGATGTGCAGAATTATTACACAGTAGGTATACTGTTAGCTGGAATTTTGAACGCGCCTTATATTTGAGGCGTATGTTGGCAACACTGGGTGTCGCCGTCTCTGTTTGGGGATTAAGACTGTTAACTGAGTCTTACAGACGGTGAAAACAAATTGCCCAAGTTCTATATATACTTTATCATGAATCCATTATTGCAACATGTTACTCTCACCTTATATTACGCCACCGTGCTGTGTCCACTGTAGAAGCAGTGCTGACACTGCTCTCAATTCACTATCTTACTACTGCTTCGCCATGTGTAAAAGTTTAGATAACTATGATTCTAACCGCATGAATCGGTAAGTGCCTAAAGTTTATAATTATATATATCAAACACTATCAATGTGTTTTATCAATCACTTTACTATCATTACTTTCTTATAATCTTGACCCCCACCACATCATTCTCTGGTGATCGTTCTGTCGTCTGGCAATAGTGTCCGGCTCACTAAGGCCACAGAGCTTAGACTTTATGTTCTGGATATGTGAACTTTATGGTCCACGATACTGCAACCCGCAGGCCAATACTGCCCCCTACGGCACTCCGTGAGAAGCACCGCCGTGGGGTCACTCTTACTACCGGTAGTATATCCACTCCTTTATGGAGACAAGTTTTTGACACATGATCACCTACTCATATGGCCTACGGCCTCTTGGTCCGATTCCATGATAAGAGGAACCGAACCACCACTTTGTACTTTGCTCAAGTACCGTCTACGGGTCATAGCAAACACATATTATTACACTTTAAATAAACCTGAGGCACTTAGCTCATTATCATCAGCGTGGATGTTACTTCTCGTTGACTATTGTCCAGCACTTGTCACTGTCTTTAATAACATTCACAATACTAATTGAGTTAGGAATATGTAAACTTCTAGAGGAAAGAATTTAACAACGTCGCGGCCATATTCAAAATAAATAGACACTTGAAAGTCTTACGAGAAACCATAGATATACTCACCAGAGTATCAGTGTTGCTATGTATAATATTTACATTCGCGGAAGTGTCGCGACACTCCCGCCGGGAACGATTACAATAAGGTAAGCAAATTGCGCGTCCATTCCCTGATCTTCTCAAGGGCTCGGACTGCTGCAATTCGCTTGTGTCTAGTTTCTTCAGATGGTTCTTCAACAGTTTCATTATCTGTTGTCATCAAATCTTTGTCCATAACATTAGAATCATCTCTCAGGTCATTTGTTATTTTATCTTTATCTATGCTCTATGTTTGCTTCATCACTTGTAACGTCTACCGTATTCTCAATCACGTCCATGTTTTCAACTTGTCTCATTTCAATATCAATATCTTTAGTTAATGTTTCCTTTTGTGTATTCTCTGTTTCTATTGTAATAGTATCTGGTATGGTTACTAACTCTTTTGAAGTTTCATCAGGTAATTTTTGAATATCAGTATGTTCTTTAGTATCTTGAGGTATCGGTTCCCATTGGACATCGTTTTCTGCTTCAAGAGGATATAAGTGAGCAATGGAACGGGTAAATATAGTGTCTCCTACTTTCACTTGAGCCACTCTTGTAAAACCATCAGAACTCTTTACTAAAGAAATAATTTTGCCTACTTTCCAGCCTTCACGATTTTTATCTCCTTTGATCTGAACTAATTGGCCTTCTTTTGGAAAGAGCTTTGAAGTCACACGTGGTTGTTTAAGCGAGTGACTATATCTCTCACGTAAACTCGGCAAGTAGCGATTACAAAACATTTCTTTGAATTCTTCTAGTAGTACACGAGCTCTTCTCCAGCCCTGGACTAAGTTGGTCTTCGTCGATGTACCTCTTCTTTTAATGTGTTATCCGGAAATTCAATCTCTACCTCTTGTTCCTTAGATATTTTATCTTGTATATTGTCACCTATAGTATCTTCCAACTCCATTACATCTGAAAGCTGTTCTTGAACGTCATTGGTGTTCGACTGATCTTCTAATTCCGCTTGTGGACAGTCTTGTATATCATTGGTCTTCGTCAGATCCTCCCCAACCAAAAGAGTATTGACACTGAATTCTGCTGGCCAACTATCAGGTTTCTGAAGCAGAAAGTCTGGTCCTTTCAACCACCTCTCCTTATCTTCCTTCGTGCTTGTTGGTCTAGTAGCAACATCAGCAGGATTCAGCTCTGACGGTACGTGTCTGACGATCAGGTTTTTATTTTGTTTGATCTCATTGATCCTTCTTGTAACAAATGGTGTTAGTAACTTAGTTGAGTGAAACCAATCAATAACTATTTGACTGTCAGTCCACAATATTTGCTTAGTTATATTAAAATTAATAAGTTTGAGAACATATTGTATTAATCGACTTCCAATTAATACACCTAGCAGTTCTAGACGAGGAATCTTTAGGTCTTCTTGATCTTTTATTGGTACCAATCTCGATTTTCCAATTACAAAACTTTTCTGATTATTTCCAACGATATAGACTACTGCTGCGTAGGCTCTTGTAGAAGAGTCCGTGAAACAATGAATTTCAAAGTCGTTGCATTTAGGATTTTTTACATAGCATCTGGCCAAACTTATTTCTTTGACTTCTTGCAAGTCTTCTTGAATGTTGTTCCAATTTTGAACGATGCTATCGGGTAATGGTGAGTCCCATTTTATTTTCATTTTCCACAAATCTTGCAACAAGAGTTTTCCAGCCAGCAGAGTCGGAACTATATATCCACACGGATCAAAATAAGATGCAACGGTTTTCAGAATACCTCTCTTGGTATAAGCGTTGTTTCTGTTGTTTGTCCTTAATTGAAGCGTATCTTCCTTTATGTGCCAGTCTAGACCCAATACCTTTACTACTTCATCTGGACAAGCATCGGGAATTTTTTGCATGAAGTCCGTTAAATTAGAACTCCATTGTCTCAAATTCATTGAGATTTGTTGAAACGTCTCCTTTGAGTTTTTATATAACTCCTCAACTTCCTTTGGAGTGTTGGCTCCAGTCACAACGTTGTCTACGTATATGTCATTAGCTAATTCTTTAACTCTTTGATTTTCAGTGTTCATCAGATGATGTTTGATTGTAGCATTTAACATAAATGGGCTTGAAATAACTCCAAATGGAACACGTGTGAATCTGAAGTAAAGAAGATTATCTTCAGTTACTGGTTTCTTGACATCTTTTAACCACAGAAATCTTGTGACATCCCTGTCTTGTTCTTTAAGTCCAATTTGTAGAAATGCCTTTTCGACATCAGCTGTTATTCCAATAGTATAACATCTAAATTTAATTAGTAATCCAGTTAAATCTTCCAGTAACATTGGTTCACAATAAAGACATTGATTTAAGCTTTTGTTGTCTTTAGTTTTTGCTGAAGCATCGTATACTATTCTCAGCGGTTTTGCTGGTGTCGAGACTCCATGATGTGGTATGTAGTGTACTGGATGATTATTTCCGTCTGTGTTTGGAACTTCTTCAATGACTTCCTTTTCCAGTTGTTCTCTTAATGTTTGATCATACAATGCTAGAGTGTCAGAGTCTAATCTCTTAACTAAACCTACTAAACGTCCGAACGCTAGTCCAAAGTTAGATGGTAAATTTGTTGGATCGTCGTTCCATGGCCAACTAACATAATATCTGTTATTTCTGTATTCTGTAGTTTCATTAAAGTGTTTAATGGCTTCTTCATCACGATTTAATTTTGGTGAATCGGTGATTCCAATTGACTCCAAGTCCCATAAACGTTTCAAATCCCCATTGTCTAATGGCGGATCTGGTTGATTCAGCTTCACTTCACACGAAGATTGAAAGTATGTCAAAACTGACAGTTGTTCATTTGTGTTGTTATCATCTAACATTCGGCCCGTAAGTATCCAACCAAATTCAGATTCGACGAGGTATAAATCTTCTCCAATACGAATCTTCTCTGTTGACATAATCGTATAATAGTAGTCATTTCCTAATAAAATGTCTACTCTGTCTGACAATGTACCATCGTCAGCCAAGACGTAATTTTTCTTGATCTTGCAATCAAGTAGGTCCTTTTCTGGTTGTGAAACTCCATGAGATATTGTAGGTACAACGTTGGCATGTATAGTTTTAATTGTCTTATTCCGTGTAACCAATCCTAATTTGACTAGTGGACTTTCTAGTTCCTTAGGCTTCTGTGCTCCAAATGTAAATATTGAAAGATTATTTCGTTCTTCAGCTTGAAGATTCAAATCCTTGGCAATCTTTTCAGTAACATAGCTCCTCTGACTACCACAATCCAGTAGAATTCGTCATATTTTTGCATTGTTACCATGTCCTCTGACTTCAACTACAGCAGTCTGCAATACACAAGATCTCTTTCCACTTATGTGCATGACACTGGTGTTGGCGGATTCTTTCTCACCCCTTTTTTGTTGAAATTTGCTAGGGCATAACGATTGGTGATGAGCTCCTTGTTTACCGCAGAAACTACATTTCCATTTCGATGTGCAGTTAAGCAGTATGTGGCTTGTACTAAGACAGTTAAAACATCTACCTCTTAATTTTGCTTTGCGTTCATCAATTGTTTTTACTTTATTACAATATTTATTGTTGTGGTTTTCTCCACAAAAAATACATGACCATCTTCTTCTTTTATCTTTAACAAATCTGTCATAACCATTTCTCTCTGGTTCAAACTTTCTTTTAGTTGGTAAATTTTTCTCTTTCGCATTCCAATTGTTCAATCTAGGTTTAAAATTCTTAAAATGGCCTTTATAATGTTTTGGTCCATTAGGATTATTCATCCTTGAAGAATGTCCTTTGTTTTGAATTGTAGTTTCATTTACATGTAAAGTTTCCACAGTGTATTGTGAAGCTTCATTCAAGGTACTTTCTTGAGTTATCATTCGTGCTTCCTCTTTAACCGAGATAACTCTTGAGAGTTGTTTCAAAATGTCTTCGACTGACTCTGTCTTGTCGAAGTCTAATCTTATTTTCATTTCATAGATAATTTCTGTTGGAAACTTTTCCATGATCAGGAATCGCATCTGATTGGAATTTGTGTTTTCCCCCAAAGATTGAAGTACTCGGAGATGTCTCTCTATTTCATCCAAAGTTCCTTTACAATGCTCCATATTCTCCGCTCGCTTGACTCTCTTCAGAGCGTTGTGATGCGCGTATATAATTTCGTTTTCTTTTCCATATCTAGCTTTTAGGGTATTGACGGCTATTTGATAATTTCGGTTTGTTGTGCTCAGACCATCAACAAGTCGAGCAGCATCTCCTTTAAGACAACTCTGAGGTAAAGAAGTTTGTCGACATCATTCAAGTTTCTTCTGTTTATATTCGAGGTGAATTGGTCCCAGAATTGATGCCATTCAAGAAGGTTACCATTAAATTCTGGTAAACGCAGGTCAGGTAATTTACTGTACGATGAATTTTCATTTTGATGAGGTACCGTCGCAATCTTCATGGCCAATCTGGCTTCCAACTCAGCGAGATTTTCTTCACCCTGAAGCTGATGATTTGTGAAGTCAGATATCTCATCCGGGTTAGGATCATTACATATTTTAAAATAATTATACAGTTCGGTTGTGAAGCGAGACAACATTGTTTTTAATTTAGATGTGACTATTTTTGCCATTTCCATGTTTTCATCATTTTCATTCAAGATATTGCATAGATTGAGAGCTTGATCTGATAAAGATTTAACTTCTGTTGCAAATTTGGACAATCGACTTAAAAGAATTTCTTCCATTTTGTGGTAAAATATTCTGGAATCAAATTGTACAGTAGGTATAACAACCTACAACAAATATAGGTATAATACTATAATAACCCACCATTAGGTATACAACCCACAAATATGTTGAATAAATAATAAGTGACACAAGCTACACGAAATGTAACCTTATGTCCATGGCAAAAGTACTTTGAAAAGTAGAAATATTTCTAAGATATAAGCCACACAAAATTCAACTTTATGTCAAGGGCACAAATACTTTGTTAGGTAAGAATATTTCACACTTCATTATAGTAGCTGCTACCATTAACTTGATTTATTAATGAAGAATTAAGTTATGTTCATAATACTGAGAGTTGAAACAACAAGTCCATTATTGTAGTCACAACTGAAAATGTACAAACAATGTACACAGTAGATTATCTTACCACCATTTACCAACAACAATAACAGATTAATGAAGTATTATCACTACCAAATATAACCAATACAATAATAAACAAAATGTAAAAAGAATTGAATAATTTTTTACCAATAATTTATGCTGACTGTACTCCATACCATTAAACTTGACTTTGTAATATTATGTCAAATGTTTATTTTTGAAATATTAACTCATTGCATTATATCTAATAGTGATATTGGTAAACAGTGTAGTAGGCATAAAACACTTTATTTAAATCTTTCAATAAAGTATTATCATACATACATAAGTACAAACAATTATTCTTCCAGTACCATGGAGTTCTCATAGAAATAATATATCCGTAACATACCTTTTATTTTCAGTAAGTAGAAGAAAATAATTGACGTCAGTCTTCAATAATTTTCTCAGTCTGCTCGAAAACGCATATATCACGCTCGTTGTTTCCGTGCAGTTGTTCACGAAAGTATGCCTATAATAATTATATTAATGTTTAATTACACTAGTATTGTAACTCAAAAATTCGCAAGTCTGCGTCGTCACGAGTTTGGAAAAGAAAGGGTATAGCAGGATAGCCTAAGAAAAAGTGCCCCCAGCGTTTTTGGGTCGAAACTATAATCAAACGATGCCTTTTAAGGAGGTAATACCCTGCACAAAGTTTCATCCCTCTGTTACCCCCTGGGGGTGAAAAACACCCGATTAACCCCAAAACTGTTTTATTTATTTTTTCCTAAACTATGAAAGTGACGAATTTCAAATTTTGTACAAATATTAATAAGACTAAAAGCTATATTTAAAAAAAATATGACCCTCCTAACCATTTAAATTCTTGTAAAAAAAAGTAAAAAAAAAAAAAAAACGCCCTGTATAACAAGTTCGGCTCTTCGTACACACACCATTTTTTTTCCAAATATGAATCAATTTATAATCTACATCATACAAAAGTTTCATCGACCTAGCCCAGAAGGAACATTACGAAATTAATATGAATTGGCTCTTTGGTGCCTACTATTCATTTAACTCCTAATAAGAGCCTTGCATTATTTTTTATTAAATAAACAATGGCCTGCGATCGGACCGCTGTTTGTGTCCGATTAAAAAATTTGAAAATCGAACGCGGGCAGTAACGCGGCCGCGGGCAGTGTTTTTTAGGGTTCCGTAGTCAACTAGGAACCCTTATAGTTTCGCCATGTCCATCTGCCTGTATGTCTATTTCTGCGCGGTATAAATTACCACTTCGCTACGAAATTGAAAGCAACTCTTTTACGTGAATCCCATATTTACATTACCTAACATGTGAACCTTTGTTTGTATGGTGAAGACTAAACTACAAAGTGGTCAAACCCATTTGCATTTTTGAACAAACCCCCTCTTTTGACCCTCCTAACCGTTTAAATTATTGTAAAAAAAAGTAAAAAAAATAATAATCAACCTGTATAATAAGTTCGGCTCTTGGTACACACACCATTTTTTTTCCAAATATGAACCAGTTTATATTCTACATCATACAAAAGTTTCATCGACCTAGCCCAGAAGGAACATTGCGAAAATAAAATGAATGTACTATTTAGTAGGCACTACTCATTATATTATGCTTAATACGCAACGTCTCGGTCCTGCAACCATATAATTAAAAACAAAACCGGCCAAGACCATGTCGGGGCCGGCTCAGTGTAGGGTTCCGTAGTTGCCCATCTTTCACAATAGACGGGCTTAAAATAGCGGTTTTAAGCCCGAGGTTTAAATTACGAGAAAGATTTCAAGCTCTATAAAAAGGTCGTAAACGCCAAAGTTACTGTAATTACTTATTACCTTCTTGAAGTTATCGGTTATACGCACCAGATTGAGTGAATGTTTTAATACAGTATGGCACTTAACTAACATGTGTAACGTTCGAAGTACATATAAGGACACCGCGCGGCACTTACGTCATTTTAAAGAAAATTATGATATTCTGCGATAACTCAAAAACGGCTCGACCGATTTTATTCAATAAGTATAGTTTTCATTGGAAGTGCTTATGAGGTCAAATTTTTACGAATTTTCCCATAATTTTTAAAACGTGGTTGAAAAGTTAGAGGGCGGACGCTATTTTTTGGATTTCTATAGCGAATATTTACAAAACTTCTGACTTTATCAAAAAATGATGTTCAAAGACCCCTACTATTTTTAAAATACCTATTCTACGAAACCCCACACACTAGCTGAAACGAAAAAAAAAATCACCCCACTTTAGGGGTAGGTAAAAGCGGTACCCGAAAAAAAGTTTTTCTTTTTATTTTTATTTTACCGTTTTGTCGGCGTTTTACATACACATACTCATACCAAATTAGAGCTTTCTAGTACTTTAATGTAATGATAACGGAGCTAAGCCGCGGACAGATAGACAGACAGACAGACAGACAGACGGACATGGCGAAACTATAAGGGTTCCTCGTTGACTACGGAACGTTACTGCCCGCGGCCGCGTTACTGCCCGCGTTCGATTTTCTAATTTTTTAATCGGACACAAACAGCGGTCTGATCGCAGGCCATTGTTTATTAATAAAAAATAATGCAAGGCTCTTAGTAGGAGTTAAATGAATAGTAGGCACCAAAGAGCCAATTCATATTAATTTCGTAATGTTCCTTCTGGGCTAGGTCGATGAAACTTTTGTATGATGTAGAATATAAATTGATTCATATTTGGAAAAAAAATGGTGTGTGTACCAAGAGCCGAACTTGTTATACACGATGTTTTTTTTTTTTTTTTACTTTTTTTTACAAGAATTTAAATGGTTAGGAGGGTCATATTTTTTTTAAATATAGCTTTTAGTCTTATTAATATTTGTACAAAATTTGAAATTCGTCACTTTCATAGTTTAGGAAAAAATAAATAAAACAGTTTTGGGGTTAATCGGGTGTTTTTCACCCCCAGGGGGTAACAGAGGGATGAAACTTTGTGCAGGGTATTACCTCCTTAAAAGGCATCGTTTGATTATAGTTTTGACCCAAAAACGCTGGGGGCACTTTTTCTTAGGCTATCCTGCTATACCCTTTCTGGAAATTCCACATTCAAATACCCGCGTTCGTATTGTTCGCGTTCATCTTGCTTACTTACGACAATATTCAACCTTATTATGATGAGTTACGGTCTATCGAGAGTCATTTATTTCCGTTTTGATTGTACGATTTTCCTGTACGTTTCTTCGTACAATAACTAAATAACTGTTAAATTTCAATACAACTCATGTAATAACCATCTTCTATGATTATGTACTCTACTATTTATTCATGCAATAAACTTAAATATCCGATTAAAGTTGTCGATTATGTACTTCTGTGAGAAAATATTTTTTTCGTTTGTTACTATCGCGTTACAAACTTGCATCATAAAAATAAACAATGATTGGTATCGTTTATTTCTTCAAAACGTCGTGTTTCTAGCCGTACCTACTTATTTTTATTTCTTGAAAACTACAGAAAATAGTATCGTATTCCGTTGAAATACTAAACGAATGTGCTTACCTGAAAATAATGCACCAATTCCTTATAACATATACACAGCTGTATTCACTTTTCACCAACTAAAAACCTTTTTTGCTAGAGCGCTCACTCAACACATTTCGTTCGGTTTGTAATGGCGGCCGAAACTTGAAAAGTGGCGTACTTAAAAAGCGGCAAGATTTAAATCTGACTCCCGATACTTGAGTCTTCACATACGAATCTCATTAAAAATAAATAAAATATCCATGTATATCGTATAGCAAATAGAAAAGTCAAACCAATAAAACAATCGAAAAACTTTCATTTGTTTAAATGTTTTTCGAATTTGCGTGTAAAATTCAAATATTCCCATCATAATATTTTTACGTCAAATATTTTAAACGACAAACTTATTTTTTAATTCGAAATGACCATAAATTGACATCATTAGTTCTGTTAGTGAACAATAGATGGCGTTGAGAGTGACAAGTTGCAAAATTTCATGTCTAACATCATAATTTACTTGTTTTTCATTCGGATTCATTAAATTGGCAAATTTTTGGATTCGTCATGGTATCCCAGCACCATCTCCACCATGTCGCCGTCTCTGTTTGGGGATTAAGACTGTTAACTGAGTCTTACAGACGGTGAAAACAAATTGCCCAAGTTCTATATATACTTTATCATGAATCCATTATTGCAACATGTTACTCTCACCTTATATTACGCCACCGTGCTGTGTCCACTGTAGAAGCAGTGCTGACACTGCTCTCAATTCACTATCTTACTACTGCTTCGCCATCTGTAAAAGTTTAGATAACTATGATTCTAACCGCATGAATCGGTAAGTGCCTAAAGTTTATATATATATCAAACACTATCAATGTGTTTTATCAATCAAAATCATTTATTGTTAACTGTAAGTTTTACAACAAATTGTCGAATCCTCCTTTTAAGTTTAATACTTGTATTAGGAGGTATTCGCTCTTTCACTCCAGGTTTTATTTAATAGTTAACATTAAAGTTTTATAAATTTATGAAACATGTAATGTCTCATTTTGTTTAATGTGGGTACACCACAATTTTTATTTAAACTATGAATACAAAAATTAAAGTTTTTTAAACGTAACAAAAATATGTCTGATTTTAACATTTTTATAATTAATCTACTTAAATCTAGATGTAAAAATTGGTGAAACAACACTATCAATCACTTTACTATCATTACTTTCTTTTAATCTTGACCCCCACCACATCATTCTCTGGTGATCGTTCTGTCGTCTGGCAATAGTGTCCGGCTCACTAAGGCCACAGAGCTTAGACTTTATGTTCTGGATATGTGAACTTTATGGTCCACGATACTGCAACCCGCAGGCCAATACCGCCCCCTACGGCACTCCGTGAGAAGCACCGCCGTGGGGTCACTCTTACTACCGGTAGTATATCCACTCCTTTATGGAGACAAGTTTTTGACACATGATCACCTACTCATATGGCCTACGGCCTCTTGGTCCGATTCCATGATAAGAGGAACCGAACCACCACTTTGTACTTTGCTCAAGTACCGTCTACGGGTCATAGCAAACACATATTATTACACTTTAAATAAACCTGAGGCACTTAGCTCATTATCATCAGCGTGGATGTTACTTCTCGTTGACTATTGTCCAGCACTTGTCACTGTCTTTAATAACATTCACAATACTAATTGAGTTAGGAATATGTAAACTTCTAGAGGAAAGAATTTAACAACGTCGCGGCCATATTCAAAATAAATAGACACTTGAAAGTCTTACGAGAAACCATAGATATACTCACCAGAGTATCAGTGTTGCTATGTATAATATTTACATTCGCGGAAGTGTCGCGACACTGGGTATTGTCAATGGTTCGGTTTCCCGGTGAAGCGTCGCAGATCAATATACGATCAATCGTACAGTCGAGTTTTTGCTCCCTAATTTAGGAACTCGACCGGTGCTACATACTATTATCACTTTTAAACATAAAATAGTTGATGTCAATGAAACAAAGTTATGTTTTATGACAATGGGACCAACTAAAAGTATCCAACTCTTTCCAACAAATATAATATATAAAGTAAACAGGTTTTTTCTTAAGTCACCCCAGTTTATGCTACTTAAAGCTCTAAACGAAATAAAGTAAGTACTTACCGTTTACTATCGTAAGTGCAATGTGCGTATGAAATGAAAATTTTAATATGCATTAAATATTCTTAGGGATCCTTTGGAAATGTATCGTTGTTCTTTACTGTAATGACTACGTTTTCAATTAGATTAAGTGTGCATTTAAATCAAAGTAAGTTCTTGTTCCTATTACATGTTTTATATATTTTGAAATAAATATTAGAACCACGTAATTTAATGTTTTCTTCTGTGTCCCCGACTGTCACATTTTTTTTAAATTAAAAGTATATCCTAGTAATAATTTTTTTTTTTTATTAAAAGTATATCCTAGTAATAAGGCAATCTGGGAGTTTCTTTCGGCGGTTATTTCTCCTTAGTAAACTGCTGCTTTAAGATAGTGAACTGCTGTTATCAGCATTATAATATCTACATATTTTTCATTAAAATAATTAGTGCCCTTCTAGCACATAAATATCTTTACACATTAGAACCATCCGACATTGTATGTACACCTTTATTTTTAATTCCTATTTATAAAATGGGTAGTTTCACAAACATAAACCATTTCGGAAAAATAAGCATTAACGTTTTTTTTATTCATTTTAACGTTGCATAAAACAAAAGCAAAATGGCGTACTTAATGCCAAATGGCATTTACCACCATACCATAGGGCCGAGTGAAAATAATATGCACGTGAATTAGTGCAGAATACATATTAGCCACTCAATTGCTTCGAATTTTGAGTTGGACTCTATTTATATGATAAAATAAGAGCGGTGACAGGTAGCCGTAGTTACCAAAAGCAATCTAGTGGCTAGAGAGCTTACGTAGTACTACTACTACTAAATAACTAAATACTAAATTACTGAACTAGTTACTATATACTAAATAATGAATTAAAATTGACTGGTAGAAGTGGTATAATGCCTCACGGCGTCTCTGCCTCAGGTCCGTCTTTTGTTCATACAATAAGTTTTCTTTATGAATAAAGATTATAGGTATAATCAATGGGTCAGTAGGGAAAAAAAAACAATAAGAGATAGAGAAATCTGGTCTAAGAACTTTAATAGAATTTTCGATTTAATAGAAAATGCATTCAATTTATTTTTTAAATCTCATACATAACCGGAAATTGATGTTGGTTAAAATTCTGTAAGTAATCGCATGTCATATTGTAACATTCTTTACAACGGTTTGGCGTGAGATTTATAAAAAAAAATAATGCAGTCTTTATTAAATCTGATATGTTCGTAAGAACGATTTCACTATCTCTTCTGGTTTGTGACTTCTCCCTACTGACCCATCTGGATTGATCATCCGATGGGTGTATACTTACGAACGGAAAAATACAGACAGAATATTGTAGATTTATGAGTAGGTATTTTTTAACAGGCAGGGACCGGACGGAATCTGAAATTTTAAACATACGGAACCAAAACAAGACCCGCGCCATTTTAAAAAGACATCGCTGGAGCATAGTCGCTACTCTTTCAAGTCTTTTGACATGTGATGCTATCACCATCACGCATCACCAACCATCACGATCACAGGGCTCGTTATCAGCCACGTGGCGGCGCGTGCCTCATCACCGAGTGTACCTACTAATTGATAATTTTGCCCCTATTTGTCCCCTTTTTGTAGTTAGGGGCGAATGAATTGCGTTATAATTGGCGATGTGCTATAATTGTTATGTGTAATGTATAATTATGTGATCAAAGAATAAATACCTACAAAAGGCTGTCTATATTGTTTTTTGAAATTATAAAATTGTATTGAAAACCAGTTTTCTATGGATTTCAGGAAAATCTTAACAGCGCGATGCAGGATTTGTTCGGGCGCGCGGCTGCATGCCGTACAGCGCCATCTGTTCATCATCATCATCATCATATCAGCCTATAGACGTCCACTGCTGGACAAAGGCCTCCCCCAAAGTTCTCCACAACGATCGATCTTGCGCCGCCCTCATCCGATTTCTACTTGCGATCTTAACCAGGTTGTCGGTCCACCTTGTTAGAGGCCTTCCAACGCTGCGTCTTCCGGTCACTCAAGAACCTTTCTGCCCCAACGGCCATCGATTCTACGAGCAATGTGCCCCGCCCACTGCCACTTAAGTTTGGCGACTGTCTGAGCTATATCTACAACCTTGGTTCTCTTGCGTATCTCATCATTTCGAATTCGATCCCGCAAGGAAATTCCGAGCATAGCTCGCTCCATTGCCCTTTGAGTAACTGTGAGCCTTCTTATGAGGCCCATTGTAAGCGACCACGTTTCAGTGCCGTATGTCATCACTGGCAACACACATTGGTTAAAAACCTTCGCCATCTGTTAGTAAACAATTATTTGTCCATTCATTACAAATAAATAAAAAAACTTTATTGTACACGGATATATTAATGTTATACTAAAAACAAATTTCCACATAAAAACTACCTAAATGACAATATCATGCACCTAAAACTTAACAATTTGAGGTTACACTGTCAAACCTGTCTCGTGGGTAGCCAATTCAGACATGAGTTTACATAATTGATGCGAATAGCTAATAAGATGCCACCATTAGGGAAATGAAATAAGTACATAGTAACACTAAATATATAAGACATTCTAGCTACGTTTTATCTAGGTAGTCCTAGCTAATTTATTACTATTACGCCTAAACGGTTGCGCTGATTTTAACCAATTTTGGTACACGTATAGCTGGACAGCCAAAGATTACTGCAACTGTAGAGTTTCATAGATGTTTGTTGCAGCACTTGTGGGTTTACGGGTTCCCACATCGCCGTTGATGACTATAGAGTCCTATAGCAGCGCGGCATTTCTTGCCGCATCGATCACACACAAAACGCGAGTCCGCAGGAGCTGGAAGAGCACGACGAAGACTTTTCTGCTTAAGAGCCCACCCATGCAAAATTCGTCAGGTGAATGATCCTAGATCTCAACATCCATAGTGATTAAACATCTGTCCCTTGGAGATAAGAAACTTAAACAGTTTTTCTTCAATCTTGTCAACGTGACACCACGATTGGTAATAATTTTCTCGATAGGTACTTTTATCATTTGACGACGCGTTTGGCTCGGTTTGTAGACACCTGCCTACTGAGTCGGCGGTCCCGGGTTCGAATCCCGGCCGGGGCAAATATTTGTGCAAAATATTTGTTCTTGGGTCATGGATGTTATCTATATAATATGTATTTATATATTATATATATCGTCGTCTAGTACCCATAGTACAAGCTTTGCTTAGTTTGGGACTAGGTCGATTTGTGTATGATTGTCCCTTAATATTTATTTATTTATTTTTATTTATTCTCTCACATAACCCTTTTTTTAGATATTTTCGGTTGGATCTTCAAAACTCTTCCGTTCTCAAAAACTGTAAAATTATTTTCAATATAAAATGCAAACGTTTATAACACAACTCAAAAAAAATAAAATTAAAAATTTAAAAAACCCCCGACATGACAACCTGTAAAAAGAAAGAAACAAAATCTATGAAATGTGCCTTTACAATGAACAGTAGAAAAAGAATCCAAGTTTCGTTGCGTCGGGGGACCGCTAAGTACGTAACCTAAGTGAAATGAAATATATTTTTCAACGCAAAATTGTAAGTATGCATTTATTTAGGGCTTCCCACTTTAGTACATTGCATTTCATTTACTTAGCGGTCCCCCGACGCAACGAAACTTGGATTCTTTTTCTACTGTTCATTGTAAAGGCACATTTCATAGATTTTATTTCTTTCTTTTTACAGGTTGTCATGTCGGGGGTTTTTTAAATTTTTAATTTTATTTTTATTTCATATTTTTTAAACAAACAGATGTTTTTTCCCGGAATTTTATACATTTAACACTTTTTTGGTTGTATACCGTTTAAGGTCCATAGTTTCCAGTCTTTTCTCGAGCTTGATCCTTGACTATGCGTACGACAACAGGATCCCAAGCCAGTGTTAACGAAAGCCGTCTTCTCTAAGATTGAAATTAGGATATATTTTGATTTAAATAGCCTTAAGCAACATTCTGGAAAAAAAATGTTAAAGTCAAATTAGTTAATGCTTATAATGACAAAATGGCTAAGTTATTAGCCAAGACAATAAAAATATATACTTTAAATGCACTGGATGAGTTGAAAGAAGCTGCTACTTATGGCCTAAAACAGAACTAGGTTTCCATTCTACAGGACCCAAATTGTACGGGTGGCTTTCTTAGCTCCATAAAAATTTCCGTTGATGCTAGGTAACTTGACTTAGTTTTGAAAGACTTAATCATCGATAACCCACACCATAGGATAAACCGTAAAAAAAATTACATCCCCACTTTTTTATGTGTAGGGCAGGTATAGGTAAACAAAAAAAAAGGTTTTAAAAATTTATTCTACCACTATGTCTCTGAGCTAAGCCGTAGACAGACAGATGGACGGACATTGTGAAACTATAAGGGTTCCTTGTTGACTACAGAATCCTAAAAAGCTGTTATTCACTTAGGCGAGTACTTTTGCTAAAGCTTACGTGTCCCTTTAGTCGCGTTAAAATCTTGCAAGGTGTTGCTATTTGTGACGTCAATCAAAGGAACCTGTTCAATAGTCCTAATGACATTTCAGCTTTAGCAAAATTGCAAAACTTAAAAACAGTGACCCAGTATTGTGACAGAAATTAAAAAGGTTTTCTGAGACTCGGCTTAATATCGACTGTAGGTACTTTCTTACACAAACGTTAATTACTCATTAAGAACAATCATACGAGCCCAAACACTATGGGTTTATTCTGTGCTGTTAAGGAGGTCCTACGGCAATCTTAAGCTGCATGGTACCAAAGTACCAAATTATTGTACTGTCAAAATTTTATTAAGTTGTTGATTACGCTAATAAAACTTAACATTTAACCAACATTTGAAATTCTTGGCTTAGATCCTTTCACAACTAGATGGCAGGGCCGTATTTACCCCTAGGCCCGGGCCTAGGGGCCCAGCTAGTCTAGGGACCCAGTCCCAGACGCAGGACTTGTACCATAATTATGATCTCCATATAGGGGAGGGGGCCCCAAATGCCAAGTGCCTAGGGGCCCTGGCCCTCTTAGTCCAGTCCTGCTAGATGATTATCATGAGATCTTCACTTAGTGAGTGATAAGGAAAATGCTAATAAAACTTAACATTTATCCAGCGTTTGGAATTATTGGCTTCAATATTGGCTGAGATCTATTAACAACTACCTGGTCATCATGAGACCTTCATTTAGTAAGTGATATAGAAAATACTAATAATACTTAACATTTAACCAAAATTTGGAATCCTTGGCTTCAATGTTGGCTGAGATCCATTAACAACTACCTGGTCATCATGAGACCTTCATTTAGTAAGTGATATAGAAAATGCAAATAATACTTATCATTTAACCAAAATTTGAAATCCGTAGCTTCAATATTGGCTGAGATCCATTAACAACGACCTGGTCATCATGAGATCCTCATTTAGTGAGTGATATAGAAAATGCTAATAATACTTAACATTTAACCAAAATTTGGAATCCTTGGCTTCAGTATTGGCTGAGATCCATTAACAACTACCTGGTCATCACGACTTCACGAGTCCTTCATTTAGTGAGTGATATAGAAAATGCTAATAATACTTAACATTTAACCAAAATTTGAAATCCTTGGCTTCAATATTGGCTGAGATTCATTAACAACGACCTGGTCATCATGAGATCCTCATTTAGTGAGTGATATAGAATATGCCAATAATACTTAACATTTAACCAAAATTTGAAATCCGTAGCTTCAATATTGGCTGAGATCCATTAACAACGACCTGGTCATCATGAGATCCTCATTTAGTGAGTGATATAGAAAATGCTAATAATACTTAACATTTAACCAAAATTTGGAATCCTTGGCTTCAATATTGGCTGAGATCTTGTCACTTGTTCCAATTAAAGCTGAATATCTTGGAAACTACTGGTCCTACTTCCACCAAACATAGCTAAGAACCATCTCGACGGAAAATTCTTTCGATTAAAAAAAACCGCACTTAAATTGGTCCATCCGCTTGGGCGCTACGATGCCACAGACAGACACACAGATACACAGATACACAGATACACATGTTAAACTTATAACACCCCTCTTTTTTTCGTCGGGGGTTAAAAAACCTTGTGTTATGGGTACTAGACGACGATATACATACTTATATAGGTAAATATATACTTAAATACATAGAACAACCATGAAGGCACAAATATTCGAGTTCATCACGCAAATATTTGCCCTGAACGGGATTCGAACTCGGGACCGCTGGCTAAATATTGTACGTTATTTTATTTATGCTTTGTGTTGTGAGCCTAAACATTGTTTTCTGATCTAACACTTGTATATTGTCATTGTTAAAAAAAATAAGGCACCAAATTCACAAAATTTTCATTTCGCTTTTGCGCATGATGTCATACTTCGATATTATAGGATATTATCGATATTATTATGTTTTTTTAGCCCCTTGTCAGACAATCTATTATTATTTATTCATAGTTCACCTCTTGTTTGTGCTATCATACCACAGAATAGATAATAGTACAAGTACAGAAGGCACACTACTTTGATCTATACAAAAGCCGCTTTTTTAGCCAAAACAATATGATTAATGGCCCTTCTATAGTCGTCGTCTCCAGCGCAAGCCAAACGGAACGTTGAGGCTGTGTAATACTAAATAATTTGCTATCCTTGAGTGACAACTTCATTGGTTCAAATGATGTGACATTGCAACTGATTGGCAGCACAGCAGCATAGTCATTTTGAAAAACTAAAGAATTACTAAACCATTAATACAAATATCAAAGCACAAAGAAAAAATTCAATGCGTGTTAATACGCTGGACGGGCAATCCAGTCTAAAATGAGACTCAATTATATTTTTACATTGACATTTTCTTTAGATATTGCCTAGATATAAACCACCAGGGTAAAAATTAATGGACTGGGCAGGCCACGTATGCCGCATGCACCCTGATAGATGGGCTAGTTGAGCCACGAAGTGCCCCTCATAGGGCACCATGAGGGGCGGCGACGCCGTGCCAGGCCGAGACGGAGATGGCGGGACGACCTGGACATGTTCCGAAACGATTGGCTAAATAGCATCGAACAGGGAATTATGGAGATCGCGCGGATAGGCCTTTGCCCAGCAGTGGGACATCAATACAGACTAGAAAAAAAAGGACACCATATTTATCTACATTATAACGATTTGTGCCATTGATTCTTTAATAGATCGCAAAATACAGGGTAACCGACATTTCCATGTCATGTACTATGGACTGCACAAATGAATAGCCCATTTATGATTAATTTATTCATAAATGGGCAATGCAATTCTGCAGCTAATTGGACATGAGGGCGATGCAACTGGCAGAATAAAAACCAGAATACAAATAATGGGTTGCATAAAATCTCAAGTCATAATCGTCATTTGTGATTTATCATAATTTTAGTAGCCACACTTTTTGCTTTTGAACGACGAACCTCCTAGTATAATAGTTCCCTATACGTACAAACACTGGAAAAAAACAATGCAGACATGATCACATCATAGTCAATCATAATATTACATCGCTTCATATAGTTAAATACAAGTTTTGATTGATGAGAAGAACAAAGAATGCGCCAGACTATTATCAAAATTATCACTAATAATTGACTAATTAAGTTCGATAAGAGTTCACAATCTAAATTATTATGCGTTATTGCCTTGAAGTGCCTGCCTTCGTCTGTGAATGGGAGGTAATATACAAAATCCTGTTTTATTTTTTTGTAGTTGGGTCGTAAGTATCTAAGGTAGTCCTTTCATGCTCTGTTAATTCTTTACAAGCTGGAAATAGGTTTAGATGGCAGAAGGAGTCAGCGAGCGCTGCACTGGAGACCTCGAAAGCGTTGGAAGACCACAAGCCAGATGGTCAGACAACATCAAGAGGAATCGCCGCATCAAGAACAAATTGGAAATCCATCTAACAGAAATATCCAACAGTGAACACAAATATGCTGAGAAGAAGAAGATTGTTTTGTTTAAAATAATTTTATCGATTCTGTTTTTAATGTGGCAATACTACATTTTATTTTCCATAAATATTGACACAAAGGTAAATTGTGAAACAAAAAAATTATATGATCTACTATTAATGTAAGCAGGACTCGAACTTACGTTTCCCGCATAGTGCTCTTCCAACTGAGCTTTCGCATCATTGCGTCCATCACGCTAAATCTTTGATTCCATAATTCTACGCTACTAGATCGCCCTCTGCGGCACAATATTCTTTTCACCTCACTCGCTCGGAAAACCTCCGTTTATAGGGCGAAATCTGCGTGCAAAAGTCTATTTTATCCGCTAGCGTGCAAAAGTCATTTGAATTTCGAACACGACGATTTTGATTCTCTGTGGTGCATGTAACTTTTTATATTTAAGACTCCTTCAACGCGTGACTGATTTCATCAGTCGATAAATCTTCAAATAACCAATCAACGCACGCTGATAAAGGGCGATCTGGTCAGGCCGGCTAAAATCAGCTGTAGGTTTGAATACTTCTTTAAAAAAAATACACCTACAATATCACGTCCAGAAACCTGGTTTGTGATTACAGATTTTTAAGTTTTTATTTTAAGTGTAGAACTTTATTTGATGTTGAATATGTTTATATATATTAATAGTAAGTATTTAGACATTTTGACTAGTAAATATATTAAATGCAACACAAATTTTAATATTTATTTGTTATAAAAGTTGGAACATAAGAGTGTAATTTCTGAACGCACCCGAGAAAAAATAATAATTAAAAAGTTCGACGTTTTCACAATTCACGTAAACAACGTAAATTTACTTTATAGAAATATCGAAAACAAGAAAGTTAAGCCCAATTTGGAGTTTTTATTCAATGCTAAAAGCCTGCATTAAAACGAAAAAGGATTTGTTATTAATATTTGGAGACGTTTTAGTAATTTACCGAAACTATTGGCGTTTTTAAAGAAGATAAAGCCGAAATCACGCCGAAATAATCTTGTTCGGATCCCATCGTCTAATAACTTCCAAAGCAAGTGTTATGGAAAATACTTCCGAGTCGCCAACTAATCCTTCCCAGAATGCCATTCTCCCACATTCACAACGAATGTGCCAAGTAGTTTCAATTACAAATAAAATATAACAGTGCTTAAGAAAAACTCAACGATAAAATATACACGACGATAATACAAATTACAGCCATATTACTTTTAATTTTTAATATGTGTGCTTCTCTCGTATTTATTTGGTTTGGATTTGAGTGTGTTATGTTTTAAATTTGATTAGTTAAATAGAAGGCAAAATTAAATTTGATTATTTTTATGTTTTAATTGTTTTTCTTGAATCTTGCATTTTTCCTCGCTGTAGTGAGGTGAAAAGTTGTGTGTTCCGCATGGCTGCAAAATTATTTAGCTTCTCGTGTCTTGAAAGCTTCGCTACGCTCAGGAATCTATCTTTGAACCATTCGCTTCGCTCATGGTTCAATCTTAGATTCCTTCCCTCGCTCAGCTTTCAATTTCAACACTCGCGCCAAATAACAACTTTGCAGCCTTGCATAACAAATAACTATTAAATTGCCTAATCGCATTAGCCATAACATAACCCTAAGACGTGCGTTTTACACGCACAGTCCCCAGCCCCCCATTGCTTTACAGCAAGTGTAAGGACTGCCAGAGAAATGGTGCAACTCTAAATGTTTTTAAGAATCTTTGAATCAACAAATTGGAAATCCATGCAAGATCCAGCAGTGAACACAAATATGCTGAGAAGACGATTGTTTTTTATAGCATCTTTATATCGATTCTGTTTTTAATGTGGAAATACCACATTTTCATTTTTATACCTAAATATTTAAAAGATAAAATATGAACAAAAAAGTAATGTGATCCACTACAATGTAAGCCGGATCAAACCTGTGACCCCTATGTTTTCAGCGTAGTGCTCTCCCAACTGAGTTATCACATCGTTGCGTCAATCATACCAAATCTTTGATTTCTTAATTCTACGCTACTAGTCATGTTCTTTAAAACATAATATCATATATCATAATATCATATCTGCTTACATTGTAGTGATTCACATTATATTTTTCTTTCGTAAATTACCTTTGTGCCAATATTTATAAAAATAAAACTTTTATCTACGCACATATCATTAGTGCTCTAAAATGCGTTCAGAAACCGTAGGAAATGACCAGCATTACTACAACCAATTTTACTATGAGAACTTTCTTATCTGTGGCAGTAGGTAAAATCTGTACTGTAATGTTATAACAGTATCAATTTTTGTAAGGTTATGAGTTTAAATTTGGAACAGCTGTCAAAACTAAAGTAGGTCTCTATTCTAGTATCCATAGATATTAATATTGTTATCGATACGAAACGTCAATTCAGTATGTTTTTTTATAAAAACCGCACGACATTTGATCTCGAGTGACATGAGAATATGGATACATTCGTTTGTATATGATTTAAAAAAAAAAAACATTCGTCTTGACGGAGGTTCGAATTGCCGCCATTATTGTTGTCATTTGTTTTTGTTGGTTCTTTGCTGTTACGAAAGTATAATTGTGATAAGTTTATTGTAATTCACATTTTAGTTGAAAATATTCTTTCAATGTAAATGTAAATTACAACTATTACAATAAATAATCTGTTTATGTATTTGTTCAGATTTATTTCTTACTGCATTAGTATATGTCGTTTTGAGATATTTTAAAGGTAGCACTAGTGGTGCCGGTCATTTCCTTATGGCTTCTGAACCCATCTTAGAGTACTTATGATATGTGTGTAGATAAAGTAGTGTATGCAACTGTACATAATTAGGCCTTAAAACACTCGTGTGATCCTATTATGAAACTCGCTGACGCTCGTTTCATAAAACCACACTCGTGTTTTAAGGCCTCTCATTATGTATCAGTTGCATAAACTACTATTGATTGCCATCAGCCCACAGCCAACCGATTTTTTCTTTGCTATCAAGGCTACGGAACACTAATCATGGCCTGATATGCTCCTGCTCGTATTTTTTGTTGTTGATGATATGGCTAAGGAAAAATACTGCACCTGTTACTGATCCAATCAAATCAGATCTAATTATCTATCAATGACGTAATGATAGCCTTACCTATCTATCTATAGGTATATTATTATATAAACGGAAAAGTCCTGACTGACTGACATATCAACGCAGAGCCGAAACTACTGAACTTAGAACTTTGAAAATTCTACAGTAGGTCAAGTATATGACGTAGGCAAGGAATAAGAGGGGATATTTCAAAACTCATCCTCTGAGGGGTAAAGTGGGGTTGAAAGTTTGTATGGAAAATGCGTAATTTTTGAATAAGAGACATACAACTTTTTGTACAGAATTTCCACTTAAAAACAAGAAACCTAATTTCAGGATTTTTAAAAACTCATCCTTTAAAAGGGTTAAAAGTGAGGTGAAAGTTTGTATGAATAACTTGGGATCCTTTGAGTAAGAGTGGTAATATAGGTTTTTCTATACAAAGTAAGAAAACATTTTTTAACATTTTTGGAAATTCTTCCCCAAAAGGGGTTAAATGGAAAGTGGAACTTTGTATGAGAAACGTGGCCATTATTGAGTAAGGGGTGCATTATCTGGCGTGTAGACTCTTCATCAAAAACTGAGAATATTAATTTCAGCGTTTTTGAAAATTCAAACCCTAATGGGGTAAAGTGGGAGTTGAAAGTATGACAAGCATGGGATTCTTTAATAAGAATGATAATATTTCATATGTAGGTTCTTCTATACAAAGTAAGAAAACAACTTTGATCATTCTTGGAAATTCATTCCCGAAAGGGGTTAAATGGAAAGTGGAAGTTTGTATAATAAACGCAGCCTTTTATGAGTAAGGGGTGCATTATCTTGCGTGTAGACTCTTCATCAAAAACTGGGAATATTGATTTCAGCGTTTTAGAAAATTCAACCCCTCTTCATACTTGAAGAATCCCAAGTTCTTCATACAAATTTTAGTAAGAGTGATAATATTTCATGTATAGATTCTTCTATATACATAGTAAGAAAACAACTTTGAGCAAACTGGTTACTTCATCCCCGAAATGGATTAAATGGAAAGCGGAAGTTTGTATGAAAAACGTGGCCTTTTTTAAGTAAGGGGTATATGGTCTGGCAGATAAATTCTTCGTCAAAAACTGAAAATATAGATTTCAGTGTTTTTGAAAATTCAACCCCTAATGGGGTACAGTGGGAGGTGAAAGTTTGTATGAACAGTTTGGGATTCTTTGAGTAAGAGTAATAATATTTCATGTATATCATTGTTTTGTATATCATATTCATAAGAACAAAGTAAGCAAATTAAAAAAAGGTATTTTTTTTAATATTCATTCCCTAAGCAAGTTAAATTTACAGTGAAAACATTTGCATGTACTAATTAATATGAATAAGAGGTATACACGTATTTTTGTAGAAAGCGCTATAAAACTTCACAAAGAGGCTTAAAGAGACCACTGGGGACCGAAGAGCTGGCAGCTTCCTCGCACAGCGTATCAGCATAGCTGTTCAGCGAGGAAATGCTGCCAGCATTTTCGGTACCTTGCCAAAGGGGAGAAATTTTTTGAATTTGTTTTAGTTTCTTTTTATTTTTGCTTTTTTGTACATAGTAGTTTTTAAGTTTTTTTTTTATTTACTGTCACTTTGTTTTTCCATTTATGTTATCTTTAATAAATAAAGTATTTTTTTGTAGAAAAGGGCTTGTGCACAAATCACGTGAGGTTTTTTCGGCTACTTTTTGACCCCCCCCTCCCCCCTGGTGATATTTGGTGAGGTTCTTTGCAAACCCCCCCCCCCCCCCCCTCACTACCTCACGTGTATTTTTTTTCCGCCAAAATTTCGAAAAATAGACTCGCTATTTTGAAGTATTTAACAAGTGAAGATTTATTTTTTAACAAAACCGAGAAAAAATATCGATTTTTTCTTAGTTCGTTCACTATAGAAAAATACACGTGAGGTCTCCTTATACCCCCCCCCTCCCCCCACGTGATATTTCGTGATTTTTTCGTGACCCCCCCCCTCCCCCTATTGAACCTCACGTGATTTGTGCACAAGCCCAAACTGAGAAAATAAACTTAAGCCTTCTTGGGGAAATCATCTCCAAAATGGGTTTAATGGGAGGCGAAAGTTTTGATCAGAAAAATGGGATTCTTTGCGTAAGTCTACTGATATTCCATGTAAGTAGGTATAGCCACTAAAGTACTACTATCAGCATTTTTTGAATTGTATTATCTAAGTGGGAAAGATGATAGTTTATGTGAGGAATAAATAAATAAATAAATAAATACTTCGATCAAAGGTCTAGAGACAAAGAGAATATGGTACAAATGTATACAGAGCGAGCTTCCGCGGATACCGTGGTTTCAGAATGTTGACTTAAGCCGTAAACATGTTGTGACTGCTCATAGACTGCGAACTGGTCATGTGCCACTCAATAAGTTTCGATGTCTCATGAGAATAATTGATTCACCTAATTGTGATATCTGTGGCACTATAGAAGTCGCCCAGCACTTGCTGATGGAATGCCGGCGCAATCGTGCCCAGAGAGAGGCGCTGATAGCGTCAACCAACCTAACTCCATTATGATATCGGGGCTTTTATGCAGTTGCTGGCAAATCACACATTGTCTGTATCTTAAGTAGGTTAATAATTTTTCTTTAAGTTTAATTGTACTTTACTTTATATTTTGTTGTCGATGTAAGTAGTCTCTGTTTTTATAGGACCGATATACTGTACAGTAGTATAAGGGCCTTAATAAAAATAAAGAAAAACAAATATGGAATATTTTCGTGTATAAAATAAACTGCATTCGTTTTCAGAAATGTATCTCCTATAGAGGTTAATTGCAAGGCGAATACATGGTGTAACTTTGTATGAAAAACGTGGGATAATATGAGTGTCAAAATTTCGTTTTTACTTTTTTAGTAACTGAGAATATTGATTTAAACGTTATTGGAAATTCTTATCCTTAAGGGAATTAAACGAAAGGCCAATGTTTGGGCAATGACACGAATAATGGCGCAAATTTCAGCGATTTTTTAAATAAGAAAACTCATGTAATAATAATATACTTATAAGTTTTAAATTTTTAGACACTCCATTAGGTCCGACGACGACTCAATAGGAGTGTTAGGTATCTTGCGATAACAAGGCGCCTAGATTAGTTCTGATTAAGTCTACTACGACTGTCAATAAAGCATAACGATTCAAAGTTATCTTTAGGTATGACGAAGACAGAAAAATTAATAATATTGCGATGAGAACATAGGATGTTGTTGTCCTCATTTTTGTAATAGTTGATCAAAAAAGATTACAAGATCCCTTATCTTATTATCGTGGTCTTTACAACAGCAAGTCAATCTATATATATAAAACTCAAAGGTGACTGACTGACTGACATAGTGATCTATCAACACACAGCCCAAACCACTGGACGGATCGGGCTGAAATTTGGCATGCAGGTAGATGTTATGACGTAGGCATCCGCTAAGAAAGGATTTTTCAAAACTCACCCCCTAAAGGGGTGAAATGGGGTTCCAAAGTTTGTATGGGGAAACAAGATTAGTTAGACTATTTTATACGAAACTTCACAGGAGTATTCTTAACGATAAATGAGTAAACACGTGTTTCAGGTTTTTTGAAAATTCAACCCCTAAAAGGGAGAAATGTGGTGACGAAGTCTGAAAATCAGCATGGGTATTGTTTTTATGGTTTATCGGGTCGCTGATTACGAAAACCGCAACGATTTTAAAATCCAACGTGGCGGACGTGAATTACCATCTCCCCTGTTGGGGTGAAATGGGGTTGAAATGTCTAAATACTAAACGGCTGGTTCTAGAGAGTTCAAATTTGGCACGTAGGTTCCTTATAAGGTGTAGGGGTGCACTAAGAAAGGATTTTTCAAAACTCACCCCCTAAAGGGGTGAAATGGGGGTCCAAAGTTTGTATGGGGAAATAAGATTAGTTAGACTATTTTATTTGAAACTTCACAGGAGTATTTCTAACAATAAATGAGTAAACACGTGTTTCAGAATTTTTGAAAATTCAACCCCATAAAGGGAGAAATGTGGTGACAAAGTCTGAAAATCAACATGGGTATTGTTTTTATGGTTTATCGGGTCGCTCCAAAACCGCAACGATTTTAAAATCCAACGAGGCGGACGTGAATTACCATCTCCCCCGTTGGGGTGAAATGGGGTTGAAATGTCTAAACACTAAACCGCTGGTTTTAGAGAGTCCAAATTTGGCACGTACCTAGGTTGCTTATAAGGTGTAGGGGTGCACTAAGAAAGGTTTTTTTTTTAATTCACCCCCTATGGGGGTGAAATGGGGATTCAAAGTTTGTATGGGGAAACAAGATTAGATAACTTGGTACCCTGTATCCCGGAAGGGGAAGAGGGAAGAGTTGGTTTCTATGGATTATCGAGTCGCTGATTACTAAAAAAAATGTATTTATTTTGATTTTAAAATTCAACATGGCGGACGTGTAATGTTAGGGTGCGATGGGGTAGAAATGTCTAAATATGTCTAAACATTATGGGTGTCGTTTTTAAACGCACAGCCCAAACCGCTGATTCTAAAGAGTCTAAATTTAGAACGTAGGTTCCTTATAGGGTATAGGGGCGCACTAATAAACGATTTTTCTAAAGGGGGTGAAATAGAGATCCAAAGTTTGTATGGGGACACAAGATTAGACTATTTTATTCGAAACTTCACAGGAGTATTTCTAAGAATATGAGTAAACACGCTTTTCAGGCCTTTCAAGAATTGAACCCCTTAAAGGGGGAAATGTGTTGACAAAGTCTGAAAATCAACATGGGTATTATTTTTATTATTTATCAGGTTGCTGATTACGGGTACAACAATTATTTTAAAACTCAACGTAGCGGACGTGAAATACCATTTCCCTGTGGCGGTGCGATGACGTTAATATGATTGTGGGTGATATGAATATGGGTGTCATTTTCATGTTTTTTTGGGACATTTGTGGACATGAAAATTCTCGAAAGCACGTGTGCCTAATTGCAATTCAATCGGTGCAGTACTTTTGCAGCAAATCGGTTGTAACAGACGGACTCACAGACAGCTACAAGTGATCCTATAAGGGATTTATTTTTGCTTTTGAGGTATGGAATGAGTCCCGTTATCCTAATAGATGTTTAAATTTGTATTTGGTGCCATTTCGATTGTCGTCAAGGCCAGTGCGGGTGGCGCGGCGAGACTGGAGTAGTCATCGGGAAACCTCCTGCAGCCGTAATAAATGCATTCAAACTTTTCAACAATAAAACGGCTAGACGGATATGCATGAGGGATAAGCAGATTACCTATACCCTAACTTTAACAAATAGCCCACTTTTTATCCTGAAAAAAGAGCATCGTTCCCGTAGGATCATGTTTATTGTATAGGAACGCGGGCGAAGCCGCGGGTTAATGCTAGTACATTAATAATTTATTTCGAAACACAATATTTTTTGAACTGATTTTTAAATGTGGGTAAATTAACACCACTTTTTTTTTCATTGCTATGTAGATACAAGGATCGAAACGCAAAGAAAAGTTAAATTGCGCTCATACGTGGTCCATACCTCGAACCCGGTATCTCTGGCTTACCGGTTCAATGCCTTGCGTGTTGATCTTTGTATCTATAGCAAGTGAATTCATTATCAAGACCGAAATTGCACCATATACTCCTATATTCCGAACCATAATAGATGCATTGATTTTCTTTGCTTTTATTGATGGCACTTGGAGAGCTGGACTAAGCTGTTTCGGGAGATTTGTTTAACACACTTCTTCTGCTTCTGTTAAGCAACATCACTTTTGTCTATGATTTCGTTCGGCTCACCGGGAAGTAAATTATCCCATATGTTATGCCATGATCTTAATACAAATCTACCCAAAACTGTATGTAAGCCGGCAAATTTTCTTTAGTTGTGTACTTTTAAGAAACAATAATACGGTACAAAGATAAACGTTTCCAGACCTGTGCGAGCGAAGCCGCGGGCAAAAGATAATCATGTAGTAAAGGTAGATAATGTGTAGCATTGAAAAGGAAACAGGACTTCCGCTAACAATGAATATTTTTGGAAATGCAGGGACAGGGTCTTCAAACTTTTTGAAATAAGAGCTACGGTCATACTTAATGCTATCATCTCCACATAGTCCTGAGGGTAATCAAATGAGTCAGTGTGGAGAAATCACTAACGAACTATGAGATATAATGATTTAAAAAAAAAATGTTTTTTTTTTTTATAATACATGTAACAGGAAATCGCAAAATAAATAAAAGTCATAACCCACTTTTCCCTGCAGCTGTTCGCACTTCGAAGGCACCTTCTATTTATGTATATTTTCAGATTCCCCAATACGATGAACCCGGACGTCAGGTTTGTAGACGACTTTTTTACAAGCTTTTATTTACTTTCACCTGTCCCGTTGGCTGTAATGGATTTTGCAAGTTAAATTTCACCCACTTTCCGGTTTCCGATTGAGCTGAAATTTTGCACGAATATGCAAATCGCGTGACAATGCAATATTACGATGACTGATCTGTTAATGGAGGTGGAAGGTGGCCATAGGAACTCCGTAATAAAACCACATAACCCCATCGAGTTTGGGCTCGTTTGATTTGTCCTGATGAGTACTTTGTTTTCAGACAGTTTCCAGGGTCTGATGATGGAGCCGGAAGGTGGCCCTAGGAACGGAAGCCTGTAATAGTGCAAATCTCCGAGTTTGGGCCTTTTAGAATCGTATCAATAAGCAATTGATGGATGATCAAGGAAAAGTACAGTTAGCTATAAAAGCTTGTCACAAAAATGAAATTTTTGACAAAACTTATTTGGTAGTATAAAATAATAATGTTCATTTTAATAAGGAGTGTGACGTCACTCGCTGATGTTGCAGTTCGCGGTCGCGTGATAAGAAAGGTGAAATAGTAAATAAATAAAAAAAACATAAATAAATATTATGGATACTTATAACACAAATTATACACTTCTCCCTGTGAGCCTACCTGAGATCGGACTTTAAAATCTGTCCATTGCCTCTTCAGTCAACTTCGGGCTCTAACCCTGGATCCCCAGGGATACTTCGATTCAAAACTATACTTCAATTTAAATAAAATTCATAACAATACCGTTCTTCCGCATTTTTATTAGAAAAGCAGTGAATTTTATACCTACTTATTTGTCTATCTCTGTTGCGATAAATAAATATCAACAACAAGCATTATCTTAAGGGAAGCTAAGGTGTGTCCATGTCTACAAAAGTTTTATTCTCATACCTACAAATTGTATGTTACCAAGTCATTATTAACAATACGATAAGGTACCATTTACCGATCCGGATATATTTTACGTTTTAGTGGTTTATTTTTCAAGGTTTGATTAAAATCTAGATAATCAGTAGGATAAGATTGAGAGCATCTGATATGCGAAGTTAATCGAGTCCTATTAATTAGGAAGGCTTAGATTAAACCTAGTATATATATAGGAGCATGTTGCATATTTTTCAAATTACACTTGCTGCATCAGGTGAGTCTTGGATTGTGAAATGTTTCTGTTTTTTTTCTTGTTATGTCAAACAAATAAACGGATCGCCTGATGAAAAGCGATAACTGTCGCCCAGACAGTAGATACCTGCAACACCAGAGGAATTACAATCACAAGTGCGTTGCCGGCCTTTCAGGTGGGAGTACGCTCTTTTCTCGAAGGTTTGAAGGTCGTATCCGTCCAGAGATACTGCAAGTGAGGCAGGAAATTTCTAGTAAAACGCATTCTTGTGAACTGTCAAGTATTTTAGTGGTGAGGACTACAGAATTGTGTCGTAGAGCTATGGCGGATGGATGCAGCAGGGTCCAATCTGAACAATTCCTAGGAGCACCCCTGTTATATAAGCGATAGAAGATGCAGACAGAGGCTTCATCTCTCTACGCAGCTCCAAGGAGTCACAACAATATATAATACTCTGACAGCCGATGATACGAGTCGCTCTCCGTTGAATGCGGTCCAGAGGGATAAGCTGGTACTTGGGAAGTTGGGACCTTCCCCCCAGCCCACAGATGAGATGTCGACACCAAAGATTCCAATAGTGGTTGTGACAGATATGGCAGTGCTCTCAAAATGAGATGATGCGGCAAATGCAGTTTTCTGCAGTATCTTTGCGGGGTTAAACTGGATTAAATTAAGTAAATTAGTTTCGCATTTTGAGACTTCTTTTGAATAAATTTCAACTCTTTAAAAAATAATTTCTTTTTTTTCGTCTTTGCTCAGGATACAAATACAAATACTCTTTATTGCACACCTCCAACATAAAGGAATATACAACACAACCTGAGATACATTAAAATAACAGGCAGAGGTTAAACAACAGGCGGTCTTACTCTCTTTATATTTAATTGACTAATCCTGCATCGCTTTGTAAAGATTTTTCCTGGAGTAATGACTAGTCTCCATAGACAGCTGATTTTCAATCAGTATTCCTGGTACTCACGCTTTAAAGTGAAGCCAGTTTTGGTTAGCCACGGACTAAGCTTCGTTCGTCACAACGTCAATGCCACATAAAATCAAAAGCGGCTAAATCGTTCGCAAATCTGCTGTATGAAGACTCTCGTACTTATTCTAAGACCTACGAGACTTGCACATATTGCAATTTTAACTTCACGACGGGCTTCTTTTTCTTCTTCGTGTGAAGGAATCAAATTTTTTAGACTAAATGGTATTTTGCTAATGCTTTGCCACTTCTATCCCAAGACGGGCTCATTTGTTCTCTTTATCCGATCAGCTTTAAATTAATGTCATACTAGTTAGATAATATTTATTTTAGACACACTAAAATAATTATCATTTATAATTTTCAGGTATACTCCGAAACTCAAAATGAAGGTTATCGTCTTTGCCTTCCTGCTGGCCGTAGCCAGCGCCACCCCCAACCGACATGTTTCTGACATCGAGTCCGCTGTTCGTAAGTAAACAACTATGCTGTTAAATAGGGATCCGTAATATTAAATATCTTTATCAGATACATATAACCGTAAAGTTGTCATATTTTTTAATGTAACGTTTATTTTAATACGTTTTTTGGATCTATTAAGTGCCGTATTTATCCCTAGGCCCACAAGGCCAGTGCCTAGGGGCTCAGCCAGTCTAGGGGCCCCAGTCCCAGAAGTAAGACTTGCACCATACTTATGTTCTACTTATTTATCACTTAAAATACTACTACCTACTATTTAATTGGCAGAAAAGCGTTTTGAGATAGGGGAGGGGCCGCAAATGCCAAGTGCCTAGAGGCCCTGGCCCTCTTAGTCCGGGCTTGGATCTATTAAAGTTTCTAATCTAAACCTAAACCAAAGTAATCTAACGTAAATCGTCTGAAAATTGACAAGTTGATAGATTTGAATAAAGGAAAAGTAATAAACGCGTTAGGTATATCAAACGTTATATATATATACATCATACGAAACGCTACATTAGGGCAAAAAACGTTATAGACGTTATATGTATATAAAACCTGAGTTAACCTAACCTAGCTTCGTATATGTACGTAATCATATGTCATATTTGCTTATCCGCATAGGGTCTGGTTCGGAGAGAATAGTGACCGGTAGCATCATCAGCGCCATCGAGGACGTCGCCCAGTCCATCCGTGACGCCGGCTTGGACCCCGTAGACCTGCCCCCCAACCGTATGGAGTATGCTCTGCCTGTACCCAGGTGAGATTCTGCTATACTATGCCATTGTGACTTGGGCTCCCCTTTTTGCTTACCATCAGGTGAAGTGGAGCCACTATGTGGTGCCGTTATAAAAAAAACTAACTGAAGGCATACCAGTTCCCCCGCCCCAAGTCAAGCTAAAAGAACAGCCAACACGAACGTGCCATTCTTGTTTCGAAGCCATTCAGGATAATTTCGACGTTAAAATTTATGCTATGAATAATGCTTGAAGCATGAATTTGAGTGCCTGTCAAGTCAACAGTTCCAGATACTTTTATAGAATCCTGTTCTACTAAACTTTGAATGTATGCATTCATAAATGGGACATGCATTTGTGCAGCACATAGTATACGAGATTACCCTCTGTCGAAACTTGTCGTATACGCTCATACCTTTTTGCATCGCGCTGTTATGTATGAGTACTATTTAATTTTATAATAATAGTTTTATACCTATTTTATACCTTGTACTTAAAATAAATACGCTGAGAAATCCAGTCAGCTCTTCAAAGTACAGCCAGTTCTGGCTAGCCACGGGCTATACTATTGTATTCATCACCTAAGAAAATTTCTATATATACTGCTTCTGTGTTATGGTGGCTATTGCTCAAAACTGTTTTAGAACACTAAGTGAAAGCATCTTTAAGCGATGCCTGAGCGTCCATCCATCATTGACGTTATTTTTTATTTCCAGCGTGATGAATGCCCGTGGGCACCACTATGGCGTACAGTCCCGCGGCCTCAGCAACATCGTCGTCGCCAGAATGAACTACGCCTTACTAACCTCCCGACTCACCTTCGAGATCCAATTGCCTTCCATCTGGTTTAGCATTAGTAAGTTCAGACAGACGTTCCAATGTTGGACTGGTAGATAGCAGACGGACCTCATTTAAAGTATATAATTTGTCTTAGCAGATAAAATAATCAAACTTGTATATTTTCAGAGGACTTTGAATTAGACCTGAACGTCTTGGGCGGAAACTTTAACAGCAAACTCAGTGGAACGTGAGTTATTTTAACTTTATTTTAACACGGTCTTTTTTCTTTATTAGTTAAAAAAAAAAACGGACCCAGATTTTTTAAATGTTTCGCACTTTGCAAGATTATTTAAATCCTGTACTTTTCAGTAAAGTACAGTTGTTTTTAAACTGTCATATATTAACTTGTTGTCTATGTGCTGTGATATTTATTTATTTACTATAATATGATGCTTCAGGATTAGCTCCTAAAAATCAACGTGTGAACAGGTTCTGCTAGTGTTGTCATCTTGTTAAATAAAAACGTATGATATTTAGAAATAAATATTGTTCCAACGATTTGTCATCTGCCTCGCCAGGATCGAAATCAAGGACATCGTCCTCAACGGTAACGTTCGTGTCAGCCTTGGAGTCATCTCAGGCATCTCCATCAGAAGCCTTGATATCACTTTCCGTCTTGGAGACATTGACGTAAGAATTTCCATCTATTAATTAATGTTAGTATTAATTATTATTACTTATTAGGCTACTACTACTGAGGCGGCTGTGTTAGGTTCGTATCACCGGCAAGGGCTAATATTTGCGAAGAGAACTCGAATATTTGTTCCTGGGTCATGCATGTTTTCGCATATATAGTATAGTAATATATGGAAGACGCAGCGTGGGAAGGCCCTCAACAAGGTGGACCGACGACCTGGCTAGGATCAGCGGGTGGAAGACCGATCGTTGTGGAGAACTTTGTCCAGCAGTGGACGTCTATTGGCTGATATGGTGATGATGATGTTGATGTGTATCGTCGTCTAGTGCCCATAACAAAAGCCTACGAGAGCTTACTGTAGGACTAGATCGATTTGTGTGACGTTGTCCGTTAAAAAAATGTCCTGTCACAGCGCTGTGAAGGTCATCAGCCCGTCTAGCATAACTATGCCTCGCGACTCTTCTTGTCGCGCGACATAGCGTCGCCCGTCACTCTACTGTGAGAGACGCGATGAAAAAGATAGGTAACAATTCTCGCGCGAGAAAGTCGCGTTTCACAGTTGTGCTATAGGTGCAGATAAAGTAATTTTTATTATGAATTCCCATTCCAGTCTCACTTGGACCTGGAAGTGCAGGGCATGAATCTGTCTCGCCGTGTCAACGAATTCTTGGGCCATAGACTTCCCTATGCTCTGAGGACTCATGAGGTAAGCACAATATCTGATTTCTGAACGTTTTTTATATATTTCCTAACCTAACCTACTTATATCCCTATACATACTTATATCATTATAAGTGTGTCCAAGTAGCTCAACTCTCTATGCCGGCAACGGTCACTATAGTCCGCAAACATAATATTGGCAACTAAACATTTTTTCCATATGATATGTTTAGGAACTTTTATTATTTTCCAAATTTATTATTTGAATAAAAGAGAAATAAGAAATTTCTCTCCAGTTAATTTCATTAAATAAATTTAGAGTCACACGTCATTATTACAACAACAGCCAATCTATCGCAACCGCACTATAATGACAGTAGTTTACACCTGCCAGTTCCGATGTTAACTTCGTAATATCATTTAATGGAATGCTCTCTTTTATTGCCAGTTTTTCGTATAGTAAACACGTGTACAATTTATTAATAATACTACGCTCATGACCACAGACCATAAGAATACTATAGACTGGGTATTGGGCGGGGCAGGCGTAACCGAGCTTAAGCCCAAATTGCCAAATACATGTCAACGTGATGTCAACAGTCACTTAGTTACCATCCGAACGTGCTTGAGTAATTATGTCCCAAAAAATTAGAAATATGCCGAATTGTGCCATTATAATCGTCACAGGCGAGATCTGCATACTCAAAAAGATACCTGATACAGTTTAATTTCACTGGGAAGTAATAAAATTCGTTATTTTGTAATATTTCGTAAAATATTGCCGTGCATTATGACAATTATACATTACTAGCTTGACATGGCAACTATTCACGCAACATCTTTAGGAGCACGCAATGTATACGTCCGTCTGACAATTTAGTGCGGGGGAACAAGTCTAAACCATAAATTGTCGATATTCTGTATGGAGGTTTTAATGTGAGCCGCTCGTGTTTCATACTAACTTGTCCATTTTAATAATATAATTTACACTTTATCACCTTGTTTTTTAGGGTTCCATACCTCAATCGGCAAAAACGGAAATCTTATAGGATCACTTTGTTGTCCGTCCGTCCGTCCGTCTGTCTGTCTGTCTGTCAAGACCCTTTATCTCGAGAACGCGTGGAGGTATCGAGTTGAAATTAACACTATATGTATATATACTCAGGTCTAGGGTCCCTTAAAGCTGTGAAAAAAAATAAAGCTTCTACGTTAACGTGAAAAAAAGATACGGCCGTTTATGTCGGCAAAAACGTACATTTCGACACTCTTAAGGGAATCAAAGTGATAGGGTACTTCCCGATGACCTAGAACTATGAAATTTGGCAAGCACTACAAATACTTATAAAAATCTGAAATCGCCACATATACTTACTACAAATACTAATAAAAATCTTAAAAAATATAGTCATTTTCAAACATCAAGTCCACCTTTTGTACGATACGTTTACTTTTGTGCAATAAAGATTAATTAAATAAATAAATAGGTAAATCATATTTGGAGAACTTGGTTGCGTTAAGTTTGATTCAAATTCAAATTCAAATTCGGTTATTGCAAGAACATAGTAATAAATTAGGTGATACAGGTATATACAGTGTTGTTTATGTTCTACCAAAAAGGCATGCAAACAAAATAAAAAAGTATTTAAATACTTAATTGTTACATATTTCAATTTGTTACTTATGTCAAAAATAAGGGATCACCTCTAGTGGAATAAAAATTCTTGTCATAAATTTGACCGTCATAACTCATTTCGCATGATGGCTTTCCTCATACATGTTATTTGTCATAAATTATTATTTGCATAACATTTTATATGTCATAATTGTTGTTTGGCAGGCTTTTCATAAGCATAATTTAGTATGGCACAAAATTTCAAGTAATATTATTGAATGTCATAATAATTGATAGTACGAAGAAGGGCAACGCATAAATTATGGTTTTCATAATTAATGGCAATAGAAATTATATATTATAAGTTATATCACATGTACCAATCATAATACTTTATAACATTTGAAATAATGATACAAAAGTTACATGAGCACAAAAACAAAAAGGGGGGACGGGGGGGCGAAGCCCCCCACAAGGGGGGCTCGGGGGGCAAAGCCCCCCGCATTAAGAAATCCTTCTCCACACTGACCTCTTTGTTGTAGGTTAGGTTAGGTTAGAATTGTGAACCTACAAATACGAACATCGGCCAGAAAAGTAGGTTAGGTTAGGTTTGAAAGAACTGCGACCCCCTCAGAAATGAACTGCTGCCAGAAAACCAGGCTGATGTTGAAATAAAAAATTAGGAACTTGATATTTATGTTCTTCAGTATTATGCGCCAATGCACGATATGCATAAGAACATTATGACGATTAATGATTATGATTCAGGTTGATATGCTCCAAAATTATATGAAATTCCTTACTTATGCGTAAAAACATTATGGTCATAAAATTTATGCGGATCAATTAATGACTATACCTACACCTTATGCGCAAGGACTATTATGACAAAAGTGGTTATGCGCACCGACATTATGGCTTTAAAATTTATGCAACCCAATATGGAACCCAAAAATAATTACTAAAACTCAGAATTTGCAGATTAAATTACATTATTTTTATAAGTATTTGCACCTCGTTTGTATGCGGCGCCATACATTTCAGATGCAAACTTAACCCAACCAGGCCAATTAAGATGGGATAAGTGAAAGTTTGTACGGAACGAAGTTTGCGCGAGTCAGAATCGCACCAGGCTGGTTTTTTTTTTAATTCAGACAAGTAATTTTATTACCTACAGCGAAATCAATAGCAGTGGGTGACAAAATCATTAGATTAAAACAGTATTATTGTTTTGCTAATCCACAATATAATAACGTGCTAGTCAGTTGACGACGAGGTTGGCGCAGTTTTTATGCACCTGCCTACTGAGCCGGCGGTCCTTCGTTCGAATCTCGGCAAGGGCAAATATTTCTGTGATGAACTCGAATATTTTGTTCCTGGGTTATGGATGTTATCTATATGTATGTATTTATATATATTGTTTATATCATCGTCTAGTACCCATATTAAAAGCATTGCTTAGTATAAGGTCAGGGCGAGTTGTGTACGATTGTCCCTTAATTATTTTGTTTACATTTTATATGATAAAATGGTTCTTCCAATACTTACGTACGCCGCTGAGGCGTGGTGCCTGTACAAAGGAGACATCAGAAGGCTTGATACTTTCCATATGCGGTGTTTACGTCGCATACTTCGCATTCGGTGGCAGGATCGTGTGACCAACACGGAGGTACTACGACGAGCTGGCATGTCCGGCATGGAGGCTATATTGATCAGACACCAGCTACGATGGTGTGGCCACGTTAGCCGCATGGAAGACTGCAGACTCCCAAAAACCGTTTTTTTACTCGGAGCTCGCTAGTGGAAAACGCAATCACGGGGGGCAGTTCCTGCGCTACAAGGATGTTCTGAAACGCCATCTTAAAGCTTGCGACATCCCATCTGAGCGTTGGGAGGACCTTGCGTCGATGAGACCGGAGTGGCGCAATAGCGTCAATAAAGGTGTAGCTTCATTTGAAGAAGCTCGACTCGAGCATCTGGACCAAAAGCGCCGCTTACGGAAGACTCGACCCAAACCTGCCTACGCTTACACTTTTGATACACAAGGGCAACTTTATTGCGCACAGTGTGACCGGACATTCAAGACCAAGTTTGGCTTTGCAAGTCACATCCGCGCACATGAACGGAGAGTGTAAGAGTCGCCGTTGTCGGATACGACAAGGAGGACTATATATATATGATAAAATAAATAAATCCACTCCGTTTATAATTTACCTACTACCTGTTCCAAATTTTGTAAGGTGATGTTTTTATTTTTCATATATCACTATATATGTAAACATTTTGAACGATAGAAAGATTGAGATGACGCTTCCATTTGATTTCGTCGCCAAAAATTAAAAGTCTCATAATTTAATTTACGACCATACAAAATAAATATTTTCAACATGCATTATATTATAAACCTATACATTACATATTATTATTTTATCGATATCGACTATTTTGATTTGATCATGCCCTTAACCTTTAGAATCAGTAGATGCATACCGCTGACTGAGCTTACATTACATTTTCTTGGTCGTTAAAATTAAACCTCGTGTTACGAGGATAAGGTTCAATTTTAAATGTTTAAGAATTGTAACATAAAACCTTGTGATTTATTGCCAGCGTTAATATCAAAAGTGACACTACTGAATTGACGGAAGTAGAAATCAATTTCTTGTCAATTCGAGACTTTGTCGTACTGAATCATAAAGTTTCATTTGCCTTTTATTTTATTTCTATTTAAGTTATAATAAAAATAAATTAATTGTCTGATATGCATATAAGGGCTAAAATTCTCGATACTTTGCTCGTAGTAGTGTATGACCACGAAAATCGCACACATTAGCTCAGCCAATGTCAACTCACTTCTGTTTGTTGTAAAACCTTATTTTAATACGAATATAATTGTGTGCGTGTAAAAGTCGGCTACAGCGGTGCTAGAACAAACTGCGCTGAATGCCATCTCCATATACTCCGTGCTCATGACTGTGAATGGTTTTCGGCATTTTGTTTGGATATTTTTAAATATTCGTCTTTTGAAGAAAATTAAACAAACCACATTGACATCAATGTCAAACAATCATAAAATCATTGCCAGTGTAAGAAATTAGTTCTTAGTGAAATTCCGAAACATGGCGCATCCTCATATATTTGTGGCCAGGCTTTACATACAGTCTGACCAAAAAGAGTAGAAATTAACAAGTGGCAATGGCAATACTGTAGTGTCGTCCCCGTTTTCTTAGATTGATTAGAAAGGAACGACACTACAGTATTGCCACTTTTTAATTTCTACTCTTTTTGGCCATACTGTACGAGCTACACTCGTATACTCACAACCCTGTTTTTTATTACAGAGAGACATTAACGAACTGATCACCATCCTCGCCTGGGAGATCATTGAAGCCGCTCTGTGAATCGCAACCTGACAACCACTGTGAACTTTAACTTTATAAAGCCTAAAATGAAATATTCTTAGTAAAGCATTATATATTATAAATACTAGTTTAGTATATTAATCACCCCTGGGCACTAATTCACGTGTACCTACTTTGAGATATCGCCAAATAAACGATGTCTCAGGTATAACTCAGGTAGGAATATCGCCTTTAAGAGCCTTATCACACTTGCGATTTGCGAGCGTATTTTGTATGAAGGCGATCGCGCAGCGTGTTCGCCGCGTCGCTTATTTGTATAGAAAATACGCTCGCAAATCGCAAGTGTGATAAGGCCCTAACTATCAAGTGACATTTCACATTAAGCCATGTTCAGATGACAAGCGCTCAACGTGCGTTTTGATAACGCGCGTCTACAACTACATACATTTTGTTTTGGCCGTACACATGCCAACGCGCTTTTTTGTATGGAGTTATAAACGCGCGATAGCAAAACGCGCGTTGAGCGCTTGTCATCTGAAAATGGCCTTATGGTCATATGTAGTTTGCGCCTGATATCTATGGCGTCGCATTTATATGAGGAGCAAATTTAATGTGACTGGGTTGGCGTCCTTGGCGATTACGATATTCTTGGTATACCGTCACTTTGGAGATCTCTCCGACATATCTGATGTATATATGGAATTAGGGCCAATGGTGCGTTATCACTTGGCGTCGAATACACTTCTGACAAGTCATTTGTTTTTACGTAGATGAAAAGTTAGTTACTTTTTTGGATGTTTATTCGGAACACTAAGTTTAGTGTCTCAGTATCTATGTGATGGTATATAAATAAACACTGTATTGTACACAAAAACAGTTAAAAATACATCAATTACAAATAACACAGGAACAAAGGTGAACTTATCTCTATAGAGGATCTCTCCCAGTTAACCTTTGAGCAATTGAGTGAGTACCTACGAGAAGATTATAGACAACACAGTGTTCAAAAAGGTAAGTTTAATTAAATGGGGCTTCTAATGGAACCAAAGCAAACCATCTCTGACTATTTAGGTTATTTTATTATTTATTTCTATCGGCAATATGTAGTCAGGAAAACATATTAGATTTTGCAATAAACACGTTAAACATTGCTCATATCAATTTTATGACCTTGGATATTTTTTTGTAGAATTAACAATATTTTTGCCATTTGCGAGTAAGCTCAGTTCTAAAAAAAGCCTATTGAATTTTATTTTCAGGTAGGTTTGACTCTAATAATTTTTTTATCACATGTAGGTATTCTTATTGCTATTGAACAATTGCATGCATATACTGTAATGATAGATATCAGAACATTTCATATAATTTCAATAGATATAACAACATTTGATATAATGTTTCATTTGATATAACAACATTAGGTATAATTTTATTGGGTATAATTTCAATTAGTATATAAGTCATTTGATATAACGTTTATAACTAAATACGTTAAAATATCCACAGCTCTGTTTTTAGTAAAATAAATGAACTTTATTGATATAACGTTTATATTTTTGCTAAAATAGTTCTATGGGATGCAAAAGATAGTTGGATAAGGGTTTCTATAAAGTTGTTTTTGTAGAGGTGCAATTTCAGTAGCCTTTTTTTTACACATACCAAGCACAAAAACCGCCCACAGTAAAGTATCTAAGAGTAGTCCTTAAAAATATAACTGCAAAAAACCTATCTTACATCTCAACGTCTTCAATAATCTCTCCAAAGGTCCTCAAATTGAATTACCCGAAGCCTATAAATTCGTCCATATAAATTATTTATCAACAGTAAGTCCGTTTTCACATTTCGCAGACCGCAGCATTTCTTTCCAATAGGATTTCCAGAGGCTCAAATCTGGTCAGCCATCTGTGCCCGAGTCTTTGGCGGACACACGGTTCGGCCGATCGGAGGATTTTGGCGACATTGCAGGATATCGGCTAGATATACGATCTCGCGGTCATATTGCAATATGACTGAAATATGACTTTTACGGTTTCAACTCCGCCATTATGAAAAATGTCGAAAAACGGAAATATTTATTTAATTAAACTTTATTGCATAAAACAAAAGTCAGTACAAATGGCGAACTTAATGCCTCAGGACATTCTTTACCAGTCAACCATATTGCTGATAGGAAAAAATAACAAACTAACAAACGCGTATCCACATTTATAACTATAAATTGTTATAAATATAATTACGTAGGTAGTAGTTATACATTTAACTGTAGTAAGTGTATAAGTAGGTACTTTTACTGATTTTAAAAGTACAACATAGTTATCATCATTGTTTTTTACAATGTAACAACTCCAAATAAAATTATAGAAAAAGGAAATTAAAAGATAAGACCGATACATGAGAAAAAAATAAATGTGAAAGTTGTATCTTTTTGCCATTCTCATTACGGGACACTAAATACTTAAAAAAAAAACACGCTCAATTATCTGTAAAAAGAGGTTTATCAGCGTTCACATCTCTAAGTCCCCCGTATTAAAGATCGTTAAAATTCAATTGTTGCGGCCGCCGCGGGGTCCAGGCGACCCCCTATTGATGTAATAAGTCCATTGAGGACGCATAATTGCAAATCATTTGTGGGTTTGTTGGGGGAAAGAATGACGCGGTGAAATTCAAATGATTTCGTAATAAACTTAGCTGCTTTGAGGACTCATTTGCCCATGAGTGTGGGTTAGTGAGACTCTTCACAGCTGGTCTAGCACAACTGTGCTTAGCGACCATTGTCGCACGGCATAGCGTTACCTGTCACTCTCTCACAGTACTGCACAGAAAGAGATAGATATCTTGCGCGAGAAAGAGTCGCGTATCACAGTTGGGCTAGAGGCGCTGGTTACGAGAATTTGGAATAGCGATTACGGATATGTTTTATTCTTAATGACGCTGCATTGAGATTTGTTGAGTAATTTCGAGTCCCTAATTCACAACTTTTATTAAAATGCATCTCTCGTCATCGTATGCGTCGAGTGAAAGTTTGTTAGGCTGCCTGCACACTCAAGTGAAGCTGGAAAATTAGCCAATTAGTCCCTGTGAATCCGAAAAGAAGAGCATTTAAATCTGAGTTGAGTACTCTGCTTCTGTTGGACAGGCAAGGCAGGTTTAAGATGTGTGACATTTAGGTATATGATTTAATGGTTATGAATAATAGCCGAAAGAGCTCAACGCTCGGTTCTGAAAGTGATGCTTAATAAACCCTACAAATATCCAACTAAGAACCTCTATGAAGAGGCTCAAGCACAGACCATAAGAACCGTGGGCTCAAGTGTTCTCGGTTCGTCAACTTTTTATTTAGGTACAAGGTCTGCACCGTCTGACACAAATCTGCTCTAAATATAAAAAAAAACCGGTCAAGTGCGAGTCGGACTCACACACCGAGGGTTCCGTACAAACACTTTCCATCCTTAAGTGGTTAAGTTAAGTTTGCACCTGGTGTGTATAGCGCTCCATACAAATGAGGTGCAAAGTTAACGCAACCAATCCCGTTTGTTGTATGGGAGCCCCCCTTAAATATTTATTTTATTTTTAGTATTTGTTGTTATAGCGGCAATAGAAATACATCATCTGTGAAAATTTCAACTATCTAGCTATCACCGTTCTTGAGATACAGCCTGGTGACAGATGGACGGATGGACGGACGGACGGACAGCGAAGTCTCAGTAATAGGGTCCCGTTTTTACCATTTGGGTACGGAACCCTAAAAACTACCCCGAATTACTAACTAAAAGAGTTCTTAAATTACCGATTCCTAAGGTTAATGCTGCTTTCGGCAGGCGCTTCGGTGATGCCCTCGGGTACAAAATTTACAATGCCGCTGTAAGGCAACAGAAATTTATCAAAGGTTGCTCAATCTAGGCAAAGTTAAACATTGTTATTTAATTAGTTAATTTCTTTGGAGTACAATGAGACTGAGGCTCTACTTCTAAAGTTAGTCTAATGACAAATATTCGTATGTAAATTATTTTTTTCTGTAAACTTTCACGTTTAGGAAGACTAGTTTACGAAATTCGTTTTTAGTTTGTATTCTAAATAGATGATGTAACGCATGACATACAACTGCATATCTGGTTTCCCACGATACAGGCCTTGCCTAGTGCGGGATGCCCTGGGATCTCTGTATACTATAACTGTTATGCACGTAACTGTGATTTAAATTTCATTGTATTTGTTTGTAAGTTGTTTGTACAATAAACACATTTTTATCTTTATCTTATCTAATAGTAGTTTATTCCACTGTTACATAATGAGAGGTCTTAAAACACGAGTGTGGTTTCTCTGATATTGATCGCAGTCCTTACCTATAATATCTGAACTTGGTATAGTAATTTAACAAGACGGGTCTAGATAAAATATAAATGGCAATTAGGTTTGCCAAGAAAACTGACTCGCATCTTTTATACATGTACCTACTGGTAATAAAATAAGTTATAACAAGCCCTTCAGGCAGAGATGTTAGAGCCATTTTACTGTCACCAGTAAATGGCTGGATGTAACGATTCATGCAGATTCGGAGCACCGATATTGGAGGGATCGTAACATGGATAGAAATTAAAATATGAGAGGCACTTCAGTTTAGTATTTAAAGGGACCAGATTTTCGTAATGTTCCAATGGAAATGTATTTTCAAATGTAATGGTTACACCGTTACGATAATTACGTTTTGGGCTATAACTAGATTTGGAAAACAGATGCCTGAAGCCTATTAAATGCGGGTTTTTTCGGTGGCAATTAAAAACCTATGGGATAATGAATTTGCGTAATTGCACTGCACTGGGAAAAAAAATGTGACTTAGGCGCATTGAGTCATCACTCATCAGTTAGCTCAAAGAATTGTCTGTTTAAAAGTCAAAAAATACATTTCGGTCCTAACAAAACGAAAAACAATTGCTTGTAATAAAGCGAACAATTGCATTGTCTAAAATTAGGTATTGAATGAATTGCCAGAAGCCCGGAAATTAGAGTAATCTAAACTTAATTATGTTCCTCTTTTTAGGAATTTAAATAAAAGATGGTATGCCCTTTAGTTCCGTGCGTGACACAAATAAGTCAGTGTGAGTAGATATTTTAGTAAACGTATACTTGTCGCAGTCAAAAGTGTGAACCGGTCAAAAGGACTTTTAACCGACTAAAACAGGCAAAACTGCTTTTGACTGAGCGTGTTGGTCAAAAGTAATTTAGTTTTGCCTGAAAATCATTGGTTAATAGTACTTTTGACTGTTACTATCAGTCAAAAGTACTTTTTCGGCGACATCGAATGATAGAAAAAAAAAAAACCTTTCAGAGCAGATCCGACTCGGCCGGGTTAGGTTAGGTTAGTTTTTTTTCTATATCCCTAACCAAAAGTGTGAACTGGTCAAAAGGACTTTTAACCGACAAAAACAGGCAAAACTACTTTTGACCAACATGCTTAGTCAAAAACAGTTTTGCCTGTTTTTGTCGGTTAAAAGTCCTTTTGACCAGTTCACACTTTTGAGTGCAACATACTCAATTACTCACGCACTGCCTTACCATGAGTTTACAGTGACAGTACTCGCTAGCGCCTGCGTAAAAGATTAGTATGGAGAATTGTAGTTCTACAAAGTAACCGCTAGGGGCGCTGTACTATTCTCCATACGAATCATTTACACTGTAGCGAGTACGGTCACGTTAACTCATAGTAAGGGTTTTTTTTTTTTTTTTTTTTTTTTTTATGTCATATGGGGCAAACGAGCAAACGTATCGCCTGATGGAAAGCGATTACCGTCGCCCATAAACACCTGCAACACCAGAGGAGTCACAAGTGCTTGCCTACCCGGAGGACGAAGATAGAATGCCTCTATGCTAGTAATTTGGACGTAAAGTGGTCTCTACTGTTTAGCAATGCATGATCCACTCCTACCCTGACATTTTCCTTTGGCGATGACTCATCGCCCTCCGTTGGGTCAATGTCACGTCGTATATCTACATGTACAACCAGCAGAATTAGAACTCTGACTATAAGCACTCTCGTCTTTACGAGAGCTCAATGATAACCGGATTGATTTTATATAGCAACTGTTACTACCAAAATAAGCCTTACACGTCGCTAAAGATGTTCTATTTCTTGTTGCTATTGTTTTAAGCTTGAATTTGCTGTGTGTTTTAGTTTCGTGGGGTGGAATTATTTATGTATTAGTTGCCGGTAAGGATACCTAATAGGGGAACGAATCTCGGAATTAGGGGAGGATTTGGATGTGTGACGCTTTGCTTAGCGTCATTGAGTGCGAATGAGTGTTTTACTTTAAGGATAAAGAGCCCACGTGCAACGCATCGGAGGTTAGGGAGAAAAGTTTTTGAAGTAAGTAGGTAATTTAAAAGGTCGATATTTTTCATCTGTTCTGTACTTTGTAAGCAGTAACTATTATGATTAAGATACCCACAAGCGCAAAGGTGGTTTTCTTATAGTTATATTCTATTTTGAAACTATAAATGATGAGACATATTTTGTTTTCTAAGTTCTTCCATGTACATACAGGTTACAAAACTGCTTTCTCATTTTTATGAGCTGATAAACAAATAAATAAATAATAAACAAATATTAAGGGACAATCTTATTACACAATCAATCTAGTCCCAAAGTAAACAACGCTTGTACTTGCCGAACACACAAATATTTTTCCTTGCCGGGATTCGAATACGAGACCGTCGGTTCAGTAGGCAGATGCACTAAAAATTGCGCCAACTGTGTCGGGGTAGTTCAAAACTACATAATTAGAAAATTTTACATGTCTTTTGCTAAGGAAGTTAACAGTTGTAAAACTGGCTACAAAAGAGTACTTTAAATGCAATTCTACGAGTATGTTGACATAATTGCATTTCTTCTAACTATGACTGACCAAACTATAACATTACAACAATGGACCTCTTTTTAGGGGCTTTGACCGAAATATTATACAGGTGATCAATCCAAATGGGTCAGTAGGGAGAAAACGAAAACTACAAGAGATAGGGAAATCTGTTCTTAGGAACCAAGGCGTCGATTTTAGATTTATAAAAACTGCATTATTTTTTTTATAAATCTCATACCTAATTTCATACATAACCCGGTCAAAGCCGCTCTAAAGAATGTTACAATATGACATGCGATTACTTACAGAATTTTAACCAGGTTCAATTCCCGGTTATGTATGAGGTATATAAAAAACAATTGAATGCAGTTTCTATTAAATCTAAAATCGACACCATGGTTCCTAAGAACAGATTATCCTATCTCTTATAGTTTTCGTTTTCTCCTTACTGACCCATTTGGATTGATCACCCTGTATAATTCTGCCGTCATAACGAAAAAGGGCACATCTAACATTTTTTATGAAAATTTAAAACATATATAGACAGATGCGCCTTTTTTTTCCTCTTTCTGAATATGTATCTAACTAAATTTCACAAAAAATGTTAGATGTGCCCTTTCTCGTTATGACGGCAGAATTCTAAGATATGGTAATATAGTTGATTGTCTAATGGGGTAAGACTAACTTTACTTAGATTGGACTGTGGCAGTCTTCCTCAGGTTTATCCCTCCTTACCTTATACGTTTTGTATAATTTTTAAGCTGTTAGATTTTCTTGTTCCAAATAAATCAAGTTGGTTAACAAAGAGGAATAAATTCCGAACGACTTAAACAGTTTATACGTGCATTCTATGAATCATTCATATCGCTAAGTAAAGTGTCAAAGATGTGACAAAATTGGAAACCCGATACCTCGCACCCCTCGACGGGACGTCAGGGGCCGGGACAATTATCCTGGGATTTTCATAATTCCCCTAGTGCTTAACCTCATTTGTAAGGCTTAGGGTGTTTGTTTAAACTTTTAGCTTTTTCCCATTTCCAAGGGCATTCGTCACGGCTTGTTTAACCTTGTCACATAGGAAAATGTGAAAAATCTTTTATCCTTTCCTTATGAAGATGCCGATTATATCAAGTAAGGCGCTCTCTGTGTCGCGCTTGCATCACTCCGCCGTGGCTGACGATGTGGTGGAGTACGTCCGCCGGAAGACTGGCTTCTCGCTGAGGGTGCACTATCGCAAGTGCAGACAACTGGCCGAAGGGTGTTGTGTTTCGGCAGTTCCGGGGCAATCTGCCGAACCCTGCGCCAGATCAGACGACGCAATGTAGCCACGCTGTTACGTCGCCTAAATCAAGCTAGTTGTTTCTTTAAATGTAATTTTGTAGTTCACAGTGCCGTGGTTTAATTACTGCAATACTGTGTAACTAATTTGAATAATTAAATAAATAATCTCCTCTCGGAAATCTGAATTCTACTTCATCCGATGCTATCACCTCCGCAGCGGACTGTCCACATTATTATTTAGTAATATTATACTAAAGTTTTGAAACATTTTAATTATTCAAAACTATTTAAATTCCCGTAAAAATTGTGCAATCGGCGCGGTGGGCTGTGTGAGGCGCAAGAGCACGGATACCTGTCCCTGATGAAGAGCTCTATACGAGTTCGAAACATGTCGAGCCGTTCCTGACAATTTTTACTTGAGTTTAAACCGTTTTTTTAAATTACCGCTTCTACCATTATTACTACAGTGATGCCTGGGTATAAAGTAGCTTGCCTACCTAACATGAACATATTGAACGATCTCTTCACGTTCCGATCTTCTTCTACTGTAACAAGATGGGGATGGCCAAGTAAAGTCTATGATATTTTGTCTCCCCAATAACACAAACATAAACCACGCACCAATTACGTAGTATACATAAATTGGGCGGGACATCCCCTTATCGCGGGCTGGCATCTTCATCCGCCGCGTGGCTGCATGTCTGGGTAGAAGCGGTCTAACAGAATTATAACATGCGACTTTTTATTAGGTGGCTTACTGCTGAGTTTCATTCGGCTTTCTTCTCAACAGCGGTCTCCGGGCGAGATTCAGATTCAAACATGTGAAAGTGCCCTTGTCGCCTACTTACAGAATAATCGTTTTGAATTGGATTTTAGTACTTACGTACACTGAAAAACAAAACTCCGAAGTTTCATTTGTCCGAATGTGGTCCGAATGAATCACTATTCCGATTTTTTTATAATTCTTGAAACCATGTTCTGATATTTTTTTATATTTTTTTTGGAATATCATTATTTAAACCCTAACCTATTATTTTGTGTACCATACTAACCACAGCTTATAAGATATAATATTAAAATCCGGAATGATGATGGTTTCGGATTAAAAGATTTCGGAATTCTTGGGTGTTCTGCTTTTTGTTACCGGACGACAAAAATCATCTATCCCCTTCCAATCCAGTACAGTGTGAGACAGGTGTGATGCTGTGTCGTGCGACAAGCTAAGTTGTGATAGATGTGCGGCTGGTTAAGCTGTAGTCACAGTCCAATCGTTTTCCATTCCAGGACAGGCTAAGATTGCTAAGTCCTGTAAGTTTAAATTTCTCCAAATTCAACTTTATGATAATAATTTTAAATAGCCAAAACACCAACCTTATGTTCACCCTATTCGGCAAGACTTGACTCAGTAAATTTAAAACATTTTTATTTATAATGAATTAACAAACAACGTAGGTATACATGTTTTTGCGTGTTATCATGTCCACATGTTTCAACTTAAGTTAAACAGTAAGAAACACATTCTGTTTACGACATATAGACCGGACTCTCAGTGGAGTTCCGTTTGCAAAAATAGCGCACCTCAATTTGACTTCTGATATTATATTGTATAGATCCCAGACATCCTACAAACAAATGTTGCCAACCAGTTTTGTGGTCCCCCTCCCCCCAGCCCGGCAATTAAAAATGGCATACAAATTAAAAAAAAAGTCATCAAGCCATGCCGTGTGGGGTATCAAATGGAAGGGCTTATTGAGTAGATCGCGAATATATAGCACACTATAACATTTCTTACACTTTCTCTAAGATTTTTTGAAATTTTACTAAAATGCTCCATTTTCGAGTTAACTTTAAACCACTATAGATTGAAAACTAATGAATATATTTTTATAATTATTATTTGACAATAGTCCATTGTTTACGCACCAATAGTTCGTACAGTGAAAAAGTTGCACGGGGGAGCGGGGGGAGCAATCAAAGATGGCGAGTTTCGATATTTCAATATATTACTTAAAATTTCGGGTTCTCAACAGTTTGATTTTGTTACAAGTTTTTATCAATTCTTATTTACACAATTGAGGGATCACGAAAGAAAAACCGTTTTCTTGGGTGCCATTTAGCTGCACGAAGTCTTGGCGAAACTCGCCATCTTTGATTGCTCCCCCCGCTTCCCCGTGCAACTTTTTCACTGTACGTACATCTATAGTGGTTTAAAGTTAACTCGAAAATGGAGCATTTTAGTAAAATTTCAAAAAAATCTTAGAGAAAGTGTAAGAAATGTTATAGTGTGCTATATATTCGTGATCTACTCAATAAGCCCTTCCATTTGATACCCCACACGGCATGGCTTGTTGACTTTTTTTTTTAATTTGTATGCCCTTTATAATTGCCGGGCTGGGGGGAGGGGGACCACAAAACTGGTTGGCAACATTTGTTTGTAGGTGTCTGGGATCTATACAATATATATCAGAAGTCAGATTAAGGTGCGCTATTTTTGCAAACGAACATCTCCTTGTAGCCTGCACTAATAGGATTCATCCTGTATATGAATTCGTTATTTTGTCTATAGAACCTAAAAATAAAAATTTCATTTGAGCCACTAAACACATAAAAAAAAATACCGGTAATAAAATATACTAAATATCACAAAATTTTGGACATTATAACATTTTTTTAAAACAAAAACTAAAAAGAGGACGTGGTTTGACTAATGACATTTACGACATCACAAGTCTCTTCATAGAAACTTCACACTGATTGTTTTTGACGTTTCAAAAAAGTTGCTGATTTTAACTAGGTACATTATACATTTATCGTTAAAATTTTATTTTAATGTTCCTACTTAACATTGATTTGGAGTATCTATACATCTCCTTTACGTGTACCAGTGTAATTAGTTATGACACAAATGAAATCATTGTAATTATTTTAAGTATCATTTACCAAAAAATGACTTACTGTTGAGTTTTATTCGGCTTTCTTCTCAACAGCGGTCTCCTCTTGCGAAATGCCGGTAGATTCACAATCTGACTTGTAAAAGTGCCCCTGTGACCTACTTACTGAATAAATTATTTTATTTCATTTCATTTCATACGAGTAACTATCATCAAATGACGTATTGTGCAGGTACTGGCAGGTATTGCAAATAAGTGTGGCGGGTGATCCCGTTATCGTGGACTGGGATCTCATCCCCTTCCCCCGCGTGTCTGGCCGCTGCACTAATTAAAATGCAACGTGTGTGGCTCGCTTTATGTCGTATGTGCTGCATTTAAATATATAGAGGATCAACATTTGGTTTACAGTTTTTGTGACGTGTTTACGGATCTATTATGAATATGTAATGATATTTTGTCCATGTACGTATGTATTATATTACTTATTAGGTCGAATAGGCTCATATTATATTACCAATTTTAATTACTGAAGTTAATTAAAAAATATATTTAGGGATTACTTCTATATTATCGAAACCTTGAGGCTGCCTGGCCTACGGCAACCTACTCGTCTACTCCATCTCTCATCATCTAGCACATCTTGCTGCGACTTCGTTTGTCGCCCGACTCAGTGCCACACTTCTTGCTTGCACGGTATAGTAACGAAAGAGACAGGCAATGTTTGTCGCATATCACAATGTATGTACAATACTAGAGGTTCCGAACTACGTTACACATGTCGTGCCTATAGCCACTTGAGACGAGAGATTCGCTTTACTATATCCGTGACCCGGTCTTCATACGAATCACTTCGTTACGGAACTTTGAACCTCGTTCGAAGCATTTCAATCGTGGTGATTTGCGGAGAGTTCAAAGCTAGGTCATACAGCGAGTTCACCGCGGTACAGTCAGCTAAGAAAATGGTCTACCACTTTTGGACTCTATCACATGTAAAATAGAGTCAAAAAGAGGTAGACCATATCTTTTGTATAATATGGCGCATCGCGGCAAACTCGTTGCCTGCTCGCGTTGAACTTGTTGCCCGCTTGCGGCGAAATCGTTGCCCGCTCGCGCCGAACTCGTGACCCGCTCGCGGCAAACTCGTTGTCTGCTCGCGCTGAACTCGTTGCCTACTCGCGCTGAACTCGTTGCCTGCTCGCGCTGAACTCGTTGCCTGCTCGCGCTGAACTCGTTGCCCGCTTGCGGCGAAATCGTTACCCGCTCGCGCCAAACTCGTTGCCCGCTCGCGCCAACCCCGTTGCGCGCTCGCGGTGTACTCGTTGCCCGCTCGCGCCACACTCGTTCGCAAACCGCCAGTGTGCTAAAGGCTCTAAGTAACGAATCACAGGGTTATTTACGCCAATATTGACTTCAATTAATTTAGATCGTTGTTTGGCTTAGTTGCAAGTAGAAACAAACCGATAAATCAGTGCAGCGTCCGACTGGCTGCGTTTTGTTTTTTTTTATTAATTGGACGGAAACTGAACAGATCGGCAATTAAAGCTAGTTTGCTGTAACCGATTGGTAGGCTTGGGGGTTTTAGTTTATCGTCTAACCAACTGCAAGGGGAAATAGAGGAATAGACGGAAGGCATATTAATGGTTACGTTTTGGGTCATTCATTTATTCGCAATTTTAGAGCTTTGTTCTTTTACGGTGATTAATCGTGATTCTCTCCTATACCTTGTAAGTTTGATCGTCATGAACCATCCGTTGCAAAAAAAAATGTGCGTGTCCATCGAGACTAATTCATTAACAGTAAAAAAACTCTTCTATCAGTTGCTTCAACTAAAACATTTATTAGACGACGCGATTGGAACAGTGGTAATACAACTGCATACTGAGCGGATGGCCTGTATTAGATTCCCGGGAAGGGCAAATATTTGAACTCGAATATTTTGTTCCTGTATTTAAGTACATATTTACCTTTATCAGTATATATATATCGTCGTCGAGAACCAGCCCATAGAATTATAACACTAGCCTATAGAAAGTTAAATGTTTTTTTTTTGTCCCATATGGCCTTTTTATCATCCGTTTCTGCCTTTTCGCTCCAAAGTTGACATACGCAATAAGATGCAGTCCTTTGTGGAAATTTCCAAACTTATGCGAAACATCCGTCTCCAATTGGAACACATTTTAAACTTATTCATTGATGATATGATGATAGAAAGTTCGTGCAAGCTACCCTCCTAATTCGGTTCGGTGGTCGGAGTTAGGCAGATCTCCAGTCTAGTTCTTCCAGCATTCGTCTCATCTGTTTACAGTACGCTACCCCTGACGTGAGGAATTCTCGCACCAGCATTACCACCACGTCTAGCATAACTTTGACATGCGACTCTTTCTCGCGCGACATATACTACATGTTCCTTTCTGTACGGTACTATAAGATAGTGACGGATGATGCTATGCCGCGCGACATGAGTCGCGGGTTAAAGTTATGCTAGACGTACTGACCCCGAGATAGCGTACTTGTTGGAGGCCGAGGAGGCCTGGCGATCAGCCTGCCCCGGAAAAGACCTCCCAATAAATAGGCATTTTCAGAGGGTCTGGGATGAACCAATCTGCTGCCAGGCCCACGATTGGCTCCTGAGCTCAGCCACATACAACTCCGAAAAGGCCCGGCTCTTAGCGTCCTCCCAAAGGGAATCAGGCTACTGGCTTCACGCGTATCCTTCTGTACATTGCGCAACTTTTTTGGATAACAATTCGCTGAGGCTGGCCGTCGGTCTCCGTTTAGACGCCAAAATTGTTGTCCCCCACCGGTGGGCCTGCGGCTGTGCAGTTGATTGTTTTGGCCACCACGGCCTTTCCTGCAGGAAGAGCGCGGGCCGCCTATCCCGCCACGCTTGTCTCAACGACGTAATCCGTCGGGCCCTTGCCAGCGTAAACGTGCCAGCTGTACTAGAACCACCTGGCCTCGCACGTGACAATGGCAAGAGAGCCGACAGACTGACCCTCATTCCATGGTAAATGGGACGGCCTCTCCTCTGGGACGCTACTTGCTTAGACACCCTGGCTCCGTCCCATTTGTCCTGTACGTCGCTGAGAGCTGGCGGGGCAGCGGTTTGCGCTGAGGCGGCAAAGCGCCGCAAATATGCAACTACATATTTGCGGCGGTCGCAGTGGAGACACTCGGACTTTGGAGTCCGGACACTGATTTTACACTAAAATAAAACAAAAACTGTCAGAATGTTCTTCGGACCACAGAGCCGGCTCATTCCTCGGCCAAAGAATTAGTTTGGCTATATATTCAGTGGGGGAATGTAGCAGGCATCATGGGTACCCTGCTGCAGGGCCAGCAGGGCCTCGATATGGGGGACATCGGTTTTAGGCATCAGGTACTTTTATTTAGTATTCTAAAGTTAAGTTGATTTCTGTTATTTTTTATATAGGACTAGGTCAATTTGTGTGAGGTGAGGTATAGGTTAACGCGGGCTAGTTTTCCGCAACTCGACGTCTTACAATGGACCTATTTTGCGTGAAGGTTGTCTGATATATTATATTTACACAATCTATGCTTCTGTTTTCAGTCAATGTGAGTACATTCTATTGTGAATCTCAGCGATTAACTTGTCCTGACACGGGCGTTTCTCACGTTGTAAACAATTTTGCTTACCACTAATGGCGTCACGATGACACGGTGTTGCCAGTCTCTGTAATTACCCGGAATCAGGGTAATTCAGGACGTTGAGTACAGCTTTTTGCTCGTTAGTTTAAGGGTTGAGTCGCATTTCTAGCGATTAGTGGCTGGATATTGTCAGATGAAAATCAGTTAGTTTAATTTGAATTGTGAAACGCGGAATGTATCAATATGACAAAAAATATAAAGCACATTTTTTTATAAGCACAAGGCTGATTAAATACTACCCAGCTGCGAAAAATCGTAGCGGGGTATAAAGTATCCTGTATCTTTTGATATTAACTCTTATACCAAATAGGATTGAAATCAGTTCTGCCGTTTAGGAATGATAATAACACAAAGACGCATAAAAACAAACAAAAAGTTCAAAACAATAACATTGCTTTGCAATTTTCGCAAAGTAACGCCGGGTTCTAATAATTTTTAGGGTTCCGTACCCAAAGGGTAAAAACGGTACCCTATTACTGAGACTTCGCTGTCCGTCCGTCCGTCCGTCCGTCCGTCCGTCCGTCCGTCCGTCTGTCACCAGGCTGTATCTCAACAACGGTGATAGCTAGACAGTTGAAATTTTCACAGATGATGTATTTCTATTGCCGCTATAACAACAAATACTAAAAATAAAATAAAATAAATATTTAAGGGGGGCTCCCATACAACAAACTTGTTATAGATTATATATATGTATAGGTACGGAACCCTTCATGCGCGAGTCGGGCTCGCACTTGCCCAATTTTTTAACCTCCGATGAAAAAGGAGAGAGGGCTGTTATAAGTTTAACATGTGTAATCTGTGTATATGTGTGTCTGTCTGTAGCATCGTAGCTCCCAAACGGAAAAAACAATTTGAGTGCGTTTTTTTTATATTCGAAAGGCATGTCCGTCGAAATGGTTCTTAGCTATGCTTCTTAAAAATAGGGCCAACCGTTTCCAAAATATTCATATTTAATTGGATGCTAAGAATTCCAAATTGTGTAGCATTTTCTATATCACTCATTGAATGATGTTCTCATGATGGCCAGCTACTTGTATCAGGGGTGTTTTATATTTTAAATTAAGGGGTGTTTTAAATTTTAAAGTAGTCATTTAATATTTTGTAATACTTACACAATTGTCGCTCGATTTTCACCGGCAAAAGAACTTCGATTATTTATATAACTACGTTCATCTACTCGCTAGCACTGAGATGCTCGTGATCGGCCCATTGATTGAACCGCCGCGTCATCGTTGCTCGGTGATGCCTGAAAGGGATTTGTTCCCGTCAACATTCAAAATGGCGACGATCTGATACTTACAGTATCACAAAGCTATATTTCAGGAACTGTCGATTTTCCAACACACATATAGTCATAGGGTCTATATTGACTACTAGATATTTTTTTGCGACCGTAAACTATTTGAGATTGTTGTAAAACAAACTTAAGAGGCCTTATTCCTTTTGAAATTTATTTTTTTCATATTATGACAAATATATTGATAATTTCAACCAACTTTTTGGAGTGAACAATACTTTTCCCCGAGTTCTAGGTAGTAACATAGCTATTTCATGCTTTCATTGCGTGTAGCCGAAAATAAGTTGAAAAAACTAATTTTACGCGTGAATTTAGTCAATTTCGAGTAGTTTTTGAAACAAAAATTATCAATGAAAAATTCAAACTGTAGGTTTCAAATATACACCAATAAATCCCAATAGCCCTGTTCTAGGTAGTAACACCAATAATATGTTACGAAACATGTTTGATCATAGAGAAAAATGTGTAAACAATCTGCATTTTAAAAGGAATAAGGCCTCTTAACCTAACCTGACCAAATCAATAGGATGACATTTGCAAAAATTATGAAAATTGTATGACTTCAGAGGAGTAAAAATTCTGCAAAATGATATTTCGACGAAATAAGTTTCTAGGAAACAAAGGGCTCCCCCCAGGAACAAATATATTCGAGTTCATTCATTCATTTATTTTGATAAAACATAGTTTTACATGTCAACATAATTATCAATGTAGGATTTAAACTAAGTTTATAAAAATCATTATTGATGGGTAGCGAACCGGTTAAGGCTGTGTACTCAGTTACAAACAAACAAAAGTAATACTCAAATATTGGTAGAATATAAGCAAAATACTACGTACCGTACTTACGTCTTAAAGGAGTTCTCAGTTCTAAAGAAATTCTCCGATCCGCGATGCAATGTTATTAGGCTAATAATGCTGTTGGCAAATGCAAAACAATTGCCAACAAGATCGTTTTGTAGAGCCAGTCCCAACAACACTCCCCGTCCCCAAGACATCGGACATGACTGCCCCATTCCACCCTTCACCCACACCAAAAAGACCAATCCTCATAGAATATCCAAGTAACTTACGCTTTTCTGGGTTTCCTTTAGCTGTCACTAGCTAATGCTTACGCCATTATGCAGGCTTTTATACCAACAGACGCACTTCCGGTGGTGTCGAACGAGCCGGAAGTGACGTCAATAAGACCATCGTGATTGAGCTGAGGAAACACGAGTCGTGCGTCTATTATTGTGCTTACGAACGACCTTAGAAAATGTGAGGGGAATCTTGTCATTTACAAGCGAAAAAGGTACGTGGTTCATTAAATTTCCTTCACATATACGTATCAGATAACGGTCATGAATTTTACGGGTGTAAAAATAGAAATAAACGTCACAATAAGAAAGATAATCTTATATGACATTAATTAACTAGTATCTAATATACTACTACAATTCTTCACATGAAATTCGGTTAGTGAACACCATTTTACAATTATTATCATTCTTCAAAAGTAATAGTAACTTTGAACAGAGCACATTGCTAAAGATCGTAGATATGACATCAAGCGTCGAGTCTACCGCTAATATTCTCTCTCAAACTTCGTATCGTTTGTTGGGCGAGTCTGCTATCAATTCTCAGTGTTACCAAGTCATATAACGGTATTTATGCGTCTGAGGAGGACGCTACATTAATAACGTTCAATGGTCCGAAACAACCCGTTCTCGGCTACGATTGCTACGAAATACTACGAATAAGCGTCAGGAATAGAGTTCGGGTTGAATTGTTCATTCGGAAATTTGAATCTTGACTATGAACCGTCAGGATTGGACTACACTTTTATATGAATTTATCGTTAAAATTTTATTTTAATAATCCTACTTAACAGTGATTTGGAGTAGGTATCTATACATCTCCTTTACGTGTACCAGTTTAATTAGTTATAACACAAATGTAATCATTGTAATTGTTTTAAGTATTATTTACGAAAAAATGACTACTGTTGAGTTTCTTTCGGCTTTCTTCTCAACAGCGGTCTCCTCTTGCGAAATGCCGGTAGATTCACAATCTGACTTGTAAAAGTGTCCCTGTGGCCTACTTACTGAATAAATTATTTCATTTCATTTCATATGGGTCTATATTGACTCCTAGCATTATTTTTCGTCTGTTTCATTTCGTAAAAAGCAATTTTTTTTGCAACCGTAAACTTTTTGAGATTGTCATAAAACAAACCTAACCTAATCAATAGGATGATATTTGCAAGAATTATGATAACTGTATGACTCGCCCGATGCTGCGTTACAAAGACTGCGCCAAGCGAGACATGCACGCATTTAAAATCTATGTCCACAACTGGGAGGAGTCCGCAGCGGATAGGGACAAGTGGCGGAAACTGGTGTTGGATGGGCGTAAGATCTTGGATGAGGCATGGTTTAGGACTCTCGCAACCAAGCGTGCCAAAAGACATCAGCTCGACCCTTGCTCACCGCGCGCAGGCCAGTCTTACATCTGCCAAGCCTGTGGTCGCGTGTGTCGTTCTCGTATTGACTTGCATAGCCATGAAAAGCGTTGTTCTTCATGACACTGTTTGTATAGTCTGTAAAAGACTGAAAGGCCATTGATGATGATGACTATACAGAGGAATAAAAATTCTGCGAAATGTTTTTTTCGACGAAATAATTGTTTCTGGGAAACAAAGGGCTCCTCCTCTTATATCTATAATATTATAAAATTCTAGATTTGTATTGAAAATCAGTTTTCTATGGAGAGATTGGAGAGGGGTCATTATTTCAGGAAAACTCTTAGTAGCGTGATGCAGGATCGTCCTATGCTTTGTATTGGCGCTCGACGTCAAGCCAGTCTGACGCCACCATCTGTTTGGCATAATTTCCTTTGTCCTCGCATCATGCCGAAACGGCTGGACAAATTTGAACCAATTTCGGTACTGGACGGGTGTGCAATGATAGATATAACAACATTCATTTAGGTATAATTTCAGTAATTAATTTCAATTAGTATAAAAGACATTTGATATAACGTTTATATTCGCAAGATAACCTAAGACTCCTCCTCGCTTCGCTCGTCGTCGTACCTAACCATGACTCTATTACAATTTGACTTTCATGTTTGAGCAGTTTGAGCGTGTATTGAACCTTTAAACGTATTATGTCAAATGATCATTATACTATATGATATTATGCCATATGAAATTATAACAAATGTTATTATATTATTCGTTTATTATACCACTTGATCGTTATATTGACCAATATAATATTATAAGTTGTTATAGCAACCGTTAGGAAGCGGTGGTAGCCTAGTGGTTAGGGCATGCGACTTTCAATCCGGAGGTCGCGGGTTCGAACCCGGCCCGTACCAATGAGTTTCTCGGAACTTATGTACGGAATGTCATTTGATATTTACCACTCGCTTTTCGGTGAAGGAAAACATCGTGAGGAAACCACCTAAGCCCAATAAGGCCTAGTTTCCCCTCTGGGTTGGAAGGTCAGATGGCAGTCGCTTGCGTAAAAACTAGTGCCTACGCCACATCTTGGGATTTAGGTAGCCGACCCCAATTGAGAATTCATTCTCAAAAAATGGGACAAAGGCTAGGAGGATGTTATAGCAACCGTTAAAGCACCCAGCTGGACATCCAAAGATGGTTATAGGATACTTTTTACCCAAGTACAGTAAAGAATAATTAAATACGCGGGCGAAGGTGCCCTCTAGTTGTTATATAATAAACTAGATTATGTATATACCTAGAATTCCGTGGTTGTGAAATTTACCGCTGGAGGGACGCGAAAATTAATAAGACGCCATTTTGTGATCCAATTTACGACTTATCGTAACATTTAATGATGTTTTGAAGAGACGAATTGAATTTCAATAATTGCCATTTTATCGCCACTTACATTGTTATTGACATTTAAATTTGATTGTCGTCGACAGTAGGTTTATGATACAATAATTTTCGTATGAAAAGACATGACGTAACAACATGCATTTTAAATATTTTCTGTATGTTTTTGAATCATATACCACTTCTGCTTCGTAGCTATATTCAAAACCGATTAAGGTTTAATAAACGATATCTGTACGAAATATTATCACTTATGTATAGGTACTTTATCGACATGCTTTATTTGCTTTTAAATAATTTGCTAATGCCACTTAATGTAGCTCGAATACAACTCTGTATAATTATATCAGCCATATATAATTATACCGAGATCTATGTCAGTCAAAATCTTAATGATGAAAAAAATGTTTGCTAAAGTTAAGCCTTTCAAAAAGATAGTATCTAAAATAGCCTTTTACAAAAAGTCCCACACTGTTTTGTATTACCTAATCATGAGTGGAATTAACATTTTATATAGAGAATAGGGCATACAGGCATTTATACCTACAACTTAAAATCTACTGGTATAACCAACATCTGCAGGCATCCATCACTAACTATACGGGAAAAAATCGTCACTTTCGCAAGAAAACTCGCAATAAATCGCGATTCTACCGCTGCGCTTTTACAAAACCGAGGTCCTATAGAAATCCTTATCAGTGTCTATACTAGACATGCGTAGACGGTGATTGAAATTAATGGTAGGCCCCGACTCTTATCGTCCCGTCCTGTCACCGGACCGTTACCGCTTTTCAAAAACTCGGTAGTAGTTTGTTAGTTTGGCAAGGGTCCGGTAGATTAAACTGGGATCTTCGAAGAAAGTAGGACAAGTTTTGGGGACAGCCTGGCTTTTGATGCGCATGAATATGTAAGCGGTATTGTGTCCCTTGGAAAATATTCACTATTACGTAGACGACATGTAAGTTTGCCGTTATTGTAAAATAAATACAAATACAAATACTCTTTATTGCACACCTCCAACATCAAGGAATATACAACACAACATGAGATACATTCAAATAACAAATACATAGGTGGAAGGAGAAATAACCACACATAGGCTGGTATTAGACTGAATTTATTTACTTATCCACATTACGCAACTATTACAAATCCCTTTCCCAAAAAAATATGATTTGAAATCAGACTGTCTTTAAAACCTACGTTCATATCCTACAGACTACGCCATCTTAATAATTAACAAAGTAAGGAATTAATAACTCACACTCATTCTGTCTTAATTTTCTCAATTTTCTTGACCAGGTATAGTGTAATGAGCGTTCCAACACGCAAACGTGTTAGTTTTAGAAAATATTGCCATTTTTCCGATATACATTCCGTAAATCTTACTTGTCCTTGGAAATGCGTCAACATCTACACCACTTGTATAGTAGTTTCCTTTCTTGAGCACACATCCTTCAATAGGCACACGAAACAAGTTAAACACGGCTTTGGCGACGATAGAGGTGCAGTTGAAGTTTATCTTTATTATCCATTTAATGCCATTAGGTGCTCGCTTTCCAATTTGAATAATACCTCTTTTATTAAGTGCAGTTATATCTTTACCTACTGTTAGATTCATGCTGAGGATATTATAATCTTTATTGCTTTTATCCACTTTAAATTCGATCGCATAGGGTAGCGGCTTGATGTATGGTGGTGTTGGATTTTGACAGTTCTCTATACTGGTTAAGTTGAGTTTGTGCTGATTACAATTACAGAAGTAAAAAATACCACATAAACAAATTAAAATCAACAAATATTTCATGTCGTTCGATACAAGCGGACGTTATTAAAAGTAATGTCGGAATATTGGTTAGGTTTAGGCACAGGTTGAGTTATAATTCAGAGGTTATTAAATGTGTAGGTATTATTCGTTTTCCTCACGGCATTATGGTTCAATTATATGGGCATTAGGAATATTCATTAGTTCCGGAACACCGCGCGGAAAGTATGGCAACAAAGATGAGTAATTTTTAATGACAATGATATGTATCAGATATAATTATTACTAGAACCTTCTGGCTGCAACTTCGTCCACGTATTTTTTTTTACCATAGTCGGGTGAAAAGTATCCAATACCATCTTAAGATAGGATGTCCAGCTGTCCCTGTACCAAATTGTGTAAAACGTCCTGTTGTTTCGGCGTGATGATAATTTTTTTTTTTTTTTTCTACGGCTGGCGTCGCGCATGTTTTCCTGAAATGATGTCCCCTCTCCATAGAGAAGGGATCTTCTATACTTTAGAATGTTATAATAGTATCCTTTAAAGGGATGCCAGCACCTCGCAGTCATTTCTTTAATAGTATTGATAAAATATTTGCAAATATTAAAGTTAGTTTTTAGTCATTATTAACCAAAATGATGTACGTGTTACATAATATTTAAATACTATTCTTGTTGAAGTGAAAACTTCTTTAGCGGCGCTTGGCCCTTTTTTTAGATGGGTAAAAAATTTTAAACTTGCGTCAGATCCATAGCCTGATCGAAAAAGCAGACAGATGGAGAGGGTGTAATATATGACATTCAAAATACAAATCCTAACCTAATTTACAGTTTTAGAAGAGCTACGATAAAAGGGTACATTGCACCTAAACGAAAACTTTAGTTTAGGTTTGGTTTGTATTGTGTCAGGATGGATTCGCAAAGAAACAATATTTAGTATGGCGTTAAAATATTCTCTCAAACAATATTATGGCACTTAATACTATGGAAAACAATACTTATGGCTTGAATACAAGAGTATGTCAAATAACTTTTCTAGTAAACGAAACATTCGAGCAAATGCAATTCGGGTAAGTGAAATTCGAGCAAATGAATATTATTGCATATAAATTTCGGTCAAACAATAGACAACCTTTCTAAATAATGTATAAACAATTGGTAACCTAGTAACCGTGTCTGTTTCAAAGAAAGAGGGCCTTCGAACAACAAAATGTTGTAGGTGACAGATGGTGAAGCTTAATCATAAACTTACATTAGTAAGAAATGGAGATTGAAATAGAAATCAAGTGTCAGTGAGATATAATAAAATCGGATAGTAACCTGAACAAATTCAGTGAGGAAAAATACTTCTAATATTTTCAAAGTTTCATATTATGGACCAAAAGTGCTATAGGGAAGGGAGAAACTTATCATATGTTTTATTTATTTATTTAATCTTTATTACACAATTGGAAAAAAATCGCACACAAGGCGGACTTGATGTCATTGGGCATCAATACCAGTCAACCTTTGAGCAAAGCAGATAAGTTGTAGGCGGTGAAAAAACGGGTTTTAATTATCTCACTACACTAATATTATAAAGGCGGATGTTTGTGAGTGTGTGTGGGTGTGTGTGAGTGTATGTTTGTTACTTCTTCACGCTCAAACGGCTGGACCAATTTTCATGAAATTCGGTATGGAGGTAGCTGACACCCTGGATTAACACATAGGCTACTTTTTAACAGCGGGTAACACCGCGGGGCACAGCTAGTAATTGTAATATGTTGATACTTTATAGCGTTAACCTATGTATACGCGCGACAAATTTTAGCGACATATTTGAGGGAAATCGTTTCTTTTTTAATAACACATTAAAGCAATCTTGATATTAGGAGTAAAAGGTTTGATGATTTGCCAATGATTTTGAGTGGAGATTTCAACATAAACTTTGCAGACGATAAAAATCAACTATTAATTGAATTTTTACATAATGAATTTGGGTTAAAGATGTCAAATGGTCGCAACCTTAGCACAACGAAATACTATCGATGCGGACTTTATAAGACATTTAAATAGATTCGAATCAAAATTGTTCGTTTCTACTTCAGCTAGCATAAATCTATTACCTATATCAGTTTTAGAGATTGGCGATGATGATGCTGGTAATGATGATGGTGAAAGATTCGTTGAAATTATGGATGAAAGTTGATTTTTCTGAGAAATAAACTTTTTGATGTAAAATAATTATAATAGTTCTGTAGTGTTACATTTTTTATGTAATCTAAATTGTCATGTTTGTCTACGATAATAAATAAATATTGTATTTTACCACATACATGATAGTACTTTTATACTGATAAATAAAAAAAATTGTGCGAAATTATTCCCTAACCATTCCAAAATATTCAAAAATGCACAACGTTGATGTTTAAGTTTTCACTTCTGCCAGCACTCCCGGAGTGCAACCCGTCCTTTTTTATTAATATTTAAAGTGTATGCATAAATTCTAATAACAATCATTGTATTGTTCATGAAATAAATAAATGAAAATGAAATGAAATGCCATCCGTCCTAAATAAATTACTCTGTCTGCTAACCATCTTGGCTCCATTTCTAATACGGCTAACATCGATTCCTCAGACATTGTACGGTTTCCTCCTTAGAGCTATATATATGGACGATATATGGACGCAGCAGACCAGGAAGGCGTTTCCGGGACATAACAGTAAATAACGCATTTCTGGCCCGCGCCCCAACCGGTCGGAATACGAGCATGTTGTCATTACATGCCTTTCTATTTATTATAAGCTTTTCATTGACTTGCAACGATAGATAATTTTCACAATTAGTTACTTAGTCTCTTTTTTTCAATAGCTTTTTGAAATAATCGTGTATGGTGCTTACTTATACAAAATGTCTAACTATGTTAATACCTACCTATATGTACATATAGGCCATAGAATTTTCTACTAAATTTTGTTATATTAAAATTAATAAACATTTGTTCAGGGTTTTGGGTCTTGAATTGTATGTATGTATGTACATTGTACAATAAAATACAATACAAAATGTTTTACTTATTGCACACCAAAGAAAATTTACAAATTGAATGCAGCTATAATAATTTAAATAAGATATAGTGATCTATTCCATACAAGCTTTAGGTAGTGGAGTGGAGGGATCAGAGTAAAATACAGAAGGCGATGGGAGCACAAAATAAATACCAACACCTAAGCAAGTGAACGTAACTATAAATATACTCATATACATCTATAAATGGATATAAATAAACCTACATATACATACATAAATATAAACAAGACAAATACCTAAGGAACTACACAGCCAGAAGCAAATGTAACGAACCCAGTTTCATAAATCACAAAAACAATTTATAGATGGATTCACTCCGCAAATGTATGTATTTAAGTTTTAAGTACATATATTTATCTCTATTATTAAGGTTTATCTCCGTTTAGTACCCACCCATGACACAAGCCTACTAGAGCTCAATTAGGTCAATTAGGTTGATTTGTGTATAAAAATCATCTAAGTCAGTTAAACATTAATGTCAATGAAAAAAAAACACTTGTAATTAACATAAATATAAATCTCTTTATCTTTACATACTTTCCTGGTTTTCTTACTGTGCTTTACAAAGAAAATATACTTTTATTTACTTAAGTACAACAATGAAGCTTTTATAAGAGTGACTCATTTAATTAATAACCCTGGTATTACTAATTTATAAAAAATAAGAAAAGGATAAATCTATGCGGGTACTCATTTGACGTATTAATAATCACGCAATCTCACTTATACTTCATCATAACCACAAAATCCGTTATATTAAACGATCTAACACATCATCATTATGCCTTTTCCCGACACTTCGGACCCCATAGTCCTAAATTTTCTATTGGAATGCTATGAGAAAGAGTCGAAGTCACGTCTGAAGTGGCGAGAGAAGCATTCGGAAATATTTCGAAAAGCAGGAACACTCAGAGAAGAATTGAAATATCATACCTATGCAGACATCCAATATGAACTAGCAAATGCAGCAATGGCAGCAACAACCCGAGACTACATAGAAGCAGCCAGACACAGACTTTTAAAGACAAAAAACATCAAATTACCAATCACAGATAAACATTCTCAATGTGCTATACAAACAATGTTTCCTGTCAAACCTGAGCATGATTCGCTAAGGATTAACCAGGGCCGAGAGGCGTACCTCAAGAAGCGAAACGAATTGAGTCCTGAAGAGAAATATGTGTTTCCAGAAACTTCTAGCTGGGAGTATGGATGGAGGATGAAGGATACTGAGATGACATCGAAAGTCACTCGTTATCCACGCGTGGGAGTCATGAAGGATGCCATATACAGTAAGGTGGGACCTCAGCCGGACCCTGCCCACTACAAAGACCCAAACAAACCATTTTGTTTCTGCGCAAGATTTATATAAATGTGTAAGGGGTGAAACGAGTGCTATTTTTATAATTCGGTTTTATTTTTCGAAGTGATAGCGGCTTTTTAAGAACATTTTATACTTTATGATTGCATTAAGTAGTTTTTTATACTTGACGTAGAAAGGAAATATTTACAATACTAATACAGGTACATAACAAAATTAAATATGCCCGACGTTTTATTTACTCCATGTAATTGAAAAAGTAGTGAACTTGCTTGGTGTTCTATGGATTTTATGCGCCACCATAATTACAGTTCCCTAAACATACATGCTCATTATGTATACATGCAGTGCAGACAGCCGCAAGCGGCGCCCATCACTGGTATAGGTGGAAGCAGAAAGCTTGAGCGTGGCATCTCGCTCTTTTCTATAGCCGCCAGTCGCCACTGTCGCTTTCCGCCGATGTCATGGTCTTGTCATGGCCGGCCCGCAAGCGTGATACGAAATATTTATAAAGGTACTCGTATGGTCGCCTGGTCTTAAACCTTAATTTGGTAATGTACACACGGATGTACGAACTCTTTGACCATCGTTTTCTATTTTTTTCATCGAACGAGATTTTTTAGCTCTATTCTAACTTACCGAGACTTAAACTATCGACCTTCGTTTTTTTTGACAATTTAAGGGTAGCGACTTTGTATTTTTGCTACGCTGGCTATGATGGCAGTCTTTTTAAATTACTGATTCATTTCCATGATACCTACACATAGCTATATTATATAGCACGTAGATAGTGGACGGTATATCCGACCACAATAAATCCCGTCTGCCTCAGACGCGCCATCACCATTCATCTGTCCGCGTCTTTGTTTACGAGATTTGTTGCACATGTGCACAATGAGTGCTGCTGGTGGCGAGCGGGGGGAGTTTTACTGCATTTTATTATCTTTAGGGCATTCACGGAACACAATGGCTTTGGACTATATAAGACAATTGGTTTGCTTATGCTCACTGACCACAAGGTACCAAAGCATAAGTTTGTGGGGTTTGTATTTGGATTATGCGATTAGGTACAACAAGCCAAAATATTGGTCTACATCTTTTCGACTCTTTTCTTGTGCATTAAGGTTCAAAGGCGGTAAATCAATATCTTTACTGACTATTAGGTACGAGTAGGTACCTATAGTTTTACCTTATTCTAAGATGTTGATCATAACATAAATGGAGATTTTAAAATATCGTATCATTTTAACCTATAGTAAAACTATAGGTACCTACTCGTACCTAATAGTCAGTAAAGATATTGATTTACCGCCTTTGAACCTTTATGCACATGTACTCGTAAAGAGTCGAAAAGTTGTAGACGACGCGTTTGGCTCGGTTTGTAGACACCTGCCTACTGAGTCGGCGGTCCCGGGTTTGAATCCCGGCCGGGGCAAATATTTGTGCAAAATATTTGTTCTTGGGTCATGGATGTTATCTATATATGTATTTATATATTATGTATATCGTCGTCTAGTACCCATAGTACAAGCTTTGCTTATTTTGGGACTAGGTCGATTTGTGTATGATTGTCCCTTAATATTTATTTATTTATTTAATCTTGGCTTGTTGTAGCTAATCGCATAATCCAAATACAAACCCCACAAACTTTTGAGACCTATAAAAACCCCTTCAATTCAGAACTAATGAACAGAATATTCCATTCCATTTCAGCGTCGTAATCACTCCGGTCCAAACCCAACAAAACTATTATTTCTAATTCGTATAATAAACTAATTGGGTGCAAAAGCAAGGGTGTAGGACCGCAATTAGCGGTGTAACGACGAGAACTAATGACTCGGAAGTTTCAGCCTCTAATTACTGGTGGCGAGCGACTGGCTGGCTAAAATCGGACCCACGGCGGGAAAAACGGGGCTGGGAAAGATTTGTAGCTGACGCTAAAGAGCGTGTGACTTCCTGAGCTTGTAAAGTGTAGTTTTTTGCACACACACAATTATACCTCAAAGTGTTTCTAATGTGGGTAAGTCAGCACCATATTTTTTGGGATATAGATACATAGATCATAGAGGGACGCGACGGTCAGGACTGTCAACACCGCTGCTTTTTGGGCATCACTTATTTGAAGAACCTCGACACGAAAGAAGGAGTAGAAGAGCATTAAAAAAATACGCAAATTAAAGTCACGTGTGGTGTGTACCCAGAATCAATCCCGGCACCTTTGGGCTAGACCAGCTCCATATCCATTAAGTTGATCAAATACGTAAAAAAATATCAGATTAATTTAACTGAGTTCTTTACTGGAAATAGTTAAGCATCATTTCTTGTCATGTCTTGAGAAACGAGGGACCGATGGAAGGAGACGGGGGAAAAGGTGCGGAGAACGATCTCCTACCCGGAGGACCATTGCAAAACAAAGGATTAAGTCCTCAAACGAAGACAAAATTGGAAATGGGAACAAATATCAACCATGTTCAGCACCCAAACAGCCACGACCACTCTGACAAGAGTGTACAATTTGAATAGAGATAGATAGAGAGATCATTTACTACATCTCTCGGCGTATTTTTTCAATACTCATCTCATGTGAATTGACGGTAGACTCAAACATGTACTAGTGTCCTTCTGGCTTAAATTCCTCGGGGTTGGACCAAAATTCTTTGGGAGTGAAGCTTGTAAGCGCCATTTCATTAAAAAAAATGCACAGTGTACTAAAAATATCTAAACAGTTAAGAGGCCTTATTCCTTTTAAATTGTGATTGTTTTAGACATTTTTCTCTATGATCAAACGTGTTTCTTAACATATAAATATTATTATTGATGTTACTACCTAGAACAGGGCTATTGGAATTTATTGGTATATATTTGAAAACTACAGTTAAAATTTTTCATTGACAATTTTTGTTTCAAAAACGACGAAAATCACGCTAAATTGACGAAATTCACGCGGAAAATTTGTTTTTTCAACCTATTTTCGACTGCATGCCTTAAAATCATCAGCATCGGGGAAAAGTATTATTCACTTCGAAAAGTTGGTTGAAATTATCCATATATTTGTCATAATATGAAAAAAAAAATTAAAAGGAATAAGGCGTCTTAAGTAGACATATTTAAATGTTCCCACAAATTGGACGCTCTTTGTGGCGCCTAATATCTAGTAAAATACACGAAAAGTCAATAACAATTACATAGCAAAATATCACAACACAGTTATCACTAAATAGTGGGTTAGTTTTAGCACACCCCAAAATCCCATGACGCTGCATTATCTCACCCAAGTCGGTTAAATTCGCAAACCAATTCTTCCGTCCCTCCGAATGTTCTATTTCAATTAGATGCCCCGTTATCTTGTAACCATCCCCTCGGCGCCGTGTCGGCGATCTTGCGCGATAACCACTGGCTATGTTATGGTTTTACGGGTGTAATGCAGAAAACCCAAAGTCTATTAGCGGACCCTAACCCTGAAGTTAATTTTCTTAGAGTGACATTGATAATTTACCTATAAATTTTAGGATGATTGTTTTTGACGAAGTTCATGAGTTCTTAGAGTTTATAAACTAGTGGCCCTATAAGCTGGATGTAGACCTACCGAGTTTGTTTCAAAAGACAGAAATTTTGGAAACTAACAAAAAACTGAATCGACAGTAAAATTCTATATACATAATACTTATCGATCTTACTCACAAAATTACAGAAATGTAACCTCTAGGTGAGGACAATCGGATCGTCTGGACATCCAAATATCCGGCCATACAAAAGAATTTTGGGTCAAGTTGAAATAGACACACTTCGGTCAATCAGAAAGATAGAGAGTCACGCTAAATAGCCTACGTAAGTACCAGAGCGTACCAGAGCTCTCGGCTCCGCCTTCAGTCTCTGTTCGGACAGATCGGCACGTGTTCGTAGCACCTCCTATAGAAACACTTCGGTCGGTCGCATCTCCAAGCGCCATAACTTTTTTTACAAACAACCAAGCAAATATAGTTTTCAGGCGGCGTTTGCGACGGTTAGAAGCCAGGTCCCTGTGCAGTGTTCTGTCCTATGTTGAAGATTTGATTATAGCATTACAAACACTGGTTCCACTTGGTCAGTTTTGTGACCGCGATAGCAGAAGTTCGCGGCTTAATGGGTCACTTGTGGTCACCGTAATGTGAGGGAGGGTAATGACGCTACGTGGGCCAGCGTAACGAGGATGGAGGCTTATGAATTTGTGCCGTAGAAGTTGTAGTCGGTTAGAATAAATAGTTTGGATGTTCTGGGATTAGAAATAGTGGATCTTGGTAATTAGATTATTTATCAGTTTTATCAAATCTTAATACTACATTTTCAACCTAAAATTGTTTGGTTTTACCGTATTCACTTAGTCATTAACGGTTTATTATGTCTATGTTCTATGTTCGAACTTTCAACAGGCAGAGCGACATAGGCATCTCCCATGGCACGAGCACGCCACTGAGCTCGATTTTCAGCTCTCCTCCTCGAGTTAAGTTTAGTTGACGCCGCAAAAAATTAACATTCAAAGGCTCTTTTTAGCCTATACTATACAAATACATAATACAGCGTGTATATTTGATATAACCGCATATTGTAGCCTGATGGAGATGTTAGTGCTATAATCTGATATATATAACAATTATTAATTTAGCGTTAACTGTCATAGCGTAATAAATTTACAAAATTTTCTGAGCAGCAATGTATGGCTTAGTTATTACTAGTGACAGTTGTGACATCCCTATATTAAAGTGTCAACAAAGCAACAACAAACAAATACATTGCGTGCTAAATTATTTATAATGGAAAGAAAAAGCTTAGATTTTTTTAATAATTTACGGATCTATATATTAATTTGTGCCTATACTTAGACCCCGTAAAGTTTGCGGTTATATCAAATTTAGACGCTGTATTTTACCTAATTATTTTAAAGTCAGGAATTTTCTTTATTTTAAGAACATAAATAATAGGTAAACATATTCAATAAAATAGGTAAGTACATATATGTATTTATAGGCACGAATAGGTCATATTAAGTTAGATAAAGTAACGATTTTCAAGATATGCAAGTTCTTATTTTTCGCATTCTCCAAATTTCGAAACTAGATCGCTGCCATAAGCTTTCTTTGATGCCGAGCGCATATAAAGTGAATTCTTCCCAGTGTTGCCAGATGACATTTATGAAAATCCGTAGGGTGAGACCAAAAAGTCTGTAGAATTCCGTAGATTGTCGCTTGAAAAATCCGTAGTTCTACAGACTTTTTTTTCAATGCTTCATTTGACTATACTGAAGCTTAAAATGTTATTAAAAGTTAGTAACTTTTGCAAAAACGTAGGTGAAAAAATAGAAATCTTATATTTTTGAACACCTTGTCCGTAGTTTAATCATCATTTTAAGCTGGTAAAAAAATTTAATTTAAAAAACGGACTACTAAGTGATAGTGCGTGATTAGTCCGCGAGTGTTTCACCTAGGATTTCAATTACTTTTTCGCAGAAAAAGTACATTCCGTTTCGTTTATGTCATGTTTTGGTGATAAATACAAGTAGTCTGAAATTCCGTAGGTTCCCCAATAATTTCCGTAGGCCTGGGCACACCGCTTAAATTCCGTAGATCTACGGATTTTTCCGTAGCTCTGGCAACGCTGATTCTTCCTTTGAGACATGTTTCATCATTTTCGAGCCCGTACTGCGCTTTCATATTTTAAACCTTTGAATATCGCAATGTTTCAGTTTTAACATTGCTTCTGTATGTTAGTTGGAAATGGTGTTTTATTTCCATGATTATGACAATCATGGAAATAAAACTGCAGGACTAGTACATTTATCTTGCTGCGACGTCCCTTGTCGCGCGACTCAGTCCTGCCCTCACTCACTCCTGTCTTGCTCGCACGGTATTGAAAGGAAAGTGACAGATAAGATAGTATTTGTCGCGCGACAAAGAGTCGCGTGTCAGTTATGCTAGACGTACTGGGTGTGACCTGTAACAGTACCAGTAAATAAAACACAGATTCTACACTTTAAACTGCATCATCAATCATGTACCTACCATTAGAATCATGTTAATACGGTATTTGTCTATAGTGAAAGCAATTTTTGTCATTGAAACCATAAACACCAACCAAATAAACTACCACAAACTTATGGACATTTTACAATTTTGAATTGGACAAAATCTTAAAAGAAGATATGTATCGACTACTGATTTTTATGATGCACTATCTTCAAAGAACACGATAGAAAGAATAGATCGATTTGACATTTTATAATTAGAATAGCTGATTTGAGCTGGCATGAAATTTTTTTTTTTTCATTTTTATCACTGCCCACCGTGCATTCTTAAACCTTCCAAACTGGTTTAAAAATCCCGAGCAACTGTTTAAATTCGCTTTGCGGCAACAATGTGGGGCACAAAGCCATGCGAATATGTGCGGAATATGCGGCTATACGCCAACTATGCGGCATCATGCGAGCAATGGGACAGCTGGGCATGCGAGCTTCTGAATTGTTGCATGAAGTTGATGCTCATAATAAAACAATTAATGTGTTGGATAAGTTTAACGCGCGCGACATTTTCAGGAATGATAAAAAACCGGCCAAGTATGTCGGACATGCTCAGTGCAGGGTTCTGTTGAAAAACAAAAAAATAGGATACTTGTATTATTTATGTTGGTTTTTAAAATAATTAAAATTTGAACTGTTTATTTCCTTGTAATAAAAATCTTTAATTATTTAAGATGGTATACCAATAAAGGCTCAGACCTATACTTAGTAATATATTTGGAATACTAAATACACCTCGCGTATCGCGTATGTCTTTTTAAGTCGCATTACATTACATGACCTATCTAACTTAAATTACTAATCAAACCAAAATTTTACGATAAAAACAGTCAAAAGATATAGTGAATTTCGAGTGAAATACGTACAAACATACCAAAATCTAAATTTTCGTTCCAGTGAACTCCAAATGGAATAGGTACCTACTTCGTTTATTTTTACTTACTTTCAACTTACATATAGATTATTTATTTTCAAAATTTTATGATATAATACATTATTCGTATTCGTTGCCATTTTAAATTTCCATGCACTTCTCTCTAAAATATATTATTATATATTCATTGCACATAGTTTGGCTTTGCTTTGTTAAACCATGCAACATCACAACTTCACAAACCTCGTATAACAATTAATCGTTCACTGGAATCATAACTTTAAGGCATATGATGAACGGTTGCTTTTAGGTTTCGTACATTAGTAAGATAAGGGGTTGGTAATGAGCGGAGCGGGCGCGGGCGCTTGTGCGGCTCTCGTGCTCGCTAATTACTTGGCCAAATATTTACTTTGTCGGGATTCTCCTTTCTGCAGTAACTTGGATAAGGTAGTGGTGTTAATGGGAAAGTGATAGCGGTTTTATTTAAATTTCTTTTTCAAAAGGACTCAGGAAAGGTTCATAGAGAAAAGAAAGATGGAAATCAGATCGGACAGAGATGACATGAAATCAAACCTTACTGTAAGATGATAAGGTAGGGTGTACAATCTGCTGTGTTTTATACAATATTTATATTTGCGACGAATGCAGTGTAAGCGATAGATAACGCCTTGACAGATATACCGTGCCCGGTTTTCGTTCACCGTAATTGTATGTTTAGCTTTAAAGTTATTTGTTATAAATAAATTTAAAAAAAAGATGAGGCGACTTAGCGTGGAACTATATAAGTAATAGGCTAGATACTTATAGTGTTGCGGGTAGACTTATGTGTACCTTTGCGATCTCCACCCAGTTTGAATGCAATTATAATAGGCTGTCAGGACCAGTACAAATTTAAGTTACGACTTCCGATGTGACATTACTTCAGAGGGTGGCATGAATGGAAAAAAGAATTTTAAATTGATCGTTAAAATTGTATTTTAATGTTCCTACTTAACATTGATTTGAAGTATCTATACATCTTCTTTATGTGTACCCATGTTATTAGTTATAACACAAATGTAATGTTATTGTTTTAAGTATTATTTACGAAAAAATGACTTGCTGTTGACTTTTTTTCGGCTTTCTTCTCAACAGCCGTCTCCTCTTGCGAAATGCCAGTAGATTCACAATCTGACTTGTAAAAGTGCCTACTTACTGAATAAATTATTTCATTTCATTTCATTTCGTTTAAATCTCACTTATTAAAAATATTAAATACCCGAGACACATCTTATGAACATGGTGTCAATGCATCTCTTATGAAACATTTCATGAGCACTCATCAATTAACATTAAATGCATAATTATGGACACAAAAAGTTGAAGTTCTACATATTTGCGTGCATAAAAAAACTAGATCTTATCAATTACTATTTATTATGGCAAGTTAATTGTGTAATTAGCAAGAGATTGAGAAAATAAAAGGCGTTTTTTTATGCACACGAATCGCTAATCGCTTCACTTGACACCCAAAGCATAGCCCAGAACGTAGATGAAGCATCTTCGCTACTTAGAGTCGGAAAGTTGGGAGCCCTGGCCGCCCCATCGAGATTAAAGCGTGATAACATCAATGTCACTGAGATATACTGCAAATGTATGCTTTGAACTTACAGAGTAATGATTATATGGTATGTTTATTAGCTGTATAGCTCTACATTGCATAATATTTCCTCTTTTCATACCTTATTGGGAAGTCCTGCTTTCATATTATAGCTACAATAACTGACTAACTCAGAGTCCGTTTCGTACCAACAAAGACAAAAAAAAAATACTTGTTTTAGAAATTCATGCTCTATGAAAATTTCAAATGTTTTATTTTACCATTGAACCGAGAAAAAATTAAATAACTAAAAATTAAAAAAGGTTTTTTGTACAGGGACCTCCTTTAATTTTTAGGTCACTACCTAGTGCTGTGGTAGACGGACAGATTAAGCGGATGTAATCCCGTTAGCATCCTTTGGGATTAATCCTCCCTCCTCAAAAATGTTAATTTAAAATTCATCCTCACCTCAACTGGTCTTTTGTAATGTAAAAAATGCGAATTATTTCAAAGAAATATGACAAACACTTTAAACATGTAAATCTCCAATATGGATGTCAACAAGACCTCTATGACTATATAAAAACAAACTTGAAGCTACAAAGATTGCAAGTATACGAATTAAAATTGGGTCAAACCAAAACGCACCTCACTAAGATGTTTTCATTTTATTATTCAGAATATTTAAAAAACCAATACCTTGCCATAGCCATTAACGAGAAGACATGACATACGATTATCTTGTTGCTACCCTAAAAAAACAGGAAACGACATTATTTCTGTATCATAAAAATAATCTTCTAACTTTTCTGCCATAGCTTTAAGTCAAAGCCACTCAACTTGTACCGTAACGCAGCAAAATCGCTACTTCCTCTTCGCTTTAAATCACTTACATCCGTATCCGTAAGAAGGACGACTTCTCGAGCTGATTACAGGATCAAAGACCGTAAACGAATTACCGGCTCCTTTAAACTGATAATACAGTTTAAAGGCACGGTGAAAATGTTAGAAGAATCTAAAACTTTACATTGGAAGGAGGAATTCAAGTGGAAAGCTGTTTGAGTATTTTTTCCCTAAGTTAATTTTGAGTCATAGTCCTTTGAGAATAAATAATGTTGACAGAAATTTCTTTGTGGTATCACCAATTGTCTATGATTTAAACTATTTAGTAGATGGGTCCTCTATAAATAATTTTGATACTTTATGTACTAGTTCTAACACTCTGACTGAGTTGCAATTTGGCATAGTACTTATGTATTTTTTGATGATGATTAATATGGTATTATCGAGCTAGGTCTTATTTAGGTACAGTACTTACCTACATTAAATTTTTCAATAATATGGTCAGAAAATGTAAACATGTGTGTTTGTCGTTGACTGTACTGTAGCTAAATATGAGTGCACGTCAACATTTATATTTAACTTATTTCCTTAAGTACCTTACATGTGCATAGAAAATCAAAAATATTTTCTAGTATCAAAACTATAATTCGTACTACACAAAGTGTGAGCAGCCGCAGATTTTTTAAATTTCCCGCCAAATTTTGAGTATTCTTTCATTAGCTAGACTACAGCTCATTATCCTCCGTCATAACAGAGAAGCGTCTTAAGTAGATAACGCCTTTGTGCATTGTCATTTTGGTGGAACTCTAAGGCGTTTGCCAAGAGTTTATAAAAAAATGAAAATGACGTTTACCTAACTCAGGTAAGGCTAACGCTAGGAGTGAAGAACTTACTTATAAATTTCTGAAACATGTAATGTCTCATTTCTTAATGTGGGTACACCACAATTTTTATTTAAACCATGAATACAAAGATCAAAGCTTAAAGAAAAATTGAAAAAGGAGGAAGAGTGGAAGGGAACGGGAATCGAACCCGGTACCTCTGGATTACGGGTAATCGTTCCTGACAATTTCACGTGAGCGTAATCCGATTTACAAGACTTAAACGTCACTTAAACTGCGACCACAATTTTAAAATCTTTTAGTATACAATGTCTCGGCATTAAACAGCGTCTTTCTTCCATCGTCCAATGTCGTATTCTCACTTTCTTCGGACATATCACACGCCGAGAAGACACTTCTGTGGAACGACTTGTGGTGCAGGGGAAAGTCGAAGGCACTAGAGCGCGCGGTACGTCACCGATGCGATGGACCGACCAAGTCAAGAATACACTCAATGGTCCACTCCACGAATGCACAAGAAGAGCTACAGTACGGGAGGAATGGCGACGGATTGTAAAGTTTGCTACCAAACCTGATGTGACGACCACGACCACTCTGACAAGAGTGTGACGACAAAGAAGAAGAAGTATACAATGTGGTTAGTTAATATAAAACGCCATTCCATTTCACTTATTAAATTACGTACCTAAGTTTGTAGAAACCGGCGTTCATTTCGGGTAGCCGCCATTATTTAATTAAGTATAAGGTTTAATAGTCCCCAAGGTTCAGCTGGATACTATTGCTGTAAATTCAGTGATATTGTAGCTGAAGAGTAGTAGAATCGTAAACTTTTGAGCGAGCGATCGTAAAAGTCACAAGAATACGAGTGAAAGTCGTAAAAAAATAAATTGGTGAGTGTTGTCAACCAAAGGTGGAAGTAGACAAGGCAAAATAGAAATTTAAATAGAGAAACAAACAATAAATCATACTTAACTAACTACCTAAATACTTTTTTATTCACAACCGTTAAATTACATGTCTGATATTAAGTCAAGAGATGTTTAAAAACTATTGATTCAAAATCGCAAAACTAACATAAATTAATAATATGAATACAAGTAACCCCTTATAATCATTTTGTAAGTTTTGTGGTTGTTACATCTTTAAGAAAAACACATGTGCGCCCTAATTCCATTTATACCTCTCTGACATCTCAGAGAGATCTCGGTAGTGGCTATATACCTAGTAATTACGGCTCATTTATACGCGACGTCCGTCATAGATATTAGGCGCAAAATAAACTTGACAGTAACTTGAAGTGTCACTTTAAACAGCTCAAATTACAAGCATTGCGTTTTAATGACAGCTAAAGGCGATATACCTGAGACATGGCTTATTTGGTGAAATCACAAAGTACACTTGAATTAGCGCTCAGGCTGATGAATCTGTTATACTACGATTTTTATTGTAGGTACTATTATTTATTATGCTATTATCATTTCCATATCACGTCTAGCCTCAATAAAACTGAAAGAATGCACGAAAACTATAATTTTGCTCAATAAGGAAGTAACTATAGCGCCACCACATACACTTACTACGTTACTACTCAGAAGGCAGAATACTGGCCATAACACGCCAATGATATCTTTATTTGATTTTAAGTGGCAATAAAAACTGGATATTAGGGAGCTTACTCACTGTACCCGATTCGTATCCGACCAAGTTTGAATATATTAATCGAGTACCAAATGTCAATATTTATTTACTCGTATGACAGGGTAATACGTCGTATATAGCTTATATATTAAGTTCGAGTGTTTGAAGTTTTATATACAAAGTCAACATATCTTAAGAAATAAGTTAAGAAATAATTTATTAAGTTACTCACAATTTAAAAATGCATTTTGTGAGCCGAGGACATTAAGGTGATTTTGACTTGGTCATATCATTATTATCTTTTTTATTACTTCATGCATTTAATCTCAAAACTTGAATCATCGGAATGCCGGTTCACAGCCAAACATCAGTAGTAATGTTATTGGATCGGAAGCATCTATTCGCGCTCTAACCAAAGTATCAGATATGTGGACGTGGACGCAGTGAACTATAAAATGTCTGAAATCACTGAAAAGTTTTATTGATATCGTTATTTGATTATTGCGGTTTATACGACTGAGGAGCAGGTTTTGAATATCTTTACCCCTACAAGAAGAACATCAGTTTCAATTAAAATAAATTGGCCCTAATGCCATAATATATTGAAATTAAAATTATTATTTTTACTAGGCAACTGTGGCCAAACCCTAACTAACTTGCACATTAAATACAAATATAACTAAACAACTCTCTCTCTGATATCTCGGCAAGTTACGCGAAATTTAGTGACATTTTATATGCAGCTTAAATAGCAAACATCGCGTTTTAATGATAGCTAAAGGCGATATACCTGAGATACACCTGAAATATCACTTATTTAGTGATATCTCAAAGTACACTCGAATTAGCCCTTGTCATTTACAACATATTTTGAAATATCTAAAACAATCGCAATTTGGCGCATCAGAACCCAGTTTGATAACCAGAGATTTATTCGACGTGTCTCATTGTACGAGTATGTCTAGGTCTACTTTAGTGTTGTGATCTTCTTACAATTGAAATAAATAAGGTAACCATGTGGTAAATTGTAATATACAGGAAAATATATTCGTTTATTTATCTACACGCGCCCAAGTTTAACGACGCCATTTTAAAAATGAACAAAGACTTTTCCAGTCATAATAAAATAATTATGTACAACAATTCTGTCTCCAGGCGACATCGGTCGCGTGATTCTCTCAAATTGAGCCAATAACCCACCTTCACGTTCAGATCCAATATTTATGCCTTCAGGACCGACTTTAGCCGACAATTTAACCTATACTGTCTCTTTCACTCGTCAATTATATTATGTTGAATAGACGGAGACGGCATGAGTGAGTATGGCACTCAATTTTATGAAGCACACCTAGTGTTGAGTAACAACTGAATAACTACCTAACTTTTGGCCAGTAAACTTCTGCTTGCGCCTATCTTGTGTACAAACAACACTGGTAACTTTTGTGGTAACTAGTTTGGATGTCTGGTTTGTTAGGCTGTAGGAGGTATAATAGGCACACATGGTTCCTTTGATTTTAAAATAGGTTTTAATATTGTTGCTATCCTTCGAGAATCGTGGTGCGTAAAGTTTATGGTTAGAAACATTAGAATATTTTATTTTTGTTTTTATTTCACCATAGGGCGTAACTTTAGTTATTAAACAAGGCAAAAGAGTGACACGGTAGTATTAAAACTGTTGAGAAGAATATGGAACATAGGGGGAACTAAGTATCAACTAAGTAACAATATTATAGATAGAAACAACCATACAATTTACACTAACATAACATTTTTAAAAGGTCGTAAATAGTAAGAATGTTAATGGCACATAATGGCTTTATTTCCCAGCTGGGTTGCATCAAAAACTATCCCTAATGGAACATAAGTCATACGTTACACAAAAAAGCATAACGTATTAGTAAAATACCGGTTCTTACGCTTTTCTGTTACCGATGGCAGCATATTACAATACACAGTGATGTCCCTTAATAATGACATAAAAGAGCATAACGTGCTAAGAAAACGCTGGCGTTTATGCCAGTTTTACTTCAAGGATGGTATATTACAATATACCGATGTCCCCTGATCCATCACACGGCTAATTGAGTAATGGGCTATGGCAGACTGATTGATCGCGACCAAATATGATGCATCGGGAAAGTTCGACTGCGGTTTGTCGAGCACTGATTCGGCGGCTGTCGTATGGCCGTGTCAGTGACATTCATGTGACATTGTACGTGTGTTTCAGTACCGAGCCGTCCCTAGAACTTGATTCACAACGGTTTGCTTTATTTCGAAGAATCGCTTCCTAACCTACGCATCTTATAGCTAGAATAACAACTAACGCTCATCCTATGTTATGTAAATAGCAAAGATATTTTACACGTCTATGACAATTACAATTATTAGCGTTAAGCATGAATGTGGACGGATATAGAAGAAGAGGAAGGCCAAAGAAAAGATGGATGGATTGTGTGAAAGATGATATGAATAAGAAGGAAGTAAACGACGAGATGACGAGTAATAGGGAAGAATGGAGGAAGAAAACAGGCTGCGCCGACCTCAAATAAATGGGATAGGTAAGGGCAAGCGAATGATGATGAGATATATATATACGGATGATATATATAATATATATATATCTACCTAATCTTACTGATTATTTTGTTTGCTTAAAACCTGCGATTGGCAATTATTCATAAAACCTCATGTACTGCATATAAATATCAGTTTTAATAGTTGAACTAACTTTGCAAAAGGCAAATTGTAGTAGAAGTGAATTCAATACTTTAGAAGCGCGGAAAGTTTGTATATTTTACAATGAAGTTTGTCATTCAATTTGCATTTAAATATCTGGGACTATTTTAAAAAAGAGGAGTATATATATATATCTCATCATCATTCGCTTATCCTTAAGTTAACCTTTGAGCGCATGAGAAAGCGAAACATCGATTTTAGCGTTTAAACTACACGCTATTATAGTGTTGCTGTTAAATAAAGGTTACTAGCTAGTGAGACTTTCTACGTCACTGGATTGATTGCCGATTTATATTAGGTTACAAAATAATTATGAGGAAAAAGCTGTATGTACGTAGTCGTACAAAAAATGATAATTATGCGATTATGCATTACGGTTGTCACGTTCTTTGACTAAGTTTTATTTTGTCGTAATAAATAATTCAGTTAAAACAGTCACGATTCTATGACATTCGTATAAATAGGTAACAAGGGAATTGGGGTATTATGATACACCACTGGCAACACAGAAGCAAATTGACAGAACCAACCAATCATAGCGTGATTACGTCAAATGTCTCGACTGTCATTCCGGAGTGGCATACCTTATTTTCTTATATCATGCTGATAACTAAACGCCTACCTGTAGCAACCTGTCTCCCGCATCCCACCGTCGTACAATACATATCATATACATACGCGCTCTTTTCAACTCCATTTTTTGCCCGCGCATTTGTCAAGAGACAGGACACAGAACTCTTCTACTCCGCTGCATACAATCAGCCCCGGAAACAGACAACTTTTGAAAATTTTCCGCCATATCCTTCCTTTGTGAGTCACAGAATACCAAGGAATCCGTACATTATCGTAGCTTGCAGAATAATTTCGCATGGAGGAACAATTTCGTTCGCTAACCTAGTTCAGTGCGTTTACTTTCAATTTACATTTTGTTACGTTTTATGAGTTCTAGATTGTATCTACTGTTCTATGAATAAAAATGTCTGCACATCGGACAAGTACGCATTGTTTTTTATTCTATGTTACAGAATTTTGCATTCAAATTTGACGACATAACCCTCCTTTTTTTATGGAACCTACTGGAATAAAAAATATCCACTAACCTTATAAGAATGCCCTATTCTTGTACAAAAATTTGTTAAAATCCTTCTGAATATTGTGGCGGGATGAGGCCGTAAATATATATTTGACAGATAGATAATTTCGTTACCAATGCCGGTACTAAACAAAAGAAAACGTGCATTGAGCTATTAAGATTGGGTTTCTGTTGCAATCATGACCTAAGTCCGTAGAGAGTTGGTAAATAAATAAATTTGATTCGTTTAATTATCTGCACAATCACATTATCTTCAACTCTTCTTCTTCTTCTTCTTCTTAGTCGTACACTCTTGTCAGAGTGGTCGTGGTTATGGATTGTCCTCTTCTACATCAATGACGGCTTTTGCGATTTTTCTCCATCTCTCTCTGTTTGTGGCACTCCGTGCACACTCCGTAAGGGAACGTTTCGTCGTGCACTTTATGAGATCCGTCCACCTAGTAGGAGATCGGCCGCGAGAACGTTGACCTTCCACTCTCCCCTGCACTACCAAACGCTCCATCGACTTTTCGCCGCGAATGATATGTCCAAACATTTTCAAGATCCGCACTTGCACAATCGACGAAAGTCTTTGTTTGACTTTAAGCTCTTTCAAGATAGAGATATTAGTCCGGCGAGCAGTCCATTTTATCCTCAGCAAACGTCTCCAGCAACACATTTCGAGTGCATCAATCCTTTTGCGGTCTCTTTGATGGATCGTCCATGTTTCGGCTCCGTACAAGAAAATTTGAAATACCAAGCACCTCATGAGTCGAACCTTTGTGTTCTTGGTTATACGCCGATCTTTCCAAATTTTTGTGAGCTGCTCCACAGCTGATCGTGTTACGGCACATCGTCTTTTAATTTCATCATCACAGTTTCCAGTGTTTGTGATAGGAATTTGTGTATTTGGATCCTGGGTAAATGTAGCTCTGTACAACTTCGCAATTGGCTATCAACTATCTTGGATCTTCAACTATGTATTACATAAGTAATCCTCTAATTTACCTAATTTTACTGATTATTTTGTTTGCTTAAAACCTGCGATTGGCAATTATTCATAAAACCTCATGTACTGCATATAAATATCAGTTTTAATAGTTGAACTAACTTTGCAAAATGCAAATTGAAATAGAAGTGAATTCAATACTAAGCGCGGAAAGTTTGTATATTTTACAATGAAGTTTGTCATTCAATTTGCATTTAAATATCTGGGACTATTTTAAAAAAGAGGAGTAATAGTTTTCAGAATTGTGAAACGTAGGTACGTACCAGAATCACAGATACCTACAATACAATTTTATATATATTATATACAGTGTATATTTCTAGTATTGAAAATACGTTTGGTAGGTATATAAAAATATTTTACGATTAAGCATACTAGAACTAAATTAAGGCCTAGTTGGCCTAGATTCGCGACATCACCACTATGCATGTATGATATATGACTTTTTTAATCAACAAGTAAGGGGGAAGATAATATTTTTTAAGATGTCAATAGCTCATAATGTTTCATTGGGGTCTATGACTTAGTACCTACATTTAAGGTGCCCTATGAGTGAAAATTACTGTTAGAGTTCGACATTGATACGGCCGTCGGCGCGCGTGAATCAGTGAAGAAGTTACCGCGCCGCTGTACGGTTAGCAGTCCCTGATGAAGACCTACATACGAGTTCGAAACATGTCGGGCCGTTCCTGACAATTTTACGTGAGTCACCGACGTCACCGTGAGTGTAAACCGCTTAAGATAGTAATTAAATATGTCTCACGAAAGTATTAAGTTTTTTAAATATAAGTGTCGAGTCTGTATCCCATCTCAATATCATTTCCCGCCCCCCGACTAGTGTCACGCGGCACCGCGGGGCGCAGAGTGCTGCTGATATTTCCATTTTTCACTCACTTGAAGCGGCACGCGCTGAATCCTGAAAAGACGGTCGCACCTTGAAGCTCAATTGTTTGGTTGTATAATCGACCGATTGTTCGTTGAACCCTTGTACTTTATCTGAAAACCTGGAGAAAAATCCAAAGGTTTCAATTTTGCCACTCATGATGTAAAAAATAGTGGGTGAAAATTGAAAAATTGGGCAAGTGCGAGCCCGACTCGCGCATGAAGGGTTCCGTACCTATACATATATATATAATTTATAACAAGTTTGTTGTATGGGAGCCCCCCTTAAATATTTATTTTATTTTATTTTTAGTATTTGTTGTTATAGCGGCAATAGAAATACATCATCTGTGAAAATTTCAACTGTCTAGCTATCACCGTTGTTGAGATACAGCCTGGTGACAGACGGACGGACGGACGGATGGACGGACGGACGGACGGACGGACAGCGAAGTCTCAGTAATAGGGTCCCGTTTTTACCCTTTGGGTACGGAACCCTAAAAATTACGCATTTTAAGCTATGGATTGATATTTTTTTATGAAAATTTCTGCGCTTATACGAAAAATTAACGTCGCACTGTCAAGCTTTTTTTCCATAATCATGTCCTCTCTTCACAGAAAATTTTAATCTAAAATACCTAATAGATTAAAGAGTATTCTCAACTAAACCCTGTTACAGAAACTTCCTCTATAACTTTCCGATTTACAGGTCTCGGGAACTATTAGAGCATTTAAAACGAGTCATTTCACGTTACCGAAATTTATGTTAGTTTTATTTAGTCGTAATCAACATCCCCTTTTATTTCAAAATTTTAATATTTCCCATCCTATTTAAAAGTTAATGTGTGCAGCCATTATTTCATGCTTTGATCTTTTTAATACGGAGCCCCAAGGATGTGAGGGATTCCGTATACCTATTCCCTCTCCGGGTTTCGGCACCATTATTGTTCTGCGGTACCTCTAATTGTGCTCTCGTATCAATTTGCAAGCAATTTCCACTGGTAATGGAGCCTGAATGTAGTATTTACAGCGCCTCGGAGTATTCTAAGGCGTATTTATATTTTGATGAAGACGATAAAGATATTGAGTACATTTAATTTATTACGTCAGTAGTATACGTACATAATTCAGTATTGCATTTCTTGCATAACCTCGAGATAATGTGCGAATAGACGTTGGATATTTAAAAATAATTTGTTCCGTACCTAGTAAGTTTGGCTTAAACGTAAAAATCTGACTCGACCGGTTTTTTTTTTATTCATCTCGGCAATCTATATATGATGGTCTGTCCTTATAATTTGATATATCATATCTGACTCATTATATCAGGGACAGGGACGGCTCCATTTAACACACATTCGGGGCTAACCTATCTTGCCGCGACTTACTGTCACCACTGTCACCCTTACCATGAGTTTACAGTGACAGTACTCGCTAGCGACTGCGTAAACGATTTGTATGGAGAATTGTAGTTCTACAAAGTAACTGCTAGGGGCACTGTACTGTTCTCCATACAAATCGTTTACGCCTGTCTTGCTCGGCATTGAAAGGAAGGTGGGGTGTAGTATTTGTCGCGCGACAAAGACGCGTGTCACAGTTATGCTAAACGTGCTGCTGCTCACAAACTCAACCTCAGACGCACGCTGTGGCTTACGTTGATATGATAGTTTGGCTATAGCGAGTATTATAATAAAGGCATTGTATAACAATATATTTTAGTATTAAAGTACAATCGATCGTAATATTGATCCGTGACGCTACCCTATCGGCGCGGGCAGGGCGGCCATTGACAATCCACCGTGTTGCCAACATACGCCTCAAGTATAAGGCGCGGTTCAAAAAGTCGGCTAACAGTAGGTTAGTGGGACCATAATTTAAGGCAGCAGTTAAAATATTCGAAAGTGGTAGGCGACAGGATACGAAGCAAATCTAAAATACTAGACCACTTCAAGTCCTTTTACATTTCTATGCAGGACGCGTACGCTACTTTACTAATAAAAAGACTTGCGTTTCATTGAAATTCATATTAAGGCGACTCCTAATCCCAACGTCCTTGAGGATCTGGGCGGAGCCTAACGTTATTCCCCCCGCCGACCGTGCGCCCCCGGAACATTACTTCGTTCATAATCTCGTTGAGTGGCGTCCAAGCAGCTTCATACACTCGCATAGTCCGAGCGTGAGTTGAAGATCAACAAACCTTATACATACCTTATTTAAAGGCATTGAAAAATCTCGAAGTAAAATAAATCATTTAAACAATGATATAATTATTTCGGATTACTAAATAATTATCTATTTACCCACTACAGTAGAATATTAAAATAAAATGCTTTAAAGCTATTTTCCAAAAAAACAAGTGAAATTAGCCATTTGGAAGTCTCGAATATAAAATTACTTTTTAGTTTCTTTTGTATGTGTAGGTACCTACCAAAAATAGTTAAAATGCCGACAAGATTCTTGAATATACGTGTAAAATCATGCAGAAATAAAAAAATACCGTTTTTTAATAAATAAATCATATCGTGACCCAGCGGATGAACCGATATTTTAACATAGTAGTGGAGGCACAGCTTTATCCCCCGGGTCATGTTGCTCTAATGAAAAGATAAACTATAAATAATACGACGGATTTACGTCCTTTACTTATAAACAGTGATAGTTTTTTATGACTACATTAGTAATGTTCTCATATTTTTCCCTATACTTTATTGACGATATTTTACTAGACGATATTTTTTTTGTTTGTTTTTTTCTATGTTCAAGGTCAATGGATACCCTATAAATGTTAATTTACTTGAGTGTCAAAATATACCGATGCTGGAAAGTAGAAATTATCTAAGCGACATTTTTGGGGATATCGAGTTTACACACTGTTGGGATCGGCAGATTTTTCTACATCGAATGGGTTGGGTCTCGTATATAATAATATCTGTCTGACGACTTTTGTGTCGCTTATCCCGTCGGTGATTTAGAGAATCTCTACATTTTTTTTCTACTAAACGACTTGATTTTTGAGGATTTTTTTGCAAAATGGAGATTACATAAAAAGTTTTTTGCATAACAATGAACCTTAGAGCTTTTTTACTTATTTGTCAAAACAGATCCAACAACTTGGATAATTTTTCTTTATTGCAACTAACCTTGCACTTGTTGGTTAACTGTTTTTACCTGATGGTAAAATATATTTTAATGTCGTTTGAGGCATTTTACCTATGTCTTTATGATAAAATTAACATAAAGGTAAATTATGAAAGAAAAATTGAATGTGATCCACTGCAATGTAAGCAGGACTCGAACCTGCGACCCTAAGTTTCCGGCGTAGTGCTCTACCAACTGAGCTATCATATCGTTACGTCAATCACACTAAATCTTTGATTCCATAATTCTTCGCTACTGGAGCGCCCTCTGTGTCATGTGTGTTTAAAATGCTTATGCGCATTAGCCAAAAAGTAAAAATGTGGTATTTCCACATTATTAAACAGAATCGATATAAGATTCTATAAAAAAATAACATTAAATTACCTGATTGTCGATCTTAACTATAGGCGTTTATCCAAATTTACCTGCTTTGATACTATGAAACTATTGTCGCCTATCCTTTTTTACTTTGATCGACTACTGTCGCTTCTTGAATTGCTTGAATGACAATTGAGTCGTATTTGTCGCATAGAATGTACTAAAAAAACAAAGATTTTCGTTAAATTGGTAGTTAGACAACTTTACCGGTTCTGTTTTATAAAATATCACACATTCAGTAGTAATTCAATATATTTATAAAGGCCGTTAGGCCCACCTGCGGTGTAAATCTGTGTCTGTGGCGCTAAGGCATTACTTTGGACTCGCTTGATGGACCCAAACGCCATCTCAATCAAACAGTGTCTTACGAGACGTCACTTATACCACACAGAGTTGTAGGTAGTTTTGTTATTCTTGTTAGGATAGGATATTATCTCATTGCAATTGTAAAACTTGAAATTTCACGTAGTTCGTGATTTAAAATTCCTTAATGAGTACCGAGTGACTGCAGTCTTGAGAACTCTTGTGCTGTTCTCATTAGTCAACTACTGGAAATCTTTCAGCAGATCACACATAAAAATTGATAAAATTGAAATTTCACGTGATATCTGATGAATAAATCTTTAACATTACTAGAGCAGTTTTTTTTTGTATTTGCGTAGTTGGACCATAAGTTTTTGTCTTAGAGAACTTTAAATGTCACTTCATTAATTTTAATGTTTGAAAATAAATATTTTCCTCTAATTAAAACATTCGTGAGGTTTTATTGTACGATAAATAGCTTTTCATGTTTGAAATATTTCCTACAAAGGCGATTAGATAATTTTTCTTGATTTATTTCATGCTGATTTATGCACATTTATATATTTACCTGACTATAAAATGAGCATGCACATATTATATGTTGTTAACTGTGTTGATTGTTGTGTAGTAGATTATACTATTTTACCTGACTAATTTCTCGGGTAACGTGTCATTTAGATAATTTTACCTAATTCTATTTTGACGGCCATTTTGCATAAACGACGCTAAATCCTAAAATATTCCATTAATAGACAAAATAACAAAAGCAACATGTAAAAAACATGATATTGTTTATATAAAATGAGCATCGTATGCACATAGATATTGTTTACTGTGTGGATTGTTGTGTAAAATGTAGATTATACTATTTTACCTGACTAATATCTCGGGAAACGTGTCGTTTAGATAATTTTACCTAATTCTATTTTGATCAATGAGTATTATAATCTGTTAATGTAAGAATTTGAATTTATTGCATGCCATTACTATGGTGAATTGTGTTGTTCTTTTGTAATATTTGTCATCCTCATGTACCATGATTCTAGCAAATAAAAGAACTTTGACTTTGACAGCCATTTTGCGTAAGCGATGCTAAATTTTAAATTATTCCATTAATAGACAAAATAACAACGACAGCGACATGTAGAGAACATGATGTTGTTTATAATTATAAAATGCTACATTTAAAAAGTAGGTCCACAGAATATTTAATAACTTTTTTTTTTTTTAAAGTTCGTAGTTTTTTAGATCTCCTGTAAAGCTCCGTGTCTCTTGGATAATTTTCCTTTCCAGCGTAGATAAGTTTTTTTGCGGCATAAAGAGCCGTATCTTTTTTTTTACGTTAACTTAGAAGTTCGATTTTTTACAGCTTTAAGGGACTGTAGACCAAAGTACGACGTGTAGACGGTTTTAATTTCAACTCGACACCTACACGCGTTACCGAGATAACGTCGTGACAGAAAGACGGACGGTCAGCAAAATGATCCTATGGGTTCCGATTTTTCCGGTAAAAATACCTAAATCTATAAATAATGAGGTTTATCACTTTTAATCAGTATATATGAAATTTAGCCGATAAAAATAAAATTTCAAGATGGAAAATGTTATTCATAACCAGGCTAGTTTTGAATGTTTACCATTTTATAGTGCAAAGGTAGGTTTTGAAGTTTAAGAAGGTAATAGCATAATTTGACGGTGTAATGTGATATATGAATACAATAAATAGTCCTTAATGTGACTGTACATAATGAAGGGTATTAAACACGAGTGTGGGTTTATGAAACGAGCCGAAGGCAAGTTTCATAATAACATCACACGAGTGTTTTAATGCCTAATTATGTACAGTTACATATACTACTTTATCTACCCACATATCATAAGCCTCCATGATGCATTCAGAAGTCGCACATTATAACAAATATTACCCGGTAATGGCGGTAATGAAGTTTTCTGACAGCTGTCATTGTTTTTATTTTAATTCAGAGACAAACTAGAGTCGGCCCTAACTATCATATCGTTCGATATCTTACTTACGTGTGACATTTGTCAAATTTGATTGAAAATTGACAATTCATTTCGAACTAAACGTCATCTCGATTGATATTAGAATAGAGGTCAAATCAAATTTCTTTGTTTTTCAGAGATGTTCGAAATTTGAATAAATAATACTATCGAAATAAGAAATTTGTGCTAAGAAACAGTCTATTTTTATGGTGGTCATAATGTGCCGTTCTTGAACGCATCATGGAGGGTTTATGATATTTGGATAGATAAAAGATTTAATAAAATAATATGTAATAAAAATCAGGTTTTTATTTTATAAACGGTAAACAATTGGAACAGAACTTATGGCCAGGCTAGGTATATCTAGCTAGGCCCGGCGGATTTGTCAATAATTACTAACGCTCATTTAGATTTAAATATGAATTGGGAACAACACACAACTACACTTAACATCCTCTGTAATAAACATGGCTTGTAATGTTGAATAAATGAAATAAATAAAACTGAAATTTATTGATGCAAATATGTATTCTGACTATATGTACAATATGTACATAAATAAGCCCTCATGCCAAAATTGACACTTGCCTTCTTGGACTAGAAAATTATTGCAATTTTTGATAATGTATTTTTATATCATATGCCATGTACTGTACTAGTGACGCAACGAATGTGAATACTTACAATAAATATTCGTATTCGTAAATTAGCGTTTTACCGAATATTACAATGGTATTCAAACGAACAATACTTGTTCTGCATTACGATATTCATATCTCTTAGGGTTGAATTCATAAAGATCATTAGACGTTATCATACTTAAATATCTGTATTACTTATCAGATTTTATTTACTAACCGAAATACCTAAGGTACACTAATATTACACAGAGAAGGGCCCTAAAACCCACACCAAAGGTGTTATTTTCTGGGAACCTGTCTGGTGTGGGCCCATGACTGATAATATCTAAGTATTCAAATGTGTTTGGGAATGCTAAGCAATGACAATTTTTTTAATAAGTACTTAAAATTAATAGATACCTAAATACGAAAAAAACAGTTGAATTTAATTCTATATGAAAATGAGTGCTTTTTGTTATGTCGCATAGCGTAGTCGTGTGAAAAAACGAACTACACTCTCTTAAAATACACTTCAAACGCACGAAGACAGATCGAACCTCCGCGGGATCCGGTACTATAACAATTTTCCGTAACTAGATGGATCGCGAGAGCAAGTGACACAGCCTTCCCCTTCGACGGTTAGATTTACACTGAGCTCGCAGCCCGGGCACGGCCGCCCTCGCGGAAATTCAGTTTTTTTGATGCTTTATTAAACCGAATTTCTATTTTACTAACTTTTAAACAATACGATTAAAGATCAATAAATTGTCAATGTTCTTGCGAAAGAGCCGTGTAAATATCACTTGTAGTTTAGAAGCCTTAGGGAATTGAAAATTGAAAACGACCCTATTTCAACATTATTTTTTCCATAGTAATTATTGCTTTAAAAAAAAATCCAACTATAATTTTTTAGAAGAAATAGTCAAAAATAACATATTTTTTTTTCAGATTTTTCCGTTGGCTAGATTACGAGCCTTAGGACTTTAAAAATCACCATTCCACGTACGGAGTCGCCTTAAGTTACGACCTTTCTACCCCCAGCTACGTAACATTCGGTGCCGTAGCACTTTACCACTGACTTTGATTAAACCTCTCAGAATATCACTTTTGCAGATATTTTTTATTAAATTTAATAAAACTTCCACTAAAATTAAACGTTAGAGAAAACTGCATCAAGATGGGCCAAATAGGTTCAATTCTAACTCTGAATTTAGAGTTGCACTCTATTTATAGGATAAAATAAGAGGGCTGACAGGTAACTGTAGTTACCAAAAGAAATCAAGTGGATTGTGTATACGGACATTACGGACATACGCGGTTAGGCGGGTGAAAATCAGGAGCGTTTCAACCGCTCTTACCGTCCAAATTTCGTAAAAAAACGCTCCTGATTTTCACCCAGGCATAGTTTTAAGGCGATGTGAGAGAAGAGGTGAGTTTCGATATTGTATAATGTTTTTTATAATAATTTATTTCCAAAATCTTAACAAGGTTTTCTTAAAATATAACTAGGTACTCCCAAAATAGGTGCAAGACCTATAGTATATTAAGCGCTCCTCCCCCAAAAATTATTCTAAATATCAAATCAATCTAAATAATGTACGTATATTTATGCTTCATTTCAAGTGAATTCGACGACGAAAAAAGATTCGTAGCTATTAAACTGTAAACTTTCCTTAAAAATATCAAACTATCCCATCGTGTTATATTTTATCGAACGCTGAAAACATTTCTAGTTTTAAAACTAACCTTGCTGCGTGAACATTGAAAAATGGCTAGTCAACAGTCGTTAGTCACAAAAGTAAATTTACTGCTGTACTTTGAAACTAAAGTCACGTTAAGTTTGTACGTTACACATATTCGAGGCATTACATCCAAGGTTTACTTTCAAGTGAATATATATATTCGATATAGTAACTATCCACACTGTGGGTTCTACGGTCATAAATAACACGATTTAATAATAAATTGGGCAAGTGCGAGCCCGACTCGCGCATGAAGGGTTCCGTACCTATACATATATATAATCAATAACAAGTTTGTTGTATGGGAGCCCCCCTTAAATGTTCATTTTTATTTATTTTTAGAATATGTTGTTATAGCGGCAATAGAAATACATCATCTGTGAAAATTTCAACTGTCTAGCTATCACCGTTGTTGAGATGAGATACAGCCTGGTGACAGACGGACAGACGGACGGACGGACGGACGGCGAAGTCTCAGTAATAGGGTCCCGTTTTTACCCTTTGGGTACGGAACCCTAAAGAGCATCTATTGAAATTGAACAGGGCTAGTCATTATCACTACATAGTATAAAACAAAGTCGCTTCCTGGTGTCTGTCTGTCCCTATGTATACTTAAATCTTTGAAACTACCTACGCAACGGATTTTGATGCGGGTTTTTTAAATAGGTAGAGTGATTCAAGAGGAAGGTTTATATGTATAATACATGCATAATATGACGACGCGTTTGGCTCGGTTTGTAGACACCTGCCTACTGAGCCGGCGGTCCCGGGTTCGAATCCCGGCCAGGGCAAATATTTGTGTGATGAACTCGAATATTTGTGCTTGGGTCATGGTTGTTCTATGTATTTAAGTATATATTTATCTATATAAGTATGTATATCGTCGTCTAGTACCCATAACACAAGCCTTCTTGAGCTTAATTTGGGACTAGATCGATTTGTGTGAGGTTGTCCGATATTTATTTATACATATAGCATTGCACTCGTGCGGGCCAGGGTGAGTCGCTAGTTGTTGTGTGTTCAGTGAAAGCTCTTTTTTGGGCTCTGTACCGAAAGGGTAAAAACGGGGCCCTATTATTGCCGGGGCCTCCGCTGTCTGTCTGTCACCAGGCTGTATCTCAGCATTGCCCCCGTGCGAAGCCGGGGCGGGTCGCTAGTAATATATAACTTTTAATTTGTATTTTATAAGTTAAATAGTAGTTCCTGCGATATCGTGGGAGTAACGGTAACGGTAATAAATAAATCGTATTCCCCTCCCTCCTAGGACCCTGCGTAGTACTTGACATAGTACAACTATTCAATTCGATTTTCTTTTTTTTAAGGGAACGCTAATTTGACGGAACTTTGCGATATCTTCAGTTTAGTATTATTTCTTCATATCAGCAATATTGCTATTTTTGCTGTTCGAGCGGACGACTTCGCTTGTCAATCGACTCAGCGGCACCTGTCTTGCTCACACGGTATTTATTGACTTGAAAGTGACAGTAGAATATTACATATATTTGACATATCATAAACTTTAGAACATTATATATCATTTATAGAAAATAAAACTGCATCCGACTTTTATACTTACAGATAAGTGTTCGTTTTCCTAAGTATGGAGAAACTGACTCCCGCTTTGTTATCAAAAACTTTTTCAACTTTGATTTGTGCCCTCCGTAGTTAGGTATGCACCCACGTAATGGTATCTCGTTTTATCAATCTTCCTTGACAACTTAATGGATTATAGAAATCGTCTTAGGGGAGGCAGTGTCTTGAGAAAAAAACTTTTCGAATGCCTCAGCGGGCATGCATTATGAAGTTACAAATTAAGGCACGAGCTGGGATTTGAACTGGAGGTACAGTCAGCTATGAAATAATATTATTAAAAGTATCGTGAGACATCTTTAATAATAATAATGACTACGGAACCCTACAAATGGTTTAAACTCACGTAAAAATTGTCAGGAACGACTCGACATGTTTCGAACTCATATGGAGCTCTTCATCAGGGGTATAGGGGGGTTTTGGATCGCCTTGTCGCCCTCAGCTATGAAATAGTAATAAAAAATAACTTATTGGGAACTTCCTAAGTCAAAGTGTACTTATATGCTTTTTTGTTACCTCAGAACAAAGTCATTTATATTTTATATTTTAAGATACTCTGGTCCCTGTCGGAATTTCATGGGCCCCTCATAATTTTATTTTTCAGTACAGGTTTAGAAATTTGCGAATATTTCAGAGCATGCCGAGTTTCACCGGGAGCAATTCTTGCACTAAATCTGTTGCAAACTAACCGACGCTTGCTGCAGTTCGTTTATTGAATAGAATCCTCATTTGGCGCGGGTCCCGCTCCGCCCACACGCTTTCACGGGACTCGATATAAATCCCGGTCCGGGAATATCCCGTGTCCCGGGACCGTTGCGGTTGCGACGACGTGGCGCCCGCACCGATTTATGTGAGGAAGGTTTCCGGTACGAATGGATCCTTCGATACTAACCGACTTCAAAAAGAGAGGGTTCTCAAGTCGACACATATTGACAGTCGACCTCGGAATATAGAGGTCAAAATTTTAAGACAGCTGCTAACAGCTGGGGATCGCCTATTTATATCGATAAACTTAATTACCGATGCTTTTCCCATACTCTATTTCTATCGAATTATATAAAGAAGTTTAATAAAGAGGTAATAATAACAGTTGTAGGTACGGTGTTCATAACCTAGCCGATCATTTAAAATTTGCTTGGTAAGTATATATGAACTTTATAATTGTCTCCAGAATAATACATACAAAAAATACACATGGCGATTACTAGTATTTGAAAAGCATCGATAATTGAATTTATAACAGCCAACAGCTGTCATAAAAATTTCCCGCGTATATTCCGACGTCTGAATATTACATTACAATTCAAGTAAAGATTGATGATACAGAATGACAAGTAAGTATAATACAATACTCTTGTGTTGGGCATTTTAAATAAGAAGTGAACGAATATACTACCGGTCTAATGCTCATGCTTAAGATATTGTATAAATATTTTCCTATTCTTCAAAAAACTAAATAACTGCTTATTATGTATGAGCCCTGTCATGTGGGATGAAATTCAAATGAGCGAAAATAAATTTTTATGCGTTTGATGTGAACCCTCTAAAACGGGTTGTTGAAGAAACACGGCGCTTCCTTCTTGGCAAAACAAGGGCTTATAGCACTATGGGGCTTACACTGACATACGACTTTTTTCTAATAAATTAACTTCACCTTTTGGGTATTTATTCAGGCCTTTGACGGGACCAAAACATAGCTTTATCCTATTAATTTTTGTTTTTATGAATGCCCTTCGTTTTGTAGTCTTGGGGTATTCTTTAAGGATATCTTAAAGGAACAGTATTACATTACAGGGAGTATGTCGATACCTATGAGGAATAGAGGGAACTCCTCAAATATTATAGGCACATCTATGATGATTTAAGTGTTTTTAACCCCGACAAAAAAGAGGGGTGTTATAAGTTTAACATGTGTATCTGTGTGGTTGTATCTCCCAAACGGATGAACCAATTTGAGTGCAGTTTTTTGTAATCGAAAGACTTGTCCGTCGAGATGGTTCTTAGCTATGTTTTGTGGTAATAGGACTAGTAGTTTCCAAGACATTCAGCTTTAATTAGAACAACTGACAAGATAGCCAATATTGAAGCTAAGAAGTCCAAATTTTGTAGCTATGTACAGTTTTAGTAGCATTTTCTGTATCACTCATAAAATTATGGCCTCAAGATGACCAGCTAATATTTGCCAGACCAGCTATTATTTATTTGGATTATTTATTGAAGCATGTTCAGTAGTTCTCGGAAATAGAATTTCTTCTCTTATAAACACACACATACACACACACACACACACACACACACACACACACACACACATACACATAATATTTTTCGCATATTTAAATTGATTTTAAACTAGTTAAGAATAGTTAGTGAGATTTTAATTTTAATATAATGTTCAATAATACAAATAATTTACCACCTAGAAGAGCGGTGCCTCTTAGCACAAGTATGAAATACTTAAAAAGGGGTACCAACACTGTTTGTCAGCTGAATTTCTGTGTTACTGAATAAATACATTTTTATTTTTTTTTTTTATTTCTCGTTAAGTCAGTTTTTTTTTGGGATAAAATGATAATATGTGTTATTCAAACTACATTGAGTAACATTGGCAAGTTGACATTTAAATTGGAAAAAATAAAAATTGGCAATATTTAAAACATATCTCGCTCCTGTAATCTGTACTTAAGCCGTACCACTTTCCGTTTTAAATTCTATGACACTACAATCACACTAATATAAAATATTATAAAGGCGAAAGATTGTAAGTGTGTTTATGTGTAAGTTTATTACTTCTTCACACTCAAACGGCTGGACCAATTTTGATAAATTTTGTTATGAAGGTACCCACCCATGGACGCTCTGGATTAACACATAAGCTTTTTGACCCGAACATTTTAGTGTTCCCGTGGGATGAGCGGGTAACACCGCGCGGCACAGCTAGTTATAATATAAACTTGTTAAAAACACTAGGTCTTAAACTTCGCTCAAGTTCTATCTGAGTTTCCAGCAAAAGTTAAAGAGCTCCGAAGTTCCATGTCACAGTAACTAGGAATCAAGTCGACGTAGGTATTCTTCAGAGTAACGACATTGTTCACTTTAATTGGGTGCTTGGTTGGTTAAGGCTTGAAATTAGTTATATATAACGAACTTTTAATTTCACCTAGGTATACGGTACTTGATTTCTTAGTGAGGCGTTGCGACTTGCGATACTTTAGTTACAGAATAAGGTAATACTAAAGAAGATTCTAAAGTAGCATGATGATGACCGGTCACGCATTGATGCATTTGGAATGTGGTGCTGGCGGCCCATCGCAACAAAGCATCCATCCTTCGGGTTTTGGGAATCACCATGAGACTGTTCAACATCTGCCTCCGTAGAATCCCTGAATTTTTCGTTCATATAGCCAGGAGGAAGAATGACAACCTGGAAAAGCTCTTAGTGACAGGAAAAATTCAAGAAAGAAGACCACGAGGAAGGAGTCCCATGCGCTGGACCGATTAGATTTGAGACACAACGGTCATCAAGTTTCAGAAGAAATCAGTGGAGAGCGATCATCCGATGAATGATAAATAGAGGTCGCCACCCTCAGCAATGAGGAATACGTACGACACAAGAAGAAAAAAACAGAAGATTATCTTGGCAAATGCCACCTGAAAACTTAATTTTATTCGTTGTTTATGGAAACTGTGACGTGATTGGTCGACAGTGCCACTACACGACAGACCAATGTGTATAATACGCCTCCAGGACTGGCTACGAACGCGTGCCGAATTTGCCCCAATAAAGGTATAAAGTGCAACCGCGCATTACGCTGCTGGCGCGCTACTAAGGAATACAATAATAATTGTGAATCCCTGTTAAATTAACATGAAAAGAGCAAAACTTCTTTACTACCTTTCAAATATTGTTTCATCAAAGAACAAAATTCATTTTCAAATATTGTTTCATAATTAACTGTAAGTATAAGAAGGACTCATTGGACGAAACACGAAGAAACAGCGATTAAATTCACCAAACTCAATTCAGTATAATTTTCATAATCGACGTAGAATAATTTTATAGAGCGAACTCGGAACTCGGGGGCAACCATTGCGCCGATTCAATGACTATCGGACGAAGTTACCGAGTCGATATTAACATAAAACATCAAAACTCGCATTAAAGTGTCCAAATTCGCTGCCGCAGTCCCCTTTAATACTCCCCCTTGCCCCGTGCTCGCTGAGGCGCGTGGACACTCGCTGGCAACTTCGCAACTTCTCGCTGAGGTCCAAGTGACCAGCAAAGAAGATTCTGATTTCCTTGAGCACTAAGAAATATCATCTCCTTGCTCTTTGATCGGTCAATAGCGTGGATATGTTGGCAACTACGACTTCGCGCTGAGGTACAACACAGTCCTTTTTAGGGTTCCGTAGCCAAATGGCAAAAAACGGAACCCTTATAGATTCGTCATGTCTGTCTGTCTGTCTGTCTGTCTGTCTGTCTGTCTGTCTGTCTGTCTGTCTGTCCGTCTGTCCGTCCGTATGTCACAGCCATTTTTTTCTGAAAGTATAAGAGCTATACTGTTGAAACTTGGTAGGTAGATGTATTCTGTGAACCGAATTAAGATTTTGATGCAAAAATAAAAAAATAATAATGAATATTGGGGGCTCCCCATACTTAGAACTGAAACTCAAAAATTTTTTTTTTCATCAAACACATACGTGTGGGGTATCTATGGATAGGTCTTAAAAAATGATATCGAGGTTTCTAAAATATTTTTTTTCTAAACCGAATAGTTTGCGTGACAGACGCTTCCAAAGTGGAAAAAGTTGGTCCCCCCCCCTCTAAAATAAGAAAATGAAAAATCTAAAAAAAACATATGATGTACATTACTATAAAAACTACCAACGAAAATTGTTTTGAACGAGATCTAGTAAGTAGTTTTTTTTATACCTAACTTTGCACCTAATTTATATGGGACGCTATACATACCAGGTGCAAACTTAACTTAACCACTTAGGGATGGAAAGTGCTTGTACGGAACCCTCGGTGCGCGAGTCCGACTCGCACTTGGCCGGTTTTTTTATTATTTATTTACCCTTCTGCTCTGTTTTCGCATTGACAGTCGTGGTGGTACAAGTGATTACTGATGAACAAAGAAAGATTCCCCGCTATAGTCTCTGCTATGCTTGCCTTAGCAAGATACGTGCCTGTCTCAGAACCAAAAGCTAATGTTAACGGCCAGGGAATGTTAAGGTTACTACCCGAACGACCTTCGTTATTGTGCCAGTATGCGCTTCTGAGCCATTTCGTTGAGCTTCTCTGTCCCTCCCTCTCTTGCCATGCTCAACGCCTCCGCATCCTTGCAGCAGAACAGCTGGCTGGGTGTAGTCACCGAAACGAAACGACCCTTGCTTGCATTAGCAAGCAACGCAAACATGTAACGTGTATGAATAAGTGCAAATAAAGTGGCTGTAGTTAATAACATACAAAATATCATATCAGCAATACGGCTTACTACTTTGCGCAAGATTTTCTTGTTATCAATTATTTTGGATTCTACGAAAGATACATTTAAATTCTAACTTATTTTTGTTGGTGTGCTGTACAGAATTTTAGTATTTCGGTTATTATATTATTATCTGAATTAGTCTATATGACACCACATATATCCGTGTACCGCTCTTCACATGTACCAAACCCACTTTATTCAACTACATCGGAATACTTGAACAATAAAATAATTATCATTTATCGCAATAGAAGTTATGTAGTGGAAGGGATGGGGAAAAAGCGGCGAAATTAAGAAATATGGCCACGAGATGCGATAAATTAAATGGGTGTTACTAATCGCTGTTTATCGTTAGGGATTTTATCGCCTATCATAACATAGTAATGACTATAATTTACTCATTTCTTAATGTCAATTCTGAAAAATAGGAAGCGCACACAAACATACAAATATCACTGTCAAACTTATCGTGGGCAAAAGTTAATCGATTAACGATTAAGATTAACCTACTTAATCGCGATTAACGATTTCAAATGACGATTAGTTAATCTAATCGTACGAGTTCCGATTAATATAAACCTGATTAAGTTAATTGTAGATTAATATCCAGCGATTAAATTATTAATCTACTAATGAACTTATTAATTTTCTCTCGATTAATATAAGGAAGAAATAAGATATGTTTTGTAAGTCCTTAGACTTATCTCTACCTGAGAGATTTTAAAGTACTGCACTATAAAAACCGCCTTGTATTACTGTAACAAGTTTATTTCACACAGCACACTAGAATGTGACGTCATTTCTATGGAGTTTAGAGGTAATTTTAAAGGTCGACTTCCTATTGCCAGTATTGCCCACAAGTTATTAAGTTACACTTACACTCCTGTTTACAAATGACAAGACATATTGTATTTTTGTAAAATGCACAAGTGAGCGCTTTTAATCGAGAATCAATCGTGAAATTGAATCGATTAAAATGACGATTAGTAAATCGTTAATCGAAGACTCTGTTGATTAATTTAATCGTGATTAAATTAATCGCGATTAATTTTGACGATTATATTTTTAATCGATTAATGCCCATCTCTGATCGTGCATTAGTAATTTGTACTGCGCAGCAGGGATTGCATATCTTGCCGCGACTGCACTTGTCACGCGACTAGGCATCACCTGTCTTGCTCGCACGGTGTTGAAAGGAAAGTGACAGGTAGTATTTGTCGCACGATAAAGAGTCACCTGCGCTCTTTTTATGTGACCTATTACCTAAATACCGCATGTCCTGTGGTAGGGTGAAGCATTTTAGCCGCATTGGTAACCATTTATGCTAATGCGGTGCTCACCTGGTTAACACAATAACACAAGAAGCCAGGCAATGTAATGTAATGAGACATTACGACATATCTAATTATCAATATCGTGGCTCTAACACGGCACGGCCATATAATGGACATAAGCATATCTTTTTCTGAACTGCATTAAGTAACGTTGACTTGTCAACGTTACATTATAAAAGCGATATAGCTTAATATGCATTTTCCTTCTTTAATTTAACACATATAAAACTGTATTTTCATCTGAATGACGAAATAAATGTTGTTAAAAGAGCGCATGGCTAAAGTAGGCATATTAGTAGCAACATATCGGACAGATCTCAATAAACGCGTACTTTTTAGCACCTAGTCTAGTTACTTATTTTTATCTGCACTCAACGATATCTATGATGCTCATATTAACCGCTCGCGTGGGCATGACTCATTCAATCCAGCCAGACTTCCAAATTTGAAAATTCCGGCATGCCTTTTCTTTCATTCCATTCTTTCGCATCAGAGTAAGGGGAACAGATTTAGTTCAGCATATCACAAGCGTTGACACAAAAGGGCGTATTTTAGTACTACGTGGCTAAGTTAAGTGTGTACCCCGGTTGTATGCGATGCCATATACGCTAGGTGCAATCCTAACGCAAACGGGTAGTAGGGAAAATTATGGCGGTTACGTTCATTTGTAAAAGGAATTGAGGGTATGCCTCAGACTTCCCGTCTATGCACAATAACTGGCTGACGATTGCGCCCTCTTCCGGACGTGTATATGACTTCTGTTGTCTACGATTCTATAGAAAAAAACACAATACAGAAACAGTTGATATTTAAGTACAACATGTCATAACAGTTTTTTTTTTTTTTCTGTTTGTACATTATCTAAAGTCAATAATTAATTAAATAATGGGATCTACGAAAGGAATGGAAGAACAAGGACACATTTTAAAATAGCCCAAATCGTAATTTCTTAAACGAAATAGAATCAAAACGGGTGCCAAGCCAAACCCTGAATTATTTATTTATTTAATTGCACAATTCAAAAACACGTACAAATTGCGGACTTAATGCCTTAAGGCATCCTCTACTAGTAAACCACTGGTTAAATCAGAAATATATATTCGGTGCAGGATTAGGTCATAGATAGTAGACAAAGAAAGTAAACACAAATCAGATGAATCAAGAAAATTGGTTCAGCCATTGGAAAACAATTAGCCTTCTTATTGGTGTGACTTTTGCATCTTCTTCTTTTTTAAGTGCCTCTCCATTACTGAAGGTTGACAGTCAGCTTCTTAAAATTGTCCTTGTCAAGCGCCAATCTGAACAGCTGCTCGACGGTCTTAATCCCTGTCCACTCCCTGATATTTCGGAGCCAAGACATGCGTCTACCTGCTTTCCGCTTCACGGGCATATTTCCCATCAGGGTGCCTGTCGTATCGCATAACGTTTTTTGTCCTAAAAATGTTTGGCCGAGAATGTTTGGCATACTGTTAAATGGCATACTACTCGTTTGTCCTAATAATTTTTGCGCATACTCATTTAAAGTCCTAAAGCAAATTTATCCTAATATTGATAACTCTAAAATCTAATTACCTAAAGCATAATATTCCTAACATTAATTGCCCTAAGAATTATTTTGCCTATTATTAAATTGGCTAAAATTACAGCACCTAAACTAAACCTTCAGGCAGGTCAGATTTTGGTTAGGTTAGGTACGACGACGAGCGAAGCGAGGAGGAGTGTTAGGTAGAACTGTGACCCTAACGAGCGAGCGAAATAATATTAAAATGTAGCAGTCAGTAGGTTAGGTTAAAGACCGAAAACTGTAGGTTAGGTTAGGTTTGTTTTATAACCATGGATAGCGGAGCGTCAGAATGCTTGCTTGCATGGAGGTATATTAAAATTTAGCTGTTAGTAGGTTAGGTTAAAGACCGAAAACTGTAGGTTAGGTTAGGTTTGTTTTATAACCATGGATAGCGGAGCGTCAGAATGCTTGCTTGCATGGAGGTATATTAAAATTAAGCAGTTAGTAGGTTAGGTTAAAGACCGAAAACTGTAGGTTAGGTTAGGTTTGTTTTATGACCATGGAAAGCGGAGCGTCAGAATGCTTGCTTGCATGGAAGTATATTCAAATTTTGCAGTTAGTAGGTTAGGTTAAAAACCGAAAACTGTAGGTTAGGTTAGGTTTGTTTTATGACCATGAATAGCGGAGCGAGCGAAGCGAGTGGAGCGTCAGAATGCTGGCTTGCTGCATGGAGGTATATAACAATTTAGCGGTTAGTAGGTTAGGTTAAAAACCGAAAACTGTAAGTTAGGTTTGTTTTATGACCATGAATAGCGGAGCGAGCGACGTGAGTGGAGCGTCAGAATGCTGGCTTGCTGCATGGAGGTATATAACAATTTAGCAGTTAGTAGGTTAGGCTAAAAACCGAAAACTGTAGGTTAGGTTAGGTTTGTTTTATGACCATGGATAGCGGAGCGAGCGAAGCGAGCGGAGCGTCAGAATATTTGCTTAGAGATTTTCTTCGAGAGAGCTTCTTCGAGATTTAGGTTTAATGAAACGTAGTCAAAATATTCTTAGCACATTAAATATTAGGAACATTACAATTATGCACATCAATCATTCGATAGTTGAATTTTAGCCACATCAAACGATAGGACAAATAATATTTAGGACAAACAATAATAGGAGCAACAATTTCGGACAATCAAAAATATGCGGAACAAAGTGTATGCCAAACGTTATTAGGACAAAAGACGTTATGCGACACGACGATAGGACTAATAATTGTATGCCATCCGATATAGACCCTTCCCATCATAATAGTCTGCAGGAGGTCTACTTTTTGCATAGTGACATACAAACTTCGTAGGTATTCATTTTTTCGTGAAAAACGTACTCCATCAATGAACCCTTCTTCATAAAAGCTATATTCTTGTTTTATTCGCACTGCTAAAAAGGCAGCAATCCTGACATAACTATTATCTCTCCCCACCGCTTCCTAGAGCACTCACTCATGAAGTTCGGGAAGATTCGCTACGCCAGCGAGAATAACGAGTCGCTCTACTATTCCAGTCGTGCATTTGTATGTATCTGTTCTTTGTATGTCTGTACATCTGTATTTTATTCACGAAGATTGGAAGGACATTAAGATTGATATACAGGTTTCTTCACATTGCTGGATGTGTATCTGTAGGAGAGATGAAAATTTTCAAAACATAGCTTGAGACAAAATTAGATAGGCCCCTTAAAACCCCTATTGCCAAATCCGTCCTAGATCCGTACCTAGGCGGCGAAAAAAATTAACATATTTATTTTTCTTGAGCCACAGGCTTTTTTTTACGATTTGTATTTTTTTCTCGAGTCACTTCGATTTTTTGCAAAATGGCGGAGGCATAGAGGTCAAAATTTTAAAAAAGTATAGCAAGGTATACAGCTGACAGAGGTCAGAGCGACTAGTATTGTTAACGTACAGGTACCGACTAGTAGGTAGTTTATGTATAGGTACTTACTTTATTGAAAGACTTTCAATATCACTTCGGTTCTTGGTTTGATTTCTAAATCGACGCCGCCTAAACATCCACCCCTCCCCACGTCCCCATCGCCATATCACATCACATACTTGAGTGATATCCCGTAAATTGACAGTTTTTTCCACCATAACACTTGACGTCACAGCACGAAGTAGCGATCCGTGTTGGGACCGGCAGGCCTCTGATGTACTCATCGTAACCAAAACAGCATTAGTTGATTCTAATTCCAAACACACATAAGCCCTTTTAGAATGTCCTTATCATGCATCGCCTGCACGCGAGCTGAATGCTAAAAAGGCGTATGTAGATTACATTAGTAAATATTTTATACCCTTTTGGTATGAGTGCGGTGGTGGGGAATGATGCATCGCCACTATTCGAGATTGCCTAAAGTTAAAATGCATGTGAGTTCTTTTAGTGTTTGTCGGCGGCTGGCTGCTTTTGGCTTTTTACTTCCGTTAGTAAAGTTGCATATTATACGAGCACATATATTAGGTACAGCCGAGAAAAGTGACTAAAAGCAAGCTCCTATTCATGTTTTAGGAAATATTTAGTATCTAAGAAATGTCTAGTGTGTAATGAACGTATGTATTTTCTCGCCTAAGTATGCTAGTTTCTGATCTAGGTCATCATTATCATCATATCAGCCGATAGACGTCCACTGCTGGACAAAGGCCTCCCCCAAAGTTCTCCACAACGATCGATCTTGGTACTTTATAATTATTATAATTATAATTACTTTATAATTATTATATTTTTATGTGATTTTGATGTGGATGGATGGTTGGTGACCAAGTGTGAAGAACCAAGATGAAATTTCCACACTTTTATCACCTGCGTTGCTTTGTAGTGAATGTTTATTTTCATTAGAGTCATTTATTTAACTCTACCTTTATTTTAAACGGTATGTTTGAATCTTGATAAACATTGGCCTTTTAACGACTTGCAATAATTTACTTACCGAAAAATAGCTTTTAACCGATTTAAATAATAAATTACTAAAATTCCTCTTATCTAAACTTATGTATTTGTCAAAAAATCTACAAAAAGAAACCTCTCGGTTAGATTAAGGAAAAATATACTAATTATTTTACCACGATCGCTACTCAGAGTTCTTTCGTAGCACAAATACATTTAAACGTAAATGAGTAAAGTTTAAAATTGAAATACGTGGTAATCGTCTCAAGAGTTTTCCGAAGTAACCGATCGAACTGTATTACCCACCCAGTTATAAACATAAAGTTTTCAGCACTTGAGCGTTAAGAGGTTTTTAAATTTATTCACCCTTCGATTTGGAATTCCCGAAGTTGTAGGAAATTCAGGCGATTAAACCGGAGTTTCATTTGCATAACGGCGGTGTATCGTCTGGTGAATGGCTGTGCCTGGAATATGGACCCCATACGGGTCCATAAGCGTTTTGTGGATATTGCTACTTTGGATCTTGCGATTTGAGGTCTTTCACCTGCGGGTGTGATGGCTGCTTTTATCACGTGATCAATAAAATGACAAAGCATCCGTCTCGTTTTGACAAAATGCGAGTGTGAGTGACAGATCAGATGCTTTGTCATTTATTTATCACGTAATATACGCAAACCATCATAGACCCCCTGGGATATACTTTTGACAAATTAATATTTAAGGTTCATAAATGAGGTACTTCATATTCATATCAGTAATTTAAAACTAGTGACTCGTGATTTTGTTTCAAAAGGGCAGATTTTTTGTTATTTACGTTTTCAACCCCCATATCTTTCCGCTTTGCCCTAAGGTTGACTGGTAGAGAATGCCTCATGGCATTAAGTCCGCCTTTTGTACGATAAGTTTTCTTTTGTGCAATAAAGATTAAATAAATAAATAAATATCTCCACTATTATGTTTTTTTTTTGAAAAACTATACACACAAAAAATCCATATACCTATGCTTATCGAACCCCTTCCTCTAGATTCGTAAAATTTCATAAAAATCAGTTGTGTAATGCCGCGTGTAGGCGCATTTCTGTTGTCCGACGGAAATCAGACATTAAAACATCGGTGTTTAGGTGTCTGCCCTTTGTTAGACTTGTCTTGGTTCAGATCATCATCATCATCATCATCATTTCAGCCATAGGACGTCCACTGCAGAACATAGGCCTCCCCCAGTGACTTCCAGATCGGCCGTCCTCGTCAGCTTGGTTCAGATATTCTTTGAAAATCCATTCCTTGTTTAATTATTCCGAGTATCTTTTCTACCAAATACTTTCCTATACCTGACAAAATTAACATCGAAGTGCATGTCGCATCGTATTTAAGTAAGCAAATAACTACTTACTAACTTTACTGGGAAAATATAATCTTGAAGTATCTTCTTACGTTTATTAAGCTTTCTCTAAACTCAACACAAAATCCAACACCGCGATTCTTTAAACCGCGCTTTCTCGTATTAGTAGAAGAGTTGTAAGGGCGTACTAATTGGAGGGCCACTCGGGACGCGAGCCCTCTAATCTGTCCTTTGGAGAGTGCTTGTTCAGCTGAGTTTTAAAGCCCTGATTTTTAGGGCCTGGCTGTTTTGATCGACCAGCCGTGGAATGGGAATGATGTCGCAGCTGCGAAATGGCAATTGGAATCACAGGTCTGCTGTTAAAAATAGATTAGAATCGTCCACATGTTGTGATTACAGTGTGTGGACAAATTAACATGTTGGACTATTTTAGTCGTAAAAAAAAATGTAGTTTACATGTTTTCAAAAAAATACGGATGACATTATTATGCGTTAATAAATAAGACATATTATTGTGCGTTAATAAAACAAACGTGAAACGAACCCTTTTAGGTAGGTAGCTATAAATTTTATAATAAATACAATGGCAAATACAGACTTCTTAAAAATATAATTGTAGTATTTGTAGTCTACCGATTAATTGAACTTTTTTCTGAAAATCAAATGTTTAAAATTTGCTAGAAACTTATTGATATTGTTCTCAAGATCTACTGTAGCAAAATACCTTTTTCTAAAATTATGGAAATTTACTTTTGAATAGGCTTAAGTCTAAATATGTATGTAGACGACAACCGCGTCCGTCGGCTATCGGCTACAAGGGCACTCCGAAACTCAGCGATGAGTAAGGAGCGAATGGACTGTAATGAAAACTAGGTAACGAAAACGGACGAATATGAAACGCAAAGTAAATCAAACGATATATATTTACACACAAATTAACAAAACACAACAAGGATCGGAAAACACTTAAATTTACTCTTAATTAATATAGTCTCTGTCTAAAATGAATTTAACACTGATCGCGGACCGATGGTACTACGCTAACACTGATAAACTAAATTCGCGGACCGATGGTACTACGCTACTGTATACAAAGATGGTTAATACTCGGAAGTAAAGTGGAGAAGTGATTCTATACAAAAAATGGCCGTCCTTTTATACAAATCGACTCTAGGACCAGGGGGACGCCCGCCCTGTCTTTCTACATCAAATTACAAGAGTTATATATTACTTAGTCTAAATAGGATTTATATTATAGATTGACGTCTATACAATGCACAAAATGTGAGCGTGTTTACGCTGTGGGAGCTCCCGTCTGATTGTGAGGCGTGAAAATACCTAATTATTCTTTGTCCCCGGCAAGAGGCCGTCTCGCTCGCACCGTCCGAGATATGCACTCGCGCGGTCACTCTTAACGCGCTGCGCGCCGCGAGACTAGTTTAGTCTTTGATTTATCGTGTTCTCGGACGGTTGCGGCCGGGACAATGTTCTACAAAATTACTCTATTTATTGAAATCTACATTCTCACAAAGTTTCAAATTAATCTATAATTTTCCTCAATTTTTACATCGAACGTAAACAAAGATGGCTCCTTTGTCTCGCGCTGCGAGTGGAAATTACCACGATGAGTCATCTTTGTTTTGTCGTGGTCTTTTTACTAAGACATGACGGGAGCTCTACATGAATAAATGATTATACAGGGAAATTTAATTAATTTCAGCCGCTTATACGGGCAAACGATCTTATATCTAAGTTATTTAAAATATTTATTTATTATTTCTCTTAAAATTAAGCGCTCTGCAAAGCTGTCCGTAACAATCTCCCCCCGTCGAGCTGCCGCGTAGACTCGGGTTGCATGGGGAGGACAGCCAGCTTCCTCACGGGGCGCCGAAACACGCCGCCCTTGGTGCGCACGTCCGCGTTCCGCACCTCGCCGTCAGGACCCGGATGCGTTGCCTCGACGATCCCTCGTGGCCAGACGTTGCGTGGCAGCGTGTGATCGGCGATGACCACGCAGTCGCCTGGCTGGATCCGTCGCTCTGCTCCCGACGGCGACGATTGCCTGGGCGCGAGTGTGGGCAGATACTCCCGTATCCACCGCGCCCAGAATTGATCGGCGAGCGCCTGGCTGGCCCGCCAAGTGCGGCGGTCGGCCTCCAGGCACGGCCCGATGATGGGTGTCGCCGTCGGTCCGCCCAACAAGAAGTGGTTGGGCGTAAGCGCCTCCTCGTCCCGTGGGTCCACAGAGACGTGCGTGAGTGGCCGGGCGTTGACGGTCGCCTCGGCCTCGGCGAGCAGCGTCATCAGCACCTCTTCTTTAGGCGCCTTGGTATGCAGCGTTGTCGTCAGTGCGGTTTTGATGGACCGCACTAGCCGCTCCCAGGCGCCTCCCTGGTTCGGCGCGCCGGGCGCGATGAAGCGCCACTCCAGGCCGCGCTGTAGTCCGTAGCTTTGGAGTGCGGGCAGCCATTCTTCGTAGGCCGCCCGTAGCTCGATGTCTGCGGCCCGGAAGCATGTAGCGTTGTCGCTCCAGATTTGTCGCGGCCAGCCGCGCCTCGCCGCCAGCCGTCGTAGCGCCATGATTGCAGAGTCCGTCGACAGCGTGTGCACTATCTCTAAGTGCACGGCGCGGGTGGTCAGGCAGGTGAATAGCGCCACCCAGCGTTTCTCGTGGCGTCGGCCGATGGTGACCCACACGGGACCGAAATAGTCGGTCGCCGCGTAGGTAAACGGCCGATGGTGTGGCTCGACGCGGGCTGGCGGCAGGTCCCCCAGTGCAGGTACTCGGGGTTGTGTGCGGCGCAGGATGCACGTCCGGCAGGCGTTTGCGACGGCTCGTACTGTTGGCCGCAGCTTCAGCACCCAGTGTTGTTGCCGGACGTCGTTCACGACGCGCTCGTTGTTGGCGTGTGCGGCCCTCTCGTGCTCGCGCTGTAGCCACAGCCGCACGAACGGGTTGCGGCCGTCGAGTATGGCCGGCGTCTTGTTGATGTAGGCGGGCGCGGCGTTGATTCGCCCGCGCATTTTCAGCAGGCCGTCTGCGTCGATGAAGGGATCGAGCTTGTACAGACGGCTGCGTCGAGTGATGGGCTCGCCTCGGGATAGCGCCCGTAGCTCCTCCGGGAAGGCTTCGCGTTGCGACTGCTGAAGCCACATGTGCTCGGCTTGCTGCATGTGTTTCAGCTGTAGTCCCGTGGGCCGCTTTGTTTTCAGGCGCTCCGCAAACTGGAGCAGTCGCGCCGTCGTGCCTATCAGCCGGTTGTATTTGGAAAACCGGCTGATGTCAGGCAGCGGTGATGTCCACACGCTTGTAGCTGCGATTTGATGCGGCTGGGCTTCCATCGCTTCTTCTGTGGGCGGCGTCGGCGTCTCCTGTGGCCACTCCGCTTCAGGTTGCCACAGGAATTCGGGGCCGCTGTACCATCGGGCGCTTATGTCCAGGCGACGCGTGCTGTCTGCTCTCGTAGCGTCGTCGGCGGGATTTTTCTTCGTAGGCACCCATCTCCACTGCTCCGTTTCAGTGATTTCAGCGATTTCACCGAGTCGGTGCGCGACGTAGGCGCTGTAGCGGCGTGCGTCGTCGCGCACCCAGTGTAGGACGGTCCGACTGTCTGTCCATAGGACCGTCGCGTCGATGGTGACTCGGTGTTCGTGCGCGATGCTTTTTGCCAGCCTCGCTCCAATAAGCGCCGATTGTAGCTCGAGTCGTGGGATGCTCTGCTGTCGGGTCGGCGCCACTTTCGCCTTGGCTGCTACGAGGCTGACGTGTGTCTCGCCGTCGACTTCTTGGCGCCAGTAGGCGACGGCTGCGTAGGCTTGCGAGCTGGCGTCTACGAAGATGTGTAGCTCGCGTCTCGTAGCTCCCCCCGTTAGAGTGTACGGGCGGGGTAGGCGTAGCGCTGCTACGGACTCCAGTCCGCGTAGCCACGTAGCGAACTCGGCAGCTTCTTCAGGCGGCAGCGTAGAGTCCCAGTCGAGTTTGAGCTCCCACAGCCTCTGAAGTTGTATTTTCGCCGTCACGGTGTAGTGCGCCAAGAGTCCGATCGGGTCGTAGATACTCATGACGGCGCTCAGCATTTCTCGCTTCGTCGGAGTGCGGCGTAGCTCACGCACCTCCGTCGGGACCCGAATCATTCTCGTGTTGAAGCCGAGTGTGTCTGTGTTCGGGTCCCACATCAGCCCGAGTATCTTCTGGCTCTTGTCGCCGCCCAGCTGCGCGGGCGTTGTGGCTCGGAGCTCCGTAGGTAGCGACTGTATGAGTTTAGTCGCGTTGGAGCTCCACCCGCGCAGCAAGAATCCGCCCAGTCTGTGTGAGGCGGCGACTTCTAGGGATGTTTCGCAGGCCTCCTCTTCAGTTTGAAAGCTCGAGACGAAGTCATCCATGTAGTGGTTTTCAGTGATCTCTCGTACAGCCATCGGGTGTGTCTGCGCGTTCTCTTCGGCGTTATGATCCCGCACGCTGTGGGCCAGGAACGGACTGCTCGCCGCACCGAAGAAAATCGACGTCAGCTGGTACACGGTCGGAGGTCGCGATCTGTCGGCGCCTCTCCACAAAAACATCTGTGACGGCCGGTCCTCTTCTCTCAGTTTGATCTGTAGAAACATCTCCGCGATGTCGGCCGTCACGGCGTAGGCTCCTTCTCTGAAGCGGTACAGTATGCCCAGTATTGAGCGCAGCTTGTCGGGTCCCTCCAGTATGTAGTCATTCAAGCTGCGGCCTTGTGAGGTGGCCGCAGCGTCGAATACAAGCCGGATGCGTCCAGGCTTATTCGGGTTCGTAACCGCGAAATGGGGCAGGAACCATGTAGCGCTGCTTGTCGCCGGCACCGTCCGCTCGGCGTATTTCTTCTCAATTAGATTTTCAATCTCTTTGGTGTAGGCCTCAGCAAACTGCGGGTCGCGGTCCATCTTCTTCTCGATGCCTTGTAACCGCTGCAGGGCCATGTTGTACGTCGGCGGCATGTTAGGGTTGTCGTCGCGCCATAGCTGCCCGACTTCATAGCGTGGGCCGTCGATGCGTCGTACAGTGTTGTTGAAGATTGTAATAGCCCGCTCGTCTCGCGGGGTAGTCTTCTTTGCTGCCGTTATCCCCAATGAGTCGATGTCGAAGTAATTTTTCAGCTGTGCATTGAGGTCGTCGTCTCGAACGGCGTAGCAATGTTGAACGGCCTCTTCTTGATTTCGTCGAATGATTCTCGGCGCCGTTCCAAACACCACCCAGCCCAATGGAGATAGGAGGGCGGCGGGTTCGTTGATTCTGCCCACGCGGATCTCGTACGGAAGCATCAGATGCCAATTGTCGGCTCCGATGAGTATGCGTGGGCGGGCTTCGTCGTAGCAGGCGGCACCCATGTCAGCGAGATGCGGGAACTGCGTGACGTATCTTCTATCGGCTCGTTGTGCGCGGAGGCTCAGATCATCCACGGTACGCAGCATTATAGGGTGTGCTGGACCGCCTGTCTGGCTGCGCACGTGAGCGTGTACTCGACGACTCCTCTGCTCGGTAGCCATCGATCCCACGCCTTGTATGTGTAGGCGTGTGGTGGCGCCGTCGGCGCCGATCTCGCTCGCGAGGCTCTCTTCAACGAGCGAGATTGTGGAGCCCTGGTCCATCAGAGCGTAGGCCAGTGTCTCGCCGCGGGGCCCGCCGATGATGATTGGGATAATCTTCAGAAGCACGGTCGAAGTGGCACGACCGAACTCCGCAGTGCTCGCCGTAACTTCGTGTGTGCACGCCGTCGTCTCGGGTGCGTCCGTAGTTGCGTGCGTAGCAGGTTGGCGCCGCGACGCCATTGTATGATGCGTAGCGGCTTGATATGGCGGAGCGGTGGGCCCAGCTCTCGGCGTCGCGACGACTTGCTCAGTCGCGTATGGGGCCGGCGCGTACGGATAGGGCGCGTACGGGACGGCGTGTTGCATCGGGATATACGGCGCTGGGGCGTTCGGCGTATATGATTGCTTCGTCGTTGGCGGGCCCGCTTCTGAGTGTAGCAGGCGGTGATGCGGGTAAGTGCACCCGGGAACACCGCAGCCGCGGGCTCGGCACTGGTCGCGGCGATGCCGGCGGTCCAGGCATTTGAAGCAGATTTTGTTGTTGCGGACCCAATCCCATCGGGCTCCGACTGTCATGTTGAGTATCTTGCGGCATTCTGTAGTGCGATGAGCGCCGCCGCAGCATAGACAGGCGTCGGCGTGCTCAGTTGTGTAGGTCTGCGCTCGATCTTTGAGAGGGCGTCGTACTGCTCCTCTTCCGGCGCCGCTGCTGATTGCTCGATTGTCTGGGACGCGCTGCGATCCCCGTAGCTCGGCGGCGGGCGTCGGTCTTCTTGTCGGCGCCTTGGCGTGGGAAAATTCCATTTCCGCATCGCTCTCCTCCAGCAGGAATTCCGCCATGAGCATGAGTTCGCTCTCGGCGGAATGTAGGCGCTCCTTGGCGTAGGAGCACCATCGGCTGCGTAAGTGCGGGCTTAGGCGCTCCGTCACTTCTCTGATTAGCAGCGGGTTGGCGCCGTAGCTACGGCGATCGAGGTCCACCAGCGTCGAGACGATGTTCATAACTTTGATTGCGAAGTTGTTGAGATCGATGGCGCTCGGTCCCAATGGCGGCATCCTCTTCAGCTCTTCAATGGCTCGGTCGATGAGAAGGTCAGTCCGCCCGAAGTTTTTCTTCAGTACTCGTATGATGAGTTCGGGGCGGGTCGACGAGGCAAGCATGTGTTGTACGCATTGCCTCGCCTCTCCCTTCAGGCTGTGGCGCAGGCGCGCGACGTTCTCGAATGGCGAGAATTTGTAGCGCGTAGTGCTCTCGGTGTAGCCGTTGTAAAATGTGAGCCACTCGCTCGGCTCTCCGGAGAATGGCGGCAACTCGTAGACTTGACGTGGAGGTGGCCGCATCATCGTTTCGATTGTGTCCGTCAGGCGGTCGATAGCTCGTCCTCTGCTCGTCGATCGCTCCCGCTGGCTATGTGGCGTCTGTGGCTCGTGCTGTTGCCGCTCGCGTGTCTCGCGTTGCGGCGTCCGTGCTCGAGTATGCTTCGCATTGTCCGCGTCAGCATTTTGTACGCCTGTCAGCCAGTCGTCGACTCGACGTTGAGAGTCAGCTTGAGAACCGCCGGCTCGGGATTGTTCATCGATGCGCTCCATTTCGACCGCGAGCCTCTTCTCGACGAGCTCGCGTTCCAGTCGAATTTCTTCAAGTCGGAGTTGCTTGAGTTGTTCCATTGCGGCGAGTTCTGCTTCTTGGCGCCGCATGTCCGTCGCGTTCGACGCTCTTGAGTGAAGTGATGATGGTCGGCGCGGCGCGTGGGCTTTATGTGCGAAAGTCACGTTGAACTCGCGCCGCTGCGCGCGGGCCTCTGATTGGTCGGCCGGCGCGGAGTGCTGTGATTGGCCGGCGTGCGCGGCCGGCGCGGTGCGCTGTGATTGGTCGAAGCGCTCGGCGTTCTTCGACAGTCGTTGTTCCAGTTCGCTGCGCCCAGCCGTAGTGTCGGTTGGTGGCGAAACTGGAGCTTCTTCGGCGGGGGACTCTGGTGAATCCGTTTGAAATTGCAGCCCCGAATGGCCCGGCCGGGCCTGGGGAGCGGGCGGTGAATGTGCGACTGCGACATTTGACACCGCGAACCGTTGTAGGTCGACTGTGGCTTGTGTGCGCTCACGCTGCGAGCGCGCAGCACTCTCCTCACTCTTATTTCCTCGCGTCAAAACCATCTTTGATGACGTTTGGAAAACCGCACTTTTCCAACTACACACAACGAACCTAAACTAAAATAACTAATTCCGATCCGGCTACTCGAAGGACCAAACAATGTAGACGACAACCGCGTCCGTCGGCTATCGGCTACAAGGGCACTCCGAAACTCAGCGATGAGTAAGGAGCGAATGGACTGTAATGAAAACTAGGTAACGAAAACGGACGAATATGAAACGCAAAGTAAATCAAACGATATATATTTACACACAAATTAACAAAACACAACAAGGATCGGAAAACACTTAAATTTACTCTTAATTAATATAGTCTCTGTCTAAAATGAATTTAACACTGATCGCGGACCGATGGTACTACGCTAACACTGATAAACTAAATTCGCGGACCGATGGTACTACGCTACTGTATACAAAGATGGTTAATACTCGGAAGTAAAGTGGAGAAGTGATTCTATACAAAAAATGGCCGTCCTTTTATACAAATCGACTCTAGGACCAGGGGGACGCCCGCCCTGTCTTTCTACATCAAATTACAAGAGTTATATATTACTTAGTCTAAATAGGATTTATATTATAGATTGACGTCTATACAATGCACAAAATGTGAGCGTGTTTACGCTGTGGGAGCTCCCGTCTGATTGTGAGGCGTGAAAATACCTAATTATTCTTTGTCCCCGGCAAGAGGCCGTCTCGCTCGCACCGTCCGAGATATGCACTCGCGCGGTCACTCTTAACGCGCTGCGCGCCGCGAGACTAGTTTAGTCTTTGATTTATCGTGTTCTCGGACGGTTGCGGCCGGGACAATGTTCTACAAAATTACTCTATTTATTGAAATCTACATTCTCACAAAGTTTCAAATTAATCTATAATTTTCCTCAATTTTTACATCGAACGTAAACAAAGATGGCTCCTTTGTCTCGCGCTGCGAGTGGAAATTACCACGATGAGTCATCTTTGTTTTGTCGTGGTCTTTTTACTAAGACATGACGGGAGCTCTACATGAATAAATGATTATACAGGGAAATTTAATTAATTTCAGCCGCTTATACGGGCAAACGATCTTATATCTAAGTTATTTAAAATATTTATTTATTATTTCTCTTAAAATTAAGCGCTCTGCAAAGCTGTCCGTAACAATGTATGTGCTTCAAATATTTTGAGAAAGTATTTCATAAGGTTTCACGTGAGGTGCTATGGTTTGTTCTTTAAAAAGAAGAAGTTTGTCAACCTAATTCGACAATTTCAATTTAGTATGAAAGCGCAGGTTCAGCACGAAAACAAACTATGTCCATATGTAGATCCATGCCACAAACGGGGTTAAACAAGGATGTGTTCTGATACCTAAGCTCAGCTACAAACACTCCACAGAGGGGTACAGAAAATCAACACTTTCCGCAAACTTTATCATTCCTTTCGCATTTCATTACCACAGCACGCGTCACGCCGCCACATCGCATCGTTTTCGGCCCGCCGGTTTGACGACTAGGAATTAATCAGAAACAATGCACACTTTACCGGAACGTACATGTTAAAAGCGCAATTTGTTACGTCTTTTGTTCGAGAACGAGGTCCGTTTGTCTTGGGAGGGTGCTTTATATAAGTACCTTTGAATGCTTGTTGTGAATGATAAATACCTACTACACAAAATATTGAGAGAATAGAATAGACTAGCAGATACACATGTTTAATTATTATTTATTTATTTAAAAAAATATTTATTTATTTAAAATATATCAGCGGATGGTCACTTCTGTTGATTTTTCTCCACAGATTCGATTGTATTGAGATTGACCAATGATAGTAAAGTCATCTAGTTAGAATCCCGGTAAAGGCAAATATTTGTGTGATGAACTCAAATATTTGTTCCTGGGTCATGGATGTATATCAGCATCTAGGGCTCATAGCACAAGCTTAATTTAAAATAACACACGAGCTTAATTTGGGACTAGGACGATTTGTGTAAGGTGTCCGATTTTTTTTTCCATACATACCTACGTAATTTTTGAAGAGAGCTTCACTGTATAAGTAGTAAGTAAATAGAGACCTACTAATGAAATCTTGCTTAGTAAAATAAATATCGTCTAAAAGTCCCTTACAATACAAAGTGGGCACGATTTCCTCCAGTACAATAAACTTTGATGAACCTCGGCAGGAAATCCTGGGTGACCCAATTGGGAGGCTTTATTAGAATCATTCCAGTCCAATAATTAAAGGTTACCACATAATTAACGAGACCGTTAACGAGTATTCTTTTAATGACAACGTGGTTAGCTCGTGGTTGGTTCTTTGGTTTTGGTACTTTGTCCACACGACTGTAATATTTTGTCGATTCCTGCGGGCTGATCAATAAATGACAAAGCGTCTATCACTTTTAAGTAAATAACTACTTATGTAAGTGCGACAATAACTGACATTTTACGGACTTATGATGGACAATTGGACATAGTGCGTAGTGATGAATGAATATTCCTTTTATAAACTCGTAGTCTTGAATACATAATTAGGCCGACAAAGGTTGTTTGTGAAAGACGCGTTTTGTTGAAGAAATTTCGGTGTAGATTACCAGGGAGCGAAACTTTGGTGCCGATGCCGGTGACGTCATTATGACGCGAAGTCGCTTATAGGATGTATTTTTAACGCCTCAGTGATGCTTTATAATGTAAATAATAATGGTAATATATATATTATTGACTATTTATAAAAAAAAATAGTATTTATACAAAAAATAATGTAAATATTAACGAATAACATTTTTTACTGGATAATGAAATTCTAACAAAAGAAAACTTTTCCTCGAGTAAATGAAACAACACAACAAATGTTTCTTCGGATGACGAAGTATGCAGAACGCTTAAAATTCAAACATAATAATCGCATCTTCTTTCTTATTTACATGTAGGAATAACGAACTTTTGGAGGTGATACAGGGGACTATTTGGAAGAGTTTGAACCCAACAATCCGTGATTGTTTTCGAGTTTCTCCAATTTATTCAGTGCGTACCAAAAATTTACATGAAGATGATTACTTACATGTACATTTCACACGTACATTCAGGGCAATATAATTCTCGAACCTCTCGCCAGTTATAGATATGTCAATAAGTTGTCATTTGATTAGGTACCTATCTATAATAAAAATAAAAACACTCTGTATTTAGCTTGACGTCATACGTCTGTCATCGGCACCATAGTTTCGCTCCCTGTAGATTACCTACCTATTGTCCCATAAGACGGGAACTGGATTATATTGGTACCTAGTATTACTGATGCAACTGATGAGTTCTTAAATGTCAACATACTGGAAAATCTAATATGGATATGAGGTCCACAAGGTATACAGCTGAAACGGATGAAAATACGGAAGTCCATTTGGTGCTGTAAGCGGAACCGGCCAACATATACCTTTTTCGTAGCGAATTCCTCATCATATTGGGTTCTTACGGGGGACCTATCACCGCTTATGGTACCACCATCTCCATATAAAATCTCGTTTATCATATTCAGTAGGTAATGTATCTACTAGCACACTATACCCACCAGGGTAGTTTTATTTTTTCTTGTGTCCGAGAAGAAGAGAAGAACTTCTTGCTGATCTTAGCATAATCACCCGAGAGGAGGAGGAGTTAATATGGTCTTCTCAAATGGGAGTGAAACTCCCAAGTTTATAATAAAACTGAGTACCCCGCTGGGTTATTACGTACAAAGTTAATAAGTATGCTGTCCCTTTTGTATTGAACAAGGGCGTAACTGACATTGTTTTACTATAAAGATATGTCGTTATACGAAGAGGGATTAGTTATTTTCAGTTAAATAAGGTTCATCGTAATTGTCGTACCTTCGCTATTATAATTCTCGGTAATTTATTGCTTCAGCAGCTAGTCAAACCTTTACTTATTTATAACAATAATGCAGTGAAACTTTATTATTAATTTTGCACCCTCATTTAAATCAATATTCATCAGTCCTATGGGGCCAGTAAGCATGGTAGTTTCGTATTGTTTTTAAATAGTTGTAAAGCAAAATCCTTATTTGTCATTAACATAATTTCAGCCAAATAACGTCCGCTGGTGGACAAAGGTCTTCCCAAATATCTCCACAATTACCACTACCCGTATCTAAATACTTACCACTATCTTCACTAGCCCGTCGATCCACCTTGTACTTTATCCACCCATGCTGCGTCCTCCGGTTCGTAGTTGCCACTCGAGAATCTGTCTGCTCTAGCGGCCATCAGTTTTAAGTTGTTTAATAATATCCTTATACCTATTAATATCTTAACAAGCCTATTTTTGGGATAGCATCTTCAAATACTTAGTATCCTTTCCAGTTTCCACTATTCAAAGTTGAACTTTAAGAAATCACGATTTAGCTATAAATTCATCTAATTTATCCTCTATTTATGCAGAACATACCTTAAGTAGTAAGAATCAAAGAATAATATTCAACGCCTGTCGTCGCCTTCATCATCATCATCATCATCTTATCAGACGTCCACTGCTGGACAAAGGTCTCCCTCAAAATTCTCCACAACGATCGATCTCGCGCCGCCTTCATCCAATTCGCCTTAATCAGGTGAAAATGTGACATCACCCAAACCTTCAGGAAGATTTCCCAAAGTACCTAAATAATGCAAAATTTCAATTGTGCCTTTCAGCTCATGGGCGCCCATTTGAAAGGCTCGCATAACACCTTCATCTTTATTAAGGGTTTTCTTTAATAGAACGGAACGGATACTACGGTTACCGCGGTGGTGCAAGTTTAGAAAGAATAGCGGGGTGCAATGGAATGCAAAATCGGTTTTAAACCGTATCAAATAACCGGTTATAACGGGTTTACTATGAGAAAATAATCGGGTTTGCATTCCCTAGTCCTGTTTCGCTCAACTTGTGGATCCAGAAAATACCAGCCGACGAACCACTCTTTATTATTTGATATTGTGATTAGAGAACTCCTTCCTTTTTCGCACAATGCTATTGTCATTTATTTGTTACCCCGTAACCCATGATATGCTTTGTCATTGACACGGGTCCGCGTGGAACGTTGAATTCTTACTATAGGTAAGATGCCCGCAACATCGTCAACATAACCCTCCTTTTTTCTTTCCCAGAACAGGGTAAAAATATCCTTTAATCATTTGCGGACGCACAACCTGTACCAAAATTTGAGAAAAATCGTCTAGCAGTTTCTTAGCTTAGGTTTTTATAGCTTGGATAGAAGGCATTGCAATCAGTGGACAATACGGAAAAAGAAAAATTGCACGGCGTTATTCAGGTTTTTACGGCGTTGTCCCGCAATAGAATCACTTCATGACCTCTTTCCGTTGATTTATCATCAATAATATAATTTTCGAGAGTCTTTTTTTATATTACAGGAATATGAGTGCCATGATTTAATTGCAGATTTTGATATGGCAAACGAAGGGTGCCTCACGTACGTTTTCGTCAATCGTACAGCCAATACTCATTAATTAATAAATAATACGTGACGATGTCGATGCCAGTGGACGATATACGAGTAGAAAACATGTACAACTCAATTTACATATTTGAATAAGGTTTTATACGACAGCGAAACGATACCGTTGGTCATGGTCATCCTGACTTCTATCACTAAGGCTTGCAAGTATAGACAAACGCTCTCCGCCTATAACTCGAACCGAGATTCAATATAGTGAAAGGTCGGAACGTGGACTCAATTATTAAACAATGAAGGCTCCCCGCAACCCTAGCTTTAATACTTGAGCGCAGTACGAGTATGTGGGTCAGGCGACTTGGGAATGCTCACCTGCACAGATAATACAACTAATGATTTAATTAGTTGTGAAGATTGCACTGAGATAGGTCTACTGTGAGGGATGATATTGATTTCAGTCACGTTTTAGCTTCCAATAAGTATCGTAAACCGGAGCAAATTTAGGAAAATTTGGGGCTTCTTTGATAGATTTAAAATGGTTATAAAAACGCAAATATAGTGCGATTGACCAAATGAAGGTTAGGCCATTGTTGAAGGTATTTCATTGCCACAGATAGTCAAAAAAATAAGGACATGGCGTAAAAACACTTGTCCAAAGTAACCCCTGCATGTTAAAGTAAACCCGTTTTACGGTAGTTCAAATGAGATCCCTAAATCTCAGGGTCAGACCGGAGTTTATTTTAATCTGTTCCACAGTAATGACAGGATGATGCTTGAAGTGAGTACTATGGTTTTTAGATTTTTAACTAAGCCAATCAACTTACATGCAGGAACAAAGGCATTGCGTATCTTCACGGAGCGTTCGGAGATTTACGTTGGTTACGGTTACGTCGACGTAAACATATAATGTTAAGCTACTGATTGAGAAGTGCCCAACATGAATATATTTTTAGAAACTAGATTAAATACGCTTTTTTGTCAGAAATATTAAACTGAAAATATTAAGGTAATACAACTAATTTACCTCCTTGAATAGCAAAAACTTGTTGTGATTTGGACCATTCCGGCATTACACCCATATTTTTATATGGAACTATATATAAAAAAAAAAATCCTGATATATTTTATTCTACACGAAAATGATACCAGACAAGCCCTAGACTTAACTGAGCAGCAATAAAGAAAGAAAAAGAGGTATAGGTACTTGGTCCTATTCTCCCCGCTCTCCTGCCACGCAGGGGACGAATCTGACTTCCCTCCACATCTGAAAATAATCACCGCGGAACGCTCTATGTGTGGTAGAAATTTCATGCTTGTAAGTTGTAATAGACCGGGAGATAGTGACAGAATTTTCTTGGTCATTTGTAACAGTATGGCGGTTCTTCAGGGGTCTTAGTACGCAATGACAAAAAGAAAAATGATGGTCATAGCGCTGGTACCGGCGGCCCAATCGCGTGGGCGTTAGTTGAACTCGTCGGATAAATTACGAGTGTCAAACGATTTGTACCACAAAAATTTTTGTATTTTCCGATAGCCCATGAAAAACATGTAGGCGGTAGTGTCATGCCATACTTCTCCGGTGTGACTTACAGCCCGCCATACCGACGCGAATGCGTTAATTAAAAATAAAAAAATTGAACCATTTGTACCAGGCTAATTTTTGCACAGTTAATTATCGCCGTGCAGCCATTTACGAAAATCACTATGCCATACTTTTCCGACGGTTCTAAATGGCCGCCATACCGCCGAAAATCAGCAAATTTTTTTTTTTCGCCAATCGATTTGTAACAGTATTGCATTTGGATTTTCGGAAAGTATTTGATAGAATGTGACCGTTATCATATTTGCCATACTTCTAGTAGGGGGAAATAGTGCTGCCATACTTGAAAAACTTATTTATTCGACACGTTTCAAAAATACGACTGTACAATACGTAAAATATTTTTTTACAGCATGGGATCATTATACATATTCTGTTTGTTTGGATACAATTCTACCTACAAAAAATTATTCCGGATTGTAACCATGGGGCGGACGACTGTGAGACTTGAGCCACCACGTAAACCAAAAAAAAAATATTGACGGTTTGTACCAGTATGGCATTTGGATTTTTGGAAATTATATGATGCAATGGGACCATTATTATATCTCCCATACTTCTAATAGAGGGAAAAAGGGGCAACATACTTGAAAAACTTGATTTTACAACGGGTTTTCAAGGTGCAAGACATAAAATCATTTGTTACAGTATGGCATCATTGTATTTGGTTCGTTTGGATGAAATTCTACCTAAAAATAATTATCCCATACTGTAACCATGGGGCGGAAGATTGTCACACTCGAGCAAGATATAAATTAATAAAAAAATTGGACCAAATTGTTACAGTATGGCATTTCAAATTTTCGAAACTTGAAAAAAAAGTATGGTTTGGGAAAAATACACCGTACATGTGAAAAAAAATTATATGCAATATCAATATTAATGCAGTTTATTCCGAAAGATTTACAGACTTTCGAGGACATCTGACTATAATTCAAGATTGCCGCCACCTAGATCTTTGAAATTTTGTATTTATATTCGTTGAACCTCAAACTTACAGGAAAAATTAGTGCCATACTGTTACAAATCGTTCAAAATACGAATAAAATCTTACAATTAAAAAAAAATATTATACACATTCGCCACCTCCCACAGGTATGGCATTATCACACTTCTATGTATCATCATTCAGCAGCTGTTGAAAAAATTTTTTAGGGTGGTACAAATCGTTTGGCGAAAAAAAAAATTTGCTGATTTTCGGTGGTATGGCGGCCATTTAGAACCGTCGAAAAAGTATGGCATGGTGATTTTCGTAAATGGCTGCACGACGATAATTAACTGTGCAAAAATTAGCCTGGTACAAATGGTTGAATTTTTTTATTTTTTATTAACGCATTCGCGTCGGTATGGCGGGCTGTAAGTCACACCGGAGAAGTATGGCATGACACTACCGCCTACATGTTTTTTATGGGCTATCGGAAAATACTAAAATTTTTGTGATACAAATCGTTTGACACTCGTAATTTATCCGACGAGTTCGACTAACGCCCACGCGATCGGGCCGCCGGTACCAGCGCTATGACCAGCATTTTTCTTTTTGTCATTGCGTACTAAGACCCCTGAAGAACCGCCATACTGTTACAAATGACCAAGAAAATTCTGTCACTATCTCCCGGTCTATAACCCGATGCGCACAATAATGTTAGAAAACAGCGGACTAACAACTCTACTACAATCAATGTCATTATGGTGGCGCCGCCACAGAGCAGCACACAATATTTTCTACAGTTTGCTTTGTCAGAGAAAACTGTTCTTTTTTTTTTCTTTCTTTCCCTTTACTATCAGACCAGGAGTATAGTTCTTAGTTCTTGAACTGAGCCAATCTACGTACCTACATGAAGGAACAAAGGCATTGTATCTTCTCAATTGTCTTACCCGCTATTGTGTTTGGATAAGTGTATTAATCTACTATGCAGTAAATAGAACTGATAATCCATTAACTTTCTGAGGTACGAGTAATTATAATCTTCTTAAATTATATTCTCGTTATCATGGGTTGTTAACCAACATCTGAATATTATTGTGCTCTTTAAGTGGATGAGCTCAGCTCAAAAGGTTAAAACTATACGTATATGTTCTTCTAAATTAGTACGAGAATCAACACCATCGATAAAAGGTAGGTACTGTGTAAATTAAGTTTTTATGCTTATTTTCACGACCTTGATAATTGTCAGGTTAGTTATAACGTACATATTATTAATTTTCACAACATGTGAATAATTTTAATTGGAGATGTAGTGGAGTTCTTTTTAAATGAATATACAATTGTCGTTGTCACCTGTCAATTGTCACGAATACTGAAATGGGACGCAGCACCTCTAGCATAATTGTCATACGCAACTATTTCTCGCACGAGATGATTACCTGAGATGATTTTTTTAATAGATTGATAAAATGAAACACACTTTTACTTAAAAACTTTACTTGAATAAAAAAAAAACCTAGGTATGTCATAACTTATGCGGGGTACTATTTATAAAACGATACAATTTCTCTTCCTTATTTATTATTAAATTTTTGATTCCATTCAATCCTTATAATTTAATTTTAATTTGAAAATAACCAAGCTTTTCCAACATTTTTTTATATCGCTAATCCATGTACTGAAAATCGCTATAGCTTCATCATACAACTATAGGATTAAAACTAATAAGTCCTGAAATTTATTTGGACACTCCACTGTTATTTTTCAATTGATAAAGATAAACTCTCAAAAACATTACAAAGAAATTGTCTCTTAAATTAAAGTAGAGACTACTTTACTAAAATATATTGGCATAATTAAAGTTATAATATTATTCAAAACTACGTGTATATTAAAACCAATAATTTAAACTATAGGTAAGTGCTGATAGAACTAATATTTAAAAATGTAATATACTCTTCAATAAATTAAGCTCTATTCAATAATACTGAATACACACTAAACCAATTTTATGTACATAAAAAAGCTTGTAAAAATCCGAGTAAATGGGAAAAACTCTGTCATGACTACCCTTAATTTGTATTCCAACTAGTAATTTTCCATTATTGCATTTTTTTGGGTCACTTTTACTCTGCCACACCAAAACGTCGCAGCGTCGCCTGCAGTTACCGTAAACAAATAAATTATGTTAGAATGTATGGAAGTTAACTCACTTGGCGACGTTTGGCTACCATATTTTGTATGGGATCCGTAGCTGGCGACGTTGCCTTGGTGTCCCGATGGGGCAGAACTCTTCCAGTATCGGTCCTCAATACCTTGGCCGACTAAAGAGGTTAGGTACTTTTTTCCTGACTCAATCTAAGCCACTACGGGAAACAACGGCATAGTTAAGTTTGTCACATACGAGTATGTGTCCAAAATATACCACATATTGTATATTTTTTTTTTTAAGTGTGACAGACTTTACTTATGCTTCACAATTCATCGACTACTTCTCTGTGTGAATAATAAATACAAATCAGTAATTGATTGACATAATCAATTTATTAGTTGTAATTGTAACTCTAGGAAATTCGTATAAAAGTAGTCTACAATTGTGTCATCTTCTATCTCTATTTCTATAGCTAATTTCGTCTGCATAAAGCGGGATCATATACTTCATAAATTTCAATATTAGTTCGGAAATAAACGTCTTTCAACAACAGTGGCGCAATCAATGCGGCCCATTTCTCTAAATATCTTTGATAAATTCACCAACATGCTACAATCATTGTTTCTACACATCCAAAGATTCAAAATGTTCTCAGTAGGAGAACATGTGTTTGAAAAGTAATAGTAGTACGAAGCTATCTTTAACTTCTCCGCCAAAAGCCGCCAATCATTACCTTTTGGAGTTTGAGAGTCCAGAAGTTTACACAAGATCACTCTATCCGACTTACTAAGAACGTTCATACGATAATTATTGTCCACGCTTAAATTACTCCTGTAGTGGTTACCTCTATAAACAAAATCGTATCTGCCCTCTTTTTTAGATAGCGAAGAATAATTGAACGGGTTCTCTAGAATATGCACATTATAATCAACACTAGAAGCACTAAAACGCTTATTACAAGTCAAATGCGAATTAAAGTCATTTGTTTTCAAACTGAAATTAACTGAATTTGATTGTTTTTGTTTTTGGTAAATAGATAGATTTAATTCGAAACAACTGATAGAATCAGTTTGCTGCAAAATGAAACTGCACTGCAAAGATCTGACGCCTAGATTCCAAACGTGCGCGTACGATAGCTCCTGGTACTTCGCTCCTGAAACTATCTTCCAACCTACACCTAAATCTCTAAGATTGATGCATAAATCCGAACAATTTTCCTGGAAATAAATAGTTTTTGGTTCACTCAGCATTGAGCTACCCAAGCGTCTCTCATTTTCAACACAGTCATGCAAGGCGTACGGTGTGTCATTAATCACGTGAACTTTTAAACTGTAATAGCTCTCGTCTATTTTTTTCGATACAAACAAGACTAGTTTTAGCAGCTTCGCGTCCAGGCTGCTGAAACTGCGACCAACTAAGACAAAGTCACTTAGAAATTCGCACACGAGGTAAACTTTATTAGGATCGACTTGGGCGAAGATGGGGCTTCCCGGCGTCTCCTGACCGAGCGTGAGCACTTTTCTCCACTCTCGTGTGTTGATTTCTTCCGGCTTCTGAAGTACGGAAAGGAGCCAGCTGGCGTTTTTTAGGGATGCGCAGTGAGGGAAGGCGAGGATCACCCCTTTACGGAAGTGGAAGTTTTTCGGGCCGCAGCGGATTACCGGGCTCAGCTGCGTTTCTCCTGTGAAAAAAGGCAAGTTTACGTTATGTTCAAACTAAAACTTTGATACAGTTGAAAATATATTATTATTTTCACCCGGCGCCCGCAGCACAACTCGGGCTATTGCAAATGAAACCCGAAACCAAATTTACTTTCCTGGAAAGACAAACATATCAAACTAATACTCTAGCAACATTCTTCTTAACAGTATTTTAAAACTTAGTGCTACTCTATTTCAACAAAAGTTCAAAACTTAGCGTGGTAGGTACTGCGAGTTCTACAAAATAGATACTTTTGATTTAGGTTACACCGACATGTCGTTGCTGACTAAAAATATCCAACTTTGAAGGTTCTATTTCACCCCGTCTGGTTCAGATAAATATAAAATGGGGACACAGTGTTATGAGGAGGCAAACAGGCACAAACTAGGTCGAAAGTTCACGTTACATCGCCAGTTGTGCAACTCGTATGTAAGTGTATAGCAGATTTCAGATAAGTTGTTTGTGACAGGAAATTTGTTCTAACATTAAACGTGGAACAAGTTTCTTAATTTTGTATAAGAAACTCATGAGTTTATCTATAATTCCATGTTTAAGCTAACACACTCAATGTAATATTGAACACTAAATTGACAGGAAGAGATTTTTTTACTTTAGCACGCGGGTCATTTCAAGGCAATGCCATACAAGGCTTTTGCAAACATCAGATACATATTATCTTACGATAGAATTTTGTCGAAGTCGTTTTTCCATGGTTTAACATCTATATTTATTGGATCGAGAAAGATTATCGGTACAAGGTCCTCTTGGCTATCTGGAATAATTGACCAAGAATTTCACCATCTTAAGTGCAGTGAGTAGAGTGTTTTACACCTCATCCGTAACATCGACAGTGAATGGTTCCTCGCCCTTCTCTACCGCGCCGTCAGGCACGAACATAATGACTCAACACTTCTACATCATCAGCTTATCCTACGAATTTAGATGTTATGATTTCGAAATGTGAACTTATCAGCTTGAACTCACCTTCTTGAAGCACAAGCATGAGTACTTCTAATCTGTGATCTCAACAGTGAGCAGCTTCTCGCCCATCTCCTCCAAACCGTTAAGCATTCAGACTGACTTCATACTTATTCATCATCAACCAGTTCCTTCCTATCACATGTCATTATTTTGTCCTGAAATGTGAATTTATCAGCTTGAGCTCACCTTCCTGCAGTACAGGCCTGTTCCACTCCTCATCAGTGACCTCGACAGTGAACAGTTCCTCACCCTTCTCCACCACGCCGTCAGGCACGAACAAGCTGACACCACATTTCTCAATCATCAGCCAATCCCCATCACTGGTTACAATTTTGGAGGTGGTGGTCTCGAAATGTGTATTTATGAGCTTAGAGTCGAGCGACGCGTTGTTCTTTAGTGAAGGTGACATTTCTACACTTTCGTTGCCATATGAGGAGCCCGCTGCAAAATAATGATTATAAAAAGGTGTAATTAACTTATACTAGGGACGAGTGATGACATATATGTAAGCTACCTCGTTTCATGGGAAATACATAAAAGAAATGGTTAGGTTTAGAAGTAACTAGTTAATAAGATTTCAAAGCTATGGAAACCACGCTTAAGCCAAATAGCTTTTGCTATTTTACTTACTCTAATCACTCATTATTATTTAAACAAGCAGCTCTAACATCGAAAGCATATCTATAGAATAGATAAGAATAGGTATGAATTAAAAGCACTCATTGATTAAAAAAACTATATACCTAAGTAAATAAAACATGTTCAACCAAAAAGTAAGTACAATCTAGTAAACTGCTTAAATATGTAATTGCTACTACAAAGATTATAATAATTAATAGAAGTACAAATAGTGAATTTACTACCTAAGTAAGAAAATAATAGTGTTAGACAAATATTCGTTTAAAACCGAATAGAGTACATCGTTAACCTAGACATAGATATGCATAGTAACGCAGATCCTGAATCTGATGTGTCTAGATGATTTGATATAAACCTCGTACATATAGATTGTGTCTAGATAATGTAACCCACAACAAACAAAATAATAAAGGCAGGCCAAGCGTGCATGAATACATTGAATACGTGAGACTCACAGCTCAAAAAGCAGCTGGAATCAGAGCGGTCTGACTCCGCTTCGGCGCGGCCATTGTCCGGTCTTACCTCGTGGTCTATGGGAGACATGTAACTAAAGATAATAATTCCATTAAAATTCCATTAATATATAGCATAAAGAGCAGGGCCCTGTAGGAGAGAAGTAGCAATTGGCAAAATACCATTTAGTCTAAGAAGTTTGATCCCTTAACGCGACGAAGAAGAAGAATAGATAGCATAAGGTGTATAAATATCTGGATTGTAGGAGACAGATTTTTCAAGCAAGTACCAACCCGGTTTAAGTCGTGTAAGTGAACAAGAACCAATACGTTTCAACCACAAGCTGTCTGAAACTGGCTAGCTGTTGAAGTGTCTATGGATGGTCCTAGAGTTCGTGAGTACGATTCCTCGTGGTCCGTTGCTTAATTGGGGTCGTTTTGTATATTGAAATATTCTTAGTTCTTACCTAACTACCAGCCAGCTGCAGCTTCTCATCTAATACAAATGTTTTTGCTTGAAGTTAACCAAAGGACCTATTCCTGAACAGAAGTCTTTCCTTACCTACTAGCTAGCTGCGGCACCTCATATAAGTGCTCGGGCCGGGAGTTCACCGAAGTGCTCATGTGCCTGTGCGTTCTTCTGGAGTCCATCGTTTGGAATTCCTCGTGGATCGTCAGGTCTGGTTGATTTGTTAGAGTTCTCTTTATCACGCTACCAAAATAATTTGTACCTGTGAAAAATATAACTCTTTAACAATATCGATGTTTTCGTGACTGTGAGAATTAAGGAAAAAGGTTTACGAGTATATTTTAATTAGCTTACCAGGAGGTGGTTTGACGTATGGCGAATTTTCCGTCATTTTAATCTTCATATACTTTATACCCAACAAGATAACAATTATTAGAATTAGAAACGCAATTGACAATGCTAGCAGAAGCGCCCAATACGATGATACTGTAAATGAAAAAATAAATTACCAATTTAGAACATACTGTGCTTTCATTACTAATTAGGTAGTGGATTCAGCTGTTTTTTTTTTTATTCTCTCAAACTTAAATTCGTTACGGTACAATCAACTTTAAGAATTTGAGTGGAAAAATAACTAATAATATTTGATGTAGTAGTAAACCCTACATCATTATAACCTTTGACGCCAGCCTCCCACTGACAGAACAATTAAGTTAATGGCACTAAGTTTTATAGCCAAATAAAATTTGCTTTGCAAGCAATTATATTTAAGGCATTAGTACTAGCGTTTGTACAAAATAGGTATCCCTATTGTACAGAATAATGAAATCTCAAGCCGATGCCATTCAGAAATCACCACAGAATTGGCCCGCTTGAATTGGTCATTATTTGGTAAATAAATTATAAGAGTATAATATATAACTGGTCGTTATGGAAAACATTGACACAAAATTCGTAAAGATTCAAATAAATATTCCTGAATATTTCTTACCGTCGTTTCCCATATCAGTCTTAGATGTCCTGACACACATGGGACACTGGGCCATTTGGTAGTCCTTCCCTAGACAAGCCGTACTGGTCAGGCAGCGCCGCCTTCTTGTTTGTAGGCAGTCGGAGTCACACCGCGACCACTCTGACCATTGAGACCAACGTCCTAAATAGGTTAGACAAATTAATACCCGTCCTCCAAATTAAAGGACTATCTACGTGCAATTGGTTACCTTTCGACATAATGCAACACTACGATGTAATTGATGCTAATATTGTACCTACTACATACAAGGATGTTTTGAACGAACAATAAAGTCAGCCAGACTTACCTATCAATACATCAGCAGACTGATCTGCCAACTCGTCTAAACCATCAACGTACATATCTGGAACAAAAAAACATGGTATACACATATATTTTCATGACGCGCCCGTTTTTCCGTTTTTAAATCTCATGAAATGTCATTGTACAAAAACAATATCTTAACAAGAACATTCCTTTTGTTGTAGAATGGAGCGTGGTAAACTAATGCTTGGGTCTTATCCAATTTCTATAAATAATGAAGAACTTATAATAGGTGGAGAAAGGAAATTCCAGTGTACTTCTTAGGAAGTTGATAGTTTACCCAAATCGCAGTCCAAGCAATCCGGCGTCTTCTGCACGCTGAACCCCAAGCATGGCTGTCCACCGTTCAGCGGTCGAGGTGCGGTGCAGGAGCGGACTCGTCGACGGCCCGCACGGCCGTCACGGGGTTGCCCACTGCACCAGCACTCCGCCCAGGCCGACCAGGGAGACCATCCGCCATTTACTAGTTGGAAGAAACACCATAAACCTTACCACCATGTTTTATAGATTACTATTTTTGGGAAGTGGGAGACAGCGAACGACCTCGTATATAAGGAAACCTCAATACGCTGGATTTAAGCAGTTTTAAAATCGGAATTTAAGACTGCGAATTAAGAAGAATAAATTCTGTAATAACGCTGTTTGAAAAATAAAATGAAGTTTCAAAACTTACCAAAAACAGTTAACAAAGCAGGCTCAGATATTCGTTTTCCCGCCAAATTTTCCGCAACACAGGTGTAGTTTGCCATGTCCTAAAAATTACCGAATTTTGATATTTTTGGATCAACTAGACTATCGTAAATACATTATGGAATTTTGTGGGGAATCCTCCTCCTACCAAGACCGATGCTTCCTTGATAACAATGGGAACATCTTTCGACACTTATACATCATCAGTCTCATCCACAGTCCCATTCATTAGCCAGTAGACCAGGGTCAATGGAATCGCTGGTGGCGGCACATCGCAATGAAACTATGGCGTCCTACTATGGGGATTCCAGTCTATATCGTACATAGATTATGAAGTTTTCTAGAAACTCACCAGGAGCGACACTTGCTTGATAACCAGGTCCCCATCCTTTGACACCTGCACATTGTCGTCCACGGCAATAGGGGCTCCATTCTTCAGCCAGTAGACCTGGGCGAATGGAGCCGCTGGTGGCGGCTCGCATCGGAACGAGACGGGCGCGCTCTGTTTGACCAACTGGGATTGAGGGGCTGCTGTGAAATGCTTCTTGATATCTGGGAGAGAATAAGTGCGGTCGCAACGTTGTCCAGTAAAAGATTTAAGAGTATTCTAGAACGCCACGCAGAACGCATACACAAATCTAATAAACATTATAATTATTCTTAACCGCGGAGGCGCTGTATATAGACGAAGATGGCTTCAAGAGTTCAGAGCTGTTGGAACCGTCAGTTTGTTTGTCAGAATCTGGGATTTCCATCATTGCGTTATCTATTTAAGGATGGTACAAGTACATAGGTAACGCTATATTGAAGCTGTTTAATCCAGGCATGGATACAGAAAGAAGAAAAGTGGGTGACGGAGGTTTAATATTTTTGTGATCGTAATTAAACATTTTGAAAATGATGAAAATTAAGCATTTTGGACATAAGTCAAGCTGCGAGACGACAATATTCAGGTACAGTTCTCCTTTGAAAGAAAAGGTTACCCTAAAATGTGGCTGATCCTTACACAAATCAAAATCAAAATCAAAACGTCTATTCCGTAAGTAGGCCACATGGACACTTTCACATGTCTGAATCTGAATCTACCGGCATTTCACAAGAGGAGATCGCTGTTGAAAAGTAAGCCAAAAGAAACTGAAATATATGTATGTACATAATAATAATCACTTACAAGCAAGCTCCACAGTAGCCGGCTGGCTCCTGATATGCCCTCTGCTAGTCCAGGCGAAGCACGAGCACTGGTACTTGTCGCTTCCGAAGTACTCCTCGACATGTTCCCTGGTCACGTTGTACTCGCCCTCAATGATTCTGACTCCCGTTTGTGGGTCCACGAACTCAAAGTTGAGCGCGTGTGTCTTTTCGCCGTTGCATTTGAAGTAAACCTATGAATATGTCTTATTAGAATATGCTAGGTAAGTACATAACATTTCAAGTGTCACAAACACGGTAAGTGGACGTTCTGCGCATAACAAGTACTTATTCACTACACACTCATTTTCCCATATTACGATAGTGCTACGAAAACCTACTAATAGGTAAATGTGACCTCTTCAACAAAATGCCATTCTCCAGTAAGAAATAAATCAATGTCTAACAACTTTTGTTCCCGCGCGGGTGTCAGCGCGGCCATTTTGTAAGAGCGATGTCGCCCTCGATGTCTCTAACGACATCTGAACTGCCGGTAGCGCTGTTCGATGGCTTTTAGTGGCTCCCAGAACTAGGGGCACATCATACGTTACGTTAATGACTCTTTTAGGATGTAATATTAGCATAAATGGAGAGGATCACGATCAGTTGTAGGAAAATTTCCAAAATTGAGATGTCACTTGCTCATTGCGTTTTAATGACAAAAGGCGAGAACCTTAAGAGATGAAGGATGTCCAAAGGCGATCTGACGTTTGGCGATTGACAGTCGAACCCGCCTAGCAGAGCTAGCATATCTTTCCGCGACTTCAATTTACGCGCGTCTTAACGTCACCTGTCGTGCTCGGACGGTATTGAAAGGAAAGTGACAGATAGTGTTTATCGCGCGCCAAAGAGTCGCGCGAGTCGTCACGGCACTCACGGTTATGCTAGAGGTGCAGGGGCCTGTGATGGTTACGTTAATCATATGATAAATAAGTGACAAAGCATCTGTCACTCACACTCGCAGTTTGTCAAAACGTGACGGATGCTTTGTCACTTATTTATCGCGTGATAAAAACATCAACCATCATAGGCCCGCAGGTTTTATTTCGATAGACGTGAAAGCGGGATACGCATTCATTCGTTGCGTTCACATTTATACCCGATTCCTGCAGTACCTATGTACAGTCGGCCAATAAAGTTGTCTACCATTTATGACCCTAAAATATTCATGAAATAGGCCTATTTTTTGGAGGACTGTAAGTAGCGCACTTGGCGCATATTCTTTTAATAAAAAAAGTTCATAAAGAAGAAGCATGACAAACTTAATGCTAGTGTCGACTGGTAACAATTGGGCCAAACGGAGAAATTACATAGTTGCTATATGTATGTTTTAACAATACACGATAAAGATACGTAACTGATCTAATCGTAATAATGTGAACATGGAAATTCCCAAAAAGTATTGAAACCCAAGAATACTTTCAAGTAGGTATGTAATGTGCATGGGTAAAAATATTTACATCCATTTTAAATTCATAAGTACTTAACAGAATAGAACAGAACAGAATAGGGAAGTTTTTTTCTATAGTCCTTACTATAAGGATCTACAATCTGCAATCTCAACGATATGACATTGAAAAGGTTTTTAAAGGCAAAGGGCAAAAATTGCACACTGTCATATCAAAAATTAAAAATTATAATATTATATATAACATCCAGTAGCAAGGACAAATTATCGAAAAAAAATATAATTCAAGTGTCTTCAATAAACTTTCCACGTGAAATACTTACAAAATATTTTAAGTATCCGTGTTTAAAAACAAACTACACTACCATACCGAAGGAAGGTACGTTCACATATTATTACAGATTAAAAAAGAAATTACGCTTCTTTAGAAGCGCATAATAAATATAGCAGTATTTTTTCTACACTTTACCTACAAGGGGCCGTATGAATACGTTATGACCTTGTGGGTCTTTATAAATACACCCCTTTTAAGACCCCATCGCACGAACTGCCATTAGATTGATTGAAATTCATCTCTGACAGGAGGCAGATCAATTATTAAAGTACCTTTTTAAAAAACTCATTTTTTTAAAGGAAAACATCCATGACAACAACTACGCCTTGTAACATTTCGTATGAGGGGGGGAACAAACTTTCTCTCAAATGCGAAACGTAATTTTAAAAGCAGGAACGTCTGCTAACGTAAACCAAATGTTTTTCGCTTCATCGTAAACATGCCCTGGGCGACATTAAATTAATGCACCTAGTAAAACAACTTACGCCAATCCCGTCATTAAAATACCTAGGTATTTAAAACATCTAGCTAGATGCTTATTTGGGTCATACAGGCCTGAGAAAAACCTTACATAAAACTTATCTCTATTTTCATCGTACAGATCCTAATTTCCTTAAGTATATTTTAAATGCTTATAGGAGTACATAAAGAAAATTAAAATGTAAAACCTTTAAGCGAAAAATGCGTAACTCATTCATGGAAATTAGATCAGTAGGATCCATTAGCAAGAAATAAGCTAAGGTCAGGTTACACACAACAACACATTGGGGTAAGGGAAACGCTTAAAATAAATCACAGGTATGTGTAGTGAATCCCGATCCGATTCACTGCTGTTGGTCATTTTATGTTCATGAATGCTATAATATAGAAAATATTCCAAAGTGTTCCACTTCCCCCGTGTGTTTCCCTTATCCAACCTGACCTTACAAGGTATTCTAACAGGCACACCTGAATTGTACTTATTTTAAGTATACTTACTTCCAAAGCATTAGCGGCTCTACATTTTAAAGTAGCAGGTTTGTTCTTCACTACATAAGTATTTTCAGGTTCCAAAAGAAAAATGGGTAGATTATCTTTTGTTGTATGCAGTGGTATTTTATCATCTGACGTATGATCCTGGTGATCTTTACTTTTCACCGGCGCTTTTTCTGGCGAATCTTTGTAATTTGTCTCCTTATTCTCGTAATCATAGTCTGGATATAAATTATCGTCTTCATCTTCTACATCTTCGATGTCTTCGTTGTTATTGTAGACAGGGGGGAGAAAATAGTCTTTTACTAACTCTGGCTTCGTTAAGAAATCTAATGGTTTGCTTAGGAGATGATCTTTATTTTCTGTTACTGCTGAGGTATCATCTTGCCGCGTGCGTGGACCTACAAGATGTTTTAATGTAATAATCCTTTCAAAATATTTTTCTTTATAACAGGGGTTCCCAAATTGAATGACGCGGTGCGTTACAGAGATTCCAGAATCTAAATTTTAATGTATTAATATCACACAAATCAATCAAGTCTCACAGTAAGCTCTAGTAGGCTTGTGTTATGGGCACTAGACGACGATATACATTACTATAAAAATTACATATAGGTATTTAAATACATAGACAATATCCATGTCCCAGGAAAAAATATTCGAGTTAATCACACTAATATTTGCGCTTGCCGAGACACACAGGACCGCTAACTCAGTAGGCAGCTGCCCATTGCACCAACGACCACGTCAATTTAGAAATCGTTCTCACTCTTTCGAATAACTAAGGCGCCGATAAAAATCCCTAAATCTTTAAAGTGAACAATAAAGTATAAAGCTGGGCAATAAAGTATTGTTGTATTGTATTGTGAACCGCGGTCTTATAAAGTTTGGGAACCCCTGCTTTTACTTATAAGTGGCGTGATACGATTAAACTAATGGTAATTTATTACTTACTCTTTGCAGTATCTTGTCCTGTTGCATAAAATGCGAGTTGTATTTGTATTAGCAACAAATATGTCCGAAGATTCACTTCCATTTATACACTCGTCATTTATTTTTACGAAATCAAACACGTAACGGACATTGTGTTCCATTACTAATAAGCTATTCACATTATATTGAACAAACTACGTCATCCACTATCGATGATTCAAACTAATTTTGAGTTGTTTATTACGAGAAACCGTACGACGTAAAACTATGCAAAAGTAAAACTTCACAGCACTAAAATTATGAATTGATACAGTGTTAACAATAAAAGATTTAATATCCAGCGATGTCCGTTCGTTTCAGCGACACGATAATATAGAAATCGTAAAAGTTTACGGTAATGTCGTACACAAGGGCACAAGTGCTACCCCTTCGGCGGTCCACGTTCAACTGGCAGCAATGGGGATGAATGAAAACGAGAACTTTGTTGGGGTGCAACTGCGCATGCTCGAAACTTGTAAAAAGGTTTTAAATTTCTAAGTAGGAATATATTATGTATTATGGCAAGTGCCATAGATCATTAATATGGTTATTGCGATATTTTCGAGTCCTCAATCGCGTTACCTAACAAACATACAACATATATACCTACGAATATAATAATATATTGAGGTGTAAAGAAACCCAGTTTTCCTTAACTCAATCATGACCCTAATTTGATTAACAAACTGACATTCTCAAACCCTAAATTTTTTTAATGGTTTTTTTGTACGTACAGCAATGCCAATTGACAATTGTAAGTAAATTACAGCTCTTCTTTGACCGATTGCCAAAAAAGGAGGAAGTTCTATGTTTCACTGTATGTATTTTTTTTTATGAGGACGACATCAATGTACCTAGGTTAATCTAGACATGCGGCTGCGTGTCCAGCCAAGTTTACCCGAACGTTTACACGAACTGATTGGAGCCACTTTTGGCCCCTCAATAACTCAAGAACTACAAATCTATTTAAATAACAAAAAAATTGCTTAAGTATTAAGATCCTTTAGAACTTCTAGAACCCGAAATTTTTCCCCAGTTCCTACGGCCACCTTCCGTCTCCATTATCCGATCAGCTCCGAGATACCAAATTATTGTATTGTCATGTAATAAACAAATATCTATACACACATGCAAAGTTTAATTTCGATACGACAATTAGATGTTGGTTAAAATGTACATCGCTATTACAAACAAGCAGCTTATATACTCTGGCGCTATCTGTTGGTCATAATTTCCATTGTACACCTACGTCGCAATGGATTTTAACCACCCCTGGTACAAAGACATCCAATTCTTTTGTCAAAGCATTTAAAAGTACACTTTCACATTCACAACCAACAACCCGCCTAGCGCTGATTTTCACTACATACGCATTTCCCCCATGCTAGGCTAGGAGTGTTGCGCCTTGATTGCGAAATTGTTAGGAAATCATGAACAAATCAATGATCACTTCAAATCTATCCGTATATTTTATTAACTTTTTTCAACAATATAAGAACTGTACAAGAAGTGTTTATGTCGATATAATTTGTTTTCTTCATATTGTTGTATGTGCAGAACTAGTTACCAACGTAAATACCCGCAAACATGACCTCCCTCCTCACCTTGATGATATAATAGAAGGGTATGTTGGCATTGAATGTTACTTTGTTTGGGACCAGCGCCATTTTTGTCGTGTAAATCACTGGAATCCAAATTAAATCAAAACAGTTATAATGTTTAGTTTTTAAACTAAGAGAATCCACTTACAGAGCAAAGATATTGTAACTCAACAATTGTTTTTTTCTAAACTGGCGAAACATAATAAAATAAAATAATTAATAAATGTCGGACAACCTTACACAAATCAATCTAGTCCCACAGTGCAGAGTAAGCTCTAGTACGAGTAGGCTTGTGTTATGGACACTAGACGACGATAAACATACTTATACAGTTAAATAGATACTTAAATACGGATTACTGATGTTTGGCAAAAAACGTTCCCTAAAGTATCTCATCGCAAACTTTGTTTCCCAAATTTTCATTTGGCAAAAACTCAATTGTCAAAACTACTTATCGCAAATTTTATAGTCGGCAAACCTCTTTTTTGGCTAATGATTGTTTAGCAAATAATTACATGGTCAAGTTCTATTTTCCCAAAAAAAATATTATACATGGAGAACCAACAGGTCACAATGCAAACCTAACCTAACCTACAGTTTTCGGTTTTGGGACCCATTTTGACGCTCCGCTACCTATACATGGTCACAAAACAAACCTAACCTAACCTACAGTTTTCGGTTTTGGGACCCATTTTGACCCACTACTATCACCCCCATCGTTATTTATCAAGTCCTAAAAATTGTGTCCATTTAGGAGCCAATATCTCGGTAATTATCAAGTTTAGAAAAGATGGCCATAAGAAACATTTGCTTAATAAACATTTGTTTAATAAAATCTTGACGAAGTGAAACTTTGCCAAATGATATTTTGACCAAATGAATAAGTTGCGAAATGTAACTTTGCTAAAGATTCGTTTGGGAAATGAAACTATTGCGATAAGTTATTTGGGAAGTCATATTTGGGAAACATAATTTGCCAAACGGAAGTACACCGCGAATTTGAGATGGTAGCCCTAGTTAATTATAAGAAATTACCAATCCAATTGTTGAGTCACTGGGTTTAAAAAGGCCAATCGTTAAAATGTGGCCACAATGGTTATAAAAGTACACCATTGTACTTTCATAGCCAAATAGGCCACATTTTGTTCCATGTTCAGTGTTGAGCCACCGATCGCTAATTCGATTATACAGTAAACAACTTCGTTCCTCCCGAACTCTCAAACTCTCGATTCCCTCGTACCATTCTGGTTTCATGTCCAATTTTTTCACCGTCTAGGCAAGTCGTCTTTGGAATACACCCAATCCCTCTCTCTATTAGACAAGCCCCAAAGTACCTCTCCTCTAGGTAGTTTTCAAGCGGATGCTTCGTAAGCATCTGCTCGAACAATAGCTCGAATAGTGTCCATCATCCTACGCAGTAGACATTTCATCGTACTTATCATATATAATATACATCTTATATTATGTATTATATAGTATGGATATATATATGATTAATTTTCTACTCTGCGAGCTCTGCACCCACTTAAAGCATCTCTTTTTGGCCCTATGGTTGACTGATAGAGAATGCCCTTAGGCATTAAGTTTGTCATTTGTACTGGCTTTTGTTTTGTGCAATAAAGTTTAAATATAATAAAATAAACAACGTTCCAAGCTTTTTATAACACAGGTCTAAATGTGTCTGCAAATAAATGATATAGCTGATTTTTAAAATACCGATTACAGTTTCTACAGTCTTAGTTAAAAGTTTAGCTGACGATAGTAAAAAAACGTTGCAATATTCTATAATAAATTAATTATACAAGTTATTGGACCTAATCTACCCCGCAGTCAAACACGGCCTTATAATCTACACGACGCGTCTATTGCGGTATGATGTAACTTATTCCTAGATTACGATTACTTGGAGTTTACCAGCGGCACAATGATAGTCACATTTATCACGCGATAAATAAATGATAAAGTCCATGGGGTGCCAGCGCCCGCAACCTTCATAAGAAGCTCACCAAAAGCCCAGCTGAGACCACATGGGGACCGAAAGAGCTAGCTTCCTCGCACAACGTATCAGCGTAGCTCTTCAGCGAGGATATCCTGCCAACATTTTCGGTACCATACCGCAGAGGAGGAATGTCTTTAATTTGTATTCGTTTATTAATTTTAGCTCTTTTGTAAGTACATAGTTGTTAGTAGTATTTAGTTTTAGTTTTTTCTATAATGTTTCATTGATTTTCCTTTTATTGTGTTGAAATAAATGGTAGTATGAGTTTATAATAAAGCATCTGCCTATTTTGTAGTCACATCTTTTATTGAATAGGTTCCTCATTACTAAGAATCGTGGTCACTGGAAGACTTGAGGATTCCAGTGGAATCCCTCGAGTGGTCAATCTGCCTCTACCGATTTCAGTTCGAAATAGCCCTCACAGCCCGTTAGAATTTTGCTGAGGAGGCCTCTTTCACTTGGTCAGGCCTTCGATTTAGCGACCTTTCGTGTGTTTTCCAGCTCTCATTGGCCAACAATGACCAGTTTTCCAAAGCTGTCCTCTCTCAGCATGGCCGAAGAAGGAAAGTGTGAGTTGCAATCATGTGGTGGACGCAGGGTCTATGCCGAGTTGGGTTGGGAATACACACACTCGTATGTTTGGCTGTCCATGGTTAGTACGGTCGTACTCAGAACTATATCTACGTGTCAAAATGATGGGTGTTTCGTCATCGTCACTGATATTTCGAGAGATAATCTCAACCATCATGTCCGCGGTATTTATCGATTCGCGTGTTGAAACGCTTTTCGATTTATACCAGGCAGAGACACCGTCGGTGGTCCGCCGTGCACTGTCAGTGCTTGATAATTCGACACGAGCAATGTCAATAACCATGAAGGCCCCTAATTGACAACATTTAAAATTTCTTGTAAGTACTATTAATTATATGTTTTCGTCAAACCAATTTGTAAACTTCAAAATAATCGTACTGTATTCCTCCAGAATGTCGCTTACGTAACAGCTATGGCTGCTACAATATTGAATTACTTACCTACTAAAATATACTAAACCTTTCAGTGCCTAAGCTAATCGTTTTCGTTCTATCATTACAATGCGAAGTGAAATAATTGTAGATAGTTCCCTACCAGTAATTTAAAGATAACTGCCAATGTTAATCTGCCAAAATTACATTGAAAACCAAATATTTATGGAGAAGGGCCAGATGTCAGAAAAATCTATACGTATGGCGTTAGTAGTATAAAATGTGCTTTTCGATATTCGATGGTAGTTGTACTTGTCCCGCTCTCGCACTTATCCCGATTCACCTTACAACGCCATCAGTAATTTCTTTATGGCCTAAACACGCCTAAACAGCTGAACGGGTTATAAACTATTTTGTCAAAAGTTAGAGGATTATTTAACCAGGTTACGGTTCAGGAAAATAATTACGGGTACGGGTATAAACGCCTTCTAGTTACAAATACAGGCTGCGTCTGATTAAAGGGCTTTAAATGTAATGTTCGATTTTACTCAATTAACTGATCTAAGTTTGTTTTGTGACATTAAAAAAATATATAATTTAGACCTCAAAGTTTATTAAAAAAAAAAATTAAAATCATTTATTTCTCGACCAACATGGTTAAGGCAGTGTATCGTAAATTGCGATTATTCATTTGACATTGGACGTCTCTTAAAGCTAAACATTTATTATCATTATCAGTATGCTGTCAATTTAGCATTAGATTGCGTACATTGAAAATCTTGTATGAAGAAAAAAAACAAATGAAGATTGGAGAGGTTTTTAAAAAGTTGCAGAACAATAGATGCTCAGTTTGAAGAGCACAATTAAATCATACATTTTGGTCAGAGACACCCTGTATAATTAATACGACGAGAGTAGTTTGTCACCCATATTTAATCAGTTTCATAAGTACCGACGAAAATCGTCTCATTCATTACTTTAACGAAGTACAGAAAAGCATGATCTGCGTTGAATATTATGTTATTGACTGGCATGGAAAGGCCCACAATGTCCAACACTGAAACAAGTTTTATTAAACTGTACTTTAGTAATTGGCTGTACTTATTTTCTTCTATAAATCCTTCTAGAAGGAGAGGTTAAACTTAATGTGGTTGCGTTGTTTTGTTATGAAGTATTACCTAACGATAGGCACTTTTCGGCTGCATCACTAAATCAGTTCTTTGACATCATTATACAGGTTAATCCTACATTATCACTGTTTCTTGCCCTTATCCCAGTTATGTGGGGTCAGTGCAACATAATTTCTTCATCCATTCTTTCCTATCATTCGTCATCTCATTATTTAGTTTGTTCTTCTCCATTATCATCTCTCACAGAATCCATCCATCTCTTTTCTTTGGCCTTCCTCTTCTTCAATTCCCCTACACATTCATCCACAATAGGCTTGATACACTTTTTGTATGACTATGATCTTTTTTTACGATAGTCCTTGCTGTAGGTAAGGATCTACAAGTGCAGGTCATTCATTTTTCTTTACCATGTTTATTCCGAAAGGTTTTTATACACTGTCAATTCGACATTTCTCAATAATAGCGGCTGAAGGGATCTTTGGCTTAGAAACCTAATAAAAAAAATCTAGTTGATGGTTGACACTTGTCAATTTCAAAATTTCAACGGTTTTTGTTACTGACATGTGTCAGAATTTGAATGATTTGACACTGACGTGTGTCATAATTTCAACGGTTTGACATGAGCCAACCATCAAATTTTTTTTTATTAAGTTTTTAAGTAGCCAAAAGCCCTTTAGAAAATATTACCGAGAACTGTCAAATATACAAAAAAAATATTTCGGAAAAAAACCATGGTAAAGAAAAATGAATGACTTGCAGTTCGTAGACCCTTACAGTGAGGACTGTCGAAATAAAATATAATTTAATGGTCTTCCAAAAAATGTACCAAGTCTATTATTTAAAAGGTTAAATCCTACATATCCTTGATTTAACACAATGTGGATTTAATGAAAATTCACTCACGAATGAACACAACAGCTTTTGGTTCCCAGTCATGATTCGTGAACCTTTGAGCCGCCTCTCAATATTTTAGTAATTTGGCTGTTAATAATAACGGTTCCAATTCTTAACCTAAGTATAATATATGCGATTGTAATCCGTTTTTTTTAATACGAGTACGATTACTTGGAGCTAACCAGTCGGCATTTGTCAAATTTCATAGAAATATTAAAATAAAGGTAGGTATATGAAAAGGGTAACAGAACGAAAAGATAAGATCAGATCAACACATAAGATCCTATTATTTTCTATCAGTTATTACAGTTTTATTATCCATCGTCGGATTAATAATTGTCATAGCGAAGCGTTCAAAAGATCAAACATTCATTGGGAAATCAATCAGCACATTTTTATTAAGTATTATATTTTTTACACAAGTTTACAGTACATGCGCGTATTATGCGTCCATATGATTATTTTATGAAGTCGGTGTAAGTTCAGAACTAGTCACCAAGATAAATACCCGAAAATATCATCTCTGTCCTGACCTTGATGACATAATAAAAGGATTTGTTGGCATTGAATATTATTTTATTCGGAACCAGTGAGAATTGTCCAATGCTCACCACTGGAATTAAAATAATTCACAAGTTCACGACACTAAACGTAAACACATGGAAACTTAACACGAGCGTAAACTATAACGTACAAACCTTTAATAAATTTGGTTTTCACCAACTCTGCTTACATATAATGTGATTGAATCTGATAACATTGGCGATGGAGGACCTTTTAAATAGTTTTACAGAAGGTTCAACTGGAACCTGTCAATAATATCGAGCTCGACGTCGTTTTTTTTTAAATAGACGCCTGACTAAAGTAACCTTTCCATTGTAACATAGTTTCGGAGTTACTACATTTTAGAATGAGTAAACATTAATAAATAAAGAATAAAATAATTAGTAATCTCAGGAATAATATAAAAACAGTACGTCCTCTTTCAAAGCGGAACACTGAAATTATTATACAAGATATTGGCACTAAGGCCACTAACCTAACCTTACCCCGCAATCGATATAGCCCCTTACAAATTCAATCAGTTTTTTTTATAAAACTTATTTAAAACCTACGTGCAAACTTGCATTCAGATCCTAAATAATTAATTCCATTTTATGTAGGTAATTCGATTTACAATACGATTTCTTGGAGTTTACTATTCGGGCTTGTAACCGGTTAATGCTATTTTTAACCGACTTCATTGTAATAGCAGACATTTTGCGGTTTCTATTTTGTGGTCTGTACTTATTGATCCAGCACCTCTAGCAGAAGTATGACATGCGAGTCTTTCTCGCGCGAGAAATGAACCTATCTCTTTCTGTACAGTACTGTGAGAAGGTGACGGGTGACGCTAAGTCGCGCGACAAAGATTTGCGAAGGTACTCAACATTGTTTCCCATCTTTCATTTGTCCGAATGATACTCGTAATATTTTTAGGCTTTTATAAACATCGTTTTAAAGAACCCATTAGGTTGGTTTAGGTTTGTTTTATAATTATTACCTATTCTGAAAAAAAAACAGTTTTGGAAAAAATGGCTTTCGGACAAACTAAAATTTTGCGAAAGTTACAGATGGGAAACAAAAATTAGTGTTCCAGATAAATCCCTATTGTTTTAGTCATACTGTTTACAATACAAGCTACATTACTGTTTTTTTTTATATAGGATACATACACTCGGCACATAGTCTAAGATACAAATTAGAAACGATCCTGCCAATCCAATGAATGAAAAGCATTCCACATCAAATTCAGCATGTCTAAAAATATATCACGAATAGGCCGGGCCGCCCCGAAATTTCCGGTCTCAAAATGATTTGTAAAAAAATATATTTTTGTTTTTTTGCTGCTGTGTTTAAATGTGTTTGTTAAAAAATATATTTAATATTAATTTGATCAACGCTGTTTCATTTCACAGAATGTGTATTTTTTTTTATAAAATAGAAAAAAAACTATAAGTATCGAAAGAGCTGAGATTCAGAGTAGAAGTCAGTAAAAAACATAAAAATCTAGTAATTAGAAGAGGTTACATTTTTAAGAAAAAACAATTCTCTAAATAATTTTCTACAGATTTCAAAAAAGGGGCAGGTTCACCCTTAATTTGGCAAAAAAAACGAAGGTCGCTAGTTCAAGCCTCGTTAAGGTTGAATAGAGCAAACAATTCTCGTTCGAAAAAAAATAGAAAAAGATGGTCAAAGAGTATGTTCATCCTGGCGAACACTGTCAAAGGGATCGTCTGTATGTTTGTTTTTTTATTTCAGAGGTGGTTCCATATAAATTTTATCAAAATTGATTTAGCGTTTTTTTATAGTAACTTGTTCAGTTGTCCTTTGAAACACAATTTATTTTCATTGAATTCGGTTATTTTGTTGAAAAAGTGATTATCATGAAGTTAAAAAACTATAGCGATCATTCTTCCATAGGTATGTATACAGTTTTATTTAAATTTTTGCAACATTATAATAAGAATTGGTACAACTGTACCACAAAAACACGTGTGTCGATTTCTCTTATTTATTTATTCAATATGTACATGCAAACTTACAGTAGGTATTATACGACCAAAACATTTGCATGCTATACAATACATGTTATACAGAAACACAATAAAAAGGAAAAATAAACAGAAATAAAAATGAAACTGAAACAACTATGAAAGCCATTACCTATGTTTCACAAATAAAATCACTTTGATTTTGACTTTGAAATCGTTGAATGTTCGCTCTTAGTCACCGACGTATACGCCCGAAAACATAATCTCCCTCCTTGCCTTGACGACGTAATAAAAGGGCTTATTGGCATTGAACGTTACTTTACCGAGGAACAGCGATACTGCTACTACTTCTATCACTGGAATTGAAAACAAATCAGGGTCATTGTCAGATTTACGTTCGAGTCTTTCCGGTGGACATTTGAGAAATTAAGGACTCCAAGGGCCTAATTTTCTGATAAAATGCCTGTGAGAAGAAAGAACATTCTTTCTTCTATAATACGATATGTAATAGCAACATAACCTAGATTCATACAAGCTCTTAACTTTTGACCACCGGAGGGACGAATTTTGTTTTTTGAACTGACATTGACCCATCACAACAGTCAAACATAAGAATCTGTATTGACTCCTCTAGCTGGAATAATTTCTCGTCGAATATTTCATTTCGCTAAAATTCATTCCGTAGAAAACATTTTTCTTTGATTGACTTTCATTTAAAATTGTTATGAAACAAACCTCAAGCAAGAATTATGAAACGTGTATGACAACAGAGGGATAAAAATTCTGCGAAATGATTTTACGGCGAATGAAAACTTTCGATGAAATACGTTTTTAGGAGCTAAAAGGCTCCCCGTTCATAAACATGTAAGCCTATGGTCATATTTATCCCACGAAATCACATGATCGATAAATGATAAAGCATTTATTTTGTCACTTTCCCGCACGTTAATGGTGAAAGTAGCGGATGATTAACTGAACGAATATTTATTATTTATTAATAATGTTCACTAATAAAATCCTGCTAACAGAACATGTTATCTAAATAAAATAAAATAAAATAAAAATAAATTAGGTAAAATTGGGTAGGTAGGTATGTAAGAAGGGTGCCTGTCGTATCGCATAACGTTTTTTGTCCTAAAAATGTTTGGCCGAGCATGTTTGGCATACTGTTGAATGGCATACTACTCGTTTATCCTAATAATTTTTGCGCATACTCATTTAAAGTCCTAAAGCAAGTTTGTCCTAATATTGATAACTCTAATAGTAGAGTTATTAGTCCGCTGTTTTCTAACATAATTGGGCGCATCGGGTTAGAAGAATGACATTTTTCCCACAGATAGAGTGTTCCTTGGTGATTATTTTCAGATGTGGATGGAAGTCAGATTCGTCCCCTGTGAGGGGGGAGAGCGGAGTGAATACGGCCAAGTATCCCTCTTTTCTTTCTTTATTGCTGGTCAGTTAGTTGCTACCAGGACGTGTTTGGTATCGTTCCCGTGTAAAACAAATATCAGAAATATTTTTTTTATGTTAGTTTTGTATAATTCTATATATATAAAAATATGGGTGTAATGGCCGAAAAGGTAAAAATCACAACAAGTTTTTTTATTCAGTGAGGTAAATTAGTTCAATTTCTTGAACATTTTCAACTTATTATTATTATTTCAAAAAGCTCATTTAATCTGGTTTCTAAAAATATATGCATGTTGGGCACTTCTCATACAAACAGTAGCTTAAAATATGTCTTTACGTCGGCGTAACCAACTTAAATCTCCGAACGCATCCTATTTCGCTTCATTAAATACATTAAATAATGATTATTAACATGCTTTTACATAAAATTTTTACTATATACGTCCTAGAAAAATAAATTAATGTAATTAAAACAAAATATTTTTTTGCTTATGTATCACGAGCACACGGGCTAATCTCAACATCAACAATTTATTTAAGTTACTGTTTGTATGAAGAGTGCCCAAGATGTATATATGTTTAGAAACTAGATTAAATTTACTATTTTGCAATATTTTTTTTAATTGTAAATATTCAGGAAATATAACTAATTTATCTCCCTGAATAAAAAAAACTTGTTGTGATTTTTACAATTTCGGAAATACAACCATATTTTTATATGGTACTATGAATAAATAACATGAAAAATGAATTGCTGACATCTGTTTTACACGAAAACGACACCACACAAGTCCTAGTAGCGTTATCTGATCAGTAATATAAAAAGAAAAATAGGACTCCTTTGTCCTATTCACCCCGCTTTCCCGCCGCACAGGGGACGAATCTGACTTCCCTCCACATCTGAAAATAATCACCGCAGAATACTCTATCTGTGGTAGAAATTTCGTGGTTGTATCCCGATGTACACAATTTCGCGACTTAGCAAAATGTACTAGAACACGCAGGCTATCCTTAACATCAACATTTTTTTCAAGGTACTTTTTGTATCAGATGTGCCCAATATGTTTACATTTTTAAAAACAAGATTAAATTTGCTGTTTAGTAATATTTTTTTAAATTGTAAATATTCAGGATAGATAACTAATTTATCGTTCTGAATAAAAAAAACTTGTTGTGATTTTTACTTTTTCGGCAATAAACCCAAATTTTTATATGAAACTATTCTTAAATAACTTGAAAAATTAATAGCTGATATCTATTTTACACGAAAACGATGTCACACAAGCCCTAATCGCCTTAACTGATCAGTAATAAAAAAAAGAAAAAGAGCAGTACTTGGTCCTCTTCACCCCGCTCTCTCACCACACAGGGGACGAATCTGACTTCCCTCCACATCTGAAAATAATCACCGTGGAACGGTCTATGTGTGGTAGAAAGTTCATGCTTGTAACTTAGCATTTCGCGGCTTAGCAACTCTACTATAAAATCTAATTACCTAAAGCATAATAATCCTAACATGAATTGCCCTAAGAATTATTTAGCCTGTTATTAAATTGGCTAAAATTACAGCACCTAACCGAAACTATGGTAGGCGTGAAGTCAGAATCGTTACGTATTCTACCTTCAGGCAGGTCAGATTTTGGTTAGGTTAGGTACGACGACGAGCGAAGCGAGGAAGAGCGTTAGGTAGAACTGTGACCCTAACGAGCGAGCGAAATTATGACCCATGTTAGAGATTATTAAAAGTTCTTAGTTATCTTCGCGTCAATGAGGCGTAAAATTTATTTCCTTAAAGAAAATAATTATCAAAAATAAAAATGCATTGTAACGGCTCAGTAGTCTAATAAATAAGTGTTAGCCCGGAAAGCAGAGGCGTCTTTACCTATGGTGCAGGGTGTGCGTTGCACATGGGCAAAAAATATATATACTAACGTAAAAAGAAACGACAGGGACACTTATGTGCAGTAACAAAACTCGCGGCTATGTGTGCGTGTCGAGACGCGAGCGGGGGCGCGGGACGCGCGAAATGGGGAAAGGCATTCATATGAATGCCGAGCCGAAGGGTCGCACGCAGTGTTGGATGTTGTACTATAATTATAGTAAATATTTGTACTATATTTTTAATCAGAACGACAAGATAGTACGCCAAAATACTCTAATTATAAATTCTCTTGACCATAGGTATCAACCAAATTTATATTACATGGTTATACTCTCGCGTGAGGCGCCACTAGGCGAGAGTGCACCCAGTCCATTACAACGTAAAACGCGCACCAGCATTACATATCTTGTTAGGCTATGCGTGCAAAAGAGACAGATGTACGTGATTCCTATAATTTTATTTCCATTGATTAAAAAAAAACATAAATTTATGTCTTTTTATTTCAATCTAGAACAAAATCGATGCTTTAACAAAACGTACCATATTTCATTGGCAAATACTATCTTTTTCATTTCTTGAGCTTCATTTAAAGTAAGTCGCAAAAACAGAAAATGTATTAACCCCTTGCCGCATATACAAAAATAATATTTTTAGTAGGTAAGCAATTTATAACATATGTGAACACTATTATACTAAATATATTTTAAACCTTAAATAAACAAACATCTTTCATGAAGTAATTATTATTTCATGTTTACAAATGAAGCGAAAATTGAAAAATTTAATGACTCGGACAGGATTCGAACCTGCTTCAGGATTGATTCCTTGTGTCGCGGTAGCTAAACCGTCAACCCTACGCGTAGGTACGCGGCATTACAAGGTCACCGATGCCCGAGTTACACCGATAGGCCGTTGTCGCGCCTGACACGAGCGCTAAGGTAATATTTGTACACGGACGCTTCATGAGCTGACGCATCTGTCGGAAAGCCTTGGAAACGTGGGTTCGAACCCTGTCGGAATCGGAACCATGTTTTTTTTCCATTTCTCACTTTACAATGTAAATTGTTTAGTGATCTGACAGTATTTAAAAATCTGCTGCAAAATTGTACAAATCATACAAGCTATTGGCACAAACCTAAACCACAGTCCATTACTCATTATTATTAGGCCCATACGTCTACGCGACGCATCTACTACGGCAATAATTTGAACAATTCGATTCGGTACTTCGTGTACACTTATTTCGTTTCGTTTCTTCGTGTGCATTAATTAGTGTTTGTTAGACGTATTGATAGGCTGGATACCCACTTGCCAGGTAGACACCGCGGCAGTCCGATTTGCTCGGTCAGTGTCCGGGACGTGTCTTGAGACGAACAAAGCAGTACCTTGCGATGGTCCTTCACAGGGGCGTATAGCCGTTATAAATGAAACGGTATGATACGGGGCCACCGGGTCCCAGCGTGTTGTGCTTTCATTATCATTGGGGCCTCCTGACATATTCTAATGCTGGGCCCAGGTAGAGGCTACGCCATTGGCCCTGTAGTATGTATAATCGAGTTGATACCCATATCAGCCAGATCTTCGCTAGGCCATAGGTAACTAGTCTAGCAGATCTTTTAGGATTCTCATGAACGTAAAATTACATCTTTTCACGGCCAAGCAGGCCATGCGTTTCCATGGGTCAATTAGCAATTTTTTTCTTGTTCTCCTGAATATCCATGATTGATGGAGTAAAAGTACCCAATCATAAATTGAATAACATTGCAGGACGCGAAGATGGTAAAATAGTACAAAATATTTATAATTAAAAACTAAAACAAAATACTTCCTGACAACACATTACAAAAATGCGTTATACTAATAAGTTGGCATCGCGCGTCAGTAATGTATGAGTTGTAAACTCCAAATAATCGTACTGTATTCCGCCTAAGAATCATTCCAACCGAATGTCACTTACGTAACAGCTGTGACAGCTACGGTAAGGTGCCACTTTGTCACTTACCATAAGACGTGTTGACGAGTTATTGGTATAAAGATCCAAACAAATGTTGTCCTTATGGTAACCGACAAACTAGGCCCCTTTTAATTAACAACGTGGCAAATACAGTCCTAGATTATCACAACAAAAACTGGAATTAGCCCCGTGCCGAAACGACGGTCAAAATGTAGGCAAATTACCAACGCAAGGTAACTAAATAATATTTAAACGCGATATAAATCCAGTTTTTGTTTGTAATATATATTGTGTGATGTGTTTTTTGTGCCAAGTGGTCAAATTGTATCGTAGGGCCGCGTGTGTTAGTTGCCTTTGTAAAAATAGCTGAACACGGTCCTCTAGTCTAGAGGATTGTGTAAATGTGTAATGTTCGACTGCATGCAGACAACGATGTCTGTCACGACCCATTCAGCTAAGCTAGTAAAGCATGTTTTGTCGTCTGGCGTTCAATGTGTTCCACTGCTCATTTTTCTATACAGATTGAGGTAGTTCTCGTCTGTGTGCTTCTGCAAATCTTAACTAAACTTTACGAAATTTTAGGACCTGATGAATAGGAAGGAAATGTTCTGTGTCGGGCCATTGCGATTCTTGCGCTTATCATTATACAATTCGTGTAGTAGGCGTCTGTTTCTGGTCAAACTTCCGCCGCAAACGAAATTCTATAATAATTCGCCCAAAAATCAAAATTACACAGGCCGACAAGACCGACAAAGAACATTTATTTCCCATCCAGTTCCTAAAATTTCGTGAAGATCGGTTAAGTTTTACCCCTGCCACACAGTCTGAATTAAGATCCGGTGTCCGTACGGTATTCCGTCAGAAAGTGTCTCTATCTCTGTCTGTCATATGGCGATGTCTCTCTTGCTGACGTCGTTGCTGAAACCGGATCGGAATTCAGACCTGGGTTAGAAATCTCGATTAGTATAAAACCCGGTAAAGTTTGAACCTCATGTATGCGACGCCATAGTTACAAGGTGCAAACTTAACGTAGTGTGGTATACATTATTATCCTCTTAAGAATAGCACTTACTCGATACGGCAGCGGCCCGAGTGCCGTACTCGTCAACTTCGATAACAGCCTTCTGTATGGCCTTCGACACTCGCAAGTTCTTCTCCTCTTTGACTATACCGTTTAAACAAGGGCCCTCAGGTTTGAAAATTTCTGTTATTCCCAACTGAAAACGATATTTTTAATTAAGAAGTTACTCAGTTAATTCCACTATTTTCAAAGTGTCGTCAAGTGGTTCAAATTCGTGCAATCCCCGTAAAAATCAAAGGCAATGTAGCTTGGTTATGTAGCTTTGCCACTTTTTAATTCCTACTCTTTTTGGTCAGACTGTAAGCACCTCTCTCTCAACGCATTTCTTTAAGCCATGTATCAGTTCTTCATTTCCTCGTTAGTGGAGTGGTCGACCTATAAATAAGAAACTTAAAACAGTATTAACCTTTTCATAGGCCTTCTGTAGATCTATATCCGTAGTAGTTTTAAATTTAGGCATGGTTAGTGACACTTGTTCTGTTTTCATCTTGTCCAAAGCCATTTGCATCAATTCTGGAGCTAGTTTTAATTTGTACAACAGTATTGGTAAGCCGTCTCTTGTGTTTGGAAGGAATATTATAAACGATGCTTGGCCTCCGGTGTATGGAATTTCGATCACCTGTGTAATAAACATTAAAAATAATCACTTGTTAAACGAAAATTATCTACGAAAGAACAGAAATACATATTTAATTGTTGTATTACACGTTTGACAGGAACGACGTTGATCAAAGAACCAGTGACAAAGTTGTCGCGCCGCTGTACACGGTGATGAAAAGCTCCGTAATACGAGTACGAAACATATCGGACAATGAGAATTTCACGTAAGTGTAAACCGCTTAATATATTAATCAACGAATATTTTTTATGAATAAGTACCTATAATGGGGACCGAATCCAAACCTCTACTTATTAGTATTTGTAAATAAATTTTACTTTATGTAAATACATTTTGTGTAACTCAATGGAGAAATCATTTTTACACATAGCGTGAAATTGAGCTTACCATGGTCAGAATAAGCAACTTCACCAACTCATCATTCATCAAATTTTATTCAAATCGGAGAAAAAAATTAAATCGACAACAAAATATAAATTGGCCGAAATATCAACCAAAATTTCAAAATGAATTACCTGGCAATCTAGGGCGTCGTTCTTTGTGTAACTATAACTGCCATCTCTCGTCATCATAAGAACTTGGCGAGTTGAAGTAGGTGTATAAAAGTCTTTTTTTATTGCAGGTTTAAAGTTATTTTTCCATGCTCCCTAAAATTATATTATATTAAACTGTAATCTGGTGTCACGGCAGTGCCCCCGCCAAGTCGAGGAAACGCGCGCGCCGGCACGCCGTACCAATTCTTTTCTCGAAGCCATTCAGGACATTTTTGTCGACAATGCTAGAAGTCTGAATTTTCAGTGTCCTGGTCACTGAAAATTCAGACTTCTAGGGCATAATATAACGGGCATAATATAAATATTTTTTGTGATTTATGTCCCTGTAGTTTTTAAATTCAAATTTAATTTAATATTGTATTTAATATTCTTGAAAACATTGAACTGTTTTCTTTGTTTTAAACATGCTGTGCTGTACAAAAATGTAACCGATACATCATAAATCAAGCTATGATAATTTTATTTTGTATTATCCAATTTGTGGACCATAAATAAATATATATATAGTATATATTGTAGCATTACGCTACGGTTTAAGAGTTTATTTTTACCTATCCGTTGTTTATTTAAATTCATCACGGCACAGCGCCATCTGTTACAGACGAGTTGTACTCTTTTTCTAATGTCTTAGCTTGCATGAATTTTGGTTTCACTTGGTAGATTACATGCTTTCGGAAATGGTTCGCTCAGTTTCCGTTAGGTGTCGCTATTCTCAATTGTACGAGTTTCGTTCGTTAGTTCGTAGCCTTATTTACTTATAGATTTAGGTCTGGCAAACTGTCATTTTGGTATTTTAAAATTTAAATTTGAATTTCAAAAATTAGATTTCGTTCGTTCTTTGGTTTTCTTTCAAGGAAAGAATTGGTTGAAGGATTGTCATTGAGATTTTGAGTTTGAGACAAGAAGCATCTTATTAATATAATTGCTTGAGTATTCAAGTATTTTGACCGGAGTACTACAGTTTTTGTCCACGTTTTGCGATCCGAGTAGTACAGTTTGTGTCCACGTTTTTGTGATCCCATAAGGAGCCCTCCCCTTATTTTTCTGAGGGTCTGTGCGGTGTAACGGCTGCAAGCGGTGCGCCGAGTGCTTGGTTCTCTTGCCGGCCGGCGTGTGATCCTGTGTGTGCGTCTAGCACGATCTGATTGCGACTGGGAGCCACAGTCCTCCATCCAGTGCCCGTCAGACCTGAACGGGTTTGTTTATTTAACCTGCCGTCCAATGTACGAGTCCTGCCCTTGAGGGCTTACAGAAGGTTGGTGTCATCGACGCGCACGGCGCGACTGGTGCGCGCACATCTTCGAGCGGTTCGGTGCATTTAGGATAATTTAATTTTAGTGTAATATTCGGCCAAAACCAATTCAAAATTATTCGATATTTAATTGTTAGTTTTAATTAACAGTATCGAGTTGTGATCTTAATGCTTATTTGATTTTTAATGCGGACAAAGCTTTTTTTGTTCGTACTAACCCTCTAAATTCCGAAAGCCTCGTTCGTCGGGCACATATCTTCTTTTACTGCATTTTTTCGACCATAATCATAACATCCATCAGCCATACCTCACTCTTCACCAGCCTTTCAACAATTCATGCAACCGTTTTTAATCGCCAGCCCAGTCAAAATTCTCAGCCCAGCCAAAATCCTTTCACGTGAGTGAATTTTGACTGGTTTTCGTCAAATTGCAGTATTATTCTTCTTAAATTTGTCGCGAGAAACTTAATCATTTTGATTCAACCCCTAGAAAAACCTAAAATATAAATTTAAGATTATTTGTTAATTTTAACCCATTAATATCTGTGTGTTTTGATTTCGGTGTTAAACGTGTGCTGAAGTGATCTCCAGTGTAAATTATCGACAAATTCGTAATTTTGTACCATTAAACAATAAATTATACGTGTGTCAGTGAATGTGTTGTTTTTCTCATTTATTTATTTTTCTATCAACTAAATTCACTGCAAATGGCGCCCGAACTCATGGTAAGTAATCCTGGAAATTTTTATTTATATTTGTTGTTAAAATAATTTTTTTTCTTGTGTTGGAAGGACGGTGACCGATACCCGGTCGCGGATTAATAACCTATCGTCTTTGTTTCAGCCTACCACTACGAAGCGCTTTACGTAAATTTACTCAAGCGCTTTATTCTATTTTACTCAACTGCAGTTTTAGTCTGGCGACTTAACCTGTCATCTGCGTCGGTGTTCGAAGAAACTGCACGTTTTCGCAACACTGCAACTGATATATAATAATATTGATAATTGTTACGAATTATACGATTTGTGTTTTACTTTCTGAAACATACATAATAAAATTGTTGTTTAAACTTTTATTTTTATTTGTCAATCCCACAGACATTTCCCGAGTTTTCTTCTAGTTGTCTTAGTTCCCGTAGTTTGAACCCGTAACCGTTAGGGAATTTACGGTAAGTCAGACATAGTTTTATCTTGTTATTTTGTTCGCTTACTTAGCCGCTGGCTAAGTATTCTTTTGGTCCCAGGCTTCCTTACTTTGGTGCATTTTTAATTTTCTTCGTCTTTTCTCAACGGGTGAGAAGTGTAATCTTGGTTGTAGTCGCTGTCCATGAATCCCTTGACTAGGACTTGACTAGGACTTGATCAGGACTTGACTAGGACTTGACTAGGACTTGACTAGGACTTGACCAGGACTTGACCAGGACTTGACCAGGACTTGACCAGGACTTGACCAGGACTTGACCAGGACTTGATCAGGACTTACCTTAATTATTTTTTTCCCCTAATTTTTTTTTTTCCCCCTAATTTTTTTTTTCCCCCTAATTTTTTTTTTCCCCTAATTTTTTTTCCTTTCTCTTTTCCCTATTTTTTTTTTATGTCGCATCTAAGTATGGAAGAGTCTATCGGTGATACGCCCCGTGCTACCCCAATGCAGAATCCCTACCAACCACGAGTCTTAGACCCGATGGCTAGTGGTGAGGAGCAGTTTTTTGACACGGAACCTCGTTTCCAGGACCTGCGCACATCCGGATATACTCCGCCATCCCTTATTAAAGGCGAATCTCTTACCAAGTGGAATTTGAATTTTTCCGGTGAAACTTGTGTTCGCGAATTTTTTTCTCGTATAGAGGAAGAAGGAATTGCGCGTTGTGTTGGTCCATCTTATGTGGTTAGGCGTTTTCATGAGTTGTTGTCGGGCAGTGCCTTGAAATATTTTAGGGCTATTAGGTATCCGGGACTTTCATACACAGAGCTCAAGTCTGCTTATTTTAAAACTTTCGATATAGCCGATTACGATTTCAAGGTCGAGAGTCAGCTCCGCGCTTTATCACAGTCGGCGAATCAATCCGTAGTCGATTTCGTTATTCAAGCACGCGATCTCAACGCTAAACTCCGCATTCCGGTATCCGAAGATAGTCTGTTTAATATTGTTAAATATGGCATGAATCCTAAATATCACCCTTGTCTTGCGACCAACGTAGTCAGGGATATCGATGGACTGTTAGAGGTCGCGAGAAATTTCGAAGCTTTCCAAACTTCGCGTCCCTCTCGTTTTTCAATAGCACCCATCAACGCGGTTAGTACTGACATCCCCGGGCCTGTGGTCTGCATGAAGTGTGATGCGACAGGGCACAACTACCGTAGCTGTCCTAACATTACTGGAGCAGTATGCTTCAAGTGCAAGCGCGTCGGTGTAATTACACGCGAATGTCCTCATTGCAATCCTGCTTCGTCAAAAAACTAGTAAAGGGTGTGCTGAGAGGCCCAACAGTGGCACCCGTTGTTATTAATAAAATCCCGGATAATAGACTCTTTATTGAAGTTAGTGTTACGGATTCTCCGGTATTAGCGCTTTTAGACTCTGGCGCGCAGACTTCCCTAGTGGATGTTACTCTTCTATCAGGACTCGGTTTAGCTTTTTGTAAAGACGTTCGTCCTCATGTCGTTTCCGCTGACAACTCTCCTATCAACATTTTGGGCAGTTTGGATATCCCAATTTATTTTAGCGGTATCCGTGTTTTGCATCCCTGTCTCGTAAGCCGTGATCTCCCGACAGCTTTTATTTTGGGAATCGAATTTTGGAATTCTTGCGGTCTTACTGACATTCTAAAAAAGGCGTTCGCGGATGGTTTGTCTGGGAAGCTTTTTGTCCCGCCACCTCATGTTCCAAGTCTTAACCCTCCAGTTATAGGCGAGGTTCGTTATGTTCATCCACGCACGATCCTCACGGTTGATCAGGAAACTAAGCTTCAGTCAGTTATAAATGAGTTCGAGGAAATATCCTCAGATAAGGCGGGTTTAGGGTGTACTTCGTGGCTTTCTCACAAAATCGAGACTGTCGGTTCTCCAATCCGTCAGCGTTATTATCCTTTGTCTCCTGTCAAGCTTAAGGTCCTCAATGAAGAGATCGATAAAATGTTGGAGTTGGGGGTTATTCGTCCATCGCGGTCACCCTGGGCCTCCCCTGTTGTGATGGTTACCAAAAAGGATGGTAGTGTCAGGTTTTGTGTTGACAGTAGGAAATTAAACAGCGTCACCATACGCGATTCCTATCCTCTGCCACGGGTTCAGGATATTCTTGATAACCTACGCGGTGCTAAATTTTTGACCTCGCTTGATTTTAGGAGTGCCTTTTGGCAGATTCCGTTGGCGGACAAGGCTAGTTGTGAGAAGACGGCTTTTATAGTACCGCAAAGAGGTTTGTTCGAATTTGTGCGTCTTCCATTTGGATTGACAAACGCGGCGTCCGAAATGCAGAGGCTCACTGACATGATAGTCAATTTCGAATATACTCCTGATTCCGATGACTTTATTTTCGGTTACGTTGACGATCTAATTCTAGTTTCCCGTGATTTTCATAGTCATCTGCGACTTATTCGTAAGGTTCGTGATAGGTTGAAGGAAGCAGGTCTTACCGTCAATTTGAAGAAGTGCGAGTTCTGTAAATCCGAATTGAAATATCTTGGGTACATTGTCAATGAGCAAGGTCTTCAAACCGATCCAAAAAAACTCGAGGCAATTAAAGATTATCCTACCCCTTCAACTGCCAAGTCCCTGCGAGCTTTCATCGGCATGTGCTCCTACTATCGTCGATTCGTTGATGGTTTCTCTTCTATTATTGCTCCCCTTACGGCGCTCATCGGAAAGAAGAAAGGGCGCGATCCAATCGATTGGAATGACAGTGCTGGTGCAGCCTTCTCAAAATTGAAGGATGTCTTGATTAACTCTCCCTTAATGGCTTGTCCCGATTTTGAGAAGCCGTTCATCCTACAGTGTGATGCTAGTCAGGTTGGCTTAGGGTCAGTTTTGGCCCAAGAATTTGACGGTGTTGAACATCCAATCGCATATTATTCCCGTTTATTTAACAAGGCCGAACGCAATTATGGGACAACTGAACACGAACTTCTTGCTGTTGTCGATTCCATCAAGCATTTCCGCGGTTACCTCGATGGGATGAAATTTAAGATTGTGACAGATCATATTGCGCTTAAATGGTTAGTCACTCTCGATAATCCTACTGGTCGTTTGGCTCGTTGGGCAACTTTGATTTCCCAATATAACTTTGAAGTTGAACATAAGAAAGGCGTTTTGAATGTCGTTCCCGACGCCTTATCTCGCGCTCAAGTGGGTCTAGTCTCATATGCGCGTGGAATCGATCCATCTGGAGATCCTTGGTACGAACGTATTTATCAGGGAGTTGTAGCTAACCCGCAAATGTTTACGGCGTTTGCTCTTCGTGATGGTGTGTTGATGCGCGAGATGGCAGTTGAAAACCCGTTGGTTCCTAATCCTTGGCGTATTGTTCTTCCTGCTTCGAGGACCAGAGAGGCTATCGCTGAAATTCACAATGGGTTTCCTAATGTACACCCTGGGGTTATGAAAACGTACTTGAAAGCTCGGGATTTATACTATTGGCCGAATATGTATCGAGACGTTACTAGGTTTCTTTCTGAGTGCCAGGTTTGCAAGGCTTACAAAATCGCCAATTCGCAACCTCGCGGTCAAAGATTGTTTCCACGCCCTGTTTCGGCTCCGTTGGATCTTCTCTCGATTGATTTAATTGGACCATTGCCTGATAGCCGCGGTGGGTTTCGGTATATTCTTACGATGGTTGATGTCTTTACCAAATTCGTGTGGTTATCTCCACTCAAGAGGGTTAACGCTACGTCGGTTTCGTCAGCTATTGAGTCGGAAGTTATCTTGCGTTATGGTGTACCGGTTAACATACTGTGTGATAATGCAACGGTTTTTCATAGTCGTCAATTCCTAAATTTCCTTGCGAGTTATGACATTCCCGGTCCATGCTATACACCATACTACTCGCCACAAGCGAACGTCGTGGAAAGGTACAACCAGGTCGTAGTTACCACCCTGAGTATTCTAGCCGAGAACGATCAGCGTAGTTGGTCCGACCATTTACGTCGGGTGGCTCTTTATTTAAATTCATGTATAAATTTGGCTACGTGTTATACCCCGAATTTCTTGATGTACGGTCGTGAATTGCCAATGATTCGGCAGCGCGTTGAAGGCCAGGTTGTGGACCAAGAGGTGGGACTCAGCCGGGTGCAGCGTGCTTCGAATCTAGAAACGCTCCGCGAGGTGTATGATAGAGTTTCGGATTCGTTAGCTATGGCATTTTATCGTAATGCTCGGAAATTTAATGAAAACCGTAGGTCGATCAGGTTCGTCGACGGTCAGGTCGTTTGGCGGAGAAATTTTCAGCGTGGCACTGCTGATGCGTTTAGAGGCGGGAAGTTTGCGCCACGTTTTGTCCAGTGTCGCGTAGTTAGGCGTATATCCCCACAGGTTTACGTTTTGGGCGATACTGATACCGATCATATTGGTACCTATCATGTGAAAGATATTCTCAAGTAATTTCAATGTAATTTTTTTTTTTTGTATTTTTCCCTCTAAATTCAAGAAGCGCGTTTGTCCGCCTACTCCTTTTTGATGATTCTTTAGGCCCGGAACTTTTTATTTTGTATTTTTTCCCTCTAAATTCAAGAAGCGCGTTTGTCCGCCTACTCCTTTTTGATGATTCTTTAGGTCCGAAACTTTTTTTTGTATTTTTACCCTCTAAATTCAAGAAGCGCGTTTGTCCGCCTACTCCTTTTTTGATGATTCTTTTGGCAGGGATCCTTTTCTTAGACGACTTTCTTAATGATGTCATGATGTTTGTCATGAGACGTATTTGATCACCTTTTTTTTGGTGGAGATCTTGGTCCATGTACTCTGTTTCTGCGTCCGAATTTCCATCGGGTGTTATTTGCTGTTTGAATAGCTTGTAAGGGTTTTCAATTGTCCTCCCTGTTGTGGGTGGTTTCTTCTTTTTTCCTCGCCTTTCGGTTTGCTGATTCTTGATTTTTGACGGTTCGTTTGTTCTAGATGCCCAGGCATATACCAGTCTGTTTCTTAGGATTAGTAGTCTAGTTTACGAATTAGGTTAGAGTTTTAGTCGTAGGTTTCTTGGGGGCTAGGCCCACCAATTGTTTCCCGGACGTGACTTTTGGCCTTAGGGGCGTTATTATTGACTTCCGATGATGGGATTATCTCATCATCGACGTGCTTGAACGTGTGTATGAGAGGTTTCGTTTCGGCGCTTGACGCGAATCGGACCTCATCCCATCTCTCCCGTTTTCAAGGCGTGGGGATTTGGTTGGTATCGCGTTGCAAGTTAACTCTCGGATGTTATATCTTGGAGGCACGGTGTTAGGGATAACGGTCGGTAGCCAGGCGCAGGCTGGGTCCTATTCCGATAGTTGCGTGTGGGCCACGCGATTAGTCGGTTGGCACCGTGCTATCTTTTTCTCTCGAGGCTGTGTTTTGCGTAGTTAGGTTAGTGTTAGGTTAGGTTTATTTAATCTTTAGGTTTAGGTCGTATAGCTCGTGTACCGGTTGGGAGTCCGGCCGGGTCCCATCGACTGGTATTCGTGTTTTATTTGAGACGTAGTTTAGCTTAGCTTTTAATTTAGGATACCTGTTTGATTTGGTATCAGCATTTATGCCTGGGACCATCTAGTTCAATCGATTCCAATCAATTCCACCTTTTTTTGGTAGTATGTCAATTGTTTGCCTTTAGCTGATTATCTTGACTCCTTCCGTTAAGTCTGTTTGTTTTAGCCAGTAATTTTTCATTTGTGTAAATTCACAGATCTTTGTCGAATTCCATTTGTGATGTGGAAGTTGGGTCTGTTAGGGCTGTTTAGATTATCTTGTTCTTTTGGCATTTTCTTCGTTTGGTAGGGAGATGCTGTAGCATTACGCTACGGTTTAAGAGTTTATTTTTACCTATCCGTTGTTTATTTAAATTCATCACGGCACAGCGCCATCTGTTACAGACGAGTTGTACTCTTTTTCTAATGTCTTAGCTTGCATGAATTTTGGTTTCACTTGGTAGATTACATGCTTTCGGAAATGGTTCGCTCAGTTTCCGTTAGGTGTCGCTATTCTCAATTGTACGAGTTTCGTTCGTTAGTTCGTAGCCTTATTTACTTATAGATTTAGGTCTGGCAAACTGTCATTTTGGTATTTTTAAATTTAAATTTGAATTTCAAAAATTAGATTTCGTTCGTTCTTTGGTTTTCTTTCAAGGAAAGAATTGGTTGAAGGATTGTCATTGAGATTTTGAGTTTGAGACAAGAAGCATCTTATTAATATAATTGCTTGAGTATTCAAGTATTTTGACCGGAGTACTACAGTTTTTGTCCACGTTTTGCGATCCGAGTAGTACAGTTTGTGTCCACGTTTTTGTGATCCCATAAGGAGCCCTCCCCTTATTTTTCTGAGGGTCTGTGCGGTGTAACGGCTGCAAGCGGTGCGCCGAGTGCTTGGTTCTCTTGCCGGCCGGCGTGTGATCCTGTGTGTGCGTCTAGCACGATCTGATTGCGACTGGGAGCCACAGTCCTCCATCCAGTGCCCGTCAGACCTGAACGGGTTTGTTTATTTAACCTGCCGTCCAATGTACGAGTCCTGCCCTTGAGGGCTTACAGAAGGTTGGTGTCATCGACGCGCACGGCGCGACTGGTGCGCGCACATCTTCGAGCGGTTCGGTGCATTTAGGATAATTTAATTTTAGTGTAATATTCGGCCAAAACCAATTCAAAATTATTCGATATTTAATTGTTAGTTTTAATTAACAGTATCGAGTTGTGATCTTAATGCTTATTTGATTTTTAATGCGGACAAAGCTTTTTTTGTTCGTACTAACCCTCTAAATTCCGAAAGCCTCGTTCGTCGGGCACATATCTTCTTTTACTGCATTTTTTCGACCATAATCATAACATCCATCAGCCATACCTCACTCTTCACCAGCCTTTCAACAATTCATGCAACCGTTTTTAATCGCCAGCCCAGTCAAAATTCTCAGCCCAGCCAAAATCCTTTCACGTGAGTGAATTTTGACTGGTTTTCGTCAAATTGCAGTATTATTCTTCTTAAATTTGTCGCGAGAAACTTAATCATTTTGATTCAACCCCTAGAAAAACCTAAAATATAAATTTAAGATTATTTGTTAATTTTATCCCATTAATATCTGTGTGTTTTGATTTCGGTGTTAAACGTGTGCTGAAGTGATCTCCAGTGTAAATTATCGACAAATTCGTAATTTTGTACCATTAAACAATAAATTATACGTGTGTCAGTGAATGTGTTGTTTTTCTCATTTATTTATTTTTCTATCAACTAAATTCACTGCAATATATATAACCTAGGCATATCCAAACTATATTCAATTTTAACCAGTCGTTTAAGAATTATTGATTTTGAGCTTTTCTTATTAAGTTAGGTATATTAGGTATAGAAATACTAACCGAGAAGTATACAGCGTTGACCAATATTACTAAACTGTCCGCAGCAATATCTCTTGGGTGTATTATTTCTGAAATCATGCCATCCGTTCTTTTGTCTACCTGAAATGCATAAAATAATATCAATTTAGTTTTATTCCACTTAAGTACCTCATTCATTACCTACTACTCTATCAACCAAAAACTGGGTATAATCTTTAAGCAAATCCATACTAAAGGTCTTCGCACACTATAACAACTCAACGGCGACTCGACTCTATGCCAAATATTGAAATTTAAGCCCTATGTCATATTAACTAGGTTTAATTTCGACGATGCACCGACGCGTCGTCCACTCGTCGTCCACTACTAATATATTTTTTTGAAATTAAACCTAGTGAATATGACATAGGGCTTAAATTTCAATATTTGGCATAGAATCGAGTCGCCGTTGAGTTGTTATAATGTGCGAAGACCTTTATCCATACTATACTATACTATACTATAATATTATAAATGCGAAAGTGTGTCTGTCTGTCTGTCTGTCTGTCTGTCTGTCTGTTACCTCTTCACGCTTAAACCGCTGAATCGATTTTGATGAAATTTGGCATGGAGATAGTTTAAGATCCGAGGAAGGACATAGGATAGTTATCATCAATTATCCCTAAAAAGATTTCAAAGTGAGTAAGTAATTCATGATGACATTGATAACCCTGTCGAAAATGTAATTATTATACCAAAAGCACAATTGCTCTTACATTTGCTTAGGCGCTCTTAATAATCCCTTTTATTAATTAAGGTGATTAGGCGGATATCTATCGTGTTGTACGAGGTTGCTTCCATACTTCCAAGTTCCACGCGGACGTAGTCGCGGGCAAAAGCTAGTATTATAAATGCGAAAGTATGTCTGTCTGTATGTTACCTCTTCGCGCTTAAACCGCTGACTCGATTTTGATGAAATTTGACATAGAGATAGTTTAAGATACGAGGAAGGACATAGGATAGTTTTCATCCTGGAAATTATACCTAAAAAGATTGAAAAGTGAGTGAACATTTCTGTTGGGGTGCGGTGACCCTGTAGGAAATGTAATTATTGGACCAAAAGCACAATTGCTCTTACATTTGCTTAGGCGCTTTTAATAATCCCTTTTATCAAGTTCCACGCGTACGTAGTCGCGGGTAAAAGATAGTTGGAAATATTTTTGACTTATGTATTTCCTTTCCTATGTAAAAAATATATGTTACGTTTTTGCCACTATAGACAGCGAGACATTTTTGTTTAGTTCTACAAAGTAACCGCTAGGGGTGCTGTACTATTCTCCATACAAATCCTTTACGCAGTCGCTAGCGAGTAGGTACAAATACAAATACAAATATCTTTATTTTGCTTAAAAATGTGGTACAAAAGCTGGTATACAATAGTACATTACATCAGAGGCCGGGAAAATGAGGATTTCCGGCCAAGTAGGTATATACGGCCGAGCGAGCGTGCGAGCGAGGCCGGATAGTGATACGAGGCCGGGAATCCGTTTTCACGACGAGGCATGTATAGTGCTTTTCTCAAACATACAATGAAATAAAAAAATATACTACTTCAAAGAATAACACTTAATATTGTTTGTCCGATATTTTCCGAATTTGACCGAATTTTAAAAATCCGATTTCTGATTCTGACTCAGGAGCCCCAAAAACCCCCGGATACCGAATTTCAGCCTCCTAAGACCAATTTGAAATTTTCTCCATACAAATCGTTTTTTTGTTTCGATATTTTCCGAATTTGACCGAATTTTCGGACAAGATTTCAGATTCATATTTTTGAGCCCCGAGAGCCCCCCGATACCGAATTTGACCGAATTTAAAAAATCCGATTTCAGATTCTGACTCAGGAGCCCCAAAAACCCCCGGATACCGAATTTCAGCCTCCTAGGACCAATTTGAAATTTTCTCCATACAAATCGTTTTTTTTCCACATTTTCCGAATTTGACCGAATTTTCGGACAAGATTTCAGATTCATATTTTTAAGCCCCGAGAGCCCCCGAATCCGAATTTGACCGAATTTTAAAAATCCGATTTCAGACTGACTCAAGAGCCCCAAAAACCCCCGGATACCGAATTTCAGCCTCCTCGGACCAATTTGAAATTTTCTCCATACAAATCATTTTTTTTTTTCGATATTTTCCGAATTTGACCGAATTTTCGGACAAGATATCAGATTCATATTTTTGAGCCCCGAGAGCCCCCCGATACCGAATTTAAAAAATCCGATTTCAGATTCTGACTCAGGAGCCCCAAAAACCCCCGGATATCGAATTTCAGCCTCTTAGGACCAATTTGAAATTTTCTCCATACAAATCGTTTTTTTTTTCGATTTTCCGAATTTGACCGAATTTTCGGACAAGATTTCAGATTCATATTTTTGAGCCCCGAGAGCCCCCCGATACCGAATTTTAGCCGCCTAGCACCAATTTGAAATTTTGAAAAAAAAAAGTCGCCGTCTTGAATTTTATTTTCCACAAGTGTCTAACAACCAACCTTTAAAAATAAAACCTGCTTTTTGTCAAACCAGCCAGCTGTGTAAATGACCTTGTTGTTGAAACCAAAAAAAAATTACTTTGCAGGCCTAGGCCTGAAAAGCAGTATGAAATCCCTTTACAGTCCTCTCGAGTTGCTGCGCCCAAAAACCGATACTTCCGAGCCTATTATAAGGAACACAAAGACAATATTTCATTGCATGTTTGAGAAAATGTTATTTTAGACACACACATTCCACCAGAAACAGGCATGCAAAATTATCATTGACAAATGAGATTCGTGTTTACTAGAATGTCACAATTACTTACACTTATATTAATTTAAAATTGAATACCTAACTAATTCACATTATACACACCACGGAAAAGAAAGTTTAATAAAATGTATCAAAATTACAATTAAGTACATTATTAATAAAAATATGTCAAAAGTTGTAAAAGAAAAAAATAAATTAAAAAATCAAATAATTACTTAAAACTAATTACATGATAAAAGGTACGGTCATGTTATCTCATGGTAAGAGTAGGTACTGTACATGCTTGGTAGGTTTAGGTCGACAGGTAGGCTTATTCGCGATATATTTACTTACCCAATTATTAATTCTGTTGGCAACTTTTTGAGGATTCAAAGGATCTACTCTCTTTATACTACTTTTGAAAATATTCTTCGCATCTTCATCGAATTGAGATTTCAGCCGGTACTCTTTGGAGATGTATATTCTACTACAAATTGTCAGTTTTACGCCGGACAGTGACTTTAAATCGCTAAGTAAAGTCTTGAAGCTTGATTTCAGCTGTGGAAATATAGCAAATACCTATTAAGCGTAAATGTAAATAATTTACATAATAAATATAATAATATCATGCGACTGACTGGTAAAGGTTGTCTGTAAAAGATCGCTATTTAGTGATAAGACCGCCTGTTGTTTACCTCTGTTTATTATTAATTAACTGTACATCTCTCATTGTTTGTATAGAAATACAAACAATGAGAGATGTACAGTTAATTAATAATAAACACAGAGGTGTTGTATTTGAGGTGTTCAATAAACTGGATTTGTATTGTATTGTATTGTATTGCATTCCATTGCATTGAATTGCATTCAATTCCATTGAATTGCATTGAATTGCATTGAATTGTATTGAATTGCATTGTATTGCATTGCATTGCTTTGCATTGCATTGCTTTGCATTGCGTGAGAGTGTCACAAGCTATTTTAGGTATAGGTATACATAGTCCTCCTCACTCTCCGTTCATGTGCGCGGATGTGACTTGCAAAGCCAAACTTGGTCTTGAACGTCCGGTCACACTGTGCGCAAAAAAGTTGCCCTTGGGTGTTAAAAGTGTATCTGTAGGCAGGTTAGGGTCGAGTCTTCCGTAAGCGGCACTTTTGGTCAAGGTGCTCGAGTCGAGCTTCTTCAAATTAATCCGGTTTCATCGACGCAAGGTCGGCAACACTCTGATGCTTGCAAAGCTTTAAGATGGCGTTTTAAAACATCCTTGTTCCGCAGGAACTGCCCCCCATGATTGCGTTTTCCACTAGCAAGCCAAGCTACGATGATGTGGCCACGTTAACCAGATGGAAGACTGTAGACTCCCGAAAACCTTCTACAAGCTAATTTGTGAAGTGACTAGACTTACTTCCGATGACGAGCTCACGCCAATGGCGCCGTTCAACTGAGCTTTACACATGCCAGTTGACCCTAGTACTAGCTTCCCTAAAGGGAAGAGGGCCGAAATGGGCGAACACACCATACTTTCGCCAGTAGCAGCTATAGCACTATTCTGAAACAATTTTAACTTTGATTTATTTTGTGGAATAAAGACGTTTTAATCGGGAAATGTTCTTGAGAACGGAACATCTCTAGTCGTAACACAGTATTTATTTATTTATTTAAACTTGATTCCACAAAACAAAAGTCAGTACAAATGGCGAAGTTAATGCCTAATGGCATTCTCTACCAGTCAACCATAGGGCCAAACAGAGATGCTTTAAGTAGGTACCATAAATACAATGATACCTACATAAGATGTATATTATATTATGTATAATATAATAATAAATACGATGAAAGGTCTACTGCATAGGATGATGCACACTATTCGAGCAGGTGCTTACGTAGCATCCGCTTGAAAACTACCACTCAGTAACACTCTTTTTTTTTTATTTACCGTAAAGATATCCATCAACCCGTATATCACAAAGTGCTGAAATTCATCTAGCTATACAAAAAGAAGCCCTTTCCATTCAGTGGTCAAACCAACACAGCCAAACCATTGCAGTAAACCACAAGCCTGTTGGTTTTCCACTTTTGGACCCTAATAGTCATGAAATAAAGTCGAAAAGTGGTGGACTAATATCTTGACTTGCTGTACTTGTCTACCAACTATCTCGAAAAAGTATAGGTTACTTACCAAAGCCATTCGCTGCCTTACGGAACCTTGTAAATTAAGGCGCCAACTCGTCTCATGTTCTGCCGCAATATCAATTTCATCAGTGTCCTCGTAACTATAATAATCATCACACGAACCTCTACTTGCAAAGAATACCAGCAATATACCTGAAATAGTAACGATCTGATTTTTTATCTGTTTATGTTATTTTGTGCTTATCTTAAAATATGTGCCAGTTTGCGATGTCATCGCCTCACCGTGGAGAATATTCCCACACGCACCAAGAAGTTTGGCAATTCCTTCATCTGCCGAACTATTAAAATATGGAACTCCTTGCCGGCTCATGTGTTTCCTCCTTCTTATAAATTGCGACCCTTCAAACGAAGCGTGAAGAAGCATCTCTCGGGCCAGCATGGCAGTGGCAACTGACTTGGCACCGTTGGTTTCTCGTCAGTTGCCATTGCGACTTGGGCTCCTCTTTTTGCTTACCATCAGGCGAAGTGGAGCCACTATGTTGTGCCGTTATAAAAAAAAATGTTTTTTTTTCATAAGTATTTTAAAATATTATATGTATTTTCCAAAAAAAAAAACAAAAAAATTAAAGTTTTAGAAGATAAACCTAAAATAAAAATAAATACAACAAACTGAAATAAAAATAACTTTAAAATACGGTGTTCTTCGGGTCGGGACTATGACGCGCGGATTCCGTTTGGTCACCAGTTCGTCTATCACAACTATGCTTCGCGACTCTTGTCACGCGAGATAGCGCTACCCGTCACTCTCTTACATTACTGCACAGAAAGAGACGGGTAGTTATCTTGCGCGAGAAATAGTCGCTTTTAAATTTATCTTAATTATTTTCATATTGCCCCTGAGATTTTATTTAGGACTAAGGACTGAGCTGAATAAAGAAAACAAGATAGCGCCTACTCATTACTTACTAGCAATGTACGTATTCTTCATGTTGATGATTTATTGTGAAGGCTCTATGGTCAGTGGTCTTCGTCTGCCTGAAAAATAATATAAATAAAAATAAAAACGTTTAAATGAAAAATACATGTAATCACTTCCATATCTATATACCTACCCTCAAAAGAATCTCCAGTCTAATGATTTTTCCATTATTTCGTTTAATTTCGTTTCGCATCATGATCATATCGGACACAGCTAAAAATCAATCATTCCATTTAATTAGACGGATTTCGCGCTTCAAACTTATGGCACGGCTAAATCTACAATCTCAAACGACAGCAGTCAGGCAAGAGTCTTGGGAGAGACCGATAGAAATATTCTTGGTATAAAAATGTATACACGTGTCCCTGACCTCTGGACAAATATGAAAGGTACGTGTTGATTAGGGTATTTCTAACCGATCGATGTACAAAATCCCATGCCAAACGGCACAGTTTTACGGATTAATAACTGATTTTGACGACACGTTTGGCGCAGTTTGCAGACACCTGCCTACTGAGCCGGCGGTCCCGGGTTCGAATCCCGGCCGGGGCAAATGTTTGTGTGATGATGATGATTGATGATGATTTGGTGTAGGGACGCCCGGCCGGAAACAGGCGGGCTGTCGATCGCTTGACTGCGTTCATTCAGCCCAATTCCCAATTGGAGCCAACGGTTACTGTCCCGGCGGCGCTCCCATACAGCCTTCTTCCTCGAATCTTCTTGTTCTCCTGCAGAAGGAAAGGACATCTTTAAGGTTAATGTCCCTCAGCTCTTCCTCTTCTAGTTTATCTTTTCTGAAGATGCTATATCGTGCTATCGCATACATGCCACACTCTGCTATAACATGCTTGCTCGTCTCCTCCTGTCCACAGTGCGAGCAGTATGGATCACTTGCTACACCCATAATGTGTAGGTGCCTGTTAAGGCTGTTGTGTCCCGTGATTATACCTGTTAATAATCTGAGAGTTCTCTTACCTAGTTCCAGTAAGTACCTGGTCCTTTTTCTGTTGATACCTCCTAGGATCATCTTCGATTGCCGACAGTCCGTTGTCTCTTGCCATTGCCTATTGGCCTCTTCCTCCATTAACCTAGCTATAACTCCTTTCGTGACTTCTGCCGATATTGGCAGTGCAGGTTCGGGACCTATGAGTTCCCTCTCTGCTCCTAGCCTTGCCATCTCATCTGCCCTTTCATTCCCTGTCACACCCTGATGTCCAGGTACCCATGCCACCGTAATCCTGGTGTGTCCTCCAAGTTTGTTCAGGGCTTCTCTGCATTCCTTTACCAAGGACGAGCTTACCGTCTGTTTGTCTAGCGCTTTTAGTGCAGCCTGGCTGTCTGTGTATATAACGACAGATCCCACTTCCTGTGAACATTCATCTATTATTTGTGCACATCTCATTATGCCGCATACCTCTGCCTGAAATACGCTAGCGTACCTCCCCAGAGGTATGTGTACCTTCTTATCCAGCTTTGGTATCACTATGCCGGCTCCTGCGAGTTTTGTCGATTCCCGCCGAGAACCATCCGTAAAGCATATAGTCACGGGGTGTTCAACCTCTATTTTCCAGTTGTCCCTTTCTCCTATGTGTATCCTATATTTCTTGTCGAACATCTCCTGTCTCTTTATGAGGTCGTTGTTTTGGGTAAGCATCCCCATCCTCGAGCCTGCTTCCCTCTGAATAAGTGCGTGTCCCTTGTCCACCACGCTTCCTCTCCATTCCTTACATGCTTTCATTCTGTACCATTGTTCCATGGCCTTCTTCTCCGCTTCTATTTTCAGTGACTTGAGACCGAGCATGATCTCCATCGCCTGCGTAGGCGTTGTTCTCATTGCCCCCGTGATCATAAGACATGCCAATCTTTGTACTTTTGATAGTTCTTTATGGTATTCCTTGATGTTGGCCTTGTGCCACCATACTATGGCACCGTATAGTACTCTCGGTAGTATCACCGCCTTGTAAATCCAGTGTATCATAGCTGGTTTCAGGCCCCATTTTCTTCCGACCGCCCTCTTACACTGGTATAGCGTTCTTATGGCCTTTGCCGATTGTTCCCTTATGTGTGTCTTGAATCTGAGAGTACTATCTAGCGTTATTCCCAGATATTTGAGCTCCTTGACTACTTCCAGTTCTTTGCCTTGAATACTGATAGGCTTTATTTTCTCTATTTTCCTCTTATTGGTGAATAATATCAGTTTTGTTTTATCGGGGTTTAGATCCAGTCCTCTATCCCTGCACCATGCTAATATTTCCATCACTCCTCTTCTCATTATGTCTCTGACCACATCTAGTGCCACTCCTCGCACCAGTATGACTCCATCGTCCGAGTACGCTTGCACGTATAGACCTCCTTTATTTATCCTCTCAATTAGGGAGTCTAGAAGTAAGCACCACATCAGTGGTGATAAGCATCCTCCTTGTGGAAAACCCCTTTTCGGTCTTATCTGTCTCACTTCTCCTCCGAGTTTCGCCATTACAGCCCTTCCTCTTAGCATTTTACCTATCCAGGTCCCGATGGTAGGATTTATGCCATCTCTCTTTAGACTTTCTTCCACCGCTTCAAAGGTTGCCTTGTCAAAGGCTCCCTCCACGTCGAAGAAGCATCCTAGTGCGTAGTGTTTTGCTTCCAGTGATCTCTCGATCCTTACTGTCAAATTGTGTAGAGCCGTTTCCGTGGATTTTCCCGCCATATATGCGTGTTGGTTTCCATGTAGCGGCTTTCCACTATTTCCTATTTGTGTTCTTATGAAAGCGTCTATCACCTTCTCCAGTGTTTTCAGTACGAAGGATGATAGGCTTATACTTCTGAATGACTTCGCCTCTTGGTACGTCTTTTTCCCTGGTTTTGGTAGAAAGACGGCCCGAACTTTTCTCCATGCTTTCGGGATGTACCCTAGGGCGATACTGCCTTTGAATATTTCCGTCAGATGCTCTTTTATCGTTTCGTAACCCCTTTGGAGTAGTCCCGGGATTACACCGTCTGGTCCCGCGGCCTTGAAAGGAGCGAAGGATTTCACTGCCCAGGCCAGTCTCTCCTCCGCTACTACTTCCTCGGCTGTCTTCCAGTCCGGTTCATCATAGCCTGACGGCTCCTCTTCCTCTTCCCTGGCTTCTTCACAGTCTGGGAAGTGCGCCGTCAGCATCACTTCCAAAACTTCTCCCGGGTCCGTGATCAAACCATCGCCTGCCTTCAGACTTCCCAGCTGGCATGCCTTATCGCCTGCTAATAGTTTCACCACCCTTGCCCCCTCCGAGTAATTATTTATCTCCTCCGTGTATCGTCTCCAGCCTTCCTGGCTACATTTCTCCCTCAGCCTGCTGTAAGCATTCCGAGTTGCTCTATACATGTCCCAGCTCTGAGTGTCGTTCCTTTTCACGGCTTGTCTCATCGCCCTGCGTGTTTTCTTCCTTTGCTTTTGGAGCTCCTTGTTCCACCATGGTTGTCCTCTCCCAGTCTGAACTGTTTTCTCAGGGCATGCTTTGTGGAATGCCTCCATCATGCTTCTCTCCAGCCCTAATGCGGCCTCTTCCAACTCCTCGATGTCCTTACATCTCCTTGGTTTTGGCGCGTTGGCTCTCAATTCTTCTTCATATATTGCCCAGTCTGTTTTTCGTGGGTTTCTTATCCTCATCTTCTCCATTTGGTAATCTATGCTATAGAGTGTGATGAACTCTAATATTTGTTCTTGGGTCATGGATGTTATCTATATTTGTATTTATATATTATGTATACCGTCGTCTAGTACCATAGTACAAGCTTTGCTTAGTTTAGGACTATGTCGATTCCGTCCCGTAATATTTATTTATTTATTATTTATTTAGGATGTATTACTTCAGAACAGCATGTATTATGTAAATATATTGTAGTTCATATGTCATGTCATTAGTGTCACTCTAATCTCAGCGTTATTAAAGGCAAAGAACTGATACAGCATGTTACTTTTATTATTGAGCATTCCTGTGACATACCTATACCTACTCGAGATGTCGGTCTTTGTCCGGAAGCCGAGGATACGTTGTATATATTACGTTCTTGAAAGGTCATATTTCTTTTTTTAATTATTGAAAAACAACGGGGGCATGCCTACTGACACTGACTGTACTAGTGCTATTTATTGTGTACGTATTGAAAATTGACATTATTAATTCGTGATTTAATTAATTTCACTTGGTGTTCGTGTTAGTTTTCGTTGGTCCCTACTTAAAAAAAAAAAAAAACGTCAGAATGTTTCAAAGTTTATCGAAGCGGTAGGTTAGAACCCGGAATCATTAAAAATTAATAAAATCACTTATTAATAATGAATTTTATCAATACGTACAAAATAAATAGCACTAGTAGGTACATCAATTTCCATAAGAAAATAATAGCTAATGTAATTTCACGCCGCTGCAGAATATGCTCCCCACAAACAATGTCCATTATTAAATTTGTTCCCTGGTACAGGTACAGCCAAAAACATGATAAGTAGGTACATGGTGTACGTTCAAGGTACATCATTTCATATGGTGGCGCCGCCACAGAGCAGCACACAAAATATAATCGCGGTAAATAATTTCCAGACGTAGCTGATTCCATCGGCAGATCACGTAACTTGGTTTTTAAGGCAACCAACCATCAAACTACCAGTTACCGCGACACGCAACACCAAGGCAACACCGCATGTTACGCTGCCTGAAAATTATCTATTTATTGAGCGTCCAAACAACCAGAAAGAAGAGCCTGCCTGGTCAAATCGGCTATACAGTCTGACCGTCTAGTAGCTGTAAAATATTACCGGTTTACATCACTATTTCTCTCATTTTATTTTTACTGGTAACACTAACATTTCTTGTTCCTATACGCTCTTTATACGCTATTTTCCGGTGTTTCGTACAAGTTTTGTATGTCAAAAGAAGCGAATACGATACATACGATACGAGAAAAATTAAAAAGTAAACGAAATAACAAACTTATTTACGACATTTATGTTGAATGAAAACTTGTAACAGTTTTAAATAGACTCCATATTTTTTTTTCGTTTCACTACCGTGGTAAAGATCACAGAATATCTTCGCTAGTGCTTAAATTATTGATCGCTCCAAAGCTAGAACTGAAGATGATTCCCAATGAGATTTTTGCCGAAGATTTAATGAGCACTGTGATAAGATATGGCCTGTATATTGGCGCAGCTTTCCAATTGATCTGTTTGTTGGCCTGCGTTACTCTGACTGACGAACAGAGTGAGCCACATTCCTACGAGAAGGTAAGATAGTATTCGATTTTTAGTCTAGATTTAGAAATAGTAGCCTTCGCAAACCCAAAGCATACTCAAGCTATTTTGCTATTTCAGATTATAAGTCAGTAAATGAGAAAGTATATGTAATTCTACTGTAAACTTCCTAATTTTTAAACTTGGAGCTTTAACCAGAAATCTGAATAAGCACAGAATCTTGATAAATGTATACATTGATATGCATTTATGTCAACAGCCATCCCCTTAAAGTAGTAAAAAAACTAACTTTTAACATGTCAAAGGATTTGTATGTCATTATGAATTTCCAGACTTACACCGACAGTGATGAATGCAGCTCTGAACAATCATCTCCTGGACACCGAGCAACCATGTCGCGCACTCGCCGACATGACAAGAAAAAGCGGCGCTAGCTTAGAAAGCCATGGAGGTAAATTGGCTAACAAATGCTATCTTAGCTTGTTTGTTGACTTAATGTAACTTAGCCGTAGCCAAGGCATATTTGTTTCAGCCTTGTGCCAACTATTATACAAATATCAATCAAGATTTTAAGAAAATAGAATTGGAATAAAACATCAATCTGCAATTCTGCCATGCTATGCTAAAAGGCGACCTTTTTGTATGACTTCATAGCAAAAGGTCGCCTTTTACCTTAACACGGCAGAATTATTGTGATATACCAATTTTTTAAGACCTATGTTAATTCAGAAAGCACTTGGGAATAGGGCTCTTATACTGCAGTAAACAATGTAATTGTGACAATGTGATACCTGTGAAAAGTTATTAATATTGAATTTTTCGACTTTCACTTGTCCTTGTCATTTTGCAGTCAAGTCAGTCACATCACCACATAATACTTAAAGCAGAAAAACAATTAAATGTGTCTAATTAACAGATGGTTGAAATTGTTATCTGCAAATGGCCTATGTTTTATGATTGAATAAAAAATTTAGGTATAAGTATCCCAATTATGGAAGCTGACAATCGGAAATCAAAAAAGACATAGAATTGGCTTTCTTTTGTTCTAAATTTTAATGAAAGAACAGAAATACATTTAACGTTTGATGAAAGATTTATAATTTCTTATTGTTGCATATTGAGTGGCACAAGAATGAAAACAAATTATTAGAGTTTTAGGTAAAAGTACATGTCAGTAAACAATGTTATCTAAGTTAAAACTAAAAGTAGATCTCTGGAGAATTAAAACACCAATAAAGACTGTTGATACCAGTTATAATAGCTAAGTATTTTCTATTATTTGTTGTTATAATATGGATTTAAAATCTGAATTCAAAAGAAATTAAATTGTTTAAAATTCGATTGCTGTCCGGATATATGCAGAGCTGGAAATGTGTCATGGGATAAGTCTGTCATGATTATTTGATTTTCTTTAAATTTTCTGTCATCTCTGGACTCTGGCCCATGTATATTCCATGTCAACATTTGAGTTTATATTTTATTTTAATCATGTCAATGGCAAACAACTTCAGCCATAGTATTTTTCATTTTAGTGAGAAGAAAACGAACCGAAATTAGTGCTTACAAAATCATTAATTTTGCACATGAATAGCAGTTTGTATATACAAATACAACAATAGGTTACTTTTAAGGAATCGTTGAGAAAGCTCAGTAATATGATATGAAGATATTTCATTTAGATTGAAATTGGGGCAAGCAAGCTCTATAATTTAATGGGTGCTTATATATTTTAAATGTTAGATTATTTGACTATTTCTTCAATAACTTATCATTATGAACATTTGTGTATTTAACTGATACTCATAGAATATTTCAACATTAGCAAGTATGATATTATATGGATGTAAGATTCTGTTAATATTCTATTTAACATCAGAACAACATTTATGTAGATAGTGATTACAGTAAGTTTTTAAGAATATTTAGTTTAATAAGTTAATATGAATCTCGTTGTATTTATTTGAAGTAGGTATATGCTTTATTCATACAATATGTAAGTTATTGTACTTGTAGGCTTTTAAAAGAATAAAAAAGTTTTTTTCTATAAAGCGTTTATTTGTTACACAGACTAGAGTTATGGCATTATCATGATTGCTTGTTACTTAAAATATTAAAATCTCATAAATCCAACACAGTAATATATTTTTAAGCACAATAATTAAGTACAGTAACAACATTTAAGGCACTATTTTCCTGAAAAGGTAGAATAAAATGTATATTTAGTAAATAATTCCTTTTTTAATATCAATTAAAATATTTATATCAATATGAATAACAAAACAAGCTGTCATGTACAATCTACACAATTATCTTTTTCAACAATAACATGTATAAGATATATATTCATTTGATGGCACATATTTGGCAGTCAATGTACTATACAAATACTTGAAAAACCCCTACAAGGCATCTTTGGGTATTATTGCACTTTTATCACACAGTTTATATTTTATACAGGCCTTAAAAATGTTTCAAATTATTGACCTAAATTTCTCATGGATTGGTTAAAAACGCATCCTACCTTATCTAATAAATGTATTGTTAAATGTATCAGAAAAAAACTTCTTGCGACCTTTCACTTTCGTACAAAATTATTAAATGCATCATATGGTTGTGAAATCCAAATTATGCGCTTTCAAAGCACTGAGCAACTCATGATCGGATAAGAACTGCTTAAATGCTTCTAGTTTTTTGAAACAAATTGTGACGCAACACTTTTGCGCCTTACCATTACAGCCATTGCTTTTACATTCATTGTTAATACTGGAGCAGGAATCTTTCTTGCCATTGCAAGAGGATTCTTTTTTGCCCTTACAAGTGGACTCCTTTTTGCCTTGGCAGGTGGATTCTTTATCGCCTGCGCAAGTGTTTTCTTTCTTATCCTGACAGCTCGTATCTGTTTTACCCTGACATCCGGCAGTTTTGCTTCCATTACCTGTAATGTTTTCTAATTTATTTGTGCCTGTTTTGTCACCACAAGAGCATGACAATTGTTCAGCTAATGCTTGAGTCTCATCCTCGCACTCATGAACGGTGTAGACACCAAGTTCCTCTAAACTGGTTAATTTGTGTCTGCGATGGTAATCTAAGAACGTGTTGTGGTTTGTGTCGGTAGCTTTTCCACAACCGACGGCGCATTTCATTGCAGCATGATCGCATTGGCAGTTGTCCTCGTCACATGAACATTTGTCTACTGGACATTTGGTTTTCACTTGGACTGGTTCTGGTCTTGGCTCGGGTTCCAGTACGACCACTGCTGCTCGTGCTCTGTCCTGGCAATCGCCTTGGCATTCTCCGCAATTTGGATCGCACTCGCACGCCATGCAATTGCATATACCCGCGTCTGCCGCTAGTTGTTCCAATGCGTTCCGCTTAGCGATCTCTTTACCAAATATATTTTCGGTTCTCACAACGTACATGTCTGAAGGTGGTTCATTGTCAAATAGCAATGTGTCTTCCAAATCTAAATCGGAGTTGAAGAGTACCGAGTTAGCTGGGTTTATTTCGATGTTTTGGTGAACTCTACAAGGCGGTGGAGTATTCAAAGATCTATCGTCGGGATCGGGACCCTTCAGGAAATTCTCAATATCTGCCTCAAGTTTAGTTGAGGACAGATTCGTAACTAATTCGCTGTCATTGAATACTTTGTCGCCTACGTCCAAAATGCTCGGTGTGACCAAATCAAATGCGCTTTGGGTCATTATATTAGCAGTAGGAGCTAGTTCGGGATTCAAGTCAATATAACTTTGCATATGAGTGGGCACGAAAGTAGCCATAGTGAATATGCTCTCCGGAGTCTTTTCCTTGATGCTGACTGGAGTTTCTGATATAGACGCCGCTAAAGCGCTCACATCCACCCACGGAGCTTGGACTTCTATTTCATTAGCGAGAGCAAGTTGCAATGCTTTTCCTTTGATTTCAATTCTATCATCTACCGTCGGAACCAACGGTAGAGGTTGTAAATGATTGACGGTCCAGGAGTCCTTTGGATCTTTTTTGTTTTTATCTGAAAAGGCACCTACGTCTAAGTTAAGGTCGTAGTCTACAGCTAAGTGACCGGTTTCGTTGTTAGTGGGGTTAGTGGCGTGGTCAAAGAGAAGCTCGGTGATGTCCACGGTGGTGACTGAGAGGGGGTCGACTCTGGTAATATCTTCTAAGCTGCCGTCGGTTGAGTTGGACTCTGTGGTGATTCTGCCGAAAGATTCGAGGAGACCTTCCCAGTTCATGGGATCATTGACCTTTCCGGCTTGCGGTTTGGTGGCGGGCTGGAGTTCGAGCGATAACACGTCTGGTTCAACCTGCAATTGCAAATAAATAACAACTTAGAAATAACGATCACTTCGACGGAATTAAGTATCGTTATTATATGAAAGCATTAAACTTCACACATATTTGAATTTCAATGTATTTTTAATGGAAGACCACTGATTTTATGGCGTAAAAAAAATACGAATTTCTACAGCATTGCTGTAGTTATATGAATAAAATTAGCTCATGTCATGAAACAGAAAAATATATTTTTTGAAATATGTGACTTCACGTACGCCAAATGTTTTTTTTTTTATCCATAAGAAGTTTTAAATTGTTTTCAGAATCCCCATAATAAAAAAAAAAAACAATAAATGTCATACAACCATGAACTTAAACGTACTTTTTTCGGATCAAAATGGCGAATCCATACTAATATTATAAATGCGAAAGTGTGTCTGTCTGTCTGTTACCTCTTCACGCTTAAACCGCTGAACCGACTTAGATGAAATTTGGTATGGAGATAGTTTGAGACCCGGGAAAGGGCATAGGATACTTTTCATCCCGAATAAATTTAGTGTTCCCGTGGGATGAGCGGGTAAAACCGCGGGGCACAGCTAGTTACAAATATTGGTACCCATAACATATAATGACGTCACGATTAGGTGGCCATTTGTATGGAGCAATTTTAACGCTCCGTAGGAATGTTGAACTTTCTGAGTTAGTCCCATATAGACACTGGATCCCAATAAAAAATAGAATCGATTGATATCCTCAGTTTTTTAGGGTAACGTAGTCAACTAGGAACCCTTATAGTTTCGCCATGTCCGTCTGTCCGTCCACGGCTTAGCTCCGTGATCATTAGTACTAGAAAGCTGAAATTTGGTATGAGTATGTGTATGTATCACGCCCACAAAACGGTAAAATAAACTAAAAAAAAAACTTTTTCGGGTACATACCTCTCGGTGGGGGTGAATTTTTTTTTCGTCCCAACACTAGTGTGTGGGTGTCGTTGAATAGGTCTTTTAAAAATAATAGGGGTCTCAAAACATTATTTTTTGATAGTCAGCAGTTTTGCAAATATTCGCTTCGGAAATCCAAAAAATAGCGTCCCCATTTCATAATTTTCTTTAAAATGACGTAAGTGCCGCGCGGTGTCCTTTCACTTCGAACGTTACACATATTAGTAGCCATACTGCATTAAAACATCCCGCTCAATCTGGCGCCTGTAATCGATAACTTACAGTTACTTTGGCGTTTACGACCTTCTTTTTTGCTTGAAATCTTTCTCGTAATTCAAATCTAATCTTTCTCGTAATCCAGTCTATTGTGAAGGATGGGCAACTACGGAGCCCTATACTGAGCGTGGCCCGACATGCTCTTGGCCGCTTTTTTTTATTGAGCCTGGCTTTTAGAATCAGAATCAGAATATTATTTATTGCCTTAAAAAACTTATCCTAAGAATTACATTGCTAGTAACTAAAAAAACAATACAAAACAGAATAAAGCCAGAGAAGTTGAACGCCACACGGTAGAAGAGCGTGTGTAGATACCTGGTGCGTGGCCGGGCGGCTGGCGGCGAGGCGCGCGGGCGGGCGCGCGTCGTGCGTGCGCGCGTGCGCTTTCAAGTGGTGGGACGCCGTGAAGGATTTGCCGCATCCCTCTGTCCTGCATCTGTCGATTGTAAGTTAAAAAGTGAACATTTTACAAGCTTTTATTTAACTTGCATGGTATGTTTAAAGTATGTTTGTTCGGGTGAAATCTTGCAACTCAATTTTGAAGCAGATATCGTCAACCGATTGAGCTGAAATTTTGCATACTTACTTAACTTTGATGACAATACAATAATATGGTACCATGGGGCTGATCTGATGATGGAGCCGGAAGGTGGCCATAGGAACTCTATAATAAAAAAAGCAATCCTACCGAGCTTGGGCTCTTTAGAATCGTCTCAGTAAGCATTTGATGGATATCCAAAGAAAAGTACAGTCGGCTATAAAAGCTTGCCACTAAAATGTCATTTTTGACAGAAACTTATTTAAACGCTAGTTTGCACGGTACTATAATAAGAATCATGTAGTTACCAAAAGAAAAGTCTACATTTAACATAATTTAAGAGTGACTTCCATACTAGCCATAGCGTGTATCGTGGAAATCGGAAAACAAAAATCATAGATTTAAAACATCATAGACCTAAGAGCTAGGCTTTTGTTGGTTGAACAATGTCCATGTATCTCTCTCTTAATCCTTATCGTTGGCGGTGTGTGAAACAATAGGGTAAATGGCCAATTACTGGCCACCGTTCAATAACTAGCCACCTCATACTAAAAATTAACTCTGTCTACCTACAAACTGAACTCATTTTAGTATATCGTGGCCCAGTTATTGAAGGTTGGCCAGTAATTAACACCTTTTACTAAAATGAATTATGTTTGTTGGTGAACAGAGTAAATTTTTTAGTATGAGGTGGCCAGTTATTGAACGGTAGCCAGTAATTGGCGATTTACCCTATGTTTGCTTCTTTTGATCGTGCCAAAGAAGCGTCTCTGTTTCAGCTGTGCAAATTATTTCGAATGTTCTGATGACAAATGACAGAACTCGAAATCCCGAGTGTGTGCGTGTCAATGGAATCGTGATTGGTCATTTCCTATACGATCCGACCAGCTTCTCGCAATTCTTCCATTGGAAACGCGCTTATCTTTCTTGGATAGTAATGTCAAAATCCCATTCAACATTGCTATCTGAAGGTAACCTTTCCAATCCAGTTCCAGCTTTTATCACAGTACCCTACGTTTTAACCCTTAAATGCATGATGATGCATATATACACGTTACTGAAATGACACATGTCAAAACCTGAATATTGTCAATAAAGACTTTGTCAAGATTGTCCCGAAGTCTCAAACTGACGTGGATTTCATTGGTAATTACGTCATTTCAGAAATAAAATTAGCGTAATTGTATGCATTTAAGGGTTAAAGATCAGTACCCTTACAATGAGTTTACCGTGCTCGCTAGCGCCTGCGTAAATGATTTGTATGGAGGGAGGATGGTAGTTATACAAAGTAACCGCTAGGGGCGCTGTACTATTCTCCATACAAATCTTTTCCTCAGTCGCTTGCGAATACGGTCACGTTAACTCACAGTAAGGGTACAGGGACTAAGTCGACGTGAAACGTCTTTTGCAAGTTTTTTTCTCAAACTTGCAATAAAATGTCGTCATAACGTCTGTTATAACAGGCTTCGAAGTACACGTTTAGGGCGGAACAACTCGAGAGAACTGTAAAGGAATTTCATACAAAATTGAAAGCCTAAACCGGAAAATATTTTTTGAAACATGGCGCCTGTGTTCTTTGACGGGCTGAACAGCTGTTTTTTTTGTAGTGGTGTTTTTTTTTTATTTCATCGCATAAATACGTTTGAGAAAAGGACCATACATGCCTTAGCCGTGAAAAGGGCTTGCCGGCTTCGTATCACAAAATGGCTTGCCGGCTTCGTATCACTATCCGGCCTTCCTACGGTCGGCCGTCTATACCTACTCACTCGGCAAGCCATTCTTTCCCGTTGGCACGTTTTCTAACTTACTTGTATGGTCGCTCCTGCGTGTGGGTCCGTATATGCTTCTTTAGGTCGCTGAGGGTGGTGAAAAACTTTGTGCACCCGCCCGCCTGGCAGTTGAAGGTGTCGCCGCTGTGGAGCCGCTGGTGAGCACGGAGCCTGCAATTTGAGGTTTGGGAAATTTAGAAAATATCTCCACGAATATAAAGGTAATGCCATTCAACGGAGTTCTGTCCAATCGCGGCATGTATTGGATGAGAATGTTTCTGAAGAAAGGTGGCATTACGATCGTGGTGGAAGCCATTCGACAAACGAGAAAAGCACCAGGTATACATGCCTAGCCGTGAAAAGGGCTTGCCGGCTTCGAATCACTATCAGGCCTCCCCACGGTCGGCTGTCTATACGTACTCACTCGGCAAACCCCTCTTTCCCGGCGTCTGCAGTAATTTACTATTAACTATGCCCTTTTCGTTCAATACAGTAGGTACAGTCGAGTTCATTTACATCTACACACTTACGAGAGCAAAAATATCCGAACACGACCCTATTGTCAGGAGCATAAAGTCGTGTTCAAATATTTTTGTTCTCGTAAGTGTGTAGATGTAAATGAACTCGACTGTACAGCCTTGATTAGATATTGACATCTGTCGTTACGTCAATTAGGCAAACGATAGCCTTTGAGGAGGTACGGTCAGCATCAAAATCAGCTGACAATTTGACTACTGGCTTACGTCAAATTGCATACTAAAATCGTCAGCTATACTTTTGATACTGACTGGGAATATCCCTAATTTTAACTACAGAAAAGATTAGTTATGCTACGCCACCACGCCCCGCGTCAATAGAAATCGCTAGATGCCAGCTCTGATGTTGCGTCGCGGTTTTTTATGAGTTCCTTGGGTACTATAACAACGCCCTAAATCACGCCCTTTCCTAGCCACGATCACAACAACATTTCCAACGACAAAATAAAATTTCCAGTTTACAAATCACCACAATTTACGGCTATTTGGAAGGATGCCAAGTAAAGTCGGTACAACATAATAGACAAGACATTTTAACGACACTCACTTTTGTCTAATTTTATTTGAACAATAATTATGGTGTAACAAACCAAAATAACTGGAATAAGTTTTATTTTTGTTTTCTAATTTCATTGAGACTGGACTGGATCGACTGAATCATATCTTGAGATTACTTTTAAACGTGACTCAGATGTCGGATTTATGTTCGTGAATCAGTTTGCACTTTCGTCATCAGCATAGTGTTTTTGTGTAACATGTTATACAAACTGATCTAGTCCCAAACTAAGCTAAGCCTATCAAGTAAAGGGTTTTATTTATTTATTCGTATGGCAGGGTTGTAGGTCGAATACAGCTTAGCTTATATATTAACCCACTTTCACCTAAACGCAGTTTTTGGAACCTGGGTAAATTTTGCGATATCTGAAATCGCAACAAGCATTAGAGTAAATTATTAAAAAAAAATGAGCGGTGTTATAACACCTGGTCGGGCTATCTGGGTTAAGTTTGAGACTCATTAGCCATTTGAGGGCATCGTCTTTGAGGTTGATCAGGTCTTCGGCGGAGCCTCCAGTGTAGCGAGTTAGAGGACACTCTTCGATAATGTGCTGAATGGATTGCACTTCGGCACCGCAGTCGCAGGCGGGAGAGGCAGCCCAACCACAGCGATGCCTGTATTGGGCACAGCGGCCGTGGCCAGTCCGGAGTCTGTTAAGTGTGCACCAATCACGTCTTGGGAGTTCGACTCCGTAAATTTTGTCACCGGGGACTATCGCTGAGCCCAGCTTGCCTGTCATCAAGGAACTCCAAGACTGCAACCATTCCTGCCTGACGTTGAAATCGCCTTCGGGACAACTTTTAACAATACTGTAGGGTGCGTTTCTAGATTTTAGGCGGTGTTTGGCTGGATTCAAAAATTCCGAATGGATGGGGAGATTTGGGTCATTTCGGATCTTTTTAACTTCTCTTGACAGAGCTCCTTTCCTTCTCATGTCAGGCGGGGGAATTCGACAGAGAACTGGAAGCCAGTGGCACGGGGTGGATCGAAGTGTGCCGGAGATGAGTCGCATGGCCTTGTTTAGCTCAACGTCGACTTTAGACGTGTGAGCGCTTCCAAACCACACCGGTGCACAAAACTCCGCCGTTGAGTACACCAAAGATAACGCTGAAGTACGCAGCACCTCAGCACTAGCTCCCCAAGATGTTCCGCTCAATTTCTGGACAATATTGTTTCGCGTATTAAGTTTGCGCGCAGTGGCAGTCAAGTGTTGTTTGAATGTCAGGTAGCGGTCCGAGGTGACCCCGAGATACTTTGGCGTAGGGTTGTGGCTAAGTATTGAACCGTTTAAGTGTACTCTGAGCGCACATGTGGCTAGTTGGTAATTTAGGTGGAAGCAGCCCGATTCGGTTTTGCTAGTACTAGGTGTTAAACGCCAAGCTCTAAAGTACTTGGCTAGTGTCTCCATATCGCCAGATAGAATTGGTTCAAGTGTCTCGAAGTTCCTGGCCTGTGTTATAAGACATATATCGTCGGCGTAGATAAACTTTCTCGAGTTGGTGCTTGGTAGATCGTGAATGTACAGATTAAACAGTATGGGAGCCAGTACTGAGCCCTGAGGCAGGCCATTGTTAAGCGCTCTGGAATCGCTCACCCTGGCACCCAAATGCACGTTAAAACGTCGCTGGGTAAGCATACTTGAGACCAGTTTCACGAGGGGCAAGCTGGGAACTACTGACAACAGCTTGAATAGTAATCCTTCGCTCCACACAGTGTCGTAGGCTGCAGTTAGGTCTACAAACACGGCCCCCGATTTAAGCCCGTTCTGGAAGCCATTTTCTATGTGAGTGGTCAGAGACAGGACCTGGTCAGTGCAGCTTCGTCCGGCTCGAAAACCCGCCTGTTCAACCGGGACTACGCGGTCAATAAGAGGCTCTATTCGTTGGTATATTAGTCTCTCCAGTAGTTTGTAGCAGTTACTCAGCAGTGCAATAGGGCGATAATTGCAAGGGTCGTTATCGCTTTTTCCCGGCTTTAGCAGGGCAATCACCTTCGATTCCTTGAACAGCTTGGGAAGTCTGTTAGATCCGAGAACATCTGAGAAGAAGAGAGACAGCCATTTGGTAGCGTTAGGTCCCAGTTTCGGCGCGGCTTTTCCAAGCTGTAGGCGTTTGAGAGCGAGGTGAACTTCATCAGCCGTAAAGGGTCTTGCCAGTTCCGGATCTTCTGTAAGATTAGACTTTAGTGCCTGCATTTTCTTCTTCACTATTTTGGTCTCCAGTTTGTCACCCTTCGATCTCGAGATGGAAACCAACCTGTTAGCGATTTCATTCGGGTGTATTGCAGAGGTCGGGCGTGGGGTTGTTATTTTCCCCGTGAGTTTATTTAACACACTCCACGCTTTACGACTTGAGCGCTTGAAGTCCATCGATTCTACTGTGTTTTTCCATTTGTTGGTCCGGTTAGTGTCCAGCGAGAGTAAGAGTTCAGTTCCGATAGAGCAGTCCCCCGTTTTATGGTACTCCCTGTAGAGAGTTTCGCTTGCTTCATTCCAACCCGGGATATACTCCTTCCTGAAACCTCTGCATATGTGACGCTTTGCGGAAGAGATCAGAAGCCCAGCGAATCGATCATAGTTCTCCGCTTTAGGTGGCATAAAACGAATTGCAGCGTCTACGTTAGCAGTGAAACCTGTCCAGTTCGCACGTTGAAAGTTCCATCGGGTAAAGTAAAGGGTACTAGACGACGATAGGTATAGATACCGCAAATAGGTGTGTATGTACATAATACCTTTTCACTGTTGTCACAATCACCACAATGGTATAAGGGTAGAAGGTACGCATTTATGGTTTCCTTTACTGTACATAAATACAATAATACAGATATAGACGGTATAGTGCATAATGTTTTGCTATCGTATTTTGTCAGGAAAGCTCTTTTTAGGGTTCTGTACCCAAAGGGTAAAAACGGGGCCCTATTACTAAGCCTCCGCTGTCCGTCCGTCTGTCTGTCTGTCACCAGGCTGTATCTCATGAACCGTGATAACTAGACAGTTGCAATTTTCACAGAAGATGTATTTCCGTTGCCGCTTTAACAACAAATACTAAAACAGAATTAAATAAATATACGGGTGAAGACCAAAAAGTTTGCTCCTAATTTTTGTCGCACAACGGGGTTTTTAAGTTAGCCTTAGAAAAAAAGCGATCGGGAAAAGTTCCGTTGTGCGACTAAAATTAACGACACAATAATGAACCTTAACAGTATCTTAAGGTACATTATTCTATGTCGATGGTTAATTTGTCGTCGTACAATGGATAAATTGATGCAAATTTTAATTAAATGAGTTAATGCAGCAAACTTTTTGGTCTTCACCCATATTAAGTGGGGCTCTCATACAACAAACGTGATTTTTAGGGTTCCGTACCTCAAAAGGAAAAAACGGAACCCTTATAGGATCACTTTGTTGTCCGTCTGTCCGTCCGTCCGTCCGTCTGTCAAGACCCTTTTTCTCAGGAACGCGTGGAGGTATGAAGCTGAAATTTATATCAATTACTCAGGTCTACTGTCCCTTGAAGCTGTGAAAAAATCAAACTTCTAAGCCAACGCAATCAAAAGATACAGCCGTTTATGCCGCAAATTTTCGACACTTGCAAGGGAATCAAAACCTACAGGGTGCTTCCCGTGAACTCAGAATCTTGAAATTTGGTACGAAGCAACGTCTTATAGCATAGATAAAGGAAAAATTACGAAAACCATAAATTTTTAGTTACATCACATAATATATTTTTTTTTAATAATTTTAAACTTACTACCCATTTCCTCATAAACGCGTAGAGGTATTAAATTGATTTGGTTTGTACGGAACCCTCGGTGCGCGAGTCCGACTCGCACTTGGCCGGTTTTTTGTTCGATACTGTCACCAGGTTGCGTTAAATTTGCCCCACATTTGTATGCGGCGCTATTTAAGATGGAATATATGTGTTTGTACGGAACCCTCGGTTCATATTAAAAATAAGTAAGTTCGAAACATTGGTTTCAAAAAAGTGTTATTTTAGCTTTATTGATGTTTTATTCCTTTTTTCGTACGACGTATTACAAAACACTGGCATATGCAGCGGTTACATGCTCAGTGTTACGGACAGCTAGGCCGACGGAATAAATATGTATAAATAGATAAATGATTAAATATACTTGTAAACAGTTAGGCGAAATTAATACTAAGATAAATAAATAATATATTTTATTGCGTTCCTAAATGCCCTAAAAAGCGGCAATACTATGTGTACACCACTTATTTCCTAAAACCATTATTGTAAGAGAGCTCCCAAAAATAACTAACTAAAATAGTTAAAAGACCACGACGTCTTAAAGTAAACAAGTATGACTCATCGTGGTAATTTCCACTCGCAGCGCGAGACTAAGGAATCATGTTGTTTACATTTAATGTAAAACTTAAGGATAAAAATTAAATAACTCTGAAACTTTGTAGTAACGTTCTCTGTAGAAATATAAGTAAAATCACTTAACATTATACCGGCCGCGGCTTGCTGCGAGCACGGCAAACAAAGAAATAACACGACGTGCCGGGCGCGGCGCGATATGAGGGACAAGAAAGGTGTAGATCTCGACCCGTGTGAGCGAGACGGCCTCTGAGTCGAGACAAAGAAATGATGTGAATTTTATATAATTATAATTAAAGGGGAGCTCTCACATCAAAACCACATATAGATTTGTGTTATATAAGTAAGCCTTGTTATTGACTATAAGTCAGATTTAAGATAAATATTGTAATTTATGTATGATTTAGTAAAATGTAACAGAGCGGGCGTCCCTCTAAACATGTAAACAAACCTTGAACAGATCAAATAAAAGGACGCCCGTTTCTGCAATCGGGGAAGTCATCCTTTAGTCTGCGTAGAGTTACGACTCCGTAGTAGCGCGTTGATCATCGATCCGCCAGTTCTAGAAGTCTCCAAGAAGTCTGTACCAAGTTAACATCGAGTCCACACTCTGTTAGCCAGTGCGTAGATCAGCGATCCGCCAGTACATCACTTCAGTCTCTTACGTCCAGTGTATTACCATCTTGATAGTTAGTAGTAGTGTTAGATAAAGGACTACATTAGTTAAGGTTTTAATTGTAAATTCAAGTGTTAATTTTTGTGTGTTAATTGTGCTCCGATCTTTATTTTGTTAATTTGTTTGTGTTAAATATATATCGTTTTCGTTTACCCTTGCGTTTCTTTACATCGTTCTTCAACTGAGCTATCGTAGATGTCAATGTTGGGACCCGGCCGACGAGGCATTCCTAACATTGTCTTGGTCCTTCGAGTTCCGGATCGGAGCTAGTTATTAGTTTTAGGTTTCGTGTGTTAGGTTTGGAAGTGCGGTTCCAAATAGTTAGCGATGGTAAATACACGCGGAAACAAGAGCGAGGAGAGTGCGCGCTTGCAGCGCGAGCGCACACAAGCTGCAGTCGACCTGCAGCGATTTGCGGTGTCTAATGTGGCGGTCACACATTCACCGCCCGCTGCCCATACCCGGCCGCCTACGGGACTGCAGTACCAAACAGACTCACCCGAGTCTCCCGCCGAGGAAGCCCCAGTTTCGCCGCCAACCGACACTACGACTTGGCGCGGCGAACTGGACAAGCATCTGTCGAAGACTACTGCGCACTTCGGCCAATCACAGCACACCGCGCCGGCCGCGCACGCCGGCCAATCACTGCACTCCGCGCCGGCCGACCAATCAGAGGCCCGCGCGCATCGGCGCGAGTTCGGCGTCACCTTTGGTGATAAAGCCCACGCGCCGCCCCGACCAGCATCACTTCACTCTCGAGCGTCGAACGCGACGGACGTGCTCCGCCGCGAGGCGGAGCTCGCCGCTATGGAGCAGCTCAAGCAACTTCGCTGCGAAGAAATTCGTCTTGAACGCGAGCTCGTTGAAAAGAGGCTCGCCGTCGAGATGGAGCGCATCGACGAGCAATCTCGGGCCGGCGGATCTCAAGCCGACTCACAGCGACGCGTCAACGATTGGCTGTCCAACGTCCACCCTGCCGACGCGGTCCACGCGAAGCAGGCACGGCCCCCTACACCGCAACGCGAGACACGCAAGCGACACGAGGAGGAGCCCCGGACACCATACAGCCGTCGAGAACGATCGTCGAGCCGAGACCGAGTTATCGACCGCCTCACCGACACCATTGAGACCATGATGCGGCCGCCTCCGAAGCAAGTTTACGAGCTGCCGCCATTCTCCGGGGAGCCAAGCGAGTGGCTCACCTTCTATAACTCTTACACCGAGAGCACCGCACGCTACAAGTACTCCGCATACGAAAATGTCGCGCGCCTGCGACACTGCCTGCGAGGAGAAGCCCGTCAATGTGTGCAGCACATGATCGCCTCTTCCGCTCGACCCGACCTAATCATACGGGTCCTTAAGAAGAATTTCGGGCGCACCGATCTCCTCATTGATCGCGCCATCGACGAGCTGCGAAGAATGCCGCCGCTCGGACCGAGCGCCAACGATCTCAACCAGTTCGCCATACGCATCATGAATATCGTTTCAACGCTTGTGGACCTGGACCGCCGAAGCTACGGCGCAAACCCACTTCTCATCCGGGAAGTCACCGAGCGACTGAGCCCACACTTGCGCAGTCGCTGGTGTTCCTACGCTAAGGAGCACCTGAGCTCCGCCGAAAACGAACTCATGTTGATGGCGGAGTTCCTCCTTGAAGAAAGCGATGCCGAGATGGAATTCTCGCACGCTAAGGCGCCGCTTAGAAGACCGACGCCCGCCGCCGAGCAACGTGGATCGCAGCGCGTCCCAGAGCAACGCACGGCGGCCAACGCCGGCAGAGGAGCCGTACGACGCCCTCTGAGAGATCGTGTGCAGACATACGCACTCGAGCAACCTACCAGCTGCCTTTACTGTGGAGGCAGCCACCGCACTACCGAATGCCGCAAACTCATCGCCGTGCCAGTCGGAGCCCGATGGGATTGGGTGCGACAGAACCAAATATGCTTCAAATGCCTGGAGCGCAAGCACCGCCGCGACCAATGCAACGCCCGCGGCTGCAACGTTCCCGGCTGCACCTATCCACACCACCGACTGCTACACGCCGAGAAGACGCAGACGCATACGCCGAGCGCCCCAGCGCCGTACATGCCTGCGCCACAAGCAGCGCCGTACATGCCTGCACCTCAAGCAGCGCCGTACATGCCTGCGCCACAAGCCACGCCGTACGCCTATCAACCGTACGCACCGGCTACCTACGCAGTCAAGCAAGCCGCTACCGCGCCAAGCGCTAGACGAAGCGCCACGCCGACTGCCCCGCCACAAGCTGTCGCTGCAACCTATAGCACGGCGTCGCGACGCCGCCCGAGCACGCACGCAGCACCAGACGCACCGCCAGAGACGACGGCGTGCGTCGAAGAATTTACCGCCAACACGGCCGAATTTGGACGCAACGTGTCTTCGGTCCTGTTGAAAGTCATCCCAGTCATCGTCGGCGGACCCCGCGGCGAGACACTCACCTACGCCTTGATGGACCAGGGGTCCACGATCTCACTGATCGAAGAGGACCTCGCAGATGCAATCGGCGCCGACGGTACGACCTCGCGCCTGCATATCCAAGGCGTGGGGTCAATGACGACGCAGCAGAAGAGCCGTCGAGTGCACGCCCATGTGCGCAGCCAAACAGGCGGTCCGGCTCATCCACTAAGCCTACGGACCGTCGCCGACCTGGGCTTGCGCGCACAGCAAGCCAAGCGAGACTACGTCACGCAGTTCCCGCACCTCGCGGATATGAGCGCCGCGTGCTACGACACAGCACGCCCGCGCATTCTCATCGGCGCCGACAACTGGCACTTGATGCTGCCATACGAGCTACGCGTGGGCAAGATCGACGAGCCCGCCGCCATGCTATCTCCACTCGGATGGGTGCTATTCGGGTCGGCGCCACAACAGTACGCGAGATGGCAAACCGTACTACACTGCTACGTCGGGTACGAGGCGCCGCTACAAGAAGAGGACGCCGCCCGACCCGCAACTACGTCGGAGGCACCGACGGAGCAAGACCGCCGCCCGCCACACGATGACGACATCAACGCCCAGCTAAAGTCATACTTCCACATTGACTCGCTGGGCATCACGGCGGCGGTCAAAACGAAACCACAGAACGAGCGAGCTACGAAAATCTTCGAAGACACTGTGCGGCGCGTCGACGGCCCGCGCTACGAAGTCGGGCAGCTCTGGCGTGATGACGACGTCAACATGCCATCCACCTACAACATGGCTTTGCGACGATTGCACGGAATCGAGCGAAAGATGGACCGAGACCCGCAATTCGCCGAAGCATATACGAAGGAGATGGACAACCTGTTTGCTAAGAAGTACGCCGAGCGGATGGAGCCGGCGCCGAGCAACAAGATGTGGTATCTGCCGCACTTCGCAGTCACCAATCCAAACAAGCCGGGACGAATACGCCTGGTTTTCGACGCCGCGGCCACCTGCCAGGGCCGCAGCCTCAACGATTACATACTGGAGGGCCCCGACAAACTCCAATCGATCCTGGGCATTCTGTTTCGATTCCGAGAGGGAGCCTACGCCGTGACTGCCGACATACAAGAAATGTTTCTTCAAATCAAGTTACGCGAAGAAGACCGGCCGTCACAAATGTTCCTGTGGAGAGGCGCCAATCGCACACGACCTCCAGAAACATACGCAATGACGTCGATATTTTTCGGCGCTGCGAGCTCACCCTACTTGGCTCACAGCGTGCGAGATCACAACGCCGAACAAAACCGCGAGCAGCACCCGATGGCCGTTGAAGAAATTACCACGAATCACTACATGGACGATTTCGTGTCGAGTTTCAACACAGAAGAGGAAGCCTGCGAAGCATCGAAGCAAGTCGCCGCCTCACACAAAGCGGGCGGATTCACACTGCGCGGATGGAGCTCCAACGCGACTCGCCTCATGGAGTCGCTACCTGCAGAGCTCCGAGCAACGACGCCCGCGCAGCTTGGCGGCGACAAAACACAGAAGATTCTCGGATTGATGTGGGATCCGAACGCCGACGAACTCGGATTCAATACCAAAATGATCCGAGTTCCGGCCGACGTGCGAGAGCTACGCCGCACGCCTACAAAACGAGAGATGCTGAGCGCCGTGATGAGCGTGTATGACCCGCTCGGTCTACTCGCGAGCTACACAATCTCCGCCAAAATACTGCTGCAGCGACTGTGGGAACTGAAGCTCGATTGGGACGCAGCCCTGCCGCCCACTGAAGCTGCCGAGTTCGCTGACTGGCTACGAGGGCTGCAATCCGTGGCCGCCCTACGACTGCCGCGCCCCTACGCCTCTACGGGGGGAGCTACGAAACGTGAGCTACACGTGTTCGTAGACGCCAGCGCTCAAGCCTACGCGGCCGTAGCGTACTGGCGCGAAGAAGAAGATGACGACGCCCGTGTGAGCCTTGTCGCTGCTAAAGCCAAAGTAGCCCCGACGCGACAGCTCAGCATACCACGCCTCGAACTGCAAGCAGCACTCATCGGGGCGAGACTAGCTGCCAACATCGCAAAAGAACATCGTCTACGCATCGACGACACGTTCCTGTGGACGGACAGCAGAACCGTGCTACACTGGGTGCGCGACGACGCCCGCCGCTACAGCGCCTACGTCGCGCACCGTCTCGGCGAGATAGCCGAGACCACCAACGTCGAGCAATGGAGATGGGTGCCGACGAAACAAAACCCCGCTGACGACGCGACGCGAGCCGATAGCAGTCGCCGCCTCGACGCCGCCAGCCGGTGGTACTGCGGGCCGGACTTCTTACAACGTCCGGCCTCCGAGTGGCCGCGAGAGACGCCGACGCCACCGCAAGACAGCCACACAGAAGCCCAAGTTGCAGCCACACAGAGATGGGAGTCGCCATTGCCGGATGTCAGTCGGTTCTCTAAATATAACCGACTGATAGGCACGACCGCCCGCATGCTGCAGTTCGTGGAACGACTGCGAACAAAACAACCCACCGAGCTGCAGCAGAAGCACTTCAAGAACGCTGAACATATGTGGCTGCAACAGGCGCAACGAGAAGACTTCCCGGCCGAGCTACGAGCGCTGTCCCGCGGACAGCCCATCGACATGAAAAGCAAGTTATACAAGCTCGACCCGTACATCGACGAAGAAGATGGCCTGCTGCGGGTGCGCGGGCGTATCGACGCCGCGCCCGCTTACGTCAACCGACGCCCGGCCATCCTGGACGGCCGCAATCCCTTTGTGCGGCTGTGGCTGCAGCGGGAACACGAGCGAGCGGCGCACGCGAACCACGAGCGCGTCGTCAACGACGTCCGGCAGCAGTACTGGGTGCTACGCCTGCGGCCCACTGTGCGCGCTATAGCGCACGCCTGCCGGACCTGCGTGCTTCGGCGCACGCAACCCCGCGTCCCGGCGCTGGGAGACCTGCCGCGAGCCCGCCTCGAGCCGTGCCAGCGGCCCTTCACCTACACAGCGACCGACTACTTCGGTCCTGTGTGGGTCACCGTCGGCCGCCGCAGAGAAAAACGCTGGGTGGCGCTCTTCACGTGCCTGTCAACGCGCGCCGTGCACCTCGAGACAGTCCACACGCTGTCCACTGACTCCGCCATCATGGCCTTGCGGCGGCTGGCCGCGAGGCGCGGATGGCCCGCGCAAATCTACAGCGACAACGCGACTTGCTTCCGGGCCGCGGACCTCGAGCTACGGGCGGCCTACGCGGAATGGCTGCCTGCGCTACGAGACTACGGGCTGTACCGCGGCCTGGACTGGCGATTCATCACCCCCGGCGCACCAAATCAAGGCGGCGCCTGGGAACGACTGGTGCGGTCTGTCAAGACCGCGCTGACGGCGACGCTACACACGCGGGCACCCAAAGAAGAGGTGTTCGCCACGCTGCTCGCCGAGGCCGAGCAAACAGTCAATGCTCGGCCGCTCACCCACGTGTCTGTCGACCCGGCTGACGACGAGGCGCTGACGCCCAATCATTTCCTGCTGGGCGCGCCTACTGCAGCGCCGCTCGTCGGGCCCTGCCGAGAAGCCGACCGACGCACTTGGCGGGCCAGCCAGGCGCTCGCCGAACTCTTCTGGGCGCGGTGGGTTCGCGAATACCTACCTACACTCGCGCCCAGACAGTCATCGCCAACGGGGACCGAGCGACGCATCAAGCCAGGCGACTACGTGGTGATAGCTGACCACACGCTGCCGCGCAACGTCTGGCCGAAAGGGATCGTCGTGGCTACGCACCCGGGTCCCGACGGAGAGGTGCGCAACGTGGAAGTCCGCACCAAAGGAGGAGTTTTTCGCCGGCCTGCAAGAAAACTAGCTGTCCTCCCCTTGCAACCCGAGCCTACGCGGGAGCTCGGCGGGGGGAGCTCTGTTACGGACAGCTAGGCCGACGGAATAAATATGTATAAATAGATAAATGATTAAATATACTTGTAAACAGTTAGGCGAAATTAATACTAAGATAAATAAATAATATATTTTATTGCGTTCCTAAATGCCCTAAAAAGCGGCAATACTATGTGTACACCACTTATTTCCTAAAACCATTATTGTAAGAGAGCTCCCAAAAATAACTAACTAAAATAGTTAAAAGACCACGACGTCTTAAAGTAAACAAGTATGACTCATCGTGGTAATTTCCACTCGCAGCGCGAGACTAAGGAATCATGTTGTTTACATTTAATGTAAAACTTAAGGATAAAAATTAAATAACTCTGAAACTTTGTAGTAACGTTCTCTGTAGAAATATAAGTAAAATCACTTAACATTATACCGGCCGCGGCTTGCTGCGAGCACGGCAAACAAAGAAATAACACGACGTGCCGGGCGCGGCGCGATATGAGGGACAAGAAAGGTGTAGATCTCGACCCGTGTGAGCGAGACGGCCTCTGAGTCGAGACAAAGAAATGATGTGAATTTTATATAATTATAATTAAAGGGGAGCTCTCACATCAAAACCACATATAGATTTGTGTTATATAAGTAAGCCTTGTTATTGACTATAAGTCAGATTTAAGATAAATATTGTAATTTATGTATGATTTAGTAAAATGTAACAGAGCGGGCGTCCCTCTAAACATGTAAACAAACCTTGAACAGATCAAATAAAAGGACGCCCGTTTCTGCAATCGGGGAAGTCATCCTTTAGTCTGCGTAGAGTTACGACTCCGTAGTAGCGCGTTGATCATCGATCCGCCAGTTCTAGAAGTCTCCAAGAAGTCTGTACCAAGTTAACATCGAGTCCACACTCTGTTAGCCAGTGCGTAGATCAGCGATCCGCCAGTACATCACTTCAGTCTCTTACGTCCAGTGTATTACCATCTTGATAGTTAGTAGTAGTGTTAGATAAAGGACTACATTAGTTAAGGTTTTAATTGTAAATTCAAGTGTTAATTTTTGTGTGTTAATTGTGCTCCGATCTTTATTTTGTTAATTTGTTTGTGTTAAATATATATCGTTTTCGTTTACCCTTGCGTTTCTTTACATCGTTCTTCAACTGAGCTATCGTAGATGTCAATGTTGGGACCCGGCCGACGAGGCATTCCTAACACTCAGCCTGTCCGTCTAGTACAACAATGCTTCGCGACGCTTGTCGCGCGACATAGAGCTCCCAGTCACTTTCTCACATTACCTACTGCACAGAAAGAGACAGGTAATTATGTCGCGCGAGAAATAGTCGCGTATGATAGTTATGCTAGAGGTGATGGCTTCAGTTCAGTCCGTGGGGAATGCCTAGTCGGCCGGGTGCTCACACTGACATCTACGAAGCTCAGGGATGATATCTAGAGCAGTGGTGTAAAAGATGAGTCTATTGTATTGTACTACTGTATGACTAAACTGATCGAGAGAAAGAGGAAAACGAAACACAAATTTTGAACGAATGAAATTATATATATTTACAACGGAAAATAAAAGTATTTTCGTGATGGCGGATTGAATTTTGGGATGGCGGATCGAGGATACAACGTACTAACAGTGAATTTAACTATACTAACTATCAAGATAACTTAGTGATGATTGGAATCCGAATGATGACTGGAATCCGAATGATGACTGGAATCCGAATGATGACTGGAATCCGAATGATGACTGGAATGACTCGAATAAGATGGCTGTCTCTTTATACAATTTTCTCTGATTCCAGGGGGGCGCCCGCCCTGTTAAATTTAAATCTTTAGGTATATTATACCTAAGGATTACAAATCTTGACTTTAATCTAAATCTAACTTATATTCTACATCAACATTCGCGGAACACAAAAATAGATGTGTTGATATTGTGAGAGCTCCCATTTTAATCGTGACGGCATAAAAATGATATTCTTTCTTTGTAATGAACCAGAGGCCGTCTCGCTCGCACCGGTTTAGATATACACTTGCCTGCACCTCTAGCACAACTGTGAGACGCGCCTCTTTCTTGCGCGAGAAATGTTACCCATCCCTTTCTTCGCTATACTGTGAGATTGACGGGTGAGGCATGTCAGCTCCAAATCACGCAAAGGGCCCCTTAGGACCCGCAGATAAAACAATAGACAAAAAAAGGGCGATGCTATGTCACGCGAAGCGTACTTATGCTAGGCGTGCTGGCCTGTCAAATGGCAGTGCGCGCTGCTTTCATTTTTGTTTTGCCGCGCTCGCAGCAGGTTGCGGATGGCACAATGTTAAGAGATTTTATACTTATTTATAGAAAAGAATGATTTGAAAAAGTTAAAAATAAATCAAATTTTTCCTTAATTTTTTCAACTAAATTGTAAACAAAGACGACTCATTTGTTTTCGACTTCTCGTCTGCAATGGAAAGTTTCGGTGATGAGCCTTTGTTTACTAGTCGGGCGCGTTATAGCTTCAGACTATTTTTATGTAGAGTTTATTTAAGTTTGGAAGAGAGCACAATAAATAACTGATTTAGGGAAATATAGGGCACAAGTCATGGCCGCTTTTTTGGGCACTTATTGTTTCTTCAGCTAAGAATATAAATTATATTTATTGATTTATCTTAAGCTATGTTTGAACTTGCTGTCCGAAATACCGTCTGTCTGGTCAGAATGACGAGATGAGAGACGATCGTGTAACCGTCTCGGACTGACGGTTCGGGCGGTGAAAATGAATGAACATTCTGGACTGATAGTTTACACTGACAGTCCAGAATGATGGAACGAACTGACACGAGAATGTGTGTAACCGATGTCATGTCTATCAGATTAATCCGTCAGTAATCGTAACTACCTAACAGTACGTTTGTACGTTAGCGGCCTTCAAAAAATGATAAGCTTTATCTAATTCATCAACATAATAGTAATTAACTGCTTTCGGAAATCATTAATTTACTATCACGATACTTGCATTTCATTAAAGTAAATTTGATTTTTGTTTTTCACATTATTAATTCGAATATGTCACTGCATTTCTCAAGCTACAGATGTTTTCTAATTTTATTCAATTTTGCAAATGATTGAGATTGAGGAGTAAAGACGAAAAACAGAGCAAATAAATAGCAGTTACTTTAGAAAGCACAAGATTTCCTAGCAGTTTAACCTTTTGACCGCTACATTGTCCACCTGAGTTCCAATGTCCTACACATGGTACATAAATTCAATAAATAGTTAACTTTCTGTCTATTTGACAAGGCTTAAATCAAAATGACAAATTATAAATGCATGCAGTTAGGAGGTTATGATAGGATAACAGCGCTCGAAGTGTTTATCAGACCAGCGACCGCATTCAATGATAAACAAATGTGTTTCAGCGTCAATGCCTGTTTTAGAACAACAGTGTCCATTATTACCACGAAACTTATTTTGCTTACTTTAATTAAGTTTTAGTCACGACGCGACTACTTATAGCGTAACTTGTCTACAGAGCGAGAGAGATGGACGAGGATATATCACGCGACAAGCGAAGTCAGGGCTATTTAGGTTCGCCTCACGGTGCGTCTATGCGGTTTTCGAGAAATTCCGGAAACTTTCCTCATTTTGTATAGGAAATGTTCTCGAGAACAGCACATCTCTGTCTGGGCCGATGTCGCAACGAAAACAACGGAACAGAGGGTTACTCCGATGTCCGAAATTCGAATGTCTTATCGTGTCGCTCTTCGCTCTAGTACTATAGTTTGACCGATTGGGGGATGGCACGGTACGAAAATCAAATTTGATCTTTGGACTAGAGCCCTTCAGACCTTTACGTTTCTGTCTTAGTTTATTCGGCATTTTAGGCTTTTTACCATCGTCGGCTAGGTTAAGAAGATGTGATTTTCCTAGACTTAAAAGAGGCATGTGTGTACAGATCTAGTGAATATTTGCCATCATATTTTGTCAGAAAACATAGTTTTTATATTTCTATCTCAACTTTTTCACGGAAGTTAATAGAAACTGCATGCTAAAACAATTCTTCCGCCGAAATAAGATGGCAAAACATTATTCACTACTCCTATAATAAGTATATTTACCTGTAAAGTGTATTAAATGCTTTCCTGCACCCTCCAATGGTACAGGCGAATGGTTTCGCTTTGGTGTGAGCTCGGACGTGGATCTTCAGACTGTATGATGTCAGAAATGCTTTGTTACATGATGGCATGGGACACTTGAACCTGTATTCACCTGGAAAATAAATATTTACGGTGTCAATAAAAGAATACAAATAGGACAACCTTTCACAAATCGACCTAGTCCTAAATTAAACTTTAGTGGGCTTGTGTAATGGGTACTAGACGACGATCTACATACTTACATAGATAAATATATTCTTAAATAGATAGAGAACAACTATGACTCTAAAACTAATATTTGCTCTTGCCGGGGTTCGAGCCCAGGACCGCTGGCTCAGCAGGCAGGTGCACTACCACTGCGCCCACCGCGTCGTCAAATCATTCTTCCATTTGGATGACGAATTGACGACGGTGGGAAGGGGCCCCAATCTTATACGACTAGATAAAACTTTGATCCGTGTCACTTGCGTTGATTATCATTGAATCATTTTAATTACGTATCGATACCATTTTATGTCACATTGTCTTAGTCCCAATTTATCCCATAATAACAGAACATCAAATTGTAATTTCTTGCATTGTATTTCTCCTGTATATTTTATGAGGTGTGCAATAAAGAGTACTTGTATTGTATTGTATCAAATTCCGAATTACCATAGAAGAAGAAAAAATTAAGAAATATCCAGTTCATCCTCTCGAGCTCAAGGACAGATGTCTCTGTATCCGTATCCCTGATGATCAACTTCATAAATTTCGGTTCCTGACACAAATACGTGAGTGAAAACTAGTGTTTGCAGATTCGGAAAATTATGCTTTGGCAGTCCTGCTAGCAGTGTCATACAAAGATTTCCAGACACACCCTAGTGATAACCGTCATTTTTTCAAAACGATATAACAAAAAACCGGCCAAGTGCGAGTCGGACTCGCGCACCGAGGGTTCCGGACAAACACTTTCCATCCCTAAGTGGTTAATTTAAGTTTGCACCTGGTATGTATAGCGCCCCATATAAATTAGGTGCAAAGTTAGGTATAAAAAAAAACTACTTACTAGATCTCGTTCAAAACAATTTTCGTTGGTAGTTTTTATAGTAATGTACATCATATGTTTTTTTTTAAGATTTTAGATTTTTCATTTGCTTATTTTAGAACTTAGAGGGGGGGGGGGACCAACTTTTTTCCACTTTGGAAGCGTCTGTCACGCAAACTATTTGGTATAGAAAAAATATATTTTAGTAACCTCGATATAATTTTTGAAGACCTATCCATAGATACCCCACACGTATGTGTTTGATGAAAAAAAAATTTTTGAGTTTCAGTTCTAAGTATGGGGAGCCCCCAATATTTATTATTATTTTTTTATTTTTGCATCAAAATCTTAATGCGGTTCACAGAATACATCTACCTACCAAGTTTCAACAGTATAGCTTTTATAGTTTCAGCTGTGACATACGGACGGACAGACGGACAGACAGACAGACGGACAGACAGACATGACGAATCTAGAAGGGTTCCGTTTTTTGCCATTTGGCTACGGAACCCTAAAAAGTGTAAAAATCTTACCTTTATGTGTTTTCATGTGAGTGCGCAGATTGCCGACCGTGCTGTAAGTCCGCTCGCAGCCGTCGTATTCACAAAGGTAGCGGGCGCTGTTGTCCTCGGACTTCTTCTTCTTCTCCATGTCTTGTTCGAGGTGCTTCGTCTGCTCCGCTGAGTCATTTTGACTGTAATAAAATAAATAAATAAATATCAGACAACCTCACACAAATTAAGCTCAAGAAAGCTTGTGATATGGGTTCTAGACGGCGATATACATACTTATATAGATAAATAAATACTTAAATACATAGAACCATGACCCAGGTACAAATATTCGTGTTCATCACACAAATATTGGCCCTTGCCAGGATTCGAACCCAGGACCGCCGGCTCAATAGACAGCTGCTTTGCAACTGCGCCAACCGCGTCGTCATCGTAATATGTATAAAGATTTAAGATATTTGTATCAAAATTTTAAAACAAAGCGAGATCCCTATATTTAAAACAATGTACTTTCTGAGGTCGAGATCTGTGTCCATCTGTCCTGAAGGGCTACTTCTATGTTCGAAATTCAACCATCGTATAGTGACTCTTGATCTCCTGTCAAACTATATTTGGGTGAGTGGGACGGCATTATACGACGGTCGAAATTCAAACATCGGAGTAGCCATTCTGGCGCTCAGTCTATAGAAGGTAGGTAGGTACTATTCAAGAGGCAAAGTATATAATGGTGGTATTTAAGGCCATCTACAAAATATTCAGTAAACAAAGTCTGAAAATGAAGAGTTAAAAGAAAAAAATATATTACGGAAAAGTTTAACGCAAAATTTAATACGGATGCGATCGTAGAATTATTTTTCAAGTGTAGACCATGATTTTTTGTTGCGATTTTTTTTTGGTTGATATTAACAAAAAATATATTCTCATCACAATCATAATAACCTTTATTGCCGAAACTAAAACAGTATTACAATACATTTATACACAATTTACTTAAAAACTAACACCCTATGTTCTATTGATTACCAAATGCTCTGCATAAAGGGCTTTCTCTTATACCTAAATTGAAAAGGTGTTTGTTCAAGTATTATGTCCTACTATTTTGCGTAGTTGGTTCCTGTGGATTCTCAGTAAGATGGTGATGAGTTAGTGGTTTAGATTCGGTTAGAATTCGGTGTTGGGGCTAGAATGCTTTCACTTTTTTTTTTATTCTCAAAACTAGTCGGTTTATTAAAATTTTGGGTTTTGTGATAATACAGTAATGAAATTAGTTTAAACTTAACACTATTTGAAATTTATAAATGTTGTCAATTATTCTCCTTAAATTATATTTTTTTTATTTAAAGGTAATAAAAATAAATTATTATTGTGTAAAACTTGACTAAATCTATACTTGACAAGACACTGCTATACAACTGAATTTCATGGAAAGAAGCTGGCCAAAAAAAGTTTTTTTATTATAAGTGTTTTTATATCATACTAGCTTTTCAGAATAAGTTGTTGCAATTCAAATGCACAACTCTATTTGGTTTAAACATTGGAAAAATAATTGTAATGAGTGTAAAAGTATTGTGTTGAGTGTGAGAACCAAAGAACTAAGGTATCAATATATTATTTCTATCTGCTGATATAATTTTTAGATAACACTAGAGATAGCTTTGTTTTGAATTGCTTCTATGAAATTTTATGTTATAATCCTTTCCTTGATGTATATCTGTATACCAGGCTGCATAATCATTCTGTTTGACATTCTTTACTGAGTTCAGTACAAGCATTGAAATCTCAAAATATGTTTACAAACTATCTAATGAAAGTATACTTATTAGTAAAGTAGGAAGATTCCTACCGTGTGTTAATTTGCTTTTTTGTCAGATTCCATATACAGAGTAAGTAATCACAATTCACAATATAAAATAGTACTTTCTTGTTTTGGGGACATTTAAATATTTTGAATGGCATATATATAGCCTCAAATGACAAATTAAAGTTAATTGAAGATGTTGATACCTGCTCCTGAAGCTGTCATGTAAATATTTTAATTACCTGCTGGTCAATACGGTAAGCAATTAAAAATATGTTTACATTATAAAAAGACAGATAGATCACAAAAACAAAAGTATATGTTAGGAACTAACAGAATACTATTTAGATGAGTAATGATTTTCATTCATGCACCTATCTGCCGAGCCTGCCTGGTGTGTTTCATGCCATGCACCACAACAGTAGGATGTTTAAATACTCCTGTTTTTTTGTTAGCCTGTAGGAATGTCCCACTGCTGGGCAAAGGCCTCTCCCCGTGATTTCCACGACTCCCGATTAGTCGTTTGTTCTGGCCAGTTGTTAAGGTACGCGTCTAGATCGTCCCGCCATCTCCTAGGTCTACCCCGTCTGCGCTGCCCCTCATCAGTACATATTAGTAAATTATTATTGAAATCCGAACATACAACACGCTTTTTAGGATATAAGTATCGCGTCGTGATGGTAATGTACCAAAATAGCATGCCCAAAATTGAAAACGTCGAAAAAGGCTCGCGATATACAATCGTGTGAGTGCGAACGAGACAAATACATATTGACAAACAGCTGATTGAATAATGAGTAGTGGTCAAATTAAAGGCGCCAAAGCGGTCTGAAGTAGATACTGTTATGGGAATACTTATGTGCACTGATTTATGATGTTTATAAAGTCACTTACGATAACAGCTCGTCATAATCGTCTAAAGTACTGTCCTTGGAAGTTATTCCGCTTTTCGACGTGACGTCGTTTCGAATCACTTTCTTATCATGACTAAACACTGGCACTTCACTGTTCTTGTTAAATACTTCGAAATTTACTTCAGTATTGATATTTAGGTTAAACTCTGCGCTAAGGAAACTAGATATTTCATTGTTTTGAGTGCGGAGATCAGATGCGCTACTGTCACCGGGCCATGCGGCCATGTTTGTTTCGGAGTAGTGTTGTATTTCAGCCATAACAAAAACCGATAAAACTAAATCGGTAATTTGAGCCGTATGTATCTGTTCCGCTCTTTGTTGATAGGTGGCGCTGGTATCAATCCAATCCGAAGAGAGAGCGACCGCTTTGAAGGCGAAGTAGGCGCCCGCACTGAAGACTCCTGGCCGAACTCCCGTTATAATGAACACCACACTTGTTGTCTTGTGCGGGCAGTGCGCCGACCGCACGCCCTTCCATACGCGCGAATGTGTCATACCACATCGAACAAAATTTCGCATATAAGAAGTGTGCCACTTAATTAAATTATCATTATTAATAGTGCAATTGTTACAAATTATTAATCAAAATGTATTCAAGAAATTTATTAATATGTGTGCAATTGGTAAGATCATAAATATCGTACATCTATTCTTTAATCACTTTTATCTTACTGATATTTTTCTATAAAATATTATTATCGTGTATATTAATTATATATCTGAATAGTTTGAATAACTGAATTCATTGTAACTTATATTTTATAGGTGTTTGTTTTATTTTAATTGCAATTGAAGATAACTTAAACTTGTAAACAAACGCTCTAGCTTACAACGAACGTGGGAGGGTAATTTCATAATTCAACCCCCGATTAACGTCGTTGTTTACATTAAAAAATCTGGTGATTAAATATTTGGTACAACTTTAATACATAACCAGATCTTCATATTATATTATCGCCTGGAAAACGTATTAATTTATTATACATATTTTTATCTTTGCGCCTATGTCTATTTTTTTTGGCAAATCAAAAAACTATAATATCGTGCTATAAGTACGATATAATCCACCAGAGAATGATAATCTACACGTTCAATTAAGCATCCCATTTTACATAATGTAAACAGTCAAACACCAAGAAGTGCGATCGTACCTAATAAAAAACAATAATATATTTAATAATTTTATTGTTCAACATTAAATTATAGTTAACAGAGTACTGGTCGACTGACTCATTGCTTATGCATTCAGAGCAAACGGACCGTTCAAAGTAAAAAAGGCATGAAAAGATAAATAGTGGGCAAAGTTTTATCTGTCTTTTACTGTTACCCAAGGCATCCGTTGGTCGCCTAAGCGCATTAACGTGTCATTAGATGAAGGTTGCTGACCGGCAGCTTCTTCCATATTCATGCGAGAATGATCATACACATGAGGACGTAGGAGCATAACAGCAATGCTGATTCGCAAAGCTTCAGTTAGCACCTAAATGTTTGCTAATTTCACCCGGTCTTATTTACCGCTACGTTAACTTTTTTTAACGTTATCAGTTCATTCGGAAATGAAAAACTAGTACGGTGGTCATTACTTTTTGTTTAGTACTTTTGACAGTCTTTTGCAATGTCACCAACTACTACTACCTACTAAATAAAAATCTTCCAAACCTGGAGTTTACTTTCTTTAAGTAGAATATATAAAATGTGTAATGTATTAGTAGATATTTTATCCATCCATATGTTATGTTTTGATGTTTGGTTTTCCTTGTTATAGATTGGTTGAGGTCAAGCATTTTAATATTGTTGATTACACTATGCGTTACTGATTTTGATGTGTTTGAAGATAATTTATTTAATATTCTTAAATAAATTAAACTTATATTAAATATTTAAGTAGAAAGTATCGCACTCGATCTCTAGTTTTGAGAAGTTGGAAATCATTATAATATTTATTGTGTTGATTTGATCCCTGAAATATGCATAGACCTTAGGACAAGGGGGACTTGTTCTTACACAGTACCAAAACAACGACATAACTTTTCCAAGTTACGGAAAGTAAGTAACTTATGAATATAAAATATAGTAAAATAAAACTCACTTGGTTTCCTCTTGACGTTAGTTTGTAAAGAACTGTATATTTTGCCAGTTAGCTTCATGTATAACAAACTTGCATTGCAAAAAGTTAAGTTTAGCCTGGATATAATTTACCATAAACCATAAGACCAGCCAATCTTGCCATGCAAGCGGAGGTACAAGCAAACATTAGTACGTTTATAATAAAATCATAATAGGGATCAACAGAACGCAAGCTTTTACAAAAAACACGAGTGTCAAGTCAAAACATTATAACTCTTGAACAGATTCTGAATTAATGTGATGAAACTTATTTACGTATGTATCCCAACATTTCTATATTTCTTGCATTAATCTCTTCTTACATAATATTTTATTTAGCGTTGTTTTTGTCGTAAACAACGAGTTTCTCTATTAAACCAAAATCACGTACTATGTGATCATTGTACCTCGGAAATCGAGTATAAAAATGTCGTCCAAGAACGTGATGTCCATACAATGGACCTTTGAGACCACTGACCACTTTCGCTGCTTTTTCTTTATACAATTTCACTTTTGAATCATTTCCTAGGTGCACCTTTGAGACTGGTTACGAGACAATAGTGTAATGCATCCCTGGAGGCTGTGTTGCATCAAATAATACTATGCGTCAAGTATTATATTATATCATCTTTCTACCTATAATTATATCAAAAGGTGTCTAAAAAACAACAACTGTGACTTAAATTGTTTTTGCTTTTTTGTATAGTACATATACATTGACAATCCACTAAGGAGATAATTTTGACATATTTAATTTCAAATTATTTGATGTAGTTACATGTAATTTATTGCTGTATTTCACATTGTGTTTATTGTAGGTAGTGTCGATTTTTAGAATTTTGACAATCCCTTAAGGAGACATTCTTATATTTTAACCACATTTAAATTTCTGTTATTGCAATCAATTGTTATTTTTTTACTATTATTATATCTCATTTTTATTTTTATGACGATCATAGTATAAATACATGTAGGTAAATTGTCTTAGCGTAATTTATACTTACATTTTATATTATGAAATAAATAAATCTAATCTAATCTTAAACGATAACACGCATTAGGATTTAGGGTCTATTTATAAAGCATAATATTATAGTGATTGTTTATTAAAATTCCACGAAATTTATTTTCTATTGAAATGTAATTTTAAATCACAAATAATTATTTCGCACAAATCGTACAATGAATAAAATAGCCTTTGTTAACTTAGGTATTAGGTATGCTGTCTTTCTTTACCTCGTGTAAACTAGGAAAGCAAATTATCTAGCTTACTGCTTACTGGAAAGTGGCTTTCCCCTATTAGGTTCGTATAGACTATCCAATAATAATGTAGAAAGCTTAAAACAGATGACTAAATTACACCTGACACCCATCTGTTCAAAGGTTCCTACGACAAAGTTCAATGACAGCAATACGCGAATGACCCAGAAAGTTGACACTGACACTTTCTTCTTGAGGGTCTTTCCGATTCGCCACACATCACTAAATCACCCTTCCCTTTATGTTTAACAAAGACCGGAAATGGAATAATTTGCACATACTCATAACATAACTATTAACTAGTCAACATTTTTTGTTTATCAATTAGCAGTGCAACACGGCATGCTAAGTTATTTATTCGATATAAAATAAATTTACCTAGTTATTATAAAAGACGGATTTCGCGGTCATGAAATATATATATTTTTAATAACCTTTTGAAAACAAAAAAGCTATATTGCCGACAATACCTACTTTTAAGATCAAAGCCAAATATTTTTATAGTCACGCCCGCTACCTTTACCTGATTCATCGCATCGTGACCTAGCCGATTCAAACCTGGGAATGCCGGAACACCGGGTACTAGATTCGTGCAAGAAAGGGGACGGGTTTCGTTGTTGAAGATAGTGGCCACGGAAACTATGTCATTCGGCCACGGCGCGGCACACATACCGTCCTGACTGCGGCTCACGCATTCTATGAAGCCGTGCGACAATCAATCATTTTTGTCCGTTTATTGTTCCAAATATGGATTACTATTTATATCTTGTATCAAATCAAATGTAATCTAGATTCTTTCTTTTTTCAAACGAAAGGAGAGCAGTTGTTTATGCGATTGCATATTTATAGAGTTTGCGATATATCTTGGCCTATTGTAAACTGATAATACATTTTAGTTTTACTACTTGAGCAGTTTTTATTGTTATATCACGAAATTATATCATCCAAAAACAACTTATTGGCGTTTGTTAAGTTAGTTGAAGTTGGCCTTTGTAAATTAAGCCTATCTGAATTATTATTTTATGTGTTATGTATTGATTTGATATACTTAAGTAAATATGGGAAGTGAGGTCCGGAACCCGAACTTACTATTTAGTTGGTTGTAAGTATAGTACCAGACATGAACCAGACTGTGTCAAATCGTTATAGATTTTTTCTCTTACTCGAATGCATTATCGATAAATCTATAATTTAACAAGCTCATTCTTTTGTTTCAGGCACTCATAGCAGGTCTTGTGGCTTCTGATTGTGGTCCGAGATTAAAGTACGCTTGGGGCGATGCTCTGCAAGGCACCGAGTGCCCAGGACCGGACGGCACACCATATCCCAGGTTAATTGACTTTAAATATATACAGTTTAGTGTACCGTGTCCAGTACACGCTAGGGTTACCACATTTTGTTTTATAAATAAAGTAGTTCACTTCTGTGAATAACTAGAAGTACACAGCATGAATATGAAGTATTTAGAACTGAGAACTATCATGTAACTGTGTGTTTCTATAAAACAACGGACACACATCTATAAAATCAGGCATATTTTTTTGGGGCATGAATTGTGATTTGAGCCATCCATTGCCTACCTCCCTGTAATCGCGCATGGCTAAAATAGAGTACCTGCTTACTTTATATCAAAGTACGAGTGACAACCCTATCGGCCCGCCAAGCCCCTGCATGTGCTTTTATAGCTTTTAGTACAATCGCAATGAATACTTATTTATTAGCTAACCACTCAATTGCTTCGAATTTGGAGTTGGACTCTATTTATATAATAAAATAAGAGCGGTGACAGGTAGCCGTAGTTACCAAAAGCAATCTAGTGGGCCCATCATTGGGATTATTAATTTTTTCAGAGGTATTCCTCCTTCCTCCCTACCTACCTATGGAAAACTTAATGTTCCCAATTGAAAAATGATCAAGATTTTTACTGTTTAAACGTTCACCCATGTCTAATTATGGTTAATTAAGAAGATATTATGGATGAATCACGTTCATAACATTAAGCTTAATGATAAAGCCTATTTAACGCGCTTCATTTGTTCGGATTCAACAACAACTCGTATGTGATAATCAGTTTTTAAATAACAACTAAGTAATTAATCTATTGGTTTTAAAAGATGTCTTATAGTTTTACCATAAGAAAGTTACGTAGGTATATACAGATTTCCTTTGTCAAACAACAACATTACATTACCTGTATCACAGGTCATCTTTCCAGTTTAAAGGATATTAACCTTTTAAAGGTTTAATAATACTTTGCCTTCTCGCGCATTCCATGTGTGCTAATTTTTTTCCATACCATTAATTCATCCAAAACACGTGTGTTAAACGACGGATGTTATAATCAAAAACACAGAGGGATACCTAAGTTAATAAAAGTGATTAGGTACTTTTTCATTAAATTATTATTAGTTCTGGTCAGATTCAGAGGTCACTCAGAAGTTCCAAATTCATGGTTCATCCTTCACGGTCCCTTTGATTGAAATATAGTTTTAAAAGGAGAGCGAAATGAGGGCCACGAAATGAATTAGGTATGAACTTCAGAAATAACCCTCCAATCAATACGCGGATTGAGCGCCACCCGTCAGAAAATGTCCGCAAATAGCTTTTAGTTAGTAAATGCGATGACAGTTCGGGTTGTCGGCGCGGACAAACTGCACTTCAACTGGGGGAGTGAGACGGCGATTATTCGGCTTTATCCAGCAACTGATCGGGCAACATCGTACATTTTCGTAACGTGTGTACGGACCCCTCGGCTGATTGCTCCGGTCATACTACGAAGCGATTACGTTTGAGGTTAGGACGCCATAATATTTTGATCAAAGAGTTAATCTAAACAATTATTTCTGCCATAGTGTGGGTTGTGGATACGAACGATTATATTTGTAATCATAAAATGATGCCGAACGAGGAAGATGTTAATAGAGAAGAATTCACCCGGAAGATTGAAGAAATGTTTACATCCAAGAGAGCGCCAAACACATTTTTGCTGTCACGTACAAAATATAACACGCTTATTCAGCAAGTTAAAGCGGCAAAATCCAATTCAAAGAAGACTCCAGCCGATTATCGACGTGCAAAAAGATACGACGTGATTCAAACACCGAAAGGAGAAAGGCTAGTAATGGCCCTACAGGCTGGTCAAACTACGCAGCAGGAATTCGTGACAATGGACGAAATATACGATGTTGTACATGAAAATCATTTGAAATTAATTCACGGTGGAAGAACTAGAATGATGAGTGTCATAAAGCCGAAGTATAAAAATGTTACCGCCGAATGCGTATCCGTGTATTTAACGATGTGCCAACCATGTAAAAATAAGAGTTTTAAAAAGCGCAAACGTGAACCTATGAAACCAAAAATAGATGATATAAATTCAACTAATTCCGATTCTGAAATTGAGGAGACAACTCAAATTCCGAGTGACAATTGTGATCTAATAGAGATTTCTAATTCAAAATCGTTGATAAAAGTACAGTTTTCACCTCAAGAACAACAAAAAAAGCTGGATTCGCAAGAAAAACAAAATTATCCCGAACTTTATTCAAGAGGTCAAATAGATATACTAGCCGTTACCGGAGAGTCGACTGAAGAATATAAGTATATGCTAGTCTATAGACATTACATTACTAAATTTATTCATTTGCGGGCTTTGAAGACAACTTCGCTTGAAGAATCAGTTGATAATCTACTTGACATATTTTTAATGTTTGGCGCTCCAAACATCTTGCAATCTAAAAATGGAACTGCATTGACAGCGCCGATTTGCAAACGAATAACGGTTTTATGTCCTGATATTATAATTCTTGCTTCTGAATCTAATTTTAAAACCAATGACTTCGAAGGAAAGTCCAATGAAGATATTCTAAGGAAAATGAACGCGTGGCTATCAAAAAATGACAATGCAAAGTGGCAAAAGGGTTTGAAACATGTACAACACTCTTTGAATACGACGTTTCACACTACACTTTGTAGAACTCCGAGTGAATTGGTGTTCGGGAATGATCCCAGAAAGGGTATCTCCTCAGTGATGCCGATAGAACTATGCCAAACTTTGTCAACCGATAGCGATTTGAGAGTAGCTTTGGAAAAAAAGAAAACCTCGAAAACTGAACACATCTTATCAGAGGAGTCGCTGATATTACCATGCGACTTTATTAAAATAGAAGCAGTAGATGAAGATCCTTTTCAGTATTAAATTGTCTGGTATTCGTGAAATGTAAAAGTTTAATGGATAGTTAATTCAACAAATGGTGTTGCATGTGATATTTTTAAGCGACTGTCCGGTAGCCGTACAAATGGTTTACTGAGGTAATTTTAATGTTAGTGGTTATAATGGGTGTGTATATAATAAAGACCTATGCGTATGAAATTATTGGTTTTTTAACGTTTTTTTTTTTCATTTAAAATCATTTATAAATATCATGCAACAAAAAAGCATCTATCACTTACACTTGCATACTTGTGAAAACGTGGCGGATGCTTTTTCATTTATTTATCGCGTGATAAAAAAAAAAGCAAGCATCATATGTCCGCTACGTTACGAATTGTGGACTACGTCTGTTCTGATAAAAAATAAACTGATTGAGTATTCCGAGTTGGACTTGTATAACATTCTTAATCCCATGCATGTTTATTAGAAGACTCAGAGTAAATTTGAGCCATAATTAGGTGATCTTTTTGTTTCTTTTGTCAGTGTATTGTCTTTATAATATTACTTTTACTCTTGCATGAATTTCTGTTTTTTTTTAAGATAAAGCTAAAGCATGCAATCATTGAAAACATATTGTTTCTCGTGTTAAATCCAACAAATCAGTAAATATTACAGTCCTTTTGGCTTTTGGGATTTTTAAAACGAACACTTTAAAATCTAAATAAGCAGATCGATATCGCCTCTGCTCTCCGACCATTGACCGTAACATGGCTAATGTGTATTCATAAATAACGATAGACAAGAGGTTCCCGTTAATAATTCTACTTATAAGCACAAGACGTGAATACGTTCCATGAGAATTTTCCCACCGTGGTGAGCCAAGTATGCATCAAGCAATTTTCTTTACGCTTGCAATGTAATTTCAAAATGATCATTATTACGTCTCATTATATTATCTCAACGGTACATGGGAGTTAAATTTTATTTCACACCATCTTCAAGCGTGTATTGCATTTTAAACGCGTCCTTAGTATTATGGTATGTGAATGAGGTCACACTTCAGTTCATATTGTCACTTGATTGGCTTGGGTGGTGCTGCTGTTATTTGTCACTTGACTTTTGGTGTCATTAAACTTTCTTGTCCAAAGTTATCTCTCCGATCTCGGCCGGCCTGAAAAGTAATTGTACCGATAGATTCAATACCGCTCTAGATTTAAATGCCAGTCTATCTAACCAGGCGCCACTCAGTGGCAAAATCTCTTGCATATTTTGATAATTTTATTGTGTTGTGTTGTAGTAGGTACTTGGCAATTGACCGATTGAGGTTTCTGAGTAATTAGAGAGAAAGAGTTCAATCTTAGTCTCACGTAATTATACATGTTATTGTCTAAGTAATATATGTGAAGTTTTAAAGCAAAAGGTTTTTTGTCGTTAACCGAGAGGATGCCTTCACAGTTTATTCGCATAAAGATGCCAACAATTTTTGCTTTTATGTTAGTGAAAAAGTAGATCATATAAGTTGAAAACGCCACTTAATATAATTGATGTACTAGATGGTGTTACGAGAGTTGACTTTAATATTTATTTATAACTTTTGGCCTTTTATTATGTAGTCGTAGTCTTGAAATTACAACAATATAATTTTTAATTTTCAGACATTTGGTGAATCGAGCTCTGAAATCAGGAGCATGGGGCCAATCGTCGCGGCAGGCTCGAAATATAAAGACCGTGGATCCTGCGATCATGAGGAGAGCCCTGCTCGACGCACACGTCGGGTACTCCCAGGGGTTCAGTGGGACGCAAAATAGCACAAGAACTGGTGAGTTTGAGAAGATTAACATTGAGGGAAAGAGTAACAACATAAAAATATGGCATCACTACTTACTAGAGTTTAAGTTGGTCAGAAATCGTACTTTGTCTAACTGGTGAACATTGACCAATCGGTATTCTGTGCCTTATTTTTGACAGATAGGTAGATTAAGCTATTTCATTTCAAGAGGATCGCATTGAGTTGAAGACGATACGACGATGAACTAATGTGTTTCACGTGACTTTATGACTTTAACTAAACATTAAAAGTGTTTTTAGTTCTCCATTGTGCGTGCCATGAATAAACTTTTATTCTAAAAGTTATATCCATTATTTATTGTACGAAAACATCTTATTGTGTTTCCTGACGTATATGTTTTTACACACAATCAATAGAAATGATTCATAAAAACATAATCCTACATCGCTTACCGATATCCATTGTGAATAATAAAAGAAGAAAATAGCATAAGAAGATAGTATCACACGCTCGTGAGTACTAGTTCCCAAACCACGATACATCAGGTTAAACAGACGTAGCGTTTTTAGTCCATTGTAGTTAAATCTGACCGAGTATTACCGTGGAACAATTCAGTTAATTGCAATCGCACTATTAAAACTAATACTTACTTGTTATAAAATACGCTATTTGACAGTTCAAATCAGCGACTCTTTTTTTCAGTGCCAAAAACGATCTATTAAGTAACTATGAAGTTTCTAACGTCATAAAAATCAGTAAGTAGGTAAAATTTACCTATAAGTTAAAATAGTCAAAACGGATGGTCCTTAAAGTTTTCCACGAGTTGCGCGATAGATGTTTGATGATGTGTGTTTGATTAATTGATTATTAGTACATAAAGGGAGTACATAATTTTAAACGTGTTATTTTAACTCATGCAAGCAAGAATGACATGACAAGTTGACTGGGTCAAGTACAGGAACATATCGTAATACAATTTATGCGAATCGAAAAACCGGTAATTAGTATTTGTTCGAAATGTAAACACGCGACTATTATGTCTTTTTTGACAGTTTAGAAAGCGCGGGAAGGTCCTTCAGGCACCTAAGCTACATCATGCTGTCCCGTCCCGCTTTAGACAGAGAAAAGAATAACAGATATTATTAATTATATTCCGTTGATATTATTTTAATTGCTATTTGACAAGCATAAAGCCAAGGATACACTAGGGGACAAATGTCCTACGACGTGTATCGGCGACATGTCAAGCGAAGCCGGCCGATTTCGCCTGACATATCTGGCGACATCGCGCGACTTAAGTCCGTAGCGACGTCAGGCGAAGTCGTGCGACTTCGCGAAACTTCGCCTGACATATCTGGCGACATCGCGCGACTTAAGTCCGTAGCGACGTCAGGCGAAGTCGTTCGACTTCGTGAAACTTCGCCTGACATATCTGGCGACATCGCGCGACTTATGTCCGTAGCGACGTCAGGCGAAGTCGTGCGACTTCGCGAAACTTCGCCTGACATATCTGGCGACATCACCAAGTTTTGTTTCACAAGGCAGTCGATATCATGACACCCGCCGAGGTAGTGTTGTTGGCTGCGGCGTACATAATTATAAAAAGGCAACGCGACGCAAAATACGCAAGTTGCAAGGTAGCTAATAAAAGGGCTTATCAGCCACGATTTGGGAGGTTTTAGTAAGTATATTATAAAACCACTTACCTAGAGGGTCACAGTAGGGTGGTCCAAAAAAATTTTCCACCAAATTTTTATTTTTTACCGTGGCACCCACTACATTTTTTCCATTTGCTTATTAGATAGTGTATGAAAAATATCAGCTTCCTAGCTGAAACAGAACCCGGTGCTCATCGACGTCAAAGTTTTTACTATAGCGGTTTTAGCAGTGTGTCACTGCAGTACTGGGCAACGTAAATAATAATACTTTTTCTACGTTTATAAAGCTAGAAATTTCGTTTTAAGGTGTAGGTAACTTTGTAAATGTATAAACTATTAAATAACAATGCATCGTACATTGGTGGGTAGTTTAAAATTTGGTTGTACCAAAGGTATTCTAAAAATGAAGTTAACTCGTCGAACTATGTCGATAGTCGATACTATATTTTTAATCGGAGTTAGAGACTCAATTCCTCTTGCTGCTTTACTTCTACTTCCGAACCCTAGACAAGTGCTACTAAATTTAATAAGATATCAGCATTACGTCCATGAAGTAAAAGCACTCTTCATTGGTGTGCTTGCAAAGTCATTGAAGAAATTATAAAATTACACTAACAAACCCAAAACTTGAACTATTGATAGAACCGACTTTCATAGACCGATGAATTGGTTAAAGTAATGTACACTTGAACCGAACACTCATTTGACGGTAAAAGGTGATTGCTTGGATTTAATTTAGTTAACCATGGTTCTTTTCGGAGTAGCTCCAAGCAAAATTCGTTGGGGCACCAGGGCAGGGCCCATATATGCACGCTGGATGGCAAAACTACTGTACACGATGAAAATTTACCCTTTTCGTCATCAACGTGACGCATTTAAGATAACAAAGCGAGAAAAGAACCAGATTGAAAGCTTCATAACGTTCGCTGTTCTATTTTACACTAAACCTTGGACAGAATCTATCTGCCCTTGCAACAGGATCTCAATATGTAGTTAAATCTTAAGAAATATGATTTCGTTGATTCTGAAATTTCTAAGTTGGCTAAACAGATCTTGGAACGTCTTTTATGGCACTTGTCAGATGAGACGGTTGGGCTTGCTCTCATCTCTGATAAAGTGACACATGATGAGTAGACAGAGCCAGTAGAGAGTAAGGTATGGCAATAGAGCCAACTACCCGATCAGTCAGGGGTATTGCGTCTCAGTCTCTACTTAGGGCTGGTGTAACACTTGAGTGTTGAGACTTTGCTACAGCCCAAACTGAAAACTTCTTCAACTATTATCAGTGATTAATTTTAACACTATCACCGTAAAAATTGAACGAAGGATGAAATTACATCAAAGGGAAAGAGCGTGTGATGCAGCTGAGAATCGTCAATGATACGGCTGAACGAGGAGTGAAAATATTTGACAATTCTAGCACAAAATGCGTTATTTTTGTGCTAGAATAGAAAAATATTTTTTTAACGAGGAAGAGAAACAGTAGGTACCTATCGCAGGTCGCAGAGGTAAACAGGAAAGCCATATCTATAGACATCACAAAAAGCCCATTGTAGAAGTTGTGTCAAGTTAAATGTACCATTTGGTTGTGTTTTTTATAATAGAATAAGGTCATATGTTTTCTGTTCAATTGTGTGATATTTAATTATTGGTATTTAAGTGCCTTAAAAAAGATATATTTGTATGTTTTATGCCAGTCAGTTTTATTTTGCAAGGTACCCATAAACGTAGTATGGGTATATAATTACACATATTTAGAAACTTTAGGTTCGATGAGCACCGCCTTCCAATGAGAATATATAAATGAAACTTTGCTATAATATTCCTTATCCTGAGTGTAAAAAAATTGGGGGGTGCCACGCTTAAAATATGAAACTTTTTTTTCTCCATACATCTGTGAACCACCTAGGGTCACAGCCAAAAACACAATATCTTTTCGGTAATTTACTCATGTTATAACAAAACAACAGTTAACAATTGAAAAACAAAGTAAAACTAGATAAAAGAAAACGTAACAAAAAACAAAACTCAACACAAACAACAATAACGAACAACAAAAACAAGTAAGAATTTAACCAAAATTTTACAGTAACTTTTGCGATAACAAGAGATAACTTCGAAAAGCGCATCAACATCCGAACGGCAGAGAGCCAGAGTTGACAATGAAGGACCTGTCATTGAACTGATTGAACAAGCAAAATGGCCGCCTACTTTTTAGGGTTCCGTAGTCAACTAGGAACCCTTATAGTTTCGCCATGTCCGTCTGTCCGTCCGTCCGTCTGTCCGTCCGTCCGCGGCTTAGCTCCGTGATCATTAGTACTAGAAATGTACTTGGCCGGTTTTTTTTTTCACCTCACCAGCTCAAACATGGTGATTTTGCTGTCAGATAACAGTGAACAAAATGCGATTTTGTTTCGAGCGTGAGTAGAAAGTAGCTTTTTAATTTTTTCAATATCTGACCACAAATTGTCATTCTTCAGCCAAAGGTATAAAATTCTAATCATTTGAATCTCGATGCACTCTGTTTCTTTCATATGTATATAAAAGAGAGGGATAGAAACTTATCAATTTGAAATTCGATTTTCGAATCCTACCTCGATTGAGAACAGTTCGGATACGCGTTATACCAAAAAAATAATTAAAAACACCCGATAAAGTTTTAATTGCAACGTATATTTTTTTCTTTATTATATTTTTATTTAACGACCGAATATTAAAATGATTGTGATAAAACAATAGATCATTGCTCAAATAAAATAAGATTTTTCACCTTATTACTTATTGTAAATTATATTTACTTATTATTGTAAAATATAATTTATAATTTCACCATTAATCATAGATGCATATTCGAAACGTAGGTACCTTAAAAAATATCGAGTTCATATAATTGTTATTTTCTTTTGCATTTATTTTGTTTGGTGTTTTAGGAGTAGGTAAAAATATTAATCAATGTATAAACAAAATCTCGTAAAATAATTTGTATTTATAAATAAACACGTCATGTATCTGCAAAATCTTCCAATTTGATCAAATAATGACAATAACCGTGTTGGTTGGTTGATTATAATTTCAATTAAATTATATTGTTATTCCTTTTTAAGCAGCACTGATTAATAATATTATTGAAATCAGCAAAAAAGACTATAAACATACGTTGGAAGAAAAAGCACGAAATGTCGAATACGTTCTCGCTGATGAGGTGAAAAGTTGTGTGTGCTACACGAGAGCAAAGTTTTTTGCATCTCGTGCTGTTGACTCCCTCGCTTACACTCAGGATTCTATCATAGAATTACTCGCTACGCTCGTGATTCAAACGTAGAATCCTTCGCTTGCTCGGGACTCAAAATCAGCACTCGTTACAAAAAACAACTTTGCTCTCTTGTTGCACAAATAACTCTTAACTTTGGTCACTGAAAAATCACCAGGCGTCGCTTTCGTCTTGCCAACTGTCAATGCTTCTAAGTGTGCCTCCCCTGCCCGTGTCGCGCGATGTTGCCAGACATGTCGAGCGAAGTCCGGCAACGTCGCGCTACCTCACCCGACGTCGCTGGTGACCCGTGTCGCGCGATGTTGCCAGACATGTCGCGCGTAGTCCGGCAACGTCGCGCTACCTCACCCGACGTCGCTGGCGACACGTGTCGCAGGACATTTGTCCCCTAGTGTATCCTTGGCTTAACACTCCATTTCACAGTTAAGCTAAATAAGTATTAAATCGAGGATTACCTACTTTACACCTCAATTTTTAGAAGACCGAAAATCAAAACTATTAAAATCTGTTGCTCTTCTCTTCTGAATTGACTAAGTACTATAAAGATTGTACTCAGTTATAAAATTATTGAAATGATAATCTAAAACATTATAGGACGTAAAAATAAAGTAATCGTAGATTCGAAATACAAATAATATGTAGGTACTTACTATCGGGAAAAATATAATAGCGATATGACACTGTTTGATAGATAAAATAGTTGCCATATAAATAATTTTAATAACATTATTTTAACACGAAACACTAATTGAACTCCAACTCCCCAACCCAGCATACAGTACAACTGGAACAGAAATGTATTCCAATTGTTATCGTTTTCAGGTCGTGCCAACAATATCCCCGGTCTATCTCCCACGAACGCTAACTCGTGCGGCGGGGGGCGTCTGTGCCGCACTCGGTACAACACTACCGCCCCCATGTATGGCGTGTCGCTGACGTCGGGGCAGCCCGTCACTATCGTGCAGAAGTTCCCCGATCTGTTGCAGCAGGTCGTGTTTGAAGTGTGCGAGTGAGTATTTATCAAGCTACCAATACAGATAGAGAGAGAGAGGGGCGATGATGATCGACCCTCGTGTCGTGAAGGTCATGGAGCCAGGTTCGCCATTTGACGAATACGTCAAGGAGGAATATACATTATAAGTCCGTGAGTAAGTCCTCTCAGATTGGGATTAGCGCCTTGAGTGAAAAAACCTCCGTAGTCGTAATTGCTATAGATTAGGTTAGGTTCGGTTTGTTTATAACTAAAGTTAATTTTGCGAAAAGCAGGGAACCCAGACAGATTCTATTGGTAGATTTACACGCTTGCCAAGCTTGCAGGACGCAGTCATATGTTAGAGTGAGACGGAAGTACATTGTGCTCACTCTAACATATAACTGCGTCCTGTAGGCTTGCCGAGGCTTGGCAAGCGTGAAATCAACCATATCTGGTTCGCGATCCAATAGACAGAAAGAGAGAGAGAGAGACAGATATATATCTGTTCGTCGAGGTATCATCCATTAAACTATTGTTTATCCGTCTGTGCAGGCGGTACCTAAGTACAGTACCACAGCCCCTCATGTAAATATTTTAGTCTAGACGTATATTTTTACAATTAAAACGCGAGCCTGACCAGAAATATATGAGGATGCGCCATATTGCGGAATTTCACTGCAACTAATTTCTTACACTGGCAATGATTTTATGATGGTTGGTCAACAATGTCAATGTCATTCGTGGTGCTTTCTTTGAAAGACAAATATTTAAAATCATCCAAAGAAAATGCCGAAAGCCATTCACAGTCGTGAACGTAAGATTATAAATAAAGTGAACACGTGTTTAATACACGAAAAACAGCCAGGAAAAGAGTTCATTCCATTAAATGATATACCGAGGTTAACATAGTTGAACTGACAGGTATTTAAAGTAATGTCATTATAGTGGGTTGAGAGTTGCAAAATTGTTGCCATATAAATCTTATAAACAGCGCCCTCTTGACAATCCTCATATATGTATTTCTGGTCAGGCTTTAGATAAAAATGTCTACAGAGTGTCAAGTACAGCGAAAACCCGCACCTTCATCTACTAGCACTAGCGTACCTATAACTTACAATATTTATGATAATATAGGAGTTGTAGGTATAAATTTTCGATATTACATTAAGATTACCTATTAAATTTGATTGACCCTATACAAAAAACTACAAATGATGGCCTTCATGCCTTAAGGCATTTTCTACCAGTCAATCCAGTGGTTGTTATACAGAGTATTGACGCAGAGAGTGACGACGCAGTTGGCTCTGTTTGTAGTGCAGTGGAGGTGATATTTGAAGTGGGAAATATTTGTGTGATGAACTCGAATATTTTGTTCCTGGGTCCTGGATGTTATCTGTTTGTATTTATATATTATACCCATAGTCCAAGCTTTGCTTAGTTTGGGACTAGGTCGATTTGTGTAAGATTGTCCCTTCATATTTATTTATTTATTTATATAGTAATATATAGTAATTTTATATTCATTTAAAGCATGGCAAAATAATCTGTGTTGCCAGTTGCGAACAATAAATATCCCCATAATGAAATCCACAGAGAAAGCATCATCAGCACCTAATTATGGAATCATCATAACAATTGACACTTTAACTCGCTAATCTAATGGTCTAGGACATGCCTATATCCGCCATCCGTCATCCTATTGGATCGGATTTTTCAACATGGCTCTTTTCAAATTCTTGTTAAATCTCTCAGATGTTTCGAGTAATTTTCCAAACTTTTGCAACTAGTTCTTTGGAAGCTTAGCTTACGAAATAATTGTTCTCATTCCAGATCAACCGAATGCTCCGTCATTCGCGGATCCTGTACACAGACGTACGTCCCATATCTCTTCCTGGTACTACCGCTAGGACCCGTCACTCTCACCGGACAGGATTACGTTCTGGTGGAATCGGGCTGTGTGTGCCGGCCGGACCCTTCGCCGTAACCTGGTTACGGTAACCATAGGTAGGCTGGTAGGACTCATGTCTTTGCTTAGGTGAAACGCGGTTGGAAACTACAGGCTGTATAATTAGATGTTAAAATCGTTGAGTTTTTTTTTATTGACAATATTTCATATTTCTAATAGGTGCAAATTAGTACTAGATTCAGAGCTCTATTTGAATTTATTTTTGTGTATGTAAAATATAAGAAAATATATAAAATAACCGAAATCTACAGCTATGCCTGCATAGAGTTGTTGTAGTCTTCGACCTATGCGCGAAAAAAAATAAGCTGTCAACAATGTGAAGCTTAACGTCATCGTTTTTTTTTTTAATTAGACACTAGACTACAATATCTAACCATTGTGTCATAGTTTTGGAGTTACTACATTTTAGAATTAGTACATCTTAATAATTATATAATTAGTAATCTCAGGAAAAATATAAAAACAGTGATTAAGTCCCTGTTCTAAGCTGAAAACAGAAAAGTTTTAAAATTGTAGTATCAAAAATATGAAAGTTGTCAATTTGATGAAATGAAAACTTGATGTACTTACTTAGTTCTCTTTTCATGCGATTATTTATCTATAACCTGGGGCTCATTTTGGAGTAGATACATTTGTGTTAGATTATCTGATATTTATTTATATTAATACTATGACTTAAAAACATGCAGCATGTAAATATCTAACCCTAGCTCTACACTACTCGCGAATTTGACCAATGTTGGGCGAATATGGTGATAGTGTGGAGAGGGGCTTCACTACGGAAACTCATACTTCAGCCTACTTCGCGAATCGCGATAGTGTAGAGCTAGGGTAAATTTATATTTTAACTTTATAAGAAACATATATAATAATAAACTTTCAATTCACTCATAAATCCAGACAATAATATTATTTAATTAAAACAGATAATGCATGTCATCATAATATATGTCAATATCAGATACATATAATCCTAGAACCTCTTCTAAAATAAGTCTCTGAAATCGTGAAATCTGATAAACACTTGTTTGTTCAGAGATGTAACTGGCTTTTAATTTAACCTAAGCATTGACATCAGTTATTAGTATTTTTTGACAACTATCTACGTATTTGTACGTAACGAATTACATCATTATTTTTGATGTTAGATTTGATTGCAAATTTTATCAGAATGATTATTTTAGATCTGATATAGTTCAATTTAATAATTATCTTTTGACGTGACTAATGTTAGTCATAATTTCATGGCAAAATTAATATTGCCATTTGTATTGCATTTAACAGGGATTGCATTTATTTAGGAATTACTATGGGTTGCTGTTTTCTAAAAAAACTGTAAAATCGCCGAGGAATTTTATTGATTGATCTTAGAGATTGAGTCTCACAAATTGATTTAGATTTTATTTGTCGGCCATTTTTCGGTTGTGTGGTTGGAATTTATGTTTACTTAACTTTTATTTTATGTTTAATAGACTGAATTTATTAATGTTAATATATACAATTGTATTTATTATTTTGTTTCTTTGTTATGGTGCAAATGTGTTTGAAATTGATTGTATTTTATGAGAATATGTGAGTTTAAGATTTTAACTTATTTTTTTTTTTGGTTTGTTGCAACGTCTTGGAAATTTCTGTAATATACTAAACTTATGAAAATGACTGTATCAAAGAAAATAAATTGTAGAAATAATTTAATCTATTATTTGAGATATGATTCAATTTATCCCAGATGTACGAAAAATCATAATTTTGTCTTATTCTGTCTGGTAGCAGCTAAAATGTTGAAAGCTGGCCATGTTAGTACCTTGTCTAAGTAATGTAATATACTAAAGAACAGTTCAATTGTTCAGTTTTACAATATTTCAGGGATAAGGAGTTAGAATTTACAGTTACATTAAAACACTTAGGATAAATAATAACTTTTCAAATGCATTTTTTTAATGAAATTAACTAAAATATTTTCGAAATGCTTAGGATAAATAATAACTTTTTAAATGCATTTTTTTAATGAAATTAACTAAAATATTTTCGAATATTTTAAAATATTGTTAGTTACAGTATATTTTGTCCTTACTTGAACTATGAAGGAAACAAGATTACCTATAATTTATTGTCATTGAATTTAAAAACAAATTGCTTTATGTTTGGTAATAAAGCTATTACATTCGGAAATATGAAAGCATGGTGTCCAAAAAAGTTCATTAAGAGTGAGAAAAATGGCAGTTATCGACGAAGTCATATTTCAAATAAGTGTTTACGCTTTAGTGTGCAGTCTCGTACTCTCGGCTACTAAAATTTTCGGCCACGTTTCAAGGCAAAACAAACTCCATAGAGCGTCTCCTCGTCCAGGGCAAGGTAGAGGGAACCAAATCACGTGGAAGATCACCTATGCGATGGACCGACCTGATCAAATCAGCCGTGGGTGGACCTTTGCTCGAGTGCACCCAGAATGTTCTTAAATAGCGAGAGATGGCGGGAAATTATGCAGCGGACAATATATGCATCTAATAGTACTAGAAGTTGATCACGACTACTGTGTAAAGAGTGCAACGACTACGAAGGTTTACTAAATTGAACAGGACAAATAGACTGTATACACAGTCTTATCTACCTACCTGGTGCCTTTGTTTAATTTCTCCTCTCTTCGGAATAAAGTTGAATGAAGAAATGCGAATGCGTGGCAAATAAACCGTAGACAGTCAATCTCTGTTACCTACAGCCTAAAAACTACGGAGAAAGTACAAAGTGGTAAACGGAAAAAAAAACAATACTATATTTTAAATATTTTATTAGGTAACATTTCATCACCTACTTCTACTTAACTATTTACAGAATAGCTTATTAAAGTATAAAAATAAAATCTAGTCAACTAAGGTATAAAAATCTACTAAAGATAAATTACCATTGATTTAATAGTAACTTTGTGTATCAGGCAACAAAAGCACTCTTGTGTGATAAAATTTTAAGTATTGTACATTAGGTACAATATTCGTTTTTTATCTAGGTAAGTATTGGAATTTGGCACATGTTAATCATAGCAACTTATTATTAATTTTAATAATTTTTATATAACAAAACGAAATTAAATTCGACAAAAAAGGTTACCCGTTTAGGGTGATTACAATTTCGTGGCGTTATGTAATTGTCATATTGCAGGCCTAATTTTGATTTCATGTGTTAAATGTACGCAAACCTATGTCATAACATAATATTTGAAAATTTACCACCATCAATATATTATGAAATTTAGGGTTGAGCGTCTTCAAATACTGAAAGCAGATTACCTAAATTCAGTTGGTCCATCCTCCTTTTCCGGGAGGAAAGAAATTGGTAATAGATATTTCACACGCAAGTTGATATGATTGCGTCTACTATTAGTCAGTCACTTTATTGGAGATGACGCGGCAGCGGTGTAGGCACGTTTGTCTCGCTCACTTGTTATGCCACCGCTCTCGGATCTCTCGCTCAACCGCTTGTCGCGACGCTGGTCGTGCAAAGTCATGGCATCTCCGTATCTGAGCCTCGCAGGAAAGCACTGTAAGGAACTTATTGGTCGATGACAGCGGAGCTAGCAGGTGAGATTTTATATTAGAATATTATTATTTGAAATTCGAATTATGGCCGTCTCTGTCACTCACCAAAAGAGTCGGGCATTCGGGAATGAGCTATCAGATTAATCAGTTGCATTAAAGTCCACGTCCATTTATTTAACCACCACTGTGCTGCACTCATGCTTCAATTGGTGGAGGTGCGGAGTAATGGTGGTTAAATAAATGGAACAGATATTGTGACAGGGTAATACCGGTAGTGACGATCTGTCAGGTTGGAATTCTTCTTGTATCCAGCAGTGATCGTCTTTCTGCTAATGTGTTATACCGTGTGATATATCGTGAGGTGTAGTTATGCTAGGCTCTACTCTAGACTTCATGGTGGTACAGAGGGGCTACTTGAATGCGCTGCCTGAACTAGCTTTGGAACGTTACTGCTGGTAGCGGTAGTACTGTTGGGGAGCCTGCTGTTGATGCTGCTGAGGATGCGGCTGGTGCTGGGGCTGGGGCTGCAAAGTCTGAGGCTTGGGTGTAGGGATCTTCACCACGATGTCTGTGGGCTGCCGGGATACCTAGAATGAATACAAGGTTAAATTATATACAGTAATATTTTAGGCCTAAGGTTGGCTTGAAAGGACCATTTTTTAAATTAAATACATAAAAAAAATTACACAGATGAATTCTTCATCGAGACATATTATACGTAAATGTGTAAATCATGCCATAAATGTTATACTAACTATTCATAATTCATAACTGACTGATTAATAGTTTGCAGAAATGTTCTTCGTGCTATATGCCATGTTGTCATGTGACTTGATGTGACTATATAATTATTACAAAGCCGATGACACTATACGGTTTTATGGTTCACTAGATATAACAGTACCTACATTCCTTCTAAGCTCGATAATTTAGAAGTTTCTAGAATGTTTCATAGGACAATAACTGGTCTATGGATGTTGGATGTCTGCCCACTACACATTATTTCGGGTGGAAACGAAATAGTTTACTTTCGGTTATGTTAAGAAACAAAATCAATATAACCCTAGCTATACACTACTTGCGAACTTGACCCAAGTAAAGTGCCTCTCCACACTATATTCGCCCAACTTCGGTCAACTTTGTGTGGTGCAATCAAATATATACCTCAGCCTTGAATCCCTCCTTAGGGTCAGCGGTGTAGGTGACGGTTCTGATGAAGCCATCACTATCTACGACGGAGTACGAGCCCTTGATGACGTCACCGTCTCTCTGCTCCTTGCGGTTCTGGTAGTTGGTGTACTGGTCGTCGTTCACGTCGAAACCGAACTGGTAGGATGGATTAGGCTGAAAAGATGTATGTTCGTAAGTATAGGCATGATTGAAATGCGATTTAAGAACTAGACTGAAGGATAAGGATAGAATAGGATCGATTGACATCCTCAAAAAAAAAGTCATCACGCCTATGATGGTAACTCGTACTTTGACAAAACGTGACGGATGCTTTTGTCACTTAGGTATTTATCGCGTGATAAACGCAACCAGCATAGGCTTCCGCCGGTTGATCGTCGTCCTCCAAAGTCGTCCGTTCGGTGCGTATTCTACTAATCGCATTTGATAAAACACGGTACCATTAAGTAAAAATATAAAAGGAACAAAGGCGTAAGTATTACGCTACCGTTTCAATTCACATTTCTTGTGTCTTATTATATGAATCGTTAAAGCCAATTAAATAAAAAGAAAACTTAATCCCCAAGTAACACGACTCCATTAGGTAATCCAATCTGTTACAAATTCATCCGAGGTCCGATTCCACGTATCGGCTTCCTCGGGTCATTGCCTTGGGCCTATATCGAGTTGCTGGGCCACTCAGTGAAAGTTGCCCGTTACCATCCGCGTATTACGTGGCGATAAACTTGAAACAGGATTGCTTGTAATTAGAAAAGGAACGGAAGTTCTGGAGATTGCTTGTAAATTATAGCGTGATTGCATGATTCGTTTATGGTTACGAGTAATTAAGATTGGGATTTATGTCCTATTTTATGATATACCAACAAGGTTATTTTAAAACTAAATGATCGTTCGTTATTCACTTAAACGGCGCGCATTAACGCATCCCGCTGCCAAGCAATTTGAATTTAAAACTGCGTAGACCAGACCACCAGCTGAATGCCTCCACAACTACCCCAGAGTGATTGTTTTCCTATGGTCCTTTGTGTCTGCTGTGTCTCACGTTACCTACTTCCTTGTCGGTATGTACACTGTGGTTTAACTCCTCCTGGCTCGGTAATTTCCTGTTATTTAGTGGGCTGACCAGAACTGGAGTCTGGGGCAATGATTAAAGGTTCTGCAATAGACGCAGAAGACGATTTGGCAACCCTAGCGGAAGTAGGTTACTCATACTTCTGCTAGGGTTGCCAAATCCTCTGCCTGCGTCTTTCGCTACGGCATGCATACCTACTCAAATTAGGCCTGTCCTACTACGATAGTCATATACTCACGTCGTAGTCTTCAGGCTCACGGGTCTCTTGCTGCTTAGCGGGCTGGTATTGAGGTTGAGGTCTGTATTGAGGTTGAGGTGCCGGCTGAGGTCTGTACTGAGGTTGAGGAGCTGGCTGGTACTGTTGCTGGTATTGAGGCTCGCTTTGTACTTGGTATGGCTATGGGAAAATATTGTCATGATTAGAACTAGATAACTGCTAGGTTTAGGTAGGTTTTAAGAGATAGGTAAGTATCTTATTTGTCGTATGAAAAGAGTCGTACAGATCACAAACTGTCGTTCTGTAAATTTCTAAAGAGAGCTAAATTATCCTCAACGACATATATTAGACTGAGATTGGGACCTATGTATTAAAATATCTCCTCACCACAAACGCAAAATTGATACTTTGCAGAAAAAATCGCGTAGGCGCTTTGTGTGACTAACTTTATAAGATTACGGGGCTCCTTACAAGGCGGAGCAACAGTCTTGTGTTGTTCCATATTCTAAATATTCGTTTCCATCACACAAATAAGTATATGTCCTTGCCGCGATTCGAACCCAGGACCGTTGGCTCAGTAGGCAGGTGCACTACGAACTGCGCCTACACGTCATACAATACAAGTACTCTTTATTGCACACCTCATAAAACATAGGAGAAATACATAACCAGAAATTACAATTAGAGGTAAACGACAGGCGATAAGACTATCGCTAAAGAGCGATTTCTTCCAGACAACCTTCGGGAGAACTTGAAAAATTATTTTGTTTTTAGGCTGTGCAAAAATCAGAAAAATAAGAATAGTGAATGATAAAAAGCAGGGGGCCTATGATGGTTGCTTTCATCACGCGATAAATAAGTGACAAAGCATCCGTCACGTTTTGACAATGCGAGTGTGAGTGACAGATGCTTTGTCACTTATTTATCATGTGATAAGCGCAACCATCATCTTCTTCTTCTTCTTCGTTACACTCTTTACAGAGTGGTCGTGGCCATTATGCATTTGTGGAGTTCTGAGTGAGCCGTTTGACGACGCGTCGCCACTCGTCCCGTAGGGCCGCTTTCCGAGAGCATTCATTGACGGTAGCCGACACACTGGCTTTGATCTGGTCGGTCCATCTCATCGGCAACCATCATAGGCCCCCTCTTTTTATCATTCACTATTCTTATTTTTCTGATTCACTATTCTTATTTTGAAATGACTTACGAGTCGCGCGGGCGCAGGCGCTTGCGGTCTCGCGATGACTTGCGTCTGCGCAGGGGCCTGGCTGTGCTGTTGCGCGGACAAGTACTGCCGGAGTAGGTGCGGTGGGATCTCTGCCTGATAAACAAAAAAAAAAAACTTAGGTACTCAATGCAGTAAATAACCATGCATCTAACGTGTGATGTGTCCTTGTGAATCCAGAACACAGGCATACATACGAGTATATAATGTCCAAATGAAGGGAGGTAATTGGAAATCCCTATAATTTTAGCGTATATTTTATGTGGTAATTAACAACATTTCATTTTTAACCAGGCCTTATTCCGACATAATCAAATATCAAATAATAGATTAAATACTAGGTACCACATTTTTACGTTATCAAAAATATCCCAATTTATGATATAAAAATAAAAAAAAAACATTTTGAAAAGTTCCTCGTTCTAAAAGAGCGTAAGCGACAAGTACCTAATTCGTCACAGCGCAAGAAATCTTACAATCGGACCCGGACCATTAAAAAGACGGGTCGGATATGGTATGGAAATTGTACCACTAGTTTGCGACTGTCATTTTTCCAGAAGTTGACGTCATTTGTGTGCTGATTCTTAGACGACGCTGTTTTCACCTTTTTTATATTTTTCTAAAACTTGTCCGTATAATGAAATAAACATACTTAATAGTTTTTTTTTTAATAATTAATTCGGGTGTAGCACATCGTTACTATCGATTCTCAACAAATTTGAGACGATCGATGGTGCCGACCAGATCTTTACGGTAGATGGCGCTACGATGCCACCCTAAGGCATGTTGAAGCAACTGGTTGGAAGATTCAATGGCTCTGACATCTCGTTCGGTGGTCCAGTTGGTAGGACGCCCGTGTTGGCCCGGAAAGCCGTTGGAAACGCAGGTCCTGTCTGAACCATTAAATTTTTAAATTTTTCGCTTCATTGAAACAAAAATAATAGTCTGGGGTTCTGTAATAATAAAATAATGATAGTAACGATAAGATAACGACTTGCTGAAGAGACTAGATTCACACGGTACTCGGTTCCCATCACGATGCGACACTTGACTGCAGAAAAAGATGAAATTACACATCACCAAAGACATATTTCTCCGAGGACATGAGTGGGCCTCAGTATGAGGAAACCGTTGAAAGAAGGAGGCTGTAGGGATTGACTGCCTACTGCATCTCTTGACTTTTCCGCGCACTGCATAATAGTTACCGATGCAGTATAGTATTATATAATCTGTGCCGATGCAAATACAACGCACCTTGAGAATTATAGTGATCTAATTCAAAATCTTGTAGTTTTAGAATTGGGTCAATTCTAAATATATAATTGAAAATGGAAGTGTCGACGATTTTGAATTAGGTCACTATAATTCTAAAGGTGCGAAAAGTAAGTATGCATTAGGTATGGGAAAATAGAGCGAAGTTGAAGTAGAAGATCAATGGGCTATACGATGGCTATAAAAAATGTGGCGTTCATTTACACACACAAAAAAATCATTTCGGGAAACACAATTGTGTTTTGAAATAAAATATTCGCTACTTATACGATATTTTCTAAATGCTTAGAGTACTCTAGTATCAGTAGTATAGTAGGGGAATTAAAAGCTTCATCACTTTTCGACTTTATGTGATGTGGTTAAAGTCCAAAAGTGATGAAACTTTTCATTTCGCGACTGTACCTATACAAAACTTTTAATGTCCAATAAACGTTTGATGATATTTGTCTCTAATTAATCATTTATCTACTTAATGAATCTATGAAGTGTAAATATGAAAATCAAATGCATATTATCACTCTAAATGTCCCTATTTTACAAAAGTGTATCATGTTGTGCTTCAAAATAAAACGTCATAGTACGTAAGTAGGTACAGTAGGTACGTCATAAAAGAGTAGAAATTAAAAAGTGGCAATACTGTAGTGTCCTCCTTCTCTAATCAATCTAAGAAAACGGGGACGACACTACTTTCTTGTCGGACTATATGTTACATAATTTAATAAGATTAATAAAAATTAACAACAGGATGCGATACAACCATCAACACTATCCATAAAATCGATAAACATAAAAACAAAGTGCAACAGTGTGACTAGGTCACCGTAATAACGAAAGCAGAGCATGAAACGAGTTCCAAAAACCATCATTTAAGCATAACCAGAGCCATACATCGACCAATTATGTTACGTAACGCAACATACAAAACTCTTGCGAAACGGTAACACAGTAGACATGTCGCGCCTGATTTAACCCGTTTTTACCACACTAATTGTGCAAATTACGTTTTTGTTACATATTTTCCGGTCTATTTTTTCGTAGAATTATTGCTGACTGAGGAAATTAATTAGCTTAATTAGCTGGGTGACAGCTGTTTCTATTGTTTTGCAAATATTACGCGGTTGAGTTAAGTTTGCACCTAATATTTTCGACTCGGCATACAAATGAGGTGCAAAATTTAGTTGGTCGGTTTAGTGACGTGTCATGAAATATGAATTTATGAGGAAATGAATGCAAATTTCGTTGGCGCCTAACTGGAATGTTTATTAAATGTCTGAATGCTTGTGTGGGTTTGTTTATTGATTAGCAAAATTAAAAATAATAAAATTCAACTATTAATTACATAACGACTCTTTGTTTAAGGTTGTAGAAACTAAATAGACATGAACCAGTCCAAAAAATATTTTTTTGTCCGTAATTTTAAGAGAATCTTGATTAATTACTGACTAACTTTTAAATAAGATAATATGCTTAGTATATTATGCGCAAAGAATTGCCATCGCAATACAACGCGGGAATGCTGCCTCTGTGATGGGCATACTGCCAAAAGGGCCATGTTTTTATAATTCTTTAGAATAGTTTTAGCCACCTTTTAGTATAAGTTTATTTGTTTTTTTAATGTTTTCTTGTAACATATACATTTTTCTACTCTTATGTTATTATACTTAAATAATCTCCATATTACTTACGTAACCACATTGAAGGTGCATTCGTTATTAAATTGGCTTAATTATATTTATACTAAAATAGGTTAGGTACTAAAACAAACCATGTATGAAATTCGTTATAGAAAGTGAATTACTGTTTGTTTCATAGGGATAGAATGGACCACAATGTCCAAAAAAAAAGTACTTATTTTAATTTTAATGTTTAAACAAGTAAAAATATATTAAGTAAGAAACTAAAACTGGGTAAGAGATATATATTAAATGACCTTCGTTCGTGCCTAAACGGTGTCAAATTGTCATTTTTATTTTTGCTTCACATGTTAAGAGGCCTTAATTATTTCTTTAATTTTTTTTTCACATAGTTGATCATTTCAACCAACTTTTTAAAGTGAATAATAATTTTCCCTGAGTAATAGATAGTAACATAGCTATTTCATGCTTTTATTGCGTGCAGTCGAAAATAAGTTGAAAAAAAAACAGTTTTCTGCGTGAATTTTGTAAATTTCCAGTAGTTTTTGAAACAAAAATTATCGGTGAAATATTCAAGCCGTAGGTTTCAAATATATACCAATAAATCGCAATGGCCCTGTTCTAAGTAGGTAGTAACATTGATAATATGTTAAGGAGTTATATCATAGGGAAAAAAACAGCATTTTTGAACGGATAATAAGGAGCCTCAATAATATTGAGATTAGTTTTTCATTTACACAAAGGCAGCCAGGCTTTACGTTAGTTTTATATTTTTTTCATTATTGGTTCGAAAATAACTTAGTAATAAGTAATATCATGTTTTAATCTTATTAATATATTACATAAGATAAGATATTTTATTTCACTTAAAAAAATTCAATACAGTTGTAATATCAAGTTATTCGAATTTATACAACGATAAGCAAGAATAAAAAACAGCTCGAAATAAACAGTTACAACAACGAAAGGACTTAACAATTCTACAATTTCTTATGTTATTATTATTTAAGAATATGAATGACAATTTTTTTTTTAATTAATTACCTCCTTAAGTTATACTTACAATTATTTAATTTTTTTTTACATAATCTACTGAAAATAATAATTGGTATCTACTTTAGAAATATGAAATAAATAAATATGAACTTATTTATATTTCACTCTATTCATAGAACGAACACTATCCAAGTAAACATCCCATTTCGATCTAAAAAAAAAAACAAATCCAGTTATCCGATTAAAAAACTAACCTGTTGCTGCTGCACTTGATATTGTTGCGCCCTAGCAGTAGGTCCCGCCAAAACACACCCCAATGCCGCCAACGTGACACACTTACGCAACATTATCACACACTTTTTTTTAAAGTAAAAAAATATGATCACAACACACGCGCGCCTACCTATTACGTTTCATATGATGCGTGTGAAGTCTCTTGCACCTTATATAGAGGCACCCCTTCTAGTTGCGGTTGAAGGCGGGAGCGGTTGTACGAGGTATCGAAACGGATTGAGATTTGAAATTGGAGCATCAGTTAGTGTGAGCTTGGACTGTTGTTCGGGAACAATATTTTTTTAATTTTTCTTTTTCATAATAAATACCGGTGACAAAAATAGGTGATTTTTAAGTGCCATTTGAAAAGTAGTCATAGTAGAGTAATAATTAGCGAGATGGAAAATTCGGTGTTTATTGATGAAATTGGTAAGTTGTATTTTTATGTTTCTGTACTATTATTTTTGTATATTCTTACTTAATATTTATTTAATTAAATAATATAACCTAATTATTTCATAAAACTGCGAAAGTCAGGTAATATAAAGTCTTCGAATATTTTTGAAATAATTTTACGAAAACCTCAAACATTAAGTATCTTTCCTTTAGCTAACAGGTTAAAGGCCGAAAAGTTAATTTTGTATTAATTCACGCCCTGGGACGGACCTTCCAACTTCCGAATCAGTTAAAATTTCATTCATCGATTTAATTAGTCTTAATAAACTTCTAGGAAAATAGCAATCCAAGTTATGATCACGATCCAAGTTCATCGTTTCATTTTGTCAGTATCGGAATATTCGCGTGTTCGTGAACAAGCTGGGATTCACGAGCCACGTGCGCGCATACGACAGAAACAGTTGACAGGGTGTCGCCGTTGACGGATACGTCAAGGAGGACATTATCATCATCGGAATATTGGAGACATTGACTTGAGTGAGACTGGGCATTCTGATACAGTGGGCATTCTGATACGGTGGACGTTCTGATACGGTGGACGTTCTGATGTGGGGGAAGTTCTGATACAGTGGATGTTTTGAAAAAGTGGAGGTTCTGACACAGTGAACGTTCTAATACGGCGGAAGTTTTGACACAGTGGACATTTTGGACCTAAACCTCTCAACACGAGTCCTATATGTAGCGAGCTGCTAGTTTTAACCTGATTTGCTTCATCATCATCACGCCCCATGACGCCCACTGCTGGACAAAGATTTCTCCCAAAGAGCTCCACGCTTCCAACGGCTTATTTATTTGATTTATTTATTTATTACATGTCACTTACAGTTAATACCAGGCATGACACGTATTGTCTATATTAAAATTAAAATTAAATTATCGCGATGCTCATAACTCTCGCCACGTAGTATCCTCTGGATCGTGGTCAGTCGAGAAACTTTCTGCCCTATATGCCGTCGGTAACCTATTGCGTAACACTTTTACGGACAGTACGTCGAAAAGTCATACAAGAAACACACATGCTGTGTTTCTTGTATGACTTTTGTCTATGCTGATACCGTCGCAATTTTCAAAATAGTCCTGTATCCGTGAACGTGTTAAATATTAAGAATTCATTAAAATATACATTGCCAAAATACGTTGCCACCTATTCTTTCCCTCACTCAGTGGTCGTTCTCTCACAGCTAAGGATCGTGGTCATTGGTGGTTGTGGACGCTCTACACCTAGCTTTAATGATCTGCCTCTACCGGTGCCTGTTTATCACGTCCGTCTGATGACTTAGTAAAACTTGGTTGAGGATCCCTTCACTTGATTGGTCCACCTGGTTGGGGACCGTCCCCGGGCTCGTTTACCCTCCGTGTTCCCAACAATGATAAGCTTTTCAAGGCTTTCATCTTCCCTCCTCATTATGTGGCCACCTATTAATTGGTTAGCATTTGCATCCTCTTCGTATTGAGTGCGCTGCAATGAATGCAACTTTGCCCTTGGAGTTCGGAATGTCAATGTGCGTTGAAAGTGAAGATGACGTTCTCTTCACGGGTGACTGGTGGTGCAGCTTTTTATATTGATGAGCTCGAATATTATTCATGGGTATTTGGAATATTATAAAGCTTCAGAAAAATCGGTACTTAACTTTTTTCTAGGAACAAGGGGGATTATTCCTATCAATAAACGAAAAAATCTAGCCATTGATTCCCCAATGAGAATCGCTTGTTTGTTTTAATACTTCGTCCATGGTCAGACATAAATCTTTGTGTACGTTAGTGCAAAGGTTCTCGAACTTTTCCAGTCCACAACGCACTAACGGGTTTATTATTTTTGAGTCGGCGCCCTTTTTATCGAAATAACATAGTTCTGTTTCTGGAGAAGAGAAAATCGAAGCGCCTTACGACCTCTTTACTCTGAGCTAGTAGAGTAAGGGTGCACCTTTACCATAAGTTAACGTGACAGAGTACTCGCTAGTGACTGAAAAAGATTTTTATGGAGAAATAGTACAGTGCCCCCAGCTGTTACTTTGTAGAACTACAATTCTCCACAAATTATTTATGCGGTCGCTAGTGAGTACGGTGAGTGTAAACTCATGGTAAGGGTACTGCCATCGGGATCGGGACGTAATGGCGACGGTGCTGGCTACACTACAAAATCGTATAATTACCTTGATAATTAAGTATATTGGATAGTCAAACGTCATCAAGTGAGTTACGTTTGTCACGTTACATGCAGTGACAGGAGGTGGGGATAAATGCGGAAGGAACGTAAAATCAGGGTCCAGGGGAACCAGTACCAGTAAATCTATTTTAAAACAATAACAAAATCACAATTATTACAGCAAAACACATTTTTTATTAGAAATGTAAGCGACATGCAGATATTTATGTTAATAGTCAAATTCACACGTCCGTTTGCAACTTTTTGAGAGTTTTTGGAGAGTCGCAGTTTTAATGATCTATTTCGTAGATTTTCAAATTGATTTTGAATTTAGAATTTGTACTGATCGATGTAGCGATGTAGGTATATCAATGGTCACAATGATGGGTCGTGGAAGCTGCCTCGTTACACGTTTCCATACAATTCTAACACGATTTGTTGAGACAGCTGGTAAAGTCGCCATGGGGTTCCAGTGAGGTAGGGCGCTTTACGGCACACCAGAGCGTTGCAGCTCACAGTTTGAGAACCTCTGTCGTAGTATATTATTGTGAAGCATCATTGTCTGCATCGCTTCTCAGGTGCGCCAATAATGATCGATAACCCCAGATAAACTCTCGTAGTCAAATGCCACAGTATCGTGCCATCAAGGCCTTATAGATGCCATGGTATAACAAAATAAAGTACCTATATGGCACTCCGGAATGACAGACGAGACTCACGCTGATTGGTTAGACGGTTCTGTCAATGCGTTTCTGTGTTGCCAGTGGTGTATCATAATACTCCCCGATGCCCTTGTTACCTGTATGAATCTCATAAAATCGTGTGTCTTTATATCAATTATTACGACAAAATAACGTTTATTCAAAGAACATGATAATTGTAATGCATTTTTTTTTATGATGGCGGCGAACATTTTTTTTCTTATAATTATTTTGCATTTGTTACCATAACGCGGCAACTAATTATTGACGAAGAAAGGCTGACTTGCCGGAGTGCCATACCTTGTTTTTTTATACCATGATAGATGCCACGACTTCGCGCGACAGCAGCAGCTGTGTAGGTATATATGTGTGTCTCGCTCACTCGTTATGCCACCGCGCTCGGATCTCTCGCTCAACCGCTTGCCGCGCCGCTGGTCGCACAAAGTGGTATCTCCGTTAATTCGAACAGGCTTTATTGCGACTCCACACTATTCGCGAAGTTGACCGAAGTTGGGCGAATATTTATTTATTTATTTAAACTTTATTGCACAAAATACAAAAGTAAAAGTACAAATGGCGGACTTAATGCCATAAGGCATTCTCTACCAGTCAACCATAGGGCCAAAGAGAAACTAGCAGTTGGTGCAGGAACATAAAAAGCCGTGTCTAAAAACATAAAACGAGACAAAAGTCAATAAGTTTGATATAATATATATATGTGTACCTACCCCTGTAAAACATCATATAGACAATCAATCCTGAGATTCTTTGAATATTATATGCGGGTAGTGTAGAGCTCGGGTTACGATGTCCATCTCAGCTTTATAATATAGTTTTATACTTACTGGTAAAATATCGATTGTTGGTATTCGGAGATATAGGTTCATTTTGTTATTGTTGATTTTGGAGGGATATGGCTCAATATATCAAAATACATGCTGCTTGTGCCTGTTATTGTCCAAGAAATGTGGCCTCTAGGCGAGAACAGCCGGAAATCGAAACCAGGAACATCCAAACATACCACACAAAACAAATTTTGACGAAGATGAAACGGACATGCTTTGCTCGCTACACTCGCTCGTTCAATAAATCATAAAGCGTCCGTCACTCTCATTTACATACTTGTCGATAGGTATGTGACGGATGCTTAGCCGTTTGTTTATCACACAATAAACACGACTAATACGACTATAATAAACCTCCAGTAGGCTTCTGTTAAACACGCAATAAACTATTGACAATGTGTTCATTATAGGCTTCGAAGTCTGACTTTACTGGTGCAGTGAGGCGCGTGGTTCATAATGAAATTTCGTACGAAATGGCTGGCCTAGGTGACCTTCTTTTGTTACAATATCAATCTAACACAACATAATGGATGTTCTACGTATTTAAGTATTCATTTATCTATGTAAGTATGTATATCGTCGCCTAGTACCCATAAGCCCATAACACAAGCTCAAGAAAAACTTAATTTGGGACTTGGTTGATTTGTGTGAGGCTGTCTCATATTTATTTATTTATTATGGCGCTTTTTTGTTTCATTGCATATTTGAAAAAAAACACTATGTATATACGGCGTGCAAGGGATTGCTAACCTTGTATTCTTATCTTAATCGGCCTGCTATCCCTTTTTTCCCGGCCTCTATAAATTAATGTTCTATTTCATCACATTTGCTCGTAAAAGATGTCACGGGAGTTATGGCGGTCCCGGGTACGAATCCCGGCCAGGGCAGATATTTGTGCGATGCACTCGAATATTTCGCCGGTCCCTAGTAAAAAAGTCGGATCTGCAAAATGACTACTTTCCAGGAGAGGCAGTTAAAGTTTTTTAAAGACGTTTTTGTGTATAAAATTGTCAATTTAAGGCCTATTGTTACGAAATTTGGCCAAAGTTACTATTATTAAGTACTTTTAGAGTATGTGTAAACAAAACTATAAATTATTTATTAGAAATGCCAGAAATAAGACATGCTACCTTTTTACCTGGAAATTGTCATCCGATATCCTGTCGTAACTGCCACATACGACTTTTTTGCATGATATGGTTCGCAGTAATTAGTCGGATGTGGCACTAACGACTTTTATAATCGGATATTGCATTATTTTTTATGTCGCAAGTGTCACTTACTACAATTGTATTCGGATTGTACACAGTGTTTTGTGGTGAGATACGACATTTTAGTGGTATAAAAATCCGCAGTTTTACCCAGTATAATAAAATTTATAAATATTGTTTTTTAATTACCTATGTTAGTTTGATATCAACAAAAATATTAACATAGTTTTTGTCTTTTAACGTTCATTTTAAGATACACTTATTGGGAGACGACTGAAGTCTTTGAGCATTTTTCCAAGATCTTTGAGAGCCTCAGCAATGACTAGTCATTTACTACGACGATATCATCAGAAGAGAGAAGGTGGCTGACGTCTTTGCTTTTGATATTGATACTAGTCCGTCCAAAACCAAAAATTTGAATTGATCTTTCTATGCAGCTGTGAAATTTTTTGGAGATATTAGTACTACTTGAGAGACCGCAGCACCGTCTAACTAAGTCGTAGTCGAATCGAGAGCCTTCTCATAGTACAAAGAAATGGAAGTACATATAGTATACACATGGACGTGGTTTACGGTACCTAGGGTTCTAGGGTTAGCGTTAACCGGCGTTGGGGGGCTGAAAGTCGTCAAACCTGCGTGCGAGACGGATCGTGATAAGAGTGTCGACTACACAGGTTATTGTCATGATTCATAAGCGAGATGGGTCTGTAATTTATAAGAAGGGTCATATAAACCTCCCTGAAGATGAGCAGTATACATGCCACACTTTTCGGCCATGCTCCTATCGTTTTGCCCTCGATTATAACATGATTTAATAAATTCTACAGGGTTTTCTTTACCATTTTACCATGCTGCTTTCAGAATCTTAGACATCGCTCCAGCATCATCCGCTGCATTTTTAAGTTATTAGATAGCCATACCAACCTCGTATAGGTTGCTATCTAGGATTTATTCAAATGAATGTCGGGTTAACCTGACCTTTGGAACTGTTTGTAAGACATCTCAACCTCGCCTAGAAACACCTTGCAATTGGACTGGTGCAAATCACGAATTAAAGACTGAGATCTATTGTTGAACCTTTGGTAATGAGTGGCATCGTCAGGGGAATGCAGAAACATACTTATCGCCTCTTTTAATTTATGAGTTCGAAGGCACCATTAAGGATATTTCTGGTTCTTTCGAAATATTAGTTCCACTCTCACCGTGGGGTAAAGAGCTTAGATTCCTACTGACTTAGATAAACTGACCAAAAGTAAGAGAATTATCAAGCGGTGAGGGCGACCATCAATTGAGACCAATAGAGAAAAGTGACAAGGGATATTAAATCTAGTGATCACGATTCTCAGGAATATGTGGTCGACTAAAGAAGACGTCATGAGCCGTTACTTATTATTTAACTGTATATTTAATTACACACATTCTGAAATGTTCTCGGCATTGCCACGAGTAATCGTTATCTCATTATGTTCTTATTCTGGTTATTTTCCTTCAGAAGAACCAGAAGTCAGACGGATTTATTTTTTTATCAGGAGCTTGGTTGAAGTTGCCACATTCACCATAAACATCTCCCAATTATTATTTATCGTTCGAAACCATCAATAAGTTAACTAAATACCCAATTTCATTCAAACTGTTGATTGCAATATTCAAACTATAAGACAAAATTTAAAGAATCCAAAGATATTGTGATAGTTACGACATACACTGCAATTTATTTTCCGTGAAAAAATGTCGGATATGTTACATGCGACCAAAGTTGGAATATATTTTCCGGCAAAAAACATCGGATGTGTCACATACGACATAAGATACAATTTATATTCCGTAATAAACTGTCGTAAGTGGTACATACGACATAAGGTACCCTTAAAATTCCGAATAGTAATGTCGGAAGTGCCACATACTACACAAAACTTTTCAGCTAACCCGGTTAACATAGTCGGAAGTACCACATCTGACAATATTAAATGGACACTGTATAAGATACGACATTTTTGACATTGATTATTCGTGAAAATAATGAAATTTTGAAAATTCTGTAAATGTACGATTAAAGAATAATATATTTAATAAGCATTAACGCAATAAAACGAAAATGGCAATTTTGTAGATCCGACTTTTTTACTAGGGACCGGCGATTTGTGCTTAGGTCATGGTTGTTCTATATATTCAAGTATACATTTATCTATATACGTATGAATATTGTCGTCTAGTACCCATAACACAAGCCTTCTTGAACTTAATTTGGGACTAGATCGATTTGTGTGAAGCTGTCTAATATTTATTTATACATTATCGATAGGTACTTGCAAGTTCCAGATCTACCTAATTTGTCGCACACTAAAACTACCGCCTACTTTCGGCCCCATTAAAAATCTTAGTGAAAGGACATGCTTTCATAATTGCACCCAAATCGTTAGGTCACCGGACCGCCCGACATTTGTCGACCGGTTGCGATTGTGACAGCGTGGTAGGAACCCATGCACATGCAGGACATTTTTCACAATAGTTATACTTACGTGGGTATTAAAATACATACGAAATCGATTTACTCACGTCGTTGCTCGACATGTTTCGAATCGGTACGGCTTCATCTTCAGGAGCTACGATCGCGTACCGATTCGAAACTTGTCGAGTGATATTCGACTTATTATATTACACTATTTACTTATTACACTGACTTATTATATGATATTTGACCGCATTTGATGCTGACTGTAGACCCCGGTGGAACAGTCCATTAATAGCTAAAATTTGCATGCTTTGCGGCCCAACATGGTGATGTAGGTAGTGATGGGCCGCGAGAATATTCCCGTTCCCGAGAATATTCCCCTGGGGAATATTTCCGGAAATTTCCTTTGTTCCCGAGAATATTCTCCAAAATGGGGAACATTGAACTTTTCTTAGTATTAGAGAGAATTTTAGTACCAGAAAGTTATAATTTGGCATGGTTATACATATAAGTCATTTTGACAAATTGGTAGAACAAATTCTTGGAAAAATACGTTTTTATTTTACCTCCCCCTATAATAAAGTGGGGATGTCTTTTTTTTCTAGTCTACCCCATGGTGTGATATGTCGTTGGATAGGCCTTACAAAATGTTGCAGGTTTGTTGCAACAATTTTCCGATTTATAGATCTGTTTGTGAAATATCAAACTTTAAATTGCAAATTTTGGGAGTACTTGGGTATTGGCTATATAAACGCTGCTAGGGTAGGCTTTACAAGTTTACGAGTAATAATAGTCAACCAACTCATAAAGGGTACTTAGAGAAGTAAAACTTGCTTGTATGACTTTGTTAGCAGTTAGCAGAAAAAAAACATTAACACCGACGCGCTGCCACAAAACAATTCATCTGGCCCAGCATGACATATTTTATGAATCTACAATCAGATTGGTTTCGTGTACGTGTCCATTTTGCGGTAGTATGCCTAGTGGTTTTGTTGGTTGGTTAATTCAGAAGCTTCTAGCCTAGCTACCTCCTACTCCAATAACACCATGCTGCAGAAATAATTCTAAGAGCTGAAAATTTCTTGAACACAGCTTATATTCCCGCAAACTCATTTTGCAATGACACTGTTATAGACATAGACTGCGCCAAATTTAAATCTGAAGCAGACACATATTGAAGTTGTGGAAGCAGTTTTCCAAATCGAAGACGTGTACAACACAGCGCAACAACTTCGACCAAGATGATATGTGTTCAGCTATTACAAGGAAGAGCGGTAAGTCAATTAACGGATTTGAAATCAATGCATGTGTCTTCTCTTGGCTGGTTTTGAAACTACTGACGGATCAAACGAGGTTACCGACCAGTCGGTAGGATCTCGCTGCATTTAAGAAGATCTTTGAAACCAGAAGTTGGCCTGGAATCTTTAAAGACGTCAAGCCGCGCGAAAGACAGTCGGCATGATTTTCTGCTACAGAGACATGGCAGAAATAATCCACTGAAAGTGCGCCAAATATGCGCCTCATTGATGGGGCGAATAACGTTTCCAGCAATAAGTTACGGTTGAATCCGAAAATGAAAATGAGAAGATTCTAATTCCGTAAAATCTACTGAGGAGTCGAAGACTATAAGATAGGGGAGGGGCCTAGGGGAGAAACCGAACAGAAGGGAAACAAGATTGTTAGTCTTTTGATTATTTTAAGTCAACTTCGGAAACGATGACTAAGATATAACTTTGAAGTCACAAGTGGAGCTAGGACAAGCGGTGGCGGCACTCAAATCAAAGCAACTACCAAGAACAGAAACATGATAGCTTAAATCCAAAGTGATGAGACGATGACTACAAGAGACACTCTCGGAGGCAGAGCCCCCGTATTTAGATAATAAACACAACTTTGAACTTTCAAGTCACGAGTAGATTTACGAAGCGGAGGGCTCGGGGGGGATGAGCCCCCGCACCAAAACAAGACTTCTCTTCTTGATCTTGTAATATATTTGTGATAGCGGCTATGGAACCCTGCCTGGAGCATCAACATTGGCTAGGATCCAACTGATTAAAGAAAAATAATTTTATCAAATATTGCAAAAGATTAAATGCTGATATTCACTTTTTTTATTTTATGTTTCTGGCAGGGTATTTAAGTAATGAATTATGGCATGCCTGTCTTTGGTACTACTATACACTACCTATTTAAAATACTATTGAAATAATGAAATAAATATATACATAAAAACGATAAAAACTAAATAAAATACAATTATTTTGCTAATTGCGTTGACAACACACGTGTTTTCTCTATTCCTTCTCTTTCAAAAATTAACTTGCTTGTCTCACTGGTATATATTTTACCATGTTATTCCTGAGAGCAATTTAAAAACTTGCGGAATATTCCTCGGGAACAGTGAGAATATTCCCGGGAACATTGAGAATATTCCCGGAGAACAATGAGAATATTCTCGAGAGCATAGGAAATTTACATTTACAGCTGACTTTTTATATTTTTTTCTATTGAATTGTTAACCTATTAAATAGATAAGCATTTACTTATATAGAAAATGTCATAAAATAAATGTTATTCATATACAAATCCTAAATTCCCCTATATTCCCCTCATGGGGAATGTTCCCGAGAATATTTCCGAGAATATTCTCGCCTGGGGAATATTCTCGGAAACGGCCCATCACTAGATGTAGGTATAGCTTTTATTTTATAAGATCTGTGCCTAATAGGTATGTACAATTTTTACCCCGTGTTGAACTAATAAACTATTTGTATTTGTATTTATTTGTATTTGACTTCTACGACGTGAGTAAACCCGTTTCGTATATATTTTAATATGTCTGGGACTCACGGGAGCTTTCTATGTATATAAAACTCATAGACATTATATAACAGAATTACAAAATTATCAAGGAAGGTGAAAGTTCTATTTAAATGATGATATGAGGTATTACTTAAGTGGCAGTGGGCGCGGCACATTGCTCTTAGAATCGATGGCCGTATGGGCAAAAAGGTTCTTGAGTGGCGACCGCGGACCGGAAGACGCAGCGTTGAAAGGCCCCCAACATGGTGGACCGACGACCTGGTTAAGATCGCGGGTATAAATTGGATGAGCAATTGTTGTGGAGAACTTTGGGGGAAGCCTGTCCAGCAGTGGACGTTTATCGGCTGATACGATGATGAGGTATTACAGATCTATCTATCAGCTACAGATGTACTGAACACAGCTGAACATAGGCCTCCCCTACAGCTCGCCACAATGTGCGATCCTGGCATTACACATAATAATTCAGAATTCAAAACGTTACTCCGCAGGTGATCTCGCCGCAAAAAGCGCTAGTAAAAGTTAGAGATCTTTTTGTATTCTTTGCCACTACGTCACTTTAATAAACTGTAACAGGTAATAGGTTTAATCGTAGCTTTAAAATTCCCAGCTTCATGTTTAGTTTTGCCCAACTATCCATATTTCACTTACTAGTTATTAACCAGTGTACAGCGCTGCGCAAGCGCAACATACGAGTCACCGAACACGTGTGGCGTGTTGCAACTGTCGCCCGCCATCGGACCGGAAAACCACACCCGTATATGTTACTCACTAAAATATATCAATACTAATCCTCGCCTACGGGTTCGTGTGGTAAGCGAATGTTGCTTAACCTTTTGACCGCCACAGTCGGCTGTGGCCGTCAACAAAAAAACGTGCCCCTGACGCCACGCCGGCCACAGCCGTCCAAATTTCAATGATCAAAAACTTTGTAATTCTAACCGCTACAAGTATTTTTCAATCCCTGTTGATTTTTGACGACGCGTTTGGCTCGGTTTGTAGACACCTGCCTACTGAGTCGGCGGTCCCGGGTTCGAATCCCGGCCGGGGCAAATATTTGTGCAAAATATTTGTTCTTGGGTCATGGATGTTATCTATATATGTATTTATAAATTATGTATATCGTCGTCTAGTACCCATAGTACAAGCTTTGCTTAGTTTGGGACTAGGTCGATTTGTGTATGATTGTCCCTTAATATTTATTTATTTATTACTATTTATTTATTTTGGGGCACATTTTTTTTTTTACTCTGGCGTCACGGTAAATTTCTAGACCGCTTGGCAGTCAATAGGTTAAAATTCGTTAGAAGGGACTTTTTCCAAAACCCATATTATATGTTACATTTGCTAAATTATACCATATAATATGAGCATGTTCATATTTTATTCGGTTTCCGCGACTGTCACACATTTAAATAAAACAACACATATCAATTTAAACGGATTATATCGCGTATATTCATTACTAGCTTTTGCCCGCGACTTCGCTCGCACAGGGTCTGGAAACGTTATCTGTGTAAATTTCTACCCGTTTTATTGTTTCTTAAAATAATACAATTAATAAAAATGAGCGCGCATACATATATATATTTAGGTTTTAGATTAACAATAGATGTGTAAGTTAATGTAATACTAACAATAATGGATCCTGGTCATAGATTTGGTTTTAGATTTATATATTTCTAGATCACGTTGTGGGACACACATGGGACAATTTATTTTTCACCTCACTCGCTCGGAAAACCTCCGTTTATAGGGCGAAATCTGCGTGCAAAAGTCTATTTTATCCGCTAGCGTGCAAAAGTCATTTGAATTTCGAACACGACGATTTTGATTCTCTGTGGTGCATGTAACTTTTTTATATTTAAGACTCCCTCAACGCGTGACTGATTTCATCAGTCGATAAATCTTCGAATAACCAATCAACGCACGCTAATAAAGGGTGATCTGGTCAGGCCGGCTAAAATCATATGTACGTTTGAATACTTAAAAAAAAAATACACCTACAATATCACGTCCAGAAACCTGGTTTGTAGTTACCTACAGATTTTTAAGTTTTTATTTTTTCTACACTTTATTTTATGTTGAATATGTTTATATATATTAATAGTAAGTATTTCAGTTTCATTTTACATATTTTGACTAGTAAATAATATATTAAATACAACACAAATTTTAATATTTATTTGTTATAAAAGTTGGAACATAAGAGTGTAATTTCTGAACGCACCCGAGAAAAAATAAAATAATTGGAATAAAAAGTTGGATTGGAAGTTTTCACAATGCACGTAACGTAAACAATGTAAATTTGTTCTGTGGAGAATACATACTGTTCTCTTACTTTACAGAAATATCTAAAACAAGAAAGTTAAGCCCAATTTGGAGTATTTATTCAATGCTAAAAGCCTGCATTAAAACGAAAAACGATTTGTTATAAATATTTGGAGACGATAAGTAATTTACCGAAACTATTGGCGTTTTTAAAGAAGATAAAGCCGAAATAATCTTGTTCAGATCCCATCGTCCAATAACTTCCAAAGCAAGTGTTATGGAAAATACTTCCGAGTGGCCAAATTATCCTTCCCAGAATGCCATCTTCACTCTCCCACATTCACAACGAATGTGTCAAGTAGTTTCAAATACAAATATAATATAACAGTGCTTAAGAAAAACTCAACGATAAAATATACACGACGATAATACAAATTACGAGCGGTGGTAGCCTAGTGGTTAGGGCATGCGACTTTCAATCCGGAGGTCGCGGGTTCGAACCCGGCCCGTACCAATGAGTTTTTCGGAACTTATGTACGGAATGTCATTTGATGATGATTTACCACTCGCTTTTCGGTGAAGGAAAACATCGTGAGGAAACCACCTAAGCCCAAAAAAGGCCTAGTTTCCCCTCTGGGTTGGAAGGTCAGATGGCAGTCGCTTGCGTAAAAACTAGTGCCTACGCCACATCTTGGGATTTAGGTAGCCGACCCCGATCGAGAATTCATTCTCAAAAATGGGACAAAGGCTACGAGGATGATTGATAATACAAATTACGGCCATATTACTTTTAATTTTTAATATGTGTGCTTCTCTCGTGTTTATTTGGTTTGGATTTGAGTGTGTTATGTTTTAAATTTGATGTGTTAAATAGTAGGAAAATTAAATATGATTATTTTTATGTTTTAATTGTTTTTCTTGAATCTTGCATTTTCCTCGCTGTAGTGAGGTGAAAAATTGTGTGTTCCACATGGCTGCAAAATTATTTAGCTTCTCGTGTCTTGAAAGCCTCGCTACGCTCAGGAATCTATCTTTGAACCATTCGCTTCGCTCATGGTTCAATCTTAGATTCCTTCGCTCGCTCAGCTTTCAATTTCAACACTCGCGCCAAATAACAACTTTGCAGCCTTGCATAACAAATAACTATTCCGATGAACCAAACGAAATCATAGTCAAAAGTTTAATCTCCTTAACGATCGAGGAAATTCCCTCGAACGTTTAAATCAGTATTCTCAGTTAATTATTTGAAGTTCCTAGGTCCAGTAGTTTCGGCTCTACGTTAATGAGTTAGTCAGTCAGTCAGGATTCGAATTTCCCGTTTATATACGTATAGATTTGAGACTCCCTGGAAAGTTGCAATGTTAACTGGAAAGTTGCCGAAACGTCATATTCGTGAATATATATATGCGATTTGTTTAAATAAGCGTGTTCCTTATACTTCTGATAAACTAGCTGTACATTTCAGAAACTGTAATTCGTATTGAGTCCGCCTTTTGTTCGTGCAATAAAGGTTTAAAAAGTAAATAAAATGGTACTAGTATATACTTACTTACATTCCCGCTAAAAACTTTCCAACCAATTGTTTCTTCGATGTATGAGATCATCATTGTCAGCAGCCAAATACATCCACTGTTGAGCATAGGCCCCACCGCAAAGAATGCCATCATGACTGACCGCTCTCATCCAACGGAATCTAACGACCATCACGAGGTCATCAGCCCACCTTTTGATCTTTCGTATTTCATTACTTGTCGTGAGCGTTGAAGGCTCACGACTAGAATAAAATGATAGAACTATTTTAAATTTTCTGTTTTGATGACCACATTCGCGTATAGACCATATACGAATGTGGTCAACTACTAGCTTTAACTGGTTTATAACTGGTACTGACTGTAGGTATATATATATCTCTGTAAAGATAAGACACAATTACAAACTATTTTAGGAGTAATCAATTATACAAATAATGTACTGTTGAATCCTGGTTACTGCTAAAAAAAGACAACTTGTTCTTACAACAAACATTTACTAATCCACAACTAACACAGCAATTAAATTAACAATAAAAAGTAAATAAATAACAAAGCAAAACTCCCCAATATTACGACGCGTACTTGTTCCCCACATGATGTCTGACCCCCCACTTGTAGTTGGCGTTTTTGTCCGTCTTCACGAAAGTATGGACGGGGCCGGTCACGCCGCGGGTGTTACCGCTGTGACCGTGGTCATGGTCGTGGTCGTGGTCAAAGTTGTAGTCGTCGTGACCACGTTTCGGTCGCTGGTATTCTTCGGGCTCGTGTACTGGAACTAAGGTTCAATGGTCACGTAGGGCAGAGAAATTTAGGGCGATCACAATGCAAATAATAATAAAAAAGTGTCAAATCGTGTCATTTATAAAGCATTGTAATTTGGGTTAGAAATTCATGATCATACTGTAAGTATATTTTTTTATTTCTATTGTTGCTTGTCTGCGGAGCTGTATAGCTTAAACCTACTTAAAAAATTGCAATTGTAGAACTTGATTCGCAAGTCCATTGACGCCAGATTGTGATGCACCATCTGCCAGTGTTGAGAACCAAAGTTACTACCAACCTAATATATTTATCATTAAGTGCTCTCACTCATGTGGTTGGAATATCTCATTGTCAGTGTCACGGTTGATCGTAAAGTTCTTCGAATGGTGACCATGAATCGAAATATACAGTGTGTTAGCTTGCCACAAGAAGATTGACGGCCTGATTATGGTCAAATAAATCCTATATATAGGCCTAGACAAATGTACAATATCATTTGCCTCATTTTATTGCCTCTCTGTCACAGTTTCTCATGCCGTGATCTTGAATTGTTCGAACTCCAATTGTCATGAGGAATTAAACGTCTTCACAGTGTGGTAATGTTACTCCCAGCATTATTATCTATTGTTATTGTGAGTTTGACTTTACGTTACAATTCACGAACCTATTGCAAATAAGATACTAGAGACTACTCGTACACCTAGTTAGGCATCGGGATTTCTGATAGTACGGTAGGAGGTTGAGATGATAATTATTAACGTTAAAATGAAATTGATACTCATACTCATATTCATAATTGTATTTAATTTGCAAAGAATATACAAAGAATTGATTTGTGTGTAGGCATTGTTTTTTTCGCCATCATTATAATACGTAAATCATTTCGACTTTTCCATGTGTTCTGGAGTAAATTGGGTTTATTCGATGAAATGGAATTTCTTTTAAATGCAGATTCGTTAAAAACGTTTGTCTATAACACAAGGGTGAGATCTAATTGTTCGTTGCGGTGTAAGAGCCCTATTCCCAGAAATGGTTTCTTAATTGACAAAGGTCGTAAAAAAAATGACATGACACTATTTAGTTATACTTACTGGGTATTCTATGCGGTTGAGGCGGGGGCTGCGGTGCAAACCTAGTGAACCTCATGGGTGCTCTCTGCACCGGGTAGAACGGTCGCGACCACGCGTGGATTGCGACCACGAACGACATAAGAATCTGGAACAAACATTGTAGGATAAAATAAGATATGATCATTTTGAATGCAAGCAATGAATACAAATTTATTAGTTTTCTGTATATTTCACTTAGAAAGAGGGCTTAATCACTGTTTTTATTATTTTCCTGAGATTACTAATTAGTTTATTAAAATTTACTAATTTTAAAATGCAGTAACACCAAACCTATGACACAATGTATAGGTTATTTTAGTCTGGTGTCTAATTAAAAAGCACGAATGACGTTGAGCTACTTGAGCTTGACATTATACATCTTATTGTTTCGCGGTTAGGTCAAAGATTACAACTTTATGCAGGCATAGTTGTCGTAGATTGCGGTTTTTGTTTTTACCTTACATCATGCTGTATTCAAAACCACTTAAATATAGCATTATATATTATTTAGTAGGTATACAGTAGCCGAAATTTACAAAAAAAGTAAATGAAACCTAGGTACAGCGGCTTTACCATGTATATATATATCTTTTTATATTATCTTCTTCATCTAAGTTGCCTAGGCAGTTAGTTATATCAGCAAATTGAGTGGCATTTTAGTTTCCTGTTTTAAAGCACTAATTTGACCAACTTTTAATATTATCTACGGTTACATGTGCTTCCTCGTAGACAGTTTCATCATACGAAAGCACTTAAAAACCTTAGACCACGAGTTTTAAATATAACAATAAACTTTCTATTGCACGATTCTGATTACGTCAATCAAATCATAATTTGGGGTTCTCTTTTATAAAATGAACTACTTTTTTAATTTTCTCGAAAAAATTGAATAACATTAACACGGAGGTTATGAGTTCGTGTGATCTTAAAAGGGGGTGTGTCAAGTTTTATACGGCGTGTTTTGTTGATATAGCCACACTTTCTAACCATATACAAGGCGAAAAATTAAATGTAGTGTAAATAAGACCTAGCTCGATAATACCATATTAATCCATCACCAAAAAACTTAGATAAGTACTACGTCAAATTTTAACTCGATTGGAATGCTATAGAACTAGTACATAAAGTAGGTATCAAAATTATTTATAGAGGACCCACCTACTATAGTAGTTTATGCAACTGATACATAATGAGGGGCCTTAAAACACGAGTGTGGTTTTATGAAACGAGCGTCAGCGAGTTTCATAATAGGATCACACGAGTGTTTTAAGGCCTAATTATGTACAGTTGTATACACTACTTTATCTACACACATATCATAAGTACTCTAAGATGGGTTCAGAAGCCATAAAGGAAATGACCGGCACCACTAGTGCTATCTGTAAAATATCTAAAAACGACATATACTAATGCAGTAAGAAATAAATCTGAACAAATACATAAACAGATTATTTGTTGTAATTTACATTTACATTGAAACAATATTTTCAACTAAAATGTGAATTACAATAAACTTATCACAATTATATTTTCGTAACAGCAAAGAACCAACAAACAAATGACAACAATAATGGCGGCAATTCGAACCTCCGTCAAGACGAATGTTTTTTTTTCTAAATCATATACAAACGCATGTATCCATATTCTCATGTCACTCGAGATCAAATGTCGTGCGGTTTTTATAAAAAAACATACTGAATTGACGTTTCGTATCGATAACAATATTAATATCTATGGATACTAGAATAGAGACCTACTTTAGTTTTGACAGCTGTTCCAAATTTAAACTCATAACCTTACAAAAATTGATACTGTTATAACATTACAGTACAGATTTTACCTACTGCCACAGATAAGAAAGTTCTCATAGTAAAATTGGTTGTAGTAATGCTGGCCATTTCCTACGGTTTCTGAACGCATTTTAGAGCACTAATGATATGTGCGTAGATAAAATTGTTTAAATCATAGAAAATTGGTAATACCACAAGGAAATATCTGTCAACATTATTTGGCAAGCCAGACTCTCTCAATTAACTTAAAGAAAGACGATATTTCCATTAGGGCCTATGCTAAGAACTTGTAAAGTTTGAGGTTGTATCAAAAATACATGCTGTACTTATAATTATTTTTCAACTAATGTAATACATGACCTAATAATTATAATGCTTAATATCACACCTTTTCTAAAACTATTACAGTTTCTAACCAAATATAAACTATCCCAACCTAACCTAACTCATCTGACAATTTGTTAAATTTGAATCTAAATAAATTAATGGAAAAAAATCCTTATATCAAACTTTACATTAGGTCAAAAAACGTTATATCAAACCTTCGTAAAGGTCATTTTAAAGATACTTCTGTCGTTTTTTATTGTGTGCTAAATCTTATAGCAAACAATAATAAAATAATAGGTAAAGACCGACTGAAGATATATTATATGCGGTTTGGAACCTTTCGTCGCCTCAGTCTGACTCACACTTGACAGGATGTTTAGATAAATATATCAGACTAAACGCACGTACACTACAAGGACGTGATATAAGAGCAATATTTTGTACATGCTACCTTTTTACTTTGAACCCATTCATATTAGTATATCATTTTAATTTGACGGATTACGAAACTGATTGGATTGATAGCCGAATAAACTAATTACATCGTTGTATAACTAGCTGTTATAGACACATTAAACAGCTAAAAGTGCTATGATGTATCATTAAACAAAGTGGTGTACCTACTTAACAGATTTATAGAGCTTGCAGAAAAAGCCGGTCAAGTGCGTGTCGAACTCTCGCACCGAGGATTACGTACGAACTAAGAAAGCACTAGATATATATTTTCTAATTTTGCATTGACCATATTGCCCTACGTATATGAAGGTGCAAACCCTAATTTAAAAACGCAAAAAATACTTACAAAAACTGTGCGCCTCATTTCGTCTGTAAATTATGCTCTTACTGTCAACAATCACGACACCAATGGCTGACCAGCTGGCGTCCGATCTCTTATAAAGGAAGAAAACGATTTTGAACACTTTCTATTGGCGATTTAACGCTCTGATGCGTACGGTTCTTATCGAATGCTCTTCCGATTCGGATCCGTTGTAAATAGGTACAACTTTAACTGCCGCCGATGAAGTAGGTAAACCAAAAACATTTCATGTCAATTTGACGGACAAGACGCACATGCTCATACCCAACTAGCACACATGCTGTATAACTAGCTTATACAGCCATTACACAGCTGAAATAAGTCGTATAAAGGCTGTATAAGCTCTCATGCATCCTGTGTGCTAACGCTTTCGCTGTAAAAAAGCTATTAGTTATTAGATTCCAGGAAAAGCCAATCACCCCTCCCAAGTAACACACATGCCTATACATACAGCCCTCACACAGCTACGTGGTCTAAGCTCACACTTTACAAATTTCTTTAAAAAGTACGGTTTTGCTGTTCACAGATCAACCTGTGAATTAAGGCTCTATGGCGTTATCTTTAAAGCTATGAGGAGGAGGATTTGAAAATGAGATGAAACGGTTCGAGAAAAGGTAGGTAGAGCCCCAGCCGTCTTTTTAGCTCGTTTTGGCGAGGGAACTGTTGTGCCCCCTGATAGGGAGGTAATACTGGTTAAACACTGAATTTTAGATGTGGATTTAACGGAAACTCTGACCGGCGGTTTCTTGTTTATAAGTATGTTGTGGTGGTAAGATTGCCGCAACAATAAGTACCTGCGTATCGCGCGCGGGTGCTCGAAATAGAAAATATTGTACTTATTTTATTGTGTTGTTTTATTCTGTTGCTAAAGTCCCGTGTCAATATGTTACTCTATTTGGATTCTAGTATATTTCTGAGATTGAAAAAGAAATATATGCCTCTATGGGAACAGTTGGACCAACGATAGTTACTATATTGTCTGATATTCAAGTATTGTCAGTTCGTCCAAAGGCTGGTAATATTTAGACATTGTCTATCTTTCTATAAACTCGTACATTCTGGTGACTGTTTTGGATGTCATGTCAGCGTGAAGGTCTTGGGACTCTCACGCTTGTTGAAATTGGCATCCCATAAAAGTGTCTATTCTTCCAAAAGGGCTAATGCTAATGTTGAAGATGATAAAGTTTCGTCTAGTGCTATCTCTGATCGGCAAATTATAATACTAACCCGCTAGTGGAATTATCTCCGCTTCACAGAAGTGATTTTCGTTCACAGTGGAAGGCCCCCGATACATATGTACGAACTGTGGACGTGTAGGTACATGCTCCCGTAATTGGTTTACATAGTCACGAGAGGCGTTGACTCTCGCATACAGAAGAGGTTAAATTATCTGGCAAGATGTATGAGGACTTATGATGATGAGCAGTGATCGTAAAATGCGAGCAAACTCGATTAAAATTAATGACAACCAATGACCCCTAGCACTTCAATGAATTTTGCTCGCATTTTACAAACCCTGACGATGAGATTTAAGGTCACACAACAACACGTGGTCGGTTATCAAATCCAACTAAATATACCAACACATTATTAATCTGGTAGTTTGTAAAGATGTTTAGAAGTACCTACTCAAAACTGTTGGAAAAGATTTTTTTGAAGTCTAAATTGTTTACGAAAATAGGAAACTTACAGCATTACAAATACTACATTTTCTAAACAAGTAAATTATGTATTTTAGTAAATTTTTTGAATATGTCGTTTTAAAGCGATCGATGAAACCGAAAAAAGAGCGATAAAATGACTAAAATTAATCCACTAACATTATTTAATATGTCATCATCATTCCTTTGCCCTTATTCCATTTATTTATTTGGGGTCGGCGCAACATGTTTTCTTCCTCCTTTCGTCCCTATTACTCGCCATCTCATCGTTTACTTTCTTCTTATTCATATCATTTTTCACACAATCCATCCATCTTTGACGACGCGGTTGGCTCGGTTTGTAGAGACCTGCATACTGAGACGGCGGTACCGGGATCGAATCCCGGCCAGGGAAATTTGTGCTCGGGTCATGTTTGCTCTATGTATTGAAGTGTATATTTATCTATATAAGTAATAACACTGGCCGTCTTGAGCTTAATGTAGGACTAGATGAATTTGTGTGAGGTTGTCTGATATTTATTATTTATTGATCTTTTCTTTGGTCTTCCTCTTCTTCTATATCCGTCCACATGTGCAGCTACATTGTATAGATAGCCATATCAACGAACTAACAAAATAGGCTATTATTTACATAATCCTAAGCAGCCGCTTATACGTTGTACGTTAGTTACACTTTGTTTGTTATATTACTTTATAATGGCACTAGTTCACCGCCTAAACCTCCGTGCAAACTGACATACTTTCTCGAGTACAATGCATTGCACAAGCCATTGTACTCAAGTGTACTGTTTGTTATCATTACTTGATTGATGTGTATTAATGAAGCTAATATCTTATTAGAGGTTGATCTAATTAGAGTATTTCCTGATAGAAACTTACTCCGGAAGTTTAATTTGTTGTCTGTAATATAGGGTTGGTACAGTTTTTGGAAGACCATGTTTTTTTTTAGATAGTCCTTGATGTAAAAGTCTACAAGCTGCAGGTCGTTAATTTTTTAGGGTTCCGTACCCAAAGGGTAAAAACGGGACCCTATTACTGAGACTTCGCTGTCCGTCCGTCCGTCCGTCCGTCTGTCACCAGGCTGTATCTCAACAACGGTGATAGCTAGACAGTTGAAATTTTCACAGATGATGTATTTCTATTGCCGCTATAACAACAAATACTAAAAATAAAATAAAATAAATATTTAAGGGGGCTCCCATACAACAAACTTGTTATAGATTATATATATGTATTGGTACGGAACCCTTCATGCGCGAGTCGGGCTCGCACTGGCCCAATTTTCTTAACCATGTTTTATCAGAAATGTTTTTTTTTTGTTGACAATTGGTCAGTTCTCAATAATAGTGGCTAAAGGGATCTTTGCCTTTGAAACTTAATTAAAAAAAAAAACTAGTCGATGGTTGACACATGTCAATGTCAAAATTTCAACGGTTCGACACTGACGTGTATCAAAATTTGACATTCAAACTTCAAATACGAACTACCTGTGATCCCAGAGCTGGCGCGTTTCTCGGACAAAGGCTCAGTATTGCTGTGCAGCGGGGAAACGCCGCCAGCATCTTGGGATCATTTCCGCTAATGTCTGACCTTGGCTAGAGTTAGGTTAGTGTAGGTTTTAGGTTTTTAAGTTATTTTAATTTAAATTTATTTGACATGTACATAATTTAAAACAATGACAATGTAGTGCCTACAATTTTTTTATTTAAGTTTCAAGCACCTTTGTGCTATCTATTCTGTTATGTGGAAATAGCACAACATTTTAATTTTTGTAAATAATGACGCAAAGATAAGTATATAATGTGATCCATCTGCAATGTAAGCAGGACAAGTTTGTGTAGGAACTTCGAAAATAAGTCTGAATCTCATCCGTCGTCATGAAAAACATTAGGCACAAGGACCTATACTAACTTCTGTATATATATCTTAATTTTTCACACACCTAAATGTATTTTCCATTTCTATTTTCTTCTTAAAATTGCGGTAAGTATTTATTGAATTCGAAAGTCTTTCGCTAAGGAACGAATGTCAGTATCTTGCTGCGAAGAGAAGACCCACAACTCACAGTGATCGATATTGCCTGCTGCGAGCCTTGTACTTGTCTATTGTAGCTAATCTATAAACAAAGTTGACTATTTCCGACTGCAAGTTAACAACGGAACACTTTTAGCGCTTGTGCTTAAAAGGTACCTAAATGCAATCACTGTTGATAAATTAAATCGGTTGAAATTTTCGGAGAAATGTTATATCCGAAATAAATAAATAAATTATAACCGACCTAGACGAATACTACAATACTAGATAGAGAAAGAGAATAGTCAATAGAGAGAGATATGCTCCTACTCGCATAGCAGCACGGATAGCTGTTCCTGAAGAAGATCTTCATATGTGTTCGAAACATGTCGAGCCATTTCTGACAATTTTTACGCGAGTTTAAACCGTTTTATGATACTCACGATATAGTTAATAAGTTTAATAACTAATAATATTAATAAAGTGGCAGTTCTGGATAAATCGGTGTCAAACTTCAAATTGAGGTAGGCTTTGTAGAACTACAATTCTCCATACAAATCGTTCACGCTGTCGGTAGCGAGTACAGACACTGTAAACTCATGGTAAGGATATTCGTTCTTCGTAATAAAAAAACACGTGCAAATTTTACTTTTACCTAAGTATTCCTTCCCCCAGAATCTCACTGAGATGTAATAATTACGCGACATTACGCAACCAGTAATTACACGGATTCTGATCCGATAGTCTCTTTGTTTTCTCTCGTGTCTCAGCCCAGTAACCAGCAACGCTCCATTTGGGATTACGTTCGTTTTTAATTGTCGATAGTTATGAAATTCACGCAATACTTAATTGATGAGTAATCCCGGCCATTATCAGATGTTTACCGCTACTAGTACTACAGATGTTGGTATTTGTTAATGATGCACTGTACTACACTACATCTATGAAAATGATAAAGCTTATAGGTTTACATAAAGTAAAACTGTACATATTTAAAACCTGACCAGAAATATATGAGGATTGTCAAGAGGGAGCTATTTATTCGACTTATATGGCAACAATTTTGCAACCAATCGCAACCGCACTATAAATGACATTAGTTTAAATACCTGTCAGTTCCTATGGTAACCTCATAATATCATTTAATCGGATCTATCGTAGCAGAGTTGTTAGTCCGCTGTTTTCTAACATAATTGTGCGCATCGGGTTAAAAGCATGAAATTTCTACCACAGATAGAGTGTTCTACGGTGATTATTTTCAGATGTGGAGGGAAGTCAGATTTGTCCTCTGTGAGGCAGGAGAGCGGAGTGAATAGGACGAAGTTTACCTCTTTTCTTTCTTTATTGCTGGTCAGTCAAGTCTACTAGGACTTGTCTGGTATCGTTTCCGTGTAAAACGGATATCGGAAATTCATTTCTTATGTTATTTTTGTATAGTTCGATATAAAAATATGGGTGTATGGCTGAAAAGGTAAAAATCACAACAAGTTTTTTTATTCAGTGAGGTAAATTAGTAAAATTTCGTTAACATTTTCGAATTCTTATTATTATTTTAAAAAGCTCATTTAATCTAGTTTCTAAAAATATATGCATGTTGGGCACTTCTCATACAAACAGTAGCTTAAAATATATCTTTACGTCGGCGTAACCAACGTAAATCTCCGAACGCATCCTATTTCGCTTCATTAAATACATTAAATAATGATTATTAACATGCTTTTACATATATTATTTACTATATACGTCCTAGAAAAACAAATTAATGCAATTATAATAAAATATTTTTTTGTTAATGTATCACGAGCACACGGGCTAATCTCAATATCAACAATTTATTTAAGTTACTGTTTGTATGAAGAGTGCCCAATATGTATATGTTTTTAGAAACTAGATTAAATTTACTATTTTGCAATATTTTTGTTAGTTGTAAATATTCAGGAAATATGACTAATTTATCTCCCTGAATAAAAAAACTTGTTGTGATTTTTACAATTTCGGAAATACAACCATATTTTTATATGGTACTATGAATAAATAACATGAGAAATTAATTGCTGATATCTGTTTTACACGAAAACGATACCACACAAGTCCTAGTAGCGTTATCTGATCAGTAATATAAAAAGAAAAAGAGGACTCTTTTGTCCTATTCACCCCACTTTCCCGCCGCACAGGGGCCGAATCTGACTTCCCTCTACATCTGAAAATAATCACCGCAGAATACTCTATCTGTGGTAGATATTTCGTGGTTGTATCCCGATGTACACAATTTCGCGACTTAGCAAAATGTACTAGAACACGCAGGCTAAGCTTATCATCAACATTTTTTTCAAGGTATTTTTTGTATCAGATGTGCCCAATATGTATACATTTTTAAAAACAATATTAATTTGCTGTTTAGTAATATTTTTTTAAATTGTAAATATTCAGGATAGATAACTAATTTATCGTTCTGAATAAAAAAAACTTGTTGTGATTTTTACCTTTTCGGCAATAAACCCAAATTTTAATATGATACTATTCAAAATAACATAAAAAATTAATAGCTGATATCTATTTTACACGAAAACGATGTCGCACAAGCCCTAATAGCCTTTACTGCTCAGTAATAAAAAAAAGAAAAAGAGCAGTACCTGGTCCTCTTCACCCCGCTCTCCCACCACACAGGGGACGAATCTGACTACCCTCCACATCTGAAAATAATCAACGTGGAACGTTCTACGTGTGGTAAAAATTGCATGCTTGTAACCCGATGCGCACAATTTCGCGGCTTAGCAACTCTACTATCGTAGCCAATTGAAGAAGAAACAGAAATAGGTTTTTTTTTTTTTTTTTATGTCATAGGGGGCTAACGAGCAAACGTATCGCCTGATGGAAAGCGATTACCGTCGCCCATAAACACCTGGAACACCAGAGGAGTCACATGTGCTTGCCTACCCGGAGGACGAAGATGGAATGCCTCTATGCTAGTAATTCAGTGCCGAATTTTCCGACAGCACTGAAAAAAAAATAGATCAACTCATAGTTAGATATGTAGTAGTAACCAAAATTAAGCTAATTTTACAATAGCTATTTTGGTTACTAGTAGCCCTCAGTTTGTTAGTCCTCTGATTTAATTTGCAGCTATCACTTTGGGCTACTGTTAACTATTAGGGTTCCGTAGTCAACTAGGAACCCTTATAGTTTCGCCATGTCCGTCTGTCCGTCTGTCCGTCCGCGGCTTGGCTCCGTGATCATTAGTACTAGAAAGCTGAAATTTGGTATGAGTGTGGGTATGTATCACGCCGACAAAACGGTAAAATAAAAACTAAAAAAACATTTTTTTTTCGGGTACCTCTCTAACACCTAAAGTGGTGGTGATTTTTTTTTTTCGTTTCAACACTAATGTGTGTTGGGTGTCGTTGAATAGGTCTTTTAAAAATAATAGGGGTCTCGAAACATTATTTTTTGATAAAGTCAGCAGTTTTGTAAATATTCGCTCCGAAACTAAAAAAAAATAGTGTCCCCCCCCTCTAACTGTTCAACCACGGGTCAAAAAATTATGGAAAAATTCATGAACATGAGGCCTTATAAGTAATTTCAATGAAAACTATATTGAACAAAATCGGTCGAGCCGTTTTGGAGTTATCGCAAAATTTCATAATTTTCTTAAAAGGACGTAAGTTGACTTCCAGAAGGTAATAAGTAATTACAGTAACTTTGACCTTTACGACCTTTTTATAGAGCTTGAAATCTTTCTCGTAACTTAAGTCTATTGTGAAGGATGAGCAACTACGGAACCCTACACTGAGCGTGGCCCGACATGCTCTTGGCCGGTTTTTTTTTCAATGTGGTCGCTAGTGTCTTATACGCCTTATAGTCTTTTTAGTACGTTTCAGTGGCATAGGTGAACATGAGACATGATTAAAAAAATTCGCCTCGTGAGGCGTTAACACATTCACGCACACATGACCATTTTGAATATTGCATGCTGTGGCGCAGACAAAACTGATACCTACAAAAAAGTTCTAGCCATAAACTGTACAAGCTTGGAGCGTGACTATATGCATGATTTTGGCGTTTCGAATAAAGGTCAATTAAACACTAATAATGTAATCCTCGTTTTCATCAGACCTGAAAGAATATCGATCGTAAAACGTCTGATATCATCAGTGTTTTTGCACTCAAAATTATGCAACTGTTCCGTGAAGTCTTGATTAGGTTACCTAATTGTGACTTATTTAGCGTAACAATGACGCTTAGAAAGTACCTAGACTAGGAAGCCTGTAATAAGTACTATTTACTTACAATGAACGTTACCATTTTTAGGGTTCCGTACCCAAAGGGTAAAAACGGGACCCTATTACTGAGACTTCGCTGTCCGTCCGTCCGTCCGTCCGTCTGTCACCAGGCTGTATCTCAACAACGGTGATAGCTAGACAGTTGAAATTTTCACAGATGATGTATTTCTATTGCCGCTATAACAACAAATACTAAAAATAAAGTAAAATAAATATTTAAGGGGGGCTCCCATACAACAAACTTGTTATAGATTATATATATGTATAGGTACGGAACCCTTCATGCGCGAGTCGGGCTCGCACTTGCCCAATTTTTTTTTTCTACAAGTATTTATTTAACTTGCAATGTAGGTACATTTGTTCGGGTGGAATCTTGTAACTCAATTTTGAAGCAGATATTCAACCGATTGAGCTTAAATTTTGCATACGTACTTAACTTTGATGACAATACAATAATATGGTACCACGGTTTGATGATGTAGCCGAAGGGGGCTCTAAAACTCTGTAATAGATAAGCAATCTTATCGATTTTGGGGGTCTTTAGAATCGTCTCAGTGAGCTCACTGAGACGAATTTGATGTTCATGAAAGTACAGTCGGCTATAAAAGCTTGTCACGATAGTTAAAATTTGGACAGAAAATTATTGTGACTAGGACTTGGTTACTGGTTAGAGGTTCGGGAACTATGAAGGTTCAACTGACTTTTAGTTACAGAGGGGAGTACTCTAGATTGTAGAATCTAGAACCGAGCTAGTATAGTTGGCTAGAGTAGAAGGTTCGAACGCGGTGTCTCGCTTACTCGTATGGCCGCTCACCCTGCCGCATGCCGCCAAAATCGTGTCTAGGCCCTATAAATCGTGTCTAGGCCCTATAAGTGAAAAAACCTTCCTGCGAAAGAAAAAAAAACGCGACCGTGATTGACACGCGTGCGGTCATACCCTTGCTCTAGAGGTATGCCTAATTACAAGTAGGTATACGTAGATTATTTACAGGCAAACAAGAATCGAGTTCATAACTTACATAGGGAATAGTAGAAAGTATAAACCTTTAATTAACAAAAAAAAATGCCTGCCCTGCGAAATGTAATTATGAAATATTTTTCAATATGAGACGTGACATTATTAGTATCGCATTACTCATAGATCGCCAACCTTTAATATACTTGGAACCTACACCTGGTATAATTTTAAAATTCATAAAGAAAAAAAATCTAATGAGTGCTTACGATCGTTCTCATTATTCTCTATTGTTAATATGCGAATTTCCACAGATAACAGAAATCTGTTCAATAATTAGAATGTTACCTATTCATTGTACCTAAATACTTAGGGCAATATTCACTAATGCTGCTCTCCAAGGAAAATGAATGATATGATATAGATACATACATTTAATTCTTATTTCAATGCAAATTGATATTATTATAAGTTGATCCTGCAGCAATGTCACAAATAATTCCAAATTTAAAGTCAATAAGTACTCTGCTAGGATAAAAATGCATCAATAGTTACATTTCCATAAACTCGAAATACAACTGTCCAATCAAACCGCACCGTTCGGTTCTGGGCATCTGATAATCGGCACAAGTTGTGTTTTCTATAAAAGAACCTAGTCGGACCTCTCACTGACACCCATTGTCAACCATCCAAGATGTCACAACGTCTGGACGTTACGGTATTGACACTTCATTTACTTTTTAACAACCGTTATTATTTAACATTTGTTACATTTAGAATCTAAACTGAAATTGGAATCTGAATAAATTGAAGTGTTTGTGATGAGAGTGAAGTTGGAGAAAGTGAAACTTAATGCAGTGATTAGAATATCAGTGTTTGCTTATAAAGTGTTTTTTCAGTGTCTTGATATTCAAAACCCAATGTTTACGATGATATCAAGAGACGCAATCTCAACATTGGTGGTTCAACTGCGGCTGAATCTAAAAAAAATAACTATAATGATAATTAAAATAACGGTCTTAATAAAACTGAACACATTTAATACAACCATGACCATATAAGTCCTTACAACGGCACCAAATCTAAACTTTAATATTTATATTTTGATTAATGGCGAAAAAGACAAACTATAGTAATGGACAATGGTGAATTATTATGGACTGCAATGTGCCAAATCTCGTAGTTTTTCAATGGTCAAGGTCTCATAAACTATGAAACAAAACAATGTTGCGGTTTTTCACGCTTCGAAAAAACCTGTGAAGTCCAACAAACGCAACATCTTAATGACGAATTTGTGAAACCAGTGTGTCAAGGACGTCGTCTTCCGTCAACTATTCATCTGGTCTAATATCTTCATTAGTTTTTCCATTGTCTTTGTGAGAATTTTAAGCAGCTGCGGACAAAAACATAAGAGTTAACGTCTGGCCGGGCTAGTGCAATAATGAGTCACTTTGACAGTGTCATTCTGGGATGCACTTTGTGTTTGGTGTAGTGTGGTTATGGAGCAAGTTTAATGATGCTCTATTATACCCACTTCAGATATTCAAATCCAAACATTTACTTGTTTAAAATGGATGAGTGTGTCTTATGATTATGTCCATTTAATTCATTAATATCGAGGTCTTTAATTTGTTTTTTATTTCGTCTTTTTTATGAACATTTTGTGGCCAGTCTCTGATAATTTGGTGATCTCTTTTCAACTGGTATATACTTATCTACTTTCTCATCTGTCTTAGATTTTCCTCGCCGCAATATCACTTTAAACTTTCCTTAGACTTTTTGGTGCTTTGTGATTTTTATTTACTTTATTGTGCAACTACAACTCGACGTTAAAATGGAACATATCTCAATCTAATTCCCAACTAAGAGCTCAAGCTTTAGTTTCATACTAGCAATAATCACTATCACTACATCATCACTACATAGTATAAAACAAAGTCGCTTTCTCTGTCCCTATGTCCCTTTGTATGCTTAAATCTTTAAAACTACGCAACGGATTTTGATGCGGTTTTTTTTAATGGATAGAGTGATTCAAGAGGAAGGTTTATATGCATAATTTATTAGCATTGCACCCGTGCGAAGCCGGGGCGGGTCGCTAGTAACAGATAAACTAACTTTCTGTCATTGTCAAAAGCAGTTACAATACAAATGCGTATAAAAATATTCACGAATTTATTTTATTGTATTTATCCACCTACATAAATTATGTATTTAGATAATTGTATTTGTATAGAATCTTTTTATCGGTTCATATTTTTTTTATGTGGTAATACCACATTTTTATTTTTATAAATAATGACACAAAGGTAAATTAAGAAAGAAAAATTTATTGCGATCCACTACAATCCAAGCGGGATTATTTATAGATAATTGTAGCTTACTTAACGATTTATTTCACTATCATTCGTGTTTGCGCGTAAAGCTCAGAGATTAAATAATAAAAAATAAAGCAGGAGGACGTCATAGTTGATGATTTACAGAAAATTATGACAAGTCTTTCTTTATAATACCACTAGCTACGCCGTACGGTGTTACCCGCTCTTCTCACGCGACACAATTTTTTTTTTCGGGATAAAATGCAGCCTATATGTTAATCCAGGCTGTCAACTACCTTCATACCAAAATTTATAAAGATTGGTGCAGCCGTTTGAGCGTGCAGAACAAACATACACATAAACACACTCACAAACTTTCGCCGTTATAATATTAGTGTGACTTCTGCATAGGGAATGCAATCCCGATCCCGCGGGATCCCGATCTCGCGAGATCCCGTGTAATTTTTCGGGATCTATCCCGACGCATAATATGACGGGATCCCGTTCGGGATTGACGGGATTGGGCCGCAGTCGTCAGCGACGCTACACACGTCCACTCGGGGCGCAAGCGGCGATCTAAAAACTCCTCTTGCAGAAAAATTGGTCGCTTCGATGACTTTCAATGATTGCAGAAGATTTGAATTTACGTGCTACTGCTGTACCTACAAACTAATGTCACTTAAAGAGGAATTAGAACAAACTCTGCGAGCATCTAAAAGTCCCTTTACACGTGTATCCACGAGCTTAGACAGATTAGAGTCTGTCATAAAAAAGGAAATGAATTTATTTGAGTATGGAGGAACAAGGGGGAGATTTTTGCAGTTTGCATATAATTGCTTCGCCACGCTGTTGCCAACCAGTGTTGAGTCGGAGAGGGCATTCTCAGCAACTGGGTACATTGCAACGGATGTAAGATGCCGTTTAGCCGATAACACTCTTAATACCCTTTGTTTTTTAAGAAGTCACTTTCAAAATCATCTGTAACCTGTAATACTCTCTAATTCGTTATTATTTTGATTACCTTTGTTAATTTCCAAGGAAAACTGATGATGATTTAGTTAATATAGTAAAAAAGATAAGTTAAAGAATAAAGGTTTTTGTTTTCTGTCTATTAATATGTTATTTTAATGAACGTCACCATCACAAACATGCCGTTATTATCGTTTTAATTCAATCGAATTTTACTTTTTTTTTATCTAGTCGGGATCCCGAAAATTCCGGGATCCCGCGGGATTGATATTTATAATCCCGCGGGATCTCGAATTTGCAATCCCGAGTCGGGATCGCATTCACTACTTCTGCAACACCTACTCTATAAAGGTTACATTTTTCATCAATTTCACTACCCAAAGGTTCTGTGGAAGAGATCGCTTTTTAGCGTTAAAACCGCCTGTTGTGTACCGTTTTGTATTTGACTTGTTTCCTTTTGTAAACTTTTATTGGTGTGCAATATATTATTGTTGTTGTTGTGACTTAGAAATTATGCGTTGTAGTTTTCGAATTTAAGGATACTAAAATGTTTCAGAAATGGCTATGGTGCCTCATGGTGGTGTGCCCGGCCTGGAGCCCCGTCGGCGGCGTCAACGTCCGCACCCCGCCGAAGAACCCGTCCACTATCGAGGCTCAGGCGAAATTCTTCCAGTATGTATCTTACATTTATCATTAATGTCCAGAGGATTATCGGATATTTCCTAGAGATGGGCCGACTATGGATACTGCCGACTAATCGGTTAAAATTTTGCCGATTAGTCGGCTGACTAGTCAGCCAGCAAGGCCAATGATATTTGAATCAGAAAAAAAAACGCTGATTATTACAGAAGTTGATATTTCGATCAAAAGGGTTGTAAGTTTGTAACTGGCTGGTTACAAGTAAATGTAGATCGTTTATTTATATTATAGGAAGACCGAGTTTATTAACAAAAATATTGCGAAGAGCATCAATATATCGAGAATAATTATATAAAGGTTTTCAAACAAACTGAGTACATGGCCTTATAGAATCTCAAAACAGCAAACTGATGCTAATACCAGACTACCGACCTTTTGCTTGAAAATGTCAAATACTTATACTTAATGATAATTATTGAATTTGATTATAAAAAGGGTAATAATATTTTTATGTTCTCATTTTCCAGTAGGTAATAAAGTGCTGACTATTCGGCATTTTTTGCCGACTAACTGCCGGCTAATCGGCTGACTAGAAATGATGCCGAATAGTCGGCGATTAGTCGGACCATCTCTAATCTTAACCAATCTGTCTCGACATTGAACAAAACTTTGCTTTATAGGGATTTTTTCTCGGTACAGTTGAGTCCGTACAAGATAGAGTTCGGCCACGTGTGTGAAGACCCCAACACTTGGGAGCAACGATATGAGAAGAAGGATTTTAAGAACCACAGGGATATGGGAAAAGTAAAGTAAACTTATAGAGGAACGAGTAAAATTGCCTGTAACTTATTTCCCATAAAAATACGTGTTTTAGAAAAGTAAAAGCCAAAATATGACGAAGACATAAACTGATTCTGGCTGGAAGTAAGACTTTTCTTCTGGATCTGTCTATACTATATTAGTCCAAGAAAAAAATGTTGCTCTATGCGAAACTATAAATTAGATTTATCTTGGTGGAATTTTATATTAGATTTTTTGTAGAAACTGTCTTAGAGGGTCGTAAAAAAAATCTTATTGGTTCTTGTCGTTTTGTAGGATAAATCATGTCGAATAGTGACTGCACCGCGAAATACTTGGGAGTCAAAGAATAAACGCGTCTAATTGGGAGACGGGTGAAATTAGTATCCTAGATTGCCTATTCTCTTACGATTTTAGTAAAAAAGTGGGGTTTTAATTTTTTTGGTTTATATATAGTAGGAATGGCTAACCATATAGTGTGCCATTTTATTCGAAGATGTGATATTAATTGGCATTTAACTCGTTTCTCTGATTAAATCTACTGGCTATCCTTTGTCTTCTCTCTCTCTTGTCTGGCTAACCTCTTTCTGTCTCTAACTTTTCTCTCGCTTTGCTTGCTAAAGGTATAGGCATCTTCCTACGCATGAGGACTACCTTCAAGGCCACCGAGCGGGCAGTGCGCGGCATTTCACGGAGAGACATGAGCAGTCTCGGCCTTCTGATGGAGTGTTCTCTGCTAAAGTACGCTTTGCTTCTGATCAATAACACGCAGCTAGAAAACGTTTTATCCATCCCATCAGTTGCGAAATCAGAGAGTATGGAGGAAATAGAAAAATGCCTAAGAAGATACCTTTAGATTACCGTTGGAAAAACTATTAATAGTTGGTGTCACTATCGTTGGTCATTCGTTGGCTATGTTCGTTGCGTTGCGGATGAGGACGATAGTAACGGCATCTATAACATCTATTAATACGGCTTTTCCATAGGCACGTACGTACGTATCTTTTCTAGACAATGTCCCTCTTTTAACGAAATTATTTGTGTAACAAGACTGTGGATCAGTGATGTAAGGAAACGCATAAAATAATATTTTTTTTAGTTACAAAGTTGAATTTCTTTTATTTCCTCCCTGATGGACTAAATGTTTTCTACTTAGCAACCTAATATCGTCAGATTGACAATTTAAAAAGCAGGTAATGTTTCCTTGAGTGACTGTTTTGGATTAAAATTCACTTATTAACATCCATAATACCTAAGTCTGGAAAAGCGTCATTAACAACGCTACTAAAGCTATTCTTCTTAATTTTCACGTATGTGCGTGTGTTCATAACGTTTATTTTTCTTATAACTAATCGACAATTTTATTATAACTAAAAAAATCACAAACTGGGCTATTTCAGCGAACACATTATCGTTTGTAATATGTTTTCTTAAAACACAGGTACGGTGGGGTGACAAACAGGGAGGGTACGGCGAACATTATTGGGACTTGAACCACGCAGGACACGCTGGTAACCACGGCAGTGACGAATACGATGGCAATTCTGACGATGGTTCCTACAACCATGACCTAGATCATGCCCACGATGACCACGATACTTATGACGAGCCCAGCGACCAACTCCCGACTTATGGAACGGAAGAATACGATCCTGAACAAGCAACAAAATATGATGAAAATGGCAGAGCTAAACGAGCTCACCCTAGAATCAAAGCAGAAAGAAAACTAGTAAGAGAGGAAGAGACGTATCAAGAAGAACCACCAAAACCACAGAAACACCCTAAAATTAAAGAGCGACTACAATCTACTCCAACTGAACAAATAGAACAAGTAGTAAAGGCGACGGAAGATCAAGAACCACCTAAACGTAGAAGACTCCAACTGAGATCTCAAAATAAGCAGGAAGATACAAGTCAAGTCGAGCAAACTGATAATGTCAACAATAAAGAGGAAAAGCAACAGCAAGAACAGAAACCGCAATACTATGTGAATAGAGTAGAAAAACAATTCTTCCCATACGAACAAGGTGCAGGAGTGAGACAGCATCGTCAACCTGAGATTACGCCGGCTGCTTCGGCGCCAAGACTCTTCTTGGAGCCCACGACTGGACACGTCGTGGACAGAGCCACGGGGCAAGCATATGTTTTACAACCAATAGCTATGAATAATTATAATTAGATTTATAGTGTTTAGTTTAGTGTGTTAGGTATTTATTTTGTTAATAAAAGGACTGTTAAAATACATGACTATTTTGAGTCCAACGTAATTATAAACTCTTAAACCTCTCCCTTGATATTCATAATCATATCATATTTGATACAACCGCAAATTGAAACCAGACAGAGATTTTAGTGTTATAATCTGATATTTATAACAATTATTAATTTAGTGTTAACTGCTATAGGTAGCGTAATTAATTTTTGAAAATTTTTTGATCAGCAATGTATGGTCAATCATTCGTGCTGGTTTCTTTAAAAGACAAATATTTAAAAATACCCATATAAAATGCCGAAAACCATTCACAGTCGTGAACATGATTTTATAAATAAAGTGTACACGTGTCTACTACACAAAAAACAGTCGGCAAAAGAGTGCATTCCATTAAAATAATATTACGAGGTTACCATAGGAACTGACAGGTATTTAAACTGAGGGCATTATAGTGTGTTGCGATTGGTTGCAAAATTGTTGCCATATAAATCTTGTAAATTGCGCCCTCTTGACAATCCTCATATATTTCTGGTCAGGCTTTATATATATTTATTTGGAGAATAGTACAGCGCCCCTAGCGGTTACTTTGTAGAACTACCATTCTCCATACTAATCCTTTACGCAGTCGCTAGCGAGTAGGTACTATCACTCTAAACTCTTGGTAAGGGTACTAATTTTCATTTCTCGACGTACAGTAAGGAAAGTTCTAAGCACCGTGTAACACTCAATGTCCAGAAGGAATACGACGTAGTGGCAATGCACTTGGCATTTTGCGAGTTCCTTGAAACGATTTCGCTCAATTGGAGCCTGAGGGCTTCGAGTCTACGAATGTTGAATTAATGGGGTATTCACGTTGATACTGCTGATAGTTTAGTTTCCTAGGTTACGACTAACGAATGCGGATGTGGAACACTGGACAGCATTTCTATTCCATTATATTTCTAATCCGGAGGCTATGTTATCCCTAGCTTTATATTTTACTAAGCTGCGCCGTGCTGTGTTATCTGCTCATCCCACGGGATAACTAAATTTGTCGGGATAAAAATTAGTCTATGTGTTAATCCAGCAGGGTATCAGCTCCCTTCATACCAAAACTTATTAAAATTGAAACCATTAATACAAAGATCAAAGCTTAAAGAAAAATTGAAAAAGGAGCTACCTGGTGGAAGGGACCGGGAATCGAACCCGGTACCTCTGGATTACCGGTCCAGCGCGTTAGCCACTTCGCTACCCTCGCTCCACCAGGGTGGAGCCGGTACCTTCCACCAGGTAGCTCCTTTTTCAATTTTTCTTTAAGCTTTGATCTTTGTATTAATGGTTTAAATAAAAATAGTGGTGTACCCACATTAAAAAAATGAGACATTACATGTTTCATAAATTTATTAAAATTGGTCCAGCCGTTTGAGCATGAAGCAGTAACAAACATACACATAAACACATTCACAAACTTTCGCCTTTATAATAGTGTGATATGAAAGTGGTATTTTTTTCTTTGCCATGGTCGTTACAAAGTATCCTATAACCATATTCGGAAGTTTAGCTATCCCTGTACTAAAATTGGTTAAAATTCGTCAAGCCGTTTCACCGTGATGAGAGGACAAAGAAAATCTGACCAACAGATGGCGCCAAACTGGCATGGCGCGCGCGCATGCAAAACATGAGACGACAAACAAAAAAAACATTTTTTTTATCTGCATCACTTTATTAAGATTTTTCCTGAAATCTTGACCCCTCTCCATAGATGATTTTCAATACAAATCCAAAATTTTATAATAGTGCAGAAGTATAGATGTAGTTTGTTCAAATCCGCCGGTTACTCCCGTAGATTGAAACTCAGGATGCCCTTAAAGTTACTTTAATCAATAATGATAAGATGATAAAAATACCCATCAATATTTTAAATCCATTTTCACATGGAACATGGCTACTGTAATAGTTTTATTACGTAGACAAAATTATATTTATCCATTAGTATTCGTTGTGAAAGATAACTCTCACTCATCTATGTTTAGATTATAATTTCTATTTTCCATTTCAAACATTTACTCTACGGGAATTTATTCTTATAACTACTTATATTATAAGTTAGTGTATAAAATATCTCTAGCAAATTGCACGTAAATCCGTCCATCCGTTTCGGTGTGAAGAAGTAACCATCATACAAACTTTCGCATTTATAATTTTCATTTCCTGTAAACATAGAAATGCGATGTGATCTTCCCTAGAACCGCAAATGAAAGGTCATTCCGTTGCACAACCCTTAACCCTTCCCACGTTTCATCTTCTGCCCAAACAGGTTTTAGGACAAGAGGGTGACAAATCTTTCATTTATCTAATTGTTGTCCTATCGCCACAAAGGAATATGAGAGACTCCGTTATACGGGTCTGAATATCGGTGGTCGAATCAGCGTTAGTTGATTCTGTGACGTTAGTAACGGTTAAACACAGGGTGTTTTTCAACCCACGCCTATCCCACGCCATATTGCGGATTTTTAATGGTACTTATTTATTTTACTGGTAACGACAAATTTTTGGTAACTGACGTTGAAAGTCGGTGAATGTCATTGATGCAAACAAAGAGTAAAGAGGACTAAATAGAGCAGAAAATTTCAAGTAAGTATTTTTTGCATAATAAAGCCAAAACTATCCACAGTGATGAAAGTCAAGTTTTTTTAATAGGATTCAGTATTTATATTGCAAGAAGAACGAAGGATTGAGCAGCATTCCGGTAAATATTTTTTTGAACTTTTACAAATCCTTGACAAATTCCTAACGTTTAATATGCGTTAAAATACGTATGCTCATTTGCCCTGGCCGGGATTCGAACCCAGGACCACCGGCTCAGTTAGCAGCTGCACTAACCACCGCGTCATCGTTGTCAACATTACTGTGTGTGCGTACACATACGACCAGCTAAAGTAAAGATAATGCAGCGATTGAGAATACCCCCGCTTAATATGTACCTATCGGTTCGGTATATAATAAGTGAAAGGAGGATCTTTGTTAGGCAACTGCACCGATTCCCACAAAATTTTATGGTCTGTTTATACTTTAGTGTTTACTGTTTAGCTGATGGCAATATTGGTTCCTTATTTATCTGTCGCTGTGGGGCTACATAGAAACTGGTTGTATTAAGGCGCTCTCTCACCCGTAAATGTTGCATTATAGATAGTTAGATTTTGAGCATTACATTACAATACTGCCTTCCGGTCTAACGAGCATTCGCCTGTAATGCAATATTAAATCTATCTATCTGTCTATCAGCCGCAGTCGTCCACAGTTGAACATAGGTCTCCCCCATAGCTCGCCACAGAGTGCGATCCCGTACAGACGCATCTATTGACTCTCCGCCCACATCCATCTAGTTGAGGGCCGTCCCACGCTGCGCTTTCCTATACGTGGTCGCCACTCTAGAGAACTTTGCTGCCCCAACGACCATCCATTCTCCGGGCTACATGGCCTCCCCATTGCCACTTCAACCGTGCAATCCCGTGTGCTATGTCGGTTACGTTGGTTCTACTGCGGATATCCTCATTTCTGATTCTATTGCGCAAAGATACTCCGAGCCCATTCCAAAACACGTTGCGAGATTCTTACAAACATTAAAATAATCTAATTAAAATGGCCGGACCACGTGGAATGGATGGGTGAGGACCGAGCTGTGAACAGGGCATAATAATCACATGATAATATTCTGGACGGCCACGTGGGTAACGCCCAGTCGGACGGCCCCGATACCGGTGGCGTGACCAAGTCATCAAGGACTTTATTGAACTTCATCGATCGGAATGGCGGGAGGCAGCTCAAAATATAAGGAAATTGAGTTCTCTGGTGACGGAGGCCAAGATCCTCTTTAAAGGCACTTTTAAGATATTACTTTATCGTGATTTTCAAAAGACAGTCGTTGAGATCGGACCGAAAAGTACGGTCAGCATCAAAGGTAAAGACAATTTTAATATGCAATTTGTCGTACAACAATAAAACAATTTACAGCTACTATTGATGCAAACTGTACCTGTGTGCAGTTGTTATAAGGAAGATAGTATTATGCTACCAACGTCACCGATTTCTACATTCTAAAAGAACTTGAGTTTTTTAAATTCTATATTAATGGGAATGATAATAGGTAAATTAGTTTTGTGATTCAACTTCCCGCTAAAACTTAAAAAATAGACACCATAAGTAAGCTTGATATGAATTTGTGAAACAAATTGTAATGTCTCATTATATTTGATGTGGGTACACACCACATTTTTTTTATTTTTTAAGAGGCCTTATTCCTTTTAAAATTATTTTTTTTCATATTATGACAAATATATTTATAATTTCAACCAAATTTTTGAGGTGAATAATACTTTTCCCTGAGTTCTAGGTAGTAACATAGCTATTTGCTGCTTTCATTGCGTGCAGTAGAAACTAAATTGAAAAAACTAATTTTCCGCGTGAATTTTGTCAATTTCGAGTAGTTTTTGAAACAAAAATTATCAATGAAATATTCAAACTGTAGGTTTCAAATATATACCAATAAATCCCAATAGACATGTTCTAAATAGATAGTAACATCAATAATATGTTACGAAACATGTTTGATCACAGAGAAAATGTCTAAAACAATCAGAATTTTAAAAGGAATAAGGCCTCTTAAACCATTGATACAAAGATCAAAGCACAAAGAAAAGTTTAATCCGGGAACCCGATCTCTTCCGTCAGGTTACGCAGTTAAATTTTTCCTTGATCATTTTTTCAATGGTTTAAACTTGATATGATTCTCAGCAACTCATCAGTATCAAGTAACAATGCTCGTTGGATTTTCACTCAGTACTTTCACTTAGATACCGTCACGTCTAAGTTTAGATACCGCGGCTGGCAATATTTAAAGTTAGTAAGTATCACTGTAAGCTGTGCTGTAAGTAGGTTCTGAAAGTTGGGAGACAAAATAGTACCTAAATAATTTATTATTTGTCACTTACCTATCTTCCAAATTTGGACGTGCCATCAGAGTAAGCCGCGAGCCGGTGAGAATCAGGATCTATAATTTAGTCGCTTAATAGACACGGGCCGACTAGGGATTCTGCTGACTGACCGACAGTACAGCATATTTCCGACCATATTTAAAGTCAGTAGTTTAATACTTATTCAAAAATCTTGATTTATTATATGAGATGGTAGAATTATCTTATCAAAAATGAATCTGGCATCCTTTAATTAGATAATTTTACCAAACAGGATGCAGTTTCGTGGTGCCGACTATTTGGCATTTTTACCGACTGATGGGCCGACTAGAAATGATGCCGAATAGTCAGTTTTTCCGACTAGTCAGCCCATCTCTACCACTTAGCTCATGAACTGCCATCGACCGTGTAATTTTCTAAAAATATGAAAAAACTGTTTCTGTGTCATCCAGCAGTAAAAAAAGTTAACGATTAACAAACGTTACAGGTTCGTTATTAAAAAGGGAGATCACAATAGAATCCAATGGTCTCTGGACTGTGGGGTCTATTTGTGACGATGTAAATGTGGCACGCGACGAAAAAAAGGCGGAGATGCTGTTTAGGAGACCATTTCATCGGGGTATTGAGATGGTGCGTGAATGCGGAAATTTGGGGTAAGTATACTTTTATACGATTTGGGTGAATAGCGAGTTAGTAAGAGCATCAAATTACTAAAAATATTGATGGTTTAGAAGACTTATTGTTGTACATTACATTACACACTACAATAGCATATAAAATGTACTTTGGGGGCGACAATTATGAATAAGTATAAGATTGTAATTAAAGAAACAAGTGACTAACTTACCGATACCAAATATTTGAATACCAGAATGAGTCATTTGATTACCATTGTGCTGTTAAACGAAAGTTCGTAACGTAATACAATTTAGCCTACCAGCCGACGAATCTTTTTTTTTATTAAAAAGTAAGCAGTTCCAATTTCAAATTCGCAACCGTCCGTTACCGTTACCGTGCAAATTCCCACCACAAATCCTTGCAAGTCAGCCGTCCTCACGTTGCGTAATCTAAGAATAGAATAGAAATGGCAATGGCCACAAGGGTCACCCTTTACTAAACCTGTTTGACCAGTTTGGTCGTGGGAACCGTTGTCCACTTAACCCTTTAGTCCTTAGGGTAGTCGATGCACTTGTTTAAGATTTGTACTCAACCACAATGGCGACTGTTCCTGGTTGGGGACATACGGACGGCTCGGATGATGAAGTTATGATATGCTTTTTTTTATGGGTTCGTTATTTTTAAAAGCTGCAGTCATTAAATCAAAAAGATTTGTTTGTAACTTTTATTACGCATATTCAGCGTATATTAATTTCGTACTAGTAAAGGATATATTAACTTTAAGGTAAGTACCTACTTAGTTAAGTTACCCACAAAATTAAATGTTTGATTCGAAGTATGTACAACGTAGTCATTGGAGATCGACAGATCTAGTCAAATAATCAATAAGTGACAAGTTATGGACACGTTAAGGAAGTACTTTACAATTAAGGCAATCAAGTAGAGAACTTAGAAAAAAAAGAAAACTTGTCAAGTCGCATTATTATTGAGCAGCAAAACATCATTGAAGGACTTGATGCATGACAGGAACTGCCATCTAAGGAGCTTTGAAAGAAATTGAAAAAAATAATTCAACATAATTACCGGAAATAAATAAAATTACAAAACTTCCTATTTTTTATACAAAATTTAAAATGATGACTAGGTACGAGTTATTCGTCGAACAAAATGAACACTGTCGCCCGCGATCTTCTGCGCATGCAAATAAAGGGTCACTTCTTTCAGTAATTTCTCACGAGGAAGTGGTCAAACCAGTTTTGTGACGAACCATTTTTGTAATCACAAAGACAGGACACCGACCATTCGTGTCTTCCCTTTCCTTTGTCCAAATCCAAGCCAAACTGGTATGACCAGTTTGAGGTCATGAGAAACTTGCGTTTTTTTTATCTCTGATTCGGTCGAAGGTGGTGCGGTGCATATTTAGATTAGAAATGAAAGTATTGTTTTGCGAGATACTAGGCTGACAGCACGCTATTCGAAATATAGGTAACATGATTGAAAAACATTGATGGTTGGAGATTGTATATACGCTTGATGGGATTATTTGTTTACTAAATCAAATGCTTATCTGACATTATTTTATGAATTGCATGTCCGCAGTAATTTTTTAACTAAACTTGGTTGTTACAGATTCTGAAAATATCACAAATGATACACTGTAACATGATTCGATTGCATTATTAATTGTCATCAAATCTACGTCGAAATACTCATATCTACCTTATTTCAAGTCCATCTGGCAAATTTTTAATAATGTTCATCATCCTCCTTTTTTTTTTCAATGTGAAATATTCTACTAGTGTACCATATATAATATTATTTTTCTAATTATAATTATATTAGGAAGTGCACAGATATAATCTGCAGCCCTTAAGAAAATTTTAAACACAATGATTAAACAAATGATGCCGGTTCGTTATTAAAGGGGAGATGACAATGGAACCCACTGGTCTCCGGACTGTGGGGTCCATCTTTGTACCCCATGGTCCATGGGGGTCCATATAAATGCAAATACGGCACGCGATAAGAAAAAAAACAGGTAGAGATGCTGTATTGAAGACGATTTCATCAAGGTATTGAGATGGAGTGTGAATGCGAAAAATGTGTCTGTAAATATAGTTTATTGAAGGGTGGGGTTGAATGGTAAGTGTATCCAATAACTAAAAATATTGATGATTCAGAAGTAACACTGTGTACATTATTATTGCAATTTAATAAAGAAATAATAACTTACGGAATATTTCAAACAAACTATATTACAAAAACAGGTATTTGAAACCTTAAGGCATCTTAGCAAAATTTAAGTAGGTATCTAACTAAACGTTTATTCTGGACCTCCAGCATAATTTTATTGTAACACGCGGTTCTTTGTTGCGCGACATAATATTAACTGCCTGTCTCTAGCGCGATAGTTGAAGTCGCTGCAAGATGTGCTAGTGCTAGCTCTGCTGGGCAACAGACAATAAAATTCTGAATTTATTTAACTAAACGACATGAAGAATCCCGAATCTACAATGTTGCTTGTAACAGATCATTTTTAAGGGAGTTGTTCTAATTACAAATCCGCAACCTAGAGGTTGGTAGACCGTTACCGTGCAAATTTCCACCACTAATCCTTGCAGGACCGTCGGCCTTACGTTACGTAAGCATAAAATAGAAAACGGCAATGGCCACGAGGCACCCTTTAGTACAAACCAGTCTGACCAGTTTTGTCGTGGGAACCATTGTCCACTGTACGCCCCTAGTGAGTTCCTAGTCTTGAGTCTCCTTAGGGTAGCTGATGCACTTGTTGATAGGATTTAATACAATGTTGAGTTCTGTTCCTGGTTTGGGACATACGGACGGTCTGAATGGCACGCAATTTTTTGAAATATGAGTTACCGTTTGAGCTTACAATATATGTCTGTTATATAAATAGGACTGTAACGTTACATGAAAATATAATAGAAAATGGAAATCATTAACTGGTTCTAGAATTCAGTTTCTGTTCTGTGTTAACACAAACTGTGTTAACAGAATTCTGTTACATTGTATCATCAGTTTAGTAGATACGTTTTATAACTTGAATACCTATGCGTTTGGAAACAGGTAATTATTAAATTCAGAGAATTAAGACAACGAGTACCTATAATATGGTATGTTAACAGTGTGCCACATATGTTATTTTTAGAGGACTAAGCCACGTTAGTACCTATTTGTTTAGTACATAAAATTGTTGCTTGTTTGTTTCATTATATATTTTTTATTTAGACTACTTTTAAAAAGTAACTAATATTTTCGTTTTATTTACTGGCGGACTCTATGGATAATGTAAATATTACGCACTGGTAATTTTATTCGAATTTTATTGGAATTTATAGAACAATACTAAAAACGATACTTACAACAATAAACTGTCCTGTCTCAAAACCGATGGTTGACAATTGACATGACATGAAGTTATTCGTCGAACTAACTGACAATGTGTCCCCTTTCTGCAATCGCCTCGTCTTCCCGCATGCAAATAAAGGGTCATTCCTCGCTGTCCTTTCTCACGAGGAAGTGGTCAAACCAGTTTTTGGACGAACCCTTTGCGCAATCACAATAACAGGACAACGACTTTCGTTTCTTCCTGGTCCTTTGTCCATAATGGTACGATCATGGTCATGAGAAACTTGCGGATTTTTTTTAAGACAGGATTTGAGCGAAAGTGTTGGCTGGTTTGTTTAGCAAGGATGAAAATCGAATTGTTCTGTCAGATACCAAGCCGTCACCACATTTTTTTAAGTAACCAACAAAGTTGAATAACTAAAAGGTAATATTTATTACTGAATGTTAGTTCTAGAAGATTTAAGGTACGTTAGATTGTTTTTGCTGAACTGACATTATTTTATTAATTGCGTGTCAGTTACCTTTTTTTTTCAAACATGATTAGGCACAGATTCTGAAAATATCACAAATTATTAGAGACTTACATGAGTTTATTTTTATGTTTGTTGGCTTTATTATTCAATTGTCATCGAACATACATAGCTAATCGTATCTATCAATTACTTAATTACTATAAACTCTAGATTTTTCTCACTGTAAAAATATTCTACTGTTATAATAGTATCATTTATGAATTGGCTAAAATGACATGAAGGTCTGTTACTGTTACCTACGTGCATTTGTGTTTGTGTTACTGTCTTGTTACTAACATAGAATATAGTTGTAAATACTAACAAACTATGGACTTCTCTGTCTGAAAATAAATGATTTTTATTTTTATTTTTATTTTTTATTTTTTTATGAAAATTACACTAATTCAATTTATAACACAGTATTTAACCAAACGATACAGGTTCGTTTATTAAAGGGGAAGCGACAATGGGATCCAATGATCTCCACTGTGGGGTCCATTTGGAGTCTATACAGATGCAAATATGGCACGCGACGTAAAAAAACAAACATACTGTTTGAAAAGGATTTCATCGAGGTATTGTGATAGAGCGTGAATGCGGAATTTGCGTAAACAACTTTATTGAACGATTGAGATGAATGGATGTATCAAATTACTAAAATATAATATTCTAGTAATGTTAACTTGTAGTTAAAGTAGACCACCGGGTTGGATTTATTGCATATACCTACATTAATTTTAGTAAACAACTGTTATCTTAAAAAAGTGTCTATTCGATAAATTTATAATACTTAACTTGTTTGTAAAGAAATAGTCCATACGAAGATTTACTGACTATTCCTGGGGTTTACAAGAGACGTGATTTATTTAGATTTTCGATTATTTTCAAAATATTTAAGTTTGTATTATACTTTTCGTGACTATTATAAAGAGTGATTCTTGATCTTGAGGTACATTTTACTGTGATCAGTAACGAACTTGAAAAATACAATTTAAAGAATTACAAAAATCCTTAGACTGTTTATTACTGGTGCCGGTAGTTTCATTTTTAATTTGCTTATTACTAATACAAATTCCCAGCCATAATCCATCCAAGACTGCCATCCTCACGCCACGTAAGAATAGAATAGAAATTGGCAATGGCCACAAGGGTCACCCTTTACTGCAAACCAGTCTGACCAGTTTTGTCGTGGGAACCATTGTCCACTGTAGAAGCCCCTAATCCTTAGTCCTTAGTCTCTAGGGTAGCTGATGCACTTGTCGAAGGGATTGAATATAATGGAGAGTTCTGTTCCTGGTCACATACGTACGGTCTGAATGCTGAGCCTGTTTTGCGATATATGGGTTGCCCTTTTGAGCCCCAGTTATTAACTGTGTGACGTAGATAGATATAAATGAATTACGTCATTGTGATATCTGAAAGATGTTTTTATTAAATTTATATTTTTCTACGATCTACAATCTAGAAAATTATTTTTTAGAAGCTTTAATTTACTTTCACCTGTCCTGTTGTCTGTGTGTAATCTTACAAGTTATTATTAATGTCGACCACCTTCACATGATCTTTATTGCGCTACAATAAAAAAGAAACCCAATAGTTAATTTGATAAAAATTGAGATATTAAAATTGTCCCTCAAAAATTTAAGACAAATATGAACTCATTATAGAACAAAACAAAAAAAAAACTATAACAAAACGTTAAGTCCTGTTGTGTTACAATTAGTGAAGTGGGTGAAAATAGTGTGCGTTTAAATCAATATAAAACGAAAAATAATACAGTACACATTGAAGAATATCACTGGGGTACGCTAAATCACTTAGAACTTTATGGCCGTATATTATGTGCCTAGAAATAAGCTTGTTTTTGTTTCATTTAAATCAAGCTAGTATTTAGTTTTCAAGTTACAATATTGTCAATTTTGTACGGTGCACAAACTAGTTGTTTCATTCGTCTAGTGACGTCACAGTCCTGGGCCTCACTGAATATTTCAGAAACAATAAGTTAACCAAACATTTTTTCTATTTAGTTTTTAACGCATAGTGCATAGTCAAAATAAAAAAATCGTGATATTCTTTCACTTAAATTAAAATGATGACTGATGAAAAATTATTAGCCGAACGAGACGACACTGTGTCACCCTTTTCGCGATCGTCTTTGCGCATGCAAATAAAGGGTCATTCCTCGCTGTCCTTTCTCACGAGGAAATGGTCAAACCAGTTTTTGGACGAACCCTTTGCGCAATCACAATCACAGGACAACGACTGTTGTCTCTTCCCGGTCTTTTGTCCGAACCCAACTGGTATGACCAGTTTCATGAGAATCTCGAGGGAAAAATACTGTACTTTTAGAGGTAATATTAGGAATATTAAAATACATTAACGGGTTTACTCACGTCGGAGAAGTGGAATATAGCTCGACATGTTTAGAATCGGTACGCGATTCATTATCAGGAGAGCCGATCCGTTGCGGCGGCGGCCAACCGAACACTGTGGTCAATCGCCCTGTCCGCGTGTGGTAGTTTTCTATGTAAAATAATATTATGATTTTGTAAAAAAATTACCTACATGACCTTATTTTTCAGAAAATATATTTTAGGCTCTTCTTTCTCAAAATCAATTGTACTATGTTTAAACCTCATACTATTAAGAAAAAAAGTATTTCAATATTTCCATTCCATAACGTTTTGGTACTTATGAATATTTTTTTAATTTCTATGAACGTGACGCCCTGGAAATGCATTTTGGGACAAAAAATAATGATAATAATTTGACTGTGCTTAGTTATACCTACACTACTCGGTTATTTTTAACTGACTTTAAAAAAGAGGAGTTACTAAATTTATATTTTCATTTAATGAACCGATTTAAATTTATTTCGATTCGATACGATTTTTGCTACACATACTGCAACTTTTACCTAAGTATTCTCATTAGCTTCCTTCCTTGATCCTATCTACTGGGAGGACGTTGACATCTAGCTTCCTAGAATAAAGTGCCGGTATTTGATTTCTATCCCCGGATACAGTCCTTCAGCTTTATCTATGCGATATAATTATACAGTCCTACTGTACCTACGTATGTAAATTGCTCGGAAATCGTTATAGTTAGGACTTTATAGGACAACACCAATATTTTTGTCATTAAAGCATGAGCCTTGGCACACTTGTTACTTAGGTGGACTAGAGTTGAAAACGCCCGGGAGACGAGCGCGGACGACCGGCTGGTGGGGAGGGGGAGGGGGGGAAGTTACGTTCCGCCGCGCGTTCTTTCGGTCCTCCTATCATCGTATTTATAGAGACTATGGCAAGTTTGGTATCGTTTTCGGATAAACTGAGGACAGCCAATCATTTTCTGGGACATTAATAACGTGTTTTGATAGAAAAAAAATAGAAATAAAGGCAAAAATCAGAAAATCTTAGTAAAAAAAATATTCTTTCTGCAACGATTACGTAAAAATGAGCAACGATTTGGGCATGAAAAAAATATAATTATAAAGCCACATTTATGTAGATTTCAAAAATATATAATATATCATAACTCTTATGAATAGCAAATACAAAAAAAAATTTTTTTGAACAGCGGACTTCTTAAAAATTTTACTTTATAAAAATAAAGACCCAAAAACAAAGGTTATAAATGTTGGAATATGTAATGTAAGTAACTTAATTGTATATTACGTAGTTTAAAGCTGTATTTACGTTTGTTAGCATGTGTATTATATTTTAAATTGCGAATAATATAACCGTATGATGTCTTCGAATGACTGGTTCAAAATAAAACTAACAAGTCACTGATCTGATTAGAAATTATTGTTAATCTGTATATAAATACTTAAATTGGTACATATATTTATGTGTAACATGCTCCATCACACGCACACAATTCGGTGCACTTTAATTTTTATTGGTTACACCTGCATCTAGCAGCGCATTTCTTTTTGTTGCACCTGATCATTTCCATGCAGGCGACACCTACTGGCAAGCTAGTCCATGTAGGTTCCCATCTCTCATCTACTTTTGTACATCCCCAATTAGATGGACTAGGAATATTTTGGATCGGTTATATTTGACCCCATACATGAACTGCTTGAAAAACTGCCCGTTGGAAATGCTGGTACAGTACAATGTAGCATTCGTTGGTGGAATATTTTTCAATTGGCGGTCTTTTTTCGTCAACAACTGCTTTCTGCAATCGTTTACAGCAGAAACTGAGCTGGGTCTAAAAAATTTTTTTTAAATATGCACTACTACCCTTTAAGTGACTCATTGCTTTATGAATAAAGTAAATACATGACTACAATAAACTTTTCCACGATCGCCATTGCATCTTCAATTCTGCTGCCGTATGCTGTCAGGAAACTTTGTGTAGTATTAGGGACTGTATTCCAGGCTCCGAATGCACTCTTTTTTTCCCTTTCCGTTAAAGAAAGAAACTGTCACGATCTGTGAAAGCGTACACAAAACCCACCTCGGAGACCTGCCCTTCTGTGACTGGCAACTACTTGATTAGGAACCGGACGTACTCCGATCGGAAGCTCCGCTCTTAGATCACTTAAGGTCAAAAAAGCCCTCGGACCCGATCAAATAACGGCAGAACTGTTTAAGTCATTGTGTGACAATGGCATAGACGCATTACAAATGATATCCAATAACATTTGGCGTACTGGAGAGTGGTCCAAAGATTGACGCATTCTGTCGTTCTGCCTCTTTATAAAAAGGGATCGATGGTCAAATGTGATAACTACCGCACACTCGCGCTACTCTCACATATGCTAGCAAAATACTGCTCCACATAGTCAACCGTCGCATCCGGCATTTCCTGGATTGGCAAATTCCACAGGAACAGGCAGGTTTTGTTAAAGGTAGAGGCACTCGTGAGCAAATCTTTAATGTTAGACAGCTGATTGAGAAGTTTTACAAATTTGACACGCTTATCATAATGTGCTTCATAGATTACAGCAAGGCCTTTGACTGTGTTGACTCCCCTATTCTCTTTAATGCCTACGAAGAATGTATCATGCGGAAAAGATATGACCAATGGGAGGAAGGCGTCAGCAGGAGGAGTGAAGCTCACTAATCTGCGGTATGCCGACAACACCACCAATAAAGCGGCAATCGTAGCTGAAATGATAAACTTCTTGGCAAAAATGGAGCGGATTAGCAACAGGCTTGATCTCGGACGGACCAAAATCATGGTGGAGGACCAAAGTCAGAAACTGAAACTCATTGGGAGATAAAATGTTGACACGGTCCAGACTTTCAACTACCTGGGTTCTCTTATAGCTGACAACGGCTCTTGCCAAGTGGTGATTCGGCGACGTATCGGGATATCCAAAGATGCCATGACTCAGTTGCACAAGATATAGAGAGATCGGAGAATTACGCTGCGAACGAAGACAACGCTTGTGCGCACACTGATATTCTCCATCTTCCTATATGGACGATGAAACGTGGATCCTCAGCAGAGAAGCGGACCGTTAGCGTGTTGACGCTTTCGAGATGTGGTGCTGGAAGAAGAGAAGACGATAATCTGGAAAAACTGTTGGCCACCGAAAAGACCAGGGTAAGAGGCCTCGGGGCCACAGCCCGATGCGTTGGTCCGACCAAATCCGCACTGCAGTTGACTCCAACTTTCACGACGCGGTCAAGGCGGCCAATGACCGGCAGAATTGAAGATGCAAGGGAGATTGTGGAAAAATTTGTTGTTGACACTATGAATAATTTAGGCTAGTTGTGCATATTTAACATTTTAGTTTTAGATCCAGCTCAGTTTCGGCTGTAAACGATTGCCGAAAGCAGTTATTTACGAAAAAAGACCGCAAATTGAAAAATATTCCACCAACGAATGCTACATTGTACCAGCATTTCCAACGGGCAGTTTTTCAAGCAGTTCATTTATGGGGTCAAATATAACCGATCCGAAATATTCCTAGTCCATCTGATTGGGGATGTACAAAAGTAGATGAGAGATGGGAACCTACATGGACTAGCTTGCCAGTAGGTGTCGCCTGCATGGAAATGATCAGGTGCAGCAAAAAGAAATGCGCTGCTAGATGCAGGTGTAACCAATAAAAATTAAAATGCACCGAATTGTGTGCGTGTGATGGAGCATGTCACACATAAATATATGTACCAATTTAAGTATTTATGTACAGATTAACAATAATATCTAATCAGATCAGTGACTTGTTAGTTTTATTTTGAACCAGTCATTCGAAGACATCAAACGGTTATATTATTCGCAATTTAAAATATAATACACACGCTAACAAACGTTAATACAGCTTTAAACTACGTAATACACAATTAAGTTACTTACATTACATATTCCAACATTTATAACATTTGTTTTTGGGTCTTTATTTTTATAAAGTAAAATTATGAGGAGTCCGCTGATCAAAATTTTTTTTTTTGTATTTGCTATTCGTAAGAGTTATAATATATTATATATTTTTGAAATCTACATAAATGTGGCTTTATAATTATATTTTTTTCATGCCCAAATCGTTGCTCATTTTTACGTAATCGTTGCAGAAAGAATATTTTTTTTACTAAGATTTTCTGATTTTTGCCTTTATTTCTATTTTTTTCTATCAAAACATGTTATTAATGTCCCAGAAAATGATTGGCCGTCCTCAATTTATCCGAAAACGATACCAAACTTGCCATAGTCTCTATAGATACGATGATAGGAGGACCGAAAGAACGCGCGGCGGAACGTAACTTCCCCCCCTCCCCCTCCCCACCAGCGGGTCGTCCGCGCTCGTCTCCCGGGCGTTTTCAACTCTAGTCCACCTAAGTAACAAGTGTGCCAAGGCTCATGCTTTAATGACAAAAATATTGGTTCCCATACATTGATGTCCTATAAAGTCCTAACTATTAAGTGTGCGAGACATTTTTAATTGATCTGTAAGTCTTATTAACTTGAATAAAGCCATGTTTTATTTTAGTTACGGTAAGGTGGAGTACCTAATACTATCATCGGAAGAAGACTGCCACCACAGTCCAGTAACTTATTAACTTTTAGTTTTACCCCTTAGACAATAAACTATATTTGTCTTATACCACCTTACTTTACATAGTTAATATATATCAGAAAAACTCACACAAATTCACCCAGTCTAGTCCCAAATTAAGATCAAATAAATTCAAGGCTCGCGTAGCGCGGACACCAGAAGGGCTACTCCGATGTTTGAAATTCGATCGTCTTAGTGCTTTCCCTCTCGATCTTCTGTCAAACTTTACTTGGGTGAGTGAGACGGCTAATATACCTAGTCAAATTTCTAACATCGGAGTAGCCCTTCTGACGAGGACATGTATAACGACACGTTTAGGGTCTCGGGTTCGAATCCTGTTTTGCTATATGTAGTTAGTACTCGTAGTTAAATCAATAAATATCAGACAAACTCACACAAATTCACCCAGTCTAGCCGCAAATTAAGATCGAATAAATAGGCTTGCGAGGCGCGAGTATCAGAAGGGCTACTCTGATGTTTGAAATTCGATCGTCTTAAAGTGATTTCCCTCTCGATCTCCTGTCAAACTTTACGTGGGTGAGTGAGACGGCTAATATAGTCGAATTTCTAACATCGGAGTAGTCCTTCTGACGACATGTATAACGACACGTTTAGGGTCTCGGGTTCGAATCCCAGCAAGGGCACACAATAAAAGCAAAAGGCAAGTTTAGTATTTCATTGACGAACATGCATATTTCTGCCTAGATGTTATTTTTAGGGTTCCGTACCCAAAGGGTAAAAATGGGACCCTATTACTGAGACTTCGCTGTCCGTCCGTCCGTCCGTCCGTCCGTCTGTCACCAGGCTGTATCTCAACAACGGTGATAGCTAGACAGTTGAAATTTTCACAGATGATGTTGATGTATTTCTATTGCCGCTATAACAACAAATACTAAAAATAAAATAAAATAAATATTTAAGGGGGGCTCCCATACAACAAACTTGTTATAGATTATATATATGTATAGGTACGGAACCCTTCATGCGCGAGTCGGGCTCGAACTTGCCCAATTTTTATTTTTTATATATAAAGAGTAATTCATGAGCAGGGGCCTATGATGGTTGCGTTTATCACGTGATAAATAAGTGACAAAGCATCTGTCACTCACACTCGCATTATGTCAAAACGTGACGGATGCTATATCACTTATTTATCGCGTGATAAAATCAACCATCATAGGGCCCCAGCACGTCTAGCATAACTTTGACACGCGACTCATGTCGCGCGAGATAGCATCATCCGTCACTATCTCATAGTACTGTATAGATAGAGACAGGTAGTATATCTCGTGCGAGAAAGAGTCGCGTGTCAAAGTTATGCTAGCCGTGCTAGTCGAATGAAAGGGGTGATGGGTAAAGTTACACTGAGCAATTTTACATAAGTAGAATATCCCGTGAGTTAGGTACATACTGAACGGGTTTTAATCACGTCGTAGAAGTCGAATCATCATCAGGAGTATACCTACTTTGGTTCTTCTACAAATCTCTTCATTTCTAATTCCCATAACAATTCATCAAGCTTATATTTTATTCCATTAGCGTATGTCATCATTTTGGTGGCTACAGAACTGCATAGGAATAATAATTCAACAACAAAAAATAACACTATTAAAATGACTAATTACTAGCGTATACCTATTTGTAAACTTATTATAAGGCCAATAATTAATATTAAAAACAATAAACGTGAATCGAATTCTGCCGTGCTAAGCATAACAGCAGTAGGTAACTCACATAAAAAGTTACCAAAAAAAGCTCGTATCTTAATTTAGATTCGTAAACTAAGATAAAACCTTTTTAGTGTAACATTCAATGTGAGTTACTGCTGATATGCTTAGCACGGCAGAATTAGTGTTGGTGGTGGTTGGTGCAAAGATGGTGCAAAGAAGGTGCAAAGTAACATTTTAAAGGCAACTGATTGACAGCGATACAGCGCTGTCATATCTATGGGTCAGCGCTATCACAATAGTAACGCCTTTTTATAATCTCACGTCACCGTAAGTAGGAACGCAACCCAATAGGGCGGGGAAAAGAGCCCTTTCGCTACCTGTGTACCCTTTTAATCGAGTACAATAGGATATGCAAATCGCGACATGACTTATAGAGCATCTTTATTTTGATGTCAGTACAGCACAGGTCCTTCTGCTGAATACTTCAAAAGAGATCTAAGAAGTTGTTCTAACGAATACTTTAAGATACAATATAAGAAGTTGTGAAGTTTATAAGTGAAAAACAGTTTCTTTCTGGTGATGTTTATTTTTGTAAATTATATTGGAGAACATTAATTTTAGGAAAGGTAAGTTGATTACAAGTTTAGAGATAAATATTAGGTTTACCCTAATGAAAGTAAACATAACATATAATTTTTTTCCATTTAAATACATTTTTTTAAATATGTCTTAAAATAAAGTTACGTTTAAAATTTAGATGATTAACTAGCTAATAAATTTTGACACAATAATTAGGAACACGTAATTAAATAAATATTTTGGCTAAAATAAATAATTTTACGTAGGTCGTAGGTAGTAGGTACACATGATGAAGTTTCATGGTCGACACTTGCTTAGTTACGTTGTTTTTGTACTTTTTCTAGATTTTTTCTATTTTTTTGTGTGTTTTCAAGTGTGTTTATTCCGGCTCGTTCATTCGGAGACGAGCGAAGTCTTCGAAGACGATGTTGTCTTCCTCCTCGTTGGTGTAGAGAGAGTTCTCGTAGCGGTGTCTCTCGATGCTCTGCATCTTCTTCATCGCGTTGAAGCGCTGGCGTTCGACAGAGCCTGTGTATTTGGAAAAAATATATGAACGTGTACAAAGTTCTCTGATACAAAATAACCCTGACCTAAAAGTATTTAGCTGAAAGTTTGGTATGGTTATCTACTTAGTGTGTGTTTTATGCATCAGAAGTTAAAGTACTGCAAATCTTGATAGTGATTGAAGACTCTTTGGTTACATGAATTTGTATGAATGGTACCTTCAGCGGGATGCAGCAGTTTGAAGGGCACATCAGTCACCAGTTCCCCGCCAAGGGTTCCGCAGTTCAGCTTGACGCGCACGGAGTAAGACACCACGATACCAATCGCTTCAGTCGGGCACTTGCCCTCAGAAACCATGGTGGAACTCGCCAGGTTTACATCATCGTCCTTCAGATGACCATCCAATGCCACACCTTTAAACAATACATTATGGTGTAATACGTATTGATCTTTAAATGGCCTAAAACTTATATTACTTCTTTTTTGTAGATATTATGTTGTTATATAATCATAATAACCAAGTAAAGGTAAAATCACAGCTGAAACTACTTATAGAAACATTATATTATTTATTAAACATTATTATTATATTGTGTATGTGTAGTATAAAAAACTCATAGGTTTTGTATTATAAATGAAATAAGTTGGACTCACCACGGACATCTTTGTTAGTACGCGCCAAAGGCACCAGATAGAAGGTCTTCGACAGGCTGGCTCCAGGGGTAATTGGGCATCCTTCACGGCTCTCCAAAGAAGCAACATGGCGGCTGAACTGAGAGTTAATCATCGTAATCTCGACATGCTGGACGACCATGCAGCGAATGTTGCGCACCGATTTGCGGGAGTTATTGGACACAATGACGTTGGCTGCCAGCTTTTCGCCGTGGTAATAGATCTCCCTGTCCAGGGTTACTTCCAAATTGATCTTTCCGTTGCTGAAAGTGAAGCCCTTGCTCACAAGGGAGCTAGGAAGACGGCGGCCACGGCTAGCTGGAGCATGTTGCAGCTGTAGGTATAGAAAAGAGTTCAATGTTAACTAATTAGTAACCGGGTTTTATTTAGGGGTGTCACTGAGCATTAAAATATCTAACCTTCTTGATGGCCAGCATCACCGAGCTCCTCTTGTGGCTCTTTTGGTCCTCACTCTCCGCTACGTAGGTTCTCACGCAATAGTCCACTCCCATTGGCTTGCCCTGGTCTTCTTCGGCTGGTTGCAGAGTAATCTGAATGAGTAAGAATCGTTGGATAAAACTGCCATGAAACACATTCGCGTAATTAAAGAAAAGTTTATTTCTAATTTACCGAGCTCGGAGCCATGTCAGGAAAGTTGAAGGTGAAAGGATAGGCATTAGGGCCCAGCTTCTTCAGCAGCTTCTCCTGAACAGGGGTGAGTTCCATCTTAGAGTTGATCATGGGCACAACCTGCTCCTGTCCGATGACCATTTCCTTGGAAAACTTCACTCCCATCACTTCATCTTCCTCTCTACCATAGCGGTACGTTGTCACGAGCTAAAGAAGAAAAAAAACGTATAAATCCTTTTATTGACGGCACTGCACTTTTCAAACCACTTTTAACACTTCACTTATATACCTGACAGTAGACTTTTCTTCCTTTCAGGTATTCATTGTCGACCACGACCACTCCATCGACGGGGTCACAGTAATCTATATGATCAATGAAGTCCCGCTTGCCCAGGTAAACCGTGACTTTGCCATTTGGGGTTGTTTTCTTAAATACTTTAACAGCGACGACCATTTTCGAATGTTCGAATGTAACGGACGAGGGAATACTTCCTCCGTAGGGAGTTGTATCTGTATAAGGAGTTCACCAGAAATGATCGGTAGCGGGAAATTTTACTTTTATATGTAGGAACATGTGAGGTTTCCTGCAGAACGTACTAACATCTTAATAGGATTAGGTCTGTAGGCGTACAAATAGGATTAAGATCGTGTGACGCATACTCGCACGGAAATCGATTTGATGTCACACCACTATTGAGCTCGTTTCGTCAAAGCGAGTAAAATGTCGTAGCAGAACGAAACGTTAACGTCACTCTGACGTTTTGTTTTGACACATAAAAACTAGGTTAGGCTCCGACTATATCGGATCGGATTCTTCCTTATTAATATTGGTGCAGTTTCAGACTTTGTTTATGCTGATAAATAATGAAATTAGCTAATAAGAACCTCGTTAGGCTTATAAGATTGTAGACTGATAAGTTATCTCCGTGGACTATGTAACAAAGTGCGTGTGTAGTTTTATTTTTGTTCTCTATTTCCCAATTAATATGGTGGTTTTGAATTGTTGTTTTTCTTTTTAGCTATACTATCAGCATGCCGACGTTTCTGACGCCGGGCCGGCACGGGTACAGCGTCCGGTTTTCCCGGACGAGGCCGGACGCCTTGGCGGTTGCTACTAGCCAGTACTATGGTCTAGCTGGCGGCGGAACCCTTTTTTTCTTGGAGCTTGCACCCGATGGAGCTACGATAGTTGAAGTACAGAAGTTGGAATGGAGCGATGGGCTGTTTGATGTGGTAATTATAAAAAATCACACGTTTATATTGGTACTTAGCTGTATTATTTATTTTAAACTGCTTAAACATTCATATTTTAACCCATAGTAGGGTACATCAAATGCCTCAGTCTTAGGCGATCATATTGGAACCAAATATATGCAATTAGGACAGTGTCCTATTGGATGTAAATCTAATTAGTCAAATACTGACCAAGTTACATTACTTTACTCCATAATCTTTGTATATTCATGTGCTGTTAACAATTTCTGTACATTTTTGTTAGTAACGAAAGAATATTGAAACAAAATTGTGCTTGATCCAAAATATTAGCAGTAGCAAAATACTTGCACCAGTAATATACAAATAAAATTATTTATTTATTAATCTTTATTGCACAAAAGAAAACTTATTGTACAAAATGAGGACTTAATGCCATGACTCAATTATGATAAGAATCAACCCATACACTTTTGTATTCAAAACCCCAATTACATTTATAGTAACAATACATAATATAATTATAGAATGTTATAATGGTTTAGATGTACCTACAGTCAGTATCATGTAGTTAGCAGTAGTCAGAGTGACTAAAATAAATTATTATAACACATGCTCGCTGCTATGTAAATAAATATAGGTAAATAAAGGTCTCTTCCAATATATTTGGCTGCTTTGAATGCTACTATTTGATGCTAACTGTACTCCAACTTTTGTATGTAAGATTATTTTCACCATTGGCTACATTGACACCCTGTACCATCTCCACTATAAGGGCACACCTGGCCCGTGCACAGAAATTCATAGCTAGCGTTTACATACACCATTGGACTGTAAAAATAAATCGGAGTCCCCAATTCTTGACTGCTCAAGGTCTCAAGAATGAGTGCCCAAGACCTCAATGATAGTTCCCAGGGCCCCCCCACATGCATTAAGACGCCCTTGGCCACATCATCGGCTGTTGTGGTGTCTGTAGTATTGATTCTTAGGCAAGCTCGGGTAGATTAAATTTAGTTTTCTTCAAAAGCAATAAGTACAATGCGAGGGCTGAGCGGTCATACCTGATAAGTCGGGATACTTGTACTTTAAAATAAGAACTATGCATGTAACATAAAATTCTAATTTTAAAAACCTATTTACTCAACTTTGGTTTTGCTGCTTATACCTTGAATGATACTCAAAAGTTTTGTGTTAGCATCCTGGTAGGAAACAAGCACAATGCATGCTAGGCCAGGCCATCCAAGACCGTCTTTGCTGGTGCCCGTGGGCTTTCAGCTATTAAGGGGACCTTGGGCACTCAATAAGTTGGGTATGGGTTACCATAGGCAAAGTTTATTTTTATTGTCCATCAGATTAAAAACCGGCCAAGTGCGAGTCAGACCCGCGCAGCAAGGGTTCCAAACAATGAAATATTTTGAAACTTTTTTTTGTTGTTTTTATTATTGTTATACAGAAATACATAATCGTATCAAATCGAACCATGACAGTATCGAGCAAAAAACGCCAAAATAATCACGGTTTTTGTATGGGAGCCTCACTTAAATATTTATTTTATTCTGCTTTTAGTATTTGTTGTTACAGCGGTGACAGAAATAAATCATCTGTAAAAATTTCAACAGTCTTGCTATCACGGTTCATGAGATACAGCCTGGTGACAGACGGACGGAGCGCAGAGTCTTAGTATTAGTGTCCCTTTATACCCTTTGTTAGGAACTTTAGAAAAGGTCATCTGTGGTTTTTAGGGGCATCTGGACATCGGCCTCGTGTGCCCTTATGGTAAAGACCGAGCGGACACCATTCAGCCACACCCACATAACCTTGAGCTACTGAATGATCGCTTGTAGCACCGGAATATTCAAATATCACGGTTCATGTGCTGAAGCCCCACATGTGCGGATTCTGACGTCAGCACTAATGGACTTATATCTGACTAGTTGGATCTATTTATTTATAGACGATTGACTTAAGACCTGAGTGGCGTGTTTGTTTATGTTCTGGGTTACGGTGCTTATGTAAGGTGAATAGTCAAGGATACTGCAATGCAGGTTTCAGTTGCCGTGATAAATCTTAGGGAAACCTTTAGATTTCACACTTTTATTAGCTTTAGTTGTAACTTAGTACTATGTCAGTTGGTAACAATGTAATCAAATCTTGGAAGTCAATACCTAAGAAAATGAAACTTTGCATGTATTTGTAGTTTACGTGACGATACAATAATTTGGTATCTAGAAGCTGATCTGATGATGGAGACGGACGGTGGCCGTAGAAACTCCTAAACAGCACAAAATATTATATTATATTTAAGTAGACATTTTTTTTTGAACATGTCCTAACTACAGATTTGTCCTAACTACAATTAGACTACTCTAAAAGACAGAAATGACCGTCAACGCTGTTAGCGCTCCATACAAATGGCCACCTACATGTGGCTTCATTATTTGTCATGGGGTACCAATATTTGTATGGAGACAATAAGTAATTTGCCATTTTCACCGTGAAAAAGTGCGCTTAAGCTCATGGTTGGTGTACAATTATTGTTTTGTTAAATTATGAGGATTCAGAAAACAATTTCAGATTCTTACCTACGGAATAAAAAAAAAACAAAATGTGCTTACTTTTAAACACATTTAAAAAAATATTTTATATATATATATTCTTTGTTTCATGACATATTGAGCTAATTCTATGCATATAACTACAGTATGTTGTATAATTCAACATCACTCTACACCCCTATTTCTTGACAATCATGCAACATTTCCTATATCGTCGGGGATAGTGCAGCGGCAGCGTAAGTAACAAGAGCAGATACGAACCAATATTCAAACAAATGCCAAGTATTTTATTGAAATGAGAACTTTATTGACAGCTGTTACTTACGCGGTATTGCACTATCCCCGACGATATCCTTTTATTTAATAACTAGCTGTGCCCCGCGGTGTTACCCGCTCATCCCATGGGAACACTAAATTTATTCGGGATGAAAAGTATCCTATGTCCTTTCCCGGGTCTCAAACTATCTCCATACCAAATTTCATCTAAGTCGGTTCAGCGGTTTAAGCGTGAAGAGGTAACAGACAGACAGACAGACAGACACACTTTCGCATTTATAATATTAGTATGGATTTTAAAATAATTAAGTTTGCCTTATACATATTTTTTTTTTTCTGTTTCTGTGCTGTAGAAATGCTGTAGAATTTAACATTCGTCATCATTTCCAGACATGGTCAGGGGTGACGGACGGCGCAGCGGCGTGCGGCGCGGGCGACGGCGCCGTCATAGTGTTCCGGGCGGGCTGCGCCGCTCCTCTGAGGGTGTTCAGGGCGCATACCAGCGAGGTGTGCTCCGTGGACTGGCCGAGGGCGCATCTACTCAGTGCCAGTTGGGACACTACTGTTAAACTGGTGAGTTTCTTCTGTTTATTGCACAGACAACCCCCACTAGACGGAGCATGTAAGGCGAACCGCGCGCACCAACGATATGGTACGGCAGAACATTAAAGTATCAACACGGCGGCCACCGTTTAGTTGCGTCCATGTTTATGAGGTCTCTATACACCACTTAACACTACAATTTACCATGTTATTTATTTAATTTCTTTTTTCGTTGACGTACGCATGGATCATAAACAAGGACGCAACTAAACGGTGGCCGCCGTGTTGATACTTTAATGTTCTGCCGTACCATATCGTTGGTGCGCGCGGGTCGCCTTACATGTGCCTTACATGCTCCGTCTAGTGGGGGTTGTCTGTGGTTTATTGGCGACGCGGTTGGCGCAGTGGTTAAGCAACTGCCTACTGAGCCGACGGTCCTGGGTTCGAATCCCGGCAAGGGCAAATATTTAGTGTGATGATCTCGAATAACACAAGTCTACCAGAGCTTAAGCGTCTATTACACTTTCCTAAATTAGTCACTAACGAGAGGGATGCAGCAATATGTGAAACACTTATGGAGATATCTCCATCTCACTCCTTCGTATTGCTGCATCCCTACTTAGGATCCTAAATTTAGCCAAGTCTAATAAGCACTTTACTGTGGGATTAAGTAGATTGATTTGTGTGAAGTTGTTCGATATTTTTATTTAATTTAATTATTTATCATCATCATAATCATCAAGCCCGTATTTATCCACTGCTCGATCAGGGCCTCCTCGTGCATTTTCCATTCGCTACGACTCCGGGCCACGTGCATCCACTTCCTTCCCGCGACCTTAACTATGTCGTCTCTCGATCAAGCGGAGGTCTGCCCACGCTTCATTCTCCCATTCGTGGTTGCCAGTCCAGTAGCTTTGGCGACCAGCTTCTGTTTATGCCCATGACAAATGGAAAACTTTGGGGATCTGGCGTTCAGTGGGCTCGGATCCTCAAGTCTTATTCCTAATAAAATTATTTATGACGACGCGGTTGGCGCAGTTTGTAGTGCACCTTCCTACAGAGCCGGCGGTACTGGGTTCGAATCCCGGCCGGAAAAAAAACATTCTTTTTTCGGGATTTTTTCTTTTAGTTTTCATAACATATTACCTAAGCTAATTTTAGAACTACAGTATGTTGTATAATTCAACATAAATCTCCACCCATATTTCTTGACAATCATGCAACATTTCCTATTTCAGTGGGACCCAGAATCGGAAGCGTGCCTCAGCACGTTCGCGGGTCACTCCCAGCTCGTCTACACGGCCGCGTTCTCTCCCCACTCGCCCGCCACGTTCGCCTCGGTGTCGGGCGACGGGCACCTCAAGCTGTGGTCGTGCACGGAGCCTGCCAGGCCCGCGGCTGTGGTCAAAGCTCATGACGCCGAAGTAAGCATTAGCTCGTGTACACGGCTGCCTTCTCTCCTCACTCGCCTGCCACGTTTCGGTGTCGGGCGACGGCCACCTTAAGCTGTGGTCGTGCACGGAGCCTGCCAGGCCCGCGGCTGTGGTTAAAGCGCATGACGCCGAAGTAAGCATTCAGCATAAGCACATACATATTCAAACTAAGGAGTTTTTTTTTTTCGTGGAGGCACAAAACAGATAGGTACAGAAATCAATCTACGTACAAGCGCGCTGGAGCAAAGGCACACATAGACATATTCAAACTAAGGAGTTTTTTTTTCGTGGAGGCACAAAACAGATAGGTACAGAAATCAATCTACGTACAAGCGCGCTGGAGCAAAGGAACACATATACATTGGTCACGGACACGATATCTCGGACCAGTTCAGACCAGTGCGAGCGCGAGTGCCATCCGCTTGACATGCCCGTGAGCAATGTCTATGTGTGCGTTTGCTCGAGCGCGCTTGTATGTATATTGATTTCTGTACCTATCTGATTTGTGGTGGAGGGAGGAAATCCCTGGCAGTTTCCATTGGATACTGTCAGGCTGGACCTGACAGCATGCTCGACTCTGTGGGATGTGGCATCCGCTCTTCACGAGTGGATGTCACACTCATCAGCCTACGGACTAAAACCTCCCCCGCTTTTTGTAGTGTGATCTGAAACACGCTGCGCTATCGGTTTACACTTTGTGTCCCAGGTTGAGTTTCGTTGGTATGCAAGTTGAGTGTTTTTGAGGCTGTGGTGATTTAGATGATAAAGATGAGCATGAGGCCGTTTGGCCCGACGGCCGTTCTCTAGCCACTCAATTGCTTCGAATTTTGAGTTGGACTCTATTAATATAATAAAATAAGAGCGGTGACAGGTAGCCGTAGTTACCAAAAGCAATCTAGTGGCTAGTTAGTAAGTGAGAAATTGTCAGAATGGGTTGATGTACATCCTCAGACTAAGTATACTTAGGTCGTTTGTGGGCGTATTTGTAGCTGACCAGAGGAAAATAACTGCTTGAAACAACAACCCAAACTGTCGGCATCTTTCCTCTCGACCGAACCTAGATAGGATCGTGATCAGAAGATATTTCCATCTTTGCAGTATGTTTTTATAGTTTTTAGAACGTGTTGCTGCCTTGTGGATCTTCTAGATCCATGAAGTTTGTACAAAAAATCTGAAATGATTTTTGGAAACTATTTTCTGAGCATAGAAAAAGTTTTGTATCGGATATATTTTGAAGAGTGTGCGAAGGAATTGCACGATTTAATTCCGCCATGTCCGTTCCTCCATCAGACTACCAGGCGAGGGGAGCGATTTCACCCTTATGTTCAGCTTACCACTTATTCGCACGAAGCGATTTGCTTCATAATTTCTAATGCGAACCGCTATGGGACGGAACTCGCTCCCATCGTGTGTATTCCCAGAAATTATAATTCGAGTCTCTTCAAGGTAAGAGTGAATAGGCTATTACTGAACCGGCGAGCTACATCCTCGACACTTACCATCAGGCGATACTGACGTCAAATGCCGGTCATTTTGTGAAGAAAAAGTTTAGTCTGGAAATCTTACAGCAGGGTTTAAAACGCATATTATAGCATAACTAGCGACCCGCCCCGGCTTCGCACGGGTGCAATGCTGATAAATTATGCATGTATTATACATATAAACCTTTCTCTTGAATCACTCTATCTATTAAAAAAAACCGCATCAAAATCCGTCTGTTTTATACTATGTAGTGATGAATATGTTACGTTTCAGGTGCTGTCATGTGATTGGAGCAGGATAGAAACACATGCGATCGCGACGGCAGGATCCGACGGTCTAGTCAGAGGCTGGGACCTTCGGCGGCTGACGTCTCCTATGTTCACTTTGAAAGGTGAGCATTTCAGTAGTATTAATATTTTTCCTTTATGTCCATAAGATTTGGTTTGACAATTTAATAGTAGGTACATTACCGCCGGGAAAGAAGGGCTTGCCGGGTGAGGGAGCGTTCAAGTATTACGTAACGCAATTTTTGAAGATTTTTGACCCTCCCTCCCCCCCTTGTAACGCGCCGTAACGTTTTTCTGTACCCCCCCTCCCTCCCGCTCTCTAAACGTTACGTAACACCATAAGTGACACAAAAAGTGTCAATTTTTACCCCTAAAGTCACAAAAGATATGTTAAAATGATTAAAATGACGACCAGACCAATACAATCGAGGGATTCCGCGTAAAATAAACGACAAGGGTTGCCAACTTGGGCGTTTTAAATCCCAATTTTTTTTATAAAAAAAAAGAAATAATGTTACGTAACGTGTTGTAAGAAAGACCCCCTCCCACCCCTGTAACGCATCGTAACGTTTTACGAGACCCCCCTCCCCCCTAAAAAGCGTTACGTAATACTTGAACGCCCCCTGAGTAGGTATAGAAGGATAGTGATACGAAGCCGGTAAGTCCTTTTCACGGCTAGGCATGTATAGTACTTTCCTCAAACATACCTATGCAATGAAATAAATAAATACACCGCTACTAAAAATAAAAAAAACTGCTGTTTAGCCTGGTCATTAACACAGATCTTAAAAAAAATACTTTCTGGCCTAGGCCTTCAACTCTTTTACAGTTCTCTCGAGTTGATTCGCCGGAAACGTGATACTTCGAAGCCAGTTATGATGACATTTCAATGCATGTTTGAGTAAAGTTTATTCTTTGTCTATAAAAACTTTCCTATCGTTACAAAAGGTGGACTTTGTAATACGCAACCTTACAGGTATAGGTTGCTATTTATAAAACCAGTGCAGCTAGGAATGCTAATTGAATTTGCGGTGTTGTTACAATAATTTGCGTTAGAATACTATCAAGTGTACCGGAGGTGAGACGATAAGGCGTGAAGAGAAAAGCATCATGTTTATATGCCGCCGTTATAAACTACCAAACAATGTTTGCAAAAGTACAGTTTAGAATTTAACCCGTCAGGCGTGTCTTGTGGTACGGCATAATACGGTATTTTGCTACAGTGAAAGTAATATTGTATCATAGAAACCACTAAACACACATTCATAAATGCGTGGCACCGAATAAATTACGACTAAGGTTTGGACATTATACTATTTTTAATTGAATAAAAATTAAAAAAATTAAAATAAATCGTGTTTTGATTAGAGATGCAACGGATAGTTGTTTGGCCGGATACCGGATACCGGATATTCGGCCTAACCACCGGCCGAATATTCGGTATCCGGCCGCCGGATATTCGGCCCGCAGAACTATACCTACATTTTGAGTTTTACAGGTGCGCGTCGCGCAGGTTTTGACCTGTTTCTTAGTGAACGTTCGCGCGGACCCATTTCTAGGTTCGAAACGAGTTTTATTATGTCATTACGAAGGAACTTCGTTCAATAGTACACGTGCAAATTGTAGTAGTAGTGCAATACATTCCAGTTTTACCCCAATATCAAGCAGGTTTACTATCCGGTATCCGGCCGGATATTAAAATAAGGGCCGGATAGGCCGGATACCGGATGGTAACCGAATATTCGGTGCATCTCTAGTTTTGATTACTGATTTTTATGCCGTCACAAGCCAGTGTCTTCATAGAAACTTCATACTAACGAGTCTTTTTTGACATTTGATAAAGAGTAGCTGATTTGATATGAACTGTCATCAAATACGTGTTATATTACCAACTATATATTTGTACTAGGAGGTGCACGCAACACTCGTCCGCGTATTTTTTTATATCATAGACGGGTAAAAGTGTCCTATAACCATCTTTTGATGACCAGCTATCCTTATACCAAAATTGGAAAAAAAATATCCAGCCGTTTCGACGTGATGCGAGGGTAAGAAAATATGACCAACCGCCAGACTGGCATGGCGCCGCACGCCCATACAAAACAAAAGACGATCTCGCTTCGCGCTGTTAAGATTTTTCCTGAAATCATGACCCCATAGGGAACTGATTTTCAACGCAAATCTTGAATTTTATACTTAGTATACATTTATTACCAGGGCGTCTGTCCACCTTGTGGGTGGACGTCCTACGCTGCGTTTGCCGGTGCGTGGCCTCCATTCGAGAACCTTACTGCCCCATCGGCCGTCAGTTCTACGTGCTATGTGCCCCGCCCACTGCCACTTCAGCTTGCTAATCCGTCGGGCTATATCAGCGACTTTTGTTCGTTCACGGATCTCCTCATTTCTGATTTGATCTCGCAAAGAAACACCGAGCATAAGCCCTCTCCATAGCGCGCTGTGCAACTTTGAGCTTCCTTATCCTCCTGAGTTCCAGTGTCCTACACATAGTACATACACTTCAATTAATAGTTAACTGTCAACTATTTGTCATAAAATTAAACTGACAAATTATGAATGCTGGTCGTCAGGAGGAAAGGCCCACAGTAAGAGGCCACGTTTCTGTTCCGTATGTCATCACTGGTAACACACATTATAGTCCGATCATTATAAATGTGCAGCCTTTGATAACTCTAAAGTCCTTGGTTTTTGCTGAGGGAACAGATAATGTCAATAAAAAGGTATTTTGGAAAAATTTAGAATTTTACGAACTATGCATTTTTTTAAATTAAGGATTTCAGATTTTTGTATGTTATGAACTGGATATATTATTCAAATACGAAATTACAATTGTATCGAGTTAAGAACTGATTAATTAATTTATTACACAAATTTTAGAAAATTGAGGGTCATGGATATGCGACATGGTACTAAGTCATCGTTAGGTGGTTATAAATCCTACATGGCAATATTCAAAAGCGATAAATGTCTTTCGATAATCTTTTAGAGTCGGGTTATATTTTTGGAAAACAGATTAGAATATAAAAGCCTATGCAATCATAATAATGATAATAAAAAATACATTTTCCCTCGTATAAATTCCATTATTATATGTAAACTCATGTTTTTGCTCTTATACAATTATGATCAATTTACTTGATCAACACACGCAAAACAGAGAATGATACATATTATGCAATTTATTAAAATAACGATCAAATAGTTCCGCAGTCTTTAAAATTCGCGCGCCGCGCCACGCGAGTCACGCATCGCTGCCAGTCACAAAAAATACGAAAACCTGTTCAGGTTATTCTCACGCCGCGGCGTTCCAACATTGAAACCAGAAAAATTGAATTAGAACCAGTGGCGTGCACGTCATATAATATGCAAAAAGGCAGTGCCTACCCTATGATTTAACTTTATTCTGGTATCCCCTTATATTATATTATTACACACTTACCCATAATTCCCTTTGCATTAGTAGTCATAAGTATGTACATGCATAAATCAATAACTTCACAACTAAGCGGTTTGCGCCATCTATCGGATTAGCGTTGCGTTACCAACAAGGTACATTAGTGATGAATAAATCAAAACTCAGCCGAATGTAGCCGAGGGCGCACGAAAACGTAAACGCGAGTGCTCGCACAACATCGGAATTACTACTCGCACTTACGCACTGTAGCGATATTCCGTTTCATTCGTAGAATGGCTTGTACTAAGGAAACAAACGGCAAGAGAAATGAGCTCCTACTCAACGTACATTGATTGGTATACTTCGTCACTACAAAGTACAGGATCTTATCTTTGATATTAGCACGCAATGAATATCTAATGATTAGATTTCACGCATTCCGGGCACATTGTTAAGTCATGTTTCCAGAAATTTAAATTGGCGAAATTTTCAAATTGACATTGTTTCTTATGCAAGTAAATATAGCACTTTTTTTTTTTTTTTGTGAGTCCTAAGCCTGATCAAGTATGAAGGGAAATTTGTGATTGTCCCAATAAAACGGTATTAATGATATAATTATAATATAATAAATATCGGACAATCTCACACAAATCTTAGAATAATAACGCCTAGAAGGATAGTTTCTTACGGCCGAGGCGCCGCACGTGAGGCATAAAATGGATTCATGTAGTTGTGAACAACTCGTATTTACACGCGGCGATACGCACACAAACACAGCAATAATGTTGCCAGCGCAATCACATTCCCCTGAAATTTGGGGTATACTCTTGCCAGTGGTGATTGGTTACATTCTAAATTTTAATTGAATAATAGACCCGTTGTTGACTTCAAACACTGTAAATACATTAAACAAAGGTTTTTTTATTATTTATTATTATTATTAATTTGCAATGTCAGTTGAAAATAAATAAAATCGTAAATAGTAGGTATGGTCAAATCCTGAAACGGCCTGAAATGACCTTTCAGCCAGCTGAAAACGCTTCTAAAGCACTGAAATTGACGTTCGAAGTTTTTGACCTAATCCACCGGCGTAACACTTTTATTTGCACAGTCGTCAACTCATCATCAAGACATTTGTAACGAGCCCTAACACGTCGTGTTTTTGTGTAGGTAATTTAGGAGCTACCTACTATGGCCTCCTTCCGTGCTCATCATCAGACCAGCTTGGTAGTACCATAATAATGCATTTCACTTGATTTAAACAGGTGTACAAAATTTAAACTCGATTCAAATTTGATTTGCAATATTTGACCCAGACATACTCAAACATACACGGCAAGTCAAATAAAAGCTTGATAAAAATCAAATGATTTATTTTCTTAATTTTTCATATTTGTATTTTTAATTATAGACTCCCAAAAAATAAGTCAGTATATCATCAGGACAGAATTATGGGTAAAAAAAATCCCTTACACTGGAAACACTACATTGTCATGCCGCTTATAGAAAATATGAAGTTTTGATTACTGTTTTACGTAAAAATACGAGTTAAAGAATAATATTTACGAGTGAAATGTTATCTTAGCATGTTTATCCTTTTTACCAGATGCATTGTGACACCCTATCACTGCACAAACCGCCATAATAATTGAAAATGCGGGAGCTCTTTACACCTGTCACGCGTCCTTGCAACTGACAAGCCGATCGGCGCTTTAAGCCATTTCTGGCTTACTTTTGTAGTGTTAGTGGCCTCACCGTTGCGCGTGAACTGGGTTTCTAGGCGTTATTATTCTAAGACACAAATCGATCTAGTCCCAAATTAAGCTCAAGAAGGCTTGTGTTATGGGTACTAGACGACGATATACGTACTTATATAGATAAATAGATACTTAAATATGTACATAGAACAACCATGACCCAAGCACAAATATTCGAGTTCATCACACAAATATTTGCCCCGGCCGGGATTCGAACCCGGGACCGCCGGCTCGGTAGGCAGGTGTCTACAAACCGAGCCAAACGCGGTATTGTATTTATGTATTCTCGCTATAATTATAATTTCTATTTTAAATAGGAAAAAGTCATAATAATTTCGGTTACGAAATCAAATGTCGCGGAACACGCCCGCCCTCAAGGTGTTGTGCGCAGCTTGGTAATGTAGACTTAAAAACAGTAAATATATGATTCAGTATAAGTTGAAGGATAATCCGATCTCTGGACCAATTCACAAATAGTGGTTGCGTTATTCGTCAAGTTGCTTAGCGTACCGGTAGCTCGGTTTTCTACGAGCCGCTCAAGAACCCAATAATTGAACAAATGGCCGAGGGTTCAAACCCGCAATAATTTAATTTTTTTTTTTTTTTTTGCAGTATTTTGTTTTAGTCTTCATTTATAAAAGGTGGTTTTTGGTTGTACCTTTAAGTTGTGTTTTTCTCTTACACCTTTTATAAGTTTTTTTTGTTTAAATAAGTTTCCTTTTTGGATTCATTTCTTACATCGGGTTTAGTTTAATTTCCTTTAATTCTTATTTTCCATGCTTGTTCATAATTAACCTCTGTTATTTGAACATGCCTTAATAATGATTCAGCTTCACCCGTGAGAGTACTTTTAAGTACCTAAGTTATGCAATTTCTGCACACTGTTTAATGATGAGTTATTGTGCACTAATGATATAAACAAATCTTGATACGACGGCCATTCTTCATAAATACCAGAACATGTAGGTAAATTTATTCGGGGTCATTTGATGGAATCATCGGGTTTATTTTGAACAACTGTCCCAGCTTATCCCGGCGGCGTTGGCTGGATACTGACAAATAAGTCTTTTAAATTAGCTAATATGCACGTATACACATCTTCATACACGAAAAAATCTTCGTTCATAAAATATGAAATATCCGGTTTCTTCTCTTTTGGTACACATTTGACAAATCCTTGATGTGTTTTTTTGAATAAATTCCAATTCTCTTGCGCTGATTTTATAAGTACGCGTTTCTAAGTATCCACGAGTGAGCCGTTGCTTTGGACATTTTTTCAAGTTTACTTGTGCCTTTTTCAATAATAATGCAGTATTTTCCAATACTGCTATTAGTTGATCTGCTGTCGACATTTTAGATTTGCATGTAATTTGCGAATGTAAATAGCTTATAGGTTACTTATGACTTCGATAACTCAGTACGTAATTATTGAAAATCGAGTATCAATATACTTGTTTTTCGCTTCACTTTTAACGCGGTTCTCCGCATAAACCAGTGTAGCAAGACCCCTGTCTTACAAAGTTTATGTACAGTGCTAGTATCTCGTTCCGTTGGGTGCCTTCGGTCGGTCTTAGCCACCAGTTAGCTAGACCTCTCGCTTACGGCGTGAAACCGGCCGGTCAGTGTCTCGCACGATTGGTTTAGTAGCACTGTCTTTTGATAAACACTTCATTGATAAACGGCTTATGTCACTTTTAATCCGGTTCGATGTTCGACCATATGTTCTTTACATTAGGATTCACTTTTTTTTGTAAGTACTTTGGTCACAGAGAAGTGTTTGACGGATGATTGATTATTTGCTACTGGTTATTATTATTACATAATATTAACTATCTTATAGGCTTACACACACATGCATGTTGTCGCGCACGTTGTATCTAACTTGCCGAACAGTAATATTTTAAATACAATTGTATCAAAACGTACACAGCTTTTCATTACCTCTCATTTAAGAATCAGACACATTTCACTGTTATGGTGGGAAAAACACGGCCCTGTGTCAAACAGCGAAGGCTTAAGAGGGTCCCGATAGCGCCTTATCGTACGGTGATTGTGAAATTGTTAATGTATGTATTTAATTGTTGTATACTACTTACATAATGGGAATTGTGGCTACGTTTGTAATATTACAAAAAGATTCAATACCAGAATCCAGTTAAATCATAGGTTAAACACTGCCTTTTTGCTTATATGACGTGCACGGTACTGCGACTTCATAATCCGAAACGTCGCGCGCAACGCCGATGTTCGCTGCGCGCGAAATTTAAAACAAGCGAATTTGTTTGACCTTCATTTTCATAGATTGCATAACAAAAGTAGAACTTTTTTTTGTGTTTGTTGATAAAGTAAGTTAATTAGATTGTGTAGAAGCAAAATGACGGATTTTAATACAGTATTAATTACGCCGTAAGCGCTTACTAATAAAAATATAAAATAAAAATTCAGCATAGGTCTATATTTTCTGAGTTTTATAATACCAATACAAATAGCTACGAGAAGCTCGTAGAACACATCTAAACTGATTTAAATACTGACACGTTTTAGTTATAACGTTTAATTAATATCGTAGTGCCATGTCGCTGTTCCATAGAAGCCAATATTCTAAAATTTCAATAGCAATTACTGTTGATAGTTTTTATTCCACGGCAATTGAAATTTTGAGCTTAAATTTCATAATGATTTAATAATAATCATGCATAAGAAATACCTAAACCATACCTAACGCATCACCCTGTCAATTATTATTTTATTAAAAATAGCTTTGAGTTGACCTTAATTGTCCACTTAAAACAAAAAAAAGGACTTTAGAATTATCAAAACCTCGTCCATGTACATCACGCTCCGCGTACTGGCCTATTATACACTTTCGACAGACGACCTGGTAAAGGTTGCAGGAAGCCGCTGGATGCAGGTCGCTTCCAACCGGCCGATCTGGAAGTCACTGGGGGAGGCCTATGTTCAGCAGTGGACGTCCTGTAATGATGATGATGATGGTACATTTATTTCCAGGTTGCGAGTGTGCTGTCAGAAGAGTTCAGTTCTCACCTCACGCGCCGTCAGTTATAGCTGCAGTTTCTTACGACTTCACTACGAGGTATTTATATATTCTTTAAGATAAATACATTGTATTGTTTATTGTATGCCGTCTCAAACCAGTTCTGTGCATTTTTATCTTTACACTTGACCTTAGTTCGGAGTACATTGACTATTGTTGTCGAAACACCTGTTGTATTATTGGAATAAAGCAGCAGTGGACGTAACGTTAATATTTTGTTACAGTTTTGGCAAATTGGTTTCATACTTACCTAGTAGGTAATACAATATTGTGTGATTGAACGATCGGTCTAAACTACGGCGAACAACCGATTAGATTTACTTCGTCTACATAGTTACGTACATATACGTTACATTTAGAGATGGGCCGACTCGGGAAAGTTGATTATTCGGCATCATTTTCTAAGCGGCCGATTAGTCGCCAACTCGCCACGCAAAAAATGCAGAATAGTCGGCACTTTATTACCTAATGGAAAATAGGAACATATTATTACCATTATTTTAGCGAAATTCGACAATTATGATCATATTTGACGTTTTCTAGCAAAAGGTCTGTAGAACTGGTATTATTTTGTTTTAAATTACTATACAACCATTTAGCTTGTTTGAAAATCTTTATAGAATTGTTCTCGATAACTTGATGCTGTTTTAAATTTTTTGGTTAATAAACTCGGTCTTCCCTTGAAATAAATAACGGATCTAGGTTTTACTTGTAACCATGCAGCCAGTTACAATACAACCCTTTTGACGATTGCTTTAAAAATCTTTATCAGGCCTACAAAACGTTAATGTGATTTCTGCTATTACATGGTGAATATAGTCAAATGTATCCAAGTGACCAACTGACATCATCCACCGATCAGGGTGTTGATGATGATTGATAACTGTGTTCTCAGTGTATCAGCAAAGTATCGTATTCGTTGCATTGCTATTTCATTTTATCAGGCGTTGATTTGGACTTTTATATCTGCACATAATTTGAATTCACCTACAAAATCTATATATATATTACGCGAGGCCGATTTTTGTACATCCCATCAGATCTACAGTTATGGTCCGATTTTGATAAATGATATGTCATTAGATTCGTCTCATGCTGGAGAGGTGCATAAAACTCTTGGATTTTTAATTTTTTCCTGAAAAAGTACTGAAAAATGGATTTGAAAAAACTACTGTGCGCTAACCACGTGACTTTGACCACGTGACCTGTGATCCCTATTTTGACATAAGATGACCAGATAATAACAAGCATGATTTGCTCACAAACCTGTAGTAAGTTGTTCAGCATGATGAAATATTATTTTTGAGTCGGCAACGTAATATCCGCAACACTTAAAACATGTACGAATATGCAAAAATAATTTTACAGTTTGTTGACAATGAATGACAGTAACCATATTCTGACTACTTTTAATGTATTTTTTATTGGGGGTTATTATGTCAATGATCTAAATTGCCAGGTTGTTTTTCTTTTTAAAATGTTGATATGAAAACTTTTTTCGCATAACTGTTAAAAATGTGAAGGAACAAGCCGGTTAAGTGCGAGTTGGACTGGTGCTCGCAAGACTAAAACTAACCGTCATTCAAGAATAGATTATTTTTAGGTATAGGCGAGTTTTACAATAAAAAATCAAAGCAGAAAAAATGTAGTAAAACTAATTTAAACGTCATTCAAATAAGTAAATTTCTGATAGATTATTATAAATATGATTATTATGATTATATAAGTTCATAAAAAAAAAACCAAGGAAAATGGCATGAGTTATGGTAAATTAAATGGTATTTTACAAGAAAAAACTTAGTCCTTCCGCTTGCATGTCGACGGGATGGGAAATGTGTTCGAGTTGAGAATATGGACGACTTGACAATGTAGCTAAGTTCGGAATGTATCTACATTGGTAATATGGATGAGTTGGTAAAATGGACGAGTTGAAAATGTGGTTGAGTTGAGAATATGGACGACTTGACAATGAAGCTAAGTTGGGAATGTATCTTCTACATTGGTAATATGGATGAGTTGGTAAAATGGACGAGTTGGAAATGTGGACGAGTTGAGAATATGGACGAGTTGGCAATGAAGACGACTTGGTAATACGGGCGAGTTGATGATATGGAAGATTTGGCAATAAAGATGAGCTGATAATAAGGACAAGTTGGTATTGTAGACGAGTTGGGTGTATCGTCGAGTTGGGAATATGGACGAGTTGGAAATGTGGATGAGTTGGCAATGTGGATGAGTTGGTAAAATTGACAAGTTGGGAACATGGACAAGTGGGAAATGTGGACGAGTTCGCATTATGGACGAGTTGGCAATGAAGACGAGTTGGTAATACGGACAAGTTGGTAATATGGACGAGTTGTCAATGTGGACGAGTTGGGAATATGGACGAGTTGGGAATGTGGATGAGTTGGCAAAATGAACAAGTTGGGAATATGGACGAGTTGGCAATAAAGACGAGTTGGTAATATGGACGAGTTGGCATTGTAGATGAGTTGGGTTTATGGACGAGTGGGCAATGTGGACGATTTGGCATTGTGTACGAATTGGGAATGTGGACGAGTTGGAAATATGGACGAGTTGGAAATATGGACGCGTTGGAATTGTGGTGTTGGTATATGGACGAGTTAGCAATATGGTCGAGTTGGCAATAAAGACGAGTTGGTAATATGGACGAGTTGGCATTGTACATGAGTTGGGTTTATGGACGAGTGGGCAATGTGGACGATTTGGCATTGTGGACAAATTGGGAATATGGACGAGTTGCCAATGGAGACGAATTGGTAATATAGACGAGTTGGCAATGCAGATGAGTTGGGTGTATGAACGAGTTGGCAATGTGGACGTGTTGTGTGTGTGGACAAGTTGGCATTGTGACCCAGATGGGAATATAGACGAGCTGACATTGTGGACCAGTTGGCAATGTGGAATAATTAACATATTACCCTAACATGCGAAACTTGATGGTAGAAATAACCTACATATGATGCAAATTTCAAAAAATTGACGCCCTCAAGGATAAATCATATTTGAATTAATGACGTCTGGCTGATCATTCTTATTCTCATTCAAAATAAAATTTGACAAATTCTGCTATCAACAAAACAAATTGATTTTGTAAGGCTTCCGTTTTTACCGACTTTGGTAAGGAACCCTAAAATTAGGTTTATATCATAGACTTGAGTAAAACGTAGTGATTACATACTCTTTGGACTTGAGAGTATAGATAGCATCTCCCTCACTCTTCTGTCAGACACTATTTCAATGAGAGGAAAGACGAAAGTTTGAATTTGGAATTCGGGTATTAGGCCTTCAGCTCTAAATTTACTGAAAAAAATATGTCTGACTTTACTATACGATCAAGGATTTTATTTCTTATTTTAACAACTGTACCTGGGGATGTCGAATAAGTAATTTGACGAACGAGGAACTTGACGAAAAGAAAATTTGACTTAAAATCAAAGTTGACCAAAAGACAGCTTGACGAATAGGAGCCATGACGAATAGCAGATTTGACACATGGATTTTGACTCATAATTCATAAATGATTGATGATGATGACATGGCAGCACCCATATTAAGAAAATTTGGACGATCTATTGAATTTCATTAAAAAAACAAGCATTGATAATAGTGGTTTTTCGTGTATCTATAAACGTTTTATACTCTCTATTTCATACAATTGAGTTTATTTAACATTTTTTATTATCACTATTTTTAAGTATTTACGATTATAAATGAATACATAAACAGTTACGCACTACATGATTTCCTTTTTAAAACCTGCGTAGTGAGTGCCCAAATCTGTCATTTCGATTCATGTGCTATTTCTTGAAATTGATAGAAATCGATCAAATCGATAAATTTATGTCCTGAAGAAAGAACAACAAATTAAATTCTACCAATCTTATGTTCGGTCCTATGAAAATATGTCAATTATTTTTTTAAGATATGGAATTATTTTTATGGGTTAAATTTTTCCATAAATCGAATAACATTCATTTTATTTGTGAAACAGATCAGCAGATCACATGTCATTAATGCACAACTTATTTTTACAAGAGTTGAAAAAGTTGGTACGATGAAGCTGGCAGTTGGCTACCAGGCCTAGCTCTAGCCTGGCATGTTTTACCGTTTTTAAAACATCATTTTAATTCTTCGTTCGCCAAAAACTTCTTATCGATAAAGTAGTTATTTTCTGTAACACTACCGGATTTCCATATTCTAGCGGCGGTTCGACGCCGCAACGGGCCTCTAGTAATGTTTTATTTCTGTCAATGTTTAAGTATTTTGCAAGGTCCATGGTCTAATAGGAACTAAAATTGTTCTAAAAGCTGGCACATCTATTATTAATATTATTATACATATCAGCTCGCTACGAGTGGAGAAAATGTCACTTCCTAGCCAAGGCCAGCCGTAAAACGGTAGACAAACCACGGGCGGTAACTCGTAAAGCCCCATTTCCGGGCCAGGTTCGGGCCACAAACATCTGCGTTTCGGACGTTCACGAATCCACCGCTCTGGGAATGTAATGTACTATTTCTTGAGATTCTTTACAATGGATTTTGTGTCAGAATGCTAATGGATTTCTTTGTCAACAGATTATGGGATTTAAAACGTGGGTGTGAGCCGCTGGAGACCATCAGGCACCACTCGGAGTTCACGTACGGGCTGGACTGGAACTCGCTCCGGCCGCACCAGCTCGCCGACTGCGGCTGGGACTCGCTCGTGCACGTGTTCACGCCGCGCTCGCTAGCGTGAGGTCAGTAGCGATATAACGTGGGTGTGAGCCGCTGGAGACCATCAGGCACCACTCGGAGTTCACGTACGGGCTGGACTGGAACTCGCTCCGGCCGCACCAGCTCGCCGACTGCGGCTGGGACTCGCTCGTGCACGTGTTCACGCCGCGCTCGCTAGCGTGAGGTCAGTAACTATATAACGTGGGTGTGAGCCGCTGGAGACCATCAGGCACCACTCGGAGTTCACGTACGGGCTGGACTGGAACTCGCTCCGGCCGCACCAGCTCGCCGACTGCGGCTGGGACTCGCTCGTGCACGTGTTCACGCCGCGCTCGCTAGCGTGAGGTCAGTAACTATATAACGTGGGTGTGAGCCGCTGGAGACCATCAGGCACCACTCGGAGTTCACGTACGGGCTGGACTGGAACTCGCTCCGGCCGCACCAGCTCGCCGACTGCGGCTGGGACTCGCTCGTGCACGTGTTCACGCCGCGCTCGCTAGCGTGAGGTCAGTAACTATATAACGTGGGTGTGAGCCGCTGGAGACCATCAGGCACCACTCGGAGTTCACGTACGGGCTGGACTGGAACTCGCTCCGGCCGCACCAGCTCGCCGACTGCGGCTGGGACTCGCTCGTGCACGTGTTCACGCCGCGCTCGCTAGCGTGAGGTCAGTAACTATATAACGTGGGTGTGAGCCGCTGGAGACCATCAGGCACCACTCGGAGTTCACGTACGGGCTGGACTGGAACTCGCTCCGGCCGCACCAGCTCGCCGACTGCGGCTGGGACTCGCTCGTGCACGTGTTCACGCCGCGCTCGCTAGCGTGAGGTCAGTAACTATATAACGTGGGTGTGAGCCGCTGGAGACCATCAGGCACCACTCGGAGTTCACGTACGGGCTGGACTGGAACTCGCTCCGGCCGCACCAGCTCGCCGACTGCGGCTGGGACTCGCTCGTGCACGTGTTCACGCCGCGCTCGCTAGCGTGAGGTCAGTAACTATATAACGTGGGTGTGAGCCGCTGGAGACCATCAGGCACCACTCGGAGTTCACGTACGGGCTGGACTGGAACTCGCTCCGGCCGCACCAGCTCGCCGACTGCGGCTGGGACTCGCTCGTGCACGTGTTCACGCCGCGCTCGCTAGCGTGAGGTCAGTAACTATATAACGTGGGTGTGAGCCGCTGGAGACCATCAGGCACCACTCGGAGTTCACGTACGGGCTGGACTGGAACTCGCTCCGGTCGCACCAGCTCGCCGACTGCGGCTGGGACTCGCTCGTGCACGTGTTCACGCCGCGCTCGCTAGCGTGAGGTCAGTAACTATATAACGTGGGTGTGAGCCGCTGGAGACCATCAGGCACCACTCGGAGTTCACGTACGGGCTGGACTGGAACTCGCTCCGGCCGCACCAGCTCGCCGACTGCGGCTGGGACTCGCTCGTGCACGTGTTCACGCCGCGCTCGCTAGCGTGAGGTCAGTAACTATATAACGTGGGTGTGAGCCGCTGGAGACCATCAGGCACCACTCGGAGTTCACGTACGGGCTGGACTGGAACTCGCTCCGGCCGCACCAGCTCGCCGACTGCGGCTGGGACTCGCTCGTGCACGTGTTCACGCCGCGCTCGCTAGCGTGAGGTCAGTAACTATATAACGTGGGTGTGAGCCGCTGGAGACCATCAGGCACCACTCGGAGTTCACGTACGGGCTGGACTGGAACTCGCTCCGGCCGCACCAGCTCGCCGACTGCGGCTGGGACTCGCTCGTGCACGTGTTCACGCCGCGCTCGCTAGCGTGAGGTCAGTAACTATATAACGTGGGTGTGAGCCGCTGGAGACCATCAGGCACCACTCGGAGTTCACGTACGGGCTGGACTGGAACTCGCTCCGGCCGCACCAGCTCGCCGACTGCGGCTGGGACTCGCTCGTGCACGTGTTCACGCCGCGCTCGCTAGCGTGAGGTCAGTAACTATATAACGTGGGTGTGAGCCGCTGGAGACCATCAGGCACCACTCGGAGTTCACGTACGGGCTGGACTGGAACTCGCTCCGGCCGCACCAGCTCGCCGACTGCGGCTGGGACTCGCTCGTGCACGTGTTCACGCCGCGCTCGCTAGCGTGAGGTCAGTAGCAATAAAAACATTATAAAAATGAAAAAAAAAAATGCCATTAAGATCTACGTTACTGATAAGTTAGTCATGGTTGGGATCTCCTAGTAAGTAGTTGAGGAGTGTATTTTCAAAAGGGCTTATTCCTCTATGAAATTTATACAAAAATAAGCCTTTTTGAAAAGACACTCCTCAGTTCTTGTGGCAGAAAATCCCGCTGTTCCAACAAAGGTTAAAAACCATAACAGACGACGGCGAAGTAAACATTTACTCGACAGTTACCTCATTAGAGATAGTTACCTTATGAGAGTTACCTTATGAGAGTTACTCTATGAGAGTTACCCTATGGGAGTTTCCTTATGAGAGTTACCCTATGAGAGTTACCCTATGAGAGTTACCCTATGAGAGTTACCCTATGAGAGTTACCTTATAAGAGCTTCCTTATAATCCTGTGGAATTTATAGAATAGTTGCCTTGACCTACTCAGGATTGTTCCAACACCTTCATATCATGGAACCCAATGGCTGTGCCTGGAATTCCTTCGGCTTTGTGTTAATGGCTTGTTTAAATAAAATAAATTTATGAAACATGTAATGTGTCATTATTTTTAATATTGAACCATTGATACAGTAGTCAAAGTAAAATGAAAAATTGCTAAAGTGTAAAGCCTTTCATATAACAATGCAAAGATGGACAGGAAAGCATAAGGAAAAATTCGAAAGGTTATCTGGCGTTAGGGTGGTGAAGATGCTAACACGTTGAACCGGTAATCCAGAGGTACAGAGTTCGATGCCCGTTCTCTTCCGCCAGGTTACGCATTTCAATTTTTCTTTGTGCTTTGTTCTTTGTATCAATGGTTCATCATATACGAATTCTAAAGAAAGACAACCAAAACTCACTAAGTAACCAATACCTACCATAGTTCGTATCTCTGTATCACTCTGCAAACTAGATATGAGGTTTTAAAGGGGTGCGTAACGATGGCTATAACAACTTTTGATATAATTTCAGTCGGTATAACGCTCATTTGATATAATGATTGAATGATATAACAACACTTAATATATCAACATTTGATATAATTATTGTTTCATATACTGATCATTTTATCGAATAACATTTAATATAACATTCTTTAAGTATAATGCATATTTCGTCTAATGAATTTATGGTATAACGTTTACTTTATCTAACGTTCAAATGGCATAACGTATAGGGTATAGAGAAATAGGGGGGCGGGGGGCGGAGCCCCCACAGAGGGGCACGGGGGGCGAATAGTGTTCCATAGGACTCGAGCCCTTTTAGCCCGAATTTTAAGCCTCACGAGCTCTTTTTAGAGCTGGCTTGATGAAATGAGTTTCGAAGAGCTAGTGATCATAATAAGGCCTTAGTCTTAAAAAAAGCCTATGGGTTTTTATTTTTATTTTAGCCTTTTAAGGGGCTTTAGGCCTTTTTAAAGGCTGTAGCCATTTTTTAGACCTAGGCTACGCTAAGGCTACTTACTTGTGTACGTTAACTTATACAACAAAACAGATAGGTACAGAAGTCAACCACATGTATGTACTTACTTCACTTTTCATACCGGTGGTCGGCGGTCGCTCTAGGGTTGTCAACTATGGCTTATGCTCGAAAACATATCGTGGTACTGGCGCTCCTATATAGTTGATTGATATATTGTGGAGAATGAAACGGGAAGAATGGAAATATAAATTAATAATAACTACAATATTTTTATTTTTATGTCATTGTTATATTAGTATATTACAAATTTGTCACAGAAAATATTTTAAATACCGTAACCTCAAAAATAACGGGCCAGAAGTGAAGCTCGTTGCTCCATTATAGCATAAAATAGTTCACAGACGCGCGTGTCAAGCGGATGTCACTCGCGCTCGCACTGGTCCGATTTGGTCCGAGATATCGTGTCCGTGAGCAAAGTCTATGTATGCGTTTGCTCGAGCGCGCTTGTATGTTGATTGATTTCTATACCTATCTGTTTTGTGCTCATACCTAGTTCTTTTATACAAAGTTTTCTATATTATGTTTCATTAAATATCAAAACAATTCAATCAAAAGGATTGATTTGAAAATAAAAGCAAATTTAAAAATTACATATACTTATTACGTAGGTATTAGTATTCTCGAGTTACCTTCTTTGTTAAATATTCATCTTCAATAAAATCCAATTAAGACTTCGTTTTTAGGGTTCCGTAGTCAACTAGGAACCCTTATAGTTTCGCCATGTCCGTCTGTCCGTCTGTCCGTCTGTCCGTCTGTCCGTCTGTCCGTCTGTCCGTCCGTCCGCGGCTTAGCTCCGCGACCATTAGTACCTACTAGAAAGCTGAAATTTGGTATGAGTATGTGTATGTATGACGCCGACAAAACGGTAAAACCCGAAAAAAAGTTTTTTTTTTTAGTTTTTAAAAATCTTCTAACATTATTTTTTGATAAAGTCAGCAGTTTTGTAAATATTCGCTCCGAAAACAAAAATAATTGTGCCCCCCCCCCTCTAACTTTACAACCGCGGCTCAAAAAAATTCGAAAAAATTCATGTATATAAGGCCTTATAAGTACTTTCAATGAAAACTATAGGTATTGAACAAAATCGGTCGAGCCGTTTTTGAGTTATCGCCAAAGGGTCTGGCCGGAATGCTATAGTAAAATCGCCCCTGGCTGATTATGGAATATTGTTATGCACGATTATTCGTTTTATTATAAGATATATTTTTGCTGAATATTATCCCTTAAAAACTTACGGTTAGTGAAAAATTAAAAAAAATTAAAAATCTTTTTAATTTTTTTTTTAGCCATACTACTTTACTAATTCATTTGGTTTTTGGATATTTTACGCATATATTTAAGATACATCTACACAAAAAAAATAAATGCCCTAGGTGGTTTTGAAGCACATAATTTTGACTGTGTAAGTTTTTATATATTTTTTTTTTATATTTGGAAGTTAGCGACACCTACCATATTTTGATATAAGATACGCAATTTTATGTTCTATTACATATATTTTTTTGAAAAAAATTTGTTTGGATCTACATAGTGGAAATAAGTTTTTTTTGTATCAAAGGGTGAAAATAAAGAAGAACACCCCTGAACTGCAACCACCGTAAATAATGAAAATTGTCAATGATACGCAAAATAGACACTTTTATTTTTGAAAACAACCAATACTACAGCCGTATTTTTTTTATTCATTTCCATTGGTTGGGAATCGAACCAGTCAAATATGATGAGAAAATTAATCATGAAGTAATGTATGATACATCATATGCCTTGGCTGTTGATAGGTACCTACACTGCCATTTTTTTAATATTATACTAGGTGTCCGCTTGAACTGATCGTAAACAAAGTAGAAATAAAATAATCGTTCTTGCAAAGTTGTGACAACAGACTTTTCTTACGATTATAAACTAAACCTGCATCACATAATTAAATAAATATTAAGGGACAATCTTTCACATATCGACCTAGTCCCAAACTAAGCAAAGCTTGTACTATGGGTACTAGACGACGATATACATAATATATAAATACATACATATACAGCGTGTATATTTGATATTACCGCAAACTTTACGGGGTGTTAGTATAGGCATTCATTAATATATTGCACCGTAAATTATTTAAAAAAATCTAACTTTTTTTTTCCATATAAAATAATTCAGCACGCAATGTATTTGTTTGTTGTTGTTTGTTGACACTTAACATCGTGATATGACAACTGTCACTAGTAATAACTACGCCATACATTGCTGCTCAGAAAATTTTCAAAAATTAATTACGCTATAGCAGTTAACGCTAAATTAATAATTGTTATTTAATATCAGATTATAGCACTAAAATCTCCGTCTGGCTTCAATTTGCGGCTATATCAAATATACACGCTGTATAGATAACATCCATGACCCAGGCACAAATAGTTCATCACACAAATATTTGACTTGGCCGGGATTCGAACCCAGGACCGCCGGCTCAGTAGGCAAGTGCTTACAAACTGAGCCAACCGCGTCGTCAAAAAATCTAATTCTAATCAAGTTCAAATTCTCTTTGAAACTCTGTGAAAACTGAAAACTACTTTTAGTAGTTCTTTCATTTTAGGCGAACAGCTAGCTTATAGAGGACTCATGCACTTATCAGTACGGCTAAGCCATTTCATATTTAGCTGAGATTTTGGATGAAACAGGTAACATAAATATGTCATATGTAAAAGACCAAACAAATATGTATACAATCGCGTCATATAAAAAAGTAATACAAATGTTTTGTAATGTATAATCCCGACAAAAGATGCAATTGAAAACTATTGCTGTGAATGTGCTAATGGATTAAGGACGGTAGGCTGTTGCTTGTCACATCGCAGCTATGTATAATTTTTGCCATATGACCGATATTTATCAAAAATCCCGCGTCCTAATCTCAAACTGAGCTCTTTATTTAAAAAACGAAGGTTTCAATATTGCCATCGAAATTGACAGCGATAACGATTAGGTTGTGTTTGGTAATAAAAGCATTCTAAGTATTTGTTAATGAATAAATAAAGTCATGTTTACATTTTTTCGTTGTTAACTTTTATTTGTTTACACGGTAGTACAGCTTAAAACTCCAAGAACATGTTTATTATTCATGTAGGTATGGTGTATGAGCCCTCTATAAGCTAGCTGTCCGCCTAAATTTCAAGAACTACTGAAAGTAGTTTTCAGTTTTCACAGAGTTTCAAAGAGAATTATGTGACGCAGGTTTAGATTTATAATCGTAAGAAAAGTCAGTTGTCACAACTGCAAGAACGATTATTTTATTTCTACTTTGTTTACGATCAGTTTAAGCGGACACCTAGTATAATATTAAAAAATGCCAGTGTAGGTACCTATCAACAGCCAAGGCATATGATGTACCATACATTACTTCATGATTTTCTCATCATATTTGACTGGTTCGATTCCCAACCAATGGAAATGAATAAAAAAAAATACGGCTGTAGTATTGGTTGTTTTCAAAAATAAAAGTGTCTATTTTGCGTAGCATTGACAATTTTCATTATTTACGGTGGTTGCAGTTCAGGGTGTTCTTCTTTATTTTCACCCTTTGATACAAAAAAAAACTTATTTCCACTATGTAGATCCAAACCAATTTTTTTCAAAAAAATATATGTAATAGAACATAAAATTGCGTATTTTATATCAAAATATGGTAGGTGTCGCTAACTTCCAAAAATAAAAAAAAAATATATAAAAACTTACACAGTCAAAATTATGTGCTTCAAAACCACCTAGGGCATTTATTTTTTTTGTGTAGATGTATCTTAAATATATGTATAAAATATCCAAAAACCAAATAAATTGGTAAAGTAGTATGGCTAAAAAAAAATTAAAAAAGATTTTAATTTTTTTTTAATTTTTCACTAACCGTTAGTATTTAAGGGATAATATTCAGCAAAAATATATCTTATAATAAAACGAATAATCGTGCATAACAATATTCCATAATCAGCCAGGGGCGATTTTACTATAGCATTCCGGCCAGACCCTTTCATATTTTTCTTTAAAAGGACGTAAGTTGACTTCCAGAAGGTAATAAGTGATTACAGTTTCTAGGGCGTTTACGACCTTTTTATAGAGCTTAAAATCTTTCTTAACTTAAACCTCGGGCTTAAAACAGCAGTTTATTTTGAAGGATGAGCAACTACGGAACCCTACACTGAGCGTGGCCCGACATGCTCTTGGCCGGTTTTTTTTTTTAATTGTCAGTTGCTGTTTGCCGCATTGATGATAATACTTTCGAGCCGAATCCTCATTGGAGATTTTTTTATTTGATTTGATGGCATGAATTACATAGTCAATGAATTTAATTTTACAGAAATAATCGATGCTATTAAATTCACCATAAGTAAATTCAAAACGAGCCACTATCACATCACTTAGTACATTTTTTATTTATTTCTGACGTCATGTTGGCATGTCAGACCGCCGACCAATCAGAGGTAGCTACTCTAGACTATTCACAGATAATGTAAAATATTGCGTTTGAATATTGTATCAATGAGCGGAAAAAACACAACATACAGAAAATAATAATTAAAATTTAAATTTACAAAACGCAATAAAACAAATAAAAATATGTTAAGTAATATCATTGAAATACGTGTTTATACACTTTTGAAAAACGTATGTTAATGGCAGTTTCTTGCCTGTTCCAAATACAAAAATTATATAATTGTTGAGAAAACATACTCACGTCTTTTGTTTTATTTAAAACACCCCACTATAAGAGCGCCGAGTTTATTAAATCTTTTTAATAAGCTCAAAAATATTTTAGCCTCCAAGCCTGTTGAAGTTCGGAGGCCAAAATATTTTTAAGTCTCATTATTTTTACAAGTCTTTTAGGCAGTTTTAGCCCTTTAAACTTATAGCCTTTTAATAAGGTTACGAGCTCTGAGAGTCTCGGCCGGTGGCTTGGGGGCTAAAGAGCTTTATAGGCTTTTAGCCCTATTAGGCGTCAAAATATAGGCCAGCCTTAAATAAAAGAGCTAAAGGGCTCGAGTCCTTTGGAACACTAGGGGCGAAGCCCCCCGCATTAAAAAAAACTTAAACCGAAAGTTCAAGAGAAACGTGGGTTAGGTTAGGTTAGGATAGAAAAAAAAGGAAAAAAGGGGCAAAAAAAAAAAAATTTGGTTAGGTACGAGCACTACACAAAACGAAAGAAAACTTTGAGTTAGGTAAATAAAACGCAATTCGCACACCACCATATACCACCTCATATTTATTTTGGGTATTTCATTTGATATAATACGTTAAGTTAAAGGCTCAATACCCGCTCAAACTGCTCAAACATGAAAGTTAAATTGTAATAGAGTCATGGTTAGGTACGACGACGAGCGAAATTATACCAAATGTTGTTATACCAAATGTTGTTATACCAAATGTTGTTATACCAAATGTTGTTATACCAAATGTTGTTATACCAAATGTTGTTATACCATATGAAATTATACCAAATGTTGTTATACCTAATGAACATTATACCATATGATGGTTATAGGAAATAAGTGTTAATACCAAATGATAAGTATACGAAATAAAAATAGATATTTTGAAATTATACCAAACGTTTATTATATCAAATGAGTCATTATACCAAATGTTGTTATACCAAATGTTGTTATATCAAACATACTTATACCATTTATTTTTATATCGATCATTACACACCCGTTTTAAAGAGTAGTCACAGAAATTTTAGTGACTTGGCTTATATTTTTATTATTTATACTCGAGCTTGTTTTGTTTTTAACTTTCAAATTTATTTTTACAGGCAATGCGGACTGATAGATGACATTCCTTTGTGATATTGGAAGGACCGTGTCGCAACTTGAGAGTGATAATCGTTAAGCCTCCTACGTGGTTTTGGATCAAGCAGGGATAAGTGAAATGGTGGCTGGTATTTTATCTATTTAGTTAAAATAATGTTGATGTAGAAGCGCAATAAGATTTCTTTGTTGTTGAAGTTCAACCATCTGTGTGCATTTTCGACCAAGCAACGATATTTTTTTTATTTTTATGATCTTACACAAATTGACTTAGTCCCAAACTGAGCAAAGCTTGTACTATGGGTACTAGACGACGATATGCATAATATGTAAATATACCTAGGGACAAATATTCGAGTTCATCACACAAATATTTACCCCGTCCGCGATTCGAACCCAGGACCGCCGGCTCGGTAGGAAAGTCAAACAAATAAACTGCACCAAACGCGTCGTCAATTGTAAATACCATATTTTAGTCAGATGACATCATTTTGACTCTCTCTATTACATGAATGAGACAAATAAAGATAAACAGGAGGCCTATAATGGTTGCGTTTATCACGTGATAAAACTGATAAACAAGTGACAAAGCATCTGTTACTCACACTCGCATCTTGTCAAAACGTGGCGGATGCTTTGTCACTTATTTTTCGCGTGATAAAAACAACCATCATAGGCCCGCTGATCGGACAAACTATTATACTTTATAATGAAAAAGAGAACAATATAATCAAATCAGTCTCATGGCAAAATAAGAGGTGTAAACTTTTTATTAAAGTAAGGTAGGGTCAGACTAACAGTTTATTGTTTAATGGGGACAAGTGGCTCTCGTTTCGGAGGCTAAGATCCTGTTTGGGCCACTGAGCCAAATAGTTAGTGGCAGTCTTACCCCCACCTTACCCCTTTAATTAGACTCCTTGGTCGACATCGTACTCTGCACCAATTCTAGTATCTCTGTTTGACCCTATGGTTAACTGGCAGATAATGCCATTTGGGATTAAATCCGCGTTTGCATTTGTACAACATTTTGTGCAATAAAGTTTAAATAAATAAATCCTAAGTGCAATTCGCTTACAAACAATATTGTACCTATGTACGTTTAGAAAACAGCTCAAAAATATCTTATCTGGTGATCTCAAGTTTACCACTATTCTTGAATGACTGATGTATAATTGTATCTCAGTATGTATAAGCCAAATGTAATTCCATTGTTAACCTCGAGTATATACATTTAGAAAGGGTAGGTCGACTGTTACGCAATATAATATTTATTTCTAGATACGTAAGTCTTATAATTAGTAAACATTTTAAACTATGAACAATCAGTGTGTACACGAGTACTGAGTTGTGAGTATCGACATACAAAATGCAGCGATTTTGAGGTGATTAACGTTTATATGTATTTTGGGAAATACTCAAATTGTATGATATTCTGTTATTTTAATTCTAAGAATAAGTTTTTATTATTTTGTACATAAATTATTTGTTTAAAGATATTCTATTCTATGATGTAAAATGGTCTATTATGTGGTGTATGTGTGCGAGTCAGAATGGCGGGTGTACCATCACGAATTTGTAAAACAACTAACCCAAAAATGTACTCAAAACGTACTTTTTTGTATCCATACTAATATATACTAATATAATATTATAAATGCGAAAGTGTGTCTTGTCTGTCTGTTACCTCTTCACGCTTAAACCGCTGAACCGACTTAGATGAAATTTAGTATGGAGATAGTTTGAGACCCGGGAAAGGACATAGGATACTTTTCATCCCGAATAAATTTGGTGTTCCCGTGGGATGAGCGGGTAACACTGCGGGGCACAGCTAGTCTACTATAAATATAATTGCACCGCTCCGTATATAAAGTTAATACATGTATAGGCAACACCCGCTATTCGGACTGTCAGGATGGCGGGTGTATCGCAGTTTACCATGAAGCTATTGATTATTCAGAAATGTTATTTATTGCTCTAAAAAATACTAAATTTGTACATTAACACACAATTGAGAATGCTGAGAATCAACTTTATACTTTTTCTACAGGGTTCATCTACATTTATTCGTACGGATAAAGCCGATTCTGTGCAAATAAATGTGGGAAAAGTGAACTCTTAAGTTACGAATTAAATTGGTAATATTTTAACTGTATCTCATAGTACAAATTTAGTATTTTTTCCAAGTAATAACATTTCTCAATTGCAATAGCTTCATTGTAAACTGGGGTCAGAATGGCGGGTGTAAGGTACCTTATTATTATTTAATTGTATGGTGAAAAGTTTGCTGTAGGAAGTTATAAATTATACCTTCACATTGAAAGAACTTTATGGATGGAGGAGTACAATTTTATTAAGTTGGTTCAAAATAGTAGAGTAGTAGTTTGAGTATTTCTTTTGGTATAGTTGTTTTACAAATTCGTGAACACACACCTGCTATTCGGACTCTCACGTGTATGTAATCATAAGATCAATAGTATTATTGAAATTGTGACAAATCAAGCCAAATATTTGTAAAATAATAATGATCTTAAACTACATGATAACTTTACACTGTTTTGTAGTTCCCATTATGTGCTATGGAACATTTACATACTTCTGAAGTTGTTCTATAGGGCCAAAACATAATTGGGTGAATCAACTTTTTTGTGTTGTTTACTCTGTCCCCGTTGTCCAAGTGACATCTTCATACTGTTTCATACAAAAATGCTTAGGTTGCCCGAGGGACAAATTTTGCGTGACCGTAACAACAAGGTGCACTTAAGAGGCCTTATTCCTTTAAAAAAAATATTTTTTTCATATTATGACAAATATATTGTTAATTTTAACCAACTTTTTGAAGTGAATAATACTTTTCCACGAGTTCTAGGTAGTAACATAGCTATTTCACGCTTTCATTGCGTGCAGTCGAAAATAAGTTAAAAAACTAATTTTCCGCGTGAATTTAGTCGATTTCGAGTAGTTTTTGAAACAAAAATTATCAATGAAAAATTCAAACTGTAGGTTTCAAATATATACCAATAAATCCCAATAGCCCTGTTCTAGGTAGTGACATCAATAGTATGTTAAGAAACATGTTTGATCATAGAGAAAAATGTCTAAACAATTAGCATTTTAAAAGGAATAAGGCCTCTTAAAAGTTGATTCACCCAATTACAAGATACGATGAGACGTCGTGTCGCGGAATTGCATAAATACAAAATCAATTTTATCTTCATGTAACAAGATCCAGAATTAAAGTACAGTCAATATCACGATGTTTTATCGAATCCTGTAATTATTTTAGACCCATATTTAAGCTCTTATATGCTTCCTTCGTTTTATTCTCATTTATATGACCAGATTAGTCTGGTGACAAAAGTGTACATAGAAAATATATGTATTTTAATACTGATGGCAATGATTTAAAATCCTTTATTCTCGGTTTGCCGGGATGAATCTTTTAGTCCGAGATTGGCTTCAGCACCTCTCTCTCTAGCGCAACTGTGATACGCGACTCTCGCGCGAGGTTATTACCTATCTCTTTCTTCGCTGTACTGTGAGAGAGTGACGGGTATAGCATCACCAGTCACTCTCTCACAGTACAAGAGTCGCGAAGCGTAGTTGTACTAGACGGGCTGTATGGTTTACCGTAAATAGATTTTTATAAACAATTTTAACCATTAACTATGTGAACTTATGGAATAAAATGCATTATCTGTTAAAGGCGATTTTAATTTTTACTTACACATCAGACAATGACCGCTTGACGGATACTTTTATGTAAATTATAGATTTAAGGAAATTGATCAGTCAACCACATATTTTTATAAACGTTTCCATTTCATCCTCCTAATCCTTCCCTCGAGTACCTTCTGCATGCAATATACCGTATTCAAGTCCTCATAACCTCGGCAAATGTCAGTCACACCGGACGTGTGAACCACCAGTCTATCATGTCTCTGTCTAACTTCACAGGTGCGAGGAGATACGCTGTCAGGTTTGTAAGACACTCTCCTCGTAAGTTGGGCTCGGATAGTTGCTTGACATATCGCTGTATAGGTTGTATGCTGCAACTCGGCGCTCTGCTTACGGAGTCTGAGGTCTCGTGATGTACTGGGTGGATTATCTGAAAATTAAGTTATGTAGTCGGGTTATAACGGGGGAAAAAGTGGTACAAGGCTTTTGTAAAATCTGGCATTATGTCGTCACTATAAGACTGGCTAGATCGCAAAATGACTACACCGTGTAAGGGCTGCATAAATGTCCTTCAACGCCGAAACCGCAAAATGACCACATCTGAATTTAACTACATAGGTTTTAATAAGTTTCTACCAAAAAATTCATTTTAGTGACAAGCTTTTATAGCCGACTGTACTTTTCTTTGGATATCCATCAAACGCTCACTGAGACGATTCTAAAGAGAACAAACTCAGTAGGATTGCTTTTTCTATTGTAGAGTTCCTATCGCCACCTTCCGGCTCCATCATCAGATCAGCCCCATGGTACCATATTATTGTATTGTCATCAAAGTTAAGTAAGTATGCAAAATTTCAGTTCAATCGGTTGACGATATCTGCTTCAAAATTGAGTTGCAAGATTTCACCCGAACAAACATACTTAGATACATACATTGCAAGTTAAATAAAAGCTTTTAAAACATCACTAGCATGACACATTAGAGATGCGCAGAATGAGTCACTAAAGTGAAAATATGTCTTTAGTTCACTCATTTAGCTCAGTAGATCTTTAGACGAGAAAAACGCGAGAGCGAGCAAGTAATAGGTACTGAGATGGTAAATGAGATACTGAGCTACTTGAATCTTCAGTGAGCGAAACAGCTAGTGAGCTAAACCAAATGATATAGCTCGGTTGAATCACTCACTAGCGAGCTACACATCTCTATGACACATTCATTCGTGACGCTCCTATGGCCTGCGGGCGGGGCTGAAGACAGCGAGAGTGACATGAAGAGTGCTGCGGTGGGCGGACAGACAAGTGTCGAGTTAAGCGCTACTTCGTCCATATTTCCATTTTATCAACATTCTTATTTCGTCCACATTCCCAACTCGTCCACAATCAAAACTCGCCGTCATTCCCATATCGTCCTAATTCCCATCTTGCCCACATTCCCAAATCGTCCACAATCAAAACTCGCCGTCATTCCCATATCGTCCTAATTCCCATCTTGCCCACATTCCCAAATCGTCCACATCCGTACTCCTTCGATGTAGGAATGTACAAATTCTATTATATAATTTCGGATATTAAAATACTTAAACGGGTTTACTCACGTCGTAAAAGTCGAATAACGCTCGGTTGAGTGTTCGGTTGGCCGCCGCCGCGACTGATCGTCTCTCCTGATGATGAATCGCGTACCGATTCGAAACATGTCGAGCGTTATTCGACTTCTACGACGTGAGTATACCCGTTTAAGTATTTTAATATGTCTGAGACTCACGGTAGTTTTCTATGTAAATTTTCGGATATATTGTTTAGTTTCACATTACTTTTTTTACCGACTTAATAGAAGGTTAGCAATTCGGTTGTAAGATTTTCTAAATGTTTTTTACCTCCATGGGAATATGGATAACTTGGGAATGCGGACGAATTGGGAACGTGTATGACGACATGGGAATGTGAACGAGTTTGGAATGTGGACAAGTTGGGAATGTAGAATTGTAGATTAGGTAGATGGGATCGTAGACGATGTGTTTGATGTGGATGAAGTAAGACTGTTGACAAAATGGAAATATGGATGAAGTGAACCTAAACTCCCCGTTGCATGCACGATGCACGATGTTGTAGGTAGTCATTTTGCGATGTGTTTTAGTGACTCGATATGCATTTTGTCTGTGACTGGCCATAGACTCCCCGGAAAATGCACGGTTTCACACATTGCTCTAAGGACGTTGTTTCCTTTAAATGGACGATTGTTTCCAGAGGTAGGTTTGTTCTGATAGTTCAGCGATCGCTTAAAAGACACAATGAGCGCGTTAAAATAAAGATTTAATTATAGTATCTACGTTAGGTAAATATTTTTAAAATGTATGTTAGGTTTTTAGCTATTATAGCCTAGCAACCGACCCAGGGATAGTTGCGCTACAAACAGCTTTCATATGGCAATAATTTGTACATGTACACATTATTGCCATATGAAAGCTGTTTGACGTGCACGTCATATATTTTGCTTTATTAAACGTCAATAGCTATCTGTCAAGGATTTGTCATTAACCAAAAATTCAAGGATTGAGCAGCAAGCCGGTAAATATGCTCAATCTTTCGTTCTTCTTGCGAAAAAAAATACTGAATCCTATTGAAAATAACTTTCCTTTTATCACAGTGGATAGTTTTGGCTTTATTATGCAAATATTACTTGTAATTTGCGGAATATTTAGTCATGTTTCCTCTTTGTGTACATCAGTGACATTCACCGAATTTCAACGTCAGTTACAAAAAAAAAATCCGTTGCCTGTAAAATAAATTAGTACCACTTAAAATCCGCAATATAGCGTGGGTTGTGAAGCCCCTTATGGTGCTATATAAACATTCTTACGGGTGTGATGCTCCACTGACTTCATCTGGATCAGGTATTTGAAGTAGGAGGTAGCTTCAGAGGAATCATCGCTTCCACAGCTTGGTGATTCTCCGGCCTGACACAAGGCTCTGTAGAACGCTTCTTCTGTGCAGACGTCGTTGACTACCGTCACAACTGAAAAATAGTAGTTTTGTAAATAAATTACGTCAATTTGGCCAAGGAGCTGGCATGTTCGTTAAAATGATCAAAGCTCCTTCATTCGAAGAAAAAAAATACGTTTTTTTGTTCCGTACCCAAATGGTGGAAACTAGGCCCTATTACTAATCCTCCGCTGTCTGTCTGTCTGTCCGTCTATCACAGCTATAGGAATTTATCAAGGGAATTAAAGGACGAAAATCCTTCAAGTTTGGCCTCGTTTGATTTGTTTTGACGAGAAATTGACGCATAAAGATACAGTCAGCAATAAAAACTTGTCTCAGAAGTAGGTACATATTTTGATACAAAATGTTAGTCAAATGTAAGTAACTGATAAGTTCTTATTAAAGCAGTAACGTCTACTACCGTAAACTAAATGTTTATATATAGAAGAAGAATGGTTGAAAAATTTGATGCTTTGGCTAGTGGCTTTGATAGCATAATTGGTAATGCACCCGTCCGGCCCGGAAAGCCGTGGGTTCAAATCCCGCTAAAAGTATAACATTTTTAAATTTTTCGCTTCTATATAAACATGTAGTTGACGCTAGCACTAGCAGACTTTATTGCTTCAATAAAAAATAGTTTGGGTGTAGCACATTGTTACTTTCGATTTCTCAAGATAATTTAAGACGATGATACCGAACATAGACATTTAATCTTTTCGGTAGATGGCGCTACGATGCCGCCCTAAGGCATGAAGAAATGAAGCAACTGGTTAAAAAATTCGATGCTTTGACTAGTGGCTTTGATAGCATAATTGGTGCACGCGTCTGGCCCGGAACGCCGTGGGGCCGTAGCAGTGGCGGATTAAGAGTCGAGAGCGCCCTAGGCAAAAACCTCATCGGCGCCCCTTTGCGGCCCTTTGCGCTCCTTTGCGGCTCTTTGCGCCCCTTTGCGGCCCTTTGCGCTCCTTTGCGGCCTTGCGCCCCTAGGCACGTGCCTACTTTGCCTTAGGGATAATCCGCCACTGGGCCGTAGGTTCAAATCCTGCTCAAAACATAATTATTTTTCAATATTTTGCTTCTATATAGGTATAAACACTTAACTTACAACTGCATTTTAATCGCGTCAGCTTTTCCGACAGCAGGTTATTAATGTACCGCGCGCTAGACGTGAGCTCCATGTCCGGCGCTTCTGGAAACAACAGTTATTTGTGTAATCAATCATTCAATACGTACGAGTAATATGTGAGGAGGTACTTGAACGAATTCCCTATCAGCAAGAGGGAAACCAGGGCTTGCTGTTCCTGCACACAGACTACAAAAGACAGGTAAATCTCTGGGCATTATGAGAGCGCGTATTTACAAACTGCCTGAAGAGATTACGGCGGCTTCACCAACTGAGCGCGCGTTCACCCATAAACTCAAAATGTTATGCATTAAGAAGGCTTATTACTCTATAAATGAGTTCATGGATGATTAAATAATATTTTTATTGAAATTGTATAATCCTTATTTTATAATTTTTCATTTTAAAATCTTGTTTTTGACATCTTATTCAATAGGTATTATTAGCTACTTAATCTCAATTTTATTATTTGTACCACTAGACTCATAGGTTTCGTACCTACATTTTATTTATTTATTTATTTATTTAATAATTACATGCAAATTTACAGTTCACATGACCAAAACATTTGCACGGTAAACACATGGAACACAGAAACAATTAAACATAAAAGCAAAAAACAGTAAGACTAACACATAGAACAACAAACATTAAAAATAAAAGACAGCAATAATAAAAACAAGAAAAACAAGCTTAATTCTGTAAAAAAAGAAAAACAACTATTTACAACTACTTCTAATAAATAAAGGTAAACGTATATCAACTTGTGTAGAGCTTAAGTAGGCAAAGATTTTTCTGCAAAATACACCAACACTGTCAGCAAACATGTCAACGTCAGCTTCGAGTGCAACGCGGTTTAAAATAGTAATCGCTCTCGCCGTTGGGGCGTTGGCGCCGCGGTGGGTGCGCGTGGCGGGCCCCGCCAGCAGCCGGCGGGGCCTCCGCGCCGCAGGCTCGCGGTACCAGCAATCCAATACGTTGCAGGACAGATGGATTATCCACTTTATTATTGAGGAGACAATAATAATGAACCATAAGCAACATTTTACGTCTCAACTCGAGAGTGTGAATCCCGATCATACCCGTCACAAAAAGACTTGCGTATAAGAATGGATAATACCCATACAGCCGTCTATATACGTATCTGGCGAATTTCTTCTGTATTTTTTCCACCATAAGGACATATTTATCCTCATGGGGATCCCATACCACCGCTCCAAATTCCAGCCTGCTACGAATATAGGCGTTGTACATATGTATACCGAATTTAATTTAGACTAAATATGTAATAATACTAATTGGCTATGATTGTGTTATAGCTTATGTTGACGATGTATGATTATTACAAATAAAAAATCTATCTATCTATCTATTAGAACTGCTATAGATGTAGTGAGTAATCACTAATCAATCAATCAAATCCATTTATCAGGCATCAAAGGCATACATGCAGTATATTATTAATACAACCACGGAACGTGTTAACCACGACTAACAACAATGACATGACATACTCGTATTGAGCTAATTTTATTGATATAACTACTATATGGTGAATAATACAACAACAGTAGTATGGGTACTCTACGGTTCGCGGTACTTTACCTTCTTCAATGCCTGAGTGTTGACCCTCCTCGTTCCTTATGTCATTTTCACTCAATCGTCGGATCCCTAGTGATGATGAAATTGTTCAATACTTTACAAATAAAACTAGCTACAGGTATCAAAGCGGATCCTGCCTGGTCCCTTCTCAAACGTTTATACAGATATTACTAATATACCGAGGTATTAGTAACGTATAAAGTAGCAAATTGTTGGAAACAGAACGCTTATGTGGAACATTTATTACTGAACCAGCGATCTACTCGTATATCGCCGACTACGTAGTAACTTACCATAAGGTGATATTGGTTCAGTTCCGGCTGACATTGGAGGCTTTCTAGGTGATACAGGGGTGTGTATAGGTGCTGGCGATACTGGTGTAGCGTACCGGTCAGTTGCTACATAAAAAAAAAACGTTTTTTAAATACAATAAGTTATTTTTAAGTAAAATCCTCTCGTGAGAATGTAACTAATTATTCTCGTTCTTTCTTTTCTACCAAAGCACCAAGCTGATATCATCATCATCAAGCCTTTTCCCATCCGAACGGCTTAGGTGCGACCTGAAGATTCCTTTTTGTTAGGTTTAGCCCTTTTCCTTGGGTACAATGCAAATTAATGTTACATGCTTACGAATACGGGCTTTTTCTACATTTAACAAAAATATCTGCTTGGGATAACTTACGCAATACTTTTTTACCGCTGGTAAGAGTCGGTGTAAACTTGCATGAATCTGTACACGCAAATGATTTATATGATAAGTGCAATTAAATAACAAAAAAAAAAATAGAAAAAGAAGCGATTTAACTAGAGCTCAAAAATTAACCCACGTATATTGTAAACGAACGCTAAAACGAACCGATTGTATCAAGGCCAAATTGACAGTTTTATTATGAAGGCCGCAGTTAATGGCAGAACATGTCAGTTTATATAAATCCGTATTTCCTTCAAAATGTCTACTTGTACAGTTAAAGGGTTTTAAAAACATTCAAATAAATATAGTAACAAATTTAGTATTTAGTGGTATCCATAAGTAAGGCTTTATTCATTGTTAAAATATAAAATTATTTCAGGAGATATTTGAATGATGGTATAATTTAATGCAATACTTTTTAAGTACGTTTATTTCTTTTCTTAAAGTTTATTTACTATTACTAAATATTTTTCAAATAGGTAGAACATTTTTTTTTTTTTATTATTATATTTTAACTGGTTACCTTTCAGTTACATCATCCATATCAGATTTGACAACAACCGATTTTCTTGCGCCGCGCATGGACTTTGACACTTGGTCCATTTTTAGCCAATGAAAACTTTAACTTAGGTACCAAACAAAACTACTTTTAAAAGGAGGGATAATTTGGTATAGCCTAATAATTAAAACTCTTGGCAAGACAAATTAGTGAGGAGGGGAGAGGGGATAGTTGTCATTGTCAGTCAAATATTGGGACCGTTTTTGCGACGTCTATAATAATATAAGTAATTAATTTTCCGGTCACTGATCAAACTATAATTTAAGATACAATGTTTATTAATCCGATGATTTATACTTAGAAACAGTTCTGATGAATATAATGAGAATGACTAATATATTTCTTGGGGATGGATTTATAAAAAAAAATAACCGATCGATTTATAACGCTATAACCATAACAACCCCCAGAACAAACAAAATCAAGATGGTTCTCCTTCTTAAAATGTTGTTAGGGTTCAGATTCAGAAGTCGACCCAGCCAAAGCAGATTTCTCGGTCATCAAACGCCGCATTGAGCAACGTCCACTGTGCTTATTTATTATTTACTGCAGTAGGCAGTAGGTAACAGTGTTGGGCGTAATTAAGGCCGTTCCCTGAGCCAGATTTGCAAAAATACCCCAAAAATTATCCTATTTTTCTACGAAACGTTGATATTAGTAAACGAGGGAAAAATATATATCATTCTTGATTATATTATCTTTAATAACACAGCATTCGATACACGATTCATAACACTTCGCTCGATACAATTAATTCCCAAAGTAACCTCCAATTCGAATTTTTACTCCAACTTTACTTGTTTTTTTTCTACGTGACACTATGAAACAAAAAAAGGAGAAAAATCAATCATAACTAAAATAGTAATTTTACAGCTTCCGAATTTCAATAATTGAAGCCAATATTTTTAAAATAAATAATCATCGACAAATTCTTACGAAAAAAGATATCGCCTTACGACCCGCAAGCTCTGTCTCCGTCACTCTTTTGAAATGTGACTGTGATGTGACAGGGACGGGTGGCCTGAGGAGGGGCTCGGGGTTCTGGCTCAGGGAACGGCCTTAATTACTTAGTGTAATTTAATTACGAATTACATAACATTTAATTATATTACATTTAATTTAATTTGATTTAGTTGCAATTACATGTAATTGAAATTACTATGTAACTTGTAATTGTAATGACATTAATTAGTAATTAAATTACTCAATTACTTTAAGTTAACTTTTCTTTCTTCCCGGCCTCTGTAGTAATGTACTATTTTTACGAATAAAAGTAACTACTCTTATTTTAAGGCCATTAAAAATCTCAATTTTCAAAAATATTTTATGAAACAGAAGTAATTTGTAATCGAATAAGTGATTCATTGTAAAATGTAATTTTTAATTGAAATTATTAACATACTGTAAATGTAATTGTTAATAAAAATTGCTGTTGCTTTTACCCTGTTACCGTAATTTCTAATTGCAATTACATTTTGTAATTGTTAATTAGTAATTCAATTACTTTTTGCCCAACACTATCATTCAGGTAATCATCAAAGGGCGGACAGCGGATGCAATATGGTGACGAAAGCATAAGATGGATAAGTCATTTATTACATTTCGAGTAACATTTATGTTATGCAGTTTTTGTTATAAATGTATCAGTAAATAAAAAATACCCCTTTCCTCCTTAGAACGTAATTAGGATATTAAGAAATTAGTAGCTACTTATAAATTATCTCCTCATGAGTCTACTAAGTGTTTACGACTATTAAGTGTTTACAGTGCAAGTGAATGGACTGAAAATATGTAATATAGAAAAAGATATGATCATTTACTAATCATTAATCAAATTCGTCTTGTGTTGAATCAAAATTATAAGAAACTACTACTTATGGTGCGTATTTAAGTAAGAATAGTATTCTTAACAAACAGTCGCTCGCTCACTTAGAAGAACTGTAAAGGTCTTCGCACATTATAACAACTCAACGGCGACTCGATTCTATGCCAAATATTGAAATTTAAGCCCTATGTCATATTAACTAGGTTTAATTTCGACGATGCACCGACGCATCGTCCACTCGTCGTCCACTACTAATATATTTTTTTGAAATTAAACCTAGTTAATATGACATAGGGCTTAAATTTCAATATTTGTCATAGAATCGAGTCGCTGTTGAGTTGTTATAATGTACGAAGACCTTAAAGAACACCATCTAAATAAAACCACCATGAGTGTCTTCATCTAAGAAAGAACGAACGATTGTTTCCGTAGAACTGTTCAGAACACTAACTGAAAATGCAGCCTTAGTTATTGTCTTACCTGTATCTACGAACTGTGATGTCTGACTTCTTTCATTCCTAGTTTGAGGAACATCCTCAAATGTACAGCTCTTCAAAGTGGTGCAGCAACTTGGTGGAGAAATTTGACGGCCAGTTCGTTTGGCTTCCGAACATCTGCAGCCTTTTTCGATATTTTTTTTACCCGTGGTTATAAGTGATGGTGAGCTTTCCTTCCAGATGGCTGTACACGACTGTGTGTCTTCTACTGTACAGACAAATTATTTGTATGATAAAACATTGCTATTACTAACGGTATACCTGAAGACTGTATTGTTATGTATACTTATTTATTTTGTTTTCATGTGTACAACGTTTTAAATAGTATTAAGGACCCTTAATGGTTTTTTGTAAATGGGATAGCATGCCTGAAATATAAACAATATTCTATTCTATTCCATTAAGTATAAGGCCAGGTAAAACCTGGTCTAACTGTTGACAAGTATATTATTTCGTAATATTATGTTCTGAGGGTATGATTGGGGTTCGTATTCGATAGAAAAGGCACAAATTAAAACACACTTTATTACAGAAATTACGCACCCACCATTCACACTAACTGTACTTAAAATCCACTAATTAAAACACACACTTTACCACAAAAATTACGCACTCACAATTCACACTAACTGTATTTAAAATGTTAAGCGCACTATTTTAACTGCACTCTTACGTCTCTTCTCTTAAGTCTTAGCTGAACCAGCGACCTACTCGTATATCGCCGACTACTTAGTAACTTACCATAAGGTGACATTGGTTCAGTTCCGACTGATATTGGAGGCTTTCTAGGTGATACAGAGGTCGATAACGAGATCGATCCAGAAGATACTGGTGCAGCTCGCAGCTCAGTCGCTACATAAAAAAAAACGCCGTGTACTAATATACATAGGTATCAGTAACGTATAAAGTAGCAAATAGGCTACTTGACTCATGTCAAATTGTAATAAACTAATGTTTATTCCGTATAGTATTTAGCAAAGGAAACCTAAATATATATTTTTCAATTCATAAAAGTGAAAGATGGCTGATAAAATTGAATTTGAAAATATGGTTTTTAATCTGTATTTTGAAATGCTTAAAACGCTGTCCGCCATTTTCGCTTATGATAGTGACGTCATTGGTCATGTAAACAAAACTGAAAGTCTACTTTGACGACTTCGAATAGTGCTGTCCCTCTCGATCTCCTGTCAAAGTATATTGGAGTGAGCGGAATGGCACTATACGACGGTCGAATTTCGAATATTTACAGGTAATTCTACGTCACCCACAGATTAGCGAAAGGGAAAAATGGCGGACGGCGTTTTTGACTGTTTATGAAATTTCTAATTTTCAATTGATAAAATTTAGCTTTCTAGCTTTCAGAAAAATACGAGACATTTTTTTAGAGCTAGTAAGATCATTAATAACCATTTCCAATATATTTCAAAACTGGCTCAACTAGCCTATTGTCGAAAACAGAAGGCTTATGTAGAACATTTATTACTGAACCAGCGATCTTTTCGTATATCGCCAACTACGTAGTAACTTACCATAAGGTGATATTGGTTCAGTTCCGGCTGACATTGGAGGCTTTCCAGGTGATACAGGGGTGTGTATAGGTGCTGGCGATACTGGTGTAGAGTGCCGGTCAGATGCTACATAAAAAAAAACGCTTTTTAAATTAAAATAAGTTCTTTTTGAGTGAAATCCTCTCGTGAGAATGTATCCTTATTATTCTTGTTCTTTATTTTCTACCAAAGCACCAAGGTGATATTATAATTATCATCAGTCCTTTTCCCATCCGACCGGCTGAGGTCTGGCCTGAGGGTTCCTTTTTGTTAGCTTTATGCCTTTTCCTTTGGTACTAACTATGCACACAAATACATATTTAACTGCTAAAATAAAAATATCTGATTAGGATAACTTACGCATTGATACTTTTTTACCGCTGGCAAGAATCGGTGTGCACTTGCATGCATCTGTACAAACAAATGATTTATATGATGTGCAATTAAATTACCTATACGATTAAAAAAAACTACGCTTAATAGGACAGATTTTATAGGCTATAGAAGAAAAGCGATTAACGTGGTCTCCTCTTGTGAAATGCCGGTAGACTCAGACATGTAAAAGTGCCCTTGTGGCCTACTTGCAGAATAAAGTTCATTACTCGGTGAAGGGTCGATTGCAAAAAAATGGTACATAGTTAAAAGTTTAGTTAACAAAAAGTCACGATCGCTTCCTCTGTGTGACGAAAGTTAGTCATACAAAATGTATGGGTAACTTTCGTCACACAAAGGAATCAATAAGATTTTGTTTTAATTAAAGCCCATAACTATGTTCATTTGTTTTGCAATCGACCCTGAACGTATATAAACATAGAACGCTCATCAGAGCTCAGAAATGAACCCACGTGTATTGTACCTAAAACGAATGGATTGTATCAAGGCCAAATTGTCAGTTTTTAGTATGAAGGCAGAAGCTAATGGCAGAACATGTCAGTTTATATAAATTATAATATAAATCCGTATTTCCCTCAAAATGACTACTTGCACGGTTTTAAAAACATTCTAGTAAATATAATAACAAATTTGGTATATAGTGGTATCTATAAGTAAGGCTTTATTCATTGTTAAAATATAAAATTATTTCAGGAGATAATTTGTATGGGGATGGTATTATGCATTACCTTTTAAGTACGTTTATTTCTAAGTACTTCCAAAGTGTTACTTAGAAATAAACGTACTTATGTTTGAAACGTGGTTTAAATCTACGAAAATGCAATAATGTTACATCCAGCCTGCTATCCCTACTAATATTACCTATATATGCGAAAGCAACTGACAGTGCGATACCTTTTCACGCCTCTATAGTGATATACGCATTTCGTACGGAGACTGTTGTTATAGTTCCAGGGACGCTCATAAGATAAAATTATCACTTAAGGGGGTGAAAAGAGGGAAGTGGGTGGTGGAATAAAGTATTGAAATGGATCACCTTTGGATTTACGAATTTAATGGATACCGCAAAAATTTACATAGGCGTTTATTAATTATATAAGGCGAGAAGAATGCAGAAGAAGTTGGGGGCAGAAGCGCGTGTATTTCTAACAGTATGTACTTCAGTAAACACATTCGAAACACAATCGAAAGAATATTTAATTCTTAGTTTTCCGAAGGACCTCGCATTTATCTGGAATGGCAAGATCCTCATTGGTATCTAATTGTAACGGTATCCACGCGTTATCATTTGGCGTGATGAAAATGAAGACAAACATGCTATCGTGTTTACGGTCAATTTTCACAAGTCAAATACATTAATCAATAATATGTAATACCTCATTAAAATGCTGTCGTACGTATATACCTGCAGCACACACCATCTCAAAATATTAAAAATGTATTTTCCTATATAAACCTTTTTCTTGGAATACGTATACAGGAATAGACATGCTATTTCCACTAGTGCAAACGTAGGTAGGATAAAATTTAATAGGATTTTATGAAAAATTACTTTTCTCTAAAAGTAGGTATTCAACTTTATCATACTATTTTTTTTTTCAGTTGGGTTACCTAAATAATTTTATGTGTACTGTTCCTGAAACACTAAATTATTATTTAGCCTGTTTTAAAAAAATATTTCATACGTTGATATGGCGAATACTAACATAAGTATATTTTCGAGCTTTTATTCATGTAAATATCAAAAATTGTTGTTATTTTTACTTCTTTACAAAGAAGATTTATTTTCAAGTAAAAAAATCCAACCAACATATTTTTAATTTGGACACTGGTGCTTTTCGATTTTATCCGTTAAACTTACATAATATGACATGATAGAATATCATTTAGAGTGGTCACTCCTTCAGGAATGAAACAATATTTTTCTTCATATTTGACGTTTTTTCAGATGATGAAGACTCAATTTTCTTTCAGTACATATATATATGTCAGCAAAAAAAATTGGCATGATAAAGTTGAATACTTTAAAAAAAAGTTATACTTCATGACTTTCGTATTTTATTTTTTCCCAGCTGAACCACTAGGAAATGTTCCAACAAAAGTGCACAATAGTTTTACCACATGCACGTAATTATAGAGAGAAAAAACAGCTTTTTATCATAAAGGGCATTTTTTCTATCCTTATCTTGCTACGGTCTATGAAATACATATCAAAATTATATAAAACTTTACTACTTATGGTGCGTATTTAACTAAGATAGTAAGGTGCTTTGCGGTAAATTCGACATATTTTTAGGCGAGTGTAGAGTATGTTAGGGTTTGGGCTCGTAAGTCAGAACCTAAGAAGTATTCCTTCCAAGTAATGAGATCTTTACGAAATTGGATATATTCATCAACGCTTTGTGAAAACAGCGTTTCAATACGTTGCTTGAATTTGGAAACAAATTAGAATAAAAAAAATATATTTTGAATACTATTTCTTATGGAGTGGGTAATTTCGAAAGCAAGTGGGGTAATTTCGAAGCTGGTTTTTATGCAATATGAGTTTAAGAATCATATTTCTTTTTAGTTCTAATTTACCCCCGCAAAGATCCAAAAATCGCACTGCTTTTATTTAATCGACTGCAACACACGTGCCCTCACGACTAGCGATGCGAAGTGAACTGATAGTGCAGTCATTGAAGCGAAAAATACGGTCTTACCTCCGATTTTTTTTACTGTGAACCGATTTGCATGAAATTTTGGAATTAGGCTCATCTTACCCTTAACTTCAAAAGTGAAAATGATTTGAACTCTGCAACCACCCTGGGGGTGGTTGCCACCCCTTCTCGGGGGTGAAGGATATTGATAGAAGGCCTAATTTTAAGCAAAAAATCATCTATAAAGTTTTTCAAAAAATCCAATACTTTTCAAGTTATTGGCAATTGAAAATTCGCAATTTTTTCACGTTTTTCATCGGTTTTTTGCAAATATCTCCAAAAATATACGTTTTATCGAAAATTTTATAAAGAACAAAATTGTAGCAGGTAAAACAATGAACAATTTGGTTTTTTATAAAGTATTCTAAGTGCAATATTAAGCTAGATATTAAAGATCAAAGCCGTTTTTTATTATGTCTGAAATTTAATCGATGTGGTCAATGCCATCTAGCGGTATGTATTCATGCCTACGTTTTCAAAATATATGAGCCATATTATGTATATATACACATTACAATAGTTGTGGGTCTCTATTATACTGCGTACTTTCACATTGCTCCAAATATTCACACTCCGAAATTTTCAGTTACTAAGTAGAAAAAAATATGATAAGTTTTTGGACCATAACTCCTTCAATTTTCATGCTATCACAATTTATAAAAAACCATTGTAAAGGTAATTAAGAGAGCTACAACATCCTTTATTGCAATATATAGTAAAAAACCTTTTTCTAAAACGGTGAAGGGTTAAAGGGCTTAAGAGAGGCTGTGATTGCGCTGCCACGCGCTCTTTAAACAATCATATCTCCGTCAATTTTTGTTTGACAGAAAAAACAAAAAAACCAAATTGTTTGTCAGAAAAATACCTAAATTTTTAATCTGTACACTTTTATATGTATCTGTCGTCATTTTTGAGATATTATGAAAAAAAAGTGGGTTCTTTTAAAATTTGAAATTTTGTTTTTTTTTAATCGTGCCTTTTTTGAAAAATATGTATCCTGAAGCAGCCAAACTGATACTATCTATCAAACTCTTCATAATAAAGTTAATTCTAGGCGGAATACGATTAATTTTAATTTTGGTGGAAATGGCACTTATGAAACCCATTGATTTAAAAGAAAAAACATTAGATGCTCCCCTTATTTGCAATACAGCTCACTTATTTTACGTGAAAAAGACTTTTAATAGTGCTCATTTTAAAGCTTATTTCAAGCACTACAAAACCCTTTTGTATTAGAATTCATAAAATGCATCTGCTCGCCGCTAGATGGCATTGACCACATCGATTCAATTTCAGACATAATAAAAAACGGCTTTGATCTTTAATATCTAGCTTAATATTGCACTTAGAATACTTTATAAAAAACCAAATTGTTCATTGTTTTACCTGCTACAATTTAGTTTTATATAAAATTTTCGATAAAACGTATATTTTTGGAGATATTTGCAAAAAACCGATGAAAAACGTGAAAAAATTGCGAATTTTCAATTGCCAATAACTTGAAAAGTATTGGATTTTTTGAAAAACTTTATAGATGATTTTTTGCTTAAAATTAGGCCTTCTATTGATATCCGAGGTTATTTTGAAAAAAAATAAAATTCACCCCCGAGAAGGGGTTGCAACCACCCCCAGGGTGGTTGCGGAGTTCAAATCATTTTCACTTTTGAAGTTAAGGGTAAGATGAACCTAATTCCAAAATTGTATGCAATTCGGTTCACAGTAAAAAAATTCGGAGCAATAATGCTTCAATGACTGCACTATGAAGCGGGGGAGGAGATAAACATGGCGTTTTGACAAGCGTTGCAAGCGTAGTATTTGTTCCCAGTTTAGTAGAAATGTGTGATTTTCGACTTATTCCCATTTTCGACTTTACCCCAAAGCACCTTATTCTTAACAAACATTCGCTCGCTCACTTAGAAGAACTGTCCAGAACACTAACTAAAAAAAAACAGCATGAGTGTCTTCGTCTAAGCAAGAACGAACGATTGTTCCCTTAGAACTGTTCTGAGAACTAAGTGAAAATGCAGCCTTTGTTATTGTCTTACCTGTGTCTATGAACTGCGGTGTCTGAGTTATTTCACTCGTTTGAGGAACAGTGTCAAATTCACAGCTCCTCAAAGTGGTGCAGCAACTTGGTCGTTTGGTTTCCAAACATCTGCAGCCTTTTTCGATATTTTTTTTACCCGTGGTTATAAGTGATGGTGAGCTTTTCTTACAGATGGCTGTACACGACTTTCGTTCTTCTACTGTACTGACAAATTATTGGATGATCAAACGAACTTACCTAAGTGAAGTTCGATCATAATTATCTGGTCTTCGTCGAAGAGATTTAATAAGATGATATTTGACTAATGTAGTTGTGTCCAGCAACTTGCGAACCTACCCGCACTAGTTTTTAGCGCTGATGGAGGGTAAAAGAAAAAACAACTTCTCCCTCCTTCAGCGCCACCCGACGTGGGTCCTATCGTCGGAGTTGTCCTCATTCTTTTCAGAGTATATACTTACATATGTATAGCATGCATTGATTCTACAGGGTAATTCAAAATGGGATGGGAGGGACCTTAAATCTCTTCGACGAAGACCAGATAATTATGATCGAACTTCACTTAGGTAAGTTCGTTTGATCATCCAATTATCTGGTCTTCGTCTCTTAGATTTAATAAGATGATATTTGACTAATGTAGATGTTGAGAGAATAAAATCAATGCTGCGAAAAGGTAAGTATATTAAAGAAAGCAAATAATGTAAATAAAGAAAACAAGCATAATAATAAATCATAACTTTTATTTCCATTAAACAAAATATTTTACAGCTTCAATAGCAATATAATATTATTACTTATTAACAAGTGGTCTGTTATAGAAGTTAGCAAAGACGGCTGACTGGTTCGTCCAGCCAGCAGCTTTTCTGATTAGGTCGACACTAACACCGGCTCGTGATGCCGCCGAAGTTGAGGCATGGCGTGTTGAATGAGAGCCAAAGATTGTGGTGTCTATGCCACTCTCCTGCAAGACCTGTTTTATCCAGCGACCTATAGTCTGAGATGAAGCGGGTCTATGGGGTTTTTTATAGGTTAATAAGAGCTTATCCTCCGTTTTACATCTAAGAGACGCGGTAGCCGTTATATATGATTGTAAAGTAATTGACGGACAAATATTTGGCCTATGATTAAAGAAAGGTAATTCTATAACTGGTTGTGCTCGCCCAATACCAGATGTTTTGATTAAATCAGTTATAATTATAACAATTTTATCATTGTGTGTTTTTATATTTGAAATTCTTATCAACGATAAAGTTTGCGTTCGCTGGGCGGTCGCCAAAGCGAGAAGCATCACTAATTTTTTGCTTAACATTTCTAAATTAATATCATCATTCGAAGAACAGTTGTCTAAATAATCTAATACAGTACTTGGGTCCCATGTTACATTGTAACGTGGAAAAGATGGTTTTAGTTTATAAATCCCCTTAAAAAATCTTTTCACACTTTCGTGTTGACCTACATTATTTGATGATATCAAAGAAATAGCGGATCTGTGGTTATTTAGCGTACCATAACACGATCCAGCTTGAAAGCATTTAGAAAGGAAATCTAACAATGATCCTATTTGGATTTCGAAAAAATCGACCTTATTTTTCGCGCAATATTGCCACCACTGCTTCAAACTGGAAGAGTACTGTTGTTTAGTACTTTGAGAAATTGAAGAAAGCATCACATTTAAAGCCGATTCTGGTACTCCCTTTTTGATAAAGCTTTCCCGGATAATACACTCGCTGCCAGGGTAAGGTGTCGATGTAGCGGGTGTATTGATCTGAAAGCAGACGATAAAAGCAATTTATTGGGAGGGAAAAAAACTATTTCCCGTGTACACATCGACATAAAAAGGGGGTACCAAGGTTGAGATGGCCAATACGGGACTACAACTATTCCTGTCGCATTGTCAGCGACTATTTTATTTAAAGTTTTCAATATAAGTGCAAAAGGTGGGAATGCATAGAAAAATACTGGTTCCCAGTCAATAGTGAATGCGTCAATATTGTATGCATATGGATCGCGTTTCCAAGCCACGTACAGCGAGCATTTAGCGTTAATGCGAGATGCAAAAAGATCAATGTCTGGCTGGCCGAATTTTTGAACAATTTTAACAAAAGCTTTATCCTGTAATTCCCACTCACTGTCTATATTTATCTTCCGTGATTCACTATCTGCTTCAATGTTTAGGGATGATTTAATATATGATGCGAAGATGAAAATATTTCGCTCTTCGCACCATTTCCATATCATATTAGCGACGTAATTAAGGTGTGGATATTGTACTCCACCCATTCGGTTGACATACGATATGGCGGTGGTATTATCAACGCGTAGAAGTATATCACAGTTTGCTTTATCTCCGGCAAACGACTTTAAACCAAAATACACTGCTAATAGTTCCAGATAGTTTATGTGATTTCGGCATTCAGTCTCTGTCCATTGACCTCCGGTTTTTTCACCATTTGATGCCGCACCCCAGCCAGTCGTGGATGCATCAGTAAAAATTTCTTGTGCATATTTATATTTTTGAATGGGGTTAATAGATGTCAAACCTTTATTATGCCACCATAATAAATCATCGCGCACATTGTCTGGAACTAGCATAACTTTGTCGTAATTTCCGTTAAATTTCAGTAGTGCTAAATATTTAGCTCGCTCAAGGGACTTAGTGTAAAGCCAACCATACGCGACTGCTGGGCAGGCAGCTGTAAGAGTGCCCAAGAAACGTGCAAAGTCACGAATGTGTGTTTTCTTGGTATCTAACATCCGTTTTGTACGTTCTAAAATATTGTCTATTTTTGTCTGAGGGAGCTTTAGACACATTTTTTCAGAATCCAAAACGAAACCTAAGTACGTGCAAACGGTTTGGGGGGCCAAGTTACTCTTTTTGTAGTTAATAACGAAACCTAGCTTAGTTAAGCAATCTATGGTTCTAGAAGCGTTTTCCAAACAATCTTCTTCTGTATGCCCTATACAAAGTAGGTCATCGAGATATCGAACAGATTGAAAGCCTGAATTTCGTAAATGTGACACTACAGGTTGTAATATTTTCGTAAAAATATACGGCGCCGAGCTAAGCCCAAATGGAAGAGCATTAAATTCGTATAATTGTCCTTTAAAACTAAACCGTAGGTATTTCCGATGTGACTCGTGAATGGGTACTAACAGATAAGCTTCTTTCAGGTCAATATTTACCATATAACAGCCTTTTGTCACCAGTTTAGACGCCGTCCTGATATCTTCCATTTTGAAATGCTCAGTGTAAACATATTTATTTAGTTTTTTAAGGTTCAGTATGAACCTCATACTACCATCGCCCTTCGGGACTAAGAAGATATCAGAAAGAAACTGGCCCCGTACATAATGACATTTTCTAATAGCTCGTATATCTAGTAAATGAGACAGTTCCTTCTCTATTAATAATGCGTCAGTTACCGAAAATGACTTCAAGGGGTAGTTTTCGGACAGTTGAATCGGTTCCGTTATAAAAGGAATTCGATAACCGAGTATAGTGTCTAATATGAACCGATCGCTAGTAATGGTTTTCCAGGCATTTAAAAAATATTGTAAGCGACCAGCGTGTACCTGTGGGTCTACGACTGCGGCTGACCGGTCTGCGGGCGCGTCGCCTGCGCCGGCTGCCGGCGCGCCGCTGGCGGCGGCGGCGGCGGCTGGCGCCGGGCCGGGGCGGGCGCAGCCGGGGGCGCCCTGCGCCTGTTCTGGTAGGATCCGCGATGCCCACCGCCGCGGCTGGGATACTGCAGCTGGCCGCCACGCTGCTGGCGCGGGCGGGGCGGTGGGGCCTTCCAGTTTAAACTGGAACTCGATGATGTCGTCGTCGATGTCGCTTGGATCAGTTGCCCCGTTTTCTTTATACCTCGGGAACTTTTCACGAGATCGCTTAGCTTTTCACCAAACAGAAAGCTATCCCTTTTCCTGTCTTTAAAGGGGTCGATGAGCGATTTTTCGACGAGCGGGATAACGACAGAACGGCGCGTATCGGTCTCCGCAAAATGGGCGTCGGCGACAAGTTTCCCGACGTCGTTTAAGGTACGTATGACCTCGGCAGTGTTAGACTCTTTTTTTTAGGAGTGTCGTCATAGCCTTGCCCAGTCCCGACAGGGCTCTTCCAATCTGCTCCTGCTTCGCCAATATTCGCTTGTCCCTGTTTCTGCAGGCCTCGGTCAACATGGCGGCGATTTCCGGGTTTAGAGTCGGGGCTTTTGATAACGGAACGTTTTTAGGGAATAAATATTTTTTATTTAGTTCCTCCTTCGCTTCTTTCTTCAGGCCATTCAAAAGAATGTGCTGAAAGTGTTTTGCTATGTCATCGTGAATATTTTCACCCCATTCGACAGTATCTGCTTCAAATTCGCCTAAGGCGCGGAGCAATTCTGGGTCAAAGTCTTCGGTCACGACATTGACGTCGGCGGTGGTATTTTTTGCAGAAACAACCTCTTTAGGTACATCTGTATCGCTTGGCGTAGGGGCTGCATTGACATGTACGTCGGCGGTACATTCGACCGCAGAAGCAGCAGGAACAGCTAATATAGCGGGTTCGTCTTCCAGTTGATCTGGAATATATATTATATAGCATAAGTAAAGCGATTATCACTTCAAATATGTAACGTAGCTTGATTAACCGCATAAAATAATGTACGTACCTTCGATTATATTGCTATGCACATAATCAGTATCTTGGACCACGGAACTTGCTGGTTCAACGAGTGCAGCTTGGTCGTATTCCACATCATGATCTGGAAAATATCGTAAAAAACATGAATTATAACGGAAAACCATTAAAACATGTTTTTATTATTTATGTGGGTACAATTAAAAAAATTGTACGTTACACTACAAATGTAGTGAAAAAATTGCTACGGGTTAACATCTCGTATTAACTCTGAGCACAAAATAGCTATTGGCCAATATCACGTATTGGCTCGAAGCAAAAGGAAAATATCCAAAATTGGATTTGCGGTAGTTCCAATAATCATACATTTACTGACCTTCTATTATATCACGCTCCTCGTCACTTGAATAAATCACTCGATGAGAATTGCTTTTCCGTTTTTTGTTTAATTTTGATTCGTACTTTTTTATCTTTTTTCGCCACTTTTCTTCTTCCGTTTCATCACTTTTACGTTTCGGCATTGCAATATACGCAAGTAAATACTTTAAGTCGCGAAGTAAAGTAAAAAGTATAAGTCTCCTTAACGAATTAGTTTTTACTAGTGCGATTGCCGCGCGCGCACGGACAAGAATGAGGACAACTCCGACGATAGGACCCACGTCGGGTGGCGCTGAAGGAGGGAGAAGTTGTTTTTTCTTTTACCCTCCATCAGCGCTAAAAACTAGTGCGGGTAGGTTCGCAAGTTGCTGGACACAACTACATTAGTCAAATATCATCTTATTAAATCTAAGAGACGAAGACCAGATAATTTGTATGATAAAACATTGATATTACCTACTAATGCTATACCTACTCGTAGTAATCTAAAGACTTCATTGTTAAGTATACTTATTTACTTTGTCCTTATGTGTACTTAAGTCGTCGTTTTAAATAGTATTAAGGACTATTAATAGTTTTTGGAAATGGGATAACATGCCTGAAATAAACAATATTCTATACTATTAAGTAAAAAGACAGGCAAAACCAGTTCCAACTGTTGACAAGTATATTATTTCGTAATATTTGGTTCTGAGGGTATGATCTGATGATTTTTTTAACCGTTTTATGTAATGTAATGTGGTTACTTTTTATATCTTAGATAGTTATGATGCTTTCAATATCGTCAAGAAAATTATAGTTCAGACAAGCCTATTGCGCTCAATTTGATAGTATTCTGGCAACTTACATGTATAATTTTACAACACAATGCGAAAAGCTACCTAAACATGTTATCTAGGTGTCATCTTTATGACTCCCTGATTCAGTATCCTCAGAATACCTAATTGAGGAGGATTTATTATTTTACGTAAAAGCACAGACTTACACTCGCAGTAATTTCCTTAAATATAGTACATACAAGCTTTACACTGTGTTGCGCACCACACAAAACGTACAGTAAAAATACAACGCAAGAAATTACAATTATTGGTAAACAACAGGCGGTCTTATCGCTACAGAGCCGTCACTGAAACCTTTAGGTAGTGGAGAACTTGAAAATGTATTCTTATTATAAATGTATTGCGATATGAAACTGTTAAATACTTCACAATAAAAATAGCTGCAGGGATCAAAGCGGATGGTTTTAAAGCGTACGTATCTTTGATCGAGTGGATGAGACGCGGGACCGATAGATAATGCATAGAAATGTCCCATACGGACCCGGGTGTGGATCGCGGCTGGTGAGCGTATTTTTTTTACGCGTTGCGCGTTGATCGTTTCATTTTCTGTCCAATTTAAGATACAGTAAAACCCGCTTAATACAATTGGTCCATTTTTTGCCGGACCAGAAGTAAGTAGTACCTACTAGCTTAAGATGCATTACGGTCCCTTCACAAACGTTTATACAGATAATTATACAGAGGTATCAGTAACGTATAAAGTGGCAAATTGTCGGAAAAAGAAGGCTTATGTGGAACATTTATTACTGAACCAGAGATGTACTCGTATATCGCCGACTACGTAGTACCTTACCATAAGGTGGTATTGGTTCAGTTCCGGCTGACAGTGGAGATTTTCGAGGTGATACAGGTGCTGGCTTAAATCCAGGTGGTAACGGAATCCATACAGGTGATACTGGTGTTTCGTGCGAGTCAATTGCTACATAGAAAAAAAAAACGCCTTTTAAGTACAGTAAGTTCTTCCTGAGTAGAATCCTCTCGTAACAATGTAACTTATTATTCTCGTTCTTTACCAAAGCACCAAGGTGATATCATCAGTAGGCATCGGACTTCTGACTGATAGCACGGAATGACTTTAGAGAGCTGGAGCCGATAATTAACATTAATATTCAATCCATACTTATAGGTACTCTTATATCATAGTATATTCAATTCGCAATTTAAATTTTATTCCAAGGTCAAAGTCAGGATAATATTTGACTTTTGACTTTTTCCATGTCTCTTGGACTAAATTGAGTTCTATTTTAATCGAATATTATTAAGTTATGACTAGAAAATTCATGAAATTGTCAAATAATATGTTAAATATAGGGGTTTGAAATGTAGTATGTAATTGTGATTTTAGTCATGAATGAATGGGAGTTTTACAATAAGCATAAACACAGTTTAGAAATAAATAGCGGCTCCATCCATAGCTCTCTCAAGTCTTATCGTGAAGTCGGATGCCTGATCATCAGGCCGTTTCCCATTCGACCTGCTGAGGTCTGACCTGAAGGTTTCTTTTTGTTAGCTTTATGCCTTTTCCTTTGGTAGGTACTATGCACAATAAAAATATCTGCTTGGGATAACTTACGCATTGATACTTTTTTACCGCTGTTAAGAGTCGGTGTGCACTTGCATGCATCTGTACAAACAAATGATTTATGTGAGAAGTGCAATTCAATAACCTATGCGATTCAAAAAACTACACTTAATAAGACAGATTTTATATTCAGGCTATAGAAGAAAAGCGATCAGACTCAGCGAACGCATATAAACATAGAACGCTCATTAGAACATAATTGAATCCACGTGTATTGTGCCTAAAATGAATCGATAGTATCAAGGCCAAATTGGCAGTTTTAGTATCAAGGCAGCAGTTAATAGCAGAACATGTCAGTTTGTATAAATTATATCCTACCAAAAACAGAAATGTAAAAAAGGAGAGCCAAGTTCGATACAAAAATTATGCTTGGCTGTGGGCTTCGCCGCAAAAAGAATGGAGATCTAAATGAATGCCAAGTTCTATTCAAAATTCAAATATGCATGTATTTATAGGAACAAAATAACATTACGAACAAACAGTATTAATCTCTATTTCTTTGCTTTATTGGATACCTATAACAATTACTGTTATTTAAAAATGTGAGATCTTAAAGAAGGTTAGATTTGACTTGGCGAGTTTTCATTACATCAGTAATTTTATAATGTTATTCAATATATATATGTATATATTGAATTTTTTATATATATATTTTTTTTTATTATGATAAAAACTGGCCAAGTCAAATCTAACCTACTTGAAGATCTCACTTTATTAGAAAGCATGAAATAAATATGTTACTACCTAGAACTCGGGGGAAAGTATAAAGGAAATAGTATAAAAAGGAAGGGAAAGTTGAAATTATCAATATGTTTGTCATGATATGAAAAAAAAAATTTTAAAGGAATAATGCCTCTTAATACGATTTGCCCAGTTTTCGCCGGTCCAGAAGTAAGGTAGTATTAACTGAACCCTTTGGAGCATGAAGTATCAAAAATAATACCACTGAAGTATTTCATAATTGGATAGTTTCACGGTACTTTACCTCCGTTATTCCGTGGATACTGGCGATCCGCACGTTCAGTGCCTGAGTGTCGACTCTCCAAATGACTTTTACACTCGCAGTAATTTCCTTAAATGTATAACAAGACAAGACATTCTTTATTGCATACCACACAAAACATAAAGTAGAAATACAACGCAAGAAGTTACAATTATAGGTAAACAACAGGTGGTCTTATCGCTACAGAACGGTCACTGACAACCTTTGGGACTACCCAAAGTACTAGGAGGACATGTTTTTTTTTTATCATAGGTGTTCATGTATTGTGATTATGACTGTTTAAACTGTGTCTTTACAAATAAAAATAGCTGCTGGGATCATAGAGGATGGATTGAAAGCGTACACGTAGTGTATCTTTGGTCGAGTGGATGAGACGCGGGAACGATCGATAATGCAAAGGGTGGTGAGCGTATTTTTTTTACGCGTTGCGCGTTGATCTTTGTTACATTTTCTGTCCAATTTAAGATACAGTAAAACCCACTTTATACGATTGGCCCATTTTTTCCGGTCCAGAAATAAATAATATCTACTAGCTTAACACGTTCGCTATGGAATTAAGTTAACTTGTAATTAGCCATACTTGTATCGGGTCTTAAAGCCCCGATGCCGTAGTGAAGGTGTTAAGACGCTTTCTGCCTGATTCCTTCACAAACGTTTATACATATATTACTAATATACAGAGGTATCAGAAACGTATAAAGTAGCAAATTGTCGGAAACAGAAGGCTTATGTGGAACATTTATTACTGAACTAGCGATCTACTCGTATATCGCCGACTACGTAGTAACTTACCATGAGGTGCTATTGGTTTAGTTCTGGCTGACATTGGAGGCTTTCTAGGTGATTTAGGCGTCTTTATAGGTGCTGGCTTCAATCCATGTGGTAATTTGCACAATCCAGGTGGTAACGGAATCGATGCAGTCGATACTGATGTAGCTTGCAGGTTAGTTGCTACATTAAAAAAAAAACGCTTTTTAAGTACAGTAAGTTCTTTTTGAGTAGAATCCTCTCGTAAGAATGTAACTTTTTACCCTCGTTCTTTCTTTTTTACCAAAGCACCAAGGTGTTATCATCAGTAGGTATCAGACTTATGATAGCACTAGCATTAACCCGCGGCTTCGCCCGCGTTCCTATACAATAAACATGATCCTACGGGAACGATGCTCTTTTTTCAGGATAAAAAGTGGGCTATTTGTTAAAGTTAGGGTATAATCTGCTTATCCCTCATGCATATCCGTCTAGCCGTTTTATTGTTGAAAAGTTTTAATGCATTTATTACGGCTGCAGGAGGTTTCCCGATGACTACTCCAGTCTCGCCGCGCCACCCGCACTGGCCTTGACGACAATCGAAATGGCACCAAATACAAATTTAAACATCTATTAGGATAACGGGACTCATTCCATACCTCAAAAGCAAAAATAAATCCCTTATAGGATCACTTGTAGCTGTCTGTGAGTCCGTCTGTTACAACCGATTTGCTGCAAAAGTACTGCACCGATTGAATTGCAATTAGGCACACGTGCTTTCGAGAATTTTTATGTCCACAAATGTCCCAAAAAAACATGAAAATGACACCCATATTCATATCACCCACAATCATAACGTCATCGCACCGCCACAGGGAAATGGTATTTCACGTCCGCTACGTTGAGTTTTAAAATAATTGTTGTACCCGTAATCAGCAACCTGATAAATAATAAAAATAATACCCATGTTGATTTTCAGACTTTGTCAACACATTTCCCCCTTTAAGGGGTTCAATTCTTGAAAGGCCTGAAAAGCGTGTTTACTCATATTCTTAGAAATACTCCTGTGAAGTTTCGAATAAAATAGTCTAATCTTGTGTCCCCATACAAACTTTGGATCTCTATTTCACCCCCTTTAGAAAAATCGTTTATTAGTGCGCCCCTATACCCTATAAGGAACCTACGTTCTAAATTTAGACTCTTTAGAATCAGCGGTTTGGGCTGTGCGTTTAAAAACGACACCCATAATGTTTAGACATATTTAGACATTTCTACCCCATCGCACCCTAACATGAGAGATGGTATTACACGTCCGCCATGTTGAATTTTAAAATCGTTCTTTTTTTAGTAATCAGCGACCCGATAATCCATAGAAACCAACTCTTCCCTCTTCCCCTTCCGGGATACAGGGTACCAAGTTATCTAATCTTGTTTCCCCATACAAACTTTGAATCCCCATTTCACCCCCATAGGGGGTGAATTTAAAAAAAAAAACCTTTCTTAGTGCACCCCTACACCTTATAAGCAACCTACGTGCCAAATTTGGACTCTCTAGAACCAGCGGTTTAGTGTTTAGACATTTCAAGCCCATTTCACCCCAACGGGGGAGATGGTAATTCACGTCCGCCTCGTTGGATTTTAAAATCGTTGCGGTTTCGGAGCGACCCGATAAACCATAAAAACAATACCCATGTTGATTTTCAGACTTTGTCACCACATTTCTCCCTTTATGGGGTTGAATTTTAAAAAATTCTGAAACACGTGTTTACTCATTTATTGTTAGAAATACTCCTGTGAAGTTTCAAATAAAATAGTCTAACTAATCTTATTTCCCCATACAAACTTTGGACCCCCATTTCACCCCTTTAGGGGGTGAGTTTTGAAAAATCCTTTCTTAGTGCACCCCTACACCTTATAAGGAACCTACGTGCCAAATTTGAACTCTCTAGAACCAGCCGTTTAGTATTTAGACATTTCAACCCCATTTCACCCCAACAGGGGAGATGGTAATTCACGTCCGCCACGTTGGATTTTAAAATCGTTGCGGTTTTCGTAATCAGCGACCCGATAAACCATAAAAACAATACCCATGCTGATTTTCAGACTTCGTCACCACATTTCTCCCTTTTAGGGGTTGAATTTTCAAAAAACCTGAAACACGTGTTTTCTCATTTATTGTTAGGAATACTCCTGTGAAGTTTCGTATAAAATAGTCTAACTAATCTTGTTTCTCCATACAAACTTTGGAACCCCATTTCACCCCTTTAGGGGGTGAGTTTTGAAAAATCCTTTCTTAGCGGATGCCTACGCTGGGGTGTTAGTGCACGACACCTTGCACTTTGTGACTATGCGCTGAAACTTGGCACAGTTGATCCTTAGGTGGTCTTGAGTGAATTCAGACCGGTAGACATCGATTGCCACCGCACGTTTAGTGGGGGGGAGGGGGGGAAGTTCGACGCTGCCGCGCTTTAATGAATGCAATATTTCTCTAAAAGTATACATAATATGGCATGTGATATATCATTTTCGGATAAATCAAGGATGAGGAATCTATTTTTTGGACTAAAATAATGCACTTTCAAACAAAAAAAAATTTAAAAGTAGAAAAAACTGAAAAACGTAATTTGTGTATTTTTATATAATTGACAATTATTTTAAAAGTATAAAAGTAATCTCAAAACAAAAAATATAATCGTAAAGCTAGAGTTATGTAGTTTCTAAAAATATATAGTTTATTATATATATCTGTTGATCCATGGGAGATAATAAATAATATCAAGCGTAAGTCAGGGCGATCTCAATGCATGATCATCCGTGAAGTAGGGTTTAGGTACCGTGTTAAGCAACATTTCTCTAAAACTATACATAATGGGGCATGTGATTTATAATTTTCGGTTAAATGAAGGATGAGGAATCTATTTTTTTAACAAAAATAATGCACTTTTTTAACAAAAAAGATATTAAAAAGTGGGAAATTTGTGTTTTTTACATAATTTCCAATCATTTTAAAAGTATAACAGAAATCTCAAAACAAAAAATATAAAAATAAAGCTAAACTTATGTAGTTTCTAAAAATATATAGTTTATTATATATATCTGTTGAGACATGGGCGATAATAAATAATATTGAGCGTAGGTCAGGGTGATCTCAATGCATGATCGTCCGTGACGTAGGGTTTAGTTAATGTTTTAAACACACAAAAAGTTTATATATTTTATTGTTTTTGTGTCTTAGTATTTTAAATGAAACTACGCAATGTAAATGAATTCTATGTATATATTGCAGGATCCACTGCAATGACAGAGGTCTGAACATTTAAGCTGCCTTTTCTTGCATTTGCACCTAATAACAGCTATTACCTCCGCAATACGGCCCTCGATTGTTGACTCGAAACCTACAGTTAGGTCAGGAATATATGTATAAGATAGATAAGATTATTTTTATTGCACAATTAACAACAAACACATTACATATTTATACTATATGAAGGAATCGCAACAAAGACGAAGACACAAAAAATCAGCTCGTTCGGGCACTTGTATTCCCCATATTCCTGTACGCCGGAGAAACGTCGACCCTGCAGGAAGTTGAGGAGAAGAAAATAGACGCCCTAGAGATGTGGTGTTGGACGAGAATGCTTGGAGTATTATGGACTGAATTCCGTACCAACGATTCTATACTTCGAAAACTTGGCATCAAGCAGCGTTTATCGTCTTTAGTACAGTTTCGTACCTTCACCTTCTTTGGCCACGTATGCCGCCGGGGGTGGAGGCTATTGAGCGCTTCTGGTCCACGGAAAGGTTGAGGGTACCAGGCCACGAAGAAGATCACCTATGTTATGGACAAACTAAATAAAAGCTGCAATAAATGCATCATCGTTACTACACGAATACACGAGGAAGGCGCCCATCAGGTAAGAATGGCGGCGTGTTGTGATTGTGAAGCTTATCACCATTCACCAATATCTGAAATGATGACCACGACCACTCTGCCGAGAGTGAAACCAACGAAGAAGAAGGGGTCTTGGAGGAAAGGTTTCCCAAGCTTCAAAAGCACTTCTCTTCCCTTTACCATTGAACGAAGATACCGTGTCACATGTCACATCCTGCGAATGCGTGAAATGGGTAATAATTTTGCTCTCTGTGGCCCTGTAAATAAACAAATCTGTATAAAACACCTGTATTTTCTAAATTTACTATGACCAGATATACCATTTTTACCTATCGTGGTGGGGCGATATCATGATAGCACAGATATTAGTGATGTTATCTTGTTCCTATATGCACCCAAAGTTCCTCAAGCTGAGGTAAAGCTTGCATATTATGTGTAACTGTCAGTACCAACACATCAGTATCTACAGTATCATGAATGAGTCGTGAAGCCACGATCATAGTAAATTAAGAAAATACGGGTGTTTTATACATATTTGTTTATTTACAGGCCCACAGAGAGCAAGAGTATTAAGATACCCTCTTTCACGCATTCACAGGATGTGATACGGTATCTTGGTTCAATGGTAAAGGAAAGAGAAGTGCTTTTTAAGCATGGAAGCCTTTCCTGACCTACTGTAGGTTTCGAGTTAGCGATCAAGCGACGCATTGAGGAGGTAATGGCTTCCATCGAAAAATACGTCTTAACATCATAGGATAGATCAGTTTTTCTGCTTTTGAAACTGATATAATAGAATAATAGGATCTCAAAACTTAAAAAAGAATGTTGTATATCATAATTATTATTTCAGGTCAGCTTCATGTACTTCAGTGAATGAGCCCCATATATATATTTTTACCAAGATAGACCAGCGGATAGAACACCTCCCACCGACCAAAGCCACTTTGAATCAGCATTTATCAAGAGGCGGGCGTTTGGGGTCAGTTATCACGCACTTGGGATAACTACTTGGGGTTGGACGAAGGTCAACAACAACTGGGAGCCTACATGGACAGACTTGCCTGTTGCAGGAGCATGTAATGTCTGGAAATTTTTAGGTGCAAATTGGCTGGTACAATTGCAAAAAAAGGCAGCTTAAATGTTCAGACCTCTGTCATTGCAGTGGATCCTGCAATATATACATAGAATTCATTTACATTGCGTAGTTTCATTTAAAATACTAAGAGACAAAAACAATAAAATATATGCACTTTTTGTGTGTTTAAAACATTAACTAAACCCTACGTCACGGACGATCATGCATTGAGATCACCCTGACCTACGCTCAATATTATTTATTATCGCCCATGTCTCAACAGATATATATAATAAACTATATATTTTTAGAAACTACATAAGTTTAGCTTTATTTTTATATTTTTTGTTTTGAGATTTCTGTTATACTTTTAAAATGATTGGAAATTATGTAAAAAACACAAATTTCCCACTTTTTAATATCTTTTTTGTTAAAAAAGTGCATTATTTTTGTTAAAAAAATAGATTCCTCATCCTTCATTTAACCGAAAATTATAAATCACATGCCCCATTATGTATAGTTTTAGAGAAATGTTGCTTAACACAGTACCTAAACCCTACTTCACGGATGATCATGCATTGAGATCGCCCTGACTTACGCTTGATATTATTTATTATCTCCCATGGATCAACAGATATATATAATAAACTATATATTTTTAGAAACTACATAACTCTAGCTTTACGATTATATTTTTTGTTTTGAGATTACATTTATACTTTTAAAATAATTGACAATTATATAAAAATACACAAATTACGTTTTTCAGTTTTTTCTACTTTTAAATTTTTTTTTGTTTGAAAGTGCATTATTTTAGTCCAAAAAATAGATTCCTCATCCTTGATTTATCCGAAAATGATATATTACATGCCATATTATGTATAGTTTTAGAGAAATATTGCATTCATTAAAGCGCGGCAGCGTCGAACTTCCCCCCCTCCCCCCCACTAAACGTGCAGTGGCAATCGATGTCTACCGGTCTGAATTCACTCAAGACCACCTAAGGATCAACTGTGCCAAGTTTCAGCGCATAGTCACAAAGTGCAAGGTTCCCATACAACGGCGTGCATTATCAACCCAGCTAGTCATAACATCTACCTGCATGCCAAATTTCAGCCCGATCCGTCCAGTGGTTTGGGCTGTGCGTTGATAGATCACTATGTCAGTCAGTCAGTCAGTCAGTCAGTCACCTTTGAGTTTTATATATATAGATAGATGGTTTGACTATAGAGAGCTGTCTGTGGAGCCGATAATTAACATTAAAATTCAATTCATACTTATACTTATAATAGTATATTTATTTCGCAATTTAAATTTTATTGTCATGGACAAAGTCAGAAAAATCGTTTGTTTCGTCATCATAAAAAACGTAAATATTTTCGACTTTTTCCATGTCTGCTGGACTAAATTGGGTTCTATTTTAATCGAATATCCAGTTATGACTAGAAAATGCATGAAATTAACATCGAAATTTATAGTTTTAGTCATGAATTAAATGGGAATGTTAACCACAATAATCATAAAGACAGTTTGGAATAAAATAGCGGCTCCATAGCTCTCTCAAGTCCTACAGTGCTATCAGAAGTCGGATGCCTAATCACCAGGCCTTTTCCAAAAAAAAAAACGCCGTGTACTAATATACATAGGTATCAGTAACGTATAAAGTAGCGAATTGTCGGAAACAGAAGGCTTATGTGGAACATTTATTACTGAACCAGCGATCTACTCGTATATCGCCGACTACGTAGTAACTTACCAAAAGGTGATATTGGTTCAGTTTCGGCTGACATTGGAGGCTCTCTAGGTGATACAGGGGTGTGTATAGGTGCTGTTGATACTGGTGTAGCTTGCGGGTCAGTTTCTACATTAAAAAAAACGCCGTGTACTAATATACATAAATAGGTATCAGTAACGTATAAAGTAGGAAATTGTCGGAAACAGAAGGCTTATGTGGAACATTTATTACTGAACCAGCGATCTACTCTTATATCGCCGACTACGTATTAACTTACCAAAAAGTGATATTGGTTCAGTTTCGGCTGACATTGGAGGCTTTCTAGGTGATACAGGGGTGTGTATAGGTGCTGGCGATACTGGTGTAGATTGCGGGTCAGTTTCTACATAAAAAAAACCGGCCAAGTGCGAGTCGGACTCGCGCACCGAGGGTTCCGTACAAACACTTTCCATCCCTAAGTGGTTAAGTTAAGTTTGCACCTGGTATGTATAGCGCCCCATATAAATTAGGTGCAAAGTTAGGTATTAATAGGTATTAAAAAAAACTACTTACTAGATCTCGTTCAAAACAATTTTCGTTGGTAGTTTTTATAGTAATGTACATCATATGTTTTTTTTAGATTTTTCATTTTCTTATTTTAGAAGTTAGAGGGGGGGACCTACTTTTTTCCACTTTGGAAGCGTCTGTCACGCAAACTATTCGGTTTAGAAAAAAAATATTTTAGAAACCTCGATATCATTTTTGAAGACCTATCCATAGATAACCCACACGTATGTTTGATGAAAAAAAAAATTTTGAGTTTCAGTTCTAAGTGTGGGGAGCCCCCAATATTTATTATTTTTTTTTATTTTTGCATCAAAATCTTAATGCGGTTCACAGAATACATCTACCTACCAAGTTTCAACAGTATAGCTCTTATGGTTTCGGAAAAAAATGGCTGTGACATACGGACGGACAGACAGACGGACAGACGGACAGACGGACAGACAGACATAGCAAATTGTCGGAAACAGAAGGCTTACGTGGAACATTTATTACTGAACCAGCGATCACTCGTATATCGCCGACTACGTAGTAACTTACCATAAGGTGATATTGGTTCAGTTTCGGCTGACATTGGAGGCTCTCTAGGTGATACAGGTGTGTGTATAGGTGCTGGCGATACTGGTGTAGCGTGCCGGTCAGTTGCTACATTAAAAAAAAAACGCTTTTTAAATACAATAAGTTCTTTTTGAGTGAAATCCTCTCGTGAGAATGTAACTTATTATTCTTGTTCTTTTTTTTCTACCAAAGCACCAAGCTGATATTATCATCATCACCAGGCCTTTTCCCATCCGACCGGCTGAGGTCTGACCTGAGGGTTCTTTTTGTTAGCTTTATGCCTTTTCTTTTGGTACTATGCACACAAATACACATTTAACTGCTAAAATAAAAATATCTGCTTGGGATAACTTTCGCATTGATACTTTTTTACCGCTGGTAAGAGGCGGTGTGCACTTGTATTCATCTGTACAAACAAATGATTTATATGATAAGTGCAATTCAATAACCTATGCGATTCAAAAAACTACACTTAATAAGACAGATTTTATATTCAGGCTATAGAAGAAAAACGATCAAACTCAGTGAACGCATATAAACATAGAACGCTCATTAGAGCTCAGAATTGAATCCACGTGTATTGTGCCTAAAATGAATCAATAGTATCAAGGCCAAATTGGCAGTTTTAGTATTAAGGCAGCAGTTAATAGCAGAACACGTCAGTTTGTATAAATTATATTATATAAATCCGTATTTCCCTCAAAATGCCTACTTATACAGTTACAGGGTTTTAGAAACAATCAAATAAATAATTATAATAACAAATTTGGTTCATAGTGGTATCTATAAGTAAGGCTTTAGTTATTGTTAACGGGGGGACGAATGTTACTGGGGGACGAATGTTACTCGCGTCCGCAGGAGAACCTGCCACAGCCCTGCACGTGTCCCCTGGGTGGTGCTAAAGAGTAACAACCTTTTGGCTACTGTTGTACTTGTCTTAAAAGGACCTCACAGCACGTCGCATCGCAAGTGGAAAAGTATACTGAAATAGAGAAATGGCACAAGACCCGACTACTAGCCCTCCAGCAATAGATATCGGGCCAAACCTGCGAGTTTGCCAGTTAAACATTGAGGGTATAAGCCTGGCAAAGTGCGAATACCTGCACAAAATCCTGACGAAACATAAAGTAGATAATATTCTTTTAGTTCAAGAGACGCACACAATGGATAATCACAATTTAGTGTCTAGAGGTAAGATCCCAGGGTACAACATTATCCATTCCGTAAACCATCCTAAATATGGTATTGCTACCTATGCCAGAGAAAATATAACAAATATCTGTGTTATACCTCAAGCCGAAATCCCAAATTATTGTATCTCCGCTATTAGGGTACAGGACTTAACAATCGTATATAAGCCGCATTGGCGTATATAGGGGGGTGGCCGAGTGGGCCGTGCCCACCCCAGTATGGTCTAGTGCCCACCCCAGGAATTTGGGTAATCTATAGAAATTCATGACTTCATCTCATAGGCCATGGCCAGGCTCCCCCAGCCCCCCCTGAAAAATAATGTTAGATGCGCCAATAACAAGCCGCCTGCCTGCACGTGGAACACTAGTTTGCCAGTCTTTCCCCACCCCTGCCTCTATGCGGGTGATTTTAACAGCCACCACACGCTTTGGCGATATAATTCCAACGACACAAATGGAATCCAACTCGCTGACTGGGCTGAAAACAACAACTACCACTTAGTTTTCGACGCCAAAGACCGAGGTTCCTTCCGGTCAGCAAGATGAAGAAAACACTACAATCCAGACCTAACATTTGTCTCACGAAATGGCGATATCCCTCTTTCCGCCAAGAGAAAAATATTATCAAATTTTCCCAACAGCCAACATAGACCGGTTTTACTGGAAATGGGAGATCAGATTCCAATTACAAACTCCATGCCCCTACCCCAGTAGTGGAACTTTCAAAAGGGAGACTGGACTTCATTCTCAGTGGACATGGACGCCTCCACTATACCCTGTCCACGACAACGAGCTAGTATAGCGGCCTTTCTTTCACACTTTTGTATACAGATGAAAACGACAAAAATGGGCAGTGGGCGGTAACAAGGGCACGTCACTGTCAGACTCGGCTTACATGCCGTTGCTCGGAATATTTATTTTTATATTCCTTATGATTATTCTGGTTTAGTTTTTAACATATTAAATGACCAACTGAATATTTACCTATGTATTGGTGGTTTATTTATATAAATCATACAGAACTAGAGGCTAGAAAACTAAAACTGTGTATTGATCTTAAATATGGAAATCAAAAATAGGTGTATTTTTCAAAACATGTATCGTAACTAAAATAAAACCAGGTGTTTGTTAACACGTTCACAGTCCAGTGCCCCATACATGGGTCACGACGAACTATCTCCACAAGTCCGTGCCCCGTACATGGGTCACTAATATAGCCGACCAGGTACGCACTCAAATCACTATAATTATATTTTTGTTTAGATTTTTCTATTTTGTTATATTCTTTTGCCTGACAATCATGATACGAATTATGGTGTACTGATCATTGCACATAAAGTGTGTTGTGTCAAACTAGTAGGTATTGTACATTTTTTACGAAACATATTTTCGTTACATATTTTTAACTGTAGAAACACCACAATTGCCCCCGACACCGACGAGCCCCGGGTTCAATTCTCGGGCTGTTCCGCTACTCCTAACGGCTAAATCCGAGTGTGTACCTGGTCGTTTCATAGTGACCCAAACGTGGAGCACGGCCGTGTCATGGAAGTAATTTGCTTGGACGTCCAAGAAAATTTAAACATTTTGTATGGGGACTGTGACCGTGTTAATAAAAATATTTATTCCATCTCCGATTCACTAGAATAATTTTCTAAATTTATTATAAATCTATCTGGCGCTTCCACTGTGCACTGTGTGAGTAGGATACAGTCCAATAATACACAAGCCGAGTCGCACAGTAAACAAGCCGAGTCGCAAAGTAAGCAGAAGATAGTCCCGTAAACAAGCCGAGTCACAGATAAAACCGGAAACAATAGATAGGAGAGCACTACAACGCGTCCGTACCGTACAAGAGACATGTTGACTGAATTTTGACCGCCATGTTAACCCACCTGGTGTTCATGCATCGCCCTTATCGCTGACCAGTTACGTGCTGTCCAAGTTTTCTAGTACTAGCTCGTTATCGTGGACAGGGTATAGATGGATCCCCCCGAAATCGGAGAGCTACTCGAGATTTGTGGGGCTTCTAATAGCAAAGAAACACGTTCCAAGAAGCTTCAGAAAGTCTTACATCCCATGCTGGAATGAAGACAGTGAAAAGCTCTACCAACAGTAAAAAGAGACGGGCGACCAGGAAATTGGACAAAACTTATTAATCTCCCTTGATAGGCAACGCAGAAACAAATGGATAGCCACGTTGAAAAAATGGACTTTAAACTGTCGAGTAGAAAAGCTTGGAATGTTTTGAACAGGCTGACCGGGAAACTGGGTACACAAACACCCTGTCTCTCTCTCAAACCCTTACCAACAATATAGCCAACAGGATTATGGACACATCCAGAGTTAAAGGTGATCGGACACAACGAACTCATTAAAGGCCGGACATTAAACCTTTCAAAAGCACTGTCCTTTGACGAGAACATCTCAAAACCTTTCACCCCGGAAGAAATACACCAAACCCTTTTTTTAAACAACTATCGTTGGGTAAAGATGCAGGAGAGGATGGCATATACAATTTATTATTTATTATAATTTTTAAAGAACCTGGGTCCAAATTGCCGGAAGTGGCTAGCTGCCTTCTACTCCGACATTTTGGAAAGGAATCTACTGCCTCCAACGTTTAATAGCGCCAAAATAATTTCCGTTTTAAAACCCGAAAATCCAGCGGATGATCCGCAAAGCTATCGACCTATTGCTTTACTCAGTGCCTTGTATAAGCTTCTAGAAAAACTCATAGCGCACAGAATTACCTTACTCCTCTTATCGACCGTAGTGTCTCCGTCGAACAAGCAGGTTTCAGAAGTGGCCGTAATTGCGCGGACCAATTGCTATCACTCACTCACTACGCATATAGAGGCTGGCTATCAAAAGCAACTTAAAACAGTGGCTGCCTTTGTAGACTTAAGTGCTGCCTATGATACATACCTGTAGCACACACCATCTCAAAATATCTAAAATATATTTCTTTTAGGTAGGATACTATTATTAAATATTTAAATATTCAAAAACATTTAATTTTCCTATTATTATATTTTTAACCGACTTCAAAAAAAGGAGGGGGTTCTCAGTTCGGTTGTGTTTTTTTTTTTTTTTTTTTTTTTTTTTTTTTTTTTTTTTTTTTTTTTTTTTTTTTTAATGTTTGTTACCTCATAGCTCCGTCATTTATGAGTCGATTTGAAAAATTCTTTTTAGGTTCATGAATAGACATCTCAAGGTTGGTCCCATTTAATTTTGGTGAAGATCGGATGACGAGATCCATGAGGAATCGAAGGAATTCCTGAAATTTTATAGGCACTCATAATATTTTTAATGTATTTTCTAAAACTATTTAAGTATTTGCATATGGTAGTCATCATCTTCTCATGCTGAACTGATGATGGAAGGTACAACTCCTTAACTGTTAGGAGTTAGGAGATAATTCAAACGAGATGCATGCCTTCAAGACCTCCCTGATCACCCCACCATAAGTATTTTATATGAATCACTAAAAAGCGAAAAAAAAAAATTTTTAACAAAAAAAAGAACCGACTTCAGTAAAACTAAAAAGCCGAAAATAACCCGTTCAAGTACAGATTACATTTGACTCACCCTTTGAAGTCGGTGCCAAACCTCACGTAAACTTTAATATATAAATATAATAACTGAGTGGTTTGGGATCGATTTCAAAGGGTGAGTCAAATGTAATCTGTACTTGAACGGGTTATTTTCGGCTTTTTAGTTTTACTGAAGTCGGTTCTTTTTTTTGTTAAAAATTTTTTAACTGGTCACCTCTCAGTACAAAACGTCTAATATCAGATTTGACAACAACCGATTTTCTTGCGCCGCGCATGGGTTTTCACACTTAAGTCTATTTCAGCCAATTAAAACTAAGTTACCAATCAGAACTACGAGTACTTTTAAAAGGACGGATAATTTTGTATAAATTAAGCTAATTTTTAAAACTGTTGGTAAGACAAATGATAGAGGAGGGGATCGTTGTCAGTTAAATATTGGACCGTTTTTGAGACCATTTTTGACTTCCGTAACGGTACAATGCGAATTATTTTAGTTTGAGGGGCAATTATACCCTTGCGGTATTGGACTATAGTTGCTAATATTCGTTTGTCTTAACGATCATTTATAAAATGTAAATTTACCTGTTAATTATTTGGTCACGTCAGTAATTTGTTGAAGGTATAGTTATAAAAAATTGAAAAACTGTTTTCTGCGTTATATTGCTGGGGTTAGTAGGCTGAGAGGATCGAGGAAAAGAAGAAGAAAAGATAGGTATAGTGGACAGGCTGAATATCCGGTATCCGGCCAAACAACTATTCGTTGCATCTCTCATATAAATAACGAACGCATAAGAGTTCAAAAATGAACCCACGTGTATAAAACGAAACGATAGTATCAAGGCCAAATTGACAGTTTTAGTATGAAGGCAGCAGTCAATGGCAGAACATGTCAGTTTATATAAATTATAATATAAATCCGTATTTCCCTCAAAATGCTTACTTGTACAGTTTCAAAAACATTCAATAAATATAATAAAAAATTTGGTATATAGTGTAATCCATAAGCAAGGCTTTATTCATTGTTAAGATATAAAATTATATCAGGAGATATTTGTATGGGGATGGTATGATGCAATATACCTTTTAAAGTACGTTTATTTCTAAGTAGCAAAGTTTTTTTACTTACGTGTAAAATGGTTTATATTTATAATTATAATCTACGAAAATGAAATAATGTTACATCCAGCCTACTGTCCCTACTAATATTATATATGGGGACAAAAAAATGAACTCTGTCACAATCGTATATAATTATGTTTTATTCTTAGTTATACTTAGAAACAGATTTGATGCATATGATGACTTATATATTTCTTGGGGATGGATTTATAATCAGGCTAAGAAAGGAATAAGGCCTCTTAACTTGGTTGCTAAATATTCATTTGTCCTAACGATCATTTACAAAATGTGAATTTACCTGTTAATTATTTGGTCACGACAGTAATTTGTAGAAAGTTGAAAGTTTAGTTGTAAAAAATGAATTGACGAAACATAAGTTTGCCAATCGTTGGTTGTCAAGTGTAAATTTCTGAAATAATTTTTGATCAGTCGGCAGGACACCGAATCTTCCACATTGTTGTGGAAATAATTTGGGAAAACTCTGTTTTCTGCGTTATATTGCTGGGTTTATTAGTAGGCTGAGTGGATCGAGGAGGAATCGAAGGAGAAGGAAAACTTGATGAGGCCATAACCATAACAAACCCTAGAACAACCAAAATCAAGATGGCTCTCCTTCTCAAAATGTTCTTGGGGTTCAGATTCAGAAGTCAACCCAGCCAAAGCAGCTTTCTCGGTCATGAAACACCCAATTGAGCACCGTCCACTATCCTTATTATTTAGTGCAGTAGGCAGAAGGCAATCATTAATCAAATTCGTCTTGGGTTGAATAAAAATATGAAATATGTACATATCAAAATTACAAGAAACTTTACTACTTAAGTATGGTGCGTATTTAACTAAGAAAGTATTCTTTACAAACATTCGCTCGCTCACTTAGAAGAACTGTTCAGAACCCCAACTAAAATAAACACCATGAGTGTCTTCATCTAAGCAAGAACGAACGATTATTCCCTTAGAACTATTCAGAGAACTAAGTGAAAATGCAGCCTTAGTTATTGCCTTACCTTTGTCTATGAACTGTGGTGTCGGACATCTTTCACTCCTAGTTTGAGGAACAGTGGTGCTGCAACTTGGTGGAGTAATTTGAGAGCAAGGCCGTATGGTTCGCAAACATCTGCTGGCTTTTTGGATATACTTTTTACCCGTGGTCATAAGTGCTTTTTTCCTACAGATGCCTGTATGCGACTGTGTGTCTTCTAATGGTCAGAAAAATTATATGTATGATAAAACATTGAAATCACGAATGCTATATCTACTCGTAGTAATCTAAAGACTATTGTTAAGTATACTTATTCATTTTATTAATTACGGTATCACCTTATTGTAAACTGTAGGTATATGAGTCAGGTTGGGTAAGAGAAACACTCTGAGGAAGTGGAACACTGGAATATTTTCTATATTATTACTTTAATAGACATAAAACGACCAACTAGAGTGACATTTATTTATTTTTTACCTAGACTGTTTCTATAAATCGGATTTACGACATATACTGTGATTTATTTTAAGTGTTTCCCTTACCCCAATGTGTTTCTCTTACCCAACCTGACCTTAATCCACATTTTTTTCCTACTTAGGTACTACGTATTAGGCACGATGTTGGGTGCAATAGTAATAATATTGGGACTCTAATATAGGGTATTAACCATTAAATGCATATGGTATCAAAACTGATACCACATTTTACTTCTGAAGTGACTTAAATAAGAAATCTAATCCATGACAATTTTGAATTTGAGATTCAGCTTGACAAAGTCTGAATTGACTTTGAGTTGATTTTCGACGTGTGATTTCAGTGGTATCGTTTTTGATACTTCATGCATTCAGGGTTAACGCTTGTTTAATTTATTTTGCTTTAATAATGTCTACTTGGAATCACTTACTTGTTGATCGTTGATGACATGATTGCGCAGGCATTTCACAATCAATTATTCGTTTCAGTTTGTCGATATTCTTTGTGATTTTGTACATTAACTGTGTGGCATCATCCAAATCTAAAACAAAACCAATGAGTGGTTTCTGCAGAGCTCTGCGAAGGTAGTTGATTTCCTAAAAAAAGGACATCGTATTGGCTCGTCTCATTTGTATTCGTTTCATTTTATTCCGTCTCTTTCTCTATTTGTCTCTCAGCTTACGACTTATTTAATACTAGTAGATGACGGCAACTTCGCACGCGTATTTTTTTTCTTTACCTAAGACGGGTAAAAAGTATCTTTGGGTGTTCAGTTATCCCTGTACCAAAATTGGTTAAAATTTGTCCAGCCGTTTCTGCGTCATGAGAGGAACCAATAAATGGCGCCAGACTGGCATGTCGTCGCGCGCCCGTACAAAACAAAAGATGATCCTGCATCGCGGTACTAAGATTTTTCCTGATATCATGAGTATCATAAACCGTCTCCATAGAAAACTGATTATAAATGCAAATCTAGAATTATATATAAGTAATATAGGTAGATAGATGAATCAAACGAAACACCAATGAGACGAGTCGATACGATGACGATATACCTATAATAGGTATTTCTCGTATATCTAGAACTATGAGATTTGCTGGCAGGTAGCAAGTTCTTATAGTCTCGTAGGTGTAAGAAATTAGTTGTTGTGTGAGCTAAACTAAAAAGGTGAATTATCGTTATCAAACATCAATCGAATTGCTAATAGGGTGGATCAACTTTTTCTTGTTAGCTATTATTCTGTCCCGTCGCCCAGGAGACAATGGTGATTAAACTTCTTAGAAAAGTGTTGATAAGAATGGGCTTATAACTGCTGCAATTACAGCATTTTGTTAAATATTGCCGCCGGAAATCTTGTTTTAAAGAGTAACCCAGGGGACATCACTATGGAAACAAGCAACAGAAAAAAGTTGATTGACCCAATAGCTCGAGTCATCGACTGTTTATTTTATTCTGAAACGTAGCGTAGTTAAGATTTGAGAAACGCTAGTAGATTCAGCCTTGTTATTTAGATTGCAAACAATACGTCAAATATTTAATATGCATTTGAGCATGCGTTTGTTATTCCCGACTACCGATTACGATGCTTGGAAAAAAGGCGAAGAATTGCCGCTATCGTTTAAAGCTATAAGTTGAAGCCGTATACTCGTCGAGGAGTGATAATTAAAGATTAAAGATTATGTATTAAGCATAAATAATTAGGCATCGGACTTCTGATACGGGTAAGACTTTAGAGAGCTATGGAGCCGATATTAAAAATTAAATACAATTCATACTCATACTCTAATTCAAAGGTATATTTAATTCGAAATTTTAATTTTATAGTCAAGGTCAAAGTCAGAAGAATATAGAAAGACCTAATTTGCGGGCATTTTTTTTCATCGACATAAAATACGTAACATAATTGCGACTTTTCCATGTTTTCTGGAGTAAATTGGGTTTTATATTGATTGAATATCCAGTTATGATTAGAAGATGCATATAATCGTCAATGAATATAAGTACTTAGATAAATGTAAGAGTTTAGTAATATTGTACAAAATATTTTATTTTTATTTTAGTAATTTAATGCTTGTTGACCACACTAACCATAAAGGTAGTTTGCAATGAAATAAATGAATGAGTGTGAGTATGGATTGTATTTTAATGTTAATATCGGATCCATAGCTCTATTAAAGTCTTACACTGCTATCAGAAATCCAATGCCTGGTAATAATGTAAGCAAAATAGATAATGCGGTACTGCTATCTGAATATCAAATATTACCTGTTGGGTTTTGAGCACCACACTTACAGCAGATACACATGGTGTTAGACGCCATTGGACCCGTTACTTTCTCTTTGAATTCTGCCACTGTAGAATAGGATATTACTGCAGACGCCGGCAAATAAGGGCTTGCCGGGTGAGTTAGAAGGATAATGATAAGAAGCCGGCAAGCCCTTTTCACGGCTAGGCATGTATAGTGCTTTTCCTAATACATATGAAATGAAATAAAAATATACCACTCAAAAAAATATAATTCAGCTGTTTAGCCTCTTTATGAACACAGACGCCATGTTTAAAAAAAACTTTCCGGCTTAGGCCTTCAATTTTGTATGAAATCCCTTGAGAGTGCCCTAGAGTTGTTGCGACCGAAATGTGATACTTCGAAGCCTGTTATAATGCACGTTAAGACGACATTTCATTGCATGTTTGAGAAAAATATAAATAACATTGGACAATTAAATTAAAATTAAGCCCAAAAAAAAACTGGTGAACTAAAATCTAAAATAAATTACAACAAAGCTAAAATAAATCTAGAAGACTGTGCCCCCGCGGCATTGTCCCGAAGACGCTGGCAGCATTTCCTCACTGAATCGCAATGCTGATGCCAGCATTGCGTCACCAGCATCACCAGTAGACTCAATGAGCCTTTTACTCAGGTCATTCATCAGTTTGTGGGCACTAGGACCCCACGGACCTAAGGGCCTCGACCCCAAAAGGAACAAAATTATATTCGGGGCCGAGACCCCTATACTTATTAATTTTTAACTTTTCGGCCGCCTCTGCTGCCGCCCCCGCCATGCCTGAAGTCCCGTGGAGGTCGGACGGGGCCAGTGTGTCTACGCAGGTGGCGACCCACACCAGCACCCGGCCCAGTCTCCACGGAATCAACGACGTTCCGTCAGGTCTCTTGCCATCGTCTCGTGCGATGCCAGTTGGCTCCAAGATGGCCGGCATGTTGACGGTGGCAAGCGAACGGCGGATTGTGTCATTGAGGGCGGCGTGTGGCGAAGCGGCTGGCGCTTTTCTGACAAGACAGTTATAAATAAATATTAAACAAATTTTATGATACCTGTTGCGTCTTGAAAATCTGATGTTACGGTTTTAGGCGCCATTGGAGCACCCGTTACTTTCTCTTTGAGTTCTGCCACTGTAAAATAGGATATTACCATAAGAAGGGCTTGCCGGGTGAGTTAGAAGGATAATGATAAGAAGCCGGCAAGCCCTTTTCACGGCTAGGCATGTATAGTGCTTTTCTCACACATATGCAATGAAAAAAAAAAACCACTGAAAAAAATATAATTCAGCTGTTTAGCCTGTTCATGAACAAAGACGCCATGTATAAAAAAAACTTTTCGGCTTAGGCCTTCAATTTTGTATGAAATCCCTTGAGAGTGCCCTAGAGTTGTTGCGACCGAAATGTGATACTTCGAAGCCTGTTATAATGCACGTTAAGACGACATTTCATTGCATGTTTGAGAAAAATATAAATAACATTGGACAATTAAATTAAAATTAAACCCAAAAAAAAAACTAGTGATCTAAAATCTAAAATAAATTACAATAAAGCTAAAATAAATCTAGAAGACTGTGCCCCCGCGGCATGGTCCCGAAGACGCTGGCAGCATTTCCTCACTGAATCGCAATGCTGATGCCAGCATTGCGTCACCAGCATCACCAGTAGACTCAATGAGCCTTTTACTCAGGTCATTCATCAGTTTGTGAGCACTAGGACCCCACGGACCCAGGGCCTCGACCCCAAAAGTTAAAAATTATATTCGGGGCCGAGACCCCTATACTTATTAATTTTTAACTTTTCGGCCGCCTCTGCTGCCGCCCCCGCCATGCCTGAAGTCCCGTGGAGGTGGGACGGGGCCAGTGTGTCTACGCAGGTGGCGACCCACACCAGCACCCGGCCCAGTCTCCACGGAATCAACGACGTTCCGTCAGGTCTCTTGCCATCGTCTCGTGCGATGCCAGTTGGCTCCAAGATGGCCGGCATGTTGACGGTGGCAAGCGAACGGCGGATTGTGTCATTGAGGGCGGCGTGTGGCGAAGCGGCTGGCGCTTTTCTGACAAGACAGTTATAAATAAATATTAAACAAATTTTATGATACCTGTTGCGTCTTGAAAATCTGATGTTACGGTTTTAGACGCCATTGGAGCACCCGTTACTTTCTCTTTGAGTTCTGCCACTGTAAAATAGGATATTACCATAAGAAGGGCTTGCCGGGTGAGTTAGAAGGATAATGATAAGAAGCCGGCAAGCCCTTTTCACGGCTAGGCATGTATAGTGCTTTTCTCACACATATGCAATGAAAAAAAAAACCACTGAAAAAAATATAATTCAGCTGTTTAGCCTGTTCATGAACAAAGACGCCATGTATAAAAAAAACTTTTCGGCTTAGGCCTTCAATTTTGTATGAAATCCCTTGAGAGTGCCCTAGAGTTGTTGCGACCGAAATGTGATACTTCGAAGCCTGTTATAATGCACGTTAAGACGACATTTCATTGCATGTTTGAGAAAAATATAAATAACATTGGACAATTAAATTAAAATTAAGCCCAAAAAAAAACTGGTGAACTAAAATCTAAAATAAATTACAATAAAGCTAAAATAAATCTAGAAGACTGTGCCCCCGCGGCATGGTCCCGAAGACGCTGGCAGCATTTCCTCACTGAATCGCAATGCTGATGCCAGCATTGCGTCACCAGCATCACCAGTAGACTCAATGAGCCTTTTACTCAGGTCATTCATCAGTTTGTGGGCACTAGGACCCCACGGACCCAGGGCCTCGACCCCAAAAGTTAAAAATTATATTCGGGGCCGAGACCCCTATACTTATTAATTTTTAACTTTTCGGCCGCCTCTGCTGCCGCCCCCGCCATGCCTGAAGTCCCGTGGAGGTGGGACGGGGCCAGTGTGTCTACGCAGGTGGCGTCCCACACCAGCACCCGGCCCAGTCTCCACGGAATCAACGACGTTCCGTCAGGTCTCTTGCCATCGTCTCGTGCGATGCCAGTTGGCTCCAAGATGGCGGGCATGTTGACGGTGGCAATCGAACGGCGGATTGTGTCATTGAGGGCGGCGTGTGGAGAAGCGGTCGGCGCTTTTCTGACAAGACAGTTATAAATAAATATTAAACAAATTTTATGATACCTGTTGCGTCCTGACCACGACATTGACAGCAGGGCGGTGGCACGCGAAAATCTGACGTATTCATGGTTTTAGACGCCATTGGATTACCCGTTACTTTCTCTTTGAGTTCTGCCACTGTAAAATAGGATATTACTGCAGACGCCGGCAAAAAAGGGCTTGCCGGGTGAGTTAGAAGGATAATGATAAGAAGCTGGCAAGCCCTTTTCACGGCTAGGCATGTATAGTGCTTTTCTCACACATATGCCATGAAAAAAAAAATATACCACTCAAAAAAATATAATTCAGCTGTTTAGCCTGTTCATGAACAAAGACGCCATGTTTAAAAAAAATACTTTCAGCCTTAGGCCTCCAATCTTGTATGAAATTCCTTTAGAGTTCTCTACAGTTGTTCCAAGCTCGGTCGCCAGAGCCTCGTTCGTTATCTAGCAGGGGGCACCACGATGTTAGATACCACCGCCGCCGACTAGGTAACGTCAGCGCGAGCAGGAGAGGTTGACCTTTGGGGCCAGCAAGTTGTTGTAAAGCTGTTCTCCCCCTTACCTCCCCGTCCGAAACGTGATACTTCGAAGCCTGTTATAACGCTCATTAAGACGAAATTTCATTGCATGTTTGAGAAAAATATTATAACATTACCTGTTGGGTCTTGACCACGACATGCACAGCAGGGCGGTGGCATGTGAAAATCTGACGGACACATGGTTTTAGACGCCATTAGAGCACCCATTACTCTCTTTTTTAGTTCTGCCACTGTAAAATAGGATATTACTGCAGACGCCCGCAAAGAAGGGCTTGCCGGGTGAGTTAGAAGGATAATGATAAGAAGCTGGCAAGCCCTTTTCACGGCTAGGCATGTATAGTGCTTTTCTCACACATATGCCATGAAAAAAAAATATATACCACTCAAAAAAATATAATTCAGCTGTTTAGCCTGTTCATGAACAAAGACGCCATGTTTAAAAAAAATACTTTCAGCCTTAGGCCTCTAATATTGTATGAAATTCCTTTAGAGTTCTCTACAGTTGTTCCGACCGAAACGTGATATTTCGAAGCCTGTTATAACGCACGTTAAGACGACATTTCATAGCGTGTTTGAGAAAAAAATTATATTACCTGGATCTTGACCACGACATGCACAGGAGGGCGGTGGCACGCGAAAATCTGACGTACACATGGTTTTAGACGCCATTGGAGCACATGATACTTTCTCTTTGTGTTCTGGCGCTGTAAAATAAGATATTACAGTAGGCAGACGCCGGGAAAAAGGGCTTGCTTACTTGGAAGCCAGTTATAACGCACGTTAAGAAGACATTTCATTGCATGTTTGAGTAAAATCGAGCCACGCTACCGCGTGTCCGGCCAAGTTCCCCCCCCCGGAACTGGCGAGCAGCAGCCGTGTGTTATATTATACGAACCGTTTGGAGCCACTTTTAACCCCTCAATAACTCCAAATCAATTTAACATAATAAAATGAAATTTGACTTATGTATTAAGAGCCTTTAGAGTTTAGGACAACTAGAACCCAAAATTTCATAAATATAAGTGAAATGGTTTTGAGATATCAAAGTCAAAACGGTATTTTTATCACTGGATGACTAGTAATCAAAAACCTAAATCACTTCCAGGTGACCTAGACAGGTGAAATTTGGCATTCAGCTCGAAAACAGTGTTTTTTTAGTTTTATTACTATCTCCCATTGACTTAATAATTACATGGACACACAATCAGACGGAAAAAATGGCACCCTCCCAAGTAATGCAAAATCACAAATCGCATTACTTGGGCCAACAGTCTCGTTTAGACAATGACACGTGACGGGTCTCAAAAATGACTAAAATGTTCAGTGAAAATCTGCAGAAATAACAGCTATAAAATAAAGAATAAGGACGGAATATTCTTTTTTACGTAAGTTTTATCCCATCAAAAACATAAATGTTAAATTAGAGCCAAGTTCAATATCGCGTGCAACGTTGTCGACTTCGCCGACAAAAGAATTGAGATCTATATGGGCGCCAAGTTCTTTGCCCTAAAATTATTAGATACAAGGAGATGCGACTTACTCTATGCATTTATTTTACTTGGGGCGTAATCAATATCAAGACTTGACGTGTTTTTACATATAAATTTATATTATATCTGTCTAATCGTTAACCAATTTTCGTAAAGGTAAGTACGCAAGTTAGTGTACGTCCTGTTACTTATACCTTTAGCTTCATAATAATACTATGTTACTTTTATAAAATTTAGTCAGTTTGTGAAAACTAGCCAAGTCGAATCTTGATATTGAATTACACCCCATGTAAAATAAATGCATTGAGTAAATAATTGTTTGTTATAATTTAAGAATTTATATAAAGTATTAAGTAGCAAACTTTGTAGTAGTATTGAGAAGCAAGAAATTGTTACACACATTTGTTTTAGTATGTTGCATGTTCCTGTAGCTAACAATTTTAGGGCAAAGAACTTGGCACCCATATAGATCTAAATTCTTTTGTCGGCGAAGTCGACAGCGTTGCACGCGATAACGAACTTGGCTCTCATTTAACATTTATGTTTTTGATGGGATATTATATTACCCGATGTCCAGGATAGAGCGAAGTGGAAGAGAAAAAGTAGGAAAGCGGACCCTGTCGCAAGACGGGACCAGCGCTAGGAGGATGATGATGAATTATATTACCTGTTGAGTCTTGACCACGACATTGACAGCAGGGCGTTGGCACGCGAAAATCTGACGTACACATGGTTTTAGATGCCATTGGAGCACATGATACTCTCTCTTTGTGTTCTGCAACTGTAAAATAGGATATTACTGCAGACGCCAGCAAAAAAGGGCTTGCCGGGTGAGATGTTAAAAAGACGCGTAGTGATACAACGGCGGCAAGTCCTTTTCACGGCTAGGCATGTATTGTGCTTTTCAAAAAACTATAATTCAGCTTTTTAGCCTGTTCCTGAACATAGAATAAGAATGTTTGTAAAATATTATAGTTTGGTTCTAGCGCTCATCACTGTTATTGTTTTTCTCACATAATAAAATAAATACGATGTTTTGAGACTATGGATGACGATTCTTACTCCACCGTGATACAGTTTTTAACTAGTACGGGGAGTAAAGGACATCACTATACTCTTTGAATGTAAGTTAACAACTACATAAAAGTAACAAGTGCTATCTAAACATGTATTAGATAATAATTATATTATATTATATTATATTATATTATAGACGCCATGTTTAAAAAAAATACTTCCCGGCTTAGGCCTTCAATTTTGTATGGAATTCCTTTTAGAGTTCTCGAGAGTTGTTCCCGCCGAAACGTGATACTTCGAAGCCTGATATAAGGCACGTTAAGACGACATTTTGTAGCATGTTGGAAAAAAAATTATGTTACCTGTTGGGTGTTGACCACAACATGCACAGGAGGGCGGTGGCCCGCGACAATCTGGCGTACACATGGTTTTAGACGCCATTGGAGTACATGATACTCTCTCTTTGTGTTCTGCCACTGTAAAATAGGATATTACTGCAGACGCCAGCAAAAAAGGGCTTGCCGGGTGAGATGTTAAAAAGACGCGTAGTGATACAACGCCGGCAAGTCCTTTTCACGGCTAGGCATGTATAGTGCTTTTCAAAAAACTATAATTCAGCTTTTTAGCCTGTTCCTGAATATAGACGTCATGTTTAAAAAAATACTTCCCGGCTTAGGCCTTAAATTTTGTATGAAATTCCTTTTAGAGTTCTCTAGAGTTGTTCCGACCGAAACGTGATACTTCGAAGCCTGTTATAAGGCACGTTAAGACGACATTTTGTAGCATGTATGAAAAAAATATTATATTACCTGGATCTTGACCACGACATGCACAAGAGGGCGGTGGCACGCGACAATCTGACGTATTCATGGTTTTAGACGCCATTGGAGCACAGGATACTCTCTCTTTGTGTTGTGCCACTGTAAAATAGGATATTACTGCAGACGCCAGCAAAGAATGGCTTGCCGGGTGAGATGTTAAAAAGACGCGTAGTGATACAACGCCGGCAAGTCCTTTTCACGGCTAGGCATGTATAGTGCTTTTCAAAAAACTATAATTCAGCTTTTTAGCCTGTTCCTGAACATAGACGCCATGTTCAAAAAAAATACTTCCCGGCTTAGGCCTTCAATTTTGTATGAAATTCCTTTTAGAGTTCTCTAGAGTTGTTCCGACCGAAACGTGATACTTCGAAGCCTGTTATAAGGCACGTTAAGACGACATTTTGTAGCATGTTGGAAAAAAATATTATGTTACCTGTTGGGTCTTGACCACGACATGCACAGGAGGGCGGTGGCCCGCGACAATCTGGCTTACACATGGTTTTAGACGCCATTGGAGTACATGATACTCTCTCTTTGTGTTGTGCCACTGCAAATAAAAACAATACACCAACAAAACCTATAGCGTACGATCGCCGGAACAAAGTTTAAAAGTATAGTCATAGCGTCCAGTCCCGGCTTTGCATGGGTAGGTATTAGGGTGGATGGCTCTTCTTCTTATCTTACACATTTAACTTCTTATAGTTCTTAAAAGTTGTAGCATAGTATAAAGATGCGAGACATATGCCTATTCTAGAGGATTGCCAATGTCTAGGTATACAAATGATATTACTACCTACCCACATACATACCGGTAAAGTGACCTTGAAATTTCTTGCTTCTGTAACATTCCAGACTATCCTTAGTGTTCGACAGGTGAACACATGAACGTGAGGTATGAACAATGGGAAACGCCAATGACGGCGTATAGTTAAATCCATCTTTATTGGGTAGACGTTTGTTAAATCCGTGGGTCGAGTTAACTGAAAAATAAAAAAACATAAAACTGGGAACAAATGGTTTTTTAGAGCAAATGCCACCAGCAACAGATTTTATTGGTTTGCTTATACATAGCTGGGATCATAAGGCTGTTTTCACCAGAGATGTGTGAGGATGCTTAGCGAGGGATGTGCTTTTGTTAGCCAATGGAATAACTTCGTTTGCTTATCCTCGCTCAGCACAACTGATTCTGTTGGTTAACAAAAACATCCCTCGCTCTCGCTACGCATCCTCGCACTGGTGGAAACGCAGCCTAAGGATCCATAACTAACTGTAGGTAGCTAATTAGCTATAGTTACCTATCTGAGCGAATTTTTATTTTGTTGTCGAATTTCATTTTTTCTCAGATTTTAATTAAATTTGGTGAGTTGGTAAAGTTGCTTATTCTTAACAAGGTAAGCCCAATTTCTGTAACAGGTACAATGTGTGTAACTTAATGGAGAAAAATTTGTTGGACATATCGTGAAATTGGGCTTACCATGGTCAGAAGAAGCAACTTTACCAACTCACCAAATTTTATTGAAATCTGAGAAAAAAGAAATCGACAACAAAAGCAAAAATTGGCCCATCTATACAAAAAAGTTCCAACCATTTATGTATGTAAGTTAGTAGGTACAGTCGCCATCAGATATATCGCAGCATATAAGGCGTTCATATCATAAATATATGAACATGTACTGTAATGCCCAGTCAATAAGAGTCGTGTTCACATATTTATGATCGCCCTATATGCTGCGATATATCTGATGGCGACTGTACAGTAAAGGTAATTGAAACGCGTACCTTTTTGTTATTGCGACAAAGACAAAAAAAAATGCGTGTTTGAATTTCCTTGACTGTACCAGATAGCCAGAAAAGTTGTCTTATAACGCGCGAAGCGATTTTGACAACGCGGTTTGCACAGTTTGTAGTGCACCCTGCCTACTGAGCTCGCGGTCCTGGGTTCGAAGTTCGAAGCCTGCTCAGGGCAAATATTTGTGTGATAATCTTGAATTTGTTTCTGGGTTATGGATGTTATTTATATATTATGTATTTATGGGCGAATCTTTATTTTGTTGTCGATTTCTTTATTTTCTCAGATTATAACTAAATTTTGTGAGTTGGTAAAGTTGCTTATTCTGATCAAGGTAAGCCCAATTTCACACCAAACCTGATAAAACATTTTTTTTTTTACTAGCCTGTAATTGTGTCCCACTGCTGGGCATAAATAAAACATTAAAATCACATCCCTGATAAAACTCGCGCATCAAAGGTTCCGTACAAAAACTTCCCATCTTAACTGGCCGAGTTTGCACCAGGTATGTATGGCGCCGCATACAAATAAGGTGCAAGTTAACGCAGCCGATCACTTTTGTTGTATGGGAGCCCCACTTAAATATTAATTTTATTCTGTTTTTAGTTTGTTCTTATAGCGGTACAAGAAATACATCATCTGTAAAAATTTCAACTGTTTATCACGGTTCAAATCGAGCCTGGTGACAAACTGACAGACAGACAGACAGACAGACCGACAGACAGCGGAGTCTTAGTAATAGAGTCCCGATTTTTACCCTTTGGGTACGGAACCCTAAAAAAGATTCTTCTCTGCGTGTATAGTCTGTCCGATCTCTAAGATCAAATGAAGTCACTTTGGGCACAAGGTACAAACAACCGTATACCTACTTAAGACATTAAGGTCGTTTTTCACTTGTGCCAGTTTGACAGAATTTGATCTTAGAATTCCAGATAGACTATACCTACTTACTAAAACCATATAATATATGGTAGTTAGTATACTAGGTCGATGCAGAGTCAGCCACCGGCTAAGCTTGCACCATAGATTAGAGCGGTTTTTTTTTTTCGAAATTTTCTCTTCGTCACGACCTAGCGAAATTTAATTTGTGCATTTTAAAACAAAAAATTCTAACATCGGTTGAGAACTCGCTGAGATCTGCGCATTGTTACAAAGTCCATTCGAGTCGATCCATGGGAGCTTCGCTTCGCTCGCTCCGCTCCAATTATATTAAAAATACTAGTACCACTTAAAATCCGCAATATGGCGTGGTTTGTAAACCCCCCGTTGGGCTAAACTTACATATCTTGTACAGTTTGATCCGGCTGGACTTGGCCGAGCCCAATAATGTGCAGGAGCAACTCGCACTGCGCATAGGTTTGTTACCATTTGAGAAGGACACGCCTCGGCCTGAAAATTATCAAGTAATCATTGTCCGCATTACAATAGACAAAGATAGCCACCAATACCCAAACATTTCTATTATACTGGAAGGTTTCTTTTTTAATTTTCATAATACTAGCTACCAAGGTTCACGAGGTACAGCCTGGTGACACTGACACACGGACAGGCAGACAGACAGACGGACAGCGGAGTTTTAGTAATAGGCTCCCGTTTGGTACGGTACTCTAAAAATGCCTAAAATTAATATAAAGTAGCTGCTGATCGTCATTCAATGAGTGACATAGAAAATGCTACTAAAATTTAACATAATTGTGCTTGGGTCATGGTTGTTCCTATGTATTTAAGTATATATTTATCTATACAAGTATGTAGGTATATCGTCGTCTAGTACCCATAACACAAGCCTTCTTGAGCTTAATTTGGAACTAGATTGATTTTTGTGAGGTTGTCTGATATCTATTTATATTTATAACAACAAAATTTGGAATTCTTAGCTTCAATATTGGTCGAGATCTTGTCACTTGTTCCAATTAAAGCTGAATATCTTGGAAACTACAGGTCCTATTTTCACCAAACATAGCTAAGAACCATCTCGACGGACAAGTATTTCGATTAAAAAGAACACACTCAAATTTGTCTGTCTGTTTGGGAGCTACGATGCCATAGACAGAGACACAGATACACATATTAAACTTAGGTATAACACCCCTCTGTTTTCGTCGGGGGTTAATAAATAGTTATAAAATGTATTTAGATGATAGCCCGTCTAGCACAACTAGGCTGGGCGACTTGTCGCCCAACATAGCTTCTCTCTTTTGTATAGAGATGATAAGTAATTTGCCATTTTCACCATGAAAAAGTGCGTTTAAATTCATGGTTGTCATACAATTATTGTTTTGTTAAATTATGAGGATTCTGAAAACAATTTCAACATTTCTCTTGGATTAAAATACTTTTGTAGGTCCCTCTGAAGCCACATATTTCAAAAAATATTTTTATTTCTCTCTTTTATGACATATTGAGCTAATTTTATTCATAAAACAACACTATGTTGTATAAAGCGGCAATTACACTCCGTCGTTCGCCGCATGCTGCATGCGGCGGCCGCAAAAGTGTAAAGAACACGTTAGTCGGCCGCATTCGGCGATCGAGAGCTGCCAACGCTTATAAGGTGCCCAAATCAGTGTAGAATATGTCGGCGGCCGATCGTAAAATCCGCCAGATCACGAAATTCCTAGGCATATCGTGAAACGCCGCCATTTCATGATTTGGCTAAAAGTTGACCAGGCATATCATGATATGCCTGATAAAAAATACGGCAGATCGATTAGAGCAACACATTCGTCGATATTTCTAGCTCTATACCGGGCACATCGTGAAAATCCGCATGTACAACAGGATCCCAAGCTTAGATATGCCTAGGAATTTCGTAATCTGCCGGATTTTACGATCGGCCGCCGACATAAATACGACATCTGTCCGCCTTATTAGGTCACGGACAACGGCGACCGCAGATCATTTGATAAAGTAAATATTAATCTCCCGTGGCTAAATAACGTAGTGTTATTTGTAATTTCATACGACAGCTTAAAGTCTCGCAAAATGGTGTGTGTTTTTTCTTAATTAATGGTGAAACCCGTCTTAATAAGTACTTAAAATGTGGTTTATCCATCCTATGATTTTTTTTAAATTGCACATCGTACAGGTCATCACACAAAGTTGCTGTTGCTCCATAGGCGTAACGCTGCGCATATATCTTCCGAACCCAGTATCTTCGTTTCTTTCTTTTTGATTTTAATAATATTTCCTGTATTATGAAGCAAACTAATAAACTAGCTTTTCCTAAGCACAAGCTTTGACATCGCGACAGTTCTCAGAGATCTGATGGATGAGTTTGTAGTTCAGCCGCCGCATTCGGCTACCGCATTAGGCGGACAGACTAGTGTAAAGACGACGTTCGTTGAACGAATCCATTCAAGAGTCATGCGGTCACCGTAGTAGGCGGACAGACTAATGTGAAGACGACGTTTGTTGGCCTAAGTAGTTTAAAATGAATTCGGCGACCGCATTAGGTGAACGACGTAGTGTAATTGCCGCTTAATTCAAATTCAGTCGCATCCCCTATTAGGCTAAAAAACACGAGAGTTTGGATGGAGTCTGTGATGTTTACCTGGAGTCATTGATGTGCCGTTGGTGGATATATACCTCGGATGAGTCTCATGCAGGCGTGTCATTATTTGTTCGGCCACTTTTTGGGCCAATTCGGATGGACAGATCGGTACATTGGGAGTTGAACGTTCTGTAAAACATAAAATACAATACGATATTACTTTATAGCACCATAATACTTTATAACCAAAAACAGGATAGGGGTAATACAATAATGGTAGACATCAGCGAACATACCAGCGAGCCTGTAGCGATCGCGTTTATCAGGCGATAATTAGGATCATTAACCCTTAGATGCATGAAGTATCAAAAACTATACTGAAATCACACATGGGATCAACCGAAAGTCAATTGAGACTGCAAAACATGCATGGTGCATACAGCTTGAGATCATCCATGTACAGCAGATGAGAAATGACTTCACCTCCTCTTCGAAGCCGGCAACCTAGTCCTGAATCCTTCAGCAGAATGTTGAGCGGATTCAAGGCTAGGCAGAACCACAGAGGACTCAGACTGTCACCCTGGAAGATACCTCTCTTAATCCTTATCAAGTCCTGCGGGCCGGGGGGGCTATGTCCGCCACCTGGTTCACGAAGGACTGTGGTCCACTGCCTCATACACGCGCTCAAGAGGGATCTTAGAGCTGTATAAAATCTCTCCAGCCATGAATGAGGCACCGAATTATAGGCCTTCTTATATTCAATCCAGGCGGCCGAGAGAGACCCTCTGTTCCGCTGGACTTGTTGGCAAAATGGTCGTGTCAATGAGGAGGAGCTCCTTAGTACCACGGGATCCAACCCTACATCCATTCTGAGAAAAGGCCAAAACATTATTCGCATTTCGCAACAATGTGCGTGTTAATTTTTGTTCTCAGAATGGACGTAAGGAGCTTGTATAAAGTGGGCAAGCACGTGATGGGTCTATAATGTTTCGCTTGCGTGGTACTACTGGACTTGTGGCAGGTATAATAATAATTATTTAAAATAATTTTCTGCGAAACATTAGTAAACCTATATATCATAACTCCTTCCCGCACTAAATTTCAAGATGGATCAAAAAATTCAAACTGTAGGTTTCAAATATATACCAATAAATTGCAATGGCTCCATTCTAAGTAGTAACATTGATAATATGTTAAGAAACACGTTTGATCATAGAGAAAAATGTCTTAAACAATCAGCATTTTTTTAAAGGAGGATAAGGAGCTTTAAGTGAAATTAAAACGTGTCGAATAACTAAATCTATGCATACGTGTTTTAACGGAGTAGCTGGTCGATGGCGAGTCGCAGTCTAGTACCAGTTGAGTTGTGCTGACGCTGTTCACAGTAGGCTCTTCTTTGGATTTTCCGCGCTTTGACTTTCTCCACGACAGCTTTGAACCTGAGAAGAAATCAGTCAAAGTCAAATATTTTATTTGTAAATGCAGGTGTATGTATATGTACGTGTATTACTTTGTTTTTCCATAAGGCATACAAAATATTTTGAGTCACGATGGAGCATGCATTTTCACAAATATAAAATTAATCATGTCATGTAATTAGAACCTAAAATTAAATAAAATATTTAAATTTAAATACTGAAATTAAAATTTAAAATAGCAATTCAAAATGTGTTTGTGTCCACTAAATATTCTGATATATAATAATAAAAGAAAAGCATCATGTGGTTATGTGTGTATTTAAAGATATAGAGAGACATATATCTATCTGAGAATCGTAGCTCCTAAATATCATCGTATAGTTTGTAAGGCGACTTGATTGAAAGTTTTTAGCTATGAACTAAAAAAAACTGTTCTGCAGTTAGTTATAGTTATAGAGCTGTATTGAATTTTTCATATGGGTTCCGCGATGACTTATAATTTTCTTTTGTTTCCGCGACTGTCACACATTTATATAAAACAATTCAAACGGATTATATCGCGTATATTCATTAGTTGAGCCTTTATTATTTGACATTTCGGCTACTTTCCAGTTACCGTGCACCGTATCGTGCACCCAATAAGACTGCGCCGAGCGTTAGCGACTGAACCATAGAGCGCGGGTAAAGGTGTTTTTTCAATGGAAAGGCGAGGCGGGGCGTGGTGGGGCGAGAATTAAAATTAGTATGGCAAATTTTCAATCCCCGCCTAGCGCATCTTCGGTGGAAATAGTAAGGATTGACGAGGATGTGCGGGACTAGAATTGAAATATTTTTTGTTTGAGTAAAAATGAACCTTACCTATTGCTTTTAATATAGGGTAGAGATTAAATCTGATTTTTACACCGGCGAAGCGAGAAGAGGAGAGGCGAGGCGAGGCGAGAAGAGACGGGGCGGGAATTTTAATTTGTATTGCATTTTTTCAATCCCCTCCCAGCGCATCGTCGGTTGGTGGAAATAGTAGAAATTGACGAGGATGTGCGGGACATGAATTGAAATATTTGTTGGTGTAAAAATGAAACGTCTTGCTTTCGTCAGATTATAAATTAATTAACAGAAAAACCGCTTCACGCGATCGATAGGCGTTTTGTTGTTCGTTACCGCTGCCGTTTATGTCTTGATTTAATTTTTTAGGGTCCTTTCGGACATCCGTACTATTTCACAGAAGCTCTTATTACTAATACTAAGCTGTAATTTGGCAGGTGTATAGTATAATTGTCACGGAAAAAATGTGGTAGAATATAATTTATAAACAAACAAACGGTGAGTTCGTTTTCTTGAAAGCACTAAGGTGACTCGGGGCTATTGTAGCTATGGGGTTATTGTATCTTATTACCATTATAATGGCCTGTGACCATTATAATGGTCTGCGTATATATAGGATACACAGACCATTGTATTGTCTTGTGTATCCTATATATACACAGACCATTATAATGGTCAAAGGCCGTTATAATGGTAATTAGATACAATAACCCCATAGCTACAATAGCCCCGAGTCACCTTATGAGATTATTTCTTGTTGCATTATCTTCATCCGATTCTTCTTCCATTAACATAATTATTTAATAACACTAATTCACGAGACCTGATACAGCAATCACGTGTGTATTTCACTGCAAACTTAACAGCACTACATCTACGTCCAAGCCTACAATCTACGGCGCGGCGCGGCGGTCGCGCGATAATGTCAACCGCGAGCTCGGGCAGGCACGCGAGGGCTCGCGCGCGCGCCTTGTCGCGTTAGCTATTAATGACAATTTTTAGTGGAAAAGTGCCAGCGCGATTTCAATTCTTGCCCCGCCACGCCCCGCTTCTCCTCGCCAGTGGAAAACCACCTTAATTCGTATTTAGATCGGCGCGCGGCCGCCATAGTAAAAAATGTATGGAGAATTAATTAAAAGCACTTTTTGATAAATCTGGATCTTTAATACCAAACAATAATTGAAATATTTGATACGGCCAATTATAATGTAAACATTCATCTTTTTTTTGAACAAAAAATCAGAATAAATATCCATTGTTAAAGTATAAAAAAACCTTAACGCCTGCTTACGAATTTACAGTTTTCGTCGAAATTTACTTTGTTTTCTAGGGTAAAATATTAATAATCTTATATTATAATTTTTCCACGGAGAAGTTGTTAACACATTCTTCTAAGTGCTAAATATATAGTTTAGAAATGGATTAAACAACTAGTGTTGACGTTGTCTACTTAACGGCAACTGCCTTTCTTTCACATTTCGCCCGGCGCAGTCTTAATCTATGCATACGTGTTTTATTGGAGCCGCAGGAAGATGGCGAGTCGCAGTCTGGTACCAGTTGAGTTGCGCTGACGCTGTCCACAGGAGACACTTCTTTGGATTTTCCGCGCTTTGACTTTTTCCGACTCGGCTTAAGACCTGAGAAGAAGTCATATAATAATAAGCATCATATGGTTACGTAAACAAGTCCCTGAGGTCTATTCTCCGCGTATTCTGGCCGAGGACGATGCGTAACGACGACCTGTGGAGGATATGCCACCAGTCACCCATAAGTGTGGACATCGCAACGCGAAAATGGAGATGGATAGGCCACACCTTTCGGCGTGGTGGAGCGAACAACGCAAGCATTGCTTTCGAGTGGAAGCCGCCGGACGGAAGGCGCAGGACGCGGACGGCCGGTACACTCATGGCGGCATTGGCGGCGCACCGTGGAGAGCGAACTGCGAGCCGTTGGAATGAGCTGGAGCGAGGCCAAAAAAGTTGCTGAGGATAGAAAGGCGTGGCGCGAGCTGATGAAGGCCCTCTGCACCTCCTTAGGTGCCTTAGGACAACAACAACAACAACAACAACAACAACAACAACAACAACAACAACAACAACAACAACAACATATGGTTATGTGTGTATTTAATGAATTAATGATATACAGCGTGTATTTTTGATACAACTTCAAACTTTACAAGCTCTTAACATAGGCCCTAATGACTATGTTTTTCTGTAAATTAATAAAAATGTACGATTAGTTTAATATGTCTGAGACTCTCGGTAGTTTTCTATGTAAAATGTACAATATTTTATTTTCCTTATAAAATAATTCAGCACGCAATGATGGTAACTCGTTTTTTATTTTCACTTAGTCATCTACTGTCATTAAAAGTCAATGTGTCAAATAAGCGTAGGTATGCAATACGAGTACATTGCTGCTAGAAAAAAAAAACAAATTAATTACGCTCTGGTAATTACACTACATTAACAATTTGTTTATAGCACTAAAATCTACGCCTGGTTACTAATTCAGTGAATAAAGGATTTTGACCTTACAAACGGTCCGGTAGTTTTGAATTTTTGATATGTTGTCTAGGATGGTTAGTCAGTGTTTAAAATGCAAAATGCACAATTCCCCCCCCTCCGCGCCCGCCGCCATATTGAAAAAACCGGCACTCTCTTCATATTTTTGCTCATATCTTCCTTTGGGAGCATTTTAGCTAGAAGAAAGCTTGGACAATGTTATAGAGAGTTAAATTTACTACATTTTCCATTTTATATTTTGTTTCTAGGACAGATAGTTACGGAGATATGCACATTTAAAAAACCTTAAGAAATTGCAATTTCCAACTTAAAAACAAACTTCTGGATTGTATCTTCGTTTAAGAGCATTTTAGCTAGAACAGTGCTTGGGCAATTTTGTAGAGAATTAAATTTACTATAATTTACATTTCAAATTTTGTTTCTAGGATAGATAATTACGGAGATATGTAAAAAATAAAGTCACATTTTCCGAAAATGTATGTAAAAATGGACATGAGTTTTATAAGCAATTATATTTCCTACATGTTTTAATTTGTCCTAGACTAGTCCGTAACTGAATGACAGCGTTCTAAACCAAGAATTTTGAGAAATTTTCGGAAAATTCGACTTTTCCTGTTTTTTAACTGTGCATATCTCCGTAACTAACCGTCCTTGAAACAAAATTTGAAGTGTAAATTATAGTAAATTTAATTCTCTACAACATTGCCCAAGCACTGTTCTAACTAAAATGCTCCTAAACGAAGATATAATCCAGAAGTTGGTTTTTCAGTAGGAAATTGGGATTTTTTACGTTTTTTTAAATGTGGATATCTCCGTAACTATCTGTCCTAGAAACAAAATATAAAATGGAAAATGTAGTAAATTTAACTCTCTATAATATTGTCGAAGCTTTCTTCTAGCTAAAATGCTCCTAAAGGAAGATATGAGCAAAAATATGAAGAGAGTGCCGGTTTTTTCAATATGGCGGCGGGCGCAGAGGGGGGGGAATTGTGCATTTTGCATTTTAAACACTGACTAACCATCCTAGACAACATATCAAAAATTCAAAACTACCGGACCGTTTGTAAGGTCACACATAGTACTTTAGTCTATATTCACCGTATTATACAGTTTGTCGCTATATCAACAATACACGCTGTAGACAGACAGACTTAGATCTAGCAGTTAAGATCGGGATCTTTTCTATAACAGGTGTATTGGGTTTTTCATATCGGTTCAGTGATTACTTATTTTTTTTATTTTATAATATATAAATAAAACAATTTAAACGGATTATATCGCGTATATTAATTATTTGACATTTTGGCTACTTCCAGTTACCGTTGTTTGGCTAAAAAAAACTAATTGTTTTCTCTGTCAAAGTTACGTGGGTGCAACCTACCCGTTTTATAAATATCAATATACAAATTAAAAATAAAATTGTACCTACATGCATGCCAGATGGGCCTAATGTGTAAACACAGTTACACATGTGCCAGAAGGGCATAAATTACAATCATAAATTATGAGGGAGGCTCAAGTAAAAAATTAAAACAATATAAACGATATAATCCGTTTAAAAAATTATTTTATTTAAATCAGTTATTACTTTTTAATTAGTTGGCAATCCGTTAAAACATTTACTTTATGACTTTATTGAATACGTAGAAAGATGATTTGACACTTATAATGTAAGCTAGGCATGTCGTGAGTAGGATAAATGAAAAATCACTTTGAAACCCAGAGCGAGCGTATAATCTCCATCATTCCGAACCATTACTCGCAAATTGTAAAAAAGGATCCGGTACCTATAGACCAAGAGATAACCGTCGGCAGCTGTACCTCATTTAATAACGACCAAGACAAGATTGCGCAAAGTTAGCTAAAAGAGTAAATGACACAGCACGGAATAAAATTGTATTTGAGTATACCTACTTACGAAAAGAATGTGTTACAAAGTTTGTTTAACCCTTAAATGCATGATGTCCTTTCAGTAACGTATAAATATGGTTCACTAATGTTTGACCAAAAAACTATTGACAAATGATGATTTGACAAACAACGTTCCAACAAATATTCATTAGGCAAACGAGACATTTGACAAAAGTATCATTATACAAAAACTCACTTAGCAAATGATTAATTTGCAAACACTACACTTGGTAAATGTGTTAAATAATAAAAAGTCAATTGACCTTTTTCCATTTCACCAAATAATACGTTTCGCAAATTGACAATTAGTCAAAATATCATTTAACCATATGTTATTGAATAAAAAGTACTTCTTTTTCAAACATTATGATTTAGTCTGTAATCTTTAGTTGGGTAATTTATTCCGCTACTATCTTAGAATCTATCCACTATGCTCTACAATCTGTATCTACTAATAGAGCAAATTATACATTTTCCTCAAGTTTGCTCTACGAGTTTTGCGGATAGAGCAAATTGAACTCTATTTTTTTTTTATTTTGTTTCTGGCGCTCAAGACCGCTACAGCGGTACGCTCGCTTCGCTCGCTCGGCTCGCGCGCTGTTGTGGTCGCAGTTCTAACATAACCTAACCCATTAATGATCTATGCTCTACGATCTAAAATAGTAGAGCAAATTGGAGAAAAAAAGTTAGATTTGCTCTAAAAAAAAACAAACGAAACACTTTACTAATTATAAAAACGGTATAAACTCACGTAAAAAATTGTCAGGAACGGCCCGACATTACGTGAGTTTATACCGTTTTTATAATTAGTAAAGATGTCTCACGATAGTTTTAATAACATTATAAACGAAACACTTGTCAAAAAATACATTGTACCAAACGTTTTTAGACCAAGAGTAGTTTTGTCTGACAAATCAGTTGCTAAATGATCATTTTGTCAAATTATTATTTATAAAATGTAAAGTTAACTTCTGATCATTTGGAGAAGTGAGTCATTTGTAAAATAATCATATGGCGAAACATTTTTTTGTAAAACGTTGTTTGTCAAGTGTCATGTTGCGAAATTACTTTTGGTCAAACGGCAGGACACCTGTAAATATACATATACACGTTTCTTGAATGAGACAAGTCAAAAATCTAAATATTGTCCATAAATACCTTGTCAAGATTGTCCCGAAATCTCAAACTGACGTGGATTTCATTGCTGATTACGTCATTTCAGAAATTAAATTAGTGTGATTGCATGCATTTATGGGTTAAACAAGCGCCGTATTCAGTTGCCTGTCCACTGAAGAGGAGCGGAGCAAATTAACCAATCAGACCACCTCTTTGTGAAGCCCAAAAGAAGTGCATCTAAATTTCGGGAAAGTGATTGGTCCATTCTACTGTGCTAAGGTAAAAGGTGACCTTTTTGCTATGGAGCTCCATACAAGAAGGTCGCCTTTTACCTTAGCACGGCAGCATTTTACACAGCTCCGTTCCACTCTAGTGGACAGCTAGATTTAACTACTTGCTTTTGCAATGCGGTTAGTGAAAAATAGCAAGCTTGAGATAAATGAAGTATTTGTAATTAAATAAATACTAAGGGACAATCTTACACAATTCGACCTAGTCCCAAACTAAGCAAAGCTTGTACTAGACGACGGTATACATATACATAATATATAAATACATATATAGATAACATCCATGACCCAGAAACAAATATTCGAGTTCATCACACAAATATTTGCCCTGGCCGGGATTCGAACCCAGGATCGCCATCTCAGTAGGCAGCTGCACTACAAACAGAGCCATTTATGAATTTTAAAATCGGTAAATGAGATCTGAAATAACACCATAAAATACGTGTCAACTTGCCAATCTATTTTTTATTCTTTTTGTTTTTTTTTTTTATAGTATCTCCCACACGATGCCGATGTTGTGATCCGACGATCGGACCTCAGTCTACAAATGAAAAATGGACATTCCCTTGCAACTCACAGCAAAAATAACTTTGTCTTGTGTCCTATAAAGTTCATCTTACAAAGCAAATAAAAAGGAGTTAGGAGAATTCGGATGAACCCAAAATTCGGAATATTCATCCCAGGCGAGCTAGTACTTACATTTAAGTATATTATTTTTTACATGCCAATTTTGATGAGGCAATCTGTCGTTCCTAATATAGCGCATAATGTTATTCGCTTGTACTTATGAACAAATTCCCGAATTCTTGTAGGACCTGGACAAGTAACGTGGAGTAGGTATATTTAAGCCCTTACAATGCTCCAAGTCACTAGTTCTTATTGTGTACCGTAGTACAGTAGTTTATGCAACAGTTACATAATGAGAGTTCTTATAATACGAGTGTGTTATGCATACAAAAAATACGGAAAAAGTTACGAATGAGGAAGTGCTTATAAGAGTAGAAGAGACAAGGTCGTTGTTAGAAACAATTGAAAACAGAAGGGGAAAGATGTTTGGACACCTGCTACGACACGACGATTACATAAAAACTATGATTGAAGGAAAGATTGAGGGAAGGAGGAAGAGAGGAAGACCTAGGAGATCTTATATAGACCAAATCAAGGAGAAAGTAGACGGCGTGTCGTATAAGGACATCAAAAAGAAAGTTGAAGATAGAGAAACATGGAAGTTGCTCCACCGACAAGAGCTAAGCTCTTAAATTTCTGATGATGATGTACTCAGAACAGTAACTCCCGCTGAGGAAGAGGAGAGACGTGCGCAAGGTCGCCATAATATCATCATTATACATATCGTAACGTTATAAAATAACATTACTGATGTTGTTCCTCCAAGCCCCGCCACCAACGCTGGATAGTAATATAGGTCTTTACCTCTACCAATAGTATCTGGGTTTTAAAACATTTGATAACCATCCTTGGATCACAGCAGACAGCCAGGAACCAAAATTTACTTGGTGGGTTTTATTTATTTACTTGGTGTGTTGACATGTAACTTGGTGTTACCAATAAAGAATTTGTATTTGTATTAAATCAAATAAGCATTTTGACAAGAGATTGCGTTGTAATTAATGCTCATACGAAACAAAAGATATATGTGCGTGCATAATTTTTTTTTTTAATTTTATGATAGTAAAGAAGCACTTAAACTTCAAATGAAACTTACCAACGGCGGTACCTGAAGTGGCGTCAATTGCTGTTGCCTTGGTCTGTTGTTCTATACCGAGAATAGGGTAGGAATCTAAGGAAGAATAAGTTTGAAAACAGTAAGTTTTTTTTTTATTAAGGACTTGGTCTTCGAGCCCAACATAAGGCTGCTTGTCCACTGAGCGGAGCGGAGTAAAATTGACTAATCACATTCCTCAGATTTAAATGCACTTCATTTAGGCTTCGCATACACTCCACCTGATTTCATCCACTTCGCTCCTGTGATCAGGCAGCCTTATTGAAGTAAAAAGTCCCGTAGGCTGCTGGTTCGGTCACCTACAGAGAATAGGCTATTTGACCCATTTTTTTAAATACATTTGAAATGGTTAATAATTATCTAACTACCATTAAAAAAAATTGTATGTTTTATTGAGCTAGAAAGCTAAATCTCATTAATGGGTCGATTGCAAAAAAATTGTACATAGTTAAGGGCTTTAATTAAAACAAAACTTTACAGATGGGAACCAAAAGTTCGGACTTACGATATAATTCAGTGAATAAAGGATTTTGACCTTACAAACGGTCCGGTAGTTTTGAATTTTTGATATGTTGTCTAGGATGGTTAGTCAGTGTTTAAAATGCAAAATGCACAATTCCCCCCCCTCCGCGCCCGCCGCCATATTGAAAAAACCAGCACTCTCTTCATATTTTTGCTCATATCTTCCTTTAGGAGCATTTTAGCTAAAAGAAAGCTTCGACAATGTTATAGAGAGTTAAATTTACTACATTTTCCATTTTATATTTTGTTTCTAGGACAGATAGTTACGGAGATATGCACATTTAAAAAAACTTAAGAAATTGCAATTTCCATCTCAAAAACAAACTTCTGGATTATATCTTCGTTTAGGAGCATTTTAGCTAGAACAGTGCTTGGGTAATTTTGTAGAGAATTAAATTTACTATAATTTATATTTAAAATTTTGTTTCTAGGACAGATAATTACGGAGATATGTAAAAAATAAAGTCACATTTTCCGAAAATGTATGTAAAAATGCACATGAGTTTTATAACCAATTATATTTCCTACATGTTTTAATTTGTCCTAGACTAGTCCGTAACTGAATGACAGCGTTCTAAACCAAGAATTTTGAGAAATTTTCGGAAAATTCGACTTTTCCTGTTTTTTAAATGTGCATATCTCCGTAACTAACCGTCCTTGAAACAAAATTTGAAATGTAAATTATAGTAAATTTAATTCTCTACAACATTGCCCAAGCTTTGTTGTAGCTGAAATGCTCCTAAACGAAGATATAATCCAGAAGTTTGTTTTTCAGTAGGAAATTGCGATTTTTTACGTTTTTTTAAATGTGGACATCTCCGTAACTATCTGTCCTAGAAAAAATATATAAAATGGAGAATGTAGTAAATTTTACTCTCTATAACATTGTGGAAGCTTTTTTCTAGCTAAAATGCTCCTAAAGGAAGATATGAGCAAAAATATGAAGAAAGTGCCGGTTTTTTCAATATGGTGGCGGGCGCGGAGGGGGGGGAATTGTGCATTTTGCATTTTAAAACTGACTAAACATCCTATACAACATATCAAAAATTCAAAACTACCGGACCGTTTGTAAGGTCACACATAGTACTTTAGTCTCTATTCACCGTGTTAATAGGTACCCGCTAAATGACTTTATCTTATCTTAACATATCGTCTGTTGACAACCTAAACTCACTAAGTAACAAATACCTACTTAAAACAAAACTCGTATCAAAGTATCTACCTACAAACTAGATACGAGGTTTTGAAGAGAAGTGACAGAAATTTTAGTGAGATTTGCTTGTCACCTGGCGATATCTAAATAATATAATACAATCTACAGATACGCTTGTTAAAAACTATTTCTACAAAGATTAAATACCAACTTTAGACATAAATACGAAAATCTATTTGATTATTGTAGAGTTATGAGTTATGACCGAATTTGAAAAGGTTGACCTAGCAATTGTAAAATAATATAGCAAAAAAATCACAAACTTAAAGAAAAGAACAGGATCTAAAAACTTACCAAATTCGTCAAACATGCCATATTTTGGCCCAAAAAGGACTTGCCGAGATTACACGCTTGCCAAGCCTTGGCAAGCGTACAGGACGCATTTATATGTTAGAATGAGATCAACTACATCGTGCTCACTCTTACATATAACTACGTCCATGTCTAAAACAATCAGCATTTTTGAAGGAATAAAGGAGCTTTAAAACAGTTTATAAAAACCAGATTGTTTTCTACTCTAAGATAATATACCTACAAATAAAGTCCTAAAGTTTTCTAACAATTAAATAAATGTACTTACATCCGAGCTTCGCACATGATACGGAACTTGGCATTGGTGTAGTTATTGCAGATAAAAAGGATAATACTTTTATATCTAGGAATATACAAAGCAAATTAGTGTTATTTGTGAATGGATTTATACTCATTTACTTACTGTAGCGGCAAAAATCTATCATGTCGGTGTATGTTGTATTAAAAGATGCCACACACATTTACCACCACAAAATATTTCTTTCTTTTCTTTCAAATACGAATAAGCCTTTATTTGTATATATCTATATTGTTTGCATATCTTCCTGGATATCTAAATATTCTCATTCATTTACTCAAAGGTTCACTGGGAGAAATGCCTTAAGTATAGGGATATGTTCTCCTTTATACATATCTATTGTTATTACGTTTTTGTTTGCTTTTATGTACAATAAAGTGTTTACATACATAGGTACTAAGCTGCCGTTTCACCTTGAGCAAATACAACGTCTACCCAAATAGTTATTTCAATCAATCTGTTTGATATTGTGTACCCTTTCAAGGAATACGCGATTTTTTATAATATCACATGCAGTAGATACAATTTAGATGTTCAAAATATAATAATAATTGAAGTACGCAAAAAAATACATATTTTTGTACATGTTATGTTATCCAAGTACAATTTCTTCATTTGGATTTTATCCTTGGATCCTATTAATCTATATGGCATTAAGTCCACCTTTTGTACGTTAAGTTTTTCTTTTGTGCAATAAAGTTTAAATAAATAAATGAATGTAAAAATTGTTTTGTGAATATGATACATTTTTCGCCGCTACTGTGTATTTTTACATACTTGGGGTGTTTTCCAGATTAAACAAGGAGGCTGAGGTTTGGGCCGTGAACTCTATCGTTGGTATGACCCATGGCAAGCTTTCGGTCCCTGAAATTACCACATCAATAAATAACTTCCCTAATAATATATTAAATCGATTTGTAGATAAGGAATCTGTCAATAAACTGCACAAGCAGAGGAGGCCAGTAAAGGTAGCATTCGGCTATCAGTAGCGACGGCGATCGTCTGTCTGTAGGCAACTGATAGCATTCGGATCATTGCGACTTAGGCGAAGCGACCTAAGCTCACTTTCACCAAGGGGGTTTCACTCCGCGTCGTATGTCACGAAATATACCTACAAAGTTCGGGTCAGAATTGTGACCCGGCCCGCCCATCGCTCCGCCTTTACTCTGTTAAAGTCGGCACAGTTGAATCAATCTTGGGATCCATTGGACATTTCCAGGGTCCATCAACAGGTCAATTTTATGATACTGGCTCTAGATGTTTATTTGGCTTAGTAGAAAAACGGAAACTACACATGTCTACGTTGAATCAATCCTTAGATCCAGTAAATATTTCTAGGGTCCACTATCAGGTAAATTTTATGATACTGGGTCTAACTGCTCAACGAAGTGAATAGGAATGCAAAAACTGCACACATGTACTTTGAACGAATCCTGAGATCCAGTAGGCACTTCCAAGGTGCATCATCATAAAGTTCGGGTCAGATTCGTCTTATTTAGACCTTGAAAGTAACTTCATTTAAGTAACTACATTTAAGTAGCGTATAAAACAAGTACATTTACTGACACGTAGTTTCCATTTTGTTGGTGTGTAGACAACCCTAGGAGTATGATACCCCTACACCGTGCAACAACCAACGAAGTTGCACGTCATCCAAATTTCAAATTTACCAATCAGATACTAAGGCTAATTCCTTTGCAAAAGCGTCAAATAACAAAAGAGTGCGGCTTCTGTAGTGTCTTTCTTCTGTGCTTTTACTACATTGCAGTTCCTGAACGGTCGCGTATTAGTCTTAGGCGGGTCGCGCGACAACACTGCCTCCGTGGTCACCGCGTCATGCGACTCAAGTCGCACTGGCAGGTTGATGGTTATGGGCTCCGTTTTCCGCACTTATAGACCGTGTATATTCGGGCCGTTGTGCGTACGGATTTGCCTGCTATAAGGGTCTAGCCAGCCTAACTCCGTCCAGAAGCGCAGGATTCTCCTGGCGTCTCGAAATGACCTCGGTGCTTTGAGGATTTCCGCCCGTTGATTAGCTCCGGCAACATTCCAGGATCACGTGGGTAGCTGTTTCATTGACCGACAGGCATCCGCTATACAGTGTTTCATAGTCCATGCAAAACAGTGGGTCGCGCTGGCCAGTCGCCTTCATATGTCGCGGTCGCGTGTTACGATCGCTAAGAACCGAATGCTACCTTCAAGCGTAGCGCTGTGAAGATGGCGGCAGCTTCCATAGAAGTGAGTGAGACAGCGCGCTCGGGTTTTCCGCTTCTACCTATGCATCGCTCGCGCTGCTGCTACCACTAGCCTTAGAAACTAGAGCTATTAGGGACATGGAATTAGAGAAGGCCTTCAAAATGTGGTGCTGGAGATAAATGTTTGCAGAAAATGGCCAATGTAAATTAAGGTTCTCTGCCTTTTCGCCGAAGTACTTTCCCCAAATATTTTATTTGCCGAACTGTTTCATTTCCCAACTCACGATTTTCTCGGAAAGCATATTTTTTTCGGAACTTTCATACAACAAACCTAAGCTAACCTATTGTATTCTATACGAGCATAAAAAAATACAGATATATTTTTTTGCTTTCAGACAATCTCGGAAAATATTTTGGCGAAAAGGCAGGATGCCAGAAATTAAAACAGCTATATATCAAAATATGACAGTTTGTGACGTTATTAGCTAAGACTTTGTTTTCTCGGCGACATTGTGAACCTTTAAAAAAAATACGCGCTTTTTTATTATTTGAGGTTCAGTATTATTTAGAAGTTCCAAGTATAAAATAAAAATTGAAAATAACGTAAAAAATACACTGGTACATATTACAGGTTTTCATTTAAATCCTTTCTTTGGATCCTATTAATAATAAACAAAATTAAATGTTTGTAGTATGAATTTACGACAGACTTTTTGTATAATGGAAGCATTACATTACCTCCGCTTAAATTATAAGGGTATTCAAAAATCGATTTTCCAGTTACTTTATCGACTTCAACTGTGGCTGTTACATTTTTCACATCTGGAAACCAATAGAATTAAATTTAATTCCCTCGTATAAGTCTCGAAGCAAAATAAACACGTATAAATACAAAATTACGTACCGCCATAACTTGTCATTCCAGATATGAGTGACATATTACATGCTGATATTTTTTCATCATTCAATTCTGTAAGAAAAGGGTTAATGGATAAACTTTGCAAGAAAAGTCAAGTTAAAACAATTACATAAGCAATTCTTTAGTATCGGTGTAAGACAAAATACATAAATATAAATAAATTCTAAAGCTTTTACACAATCTATGGTGACATCGCCTTCCCGTCCAATAAGTGACGCTCTTATAGTAAATCTTTTACAGTTCACTCTGTAAAATTGTGGAACTCATTACCGGTGCCCGTCAGGCAATCGCAATCCGTGGCATCATTTAAGGAAAAGTTAAAAGGGTTATGGCTTCTAGACCCCTAATTTCGTCGAGTGCTGTATTTATTGTTGAAATTGAATACTTACTTATTATTATTATTATATATATATTAGTTTGTTTTATATTATAATATTTATATTCATAATGTGTAAGTTTATGTAGGTATATTTAAGATTTTGTCTTTTTTTTTGCGTAAGCATTTAGTGTCTCTGTGCATTTTTTATAGTTTTGCCTATCTTCTTGGATCTTCTCTGTTCTCTCTCATTTGCTCAAAGGTTAACTGGAAGAAATCCCTTACAGGGATAAGTTCGCCTTTGTACATATCATTAGTTTAATGTCCTTGCTATGTATATGTATATTTTATTGTACAATAAAGAGTTTACATACATACATACATACATACATAACGTTCGCGCGATGCAGCACCTCTAGCACAACTTTGACACGCGACTCTTTCTCGCGCGAGATATGCTACTACCCATCCCTTTTTGTACAGTGTCGTGAGAGAGTGACGGGTAATGCTATGTCGCGCGACATGAGTCGCGAACATTGTTGTGCTAGCCGGGCAGCTTTTTTACGTTTCATAGCAACGACATATAGGGCCGAACTATCAACAAAACCTACTTAAACAAAGAGTAACTTTTATTTCAATTCCGTGGAAGTTAAGAAAAACTTTCATAGAGCAAGAAATTTTAAGCGATTGATATATTCAGAAAATTGCGACGTTGCAAAATTGTATAGGTACAGACTAAACATAAATCTCTGTCGTATTCTGAAAAAACTTCAGCATAAAAGTTACGGTCAACTAGAGAAACTCCTCCTTTTTGATATTATTATAAATTATAAATATTATGGAACAATCATACACAAATCGATCTAGTCCCAAACAAAGCAAAGCTGGTAATGTGGGTACTAGACGACGATATACGTAATATATAAATACATAGATAACATCCATGACCCAAGAACAAATATTCGAGTTCATCACACAAATATTTGCCCCGGCCGGGATTCGAACCCGCGACCGCCGGCTCAGTAGGCAGGCGTCTGCAAACTGCGCCAACCGCGTCTTCAAAATTTGAAATCTGTTCAAATACCGTCATGGATGGATTGAATAAAAATGGTTTATTCGGCAATTTTTTTTTACTGACACAGTCCGATTTCCTGAACAATACTATAAAATAAACTTAAGTACGTTAGTTCGGCGACGTGCGACGTAACTACTGGGTGTCGGCTAACCGTCCGCGAAATCGCCGATGTATGATGATTTGATGACGTAAATATATTGAATGACTGACGTACCTTCTGCGGCCTTGCAGTCGCAGTCCTCTTTAAAAGGGCAGGAAGTAGCAACGGGCACCAGCTCATGGTAGTTGGTCGTTAGTTTTGATCCTAAAACAATACAAGATCCACAACAGTAAGGAATTACTTGATGACTGATATTTAATTGTACAAGATACTGTAGTTATATGAATAATAACATAAATTAATAAGTTTCTGTCAAAAATTTCATTTTAGTGACAAGCTTTTATAGCCGACTGTACTTTCCTATGGCCACCTTCCGGCTCCATCATCAGATCAGCCCCATGGTACCATATTATTGTATTGTCATCAAAGTTAAGTAAGTATGCAAAATTTCAGCTCAATCGGTTGACGATATCTGCTTCAAAATTGAGTTGCAAGATTCCACCCGAACAAACATACTTACATACATACATACATACATACATTGCAAGTTAAATAAAAGCTTTTAAAATAGTTTAACGTTAGTAAATAATAATTAACATAAAACCTTAAATAAAAATTAAAAACCAGACTTAAAAATAAACTATAGATAAAAAATTTGGCCCAAATCGCCGTCTATTGGCAGCGTGCCCAGAAGGCTGGCAGCATTGCCGCGTTGAATGGCAATGCTGATCCGCTGTGCGATATATGACCCAGCCCTCTGGTCACGCGTCAACTCGACTAACCTGCGGCTACACTCTTTAAAGACCCTGTGGGCGCTTTCACCCCAGGGCCCCAGAGTCTCAACCCCAAACGGCTCAAAATAATATGCATCCGCTATTAATGTTTGCATTTGCGCCGCTTGAGGAGTTCCGCCGAATTTGCAGCCGAGCCAGCCTTTACAGCAGTGCCACGAAGATGGGACAGCGCCAGAGTCTCAGTATTTAACGTATGTTTGCAATTGTAATTAAACTTTCGCAACATTTAATATTGGATATCTACACCAATTTCGTGAAAACCCTTTCTATTCAAAGAGTAATTTCTGTCAGACATGTGACAGGCGAATGAACGACTTTTAGACTCGTCACGTTTCGGTCTAATAATCTCGGCGTGTGATATTTTCGCTGCTTGAATCCGCAATGAATAAAGGTTGGCCTTTTTAAGATGCCTCATTCCTTTTAAAAAAATATTTTTTGACAAGTATATTGATAATTTCAACCAACTTTTTGAAGTAAATAATACTTTTCGTTGAGTTCTAGATTACTAACGTAATATTATTTGAAAACAAAAACAGTTTTCTGCGTGAATTTTGACAATTTCAAGTAGTTTTTGAAACACAAATTATCAATGAAAAATTCCAACTGTAGGTTTCAAATATGCCAATGCATCGCAACGGCCCTGTTCTAAGTAGTAACATTATCTATCTATGTATACATATAATAAAGCTGAAGAGGTTCGAAAGTCTGTACGTGGAAGATATTCGAAAAAGTTGGCGGGGGATATTTAGAATCGATAACAGAACACGTTCCAAAAGTTTTAGATTTTTTTTTCTGTTTATCTGTTTGTCCGTTTGTCTGTTTATCTGTTTATCTGTTTGTCTGTTTATCTGTTTGTCTGTTTATTTGACCACGCATCACGTGACGGCTGAACGGATTTTGATGAAAACTTTATTAATCTGTCGAGAAAATCCCTAAAAGCTATAAAAAATTTACTATAAAAGGGAGGGTAGCCACTACACTCGATTGAGTTAAGTTTGCACTTGAATCTCATGGCGCTACTTAGGAAGGAGGTGCAAACTTTTTTCAAACATGTGCTACGACTATTGAGTACCCCGATAAACTAGTCCTGAAATTATTTTATTATGTTTTATCAATGAAAAAAGCCTTACTTATATATGTATGTAAATAAATTTATATATTTTTTTCAATTATTATAATAGGTAATATATATAGGTATAGGTATAATAGGTATAATAGGTAACCTACCCTTTAACTGTACAATTAGGCATTTTGAGGGAAATATAGACTTATATAAACTGTCGTGTTCTGCAATTGACTGCTGCCTTCATACTTAAACTGCCAATTTAGCCTTGGTACCTACAATCGATTCCTTTTAGGTACAATACAGCGCTCTATGTTTATATGCGGTCACTGATATAAAACTTTTTCTTTTCATGTAAAAAAGGATAAAAATCTCTTTCCACGAAAGCACTTCATTAAGCTGTTTTTTCTTTTTTCTGAGGTTTAATAAAAACTAAAATAGCCTTTGTTGCCCGTTGCAGCTGCTGTTTGCCTTATTTAAACTCATCTAATGCAAAATTCTTTGTTTTACAAAACACTAGTGCAAATATTGCATTATGGTGAACGTTTTCTCTCAATCTGTTTAATCTGTAGTGTTTATTCATATGCAAATTTATGTTGCCGCTATAGCAACTAGGTCGATGCAGAGTCAGCCACCGGCTAAGCTTGCACCATAGATTGGAGCGGAGTTTTTTTTTTTATTCGAAATTTTCTCTTCGTCACGACCTAGCGAAATTTAATTTGTGCATTTTAAAACAAAAATTTCTAAAATCGGTTGAGAACTCGCTGAGATCTGCGCATTGTTACAAAGTCCATTCGAGTCGATCCATGGGAGCTTCGCTCGCTTCGCTCGCTCCGCTCCAACAAATACTAAAAACAGAATAAACAAACGTGATCGGTTGCGTTAACTTGCACCTCATTTTTGTGCGGCGCCATACATACCAGGTGCAAACTTAACTTAACCCGGCCAGTAAGATGGGAAGTGTTTGTACGGAACCCTCAGTGCGCGAGTCCGACTCGCACTTGGCCGGTTTTTTAAGTTATCTGTGAGGAAAATCCGTTCCTCGGAGATAATTCATCCATCCATTGACCGATTGAAAAATGCGAACTGTACGTGAGAACATTTTGAATTTTTGGCTAAGCTGAAATTGAGACACTTCGCTCGGTCGGTCAAAAATATCAACTAACCTTGTAATTGTTAAACTCATCTCTCTCAATTTCCTGTTGTCGCGGTCGAGTAAAAAGCGGGCTCAAAAAAGGAAACTCGGGAAGGATTTACGAGTTTTCTAGAAGGTTGTGGTTTAGGTAACACGCGGCCATGTGTTGCTTTAATGGAATTTCCTTATCACTTCCCACTAAAACGGGAAAGCGAGACAAGTTGCCGTACGGCCCCGCGATAGGTTGTTAACCTCTATTTAATCCCCGACGAAAAATAAACGTATTTACCAGAAATTCGTTAAGTATAATATAACTTAATATTACAGTGCACAACGTTATTTTAATTTTCTAGTCGAAATTACTGCAAAACATTCATTTTTAAATTAGTTTAAATTTATAAGTGGAATTCTGAAAGCCTCTTTGTAGTGGCAAAACAGTTTCTAAGCGAATTATTCGATTTGATAAGTTTTTTCGTTTAAACATTTATTTGAGACACCGACGTTGTTCTTAGTTGAATTAAGAAAATTTGTTATTATAGTGGATGGACTAGGTATTTGTTCATAATAATAAAAGTGAAATACATATTATATGCATACTCCGTGGTTTTCGGTGCACAAATGGTTTGACGCTTACTGTAGAGATGCGCAAAATGTGTCAGTAAAGTGAAAAGAGTGACTTTTTTATTATTATGCTAAAAAAATCAAACTGGTACACTTTACGTGTTTTGTCAAACTGTGATGCAGTTTGTTGGCGAAATATGTGTCTTTAGGTCACCGAGATATGTATCACTCATTTAGCGCATTTATCTCAGTAGATCTTTAAACTATCATCGTTCACGAGTGTGTGAAGTAGAGACAATCTAGATTTAAAAGAAGAAACGACGAGAAAACGCGAGAGCGACCGAGTAATACTGAGATGATAGATGAGATACTGAGCTACTTGAATCTTCAGTGAGCGAAAGAGCTAGTGAGCTAAACCAAATGATATAGCTCTTTTAAATCATTCACTCGCGAGCTACACATCTTTAGCCTAATGTCAGCCTAGTGTTAAATCATTGGTGCACTGAAAATGTATGTTTGTTAAATGTAACCCGGACCAATTCAAACACTTTTCCAGTCATAGACTACAAAACAAATTGTGTGCTGCGCCCTCTAAAACCGGTGTCGTGTTCAAAAGTGTAATTGGCATGGCCTCAAAAGTGTATAACCGACTACCAAGCACCATTAGAGATAAGGAGGATATATTGGATTTAAGCTAACTTTAAAAATATTATTGCTGGAAAAGGCCTATTATTCTGTAATCGAATATCTAAACGATAAACAAGGTGCCTATTAGTACTAAAATGTGATTTGTTATTTTAATTTAATTTAAGTTTATTTGTAAATATTGCGTACTCTAGCACGGTCCATGTTTGAAACTTTAATCATTTTAAGATCTACCTACTGTATTGTGTGCAATAAATAACTTTGACTTTGACTTTACTTTCGTAGGATGAATGATCGCGAAGTCTACTTTGGCAGGATGAATGATCTCGAACTCTACTTTGGCAGGAATACGAGTACTATTCAAGAAGATCGTTACTAACTTTGATACAAGAAGTTTATCCAGTAACTTTACTTTTTTAGCAAAACTCACCAATTTCCTTGAGAACGCCTTTTCGTCCAGCTTTATTCATACAAATGGCGTTACTCGTCGGTTTCGCTGAAACATACTATTTATTTTTAATTATAAAACTAAATTAAATAGTGTTGGCATTCTTGAAATTCACTTTGAGATACAAACTATGTAACATAGTTTATTGGTAGAACAAAGATAGGTTCTTACGACGAAAAATTACGTCTTACTTTTAAATGAATTACCGAAGTAGCATAAGATTTTTGTAAACTTTAACAAAAAAGTGATTATTTCAACGTAATTTTTCTTACAAGAGATATACTTATTTATAGGGTAATCTAAAAGCTAATCTTGGCCCACTAACTGGATAAGACTGACAGTGCCTTTTATTAGGTACCTTAACAAAATGTAGTACCTATACGTTGTGTGTATGTGTCTGTTATTTGTGTTCTGTTCTGAGTCGAGAACTTTATGGAATGTTTTGCTGCTTTACTGACATAGCAAACTAGAGAAAGCTGTAATCATATCGCGTTATTAATTGGATTGCGGCGGTCTTCACCCGGTGACAGTCTTAGTACCTTACGTTACCTTGCGAAAAAAAGCCAATATAGGGGCTGTTCGTAATGCTAAACCATTATTAAAGAACTGGTCAGACAAAGGTGATTGCTTAATTAAATAATAGTAACTATAAGTAACTGAGTACAGTTTTTTTTATGTAAACACTCAATATTTAGACATAACATTTTGACTAGGGCTTCTGATATATACGTGTTACACGCGGAACCGTAGCTCCGTGTTCTTAGCACCGGCTGTCCTAAAATCCCGTACTACACGGACACGTCAAAGATACGTAGCCGTGTCTGCGTTCGGCTATGGATCGGCGGATCTCGGTTCTTCTCGGTTATTGAATAAAAGCTTGTCAAACTGCCGTCACCGATGGATCGGATCCGCGTGTAATTAAGAAACTTAAGAAACGCATCTCCGTGTAACATGGAGCTACGTATCCTAATTACACGTGCCGAAGGGTCTGGATCTACGTTGCCGTGTTACACGGCAACGGAGATCTGGCTACGGGTACACGAAACACGGACACGACAGCGAACCCTAATTTTGACAAAATGTTTAAGGGTTACAAAGTTATTTAGTAATTAAGATGAATAAGATAAGAATGGATATCCGTCAAGTTGGTCACATTTGGTAAATTCTCAACGTACGAGTATTGCTTAAACTTCTAGCCATGTGCGAAAAGGTAAATTGCATTATACCTTTTGAGATGAATTCGTGCTCGGATTTCGTATGAGGCTAATTGAACTTTCATGAAAAACATACGAAAATAGTACGTTTGTTTTTAAAGAATCTGTTTTTATCGATTCTATGTTTAATGTGGAAATTCTTTTTTAATAATATAAATACAAAGGTAAATTATGAAAGAAAAATGTAACGCGATCTACTACAATTTAAGCAGTACTCGAACTTGCGACCTCTACGTTTCCGGCACAGTGATCTCCCAACTGAGCTATTAAATCGTTACCGTCAATCTCACCAAATCTTTCATTCCATAATTCTACGCTGCTGTAGCGCCCTCTGCGTCATAATTGTTAGCAAAATGACAATATATTTTTTAACTACACTTTACCAAGGTACTAAGAAAATATTTTTTGGAAAATCAATCCGTTGTTTGAGGAATATCAACTTGCTTCTTTCTTGCCCCTAACTAAAGATACAGATTTCAACTCAGGTGAATCGTCGATTCCACACGTTTCTACACCACTTCGCCACAGTGAAAGCCTAGTATAATGCTGGGACACGTGAATGGATATTAATTTCACAAATATTATAAAATCGAAAGTTTGTGTGTGGGTGTGTGTGTGTGTGTGTGTGTGTGTGTGTTCAATTACTTCTTCGCGCCAAGCCGGGATTTGTATTAAATTTGTATCAGCCCTAACTCAACCATAGATTACATTTTCTTTATCTTGAACACTTGTTTGTATTAACGCCCATCCTTTACAGTCCCTATAAAAAAGCATGGTTGCTGAAGGATAGTGCGAGCGAAGCCACGGGCAAAAACTAACTAGGTAAGACCACGATGCACTAAGCCGAGTGAACCAAAAAGGATCTTAGCCTCCGAAACGAGAGCACGCTACTTGTTCCGATCCTGCGCAGTTTCTTGCCAGCACCTCTAGCGTAATTGTCACAAGCGACTCTTTGTCAAATACTACCTGTCACTTTCCTTTCAATACCGTGCGAACATGACAGACGTTACCGAGTCGCGGGACAAGCAAAGTCGCGCCAAGATATGCCAGCCCTGCAGATTTCTGCTTGAAGCTTACGCAGATCGGCCTTGACCATTAGGGTGGAGAGATTTTTTTTAAGAAATTCAACTCAGAACCTCTCTAAAACTTTGCATTAGGCTGCCAGGTGTACGAGAAAAATAATAATAAAAATATTCATACTATGGTAAGTTTTTTTTTACCATCTTTGAGTAAAAACATTTTAGAGCTCAAGTAGACGGCCTGAAGATATTTTAAATAAATTACATATATATATATGTTCATAAATATCTTATCTAAAGGCAACATATTACAAAGGTTCCAGGTCGATCAGACAACTTTTTTTATCTCCATACATCCACGCTCCACCATTGACCATGTCTCCCGAGCGATACCTGGGACAACCAACCAGTGATCGACCGGATAAAGCTAGTAATTATAAAACTTACTATGCCTCAAGTGCAGTATCATCTTCTTCAACATGCACTGCCAGTGTCGCTTGAAGGAAAGGCGTTTGCGCACCAGGATTTCTGAGCGCTTCTTATCTGTAACAATAAAACTGGGTGATGGACTGAAGTGACCTCTGAGATTGGGATTCAGGTTTGTTTGAAATCGGAGAGGTTCTTATATCAATCTATGAGGAGCGAGACAGGAATACAATTCGCATTACATTGCTCACTCACGCACTGGTCATATTGCACAAATTGGAAATATAATAGCGAAATCATTGTCATAAGGACAATACGGTTTTTAACCATTTTTAGCTTGGGGGTAGGAAATCCACAATTGGCCTTTAAGAGGGTAAAGCATAATCCTCTTAAAGGCATAGTGGATTTCTAGGATTAAATAACAGAGATACCTGACAGACCAAAACAAAATTTTAACGAAGTGTGAAAGTCAAAACGCAGGAATAGTTTGTAATTTTTTTAATAAAAATAGAACGTTATTACGTTATCATCCTGAACGGTCAAATTGTTTCCTTTTATTCGGTTTTCACTTATTCTAAAACATTCGAACGAGCAAGCAATTTGATTATTCCGCATATATTTTGAACATTATTTCTGAGGATAATGACATAAAATAAAAATTCCCCCAGTTATGACAGTCTCGAGAGTACTGGTGGGTCTTAGAAACATAGGCGTATTTAGGTGGGGATGGTCTAGTGCCCACCCCAGGATGTTAGGTTACCGATAGAAATGCATCGCTTCATCTCATAGGCCATGACCAAGCCCCCACCCAGGCCCCCTAGGGAAACCTAGTTAGCGCTTGAAAGGGAAGCCAGTTTTGTTTAGCCACGCGCTAAGATTCGTCCGATGGTGCATCTGTCACAACTTAAATGTCACAATGCGAAACGTCTCTGTAGACACGCACACATAAAACCAAAAGCGGCTTCATCTTTCACAAATATCTTGTATGAAGACTCGTTCTAGGCGTATTATTCTAAGGGATGGGTCACGAGACAGCTTACAGGCTGAGACGAAGATCGACCCGCTGGTTCCATACCGAGCCAATGACGTACGGCTTACCTTTATGTATTATTATCGACGTGATAACGTCTTATAAATCGATGAACGCCGGCTGCACGCACGAAAAAGCATGACTCATTGTCACGTTCCGCCTGAGCCGAGCGTGCAAGCGAGAGCGCGGAACAAGCGATAGAGAGACACGATCGGCCTAAGCGTTCGGCTTGTGATGCATCTATCTCTCTTCAACCCCATCGGCCGGCATACGTTATCACGTAAAATTATCGTCCGTAAACCGATTTTACAGACAACCAATTTTATTTATTTTAATAATAAAACGGGATTCAATCGCGTTCAAAAAGTGGAAGAGTAATAGAAGTGAAAAAGGGTCTCAGTTCCTTCGAGACCGAAACGCCGAGGTAGTTAAATAAACACTCTTTAAACGCGATTGAGTCCCGGTTTGTTATACTCGTATTACGAGTAATGTGTGAAAATCGTTTAAGTTCAAATCGATATATTTACCTTTACTAGAATGTGTTCGGAGAGGCACTACAAGGACGACACCTTTTGATTGATCTTTTTGGATTCTTTTGTTTTTGCGGCGGACACGTTGCCTCTTAGTTTTCTTCGTTGGTATGTTCTGTTTTCCTGAATCGCCGTCTATAAATAAGAATAATTGTAGACGAAGCAAACTTACAGTTCGGACCACTTAAGATTAAGTTTGCATCTCTGGAGTTAACCCCACTGGTACCCAAGAACAATACTGAGATGTGACTATGTAGTACAGAATAAATATTAAACTAAGGAAAAGTATTTAAAAGTACGCAAAAGTTGCTGTTTTCTTATTTGCTCGTCACACTGGTCACTAATTTTTTTGGCGACTTTCTGACATATTGGTGTCGACCAGACCGATTGACGCGTGTTACGCTACGACTGGCTACGGAGGCGCGCCGTCTTAGCCCGAACAGCCGAGGTGGATACGAGCTCTCAGGTGGGGGCTTGTGCGTAGGTTACTAGCGCGGATCGAGGACCGTAGTGAGCCTGTCTTAAAATGATTCCTATTTTATCGTGACAATGTATAGTAGTTTATGCAACTATTACATAGCCGTATAACCGCTATTATATTATAAATATGATAATACTTTTTGAAAGTTAAAAAATTTAGATTTTGCAATGCTATATCTTTCTTGCGCTTCTTTAAAACTTATTCTTTTTCATTTTTTTTTTGAAAATATGATTTATTCTGTATTTTGAAATGCATAAAACGCTTTTTTTCGCTCATGATAGTGACTTGTCGTGGTCGTGACGATCGATCTTCTTTGCACTAGTAGTTCATTTGATGAGTAGTAGGATGGCCGGCAGCAATACAATAGCATTCTTTATTTCGGGATAGTGACGTCACCGATCCCGTAAAGAAAACTGGAGATTAGTAGTAGTAGGACCTAGGGTTTATAATAAAATCCCACTAGACATAAAACAAGCAACGAGTGATGGAACTTTCAACAACAAACTTAAAACAAAACTAGAGTCTGATGCTTACTACTCTGTCGATGCCTTCTACGAGAGCTAACACTGTAGGTAGGTTGCTAATATTAGGTATAATCGAATACGTAACTGGTTCGCTGGCTCAGCCTCGAGTCACAAATCTGTAAACTGTTGGAGCCTATATAAACTACATGTTGTATGTCTGGCTGTTTTTGTAGTAACGTAACGTTATCAAATATCAAATCAAATATTATTTATTTTCAACAGAGTTTACAAAGTTGTCGAATCCTCTTTTTAAGTTAAAAACTTGTATTAGGAGGAATTCGCTCTTTCATCCAAGTTGTGCAACGTTAGATTTAAATGTGACGGTTGCTATGTATTACGATTCATCATCTTCAACCTATCACTGTCCACGGAATAAACTACTCTTATACTATTTGAGTGGTTTTACTCTAACATAAACTACCTAAGTACGTTGAATTAAGTATAACTCTTATTGTAATCCTATTGACATGTAAAATTTTATTTTATTAATAAAAAATTGAATTGAATTTAATTGAAGAGCTACTTCGACGACCCCGAATAGTGCCGTTCTTCTCGATCTCCTGTCAAAGTATATTTGAGTGACATCCTACTGGGTGAATCAACTTTTAAGTGCACCTTGTTGCTATGGTTACGCAAAATTTGTCCCTCGGACAACCTAAGCATTTTGTATGAAGATGTCACTTGGACAACGGGGACAGAGTAAACAACACAAAAAAGTTGATTCACCCTACTACTCATCAAATGAACTACTAGTGCAAAGAAGAAGGTGAGATATGTATATTACTAACATATAATTATTCAAGAAATATATATATGTAACTAACACTAAATAGACCTTAGAATTCTGAAAAAAAATATTATTTTTTAAAAACAAACATCATTGATTGATTTAATGTAGGTTACCTATGTTATCGATTTTTAGATAATATAAAATAAGATGAGGTGAGATGAGATAAAACAAGATAAATATTTAAATTCTAAAAATAACCTTCACGTTCGCCGGGAGAAACAATAAGGCTGTAACTAGTAGCATTATCTACAATGTATTTTCCCTGTTTAGTAGACGAGGGTAAGGACGTAGAATCCCATGAACAGGCACTGGTCTTAATCTCGTCTTGCATTGATAAGACGGAGACATTGTGTCCGACTGAGCAGCTGAATGTCTCTCGATACGTCCCAACTGTACTGACTACACTTCTTGAAGAACGAACTGAAAACAAAAATGGTTGTCTGTAAAGTCGGTTTACGGACGATAATTTTACGTGATAACGTATGCCGCCAATAGAGTAGAAGAGAGACAGATGCGTCACAATCACAAGCCGAACGCTTAGGCCGAGCGTGCAAGCGAGAGCGCGGAACAAACGATAGAGACACGATCAGCCTAAGCGTTCGGCTTGTGACGCTCCGGCGGAACGTGAAAAAATTACGTCATGAGAAAAAAATGATGAAAAATTGCATATACTTTTATGATTTGAATGCCGGTCGATGGAGTGGAAGAGAGATAGATGCGTCACAAGCCGAACGCTTAGAACGATCGTGCCTCTCTATCGCTTGTTCCGCGCTCTCGCTTGCACGCTCGGCTCGGGCGGAACTTGACAATGAGTCATGCTTTTTCGTGCGTGCAGCCGGCGTTCATCGATTTATCACGTCAAAAGGATATCAAGGGACTACTGTAACAGTTAGTACTTGAGCGTTTTTCAATCCCCAAGCCCTGTTTCCTCCAGAACTTGACGATTTTAGGTTCATCCTAATTAGAATCGATAGCATTTTCAATGTTTCATAATAAAAACAGGTGAAACAAAATTTGTATGGGAGTTCATATTCAGACGTAACGTAGTGGAATAGACAAATTTAGGACACTTTTTTTTCTTAACATTGAAAATGCTTTCGGTTCTGAGTAAGATGAACCCAAAAAAGTCAAGTTTTGGAAGAAAATTTTCGGGTATTTCTTTGGAAATCTTCAGTTATATTGACGGCGAAATGAAGAATTCACCGAAAAATAATTCCAGGAGTCAATAAGGACCCTCTTTTCAGTTAAAGGTAGTAAATAAATCTAAGCTTAGTGCAACTCAGTGGCTCTTACTTGCAGTTTCAAAATCAATAGTCTTCTGTACCACTTCAGAGGAGCAGCAATCGTAGGACAACGAATACCGCAGGGTATGTGTAGGATATTTATATATTTTTGAAAAAACATCTGAAATCAATAGAATATGAATGAGTTTATTAAAACTATCGTGAGACATCTCTCATCATCTTTACTAATTATAAAAAAAATTGGGCAAGTGCGAGCCCGACTCGCGCATGAAGGGTTCCGTACCTATACATATATATAATCTATAACAAGTTTGTTGTATGGGAGCCCCCCTTAAATATTTATTTTATTTTATTTTTAGTATTTGTTGTTATAGCGGCAATAGAAATACATCATCTGTGAAAATTTCAACTGTCTAGCTATCACCGTTGTTGAGATACAGCCTGGTGACAGACGGACGGACGGACGGACGGACGGACGGACGGATGGACTGACGGACGGACGGACGGCGAAGTCTCAGTAATAGGGTCCCGTTTTTACCCTTTGGGTACGGAACCCTAAAAACGGTTGAAACTCACGTAAAAATGATAGCTACCCCTGATGAAGAGCTCCAAAGGAGTTCGAAACATGTCGGGCCGTTCCTGACAATTTTTACGTGAGTTTAAACCGTTTTTTATAATTAGTAATATGAATGAGAAATGAAATCGGGAAGCTATGGCAACGTACATCTTATTAAAACTTTCGTGAGACATATTTAATTATTGTATGAAACGGTTTACACTCACGTGAATTTGTCAAGGACGGCCCGACATGTTTCGAACTCGTATGGAGCTCTTCATCAGTGACTTCTACCCGTAGAGCCGCGCGGTAACTTTGTCACTATTACGGCCATATTATGTAGGTATAATCGACATCGTTTATATCGGACTATTGCTACTTTATCTGCATTAGTTATGCACAGTTCAATCATTTAAGATATTGTCCATTTTAAATTTTACAAAAAGTAAAAGTAATCGCGGTGGTGTACCTACGGAAACATGTCGGGCCGTTTCTGACAATTTCACGTGAGTGTAAACCGCTTAATACAATAATTGAACGGAAATAATTTCCAGTTCTTATAAAAAAACTAGAAGTTGCCGAACTTCGCCTGCATAAAACATTTTTCTTTCCCGTAATCGAGTAAAATTGATTTAATACCAATAGATAGCGATGTATGGCAAACGCCGCGCTCATACAAATCCCACATTTTTTTTATATCCCAGATAACCAAGTCATGTGACCTCAAACGGAATCAAAACAGTGGAAGATGTAGAGAGCTTCATGGATCTTTCCCCTTGGAAAATATTACTCGAATCTCTTCAAGCCGAGAGAGAATAGGCATTTTCTAGACAACCATGCTCCATACTTAACATCAGGCACAATTAGTTTTATTAATTTGTCCTGATTAGTTTGGTGCTGGACTATCTTAATAAAAAAAAAATTGGGCAAGTGCGAGTCCGACTCGCGCATGAAGGGTTCCGTACCTATATATATATATTTATAATCTATAACAAGTTTGTTGTATGGGAGCCCCCCTTAAATATTTATTTTATTATATTTTTAGTATTTGTTGTTATAGCGGCAATAGAAATACATCATCTGTGAAAATTTCAACTGTCTAGCTATCACCGTTCTTGAGATACAGCCTGGTGACAGACGGACGGACGGACGGACGGACGGACGGACGGACGGACGGACGGACGGACAGCTAAGTCTCAGTAATAGGGTCCCGTTTTTACCCTTTGGGTACGGAACCCTAAAAAAAACGATGAAATGCGAGTCAGACTCCCGCACTGAGGGTTCCGTACAAACATTTATCCCAACTTAACTGGCCGGTTTTTGCACCAGGTAAGTATGGCGCCGGATACAAATGAGGTGCAAAGCAACCGATCACTTTTGTTGTATGGGAGCCTCCGTAAATATTTATTTTATTCTGTTTAGTATTTGTTATTATAGCAGCAACAGAAATACATCATCTGTGAAAATTTCAACTAACTATCACGGTTCATGAGATACAGGCTGGTGACAGACGGACGGACAGCGGAATCTTAGTAACAGGGTCCCGTTTTTTAACCTTTGGGTACGGAACCCTAATAAAAAAGATATGCGAGCAGGTATGAATGAACTGGTTATTATAAAAAATGGTACCTGCTGGATTCGGAGCTTGATAAGGCGGTGTTCTTGCGCTAACAACTTTGCCGATTTTATATAGCTGGGGCTCTTGCCAAACAATCCTTGTAGTACCTTGTCGTGTTAGCACTACTCAAATAATACAAAAACATGGATTACACACTGGTTGACAAAATTATGCATTTACAATATCTATTGTTGCTTTTATCACGCGATAAATAAGTGACAAAGCATCCGTCGCCTTTGAAAAATGTGTGTGAGTGACAGATGCTTTGTCACTTATTTATCACAAGATGAACGCAACCTAGGCCCGCAGGTATCAGGGTCACACGATTTCGTTATGTCTTGAGAAAATAATCTTCTTTTTTCCTTCCAACGAAATTCAGTAAAAAGTATCCTTTAACCATTCTTGGATATCTTACTACTTCTGAATATAGGGGATTATAATACGTTAACAAAGCAAGCGTCACGTTGCTTTTAGTCTAGAACAGACGTAACTTAAGCGACATTTTATTGTTAATAATGCTGTAACTTTCAACCAATGAAAACAAATTTGTAACAGTGTGACGCAGCCTCGCGCAACTCTCAAGGTAAAAAACGATCGACAACGGCTGTATGAAACGGAGGCGAATTTTTTACCTATCTAAGTTTGAAAGAACGTTGAAACCTACAAAGCATTAGATAATCGGCGACAGTCGAATTTAGGCGGGTTGTACTTCAGCCGCCATTTTTGTCCGCCATGCCATGTTAGTTGACGTTTCTCTATTGTTGTGTAGTCTTCTGGTTCTGTCAAGGTTCTGCGATCTTTTTAAATAATTCAAATTTCACAAATAATCTAATAATTTGCATTTTTTGGGTGTAGTGGTCGTCTAGAAGGTACATAAGACAATCACAATTGCAAAAATGAGTGGATTGAAAAGGAAAAAGTGCGAAATATGCAGAATGAAAACGTGTCGAATGGACGGTCAAAAAAGACTATTCATGGCAAGATTTCCACCGGACGAAGATCGGTAAGTAAAAAATATAATTAATTACTGCGTGTTATAACCATGTTAATCGTAAGTTTCATTGAAAACTTGGTATTTCGGGTAAAATAATACATACCCTTATACGTATGTAAACAATAGTGCTGTATGTAAGTTTTATCGATAATTTTCATTTGAAGTGAAAAATACCTGGGTAAATACAGAATATCTTTCTTCAAGCAAAAGCCTATTGGTATGTGTACCTACTTATACAAAAGTGTGCACTTGAATACAGCTGTTAAAGCCGTCTCAGATGAGAGGATAAGACATTATTATCACTACTTTTTATGCCAGTTTGAGTTAGATTATGGTCACAGAAATATTTTACGAAAAATCTTCAATGGACTATGAATGGTACGGTTTCATCTGGACAAACAGATTCATTTTTACTCTGTAATTTTCTGTTTAGCCTGTATTATTTGTGTTGCAGAACTTCCAACCTGGAGCACAGACTGGAGTGATGAAACGGCTTTTTTCGTCTATGTTTATCAGCAAGCCAAGCAAAGTTTGAACGAAATAAAATTATTTGCACACTTTTGTTTTTTTTTTTTATGAAGTCAGTACCCTAAAGTAAACCAAATGTTTACATTGAAGCGAAATATTTAATGATTTAAATTACCGGAAAGCCGTTGGAGACGCGGGTGCGAATGCGAACCCCGCCTGAACATTTTTTTTTAAATACTGATATCGATATCGATAATTCGATAATTTGTGTAACATGTGACATCCCTATTTTGTTCTTGATGTTGGCATTATGTCATGAATTGACACTGACACTGATATTGTTTGCGGCTTCATATTGGCAGTATGTTTTCGCCCCCGTTTCATACTAATGCGAGTTCACGCTTTTTGTAAGGCACTCCCGTCTCTTAAAACGTAGTGATTACATACTCTTTGGTGTGACGTGTAACGATTTGCCTTTGTTTGCCTAAGTTTAGCGACAGCGGTTTTCGTACGATTCAATCTACATGCCAATTCCATAGGTCTTTCTTGCATGTTACCGCTGGTCATATTTTCCTATGAATGCTGCTGCTCCTCACGTCTACACTCCATATCTACGTGCTTACAATACTTAGGTTCTATTAAGCTCATAATTATACATTAAAAAGAGGAATACAGTTCTTACCATCCATGTCTGGTGTCTCCGATAAAATGTGATCCCGTCCGTTCAAATAAGCTGAATAATATTTTATTTTCGATTGCCTTCCATCCAATTCAATTGAATGTTTGGAATGAATCGTCGGCTGAAATCCTAAAACAACAGAAAATTAACAAATGTTTTATGTTCAGAAACGAAAGGGCACGACGAATAATACTTTTATAGTGAGATACATCTTTTTATATAGAGTGTAGATTTTTCCATCTGTGCATTGAAATGTGTATTTCATTTGACGGATTTAAGGTTACTTCGTAAGCAAATGTTAATGTGAAATTGTTGATCTTAAATTATGCACAGTATTGTTGCAGAATGTTATTGGAAAAACTGTTTGCGTCGCGTTATAGACATTACTCACAATATGTAAGTTAGTAATTGTTATAAGTAGGCATCGGACTTTATATAGCACGGTAAGACTTTAGAGAGCTATGGGACCTATATTAACATTAAAATACAATTCATACTCATACTCACTCATTCGTCTATTTCATTCCAAACTGCCTTTATGGTTATTGTGGTTAACATTCCCATGCATTAGATGACAAAAATTATACATTTAATAAAATTTATACAATATTACAAACTCCTATATTTCGCTTTATTACTTGACAATTTCATGCATTTTTCTAGTCATAACTGGATATTCTATGGAGACATGGAAAAAGTCGCAAATATTTACGTACTTTTACAATTCTTACAAATTCTTTGTATAATTCTTCTGACTTTCCACTAGTGCGAGGATAGTGCATAGTGGATAGTATAGTGCATAGCGAGAGCGAGGGATGTGTTTTTATTAACCACTAGAATCAGTTGTGCTGAGCGAGGATAAGTAAATGACGTTATATTCCATTGGTTAACAAAAGCACATCCCTCGCTACGCATCCTCGCACATCTCTGGTGGAAACGCAGCCTATTACGTAAAAAAATATTAATATTTCTATTACGTATATTAAATACCTACTTACCTTTATTTACTGGTGTAGTAAGCGTCATCAGCCATTCTTTTACATTATCACTTGTAGTTTTAAACATATTTCGATTTTATTATGAGAGTTCTGAAAAATATACCGTCAAGTATTCAATTCGATGGCCTACACATGAACAACGCAATATAAACACTAACTTTAATTTAAATCGTACCTGCTAATCTTCTAATACAGCATACAAATATGGGTCGAATGTTATAAGATTCTTTATAAATAGTGAACACCTGTACACATTACTAGTTCTGCCTGTGGTTGCCTTGTTTCTTATGGAGCATTTTCTTTAATTTCCACTTTATTGTGTTACCAAAAGTATATATTGATTGATACCCACGCTGCCGGTAATATCAGGTTATGGCTGTAGAAACCACAACGTGACTAGGACCGGCCAAACATTACCAAAACATTTCATCCTGAAGCATGCCTGTAGAAAATGTGATCTGTAGGTATCTTCTGATACCAGGGTAAGACTTAAGGAGAGCTATGGAGCCGATATTAACATTAAAATACAATTCATACTCATACTCAATATTCTTTAATTTCATAGTCAAGGACAAAGTCAAAAGAATATACAAATACCTGATTTGTGTGTGCATTTTTTTCTTATTTGCGATTTTCTACATATTTTCTGGAGTAAATTGATCAAATAGCTAGCTTTGAGTAGAAAATGCACGGAATCGACAATTAATATAGTTAAATCTAGGGATTTGTAATAGAAATATTTTATAAATATTATAATATTAGTATTTGAATGTTTGGGAATGTTAACTGCAATAACCATAAAAATGTTAACTGCAATAGCAATAACCATGGAATGAAATAGATGAATGATGAAATGAATGAGTATGAGTATGAATAGTATTTTAATGTTAATATCAGCTCCATAGATCTCTAAAGACATACCGTGCTATCAGAAGTCGGATGCCTAGTGATCAGCCTTGGAAATTAATCTGAAATATCACTTGTTTACAAAACCTTCAGGTATAAGCTGCTGCCTGAGAGGTTCTTGAAATCATCTGAATGGCCTGTGTATTTAGTGAGGCGGCACTCCGAGGCCTAATAAAAATGTGAGCTCGTCTTAGATGTGTCTATAATAAAATCTTGACTGACTAATTTATCAATGTCCTCGGGTCTGAGAAAAACTTCTACTAGAGCGAAGATAGGAATTCCATTGCACCACTTCCTAGTACTCTTTTAGTGCTAGTGGGTGCCCGATTCCAAAGATGAGATGATCTCCTAAAACTATCCAGTCTCCTTTTTACCCAACTACGGCAAAACCAAAACGAAGGGTTATAAGTTTAGCAGTCTATGTATGTATTTTACTTACGTTTGCAGTAGTATTTACATTTATTTCTTCACACTGAATTAAATTTCTAGCACAAAAACTAAAACGCACAAGGTATTTTTTATTTTTATTGGCTTATTCTATGTTTTGTTTTTATTGAAACATATCGTTTATCGGTTACATGTTTTGCATTGTGACGCTTAAAATTTGACTGACAGAAGGACAGCTGTCATTTTATTATTCTTATTTGGATGACCCTGCTTTTTCCATCTGGCATTCGATCTCCATGGGTTGTTGTGATTGCGAGAGTCTTTGCTCATTTTCCAGTTCTTTCAATTTTATCTTCAGATCATCTTGAACACTGTCCACAATATCTTTGAGATTTTTAGCTGTAACAGAAATACACATTCAAATATACGTATATTTAATCTGAAATTGTAAGAGCAAATTTAGTCAAATGGGCACAAGTGACAAACGACTTAATGGTTATATGAATTGTTTCTTTTGTTATCTGAAATAACATGCCATCCGAATAATAATAATAATAATAAGGCGTAGGGATGTGACGACCCCATCGCCCTCTGGTATTACCAGCGCAATCAGTCACGCAGGGCAGCTTATGGCGAGCTGTTGGGGGGTAGCAACCCCACGTACCTGAGTGCTCCTGGGGGATCCTGACGGGTGGTGATGGGTCGAGGCCTCCGCCTCTGGCCTTCACCGGCCGGACAGAGTGGAGTCGCGAGAATTGCGGCTCGGGGGTGGATGTGGAAACGTAAGGGGTTAGTTGGCTTCGAGTATTACACCTCTCCGCCCTTAGCCTTCCCCACCGGTGTTGCCCTTAGGCCACTTTATGTGTCGCTATTTTGTGGGGGCCCATCTAGTGGGAGGCGAGTCATCGTCTACCAGTGCCATTACACATGAGACTTTTCCTGGTAGACGCCCGATAGTCTCAATCCATAGCCCAATTACCCAGTCCTCCATTTCATCTCCATAGCCCGATTTGTATTTAGATTCCATATATCCATAAATAGTTCTTGCATCAAGCGGGTGCTGTCTCAGTGTGCGTCCCATGATACGGGACAGCATCCGCTCGATGTACACATTACATTTCATTAAATTGTCGAAAGGGCCTCTATGCGTTGGCTTCGGCTCCGCGCACGCCTCCCAAAGGTCCGGGACACTATTGTCCCGTGAGCGGGAGCGACATACAAGAATAATAATAATAATAAACGCTTCGGGGATCTCTTCGGGGAAACCGAAGGTTTTGTCTGTGCAATTGCGGACGAAGTAATGATGACGAACAATTACCGGAGATATATCCTGAAGGACGGTCATTCTCATCTTGCTAACGGCGAGTACTTGCACAGACATAACCAAGTAGCCAGGATCATTCACCAGCAACTTGCTCTTCGATACGGTCTTGTGGGATCTGAGGTGCCGTACTATAAGTACGCACCGATGCCAGTTCTCGAGAATGGTCGTGCCACGCTCTATTGGGATCGATCTATCATCACGGACAGGACTATTGTAGCCAATAAGCCTGATATCGTGTTGGTAGATCGATCCAAGCGCCAGGCAGTGCTTGTCGACATCACCATCCCACATGACGAGAACCTCGTGAAAGCCGAGAAGGACAAACTCAGCAAGTACCTTGACTTGGCTCACGAGGTGACCGCCATGTGGGATGTTGACTCGACGATCATTGTCCCGATAGTCGTTTCGGCGAACGGTCTTATAGCGAAGAGTCTCGACAAACATCTTAAGAGACTCTCGCTAGATGGCTGGATCAAGGGTCAGATACAGAAGGCGGTACTCCTGGACACGGCGCGCATTGTCAGGAGGTTCCTCTCTCTGCAGCCCTAACCACCGGTAGCCTGGGCCCTGCCCCGTTGCCGGCGGCACCCTAGGTTAGGTTTTTTTTATAATGTGTTTATATTTGTAATGTATTTTTTATATTTTACTTTTTATATAAATTTATTGTAAAAAATACCTATCCTAAGACACATGATTAAATGAGTGAATAATAATAAATTGTCGAAAGGGCCTCTGCACGTTGGCTTCGACTCTGTACACGCCTCCCAAAGGTCCGGGACACCATTGTCCCGTAAATGGGTGCGACATACAAATAATAATGGTTAAAAAAGTGAGGTACTTTTTCACATAAAGTACAAAAGTTCCCTGGTGTTGAATTTTACTATAATTATTCTTCATTTATACTAATAATAAGTTCAGTTTTTGGTAATTGTTTTACCAGATTTTAAATGATAAGAATACTACATATGTGTATATCTAATGTTTATTTCTGATTTAAAATGTAGTATTTTATATAAAATTTCGTATACATAATTTGATATACATAATACTTGGAGTATCTAATTCATCAATCACTGTACCTGTTTTTTGATTAAACTCCTCAGCAATAAGCGATATCTTTTTCAATGTGTCAACACATCTCGCTATGTTCGTTGCTACATCGAGATTACTACTAGTATTAACAGCAGCATCCTCTGTCGGAACATGTGTGTACGGACTATGTTTGAACACATCACTGGTTATCACTGGCATTTTCGGCATCCTGATGGTCTTCTTATGTACGTTTTGCACCGGCATGTCAGGAGTGTCTAATTCTGGCACCGGTATTGGTACTTCGATTACATCATTGGGTACCAGTTCTGGTGCGAGTGCTTGTACATCTTCTATTGCCAATATTGGATTTATTTCTGGTGATTTTTTGGTGAACAATATTGGTAACGCGTTTGTTAGGCTATCGACGATTTTTTCTGTAAATAACATTGTGAAGACAGGATTGACTCAATGCAGATTGTGAAATTTGATAGATAAACCATCATCGTTAACCCAAATGTTTGTATTGAATCTATATTGAAAAATGTTTCAGGCGAGGTGAAACATAAAATTGTTTGATTGTTCGCTTCAATATAAACATTTGGTTAACACAAGCAGATATTACCGCTATTATTCCCTCGTTTGTGTTTTAAAGGTTTAAATGATCTGTACGAATCCCTGAATTATGAGGTGTTAACCGACTTCTTTACATTTAGTGTAGAAAGTGGCTACTAAGTGTAAACCAATAATATTTCTGATGATTTGTTATCAGTAACTTACGGACGATATTTTTTGGCGTGTTTTCCTCCTCTCTTTTCTTCTGCGCCAGCTTCCTGGATAACTCGACGAGGAACATCGAGCAACTTGGACCTGTGTCAAAAGTATGCACCTTTTTGGTTAGTTATGAATTACGTTGCAGTAATGTGTTAGCCCCTTGCCTCACTTGGGTAGTCAAAGCGACGTCGCTAGGTACTGTATCGAAATAAATCGTATTGGAATGTAACATGGGATATGTAGCTGGCGACGTGTCGCTGTGATGTCTCAAGTGCGATAGGGGGCTAGCACATTGCTGAAAACCCATTTCGTAACTATCGCATGGCGTTCCAGTGGGACAGACCTGTTAGTGCTGAGACGAGAAAGGTTGACGTATCACAGTAGAACCCTGTGACAATAACTTGGTTTGTCGAACGAGTTATAATGACAACGGTGGCTTGCCATTGCGATTGGGTTACTTTGATGGATTAGTACGTAACGTACCTAGGCGGTGAATTTCTGAATGTCCCAGTTCCACTTCCACAGTGTTTGTGGCGAACTGAAGGTGAGGGGCATAAATATGCGATCTGAGGCTTAACAAATTACAACCCCTGGTTTGTCTATTGTTTTATGTCTTCTCTTGGCCAGGAAGTGAGATTTTCTCCCCGCGTAGCGCTGAGCCTGAGCCTTTTGCCACTTGCCGAGCGCGATGGTACAAACGAGGACACAATCAACTGTACTTCCATAGATATCACCACGTTGAAATAAGGTTTATATTCGTTCACAAATGTAGGTACAGTTATCAGTGTCTTCGACAATGTAGTACTTATAATTATGTCATGTATTTTTGTTGTTCTGGTGGAAATAAATCATTTTTTTTATTTATTTATTTTATTTAAGAATCCCACATACGGCCTAGGGTGACGAAATCACTTATTCACACAAAAATAACCGACTCCAACAAGAAGAAAGTGTACCATCGAGAACCACTGAACAAGTCACTATAGTATTTAATAATGAAGTTGCCATAGATATGCCTATAATATTTGAGGTCCTTCGATAGCACTAAGATCTTGACATCAGATCTTCATCAACAATAATTTATGGAACAACGTGGAGATGCCTTCAAGGAAATAAGTTTATAAATGACGGAGTTTTCAGGTAAAAAAAAATTGGGCAAGTGCGAGCCCGACTCGCGCATGTAGGGTTCCGTACCTATACATATATATAATCTAGAACAAGTTTGTTGTATGGGAGCCCCCCTTAAATATTTATTTTATTTTATTTTTAGTATTTGTTGTTATAGCGGCAATAGAAATACATCATCTGTGAAAATTTCAACTGTCTAGCTATCACCGTTGTTGAGATACAGCCTGGTGACAGACGGACGGACGGACGGTCGGACGGACGGACAGCGAAGTCTCAGTAATAGGGTCCCGTTTTTACCCTTTGGGTACGGAACCCTAAAAACATGCAAATTCAGACCATCTTTTTGAAGTCGGTTAAAAAGATATTTGACGTCTGTCTTCTGCTTTGTAATATTTACCGTCAGTGGTCTTTTTTTTGCCAGACTTTGGTTTTGTCGAAGGTCTTCGGTTTTTGGCTGTCTTGCGATCTTTTTTATCCATACCTATAAATAATTTATAATTACGTCATCTTGAATGATTATATATTCAATTTTAAAGTATCAAATTATTCCATTTCAACTGAGAAATGAGAAGTTTGTATGGAAGGAAACTGCGGCGGTTTATGCATTTGGGGTTGATTTGTATGCATGTATGTTTCCATTGGTTTAGTGGGAGTGATAGCTGTTAATAGTAGGTAATCATACTAATTATTTCACATTTACCTGTACCTTAGTAGCAAAATAAATAATGGATAGTTGGAGTGATACTAATGCGGCTGCTACTGTCGCTCTCGTATCTGTCTATCGAGTCAAGTAGGTGAGTGCTGTAGTTGATTAGACGCTACTAAAATCATCACACTAACATTTTTATGTTTGTTACTTCTTCACGCTCAAAAATCTGGACCAATTTTGATGAATTTTGGTATGAAGGTACGAAGGTAGCTGACACCCTGGATTAACACCTTTTTATCTCGATTTGTATGGGGAAAGAACATAAAAATCGGGATTCGTTCTCGAGAACGGCACATCTACTTCGGTCTGAGCAATAAATGCGCGTGGTAGTTTGTGGCGTGCTTTATGATAATAATATGACTTTCTTTTTACTGATCGCCGCTCACCGCCGCCGCTGTCGTTGGTCGCGCTTTGTCGTGGCCGGCTCGTTAGAATCCAACAACAATCCAAATATATATAAGACAAATAAAACGAACCTAAGTATATGTATATTAATCCTTGATGTAGTTAACATTGTAATGAGTGTCACTATACTGTAAGAATCGAGTTATTTCGGTGAAAGACTAAAAAATAAGTAAACAAAATAAATAATGTAAGATACACTCAAAATTTATTTGTGACTTTACATGTTGTGACAGTGACAGTCGCGCGAGAAATTATACAACATGACCATAGATATAGTATAAGTACAATACCCCATTTATCTTTGTCTATGGTATAATAACCGCTTTCACCACGGACACGGCCTTGTCATCGGTGGCATCAGTGGAAGTGCACCTTAATTATTCTAAGGCTCACGCTTAGACCCCATGGTTTCTATTAATTTGCATTGTAATTTATGAGTGTTTAGTAAAAGTAAAAGGTTGTTCGAGTTTCCATATAGTAGAGGATCCCTTTAAGAACGACCTTCACTGAGATGTTTATTTGATGAAATGTATTTTATATTTAATTTAATATGTCAATAAATATATTGCATATGGGTTGCCTAACAAATTTTAGTCCAGGGTATGTTTAGTTAATGATTAAAAAAAATATTTTTTTAAACATTTGATTATTAGATAAATTCTATACCAATCGAAAGTATGAAGCCCATAGAATATGCAAACGTTAGGTTGCCTATTCTTTTCCCGTCACAACTATCGGGTAGCCAGGTTTAAACTGGTAAATCTATACTAGCATTTTGCAACGGTCTGATTATTGAATTGAAATTAAATAACATTAAAGATTATTTTATTATGAACACGGTGGTATAGGGTTGCCTGCGAAAAATCAGTCCAGAATTCCGGTTGTCGAATTTTGAAAAGTAAAATATTGCAGCGAGTGAATGTGTGCGACTGAGAGGTCCCAACCAAAACCATCCCATACGATAGAAGAGGACACAGCATAGCAGCTGTTTGAAGTCCGCCCATTTAAAAAAAGAGAGTGCGCATGCTATTTGTGCTTGAAAATGAAAAGGATAGCGATAGACTCGTATATGCTGTGCATTATTTTGGAGTAGATTGTCGCTATAGATACAATAAAATGCATGGTATAATAATATACTCCGCCTGGTACTCTCTTCCGAGACTCGCGAACCACGTGACTGACACAAGCCTACGTCATCATGGTGTTCAGAGATTCTCATACTTTTAAACGTTGGAGAATTTTAACCAACGGTGAAGTGTTTAAACGGCATAAATTTTAAGTGATTCATGTAGAAACATAGGTAGTAGAATAAAACAAATGTAATGTATCTAATCTTTCGGAGTTTCTTCTCAACAGTGGTCACCTCTTGTGAAATGTCGATAGACTCAGACATGTAAAAGTGCCCTTGTGGCCTACTTGCAGAATAAAGTTCATTATTTCATTAATTAATTGATAAAAAAAAAAGTTAAATAACTATTTCTCTATTTTAATAATAAACTACTCCAAAATAATGTACAGCATATACGATTCTATCGCTATCCTTTTCATTTTCAAGCACAAATAGCATGCGCACTCTCTTTTTTTAAATGGGCGGACTTCAAACAGCTGCTATGCTGTGTCCTCTTCTATCGTATGGGATGGTTTTGGTTGGGACCTCTCAGTCGCACACATTCACTCGCTGCAATATTTTACTTTTCAAAATTCGACAACCGGAATTCTGGACTGATTTTTCGCAGGCAACCCTATACCACCGTGTTCATAATAAAATAATATTTAATGTTATTTAATTTCAATTCAATAATCAGACCGTTGCAAAATGCTAGTATAGATTTACCAGTTTAAACCTGGCTACCCGATAATTGTGACGGGAAAAGAATAGGCAACCTAACGTTTGCATATTCTATGGGCTTCATACTTTCGATTGGTATAGAATTTATCTAATAATCAAATGTTTAAAAAAATATTTTTTTTAATCATTAATTAAACATACCCTGGACTAAAATTTGTTAGGCAACCCATATGCAATATATTTATTGACATATTAAATTAAATATAAAATACATTTCATCAAATAAACATCTCGGTGAAGGTCGTTCTTAAAGGGATCTTAGACTAATAGAAATTAAATTTGTTTGCCACTTTATATTTATCAATAACCTGTCAATGCGTGTGATGAGGCATAGAACCCCGAACAATGCGTAGATCTATTACATAGTAGTTAAAATGCCACCTAATTGTTTTACTAAGTATGATATTAATTAATTATTGTATAACATGAAAACAAAAACAAAACCTAAAAATTAAACTAAACAAGAACACACTAAAATTAAACTAAATCTAAAAATGGCCCCTGCGGCATAGTGCCGAAGATGCTGGCGGCATTTCCTCGCTGAATCGCCAAACTGATTCTTTGAGCGAAGAAAACCGCCAGCTCTCCGGTCACCAGTAACATTAATAAGCCTCTTCGAGATATCTTTGAAGAGGCTTAATGCGCTGGGGCCCCACGGACCCAGGGTCTCGACGCCAAAAGGTATGAAATTGTAGATACTCAGCGCCGAGACCACTGTACTTATTTCGTTTTATACCTTCGGCCGCTTCTGCCGCTGCTCCGGCCCTAATTGAGGATCGGTGGAGATGTGACTGAATTTTGACTCGTGCCTGGAGAATATGAGGAGAGCCTTAGCAAAGAGATTTACTAAGTTGAAGTGGGCCTATAGTCCGACCTTGAAAAATGCTCGGTCGGTGATAAGGACAAAACATTACACTTCTTTCTATTTCCCTTTATAGGAATCTCAATAAGGCTATATTTTTCATTGTACTTACTTTAAGATATTTCTCTATCAAAGCGTATCAGGCCCATGAAACAATGGGACTAAGGAAATAAGAGAGGAGTGGAATCTTTCATAGGGATAATATTTGAAAAGGTCTCCAGTGGTAAGCAATAAATAAAAGTTCCAACGCCGTCCGCAATAGCACTAGAGTAGCAAGAAAGCATGTAAAAATTCCAAGTTTTAGACGTGAACTGTGCCCAATTGAAAATTTTAATATTTTAGGTGACCAGCATACAGAGATTAATCCCTACCTAGTTCCTTTAAGTATATGCAGAAAAAAACGCATAATTAAGTTTTATTAAAAATACATAAACAAACCGTTGCTAAGTAACGGCAACGGAAATCTTTCAGCCACAGTAGCGCCACTAATTTAACACCTTTCAGCGGATACTTTTGACACTTGATATCCAAATTTTCTATGTTTCACTTTCGACTAGTAGACCCAGTTTTGAAATATGTTTCGAACGGTTCATAATGATCTTACTAGGTCTAAAAAAATGTCTTGTATTTTTTGAAAGCTAGAAAGCTAAATTTTATCAATTGAAAATTAGAAATTTCATGAACACTCAAACACGCCGTCCGCCATTTTTGCCTTTTGCTGTGCTGTGCCGTGACGTAGAATTACCTGTAAATATTCGAAATTCGACCGTAGTATAGTGCCATTCCGCTCACTCCAATATACTTTGACTGATCGAGATCGAGAGGGACGGCACTATTCGAAGTCAAAGTAGACTTTCAGTTTTGTTTACATGACCGATGACGTCACTATCATAAGCGAAAACGGAGGACAGCGTTTAAAGCATTTCAAAATACAGATTAAAAATCATATTTTCAAATTAAATTTTTTCAGCCATCTTTCACTTTTATGAATTGAAAAATATATATTTAGCTTTCCTTTGCTAAATACTATACGGAATAAACGTCCGTTTATTACAATTTGAGATGTTTCTATGTTTCGATGTGACTTGTCATATTGGGCCAGTGAGTTGATATTATATTTGTGATTGGAAACCAAACTGAAATGAAAAACATTTTTTTTTTTACAATTTTTATTGAAATTGCTAGATTGTGTTACTTTGCTGGTTCCGTTGTTTCCGTTGGTTCCGTCGGTTTCTGAAACAAAACAAGACATAAGTACTAAATAAACCAACACGTTAAACAAGATTTATTTAATGAAGTAACAATATTAAACTACAAACTTCTGTTTTGAGACATGCTTTAATAAACATAAGTGTCTCGGCGCCCAGTACGAGTTTATCCCTTTTGGCGTCGAGACACTAGGTCTGTGGGGTAGGGCTGCGCGTGGGCTCCACAAAGCGCTAAGCAAACGCCTAAGGGAGGCCACGGGGACCCTCGCGCAGGCAGCTTTCTCGCGCGAAGAATTGCCATCGCTATACAACGCGGGAACGCTGCCTGTGTGATGGGCACGCTGCCAAAAGGACTATGTTTTTATAATACTTTATAATAGTTTTAGCCACCTTTTAGTATAAGTTTATTTGTTTTTTTAATGTTTTCTTCTAAATAAATTTTCCCTATGCTTTAATACCAACTGTACTTATTGCACTAACGTGAGACGCTTGTCAAGAAATTAAAAGAGCCCAAACCCAACGATGGCGTAGCGTTATATTACAGAATTCCCAGGGCCGCCTACCAACTTTCGATAAAAAAAAAGAAACTGCATTAAAATCGGTCATTGCCGGCCAGACAAACCCACAGAGACAGATGTTAAACTTATAACACCGCTCTCTTTTAGTTGGGGGTTAAAAAAACATCCTGTTATTCATTTGGAATCCAAATCCTATCTATCCTATCTTTATACTACCTTTGCCTACCCTCTCTCCCCTCGGACCACCGCAAGGTGAAGACGTGCCTAAAAGATCCGCGCTAATTTTATTTGCATTATTTATTAATATTTACCATTTTAAAATCACGGGCGATAATAGGAGTGCATAAAAGCGCGCGGCCCTCGCCGCGCCTACACGAAGTGCATCAACACCGCTGCGCGAGTTCTGCGCGCCTGGTACTTCGAAGCCTCGTTACAACGCTGACACACAAGGCAAGTCACGCGCACGCGCCGCGTCTATCTCCACCGCGCTCTGTTGTCCTGGTACACCGCGGCATCATTCGGACGCAATCCAGCGAAAGAAAGGGACAACCTATGTGCTATTGGCGCCGCACCTAACACCGCATCTGTGCTACGCGCTACGAAGTTGGATCGCTTATACGTCATCAGCGTCTACGAACACGGACTACGAGAAGCTACGTGTGCTACGTGTGAGTCTTAGTCATCGCAGGTGCATATGAACCTAAGTATATTGGCTCAATATTATTTGTAATTGGGGTGTATCGTTTTTTTTCAAAACCGTTAATTCGATTATGACTGACGAGCTGGGTTCTTTCTGAACCATTTCTAGTTATTGAAAAAAATTGCAAAAATTTCGTAAAAAAGATACTACCCAATTTTTCACTTGACCTTCAGTAACCGGGGTTTTACTACGTCACCGTAGTTTGGAAAGGTACAGGTGGTGTTATCTGTGGTTACCCCAATACTCGGTCCAAATTATACTAACGGTTCATTATAATTATTATCTTACTGCTATTATACTGCCCTTTCCTTCAATAATTATGATAATTCTTTAATATTATAATGTTGAAGTTGTGAATCAAACATTCAAGAATATTTTAAATACTTGATTGCGCTGGCAATTGAAACTAAATTGAACACAAATTATCACAGATTTTATGTTTGGACCGGTAAATATTTCGTCTGACAGTAACAATGACAACTATTTATTTACATTTTCAATATTTACATCGGGATTTTCTAGAAATGGTATTGAACATATACAAGCATGGTTTATTATTCTTTATAAAGTGAATCAGATTATTTATTAAAAACTGACATTTGCAAAAACCAGGAGCTGCCATTCCAGGATTAATATATATGTATATATATTTACATCGTCTCTTAACTCGTGTAACTTACGTTCAACAAGAAAAAGAGTTTTATTAAACACTTACGAGACGATGAGTGGAAATAAAAATAACATCGGTTATAAAAAATTAGGATGCAGACTAATATCTCGAGAAATAGTTCAAGCGATTTTACCTATATTGTTTATATTTCTTGTCAATTAACTGCGATTAACAAAGACTGCGTGAATGCACCAAACCGAGCTTTGAAGGAGAAATGCATCGGTGGTTATTAAAAATGCTGATTTAATAAGAAGGTAATCATCTCAAAACATTTGAGGTTTGTTTTGTATTTGTATTTAAAAATTAGACACTTACGTGTGTTTTACTTTTAGGCGTATGACCAAAACCAAAACTTTGATGGTATGTTGGATCCCGAGAAAATCTTAAACGTGCCCTTCGACACCTTCGATACTTTCAGAGACATGAATCTCGATCAGATCCACTACAAGTACACTACAAGAATATTTTCATTGATTCAACAGTCAACACCCACCCAAAAGGGCAACCGCAACTCTCACCACCTTGCAGACAGTTTAAAGCCAGCATGAACATAAAAGAAGACAGGAAGGTTCGATCGAGGAATTTTTTCTTGAAAATGTCACAAAGATTATTTACTTTCAATAAAAAAAACTGTTATAATAACATGAGTTTAATTTTTTCTGCTACATTATACATTCATTAAAGTTACGACACAGCATTTACATCATCCAAAAACTTTACTTCATATATAGGAATGAAATAGAACTATGATGTAATTCACACTTAGTAGTTAGTACATTTTTGTCAATTTAATCTTCCGGATCCATTTACTAGCAAGTTTTCTATCTTTAATGTTGTTAGACGTGATGCACAGACAACTTAACCCTATAGACCCCGCTTCATAAAACTTTCTCTCGTATCTCATGTTGCCAAATTGGCGGGGTGAGGAGGGCAACAAGTGCACTGTGATTGGCTAGTTCAAGGTCAGCGAGCAATCACGCATGCGGTGCAAGATGCGCGCCATTTTTGATAGTGATGGGACACACTCGAAAAAGAAACTGCAGAATGTAAGTAGATATGTTTTTAATTGGAATCAATAATAATACGAGAATGGTTTAAAATGCGTTTCAATTAAAAATATTAAATGTAAATCTACTCATATTATTAGAAAAAACAATAAATATGAAACCAGACATTATTGCTTTAACGGAGATGTGGCTTGGACCGCTTGAGTTTCAATCTACACTCGAGAGCAAAAGTTTCGGGTCACTAGCATTTACTTCAATATCTTGAAAACGAATAAAGCTATCGTATTGAAATAAATTGAACCTTATTGACAATTTAATTATACTAAAATAAAATGCATTACATTTACTACTGACCATTTATTTTATTATGTTTAAAACGATAAATAAAAAAATGGCGTCATTTTGCTTGCAAAACCAAAACTGAAAATATTGAACTTTTTATATTTACAAGTAGTTTTTACACAGTTTAGTACTTGGTATTACCCCCACGTGCTGTTTGGACTGCTGCAATGCGATTCGGCATGCTGTACACCAAGTTTCTGAAACACTGTTGGGGAATGTTCTCCCATTCCTCTACCAATGCATGTTTCAAGTCACGAAGCGTAATTAAAGGAGGATCTCGTTGTCTTACACGTCGTCCGAGCTCGTCCCAGGCGTGCTCGATCGGGTTGAGGTCGGGGCTACGTGCTGGCCACACCATAGGACGAATATTCACCTCATCAAAGTAGTATTGCACTACATGAGCAGTGTGGGGACGGGCGTTATCGTGCATAAAGATGGCATTCTCACCAAGTCTTGCCATAAATGGACCGACGTGCTCGTTGAGGATTTCATCCACGTATCTTACGCCATTAAGAGTACCGTTTTCGATCAGTACAAGCTCTGTTCGGCTTTCCGCAGAAATTCTAGCCCACACGAGTACCGAACCACCACCGTATGCCACCTTTTCTTCAATACAGGCTTGCATAAATCTTTCTCCTGGTCTTCTGTACACCTTTGCCCTTCCGTCGTGTGTATACAGAATAAATTTTGATTCGTCCGAGAACACGACATTTGACCAATTTTCAATCGTCCAATGCGAGTGTTCGCGTGCATAAATTCGTCTTGCTATACGATGGTGCCTCTCGAGTTTCGGACCATTTGCGGGTCTAAATGGTTTCAAATTACCTTCAGCAAGTCGCCGTCTTACAGTCCAAGCAGAAGGGTTGCTTCCATCAAGCCCTAAAAAATGATGAGTCAGTGCTGTTCCCGTAAGAAACCGATTTCGCAGTATAGAGTTGACTAGATATCGATCTTCCCGTGCCGTCGTACACCTGGGTCTGCCTATTGTTGGTCTGCGTAGGTTCGAACCAGTTTCTAGAAACCGCTGGCGAACACGCTGAACTGTAGACAACGATACACCGACTATTCTTGCTGTTTCTCGCTGACTGCTCCCATTTTCCAGGATCGTGACGATTCTCGTACATTCCTCAGGTGTGAGTGACATAATTACTACTTTAATAATGATTATTGGATACCTGGAAGACTTCTTATAAATACATTTTATGACAGAACAAAACCAAAAGCAAAAACAGTTGCGAAAATTAGAAGTTCTGATTTGAAAAAAAAAAAAAAAAAAGAGATCATTATGTTTATAACTTTTTTAATGCCATTACTTCCCGCCAACCAATAAGTTTTTATACGTGTAATGAAGGATTATTAAATTGTCAATAAGGTTCAATTTATTTCAATACGATAGCTTTATTCGTTTTCAAGATATTGAAGTAAATGCTAGTGACCCGAAACTTTTGCTCTCGAGTGTATAAATCGAAATGGATACTGTATCGCAGCTGAAAGTTCCCGCCATATAACTAAGGGCGGTGGTACACTTTTCTTTATTAAAAGATTGAAATCTGATTCAACATTGCACACTCTATGCAGATGTATGTTGATAATATCGAAAAAGAATGAGAAATGTGTGGTTTAAGCGTAAATATAGGTCAATTAAAACTCCATGTGTAAAATCATTACTCCATACTATCACGAAAATTTAATTTTGAATTTAAGCACCATTTAAAACACGAACGTCGTAATATTTTGTGGCGACTTTAATATTCATTTTTCAGACCAAAAGGTGTCGATACTAAGGAATTGTTACAAATATTTCGTGAAGCATTAAAATGAAGCCAACGACGGACTAACAAAAACAGCTTCAACAATAGATAACTTTGTTACCGATAGCCAGGACATTTTAAAGGCTTTGGTAGACCTAACTCATTTTCTTACCATGATGCCCAGATAATATACTTAAATGACAATACAGCTATAAATAACTTCAATGCCGTACAAAATGCTCAAAAATGGAGAAGGTTCACAAAAAATTTAAATATATGCTTTACAAATGCACTCGAATTGCTATAGATTGCTGGGATATTCTTAATAGTTTGAACATCAAAGTACAGCTTTTGACTTTTTAAATACACTGCCTAATGGGTATTGTATATGGGGGATTCATCGGCAGATTAATGAAGTTTTCATCAAAATCCGTTCAGCCGTTTTCACGTGATGCGCGGTCAAATAAACAGACAAACAGATAAACAAACAAACGGATAAACAGATAAACAGATAAAAAATCTATAAACTATTGGAACGTGTTCTGTTATGGATTCTAAGTATCCCCCGCCAACTTTCTTTCGAATATCTTCCATGTACAGACTTTCGAGCCACTTCAGCTTTATTTTATGTATAGATGTATCGTATTTATCCAGGATATTTAGTAGTCCTTCTCCAAGATATCGACAACTATCTGTTTTCTAAAATTCATCGAAAGTCAGCAGTTTAGACATTTATGGTTTCATAATTGTACATTTATTTACTTAACATACATTTCGATTATTCAATAATAAAAAAAGTTTATCTTCTATAAAAAGTTCAATATTGTTTAACGGGTATCGGTTACGTACCTACGTAAGTAATTATTCAGTCACATCACTACTAAAAACACCGCAAAGGTTAGACAAAGATGGAATTACAAAATTAGCAAGCGAAAGTAAGAGACAGTTGACAGTTGACAGAAGACATCAACGCGTCGCTAGGTTACCAACCTACATTTATAACTTATTACATTCTTTGTAAAATAGTAAAATATAGCTTATTTGTGGAATGAAATCCCATAGTTTTGAAGACTAGATGTTTTGCTGCATTTTCCATACAATAAGGCATATTTTGAACACTTTATAAGCCAAGTAAGCAGTGGAATATTGCATGTTACTTCGTCAACAGTCGACCGCGAACTAAGAGAGCGTTCGGGGGCGTGGTGAGCGCTTCTTGTTTTGTGAGCTTAAGCTTGGCTCACCCGGGCGCCCTTATAAGCGGGGTCTATAGGTTAAGTGGTCTGTGACGTGATGAGATTTTCCTAGGAATCTTGACAGCAATATTTTCGTCCTTAAACATAATTCTGCATAGTGAATCCTTTGACTGTTTTAAAGTATTAACAATAATCTGCTCCATGAAGCTTGTTGGGATGTTGAATTTTTAGGTTTTTAGGACTGTTATTTCCATATTTTTATCTAGTATCACACAAATACTTTTATCGTATTCCAAGTCAAATATTTGTTGGTACGGTCAAAGCATAGCCATGGAGACTAGCCTGGCGTGAAAAATAAGTCCAAAATTAAGACAGAGCTATCGAAAAGCAGCACATATACATATATAACTTGCACATATATAACTTGTAGTAAAATAATGAAAACAAACTTGAAAACAATTACATTTTTTGTTGGTTATTTACAAACTGTCACCTGACAGTTCTTTGACAAGATATCGAATATATTTTTTTTGGGAATTTCATGGCCAGTTTCACAACTTCAGAAAAGCGTAGGTTTACCAGTGAAATAGTAAAAAATACAAATAAGAGTGCGCTGAATAGCGTTTTTTTACTATCCTCAAACACACGCGGAAATCATGACGTCATCTTGTGAGCTTCTTAAAATAATTAATAAAAAAATAACTACTTATTCTAATGAAGAGTTAATGAAATTGGTATTATAAAATGGCCTATTTCATCGAATAAAAATATAAAAAGGGGGGTAATTTTTTTTGGGATACCCCAATTGTGTTTCTTTGGGCACTCTGCCTTACTAGATTTATTTATTTTCTACCCTCTTGCACAAATACTCAGCACTATGTCGAAGCAATTAGGGACGCAACCCCAGTCCTCCGCGGCAACAGGGCTTCAAAGCTCGCTCTCAGATACCGACCTGACGGCCATGGGCAGCGATAAAGCCAAGCGCCGCAAGAGACCATGCCCCCCAGATTTCGCTGACACAACAGGTGAACTAAATAAATTCAAGGATGAGATGCGAGAGATGCTGACGTCATGGAAAGCCGGCCAAGATGCAATCCTCTCGAAAATAGTTACGAATATAAATGAACTAAAAAATCAAGTGGGAGATATTTTAAACTTTAACCAAGAGATCGACAAGTCAATGTCTTATATGAACCAAGGAATTGAGGAACTAACAACAAAAATTCACGGCATTGAAAAAGAGCAAAATGAGCAAGCACTACTCATCCAGGCACTGGAAACCAAAATCGAGGACCTGGAAAGAAAATCGCGGATGTCCTGCGTGGAAATAAGAAATGTGCCCCTTAAAGGTAAAGAAACAAAGGACGATCTAATTAAATTACTCACAAAACTATGTTCAGTCGTAAACACTAATATCGATGAAAGCCATATAAGGGACATTTACCGTCTCCCGGGAAAGAAAGATGACAACCGAATATGTCCCATAGTAGTAAACCTGACGAGCTGTATAAATAAAAAGAAACTTCTTCTGGCAGTAAAGTCTTACAATTTGAGTCACAAAGGAAATGAAATAAACACAACTCTTCTGGAGATTCCTGGGCCCTCGAATCCTGTTTATGTGTCGGAACACCTGACGCCCAAAGGCAACAGGTTACACTTTGTAGCACGAGACGTGAAAAAGACCTGCAACTACACCTACTGCTGGACAGAGGGCGGCCAGGTGTTCCTGCGCAAAGAAGCAGGTTCTGCCGCTTTACTTATTACATCTGAGGCTCAGCTGCAAGTCTTGAAAAGATGACTACTGTTAGTACTGCTGGAAATCTATATTGAAGAAAATATTCTCATCACTCCTTTTTGTATGTTATTTGCAAGATTGTATTTTAGCACTGTATCATGTAGCATGCTAATTTTAAATATGTTAAGATATCTAATAATAGGACATAAAAACCCCCCCAAAATTACAAAAATACTAAACGAGCCCCTATTCTGTAAGTCTCTACACATCAAATATTTAATAGCCATTACTCGCCCACAATTAACCAACAGAACCAGTCTAACCCATAATAGCAAAACCTTATCTCACTCTAAAAATAAAAACGCCAAAAATCAAACTATCTACCTTTGCTACACTACACGAAAACCGAACCTATCAAAACACAAACACACAATTATAATATATAAAAACTACGTTCAAAATATCCCTTTTTCCTTTAATTTTTGTGTTAAATGGAACTAAGGGACGTAATTGAAGATTTAGAAAATCTTGAACTTGTTAAAAACTTCTATGTGGACAATCCAGATCTATGCAAAACTATTATTAATGATTCCAACAATAAAACAACTATATTATCCCAAAATATACGTAGCTTCAACCATAATCAAAATATTCTTGAAATCTTTCTATCAAGGTTAGGATTCCAACCGGACGTTATCGTACTAACCGAATGCTGGCTAACCCTTAATTGTACATATGGTAGTTTACCAGGATATAACTCCGCCAATACAGAGAAAGTCATCAACCAAAACTCAGGAATTATTGTTTTTTCACGAGTGGGACTGGATATTCAAGTACAAGAACCATATGTGGAAGATGCAAATTGTCTAATCATTCAGGTAAGCACTGACCTTACTATTATTGCTATATATAGACCACCATCTTTTAGCAACCCAGATAAATTTCTGAAAACCTTGGATCGTATTCTGGCCAAATATACCAACACAAATGTAGTAGTGGTCGGAGATATGAACATAGATATCAAATACGACAACAACGATAGACATTCTGATAGTTACATGGATATCATGGCACTGCATGGCTTTTGCCCGGCGCACACGTTTCCCACACGTGACAAAAATTGCTTAGACCACGCGCTTGTCAACACCAAAGCAGAGGTAACAGCCATTGTCTGCGTAACAGATATCACCGATCACGATACAGTCATCGTATCGCTAAGTCAAGATCCTAAAGTACTTGAACCCAAAGAGTCTACCAAATCAGTCATTGACTACGAAAATGTGCGCAAAGACTTAACAATCATACCTTGGTCGGACTTGTACAGTTGCTCAGATGTGAACACAGCAATGAGAATCTTTATGAACACACTAAACAAAATTATTGGTAAACACACGAGAGTAACACAGATTCCACATAAACAATACACTAAGAAGTCCTGGATTACACCGGGCTTACTGCGCTGCATAAGAAAAAGAGACAAGCTGCACCAGCAATACAGGAAAAATAAGGATGATGAGCTAATTAAAAATCAATACAAATCGTACCGGAATTACTGTAACAACATACTACAGAACATAAAAGACCAATTTGAAAGAGAAAACATCGAAAAATGTAGAGGAGACATGAAAAAACTTTGGACTACTATAAAAAGAATATGCCATTTTAAAGCAAATGACCAGAAAAATAAAGATCTACTACTTCAAAAATCTTGCCCACGACAGGCCCTTAACGAAGTGAATAAATATTTTACATCCATAGGCGAAGAATTAGCGACAAAAAATCTGACTTCATTAGGTAAATCAGAAAATCAGCTGGCATCGATGCTTGTAGCTTCAAGCAATTCCCCACCTAAGTCGATATTCCTATCACCCACTAACGAACTAGAGGTGAAAAAGTTAATCCTGAAACTAAAAGACGACAAATCACCAGGTTTGGATTCTATAAACGGCAAAACTCTAAAAGAAACAGTTAATGAAATCACGAAACCATTAACATACATATTCAATTTAAGTATCCAGACTGGAATAGTTCCTGAACATTTTAAAACAGCTCAAGTATGTCCAATCCACAAAGCAGGTTGTACTAAGGAAAAAAGTAATTATAGGCCAATATCGCTGCTGAGTATTCTGGGGAAAATGCTAGAAAAAATTGTAAATGCCAGGCTTCTAAACTATCTGGAAAGTAATAAACTTCTATCCGATAATCAGTATGGTTTTAGACCGTCCAGGTCCACGGAAGATGCCATCACACTGTTGGTTAACCATGTCACAAAATTCCTAGATACAGGTCAAAAGTGTGTAGGCGTTTTCCTGGACCTGGCAAAAGCATTCGATACGGTCTCTATACCGCTACTCTTAAGAAAGCTTGAACTTATTGGTATTAGGGGCATTGCTTATGAATGGTTCCGTGACTACCTAACCAACAGAAAACAGTGTATCAGAGTTGGGCAGCACCACAGTGACTTCTTAAATATAAGTTACGGCGTCCCCCAAGGAAGCGCACTGGGACCTACACTCTTCCTCGTATATTTAAATGACCTGTGCAATATCGAGTTGCCCAACGCTAACATCGTCACTTACGCAGACGATACAGCAATTATATTTCATGGCGAGTCCTGGGAAAATGCACTTGCAGCCACGGAAGCTGGTCTCCAAACTGTGTCTAATTGGCTTCAACATAACGTCCTTACGCTAAATGTGAGCAAAACGAAGTATATTTGTTTTGGGATAACCACAAAGTCACTTCCCAAGGTAAACCGTAATATCATCATTCATAACTGTAACCCTGTTAATAATAACTGCGCCTGTCAAGAAATCGAGAGATGCCGAGACATCAAGTATTTGGGCATTACGTTAGATGAACATCTAAAATGGGACAAACACATAAATAATCTAACCCAAAAAGTCAGAAAACTTACGTACACTTTTAAACAACTAAGGAGAGTTGCCAACCACCAGCTCCTCAAACATGTCTATTTAGCTCTCGGTCAATCAGTATTAAGTTATTGTATAAGCGCTTGGGGTGGTGCTGCCAAGACACATCTTATAAAGCTAGAGAGAGCGCAAAGATCTGTACTAAAGTTTATGTTCCGGCTTCCTTTTCTTCACCCAACTGAAAAACAGTACGCGGAAAACAAAATTTTGACAGTAAGACAGTTATTCATAAAGTTCATAGTTCTCAAATTCCACAAAACTTCAAAAAGTCTCTGCCAAAATCACATAAAACGAGTTCAAAGGTGGAACACACCTAAGATAAAAACAAATTTTGCGCGCAGGTTTAGTAACTTTCTTTCCCCTTTCATTTACACCAAATTAAACACAATCCTAAACCTAGTAAACCTAAACACCTACAACTGCAAGCTAAAACTTTGTGACTGGCTTTTTACAAATAATTATAATAATACTGAACAATTACTAGAAGTTACTGCTTGATACTTTCGTAAACAATGGATAAAATGTTAAACTTAGTAAACTAGACTTTTTACATACATAATTTGTTGTTTCTTCTTACATAGAATATATTTTTTTTTTTTTATTTACTTTTTTGCATGAGTAACCAAATTAGCATGTCAACCAGAGGAGGAGCCTGATCTCCACAGCACAGGGAATCCTAGTGTGGAGGTCGGGGCACTCAGATCTCATTCAACCTTAGCCTGTAAGAATATGATAGTACCTAAGATTCAAATATTAAATCTGTAACTTGCAAGTGTAACTAGAATATAAGATAAACTGTAACATGCTAAGGTTTTATTGAACAAATAAATTATTATTATTATTATTATTATTTGTAGACGCGGGCTAAGAATAAAAACTAATACGGTATATTTCGTTGAAACAGCTATTTTCTGTATTGAAATCATGAAATGTAGCAAGAAGCAACATCATGTAGAATAAGGTACATAAGAAGGTCCGAAAAACGTAAATTAGTAGTATGTTGAATGTAAACAAACTTATTTGCTGTTGGTGAATTAAACCCTATTACCAAAAAATACATGGATGTCCAACAACGGACAACAGTTTCCCAACTGTAAAGTTAAGTTTGTCATTCAGTACATCTTATCGTCAGACAAATATATAGTCCTTTCATAGTTTGTACAGAAAACTCGGTGCGCGAGTCCGACTTGCGCTTGGCAAATCTATTTTCGTTTTAGCCGAAAATACATTTTCGGTCGGACAATAATTTAGATTTTCGAGAGTCTACGACTAAATCCTAATCAATTTTGAAACCACGAATTTCTTCCATAAAAGGGACCATAATAAATTACATTCTCGTGACCTATTCATTGAAGCTATCAGAAATATTAACGACAGCCGTTCGGTAATATTAGTGTAACATTTATTTGATCAAATCAATTTCATTTTGCAATCTGCATTTAGCTGATTTATCTGGTTTCAATCAACTCCAATAAAACTTTACTTACTAAATTATTACTTAGGTACTTACTAACTTATTGCTTAGTGCAATAAAAGTGAAAAAAAAAAAACAACTGCATGTCGTTCTTATTTATATCACACGAACGATTCATCTTGTTGGTTATGTAAAAGAATATCTCGAACCGCCAAACCCATTTCCATCAATGCTGTGCTAACCGAGTTTAGGAAAATGAACTAGGTAGGTACTATTTTTCGTTTTTCTTTTATGCAGTAAAGATGAAAATAAATTCATAAAACCTTGGTTGATGATAGCCGACAGACTAGAATGCCCGTACATCCAGCATTGCTGTAGAATAAGTTAATGTTTATCATAATTATAATTGTGTGTCATTTCATTATTATATTATGTGATTTTATAATCAATAGTATTACTCGTATTTCATCAAAATGTATGTTATTATTATTGTATAGTAGTCATGTTACTAGAAATAAATGACTTAACTTTTTTTATTTTGATGTTTTTCCACTTTGACCTGTATTCGTTCACTGGTAAGTAAATCCAGGCCTACAACATTTCAAAGTCAGGATCTAGACTTACTTACCGATAAAGGTCCGGTCTGTTGCTGCGCCGGGTTAGAGATATCAGTCTGTTGAGAGGTGGTCGTGGGGGCACCAGGCTGAGCGCCAGTCTCTGTACTTTCGGGCTTACTGCTGGCTTCTTCGGCTGGCTGCGGCTGGTCAACCTGTGTATATTATAGGTATACTGGTATATGTATTTATCTAAGTATATTTATATAATAAGATGATGATGTCCTCCCAGGCGTATCCGTCGACAGCCAGCGACACCCTAACAAGAACGTATAAATTTACGTTTGCCTACGCGCGTTAGCGCGGGCATTACTAGCAAACCTAAGCCCTCCTATCACTACTCTTATAACACAGATGGGGACCTGTACTGTGCTACATGCTGCCGCACTTTTCACAATCAAATATGTATAATACCAAAGTCTTCGAATAGTGCGTGTTGCCAGTGATGACTTAAGGAACTGAGACGTGGTTGTTCACAATGGGACCCATGAGGCGGCTATAAATATAACATCCAGATAGATAGAAGTAGTAGGTTAGGTTTTTTATTATGTATTTATATTTTGTAATTTCTTTTTTGTATTTTACTTTTGATATAACTTTATTGTAAAAAAACCTAATCTAAGCTTTAAAATAAATAAAGGAGATAATAATAATAAATATCGAACAATAATTATAAAAACGGTTTACACTCACGTAAAAATTGTCAGGAACGGGCATGGGGTCGCGAGTCGCGTAGCTACCCCTGATGAAGAGCTCCAAATGAGTTCGAAACATGTCGGGCCGTTCCTGACAATTTTTACGTGAGTTTAAACCGTTTTTATAATTATTGTCCGATATTAATTATTATTATCTCCTTTATTTATTTTAGATGTCTTACGATAGTTTTAATAACATTAATATCGGACAACCTCACACAAATCAATCTAGTCCCACAGTAAGCTCTAGTAGGCTTGTGTTATGGATACTAGATGCCGATAAACATACTTATACAGATAAATACATACTTAAATACAAATAACATCCTCCAGAAACAAATATTTGAATTCATCACACAAATATTTGCCCTTGCCGGGATTCGAACCCAAGACCGTCGGCTCAGTAGGCAGTTGCTTAACCACTGCGCCAACGGCGTCGCACTCTTACCGGTACAGGTTTGGTATCGGTAGGTGTGGTATCGGTAGGTTTGGTATCGGTGGGTGTGGTATCGGTAGGTGTGGTATCGGTCGTGGAGACGGCGGGTTGGGCAGCAGGTGTTGCGCCGGCACTCTCTTGCTCTGCCGCTGGTGGTAGGATGGCAGTAGTGGACGGTTGCCTTTCTCTTGGTATCATGGCTTTACTTCTCTCGTTCTGTGATCTTGGGATGCTGACGTTACTTACACGGCCTGACGCGGAGCTGTTCCCTGGAACAACCTTACTTGATTATATTATAGTAATTACTTTAAAGGGGAGCCCTTTGATTTCTAGAAACTTATTTCGTCGAATGTTTAATTTTGCCGAAAAATCATTTCGCAGAATTTGTATACCTCTGTAGTCATATATTTTTCATAATTCTTGCAAATATCATCATTAGGTTAGGTTTTTTAATAAATTTTGTATAATATTAGAAACTCCTAGTTTTAACTACTATATTAATTGTCAATATCATGCAATTTATAGTCATCACTGGAGGTTCGATCAATATACAACCCAATTTACTCCAGAAAACATGGAAAAAGTCGCAAATATTTATGTATTTTATGATGACGAAAGCAACAATGCTTAAACAAATCAGGTATTTGTATATTCTTCTGACTTTGTTCTTGACTATAAAATTAAAATTGCGAATGAAATACACCTATGCGTATTGTATCGGGTCCATAGTTCTCTAAAGTCCTACCGTACTAAGTCTGATGCGTACTCATTATATAAAGCTGGTGTCATTATGGCTTACCTGAAAGATCGTCATAACTCCCTTGAGCGTCAAAGTACTCTTCCGCCCCAGGATCCTGTACTGTTGATAATACCAGGCATTCAGAGCTGCTAGAGAGGTTAGCTGTGCTCTGGTCTGGACGCCTTGCTCGCTTCTTCGAGAGCCTCCTCGTCTTAACCTGAGACAATAAGCAATAATACGTAGTTTTTTTATGTCATAGAGGGCAAGCAAACGGATCGCCTGATGGAAAGCGATTACACCCGCCCATAGACACCTGCAACACTAGAGGGAGTCAAAAGTGCGTTGCCGGCATTTCAGGTGGGAGCACGCCCTTTTTTTGAAGGTTTGGAGGTCGTATCGGTCCGGAAATAGTGCAAGCGAAAATTCATTCCACAATGCAGTCGTGCAAGGCAAGAAATTTCTAGAAAAACGTACAATTGTGGAATGCCAACTATCTAAGTGGTGAGGATGAAAGGATTGTCGCGTAGAATGTCGCGTGCCGATGGCGGAATGATGAGGCAGAAATTAATCTGAACAATTCCTCGTTATTTTATTTTAGTCCCAGCTGGAGATAGCGGGATGACTTGCCTAACTTTTGACTTGTACCTAAAACATTACAATAATGCTCTCGTACCGGCTAGTAAAAAATATTTTATAAAGACAAAGATGGTTTTAGGTGTTCAATATACTCGGGTTACCTATCATAAGTTCGTCTTTTACTCACATCTGTTACATTTTGCCGAACTATCGCAAAATTTCGATTTTTTAATACTTTCTGAAAATATATGGCTTCGAAAAATAAGTACTTATTCTCAAATGAAACTTAGGTGAAAGTATGTTTTGGAATTACGATGATACAAACTGGATCTGATCACTTCTGATCAGATCTTAATAAGACAGAGCATGGTAGATTACGGACTGAAAATGAAAACGGCTCCACACTACTCGTGAAGTTGATCGAGGTTGGGCGAACATGATAGTGTGGAGAGCCACTTCGCTGGAGAAAGCCATACTTCGGCCAACTTTACCTAGAGCCGGGGATACACTGTAATTGGTTAAACCCAGCTTCAACCACCTCAGCGGAAAACCACCCCTAAATAATCTATACTATTATAAAATTCTACGTTTGTATTGAAAATAACTTTTCTACGGAGAGGGATCATGATTTCAGGAAAAAAATTAATAGCGTGATGCAGGATCGTCATTTGTTTTGTATGAGCGCTCGGCGACCATCTGTTGGTCATAATTTCCCTTGTCCTCTTATCACACCAAAACGGTTTGACAGATTTTAACCATTTTCGGTACAGGTTTAGCTGGACATCCAAAGATGGTTATAGGACACTTTTTACCTGACTACGGGATTAAAAAATACAACGTGGGAACGCTGCCAGTGTAAAGAGAACATTTGGGCCAGCTGCGACTCGGGGCGAGCATTTTTAAGTCCTTCTTCCCCTTCCAGTATATTTGCTATCGATTCACAACTTTGACGAAGCCTGTTGCGGATGTCACTTAATTGGTGTGTCGTTTGACGAAGCCTGTCGCTGATTAGATTTTGTATTCTATCTGACGAAGCCTGCGTTGCGGCTTAACTTTTCCACTATGTTGTTTAAATGCATTACTGTTGAATAAATGATTATTTTGTATTATTAATTACTAGCGACCCACCCCGGCTTGGACGGGTGCAATGCTGATAAATTATGCATGTATTTATACATGTAAATCTACCTCTTGAATCACTCTATCTAAAAAAAAAGCCGCATCTTAATCCGTTGCGTAGTTTGAAAGATCTAAGCTTCAGACAGAAGGAAGCGACTTTGTTTTATACTATGTATTGATGATGATCAATTAACCTCAGGCAGGGGGTTGTCTGGAAGCTCCTCTTTCTGCTGCTCATCCTTCTGCAGCTCATGAAGTTCCAGAACAAGAGCTTGGTTGTCGAAAATATGGGCGTAAGATGACGACGAAGAGTCTTCGGAGTCAGTCATGCTCATCAGATCGTCGCTGTTGTCTTCCTCCGGGATAGCTAAAACCAGTGTAAAATAATAAATAACTGTGGCCCATACATTCCTACATACCTTAAAACTAACATAGTATATCAAATCGCCAGGTGACAAACAACACACACAAATCTGCCCTTGCCGGGATTCGAACCCAGTACCGCCGGCTCAGTAGGCAGCCACACTACCACTACGCCGCGTCGTTTAAATATTATTATTATTTTATAATGAAATATACCATTCAAGAATGGTTTTGAATTACTTACGTTTATTAGGGCTTCTATTGTTATTCGCACTCATGATGAAAAAAAAGGATAGCATATGAAGTTGAAAAATATATATCGATGTACTATTATAAGATCCAACGGAGCTGAAATGATGAAAAATATAAATTTAATTTTATTCTGTCACGTCATCTTTGAAATTTTCCACCAAAAGACATTTTGTTACGTTGTTGACAACAGTAGACAAAGAAAAAAGTTCATTAGTTACTGCTTAGTTTAGCAAAGAGTGTATTTCAGAAGAGTTTCATCCCCTCTATTATAAGATCGAAATTAAAAATATACATATTTATACGTGTCTGTCTCTCATGTTAAATCTGGGGGAACGGCAGTGCCCCCGCCAAGTCGAGCAAACGCTCTTGCCGGCACGCCGTAATCATCCTTTTCTCGAAGCCATTCAGACCATTTTCATGAGGAGTAAATTAACTTTTGTACTTAACTGTCTCAAAAAGAAACTTAGGCTTACTGCATACCAACTTTAGCATTACTATCCTTTAATATGTTTAGAAGAGTTAGCCCTGCTAACGGATACATTAGACCTAATAGGAGTACTCTACTCTAATTTAGTTGTTACCAAGTAGATTTCTACCCTAATAAACTTATTACTAATGCGTCCTGTAACTTCATAGGCCTTCACGTAATTTGGTACGTATTTATGAGATTTTATTACTTGGTTTACTATTCGGTAAACAATGTTTTGAACTTGGTTGATGACATAACCTTGACAAATAGCTACTGACGTTTTATAATACAAATATATGACGTATGCATATTATTGCCATATGAAAGCTGTTTGTAGCGCCACTATCCCTGGGCCGGACTGACACTTGTTAGGCTCTGTTACCTGTAGACCTCAGGATCATTTTTTGAAATAAATATGTAATTTTTTTACGTTTTCAACCCCGAATATTTCCCGCAATTTCGAAATAATTAACTATCGAACCAGTTACATAATTTCACGACATTTGGTTGGTTGGTTGGACCAAAAATTTGTCGTTACCTACCAGTAAATTATCTTCTTCGTATTCGTGCACTCTTGACAGAGTGGTCGTGGTCATGGTTAGGTCGATTCTTTCGCCACCGCTTCTCACGTGATGCGCCGCCATGTAGTCCTATGTTTGGCGGAGTGAGAATTCTCGCTGATGCCGCATTGTGTCACAGATTTGATGAGGTCTGTCCATCGCGTTGGAGAGCACCTACGAGATCTTTTGCCCTCCACTTTCCCTTGCACCACCAATCGTTCCATGGAGTCCTCGTTGCGGATGATGTGACCGAAGAACTTGAGGACCAGTAAATTAGTACCACTAAAAATCCGCGTATGGCGTGGGTTGAAAATCACCCTAATGCGTCAAAAATCCCTAAGTGGCAACACTGAGTCAACTACTGCGAAGCCAATAGCATCGTCTTCGTAATAACTTACGACATTATGACTAGTAAGTTAAATTACATCCACCTAGTTTTCACCTCAGCAGCAACCACACTTTCAGTTTTATTGTCGAGTTTACAGCGTACGAAATGGAGGGCAGTAAAATAAACGCTGTCATACTATAACAGAAACGTTGTAAAAACACACGGGTTTCAACGGTAGTTACGCCCTTTTGCTGTTACAATTGAATGGTTGACCTTACATAGGAAAACTTAAATGGATACGAGAGTTATGACTATGATATTTACGAGCGGTCGCTAAGAGGAAGTTTAATCGGAAAATCTATAAGTTCAGTGTCCGATACTTTGCTTTAAGGACCTTGCTTACACATAAGGATACTCTACCAAAAGTGAAATATATTTCGTTCTTGCTTCATCGTAGTCGCGTAAAAGTCCTCTATAATTTAGGGCCTTATTACACTTGCGATTTGCGAGCGAATTTTATATGAAGGCGCAGCGAGTTCTCGGCGACGTTTATTTGTATAGAAAACTCGCTCACAAATTGCAAGTGCGATAAGGCCCTTATAGGCACACTTCGGACTTTTCGTAGCACGGTAGGACGTTAGAGAGCTATGGAGCCGATATTAAGAGGCCTTATTTCTTTTAAAAAATATTTTGTTCGTATGACAAATATTTTGATAATTTCAACCAACTTTTTGAAGTGAATAATACTTTTTACCCGAGTTCTAGGTAGCGACATAGCTATTTCATGCTTTCATTGCGTGCAGTCGAAAATAAGTTAAAATAACTAATTTTCCGCGTGTATTTAGTCAATTACGAGTACCTAGTTTTGGAAACAAAAATTATCAATGAAAAATTCAAACTGTACGTTTCAAATAAATACCCATAAAAATTCCAATTGCCCTGTTGCAGGTAGTAACATCAATAATATGTTAAGAAACATGTTTGATCATAGAGAAAAACAATCAGCATTTTAAAAGGAATAAGGCCTCTTAACATTAAAATGTCAGTAATTCAAACTCACACTAGCTAAAAGGTCCTTATAGGCTACTAGAAAGTGCGCGCCGCTCCGTTCGCGTGAAACTTTTTTCTTTATCGTAGTTGGATAAATTAAAAAGTAGCCTATATTTCACTATCTTTGGATTATACCTGTACTAACAATGAATAAAATTCGTCCAGTAGTTTTGACGTGATGAGTGGACAAAGTATAGTTTACCAACAGATGGCTTTCGCCAAAATAATGACTCCTCTCAATAAATTATTTTTCTCAAACATGCAATGAAATATTTTCTTTACGTTTCTTATATAGGCTCGGAAGTATCGCTTTTTGGGCGCAACAACTCGAGAGGACTGTAAAAGGATTTCATACTGCTTTTCAGGCCTAGGCCTGCAAAGTAACTTTTTTTTGGTTTCAACAACAAGGTCATTCACACAGCTGGCTGGTTTGACAAAAAGCAGGTTTTGTTTTTAAAGGTTGGTTGTTAGACTAAAATGTCCTATTTGTCAATTAATAAAATGTTGTTCTTTGAAGTATTTTTTTTTATTTTTTTATTTTAATAAAATGTTGTTCTTTGAAGTATATTTTTTTATTTCATTGTATGTTTGAGAAAAGCACTATACATGCCTCGTCGTGAAAACGGATTCCCGGCCTCGTATCACTATCCGGTATATACCTACTTGGCCGGAAATCCTCATTTTCCCGGCCTCTGATGTAATGTACTATTACATACAATTGATTTTCAGTACCTAGGTACCTTCAATTTTAGATTGTTTAAATGACAGTTTCCCCACGACAGCTGGTGGCGAGTGGTTGCAAAAGCAGAAGCTTAGATCTAGAAATCTGCAGAGGGACCTATTTGGTAAACTGAAGATACACAGGTATAGCCCACAGGGTTTCACAACCCACGTCATATCGCGGATTTTCAGTGGTACTAATTTATTTCATTGGCAACGGCAAATTTTTGTAAGTGACACTGAAACTCGACAATTAATGTCACTGATGCACACAAAGAGGAAGCAGGACTAAATATAAAAAAAAAATATAAGTAATTTTCGCATACCAAAGCCAAAACTATCCACAGTGGTGACAGTCAAGTGTTTTTTCTATAGGATTCAGTATTTATTTCGCAAGAAGAACGAAGGATTGAGCAGCATTCCGGTAAACAATGTTTTGAATTTAGTTAATGACAAATCCTTGTCAAATAGCTATTGACGTTTAATAAAGCAAATATAGGGCGTATACACATTATTGCCATACGAAAGCTGTTTGTATCGCAACTATCCCTGGGTCGGACCGACGCATGCTAGGCTATAGCCATACCACACATATTCAATATTGCATTGAATTCGTAAAAAAAAAACAACCCTGTATATTTTACCAATGTTTCTGACGCCGCCATTAGTTTTGATGGGCGATCTGCGCCAGCGCCCCTGGCGGCTCGACGGCGAAGCGACCCTCGTTATTGGTTGCAGTTTCTATTCAAATTCTGACGAACTAAGCCTGTAGGGTGACCATGTTGTGGAATTATTGTGATCTTGGAAATTGTAGAAAATGATTTATTTATTTTATTTAAACTTTATTACACAAAACAAAAGTCAGTACAAATGACGCACTTAATGCCTAATGGCATTCTCTACCAGTCAACCATAGGGCCAAACAGAGATGCTTCAAGTGGGTGCAGAGTAAAAAAATTGTCGTTGATTAGTCGTTAATTCTTTTTTGACTTGGATTGGAATGTTGAATGCAGTGAAGTAGGTCTCATGCTCGAACTCGGCCACTCGGCGGTGAAAGACTTGGCATAGACAAGCAAAAAGGAAACCACGATCTTCTGTGGATTACGTACAGCCAGTTTGAACATTTTTGGAAGATTCTTTTATTGACGACGCGGGTGGCGTAGTTAGTGGTCCTGGGTTTGAATCCCGGCCGGGGCAAATATTTGTCTGATGAACTTGAATATTTGTTCCATATCGTTGTCTATACCCCGCGCGGCGAATGATGAGGCCTATGATACCTGTCATCTCAGTACATTTTATAACCTATAATCGGAAAAATGTACTGAGATGACAGGTGTCATAGGACTCATCGTTCGCCGCGCGGGGTATAGTACCCATAGTACAAGCTTATTTGCTTAGTTTGGGACTAGGTCCCATAATATTTATTATTTATTTATTTATTCAAGATGGTCGTTCGTTCTCGACGGAGATGATGAATAGGTTTCATATCACGAACATAAATAAAAACTTACCTACACCTGCAGATCTGAAATTATCACTAAAATCTTGAGATCCCGCCAGGATATCCCTAGGACCAGAAGACCACCGACCGTATCACAGAGATTACCACAAGGTTGTCAAACTGGGAACTGTCCCAGAATGTGTTAAAGATGTATGGTTTCCCTACTGTCCCTCGCCGCCCATAGAACCTAGACAGTTTACAGCGAACTGTGAATGCCGCGCATAAATCTGCTTTCTAACTCGCTGATAGCCGATCGACAGCCACAGCGAGATTATTTCCAGTACATTCACTTTAGCCCACGCCAGGGATGTACACTCCAGTTTTTAATTAGGTGAACTAACTTGACAGCTGAAAGTGTTGTCAGAAATAGAAAAAATAAAATAGTGATTGGTTTATGTCGATACAAATATGTCGATATAACCTTAACAATACACCCATAGACACTTAATTATGTTGTAATAAGGTTTTCTATTCGTTTACAAATGTACAGTTATCAGTGTATTCGATAATACTATGGAACTGTCAAGAAAACAAAAAGGCGGACAGCGTTCTTAGCAATGTCCTAAAATAAAGTTCGTTCGATGTAAGTATTTTAATAGCAACCGTTTTTTTGTTATTGATTCGTGTAATAAAATTATTAGTTAGATTTCTTACACAATCATTCAAAATTTATAAAATACGTAAAGTGTACTTTTTTTAATGCTGTTTAACTAAACCTCTGGCAGGAACTGGTTTTTTTAATTATCGATATTAACAACACTAGCGAAACTGTGGCAACATTCGTGTGCAATGAACTGTCAAGTTAGTTCGCCTAATTAAAAACTGGAGTGTAGTTTTTTATAATTTTACTAGCTGCGCCCCGGTGTGTTACCCGCTCATCCCACGAGAACACTATATTTTTTAGAGAAAAGGCAGCCTATGAATTATTGCATCAAAGTTGGATGAATAAGTAAGAAACATAAAACACACTCACGAACTTTCGCCTTTATAATATTACTAACGACCCGCCCCGGCTTCGCACGGGTGCAATGATGATAAATTACGAATGTTTTATACATATTATAAAACTTCCTCTTGTATCACTCTATCTATTAAAAAAATCCGCGTCATAATCCGTTGCGTAGTTTTAAAGATCTATGTAAGCATACATAGGGTCAGACATCAGGAAGCAACTTTGTTTTATTATACTATGTAGTGATAGTATTTGATATTGAATAATTAAAACATTTTAGCCAAAAACCAGATTCTCGCGTGCCCGGTTTAAGGTACTTAGTCATGTGCCATATTGGGTGCAATTAGTTCGATATACATACCCAATTACCAATGCCCATTATCAAACGCAATCGAACTGAAACACACGTCTATACGGCACGTCTACTGACCAATCCTGACTTTCAGTATTCCTATAATCCTACTCCTACTAGCTTGCATATTATTTGATTAAACTTATTACTCATGAAGAAAACCAAATAACATCTGATATTTTTGATTTCTTCATCCACATCTGCTCTTGATAATTAGTAAAACTAAAAAAAAAATACAAAAGCTCCGCAATTTCATTTATGTATTGGAAATTCTACCAAGTCACAATACTGGTATCAACATGCTAACTGTGGTGCAGTTGCCATTCCAATCCCAACGTTTACGACATCAAACTAACTTGAAGGGTTACAATCAGAACTTTTCAGATTTTTGGTTGAATCGCTGCAAGCTTCCATTTAACTATTTTACTTATCTTTACACGCATTAGCCTATCCAAACTTTAACTAGCGAATGGCAACATAACTAAAACACAACCCAAAAACATATTCCCTGTCCCTATTCTTGTGGTCTGTGTAACTGTCCCTACAAAATTCGTTATAATAGTTATTGTTGGTTGTGCTATGTATTTAAGTATATATTTATCTATATAAGTATGTATATCGTCGTCTAGTACCCATAACACAAGCCTTCTTGAGCTTAATCTGGGACTCGATCGATTTGTGTGAGGTTGTCCGATATTTATTTATTATTATTGTAACCTCTAGTCAGTACTAACTAAGTAGCGATAGAAACACCGAATAATTCTTAATAATTTATAGTAATTTCACGCTTATGTTAATAGTTTAATACAATATTAAAACGACTATTTTGCTTTTCAGCTAATGTAATAATGGACACATTTATTTGAAGTCGCCTGTACCTAAATTAAGTATCTAAACTATTATAAAATTCTAGATTTGTATTAAAAACCATGTTTCTATAAATCATGATTTCAGGAAAAATCTCAATAGCGTGATGCAGGATCCTCATTTTTACGGGCGCGCGGCGCCGTGCCAACCTGTAGACTGGTAGTTCAAATCAAAATTTTCAAGTCTAACGGCATTTTGTGAGCCATTTTGGCAACATGACTTTTTTAAAGTAAAAAAGCCTGCTGAATTCGATTCTGGATGTTGCCAAGCCGAATTTTGCCCCCCTCCCCCCATTTCCCCCCTTTTTACCTCAAAATATGTCCCTAATCACGGTTTTTACGGTTTTATACAAAAAGTATTACAGCTAGAAAAAAAAGGTCAAAGACAAGAATGATCTCTATAAAATTTCCTATAACATGGTGTATAAACTTTTTTAGTAGGCCTTATGGTTTGTGAGCAATATCTTCCCGAACTTCATAGACTGGTAGAAATTCTAAATATCTGCTTCCTTTGCCCGTCCTAACGGCATTTTGGCATCCATTTTTGCATTATGACTTTTCTGATGTAAAAAAGCCTGCTGAATTCGGTTCTGAATGTTGCCAAGCCGAATTTTGCCCCCCTCCCCCCATTTCCCCCCTTTTGTACCTCAATATATGTCCCTAATCACGATTTTTACGTTTTTATACAAAAAGTATTACAGCTAGAAAAAAGTGTCAAAGACAAGAATGATCTCTATAAAATGTCCTATAACATGGTGTATAAACTTTTTTAGTAGGCCTTATGGTTTGTGAGCAATATCTTCTCGAACTTCATCATTATTTTTTAAATTGATAAACATAGTCGAGGCAGTAAAATACACTTATTTTGGGATAATTGGTATCGCACAGGATCCACCCGCTCTGCAGCTCTTGACGCTGACATCCAGTTGGCGTGCTGCTTACTATATGTCAAGACTTACGAGGCTTTCATTCATAAGCAGCCGTCAGATTTAAACGCAGAACTGTATCCAAGTCGGGCTAAAAGCGACGTAGAAAATAAAAATGCTTTACTTCTGACCATGAAGTCATTCAAAATGCTCAGTTATACGCCAGATTCTCCAGAAACGGGCCTTAGTCACTTTTCACTGCCAAGCAGCTTGGCTCACTCCAAGTAACGAAGTTTGCTTCCGAAAGGCTCACCAACCAGCGGGTCAGCAACTGCGTTAAGGTCAAAATTAACAAAGGCCCGACCTTCAAATACAACGCAGGTCGTTCAAAATCTGCCATTGCTAAAACTACAAACAAGAAAAACCGTAGCGTCCAATAACGCTTGACAGCTGTTGACAAGGCTGGGAGAACTTTAAGTCTGCGAGAGATCTTGAAACATGAGCTAAATGCTGCCTCCATGGCTATTTACATCCCGGATGGATCCCTGAGGGGCGGGAAAAGTCTAATGTTTTCAGAGGCTATTCACCGAAACAGTAGAATATCCGCAAGTTCTTGAATCACTTGTGGATGCTCACCTCATTAATGATGGACAGGTGCTGGTCATGGCCTTCGGGAACTAAAAGATGCCCATACTTTTGGAGACTTGGCCTTTGCAGTGTGCTAACGCATAAAAACTATAAGTGTAGGGTTTCAAAGAGTGGACTTAGTGTTCGATAGGTATAGACTTTGTTTCTTCATGTGTTAATTTTTTTTTTACGAATACTGTTCCCTTAACATTACGGCTGCAACGAAACAGAAACGGTAATTATCAGCTCACCAGATCCGGAAGAAGATTGATTCAAGAACCATGCCATTCCTTAAAAATTACTCAATACCTTCAAACAAGGTTGGGCTCGCAGTTTTTATCCCGCGAAATTATCGCCTCTGATTTTGGCGGGACTAATGTGGTCGTAGTGCGAGGATTTGCAGACGAGACTAAGGTTCAAGCGTCACCAACTGAGGTCGATACCTCAAAATTACGTGCTATTCATGAGGAAACCAACACTCGACATGTGCTCCACGCTGTGCATAGCCCACCCAGAAGACTGGTTATTAGTGTTGTTATTGCTTATGATTCATCATCATGACAAAATTAAGGGACTGCTTTAGAACGTTAGAATATTCTGGCGTTTTACTCAGGCACTGGCGATTCGAACAGCTGATTAGAACTGAGCATTTCGAAAGACTTCATGTTCAGAAGCAAAGCATTTTTATTTTCTACGTCCCTTCTAGCCCGACTTGGGTACGGTTCTGCGTGTAAATCTGACGGCTGCTTATGACTGAAAGCCTCGTGAGTCTTGACAGATAATAAGCAGCACGCCAACTGGATGTCAGCGTCAAGCGCTGCAGAGCCGCTGGATCCTGTGCGATACCAATTATCCCAAAATAAGTGTATTTCACTGCCTCGACCAAGTTTATCAATTTTTTTAAAAATAATGAAGTTCGGGAAGATATTGCTCACAAACCATAAGGCCTACTAAAAAAGTTTATACACCATGTTATAGGCAATTTTATAAAGATCATTTTTGTCTTTGATACTTTTTTCTAGCTGTAATACTTTTTGTATAAAACCGTAAAAATCGTGATTAGGGACATATGTTGAGGTACAAAAGGGGGGAAATGGAGGGAAAGGGGGCAAAATTCGGCTTGGCAACATTCAGAACTGAATTCAGCAGGCTTTTTTACATCAGAAAAGTCATAATGCAAAAATAGATCCTAAAATGCCGTTAGCACGGCAAAGGAAGCCGATATTTAGAACTTTCCACCTGTCTATGAACTTCGGGAAGATATTGCTCACAAACCATAAGGCCTACTAAAAAAATTTACACTTCATGTTATAGGAAATTTTATAGAGATCATTCTTGTCTTTGACCTTTTTAGGGTTCCGTACCCAAAGGGTAAAAACGGGACCCTATTACTGAGACTTCGCTGTCCGTCCGTCCGTCCGTCCGTCCGTCCGTCTGTCACCAGGCTGTATCTCAACAACGGTGATAGCTAGACTGTTGAAATTTTCACAGATGATGTATTTCTATTGCCGCTATAACAACAAATACTAAAAATAAAATAAAATAAATATTTAAGGGGGCTCCCATACAACAAACTTGTTATAGATTATATATATATGTATAGGTACGGAACCCTTCATGCGCGAGTCGGGCTCGCACTTGCCCAATTTTTTTTCTAACTGTAAGACTTTTTGTATAAAACCGTAAAAACCGGGGGGAGGGGGGCAAAATTCGGCTTGGCAACATCCAGAATCGAATTCAGCAGGCTTTTTTACATCGGAAAAGTCATGTTGCCAAAATGGCTCACAAAATGCCGTTAGGACGGTAAAGGAAGCCGATATTTGGATTTTTCTACCAGTCTAAAATGGCTCACAAAATGCCGTTAGGACGGTAAAGGAAGCCGATATTTGGATTTTTCTACCAGTCTACTGGCGCCATCTTTTTTTCATTATCCTTTGTCCTCGCATCACGCCGAAACGGCTGGACGAATTTTAACCAATTTCAGTACAGGTATAGCTGGACATCCAAAGATGGTTAAAGGATACTTTTTTACAAGCTTTTATTTAACTTGCATTGTATGTTTAAAGTATGTTTGTTCTGGTGAAATCTTGCAACTCAATTTTGAAGCTGAAATTTTGCATACTTACTTAACTTTGATGACAATACAATAATATGGTACCATATGGGGCAGATCTAATGATGGAGCCGGAAGGTGGCCATAGGAACTCTATAATATAAAAAGTAATCCTTACCGAGCTTGGGCTCTTTAGAATCGTCTTAGTGAGCATTTGATGGATATCCAAAGAAAAGTAGGTACAGTCGGCTATAAAAGCTTGCCAATAAAATTTCATTTTTGACAGAAACTTATATCCGTCTACGGTAAAGAAATACCTATATATCTGCCAATATTGTCGCCGAGTATTGCTAAGTAACGGATGAGTATTTATTGGGCAAGTTCGAGCTATCCGCTCCGTCGGCGACTGCTGAGGCTTTCATGATTTATGATACTTATGTCCCAACTTGTTATCCGTATTACTAGAAATGTAATAGTCTTGGTATTTGTTGAAATATGGCAATATAAATAGTTATACCAAACTAACTGTAAGAATTTTGAAAGTATTAAAACAAATCTAATAGGGAGGTAGTTAGGTTATATAATTATGCAGCTGGCTTTTAGTTTAAATGTCACATTATTTATAAGTATCTTAGCCTTAAGGGCCTTATAACACTTGCGATTTGCGAGCAAATTTTTTATGAAGGCGAACACGTAGCGAGTTCGCTACGACGCTTATTTGTATAGAAAACTCGCTCGCAAATCGCAAATGGGAGGTCGTAAAGCATACTTACAAAAATACGTATAAGTTTATTTGGATTATGCGATCGAGGACACAAACGCGATTCTACCTATGCGTGATTCTACACAATATGGGTTCAACACAACTGCAGTTTACTACATTCGTGATTCCACACAGCCGCTATTTTAACGCAATCGGGATTCAACCTATTCGTGGTTCTGCTCAATATGGGTTCAACGCAATCGCAGTTTACTACATTCGTAATTCCGCTCATTTTTTTTTACAAGCTTTTATTTAGCTTGCATGGTATGTTTAAAGTATCTTTGTTCGGGTGAAATCTTGCAACTCAATTTTGAAGCAGATATCGTCAACCGATTGAGCTGAAATTTTGCATATAAAAACCGGCCTAGAGCATGTCGGGCAACGCTCAGTGTAGGGTTCCGTAGTTGCTCATCCTTCACAATAAACTGCTGTTTTAAGCCCGAGTTTTACGTTAAGAAAGATTTTAAGCTCTATAAAAAGGTCGTAAACGCCCTAGAAACTGTAATCACTTATTACCTTCTGGAAGTCAACTTACGACCTTTTAAAGAAAAAATATGAAATTTGGCGATAACTCAAAAACGGCTCCACCGATTTTGTTCAATATAGTTTTCATTGAAAGTGCTTACAAGGTTTCATTAACATGAATTTTTCCGAATTTTTTTGACCCGTGGTTGAAAAGTTACAGGGGGGGGGACACAATTTTTTATTGTTTTTAGAGCGAATATTTACAAAACTGCTGACTTTATCAAAAAATAATGTTAAAAGACCCGTATTATTTTTACAAGACCTATTCAACGACACCCCACACACCAGTGTTGAAAAAAAAAAATTCACCCCCACTTTAGGTGTTCGAGAGGTACCCGAAAAAAAAATTTTTTTTAATTTTATTTACCGGTCTGTTTTCACCCGAACAAACATACTTTAAACATACCATGCAAGCTAAATAAAATTACGAATGTAGTAAACTGCGATTGCGTTGAACCCATATTGAGCAGAACCACTAATAGGTTGAATCCCGATTGCGTTAAAATAGCGGCTGTGTGGAATCACGAATGTAGTAAACTGCAGTTGTGTTGAACCCATATTGTGTAGAATCACGCATAGGTAGAATCGCGTTTGTGTCCTCGATCGCATAATCCGTTTATTTTCATATGGACTTCACTCCCCTTTAGATATATGACAAAGACTTATCTTATGAAACCTACTGCCTGATATTTTTTCTAAGCTAAATAATAGTGGGGTGTCTGATATGTTTTAACAAATTATATGGCATGTAGTATCGTTTTAACAAAAGGCTGACTAATAGCACACCTAAACTGTTTCATAAAGTTCCTTTTAAAATTCCTCATAAGCCTTCTCCTATTTACGAGGCTGAAAAGACGAAATGTAAATCTTGGTCCCACCGACCCTAAGGCAGCATTCTTTGCATTCCTCCTGTGATTACCGAGTAAGACGGAATTGGGTCACTTGGCCGTGAAACTTCTGGAAAATTCTGGAAAGTTCTCGAATGTCCCCTAAATATAATAGAGCCTCGTTTGTATTCAGATTGGCTGGTCGTACGACAATTTGAAAGTTTTCCGTTCAATTCTTCAATCTCCAAGTTCTTCTGACCGGGTTTCAGAAGGACTGGCAGATGTTTTAAGTGTGATTTGGATTTGTTATGCATAGATTTTCTGAGTTTGATCTTGTTATTTACTTATTTAATTTACTTATATTTACATTACATTATTATTTATGTATGTATGTATATATTAATAGTGTAGGTACCTACTTATAGTTTTATTTATTTATTTATTTATTTATTTATTTTAGGAGAACCAACAGCTAATACACTAAATATAGAAACTTAAATAGAAATACAGAGCCAATTACAGGAACTCACAAATAGTTGCTGTACATAAACATAAACTTAAGTAAACAGCGCACATCGATGTACCGACGCGCACTTGCAGCAAATATATGTAAAAACTATGAACATTCATTAATCTACAAACTTAAACTTTAAACCTTAATTATTAAACCTTAATATTATTTTTAATACCTTTTTGTACACGGTGTTAGTTTGTCTATCTTCTTCTCGTACTCACTCAATTGCTCAAAGGTTAACTGGAAGATATATATAGGGATAAATAGAGATAAATTCGCCTTTGTACCTATATGTTGTTTGTAATAGATGTATTTTTAACTGTGTTTTTGTACAATAAAGTGTTTACTACTACTTAACTACTACTAACGTAAGTGCCCGAAGGAAACCGGGCCAATGAGGCATTTTTATTTTTTAGGGTTCCGTACCCAAAGGGTAAAAACGGGACCCTATTACTGAGACTTCGCTGTCCGTCCGTCCGTCCGTCCGTCTGTCACCTGACTGTATCTCTAGAACGGTGACAGTTTAAATTTTCACAGATGATGTATTTCTATCGCCGCTATAACAACAAATACTAAATATAAATAGGCTTATTATTTTCGCGGCGACAGAAAAATTAAAGAGCAGCAAACTATTTGCAACTAAAATAATAACTTGTCAGCGATTAAATATTTTGGCAATCATTTATATTAAATGAGCTTTAAACTAAGGATATTTTAAAATTCAAATAATGGCAGCTACTTTAAGGTAGCAGAAATAATAAACAAGATTACTGAAATCATAGGTGAGGTACTATAAATAATGACTTGGCGACTAATATTAGCAGAAGGATAACAAACTTTATATTAGTGGCAACTACAGGTCTCCATCTAAAAAAGCATTTTGGGCTTTGATTTGCTGGCAGCTTAAATATTAAAATGGGTACTATATAAAAGTAATGGGGAGTTATTTTTATAGTTTTCGAAACCATAATTTAATGAAAACGGCGATAAGCGTTTTTTAGGTAAAAATGTTTTGCCCATACAAAACACGCTTATTTTAGTCCGAATCTAGCTAAAACACGCTACGCTAAAATAAGCATTGCATTATCATAAGACTTGCCTCAGAACCGAAGCTGTCAACCCCGATTCCACGTGGTCTTGTCTGCCCTACCCCTAGAGCGTATATAAAAAGCCGGAGGCGCGGAGGGAGAGCAGCCCTCGCCCGCCGTGACAAAGCTCGGGAGCCGTGCGGAGCGGAGCGGCTGAGGCTGGTCGCCGAAGGCGACCATCAAGCCGAAGCTGCGGAACGGAGTACGGGCGACCGTGCTTTGCCACGCAAGGGCGGAAGGGCTGCACTTCCCGCAGCGCCGGAGCTAAGGCAGAGTCTGACACAATATCCAAAAAAATATTGTCGGTTTTAGGAGTCCATATCTCGGTCGGCAATTATTAAGTTTAGAAAAAAGTTGTCCATACAAAACACGTTTATTTTAACGTATCTATTCTATACGATAGAATCATAAAAAATAGGTGTCAATATGACATCACACCTGACGAAAAATTGACCAAAATCAGAGCCACTAAATAAAACTATAGACCAAAATTATTATTTATACATGCAATTTTCAACTTTGATTAAAGCTCTTAAATTGTCGCACAAAGTATTTTTTTTATGACCTTGATTTATTTGATATGTAATCTCCATTGAACAATTAGAGTAGGCCATTTTCAACTTTTTATCCGCTGTCATGTTTCCGCTTAATTAGTTAATTCAGTCGCCAAAACAATAACTCGATGCTAGTTTATATTGAAACAAAGCCGAAAATTGATTACTTAGCTGCTACTTTTTACTTTAATAGTCTCCGCAATTAGTCGCCAACTTATTATTTTTGCTATCCCCTTTAATTTTTTATAAATCCCTAAATCTGATTAATTTGTCGCCGCGTTAAATACATGCCAATATAATATAAAATAAATATTCAAGGGGGGCTCCCATAGAACAAACTTGTTATAGATTATGGTACAGAACCCTTCATGCGCGAGTCGAACTCGCACTTGCCCAATTTTTTAATCTTGACCAAAATTTGTTATAGGATGGTTGTATATTGTAACGATGGGTACTTTTTACCTGGTTACGGTAAGAGAAGGAGAGGTACGCGGACAAAGTTACGAGCACTTTTTAGTTTCAAATAACCTAGTTTTCTCGTTATTAAACTATTATAAAGTAGTCTTCCATGTCGGAAGTTAATTCCCAGTCCCGCTTTTTCCTCGAAAGGAACTCGTTTAATGCGAGTGACATCCACAATTGATCGCTTCGCGAACTTTAATTGAAACTCCCGCACTTTACTGTTTCTCTTTTAGCGGTTTAAATAAACTTTTGATTGCTTCTATTATACAGTGCTGATTAATTTTTGTCTTCGATATGACGCGCAAGGGCACAAAATAAGGATATTGAAGTGTAAACTGTCTATTTAGGGACACTTGCCCGTCTAGCGCAACTATATGCTTCCCAATCATCATCATAATATTTAAGAGCTAAGCTCTTGTCGGTGGAGTAATTTTCAGCTTATTCTACATTCCGCCTTCTCTTTTACATCTTTATACAATGAAACCTAAAGGGTATGTATTTATTTTTTCCTATTCTATGTATTTATTTTTTCCTTTTTTTATGCTTCACAATAATAAAAAAAATTACCCAATATTTTAATTTATATTCCGTTACCATTGCCATATAACTATAGCGGTAACGGAATGGAATAACATAAAATATATAAACAATTGAGACACTTTTTTCTCCTAATTAGATCGAAAGAGCTCGTGATTCTGAGTAAAAAACACCTAAAGTAAGTGGCGTGTAGGTACAACAAAAAATTGGGCAAGTGCGAGTCTGACTCGCGCATGTGGGTTGAGAGGAGGGTTCCGTACCATAATCTATAACAAGTTTGTTGTATGGGAGCCCCCCTTAAATATTTATTTTATTTTATTTTTATTGTATTTCTTGTTATAGCGGCAATAGAAATACATCATCTGTGAAAATTTCAACTGTCTAGCTATCACCGTTCTTGAGATACAGCCTGGTGACAGACGGACGGACGGACGGACGAACGGACAGCCAAGTCTCAGTAGGTAATAGGTTCCCGTTTTTACCCTTTAGGTACGGAACCCTAAAAATCAATCATGTGTTGTAAACATCTCTTAAACTTAGTATAAAAACGAATAAATGTATATTATTCTCAATTCCGCTACAAGATGTTCCAAACGTGATCAACATCGGCAATTTTTCAATGTTTCATGTTATTGCCGTCGCAGTCGCACAGATCAGTCTGTCTCGAAATTACGTTTGTATGTACCTGTTGGTTTTATATCAGGACATTTACATTTTATTGGACGTGTATGTTACGAATATGATGATCGGAAAAATATATCTTTTAAGGTTGTTTCGCAATATTTGTCTACGGATTTGTTGAGTGATTCTTTCAAATGTGAGAATTGAATACATCTTTAATTCTATTATAAAAATGAAATGTTGTGAAGATATTACTATGTTAGTAAAAATAAATGAAACACTGAAAACTCCTCTATCTACACCCATATTGTTAACTTACTATAACAGGTTCAGATACTATAGGTACAGTCAGACTTGTACTAGTATGTGTAGATAATGCAACTGTACATAATTTAATTAGGTCTTAAAAAGTTAAAACAAGACAAGACATTATGTAATAGTTGCATACTTAAAGAACTATATTTTGGGTTTGTTATTCAATTATTTCTATGTAAGCAAAAGTTTGAAAGGATATTATTATGACATTTTTTATTTAGAACACAAAAAAAAACAAATTATAAAAATATTGTGGTTTGATGATATATCATGTACCATTGATACAAAGATCAAAGCATTAAGAAAAAATTAAAAGCGTAATCTGACGGAAGAGACCTAGAATCGAACGCGTTACCTCTGGATCCGGTCCAGCGTGTTAACCTCTCCACATCATGATATCCGTGCAGTAATTTTCTTTGTAGTTTAATGCTACCAAAATTCCAATATCCCATAATTCCCCAACCAACCCAGGGGATGTCCTACAGCAGGACAAATAAATCACACCCCAACGATAACCGGGAAAACCACAAACAATAGCAACAATTAAAATCAACAGATCGATGGGAAAGGGCCTTGCAATAATTTGCTCCCTCTGACCTAAATTCCTTGGCGGCGCTGACAATACGGTGACTTGTGAAAAGATACGCCCCCTGTGCAAACAACCCGTTGCTGCCATGTCCCATTAACTTCCATGGCGGTTTTTGAGCGACGTAATTATGCATACCTAATGATGTGCGCGCTCATATTGCCTGGAATAAAGTCATTGCTCAAATAGGAAATATTAGAAACGGGTACATCGAAAGCAGGGTCACACTACACACTAATTTAAACGAAGGGTTTCAGAAGACCCATCATCGAGAGGCCCTTTATTAGATCTGGTCAAGTTAACAGGAGTGATGATGTAACTAGAGATTGTTGGCAGGACCTTTGTCCAGCTATGGACGCCTTCCGACTCATATCTTGATGGTCGCACTGACAAAATGCTGACTTGTGAAAATAATCGAGTATCAATTTGCCGGCAATATTTCCAGTGGCAAAATTTTCCGTGCAAATCGGAAGGATCATCACTATTCATGCCTAATAATCAAGCTTTGCGCAGGAGAACTCTTGCAAGCACGACAGTGGCTTTCGCTTAAGTTTCCTGTTGTCCTTTTGAACGGACATAGGTACGCATTGCAAATGAACCGTACGTATTTTCATAAAAGAAACGTAAGTATAAACTTTTTGAAAAGTAAGTCAATCGTTATGAATATAAATAGCTATAATCATTTGCATCAATAAGTAATTGCTTAAGAGAGCCGAGACGTGGCAATTTAGCATACGCGGTGGCGTGCCATGGCAGAGGCCTATGTCCAGCAGTTGACTGATACGGGCTGATGATGTTGAGTTCAAGAACTCAACGTCATTAGTTTTTTTAATTAGACACTAGACTAAAGTAACCTTTCTATTGTGTCATAGTTTTGGAGTTGCTACATTTTAGAATCAGTAACCCCTTTGAGTTGACCAAATGAGAAGTATAATTTTAAAACATCAAAAACATATTATTATTTCAATAATATGTTTTTGACATTTTAAAATTCTCTCTTTTTGATTCATAATATTGGAAAACTTCAAATACGATTGTATTTGTTTTGTTTCTTTTTGTAAACTTTTATTGGTGTTCAATAAAGTATTACTGTATTGTGTACTAATTGCCTACTTTGCGGTATCGTGCGAAAGTAAATAAATTTTATTATTTAAAAAATCTACTAAAATATAGTAAAGCAAAGAGTTTGTTACCATACCACAAAAAAACTACCAAATAAGAAATAAAGATTCGTTTCGAAAAAAGAACAGACTCGTCCGCTTTTTGGGAACGAAAGTTTTTTGTGAACATTATTATCACCATTATTTTAATCGCCGCATTCAGAGCTGCAACTGTTATAGCCTTAACCGACCTCCTTATAAGCCATTGCCCTGAATATTACAAGAAAACAATATCAATATCGTTCGGGAAAGTATTCCGAAGTGGACCGACGAAAACAATCAGTGGTGCTCGCTGAGCAAGGGCCTGATACACTGAGCGCAGAGCGTGAATATTTTATGAGGCAGCTGAATGTTGGGTGAAAAAAAAAAACACTTATTGTCTCCTTCCAGAAATATTATTCTTAAAACCGCCATGTTGTAATACGAGGCCCTAATTCAAGTATAGGTAGTTCCACAAGGCGACTTTTGGAATTGATTCTTTTGCTCATGCTTTTTATGCATCGTTGCAGTTCAGCGCAACATCCCAGTCTGCCTGTCTGAGCCTGCTCAACCGCGGTAACCCCCCTCATAGCCGTACCCGTCGGCCAAGTCACCACGCCCCACGAACCATGACGATGTCGACAACGACGATCACATTTTGCGCAAAAATAAAAAATACAAGTTCTCAGGAGATTTTTGTACATTGAAAAATTTATTTTTGTGCTTGCAGTCGGTGTGACAGAGGCCTACAGTGTCGGCAGTTATGTATATCCGATACCGGACCGGAACCCGGCGATGTGTCAAATCGCGCGTTATTCCTGTTGTCGCGTTTTATTAAAAGTGCACTGCTAGCAATTTTTTTAAGGTTCCGTACCCAAAGGGTGCTAATGGGACCCTATTACTACGCCTCCGCTGTCTGTCCGTCCATCTGTCATAGGGCTGTGTCTTTCCAGCCATTATAGGCCTATGACTAGACTATGGCCGCTATACCAAGAAAACTAAAAATAAAAAAGCCAGCGGTTTTGTTCGGTAAACCCTTCATGCAATATGACCAATAATTTTACAATAATGTAATTTTGAAAATTTGCCGTTAGCGCCCCTTCGGCCGCTTATGAAACCAAAGTTCGAAACCAGTACATAAATAAGATTTTTTTTTTCTTCTTTCAAAATTGGTTTCGGTAAAAGAATAATATTTCTTATCTCGAAATTCGTTTCGATAAAAGAATATGGGTTTAAAGAATATAACTGCTTGAAACACCGTGGGCAAGACTTAAAGGTTCCCTCGCAATAAATGTGTTTATAATTTGTGTGTTTTTTTTGTCTTGCATTTGCTGTGCAAAATACTAACATGCGATTGCCATCATCAATGAAATCAGCTAAGATCAAAAATTCAAATTTTCCGGGAACAACTACTTCGGTAGCGTAAATCTCTGATTCGTGACACCTAATACTTTGTTGCGTTCGTTGTGTAGTCCAGTTTTAATATTACTAAAACTTGGCAATTGACTAATCATTATAATCACTCGCCCACATGCGTGAATTGTCACGTCCCATGATCAACTGCGTCGCATTTTATGCAAACAATCGATAAAATAAAACTCTCAGGGAGTTATTAAAATCAAAATCGTGAAACTTCTGAGTTGATGCACTAAGTTTTTCTCCCTTTAAGGCGACGGGTAATGCCAAACTAGCACCACTTCCGATTTTTTTCTGATATCTACAAATTCAGATATTTTTTCAGAAATAGCTGAAGTCTAGAGCAAGCCCAACACCTATAATATTAATCAGATCACTGTACGCAATTTGTTCACTGTCGTTTACCCCACAAAACTTGTTCACGTCAAAAGGGGCCACACTAGTTTTTGACAAGTGTTTAGGAACACACAGAACGAAAATTGTGTATAATGATAAAATAAATATAAAAGGTGTTTTCAGAAATAGCTGAAGTCTAGAGCAAGCCCAACACCTATAATATTAATCAGATCACTGTACGCAATTTGTTCACTGTCGTTTACCCCACAAAACTTGTTCACGTCAAAAGGGGCCACATTAGTTTTTGACAAGTGTTTAGGAACACACAGAACGAAAATTGTGTATAATGATAAAATAAATATAAAAGGTGTTTTCCCAGCTCCTAGACTCCTGCGATTATTGAAAATTGATCTGATTTAGAAAATATGAGAAAAAATCAGATGTGGCGCTAGAAAGTTTCGCATTACCCGTCGCATTAATAAGTATTACAAGACGGGCAACTTCATTTACGAAACTTTACTTTTTTCTTTACCATAATAGGGCAAAAGTATTCTTTAACCAACTTTGGATGTCTAAGCTATCCCTGTACCAAAATTGGTTAAATTTAATTCAGTCGTTTTGGCATGATGAGCTAACAAAGATACTTCTACCAACGGTTGTTGCTGTCTACCTGGCACGCCTGACCTGACTATAAACAGACCAGAATAAAATAAAATAACATAAATTTCTAGTGGTGGTCGTTGATTCAACGAACTAGTTGATTAAACCGTCTATCATTCGTCAACGAACGAAACGTTACGAATGAACGCTTCGACTAGTTGACGCCGTCAACGAGTTCACGTACGAAACGAAATGTCGCAAGCGCTGCTAGCGCTTGTATCGTTCATCGTTGAACGCTATCAACGGCTTTATCTTTAAGTTAGAGTAAGAAACTAGTTGACAAATTAACTAGTTTGTCAACTAGTTGACGGTTTCTACGTTAACGTTCCGTTTCGTTGATGCGAAAACCGTCAACGACCCACCACTATAAATTTCGGACAACCTCACACACAAATCAATCTAGTCCCACAGTAAGCTCTAGTTGGTTTGTGTTATGGTTATGGACACTAGACGACGATAAGCATACTTATATAGATGAATACATACTTAAATATTAATAACATCCATGACCCAGGCACAAATATTCGAGCTCATCACACAAATATTTGCCCTTGCAGGGATTCGAACCCAGGACCGTCGGCTCAGTAGACAGTAGCTTAACCACTGCGCCAACCGCGTCGTCAAACGTCAGAATATAAACTGAAGCTGCATCGGGCTATTAACCCTTAACCACCTAGGCAAGGTCCTCAGGACCAGACAAATACAAAATTTGTGAATAACTCATCGTATGTTCATGGCACGGACCTCTGTGACCTTGTACCTTTCCTCGCTGCCGTCTCAGTGCTAGCCATGCGTTCGACGCGTTCGGACGTGTGCCTCTGTGAATTTGGTGAGTATAAAACTGTCGTCAGTGGTCTCAGCGACCTTGCCCAGGTGGTCATGTATTATATCTTGCTGGTCTCTGAGACCTTGCCTAGGTGGTTGCGTTTATTTTTAAGAGGTTGTAATTTTCAATACTTGACCGCATATCATGTTTAGTTTTAGTTAAAAATGCTTCCTAATGAAGCAACGATCGAAAGATGATTACGAGAAGTGCCCTCCGATGAAGATGTCTTGCCGGATGATGAAGGTAGCGATTTAGAATCAAACTTAGAACCTTTAGATGGATGTCATGTTCTGCTATAGTCATATACTGCTCTCGTCATGTTCTGATGACGAAGTGCTATTATTGCAAGTTTGAAAATGTTGCTCAACTTGTGACCAAAAAAGCAGCGGAAGACGCAGTACATAGGAATGTATTGAATGCAAGAAACCAATCTGCATTCAATGCTCGAATAAACTGTTTATTGGCTGTCGCGAGAAACGGCTATAAAAATTATTGGTTTTATATAAAAATTATAACTGATTAGCTTGACTGAATATTGTACTTTAAGATTTATCAAGAAAAAAATAAATGGTCTAAGAATATTTTGTGATCTCATGTTACAAAATTTAAATTTTTGTTATTTATAACATTTTACGGGAATATGACTAAGCTAAAGAAATAGCTATTTTAGTAGCTTGCAATTTTATAAAAATTACTTATTTTTGTATAAAATTTATAGCTGATTTGCATGACTAATTATTGTACTTTAAGATTTACCAAGAAAATAATATATAGTGTCAGAATATTTAGTGATCTCATATTCCAAATGTTTTGAAAAAAAAATTTCGTAAAAAACATAAGGGAATGTTATTATGTTAAGTTTAAAGAACATATTGATGATTAATGTTGTATCGATATTTGTTAATAAATGCCTAAAACCGTTAAAACGGTAAATATTATATAAATGTACCTATAACATAAATATTTAAAAATATTTTAGACCCATTTCAAGTAGAGGTCTCCATGACCTCTCGTAGGTGGTTGTGCTATAGAAATCGGACGTAGGTAGTTAAGGGTTAAGTGGAAATACTACTGCTTATTTTTCCATACAAATAGAGGTTTCGATCTCGTCTGTTCCCTCTTCCAAAACTTTATCAATCTTTACGAATATTTGTATAGAATCTTTTTATCGATTCTATATATATATATATTTTTTTTTTTTTTTTTTTTTTTTTTTTTTTTATGTGGTAATACCACATTTTTATTTTTATAAATAATGACACAAAGGTAAATTATTTATAAAAATCTTTACGAAATTAAGGAACTAAATGGGAAGGAAATGTTGTGTCGGACCATTTAGATTTAGCCAGAAAATTCAATTATTAACCACAAAAAAATTGCAATATGGGGTGGGCTGAAATACACTCTGTTGGGCTATATATTACAATGCTCGTAGTCACAGAATAAAGACAATAGAAGTACCTAGTGTCCTAATGAAGAAGCACCTATGGTATCGACGCTTAACACTTTCGACACCAACAACCCGGTAGCCACATAAGGTTTTGCCCATGTTAGCGGCTACGAGCGTAGCCCGTAGCGCTACGCGTTAGCGAATGCGTTAAGAATCAACATTGTCTAAGTAACAAAAAAAAATTTAGACGATTATGGCATTCTATTCGGTTTTTTTCTGAACCTAACTGCATTAAAAGGTGAAAAACGTCAAAAAAATTAGTTAGACGGTATTGATTCTTAAGCGTCGGTATGCTGTTAGTAGGTACTTGTTCAATCTTCTTCTTCTTCTTCTCAGCATAATATGTCCACTGCTGGACATATGCCTCTTGCTTACTTGTTCAATATTATGTGTGAAACATGCGATAACTAATATGGCAAGGTAAGGGTCGGTAACGTAATAGAGTTTGCAGTTTTCAGCGTCATACAATATGACGTAACTACCCTGATTTTTCTATCAAAAAGTATCCTTTTCTGCCCAAGGGCGCGGCCTCGTTATTCAGTCAGGAGGGAAGGAACCGCGGATCACACGCCTGTTGGTTTCCAATGGCTGAAAAATCCACTTACCGCTCTAGAGAAAAAGTTGAAAGACTATTTCTTGTGTCCGCAAATCTCGCTGTTTGCTATCTGATCTTTGCACGTGTTGATTTAAAAAATGGTCGGTAACTCGGTATGGTGGAAAAAATATTACTTATAATTTTGCTGCGAAATAACTGTTTAAATGAATGTGTCTTTTATTGAATCAAATAGATTACTGTTCATGTTCAAATAAGATAAGATTTCAACTTTATACTGTAAATACCAGTACCAATAATTTATGACTTCACCAATTAATCATAGACGCAGTGTCGAAACGTACCTACTTTTTAAAAAATCGAGTTAATTTGTTATTTTCTTTTGTATTTATTTTGTTTGGTGCTTTATGAGTAAAAATATTAATAAAACTATAAACACAATTTCGTAATAAGCTCAATCTTCCAATTTGATCAAATAATGGCCACCATGGTGGTTGTGAGGGACTGGTACAGTGTTGGAACATATAATTGCGATTTAATTATAGTCTTATTCCATTTCAAGCAGCAGGTATCTATTTTCTAATTAATAATATCATTGAAATCAGCAACAAATACTATAACATACCTACACCTGAATGGTTGGAAGATAAAATACAAGTAGTCGAATATATGTTCTCGCTGTTGAGGTGAAAAGTTCTGTGTGCTACACGAGAGCAAAGTATTTTTGCATCTCATGCTGTTAAGCATATCCGAAGATATATGTAAAGAACGATGTAGGTACACTTTAGCGACACATTCTATTTCTCTGTAAATTTTTGAATACAGCTCATATAGCAAAAATCTATGTGTCTCAAAGTATAACCTGGCAAGTGCCGCTCCGGCCCAGGGATAGAGGCGCTACAAACAGCTTTCATATATATGGCAATAATGTGCCTACGTCATTTGCGTTAGTAGCGATTTGTCAAGGATTTGTCATTAACCAAATCCAAAACATTGTTTACCGGAATGCTGCTCAATCCTTCGTTCTTCTTGCGACATAAATACTCAATCATATTCAAAAAAACTTGACTTTCATCACTGTGGATAGTTTTGGCTTTATTATGCAAAAAATACTTACAATTTGCGGAATATACTCGTATAGTCCTGATCCCTCTTTGATGACATCAGTGACATTCACCGACTTTCAACGTCAGTTACCAAAAATTTGCCGTTGGCAGTAAAATAAATGAGTACCACTAAAAACCGCAATATGGGCCGTGGGCTGAAAAACACCGTGTTGGGCTATAACTTGCTCAGCTTAATTGACTTTCAATGTCAATTAAACTAGGTCCAAGATCAATAAACAACATGTTATGTAATGATAGCGAGATTTTGAAATTACTGTTCTGTTTTTGTACCGATAGCAAGTTCAGCAGCGAACTTCAAGATTGTCAAAAAGGTTGTTCAGTGTATTCCGTTAAGAATTATTTTTTTGTAAAATACATCTGATTTCGCCTTAATATTTGTTTTTTTTTTCGACTACCACAACCATGTAATAAATCTTAATGAACCTGATGAAAATAAAATGAGTGACGTAGTTAGTTTAAGTGTATATTCTTATTTTTCAACTGTTGTATTTTTAATTACATTCAAATTCACTCATTCATCCCATTCATGCACAACTTTTTTTGCAATCAGTACTCTATGTACATTTGTGTGTAATCCGTTCAACGCTCGTGACAATACCTATACCTACTCTGAACATTTATTAAGTACCCTGCCCTGCTTAGCGATTACTATTTTTATCCTTTAATTTTCAAAGAAAAGGCAACTTATTTGTCAAGTGGTGTATTGTTCACGAAATAGAGACCTAAGTTTTTTGTCGAAATTTCTTGGCTACAGTCAATCATTTTTGAAACCCAAGTCTAGACCGAAGGACATTTGTCTTGGACGACAAATGAGTACCTAGAGGTTTTCCAAGGAATTTCGTAACAGCGAAATATGATTTCTTAGATTGGGCGTGTTTTGGTATCGAATATAAGAGCAGTTTGTTGAAAATATAAAAAAATTAAGGAAGAAGAGTTGCAAGCATAAAAAAACGTTTGAGTGTTCGAAATTATGACCTTTTTCTATTTACAAAAAATGATTTTTGTCACCTACGGCCTTATCACATTTGCGATTCGCGAGCGAGTTTTCTATACAAATAAGTGTCGTGGCGAACTCGCTGTTTGATCACCTTCATACAAAATTCGCTCGCAACTCGCAAGTGTGAAACGCCCTAAAACTTTTTTACATTTGTGTTATTTTAATAAACTCAAGGTTTGCTTCTTATTTTTCTTTCGAGTTTCGTACCTCAATTGGCAAACGGAACCCTTATAGGGGTTCCGTTTTTAACAGACGTCAATCTCTTTTCCTCAAGAACGTGTGGAGTTATCCGTCCGTAAATATGCGCTTTTGCGCTGGCGTACTTGTTCCGGCTGCAGACCTCACGTATACGCAACGTCAATGCGTAAACTTACCATCACCGTATTTTGAGCACCATTGTCGTTCTTTATTGTGGAAATAAACTTGATATGCTCATTAGCGACTGCATCACAACATCTCAAGTACGCCCTCTGCACCGACATGATTCATGTTTACATACAATTAAACTCCCACTTGACACCGCAGTCCTACGAGTTGCAAACAAAACTCATCCATCTATAACATACTTTCCAAACCACATATCCCCCAAAAACCTTTTTCAAAAAGCATACTTGCATGGCTGATCGTACAGTTGATATTCATTTCAAAGAGATAGAGACGTGAGGTTGGTGAAATAAGTAAGATGTGTGAAAATATTGTGATTTACGGGGTGTAGTTTCGATATGATAAATGCTCAGGGGCGGTGAGTTATGGCCCTTGATATGTAGTGGGCCCGGAATGTCGTGGTCTTTTTTATCTAAGGGCAAACTTGCGTGGGACAATGTATTTCTATACTTGTGTCTATGTGCTCCCACTCTGTAATTCTTTTCGCAGTTATATTTTTCATTTCGAGTCCAGGGCATTGGAGAGGGCTTGGTATTTCCATGCGAGATCGAATCAGAGGAGCCCAGTAGGGCCTTCACTTATTATATCGTGCCGCGACTTCATTTGTCACGCGGGTCAGCATCACCTGTCTTGCTCGCACCGTATTGTAAGGAAAGTGACAGGAAGCATTTGTCGTGCGACAAATAAACGCGAGTGCAGGATATGCTAGCTCTGCAGAGGGCTTGGAATTTCCAGGAGGTAACAATAGTTATTTGTTATGCAAGGCTGCAAAGTTGTTATTTGGCGCGAGTGTTGAAATTGAAAGCTGAGCGAGCGAAGGAATCTAAGATTGAACCATGAGCGAAGCGAATGGTTCAAAGATAGATTCCTGAGCGTAGCGAGGCTTTCAAGACACGAGAAGCTAAATAATTTTGCAGCCATGCGGAACACACAACTTTTCACCTCACTACAGCGAGGAAAATGCAAGACTCAAGAAAAACAATTGAAACATATAAATAATCATATTTAATTTTGCCTTCTATTTAACACATCAAAATTAAAACATAACACACTCAAATTCAAACCAAATAAATACGAGAGAAGCACATATTAAAAATTAAAAGTAATATGGCCGTAATTTGTATTATCATCGTGTATAGGTATTTTATCGAGAGTTTTTCTTAAGCACTGTTATACATATTATGTATATTTGTATTTGAAACTGCTTGACACATTCGTTGTGAATGTGGGAGAATGGCATTCTGGGAAGGATTAGTTGGCCACTCGGAAGTATTTTCCATAACACTTGCTTTGGAAGTTATTGGACGACGGGATCCGAACAAGATTATTTCGGCTTTATCTTCTTTAAAAACGCCAATAGTTTCGGTAAATTACTTATCGTCTCCAAATATTTATAACAGATCCTTTTTCGTTTTAATTCAAGCTTTTATTAGCATTGAATAAATACTCCTAATTGGGCTTAACTTTCTTGTTTTCTATATAGAAAAATAAAGTAAGACAACAGTATGTATTCTCCACAGAACAAATTTACTTTGTTTACGTGAACTGTGAACACTTCCAACTTTTTAATTGTTTATTTTTTTCTCGGGTGCGTTCAGAAATTACACTCTTATGTTCCAACTTTTATAACAAATAAATATTAAAATTTTTGTTGTATTTAATATATTTACTAGTCAAAATATATAAATGAAACTGAAATACTTACTATTAATATATAAACATATTCAACATAAAATAAAGTGTAGAAAAAATAAAAACTTAAAAATCTGTAACCACAAACTAGGTTTCTGGACGTGATATTGTTGGTGTATTTTTTTTTTAAAGAAGTATTCAAACGTACCTACGTATGATTTTAGCCGGCCTGACCAGATAGCCCTTTATAAGCGTGCGCTGATTGGTTATTCTAAGATTTATCGACTGATGAAATCAGTCACGCATTGAAGGAGTCTTAAATATAAAAAAGTTACATGCACCACAGAGAATTAAAATCGTCGTGTTCAAAATTCAAATGACTTTTGCACGCTAGCGGATAAAATAGACTTTTGCACGCAGATTTCACCCTATAAACGGAGGTTTTCCGAGCGAGTGAGGTGAAAATGACATTTTACAAAATCGGAGAATATCGATACGATGTGGATACGATACATCGCTCGCTATATTTCTAGCGAGGGTGACGGCACCCTATAAAGTAATGGACAAGAATCAATAATGTGCATTTTTCCAGTAAACTCAAATTTTAAGAAACAGACACAAGATATTTTTAAACTGTTCAGAAAACTGATGGTCATAACTAATGCAGATCTTGAATGGTGGGCAATAAGGCATCCCACACCTTTGCTGCCCATTCATTGCTGGGTAGGTACTACGTGCTAAACATGTCCATAATAATTGGTGCCGTCACCCTAATTGTATAATGAATTAGTAAATTACAAATGTCCAAAGTAATCTTACGCGTAGCTGAAATAACAATACAATAGGTACAACTTAAAGTCTATACCTACCATTTTCATGCTATGAATAATTATTCACAAGCAGTACTTTATTTGAAAGTCTTTTAATTGGGAATACTAAAATAAAAATAATTTAACATTTCGTAGACTACCATTTCATGCTACGAATAATTATTCACAAGCAGTACTTTTTTTAAAGTCTTTTAATTGGGAATAATAAAATACAAATAATTTAACATTTCGTAGATGTGTGTTTTGTGCCTTTTGATTTATTTATGATTAATAAATTAAGAACATATAGGCACTTTTAAAATGTGTTTCAATTGAATCTAATATAAATGTGTAAACTCTTTGAAGCTAGTAAAATATGTAAAAGTAAAATATTATGAATAAGAATTCGGCTAAATTAGTTTACTTTCTCTACATGTTTAGACGAAAGGCTTATGTACAATTTAAGATTAAATAAGTATGTATAAAACTTTTGGATTGGAGTCTAGACAACATCCCCTATAATTTATTAAGGCCTGGCAGAAAAATAATTGCTAAAATTCGCCGCGTTATCGCAAGAAAACTCGCCAAATTTCATAATTCTGCGGACGTCAGTGACTATTAATTACAGAAAATGTTACTAATCTGCCATGAATCATGACGCAAAATGTCAGGCTAATAAAATATAAAAGCCTACTGTTATTCTCAAAAAGAAATGCCTAAACATTTAAAATATTAATAGAAAACTACCGTCTCAGACAAAATGAAATGAATATTAAAATACAAAATGGGTTTACTCACGTCGTAAAAGTCGAATAACGCTCGACATCCTGATGAAGAATCGCGTACCGATTAGAAACGTCGCTTTTTCAATTTTTTTTTTACATGACTTGAACTGTATCAGGGCTGGTTAGCCCTCACTACCAGTATTTGGACTTTGTGTGGGAGTATAACCCGCTAATGGGATTATCTCCGCGCCACAGGGAAACATGTCGAGTTATAAAATACTCCACTTCTACAACGTGAGGAAGCCCGTTTTGCATTTTAATTTTGAAAATATTTTTCAAATATCAATGAAATTAGCAGGGAAGCAAAGGTAGCTAAGTCAAAAAATATTTTTTACGTTCTTATGTCAAACGGTTGGATGGATTTCAACAGGTTTTGGTACACGGTTAGTAAAAGCTGTCAATACAATAAAAATATATAAACACAATCGCCATAGAGTTGCTAGAAGCGTACAGTCAACCAATTTGATTTCTAGGCCACTATAGAACCTTGTCACAATGACAATGATATGAGATTTCAAGCGGCTTTCATATTGACGTTCACTGTGACAAGGTACGAAATGTCAAATGGCCTAGGAATCAAATTGGTCGACTGTACGTAACTGGAAGTGTCCTTAACAGTAGTTAGCTAGCAGACCTACGTTTAAAGTTTTTACTTTTTATTTGATATAACAAGTAATGTAAATAAAATGTAGTCACGTTGGTATCACCATTTTCATCACTATTTTCTACACCATTGGCACGCTACTTATACTTATCTCTCCTCTACTTTAACTAAGTGCCCGGTATTCAGTCAGCATTTCTTTTAGCTTTTTTCAGATATATCTAAAAACATATTGGAAAAAAGAGATTTACATGATAATCCTTGGAGCACCTTGTGGATTCGCTATTTCAGTAATTTTGTCCATTTACTCAAGATAGAACTAGCCTTGGTGAGACGACAATCGGACCACTTCGTCAACAAGGAATGATGACACACATGATTTATCAGCCCGTTATTCAGTAGCCAATTACCAAATCTTAATGACATGTACTTTTTCACAAAATAAAACTTCTGGGATGCGAACTTGCAGTAGAGCCCAAGTCCCTTAATTTACTTTGTGAGTTGACAGCCCATTAATTACGAGACCCCAACTGCTATCTTCCGGACTTATCAGTCCAAAGAAGCACTTTTCAATAGTTTTTTTAGCGTATATTCTGAAAGTAGGTAGTTGATTATCTCAGCGGGTTGGAATTGACCCATTTTAATCCTAGAGTTGGTGCAAAGTGGCAGTTCGTGGCCAAAAACATGCAGTCCTGTTGTCTGACTGCATGCCAGCTACAAGCAAACTGCGCAGTGTGGTTGCAGTTATCAACAGCATAATCAGAACTGCAATTTTGCACCAGACTGGCAGTTCAAACGATATCCTGTATCGGTCCTAAGACGGGGTGCCTGACCTTTGATACAGTTATTTGTATACAGTTATTTAAACCATTGCTACAAAGATCAAAGCTTAAAGAAAAATTTAAATGAGTTTCCTAGTGGAAGAGACCAGGAATCGAACCCGGTACCTCTGGATTGCCAGTCCAGCGCATAACGTTTTTATTCACCTATATAACGTTTGATATAACGCGTTTTCATTCAAATAATATCAACTTGTTAATTGTCAGATGAGTAGAAGGTTAGGTTAAGTTTGGGTAAGTTAGGTTACGTTAGAAACTGTATTTTTTCTGAAAACGTGTTATAACTAATGTTATCATTTATATTAATTAGGTCATCTATTACAGTATTAGATGAAAACTAATTAGTAATTATATAAAACATTAAGATGTCCGTTTTACCAGTTTTACCTATTTTGGCTGCGATAGGCAAAAAGGCATTAGTTATAATAATATAAAAATATCAGTCTCTTACTTCCTTTTGTCCACAAAGCACAGGACTGCTAAATTGAGTTTGAAATGGCTTTAATCAAAGTGGTTCCTACTATTTTCTGTTTAATTTTGTTTTCTCCGCCACCCAACGGTTGTCTGGAAGAGATCCCTCTTTAGCGATAAGACCGCCTATTTTCTACCATTATTTAATTTATGATTTCTCATGTAATATTTTTCTTGTTGGTGTGCAATAACGAATTGTTGTATTGTATTGTATTGTGGTTCACTAAGTTAGTAGACCGAGTATTATTTAATTTACCGCCTAAATCTCATTAGGTGTAATTTATTAGTTAATTATTATTCTATCAATAGGGTTAGTTAAGTTTTTGGAAGACAGTTAGGTACATTATATTTTTTTCTGATTGTCTTTGCTACGTGTGTCAATTTACGTGTCTTTGTCAATTGACCGATACCGGCATGAGCATGATACGGAGTAGACGTGAAATAGAAAAAAAAAACATATTTTCATTGAACATTTTATTACTTCTGAAATTTATTTTGATATTACAATTTACACATGTATACTACACATAATGAATTACGATTATTTATAATAGGTACCTACCTTACATAGCATATCCAGAATCAAAACACCAGAGTTTGACCCCAGTTTCATTTGCGTTGGCACCACAATTGGTATGTTTTAAACATTTACTACTCGTTACGACTAGAATATCAATTAAATACCGGTTACTTAAAAATTGTTCAAATGTAAGGCTGCCTTTGCACTAGAGCGGAGCGGAGATTTGCGTAAAATAAATAAATAAATATCGGACAAACTAACACAAACGAAGAAATAAACGAACCAATCACATTCCTCTTTTGGCCTTTACAAAGACGCAACCTGATTGGTCTATTTTCTCTGCTTCGCTTCGGTGGACAAGCAGCCATAATCAAATTTCAAGTTTAAATGATAAAACAATCACGGGCGACAAAAAAGTTAGATCGTCGTGAAATTGTCAGGAACGGCCCGACATGTTTCGAACTCTGGAGCTCTTCATCAGGGACTGCTACCCGTATAGCGGCGCGGCAACTTTGTAAAAAACTTTATTGACCGTTCCTGACAATTTCACGTGAGTGTAAACCGCTTAATACAATAATTAAATATGTCTCACGAAAGTTTTAATAAGATAAAAGTCAGATCGCATCTTTAACGTATCGCCATGGGCTTATGCGCGAAATATTAGTTTTCTGAGATATTTTCTTAAATTATTCATAGATTACCAGAAACTTTTTAAGCTTGGGATAGTCACTTACTTAAATTTAGTCAATTTTTGACATATTTTTAAGAAACCGGTACTAAAACTATTTTTGGTAAAGTAAGAGATCTATTCGTACAAAATGTAGACTCACTTGAAAAGCAGCCATCTAAATAATCCCTGTATTTGGTATTATCATTACAATAAGAAATTAAAAATTATAACAAGTTAGAATATTTAAACACAGCGTTTTTTTAAGTGTGATGAATACCTATGAACAGATAAGCAATCCTTTGATAGATGGTGCACTTTGAAAGGAAATAACCACCGCAAATTTTTAGGTCTCGTCTGTTTCTTTCGCCAAAACTCAACCAATAATTCAGTGAATAAAGGATTTTGACCTTACAAACGGTCCGGTAGTTTTGAATTTTTGATATGTTGTCTAGGATGGTTAGTCAGTGTTTAAAATGCAAAATGCACAATTCCCCCCCCTCCGCGCCCGCCGCCATATTGAAAAAACCAGCACTCTCTTCATATTTTTGCTCATATCTTCCTTTAGGAGCATTTTAGCTAGAAGAAAGCTTCGACAATGTTATAGAGAGTTAAATTTACTACATTTTCCATTTTATATTTTGTTTCTAGGACAGATAGTTACGGAGATATGCACATTTAAAAAAACTTAAGAAATTGCAATTTCCAACTCAAAAACAAACTTCTGGATTATATCTTCGTTTAGGAGCATTTTAGCTAGAACAGTGCTTGGGTAATTTTGTAGAAAATTAAATTTACTATAATTTACATTTAAAATTTTGTTTCTAGGACAGATAATTACGGAGATATGTAAAAAATATAGTCACATTTTCCGAAAATGTATGTAAAAATGGACATGAGTTTTATAACCAATTATATTTCCTACATGTTTTAATTTGTCCTAGACTAGTCCGTAACTGAATGACAGCGTTCTAAACCAAGAATTTTGAGAAATTTTCGGAAAATTCGACTTTTCCTGTTTTTTAAATGTGCATATCTCCGTAACTAACCGTCCTTGAAACAAAATTTGAAATGTAAATTATAGTAAATTTAATTCTCTACAACATTGCCCAAGCTTTGTTGTAGCTAAAATGCTCCTAAACGAAGATATAATCCAGAAGTTTGTTTTTCAGTAGGAAATTGCGATTTTTTACGTTTTTTAAAATGTGGATATCTCCGTAACTATCTGTCCTAGAAAAAAAATATAAAATGGAAAATGTAGTAAATTTAACTCTCTATAACATTGTCGAAACTTTCTTCTAGCTAAAATGCTCCTAAAGGAAGATATGAGCAAAAATATGAAGAGAGTGCTGGTTTTTTCAATATGGCGGCGGGCGCGGAGGGGGGGGGGAATTGTGCATTTTGCATTTTAAACACTGACTAACCATCCTAGACAACATATCAAAAATTCAAAACTACCGGACCGTTTGTTAGGTCACACATAGTACTTTAGTCTCTATTCGCCGTGTTACAATGGTTACGAAATTTTTGGACCTGAAGGGGTTTTTTTTTTCTGTTTTGGACTGTTTCGATTTTACGCTTATTATCATAAAATTTGTGTATAGGCGTATGTTTTTGGCCAAATTTCTGCCGCAAATGGACGTCTAGTACACTATCCTATAATGAAATACGCAAAATCGGTCAAACAGAGCATTTCTTTCCTATCTAAAAATTCGTAAGGATTGGTTAAGTTTTGAAGAAAGAAACAGTCAAGATAGAAACCTCGATTTGTATAACCCGGTTGCGTTAAGTTTGGGACTCATTTGTATGCGATACCATAGTTTACCAGGTACACACTTAATGCAAACTAATAGTATAGGGAAAGGACCAGTGATATATCCTCTTAACACAAATGGTGCTTTACATTTTACTTTTACAATGTTCCAATTAATCGAGCAGTCAGAATTAGTCAAATGGCATTTGTCCCAGGACACATCACACACAGAACAATAAGAAACACATTAAATAAAAAAATAAAACTGAAAAAACTTTTTGTGTAAAAAAAGTTTTTCACCACTCCGTAAAAATACGCAGTGTTTAAAAGGCTCTACGGTCAGAGCGACAAAGTTATCCTATCTTATTATTTATTACACAGAATTCGGATACAAAATAATTACTACAAATATCTTACTTACTAAGTAATACACGATAACACGATGTCTGCTCTTAATATTAATATTATACTTACTTATCACACTATCTCATTTCTTTACTAAACTTGTTATGGATACATTTAAATCTATTTTACAATACCACAGAAATCAATACTATTTTCTTTAAAAAAGTACAAATCATTATAATAATGATCCTTCGAAAAATTACTTACAACTTTCAACCTCATCAGCTTCATCAGAATAATTATCAAGTAGGCGTGCCAAAAGTTTTTAGGAAGTAAGTAAATACGTATTAATGAGAAGTATTTTAACTAAGTAATGAATAAAACATAACATACGTATTATACCCCTGTAGATTCTATTCACACTCCTGAAATTTAATACTACTGTATTTTTACGTACCTGTTTATGTTCTGATAAGTTGATATACTTGTTTCTAAAACCTTTTAAGCTATCTCGATGTAAACATATTTCAAGCAGGCTTATCAATATCTTTTGATTCGTATCTGTTTTAGCATTAATAACGTTACAATATGTAAATTAAATTGACACGTGTACGTAATAAGAGGCTAGATGACCCAATTTTGAAATATATTTGAAAAGGTTAATAATGATCTTACTAGCTTTCAAAAAAATGTCTTATATTTTTGGGAAAGCTAGAAAGCTATATTTTTTCAATTGAAAATTCGAAATTTCAAGAACAGTCAAAAACGCCGTCCGGCATTTTTGCCTTTTGCTAATCCGAGCCGTGACGTAAGTTTACGAGTGAATATTCGAAATTCGACCGTCGTATAGTGCCATTCCGCTCACTCCAATATGCTTTGACAGGAGATCGAGAGGGACGGCACTATTCGAAGTCGTCAAAGTAGACTTTCACTTTTCTTTACAGGACCGATGGCGTCACTATCATAAGCGAAAATGGCGTTTTAGGCATTTCAAAATACAGATTAGAAACCACATTTTCAAATTAAATTTTTTCAGCCAATCTTTCACTTTTATGAATTGAAAAATACATATTAAGGTTTCCTTTTCTAAATACTATACGGCATAAACATTAGTTTATGACAATTTGACATGAGTCAACTAGCCTATTGTTGTTGTGTTTGTTATACTTTAGTAAATGATATACCGTATTTTTTTGTACCTTTTGAAATTGAATCGCACGATGCAGGTATCACCATGTTGGACTGTTGCGTGTCGTAGAACTGTCACTATTTAGTAAATGCGTCGTATAGCTAATCTCACGTAAAAAACAAGTCAAATTCATTGCGCAGTTGTTATTGATACTGACCATTAATTTTGACACCTTTTTTACGTAAGATTAGGTATAATTTTTTTAATGACTTTACTGACTGTGAAACGGTCAAAGGGCCAAGCCACTTGACCCGACCACGATTTGATAGGAGAATTTAAATAATGCATAACTTGATTATTTTAAGTAAGTTCATATTGCTATAGTTCAATATAATCTACAAAAAGAAAATACTGACTGTTGATATTTATTTGCGGCGTTTATTATCAACAGTGGTCTCCTATTGTGAAATGCCGGTATATTCAGACATGTTAAAGTGCCTTTACTGTGGCCTACTTACAGAAAAAAAACCATTATTTCATTAATTGTGTCAATTAGTGGCGTTATAGTACGAATTTGTGCCTCATTGATTCTGGTATATATATTTCTCAGTCCTTTGTATTGTTATAAGTCCAGAAATAATTAATTATGTAATCCAGGAGGCAATTCAGGATGATGGCACATATTGGAATGGTAAAACTACGGAATTTGTTAATGATAGAAATCTTGCGGTCGGTCCTGGTATAATGCAAAGTCTACTCTTGGCTCATCTTATGGGCCACCTATCGAAGAGTACGAGGACCTATGATGATGAATGCTCAAAGTAATCCCGCGACGCTCCTTGTCCGAAGGCATTCCTTGGTGGTTTTATGCGGTAGTCTGATACTTAGTTTAGTTCGTCATACCTGTTCAAGTTTCTCAGCTAGGCGGCATTTAAACACGCGAAAAAAAAAAACTCCCTACTAGTATTGTTCTAAATGAACATTTAATGTCAGTACTGTCAGCGAAAAAGCTTGTTTAAGGGACAAGTTTTCGTAAAGTCACTAAATTAATTACACCAAACTAAGAGGAAAATTGTAAATGTCAACAGTATCCCAAGGCGTGTTGTCTATTTATATAATCCCCGCCCCTTCGTAGTCGACTGATGACTGTCACTTTGTAAAATGTCCGTCGGAATAGCGATGCAAATGTGTTCTCGCAAAAATGCGATACCAATTTGTCTGCGCATTCCTTTGTTAAAATCTTCCTATTATGAAACTCGCGGAGCATGTTACTTTAATCATTACACATTAGAATCTGTTTACAAAAGATTGTGAACCGGATAGAACAAAATATTTTTTTGACCTTTATATAATTTGAATTTTTACGTATCTTCCATTCTTCGTCTACTCTTTACGCGCTGAAACATTAAATAATCATTTTAAGGTAAATGTAACGTATGTAAGTAATGTCTATAATACGAGTGAATATTTATTTTATAGAAAATTTTGTGTAGAATTTAATATATTCCTGAATTTGGTTTTAGTTTTACTTAAGTACCTATTTCGTTTTGTTTATTTTGTATGAAGTCAGGAGTGGAGTACGAGTGAAATAATAATATTGTAGTGAATAAAATAAGACCGAATTATAAGGTAAACGTCCCTGTGCTCGACACGCTAATACCCGATAGTTGACACCATGCTGTTACCTCTATTGCTGATGACAAAACATTCAAGATGACAACTATTGGGACAGTGTCGAGCACAGGGACGTTTACCTTATGAGATGAAAGAAAGTTACGGCTAATGCTATCCTAGTGTCTATAAGAAGGTGTCTTCTCGTATCCGTTGTGGGTTCGGCTGGCAGTTGTTGTTGATCTGCTGGTCCGGGAGATGGAGCCTCACTTTTCGCGAGTTGGTGCTGCATTGGTTCAGCCGATGCTTTGGGAACTTCAGGCTGTCTTCCTTCACCTATAGGAAAACAAGTCTGTGTTAAATAATCAATACTTTTTGCACAACAGGGCGGTGAATTTGGGAATGTCCCAGATCACATCGTGTTTGTGATCCGAAGGTGAGGGCCATTAAATATGCAATCTGTGGCTTTACGAATTACCGTCCGCGGTTTGTCTAAAGTTTTAAGTCATGCCTTGGCCAGGAAGTGAGATTTTCTCCCCATAAAATCCCGATTACGGCCGAGGGTGACGTAAAATATAATACAATTGAGCGTTTGTATTTGTTTAAATCACTACATAGTATGAAACAAAGTCGCTTTCTCTGTCCCTATGTCCCTTTGTATGCTTAAATCTTTAAAACTACGCAACGGATTTTGATGCGATTTTTTTGAATAGATAGAGTGATTCAAGAGGAAGGTTTATATGTATAATACATGCATAATTTATCAGCATTGCACCCGTGCGAAGCCGGGGCGGGTCGCTAGTATAAAATAAGCGTTTTCGGACAAACCTAAAGAACATATTATTTAGTGCTGTGGGTCGTGCTATAAACGAGATTTTTAGTATCAACTTTTATTGTACATTATCACATATGTTATACATTTTAAACTATCTGTGCAAACCTTAATATTGAAGTTAAACAGAACTTATTAGTATTCATAGTTAAAAAAGAACTATTAGCTACACGCAGAAGACAGGTTATAAAAATTTGTTTTATTAGAAAAAAACACAATTTCTTGGAACAGAAAACCTACGTGAATGTAATGAATTGTTCATGCCTTTTAAGTATTTTTACTTTTCAGTTACAAAGAGCAAAGGCTAACTTAGCTGTCAGTCGTATCACGCCACGAAACAGACACACGCGTTACTTAAATCGTAAAGTTAGGTATGTAACAAAACGTTATTTAATTCTGTATTGTGAATATAAGACTTTTTTTGTTTTATTTTACATACAATTATGACTTGGTGTGTTGTGGCTCGTTTGGATTCACAACCAAAGTCACTATCCAAGTATAGGCACTTATTATCTTATCTTCGTCGGCTAGTGCGGGATTCTCCATAGCGATGAGGTGTAATGTACCTAGTAATGATGTCAGTACATAGTTTTTACCTAGGTTACTCGAACCTGTTAGTTCATGTCCCACCCTCCGGTGCAATGAGGCCAGTAGCTTTTTAAATAATAGCTACAGAGAAAAAAGGGTCTAGTCACTTTTTTTAATAAGACTTTAATGTAAAACATGTACAGCTAGTCCACCTATTATTTAAGTTTCAGATGTCAGTTTTCGTTCCCAGTTCTTTTTATGTACACTCGCCTCGTTTGCGGACTATTATCGCACCCGGTATATTTCACTTACCCTGACAGTTAGCTCATGTCGGGTCCTCCGATGTGATGACGTCAGCAGCTCGGTGTGCGCTCGCGACTCGTTTCCGACTGGGCTGTCGCTCGCGCGCACCCAACACCACAGCCACTTATACGGAGGGATATTCCTGTTTAAATCAAATACTATTAAACATTACAAATGATCCAGTTAAGGGAGCATGTCATCCAAACATACAGGCGTCCATTCGGATTACTGTGAACCGATCGGCCTGAAAAGTATATCAAATACTATCCGCCAGTCGCAGCAATCGAGTCTCAAGCAAGTTATAATTTCTATAGGCGAGGACCACCCTTATTTCCGTACAGTAATGATGTTTACGGTGTTCTCCCTAGTTATAAAGACGGAAGATAAGTCCGAATTATGTTTTTATTTTCTCCAAAAATATTAAATTTCAGCATCATCATCACATCCGCCGAAAGACGTCTGCTGGATCCACCTGTTGGATAAACCTTTATTTTTCGGTACGCGGTCGACACTCAAGAACCTTTTTATGTATATATAATAAATATATGTATTTATCTATTAAAACCTATTTAAGTTAGTTGCACCGCCCACAACTTATCGGCTTTGCCCGATGGTTGACTGGTTGAGAATGTCCAATGGCATTAAGTCCGCCTTTTGTACGATCTGTTTTTCATTTGTGCAATAAAGATTAAATAAATAATCCTTTCTGGTACCTTTTTTTTTGGCGACGTGAACTGCCTTTTTCATCAGAAATATCCAAGAACAATACCTATATAGTACACTTTAGTCTTCCGTCTTCTTTATTTAGCTACTTTGGTGTAAAGCACGATGACTAAGAGCGGCGACCGTTTATGAGCCACGAAGTCTCTCGAGTTAAAGTGCAGTTTAGTGCTCTAGGGCGCGGACGTTTCCAGGGAATAAATACGACAAAGGCGCTCTTAGTAGTGTAGATCTACTTTTCTGTCCTTAAGTGTCATACTTTAGTAGTAATGGGTTTCCTTATTCCTAGAAAAATGGCAAGTTTCACAAGAAAATACGGTTTTGTGAAACTTAAATCGTTATTAACTAGTATATCACTTTGACTGTTAAATAGTACCTACGCTATAGAACTTATGTATGTTATATCTTAACTGTTATAAATGTTATAATACAACAAGTAGCTTTTACAAATGTATTACTTAGTCATAGATTGTAATTGCTTGGTTCCATCACCTAATTTGTTAACAGAACATCAGTTGAATGTGAGAACATTTGGTAAATTTCTTTGGAGAAAATCTTGATAGAAATGTTAAAAGTAATCAGCAATCTACTTTTTGTGCCATTGTAGAATTGTAAAGAAATGTAAATAAAGCTTCAAGTGAAGACAAGTTTGATTTCATTGTTAGATAAATATTTATCTGTTCCAGAGATTTCCTGAGCGTTTCGTTCAACATCGGTTAATTGGAATATCTTTTTTTCATTATGTTCATATTCTCTACCTACTAAAGATTTCTGGACAGAACTTTTCCTACTTATTCCTTTGACACAAAATCAGAATATACAGAACTTTTCCTACTTATTCCTTTGACACAAAATCAGAATTGTTGTGTAGAAAATACCTTGAAATTTTTACACTAAAATTACATTACACAAGTATATTATGCATGTGACGTAATAGTACATTACATCAAAGGCCGGGAATCCGTTTTCACGACGAGGCATGTATAGTGCTTTTCTCAAACATACAATGAAATAAAAAATATACTTCAAAGAATAACACTTAATATTGTTTGTCCGATATTTTCCGAATTTGACCGAATTTTAAAAATCCGATTTCAGATTCTGACTCAGGAGCCCCAAAAACCCCCGGATACCGAATTTCAGCCTCCTAGGACCAATTTGAAATTTTCTCCATATAAATCGTTTTTTTTTTCGATATTTTCCGAATTTGACCGAATTTTCGGACAAGATTTCAGATTCATATTTTTGAGCCCCGAGAGCCCCCCGATACCGAATTTGACTGAATTAAAAAAATCCGATTTCAGATTCTGACTCAGGAGCCCCAAAAACCCCCGGATACCGAATTTCAGCCTCCTAGGACCAATTTGAAATTTTCTCCATACAAATCGTTTTTTTTCGACATTTTCCGAATTTGACCGAATTTTCGGACAAGATTTCAGATTCATATTTTTGAGCCCCGAGAGCCCCCCGATACCGAGTTTTAGCCGCCTAGCACCAATTTGAAATTTTGAAAAAAAAAAAGTCGCCATCTTGAATTTTTTTTCCACAAGTGTCTAACAACCAACCTTTAAAAACAAAACCTGCTTTTTGTCAAACCAGCCAGCTGTGTGAATGACCTTGTTGTTGAAACAAAAAAAAAGTTACTTTGCAGGCCTAGGCCTGAAAAGCAGTATGAAATCCCTTTACAGTCCTCTCGAGTTGTTGCGCCCAAAAACCGATACTTCCGAGCCTATTATAAGGAACGCAAAGACAATATTTCATTGCATGTTTGAGAAATAGTACATTACGGCAGAGACCAGTAAGTAAGCCATACCGGCCGAGTAGGAATTAGACAGACCGAGCCGTAGGCGAGGTCCGGATATAATACGAGGCCAGGATGGCTCTTACGGTCGAAGCAAGTATAGTGCTTTTCTCAAAAATTAAACAAGAAAATTAGATTAAAATTATATTTTGTAGGTGACATTCATATTCGGCCATTTTCCAATGAATATTTTTGTTATATCCCATTTTTATTATTACACATTGTGATATTCGTCGTCGCAGGCACCATTAACTCCCATGATAACAACCTATAACAAAAATAATTATGAGTTTATACTTGGATAAAAGATATAGTTATATCGTTATCAAATAGTGGCAGCATTTATTTACCTTCATCGCCAAAATGGTTATCAACTAGAGCTTGATTTAAGAACTTTTCTATATTTTGCTGCTGAATATTTGTGATTTCTTTCCTTTGTAGCCATCCGATTGTCTCAGAAAGATTGTTGAAATATTCTGACCTTATCACACATTATCTGACCAATTATTAACTTAATTTTCTTCCTTCCATTTAATGAATCTCTTGTATTTTTTTATACCTCCTTGGATTTAGTCGGAAGTAAATTATTTTAGCTAACTCTGCCTCCGCTTTTAAGTATGGAGGAGTGCCGTCTATTCGGAATATGACTCGTCTGAACTCATTTTTGCTGAATTATTGTAATAGATCACACAAACAAATTTGAAATTTTTGTCTTTTAATTTAAATCCCACCTTAATTTCTTTTTTTTATAAATACTGCGTTTAATTATTTGCACTGTCTTACAAATCTAAGTCTTAAAGATAAAATTTAATTATTGTTATACATTGTTGTATTTTCTAACTAATTTTCATATCATAAAGCTTACCTTCAATTTTAACTCCGAGGTTTTTTATAAACGACACAAAAAAGGAAGGAATTCCGAAATATCATTGTCATTTTACACAGCACAATTATGAACTAAACGTTGCATACAAACTTCCGCACTAAACCTTGTCGCTACTTTTTTTTTTTTTTAATATGCATCTTGAGTTACGTTTATACTGCCAATAGTGCTAACCTCTTTTTATTTTACATTTGCTCTTAGTGTAAATTGCAAGTGTATACTGCAATGTCGTCTCTTTCTATTTAATCTATGAAAAAGGGACGCCACTTTTTAATTTCTACAATTTGCTGTCGCACTGTACTTATAATTAAAACAATTTGTGGAATGCATCCTTTTCCATTTATATACGACCTCATCGCCTTCACATCCTTAGTTTTTTAGGGTTCCGTACCCAAAGGGTAAAAACGGGACCCTATTACTGAGACTTCGCTGTCCGTCCGTCCGTCCGTCCGTCCGTCCGTCCGTCCGTCCGTCTGTCACCAGGCTGTATCTCAACAACGGTGATAGCTAGACAGTTGAAATTTTCACAGATGATGTATTTCTATTGCCGCTATAACAACAAATACTAAAAATAAAATAAAATAAATATTTAAGGGGGGCTCCCATACAACAAACTTGTTATAGATTATATATATGTACTAGCATTAACCCGCGGCTTCGCCCGCGTGCCTTTATAATATACATCATCCTACGGGAACAAATTCTCTTTTTTTTCAGGATTAAAAGTAGGCTATTTGTTAAGTTAGGGTATAATCTGCAATCTGCATTTCCCTCATGCATATCCGTCCAGCCGTTTTAGCGTGAAGAAGTAACAAACATACACAGACTTTCGCTTTTCTAATATCACTGGGAAATACTTTTTATGTTATCACAACTCCACTTTAACAAATCAACCCGAAAACTCAAGCACTCAAATCAAGCGATCTCAGCTTTTACTGTAATCCAAATAAAGTTCACTTCAAAATTCATAACTCGAAGTGAAGCTAAGAGCCTTATCACACTTGCGATTTGCGAGCGTATTTTGTATGAAGGCGATCGCGCAGCGTGTTCGCCGCGTCGCTTATTTGTACTTATAGAAAATACGCTCGCAAATCGCAAGTGTGATAAGGCCCTAAGACACCGGGATATGTGTGCATTTTATTTGTATAAAGCTTTTATAATGTCCCGAGCCTCCGCTTATCGACTTGGGATATTGGAGATTGGTTTAATGATTCTTAGCCATGTTCTAAGTTACGTCATGTTCTATTGTAAGATATTGAGGTTCTCATCGTTGATGAATGAAAAATGTATTATTCTGAGCCAGATAAACGTAATTCAGAATTCTTGACTTAACATAATTATTGAAAAGCTTGAATGTATTTATTACGGATGCAGGAAGTTTCCCGATCATTCCTCCTCCCGTCCTCCCAACGCGCCGCCCGCCTAGGTACCGATTGACGACGATCGAGATGCCACCAAATACTATTTTTTAATCTATTAGGATAACGCGGGTCTCTATCCATACCTCAAAAGCAAAAATATAACCCCCTTATAGGATCACGTGTAGCTGTCTGTCAGTCCGTCTGTTACAACCGATTTGCTGCAAAACTACTGGACCGATTAAATTGCAATTTGGCGCAAATGCTTTCAAGAATTCTCATGTCCACAATATAAAATTTCAAAATCGGTGGAATTTTGTAATTAACGTCCCAAGAAACCATAAAAATTACACCCATACTCATATTTAGTCATTTCAACCCCATCGCACCCCAACAGGCGAGACGGTATTTCACGTCCAACACGTTTGTTTTTAAAATCGTTGTTGTTTTGGTAATCAGCGACCCGATAAACCATAGAACCATTACCCTTGTTAATTTTCAGACTTTGTCACCATATTCTCCTCCTTTAGGGGTTGAATTCTCAAAAAACATGAAACACGTGCTTACTCATTTATCGTTAGAAATACTCCTTGGAAGATTTGAATAAAATAGTCTAACTAATCTTTTTTCCCCATACAAACTTATGACCCCCATTTCACCCCTTTGGGGGGTGACTTTTAACAAATGCTTCTTTTATTGCACCCCTACACTTTATAAGGACACGTAGGTTCCAAATATGGACTCTCTAGAACCAGCGGTTTAGTATTTAGATATTTCAACCCCATTTCACCCCAACAGGGGAGATGTTAATTCACGTCCGCCACGTTGGATTTTAAAATCGTTGCGGTTTTCGTCAGCGACCCGATAAACCATAAAAGCATTACCAATATGACCCCCATTTCACCCCTTTGGGGGGTGACTTTTAACAAATGCTTCTTTTATTGCACCCCTACACTTTATAAGGACACGTAGGTTCCAAATATGGACTCTCTAGAACCAGCGGTTTAGTATTTAGATATTTCAACCCCATTTCACCCCAACAGGGGAGATGTTAATTCACGTCCGCCACGTCGGATTTTAAAATCGTTGCGGTTTTCGTAATCAGCGACCCGATAAACCATAAAAGCATTACCAATGTTGATTTGCAGACTTTGTCACTACATTTCTCCCTTTTAGGGGTTGAATTTAAAAAAACCTGAAACACGTGTTTTTTCATTTATCGTTAGAAATACTCCTGTGAAGTTTCGAATAAAATAGTTTAACTAATCTTGTTTCCCCATACAAACTTTGGAACCCCATTTCATCCCTTTGGGGGGTGACTTTTGAAAAATTATCTCTTAGTGCACCCCTTCACCTTATAAGGTACCTACGTGCCAAATTGGACTCTCTGGAATCAGCGGTTTAGTATTTAAACATTTCAACTCCATTTCCTCCAGTTTAACTAATCTTGTTTCCCCATACAAACTTTGGACCCCCATTTCACCCTTTTGGGGGATGACTTTTGAAAAATTCTCTCTTAGTGCACCCCTACACCTTATAAGGAACTTACGTGCCAAATTGGACTCTCTAGAATCAGCGATTTAGCATTTAGACATTTCAACCCCAACAGGGGAGATGGTAACTCACGTCCGCCACGTTGGATTTTAAAATCGTTGCGGTTTTCGTAATCTGCGACCCGATAAACCATAAAAACAATACCCATGCTGATTTCAGACTTTGTTACCACATTTCTCCCTTATACGGGTTAAATTTAAAAAAAATCTGAAACACGTGTTTACTCATTTATCGTTAGAAATATTCCTGTGAAGTTTCGAATAAAATAGTCTAACTAATCTTGTTTCCCCATACTAATTTTGGAACCCCATTTCACCCCTTTAGGGGGTGAGTTTTGAAAAATCCTTTCTTAGTGCACCCTTAAACCTTATAAGGAACCTACGTGCCAAATTTTAACTCTTTAGAACCAGCGGTTTAGTATTTAGACATTTCAACCCCATTTCACCCCAACAGGGGAGATGGTAACTCGCGTCCGCCACGTTGGATTTTAAAATCGTTGCGGTTTTTGTAATCAGCGACCCGATAAACCATAAAAACAATACCCATGTTGGTTTTCAGACTTTGTCACCACATTTCTCCCTTTTAGGGGTTGAATTTTCAAAAAACCTTCAACACGTGTTTGCTTATTTATTGTAAGAAATACTCATTTCAAGTTTCCAATAAAATAGTCTAGCTAGCGATGTAAATCGTGTTTCGATATTCAAATATCTTGATACGTAATAGGAATTACATACTTACTTACTGGACAAATATTGATTCCAAATTTAAAATCTCGCTGTTTACTGGACACTTCTAAAAAGTCTTCGGTATGTTCCACTTACTGTAGTCTATCTAGCGATGGTTAGGCAACATTACATGCAATTTTTGAGAAATAAACTTTTAATCACACATAAATAATTTCAATGTGCGTAATAATGTTTTAGTACTATCTACAAAAAAAAAATCTCGAGTTGAATCTGATGTGTTTGCTATACTAAACATTATATTGTATATTTATTATATGTAGATATTATAAAACTAACAAACTAACCTAATATATAGCTAGGGAAAAAACAACACAATGAAGTTTATAATTACACAAATTACCATACTTAATTATTATATCAGACAGTGTATTGTACTACATGTTATATTAATATAACGTTTTATCAATACTGTCTGGCGCTCTATTTGATATTTAGAATCACTAAAACAAGCACTGATCAATATTCAAAATGAATATTTGTTCATTTCTGCGTTCACTACTTTCCATTACAAAGAGGAGCTGCAGAAACGTGAAACATAGCGCTTGGCGAGACGTATTACTATCATTAAAATTCTAAAAGGGTGATTCAATTGAAAAGTTTTCAAAGAGATTTAGGACTTCAAAGATCTGTAAGGGAATGGGCAGGCATTATCTATTGAGGAGCTGTAATTAATCAAATATTCTGCGAAAATATTTAATGGTAATTCGCAATGCTATTTATAATTCAGTAGCGAGTTCATCGTTGTGATAAACTCAGACATTTTCCAAAGTTTGTTTCTAAGTAAATATTTTGCGAATCGATGTCTTTGTTTTTCAAGTCAATTGGGCTAATTAACGGAGTTTCAAAACAAAATGTCTTCCAAGTTTCCGGATAAGGCCGGAAAGAGTTGGAAAAGGAGCCTAAACTCTCGGGAGTTAATTAATCATCTTCGAACTATAGGTTTGAACAATATTCGTAATTCGTATTCATTTTATAAGATTTAAATTTTAAAGCAGCGTTGGAATATCGCAATCACTTTCATACAAACCGGTATTTAATTTGGGCGCCTCTCTTATTATATATGGACATTTACGTAAGCATTCAATATATACACTGACTAAAATTACAAGTATTTTAAATATTTAACTATGCAATGCAGACTGCATGAAATAATGCCTTCTCATTCAGGTTTTTTACAACGCCCTCTATATTTTATGTATTTAAAATGCTAAGCGCATTGAGCAAAGTTCAACACGCACGCTCTTCAACCGCGCCTTTTTACTTTATTCTAGTAACATTTTCTCATATTAATTTTAGGATCCGATTTAAGGTGATAATTAATCAATTAAAGGCTTAGGTTAGTTTAGCGGTGGTGACATCAGCACATTGAAACCTTACGAGACGCTTCAAAGAACTGTAGAAGATATGAATTGCATGGCAGGACACCCATGCGATGGACTGACCAAAATAAGGTCTGTTTGGTTAAGACAACGCCTATCTAGGCAAGTGCAGCCTTAAAAAATATCCCAATATGTGTCTATGATGATCACTAACTCTCCGGACTAGTGTGAAATGAAGAAGAAGAGTTCAGTATACACGTAAGCGACGAAATAGGGGAGTCGGAGATGTCGTACCGCCGGTTAAATTGTACCACTGCGCGATTTCATTATTTATGACGATTAATTATTAAATATTGACGATTGATTATTAATGATTGATGATTATATTTGGATGATTATTGTATTCTAAATTGATGATTGATGATAAATGATTGATGATAGATAATTAATGATTCATGATTATAGATGGATTCCCGATGATGTATTTATGACGATTGATGATTGATAAATGATTGAAGATGAAAGACCAATACCATTCTGAACTGACCTGAGACTGAGGAATATCCTGTTGGAGAATATGAAATAGATGACGGGGTTGGCCGCGGAGTTGAGCGGCGCCAGGCTTTGGATCAGCGAGGCGATGGCCACGTTGGCCTGCGTGTCGGGTACATAGTCGTACACTTGCAGTAGGTCAAAGATCATGTAGGGGGACCAGCAGAGCACGAACACTAGGGACAAAGATATACATTATATTCACACACTAGTGACCCGCCCCGGCTTCACACGGGCGCAATGCTGATAAATTATGCATGTAATATAAAAATAGACCTTCCTCTTGAATCACTAGCTATTAAAAAAACACATCAAAATCCGTTGCGTAGTTTTAAAGATCTAAGCATACATAGGGTCAGATAGCAGGAAGCGATTTTGATTTATACTATGTGGTGATGCACATGTCGTAGCCGAATGGTAAAATTAGTCAGTCACTTAAATGGTTTAGCCGTTGATTGAATGACGACATTCAATGAAATGCCTACGCACGTCGATAAGTATCGGTATTTGGCTTCATTCTGAGACTGACTCGACGAAGCCCCACTTTGCGGGGCTTCTATTTCCGGCTTAAGGAATGTAAGGTACGGCTAAAAATCGTTCAGTCGTGGCGTTGCACTACATCTAACTAGTCGATGTCTACCGCACATTAAATGATTTAGCAGTCAAATTGAATATTCAACGCTCCTAATCAATTACAAGTAGCATATAATTATAATTAAATATACGAGTCTTCAAACTTAACGACCAATTGATTTATGGCGAATTTTTCATGCGTCAAGTCTCCAACTCGTAAAAATCACAATAAATGGCCTTTCGGCATTATGGGCCTCGTAAACTGTCCGCCATCTTGAATACTCGTATACCAACTATAAATTACGGGGATGACACTACTCTTTTCGACTCCTCATTAGTTTAGTTGACTCATGTTGCGGAAAGTTTGAAGCAAATGTTTTTTTACAAGCGATTTATTTATTGCCGGAGAATGAGACAGTAAAAGTACAAATACAAGGTTGATCGCTTCCTTCAATGCTCCTTTCTTGGGGCTGGCGAAATAAATTCGGAACGATGCTTCTAAAAAGCAAATATCAGGAGCCTTACCACAATCTTTATAAAAACTATCCAAAAGCAGTGCAGTTCAGTTTAGGCACCTAAATTGAATCGCTGAATTTCGTACCATAACACATTTAAAGCAGCGCTGATTCTCGATCGCATAAAGTGAATGAAAGACCGATATTTGTCTCTGGTCTGCAATTTAGACGCTACGGCGCGAAAGGGATGCCGCTATGTGAGTTTCGTATATGTTTATCTCTTTCTGGCTTCTATCCGTTCGGTAACTAAAATATTACAAATTAATTTCGCAGCACACTTTGTTTAAAACTAATTGGTAATTTTGAAAAGAAAAGACATATATTTCATAGCGGACTTATGTTCTTTTTTTAATTTAATGTCAATATTTGCCATACCAAATGCTTTATTGAATGAAATAAAGTTTAAAATGTCTGTATTTCAAAAGAATTGTAATTAAGACTCGGAACGTGTGCCGCCTTCCGCCTGTGATAATGTCATGTCAATCATTGACATGTAAATTTGTTAAATTTCAAATGAATTTTACGTGGTATGCCAATCTTCGAATTCAGTTTAATCCTCCGCGGATTTAGTGTATTCGTTCAGGGGAAAGACGTGACCAGGAAATGCGGTGAAGTGATTTTATCACCCATATAATATCAAGTGTGTCAATGACAATGTTAAAAGCTCCGTTTTTATCGCCAGCTGTCTCCCGCCGAGATAGAGACCTTTGAAATCGGGCTTATATTTTTGACCCCATGATATCAATATTATCCAGCTGCAGTCCCGGCACTACGTGTACTTCAGCTCATTTGTGGTGTGCGTGCCGCGGCCGCTGCAGGACACCATCGCAAGTGCAGACTTCTGGCGGAAGGGTGTTGTGTTTCGGCAGTTCCGCGGTAATTTGCCGAATTATACACCAGATCAGACGACGCAAAGGACCCACGCGGTTGTGTCGCCTAAATTAACTAGTTTTAAGTCTTGTTTATATGTATTTTTGTAGTTCAGTGCCTTATTGGTTTTATTACTGTAATGCTGTGTAACTTTTTTGAATAATAAATAAATTATCAACTGCTTAAAGATATGTTCAATTATAGTTGCCTATTTTAGGTTCAGTGCAAATGTTTGTAACTCCAGTTCTTTGTTTTACAAAATAGTTTACTTGTTTTTATAATTCAATCTATTAAAAATCATATTGTGGTTTAAGAACTTAAATAGTAACCAAATAAAGAAGCATGATGTAAAGCACCCTCGAGCTAATTTAGTTACTACAGTCTGCAATGCTACGGAAAAAAACGTATCTTATTATGAAATCCATACAAAGCTACGAGCTCTTTACCGTAGTATTGCAGTAGTCATATGGAACCGAAAAACACGAAGTTCTATCTACTTATTACCAGTAATGCACTCTTATCTATGCGCATTGTGCATCTTTTTTTTCCCCGTTGCATTATCCAAGAGATCGTATTATAACTCAAAAGAAATTAACTGGTCAGTATTCTGAAAAACCTGTCAAACACTTCGCTACCCTAAATTTATCGGCGATGGGGTGCGTAGTAACACGATCAGATGAAAACGCGAGCGCAGCGAGAGCGAAATTGTTCGGCGCGGGGGTACGTAGTAACAAAATTGACCGATATAGTGTAAAAAGATCGATCTGGCAACGCTGATATATGTATGGCCTATTGCCACCGCCCCTCTTGCCGGCCCGCGACCTCACTCGGCGCCCGCGCCCTATATTTGAAGCATGTTCATGTTCTTACTTACAGACGCGCCCCGAAGATATTGACAAACTTACAAGCATGTTTTCGACCAAAACTATTTGTTCTTGTTATTTTTCATGTTCATTTTAAATTTTGGATTGACAAAAAAAGGTGAAAAGTAATAGTTGGTTGAAAGGCGCCAATACCAAAACAAAATGCAAACGGCCAGGGGCGCCTACGCCGCCCCTGTCGGTTTGGCGCCCCGGGCTATAGCCCGGATCGCCCTAGGGTAAATACGTCCCTGAATAAAACGGTAGGAAGTTACACAGACACGTTCCAGACCTGTGCGAGACAAGTCGCGAACAAAAGCTAGGAACTAATAAATATTCTACACAAAACTATCCAGAACGATACATTCAATGAGGAACTTTTTATGAGTCGCAAAATTTGACACTCGTGCGATTCAGTTTCGTCTCAAGTGACACATCGTGGTACGAAAAGTACTTGAAATGAGAGAATGAAATAGTTGAGACGCTCTTACTGAACTGTCATCTGAACTGAGTCGTAAATACAATGTCATGGTATGAAATAGCGATACAGTTCAGTTTAGGGCCTAAAGTGAGTCGCGTTAAGAGATCGTGGTAAGGCTCCTGATACTGATATAATATTCTAAAATTGTATTGAAAATCAAAGATCGCCAGATCATACATTCATTTTTTCGTGTAAATGTTGAATCGCAATTATATAAGTGCTAGATTGTAATTGAATGTACCAACTTGCCTATATAGATATAATAAATATACCAGGAGCCCTTAGTTATTTCGTCGAATGTTTCATTTCTCCGTGAACTAATTTCACAGAATTTTTATTCCTCTACAGTCATACATTTTTCATAATTCTCATCTCATGTAAATATCATCCAAATAGTTTACGGTTGCAAAGAAAAATGTTTCTAAGAAATGATTTTACGGCGAAATAAACCTTTGACGAAAAATAATTTTATTCACAACTAAGATATATTATTACGGGAACATTATTTAATTTTAGTCAAACTCTATTTCTGTTTCCCAGTAAAACGTCGGAAAAGTTTGCTAGTTATGCGGAGCTGACAGATTCCAAAGCCCCGACGTTTTAATGCGTCTAACCTTTTATCTAAACGGTGTTTATAGCCGATCCGATAAAGTTTCATGGGACTTCCATTCAAAGTTCGGTCAAAGACCCCATACAGCTTGTCACACTCGACGTAGATGATAAATTTACGCATACACAAATCAAGAAAGAAGAACCATTGCAAAGCATTATAACCTCAAATGAAGAAAAAATGGAAATGGGAATAAATAGATACAAAGATCAACCATGTGCAACATCCAAACAGCTACGATCACTGACAAGAGTACAACTTAGAAAAGGGGAAAGTTTAGATAGAAGCAACCGCTAAACCCTGGTAAGTTAGCTTAAAAAAATTAAGAGTAAATTAGTTCCTAAAAAGTTCCTAGGTAAATCAGTTCTGATCAAAAAAAGTTTTTTTTTGAGAAACGTTATTTAGCCGAATGCGAATCGACATTCTACAATGTAGAATGTAGTTCAGTGTACCTAGGTTAGTATAGAATCCTAATACTATAGACTACGGTGAAAAAAAATTAACTACCCCAGAAAGCGACCGAGCCCGCTAGGTGGGCGCTTTTATATAATGCTTTTACATAAGCGCCCAGCAGGCGGGTTTTTGGTCGTGCCAGTCCTAATTGCTCACCAAGATAAATCAAAATAGTTAAATGTTTACAAATGAAGCGAAAATTGAAAAATTTAATGATTCGGACAGGATTCGAACCTGCGTTTCCAACGGCTTTCCGGGCCAACACTGGCGTCCTCCCAATTGGACCACCGAATCAGATGTCAGAGTCATTGAATTTTTCAACCAATTGCTTCGACATGCCTTAGGGTGGCATCGTAGCGCCATCTACCGTAAAGATTTAGACTTTATCGTCGGCACCATCGTCTCAAATTTGTTGAGAATCGATAGTAACGATGTGCTACACCCAAATTACTTATTTTTTATTAAAGCAGTAACGTCTGCTAACGTAAACTAAATGTTTACAAATGAAGCGAAAATTGAAAAATTTAATGATTCGGACAGGATTCGAACCTGCGTTTCCAACGGCTTTCCGGGCCAACACTGGCGTCCTCCCAATTGGACCACCGAATCAGATGTCAGAGTCATTGAATTTTTCAACCAATTGCTTCGACATGCCTTAGGGTGGCATCGTAGCGCCATCTACCGTAAAGATTTAGACTTTATCGTCGGCACCATCGTCTCAAATTTGTTGAGAATCGATAGTAACGATGTGCTACACCCAAATTACTTATTTTTTATTAAAGCAGTAACGTCTGCTAACGTAAACTAAATGTTTACAAATGAAGCGAAAATTGAAAAATTTAATGATTCGGACAGGATTCGAACCTGCGTTTCCAACGGCTTTCCGGGCCAACACTGGCGTCCTCCCAATTGGACCACCGAATCAGATGTCAGAGTCATTGAATTTTTCAACCAACTGCTTCGACATGCCTTAGGGTGGCATCGTAGCGCCATCTACCGTAAAGATTTAGACTTTATCGTCGGCACCATCGTCTCAAATTTGTTGAGAATCGATAGTAACGATGTGCTACACCCAAATTACTTATTTTTTATTAAAGCAGTAACGTCTGCTAACGTAAACTAAATGTTTACAAATGAAGCGAAAATTGAAAAATTTAATGATTCGGACAGGATTCGAACCTGCGTTTCCAACGGCTTTCCGGGCCAACACTGGCGTCCTCCCAATTGGACCACCGAATCAGATGTCAGAGTCATTGAATTTTTCAACCAATTGCTTCGACATGCCTTAGGGTGGCATCGTAGCGCCATCTACCGTAAAGATTTAGACTTTATCGTCGGCACCATCGTCTCAAATTTGTTGAGAATCGATAGTAACGATGTGCTACACCCAAATTACTTATTTTTTATTAAAGCAGTAACGTCTGCTAACGTAAACTAAATGTTTACAAATAAAGCGAAAATTGAAAAAATTAATGATTCGGACAGGATTCGAACCTGCGTTTCCAACGGCTTTCCGGGCCAACACTGGCGTCCTCCCAATTGGACCACCGAATCAGATGTCAGAGTCATTGAATTTTTCAACCAATTGCTTCGACATGCCTTAGGGTGGCATCGTAGCGCCATCTACCGTAAAACCGTTTCGGTGGTCCAATTGGGAGGACGCCAGTGTTGGCCCGGAAAGCCGTTGGAAACGCAGGTTCGAATCCTGTCCGAATCATTAAATTTTTCAATTTTCGCTTCATTTGTAAACATTTAGTTTACGTTAGCAGACGTTACTGCTTTAATAAAAAATAAGTAATTTGGGTGTAGCACATCGTTACTATCGATTCTCAACAAATTTGAGACGATGGTGCCGACGATAAAGTCTAAATCTTTACGGTAGATGGCGCTACGATGCCACCCTAAGGCATGTCGAAGCAATTGGTTGAAAAATTCAATGACTCTGACATCTGATTCGGTGGTCCAATTGGGAGGACGCCAGTGTTGGCCCGGAAAGCCGTTGGAAACGCAGGTTCGAATCCTGTCCGAATCATTAAATTTTTCATTTTTCGCTTCATTTGTAAACATTTAGTTTACGTTAGCAGACGTTACTGCTTTAATAAAAAATAATCAAAATAGTCCTAATATTATGGGTTTATCTTGAGCTAATTTGAAGTTCTTACGGCCATCGTCCGTTTTCATCATCAGATAAGCTCCAATACAAATAATTATTGTAGTATTGTCACGTGACTACATTTATACATGCAAAGTTTTATTTCAATTTTGAATCGACAATTATTAGTAGAAGGTTAAAATTTACTTCCAAGATTTTATTACATACCTAGTTTATTACAGTGAACGCATATAAACGTTTATTACGAACAAACGCCTTAACAAAAAAAATACAAATTAAGCTAATAAAAGCGTGTTAAAATACACAATTGCGCAATCCATTGTAAAGACGTGCTTGGGAGCAAAAAGTTGGTGGCAAATGTCATGTAATGCCTTTAGCAAACACCATAACCCTTAATAAAATAGGTAATTTAAACGGATTATATCGCGTATATTTAATATTTTGTTCTCAAAGGTTGACTCTACAGAGGCTGAGTCACAGTGGCAAGGTTAAGTTGAGTCAACCTTTGACAACGGTAGCTGTAATAGTTACTGAAACAGGAAGGCTCAAATAATTATACGCGACAGAATCCGATTAAATTGTTGTGACAGTCGCGGAAACCGAATAAAATACCATAACTTTAGTTATTGTACAACTAAAGCTTTGCTGTATTACGTTGTAGCAGTTCTATATTTTGCGCCTACGCATTACAATATTCGCGGCATAGACTTCATAAAACTGAATGATTATGGAATGCTGAATATATATCTGGACAAAATTACGGACAAAAACCGTACAAAGTATTTTGAACGCGACGTATACTAAAAGGAAACGAGTGAGATGAGCATTACACACGAAAGAAATATTCAGTGCTTAACACATTCTTGAGATTTTATACTTTTTAAAGCAACTGGTTGAAAAATTCATTGGCTCTCGCATTGGATCAGTGATCCAATAGGTAGAACCAGTGTTGATCCGGAAAACCGTTGGAAACGCGGGTTCGAACCCCGCTTGAACCATTAAATTTTTAATTTCGATGTAAACACTTGGTCCTTCGCTGAAATTTAGCTTTTCATATGGAAGTCGGGTCCTATAACCATCTTTGGATGTCTAGCTATCCTTGTATCAAAATTGGTTAAAATTTGTCCAGCCGTGTCGATGTCATTCGAGGACAAAGTAAATTATGAAAACAGATGGCGCTAGGCTGGCATAGCGCCGCGCGCCCATACAAAACAAATGACAACCCTACATCACGCTGTAGAAAACTGTAATAGTATAGATGCTGTTATATCTCGTGAGACGTAGTCATCGTGATTCGCGTTGGCGTGGTAATAATACTGCAATAATACTACGCAGCGTGTAAAGTCTAATACATGTACAAAAATAACACAAACATCTTTTAGATTGCTCTATTTCTAAAAACGGTTTCAATATTTTGGCACTCCGATCGCACTATGGGGCAAATCAACGATCTACGCGGCCAAAACTAGATTTTACTAAATTGCAAATAACTGCCTAAAGTCCACTACTTGAGGTAGTGGACATCCCCCGAAACAATATCCATCCCCTCCCACCCCTCTACAGTACCTACCGCCCTGCCAGCGTCAGTCGGAATTTGATCATTGAACCTAGCGTACGTGTCTGTTCTCGGCGACTTTGTGAAAACTCTTGAGTTTCTAAGTGAATTATAAATAGACTAAGTTACTCTTGTATAAAAAAGTGATGGATCCTTATTCTGCAGGTAATAATCTATTCTTTTGTAATAACAATATTTTTATTTTGACACATCGAATGAAAGTTTTGGTAATTTAAAAATTCCACGTTTTATGAGGAATATTTTCCACGTTTATTTGAATACAGAGGTTTTAGTTGTGTTATCGGGAAAGATCCGGTATTCTATTTTACTGATAATGGTATTTTATTGTTTCTAGTTATAGATAATATCAAAATTAGCCGCCGAATAGCGCATATTTACAAAATTTTAGTACTTTTACTTTTGATCGATGAAAAAGTATGAAAATACGATCCAAATTTTACGCGTTTTAAAACAACTTTTTATTGATTTCAGGTTCATTGGGTACGTCAGGGGTGAGGGTAGTTACCCGTCAATATTTATTTGACCTGATGAAAAATGAAAATCTGCCTAATTTGGAAAAAAAACTGATTTTTTTAAAAGACCAGCTATTGTCGGGCGAAGAATATACTGAAGATCAATACAAAAAAATTAAGAGCAGCTTCGCACATTTTAAATCAGAAATGAAACATAGATGGAAAAGAGGAAAAGCAAATGGAAAAAGAAAGAAAATTGGAAATACAAAGGAGTAATGTTATTAAAACTATCGTGAGACATCTTTACTAATTATAAAAACGGTATAAACTCACGTAAAAAAATTTTTACGTGAGTTTATACCGTTTTTATAATTAGTAATACAAAGGAGATTTCGAAAAGAAACTGGTTTAATTATCGATATGCCAAAGGCTAATTTTGGAAATACAAATGATGGCAACACGAGCAGGAGATTCTTCGAGGATCCCAAATTAGCTGCGGATATAACAGGCATCGACTACGACTTAATATACAGATTGAAAGTTATTCTAGAAACCATTTCTAGCGGATACATGATAGACGTAGAAAAATATGCACTTGAAACTGCCCGGCTTTACATCAAACTCTACCCGTGGCACCCGATGACTCCGACACTGCATAAAGTATTGATACATGGAGCTGTAATAATAAAACACGCCTTAGTACCTATCGGACAGCTCTCAGAGGAGGCGGCAGAGGCACGCAATAAAAAATTCAGAATATATCGGCAAGACTACTCAAGAAAATTTTCAAGAGTGGCCTGCAATCAAGACATTTTCAATCGGCTTCTTCTGAGCTCGGACCCCTTGCTCAGTTATACGAGAACAATAAAAAAAAGGAGGACACGTTCATATCTTCCAGAAACCATAAGCTTGCTGCAGTCACCACAACCGAATCCAAGGGCTCATTCATCAGAAAGTGAAGATGAACAAACTGAAGAAGATTAGGTTTAGATTCATACATATATATGTTATTATTATTAACCATTATTTCATTAAAATAAATAAATATTTGACACAAAATTATATGTTTTGTATTATTTAAATTATCTAGCACCATCCTAAGCAATGAATTAGTTTTGGCCGCGTAGATCGTTGATTTGCCCCATAGTGGATCGTCCAGATTGCTACAAACTTACATTTTCCGTTTTCTTGGCCGCTCGCATCGACAGCGGTCCACCAATCTCTTAGTAGCGGCGGAAGTATTTAAATTTCTAGTTTAGAAAATATGATTGTCACTTTGTGTCGTGTCACTCGTGACAGTTGTGATGTCCGATGCGCGTCATGTTAACACGACGGGTTTATCACGTCATTAGTTGGCGCTTTTACTACGTAGATTTATTCAGTATGTTATTAGTGTTTACAGAAGTTTGTATCCCAAAGAGTTGACAGCAATTGATAAAGTTGAAGATAATGAGGGCACATGCGTCGAATATATATCAGGATTCGCTTGCATTTGTATCTCGTGAGAGTGCAAACATCTAATCTAGCTATGCTACAGTATATTCGTCTTTATTTTCCAGTTGGGATTATTAACTTTTCCAAATATTTGAATTCAGAATCTACGATAAGTTTATTTTGACGTCGTATAGTTTTTGTATATTATTTTTTTACACTGCCATGTGATATTAAAACGTGTCAACGCAACGAGCATGATGGGCACCTTTGCATCGGGAGGGACACGGTGCGGTGCTTTTTAGGGTTCCGTAGTCAACTAGGAACCCTTATAGTTTCGCCATGTCCGTCTTTCCGTCTGTACATCCGTTCGCGGCTTAGCTCCGTGATCATTAGTACTAGACAGCTGAAATTTGGTAGGAGTATGTGTGTGTATCACGCCAACAATACGGTAAAAAAAACTAAAAAAAAACTTTTTTCGTGTACCTCTCGTACACCTAAAATAGGGGTGTTTTTTTTTCGTTCCAACACTAGTGTGTGGGATGTCATTGAATAGGTCCTTAAAACCGCTGTTTTAAGCCCGTCTATTGTGAAGGATGGTCAACTATAGAACCCTACACTGAGCGTGGCCCGACATGCTCTTGGCCAGTTTTTTGACGTTAGGAATGTTCAAGTTTTAGATTTTACTAGTAGATATTTTAACAAACCAAAGTTTTATAATTATTTCGCCGACAGTTCTAAAAATGGACATCCTCATTTAACCAAACACGTGTCTAATCGCTGCCAGAATATTCCAAACGAACAAAATTCTATTTTTACTTCAACCTGCTCTCATTTTTGGTCAGCAAGTATTAAATCAAGGAAAGACATTTCACTCCCGGCTAAAAGCTTGTCAGTAAAGTTGGCAAGAGACGAGACCCGAAGAAATATGGATAAATTTAGTAGGTACTAGGTAGTGCGACTGGTGGTGATGCTGGCAGTAAAAAAGTAGATATGCTTCCACTATTTTACTTGTTATATGGGATGTAGGAATATCTTGTTTGTAGACCTGAGCACTAATGAGTAATAAGATAATGGCCTCTTTCCGTGGGTATAGATGGCTCCCAATAAATCATGTTACTAGGTCATTTTTATTTTTACGTCACCCTGGGCCGTGACTGGGATTTTCTGGGCAGAAAATCTCGCTTCCTGGCCAAGGCATGGCGTAAAACTTTAGACAAACCACGGGTGGTAATTTGTTAAGCCCCAGATTGCATATTTATCTGGAACATTCACGAATTCACCGCACTAAATATGTAATACATTTACCGACAGTGGGTCCATACTTAAAATGTGTGATGTATGTGTGGACGGAAATGATCATTTTTTCACGCAAATATTGAGAAAACGAGTAATAACATAGTTGCTAACAAAACTTATTAGCTTAAGCTGAGCTTATTAAAAATCGAAATTCGCAAGTTCATACATTATTAAAACAAAATATCTGGTTGAACGCTTAAAATCAATGAAACATTCTTCGACTTATGGCTCCATATCCGTTCAAAAATGCTGATTGTTTTAGAGGTTTTTATCTATGATCAAACATGATTCCTAACATATTATCAATGTCACTGGTTAGAACAGGGCTATTGCAATTTATTGGTATATATTTGAAACCTTAGAATTTTTGATTGATAATTTTTGTTTCAAAAACTACTCGAAACTGACAATATTCACGTAGACTTTTTCAACCTATTTTTGAGTGCACGCAATGAAAGCATGAAATAGCTATGTTACTATTTAGAACTCAAGGAAAGATAATTTTTCACTTTAAAAAGTTGGTAGAAATTATATCAATAGATACATTTGTCAAATATTTATAATATGAAAAAAAAAAACATTTTAAATACAAGGCCTCTTATGGCTAGGCATATTATAAATATTATAGGCCCTCTTCAAATTTTACAGGACTGTACCCTAAGCTGTGCTTACCGGAAGTAAAAAGTTAAATTAAATCGTGTTTAGACGCGAAAAGCGGAAAATACGTCGTGTGAGTGTAAAAGAGGCGTTAGTGCACTCGAGCGGAAATCCGGTTTCAGCCGACGACGAAAATACTTTTTTGTCTCCAATTCACCCACAATTATGTGGTTACCTACATTTAAATAAAATAGAAGCTAATCTTTCCAAACACGCATTTTATTTAAAACATATATGAAATTGTATAGTAAGGAGAGTCTGTGAACTCTTAGACTGCGATTCGGGTTTTTGGTGAAAACTGAGAGGTTCTTATCTGGATCGCGTAAAAGGGAGCGAGACAGGCGTACAACGCGAATCGCATTCTAACAGCTCACGCACTGTAATACCATGTTCAAGGGGCCTATGATGGTTACGTTTATCACGTGACAAATAAGTGGCAAATCATCCTCCTTTTCTAACTAGTAACATTGACGGTGACGGATGCTTTGTCACTTATTTATCGCGTGATAAAAGCTACCATCATGCGCCCAAAGGCCTTCTTCCAAACACGACATTAGAAATGTCTCTTGTATGTCGCCTTCAAGTGTCATTAAAACGCGATGTTTGCGATTCGAGCTGCTTAAAGTGATACTTCACGTTACCTACTGACCGGCCAAGTTAGGTTTGTGCCTGGGGTCGCATATGAATGAGGTGCAAACTTAATGCCACCGGGGTATATCGCCACTTCGGATATCTACAAGATAACAAAGGGAAATAATATGGAATTAGCGCTCTAGTTTCTCTCGATGTCGTATCGACAGTGATATATTTGTAAATTTTTATCTATTCCAAATCTAGTCATGTCAGTGTCATGTCAACTTACCAAACACGATGACGAATGTCATCTTGACGGTCTTGATCTTCGCTTTTGGAATGATGCCGCGGCTGCTGGCGCGACGCGTGTCCAAATCGTCGCTGTCTAGAAAAAATAAACAATATGTATAGTTTGCGAAAATAATACTAATATAAGATAACACGTTTACAATAAATAACCAACTTCAATGAGAAGAATTCGTATTTCCGATAACGATTGAACGAGTTACTATAAAACGCTGGAATCGTCATTGATGTGTAGGTACATCCATCCATAATTATTGTAGGAGTTCATTCCATTGCCCATAGATTTCTCTTGTTTTTTTGAAAAACGCCCGTTTACAATTCACAGTGAATTGAATAGTGTTTTGTTCAACATTGTCAACTTTGATTTTAACCTCAGGGACTCGAAGGACGCCGACTGTCAATTGTCTTTTGCATCGATTGTAAGAGTTTAAGAGGCATTTGAGCATTTCGTTGTTTAATTAGGTAATTAACTACTTACTGCTAAATACAGCTCCAGAGTTGAGGCCACGTACCTACATATACAAGTTCATATTATCAAGTATTGACGTTTGGTTAAAATTTGACTTTTAATTTTTATTAATCTTGTAACGCGTGGTTAAAGTTGGTTTAGTTTAATTTATTATTTCCACATCATTGTTAACGCAACGTGGCATTTTAACGTAACTTCCCATTTTATTTTTGGTTTTCAAAGTTTTACGAATTTTCATTTTCATTCTCTAAGGCTATGTAAAATTGTTTAGCAAATGACGACGTGGTTGGTGCAGTGGTCAAGCAGCTGCCTACTGAGCCGGCGGTCCTGGGTTCGAATCCCGGTAAGGGCAAATATTTGTGTAATGAACACAAATATTTGTGCCCTGGTGATGGATGTTTTATGTGTTTAAGTATTTATTTATCTTTATAAGTATGTATATCGTCACCTAGTACCCATAACAAAAGCCTTCATGAGCTTAATTTGGGACTAGGTTGCTTTGTGTGAGGTTGTCTGATATTTATTTTAAATGTGTCAACTTAATTTTTCCACTTACGCCATAAATAAATATAAAATCTTAATATATCCCTCAGCATAATACCTATATATACCAGAGTTCTGTTACCAAACAAGTTACAGAAGGTCATGCAAATAGAATAAACGGGAAAACGTAAGTATTTACGGAAGAAGGAAAGTAATATTTGCACAACAGAGTGCATATTGTCTCGCTTGTATACCTACTATGAAAGACAGATTGTAGATATATTTACGTCACCTAGGCCGTAAGTGAAATTTACTGCCCGCTAAGGGTGGAGAAAGACAAAGAAAAAACATAAAAGTTAGACAAATCACGGGCGAAGCCCAAGATCGCATATTTATTGCCAAAAACACCTGCAATCTGGGACATTCACGAATTTGCCACCCTAGGAATGTAATGTACTATTTTAATGCATGTTATCCCTCTGAGCGTCCAAGACGGCAAATCGGTCATTGTAAACATTTGATTTACGTAAGCAAACGTTTCTGCTTTAATAAAAATAATTACATAAAGACACTCACAAACTTTCACTTATATAATACTAGCTGTGCCCCGCGGTGTTACCCGCTCATCCCACGGGAACACTAAATTTATTCGGGATGAAAAGTATCCTAGGTCCTTTCCCGGGTCTCAAACTATCTCCATACCAAATTTTATCTAAATCGGTTCAGCGGTTTAAGCGTGAAGAGGTAACAGACAGACAGACAGACAGACAGACAGACAGACACACTTTCGCATTTATAATATTAGTATGGATTAGCGTGATATTATAGTCTGATAATAATATTCTAAGGCCAGTACAGCACTGTTAGAATCGGCTGCAATGAACAATATCATTAAAAACCCGACTCGAGTACTGAATGTCATACGCGTGCCAACCTTTCCACCCTGTTTCATATAAAGAAACCCACATAAAATCACAGCTTCTAAATCTGGTCATATTTCACTGCGACCAGCCGTCGAGTCAAGTCACGTTTCATTTAATTTTCTCTGATTCCCGCTTTAGTTTTTCTGCCCATCAATTTCGGGAACGTTGACGTAATATTGTCGACGGGGTTAGCGGCTGTGTATTTTCTTTTAATATTGGCTGGGATTGCGAAAGTACGATGGTTCGTTGAAATTCGGCACACCGTACGATTATTGCCTTTAAGTGACAGAGACTATTTATATAAAAGTAGAACGTATTTCGACTATGTAAAAACAGGTCAAGGATGGAGCTAAGAGGTCAGCGAGTCACTTTCTTAAGAATACGTTCCTTACAGAAACCTTTTTTTTCCGCTGGATAAGGATAACTATATTTATCTTGTTTAAAAATTAGCGGAGTCATTTTCCGTTGGTGATTTTTCGACGTTTCGACTGCCTCGTCGTCGTAGTCATTAAAAAAAAAATGTTAGCTGTTTATTTCATAGAAAATTCTTAATAAAAAAAATACATAAAAAACTTAACTTACAATCTTAAATATTAAAGATTTTTGGAGTTAAGGAGCTTATAATTGCACTTGATTAATATGACACAGTTTCAACATTGTGGGAGCAACATGGTTTCAGCCCGACTTAGAGTTCCGATTTTGTTGTGATCTTCTTAATTTTCTCCATGTCCCATTTCCTCACTTTTATACGCGAAGTCATGCGATCTTGGGGTGTCTCTTCAAGTATTACGGCTTTTTGCCTGGGTCTTAAAATGTGTGATGCATATTGGCTGTTTTTAAAATCAACACATATGTTATACTAGTTTTTGCCCGCGGCTTCGGTCGCGTTAACATATACCTACACTATCCTACGAGAACTTTTCGGGAAAGAAAGTAGCCAAGGTGATCAGTTAGGGTGCAAATTATCTCTGTTCCAAATTTCAACGTGAAAATTTAACAAACATACACACACAAACTTTCGCTTTTATAATATTACTGATTTATTACTATTCCTATTAAGAAGTACTAAGTAACACTAGGAATATGAAACAAAAACACTTGTAACAATTTGAAGTCTGTCTGAAATAATTTAAATACAGTTCATCTTCATTCTATCGTAATTCGTAATTCGCAAATATTTCAAGTTTTACGTTTTCCTCAACGCGATGAGGTGTCTTGATTTCCCGAATCTTGTTTATGCATTTTACAGTGTACTTTGGTTTTTAGTATCTCAAAACTGATTGTTGGATATTACATAAAATGTTTTACGTTTCTTTGATGTTACTATCGTAAACTCATTGTGGACGAGGAATCGCGTTTTGCCGTGATATAATTTGGGTGGTTGCGTAAGATTTGTTCTTGGAAGTCTGTGGGATATTGAAACCACATTTTTCTTCAAGTAACAGAGAAATATTGCTAAAAGAGTACTCCAAGAAGCACTATTTAAGCTTTTAACTAGAAGTGTGATTTAGAACGCAAAATGTAGTTGAAGAAATATAAAATAATGGATCCGGTTCAGATTTAATTATATTTGAAACTTAATAAAAGTTTCATTTTAGAAATAAGTAAGATATTGCTTGTTTTTTTTTAGAAATAACTATCATATACATCGATATAGTCCCAAACTAATATAAACAATGCTTTTACTATGACATGACGATGATATACATTTTGTACAGACATAGAAAACATCCATGACCCAGGAACAAATATTGGCCCTTGCCAGCATTCCAGCAGTAGGTACTGCCGGCTCAGTAGGCAGTTGCACTAGCTAATGCACCAAACGCGTCTTCATATCGATATTGGGTATAACTGCGGATTATATTATCATCATACCTAGGATAACCCGGGGTCACCTATACGAAAGTGACGTAGCAAAATATTTTATCGACAAAAAAATATATCGATGTTACTGTCAACATCTAAATGTCATCGACATAAATATTATTTTATTTCTCCACATTTTCAAATGAAAAAATAACATATTAAAACGTGTATTTACATGTTTATTTTAAAATAATGTTCATAATATACGTAAATTGACATTTTGATTGAAATGACATTCTCATACTTTTATTATCTTAATTTAAGAGGCTCGATATCAGATCAGATATGACGTCGAACCTCTTTATAGTAACCCAGAATGTTCATTGAGCACATACGTTGATTTAATTATATCAACATCTTTTTTATTGATATCCTATCCCTAGAACGTGCCCCGAGTTATCCTAGGTATGATTATCATTAATAAATAAATAAATAAATAAATATTAAGGGACAATCTTACACAAATCGACCTAGTCCCAAACTAAGCAAAGCTTGTACTATGGGTACTAGACGACGATATACATAATATATAAATACATACATAGATAACATCCATGACCCAAGAACAAATATTTGCCCCGGCCGGGATTCGAACCCGGGACCGCCGACTCAGTAGGCAGGTGTCTACCAACTGAGCCAAACGCGTCATCATTATAAGACAAATTCGGCAGCCAGCGGGCCTATGACAGTTGCTTTACATCAGGCGATAAATAAATAACAAAGCATCCATCACATATTGACAAAATGCGAGTGTGAGTGACATATGCTTTGTCAGTTATTTATCACGTGATAAACGCAACCATCATAGGCCCCTGTATCTATAAACCACTAAACAAAAGTAGCATTAAATAGAGAATTGTGGAATTGAGGGCCTTTGCTCAGTAGTGGGTCAACAACATGAAAAAATATGACTCACTTTGCCTGCTGGCTGTGGCCCGCCGTCCAAGCACGCGCCGGCTCTTCTGCCGAATGGTGATGACTATCACCCCGTAGCACGCCGATATAGTGAGTGCTGGCGCTACGAACAGCGAGATGAACACACTGGTCATCCATATCCGCCATTGCAGTTTGCTGATGCCTGACCAGCATTGGAGTGTTCCTGGGTGAAATAAGATTCTGTTAAAAACTTTTCTAGAATTTCTATATTTTAACGTTTTGTTAACAAGCAATTATGCAAAGGTATCTCTTGCCCTTGGACATATTTTTTGAGACCATCTAAGTGGAAATACGAGTAATAAAAAGTAATTTCTCGGCATTATTTCGCTCAAAAATTAACTTACGAATTAAACTTTATGATACCTAATGATTTATAATTTTTCAAGTTCACCAATACCCAAAGGTTGCCTGGAAGAGATCACCCTTTAGTGACAAGGCCGCCTGTTATTTACTTCTAATTATAATTTCTTGCATTGTATTTCTCCTGTATGTTTTGTGATGTGTGCAATAAACAGTATTTGTATTATTGCATTGCATTGTGTTGTGTTGTGTTTGTTGCATTGTGTTGTATATTGACGCAGCAGATCACCTATTAAATATAGTTTGAAGAAAATACGTTTTAGTGCGTTCTTGCCTTCAAGTTATTCTTCTGAGGAAAATCTGCCATGCTCCCCCATTAATTTGAAGGGTTATTCAAAGGAGCCCTTTCATTGATATTTCATACAAAATGTAGAGCCGTCCACCAATTCTATTATTAACCAACAAAGTATAGGTAGCCCTTTTCACATCAATATGGAAAAGGGACTTTACAGCCAAAACCTTGAGACGCAAAATCATACTGAAATCCATCTTAGCGAAGAAAGGCTAGTTGATTAATTAATACCAAAACCACGATCGTTATATACCGTTGTAATTAAACGGTTTCCCTTGCTTAAATGCAAATCTATTCATCTTTAAGCAAATATGAAAACCATTGTCAGCGAGCAGTGTGTGTATGAAATAATAATTATGTAAAACTGCCATGCCATGAATATGTAAAGATATTTCAAGCTCTGCCAAGAAACATAATCCTTAAGTTTTAGCTACTATTAACTTGGTATCAATTTTAAGACTCATGAACATATAACAAAATTTAAAAATGGGTACGTAATTAGTAAATGTGTAGTTTTTCTCAACAGCGGTCTCCTCTTGTGAAATGCCGGTAGGTTTTCATTCAGATATGTAAAAGTGCCCTTGTGGCGTGGTTCGTGCAGAATAAACTACTTGATTTGACTTGAGGGTGACACACTTATGAATAAAGGAGGAGGATTCCTTAACATAAGGATTTAAAAAAACCACCGAACATCACTTCTTAGCAATCACACAACTAAATAGTAGTCGCCATTTATGCGTGTTTCATTATAATATTTATAATACAGTTTGTGGATAATAAGAAAGGGGATATTATTAAATGCACATCTGTATAATTTTTCAGCACACTAGGTAACTCCACTAATTAACTGAATGCATACCAGAAAAAGGAATGCTGTGCAAAAAAAACAATTGATTAACTGAATATGTCCTACAAAAAAAACTTAAACATCATACAAAACGAGATGACCTTTGTAACCGAATTCACACCAAAAATATGGTTCGTACATCGGATATATTTGAAAGTTTCACCAAAAATACTGACTTGCACACTAATTATCCTCGCACTGCACACTAAGATCCGACTCGGCCGGGTTAGGTTAGGTTAGTTTTTTTTTTAACAGTAAAACAGTTCTGCAAATACCTTTAAATAGTATATGGAATTCGCATTATTTAGTGTGCATAATTAGTGTGCAAGTCAGTATTTTTGGTTAAACTTTCAAATATTTTGATCAAAAAAAGGGAATATACAGATATCTATTTAAATACTTACTTGCCATAAGAAAGTACCAACCTTGTATTTTATCTTCATCGAATAAGATGAGCATTGGAATGCAAAACATGAAGCTGATCAGCCAGGCTCCAATTATAAGTGCTCGCGCTCTTCTCCCTGCCAAGAAAATTGACAATAAGTATGTCATAAATTTATAAAACATATAGGTAAAGTCTTAATATTTTTCAATGTGGGTATACCACAATTTTTCTAATATTGTGCCATTAGTACAAAAATCAAAGCAAATGGAGAGGTTAACACGCTGGCCGGTAATCCAGAGGTACCGGGGTCAATTCCCGGGCCTTTCCACCAGGTTACGCTTTTCAATTTGTCTGTGTGCTTTGATCTTTGTATCAATGCTACAATAAGTATGTCATAGCGATCTGTTGGCTTGAAGTAGCGTACCTACTACAGAGGATCAGTCATAAATGATGGCATTTATCTCGTGATAAATACAACGTTAAAGGATTCGTCACTTTGCGCTCACATATTACTTGTCAGATAATGACAATAATCTTATTGAGTCGTACACACATAGACAGAGACGAAGTTACTGCGCTGCTGTTCGGGTAGCAGTCTCTGATGAAGAGCCGCCGCTCTTGACAATTTCACGTGAGCATAAACCGCTTAATACAATAATAGAGGTAATTTCAAATTCTTTGCAATTCACTTATCGCGATCATGATACGCATTAGCACTTTTCTGTATTAAGAGTTTTTTTACTAATTATAAAAAGTGTGAGTGGGTCGCTCACATGTGGGTCGCGAGTCGCGTAGCAGCACGGATAGCTACCCCTGATGAAGAGCTCCAAATGAGTTCGAAACATGTCGGGCCGTTCCTGACAATTTTTTACGTGAGTTTATACCGTTTTTATAATTAGTAAAGATGTCTCACGATAGTTCTAATAACATTAAGAGTTTTTTTATTCTAGATAATCAAGCATATGCCCTTGACTGTACCCCATGTTAAGTAACAATAGGCCTGAAATGGAGCATGCTTGCCTAGCATATGCCTATTCACTCTTGATTTGAAGAGATCCAGATACAGGAGGTTATACAGAAGTATACTTACAACTTCCAGTGAAATTCATTGGGTGTGTGATAGCATCGCATCTGTCTATACTTAGCGCCACCAGCACGTACGTTGAGGAATACGTTACTACACCCTGCAAAAGAAAAACTGCCTTAGAATAACACTATACTCTCTAAAAAATACATATGGTATACATATGGTGGCGCTACGATGCCACCCTAAGGCATGTCGAAGCAACTGGTTGAAAAATTCAATGGCTCTGACATCTGATTCGGTGGTCCAATTGGGAGGACGCCCGTGTTGGCCCGGAAAGCCGTTGGAAACGCAGGTTCGAATCCTGTCCGAATCATTAAATTTAATTCGCTTCATTTGTAAACATATGGTATATAGGTACACAGGGTATAGAAGTGTATCGACGCGGAATAATGTATGATGAAATTTCCGATGCCTATTCTATAAGGAGTATCAGATAGCCTTTGAAAATTACCCCCAGAAGCCTGGCGACGTCTAGCTAAGCCTTTGCAACTATTGATAAACGGTGTCTTAAATATAAGGACATAACACCGTGTGCAACTTTTTGAGACCTTTTCTGCTCTAGGGAGCTCACAGACATGTGGTTGATATATTGCTATTGTTGAATTGTTAGTCTTCGAGCTGCATTCGTATCGACAAAGGGCTAGAAAAGTAAGAGGCGGGGCCTGATTCTGAAAATTACCGGAAACTTTACTCACTTCCCAAATTAGGAAAGTATCCGGAAATTTTCGGACAAGGCACATTTCTGTTTAAGTAAAAATTGTACTCTTTTCTTATGCCCGTATATTTAACGTCAAACACAAACTATTCGACGCTGAATGTAGCTAGAAATACTGGTGACGTCATCATCATCATCATCAGTAAAACTTTTTAACGAGCTCTAACATTTAAAACATCAAAGGGCTAATTAGTACTGACCACCTGAGTAGAAATAGCATTTTTTTGTTCCATCTCAATTGTCGCGTTCCAAGATATTTCGGTGAGTTTTTGTAAGGCAATTAAATCAAGGGCGTGAAGTCTCCTCGTCCAATATACCGACGGCAAAAAGCGGAAACGCTGTAAACGCCAAGGGAATTCATTGGCGTTTACAGCGTTCCCACTTTTTGCCGTCGTACGGTTCTTTAACTGCCAGAAGGGACCCCCGTAAGCCGACTTATGGGCCGGGTGTGGGAAGAGCAAAAATCTATATGTATGTCCGTCACGTGGCCGTGATACGGTCGTAAATTGCTCAATTGGAAATATGACAATGCCTCTAAATGAGGATCATCTTTATTCCACTTCTACAGTCTACGTCAAAGCAAAATAATTTGATGCTGGTTCTACATAGCATAAGTTAGCACGTGTTGGGACGAGGTTGCTGCCAATACGAGTAGGTAATTTTGGCGATCAACCATCTTTGAGCGTATCAAAACGTTTGAAGAAAATGGCCTCACAACTTTAGACGTAAAACGCCAGTTGGCAAAGAAAGACCTCCTACGCGTACAGATACAATTCCACTGGTCAACACTACTGCCAGGTGTGCAAAAAATAATTTAAGGCCTAGCTAGCTTTAGCCCACAGTAATAAACGAAGTCCTTAGTTCTTGTAGTGGGTCGCCGTGATCAAAATCAATGAGGAGGACTATTATATACATAGCATGTCAGTTTTGAAGTAAAAAAATATTGGCTAGACGAGATTATTAACGAGTTCTAACAATTAAAACATCAAAAGCCACTGGCATACAAATAGAACATTTTTGTCTCATAAATGATCAAGTTCCAAATGATTTCGGTGAATTTCTGTAGGATAATTAAATCAAGGGCATCTTCCCAGAGATTTTCCCTCCAAAAAACGGTTCTTTAAACGCTTGAAAGCACTTCCGTAAGCCGACTTATGGCCGGGGTGTATGTTGACCTCACTTATTTATATTTTGAAAGGTGTATCTTTATGAGCATAGCGTTATAAGGGTAAAAACGAATGTGATTGTCATGTCAGGTGCGAAAATAAACGTATTTTTGTCGAAAATAATAATGTTTTAGAATTATTGTTCTATGATGTATACCGGGTGTCCCAAGACTATGGGCCCAAGTAGCAAAGACCCGCTTTATAAGATTTAAAATCTTATAGCCGTTCTATAGGCGTCTTGACTATGACCATTATCTCGAATCGTCTTAATATAGGATTCTTATAATGGTTATGAATTTGACCAACTATCTTATAACAACATCGTACATGACTATTTGAGGTGCAAGAGCCATCGATCCTATAACTTAGTCTCTCTAACGTCTATAGGATAACTTTATAAGTATCTTATAAGGCGTACAGGCTTATAAGCACATTTTATAAAACTGTTACCAGTGTGTCTATTCTAGTCTTATAAACGCATTTAGTAAAATATTTACTCCTTTTACCGTTTTACTTCTTTCTTTCGTAGGATGTAAAACCCTATAAGTGTCATAGAAAATGTTGGTATAGGGTATAAATAGGCTTATAAGCGCATTTTATAAAACTGTTACCAGTGTGTATATTTTCGTCCTATAAACACATTTAGTAAAATATTCACTTCTATTACCGTCTTTCTTCTTTCTTCTATAGGATGTATAATCCTATAACTGATATAGAAAAAGTTGCTATAGGATAACAAATTTATAGGACTGATTTGACCCGGTAGCTACTTTTAAAAGATTATTGGCACTAAACTAGCATATTATATGATTACTATAAGTAAGTTTTACTTATAAGCGTCTTGCACTTGCTGTTAATAGTCGAATGTCGGCCATCCATTTTGATTAATTACTATATTAAATATTTAGCTTTTGAAATGGATTTAATGCGATGGAAACGATTTAGGCTTTGCTTATAGAAGAAGGGTAAATAAAACGTAAGGAGAAATTAAATCGAGATTGAGTACGGAGTGCGGGTCTGAATCATCTAATGAATGAGAGTGATACGCATGAAATCCGTGATGGTTCCGTGCCATAAAAATGCCTGTGAAGATGATAATTTTAATAATGAAGATAATTTTGAAATATATGGTGCTAGTCTTACTTTAGACCTAAATTCAATAAAGTCACTATCTATTATTTAATTTCCGTGCAAATCACCATTTACAGTTAGCTAGCTGGAAAGAATATACTAATTGGGACTACTACGGTTGACATTTTGTAATCTACCTATTAACGTATATTTATTTATAGGTTATACAACACACATCTTTAGTACCAGTTATTAAAAACAATACAACCAAATAGAGAACCTTCTCTTTTTTGAAGTTGCTTTAAAATATTACCCTGAATACTAGAACGTTTACACGACTTAATTTTGCTACTTGGGGGACATCAAGGGAAAGTACCTTAAATATCGTAGATAGGATATTTTGCTGAAAGAAGACTTTAAGCTATTTTTAAATGTTAGTAATTCTGCATTTAAAGATTTTCTAAGATTTACTTGCTTAATTATTCGTCGTCGGCAATAAATAATTTTCTTGTAATTTGACTTTAAACATTGTTGTTCTTTTCTTTTAAGATACTTTGTCACTTAGGAAGAATTATTATTTTCTGTCCATTATTTCGATTGGCATCATAAAGATCGTTTTTTTTTCACATTTAAGTCGGGTCGATTTCCAGACGAAGCAAGTAATTCTTAGAAAATCTTTAAATGCAGAATTACTAACTTTTAAAAATAACATAAAGTCTTCTTTCAGCTAATAAATTATGTGCTCTGATAATGTAAGCTTTTTTACTGAAAATCTTTGTGGTATTTTTGTGGGGACAATAAAATCAAGGAAGTCTTCCCGGCATTTCTTGTAAAATACAGCTATTTAGACTCGTGAAAGCACTCTCGTAAGCCGACTTAGGGCTGGGGTGTCCGTTGCCCTCAGTATGGACTTAATATTATAAGGTTAGGTGTGACTGGTTTAGTACATAGCGAGATATACACGGCAATCAATGTGTTTTTGGAAAGGAAAATAATTTACTTGAAATTGAGTCTATTTCTAAAAATTGGTTGGCACCTAGTCGCAAAAGAAGGCGTGAATAAGTTAAAGCAATTTTTAGTGAAGAAAGTGTAAACTCGCAGCGTTGGGCGATAGTAGACAACGTCATCTGTCAAACTAATATTATAAAGGCATTTGTGAGTGTGTTTGTGTATTTATGTGTACATGTTTGTTACTTCTTCACGCCTAAACGGTTGGACCAATTTTGATAAGTTTTGGTATGAAGGTAGTTGACATCCTGGATTAACACATACCTACACAGGCTACTTTCTATCCCGAAGGTAGTGTTCCCGTGAAATGAGCGGGTAGCACCGCGCGGCGCAGCTAGTTGCCTGCCCATAAATAAATTAAATAATATAAATAAATATTATGGGACAATCATACACAAATCGACCTAGTCCCAAACTAAGCAAAGCTTGTAGGTACTATGGGTACTAGACGACGATATACATAATATATAACTCCATATATGTATTATAGATAACATCCATGACCCAAGAACAAATATTCGAGCACGTTACACACACATAAGATACAGAGCTTTTACTACCTACTTCGAGCTTAACACGTGACTATGTTGATTTGGGTAAATGTGATCGACATTTCCTTATTTATTTTATATAATTTTGCACGGTTTTGACCCCCAACCATCAGATTTTTAAACGAATTTTAATCCGAATAAAAGGAATGTGTTTTGTTAGTTCAAACACTTCGGGCAAACATGGATGTTGCAATCTATGAGGGTTGAGCTGAATTTGTTTGTGTTTGAGTTTCAATTTAGTTTTATTTGTTCATGCCATATGCTGTATTAGCATTGTTCCTTTTTGTTTCTATTTATTACTAGATACGCCGCGTGGTGTTACCCGCTCATCTCATGGGAACAGTACATTTATTCGGGATAAAAAGTAGCCTATATAATCCAGAGTGTCAGCTACCTTCTTCATACCAAAATTTAACAAAATTGGTCTAGCCGTTTTAGCGAGAAGAAGCGACAAACATACAAACACAGTCACGAGCTTTCGCCTATTAGTGAGATATATGCTAAGGGCTAGCATATCTTGCCGCGTCTTCACTTGTCGCGCAACTTAGCATCACCTGTCATGCTCGCAAGGTATTGAAAGAAAAGTGACAGATAGCATTTTGTCGCACATGAAATTCGGTATGGAGGTAGCTGATACCCTAAATTAACACATAGGCTACTTTTTAGGGTTCGGTAGCCAAATGGCAAAAAACGGAACCCTTATAGATTCGTCATGTCTGTGTGTCCGTCTGTCTGTCCGTCTGTCCGTCCGTATGTCACAGCCATTTTTTTTCGAAACTATAAGAGCTATACTGTTGAAACTTGGTAGGTATGTATTCTGTGAACTGCATTAAGATTCTGATGCAAAAATAAAAAAATAATAATAAATATTGGGGGCTCCCCATACTTAGAACTGAAAAAAAAAATTTTTCATCAAACACATACGTGTGGCATATCTATGGATAGGTCTTCAAAAATGATATCGAGGTTTCTAAAATATTTTTTTTCTAAACCGAATAGTTTGCGTGACAGACGCTTCCAAAGTGGAAAAAAGTTGGTCCACCCCCCTCTAACTTCTAAAATAAGAAAATGAAAAATCTAAAAAAAAACAGATGATGTACATTACTATAAAAACTACCAACGAAAATTGTTTTGAACGAGATCTTAAGTAGTTTTTTTTAATACCTAACTTTGCACCTAATTTATATGGGGCGCTATACATACCAGGTGCACACTTAACTTAACCATTTAGGGATGGAAAGTGTTTGTACGGAACCCTCGGTGCGCGAGTCCGACTCACACTTGGCCGGTTTTATATGTTAAACCTTTCATAAGACCACGGGGCGCTGCTAGTGCTAGTTATTATTATATGCAGTAATAGGGCCTCGTGCAGGGTCCGTCCGGATTGTTACTACCGTCTTGCCTGCTAACCCACCGCCAAACAGCAATGTTCGCATTGTTGTGTTCCGGTGTGGGGGTAAGATAGCCGGTGAAATTACTAGCATAGAGGCATTCTATCTTCGTCCTCCGGGTAGGCAAGCACTTGTGACTCCTCTGGTGTTGCAGGTGTTTATGGGCGACGGTAATCGCTTTCCATCAGGCGATACGTTTGCTCATTTGCTCCCTTATGACATTAAAAAAAAAAAAAAAAATGCTCTTGGAAATCTGCTCTTGTAATGTTCGAGCACTGTTCTTTGCTCCATTTTACTTACCTTAACTATTAGTTTAGGTAAACTTACCTGTAAGTATTTGACTAGTTTGCAGGCGAGAGAGCCCGCGAGCCACGAAATTGTCATCCTCTGAACTAAGTCTGGCAACACGCTTATGAGTCCCACCCACAAATCTGTAACAAAAATGCATGCAATCCATAATAATCCATACTAATATTATAAATGCGAAAGTGTGTCTGTCTGTCTGTTACCTCTTCACGCTTAACCGCTGAATCGATTTTGATGAAATTTGGCATAGATATAGTTTAAGATCCGAGGAAGGACATAGTATAGTTTTCATCCTGGAAATTATACCTAAAAAGATTGAAAAGTGAGTGAACATTTCTATTGGAGTGCGGTGACTCTGTAGGAAATGTAATTATTAGACCAAAAGCACAATTGCTCTTACATTTGCTTAGGCGCTTTTAATAATCCCTTTTATCAAGTTCCACGCGTACGTAGTCGCGGGCAAAAGCTAGTACTTCATAAAATATTGTTTGCCAGGAGTTACTGCAAAGGGTTGAGTACGTAAAGAGACGATAGATCTAACAGAAAATTATAGTCATCGATCCAGTTTGGACCGCACAAAACTGCTAATTCTTTTAGATATTGTTCTCTATGATCAAACATGTTTCTCAATATATTAAGAGGCCTTATTTCTTTTAATATTTTTTTTCATATTATGACGAATATCTTGATAATTTCAACCAACTTTTTGAAGTGAATAATAATTTTCCCCGAGTTCTAGGTAGTAACATAGCGATTTCATGCTTTTATTGCGTGCAGTCGAAAATAAGTTGAAAAAACAAATTTCCGGCGTGAATTTTGTAAATTTCGAGTAGTTTTTGAATCAACAATTGTCAATCAAAAATTCAAACTGTTGGTTTTAAATATATACCAATAAATCCCAAAAGCCCTGTTCTAGGTAGTAACATCAATAATATATGTTAAGAAACATGTTTGGTAATAGAGAAAAATGTCTAAAACCATCAGCATTTTAAAAGGAATAAGGCCTCTAACAATGTTACTACTTAGAAAAGGGCTATTACGATTTAGTGGTATATATTTGAAACCTACAGTTTGAATTTTTTATTGATAATCTTTGTTTCAAAAACTACTTGTAATTAACGATATTCACGCAGAAAACTGTTTTTTTCAACTTATTTTCGACTGCACGCAATAAACGCATGAAATAGCTATGTTACTATCTATAACTTAGCAAAAAGTATTATTCACTTCAAAAAGTTAAGATGAAATGTAAAAGGAATAAGGCCTCTTAACTAGAAAAAAAAACTGCATAATATTTGCCGTGTGTAATTTGTGTATTTAATCGTATGGCATACATATGGGTTATACGTCAAATACAGCTTATAATATGAGCTGTCATGTAAATAAATGACGATGACGTTTAAATTAGACACGCGTCAAATCAAACTTTGATCGCATTGGGAATTAATTTGTGGTACCCATTCCTTAGATGTGGTGGTTTTGAGTCTGTCTTGAACAATAATAGTAACTAAAGCCAAACCCTGTTTATTAATTTCCCAACTATGTGAGAGACACGCAGCGCAAGGTTTAAGGCTAATTTTAAACTATTTGGTAATTTGTGAGACGGATGATTGAAGTCGAACAGAAGATTTAGGGTGCGTCTCCACTGACCAATCATCATCATCATCATTTCAGCCACAGGACGTCCACTGCTGAACATAGGCCTCCCCCAGTGACTTCCAGATCGGCCGGTTGGAAGCGACCTGCATCCAGCGGCTTCCTGCAACCTTTACCAGGTCGTCTGTCCACCTTGGGGGTGGACGTCCTACGCTGCGCTTGTCGGTGCGTGGGCTCCATTCGAGAAGTTCTGGCTATCGAGTTCGGCCTTTTTCCTTTTTTTTTTTCATATTATAACAAATATTATTGATCATTTCAACCAACTTTTTAAAGTGAATAATTACTACTACTAATACTTTTTCCTAAGTTCTACAAAGTAACATAGCTATTTCATGCTTTCATTGTGTGCAGTCGAAAATAAGTAAAAAAAAAAACAAATATATACCTACCAATAAATCTCAATAGCCCTGTTCTAAGTTGAAAATATGTTAAGAAACATGTTTGATCATTGAGAAAAATTTCTAGCATTTTTGAACGGATAAGGAGCCTTAAATTGAGCTAGGTCGACAGCCGCGGTGAATAAGCGCCTTAAGCCACTAATAAAAAACCAGCGGCCATTTGTAAAAGTACAGATTTAAACTTAATTATTTCAATCCCTGCAGAATCGAGGTTTTCCTGTTGCAAAAGTTTTATTCTCCGGAGTGTGGTTGGGTGAAGTTTAAGTGAAAGTGATAAAGTTAAGGAAGTCGTGACGAGCTTAAAAATTTGGATGCAAATTATTTCGACAATACGTTTTTCTACGAATGATCTAAGTACAAAGAACTGATTAATACAGTCTAAACTAAATCAATAAGTACTAAATATTCTTGATTCGCCAATTCTCCATAAAAATTCCGTTTACAATATACTTAGATCACAAAAAATGCCGATTTTCTTTTACTAGGTATCTAAATTAATTAAATAAAAGTGGCTCCCTACAGCGTGACCGGCAATCATGTTAGGATAGTCTATTGAATAAAAATTTATAAAAAAATAATTAACTTCAAAATAAAAATAGCTCAATGATTTTTTTTTAATGCGTTACGTGGTGGAAGAAACCGGGAATCGAACCCAGTACCTCTAGAGAGCCGGTCTTTAATAAATAATAAATAAATAAATATTAAGGGACAATCATACACAAATCGACCTAGTCCCAAACTAAGCAAAGCTACTGGGTACTAGACGACGATATATACAGAGTGATCAATCCAAATGGGTCAGTAGGGAGAAAACGAAAACTATAAGAGAAAGGGAAATCTGTTCTTAGGAACCATGGCGTCGATTTTAGATTTAATACAAACTGCATTAAAAAAAATTATAAATATCATACATAACCGGGAATTGAACCTGGTTAAAATTCTGTAAGTAATCGCATATCGTATTGTAACATTCTTTACAGCAGTTCTGACTGGATTATGTATGAAATTATGTATGCTATTTATACAAAAATAATAATGCCGTCTTTATTAAATCTAAAATCGACGCCATGGTTCCTAAGAACAGATTTCCCTATCTCTTATACTTTGTGACTTCTCCCTACTGACCCATTTGGATTGATCACCCGGTATAATATATAAATACATATATAGATAACATCCATGACCCAAGAACAAATATTTGCACAAATATTTGCCCCGGCCGGGATTCGAACCCGGGACCGCCGACTCAGTAGGCAGGTGTCTACCAACCGAGCCAAACGCGTCGTCAACGCGTCGTCTTTTCCACCAGGTTACGCAGTTCAATTTTTCTTTGAACTTTAATCCTCGTATCAATGGTTTAATATAAACATTGGAGTGTACACACATTAAAAAAACATTACATGTTTCAAAATAGTTACCAGCTATAGCCAACTGCATGATGAAGAAGTTCATCCTGCTCTTCCTGGCCTTGGTGAGCAGGAGGGCGAGAACCACCGTCGCGTTGCCAGCGACGATCGCTACCAGGAGGATCCAGAGAACAGCTACTTGGGCAGTCTGAAACAAACAATTAAACTAAATATCGGGGCAATTGATACGAATCAATTGTCTTTTGATGACATCGTAGCAACGCGACACTTTAAAAGTACCCCCTATCCTCCCCTGCATGCGTTTTGACATTAAGTACCAACAGTAATAACGTAATAAAAAATTGTAAATACCGCCGATACAAGTAGTGGATTATCATGAGACCTTTATTCAACGAGTGATATAGAAAATGCTATTAAATCCTAACATAACTACAAAATTCGGAGTTCTTAGCATCAATATTGGCTGAGATCTTGTCACTTGTTCGAATTAAAGCTGAATATCTTGAGAACTGCTGGTCCTATTTCCACCAAACATCCAGAACCATTTCAGCGGATAATTCTTTCACTCAAATTGGTCCATCCGTTTGGGAGCTACAATGCCACAGACTGACACACAGGCTACGGGAACTTAATTACGGAGAAATGGTCGGTTAATTAACTCTTCTCTTGTTAACCGGAAATCAAAATAAACTTCACAGCAAACGACTTAATACTTTTCCAAAGTTTGTAAACCATTTGAAGGTGATTAATCTCCTGTTCAACCAACAAAAGCTATTTGTTGAATTTGATAAAAAAAAATACAAATCGAATTCAATAGGTAGAAACTATTTGTAAGCGCCAAGCAACAAGGACCATCTTGACAGAAAACAAATGTCTTGACAAATCGTTGTCTATGCAGTTGGAAGTAAAGGGCGGATCACACTCGTGTGATATATTTTTCCTCTTTTGTTACCAATTATTTTAGTAATTAAAACTTATTGAACCGGGTATATCGCGATATTTTGATTTACCTTCATTGCCTGACGTTTCAACACGGTTTCACGTGCCGTGGTCCCAGGCGTACTCAGTTTCAATTATGTGTTCAAACCGCGAGAGTATAAAGTGTTAAATTATTTTAGTAATTTTATATCAATGTGATGGCTGACTCACAATTAAGGTTCGGTTATGGTTATACTTTTTTAATTATATATAATCTGAAATCAATATCTTGGAAATCACAAAGAAAATTGATAGCCAAAAAAAATTATATTGAACTTTAATTGAACATAATTAAGACGACAACTAACGTTCAATTATAATATTTTTCCCATTTTATTACCAATGTTCTTTGTGATACATTGATAGAGTCTGGCTAGCCAAATAATGTTGACAGATATTTCCTTGTGTTATCACCAATTATCTATGATTTAAAAACAATTAAGTAGGTGAGTTCTCTATAAATAATTTTGATATTTTATGTACTAGTTCTAACATTCCGATCGAGTTGAAATTTGGTATAGTACTCATCAAATTTTTTTGGTGACGTATTAATATTATGGTGTTATCTAGCCAGGTTTTATTTAAACTACATTTAATTTTTCGCCTTGTATATAAATAAATAAATATCAGACAACCTCACACAAATCGATCTAGTCCCCAATTAAGTTCAAGCAAGCTTGTTTTATGGGTACTAGACGATTTATATACTTAAATACATAGAACAACCATGACCCAAGCACAAATATTCGATTTCATCACACAAATATTTGCCCTGGCCGGGATTCGAACCCGAGACCGACGGCTCAGTAGGCAGGTGCTTAAAAACTGAGCCAACCGCGTCGTCGTATTGTTAGAAAGTGTAAACATATGTGTTTGTCGTTGACTGTACTGTACATAGTGGCAGAAATTATGTTAGCTGAATATGACTGCACGTCAACATATATTTAGAATATACTTCTTTAGGTACCTTACGGGAGTATAGAAATTCAAAAATATGTTCTACTATCAAAACTATAATTCCTACTACACAAAGTGTGACCAGCCGCAGATTTTTTAAATTTACTGCCAAAACTTTGAGTAATATTTCATTAGCCAGACTATATCAGATTATAATATAATCTTAAAAAAGTAGTATAAGAGAACCTTAATTAACGAACATAGCCATAACATTGATAGAAAATTACTAAAATAATTGGTAACAAAATAGGAATAGGTATTGGAATTCATTTTTCTGTCTTAATTTTGTACAAGCTTTTTGAGAAATGCTCAATTAGTTCTGTTGTCTCGCCTGTATAACACGCCCTTATGTCTATTTGGAGACCCGATGTTTAATTATACAGGTGGCCAAAATGGGAGTCATTGTAAACGACGTACCTACGCGTAGTGCCGGTAAACCGCACACTAATAAAACGGACATTTAATTCCAAAGCGAACCTCTTTCACGCATTCTGTAACAATAGTGACAAGCAAATTTATTTCGTGTTAACCTTGTGTACGTGTGGATACTCTTGTAGAATGCATGAAAAAATACGCAAATAAGTATAACGGGTTAGGACTAATTAACTAAAAAAAAAGTAAACGACTCACTGAATGTATGCAAACCATCATATTTGAGTTTCTGATAAGTAAACAAATTAATGCATTGAATGGGTGAATAAACAAATTAAGAAATAGTAACCCACCTGTACCGTTTCAATATTTACATGTGTCAACTTTTAATATTTTTCATTATTTTATCTTACTGTATGTGTTGTCTACCTTAAAATATGATTGTGCATTCTTGCGGTGACAACAACCAAGTTAAATACATGTATTTGTGTTAATAACCATGTTCTCATGGAAGTGATGTATATCTTATATGAGAATAAAATGTCTTTAAACCTAAACCTAAAACTAGCACGTTATTATATCGCTCGTAGATAGTTTTGAATTAGATCAGTCGCATCATTTCAGGCGCTTGGCGCAGTAGTAAAGCAGCTGCCTACTGAGCCAGCGTTCCTGGGTTCGAATCCGGGCAAGGGCAAATATTTGCGTGATGAACACGAATATTCGTACCCGGGTCATGGGTGATCTAAGTATTTAAGTATTGACTTAACGCCGCCTAGTACCTATAATACAAGCCTTCATAAGCCTAATTTGGAATTAATGATTTGTGTGAGGTTGTGTGATATTTAGTTATTTCACTAGCCCGTCAGAGGGGGTTGCAGCTGACTGTCCATAAGTAAGACAGTAAACTTGCATTAGGCAGACACTCAATATTATCTTAGCTACATCGATGCTATGGAAAAGCCGCTTAAACGTAGGTCCGAACTAATCAGGGGTAACGACGCCCATGTGGCCTATTCCCGGCTTAGACAAATTACACCACCAAAAAGGATTATATTCGTAGACAACACTTGGTAGTTGCGACCTTTTTAGCACGGAGAGATAACGGCGTCCAAACTTTCCAAATGGTCGGATAAACACCCGAGACTCTTAAGGAAAGGTAAAATGTCGCACTTTTACCTTAGGACGATATAAGTACGTGATTTTTTTGCTTTGGTTTGAGGAACGTGAGTGGAATAGCCTTAAGGGTTATGTTAATTTTAGTTTTGACACAGAATAAAGACACTAGTCTTGAACCTATAGAAAATAGGTAGGTATCTGTAGTACACATACCTACGTTACGTTAAAGATATTTCAGGAAAAATGCGTTGGGGCATAACAGAAACGTTGATAAAATATGTTTCAAGGGTTTTTAGAATTTTTGTCTGTCTGTTCGTTAATTTGTGCGCTAACTCCTCAAAAACTACTGAAATGTGATATGATAATTAGTGTATATATCGGAAAAACATAACAAGTGTTCATATTATAATGTTATCTTATTATACTACCTTAATAGGTATATAGGAGCACGGCAGCACCCCTGCTAAGTCGAAAAAATATCAGCCAGTGAAGGTTACCATACGAAATCGTACAAGGAGGGAAAAAACATTTTCATCTTTTTTCTTTTTTACCTGTAGAAAAATCTGTATTTTTTTCTAGGAATGAGGGGTTATTCCACCAATAAACAAAAATTCAAGATTAATTCTTTATTCAAACATATAATTGTTGCACCCCTATAATTGTTGGATATTGTGGCATGCATTTCAATAAGATTAAAATGATATTGCCCTCATTTGCAGATCACATATGAGTATGACGCATATTGCGTGCGTAGAATGAACATTGAAGCAATCTAGAATGCCATTCTTAGAAAAGGTCAAATGGCTTAATAGGTTAGAGGGTCTTAAGCCCTTTTTCCTCGCCGGCATTTTCTCATGATTAATCATGACCAAATTGTGATTATCCTTAATCACGACTAAATTGATGCCTGTGTCGAATTATCGCATATTATGGTCAGGCATGCGCGTAGAATTTTGATTTATTCTGATAATTACTCATTCGCAGCCCTTATATTGCTATCTACGATAAATAATCCAAAATACCTAAATTAAAAAAAAATATAAATCGAACCGATGCACATTGAATAAATAAATTTTTGTTTTTGATAAACGTGTCAGTAACGAATGGGACTAATACATTTTTAAGCCGATCCAAACAAGTTTACAACGTATTCTATCGCGCCGCTCATCCCACGGGAACACTATTTTTTTTCGGGATAAAAAGTAGCATATGTGTTAATCCAGGGTATCAGAAACCTTCATACCAAAATTGATCCAGCCGTTTGTGCGTGAAGAAGACTAACATACAAACACAAAAACAAATCCACAAACTTTCACCTTTATAATATTAGTAAGATAAAATTCCTACACTATGATTAGTTAAGTACATATAACACAAACTAGACAGATATTCGTTCGTTTCTATTCATTTTCATCGTCATCTTTGCTACACAATGATTATCCGGAAAACGTCGCATTTAGCAATAAGACTGCCCATTGCCTAATATAGTAGGTTGAAATGTTATTGATTTGTTATTTGTGTACAATAAAACATGCTGCAGTAAAAAAAGTACAGTGCTGTCAGCATGCGATTCGCGTTTAAAACCTGTCTCCCTCACTCTTACGCAATCCAGATATAAGATACTCTCAGTTTTCACCCGAACCCGAATCACAGTCTAGGAGCTCACGGACTGTACATTCATCTTGTAATTAAAAAAAAACCTTAAAATGTGACGTTGATAAATCGTGATCAACTGTAGGTGTTGTTGACCTTGACCTTGACAAAGGTAATTATACAACATTATAATAATTGTCTCGTAGCCATTCATAATCCTTTAAACATTATCCCTCGCACCGTAACGCATACTTAGTCCCGTACAAATGTGACTTTAATGTAATTCCAGTAACGTATGAAGAATATGAGTAAGCAAATGTTGCTAATGAGTTTTAGGGCCGAAACACAATCCCACGTTATGTCGACGTGACGTGAAAGTTACAACGACATTTTGACATTAGGTCGTCAAATTTAAAAGTCCACGTCATCAAGGTTACATTTTAGTCCCGTCAAATTAGAGTGGTACTAAAAGTGAACCTTTTACAATTTTAAAGTCTTTGAATTTAGGCGTGTGGATGAATGATACAATTTGAAAGTTATTTTTAAAACCTTAGAAGGTTTTGCCTATGCATTCAGTACAATTTAGATATCCCCTATTATTTTGATATTTTTAATGGGAAAAAGATATTGAAATATTTAAAATTGTGGTAAGTTGATAACTAAGTACATAAAACTAGTCGTTCTGTGAGCGGTGGTTCTCGCGAGTTTGAGAAGACATTTTGAAACATTTTGAAAAACTGAATCTATATAAATATATACTTATCAAATCTACTCACAAAATTTCACGAGAATCTGTTGATAAATGAGGACAGCCGGAAAGCGTCAGAATATTCAAACATCCTAATATCCTTACATAATTTTTTTTTGAGTCAAACGGAAACGCAGACTCTTCGCTTGCTTAGTAAATAATATTTATGTATAAAAAAAAGTAATAATACGAAAAAGATAATTAAAAAAAAACGTAAACGCACTTCAGTTAAAGCAATACATCTTAATCTTACCAATGTATTTCTATAAAATAACCTTCGGATATATGTTAGGGCTTTATACTGAATTCTGTCGACTACCAATTCCGTTGGATGGTATGGGCAGAAAGTAAAAGAGCGTAAGGTTAGGTCTTTTTGAATACCAATCTTAATCAACAAGAACGGTGCGGCTGGCGCAGTTTGTAGTGCACCTGCCTTCTGAGCCGGCGAGCTGGGTTCCAATCCCGGCCAGGGCACATATTTGTGTGATGAACTCGACTATTTATTTATTTATTTATTCAAATTAGTTACACACAGCATTACAGTAATTAAACTAAGGCACTGTGAACTACAAAATTATACGGAAAATAAAAATAAAAACTATATATTATGTAAGAAAGAAAGGGATGCCTTTGCTCAGCAGTGAGACAGCACAGGCTAAAAATAAATAATATATTATGTCTATCGTCGCCCAGGACTCATAGTACAAGCTTTACTTTGGAACTAGGTCGATTTGTGTAAGATTGTCCCTTAATATAAAAAAAAAAAACAAAACATTAATAATGCTCTAAAACAAAAATCCAAGACCTTTGAAATGATCAAAGGTTATATAATGAAACGCTTTTTTTACTGGACTATTTGTCAAATCACCTGATAGAAGTAGAACTTATTGATGAAGGTATCATTGCTGGTGCCATTGAAGTATAGCGAGCCGTTCGCAGCGATGCATTCGGGACACTCTGAGTCTTCCATGACGATGTCACATCTTGTCAATATTCCTGAAACAAATAAGAAGTTTATTCAGTGACAGATCAACACAAATGGGATAAATAAAAAGTTTGTAAAAAAATAAACAGTTTTTTTATTACCGACTGTAACTTGTCACACAAACGTTAAGTGCTCATCAAGACCAATCAAATGAGGCCAATCACGATGGGTTTATGTTGTCGCCCTGTTTAGGAGTTCCTACGGCTACCTTCCGTCTACATCAGCAGATCAGCTCCATGATACCAAATTATTTTATTGTCACGTAAACTACATACATTATGTTATTAAATACGAGTATAATTGTTCACTGCTACTTAAGAGGCATGTATAATACGGTAACCCAAAGGACTCGACTCCACCATACGGACTACCTATAGCGGTATGTAACAGGATTGTATCAGCATAGCTGTTCATGCTGCCAGCATTTTCGGCCGAAGGGGAGCAATTTTTTGAATATGTTTTAGTTTATTTTAATTTTAGCATTTTTGTACATAGACTGTTAGTAGTGTTTGATTTTTTTTATTTACTGTTTCTTTGTTTTTCCTTTTTTATGTGTGGAAATAAATTCTCACTATGTAAAAAAAAATGTATGAGTTAGGGAGTAGGTTATATCTTGCTTCTTTACTTCTCAATAAACGACAGTAACGACCATTATAACCGGCTAATCTTATCTAATTCGTCTATATATTTTATTACAAAGATCTTGAGCGGAATGGTCGAGCTACAACAATGAAATTAGGGACTTAATGGTAGCTCCCAGCCGAATAAAAGGCCATACTTCAAGCATTATGTATCATCAACGTCAAAGATATTAAGTACCCAGAGCTATTTACATCAAGATGATAGTAAACCTTATTAATGAAGTTATTATGTCATATCTTTGTCAAGAAAAATGTCATATTTCCAAGAGAGAGTATTATCGTGTCCGCGCCCAACCGTCTGTGAAGGCTTTTGTTGAAATTTGTGTAGTTACCCTAATAAAGAGACTTGCGTAAAAACTATCTTGCCTAGAGATTTATGAGTAACCGATCTAGCTACGATCTATAGTTCGATGTGAATCGCGAGCTTAGAAAGGCGCGACGCAGGCCTTCCTAAAACTACACATACATCGGACGGGCAGCTAATACTGTCCCTCTTGTGATCTTGTGTTCGGGAACAAGCTGGGATTCACGAGCCACGTGAGTGAACACGCCAGAAACAGTTGACAGAGTATTGCTTTTGATGGATACGTCAAGGAGGGCATCATCATCATCATCATCATCATAGTTTCGTATTTTGACAAAAAACGTTAATTCCCTTACCAAAGAGGCTTTGTTGTTTTCTGTTTGCAACTCACCTTTCCTACATACACATGTGTAAACTATAACCGTAACACAAATACTACTTTTGATTTTTGACCCCACCTATTTAGCTAGCTACGTATTATTCATCTGTGAGTCACCCCCCACCCCTCCTTCACTTTTTAAATAGGTAACTAGCTTGTGAATAATCTTAGTGCGATAATTAAGGTTTCAATCGATCCGATTTTTGGATTGCTGGCTAGCTGTCTGTTGCACGCGTCGGTCGGTCGCTTATATAAATTAGCGATGGTAATTAAAACTTTATTTTGATATTTCAATATCTAATCTATATAAAAACAGGGATTAGAACCATATTTTCTTGCGGCACTAGTCAAAGGAATTCAATTTATTTATCGAATTTAACGTGTCTTATATATTATTCATGATAGAAGAGCTAATAAGTACCTACTTACCGCGTATAGCTACAACTTATTAAATTACTTTTGATGGAATTACTATTCAATCATTCGGTTTCTTGATTAGATATCGATCGAGCTATGGACTTAGTAATTAATCCTATTCTAACGTATTCATCTTATGTTGACATTCTCTATTACTTTAGGGGAATAGCGTAGTGTAATTTAACTTACATGTGTAACTTAGGTTACTTAGGTGTTAATAATGTATTAATTACCTTACAATTGGCTGAATTTAGACAATATTAGGCATGGCATATGAAAAATACTATATTATATTGAGATTGCAACTTCAGTTATCATTATTGATGATTGCTTTTATCATGCGATAAATATGTGACAAAGCATCCGTCACATGTTGACAAGATGTGATTATAACGTGATAAACACAAAATACCAACGCTCATCCAATCCCACTAATATAAAAAAATGGAAGCTTGTTTGTAAGTGCGTGTTTATCACTTCATCATGCCCAAACGTCTGGAAGGATTGGCATAAAATGTGGAAGATAATTTAAACCCTAACGTCATACTCGTACATGCAGTGCTACTTGTTCTGCAAAAAAAATACTTCCCGTAGCATTCTACAATATAAGTTTCAATGCGAGCAAAGCCATTTGCAATTGCTTGTTCTGCTTCTGCCACTTCTGGCTACACATTTTCCGAGAATATTGTTAGTTAATATTACAGTTAACATTACAGTTGAACATCAATAATTGTGGATTCCTAATATATCGGTTACAGGCTCATTATGGCGTTATTTCAGTCCATCATTTTATTTTATAGTTTTTTCCTACGTAACACACATACTAAGGGCTTATACAGCTCTTATTCAACTTTTTAAAGCTAATACTCGGGTTGGTATTCATTTGTTTCCATCGTCGGTCGGTCAGGGGGGTAATTCGACCAATTTTAGAGAGATGATAGTATATCTCCATTATGTCATTTTTGACGTGTCCCCACTTGACAAGTGCTGATATCCCTAGGACATCGCAACTTCGTCAATCCGTTGCGCTTAATATGCGTTTTATTTGTATGTGACGCCATAAATAACAGGCGCATACTTTAACTTGACCATGTAGTGCGTGAAATTTGTCAGTTACGTTTCGTTCAAAACAGAAATTCATATGCATGAATAGCATTTTTGACAATCATTATCGCCTTCGTATTTCCAAAATTGAGATGAGCTCATCGCATCTGAGAGTGTAGCCACTGTCTAAAAGTGTATGTTGTTATTTTCCTAACAGGCCTGTCGTTTACTTTAATATACCTACAATTCACGACGCGGTTGGCGCAGTTTGTTCGAATCCCGGCCAGGGCAAATAATTGTGTGATGAACTAGAATATTTGTGCTTGGCTCATGGACTCATAGTAGTCCTATGTATTTAAGTACCTATATAATTTGTCTCTATAAGTATGTATATTATTGTCGTCCATATAGTACCCATAACACAAGCCTTCTTAAGCTTAATTTGGGTCTAGATCGAGTTGTGGAGGTTCTGATATTTATATATTTCAATTACGAAAACTTTATCAAATGTCTGAGAGAAAATTATATGCAAAATTTGAATCAAAGTTTTAGGGGCCGTAAACCTTAATGAAATTTTATACAAACATATTCGATTTCATATCGTATCGCGTTTGAGACAAGAAAATGGCGGCGGCGTCCCTGGAGCGTTATCAGACAGTGAAATCGGCTATCTCTAGGTGACAATTTATTAAAATCGACTGGTGGCGAGAGTAAATGAAGATTGTTTTAAGTTCACAGTTCACACGTGCTTTTCGTTAGAGCTAAGACAGTGTTATTTAAGTCAAACCACCTCCAGACCGTGTCATGCACGAAATGTAGATACATGCTGGTTGAAAAATTCGATTCTTCAGCTAGTGGCTTTTATAGAACAATTGGAAGTTCGCCCGCCGGGTCCGTAAAGTTGTGGAGACGGGGATCGAATCTTGCTTGAAACATTTATTATTTGCTTCAATATATGAAAAAAAAGTCAAAGCAGACTCCATTGAGCGTCATCCGGTTATTATTCCACCTTATTTTGGGGGAATAATATCACAAGCTGCTATACAAATGTAGAAAAACAAAATGATATGGGCATCATCATCATCAGTTGTTCACTCTTGGCAGAGGGGTCGTGGTTACGGCAATTGTCCACCTTTGGATTCTTTACCTCGTTCTTCCTCTGGTTTTTTTTATTGTTTTGCATGCGGGTCCAATAGGCCCTTTGCACTGCTTATGAGCTTTTCCTCTGGTAGACAGCAGGCTCTCGCTATGCATGATATGGGCATATCAGGATGCAGAAAAATTGGTTGTCTGTAAAGCCGGTTTACGGACGATAATTTTACGTGATAATAAGAAAACATTGACGAAAAATTGCATACTTTCATGAATTAAATGCCGGACGATCGAAAAGAAGAGAGATAGATGCGTCACAAGCCGAACGCTTAAGCCGGTCGACCCGGTCGTGCCTCTCTACCGCTTGTTCCGCACTCTCGCTTGCACGCTCGGCTCAGGCGGAACGTGACAATGTCATGCTTTTCGTGCATGCAGCCGGCGTTCATTGATTTATGAGATGTTATCAAGTTAAAAAAAAACAGACCTAGCGCCTAAAATACTTAAAGATGACTAAAAATACAAAAGCACATTGACGGTATCAGCAGCAGTCGCCAACATATTCCAGTCAGGCTTATTAAATTTTCCACATCAATTGGTTTTCTGTTGAGTAGAATTTTATTTTACAAGTCACGTGGGGTGCAGTTTTTTAAAAATCGACGTTTAACGTCGGCTGCAGCTGCCGACTCCAATATATTTGCATTTTACGAACATTAGTTCGCAGTTGGCTGCGAAGTCCTATAAAGGTTATATAGTGCAGGAATAATATGCAATTTATTGAGTGCTTCTCAGAATTTAGTTTCCAATAACGAAGTTTCATTTCCTAGGTGAAACGAGAGTTTTAGGGATATTAACGGGAAAGTATACCGCTTACTTTCGGATAGTAATGCCAAAACCCCATAATAGTTTGACATTACTATCCGTTAGTTATTCCTGGAATAAAATTTGGAACAAATCCAGCCTAAGTCATTTAAAAGTGGAATAAAAGGAGTGAAGTTTTGAGATTACATTTTCGAGACTTTTCTTCTTCATTAATTTTTAACAGCAAATTTGGACAGCATGGAAAGTCCTGCCAGCGGGGTATCAAGAAACTGTGATAAAGAAAAACTGACACACACCCAGACCGATTCCCACGCGTGAGGAGCCGCAGGCACAGCTAGTTATAAAATAAATACCTACAAAGTGCTCTTAAAATAAAATAAAACCAGAGGGTAACACTAATTATCAAAAATGACAATATTCAAATATAACAGAACAAATTAGAATTGTCACATTAAAATCAAACACGGCAAATGTTAATCTTAATGATGTCAGGGATCTTTTTTAAAGGGAAGTTTGTACAAAGAATCCTTAACTGAATAAATACAGTTCCTTAGCAAATGTCTTTGAACAAGTTCTCGCTCGACAGTAACTTTAACTCTACAGGTAGCTTATTGGTCAAGGAAATTCCCTAGTAACCTGCCGAATACTTAACTTATTTGGGCCTGGGGTTAGTGGCCTGATGTGGCAGATTTTTTGTCCTTGTCACCAGGCGTTCTGTTTTTCTTCTGGAGTTTCGATTTCTGGGAGACGCTTACTTAAATCGCTAAGAATTACAAAATTATACGGGCTAAGATTTAAAACTCCAAGAAATAATTCCTATCCTTATTTTAGGTGTCCTTTTTGAAGATCTTAATGATTCTACGAAGTTAAAGAATTATTAATAATCATAAGTTCGTTAATTATGGATGTTTTTTAAATTTCATAATGAAGTTGATGGAGACTTAACTTTTACATAATTCATTTAGATAAAACAATTTAAACGGATTATATCGCGTATATTAATTATTTGAGCCTCCCTGACGTTTCAGTACCTTTACAGATACCGTTGTCAAAGGTTGACTGAGAAAATCACAATTTTTCTCTGTCAAAGTTACATTTGTGCAAACTACCCATTTTGTAAATATTAATTTAAAATAAAGGTGTTCATACATGCCAGATGGGCCTAATGTGTAAAGACAGTTACACATGTGCCAGAAGGGCATTTATTATTTTATTTAAAATATCTACCAGCGGTTCACTAAAGGCTTACTGAGGAGAAAGAACCGCCAAAGAAAACTCCCAGATTGCCTTATTTATTATTATGAAATACTTTTAAACAAAAACTCTACATATACTACTTTTAACACTAATTTGTTTTACACCGTTCGAGGCCCAGGGTTTCCAGTCTTGTGTCTTGCTTGATCCTTGATAAGATGTACAACAGGATCCCAAGCCGGTGGTAATGACAAACCATCTTCTCTATTGAAATTGGGATATTTTTTGATTTCAATAGCCTCGCGCAACATTCTGGGAAAACGTCGTTTCTCTCTCGCAAGGATTGAAGTGTTGTCAAACTTAATTGAATGGTTTGGTTTGTCCATGACATGCTCGCAGACTGCAGACCTGTTGCAACGACGGTGCTTGACATCAGCTACATGCTCCTTAACCCGTGTAGCTATACTACGTTTCGTTTGGCCAATGTATGACAGACCACACTCGCAGTCCAGCTTGTAAACACCAGCACTCTGCAGAGGGATGCTGAACTTCACGGGCCTCAGGTATTGAGACATCTTCTTCATCGGCTTGAAATATGTTTTAATGGAAGCCCGTCTCAAGATGTTTCCAATCCTATCCGTGACCCCTTTCACATATGGCAGGACCGCAGGTTTACGCTCGACTGTAGGAGTCTTCACACGGGGTTTCTGGTTAAGGCGTGGTATCTTGAGCCCATTGGCCCAAAGCGCACGCTTGACATGCTGTAGTTCATCAGTCAAATGTTGGTCGTCACAGATTCCCTTGGCTCTCTGAAACAAAGATTTACCCACTGTAGCAAGTTGACTAGGATGGTGATGTGATTTGCCATTTAAATACCTATCAGTGTGAGTAGGTTTCCTATAAACAGTATGACCTATTGTATTATCAGACCTTCTCAACACACTGACATCTAAGAAGGCTAGTGAATTGTCATTTTCTAACTCCATTGTAAACTTTATTTTCTCATGAATGGAGTTTAAATGGCCTAGGAAAACTGAAACACTAGATTTAGGTAAAATAGTAAAGGTATCATCTACGTATCTTTTAAAGATCCTCGGCTTGACAGGTGACGATGAGAGTGCTTTCTCCTCGAAGTCCTCCATGAAGATATCGGCGACAACAGGAGATACTGGAGACCCCATAGCCACACCATCCACTTGCACGTAGAATTCACCGTTCCATAGCATATAGCCAGATGTAAGGCAGTGTTCAGGTGTCAGGGAGGCTCAAATAATTAATATACGCGATATAATCCGTTTAAATTGTTTTATTTAAATGTGTGACAGTCGCGGAAACCGAAGAAAATATTATAATTCATTTAGGTTCCCAAAATTTTTAATAGAATATATTTTATATATTGTTCTTTTACAGGTATTATATTTGATATCAGTACTTTAATAACGTTAGTTGATTTACATATTACGTGATATTACTAACTAATAACAATAATGGTTAAAGGATTTTTTCGAAATAGTTTAATTCAATTTAAGATTTGTTTGTTTTCTTTATCTATTCCCTCTTTGGAAACCGAAACTGGAAGAAATTATAGTAAAATACCTAAAACTAAACCAAAGAAATATTGAATAAAAATTCCATTTCTGATATTCTCAATTTCAGCAAGTAGCTACTAAGTGTATCTAAAAGAAAGTAAGTGATATAATCAGGCCAGTTATCATGAAAAAGTTTCCCCCACTCAGATAATATACCATAGAAAGACATGTCAAGCGTATTTAAGTGAACACGGTCCGGCAGTTAAAGCCGAACAGGCTATTTTTCGGCCCACGCTATATTGCGGATTTTTAGTGGTAACTGACGTTGAATTGAATGTCACTTATGTAAACAAAGAGGAAACAAGACTAGAAAATATTCCCCAAATTTCAAGTAATTTTTGCAAAATAATACCAAAAATATCCATAGTGATGAAAGTCAAGTGTATTTATTTCGCAAGAAGAACGAAGGATTGCATTCCGGTAAACAGCGGTTTGAATTTGGTTCATGATAAATCTTTGACAAATCGCTACCGTGAAAATATATAATGACGTATGCACATTATTGCCATATGAAAGCTGTTTGTAGCGCCGTTATCCCTGGATTGGATTGGACCGACACCTTGTTAGGCTATAAATAAGTAAATTGAAAACCGCGGAACCAGTTCCATACGAGTAAATTAAAAGCGTCGTACGAAATCAAACGCAAACAAAAGTGCTTCAAATTTGCTATAGAAATGTCACTGTTTCTATGAAATCTCTCTCAGGTTGGGAGGTAATTTCTAGTGTTGTATTTCTCCTCTATGTTTTGTGAGGTGTGCAATAATAGTACATTACTGCAGCCGCCGGGAAAGAACGGTTTTCCGGGTGAGTGCGTGTAGGCGGCCAACCGTAGGGAGGCTGCATAGTGATACGAGATACGAAGCCGGCAAGCACGGCAATGAAATAAAAAATATTCAACTCAAAAAAAAAGGGCTGTGTAGCCAGTTCATGAACACATACGCCATGTTTAAGAAAAAATTACTTCCCGGCCTAGGCCTTCAATTTTGTATGAAATTCCTATACCGTTCTCTTGAGTTATTCCGCCCGAAACGTGATACTTCGAAGCCTGTTACGAGTATAACGCACATTATGACGACATTTAATTGCATGTTTGAGAAAAATACATTTTAAAGTTCTCCACTAACCATAGAGCGCCTTGAAGAGATTCCTCTTAAGCGATAAGAACGCCCTTTTGTTTACCTCTAATTGTAATTCTTGCGTTGTATTTCTTGTATGTTTTTTGAGGTGCGTAATAAAGAGTACTTGTATTGTAAAAGTATCAGTCCCCTGGAATGTTTTCATGTTGCTAAATTCGATATTTTTAATTACACTGTTCTTCATGTCTTGCTACTATTATATTTACTTTAGCGATGTTCTCTATTTGATTCTTCTTGCCGCCGATTTCGCGGCTCGACCGTAAGCCTTACCTTCAGTAAACTTTCATATAATAGTCACATACGTTCAGAAACGTATAATTAGGACAATATTAACATGTAATTTTATCGACAATAATACCGGGGCAGTAGGCATGTTTTGCAATATCGTATAATGAAGTAATTTTGCTCCAGCGTTCCAGATTAGCATAATAATAGGCATTTGCTTTCGTACTTAATTGTTAGTGTTTGGTTATTATACCAATCTATTTTAAGTAGTGTCAAAGTTTGCTTTTGCCTTTGTTACAATCAAAGGTTTTTTGTACGGTCAGCATCGAAAATAGCTGTCAATTTTACTACCGGCATATTACAAATTGCATTTGATCAAAAGCCACTTTGATACTCACTGTACAGGAGTGGCGTGGCGTGAAACAGAATCTCTATTTAGCTTACTTTTTCCATTAGGAAACATTTTGTAAAATGAGCAAGCCGGTAGGAATCTGGTTCTATGGGCTCCACGGCACTGTTGTACTGTAATGAAGCGGCTATAATACTTATACTTTCTTATAGAAAAGAAATGCAACACCTTTTCTTTTCTTTTTTATGTCAAACGAAAGAATGTATATTTATCGAACAAGGCGCACAAACATTATTTTATTTTTATTTTTTAAATCATCTTCATTTCAGCCATAGGATGTCCATCAACACGGGCCTCCTCAATAGGGTTCCACCTGGTCTTGGTTCTCATGGTTCAATTGGTTCATGGATCTCGAGTGACGACCATGGACCAGCAAGCGCAGCGTAAGGTGGTCGGACGACCTGGTTAGGCTTTCGGGACTCGTCGGAAACGGGTGGTTCCTATCCAGCCCATGTGGAAATCTATATCGTCAAAATTTACGAATCGACGACACGACAAAACGTAGAATTTTATTTCCCTATTGTATTTTTATCGCTACGTAGAAAAGGTTTCAAATAAAATTTTGTCTACCTACTGGAAACGCCTCGGAAGCACGAAAAATCACGTTTGAAGTTGCGTCTTATTTACGAACAATAAAAAATAAAATAAATAAAAATAAAAATCCGTTTATTACCAAACTGAACAGAAGCAATTAACACTTTGCACGCCGTAAGTTATAATCGGTACCGCGCTCCAACAGCTGATCACGGGCACCACTCGTGATGCTCTTTTTCCCAAGAACGCCGCGCATTTTTTAAGGTGCCACCTATGGTTCGCCGGCGATTTTCGGTGATATTGTAAGATTTATAAAATAATAATTAACATAGATACAGGAATAATTTCTTTTTTATTTAAGAGGTGTTTTAGTATTTTATAATGATAAAAATAAAACAATGTGTTTATGATATTTATTTTATTTTAAAACTGTCGCTGAAAAGAACTCGTTTTATGAAAAAATAAAAACTCTAACATGGATTTGTTAGGTAGCCCGCGCAGCGCACTGACGAGGCAGCGCGGGCGACGCATCGTCATGCCTTTCCCCCAACCCTCACGTTAATAAATTGTATGTGTGCGGGTAGCTTAAACGTTCTTCTACACGTTGCTATTAAGCGGATAACGAACTGCGTTCGATATTTTAATACAAACAGTATGAAATCTGATCACGAGTACTATTCGTTATCCGCGACTCTAAGAAAAAAAGTGTCACGAGTGGTACTCGTCATCGGCGAGCTAGACATGGCAGTTATTAAAATGGCCGGCGAATTAGAGAAAAATTGCGTACCGAGTGATTCTCGTGATCGGCGTGCAAAGTGTTAACAATACAGTAATAAAACACAAATGTAGGTACAATTTGCATAAACAAACAACATTTTTAATAGTTATGATTAAAATGAACATTTTTGGTAATGGCTACCAGTCTCACCATGGGCTAGGTTAGGTAAGGAGCCCAGTGCTGATTTTCAGACCCCTTTAACAGGGTTGTTTGATTGGTACAAACACGGTACAAAGGTTACATATAAAAACAAAATTTTGTATTGCAATTGGGGATCGAACCCACGACCTCTGCTTAACCCGAGTTAGTGCTCTGACGCCTGAGCTACCGCGATACGCACATCGCTTGAAATTAAGCATTTTATTCCGCTAAAGCGCCTTCTACCACTTTTTCTACTTCTTTCAGCTTTCTTCACAACAACGCTCTGATTCACAATTTGACTTGTAAAAGTGCTGTAGTCTACTTACTGAATAAACTATTTCAATTTCAATTGTGTAGATTTCTGCGGACACGGACGTGTCTATATATTTCTATGAACAGTCAAGTTTCCGCCGACTCTTAAGATCAAGTCTTAACATACAACGCGTAAACGCAACAATTAATTACGACAGCCATAAATTAGCGGTAGCTCCCCACTCTAATTAACTAAGTGACGCGAAACACAGAAGTTACAAGTCCTATCTGTAAAACAGACTTATATGCTTTGAGAATTCAACTCACATACGCCTTTTCTACGAGTACCAAGGGTAAGTACAGTGAACATCTCAAGGCTCTCGGCGATTTTGGAGTAAAATTCTGTAATAAGTTTCGTATGCAAACATATTTGCTCTCTTTGTACATTGTTTCTTGAAACTCTACAGAAGAATATTATAATTTCCTGTATTTAAGCTTAAATTTTTATTTTTATTCTAAGGCAAGTAAAAATATATGAGGTTTTGAGTATCATTATGATGATTTTTTTACTATCTATGAATATCGCGAATACTCAGGTCATTTTCAAGTTCTCCTCTGCCCAAAGGTTGTCTGGAAGAGATCGCTCTTTAGCGATAAGTCCGCATGTTGCTTACCTCTAATTGTATTTTCTTGCGTTTTTCATTATAAAGAAAGATATAAAAACATTAAAATAGGAACTATAACTAAATAACATTAAAAAAGATCGGGACCCCGTGGTAGGGAACCCAAACGGAGGCAGCATTCTTGCGCTGGATTGGATAGCAATGGCTAACCTTTGCGCGAGGAAGCTGCGCGCGCGTGGATCGCCTGTCGCCTCCCGCAAGCGCTTGCTGACACATTTGACCAGGCGGCGTGCCCCCTGGCCCCACGAGCCGAGTGTCTCGACGCCAAACGCCACAAACTCGTACTGGGCGCCGAGACGACTATATAGTGCTCACGGGCGTCCGCCGCCGCACCAGCTCTTTTGCTGGTCGCCGAAAGGTAGGACGCCGCCAGCGTATCAGCGCAAGTGGCATCCCAAACCAACGCGCGGCCCATTCTCCACGGGATCAACGACATCCCGTCAGGGCGCTTTCCATCGTCCCGGATGATATGGGGTTCCAGGACCGCGGGGACGTTGGCGCTGACAAGTGCTCTTCTCAGGATGTCGTTGAGTGCGGCGTGACGAGAGCGGCGGCCGGCGCCCGAAGAACAGACGAGGCCATGGTGTCCCAGGCGGTCGACAGAGGCTCCACAAGAGGTGCATCAGTGCTCCGCACAAATATCTGCGCCTATTCTGAGACCAATGGCTATTCGAAGTGTGCTAGGGTCGATGAAGGTGCCGGTGTTCGGAGAGGGGTAAGCGTGAAGCCACTGTCCACTCTGGTCTGGAGACTGCTAGGAGCCTCGAACGATCCCTGCCCGAACTGTTGTTAGTTAGGGCCGCCAGGGTGTGTATACAAGATATGGTGTCCCAGGCCCTTTGAATTTTGGGTTTAGCCATAAATTTGGACTCGGTCCAGCTAGCCAAGCGTTCGAGGCTTCAATCAAATGTTTTGTGAGGTGTACAATAAAGAGTACTTGTACTGTATTGTAGGTACTTCATTTATAAATTTAATCGTTTCATTTATGGCTACTTATCCGTTCAAAAATGCTGAATGCTTTAGACATTTTTATCTATGACCGACCATGTTTTTGTGCATATTATTATTAATGTTACTGTTTAGAACAGGGCTATTGCAACTTATTGGTATATATTTAAAACCTATAGTTTAAATTTTTCATTGGTAATTTGGGTTTCTAAAACTACTCGAAATTTACAAAATCCAAGCAGGAAACAGGGGCCCAATTCGAAAATGCCGTTGGAGATATCGCCAAACGTCAAATCTCCATTAGATAACAGTTATATCGCCGTTGAACTGTCATTAAAATGTGATGAGAAGGCGATGAGCTTCAGGTGACATATCTCATCTCAGTTTTGACAATACGAAGGCGATAATGATTGTCAAAAATGCTATTCCTACAACTGATCGTAATTGACATTTAATTTTATGTTATGACAGTCAGTTTGATGTGTCACTGCTATGGAAATTGTTGAGATATTTTGCTTAATTTATAATTGTTGGGAAAAAAAGTCAGTAAAGTGCTTGGGGTGTAGTGAAAAAATACAAGAAAAGTTTCACTGAGTGGTGCGAAGTAGTATATATTGCGTACTATATACCAGCGAACAACGGCTGTCACTGTTTGCGATTTTGGAAGCAGAAATAATCTATTTATAATTGAAGAATAACTGCTGCTGAATCCAATATTTGAATCAAAAATGTACGTGGGAGAATTCGCTGCCAAGCGCACATATCATAACACGGTATTCCGATGTAAAGTAGGTATTAAGAAAAATAAACCATCAAAATTCTCGACTTGTCTATTTGTTCACATTGGCCTGGCTATAAGTAAAGTTTTGCGAAACATCTTATGCACTCAGCCAAAAACGATAGCATTAAGTAAGGTATTTAAATGAAATGGCGCCTTGCTCACCGTAGAAGCTACCTATTGTTGATAGGCATTTCATCTATATCAGAAATAGCTAAATGGGTAAATTTCCAGTACCTGCCAATAGAAAAATGCTATACTGAAAAGTGTACTGTTATTCACAGTATACCATATTCATATTATAAATAAATAAAATTAAATAAATAAAATAATCTCACCATATTATCATATTTTTAAGGATATTCGATGTAACTGGAATTTACAAAGTATTATTCTCAATTCATATCACAGTTTTATCAATTATAATAATCTGTTTGGACTGCAACTTGGTATCTAATTACAGTTTGCAGTTTAAAGTATAACTATCAAAGAGCTGAAATTATCAATCACTGAGCTCCGGGTTACACATGAACATGTTAGGAAAAACAGGCGTTATTCCTGGTGACATTATAATAGGATTAGGCTTTAAAGCTTTAAAGCCAAATTTTCTTGCTAGACATGTATTTATCAGCTTTCTATTCCTCGAGAACTGAGTAGGTAATAGAACTATATATGTAAATATAACCAAATTGTTGCTAATGCATTGTCCACAAGAAAGACGCCCTGTGTCCCACTCCCACCCTTGTGCGCTTTTGAGAAGGGAAAAGTAAAAGTAAGCTATTCGTATGACACAAGTTTTATTAAGAAACACATAATACAATATTGCACACTGCTATTTTTATTATTTTTCAGATTAAAAAGGCAAATGGCCCAATGCGTTCACTTCATTTGTGAATCAATCCACCACCGCATTTTGTGGGTGCTACCAGGTCTCCCCTTAACCAGCCTCTTGAGCTGTCGATGATTTGCTGTAAATAGTTGCCTAAGCTTGATCTTGATACTAATGAGTTTTTTGGCAATTCTCACTTATCAAAGCTTGAATAGGGCTTAACGTTAGAACGACGGATTTATCGTGCTCGTGCCCTTTCAGATGTATTTCACTCATGATAATTAAACACCATTAAAATGTGTTTCAACTGCGTTTTTGTTATAAAATATGATAGAATTTACATATGTCAATAATGTTTGACGCCTGTTTGACGATTAAATTATCCTAGAGTACCGATCACAGTGGTTTCAGCTAGAACAAAACAGCGGTTTCTATGGGGGAGAGTATTATGCTAACACTTAACAATAGATGGCTCTTATATCAAAAAGATGACCCAAATGTATATTTGCTATGGTATCACTACAGTATTTTTTCGTATAGTAACTCTGGGATAATTTAATTGTTTCGTTTCAAATTACGCAAAATAAATAATCAGTTCTGGTATTTCAGTTAGTTTAAATAAAAAGAAATATTCATTTAAGTATTTTACTGTAATTCGTATTTATATTGTAATAAAATAAAATAAAATTACGGTCATAAAATTTGTTGAAAATTTTAAAGAAACTCTTTAGTTACCGCAAACGAAACGCTAAGTTGATATCGTACCAAATGTCATTTTAAAATTTTCGTTTATTTCTGTGAACGTAAAAGTGCTTTCTGTGTTTATTTTCTATTTTTTACGAGGACTTGGCTGGACTTGGACTCCTGATTTATGCTTGTTGCATTGACCAATTTTTTGTTTCTGGACTGATTTGCCCCTGGATTGGATAACTTTCAACCATGACGTCAAACAAAAATGTGTGCCGCGTTGTGAAAAAACTTGTAAGTATTCCTTTGCCTTCTAAATAAGTTAACACAACAATCTTCAGTAAAATGAAGATCCTAACCTAACAGTTCGTCGAAGTTTTCCTTATAGGTTAAACAGAAATCTAAAATGTTTGTGTTTTTATTTCTCTTTTAAGATGACTTTTATGCTATTATTATGAGCCTAAACTACGTCATTTAATATCTTTACAGGTTCGAATAACGTCATAACCCATTTTTACCTGAACCAAGCCACGCAAGCAGACAGATTTTATACTACCAGATTATATGCAAGTGAAAGCACGTAACTACTTTGTAAAAAGGAATAAATCTACTGCATAAATCTAAAATTGTCTTTTAATTTAGTTTTCTCTCCTATTTTGTAAATTATAACGCCATATTATTAATCTTTTACATGAAAAGAATTCAATATGGCGTAAAAAAAATAATAAGTGAACAAGGAGAACTGCTATGTAGCTACAGTCGCGCGTCGTGTATAGTTTTGGCCACTTAACGCCGGTGGCGCTGCAATCGAAATCGTTGACTGATGACTCTATTATAAAACATTCAATATACTCTATGGTACCGATAACTATGGAGTGTAAAAGGGAGGAGCAGCATCTTCATATATCCAAAAATTCCCGCTGAAAGGTGATAAATTGGTGGCGCCAGCTTTTTAAAGATTCCGTTTTTGTCTCACGCTCTTTTCAACAATACGATACATATTTACCATTGCGGTGCGCATATCAAACTAAAACTCTCACATCGATAGATCCTGTAGTTTTATTTCTAAAAATCATCAAAGTTGCTCATATCTGGGTCATGAAATTGATATTTTTTTTATTGCTCAAGAGCTGGTCTACTTACAGAAATTTTGATTAAACCACATGAACCTACTTATGATTCCATCTTCCGCACAAAAAGATCTGCGATTTTAATACTGTTGATACAGGTACATATGAGCTATCGTGTACTAAAATATCTCTGCCTAATACGGGATGAATATGGAATAAAAAATTAAAACAGAAATGTCTAACAACAATAATATCCCCGAAAGTATTCACGGTAAATGTACGAAAATAATTGTAACGGTAGGATATGAATTATCAATCGCAGGTTCACGTAGTTTAATCAAAATGTATATAAGTACGCCTGTTCTTAAGCAATAAAATGAAATGTAAATTTCATGACACGGATATGAGCAAACTTAGATGATTTAAAAAATAAAACTACAGGACCAATCGATGTGGGAGTTTTAATCTGATATTCGTAATGGTAATGTGTATCATATTTTTGAAAAAAAAGGGGCGTAAGACAAAAACGAGGTTTTTAAAAGACTGTGTGGCGTTACTGTGGCGTAAAGTCGTTTCGTTAGTTAGCAACGAACGGTTCGTTTTTAATTTTTTTATACAATTTTATTATGTTTTTCTGTGTAATACACTTAAAGAAACTAAGTAGGAATTACTCTGGTCATCTAAAATTCACTTTTTTTTACTCTGTCTAAAACTTACAATATTTTCATGCTGACTCTAGCGCTTAGGCCGGCATTGGAACTGTTATTTACTGCTAACCGCTGGGCACTTTTTCAAATATTTTCCTATGAGAGATTCCGCTCCATCCTTTTACACTCCATAGCTTATTCATAATTATTTACGACAACACTTTGAGTATTTATATTTAGGTGATATTTAGACAGGAGATGCCATGCATGGGCGACCCCCTCCGGCAAAATAATTGGTCAAATGGTCAAGCACGTTATATAAAACTACTTAAAGTCACTTCACTGTCATTTTGCATCATTCCGTGTCGCGTGACATTTCTCTTCAAAAATGGTGAATTGTGCAGTATTTTCGTGTAAAAGACGATCCGACACCTCAAATTCGCCACAAGATCGCGTTTCCTATCACAGGTAAGTGTTTTTATTAACTATCAAATGTGTATTGAAGTACAATCTCCATTGAAAGAAAAAACCGTTGCGATACGTAAACGACAGAAAAATGTAAACATAAAACGGTGGTACAGGGGCGAGGGATGTGACAAAGTCAAAACCACGACTCAACATTTGAATGAATCATTCATTCATTCGATCACTGCAGTTCGTTTAATAGTTAGTGTATTATTAGATACTTGCGACCCTCCCGGCTTCGCACGGGTGCAAAACTGATAAATTATGCATGTATTATACATATTATAAACCTTCCACTTGAATCACTCTATTAAGAAAAACTGCGTCATAATCCGTTGCGTAGTTCTAAAGATCTAAGCATACATAGGGACAGACAGACAAACAGGCAGACAGCAAGAAGCGACTTTGTTCTATACGATGTAGTGATTGAATTTAATAATAGGTATAGATGTATGTTATTTTTAAATCTTGCAAGGTGAATTAGAAATATTACCTTTCTCTAGACATACGATGTTGAAATTTAATATGAAAATGTAAATAATTCTTTGCTAAAAGTATATCTAGATAAAAGGAACATTTAATGCTGGGCTATGAGTATATGCGTTATTCATATACTATTATTTATAGGCTTTATTTCATATTCTTTCCATCTTCACTGCTGTCTCCTTATTTCCTTATTCTTCTTTTCTTTTATAGAATGAGAAATGAGGATATGCCGTAGAAGAACCAAGGTAACCGGCATAGCTCACAGGACTGCACGATTGAAGTGGCAATGAGCAAGCCATGTAGCCCGGAGAATCGATGGCCGTTAGGTCAGCAAAGTGCTAGAGTGGCGACCACGTATAGGAAAGCGCAGCGTAGCGAGGGTTGTGACGATTCTTGGGGAGGCCTATGTTCAGCAGTGGACGTCTGTGGCTGATTATATTTACTTAATTATAACTTTTTTTATTTTATTTTATATGTGGTAATTCTAATTAAATTAATAACAATTTGTTTTATTGTTTTTTCTTTACTCATTATTTACTCATATCTTTAAATCACTTTATATGTTGTTTCATATTAATCACCTTTATTTTTAGATGGGCGTATGTTCTTTTCCTGAAGGTTATATTCACTGACCTCTAAACTACAAGCACGTTGGACTAAATATTCCATAGGGAATGACAGTTGTTTTCGGTGCCCATTCAAAGCATCCTGCGTGAACGTCTACTAAAATTGGCATTTCAGGCAAACCGTTCTTTGATCTGTGACGATCTGTGAATAATCTCTAATATTAGACCCATGGACGCTCACACAACTTGCACATAGCTATCAGCTCCAAAATGGCGAAAATGAAATGGTTTCATTTTAGCAACGACAATATGAAGTCGAGTGTACTTGTTTTAGAAGTCCGTGATTGTTTAAGCCCGAAACAACCGGGCAGTTTAGTTATGCGAGAGTGATAAGGACACGATAAATATAGACAGAAATACATAGCAACAAATATATTTATTGGATAACATCTTCAATATACAGAATTTACAGTTTTCAAATTTCACAATAGATAGTACCTATAAGACAATTCAGTTCATTCATTAAAATGATTTGGCTCATTCTTCATATGTGTCCCATCACTATGTTTTTCTTATGTATGCTGCACAGTTACGTGAAAACAGTATCTGTGTGCATGTCATTTTTGATGTGTTGAATTTTGCTGTAGTGTGCGTTTATCGCAACAGCAAAATTTGTGTCTGTTGAGTTATTCGTCTTTTGGTGGTGTGCTGTACGTGTTTACCTCACCCCCCGCTAAAATTGGCGAAAAAATTTGTTCGAAGAGTTTACGTTATGACACCTCCATTGTCTATAAATACTCAAAGCGACAACATAATTATTTTATACATATGTACACATTCCTCAACCATTTAAGCGCATAATTCACTTATGTACTTATGACCTCAAATATTATTCGTCTGAATGAACCATTTTACTATGAAGGGTATAAGGGAGGAGCGCAATGTTCATATATCCAAGTGTGTTTTAAAAGGCCGCCAACTACTCACCGAGACAGTTTGTTTATTGCTGAATTCCTATGGCCATCTTTCGGCTTATCATCAGATCAGCTCCATGGTGCCATATTATAGCATTGATAATCGAAGTTAAGTTGGTTAATCTTTCAACTCAATGATAATCAAATTAAGTTTGCAAGATTTGATTGCAAACAGACAGACAAACTGAAAACGGGATAAGTGGTTCCAATCAAGGGGGTTCCGCCCCAAAAGTATCTTAAATAGTCATCGTCTCATAAAAACAAAATAAATCATAAATCATTTATTTTTCATACGTTTTTAAATATTATACCTACCTATGGAGTTGTTTCGACATTTCTAAAAACTTCATCCTATAATAAATTGTATGTAAACACTTATAAAGTCGACTACCTATTAGTTATATTTGTTATTTTGAAGTGTGCGTGAGTTATTATTGTGACGATTTAAATAGGCTAGTTTAGAAATATATATGAAATAAATTTGAAATGGTCAATAATGATCTGACTAGCTAAAAAAAAATCTATTTTTGTGAGAGCTAGAAAGCTAACTATTATTAATTGAATATTGAAATGTCATGAACACACAAAAACGCCGTTCGCTATTTTTGCCTTTAGCTTAACTGTGGCGTTGAATACCGAGTATATATGCTCCGATGTTCGAAATTCGACCGTCGTATAGTGCCATCCCGCTCACTCAAATCTACTTTCACGGGAGACCGGGAGAAAGGGACGGCACTATTCGGAGTCGTCGAAATAGCCCTTCAGTTTTCTTTACGGGACCGGTTACGTCACTGTGTCACCATCATGAGCGATAATGGCGGACGGCGTTTTAAGGCTTTCATATATTCAATACAGAATAAAATCCATGCATTCAAATGATTATTTTTCAGCCATCTTCTAGTTTTATGTACCTACTGAAACATATTATGCTAAATACTATATGGATTAAACATTAGTTTAATGAAATTTGGCATGAGTCTACTAGCCTATTGGTGTTTTAAAGTGCGTAGTAATGAGAATTTTGCATTTGTGCGCAGATTTTTTTATATGTGTGTTATCTCGTCCCCATCAGGTTTTGGCAGAGTTTTTTGTTTGGAACGTTACAGCGAAAGGCGAGTCCTTTTGTTTTAATAACTCAAAGCTGTTTACAGGCGAACATTCGCATTAAGACTGCTGACTTAAAATAATTCATTACATACAACCTTTTAAATATACATTATCTTAAATGAAACGCGTATGTCATTTTCATTAATGTCATAACATAACGAATGAATGTCACCAAGAAATAAACAAATATCACATAAATTTCATAATAACAAAATTTAAAAGGAATTAATACTAGGTCGATGCAGAGTCAGCCACCGGCTAAGCTTGCACCATAGATTGGAGCGGAGTTTTTTTTTTTCGAAATTTTCTCTTCGTCACGACCTAGCGAAATTTAATTTGTGCATTTTAAAACAAAAATTTCTAAAATCGGTTGAGTACTCGCTGAGATCCGCGCATTGTCACAAAGTCCATTTGAGTCGATCCATGGGAGCTTCGCTCGCTCCGCTCCAATAAGTGCTAGTTGATACAGTTTTTGATACAGAAAATTTAACAAAACTAACAACAATGAAATCGTGTAGTAGGATTCACTTCACAACCCGAACGAAAAGTACTTAATTATGAGTATGAGGATCAAACACACCAGGTTCTTCAGTGTTGTTCAGTATTCATTTACTCATTATTACTGTAATAATGTAATTACTTGGATTTTACGGACGACTAGCTTTTGCCCGCGACTACGTCCGCGTGGAACTTGGAAGTATGGAAGCAACCTCGTACAACACGATAGATATCCACCTAATCACCTTAATTAATAAAAGGGATTATTAAAAGCGCCTGAGCAAATGTAAGAGCAATTGTGCTTTTGGTCTAATCATTACATTTTCTACAGGGTCATCAATGTCATCATGAATTACTTTCTCACTTTTAAATCTTTTTAGGGATAATTTCCAGGATGAAAACTATCCTATGTCCTTCCTCGGATCTTAAACTATCTCCATGCCAAATTTCATCAAAATCGATTTAGCGGTTTAAGCGTGAAGAGGTAACAGACAGACAGACACACTTTCGCATTTATAATATTAGTATGGATGGATCTATAAACATAGGGCGTTTAATATGTCGCCTGTTTCATGCTGCACTGCGCTGACCTGGAAAACAATGTATTTTTTTACATATGATGGTGGTTTTTTACTCAGATTAAAACACTTAAGGTGACTCGGGGCTATTGTAGCTATGACACAGACCATTGTATTGTCTTGTGTATCCTATATATACACAGACCATTATAATGGTCACAGGCCGTTATAATGGTAATTAGATACAATAACCCCATAGCTACAATAACCCCGAGTCACCTTACGAATATAAGTATTGTGTTTCACTGCGTTTACGTACCTATTAATTCTGATTTAACAAAACAGACTAATACTAATTGTTGGTCATCTATCTATACTATTATATAATTGTAAAAATAAAATGTCTGTACAGTCAAACAATTTTATTCCTAGGCCACTATAGAACTGTGTCGCATTAACGACGATAATTACAACGTCAGTGCGGTTCAAACAATTATCAACTTACGAGAGTAATATTATTAAAACTAATAGTGAGGGATCTTTAATAATTATAAAACCGGTTTGCCAGGAACGGTCCGACATGTTTCGAACTCATATGGGGCTCTTCATCGGGGTCAGCTATTTGTGCTGCTACGTGACTCTCGGCCCACTACACTGGTTTCCGCTCTCCTCACCACCAAGTTGTCCCTGAATAAGAGCTCCATATGACTTCGAAACTTCGAAACATGTCGGGCCGTTCTGTACTGTGTTTGTGCGTTTATCACGCCTTAACGGCGGGACTGGTTTCAATAAATTTTGGTACCTACACTACACTGGCTGAGCTTTTTCAGATAGTTATAGGATACTTTCAGTCCGATAATGACAAAAAAGAGGGTGCTTTTTGACACACCGACAATGTTTGTTACCACCTCCCAGTGCAATTAAACAATTTATTAAAATACTAAGACTCCAGACTAAGATTACAGGCTATACAATGCTGCACTTAGGTATAATTGTCAGCTAGAACGTGTCATTGTTACAAAATAGAATGCAGAGATGAAACAGGAAGAATAATTTTAACAGAATATTTTGTCTGAATCTCGAAAACTTACCCGTTCTTTTTGATATATTTCTTCTAAATAAAAAACGTCTTGTTTGTTGATTATTGACGATGCGGTTGGCTCAGTTTGTAGTCCAGTTGCATACCTACTGAGCCGGTGGTCCTGGGTTCGAATCCCAGCAAGGGCAAGGGCACATATTTGTGTGATTAACTGTAATATTTGTTCCTGGGTCATGGACGTTATATTATGTATGTCGGAGTACCCATACAAGCATTGCTTAGTTTGGGACTAGGTCGATTTATGTAAGATTTCCTCTTAATATTTATTTACCTATTTTGCAGTAATTCATTAACTTATATTTTCATGTATTTAACTTATTTTTCATTACGAGTATATTTTATAATATTATTCATTTTGACAATAATCAACAATCAGACGAGACATTAGTCAAACATTCAACATGAATGACGTTTGATATCTCGGCATAATGTTACCAGTTAAGGTAGGGACATAAGATCAAACAGGGTCATTGTGCACGGGGGTAATTGGCATCTAGATTAATAAATACTTTATATGCATATGAATTTCTGCTAAGAACGAAACGTAACTGTCTAATTTCACGTACTACCCGGACAAGTTAAGTATGCGCCTGTTATCTACGCCGTCACATACAAAGGAGACCCAAATTTAATTCGACCGGATTGGCGAAGTCGCGACGTTCTGGAGATATCGCCACTTGTCAAGTTGGGAGACGTCAAAAGTGACGGATGGCGTTCTCACGGAGAGATCTCCATTATATCTCTAAAGTTGGTCGAATACCCCCCCAGTTTTTTTTACTCATTTTCGACTGCACGCAATGAAAGCATTTATGTTACAACTCAGGGAGAAATATTTTTCACTTTTAAAAGTTGGTTGAAATAATCAATATATTTGTCATAACTAACTTTTTCCTGATTTTAATGGGACTAATTTATGTTAACTCTCCAAGCCGCTAGGCTTTAAACTTTGAAATCTTCTTATAGGCCTTTATTTTATATTTTTTTATATTAGGAAACAGCTAAGACATACTTAAAAAGGTTTCAGTTATCCTTCAAACTTATTGGTGTACTCGTTTGAATAAATCGGCAATATATCTTCATACGTGTCATGAGGGGTACCTATTCGATGAATATAAATAACACCAGTCAATCGTTTATCTCAATTTTGGGCTCTTTGTCATATTTGAAGTGTGTCGATATGTCAACTTAATATCTAGAAAAGGACATAGGACCATAGAGTATATTTGTATAATATGAGATAGAGATATCACTTAAAGATTTGACATGTAGCGCCATCTCGTGCTTTGTGCCGGTAAACTATACAGCTACATGCGGCGTGCTACGTACCTAGCTCAAGATATTATTATTTTCGAGCTATTTCTATTACACTATGTTACGAATTTACATAGTGTGATAGAAATAGCATCAAAATCGGTTTATTGTGAAATAAAACAATATTAAATACGAACAAGTTTATTTTCTGTAGCGTTTTCAACAGTAATTTACTGCCATCATTTACACTTAGTTAGTCGAATTGGTCATAATCAAGTCTACACTACACTACACTCTACACTACACAAATACTAGCTAGTTAAAAGTCTTATGGTCCTCGCAATTTATAAACGAGTAGTCCATTACAACTGAAAATATTGTCGTAATATATAATTGCGTAGAAGAAGCAGTCATCACAATCCAGTAGGTAGATTGCCAGAGTAGTCGTGAATAGAAGAATCGGCGTCCAAAAACAAAGCTAGGTCGTCGTAAATAATCAATTAAAAGCAAAGAAAATGTTTTGAATGTATCCGAAATTGAAATTGAGATGTGAAACGGTTGATTTTTAACACATCAACACAATCTATGTATGTCAAATATGTCAATATCACGTTCCATTTCACAAAAAATACAGCATGTCATTATTTGTAGTAATAATTCATTAAAATAAATAAATTATAAAGCAAACGCCTAACATCATAAAATATATTCGTTTCGAAATTACAAGAGTGCTCACACTTTTAAATCTGTTTCGGTACTGACAAAATCATTGATAATACTAATTCAGAATATTCTGATCTAAATATTTAATGCGTCTATTGGAATCCGCAGTAAATATTGGAAGATTTTGTTACCATAATTTATAATGTGGAATGATACCATTGCAAAAAAAAGGCACTTTGATTAAGTGTTTGTTTTAGTGGGACATATGTTAAATAATATAAATTAACTATTTAACAAAATATGATAACAAGATTTAGCGTCTAAAATTCTTCTGTTAATTTAGACGATAACAGTGACATCTCTCGCTAAGAACCGGTAAACTTTTCCAATGTAACTCGATTAAATTGAATATCACTTAAAATTGATGCTATTCCAGATGTTAGAAGACCGACCACCTAAATTAGTAGCATAAGAATCTGTTAATTTGTTCTAAGTTATAAGACCTTGCATAGGACTTCTAAAAAAAAAAAAATGTTTTTAACCAGTATTTTATGCTCACATTAGCCCACGCTATATTGCGGATTATTACATTACTAGTGGTTACTAATTAATTTTACTGGCAGCGACACATTTTTGGTAACTGACGTTAACAGTCAGTGAATGCCACTGGTGTAAACAAGGAGGAAAATTACTAAATACTCCTCAAATTTTAATTAATTTTCGCATAATAAAGCCAAAACTGTCCACAGTGATGAAAGTCAAGTTTTTTCATTACGATTCAGTATTTATTTCAGAATAAGAACGAAAGACTGAGGCAGCATTCCGGTAAACAATGTTTTGAATTTTGTTGATAACATTAGCTATCTACTGACACTTTATAATTCATATACATATTATAATTATAACGTATGAACATTATTGCTGTAATGAAAGTTGCTTGTAGCGCCACTATCCCAGGGCAAAACCGAAAATTGCTAGGCTATACAGACAGGCAATATTTTTTTTCTACTCCAGTGCTTTTTTCTATCATTTATATAGTTACTAACTCTAATATGAAGACATAAATTATGAAAGTCTATACTCTACTGCCCAAAAAAACACTGCTTAACGATGTTATAATGTCGCTAAAAAAGCATCACTTAGTACCACAGATTACAAGATAAACAGTCATTTTCACACACTACACATTCACACAATTTGCAATTAAAAAAAAAACTTATTGTACCAAGGCATTACTGCCAACTTAAAAAAAAGTTTTATCTTCAGTGCATGGATGTTTAGTATAGTGAACGTATACCTTTATGTATAAGTTCATATTTTTTTAACAGATGGACGTCAATAAAATAAAAGTTTATCAGAGACAATTTTTTATTTTTATTTTGTTGATTCCGAGCGGGAACATGTCATTATTTTCTTTGTTCTTTATTTGCATTTTATTTATGAAATATCGAGTCGTAGAAAAAGTATTGTATGCAACGTTGTATAAGTACGTCAAAAAGCGCTCGTGGCATCTTTCTTACGATGTTCGCTACGCTCACATCGTATCGTAACCAATGACACTCGCGTTTTTTGCCCCCTCTTATACAACGGTTGCATAAAATACTATTATAGGTACCTAATAATATATGGGCGCTGAAATTGAATGTTGTACCATTCTTATTTTATATTATCTTATCTTATTAGGAAGGGGTCCTTGCGGATACACTTCGACCCAATGGGATCTTTTGTGTAGTTACCCCCATCGCGCCTACTCAAAGGATTGTTCCACCACCTTCATATATCGGATGATGGAACCAGTTGGTAGTGCCTGGAATTCCTTCGGTTCTGGGTAACCAGTACCGAATTCCTTCATTCTGAGTCTGGCGAGGGCATGACATCCACACAGTATGTGCTTCATTGTCTCTGCCTCCTCGCCACACATTCTACAATCTGTATTGTCAGACAGTCCCAACTTGGCCAATACTCCTTTGACCCCAAAGTGACCAGTAAACACCCCCGTTATGATTCGGAGCTGTCTTTTGCTGTATTTCCATAATTTCTTGGTCCAGCCTGATTCTATACATTCCATGAATAGCTTTGAGTGCCTCAAGCCTGCCATTTTCCTCCACTCTTGTTGGTGCTGGTTTTTGGCATAGTCCTTGATGGCTGTTGCTATGGTTCCCTGCGAGAGACCCACACATGGTTCAGGTCCTATGAAACTTGTCGCAGACCCTTTTCTAGCAAGTTCATCTGCAATTTCATTACCGATGAAGCCTTCATGCCCTGGGATCCATACCAGTTGCACCTTATTGTGCCTTCCAAGCTTGTTCAAAGCTAGGACGCCATTATACACAAGTCTAGAATCCACTTTAGGCGCACCTAGCGCTTTAAGTGCCGCTTGACTGTCACTGAGTATGTAGATGTGCTTCCCTCTGGTAAGTCTATCTATGTTCTCCTGGGCACAGGCGATTATAGCGTATGTCTCCGCTTGGAAGACAGTCGCATAACCTCCCATACTTGTACTTGCATTGAAGTCGTTTGCATGAATGCCTGCTCCCGTACCTGATCCCATTTTTGATCCATCAGTGTACCAAATAATGTCCTCACCATCTGCTGTAGGTGGCTCGCGACCCTCAGCCCATTCCGCCTTCGTTGGAACTTGTACCTTGAAGTTCCTATTGAATACAAACTTAGGCTGCATTTTATCGCAGCTCATGGTTGTTATTCTGTCAAGAAAATTGTTGCTTTCCATGTTAGTGTGCTTAGTCTTCGGCGTGCAGTAACTCCACAGGTCCATTGTTTTTAACCTGTGCAGTGATTTGCGCGCTTCGGACTGTATCACTATATGTAGCGGTGGTAGATCTAGCAATATTTCTAGCGCCGCGGTTGGCGTAGTTCTAAACGCCCCTGTTATAGCCACAAGTGGTCTGTGGTTATAGCCATGCACGCCGTTCTTTGCACCTTCGTCAAGGCGTCTCTGCATGTGCTCCTCAACGTCCTTGGCCACCATACGAGGCTGCCATATAGGATGATCGGTCGTACCATCATGGTATAAATCCACTTTAGTACCTTTGGGCTTAATCCCCACGTCTTACCATACGCTGATCTACACATCCCAAATACTCTGAGAGCCTTTGGTATGGTGTGATCGACATGCTTTTTCCAATTGAGTTCCTTATCTAGTATGACACCGAGATATTTCACCTCACTGGACATTTCGAGTACCGGTCCATACAGTTTTAGTTCCTGCATGTCCTTACTTTTCATCATTTTATTTTTACTTTTCCTGACAGAATATTTGTTGGTACGAATGCTAAGCTTTATTACAAATTAGTTTCGTCTTACTATACATTTTACATATCTTTATTGTAAATTAGTTTTATTGTTGAATCGATCTACATTTTTTACATATCTTTATTGGAAATTAGTTTTATTGATGAATCTTACTTCACATACATTACAAGTAACACATTATTAGTATTACATTGTAAGTAACGCACGGGGTTCGAAATATTATGTGAAAGGCATTTTTGGATATTGTGTCTGTATTAGTTACGGTCTATTCAATATTAACTGACGCGTTTCCACTTGAACCTAAACAATAAGGGTAATAAACCAAACACTCATAGATCCCATTCATTTTTAAAGGAGCCGTTTCGGCCTTACCTATTTTGTTGCAAACCAACCAGTGTTGATACTTAATTTTAAATATTTATAGAATAATTTAAAGAAAATACGTACAAGCAAGTTAAATGAAATACAATAACAAATTAAATTATTTATTTATGCTTTACGATACTTTTGTCAAGCGGGAAGTTTCTTTCAGAGTACCTTTCTCATTCACAACTGCAATTAAATTAAAATAAACGTTCAAGAGAATGATTTGTGCATCATGACTTAGATGCTTGTTTAACACATTCGGATTATCGTCTTTATTATTTTCACATGGCACAGTGGAAGGTGATTTCACCCAAGGACGAAACATATCGAAAAACGTAATAGCTATCTCCACTGAACTAATCTCTTCGAAGTTTAACAAACAACTGAGTGGTATTTCTATTTGCTAATATTATTAAAAGGAAAATAACATTAGGGCAAGTATCAACAACGTTTGAAACACCGCCTGCCGCACGTGTTTTGCAAGGTTTACAAAGAATGCACCCGCCACAACTTAATCCTATTGTTATTGCTAATGACGGTCTCAAGTGGAAACACGCCAGCTAATATTGAACAGACTATAGTATATCATACAAAATGCGTGTCATCCTGGTAAATGTCACTGAATAATGCCACTGGAAATAAAATTAAGATCGTTATGGTTATGATTAAGATGAGACCATAGCAATAAGAGCTTTATATACCTAAGCTTAAAATTGGGATATTCATTACTTACCTTCAGCCCCATGAACAGGACCCAAATTAAGACAACTAAGCCCAACGTTTATCACACGTCAACCGTTACAGCCAATGGACCAAAAGGCAAACAGGCTAATGAATTCAGCACCAAGAACCTTTGGGATAACCTTAATTAAGGCCGTAGGAGTAAACAAGTGCATGTTTACGAGACTGTATCAAGTACTTGTAATTATTCTCAATTAGTGAGGTTTCAAGGTCACGACCCTTGTCCCGTAAAAGAGTCTTATACAAATTGAATTAAGTGTTACGATTTAGAGCTCTGCCACACCAGGATGCCATGGCGACGTCGCCGGCAACGCAAGCATGGCTAGTCAGATCACGCTATCTCTTCCAAGCAAATGAACTGACAAACCATACAAAGAGTCGGTTTAAATAGTGTGACTTTTAATTTGCTTGGAAGAGAGGGCGTGGTCTGACTCTATCTCTGGCATCCTAAGGTCGGCAAACAATACAGAGAAAACAGAGTAGCCGAAGCTACTCTTCAGTCAGCTCGGCATTTTCGCTAGGAAGGACCGTAGAGGAGATTACACTAACTAAATTATGAGCGAGCGTCCAAAATGGCCACCGGATGAGTTAAGTGAGGTGCAGGTTATGCGTATATTTTAGTGGCGACGTTGCCATGTTGCCAGAGCATCCAGTTGCCACGTAGGAAGCCGTAAATGTGGTTACGCTTCCAAAATCAGCGACATTGACAAAGCGTCGCCAACTGAATGCCAGCCCATACATTTCTATATGAATTATTTGGATACGTAGCCAGCGACGTCGCCATGATGTCCCAGTGAGGCAGAGCTCTAAAGAAATCCGAGGAGGCGACGACGGAACGAGTCGGGACAGTGGTCGGTTTGCGCGGACTCTGAAATTTAATAACGACCTCAAAGCGGGATTGCGTTGAATCCTTTTTGGTTTATATTTAGGTCTTTTGTGTCCCTTTGAGTTTGTTTCGCGGCAATTTATTTCACTTACTGAGTTAAGCTATCGATTTTATTTTATGGTATCGTTACTGTCTTTGTCTCTTCAAATCTTTGAGTAACTATTTAATATCATATTTATATTTTATAACATGATCTGGTCAATTTATTATTTTATGAGAGTTTATCTAACGGGTGTTGTCCGCTGATATCAAAATGATGATGATGACAGTACTCCTGAACACGGCCCGCATCGTCAGGAGATTCCCCTTAGCAGCCTTAACCATCAGTAACCTGGGCCTTGCCCTGTAGCCGGCGACACTCTAGGTTAGGTTTTTTATAGTGTAATTTCTTATTTGCATTACTTTTATATATCGGCGCTTAAGAATCAATACCGTCTAACTAACATGTTTGACATCTTACACCTTTTAATGCAGTTACGTTCAGAAAAAAAACAAATAGAATGCCATAATCGTAAATTTTTTTTTGGAACATAGACAATATTGATTCTTAAACGTCGATATCATCATGATCATTGGCCTCTTGCATCTATAAAAGATGATTTAAGCAGCGTCCACAAAAGTGCGGCACTTACAAATGTGACTCGATTGAGCCCGATTCGAGAGCGAGAGCCTCGGCCGCATATTTAACATAAAAATACTTATATTTAAAAAGAAATTGTTAAAATAATTAAACAAATACGCGACGATGATAATGAAACTTTAATACGTTTTAACATTGAAAGGTAACCACTATACAGATAATTGTTTTGAGTTAGATTTATAGTATTTCTCGATAATTTATTATAGGTACTACAAAAAGGAGTTTATAACAATCCAGATACTGCTTTTACATTCCCCTTTTATCTACATTTTCGTGTCTTCTGAACCCTGTCTGAACCCAACTATCTACACTCGAATTTACTCGACAAATAATGTTGAATACATCCTAATTCACACTCAAGTGAGTTAAGAATAGGAGAAATTATGTCGTGGAAATACTGGTTCCGGCGTATTTCACACCCGTAATCCCAGGGGAAACAACTTCGGCCACGGACTCTTAGGCAGAGTTGTTATGCGAAATACTAGCTTGTCGTTAAATGCGAGTATTTTCTGTTTCTGCTAGCTCAAAAAGAGGCCGCTCACTTTCAATTGTGCTTATTTGAAAATGAACTTCTGTATGAATTACTTTGAAGAATTCTTAAAATTGTCTTGTTAATCCATTTTATGGAAACAAACCGACTTCAGGAAAAATCTTAAGAGACTTCACGATTTGTATGGGCACGGGGCAACAATGTGGGTAAAAAAAAATGTACGCTTATCACGCCGAAACGGCTGGACGGATTTTAACCAATTTTGGTACAAGGATAGCTGGACATCGAAAGATGGTAATACTTAGGATAATTTTTACCCGCCTCAAAAGTTTTAAGCGGATGGAGTTGCGGGCATCTTCTAGTTGTGAACATTTGGCGCTGATATGTCATAAGTCATCAACATCACCATTATCCTCGCCATCTCAAGGAAAAACTACTACTTCAGGACAAATGCCTACCCAAGGATCTCTATATTGTCTTGCCAACATCGGCTTCCTGCTATCCTAACCAGATCGTTGTTGAGCGCTTTTCCACGCTTCGTGCGTCCTCATGTCTGGTACCTACGCTGTTCCCACCCATGAACTGAAAGATTTCGAAATTCAAAATGTCCACTCAGATTAGTTCAATTGATTGCAAATGCTATATTTAATCATGGGAGTTTTATAATGGCAAACCTCCAAAAATGTAGTTACAAATATTTTCAATCGGATTAATAAATCCTCAATACCCGTTCCAGCTCAATACTTCTTCTTCTTCTTTCTAGATCTGTTCCAATTTACTTGGGGTCGGCCTTCCTTGACAACTTCCATTTAGCACGGTATTGTACTGCGTCTTTGTTCAGACGAGCTTCTTCCGTTCCAACCCAATACTATATATACTTGCAAATACTACACATACTCGTACTTATGCACCACTGTTTGTTAGCGTATATCAGACCAAAAATCACCTACCCCTATATTTACGGAACAATAAACTAAGTACTTATCTACGTACGTTTTACATAAAATTGCACTTTGCCAAGTTAATTACCGAGAGTAAGTAATAGAGGTACAGCTTATAAACGACTTAAGTTTAACAAACTTGTTACCCGTTACAACTGGTGTAAATTGCTTTTATAGCTCAATTTATACTTATATTAGGGAGATGATTTATTTGAATGGGTTTATATTTTTCAGTTTTTACTTGTACTTGACGAAATGCACAGCACATATAGTCGCCAAACTTAAGCGGCAGTGGGCAGGCACATTGTTAGTAGAACCGATCACCGTTGGGGCTGAATGAATCTTGAGTGGCGACCGCCTACTGGAAGACTCGGCGTGGGAAGATTCCCAACAAGGTGGGACGACGACCTGGTTTGGATCTCGGGAAGCCATTGGATGAGGGCGGCGCACGACCGATCGTTGTGGAAGGGAGGCTTTGTCTAGCAGTGGACGTCTATCGCCTGATAATGATGATGATGATGGTGATGATCACGAAATGGTTTTAACCGTTGCATATAGACATATAAACATTAAATCCAGGTATCTTTGAAAAGAGGACAAAGAATTTACAGATTTATTTTCTTTGTTTTTTCAGAATCTAAAGAAAGCTGTCAAGCTTCCAAAATAACAGTAAGTTAAATTAACACAATGCTTTTTAACACGAGTGAATGATTTTTAAATTCAAATTCATGTTTCTTTAAGCACAGCTTTAGGTTATTAGTGCATGTTTGCAGTAGAGTGTAAATTATTAAAAGGTTAATTAAAATTCAAGTCAGAAATGACTTTTACAGCAGTCTATTTAGGAAGTTAGTCCCATACAGGCATTTGATCCCAATAAAAAACAGGATAGATTGATACTACTTTTCATTAGTGATCAAATGTCTGTATGGGACTAACTACACCTAGATGTTTCTTTTGTTGTACGTTTGTTCTATTTTACAGTATAAAAAAAATCAATTACATAATACATCTAAATCAAATAACGATAGTTATTATTTTACATTGAAAACTACCGTTAGTCTCAGATTTATTAAAATACAAATCATAAGCTGGCAGTTTCCTCGCACAACGCTGCGATTCCGCGAGAAATTGCTGCCAGCGTCTTCGGGACCATGCCGCGGGGGCACAGTTTTGTAGATTTATTTTAGCGTAATTTAATTTATTTTAGATTTTAGTTCTTTAGTTTTATCATTTTAGGTTTAATTTTAATTTAATTGTCCTTCTATATAAACATGTATATTAAATAAGACTATATATGTAAAGAAATAGTCATAATATTTCTTTAATTTGATTTTGCCGGGACTCGTTCGGTCGATAAAGCAGTGCAGCATTGTAAGTAAAGCAGTGCGTACTGTACTGTCGGTAAATCGGCTCCGTCGGTAAAGCAGTGCTGTCAACATAACATGAGATGATTGTTAGTTTTAGAGGTTAAGAAAAGTAACGAATTATTGTATGCTTTGAGTATTTATAGACAATGGAGGTGTCATAACGTAAACTCTTCGAACAAATTTTTTCGCCAATTTTAGCGGGGGGTGAGGTAAACACGTACAGCACACCACCAAAAGACGAATAACTCAACAGACACAAATTTTGCTGTTGCGATAAACGCACACTACAGCAAAATTCAACACATCAAAAATGACATGCACACAGATACTGTTTTCACGTAACTGTGCAGCATACATAAGAAAAACATAGTGATGGGACACATATGAAGAATGAGTCAAATCATTTTAATGAATGAACTGAATTGTCTTATAGGTACTATCTATTGTGAAATTTGAAAATTATAAATTCTGTATATTGAAGATGTTACCCAATAAATATATTTGTTTCTATGTATATCTGTCTATATTTATTGTGTCCTTATCACTCTCGCATAACTAAACTGTAAAATAAAACTGTCGCCCGCGGTTGTTTCGGGCTTAACCTTTTGAGCGCCACAGTCGGCTGTGGCCGTCAACAAAAAATCGTGCCCCTGACGCCACGTCGGCCACAGCCGTCCAAATTTCAATGATCAAAAACTTTGTAATTCTAACCGCTACAAGTATTTTTCAATCCCTGTTGATTTTGAGGCACATCTTTTTTTTTCACTCTGGCGTCAGTGGCACGGTAAATTGCTAGACCGCTTGGCAGTCAATAGGTTAAACAATCACCACACCTCGGACAATGACGATCAAATATATGAAAGAAACGCGTTGCTACGCACGCAGTCTAAGCTCGTGTAGGTGAACGCGTACCATGCTTGTGTGAGTGAGATAAGACATGCTAGGGTTGCTGCCATTTTGAACGCACGAGTCGGGAACACAATGTGCAGCAATATGAGATCATGAGATGACCTTGTAATAGCGACGTCGAATTAATTTTGTGGGCTTATAATTAAACTAATGTTAAACTACGATTTCTGATTCCGCCCGCGTTCAAATTCGATAACCTCAATGACTAAAAACTCATTGCGCGAATTAGGAAGAAATAAGAATCATATTACGCTGTAAGGTGGGTATCTAAGCTCGATTTATACAAATAGTTTCCTATTTTGAATCAGTATAAACGAAGTAACTAAATTTTTGTAAGGAAATTCAGGCCACCAAAATATTACGTAAGTTGAAAACATGATTTTTTGTTCATATATATATTGTGTTGTTTTCAGTGTGATCTGATAGGTTTAGGTCGCCAACGGATAGGGCAAAAAAAATACTAAACAAAAGTACCTATTGTAAGTTGGTTTTTTACTAAAACATAAAACACTTTGAAAATAACTGGGTATGTACTTGCCTTGATTCATCCAATAGGAATCTGTAGAACTTTCTTTTATTTTTGTTGTTTATAGAACTTAAACAACCGTATACACAGCACAACACACGCCCATTACAAAAGTATTTGTTTAATATTTGAATATTATACGTGGCCTCCGCTCTGAGCACCGCTTCGCGCGTCGTCGCGTCCCTGCCAGCCGGTAACTGCGAGGTAACCGAGCGCGGGTGGGCGGCACTTTCGGGGGAAGGCAGGGAGTGTCCATACTGTACGTTAGTACTCTTTATTATACTGTGCAATCACGGACTTCTAAAACAAGTACACTCGACTTCATATTGTCGTTGCTAAAATGAAACCATTTCATTTTCGCCATTTTGGAGCTGATAGCTATGTGCAAGTTGTGTGAGCGTCCATGGGTCTAATATTAGAGATTCACAGATCGTCACAGATCAAAGAACGGTTTGCCTGAAATGACAATTTTAGTAGACGTTCACGCAGGATGCTTTGAATGGGCACTGAAAACAACTGTCATTCCCAATGGAATATTTAGTCCAACGTGCTTGTAGTTTAGAGGTCAGTGAATATAACCTTCAGGAAAAGAACATACGCCCATCTAAAAATAAAGGTGATTAATATGAAACAACATATAAAGTGATTTAAAGATATGAGTAAATAATGAGTAAAGAGAAAACAATAAAACAAATTGTTATTAATTTAATTAGAATTACCACATATAAAATAAAATAAAAAAAGTTATAATTAAGTAAATATATTCATCTATCTATCAGCCACAGACGTCCACCGCTGAACGTAGGCCTCCCCAAGAATCGTCACAACCCTCGCTACGCTGCGCTTTCCTATACGTGGTCGCCACTCTAGCACTTTGCTGACCTAACGGCCATCGATTCTCCGGGCTACATGGCTTGCTCATTGCCACTTCAATCGTGCAGTCCTGTGAGCTATGCCGGTTACCTTGGTTCTTCTACGGGATATCCTCATTTCTCATTCTATAAAAGAAAAGAAGAATAAGGAAATAAGGAGGCAGCAGTGAAGATGGAAAGAATATGAAATAAAGTCTATAAATAATAGTATATATGAATAACGCATATACTCATAGCCCAGCATTAAATGTTCCTTTTATCTAGATATACTTTTAGCAAAGAATTATTTTCATTTTCATATTAAATTTCAACATCGTATGTCTAGAGAAAGGTAATATTTCTAATTCACCTTGCAAGATTTAAAAATAACATACATCTATACCTATTATTAAATTCAATCACTACATCGTATAGAACAAAGTCGCTTCTTGCTGTCTGCCTGTTTGTCTGTCTGTCCCTATGTATGCTTAGATCTTTAGAACTACGCAACGGATTATGATGCAGTTTTTCTTAATAGATAGAGTGATTAAAGTGGAAGGTTTATAATATGTATAATACATGCATAATTTATCAGTTTTGCACCCGTGCGAAGCCGGGAGGGTCGCAAGTATCTAATAATACACTAACTATTAAACGAACTGCAGTGATCGAATGAATGAATGATTCATTCAAATGTTGAGTCGTGGTTTTGACTTTGTCACATCCCTCGCCCCTGTACCACCGTTTTATGTTTACATTTTTCTGTCGTTTACGTATCGCAACGGTTTTTTCTTTCAATGGAGATTGTACTTCAATACACATTTAATAATTAATAAAAACACTTACCTGTGATAGGAAACGCGATCTTGTGGCGAATTTGAGGTGTCGGATCGTCTTTTACACGAAAATACTGCACAATTGACCATTTTTGAAGAGAAATGTCACGCGACACGGAATGATGCAAAATGACAGTGAAGTGACTTTAAGTAGTTTTATATAACGTGCTTGACCATTTGACCAATTATTTTGCCGGAGGGGGTCGCCCATGCATGGCATCTCCTGTCTAAATATAAATACTCAAAGATTGTATGATATCTTGTTTAGTGTTAAAGAAAATATGAGTGAAGAAAGGGTGAATAATAAACGTTAAATGTCGTTTCTTTGTTCACAGGTAGGTTTTTTTTATAAGCGCTATAGTGTGGAAACGTTTTTGTAGAATTCGTAAATTTATAAAATAAAATTCTTTGTTCACAGAGCAACACAACGTTTTAATTCACCGTCCATGATATAAAAAACATTATAAAACGACATTTTTGTTTATTTATATCAGTTTAAAATGGATGCGTTTTGAGTTTACGGTGTTGCCGGGAAGTGATGGAAAATCAAATTTACTGGCCATAAGCTCAATAACAACGAGTGATAACAAGGTGTATGCCATACCAGAAGGACTACAACAAATGGGTTATCACAAAGAAATAATGAAAACGCCGACCTATACTAAAGTGAAAAACAGTTTAGCAAAAAGATATCAAACTCGAAGGATCTGGATTACAATGACAGAAGAACTATCAAAAGTCTATTTGGATGAAGATGATAACTTGCAATTTGCAGATCAATTTTTAGAAGAGGTCAATCCAGAAAAATCTACTTCTGTGAGTGCAAAAGAAACCGATTCATTGGAAAGATTGTTTGAGAAATTATTAGGAAATACACAGGAAACAAAACATCAAAACTTGAAACAAATTGCGGAAAAGTTTGTTATTGAAAAGTTTACAAGTAAGAACCCAAATGCAAAACAATGGATTGAGGTTTTTGAAAAAGAGTGTACACGTTTCGATGTCACTGCAGATGAGAAAAAAATTGAGATACTACGATTGTTTATGGACAAAAGTTGTGCGGATTGGTACAGTTCCATGATTATTAAATTGACAATAAGTGCGGAGTGGTCAACATGGAAGGACAAATTTTGTGAATCATTTGCTAACAAGGGATGGAGCCCAGTAACATATGCACTGTTGTATAAATACAAGGATGGATCACTGTTGGACTATGCCATAAGAAAAGAGAAACTGCTGTTGGATATGAGGAGATCTATTGATACAGGCACTTTGTTAGATCTCGTTGCAGCGGGTTTACCAGAATTTATCTTGAATAGAATTGATCGAGAAGCACTAAGGGATACGGTGGATTTATTTAATGAAGTCAGCAAATATGAACATATGGTAAATAAGAAAAATGTATTACCAAAAAGAAAATTTGGAGACAATAATTGGAATAAGATAAATGATAAACAAGAGGAGAAGACACCATGTAAAATTTGTGAGAAATCAAATAAAGGCACCCGTTACCACCCGGAAGCTTTATGCTTTGAACAAAAGAAGAGGATAAAATAAAAAGAAATTTCATTAAACATGTGAACAACTCTGTAATCGAAACGGAGTTAAACGAAACTAATCAAAAAAACGAGCCGTCACGCCATTAATAAATGTCAAACTCCTAGTAAATGATATATTAGAAATAAATGGAATTTATGATTCCGGGTCGAATGTTTCTCTAATTAATTCTAAATTATTGAGAATAAAAGGAAAAGGAAACAAATTAAATGAAGCAGACCTAATAACAATTAATGGTGTTCAAAAGACAAGCGGTTTGACAAATTTGAAGATAAAAATACTAGATTTGGAGGAAAATGTGGATGTGTATATTATAGATGAACAAAACTTCAAATATGATTTTTAATTGGACTTGACTTAATACAAAAATTCAGATTGATACAAAACGAAGACCTGCAAATAATCCAGAAACATAAGATGAGAATTGGAAATACAAACAAAGAGGAAAATATCATCATTGAAGATAAGAGGGACTCTAAAATAGAAATTGGGGACGAAAATTGTATCAAAATTCCAGATAATCTCACAATTAATTTCAATGAACATGTTAATGAAAATGAATTTCAGATGAAAACAAACCATTTAGATGAAAGTAAAAAATCGGAAATAAATAATTTAGTGGCCACATATCAATCGATATTTGCGAAAAATAAATACGATGTAGGCACTGTCAACGGATATGAAGCAAGAATAGACCTATTAATAGACAAATATTGCAGCAAGAGACCATACAGATGCACTTTAGAAGACAAAAAAGAGATAGAGGAGCAAATCGCCAAATTACTGGATAATAAACTAATAGAGGAATCATACAGCCCATTTGCTGCACCGGTCACTTTAGCATTCAAAAAAGAAGACAACAGAAAATCTAGACTATGTATAGATTTCAGAGACTTAAATAAAATAATAATACCGCAAGCCCAACCATTTCCTTTAATTGAAGACTTAATGATGAAGACGAGGAATTGTAGTTTTTTTTCGACATTAGATATCAACTCTGCATTTTGGTCTATACCTTTGCGAATTGAAGACAGGAAGAAGACAGGCTTTGTAACACAGGAGGGCCATTTCCAGTGGACTTGCCTACCTTATGGACTAAAGACCTCGCCAGCTATTTTTCAGAGGATTTTAAGTAATATTATCAGGAAGTATAAGCTTACGGATTTCGCCGTCAACTATATAGACGACATTCTGATATTTTCAAAAACGTTTACTGAACATATGAATCATCTCACACAGTTACTTGAAGCCATTAAAACAGAAGGCTTCAGGTTAAAATTCACTAAATGTACGTTTGCCTCGGACTCTGTCAAATATCTTGGTCACATCATACAGAACAATGCAGTAAAACCAGTAAAGGACAACTTAATTTCCATAAAGAATTTTCCAGTTCCGAGAACTCAAAAAAATATAAGACAATTTTTAGGAAAAATAATTTTTTACCATGAGTACATCCCTAATAGTGCGATGTTACTTGACCCACTACACAATCTACTGCGCAAAAATCAAAGATTCATATGGTCGGAAGAGTGTCAAAAAGCATTTGACTTGATAAAAGACCTGCTATGTTCTCAACCAGTACTGGAGATTTTTGACCAAGAACTACCTATAAATATTTACACTGATGCTTCCCTGGAAGGCGTTGGAGCTATTTTGAAACAAGTACAACCTAACGGAAAAGAAAAGCCAGTAGCTTATTTTTCAAAAAAACTTAACGAAGCGCAAAAGAAGAAAAAAGCCATATATTTAGAATGTTTTGCTATCAAAGAAGCTGTTAAATACTGGCAATACTGCCAAACAAGCTGTTTAATACTGTTGACCATGAGATCCTTCTTGCCTTGCTCGGCCATCTTAATGTGTCTTCTTCTGCTCTTGGCTGGTTTGCTTCATATCTTTGTGGGCGCCAGCAGGCAGTCCGTGTAGATCGGGCTTTGTCTGATTGGTGCGACCTTGCCACTGGTGTACCTCAAGGAGGAATTCTCTCTCCTTTATTATTTTCTCTTTTTGTAAACTTTATCACCCCTGGTCTTCGCTGTTCTTACCATCTGTATGCTGACGATTTGCAACTTTACGACCAATGTAAAGTGGATGATATTACTGATACAATTAACAAACTAAACCTGGATCTCTTACACATCCAACAATGGTCTGAGAAATTTGGTCTGTTTGTAAACCCCTCAAAGTGTCAGGCTATTATCATTGGCAGCTCTCGTCAGCTTGCTAAACTTGACCGGGATTCTGTAACTCCTGTAAATTTCAACGGAACGCCTATTCCTTTTAGTTCTAGTGTTAAGGATTTAGGTGTTCACTTAGATAGCACACTGAGCTGGAGGGTGCAGGTAGGTGAAATTAGCCGGAAAGTCATTGGCTCGCTTCATGCTCTCAACAAACTGAAAAATTTCTTGCCTATCAAAACTAAGGTATTGCTTGTAAATACACTATTACTACCCATAATTGATTATGGTGATGTTTGTTATCCGGACTTAAATGAGGATCTTCTTGATAAGTTGGATCGACTTCTTAATAATTGTATTCGCTTTATTTTCTGTTTCCGTAAATATGATCACGTTTCTTCTTACCGCTCTTAGCTTGGCTGGTTTCCCATCCGTCAACGACGCAATATTCGTATGCTCTGCACTCTCTTTTCAATACTCAATGATCCACAAGCTCCTGAATACCTGAAAACCTTTTTCTGCTATGTTGAATCCACTCGTAACCGTAATTTTCGCTCTTCCGGCAATCTTGCCCTTTCTATTCCTCTTCACCGTACTGGTTTCATGTCTAATTCTTTCTCCTTGCAAGTGGCTCGCCTCTGGAACGGTCTTCCTCTCACAATCAAACAGGCTCCGAGTAAGTTGGCATTGAAAAGGGCCGTGCGAAGTTTCTTTGCTGGCAGAACTGAAATCTCATAGTATATCTGCTTGGTTTGTTTCATCGTCGTATATATTTATGTATGTATCTATTTATATATATGTATGTTTATTATCTATATGTATGTAGCTATAATAGTATGAGTATTTTAATTATGTGTAATTATGTTGTTTGATGCACCGCCTACAATTTCTCTGCTTTGCCCTAAGGTTGACTGGTAGAGAATGCCGCATGGCATTAAGTTCGCCTTTTGTACGTTAAGTTTTTCTTTTGTGCAATAAAGTTTAAATAAATAAATAAATAAATACTGGTTAATAGGAAAGTCATTCACGGTTTATTCTGATCATAAACCGTTAGAAAACATGAATTTAAAATCTAGAACAGATGAAGAACTTGGCGACTTAACATATTATTTATCACAATATGACTTTAAGATAAAATATGCACCAGGACGACAAAATTTGGAGGCAGACTGCCTTAGTAGGAATCCCGTACTAGAATCAAACGAAAACACAGATGAGCAACTCAAAGTTGTAAATTTTATTAAACTGGACGATATTCTAACAGATCAGTATAACAATGAAGTAATCCAAAAAAATAAAAGTAAGTTAATTGAAAAAGATAAAATCTATTTTAAGAAGGTTAAGGACAAAGAAAAAATTATTATATCAGAAGAATTTAGCATCAAACTTTTACAAACAATACATAAAGATTTATGCCACATCGGAATTGGACAGATGCAAAAAACAATGAGCCCATCTTTTACAACCAAACATTTGAAAAAAAAATATAAAAGAAGTATGTAGGAGCTGTGAAATATGTATAAAAAATAAATCCAGGGGACACGATAAATTTGGATATATGTCTCATCTAGGTCCGGCCACAAAGCCATTTGAGATTGTGTCTATAGACACCATTGGAGGGTTTGGAGGTTCCAGATCAACGAAAAAATATCTGCATCTCTTGGTGGATCACTTCACCCGATATGCATTCATTATAACATCCAAAACTCAGAGTGCAAATGATTTTATAAGACTAGTTATGAGCATAACAGACATAGATGACATCGGATTGCTTCTAAGTGACCAATATCCAGGAATAAATTCAAATGAATTTAAAACATTTTTAAAAGACAAACAGATACCTATGGTGTTTACAGCGGTGAATGCCCCATTCTCAAATGGTATTAATGAGAGATTAAACCAAACATTGGTAAATAAAATGAGATGTAAAATGAATGAACAAAACAATAAAAAGTCCTGGACAACCATAGCCCATGAATGTGTAAAAAAGTATAATGAAACTTGTCATTCGGTTACCGGATTTTCACCAAGCCATCTTTTATATGGTACAGAAGTCTCGATTTTACCAAAGGAATTAAGGCAAGAAAGATCATATGATGACTGGATCAGAGATAGAAGAATTGCCCTTCAAAATACAAAAAAATCCCAGGATCATAACAAAACACTATTTGACAAAAATCGAAAATACCATGAATTTACCGTAGGAGACATGGTATATGTGGAAAATGGCAATAAATTAAATAGGAAAAAACTAGAAGAACTGAAAATAGGGCCATATAAGATCATAAAGAAAATATCTAATTCAATATACAGAATAGATACAAGCCACAAAAAACAAGAATCAAATCTTTTCCACTTTACAAAACTAATACCAGTCTCTACAATAGAATATCAAGAAAACGGGGAATAGTAAACTGGATAGTGTTTATTGAAAATTTAGCTGTAAATTTTCTTCCCTTGTGGGGGAGATGTAAAGAAATAGTCATACTATTTCTTTAATTTGATTTTGCCGGGACTCGTTCGGTCGATAAAGCAGTGCAGCATTGTAAGTAAAGCAGTGCGTACTGTACTGTCGGTAAATCGGCTCCGTCGGAAAAGCAGTGCTATCAACATAACATGAGATGATTGTTAGTTTTAGAGGTTAAGAAAAGTAACGAATTATTGTATGATATCTTGTTTAGTGTTAAAGAAAATATGAGTGAAGAAAGGGTGAATAATAAACGTTAAATGTCGTTTCTTTGTTCACAGGTAGGTTTTTTTTATAAGCGCTATAGTATGGAAACGTTTTTGTAGAATTCGTAAATTTATAAAATAAAATTCTTTGTTCACAGAGCAACACAACGTTTTAATTCACCGTCCATGATATAAAAAACATTATATATATATTATTTCATCATAAACGCCTCGTGATGATGAATGGCGTATCGATTCGAAACAGGTCGAGCGATATAATATTCGACTTACGACGTGAGTAAACTCGTTTTGTATTATGATAATTATTATATTATTATCAGATAAAAAATCTCAACATGTTTATGTGGTAAAACAGAACAAACGTACAACAAAAGCAACCTATAATAAGGAAGCCCAAGTTAATCAATTAGATTGACCAAAATTTACTGATCCATATAACAGGATTCAGTAGGCACAAAATTAGACCCGATCGTGCAGAACCCCCATGAGTAGGTACCATGATTGTTATTCCATGGAAGAATCTCGAGCTCGCCGAATATTGCCGAATGTTCTCGAATCCTCCCGTCTATGTCATGGTGAAATTCCGGAGTAAAGCTATTGTTGTGCTATTGTTTGGTGGACTGACGGGGATAAAGATGCGAGTGGGGTATGAGTATACAGATAAATATAAGAACACTAGGGGCCCGCAACTTCGTTCGCGTGGTAATAAAGAAAGTAGTTATCCATTTTTGCTTTAGTGATAGTCATTGTACAAAAAAGTAGTTGCAATCCTTTCAGCCGTTTTGGCGTGACGAGCTTGCAAAGACACGTGTACACACGTGCAAATGTGTATTTGACGACGCGTTCGGCTCGGTTTGTAGACACCTGCCTACTAAGCCGGCGGTCCCGGGTTCGAATCCCGGCCAGGGCAAATATTTGTTGTTCTATGTATTAAATTTAAGTATATATTTATCTATATAAGTACGTATATCGTCGTCTAGTACCCATAACACAAGCCTTCTTGAGCTTAATTTGGGACTGACGATTGGTGTGAGGTTGTCCGATAATATATATATTTTTTTATATGTACGTTTATATTTAATCATATGTGGCAATCCGTAAGAAAAGGCGTTGCCATAAGGACCCTTTCGTTTGGGTTTTACACAGGTTGTGTAGGTTTTTGGAGAATTTATTTAGGTCAGTGTATACACATTCCATTTGAACACAATAATGTATAGCACATTAGATACTATAGATATGCATTTGTATATATGTCACTATGTTAGTCAAACCTCTATATCTCAGCTCGACATAACATCAACATGGTACATTATTATAACTTCCGTCTTACCTTAGCAAACCCCAACATATCGCCACCGCTTCAGGCTACGATCATGTCATGTATTGTGTACATACTCGTATATTATGGATATATGGAACGCAAATAGGTTATGCCCACGGCTTTGCGCGGGCGAGCGTATTTCAATATTATTGTTTTATTTATATTTTGAGTTGGAATAGGCGTGCGGACAATCTTTCTTTTGAGGATGTCAATCGATTCTGTTTGTTATTGTGATCAAATGTCTGTATGAGACTACCTACACTTAGACTGCTCTAAAAGTCAGAAATTACCGTCAAAGTTCAACATTCCTACGGTGCACTAAAACATATGACGTCCTCTGGGGATTTGATACCAATACTTGTATGGTGACAATAAGTAATTTGCAATTTTCACCGTGAAAAAGTGCGTAAGTTGATGGTTTATTTATTTAAACTGTATTGCACAAAACAAGTCAGTAAAAATGGCGGACTTAATGCCCAATGGCATTCTCTATGCATGGCATGGTTGTCATACAATTATTGTTTTGTTAAATTATGAAGATACTGAAAACAATTTCAAAAGTTCTTTTGGTTTAATAAAAGAAATCGTAAAAAATTCGTACCTTTGAAGAGTTTGAAGTCACTATATTTCAAAAAATATTTTTATGTTTTTATTTTTTTCTTTGTGTCATGACATATTAAGAATTTTATTCATATAACTACACTATTTTGTATAATTCAACATCAGCGCATCCCATAGTGAATCTACCTGTACAGATGATTCTAGCTAGGTGGCGACTGTGCACGGGACGGGAGACCCTCAATACCTGGCCTAGATCTATGATCTGACCGGAAGCGCAGAAAATTGTTGGACGAGGGCGGCGCACGTTAGGTTGAAGTCATTGTCTCGTAGTATACCTCTTATGCTTAGGCTGATATGATGCTGATAGTTAGGACAGAATATGCGCCATGCCCTTTAAATTTTTTATATAAAAAATGCTGTCTTGCTTAAAAGGTTGAAGAGAAGGGAAACTAGGAAGAGGAAGGCCGAGAATAAGTTACATTAAACAAAAATAAAGAGAAGGTTGACGTCACATCGTATAGGGAAGTCAAAACAGTGGCTGTGTACAGAGATACTGAGACATTAACTAAATCGACAAAAGCGACTTTTAAATGTATGAACTGATGCACATGACTGATAAATGCTAGAATTGGAAGAAGTTTTTAAAGCTTGACCACAAATCTCAAGTTAAACCCACAACATTACATATAAAAAGCAACTACGTGGGAGTGTTATTCTTCTTAGTTCCCAACATAATCCTACTAGCCTTATAATACACTCGCTTCCTCTAAGCTCCCATTCTAACATATCGCCTCCCATACATCTGGCGTTTAACTAAAATAAACGTGAGACGATTTTGTATCGTAAGCCTGCGAATAGTCTTGATTCTATTTTATATAACGAGACTGCTTAAGATTCTTTTATCTGCTCGTACACCCTTGTCATAAACTTTCTTAATAAGTCTATACCTTAAACCTTTGATACTCGTAAAAATGATAACACATTGTGACAACCATTATTATAATAATGGTCATTATTATAATGAGTACTTACGAGTATCATCATGTTTCTAGTAGATGATTTATAATGGATTTTACGACAAAACGACAGTACAGCTAATTGAATTTAATCTAGGGCTAGATATTAATACGGCTGGGAAGTTGGAACATGTTCAAACGTCCAATAACATGATGTCTATGGTAAACTGGATAAAACGTTGGGCCGGCATCTAAACGATAATGGGTTGATTTTCTGATGTTTACCATGAATGAATGCATTTTAGGTGTTTTTTGCGCATCTTTATCTCCATTATCGCAATATATAGAATTGTGAACACTGTGATGCTAATTTCCTTTCAGAGAAAATAAAACATTGTATTTATGTTTCGAAAAACAAAGAGCTATTTTAATTGTTAGCGATGTCCAACTGTTTGAATTCAATCCATCCATACAGGAAAAGCTGCCCATTCCTTTGAAATCATTGTCTTTTATATCATTCAGAAATGTATAAAGCTCTGTATCTAAAGCCAAATGCAAAATGCTGGCAAATATGAGAATTTTCATCAACAATCTCATCTTGCCTGAAGTATGCGAAGCAACTTAGGAAAATGCGGAGTGGAATAAGTGGAAAAATTGTCTGGATTCTTCAGTATAAAATAAGTTGCTTGGTAAGCTACTGGAACGGTTATGTGATAACAGGTTATGTTTGTGCTCTAAATTTGACAAATTTGTGAAAATATCACAACACAAGCATAAAGTATATGAATAAGTAAAGTGGGACAGCAGGTTTTTGTACCTTAAACTACATGTAAGAAATTTTGATTCTTTGTACAGTAGTTTAAAAAAATGGCTTATCTGGTTGGTGAATTTTTTAATGTAAAATATATATTTATAAAATTGTCGACATGTAATTGAATAGTTATCAATAAATCAGTTTGTGAGTTTATTTTTATTCGGTAATATGTATAATTTAATTAATTTAGAAAATGCCTAGTTACAAATCACAATCTTAAGAATTAAATTAAGAGTAACAATATTACGACATTTATTCTCAAAGAAGTGTTTAAACTTAGTAGTAACGTGATCAATTTATTATAAATCATTATCATTACACTACAATAACCATTAAATATATAAATACGAATCGAAAATATTTAAATTCATTTATAAAGCTTTTCAAAATGCCCAGCCACCATACCACGAAGCAGCACTATTAACCCCGAAAGGTATAACTTCAAATTCAAAAAGTCCCCTCAGGCGCGTGGCCCTTTTCGGAATCAGGGTAACCTTTATATTTTAGATATTACGTACGACTCACCTTTATCAATTCAATATACGGCATAGTACCTTCATTTGTGCCTAAAACGTGATGAGACTGGAAGAAAGGGCCAAACACGTAAAGCCCTGGGTTAAAAAAGCGACAAATGATGGCGGCCGTGTCGCGTACTTAACTTACCTTAAAACAGCTTGGACTTTGTAACAGTGACGTGAATGTAAACATATTTTACATAACAATAGTTGAAAATTTCATCCATAACAAATAATACAAAAAGGTGCTTATTTTAGCGTTTTAACCACTCAATTAATACTGGAAGAAACTTACTATTTCATAAAAGCAAATAGCATTTTGATTACAATGGCAGAAAACCGCGACGCCTATTCTTGTAAATTAGGGTGACATTTTTGGTTACCAATTTTATGTTGCAGCCAAGGTATTATTAGGTGATTGAAAGGCTAATAGCTCAAACGTGAATTATCGCTTAAAATACCTCATTATTTAAATGAATTTCGAAAAAAAATGTGGTCGGGGATATTTCTTATATCTTTGTTTTGTGACACACAGTGGCGTAGGATCTTTTTGCCAATTTCAAAACATAGATAAATAATAAACAATACATTATGCTAAACATATTTATATGAGTCATTTTTTTAGTAGTCGCGGCTAATGTAATAAAAAATGGGGTTACACTTTTCTGGTACAATCTTATTAATCCAGTTTGGACTCCTATGATTGGTCTTAACGAGCATTACATTTAGTTTTTATGCAAGAGGTACAGTCAGCAATAAAAAACTTGTCTCAAAAATATGTTATTGACAAAAACTTATGTTTTAAAACAGTTCCAACTTTAGCAAAAGGATTCGCTGGATATTTCATGGTGTGATCGAGGCTTGGCCGCGTATCAAATACCGCCCTTATGCGCCACGCGTGCGAAGGGTTATGATTCTAGACGTACATACACGCTGGATCATAATCCTGCTTTTGTTATCTATGTATATGAAGAAAAACTAAAAACACAACCTATCTTGTCAAAATTCGAAAAAAAATAGGTTGTTTTCATTTATTGATAAAGATGTCCTGATCATAGATCATTTTGCTAATTATGTGAAGAAAACGTAGTATTCTTCGCTTGCAGGAAAATGTATGATAATGAAGAATATGACATGTGTGTAGATCAGCGGTTAAACTTCCCCATTGACATAGTAGGTTCTCAAACTTTCTTATAGAGCATCGGCTTCCAAACTTTTCTTAATAGTAGCGGTTCTCTAACCTTTGTAACTATGATGTAATAAAACTGGCGCTGTTAGGTTGATATTATGTAGGCCTCTCCCCACTTACAATCGGACTCATATTTTAAACCCCCTTATTATGTAGCAGGTGCATAAACTATTAAAGGTCTGCTGTGGTTCTGTTATTTTCATATAATTTTAAAGAGACTCTTATGAGCTCATTCCGGCATACGCTAGAAATAATTGTAGTGACCTACCCTGTTCCTCCTTGGGGCTTGTCGCAAGACAGTCGAGACTCAACGCACTTTTTAGAGAGAACTCTCTAATAAAGATACAGTCTTAATGATAGTAAGTTCATATTTCATATTTTAGAGTCTCTTTTCACACAGCGGCAGCCAAATTGTTCGAAAGTTTCTGATAGTAATTGGGTTCAAGTGTAAGTTTCTCCTTTGAAATCTCTATTGTATACATTTCTGAAGTTAAATATAATAATTTCGAAACTTACACGGCGGTGCTACACTGACTACACGCTCTCGACGTTGTATAAATCTGCGCAGTAAACTGGTGCAGTGTGTTGTACCGGGAGTGTTTTTACATAAATAGACATAATTTTAGTTTAGTTTTATTAAAACTTATATTTAAAGCATTGGATTATAGAGGTGAACCATGACATAAAGAGACAGAGAAAGGCTTGAAGCATTCGAGATGCGGTGCTGGCGATGAATGGAGGAAATAAGCTGAACGAAAAAAGTCACCAATGAAGGAATATTGGTAATGGTAGAGGAAAAGGCATATACTACATACCATAGAAACTCGAAGAGAACGATAGGCTAATACAGAAGATAGGGAGAGGAAGATAGATGATAGAGAGGAAGAGGAAGGCCAAGGTTTAGTTATTTGGACCAGACAAAGAAAAAGTTAAAAGTTGCGTCGTAACGAGAAGTGAAAGAACTGGCGTCAAGTAGAACGGACTGGGAAGAACTGCACCGAAGAAAGTAAGAATTTTAAATAAAAATGATGATGATTGTATTATTATTAATATTAAAGCCGCCGCCTGCCTTAATTTACAAAAAAATATAACACTTATAGTAATATGCCTAAGAATAATGTGGGAAATAATAAATTACTGTGGGACCATTACTAGACCTAAGATAAAATAATAATATTTAACTTACCATAAGTTACAGAAAACTCGTTGAGCACTTTGTTGATGTTTGATAACTTTTACTTGATAACTCTTAACTAAGGATAAAGTTTCTTTATAAGTAACAATATTACTTCCGACTACCAAAAGTCGGAATAACTCAATCAATCATCACCATAGAAACTATTTAATAATGTTTCTGTTTCCTGTCTCTGGATTTGGATGCGTTTTGAGACTTCATCTTCATTATCGTCAATAAGTGAAAAAAAACCTACTGTTGGACCTAGGCCTCTCCCAGAGACGCTGCGTTGTCCGATGCGTGGTCGCCACTCAAGTGCTCGGACTCGTTTTGAAGCATAAAAATATTTTAAGAAAAACTGGAAGCTATAAATTGACTTTTCTTTTGACAATTATATAAAAAATGGGGAGGTGTGCGTCCCAAGTTCGTGAAACAATTTTTGTAATGGGTTGAACTTTTTTTTTTGTCTTTTGAAAACAAAATGTACTAACAATTGAAAAGATAAACAATGATGATGTATACGTTTTGTACATAATAAGAGCTGAGATTTATTTTTGTGGCGTTTGTTTCACATACTTTTGCTATGAAGTTGTGACCCGGTACTAGTTTGTCAACACTCCATATATCGTAGAGAGTTGATTTATATGTTCCTGTGAGACGTCAAAAGCATCGGCCATTGGGCTACGACTGACATTTGGCCAACGGAATCCGTTGGTGAAATGTCAAGCGCGAAATTAATTATCCCTGTCTAACAACGCTGCGGTGCCACGTTGAATTACGACGGCCACGACTATGCGCGACCAGTGGCAGCGGTGAGCGGTAAAAACAAAATCATAGCGATATATGAAGCATGAAGCACGCCATAAGCCGCCGCGCGCGGTTGCGGCTCTATTGGTTCCCACGTTGCGTCGCTCGCTGCGAAGACCGAAGTCGTGGCTGGGTTCTTATTTCTTTCTTGTTGACAACTGTAAGGGGTACGAGAGTTAATCCCTCCATACAAGATTTTTCATACAAAAAATCCCGGCATTGGAAGCCCTATTACGAATACGTGTCTTTGTTAGTTTAGTTCAGCGGTATTGGCAGATGAACCTGCCAGCGGACTGCAAAAATCTTCCTTGCAAATGGGGGACGGTAGATAACATATACCCCGACACATTCCTCGAAAAAGACATTTTTTTTGCTTAAAATTTCTTCTAACCCTGTACGGGCCTTATACGGTATGGCAAGGGGTCTTCTTCTCTTCCAAACTAATCTTGATGCGGCGATCATACTCCAGGTTGGCCCTGCCGTCTATTTAATGTCTCTCGACCATCAAGCAAGGCAAGATCAAGCGGCAAGGGGTAATAAGCAATAACTATTAAATGTGCAAATTATATTAAGATTATCCTGGATTAATGAACTAAAAACACGAATCTAGAAGAACAACGGTAGTTTTATAGCCATTTCAGTCGACGATATCATTGTCGCTCTTGCCGGTCCATGCAAGGCGAGTGAAAACATTTTCGTCTTTTATATACTTTTCACCAACCTTAATTCTCAAAATATAAGTACAGCAAATTGTAGCTGAAAAGCTGACAGCAGCAATCAGTCTGTTTCCCCACGTGAACTTGAGGATTCTCTCTGGAAGAAACATCATTTTCCTTATTGCTGTGCCATTTGTGTCAACCCTAATCATAAGTATTTACTTGCGTGATATGTGTCCCAATTTTCCTTTGTTTAACAGGTGTAAACTAAAATATATTTACGTATCAGTAGATGCCCGCAACTTCGTAAGCGTCATTTTTCTTATACCGTAGTCGGAGAATGATGAAGAAAATGGAAGTAATGCTCACTATCAAAAGGAGAGAAACGGCATACTTTCGACATATTTCCAGAAACGCAAAATATGCCTTAACGATAAATATAATTGAGGGAAAAATATTAAGAAGGAAGGAGAGGTAGAGGAAGACCTAGAACAACTTAGTGTGATAATATCAGGGACTGGACCGGTATTAAGGACGGACGTCACCACTCTCAGCAGAGGCAAAAAATAGAGAAAACTTTCGTATGATGATCGCTGACATCCGTTAGGATATGGCACCGCAAGAAGTAGAAGTAGTCGGGTAAAAGTATGCTAAAACCATCTTTGGAGATACCCCTGTACCAAAATTGTTCAGCCGTTTCGGCGTGATGAGAGGACAAAGAAAATTATGCCCAACAGATGGCACCAGACTGGCATGGATGGCACCACGCGCCCATACAAAACAAAAGACGATCCTGCATCACGCTATCAAAGAAGAAGAAGCGTGTCACACCTTATGCTGAGACTAAAAGCTTTTACACGTTCACGGAAGAACCATTTTAAAAATTGCACGCTGCGGTACAGACACTATTCATTTTAACCAGAACCATGAGAAATTTCCGTCTTTAGACAGAGTACCAGTTTTAGGAAGATAAAAGTGGCCATCAATAGACCTGCCCATCTAGCACAACCTGGCTTCGCGACTCTTGTAGCGCGACATAGCATCGGCCGTCACTCTCTCACCGTACTGTGAAGATAGAGATAGGTGCTGGTGCCGTATCGTGTGGACTCTAATTTTAATTTCCATAAAAGTGTTAAAATTGTTGGCCATTCATTTTTTTGGGTTTAGAGTTTCGAATAAACTATATACCGCTACTGCGTCTTATTCTCACCGTATAAAAAAAGGAAAGTGAATGGTAAAATTCCTAAATAACCCAAGATTTAAAGGGCTTATTCCATGGGTAAATCAGAGACAAAAGGGTATCTCAATTCTGGACCATTACCTTTTCATTATTTGCGACTTTATGTCTGCGGCCAAATTGCTAGCGATAAATATCCACTGAGTTGTAATTCGACGAGGTATTGAGATTTTCCTAAGTTAGCGATATTTCGATTTTACGACTACCATTCTATATTTTATATCTATTTATGGTAATTAAGCTGCATTCAAAGACGTTAACAAGTTGGTATTTTTAAGAACTTGTGATTTAATTTATTTAAATTATATTTAAAAAATTGTTAAGTATAGGATACTTTTTACCCGACTCATCCTCCTAGCCTTTGTCCCATTTTTTGAGAATGAATTCTCAATCGCTACCTAAATCCCAAGATGTGGCGTAGGCACTAGTTTTTACGCAAGCGACTGCCATCTGACCTTCCAACCCAGAGGGGAAACGAGGCCTTATTGGGCTTAGGTGGTTTCCTCACGATGTTTTCCTTCACCGAAAAGCGAGTGGTAAATATCAAATGACATTCCGTACATAAGTTCCGAAAAACTCATTGGTACGGGCCGGGTTCGAACCCGCGACCTCCGGATTGAAAGTCGCATGCCCTAACCACTAGGCTACCACCGCTTACTTACCCGACTATGGTAAAAAAAATATGCGAAGAAAAACGCGGGCCCCTTCTGGTATTAATATCTCAATGAGAATAAAAATAACGGTAGCGTTGAATAAGGGACATCGCATCAATATACATATAGTGAGATCGCGGAAATATGTCTAAAGAAACAACGAATTTGGCTACTGGATATTGTTGCCAAGCGATGCTATCGGACGTGTTGCCTGAAATATTTGTCTCGATTTGAATTTTAAGAGTAAATCCTATTCGTAGTCTCGGTGTTTTCTTTTGGCAAACTCGATAGTTTTTTAATTGGCTTGTTGCATATAAATAGGTACATATTATTTACTTTGTTTTCCTTCGGTTTTTAAGTACCTACCTATTACAATTTATTGGTATTAGTTTATCAGTTTATTTATTACTTCCATAGGTACATTTACATTTACATTGTTTACGCGTGATTTTGAACCGACATATAAACCAGGCCAGTGCCCCTTACCATGAGTTTACAGTGACAGTACTCGCTAGCGATCCCGTAAAAGATTTGTATGGAGAATTGTAGTTCTACAAAGTAACCGCTAGGGGCGCTGTGCTATTCTCCATACAAATTGTTTACGCTGTCGCTAGCGAGTACGGTCACGTTAACTAGGGTAGTGCGAGTTGGACTGGCCAGCGAAGTGTTACTTATATTCAAACTAGCGACCCGCCCCGGCTTCGCTTCGCACGGGTGCAATGCTGATAAATTATGCATGTATTATACATATAAACCTTCCTCTTGAACCACTCTATCTATTAAAAAAACCCGCATCAAAATCCGTTGCGTAGTTTTAAAGATTTAAGCATACAAAGGGACATAGGGACAGAGAAAGCGACTTTATTTTATACTATGTAGTGATACATATTTTTTTATTTTTGTTTGTTTTATTTCTTTTTAGGGTTCCGTAGTCAACTAGGAACCCTTATAGTTTCGCCATGTCCGTCTGTCCGTCTGTCTGTCCGTCCACGGATTAGCTCCGTGCTCATTAGTCCTAGAAAGCTGAAATTTGGTATGAGTATGTGTATGTAACACGCCGGCAAAACGGTAAAATAAAAAATAAAAATAAATTCGGGTACCTCCCTGAAGTGGGGGTGAAGTCTTTTTTTCGTTCCAACATTAAATGTTTGGGTTGTGTTTGAATAGGTCTTTAAAAAGTAATAGGGGTCTCCAAACAGTTTTTTTGATAAAGTCAGCAGTTTTGTAAATATTCGCTCCGAAAATAAAAAAAATAGTGTCCTCCCCTCTAACTTTTCACCCACGGGTCAAAAAATTATGAATAAATTCATGAAAATGGGGCCTTATAAGTACTTTCAATGAAAACTATACATATTGAATAAAATCGGTCGAGCCGTTTTTGAGTTATCCCAAAAATTCATAATTTTCTTTAAAATGACGTAAGTGCCGCGCGATGTCCTTACCTACACTTCGAACGTTATACATATTGGTTAAGTGCCATACTGTATTAAAACATTTCGCTCTATCTGGTGCGTATAATCGATAACTTCCAGAAGGTAATAAGTAATTACAGTTACTATGGCGTTTACGACCTTTTTATAGAGCTTGAAATCTTTCTCGTAATTTACATGTTTCTCATAATTTTCGTCTATTGTAAAGGATGGGCACCTACGGAACCCTACACTGAGCGTGGCCCCACATGCTCATGGCCAGTTTTTGTTCTTACACTGGCCATAGTAGGTAAATAATACATGCAAGTTCAAGCGTCTACCTCTTTTATTCCACCGTTACGAAAAAACAACATCGAAAACTTTAAGAAATCAAGTTTGTTGCTTGGATTTATTTTTAACTATTTCATTTTCAGTATTTGTCGTTACAGCGACCATACTCTCAAAATACTTATATAGTTATATTTGAAATTGTAATTTAAGAGTAATCACCGGGGCGGGTCGCTAGTAATCCATACTAATATTATAAATGCGAAAGTGTGTCTGTCTGTCTGTCTGTCTGTCTGTTACCTCTTCACACTTAAACCGCTGAACCGACTTAGATGAAATTTGGTATGGAGATAGTTGGAGACCCGGGAAAGGACATAGGATACTTTTCATCCCGAATAAATTTAGTGTTCCCGTGGGATGAGCGGGTAACACCGCGGGGCACAGCTAGTTGACAAATAAATGTTGCGTCTATCGATGAAGGGGGTAGAGCTGCCCGATGGTGTCGGTTGTGGTTGAGCGGAACGGTCCGTAATTCGCACCCTTTAGCTATGGAACCCTAAAAAGGAGGAAGTTCTTAGTTCGTCGTGATATTTTTATGTATGTTCCCCGAGAACACGAAGACAGCAGGACCAATTTGGAAATTTCTGTTTTTATTTGAATGAGTCCATTTTCCTGATGATCGCTTTGCCTAGTCATAATCTTATAATGTTGATTTTGACGACGCGGTTTGTAGATACCTGCCTGCTGAGCTGGCGGTCCCGGGTTCGAATCCTGGCCAGGCCAAATATTTGTGCTATGAACTCGAATATGTGTACTTGGGTCATGGTTGTTCTATGTTATATTTACCTATATCGTCGTCTAGTACCCATAACACAAACCTCCTTGAGCTTAATTTGGGACTAGATCGATTTGTGTGAGGTTGTCTGATATTTATTTATTAATTATTTATTACATGATGGGATTTTGGATAAACAGAGGGAAATCTTCAAATACCGCGTATCGGGATTTGAGTATTCTTTAATGGTAACTCATTTTCGCTTTTGGAATGAAAAAAAAATCCTCGAAGTCGGTTATTTTTTGGTAAAAAGTGATTAATATAATTTAGGTTAACTTTTATTTTACTAAAAATTTCGTTCACATTGGGGAAAAAAAAGAAATAACCTACTTGTTTTCGTTACCGCAGTCGGGTAAAAATATATAAATACAATTAGTGAACTACAAATTTAAGTAAGTACATAAATAAAAACATAAAAAATGGTAAAACAACGCGTATTTTTTTAAAAGGCGCACATTCTCGACGACGTTTATTTAAATATTATTTGGATAGAAATAAATATGTTTCATTTTATAAAAGTGAAATAATTAGTACTTTGTACTGAAACTTTTTGCAATGGTAAAAATGTGTATCTTTTATACAAAATACAATTTTGATAGACCAAAAACACTACTTAACTTTAATATATTGTAGGTAATTTTGAAGTGGATGAATTTTTTGTAGAAATCTGGTTTTTGTGTGATCCTGTTTTTCATGTTGTTTGAAGTTTAGTTTTATCAAGATCAATATATATATATTTTTTAATTAGTTCATGATACTCATACTCATACTCATACTTGTTTATTGATAAAAATTTCAATATTTTACAAGTCAAAATCTTATAGCTATTAAATGATTATTTTGATGCATTTAACAATTACATTATTATTATTTTATTACAATAGGTATTTATTAAATTTATGATTTGGTATCGAGTAAGTAGGCCCTGCAGTGTTTCTGCCATGGGGTAGATTTAAATAAAAAAGGTTTTTATAATTAATCCTTCAATTAGATTATCAAAAAAATGTTGGACACGTATTTGTCTCCAAAAACAACAAAAAAAATTAAGGACATCAAGGTTGTGGATACATTAAACTATTAAACTACGCTGGAACAAAATGTAGGATCGTGTATACCTATACTTAGCTATATAATGTACAAATCACACAAATAATAACCTAGCACAATAATATAATAAATGCATTTTCTATCATTTACTTAGGTACCTTTTAAATAACATAATGTGAAGATAATGTCATTCAGTAATTAAAAGTTATGTTTTTTTTTGTGGAATTAAATAAAAACTGTTGCTTAAATTAAGGTATAAATCTACAAAATAGCTATGAAATGTACTGATCCTTAATATAGTAGGTATATTAAATTTCAGTAAATTTCAATCGTATTAACAGGATCAAACAACAAATAACAATCAAAATTCAAATCAAATTATGCTTTCTTTGTGACGCCTACTTCAAAGTAATTGAAATCCTTCAAAAGTCCCACAAACATGATGGAGCATTAATATTTCAAACGAAATGACTTCCTGTCTATTTCCTTGGTAAATTATTCATAAGAAACAATAACTTTCTAATCACTGTATGAACAAAGTTTTAATTGATTGTAAAGAATAAATGAAAGAGCGTTAAACAAAACAAAACGATGTATTAGGAATAAACAGTCTACTAATACTATAATTATATATTATACATTTATCAGGCAAAGTCAGGGCAGACCTTAGATAATAATAATAGCTTCCGTAGTTACTCACTTGATTCAGAACTTTTTTAATCTGCGCCTTCCCTCCGTACACCAGAAAAGTTTCACAAGTTACAACATTATCCCACTAATATATTTTACTTATTAAGTCACCATCCAACGTTTACATAAATCACTAAAACTTAATAAGAAAAAACCCTTATGCCATATTATTCTATTTCAATAAAAAAGAACGACGGCATTCCAAATTCAAATAGTTTTTCAAATTCCGAGCTACGAAGTTTCGGATTGAGAATTCGAAATAAAAGACGATCGGCAGCGCGCCGGGGCGAGAGCGCCTTTCGCGAAAGCTGGCCGGTGAATCACTGGCACGCTGAAAACTCTCTGCGTGTAGTCGACGCAAGTCTAGCCATACGTTACTAATATTAACGTTATGTTTAAAGGCTATTATGATTTCATTGATATATACTCTAGTCTAGTGACATTGATAAAGCCGTAGTATATTTGGCTTATTTTTTTCAATAGGAACATAACATAAAAAATTGTTCTTCAAATGCATAATAGGCATGGGATTTCAGGCATGTAAACGCTAGACCAATGTGCTATAGCTAAAGTTACGTGTGTGAATTTATCTACAATTTTATTATGATCTCTACTTCATTTATATCAAACTAGACACGTTGTTCTAGATCGTAATTACTAATTAGCCCAACTAAGATGCAAGCTTAAATACAAACTTACCATGTTGCAATTTCTTATTCTGCTTAAGCAATAATAGCATATTTAATCTAGTGTAAAATGAATCTAAAATTTGTATACCTACTTAAACGACAAATAGTTTTCTAAGAGAGAAGACGCGTAAAATTTTCAAATCATTTCACCTCTTTATTTTATCTGTCAGCATTTCAATTGGAAATTCTTTGTATGCAAGTTTGCTGTTGGCTAAGTTATTTCTTATAATTTTAAATTTAGAAGTTTGTAGAACTTCTTACAAAAGAATATCCTAAAGTTTGACGACAAACACAAGCGGAGGTGTCATGTAATAATATTAAATTATGCAACAGTTGTTGTACAAGATGCATATCTTTTTTAAAAGATTTGTATTGACTATGTTATATTATCCTTTTTTACTTTTGCTTTTTGACGTTACTGTCATAAAATTTATTTTTGTTTCCAAGAAAACCAGTGCATTTTATTTAAGTTCTTTATAGTTGTATAATTAAAGTAAAAAAAATGCAAATGGTATAGAATACGATTTGAGTCGAAGGTGTGAGTTGGTAATTATAAAAATAACAGATAAAATATAGAAAAAAAGTAAAAGTAAAATGGTACAAAAATTTAATGTATTTACTTTACTAGTATTTGATTTAGACTTTGTGTCCAAACCTCGAGAGTAAAGGAGACACCACACCGCTGTTAAACGACGTTGACGCACGTTTACGTAGTCAATTAATGTGTGTAAAAAGACATAATTGGTTGCATCCAAATTATAGTGGTCATAATTGTCATTTGGCATAGCCATAATTTTTCTCTTTTCACTGAAACAAATAACTTCTTACGAATGTTATAAAACAAACTAATCTAACCTAAGCAGCCTAAGCTAGTGGATTAAATGGAAAAACTTGTAAAGTGAATAATTTCGGAATTATGGCCAGCGATTTTATGCCAAATAATACGTTATGCCAATACATTTTATGCCAACCGATAGGATTCAAATGGGAATGTGGACGAGATCACCATCAAGATCTAGGCTCTTGTCGGTGTAATTTCCAGGTAATTCTACACTCCGACCTTTCTTTTACTTCTTTATATGATGAAGCATTTTTTTATATGCTCCATATACGTCCGTCTTGGTCTTCCTCTTTTCTTTTTCCCTTCTACTCTTCCTTTTATTATCACCTTGATGTAGTTATCGTGACGTATGAGTATCGAGACGGTATAGTTGTCTACAAACTTCAAGAGTGGTGTATCTTCAACACTAAGTAATAGAAGTCGGTTGAGCATGACGGATTTGAAATACTAATTGATCCCTCGACAGGTTACCGCCTGATTGGATCCCGATTTAATTACGAGTGATAAAGATTAAGCTGTCGGACGGGAATTGTTTCCTTAAGCTGTTCTATCCTGGATGTATAAAGGGCGTAAGTTAACAGACGTTTAGAGGAGATATGTCTGTTTTATTTTAAGTAGAGTTTTGCTTTGTTTGGACGGTTATTTCAGACTGCGTTCAGCTATTTTAAGCAGATTTTTATCGGCATCACATTCAGTGCTTATTTATATACTAGACGGTGCTCGTGTCGATGACATTCGCCCGCGTGGAAGAAAAACTCATAACCCTTTTTTTGTGTCTTTGTAGTCGGGTAAAAAGTATGATATAACCATCCTGGGATATCCAGTTACCTGAGTGCAAAAATGTTGAAATCGGTTCCCTTCAGGCGGGATGATGGCATATTACAAAGACACATAAATTCATAACCTCTAAATAGCCTTTTTCTTTTATTTTTCTAGGCCTGTACAAGGTAGTACACATTAAAAAATTGTTAATGAGTGATTGTTAATCTGTTGTGTTGTGTTATGTTATAAATAATTAAATAAATAAATAATTTTTTTAACCAAATCTGACGTAACTAAACGTGAAATGACGCGATTTGGTAATATTTTTAGAACTTTAAAATACAACTTTGCATTTTGTTTCAAACTTGTTTTATTCCATAAAACGTTAATTTCTCAATTATCTATCACTGCTAATAAATGAATCCAATCAATCTCTAGAGCAGTAATTACGATTTCAATATCGAGGAGATTCCGTCCCAGTCGTTGACTGATTGTGTATGTTTAGGCAGATGCGTACCGGTCTGAATGAACAGGCTAAAAACATTGGCGATGCAATAATTCAATGTGTATAGTAATGAAACATGCTGTATACTTAGGTAGGTACTAGTGGCGGTGTGAGCTGTAGACCTCGTGTTTTCATTTTTTAAATGACTGAAAAATGTTTTTAGGGTTCCGTACCCAAAGGGTAAAAACGGGACCCTATTACTGAGCCTTCGCTGTCCGTCCGTCCGTCTGACACCAGGCTGTATGTATCTCAAGAACGGTGATAGCTAGACAGTTGAAATTTTTACAGATGATGTATTTCTATTGCCACTATAACAACAAATACCTACTAAAAATAAAATAAAATAAATATTTAAGGGGCTCCCATACTACAAACGGGATTGGTTGCGTTAACTTTGCACCTCATTTGTATCGGGCGCTATACATATCAGGTGCAAACTTAACCACTTAAGGATGGAAAGTGTTTGTACGGAACCCTCGGTGCGCGAGTCCGACTCGCACTTGACCGGTTTTTTTTTACGTTTTCAACTCCCATATCTCCGCCATTTAGTCATATTTCAAATAACTGAATAAGTACCTACTTATAGAATAGAATACTAGGTAGGTATAATTATATTCAGTACAGCAGATTGCTGGACCAAAACTTCCCCAAGTCGTGCGCCGACTTGCGCGATCCTCACCAGGCGGCATATAATGGTTGCGTTTATCACGCGATAAACACGTGAAAATGCAAGTGTGACAGATTGTTTGTCACTTATTTATCACGTGATAAACGCAACCATCACAGGCCGCCTAATGAGGGTCGCGGGAAGAAGTATGAAAGCGGCGCATGACTTGGGGAAGTCCTGGGGAGGCCTTGGTCCAGCAGTCTGCTGTACTGAATATAAGATACATTTCAGTGCTCATTATTTAAGATTTCATGAAATAGACTGAAGTGGTATCGTTGCATACATATTTTTTAGAACGCGGCACTGAATTGCCTACAACAAGGCTTTTCAGCATATTTGTACTTTATGCTGCTGAAGAAAAATTTATGAATATCTGCTCCGGCTTGCCCAAGAATAATGTAGACGCTACACCACCTCTCCACCACTCCACCACCAAATAATTTATTAATTATTTTAAATTAAAACAGTACCATCCATGGGGCAACATTGATCATCGGTTTTTAAGCATGAATACGTCTAGTTATAAAAGCAATCCAAAAAAAAACTAAGCGCGTTCAAAAACAAGCTTCCTATGGTTAAAAAACTAGTGACTAATGTTACCCCGCGGATCAAAGTACCAAACTCAAATATCAAAGTACGATTAAAAACCACGGTAAGCTAAATGGTACAGGTTCAGTGGTCTAAAAGGTAGGACGCCCGTGTTGGCCTGGAAAGCCGTTGGAGACGCAGGTTTGAACCCTGCCTGAACCATGAAATTATAAACATCGAGTAATTTATCTTAATTCTCCTATATTTTTATTGCAAACAGTGTTTGGTTATAATTTATCCTAAGGGCAATATTTTTATCACCACGTTGTGTACGGATGGCATTATATACCAAAACATAGAGGTACGTGACATAATCCTGGGATGCAGTCGTATAATTTCCGGAAATTACCTTTTCAGGGTTCCATTTAACAGTAAGTAAACCCTTTTCAAAGTGCCATAGACTTGTCCTGTCATAATTTTGTCAACAAGTTATAAACTGAATTTCAAGCACCCAATGGAAAAGGAGAGGAAAATTTTATAGTGTAAGAGTTAGGTAGGTACTTGTGTTAATTTTTTTTTACTTAAGTCACTGGAATATTACAAGTTAGCTTATTATGACGATGTCTTAAGATGTGTCATTATTTATTAACGAATTCCTACCCACTGCAAAGCGTAGGTCGTATTTCGGGTAATTTGAACACCGAAGAAAATTAGTCAAATTTCGACGTTGGCGGTAAATAATTGAATGTTTCTCGGAAATAAGACTGTTGTTTATTTTCTGAAGATGAGGCAGATAATTATTTCATTTTTACTATTCGAGTATATACCAAAATATTTGGTTTCCTACATTTTCACAGGAATGTGGAATTATTTCTGCACAAAATCATTCAGTGGCGCCTAAAAATAATTTCATCTCAAATTTCGGTCTTGGGGCAGAAGCGAGTAAGTTAGAAATTGATGTTTTTTCGTATGGACTTATGTCTTTTTGCTTCTATGCCGATGTCGAAGCTTTTAATATTAAAGCTTACCTCAGGGACTCTCAATTTTAACCGGAACTGACAGTATCTCTATTGCACAAACGCCTATTATAATGGGTTGGCTCAGGCATGTTTACATAGTTGAAACCTATAATGTTAGGTCTTATGGTATTAAATTGCCGATTAAAATGGAACATTTCAAGGAAATAATCATTTTTATTTAGAATATTGACAAAAGAAAGAAACACGGAGACTTTACACTTGTCCCAGTAGTCTAATATAAATAAATACTGTATATACATCACCGCATTGTAATTACGATTACGAAATATTGTCTGTTAATAGATTATATACAATATTGATTCAAATTATACAATGCATTGCATAACATAAGTGTAAAGTCTCCATGTTACTTTCCTTTGTCAATATTTGTGCACATTTTGCGTTTTTTATTTTTTACAAAATATTTATTTTACATATTGGTTGTCTAGTAGGTACTTATAACACGAGCATTAGAAACTTGAATTGTGTAAGAATATTTCTTAATATTATTTAAAAAGAAAAAAGATATATATAAAAATAATGTGACATGTGTGCACACGGCAACGGCCTTAAAATTCAGAAATACGCTTTGGCATCGAACAAGAAACTAATAAAATACTTGCATGAATAGTTTTATACCTAAACCGTGTGGTACTCGCACACATACCCTCGCGGGCATGTGGGGTAGCCATCCCAGGGCGGGGGCCCTCTATGGCGGCATCTGACTCCGTCCGCTACTACGGACGGGTATTCTGTCATGGAGAAGGGATGGTTCTTCAGGTTCTAGTGGCTGCCTTCAGCTGACGATGGAGACAGCGCGTTGGCCTCTCAGCGGCTTGTGGTCAAAATTTGCCTATCTTGGCATTTGGATACCTGGCGAAGCAGCCAGGGGACTCAGTCGAGGGGCACGAGCTCTCTTGGCAGAGCTCGCCCCTTGCCGTCTGGTGGACGGGCGTGCAGCGGCGCGATCCCCTCCAAGCTGGGAATGCCGGAGTTGTCGGCGCGGCGGAACATGGCTCCTGCCAGTTGCCCGATGAAGGCGTCCAGCCCTTGCCATTTCAGGTCTCGGTAGATCGTCTCGTTCCGCATGTAACGCGGGGCCGAGACGATGGTGCGCAGGGACTGGGACTCCTGCGCACGCAGCCTTTTCTTGTTGGTCTCTGACGTAAGAGCGTACCATGCGGGCACCGCGTAGGTCAGGCGGGACCGCAGGTACGTCTTGTAGATCCCGAGCTTTGTTCGCAAGGGAAGGCTGCTGGTAAGGACTGGACGTAGACGGGTTGCTGCTGCGCGTGTTCGCCGCACCGTTTCGTCGACGTGCTGAGTCATGGAGAGTCCCCTGTCGATGGTCACACCCAAGTACTTGGCGGTGTGTGACCATCGGATCTCCTGGCCGGACATTTGGAGTGGAGGCGGCTGCTTCACTCTGCCTGTGACGATGGCCTGCGTCTTGCCCACGTTGACCGACAGGCGCCAACGGGAGAGCCAATCGGGTAGGACGTCAAGCTGTCGCTGGAGCTTCTTCGCTGCGTATTTGGTGTTGACGGACGTCGCGAAGAACGCCGCGTCATCCGCGTATAGTCTCAGCTTGACGTCGCCCTCCACCGGTATATCGTCGGTGTAGTGGGCATAGCAGGCCGGAGACAGGCAGCTTCCTTGGGGCACGCCGGCGAGTATCGGGCGTACTGTGGAGGTGGCATCTTCCACTGCCACCTGGAAGGTTCTTCCTTCCAAGAAGGATGCCACGACGCGTGTGACACGTCGAGGAGCAGGCGAGTGTGACAGTTTGAAGAGTAGGCCCTCGTGCCATACCCTGTCAAATGCCTTTTCCATATCCAGGAATGCTGCCACCGTGACCGACTTGTTGTTCATGGCGGTTGCCATGTGGTACAGCACCCTGGATAGTTGGAGCGTTGTAGAGTGTCCAGCTCGGAACCCGTATTGTTCGGGCCTGGGCTCGATGTGGGGCTGGAGTTGGGCCAGCAGCAGTCGTTCGAACACCTTAGAGATGTTGGTAAGGAGAGTTTTATACCTAAATTTTGTAGTGGGCTGAATTATTTAACGACGAAATTATGCAAACGATATGGTCTTTGGCTATTTCACAATAGTCATGTGAAAGGAAATCATTAATTAGTCCTGAAAATTTAATTTCTTTTGCTTTATAATCTTTGGAATGCTCATTCCCCGAAAGCATTCGGCTGTAATGTAACAGAAAACGAATGAGTTTCATTTATTTTACATTATAGGCTCGCGGTGAGATAGCACCTTTATCAGCCATCATTTTCTGTCAAAATCATCATTTTTGGAACAAACTTTTCTTTAATCTTTAATTAACTATTCACTAAGAAGAAAACAGCCCAAACTCGTTTCTGTTTTCATTATTTTATTACAGAGCTCCTATGATATTATGACGATTATCCAACTATATTATTGTATTTTCATCAAAGCTAAGATAGATACAAAAAATGCAACCCCTGTAAAGCTTTTAGAAGTTGTCTGTGAGCTCACTGATTGCGATTCAGGTTTGGTTAGGTTAGGTTAGGTTAGGTTAGTTCAACCGTATAATCCTGTGAGTTATGTCGGCTGCCTTGGTTCTTCTGCGGATATCCTCATTTCTGATTCTATCGCACAAAGAAACTCCGAGCATAGCCCTTTCCATTGCACGTTGCGTGACTCTTAGCCGCCTTATGAGTCCCATCGTGAACGACCATGTTTCAGTTCCGTAAGTCATCACTGGCAACACGACGCACTGTTCTAATACTACTTATACTTACTTTACTTTTCATCAAAATAAAAAAATAAATGTTGTTCTCAATCAGATCCAAGGCACGTCCTGACTGCCTTCAGGCTACTCGTTTGGTCAATGCCAATAAGTTTTTACTCCGCTACACTGATAAAATCTTTCTGAACTTCAGAACAACAAATTTTTTAAAAGAATGAAACGGAATAGAAACAGTTTTTTTGTTTACAGGGTTACTTTTATTCTACGTATTCAGGCTACTCGTTTGGTCAACGCCAATAAGTTTTTACTCCGCCACACTGATAAAATCTTTCTGAACTTCTGAACAACAAATATTTTAAAAACAATGAAACGGAATAGAAACAGATTTTTGTTTACAGGGTTACTTTTATTGTACGTATTCAATAGGGATGCTCCATCATAAATGCTAAGCTCACATAATAAGAATCACAAGAAGTGATTGATTTCATAATGACGGCCAAATTATAACACCCCGCTTTTAAGAGGCCTTATTCCTTTGAAATGCTGATTGTTTTAGACATTTTTCTCAATGATCAAACATGTTTCGTAACATATTATTTATGTTGCTACCTAGAACAAAGCTATTGGCATTAATTTGGTAGGTATATATTTGAAACCTACACTTTGAATTTTTCATTGATAATTTTTGTTTCAATAACTACTCGAAATTGACAAAATTCACGCGTTAAATTAGTTTTTTTCAACTTATTTTCGGCTGCATGCAATGAAAGCATGAAATAACTACGTTACTACCTAGAACTCGGGGAAAAGTAATTCACTTCAAAACATTGGTTGAAATTATCAATATATTTGTCATAATATGAAAAAAATAATCTTTTTAAAAGGAATAAGGCCTCTTACTTAAGTAAGACATATTATCAGAATTCAACATTTTAAGCAGAAGCAGGGAAAATTCTTTAAAACGGGCTCAGTACGCGCTGCGAGTCAAGTTAATTGCCAATGCAAGGTGCTTGGCTCCGCCTTTCGCTTTCGTTCGGATTAAGTGGCGCGCATTCGTAGCTAGTGGTAAATGATAAATACGCTAAATACTTGGATAATAATGTATTCCACTTAATATCGATAGGGCATGGATCTAGGGACGCTATTCGTATAATTCAGTGAATAAAGGAATTTGACCTTACAAACGGTCCGGTAGTTTTGAATTTTTGATATGTTGTCTAGGATGGTTAGTCAGTGTTTAAAATGCAAAATTCACAATTTCCTCCCCTCCGCGCCCGCCGCCATATTGAAAAAACCGGCACTCTCTTCATATTTTTGCTCATATCTTCCTTTAGGAGCATTTTAGCTAGAAGAAAGCTTCGACAATGTTATAGAAAGTTAAATTTACTACATTTTCCATTTTATATTTTGTTTCTAGGACTGATAGTTACGGAGATATGCACATTTAAAAAAACTTAAGAAATTGCAATTTCCAACTCAAAAACAAACTTCTGGATTATATCTTCGTTTAGGAGTATTTTAGCTAGAACAGTGCTTGGGCAATTTTGTAGAGAATTAAATTTACTATAATTTACATTTCAAATTTTGTTTCTAGGACAGATAATTACGGCGATATGTAAAAAATAAAGTCACATTTTCCGAAAATGTATGTAAAAATGGACATGAGTTTTATAAGCAATTATATTTCTTACATGTTTTAATTTGTCCTAGACTAGTCCGTAACTGAATGACAGCGTTCTAAACCAAGAATTTTGAGAAATTTTCGGAAAATTCGACTTTTCCTGTTTTTGAAATGTGCATATCTCCGTAACTAACCGTCCTTGAAACAAAATTTGAAGTATAAATTATAGTAAATTTAATTCTCTACAACATTGCCCAAGCTTTGTTGTAGCTATAAAATTCTCCTAAACGAAGATATAATCCAGAAGTTTGTTTTTCAGTAGGAAATTGCGATTTTTTACGTTTTTTTAAATGTGGATATCTCCGTAACTATGTGTCCTAGAAAAAAAATATAAAACGGAAAATGTAGTAAATTTAATTCTCTATAACATTGTCGAAGCTTTCTTCTAGCTAAAATGCTCCTAAAGGAAGATATGAGCAAAAATATGAAGAAAGTGCCGGTTTTTTCAATATGGCGGCGGGCGCGGAGGGGGGGGAATTGTGCATTTTGCATTTTAAGCACTGACTAACCATCTTAGACAACATATCAAAAATTCAAAACTACCGGACCGTTTGTAAGGTCACATAGTACTTTAGTCTCTATTCACCGTATTAGTACGCTATCACGGCGAAAAATTTATCTCACTATCTTGCCGAACGCAGTGTTGCTAGTCTTCTATTGGCACGTTCAGAAGTACGTAACACTAGTTGTGGCAACTCGCACCACGGCCATGGCTGACCGTGTGGTCCGCGGGATCCACTAAGATTACCTGATCCGATCACTCAGGTATTGGATGAATATGTCTTGTGAGATCACCCAGGTGATCCTATTGGATTCCATTTCCAGCACAATCCCCTAATAGCCAGTGAATTCAACTGACACTGCAGTAAGCCTGCGTATTATGCGTATGCACATTCATGGCTCCAACATGGTGTGGTGCTTTGGGGACGTGGTACTGAAGCCCAGCAAATGTTTGTCATGCAAAAAACATGCGTCCGAATTTTGGCCAACGTCCACATCCCCAACAGTTGCCGTCCATATTTTATAGAACATAAATTATTGACTTTACCATGTATTTATACAGGGTGTAACCGACAGCGTACCGAAAACGAAAACTGTAGTTTTAGACCATAATCACGAACTGAAAACGAGTGTTCATTTTCACTCAAGGATAAGATTTTCCAAAATAAATTATAAAACTCGACGCGTAATGTATTGCGTCCAATTCTCTCGGGTGCAGACGCGCGGGGAGGGGAGCACGCGGCAAGCATCGACCGGTCCACGCGCTCCCCACTCCACTCACGCGTCAGCGCAAAACATACCGTTACGCCAATGCTCATCGAATGACATGAATAAATGCAACCACAAAAACAACGCAACCACAGATCACAACTAGTGTACTACCTAACACCAATAACAACTGACCGATGAATTAAAACAGTCTAACAAGATTATTTTCATTCAAGCAAGTAAAGCAAATAAAATGTGCGGGTAGGTAAACATTAATGCGGGTAGGTAATTAAAACAGTGCGAGCGCACTGGCCTGGCGGATCAATGACCGGCCAGTACCGTTATCTTTCCCACTCCACGCGCCTGTGTTGTACCGTAAAGCTTACATAATACTGTTTGTGATACATTGCGTGTTTTGCGGAAAATGCTATTTTCATGCGATTTTTTATGAAAAATTGTTACCGGTAGAGTTCGATTAACGGAAAAATTAAGAAAAAATGAAAACTCGCGAGGAAAATTTGTGAATTTTCTCAAAGAAATTTCCACGATTTTCCAGCCCAGAATAATGGTCTGAAGCCATGGTTTCAGTTTTCGGTACACCGTCGGTTACACCCTGTATATTGCAAGCAGATCTTTTTGTTTGCGAAAATTCATACCTGTTCGAAAAGAAAAAAGATCCCGCGACGACCAGAGCGAAGTATAGTAATAAGTTATTGCTACCAAAGTCTAACTTGGCAATGTATAAAAATGGTCCACATTATCAATGTATTTTAATTACAAATAAAGTCCCGGAATCAATTAAACAGGAAAGTAACAACAAAATATTTAAAAATAAATTAAAGGCACTTTTAATTGAGAAATGTACACAGTAGACCAGTTTTTAAATGATAATACATTATAAATAGCATACTCAAATTTACATTGTATATTCTTGTATACTAATCTATTTGTATTAAATTGAATTATATTAAGTTAAATTATGCATCTTAGTATTAAGTTATTGTGTGCCCTTCCAGGTGTGCATTGACACTTCAGTAAGCCTGCTGTTATTGCAGTTAGGCTAACTGAAGTTTTAGTAGGATTCACTATCAATTTTTTTCTGTGTAGACTGGACAGAATTATATCCAGTAGGATACCCACGAATGATCGCGTCAGATGATATTACTGGATGCCGTGGCGTAGTCACGCCCCACGGCCAACCACCGTCACGAACAAAAGAGAGCCCTCTGTAGCACCCTATTCTATGGCAGAATTGGTGAAGAATCTCTAAAACTAAGATTAAAAGCAATCAGGCGACAATGGCACATTATAGTCGAATCAATCTTTGCCCGATACGGGCTCTATTTCATTTAGATAACTCGGATAAGAGCCCTGACAGTTTAATCAGTGCAGAAGTAGGCACTTACCGAATAAGGGCTAAGAAAAGCCTGAGTGGAATGCGTTGTTTGACCTTTAGGGTTTTTCTTGTGAAGGATAAGAACATTTAAGTAAGGTTCACAGAATTATGAGTAAAATATCTTCTTGGGCAAATAAGCACGTTGGTCACCTTCAGACTGAGCAGGGCACGTTCGAAACGTCGAGGCAATCGATTTTATTTATTCAAATGATGACTCATTAACTGAAAGAAACCCTGTATCTATATATAATGTGAAGGTTTGGACTTCACTCTCAGTGGTGTTGGCCACTGATATAAAAATAAATACGTTTTAAATATTAGAACGGACGCGTGACATCCGTCAATTGTAAAAAATGTATAGTCAGTCTTTAACTAATCGTCGCTGAATAAACAACTAAAAGTACCTCTCGCTGCATCTTTTTAAGCTATCCCCCACGTAGCCCTACACTTGGTGGAGGTGCGGGGTATAGGTACTAGGGTGTGCTCCCGGTACTCATTTTCTATACAAATCCAGTACCGGAACTGGTAATTCCCGGTTCTCGCCATACAAAATCAGAACCTGGAGCATGCCCTAATAGGTACATAATTGGAAAACTCTAAAATTGTATTGAACATCTGTTGAATGGGATCGCGGCAGCACCAGCCGTACAGCACCAATTTTTATTTCTTTGAAAAGTGTTTTGGAAAGTGATTACCGTCGACAAATAGACACCTGCAACACCAATGGAGTCACAAGTACGTTTTTTTCTTGAAGGTTGGTTGGTAAACACTTCTTTCTCGACTCATCACGCTGACGGACGGATTTAAACCATCATCTTCGAATGTCTAGCAGTCCCTGTAATAAAACAGGGATGGTTGGACATCTGAAGATGGTTATAGGATAAGTTTTACTCGACTACGGCAAAGAAAAAAAACGCAGACGTAGCTGCGGGCACCTTCTAGTCCTGTTATAAAGGGGGGGTAGTTTTTTTATACCATAATTTAAAAATAAATGTGTGACAATGTACATACTTGAACTGAGTATTTTAAGAACTAAATTGCAAAATGTATGTTTTACATATGCGCATTTGTGACGACACACCTTGCGCACCGCGTTTCTTTAACGCGCCTTGACGCGCGTTTGGATCGACACTTGCGCGCTATAAAAAGGCGCGGAGGCATTTATCACATAGCTTTTCGAAAAAAAAGTATACTTCTACTTTTTTACAAAAAAAAAAAAAATGTTCTTAAATGTTGTTTGCTAAGCACTATATTTGTCTCAGCCAGAAGGGCAATTGCTGGCTACGTATTAAATTAAATGGACTCCTAAGGTCTACCGTTTAAAATTAATACTAAGCCAGCAATTGCCTACTTCCCGTACTTGGCCAATAATGTACTATTTTTGTTGCGTGTTCCCAATGTTAAACTGGTTTTGTTACAATGCTGCGTACATGACAACTGTGTTGCAACAGCTTCAGGAAATCAGAACTGCCGGTCAACGTACTACTAAAAGTTAAAATCCCTCTCAATAAACTTTCTATTGTCTTACAAGATGAACTCTGCTTTATGACGTCTTAAAACTGAACGAGAGAGCTACGTTTCATTTGTTTGATATTGCGTGTTTTGGTGGCATTCCAATTTTTATGATTAAGTTTTTAAGATTATTGCTGAGGTGTAACCTAGTTGGGAACTGCTTTATTGTCGAGTGAGACTCGTATCATGAAATTATTAGGACATAGGATTATAAAGGAAACTCTAACTATAGTCAAAGACTATATACCCCCTAGACATATGTTCTCATACAAAAAAACGTAACTCTGAAAAAGCTCAAAATTTGGTATAAAAACTAGATGGCGCTGCTTCGTAGCCTGGAAGTGACAAAAATGTTATTTTTCACCAACATTTTTAAGTGATTTTTGATTTTTGGAAATCAAACGCATTACTGCTTTATTTTAATACGATAATATAACTTAAATACACAATTTTTAAGGATTATTTTTTTTACTCTTCAAAAACGTGGTTTGATCGTATTAAAATAGATGGCACTACCTCTGGATAGCTCAAGGTTGCTTGCGGGCTCGCCAATTTTTGCTACACAAAATAGCTAGATGGCGTTGGTGCACTGATGTAATGGACAAAATAAGTTACGCCCGAATTGTCATGCGACATTTCCCACTAACAAACAGTCAGTAACGTAATATTTGTTAGATAAGTTTTGTACAGTCAAGGAATTTCATTTCCTACCCATTTCGTTACAATTAGCTCAAGCAAATTAAGCCGAATATGGGCAATCAGGGGAAATAATTCGTGTAGTTTTGAAAATTGGTACAGTTATACCCTATGGTGTTTAGATGAACATACTAAAAGTCCTCGAGGGTGGGGGCTGTGCTAAGGGAGTAGGGGGGGGGTTGAAGGTACCTTTTTTCTGATTTTCGCTCATATCTCAAATATTTGTAGAAATAGCATTATGATTACTTCGGACAAAAGTTTTCACATAAAATTCCCTACAAATTTGGTCATATTCATTTTTACTCTACGATCAATACTTTGGTAGCTACAGGGTGCTTAAGTTAACAGAAATATCAAAAAATGGTCGTTCAAGAAAACGTAGTTTTTTCGTAGTTGCTCATCATCACACGCGAACGTGTTGCAACGTTGTGTAGTTGAGAAATTCCCGTTACCGGTAAATTCCCATTTGGGAATATTCCAAGTAAATCCCCATTGTTCCCGGGAATATACGAGCTCGGTGGACCCATTCCTTTGATATTTCGTTTTGAGCTAATTAATTGAATACAAGCAAACCGTTTTCACTTTTTGACTCATCCTGAATCATCACTTAGAGTAAGTATCATAAAATTTACCTGATGATGGACCCTGGAAGCCCGTAATGGATCGGATCTTAAGATACGTTCAACGTAGACATGTGCGGTTTTCACATTTCAATTCATTTTGATGAGCAGTTAGAGCCGGTATCATTAAATAAACCTGATGATGGACCTTAGAAGCCCGTAATGGATCTCAGGATACGTTCAACGTAGACATGTGCGGTTTTCGTATTTCAATTCACCTTGATGAACAATTAGAGCCGGTGTCATAAAATAAACCTGATGATGGAATCCTGGAACCCCGTAGGTAATGGATCTCAGGATACGTTCAACGTAGACATGTCTGGTCTTCGCATTTCAATTCATTTTGATGAGCAGTTAGAGCCGGTATCATTAAATAAACCTGATGATGGACCTTAGAAGCCCGTAATGGATCTCAGGATACGTTCAACGTAGACATGTGCGGTTTTCGTATTTCAATTCACCTTGATGAACAATTAGAGCCGGTGTCATAAAATAAACCTGATGATGGAATCCTGGAAGCCCGTAATGGATCTCAGGATACGTTCAACGTAGACTTGTGCGGTGTTCGTATTTCAACTCTTCTTGACGAGCAATTAGAGCCGGTGTCATAAAATAAACCTGATGATGGAATCCTGGAACTCGGTAGGTAATGGATCTCAGGATACGTTCAACGTAGACATGTCTGGTCTTCGCATTTCAATTGATTTTGATGAGCAGTTAGAGCCGGTATCATTAAATAAACCTGATGATGGACCTTAGAAGCCTGTAATGGATCTCAGGATACGTTCAACGTAGACATGTGCGGTTTTCGTATTTCAACTCTTCTTGATGAGCAATTAGAGCCAGTATCATAAAATAAACCTGATGATGGATCCTGGAAGCCCGTAATAAATCTCAGGATACATTCAACGTAAAAGAAAAATATTAGTTTTTTTAGGGATACGTCGCCATCATAACGTTTTTTTTTTTTAGTTTAGAATAAGCACGCTTAGTCACCTGCTGATCGAACATATAACCCCCATATCGGTCCGAGCGTGCGAAATTACCGTAACGGAGCTGCCACGACTTTGCGCGGCAAGCAGCAGCGTAGCGAGTGATTGAGCGAGAAGTCCGAGCACGGCGGCCATACCAGTGAGCGAGACATCCGTACCTACACCGCTGCCGCTGCCGCTGTCGCGCGAAGTCGTGGTATCTCGATAAGGCCTTAGCTATTACGGGCGTCAGCGCAGCGCGGACCGCCGAATAACGTCAGAGTTGGATTTTGTACTATAAAATAATTTGTATATTTTCATGTCTGTTATTATTATTATTATTATTATTTATTGAATCATATAAAAATGTAACATGACAGTTTACACCAAAGCGTTACATGGATTCTTAAGCTTAAATACTTAACTAAAACCTAACTAACTTACAACTACAAGATAATTATCTTGCTCTTTCTCTACCAGAACGACAAGATAGTACGCCAAAATACTCTAATCTCTTGACCATATCAACAAAAATATATATGCGCCGTGTAGCTCCTAAAGTATAGATCGTAGAGTAAACATATATAGTATGTCAAATTTGTAGGAAATTTTATGTAGAAACTTTTGTTCGAAGTAATTATAATGCTATTAAAATCTGAATAAAGTACCTTCAACTCTCCCGACTCACTCAGCACAGCCCTGACCCTCGAGGACTTTTAGTATGTTCATCTAGACACCACCAGGTTTATTTCATCTGTGTTAGTATGATCATCAGGTTTATTTTATGATACCGGCTCTAATTGCTCATTAAGATGAGTTGAAATTCGAAAACCGCACTCGTCTACGTTGAACGTATCCTGAAATCCATTACGGGCTTCCAGGATCCATCACCAGGTTTATTTTATGATACCGGCTCTAACTGCTCATCAAGATAAGTTGAAATTCGAAAACCGCACATGTCTACGTTGAACTTATCTTGAGATCCGATCCATTACGGGCTTCCAGGGTCCATCATCAGGTAAATTTTATGATATTCACTTTAAGTGGTGATTCAGGATGAGTCGAAAAGCGAAAACGGTTTGCTTGTATTCAATTAATTAGCTTAAAACTAAATAACAAAGGAATGGATCCACCAAGCTCGTATATTCCCGGGAACAATGGGAATTTTCTTGGAATGTTCCCAAATGAGAATTAGCCGGTAACGGGAATTTCTCAACTGCACAACACAAGTGTTATGATGAACAAATACGAAAAAACTACGTTTTCTTGAACAACTACTTTTTAATATTTTTGTTAACTTACACACCATGTAGCTCCCGAAGATCGTAGAGTAAAAATGAATAGGACTAAATTTGCAGGGAATTTTATGTAGAAACTTTTGTCCTAAGTAATAATAATGCTATTTCTACAAATATTCGAGTTGTGAGCAAAAATCTGAAAAAAGGTACCTTCAAACCCCCCCTACTCCCTTAGCACAGCCCCCACCCTCGAGGACTTTTAGTATGTTCATCTAGACACCATAGGGTATAACTGTACCAATTTTCAAAACTACACGAATTATTTCCCCTGATTTTATTAATTTTCTTGGAGTAAATGTCGTTAGACATTCGCAATGCATTAAGGTCGAAAATTATATTTCAATAATAGTATTGAAATGTCAATATTATTATTTGTCACTTCATTTTACAAAAAACCTCCTCGCGAAAGGTTATCATTTGCTTTTAATTTCTAATTAGGAACATATGTCAGTGTCAATCGAGAAAATCGTAAAATAATTTTCAGCAACGTTATTAATATGAAAAATAAAATGCTTGCCGCTAACCGTGAACTATTAAAAGATAATGATGATGACTGAAAACAATGAAGAGCTCAAAGAGTGGAGTTACACCAGGAAGGAATACGGATTTATGAGATCACGCGTCGGCTCAATGCTAGCAGGGACACAGTTTGACGTTGGGTACGGCGATATAATGTTGAAGGAAACCTTATTGATCTACTGCAAAGCAAAGTAACCATTGCATCGTCCGTTTGCCATGGCCCAAGACCAACGCCGACGACAAAACGGCTTTACGCCAAAGGGACGATTTGCGGAAATGTTTGACATTTACCCTAGAACAATTAGAAATTGCCTACATGCAGGCGGCCTGCGAAAATATATTCGTTCGTTTTGTTTTTGTTAAAAGTAATATAAAAAAACGTTTATAAAATTGTGGTTTTATTGAATTATCACTGTCGTTAGTTCTGTTAGTTTTTGTATAGATACATTTCGGGTGCCTGTCGTATCGCATAACGTTTTTTGTTCTAAAAATGTTTGGCCGAGAAAGTTTGGCATACTGTTGAATGGCATACTACTCGTTTGTCCTAATAATTTTTGCGCATACTCTCTTAAAGTCCTAAATCAAGTTTGTCCTAATATTGATAACTAAAATCTAATTACCTAAAGCATAATATTCCTAACATGAATTGCCCTAAGAATTATTTTGCCTATTATCAAATTGGCTAAAATTACAGCACCTAAACTAAACTATGGTAGGCGTGAAGTCAGAATCGTTACGTATTCTACCTTCAGGCAGGTAAGGTAAGGTACATAACTCGAAAGTTTCATCATAATACGTCCAGTAGTTTTTTGAGATTAAGTGAAACGTACATACATACATCCATCCAAACTTTCACGTTTATAATATTATTAGGATTAGGATGTAAGTAATTTTTATGTTTAAATAAAACATACACAAATAGTGAAATGAGACGAAAAGTGAAATGAGACGAAACGGAACGTAGTAAACAAACATCGCACCTAACGTCATCTATTCACTTTTTACTGTCACTTGGAAGTTGGAATGTCGTTGAACGCTTGACGACTGTGTTACTTCACGCTTGCGCGTACCGTACAGTAGAAATTGAAAAATGTCGACTTTTGAATGAATTGATACCCTTAGCGGCATCTAGCGATGTAGAACGATAGTAACAAACGGAGTACGGTGCGTAGTATGAAGAATATCGGTCTAGGGGGTATATAGTCTTTGCTATAGTATACTAAACAGTACCCCTACCCCCGCGCTATGTGAAAGAATAATAAATAAAATATCGGACAACCTCACACAAAACAATCTAGTCCCACATTAAGCTCTAGTAGGCTTGTGTTATGGGCACTAGATGACGATAAACTTACTTATTTAGATAAATATATATACTCAAATACAAATATTTAACATCTGACCTAGGCGCAAATATTCGAGTTCATCACACAATTATTTGCCCTTGCCGGGATTCGAAGCCAGGACCGTTGGCTCATTAGTCAAGCCGTAACTGGTATAATATGGTATACTAAGTAGTATAACTACCGCTGCACTATGTAAAAGAAGACAATAAATAACATGTATGTTTTCGACAGTTTCATCGATACGCGAGCCCAAACCATGAAAACAAAAAATATTTTTTTGTAATGACTGTAACTCCAAAGTTTATGTTGTTTTTTTCCTTTTAATTGTTCTATAAAATTTTCCCTTCTAAACTGAAAACTCGTCAAGTATTGTGTCAAACACGCTACAAAATATAAAGAAAAAATACATTTAAAGTTTTGCGAAAAAAATAATCGTAAGTAGGGCTGACTAATACAGATATCTCTTATTGTCCCCTAAGTTCGAACATCTTAGTGACAACCCTGAATAGAATTCGATAGAATTTCGATGACTTCATTCCATATTCAACGATCACAAAAGAGTTCCAAAGGTCAAAGTGTCCATAGGCATAAAACCACAACATTAGGGATGCAACTCACTCGTAGTGACGATAAAATGGCAGTTAACATTTCTATTCGTTTCGTCATGTCCACTTTTACTTGGAGTCACTGACCTCTGTCATTTTGTAGGTATTTTATGAACGTTGGATAGTGTCGTTATGGTCAATTTATTGAGCTTTATGTATTTAGAGCGCTCATAATACAAGAGCACAGAGAGCCATCAAAAAGGACAGACTAAAGGTTTTGCGTCACAAAGGTTACATCAAATTAAACGAGTATAAGGCTAATAGTTATATAGGCGAAAGCTTGTGTGTGTTTGTATGTTTATTACTTCTTCACCCTCAAAAACGGCTGGACCGATATTGATAAATTTTGGTATTATGACACTCATAGGACTGATTAACACATAGGCTACTTTTCACCCCGAAAAAATGTAGTCTTCTCGTGGGATAAGCAAAAAAAATATTTTGCATGGGGCTAGATTCTGTGTTTCTACCTGAACAACCTCTGATAAAACTGCATAAAAATATCTGATCATAATTCTTTCCTGTCACTGTGACAGACTGAAATTGTATTTATTTTTATGTATAATTATAATAGCAATATACTTATTATTCCTGGATTCGACAAGTTGAGTATCTTTTGGAATAGCACCTGTTAGTATGTATAAAACAAATATTGTGAAGTACCAAAAATCGGTCCAATTACCATCCCCTGTCAGAGTTCCATTCACTAGAACAGCCATATACTTATGTATTCAAAACTCCATTTCTATCTTACAACTGATAAATCCGCACAGAAAGTTCAATATCAACCGTGAACGGTATCAGTATTACCATGTCCTCTACCTTCCTAAAGAAAAACATAGTAACCGCCTTCAGAAACCTATAGACTTATCCTCTTTTACATTTGGTTGGCAGGATTCCCGGTGTGACGTCATCTAATGCATTCGCTTTGCTTGTTTATTTTCCGACATTATTGGCACATGTTTAACATTTCATTACATAGAATGTCTCTGTAGCTGTAGGTACCTACAGTACCCTTACTATGAGTTTACAGTGACAGTACTCGCTAGTGACTCCGTAAACGATTTGTATGGAGAATTGTAGTTCTACAAAATATCCGCTAGGGGCGCTGTTATTATCGGTACAAATTACGTACGGATCATCACGGAAATCTACATGTATTACGCTGTCCCTAGCGAGTACGGTCACGTCAACTCATGGTAAGGGCACTGAATAAGTGTTTATGTCTGCAATCGAGTCGAGTTTATTTTCAGTAAATGTTGGCACAATTTGTTACTAAAATAGATTTGCTTTTAAATCGGATTCTATTTGTAAAAGGTTATATTTAAGTTTTTTGAAGAGGAATTACCGGTAAGCATTATGCGAGACATCACTAATAATTCTAATAATAGTACAGACTAAGAATGAATGAAGCGTTAACCATGAATGTAGGTAGACGGATATAGAAGAAGAGGAAGACCAATAAAAATATGGCTGGATTGTGTGAAAGATGAATAAACGGAAGTAACCGACAAGATGATAGGAAAATAAAGATGAAGAAAGAAAACATGCTGCGCCGACCCCAAATAAAAGGGCAAGGGAATTAATTACATAATTAGAATGACAATATTTCTACATAAAAAAATACATACAGCAAACATTATAATTTTGAAATTTCAAGATTGCTTGATGCAATGAATGTATTTCAGTAATGACAACTCCACTTCGGCGTGCAAAAAATATGAACTCAATAACATATTAGCCACTGGACTTTTTAAAATCACGGAGACATTAAAAACCAAGAACTACGACTAAGTTTCTTTTATGCACAAAGAAATGAAAAATATGAGGCGTAATTTTAAGATTGCGCAACTACTACCTTTTTCTGTATCCGCCTTTAGCAAAAAGGTTACAACAGACCTGTTACACCCCCGGACATAAGTCCTTTTACCCAAGAATATGTTTCCATTAGTCGTGGTAAAATAAGCTGGCGTACCTACCTACTTCTTGTGTTGGAATGGAATAATTAGAACGTACTGCAAACTACAAAGCACCCCGCAATGATATGCTACTAAGGAAAGCCTCAAAGGAATTTCTACTACGTGGTCTTTGCAGAGCGGTTTGGTATTTATGAAATGCGATGTGAGTTCAACTCAGACGTATATTGAGGTAACCGACGTGGGAATGATTGTGAAATTTAAGTGACCTAAATACAGCCATTTCAGCAGAATCAGTTTTCGTTTGGTCCAATTGGCATATACTTGGAAAATAAAGATACAAAGATTTTATTTTTCTTTTTTTACCATTGTGAAGAGTGTGTTGAAATAAGGTGTGTTTTGTTAGATTTTTTTACTCCGTTCAGTATTAATATTAGGGGTTCAAAGATCAGTCATTTTCAAGAGCTCTGGGACGACAGGGTAAAAATTTCGATGGGTTTGGTGTCATTATGACATATGTTTTTTATGATGTTACCGTATAGAGTACTCTAAAATAAGCGTGTCTGCTTAGCTTTTTTCTAAACTTGTTAATTACCAAGATAAATGGCGGTTTGTAGTAGTATGAAATGTTATATTATTTGTACAATATATTAGGCGAAACTCTGAATCGAGGGCTCTCGCTGGTTAGGACGCGTGCCGACGCAGAGTACCCTAAAGTGTTTTTGTAAAGCCAAAGGCTTTTCAAATCAAAACTAGAATATTACGGTATTACCTGAGTACCTGACATCGCGTAGTATAACGATGGCTGGACGTCGTGAAGGCCGAACGCGTGAAAACGGGCTAAAGAAAGAGGATGGAAGAGGAGTAGGAGGCCCAGGCTCGTGCAAAATGGATGAAAGCTAGTATGAAACCGGTCCCCGGCAAGAGCCAGCATAACACTAGGTAGAAGAAGAAATAAGTACCTGACAATTTTAGTATGCAATTCGACATATGCCAGTAGTCAAATTAGCTACTTTTGATGCTGACTGTACGTGTCACTGTCACTTTAAAAAGATCAAAGATGCTTTTAACTCCTTAAAATCGTAAGTAGCGTTTTATAATAATAATATTATTCCACGTTTACTTTTCTTAAAATGAAAACGTTTTTTAAATTTGTTGACAGCCCTTACATGTAACAGTCCTGCAAAATATCATAAGGTAAGAAATTGTGTGTTGACGGAATCATAAATAAAATTGAGGAAAATGCAGCGCAATGCATTAAGCGTTCTTTCGTGTTCGTGTCACTAACACATTTCCTTGTGACAGTGTACGACTGTCCCGTGTAAAAACCTGGTAAGTGTCAATTTTGTTGAAATATTTTTATGAGAAATATTTTGTAGAAATATTTAAATAATGAATGTACCGCGAATTCATAGCATATCAATGAGTTATTAGCCAATAGACACCAGCTAAAAATCATCTTAAAAATCAGAGATTTTAATGCCACGAAACATAGAGTATGTAGGGGCAAGTGCTGTACCTGTGGACACTTTCCAGAATTTGACCTTTAATCAGTTGTTAGACCAAAACTACGCGTATTACCAATAAATTATTTATTTTGTTTTAATCACAGTTAAACAATCTTTAAAGTCCACATATGTTTTCTACGCTAGCTATCCGGATATGGCGGATAAAAAAAAAAAAAAAAAAAACTCATTTTGTCCATAGGTACATCTCCTGTTTGTACCTATGGACACTAACAACGTACCTGTGGACGGTAACGTACCTATGGACAATAATCAACAACATTCTTTGAAACAGAATAAACTTCTAAAATAACGTAATTAACAACATACAATTAATCAACATGTAATTATAAGTTGTTCTGCATATCATAATTACTTTTTTTCTTCTTGGAATGTAATATTCTTAGCAGAATCTCAAGTATAATTATGGGACTTTAAAAAACCTCCATAGTCAGCAGATTTAGTATAATCATCGTTTGACACTTTACATTCTTAAGGAAAACCTCATTTTCTTTATGAAAAATAATCAACAATCAATAACAACATAATGTTAAGTAATCATACAGCTGTTGCTCCTCAGTATTGCTAAAGATCCTCCTGATATCATTTTTGAGGAGTTCAAAGCCTTCTTCACCAATATTTCGACAGTAATAAATTTTTTTGTATTTAAAAATTATCGAATTTGGGATTTTAAACGTCCCTATGGCTTTCCTTACTGAAGTCAGAATGTCCAGGCATATCTTGTCTCTTTTTTCCCAGTTTTACTACGAGGCACTAAATAAAACAAAAATATTAATTTTACTGTCCACAGGAACATTCAGTATAATTTGTACCTATGGACAGTCCACAGGTACATTTACGGAGGTGTCCACAGGTACAATTTCGGCGGTTTTTATTTTGAATTCATACCGGTCACTATTAATGCTACCTACGACTAACGAAATCTTGTAGAAATAACGTTTACACCACATAAATTAATATGCCACTGCAAAGACACCCGTAACATTTGCAGATTTTGCATTAAACATACTTAAAAAGAAGGAAAAAAACCTACTTTTTGTCACAAAAACTTTCGGCAGCCATAAAACACTCAGTTTCTGCCATCCTTCAAGATGGCGACAAGCTAGTGTTGCCATATGAAAAAAATGCTTTTCAAATAAGTGATTGCTATTGGTCTATGGTTATTCGTTTTCTTGGTATGAGTAGTGTCCACAGGTAAAACCGTCCACAGGTACAGCACTTGCCCCTACATTTCGTGAACTTATCTTCTGTTCTGTTAAAAACGTTTAGCCATTTAAAAACCTAAATCAAGTCAAGAGTTGAAAACGTAGGTTGTAGCGTGATCAATCAAAGGCGATTTTGAAAGTAATATTCAAATTCATCATAGTCGAGTTAAAATTACGACCCAAGGATGGCGCTGTGTAACACTAGCGCTACGTGTCCATACAAAACAAACGTAGGTACTCTGATTCGTGCTATTCAGATTTTTCTGAAATAATGAAAGGGGGCATGTCGTGGTCAATTTGATTGTTTATACATAATATATAATGTAAATACATGCATTGATTTATTAGTCTACCCTCTGTATGTAATTGTTTTAACCAAAACAAAAAAAAAATTGTCTGGTTTATTTCACTTTCTCTTAAAATCTCTAAAGCACATACTTGGTGTTGATATAGGGCAGTCGTGTATTTTTACACCGGAAAAACACTTGTGTGGTAACCACGAAAACAGCTCCCAACCGGGCGAAAGTAAATTCTATGCCAATTTATATAGGGAGTTTGATACACGGTGCTATATTTCGGTTATCATTGCTTACATTGGCCTCGCTTAGTTGTGTTGTTAAAAGTTTGATTTATGAATTGGAATTTTAAGTAAGTAGGTCTGTATATTTTTTCCGCGGACCGAAAGACTCAGCGTGGGAAGGCCCCCAACAAGCTGGACCGATGACCTGGTTAGGATCGCAGGCAGAAATTAGATGAGGGCGGCGCATCGCCGCTAGCGCCGATAGTTGTGGAGGACTTTGGGGGAAGCCTTTGTCCAGCAGTGGACGTCTGTCGGCTGATATGATGATGAATATATTTTGTGATTGCACTCCAGAGTACTTCGGAAGTTCGTGGTCGTTCTGGGTCCATATCAATGAAATAAATGAAACATCTATATTCGAAGAAAAAGCGCCTCGTGTTTACTTTCCGTCTTAGCTTGTTTATCTGTTATTATGGCACATACCGTAACCGTAGTCCGGCTGCCTAATGCCGATTTGCGCGATGAAATTGAATATTTGTTCCTGGAGCATGTTTTCTATGTATTTATCTATAATAAGTATGTGTATCGTCGTCTTGTGGCCATAATACAAGCGAAATTAGAGCTAACTGTGGGACAAGATCGATTGGTGTGAAGTTGTCCGATATTTATTTTAAGAGAACATGACCGATCCTGCGACGGCCACAGCCAGCGAACTCCATCCACCTTTATCAAGTCATCTGTCCAGGATCTATTTTTCCTCTAATTCGAAATCGACATAGCAAAGGTATTATTAAAATATCTATTCCAGCAAAAGCAATAAGCCGTCGTACTGTTGTCAAAATTGTTGTTTGGCTCGCGATTGGAAGCCCTAGGAATAAATAAAACCGGGTCCAAATTCGACGTGGTACAAACTACAATATCTCCAATTGAGCAAAATCGCGATCATATAATGTATGTAGTTAAATTAACACATTGACATTTCTTGGAAATATGAGTAAATTTATTAGATACGTTGCTCGTTGCCTGTCCTGTGTTCTACCTTATCAATATTAATCAAGACCAAATAAACGTTCATATTGAGCATAAAGCTATTTGTGTGGGGTATAGATGATTGCTATTCGGGATGCATGAAGTGACATTGGCAAGTTGAGTTTAAAAGAATCGGATCAATAAATCATACATCAAAATTACGACTGTTACTTGGAAGAATACAACGCTGAATACATATAAGAGACGATATCACGGACATGTATCGATATTTTTGTCCTTTGAGCCGCATCAAACAGAATTCAATTCAACATGCATATAGTTTAGTTCTAAGAAATAATTACTTAGATAATAGTTAAAGTAGACATATTTGATAGGTAGTGACGATATTTCAGACATGTATCATTACAACTAGCGAATTTAGGCGCTGTAGATAGCAGCCGTCACGAAAATAAAAGAAATCAAGTGGAACAGACCGCGTGGCAATGCCTCACATTTCGGATTGGCTTATCGCCGATAGAATACATGACAAATCTGGTATGGGGCCGGATTACAGAGAAAGCTTTAGGTTTCTAGTAGGGCGAATTATCAATACAGATATCTTGTATATCACTAAATAAAAAATAAATAAATATCGGACAACCTTCCACAAATCGATCTAGTCCCACAGTAAGCTCTAGTAGGCTTGTTTTATGAACACTAGTCGACGATAAACATACCTATATAGATAAATACATACTTAAATATAAATGACATCTATGACCCAGGCATAAATATTCGAATCCATCACACAAATATTTGCCCCTGCCGGGATTAGAACCCGGGACCGTCGGCTTAGTAGGCAGCTGCTTTACCACTGCGCCAACCGCGTCACCGAGATCACTATCACTACACTTTATAAAAAAAGTCCCTGCCACGTCTGCCTGTATGTTCGCAATAATCTCAAAAAGTATTGAACGGATTTCCATGCAGTTTACATCTATCAACAAAGTGATTCCTGAGAAAGCTACCGGTGTACAATTTGTTAAGGTTTTGTGAAAATCGTTTAAAATATGAACGATAATTGTTGAAGAAGTCGGGTAATACCATGCAGTTTGGAAGCTTTCAACGAAAACGCTGCATACTGCAAACTTATGAAACTCTAGAACCAAGTACGAACCAACTTTGAAAACTTGTATCCACATACCTAAATTCACCATTATTCTTCCTTTAATATCTTTGCATGCACCGGAAACATATCTTACGGTAGCACTTGCGTCAACTCATAACAGTATGTGGCGTGAATTGTGAGCCTGCCCTCCCTAATTCTGACGAACTTACTCTGAAATCACTTATAGCGCTCCTTGTTACACCCCCGCAATAGAAACGAGACAGAAGACTGAAATGATGGTGATGTTGAGCAGAATAGGGTGTTAGCAAACAATAAATTCAGTAGGTAGTCAAGTTTGGAACTGCCGGAAGGAAGATAGGAATGATCAATAACCCTGAATTGCCTCAAATACATCCAGTGTTATGACGTATGCGATTATTGATCATTGACTTAGCTCTGTAGCTTGTGAAATATGGTTCATTTAGGAATAATGCGTGATTTATGGCTACTAATTTTGTCAAGAATTAACATTTAATCAAAGATAAAAGTTTAGGAACATCAACGAGACACACAAATTACTAAATCGAATATGATGGAAGAGTTTATAAACCATGCGTTAATAGGTTCAAACTTGTAGCGTTAGTACCACAGATCTGTTGTTACTTAGTACCTAGGTACTTAATACAACATGAGTCTCAAGTTAGAAGTTTTCAAAGCAAAAAAAAAACTTGATCGCGTTTATTGTTCCTGTATCATATTGCCAAAACATGTTAGAGTCATTTTATTCGTCGTAACCAAACTTACATATTATATTGGAGCCCCTGATATTCCATAACCGATACTAATTTCAATGCTTTCAAACGTCTGTGCCATCACTCATCAGTATAGTGTCAAGATAGAGATTAATACGATATCGCTGGCTCAATATTTATTACAGGGTTCTATGTTTGACTTTTGACGAGTTCCAATTTGAATATTGTCATAAGGAGATTAATTGTCATTTTAACTCCCCTGAAAATGTAACATAGAACCCTATAATATTGGATTGCATATTGCGTACATAAACGAGTAAGTTAATAATTTACTAGCGACCCGTCCCGGCTCCGCACGGGTGCATTGGTTGCAACGAGTGCAATGAGTGGTATTATACATATAAACCTTCCTCTTGAATCACTCTATCTATTAAAAAAGACCGAATCAAAATCCGTTGCGTAGTTTTAGAGATCTAAACATACATAGGGACAGGCAGACAGACAGCCGGAAGCGACTTTATTTTATACTATGTAGTGATTTAAGTATTCTTCTTCAATTTAAGAGCTGCGCTCTTATTGGTGGAGTAATCGCCAGCCGTTCCTTTCCTGGGCTTTCTCTTTCACTTTTCGGTAGGACATTACTTTAAACTCTTCTTTTATTTGCTCAAAGTAATTTCGTCTTGGCTTTCCTCTACCTCACTTTCCCACGATGTTTCCTTCTATGATATCTTTGAGGAAAAAGTCATGTCTTAACAGATGCCCTATCTATTTCCTCTTCTATTTTATTTTAGCGTTAGTAGAGTACTTTTTTCTCCTATCCTATTCAAGACCTCTTCTTTAGATATTTTTCAGCTTAATTTAAGTATTAAACAATATAAAATTGTCAACAAGTCCACGCTTCAGACGTTACCAATTAATTCACAATAGAATAGCAAATGCAAACTAAGTCGTCCCACGGGTCATTAAGGGAGATTTATACTGAGTAAGTCTCGACAACATCGTTTTTTCACAAAATCAAAACTAACTAAAGCTTCTGGACGGAGTTAGGCTGGCTAGACATTTAGCTGGCAAATCTGTACGCACAACTGCCCGAATATACACGGGCTAAGTGCAGAAAACAGAGCCCATAACCATCACCAGATATATATTTGAATCTATATCTAGTTCATAATTATAGGTTTTCTAAAATTTCAGTTCAGTTGACAAATCCTCTTTGTTCTTCGGAGTTTGTTTAATATTCCACATACTCAACTAATGGGAGGAAACATCGTCAACATCACACCAACAATCATATCAAATTACTGGATAAATGACGGTACTTTACGGGTTCCGTACAATAAATTGTGTTGTGGCAAACGCACTGTTTTCCTGGCAACAAGCCAAATATAGCTACAAGTCCATACAACCCGCCAGTTTTGGAAGAGCTGTCATTCTTCTTTCCATTATTTCAAATGCTGTAAGGTGAATAGAATGGGTGGTATCTTATTATGCTGGATGTAAAATAATAACAATTATGATCCGAATGAATGGTGTAAAGGAATGTTTCAGATGGTGTGCTCATGTGTTTGGGTATAAGTTTTTGTTGGAATATGTACAGAATAGAAAATATTATAGGAGCTCTAATTTACCAACTGTACTATGACCAATAATAATAAATTGTGCTGTTTAAATTCACTAGGCGACTGAAACGGGATAAATGTATTTGAGTGGATGATTACATTATAGTTTTAATTTTGATGAAAGCCTTTTTAATTATTAATTCCCTATTGAACTGTCTTTCTTCCGCAATAACATACTAACGACAGTTCTAATCTAAAAATACGTCCAAAATTAACTTGAAAATCACAGTCACCGCAGCGAACAACCGTTTTAGGGCAAACTTCACTCGAACACTAAAAGCGGCAGCGCTCAAATAGCGATTTAGCAAGCACTTTAGAGTAGAACCGGTGGCATAAAACACGTTTACTGTCCAAGTTTCCTTCCTTAATCCAACTACGTAGTAAAGTATTGTTAATCCAGCTAGAGTTGCAAAGAACTATACAGCGTATCTTGAACGTGTCTCAAATAGTTTTTTTTACACGGCTGCATTCGGGCAAAAAGGAACTCTTACTTCTTACTCACTTCCTATGACGCCACAACCCTTTGTGGATCTTGGCCTTCTCCACAATCTTCCTCTAGTTGTAAGCATTGCAGATTTTATGAAAATTTCCTGATCATAATAATGTGTAATTAACTTAAGATCGATTATACCCAGAGTTCGTAAAATTCAAGCAAAATTTAAGAGCGAGGGTAGTCACTGATTGCCCCGCGCCATTTCAATCGATCTTGCTCGCATTTTACGAACCCTGATAATAACTTCTCCCTTAATTTTTCGAGTACCTAGTACTATATACAGCCAAAACTACAGAATTTCATTACAAACTCTCCTTTTTTTATTGCCTATGCGTAAACAAATCTGATGATTCTAACATTCCATTTTATCACTGGACAAATTCCATTAGAATCCGTATAATCCATTCCGACCTAACCCTATCTTTATTGAAACGGTCTTATTTATAGAAAAAACTTGTTTTCTTGCGGGATGCTAAGGATACCCGACGCAGTAAAAACGGCTGTAAAACCTGTTGGCACTGACTTTGGGATTGATTCGAGTCAAGGGCGGACAAGGTCGAGAGCCACCCTTGGGGAGAAAGGCTCGCTGCCATAAGATGGTGAACGGTAAACATGTATAAAGAATTGATATATGATTATGCGATATCGTAGAGCGTGGGGTAAACACACGTAGTTTTATGTAAGTTACTAAAACTTTCATCTTTTACTGTTCCGTTAAAGGGTAATTTTGGTTAGACCGAAGTATGTAAATACACTGAAAAAAATAAATAGTTTAACTACTTGAGTCATAGACAAATTGGGCCTAGTAGTAAGCAAAATTATGCTTATTTTAGATTATGGTTACTAGTAGCCCTCAGTTTGTCAGTCCTCCGATTTATGAGATTAGCAGCTAACATTTGGGCTACTGTTAACAAATCTTTTTTTTTTTCAGTGTATGATGGAGTCATAATGTAGTTAAATCAGAAAAAATACATGATTCTGAAACCAATAACTTTACCAGGGTAAAAACATACATGGCTAAGGAGTAAGTATTTCATGCAACACAGCAACAATATACACACGTACATAGCACAGGTAGCCAAGAAAGTGGTCTACCACTTTTGGACCTTAATACTTATGAAATGGAGTCGAAAAGTGGTAACTAATTTTTTGGCTGACTGTACAAATACAATGTTCATTTACAATGGTAGTATTTTTAGATATACTTACGCTGTTGTGCTGAGGATACGTATCAAAATACTTTTAGATTCTAATTAGCCATTTAAATGATTTATCAGCCGTCTCACAGATATCATCATTATCAACCGATAGTCGTCCTCCCCAAAGTTCTACACAACGATCGGTTTTGCGCTGCCCTCATCCAATTTCGGACCGCGATCCTAACCAGGTCGTCGGTCCACCTTGTTGGGGGCCTTCGCACGCTGTGTCTTCCGTTTCACTCAAGAACCGTCTTGCCCCAACGGCCATCGGTTCTACGAGGAATGTGCCACGCCCAATGCCACTTAAATTCGGCGACTGTCTGAGCTATATCTACAACCTCTCACAGATATATGGCTGATGTATTTTATGATTGCCGCGTTAAGCTTAGTGACATTAACAAGTAACTAAAAAGTAAATGAGTACAGTCGAGTTCATTTACATCTACACACTTACGAGAACAAAAATATCTGAACACGACCCTATTGTCAGGAGCATAAAATCGTGTTCAGATATTTTTGTTCTCGTAAGTGTGTAGATGTAAATGAACTCGACTGTACATCCAATTGCCAAAGTTGACATATTATCATGCCCTGGGTTTTCGGAGCACGAAACGAATGATTTGACGCCGCTTGTCGGCCAGAGTTGGGCAAATTTCATTTTGATTGAGAATAAGAATGAACGCCCAGACGTCATTCACATAAAAAAAAAACATATATGATTTATTCTGAATGGCGTCAAATATAATAAATCAAGAATACGTCATTCTGATTACCGCTAACGCGTTGATTAAGTTAGATTGTTAGAGGTCCATTTAAAATAATGTTTTATTTGAATGGCGATTATCTTGATTAAGAGTGATTGTTTAGCATAAGTATTTTTTTTGTGCATTTTACTTTAGTTCTTGGGGGGGGGGTCGAAATTAAACATCACAAGATCGGCAGCGGAGTGATTGGAAAGATTTGGAAAGATGGATAAGTAAGTACCTACGACGCCATGGAAAGGCGGCAACTCTGTCGGCCTAATGTGCACTGAAAACCCGGTACGCATATTACAGTAGAGATGTATTATGTTGTAGGCAAAATACTAGGTGGGCCCGGTAACAAGAGCAATAAATTAAAACATTCTACCCCTCAAACTGAAAAACATTTATTAAACAACTTTTAAAAATAACTCATTTATAATGTAAACTATAAAATAAAGTTTATTCAAAGAAGCAATGTATGGCGAAACATTTGATATTTAGTAAAGTGACAGAGATGCTAAGTCGATGTCAATGTTCGACGGCGTACATTGAAAATGCTATTTAATTTGTTGTAAATAATGAAAATATGAAAACAGTATTTTTTTTAAACTTTCTGAACAGATGTTGTTCAGTTTGACGAGTAAAATCTATGTTTTAATTTTTTGCTCCTGTTCCAGGGCCCACTTGGTATAGTGAATGTATTAGTGTTGTTTCTTTTATAAAAAAAATACCGTTCATTTTGTTTCTTAAACTACAATGAGGTTGATAATTTTCATCTCATTAGGCCGGTTTTGTGTGGTTAATGCCCTACGTATCCTATACAAAGCGTCTTGTGCGGTTTTTCCCGGCGCCTGTAATTATGGACACCCTTTGTGTAGGGTATTTCAATACGTGTGGAGACTAGTGTTTCACTTGTACACATATGTACTTTATTCCACTATCTATCTATTCTATTCCACATCAGCGCAGTAAATAAGAGCTAGGATTTAAAGATAAATGTAATATGTATTAAACACTAGAAGGTATTCGGCCGCAGAGGAAGTAAGCCATAACCCTCTTTTTGACACATATATATATATGCAAAAAGATCCTTTTCACCTCACTCGCTCGGAAAACCTCCGTTTATAGGGCGAAATCTGCGTGCAAAAGTCTATTTTATCCGCTAGCGTGCAAAAGTCATTTGAATTTCGAACACGACGATTTTGATTCTCTGTGGTGCATGTAACTTTTTTATATTTAAGACTCCTTCAACGCGTGACTGATTTCATCAGTCAATAAATCTTCGAATAACCAATCAACGCACGCTAGTGAAGGGCGATCTGGTCAGCCCGGCTAAAATCATATGTACGTTTGAATACTTCTTTTAAAAAAAATACACCTACAATATCACGTCCAGAAACCTGGTTTGTGGTTACAGATTTTATAAGTTTTTATTTTTTCTTCACTTTATTTTATGTTGAATATGTTTATATATATTGATAGTAAGTATTTCAGTTTCATTTACATATTTTGACTAGTAAATATATTAAAAACAACACAAATTTTAATATTTATTTTTTATAAAAGTTGGAACATAAGAGTGTAATTTCTGAACGCACCCGAGAAAAAAATAAATAATTAAAAAGTTGGAAGTTTTTACAATTCACGTAAACAACGTATTTTTTTTCTGTGGAGAATACATACTGTTGTTTTACTTTATAGAAATAAGTATCGAAAACAAGAAAGTTAAGCCCAATTCGGAGTATTTATTCAATGCTAAAAGCCTGCATCAAAACGAAAAAGGATTTGTTATAAATATTTGGGGACGATAAGTAATTTACCGTAACTATTGGCGTTTTTAAAGAAGATAATGCCGAAATAATCTTGTTCGGATCCCATCGTCCAATAACTTCCAAAGCAAGTGTTATGGAAAATACTTCCGAGTGGCCAACTAATCCTTCCCAGAATGCCATTCTCCCACATTCACAACGAATGTGTCAAGTCAAGTAGTTTCAAATACAAATATAACAGTGCTTAAGAAAAACTCAACGATAAAATATACCGGACGATAATACATATTACGGCCATATTACTTTTAATTTTTAATATGTGTGCTTCTCTCGTATTTATTTGGTTTGGATTTGAGTGTGTTATGTTTTAAATTTGATGTGTTAAATAGAAGGCAAAATTAAATATGATTATTTTTATGTTTTTCTTGAATCTTGTACTTTCCTCGCTGTAGTGAGGTGAAAAGTTGTGTGTTCCGCATGGCTGCAAAATTATTTAGCTTCTCGTGTCTTGAAAGCTTCGCTACGCTCAGGAATCTATCTTTGAACCATTCGCTTCGCTCATGGTTCAATCTTAGATTCCTTCGCTCGCTCAGCTTTCAATTTCAACACTCGCGCCAAATAACAACTTTGCAGCCTTGCATAACAAATAACTATTTCGATTTAGTCTGCTCCAAAGTATGAGAGTAGTGATCATTTTCAGTTGTTTTCGCGCTATCCAGCACCAAGAACTTGCGCAACACTAGAAAAAAAGTTGTTTAGTTTTTGTAGTGTACATTTTAGTCTGTACTTAAGTTTAAAACTGAGATTTTTAATTTCAAATAGCCCATTCCATTCATTTTCTGTGGAATAACTTTCATTTATAGATATTCCATTTTTTTTATAGTCAATATAGATTGTGGCAATTTTATGGTAGACTCACACCAAAAACCATGTCTTTAAACTGTGAAGCGCGATACTTTGTAGGTAAGTATCGCAGTATGAGGTCGGTATTAAAACGCGGACACGTAGAGCCCCGCTGTCACCGCATTATGCAGGACTATATTCAAGATGTAAGACACGCCCCCATTCACTCCACGCGAGCAATATTTATAAAGGAATTTTATGATTAACATGGCTTTTTAATGTGATTTGAAATATGTAGTATGAAACAGGTTTAATTCCTTCGACATTGCAATATAGCCATTCGATATCGGCCCTGTAACAGCCAATTAGTACATTGCTAGAATAGACATATAGTAGCATGGTTTTTGATATATATCATTCGATACATTAAATAGACCTGATAACCTTGATATTATTTTTCATTTTGTATTAATTGGCAGTAGGTAATTGGCGAGATAGATAATTAAAATCGATTGCATAGTAGAAAGGAAATTATACCAAATCACACTTTTATTAAACTGTGAAGCGGTACTATTGTATAGTTAGGTAACCCGAGATGTCGGAACAACGGGGCCACGCCGTTTCGCCGTCAAAATAAACATTGTTCGGTTCATGACGCATTGGTGTAAACTGTAATGTTATGTAACCTGTTTTTCAATAAATAAATAAATAATCGCAGTATGAGCTCGTTATTAAAACGCGGACACGTAGAGCCCCGCTGTCACCGCATTATGCAGGACTATATACAAGATGTAAGACACGCCCCCATTCACTCGACGCGAGCAATATTTATGAATAAATTTTATGATTAACATGGCCTTTTAAGGTGACTTGGAATAATATGAAAATATGATTGTAATATATCTATTTCCTTAGACATTGCCTTATAGCCATTCGATATTGGTCATATCACAGCCAATTAGTAAATCGCTAGAATAGACATAAAAGCCGCGTGATTTTTCACAGATACTCGTATCATTCGATATGTTAAATAGAATATGGAATCACAAAAAACTACGTTTTTTAACTGTGAGTATAGTTAGGTATTGCAGTATGAGCTCGGTATTAAAACGCGGACACGTAGAGCCCCGCTGTCGCCGCATTATGCAGGACTATATTCAAGATGTAAGACACGCCCCATTCACTCCACGCGAGCAATATTTATAAAGGAATTTTATGACATGGCTTTTTAATATTACTTGAGACATTATAAAACAGCTAGATGGTTTTCTATCACTTAAGTGTTGCTAGAATATACGCTAATAATGTGTGACGACGAGTACTGTACCTGCGTGTATTAGATACGATACAAGAATCAAACATAATAAAACTTACCACCTTGCCGACGACGGAATGCAATTACGGTTATTTTCTCAAAGTAAACCCGGTTATAACCGGTTATTTCATTGTAAAATAACCGGGTTTACATTCCCTATTGCCGACTTGAGACGACAACTTTTAAAATCTCAATACTGAGATTGCATTATCAGTTGAGCCAAGCCAAGGGCAATTGTTAAGGCGAGTTGTATTTGTAACGAAACAAGGGCCGGGCCACGTCTGATTTTTTTCTTATATCAGTTAATTTTCAGTAATTTCCGGAGTCTAGGATTCTGTGTGTCTAAGGACTCTGTATAATTTCGAAACATGTCGAGCTTATTGAACATTATTTAAATCGCGAATGCCCCGCGATTGTAAATCTTATTCTTATACTAGAAAATGCCGGTAAAAAGTATCCAATAACAGTCCATGGATGCACAGCTATCTCTGTACCAAAATTGGTTAAAATCCATCCAGCCGTCGCCTCGATGGTGAGCGGATATTTTTTTTTTAATTGTACCATAGATACAAAGATCAAATTACGAAGAAAAATTGAGGCGGAAGACATGGGGAACCGATACCGGTACCTCTGGTTTACCGGTCCAGCGTATTAACCTCTCCACCCTTACGCTTTTCGAATTTTTCCCTTTGATTTGTGTGTCGATCTTTGCATTGTTTATTTGAAAGACTTTACACCTAACAAAAAATAAATTGTGGTGTAACCACATGAACCAAATAATGAGAAATTACATGTTTCATGAATTAATAAAGATTTTTTATACCAACATATGACACTGAACGGCTGGAGCCGCGCGCCCTTGCGAATTCTGCATAGCGCTGTTAAGATTTTTCCTAAAATTATGACTCCTCCATGGAATCCGATTTTCAATACAATTTTAATATTTTGTAATGAAATATATGCCTCACAAAAATTGTGTGTTTAGAATTGTTAATCAAGAAAAAGCGGCCATGGACGTGATCTCTACATTGGTACTGCTGGATAGGTACACCGAAATAGTCGAACAAAAATAGTACGGCTTTCATTCATGCCAAGATATGAATGGGTTGACATTCGGAACAGCTGGAGGAAGCTATTTCCAATGACATGCTTTTACATTCTGTTCTCGATTTTATAATTTGTTATAAATTATATTTTAAAAAATATTTAGGTAGGACCTTGACAACCGATTAGAATTTAGTTGGAGATTTGCCATTTTTGTACAAATGTATTTCTCAATGGAAATCAGATGTTTTTTCGCCAAAGGTTCTTTTTTCTCCTAACCTGTGGTAGTTTATGTTTTTGCAAATGTCTCAAGTTTTTCCTAAGTGGATCAAGCTAAGTAAATATAATTGTATTTTTATAACTATCTTTAGTTTATCAAAGTAGCCCCAGAGTTTATCAATTTTTCTTAAAAATAGTCCATATGGACTATTTGAACTTGGTACTACTTAAACGCTCAAGCGGTGCACGAGAGTAAAGCGTGCGCAAGAGTAAAATGTACTCTTTTATTTACAAGCTATTTACTTATTTATTTGAATTATTCACAGCGGCGTTTCTGTTCTGACGAATACGTTAAAGTTCAATCTAGCAGAAAATCAGGCTTAGAGCAAGTTCTTATTGCTTTACTCAAGTTTGATCTAAACATCAAACGGAATAGCACTAAATTTATTTCTTTCTTTCAAATATTTTAAAAAATAACCAGCCTTTTGATTACCTAAGTAAGTAGGTACGTTTCATAAAACGTTTACAAAATATTAAAAACATTACATTTAAAGTCATTCGGTGAAAGGTAAAATACAATGCGAAAAGTAATAGGTACCTATTTTTGGTGACTGTTGTACGCTTTCTTACAGTCCTCTCAGTCGACGAATTACATACAAAAAGTAGTAAACCCAACGTTTGACTGACGATGTTTCAGGAACGACATGCTCAAATATTTTTTTTACGGTTACCTATCGTAAGGCTGACTTTTTTCCCGTCTGTAACATTTCAGCAAATTTTTATTTGTCCGAAATCCAGTTCTTTCCAAAGTATTCATATTTTAGAAAAGATCCTTATAAAACCCTGACAATATTATTGGCTTTAGGAAAAAACACTTTCGACCAATGAAAATTTGGCGAAACATTACAGACGGGAACCAATATTTCGGAGTTGTGATAGGCTGATAGGATACCTTTTTTTTACATTACAGCCAATTTGTTCCCTCTCAACACTGGTCTCCTCTTGTGAAATGCAAACTCAGACATGTGAAAGTTTCTCTTAAGGCCTTCTAACAGAATAGAGTTAATTATTTATTTTATTTCATAAGATGAAAAGTTACAATATTAATAAATACTAATACGATACGTAGTATTTTATTCCGCAACACAATTACGTTTCTCGAAATTATTTTTAATGTGGGTAAATAACACCAACTTTTTTAATTGCTATTTATGTAGATACAAATAAAAGATCGATACACAAATAATAATTAAGTTGCGCTCATACATGGTCCACACGGGGACTTGAACCCACACAACCACAAAGATATAGTTTGATTCCTGGTGTGGCTCACACTTTTCTTTGCGTGTTGATCATTGAACCTGTAAACTTGGTGTTTGGATTCAATATTTATAAGGAAAAGCTTTACTGACTTTATGTGTGAACTACATTCATCTTTGAGTGTATGACAATGGGTAAAGTAGTCATGGAAATTTATAGTGGAATGGTGTTTGGATTCAATATTTATAAGGAAAAGCTTTACTGACTTTATGTGTGAACTACATTCATCTTTGAGTGTATGACAATGGGTAAAGTAGTCATGGAAATTTATAGTGGAATGGTGTTTGGATTCAATATTTATAAGGAAAAGCTTCACTGAGTTTATGTGTATACTTACCCCTACTTTGTGATATTAATAAATATACTTGAATTCTTGATCTGATGCCGTTATCATCAAAAAACATAAGACACGTTTTAAGGCTCATCTAGTCGGTTTCTTTTTCCAATAGTTAAATTAGAATCAAATCCTCAACGGCCACAAATACTCATTAATCTCTAAAAATTATGTATTTGCGGCGCTTGCGGTATAGATATGAAGGCCTTTATGAGGGCCCTGTTGCCTCGGTTGGTTCGCTTCTCAGGGGATTTCAGAGCTGGCGCGTACCTCTTACAGAGGATCGCTCTCGCGATCCAAAGAAGTAACGCCGCCAGCGTAATGGGAACCACAGGCAGACCTACTTGGACGGGGTATTATTTTTATAGAAAATGATTTTATTTTATTTTTTCTGACTATGTGTGATAGATATTACTTAATTCAATAACCACCTCGAATTAATAAATAAAAAAAACCTATGACATTCATAATATATATAGACGAATTATTAACCGGGCCCACAACAGAATCCTCCCGAGATTGGTTATGATATGCATTTGAATGGTGTGATTGGGTCAACAATCTGCATTTCTGATATACCATATGTACACCTATCAGACATACATATACGAGCAGTGATCTAAATACATTTGCAAAGCAACTACGGATCTTGTGCTGAATTATTCATGGTATAACATTTTATTACTGTCCGTGGGAGTTCAGGTAACGTGCTAGCTTTGTTAGGTCCTGTAAAGACAGTTCTAAATACGAGATGTTGTCGGGGGCTTAATTCGATTGGTGGAGATGTATTGATATTTAAATGATCTATTAAAATACATATGGAACGGGTTTACTCTCGTCTTTATTCGAATATCTCTCGCTCAAGTCGAATATCGTCTTGCCCGACATGTTTGGAATCGGTTCGCGATTCATCATCAAGAGCTCTGATCAGTCGCGCGCCAACGCTCAGTATTTTGAAAATCTTAACGATCTATTTAAAATTTCAAGAGCGATAAACATCTATTCTTGCTATCCCACCTGCATTTTAAGTAGCATTAACAAATTTAAACGCAGCCATTATGGCTCTGAGTATAAACAATTGGAGATGCCATGCACGGGCTGCCTCCTCCGGCAAAGTACATTGGTCAACTGTTCAAACATACAATTTTTCAGAAGAATTTACGTTATGGTATCTCTATTTAACTATACTCAAAGGTTTAATGGTGATATTTCGGATATAATGTCATTAGAAACATTAAATTTAACCATCCTAGATAAAATTACACGTCACTATGTAACTTAGTTCATGACACAGTACCTACTACCTACACGGCACAGGCTTACGCAAGTATCTCTTCGTTTCTATGTTTAGAATAGAATAGAATAGAATAGAATAGAACATTTATTGCATCTGTTTATTATGACCTAGGTAGTTAATTTACTTACCCGTGTAGTCGTGATATTTTTTAAGCGAGATTTGGGATTTTAGAAACTCGTGCGAAACAAAATCACGTACAGATGTAAGGCGTGATACGAGGCTGCAACATAGTAAAGATGGTATCAGTATTTTCTAGGAATGTCGAAATATTACGAGTGTTAATGGCTTTGTAGGTACCTACGTAGGACGGACTTGAAATCAACATAATGTGAGTATTATAACGCGTTATTTCCTATTTGTATTAAAGCTGAGCTGAGTAGGTATATATACATGAAGTTGTTATTCATATTAATTTAAGTTATATCATAAACGCTAAATTAACTCATAAAATAGATTCCTCACGGTACCTATTTTTTTTAAGCAATAGAAAACATCGTATCGTTGTTCTTGGAATACTCCTAGTTCTTACCTATAGTGTGAACCACACGAAAAGCCTTGTTCTAGGTTACCTATCTGAAATACTAATTTTTGTTGCCCATCTGTAACGTTTAGCCAAACTTTCATTTGTCCGAAAGCCATTTTATTCCGAAACTGTTAATTTTTCTTACGGTTACCTATCGTAAGGCTGACTTTTTTCCCGTCTGTAACATTTCAGCAAATTTTTATTTGTCCGAAATCCAGTTCTTTCCAAAGTATTCATATTTTAGAAAAGATCCTTATAAAACCCTGACAATATTATTGGCTTTAGGAAAAAACACTTTCGACCAATGAAAATTTGGCGAAACATTACAGACGGGAACCAATATTTCGGAGTTGTGATAGGCTGATAGGATACCTTTTTTTTACATTACAGCCAATTTGTTCCCTCTCAACACTGGTCTCCTCTTGTGAAATGCAAACTCAGACATGTGAAAGTTTCTCTTAAGGCCTTCTAACAGAATAGAGTTAATTATTTATTTTATTTCATAAGATGAAAAGTTACAATATTAATAAATACTAATACGATACGTAGTATTTTATTCCGCAACACAATTACGTTTCTCGAAATTATTTTTAATGTGGGTAAATAACACCAACTTTTTTAATTGCTATTTATGTAGATACAAATAAAAGATCGATACACAAATAATAATTAAGTTGCGCTCATACATGGTCCACACGGGGACTTGAACCCACACAACCACAAAGATATAGTTTGATTCCTGGTGTGGCTCACACTTTTCTTTGCGTGTTGATCATTGAACCTGTAAACTTCAACGTCTAAACTTAATACGTAGTTTAATAGCATAATCGCGAACAGCTGTAGCATTATACTTAATCGCCACGATAATGAAGCCGAAAATATGGTCGAGCCATAAAGATGTTAACAAATTACAGTGCAACGAACTTGGACGATTTATTACGAACACTTTTACGAGTCTATAAAAATTTTCGCTCGTTTTCCTACAATTAGGAGAATATTCGCCGCAACGTCCAAGAATTCGGCTCTGAGCTTTACTGCGTATAGCTGGCTAAATTAATTGTGAAGGTTTACAACCACTGCAAGTTTAATTTTTAGTGTAAAAGTGTTGAAGTTATTATTTACTACGACTCTATACTGTATTATTATACTTTCATTTGTAAATAATATACAAAAATGATTTTCATTTTAGATGAGCCTAATGTGTAAATTGTATGGTATGGTGTTGTGTAAAGTTATTAATTCTCTTCCAGCACATGTATAAATCTTTACACAATCGATTTTTTTTATTAATATTTTGAAAATAGGTAGTTTGTACAAATGTCACTTTGACAGAGAAAAAATGTGTTTTATTAGTGAACCTTTGACAACGGTAGCTGGAAAGTTGTCGTAACGTCAGGGAGGCTCAAATAATATATAATCCGTTTAGAACTGTTTTATTTAAATGAGTATTTTCATTATGATTCTATTTTTAAAACCAAAATATAACATGACAACATTTAAAAGAAATGAAGAAGATTATTTTAAACAAATGATAAATCTCAATTTAATTATCAACTTTCGTAAACTTGTCATTGTATTGTTACTCCGATTTTCTCCATGTACAGCAGTTCTTAACTAAGTTGATAAGTAATTTAGTAACTTTAACTTTAGAGCCCTTACAATGTAGTTAAGTTTTTCAATCGTATGTTAAGTTGTAAACAATTTTGCAAATATTAATTAAAAGATGTTTTATTTTGTAGCATATATAATTGTGTACTAAACATAAGTAGGCCAGTAGGTAGGTAGTGTAGGCCATTTATAAAGAAGCATTTACGATTTTTGTTTAAATGAAGTCTGTCACTGTCGGATGAATGATATAATAAAATATTGTGTTATTACTCCGCACCTCCACCAAATGTTAGGGTAGAGGTTCAGGGAAACACAACTTATTGTTTTGGAATATATTTAAGACCAAAATACAATAATAAAAGATGTTTTTTGGTGGCGGCTTGCAGAGGAATTACACAATCATTATTTTATGTAACGTTCACCTAGTGACAGAATCATCATTTAAACCAAAATCGTAAATACTTCTTTATAACTGGCCTACATCCCTACAGTACCTACCTTCAGTTGAATCTCATGGTATAATAAATTCACCCATTTGAATTGGAGAGGCTGTATTGAACATGAGGAACAGAACTGCATTCATCTTTGAATGTATGACAATGGGTATCTTATCTTAATATGCATGCGGCTTGTGATACTGATTTAGTCATGGAATTTCATAGCGGAATTATGGTGTTTGGATTCAATATTTATAAGGAAAAGCTTTACTGACTTTATGTGTGCACTACATTCATCTTTGAGTGTATGACAATGGGTAAATTAGTCATGGAAATTTATAGTGGAATGGTGTTTGGATTCAATATTTATAAGGAAAAGCTTTACTGACTTTATGTGTGAACTACATTCATCTTTGAGTGTATGACAATGGGTAAAGTAGTCATGGAAATTTATAGTGGAATGGTGTTTGGATTCAATATTAATAAGGAAAAGCTTTACTGACTTTATGTGTGAACTACATTCATCTTTGAGTGTATGACAATGGGTAAAGTAGTCATGGAAATTTATAGTGGAATGGTGTTTCGATTCAATATTTATAAGGAAAAGCTTCACTGAGTTTATGTGTATACTTACCCCTACTTTGTGATATTAATAAATATACTTGAATTCTTGATCTGATGCCGTTATCATCAAAAAACATAAGACACGTTTTAAGGCTCATCTAGTCGGTTTCTTTTTCCAATAGTTAAATAAGAATCAAATCCTCAACGGCCACAAATACTCATTAATCTCTAAAAATTATGTATTTGCGGCGCTTGCGGTATAGATATGAAGGCCTTTATGAGGGCCCTGTTGCCTCGGTTGGTTCGCTTCTCAGGGGATTTCAGAGCTGGCGCGTACCTCTTACAGAGGATCGCTCTCGCGATCCAAAGAAGTAACGCCGCCAGCGTAATGGGAACCACAGGCAGACCTACTTGGACGGGGTATTATTTTTATAGAAAATGATTTTATTTTATTTTTTCTGACTATGTGTGATAGATATTACTTAATTCAATAACCATCTCGAATTAATAAATAAAAAAAACCTATTACATTCATAATATATATATAGACGAATTATTAACCGGGCCCACAACAGAATCCTCCCGAGATTGGTTATGATATGCATTTGAATGGTGTGATTGGGTCAACAATCTGCATTTCTGATATACCATATGTACACCTATCAGACATACATATACGAGCAGTGATCTAAATACATTCGCAAAGCAACTACGGATGTTGTGCTGAATTATTCATGGTATAACATTTTATTACTGTCCGTGGGAGTTCAGGTAACGTGCTAGCTTTGTTAGGTCCTGTAAAGACAGTTCTAAATACGAGATGTTGTCGGGGGCTTAATTCGATTGGTGGAGATGTATTGATATTTAAATGATCTATTAAAATACATATGGAACGGGTTTACTCTCGTCTTTATTCGAATATCTCTCGCTCAAGTCGAATATCGTCTTGCTCGACATGTTTGGAATCGGTTCGCGATTCATCATCAAGAGCTCTGATTAGTCGCGCGCCAACGCTCTGTATTTTGAAAATCTTAACGATCTATTTCAAATTTCAAGAGCGATAAACATCTATTCTTGCTATCCCACCTGCATTTTAAGTAGCATTAAAAAATTTAAACGCAGCCATTATGGCTCTGAGTATAAACAATTGGAGATGCCATGCCCGGGCTGCCTCCTCCGGCAAAGTACATTGGTCAACTGTTCAAACATACAATTTGTCAGAAGAATTTACGTTATGGTATCTCTATTTAACTATACTCAAAGGTTTAATGGTGATATTTCGGATATAATGTCATTAGAAACATTAAATTTAACCATCCTAGATAAAATTACACGTCACTATGTAACTTAGTTCATGACACAGTACCTACTACCTACACGGCACAGGCTTACGCAAGTATCTCTTCGTTTCTATGTTTATTATGACCTAGGTAGTTAATTTACTTACCCGTGTAGTCGTGATATTTTTTAAGCGAGATTTGGGATTTTAGAAACTCGTGCGAAACAAAATCACGTACAGATGTAAGGCGTGATACGAGGCTGCAACATAGTAAAGATGGTATCAGTATTTTCTAGCAATGTCGAAATATTACGAGTGTTAATGGCTTTGTAGGTACCTACGTAGGACGGACTTGAAATCAACAAAATGTGAGTATTATAACGCGTTATTTCCTATTTGTATTAAAGCTGAGCTGAGTAGGTATATATACATGAAGTTGTTATTCATATTAATTTAAGTTATATCATAAACGCTAAATTAACTCATAAAATAGATTCCTCACGGTACCTATTTTTTTTAAGCAATAGAAAACATCGTATCGTTGTTCTTGGAATACTCCTAGTTCTTACCTATAGTGTGAACCACACGAAAAGCCTTGTTCTAGGTTACCTATCTGAAATACAAATTTTTGTTGCCCATCTGTAACGTTTAGCCAAACTTTCATTTGTCCGAAAGCCATTTTATTCCGAGACTGTTAATTTTTCAGATTAATTATAAAACAAACCTAACCTAACCTAATGGGTTCTTTTAAACGATGTTTATAAAATCCTGAAAATATTACGGGTTCCAGGACAAATGTATTTTCGGCCAAATGAAAATTTGGCGAAACGTTACAGATGGGAAACAATGTCTCGGACTTGAGATAGGACACCTTGTTCTTTGTTGGTGTTTCAAAAAAAAATGAAGGGGTTTCTTACCTATAAGCAAATAATCATATAATGAAACATTTTCTCCATTGCCTGCTGATCATTATTAAAATAATTTCAAGATAGCAATAATCTATCGTCATAATTCCACCTTCAAATGTTTCTTTCCAATAACTCGCGTCAGTTTAACGTCGCCTTCATTAACTCACCAATCAAACTACTTAATAAAAACTTTATGAGTCTTGTTAACTGAGCAAAATTCGACAGTTCATAATCTAAGTAAAAACAGCCTATGTTATTTTGACCTCAGTAGTGACATACGACTTTCTTTTGGTAACCCTACGATTTTTACTTGTCGTCATAACTTGGGCGGTTAACCCCGATTGGTTCAATAAAAGGCCGTCGACACGCCGTGACAACGGCGACTTAAAGAGCCGTTTGGCCCACAAACTCTGCCCTTACGCAGGCTATGTGGAGGAGCCATTTCCGAAGCTAAATGTGTGTCGCAGCCGACTAGTGAGCGCTAAGAGTCTGAAGTCTGAACCCTTATATATATAGTCCTCCTTGTCCTATCCGACAACGGCGACTCCTCACTCTCAAGCCAAACTTGGTTTTGAATGTCCGGTCACACTTTGCGCAATAAAGTTGCCCTAGTGTGTCAAAAGAGTAAGCGTAGGCAGGTCTGAACCCTTACTCTAGAGCCGACTCAGGCCTCTTCTTCTTGGTCGTATACTTCATAGCTGAAGGTGTCCCTGAAAGCTTTTCGTGGTGTTGTATACTAGCTGTTTCCATTTTGTTCGATTTTCGGATTCCTTCAGGGCAGAGGAAACTGGAAGACAGGTGATTTCGGTCACTTCATCACACCACCGACGCAGAGATGTACCGCGGGGTCTTTTCCCTTCCACTTTGCCCACTAGACTACTAGCCTGTTAAGGCTGTCATTATTCCGGCGAGCAACGTGACCAAAGCATTTTCCTCCTCATATTGAAGACTTCCAGTACCTCCCAGTAAACGTAAGAAATGTAGTCGTATAAAAAACCATCGCAGGTTCGAACGTTGTGTGGTTGTCGCAATAACCGTAACGCAGCGGCGATAGGCCGCCATGTGGGACATCGATAACACTAGGTAATAGGCTTAATCTCAGATTTGTAGAGCCGTGCCGTGCTTAAGTTTGAATCTTTTAACCTCAATAAGCTATTTCATAGATAGTACTAAGGCAAAGTTCAATTTGACTGATATTTACACATAATATATACTACATTAAGTGGTACAGACAAGTAGAAAGGTATTTAGAGCACATCGATAACGTATCAGTCAACGGCAATCTGCGTTATTGTAACAGTTATGTTATATTCCTCGGTAGATCGTTATCGTTTTCTCTCTTTTTTTTCTAGAATTCATGATATTACAAAATTGTTTACAATATTTCCAGTGGCTTTGTATTTTGTATGATTAATATTAAAACATCCGACCTCGATCTGACTTGAGTCCAGTTGCACTTATTTTTGTACAATTTTCACCACGAATAAAGCGAAAGATGCCAATCATTGCGGAAATGCCATGACACAAAACAGATAGGTACAGAAATCAATCTATGTAGATAAAAGCGCGCTCGAGCAAACGCACACAGCCATATAGATATTGCTCACGGACACGTCAAGCGAATGGCACTCGCGCTCGCACTGGTCTGAACTGGTCCGAGATATCGTGTCCGTGAACCATGTCTGTGTGCGTTTGCTCGAGCGCGCTTGTATACATACGATTGACAGATTGATTTCTGTACCTATCTGTTTTGTGGTCACGACCACGACTTTCCTCGACAGCGGCAGCGGCAGCGGTGCGCGGTACGTGTCTCGCTCACTCGTATGGCCGCCGCGCTCAGATCTCTCGCTTAACCGCTCGCCGCGCCGCTGGTCGCAAAGTCGTGTCATCTGTGTTATAGTGATGTTAACAATAGAATACTTACTATATCGTATGACCTCACTATAAATAATAATTATGTTTTTGTTATTTACCACTTAAATACCGCAATCCTTTTGTTTAACATTTGCTACGTCCCGTTACTTCTGAGCGTCTGATATCGAACCAAATTGCTTTGAATTAGAGCTTGTCCATACAAATGCGGACATCATTGTGTACAAAATGGACTTATTATACCTATTTACTAACCTTGGGATGGGTAATGAGATGTATTTAGGTTATACTATAAAGCTTTTTCTCCCGAGAAAGCTATTTATGTTTCTAGCAACCACCAAACGTCGCAAATAGGCGTATAAAACTTTTTACTCTTGTTTCTACGGCTTAGATTTATTATTATGTGACTCTAAGTAAGTTTATTCCATTGCCGAGTCTGTGATACTGGTACTCACACAATTTCTAGATATTCAAATGTCTAGAAAATTTTGCTGAAAGCGATTGTCTGGGAAAAGATAAATGTCGTCTCGCTTTGAAAATATACGAAACTTTTTAATAATGTTTTTGATAAGCGACTTTTACTTTACGACTTTAACTTGTAGTATTTCTATGATTTGTGTAAGTAGGTAACTCAAAACATGAAGCCAAATAAAATTGTATGATATATCTGATTAAAGGTTTATACAGTAAAATGTAAACTGCAGACTGCATTATGAAATAGTTTCACCATGTAAAATTTACTTTAACATTTATTTTAACAGCATCACTTACATTTTTGGGTGACGCATTAGCTAAAACAATTCTTGATATCCCACATTTCCGAAAATCTTCAAAACTAGTTGCTATAAAAATATTAAATACTAGCTGTGCCCCGCGGTGATACCCGCTCATCCCACGGGAACACTAAATTTATGCGGGATGAAAAGTATCCTATGTCCTTCCCCGGGACTGAAACTATCTATATACCGAATTTCATCCAAATCGGTTCAGCGGTTTAAGCGTGAAGAGGTAACAGACAGACAGACAGACAGACAGACACACTTTCGCATTTATAATATTAGTATGGATTAGTATGGATATGGATAATATTTTAGGTTTTTCGGTTTCGATCTAATCTGAGAAATCATTCATAAACCCGCTATTTATAAATGTAAGTACTCGTTACTTAGTGAATTCTGGATTTCAACAAACGATATGTTTATTATTTGTAGCAATTATGCCGTAGTTTTTGTGTGTATTTACAACAAACAAATCGAGCATGTTTTAACCCTCAAAAAACTTTGTTATTTACATTATTAGATATGAAACACGAGAAAGCTATTATTTCAATAAAAACAAAAGGGGCTAACGCTATGATCGGCACATCGTAAAACAGCCAAAGTATCATCTACTTCGCACTAACAAGCGATCGACTTTTTATGTGAAAAAAATGCAGCTAACGCCCGTAATTCAAACATAATTGCACATAAATATAAGTATTATTGCGAGTTAGACGTTGGTCAAGTCAGAATTATTAGTTGGTGAGGGTTCCGTGACATTGAAAAGAACCTGGGCCCTAGTTCCATATATACCTCTCTGATATCGCGGAGATACCTCCGAAGTGGCTTATAGACTTTGGTGTATCGCCACTTCACCAACTCAGTCGCGTTAAATTTGCGCCTTATATGCGACGTAGATATGAGGCGCAAATTTAACGTAAAATGTAACGTTATAGGTCACTTTACGCAGCTCGAATCGCAAACATGGTGTTTTAATGAAAGTTATAGGTAACTTAACTATCTATATATTTGTTATTGAGAATGGCCAGCCCCATCTGTAATAGATTATGCAAAAAAAATATGTTAATTTCATTTTTACCATTTTATTGGATCCGGAACGGCAGGTGTTACACTATTTAGCAAATTCACCCGTCTGTTCAAGACATTGCTAAATTGAGAATAAATTATCGTTTAATTAGATTGGCTGATCCTTTGCAAGTGCATACTGAGACGGTACTTCTTACTGTATCCGGACATTTTAACAAAACAACTTTTTCTTTGCCGCGTTACACAAAAATGAGCCAGGAAAAAAACTTTATTAATAATGAAACGAAATAGGTAACATTTTTTACAGGCCCCAAATACCACAATGCGTCCGCCGCGCTGGCACATCGCCAAACATTGTTACAGACGTATTAAACGTAATTTATCATCGGGTTAGGCGTCGCTATAGATTCTTTAGTGATGGACTCGTGACACTCGAGTTTTTTAACTCGATTATTCTGACTCCATTCATATGTCGCCTTGTTGACATTTGTCACGCTTCCATCACATGGGTAGTCTGTTGTTAGTTTATTTAATTTTGTCCTTTGTTGCAGTAGCTGAGTACAACAACTATCTTTTCAATGTATGTGCAATTTGCGGCTTTTCCCGGTAGCGCTAGAAATAAGACACTTGGGAAATGAGGCAATTTTGGTAAAATAGTGTAGCTAACTAAATTGGCAATAATCATTTAGATATCGATGTTGGAAGGAAATTTTATAAGATTGCCTTACCCAAATTGCCTCATTTGCCATGTGTCTTATTTCCTTATTTGCGTTTTTGTCCAACCGAAAGATATCGCAAATCTGTCTGCTCCGAATCTCCTGTTGGATTTTTTTACATGGTTGTGTACCTTTCAGGCAATTTGTTCAAGAAAAGGTATCAAAAATAATGGTATCGTGTCATAACCTAGAGAAGGTATCAACAATTTGTTCTAGAAAAGGTGTCATAACATCTCAGAAGAGTTAATTGGGTATAATTTGTCAATTTAGGTTTTAAAGATTTTGTATACGAAAACATGATCACTCCTTGAAAGAGGCTGTAATGAATACCTAAACATAGAAAAGACTCGAGTAACGTACTAGTTCCCTTATCGTTCGTCCCATCACTATTTCTTTTTGCAAAATATTTACAGAAACTCCACTTATGACTGAATGAATATTGATATCTTGGGTCATTAATTTCAAGAGATACATCCGCTATATTTATTGGTCCGTGGTTATGAAAGATAGTGTTTAATGGGGAGACTTATTCGCGTACTTTGCGAAAATATGAGTGATGGTGTTATGCTAGAATTTAGTATGATAGATTTTTAGCCGTATACATACATGTCTGAATTCAGTCTGAATTTACTGAATTAAGTGCGTCATTAGGAAGACGATGCCGTATATACACAACACTTTAAAACTACCCCAGCTTTATCTTAATGATAATAGTTCCAAACCAAGGAGACACAAGGAAGGAAGGAAGGAAGGAAGGGAGGTACAAGGAAGGTAAAAGAATAATATGTTTTAACTGCAAATAGAATGTATTTTTTTTCGAGGAATCATATTGTATCTAAAAAAATCAAGCAGTTAGAAAGTTTTGATCCATTCCTTATCATCATTTTATCGTACAGTAAAAAGAAAACATTCCAATACTTACTGTCCTGAAATTCCAATATCATACTTTAGAAAATATTTTAAACATAGATGCTTAGGATTTTTATTTCTCAACATCCCATAAACGTAGAATTTAGGTACATAAACGTAGAATTGGGAATGTAATAATACAAGATGTGGATTTTTTATATATTGTACTTTTTCACCAGCAAAAACGGTGTTTTCTTAACGTTAAAATAAAATAAAATTAAAATGCTTTATTCTAGTTTTTTTAATTCAACAAATTTACAAGTACAAAATTCTGAAGTGTGAATGTTAAAAGATAAAATGTTGAGTGTAAATTATGGTAAAATAAAGGTTTTCTTAGCAATACAAGTTTTTAAATCAGTAAAAAAGACGCTAATTTAATATTCAGCCAAAATGCGGCTAACACGACTTTAGGACCTGTAAATGACAGCGCTCCAAACAAAAGGCGTGTTAAAAAAAAACTTTAAAATTTTTTGATCTTCAGCAAATAGATTACGACACTCCAGTCATCACTTCAAGCAGTTTAAAGTCTATCCAACTTGAACTTTATTCCAAGGCGATTACAGATCATTTTCGAGGGAAAACCTAGTACGAAATTTCCGGATTCAAAGTTGTATCATGGAAAATTATGCAAATGCCAGGGTATCGACCACATTCAGCAGGTTTATCTCCAAAGGCGGGTTTTTAGGGTTCCGTACCCAAAGGGTAAAAACGGGACCCTATTACTGAGACTCCGCTGTCCGTCTGTCTGTCTGTCCGTCTGTCACCAGGCTGTAATCTCATGAACCGTGATAGTTAGACAGTTGAAATTTTCACAGATGATGTATTTCTGTTGCCGCACAACAATAAATAATAAATTATAAAACTAAAAAACAGAATAAAATAAATATTTAAGGGAGCTCCCATACAACAAACGTAATCGGTTGCGTTAACTTTTCACCTCATTTGTATGCGGCGCCATACATATCAGGTGCAAACTTAACTCAACCCGGCCAGTTAAGATGAGTACGTGATTTACGGTACGGTACGGAACCCTCACCGCGAGTTAGACTAGCACTTTGCCAGTTTTTCAGAAACTACTATCAACGTAAATAAGCTTATTAACCTTCTTTAGAGGATAATAATGCTATTTATAAGAGTCCCTCGCCGTGACCTGAGCCGTGTTTATTTTGATTCCTGTGTGTAAACAAGTTTTATCAGTAACGTAGCTACTTGACCGTTTGTTTTTCTCTTAAAAACGAGGTCATCTTTTAATTTTTTTTTATTATGGGACAATCATACACAAAATCCACCTAGTCCCAAACTAAGCAAAGCTTGTAATAATATGGGTAAGTACTAGACGACGATATACATAAAATATAAATACATATACATATAGATAACAGCAATGACCCAGGAACAGGACCCAGGAAGGATTCGAGTTCATCACACAAAATATTTGCCCCGGCCGAGATTCGAACCCGGGACCGTCGGCTTAGTAGGCACTGTAGGCAGGTGTCTGCAAACTGCGCCAACCGCAATATTGTTTCGTGTTGCTAGTTACTCTATCGCATTGGGAAACTGTAATGATAGAATAATGTTTTAAAAAAAAATAGGCCTTGTTGTCACTTAACAACAGCAGTGCTAGTATATCTTACCGTCACTTCGCTTCTATCCTAGAGTACTTTCTAGAACTCAGGGAAAAGTATTATCTTCAAAAGGTTGGTTTAAAGTATCAATATATTTGTCAATATGAAAAAAAAAAAATTAAAAGAAATAAGGCCTGTTAATGTTATATAACTTGTACATTGTTTGATCTAGTCGATGTTTATTGTCCTAAAACTTTTCCGATGCTAACTCTAAAGACTACGATACGATCTAAGTTCTAATAAATCACTGACTACTTGAAACTTCACCCAAGGGGAGTATTTTGTAACAAAGTGATATTATATTATTATTTTTAAATACGTGTCTGTGATTTTAGTTGACATATATTTTTGGAGCATCTTATGAAGTTTGCGTTTATCTTGAGATAAATTAATGACAAGGACTGTAAAAATGAGGAGGAATGACAAACTGAGGGCTACTAGTTACCAAAATAATACTGAACTCTATTGAACTTTCATCACTGTGGATAGTTTTAGCTTTATATGTAAAAATTACTTGAAATTTGCGGAATATTCAGTCCTGTTTCCTCTTTGTTTTTTCCACCGACTTTCAGCATTAGTTACCAATAATTTATCGTTACCAGTAAAATAAATTAGCACCACCAAAAACCCGCAATAGGGCGTGGTCTAAAAAACACCCTGTTGGCCTATACCTATAATTATGACCTTATTAGGTATGGTTAGTTAATAAGGTCACTATACGTAATACTAAATTGTACGTCGAGGATATAGAATAAGACTGACGAATTTGAGTGTCGAAAGCCTTGGTTTCCTTTTAGAAAGATAAAAAAAGACTTTTAGTAGATACCAACTCACTAATAGTAATAGCACTCTGTATTGTTTTCAGCTATTGTATCAGCTAATATATAGCTTAAGTTGAATAGTTTTCAGTCTGCGATGTACAGGGCTGTCAGCACGTTTCAAGTTATTTATAGAAACGTACCTACTTTATTGTACGGAACACGTTAAAACTTTAAAATGGAATAAAGTTTCCAATATCTATCGCATTTTTCTGCGAGGCCGCTGAGATATTGTATTATTTTAGATGTAGAATTTTGTGTTGTTGTTCAAGGATGTTGGTTTTGTACATAATCATACTTATCAGTTGTAATTTTTTTATAGTAGTAATGTCAAAATACATTTGTAGTTAATAAATTATCAAGACAAACTGTCCACGAAACACGTTATTAATAATAATATTATCTCTTCGGAACTCAAGCCGATACAAAAATAAGACCCACGGGTCCTGAGTGATTAGGGATTGCAAACCGGTAATGATGTCTATGCTAATTACCAGTAATTTACCGGTACCGGTAATACAGTATTTTCATACAAAAAAATACCGATTTGCTTTCCCTAGACAAGAGTAGGTACTTCAACTCAATTCTTGTGTGCTTACATTACCCAATAAATGCGTAAACACGTTCTAATCCCTAAGCTTTGGTATATTAGATCACTTGCGTCGCTTAAGTTCTTCCCGTTAAATTATAAACTAAATTATCTAGCATCATTTTGTTTTCATAGAATACCTACGTTGGTCTACATGTATGGAAATAAAATCTCCCAAGAGTAACACGCGATCGGTTATAGAAACAATGTATTCAATGTTCTTTTTGCTCATGAATAAATAGTTTTTATTCATATGTAACACCGATTAGAACGACGATGCTACCCTCTGAATTGAGAACTATATTCGTATCAAATACTATCTCTCGCTCTCCTGTTGAACTGTATTTGAATTTTGAATGGGGCGGCGTGACACGAATGTCTTTTAAGAACTTCACAGCAATCCTCAGTTACACTTCTTCCTCAAATAAATGCGGTTGCAAACCAAACCGCGTGGCGTTACTATCTACCACGTATAAAGTGGTAAGCACATTATAAAGCGATTACACAAAACAAAAAACAAAAAAGAAAGAAAAATGTTTATTCCCTAAAAGGACACACACATAGGTAAGTATATACAATATCGGTGAAGTGATTTAAAATATCCGTCTAGGTTATGTAAACATCGCGACGACGCGGTTGGCTCGGTTTGTAGATACCTGCCTACTGAGCCGGGCGGTCCTGGGTTCGTATCCCGGCCGGGGCAAATATTTGTGTGATGAACTCGAATATTTGTTCCTGGGTCATGGATGTTATCTATATATTATTTATATCGTCGTCTAGTACCCATAGCTTTGTTTGGGCAGTTTGGGACTAGGTCGATTTGTGTATTATTGTCCCTTAATATTTACTTTTTTTACTTTTTCTTACATTTATCATGGGTCAAAATTAAAACAAAAAATAACATGGGATTAAAACACCAAAAATTAAACCAAAAAATTATAATGTATTTATAAAACTAAGACCTCTCGGTAGGGTGCCCATGATGCAAGCAGCATTCACACGTTGTATGGCTATCCGTTTAGGTTAGTATTCAAAGCAAAATCAAGTTGAAAATAAAGATGTATGGAATTTAATACAAGCAACGTGAATTTCCGGCGTATTTAATATTGTGTAGAGACTTGGTTGCTTAAAAAAAAAACATAAATAATGACATCGAATTCTAAACAAAAACGATCAGTTTAAAACGGTTTATTTTTTTAACTAGGAACTGTAATAAGCAAAGTCAGGTCATCAGATCTGCACAAGAGAAAACGGCTTTTAAACAGAGAAACCCGAATAATCTGACGTTTTAATATATTTCAGCGCTTTTAAATCCTCCACAGATTTTACTGATTTATGACATTTTCCCCAAGGAAAGTTAAGTCATTTTTCGTCTTTACTAAAAAAAAACTCATTGCAATAAAATACGATTTGTGTCAAGGAGTCGACAATTTTATCGCGCCCAGTTTTTTAAGGGAGCAATTTTCCTAAATGGTTCAACTTAACGTAATTTGAGGTTATTTTTGAGACATTGATTCTTTGGGGTGTTTAATAAAATTTAAGGAAAAGGGAACTGGAATCTTTTAGCAAGCTTTATTACTTGGCCTATATTTTGACCTACTTTAAGCTATTTGTTTTTTTTTTTTTATTATAGGCCTCTATTTAGCTACTGCTTTGTTGTTACCATTTAAGCTAAGTTGTATGGGAGCCCAACTTAAATATCTATTTTATTCTGTTTTTATCATTTGTTGCTAGCAAAACTAGGCACATCGTCTGTGAAAATTACAACTAGCTACCACGGTTCATGAGACACAGGTTGATGTTGACAGACAGACAGATTGACGGACCCCTATGGAACCCTAAAAAACGATCATCGAACACTAAATCATATAAACCTTCCTGTTGTGTCTGATGTTAATGGTGCGCATATGCGAACATAATTTTCAATGGATGTTTTATTCCTTCGTCCGTAAACGGTTTAATATTCTATTTAATGTGTAATCCTCCATCAAAACAGGTTAAAGGTGTAGTCAATAGTTCAAACTGAACGTGCCCTGTCCACTACATCCCTATTCAGCCCCTTCAGGGCGTTGATCCTTGGACCCTTATCATTACTTGGGACAAACAAACTTGATAAGCTACTAATAACTTACTTGTATCCCTAGTTTGGACATATTACGATGTTAATGCCAAAATCAGATAATGTTGTCGAGTTTTTGTGTTTGTTTATTACTAAGCATTACAGAAAATGTCCAGGAGGAAATGTTTCACAAGGAGTCAGCAATTACAATTTGATGAAAGAACTATAATGTAAGCCATACGATAAATAAATAAATTTCTGGTTATGATAGTTATCATAATAATAAATTATTTTAATTGGATATGTTGCTTTCTGGTGTACAGACAAAAAAATATCGGTTTCTGACGATTTCGTTTCGTATTTACGATACGATTATACGATTTCGTTATGCCTTCAGCTGTGGAAAATCCCCTCGGGGTCTCGTAGTGAGGTCCATCTTTTTGCATTTTTTATGGATAATTTTACACTTTAAACATTACGGCGCAAGTGAGGCTTCAACTCACGACTACGCGACCCCAAAAGCGCTTTCCACATTACTTCGTTCGATTTATTCCAATTGGTTCGGGAGCATCACATTCGTCTAGTATCAATATTAGATAAAGTTAATGCTCATTTTAATGTTTCACTTACTACACCGATAAATAATAACCTTTCTTTTCTAATATTACATAAACATCTTTTTTATGCCATCCATTTAAAGCGCCATGCAATCACACTATCCTGCCAATCATACAGAATCATAAAATGTTAAGTCTCCACCGACTGTACATTGTGTAAAGTACCTACAGTCGTGCAATATGGCTAAACGGCGGCCCGCGGCGGCGGGATATCGCGCACTAAGCGCTTAGGGACCCTCGGCAAGGTCAAGAACTGCGACCCACTTCACGACGGGATACACTGCTATGAATTTCAGTGCCTTCATTTTCGATATCAGTGAGTTTTTTTCGATAAGTATGGTTGTTTTTTTCTTTGATGTTACCCGCTTTCAACACCTGTTTAGCACTTTTATAATGAAAATATCCTTGTAAATTGTAGCTTATGTCATGTCTTATTATGATATCAAAGTTACGTTTAGTTAAGTTAAGTATTGACGAAGCCAAGCCACAAATCTTAATTTTGATTTGTAATATTAAGTATTCGAGTTGTCTGTCATCACTGTGTAGACGAAAACGGAAATTTTGTTAATTCGCAACAATCGCTCTCTTGTGAGCTCACCAATGTACGGCTTTTTACTTCAAATATAATGTTAATTATCTATGAAAAACATAATATAAGTCAAAGAGCGGTCACAAAGGCTCTTAAGTTGCCTACACCACTTTTTAAATAATATGGCAACGAATAATTTCACAAAATAGGACGATATTTACGGGCCGTGTGTAGCCTCTGGCAATTTGCGGCGACAACATTTCTCGCCGGTCCGCGGGTTATCAAAATTGTTAAGCGGATAATCTTGCTGGTTTGCCTAACCACTGGATTGTTAATCCGCAGCATATTTTTCCACTTTCATAAACATGGAGCCTGAATCTTGTAAATTCTGATTTGTATATTGGCTTGACAGAGACTCAAAGGTCTGATTTGTATAATATACAAATTATGGGTTTGGAGATGGACAGATTAAACAAAAGCTCATGGCTTATCGTCTCTAAACGAATGCATGAGGACTGCGGCTATCAGGGAAGAATGGCGGCGTGTTGTGAAGCTTGCCACCAACATCTGAAATGATAATTAACACAAATTACGGCACTCGCCGTGGTCTGCAACCCCGCTGAAACGTAAGATTATAAAGGTAAATAAGAAATATCGCGAGAGACCCATTATAATTTGTGATAATTATGTGTACAAACCGCGAGAGTATAAAGTGTCAGCTGAAATTTAATGATGACCACGACCAGTCTGCCAAGAGTGAAGCTGACGAAGAAGAATTATTGGTTCGAGGAAGACTTTACAAAATTCAGCGTATTGTCGTAAAGTGCTGCGCTGAAATAAAACACTGTATGTTGGTACTGCTGTCAACAAAAACAGTAGTTGGCAATTTTAGTATGCAATTGACATAAGTGAGTAAAATTGTCAGCTACTTTTGATGCTGTAGTAAAACGTAATTCCAAAGTTTTTTGCGAAAGCATCACTATTTCGATTATAAAGACGAAAATCATATTCTGATGAAATATCAGAATATTTTTTTGGGATATCATGAAAACATAAAAGTAATAATCTACTAATGATCGTTTGGCTAAAACCAGTTTTGGAATTAAAATACCACTATTAAAAATTCTGAATCCATACTAATATTATAAATGCGAAAATGTGTCTGTCTGTTACCTCTTCACGTTTAAACCGCTGAACCGACTTAGATGAAATTTGGTACGGAGATATTTTGAGACCCGGGAAAGGACATAGGATACTTTTCATCCCAAAGTGTTCCCGTGGGATGAGCGGGTAACACCGCGGGGCACAGCTAGTAGTTTATAAGTTGACGTTCAAAATTTAATTTCCATATTACGAAAGAAACGTTTAAATTTGAAATGTAACGTTTAATAGGTATGTAACCCAAAACCTCTCACCTAACTCGCTATCTATGAAAATTTTCGGTCTTCATTTAGCACAAGGTTTTTAAGATGGCCCCTCAAATGTATTATTATTAAGATAGAAGACGAGGGAGCGTGAAAATCTCATTTCCTGGGGGGCAAATTAAAAACCACTTCGAGCGCATTTCATACTTAATAAAACCTTAAAGGCTTAAGTAATTTCCCGCCTTATTTTCGCTCAAACGAAAAAGGGATGATAGCAAGGTTTTAGGAAGTTTGTTTTATGTTTTCATTTTTTAATACAAATAGTAAATTGATTGTGAAAATCTAACCCAGCAGTGGGACACTCAAACAGGCTAACTAAAAAAATAGAAAGATATACTTAAAAACTTTATTAAACGATAAACAAGTAAAAACAACAATAACAAACTTTAACCTAGAGAACCTAGGTAAATCCGATGTCTCTAAGATCATGTCATGTCACTATAAATATACAATTTTTCACTAACCGACTTTTAAAAAAGGAGGAGGTTCTATGTTTCACTGTATGTATTATTTTTATTTATATATTTAATTTGAGCTTTGATGTACAATTCTGCCCAAAGAAAGAGAAAAGCAGTAACTTATTTTCAGACGTTTCAACAATTTTAAAACTTTTCGTTATTTTTTTATTTGTTTTAACCTTTTTATTTACCGATTTTTTGAATGGTCTGTGCTTTACGATGGTATGAATAAATAGCTCGATATTGTTTTTTTTTTTATATAGATTTTTAAAGATAGAGGGCTGAATATAAGTACCTATGTCAAGCTTCTTCTACCGTCAATATAATTATAATAAGTCATCATCATCATCATCATCATATCAGCTGATATACGTCCACTGCTGGACAAAGCCCTCCCCCAAAGTTCTCCACAACGATCGATCTTGCGCCACCCTCATCCAATTTCTACCCGCGATCTTAACCAGGTCGTCGGTCCATCTTGTTCGGGGCCTTGCAACGCTGCGTCTTCCGGTCCGCGGTCGCCACTCATGAACCTGTCTGTCCCAACGGCCATCGATTCTACGAGCAATGTGCCCCGCCCACAACCACTTAAATTTGGCCACTGTGTGCCACTGTATAACAAGTAAGACATTTAATTTTGATTCTACAAAGTCAAACATACAACCCTGCTAAAGTTGAGTTTTGGTTCAATTTCGGCTTTTATTTCGATTAATCTGGTTCTTCCACGAATCTCTTCGTTCGTGATTCCACCTCAGAAAACCTCTGAGAATAGTCTCTATGATAATTCGCACCCTTGGTAAAACAAAGCCACATCTGCAAAATGTGTACTTTACAGGAGAGCAGTTTAAAAATTCTGCAAGTGATTTTTGCTGATAACTTTTTTGCGTTTCGTCTAATTGTCATATACTTTTGCATATAGGTTTATAATATTGTAATCAATTAAATGTGTTATGTCCCATTTAATAAAACGCATTATTTTTCAAAATCATGTAACGGATGTGCACATACGGCTATTTATTACCAAGCATCAGCCGACGTATCAGCAGATCCGTCATTATTTTACAAAGATCTATGAGAAGCATGTGCACATACGTCTTTGTTTTATGAATAACCCTTGAAAGTATGAGGTCGTATATGTGTAAAATATTATATTTCTATAGAATCTGAAAGATTTAGGTATCTGTTAATTAATATTCTTTCAAGTGTACTTATTTTACCGAATTATTTACTTAAATAACTAGGCAGCAATGAGTAAAAATACTGTGGTTTGCTACTAGAACACAGTAAGTGCAAGAAAATAAAACAATGTTATTAATTTTAATACATATTAACCTTTTATCGGCATAATAAGGTATCATCACTTACATAATATTTTCCATAAAATATGTACTCCACAAAAAAAATAAACGTGAAGCTAGTAAGTAACAACTCGTTCATACTAAACACTATATACATTTTATTTAAGAAATACCCGTACTTGTATTACAAAACTTAATAAATGAATAGATAAGAATATTAAACTTTTTGCTAGTAGTATATGCAACTGTTACTTAATGATAAGCCTCAAAACATGAGCATTGAGCTGAGCTTGGTTTTACGAAACAAACGAGTATTTTAAGACCTAATAATTATATAAGTCATAAACTGTTTTCATCATAGGCCTTAAAATTTGTATCAGATGATTATTTTACTATGCAGCGTTTTTTGTGGCAGTGTTAAGATTAAGAATGACTATAAAGTCCGATGCAGGAGTGAAAGTGATGAAGATTAACATTTCAATAAAGGGTCGTTAGATGATCGAGCTGGTGAAGCAACCCTTCTCTCATTATGGTGTCTCCTCTCGCGTTTTGCGGCTAAAACCTGAAACCAGCTTTGATCGTCAGTCTTACAGTCTTCGGCTAAAGACTTTCTCCACTTGCTATGCTCGTCGGCTAGAGTTTCCCAGTCTGCTGGGCTGATAACAAATGCTGGCATTTCTCGCTTAGTACAGTCCTTGAAACGCAACATGGGCCTCCCCACATTTCAGGGTACATATATGGATGCATATAAACAATAAGCGAGTGGCTTCAATACGGAGCACATGCTCCCCCAGCCACCACAATCTAAGCTGTTTAAGCATTACAGTAACGCTGGGAAACTGCGCGACTTACAACACTCATTCATGACCCTGTCTCGCCAAGTGATGTTTAGACTGCTACGAAGGCACCGCAAATGGAAAATATTCAGCCTTATTTCTTGCTTGGCATACGACGTACTGGTTTCAGTTCCACACAAAACTATACTCAGAACACAAGTTTGATACACAAGCTAGCTAAGTCTAGACTCCTGCACTGAGCTTCCTAAACATTGTAACCGCTTTACCAAGCCGGCTCCCGATATCCACATTCAGCGACAGATTGCTTGACAAGTGGGATCCTAGATAAGGGAACTGATCAACAACATCAAGGTAAACGACACTATCCAACAAAATAGTTGGTTTCTGGTGAAAACCTTGCGCCAGAACAACTGTCTTCTTAGCATTAATGGACATGGAAAAGAGACAACAAGGGTGTGCGAACTTATCTAAAAGAATCTGTAACTCTTGGGATTTTTTTGGCAACGAATGCGGCATCATCGGAAAATAACAGGGAATCTATGTATATGTTTACGACGAGACCTCAACAGGGAAAAATCAAAAAGTTTCCCTTCTGCTCTTGTGTGTAAAGTGTATCCCCTAAACTAAAGTTCCCAAATGCAACCTTCAGAAGCAGGGAAAAAGATGTCGAAAAGTATCGGTGGCAATACTCGGCCGCAGTCCCCTCCGCATTTCGATCAAAGCAGAAGTCCGGCTGTCATGAACCAAAAGCACCGTGCCTGGAAAGATTTAACTAGGTTTAAAAGTTTTGGTGGACATCTGTCGAGAGCAGGCCCTTCCTTCTTATCTTTTTCTGCTTTTACTGTTATAAGCATATTATATGCTAGCATGATGTAAGGAATAGCAGTTCTAAGTAGTGACAGGTTATTTTTTCGCTGATAGGGTCGGGTAGAGCAGATTCTTCTAAGTTCGCTTTGTCGAAGATTTCCTCGTGTCCCAACATTTCGAGATTCCTTTAGAAACTTCAAATAACGAAAAGAGTAATCACTTCTCTAAAAAAAACGATATCATAGAAATTTATACAATATGATAAATATGTTCACATCTACAAATAAGTAGATTTTATTAGTAGGTAAAGTTCGTACAGTTCATATAGGTAATAAAAATAAAAATACGATAAATTTAATGGTTTAAAATGGTTGTAAATACAGGTAAGGTATTTAGTTATTACATATTAATAAAACGTTAGATTTTTTTTACAATAACATGCTTTTTCTTACCTTCAAACTTTTTGATAACGACGCATCTTAAACTACGACCTAAAATAACGCAACATGTTACGATGCGACTATAAATAGTTTGTACAACAACGACGCAAATGATTATACGACCATAATTAAAAAAACAATTAAATTACCTTAAACTCTTCTTATAACATTATGGCAATATTGCCTATCATGTTTGTTAAAAAAATATATTAATTAGTTAAAAATCGATAAATAACGTCGAATATGATCATGTGACTGGCTATTTAATCTCAATAATTAGAACTCAAACAGTCGTATGTGCACATATGATTGTTTATTACAAGATAATTTTCTTGACCTGTAAAAAGTACTTATCATTACCAGTTTCGTTTTCCGGATCCATTCTCGCCGATTTACATCCAAAACGCAACGCATGATCACAGTCCGTTAACACCGACGCACCTGACTTTACGACAACGCGCGCGCCGATATGCGCTCACAGGAACGACGTCAAAAAAGGATGCATACGCATTTGTAGCATTATTTTACGTCGCCTCTTCACTTGCGTCGTTTTCCGCTTAAAATATCTCAGAAACGAAAAAAGTTAAAATTATAAAAAAAATCTACCGTGTAGAACGCATAATTCCAAGGATATTTCCGTAATAAAACCACTTTTGACGCAAAGTCACATGTTGCATTATTTTACCAAGGGTGCGAATTATTAAGCCTTCTTAATGTAAGTACGGTTGATTACATTTGATTAAGTATTCAACAGTTTCATCAGTAAATGATCTTCGCTAATACTGCGGCTCCCTCGACTTGAGACACTCGGCCAAAGTTGAGAGGGCGATCAACTCAGGAATTCCAATTAAACTGTACACCTAGACTTGAGGCGTGCTGCAGAAAATATAGCGGGAAGATGGTGCACTTACTGAAGTGGAATTCAATTATTTATTTTTTATTTATTTCTTCTTTTATTTTAAGTTTTGTTTTATTGTAAGCATGTGTGCCTCATGTGATGGATTATAAATAAATAATTATGTATTTTTTACTTTATCTTATTTTAACTGCGTAGTTTGACCTTGTTATAATTAGGCACTTACAATTGAACGAAATATTATCGCAATAAAAATTCAACTTGATGTAACTATATTTTTTCTTTGACATTATTCGTTGCTACTTTATAAATAACTTCTTATGTGTTGTTTGTCATTGTTTATAATTATTGATTCGTACTTGCAGTCGGTTTCTTATGTTAAATTGTTTTTTGTTTGAAGGAAGTCTCATGCCTAATGATACCATAGCGACGCACGTCGCCAGTTGTCATATCAAAACAAAACATAAAGGAATATACATAACATATGGAAGCTAACTCACTTGGTGATGCTTGGTTACCGCATTTTTGTGTGGGATCCAAGAGTGTGGGGTGGTGCGGCCGGAGACCCGCGCCGTATCGCCTTGGCATCTTGGCAGTGCTGCACTGTGCAGCACAGCTGACGCTGTGCAGCACAGCTGACGTCTCATGATAAAAGTGACTTATCTCGGAATATCGAGAAAATCTCCAACGTCAACCTGTCGGAATGTTGCAATAAGACTCCGATCGATCAGCAGATAAAACGCCGGAAATAGAGCTGGATTGGACACACGCTCCAAAGGGACCCAGAACACATTCCGAGGCAAGCCCTAGACTGGAACTCCTAAGAAAAGCGCAAACGTGGCCAACCTAAGTAGACCTGGTGGCGGACGACCACTGCTGAAGCGAAGGCGATAGGAATTACCTGCACCTCTAGCAAAACTGTGACACACGACTCTTTCTCGCGCGAGCTGTATTATTTATCTCTTTCTGTACAGTATTGTGAGAGAGTGACGAATGTCGATAAGCCGTGCAACAAGAGTCGCGAAGTATATTGTGCTAGACGGGCTGAAGCGAAGTGAAGCGTGGAACTCAAGACCGTTCGGGATGGCGACGTACTGTGGACGCCCTCTGCCCCATCCAGGGGACGTAGGACTCTAAGCTAAGTCAAGTAAGTCATCTTTGAATAAATTGTCTGTGCATAGATCTTGGAACAGACTGCGCAGCTTAAACCTCCAGACAAGTTTAAATCGCTGTAATATCGTGGCACCCGAATCATTACACTGTAAAATTAATATGCTATTTAAGGTGTTTTGCACACGGAGTTACTGAAGTGAATATCGTGTTTATATACGCGTCTGTGAATTTATATTTTAAAATTTGATTGGGTATCATTAAATGTTCGATAAATTTAGTTTTATGAAGGTTGATGATGAAGGCTGATTAGCTTATGACTAGATTGGAATACATTACTCTAATATGCTGGCCTAGCTAAAATGGTATGGCCTCAACCTACAAAGTTCTACGAACCATCTATTGAGATTATGGTATTTTTCAACTTCGATACTCAATTAACTACATACTATACTATACAACACTTATCGGGAAAAGACTGCCACAGTCATTTTTTTTTATTTTTTTTTTTGTTTCATGGCCATGGCCACAGTCCAATAACTGTTAGTGTTACCACATTAGACAATAAACTATGTTGGTCCTGCCTTACCTTACCTTAATGATTTTATTTTATGTTTTTCCAAATTGTATATCTTAATAATAATGGAATCGAGGTTTACATTATAATGTCTATTGATATTTTTTTATTTAATGCAATTATATGCGCGTTGTGAAATATTGACATATAATATAATATTATATTATAACACTTTATACGCTTTGTAAACATAAATATCACTTGTTATTACGGGTCTATCGGAATATTTCTTATTTGAGGTACCTTCATTGTCTGACGTTTCGAAGAAGTTGTATGCGCCATTGTCTCAGACGTGCCAAATACCAGTAAGTTGAAAACTTAGAACTTGCTATACGTATAGTTTCATATTCAACCATGCGTTTCGCGACATTATGAAGTAGTAGAATAAAAAATAAAGTTACGAGGGAAAAAATGCAACAACACTGACATCGACGAATACTGTGTCTGTTGAGTTAGACATTGTTTAACAAAGCATTCCGTTTTAAATAACTGAAAGCAGCGAACTTCCAAATAAATTGCTCTCTTAAATCAGAACAAAGTTTGGGTCCAAAAAACGAAAGGTTTCTGTAAAACCGCACTTTTCGTGCATGTTTAATAGCACATGTAGAATGCTGGCAACATGGAAATTCGTCGGGGCCGACCATTAGGAAAACCGCCTGTGAAAATTATTCGCACATGTGTTGCCGGTCGTTGCAAATTATAAACTGAAGCGGGTGTCGCTTTTGATCCGGATATACGGCCGTTTTGGCGTCATTCTAGGCCGTAAGCGGAAGGCCGTTACTTTCCACTACGCGGGAGTTGGGAGAACGGTACCATGTATGTACATATACGAAATATGTGTATTTGTAAAAGCGAACCCAGAACTCTTCAAGACATATCGAGACGTATCAAATTTTAATACAAGGTACCCTGATAGGCTAGTAATACCATACAAAAGTACAGCTTTGTATGGCAAGAACACTTTCTGTATGAGTATTAAAATATATAATAGGCTAGATCAGGAAATAAAACAATTACCTTTGAAAACTTTTAAAATAAAACTAAAAGCATGGCTCGTGGAAAAGACTTTTTACTCCGTAGCTGAATATTTTACCTCCTTTGATAGGCCTTGATTGTTAGTTATATTAAGTTACCAAATTTTGCATGCCAGATGCTGGTGAAATATGTATTGTGCTATAATATTGTCTGAGCAACTTATGTACCATATTTCAAGCAAAATAAAGACATTTGTATTTGTATTTGTAAACTAACTAACAAAGGTACGCAAATTTTATGACTTTTTTTTATCCAAAAGAAATTTTGAAATTGTTTTCAGAATCCTCATAATTTAACAAAACAATAATTGTATGACAGCCATGAACTTAAACGCACTTTAGGTATCACGATGAAAATGACAACTGACTTATTGTCTTCATACAAATATTGGCACCCAACCCACAGAATCTCGTCACAATGTAGGTGGCCATTCGTATGGAGCGTTTTTAGCGCTCTGTAGAAATGTTGAACTTTGATGGTCAAAGTGTAGTTATTCCCATATATACAATAGATCCCAATAAACAATAGAATCAGTAGACATCCTCAAAAAAAATGTATACATGTCTATTCTATAATGGTACACTTTGAATCTTAGTCCCCAAATGGTCCTTTTCTTGTAAGAATTGAAACGTGATGATGGTATTCAAGAAGAATCAACGGAAATAGGTAGGTAGAACTTTGATGTGTTCATGAGAATACTATAAGGGTTTACATGCTTCTTAATATAATTTATTTTATTTTGAAGTTAGTTGATGATTAGGTACCTAGGTATATTCAAATTAAACACTCTTAAAATATATCAGTACCTAGGTACCTACCTTTTGTTACTGGATGCGATAAATAACATAATTAAAGGAGGCAGTATTGTTAAATGTTAACTTATCTTATTGTAAACAGCAGTATTACTTTTATCATTCAGTTTATTCCTTTCACATTGTGTCTATACAAAGCTGTTCGCAATTGCATTTATTATACTGTCATAAACCGTAATCTATGAAAGAGATTGCAATATGGTGCCTGGTGCCTGTCTATAAATAAATACGTACCAACTTAACCCTTCAAGCGCACAACTGTTGAACTAAATTAATTATAAGAGGGTCCCAGCGCATTAAGCCTCTTCAAAGATATCTCGAAGAGGCTTATTAATGTTAGTGGTGACCGGAGAGCTGGCGGTTTCCTCGCTCAAAGAATCAGTTTGGCGATTCAGCGAGGAAATGCCGCCAGCATCTTCGGCACTATGCCGCAGGGGCCATTTTTAGATTTAGTTTAATTTTAGTGTGTTCTTGTTTATTTGAATTTTTAGGTTTGGTTTTATTGTACTTTGATTAATCTTACATTAGTAAATTATAAGAGCAACGATAATGCACGTTGATGCTAGCGCCACCACCGATTGAATAGAAAAGTTGGTTGCATTGTAGGGTGGTTTTAATTACGTGCGTTACTTGTACCACGTCATCTGTCGGTAAATGCTTTCAACGGCTTTATTCTCTTAATCGATTGAATAATTCCCAAACCTCATTTGAATTTCTGACGTTGTCTGGAAATTTAATTGTATTCCATACAGATTAAGGCTGGATGTATAAGTTTTAGATTGATTGAAATACGAGGTTGTGAAATATTATTCGGTTTATTATTGCAAACAGTGCAAATCTCGTGTTATAAGCATACAAACGAATTGTAATGTGGAGGGTTGAGGGTTACATTTAATTAGGTTAAATGGGGGAGCTTACTTCTCAGGCTTTCTATTCGCCGCTACCTCCATTGCTGCGTCGGCTGACCTGTACCTCCAGCGCAACTGTGACATGCGACTCTATCTCTTTCTTCGCAGTACTGTGTGAGTGACGGGTGAGGCTATGTCGAGCGGCAGTAGTCGCGAAGCGTAGTTGTGCTGGATGGTATGACCAAGGTGTGAAGCTGCAAAATTATTGAGGCACGTGGCATCCCACAGTAACTTACCATTCTGCCAAGGCACCAAGGTCATACCATCCGGCCTTTATCCACCCAACCGGCTAAGGCCGGTATAAATTAACTGATAAGTATAATACTACTGCGCCGCGCGGTGATACCCGCTCATCCCACGGGAACACTACATTTTTACGGATAAAAAGTAGCCTATGTTTAAATTTAGGGTGTTAACTACCTTCATAGCAAAATTCATCAAAATTGGTCTAGCCGTTTGAGCGTGAAGAAGTAACAAACATACACATAAACACCCTCCCAAACTTGCGTCTTTATAATATTAGTATGATGACTTTGAAGCGGGGCGAGACAGGGTGGGACGAGTTTTGAAGTCTATATATAATATGGCCTGATATGGCTAACGCGAGACCGGCGACCGCGCGGGCTTGGAACAGCTATTAGTCCCATTTTTTGGTAGAAATGTCCCGGTTATTTAAATTCTCGTCATCTGGCCTCGCCTCGTGACACCCCTTAGACACGTGTAGCAGTGGTACTTAGTGAGTCCATCTTGACATTGATTGTCCTTTCGCCTTTTCAGACTGTCCAATGCTCAAATATAAAAATAAATAGCCCATTAATAGAACGGCTATAATTTTTGTCGTAAATTCCTCTCTCTCCATTAAACTTGGAAACTATACGTGAGGGTTTTTGCTCGTTAACTAAGGGCCGGGAATGGTAGCTAATCGAGCTGAAAGAGACAAGGATTTATCCAATATTTCTAAAACTATTCGTGTTCACAATCGGCTTAGTGCTTTAGTGAAACGTTTTGAGAGGTGCTCGTTTTGAGGATTTGTAGTTGTGTCGACTAGGCCGATTACTCCTATGTTTGTACTGATATTTTAGTTATACCGATTGTAGGGGCAGTAAATTGAGATGCTCACTTACGTCGAATCCAGAGGTAATCCACGTGGTAGCTAGGTTTCGCTGGAGTTCTGGACGATCATCAGCGCTCAAGCTGACACCCACATTTCACCATAGGCACAGGTTTAGGACTGTTTCACCAGTCGTGTTTTGAGTAAGTTTGTCGCGACGGATAATAGCAAAATGTAATTATTTTATTTTAGCACAAGCACGGCGGCGTTTCGTGCAGTTCGATCTTAACGGTACGAGAAAGTTACCTCGTCTAGGTGGCGCTGCGAGTGCGTAGGAAGTGCTTTAAGATCCGGTACAAGCTTGCCATCTAAAAAATACTGATACAAGGAAAATGTATTCTTTCCAAATTGTGTTGTCTTGTATGTAAGAAAAATACCAATCAAAAATAATATGAAAATTAAGAAAGGAAAGTGAACTAATCTGTTCCGCGACGGAACATCGATCGTACCACGTTGAACAGTCAACATCAAAAGAATTGACATAAACCAGTAGTAAACTTGTCAGTTAGGTACTTTTGATGCTGATTGTACATATAAATCCGCAGACTACACTAAATGAATAAGAACTCGGCATTAAACAGCGTCTTTCTTTCATCGTCCAATGTTGTATTCTCTTTCTTCAGACATATCACACGTCGAGAATTCACTTCTGTGGAACTTCTTGTGGTTAAGGGGAAAGTCGAAGGCACTCGAGTCACCGATGAGATGGACCGACCAAGTCAAAACTGCACTCAATGGACCACTCCACGAATGCACAAGGAGGGCAACAGTACGGGAGGAATGGCGACGGAATGTCAAGCTTGCCAACACGCCTGACGTGACGACCAGAACCAGTCTGCACTCCAACGGCACTTTTGTCATCCATAGACATTACGCAGACTTGACTAATGGTGTCCACGGGAAACATATCGGGCCGTTCCTGACAATTTCACGTGAGTGTAAACCGCTTCATACAATGTTTAGATATGTGTCACGAAAGTTTTAATAAGATTAAAGAAGACACTGTAGTAGAACTTTCCCAAAGTGATGTTGTAGGATATATTACCAACTGTCGCAGATTTTTTAATTTTATACATCACGTCATCTTTGGTCAAGTTTCGTCCTGACGCCCGGCATTTCAGTACAAAAATATAACGTGCCATTGTTTATAAATAGTAACGCTACTGACCCAAAGATGCGCCTTATCTCCAGGAAGTGACCCCGCTGACTGCACTATATTTCAGCATTAGTCTAATGGCGCTTGCGGGTCGCTAGGTATGCCTCATTGGCTGGATGGATTTTAAGGACTTTCGGTAGCAGGGTATCTATTGATAGTTGCAAGATCTACTCGACTACAGCTACGCAAAAGGGGTATGACAATTTAAACCCGCGCGAACAGAATTTCGAGCGTTTACTAGTCTTTAATGTAATACTGACCCAAAGACTGGCTTACGCAATTTATCTCCAGGACGTAACCCCAGACAGCGCTATAAGTCGTGAAAACGGAAGGTAGAAAGTTCTTCGCTCTTCAGTATCTGCGGCATAAAGACGTCCTCAAACGCCACCTCACCGCTTGTGGTATACCGACTGGGACTGGGAGGGAATCGCGCTGCAAACATCAGAATGGCGCTCTACTGTTTTAAAAAAAAGTGGAACAATTTGAAGGCCAATTTGAAGGTTGGAAGACCTGAATGCCAAGAGACATATCCGCAATTCTCAATCGAAACCGAAACCCCCCTACACGTACACTTATGAATCACTGGACTATTATCTTCATTGCGCACCTTGTAAATTTGGTTTTGCGAGTCACAGAGCCTTTCATAACCCAAAAAAGAATAATTGACGGAGTCGCTGTCGCCGTCTACGAAAAGGAGGACTATACAGGGTGGCCCATTTAGATCGGTTGGTATGGGAAAGTCTGAAACTATAAGACATACGAAGATCTGTTCTTAGGAACCATGTCATTGATTTTAATAACAAGAAAAACTGCATTCACATATTAAAGACCTTCCTCCTCCGTCTCATGTAATATTTACGCAATTTTCATGTTTATAATTTGATCTTCTTAATAAATTATTCATAGTTTTAATTTCTATTCCAGCCAAGTGAGATAATCCTTTCACGTCTGGCTATTTCTATACCAAAATATATCGTGCCATTGTTTATAAATAGCAACCCTACTGACCCAAAGACCTTATCTCCAGGAAGTAACCACTGACTGCGCTATAAGTCAACATTAGTCTAATGGTGCTTGCGGGTTGCCAGTCTTGCTTCATTGGAGGGAGCGTTGAGCAGGCATCATTGAGAATCGGGTGTTATAGGCATCCCTCCTTTCCAATTACAACTTTTCCCGTTTTTAGTTTTTTTTATTTTAACTTTAAAAGTATAATTTTTGTTTACTATAAAAAAGGAACTCATCGCGAAAATAGTACATTGTTGTATAGGGCTGGAAAGTCAGCAATAGATGGAAGAATAAGTTAGAGGGCCGAGACGTAGTTAAAGAACTATGTCGACTAACAACAGGGTTCTATAGGCGTCCATCCTTAACCCTTAACTACCTACGTCCGATTTCTATAGCACAACCACCTACGAGAGGTCATGGAGACCTATACTTGAAATGGGTCTAAAATATTTTTAAATATTTATGTTAGAGGTACATTTATATAATATTTACCGTTTTAACGGTTTTAGGCATTTATTAACAAATATCGATACAACATTAAACAACAATATGTTCTTTAAACTTAACATAATAACATTCCCTTTTGTTTTTTACGAAAAAAAATTTTGAAAACATTTGGAACATTAGATCACTAAATATTCTGACACTATATATTCTTTTCTTGGTAAATCTTAAAGTACAATAATCAGTCATGCAAAGCAGCTATAAACTTTATATAAAAATAAGTAATTTTTATAAAATTGCAAGCTACTAAAATAGCTATTTCTTTAGCTTAGTCATATTCCCGTAAAATGTTTTAAATAACAAAAATTTAAATTTTGCAACATGAGATCACAAAATATTCTTAGACCATTTATTTTTTTCTTGATAAATCTTAAAGTACAATATTCAGTCAAGCTAATCAGTTATAATTTTTATATAAAACCAATAATTTTTATAGCAGTTTCTCGCGACAGCCAATAAACAGTTTATTCGAGCATTGAATGCAGATTGGTTTCTTGCGTTCAATACATACCTATGTACTATGTACTGCGTCTTCCGCTGCTTTTTTGGTCACAAGTTGAGCAACATTTTCAAACTTGCAATAATAGCACTTCGTCATCAGAAAATGACGAAAGCAGTATATGACTATAGCAGAACATGACATCCATCTAAAACCCTGGTGGTTCTAAGTTTGATTCTAAATCGCTACCTTCATCATCCGGCAAGACATCTTCATCGGAGGGCACTTCTCGTAATCATCTTTCGATCGTTGCTTCATTAGGAAGCATTTTTAACTAAAACTAAACATGATATGCGGTCAAGTATTGAAAATTACAACCTCTTAAAAATAAACGCAACCACCTAGGCAAGGTCTCAGAGACCAGCAAGATATAATACGTGACCACCTAGGCAAGGTCGCTGAGACCACTGACGACAGTTTTATACTCACCAAATTCACAGAGGCTCACGTCCGAACGCGTCGAACGCATGGCTAGCACTGAGACGGCAGCGAGGAAAGGTACAAGGTCACAGAGGTCCGTGCCATGAACATACGATGAGTTATTCACAAATTTTGTATTTGTCTGGTCCTGAGGACCTTGCCTAGGTGGTTAAGGGTTAATATATACAACTTTTCAACGTTTTAAGTTTTTAACTATAAGAGTATAATTTTTGTTAACTATGAAAACGGAACTCATCGCGTATATAGTTCATTGTTGTAAAGGCTGGAAAGTCAGTAATAGATGGACGAATAAGTTTGATGGCCGAGACGTACCTAGTTAAGGAATGATGTAGAAAAAAAAGCGGTTGGAGATATGTCTCCAACTGCTTTTGCTTTTGATTAATAAGTTTGGTGCGCAAGCACCTTTTGGAGAATCTTCAAGATTTAATCTCGTCGTAGTCATTTAACAGCAGTTACCCTATATATATATCCAAATTCATATATATCCATACTCATATATATATATATAGTATAAACATATATATGTATTCCCTTCAATATGTATTTTATCAACGTAACTAGTGTATTTTGTTTCGACATTTGCATCGTGTGCATACACGTATTGTTGTACACCCATCCCGCACCAATAATGTCTCTGTTTGACCTTGTGGTTGGCTGGTAGAGAATGCCTCATGGCATTAACTCCGCCATTTGTACTTTTACTTCAGTATTTTGTGCAATAAAGTTTTAATAAATTAATAAATAATCATCTAGCTATCTGTGTATATTCTTTATCATTTTGTTTCTTTTTAGTACGCCTGTTTGACAGTCGTGTTTTATACACGTATCAAACAGTCAGGATTACAAGCACGAAGCCGCGTCGTATTAAACGTACGAACCTGTCACTGGAGAGGATCAAAAGGGTTGCTAATGTCTCACGGTCCACGATTTCAGTTATTTCGACTCAAACTCATTGCTTTCTCAAGCTCCTAATTAAACAAAATGCTATGACGTAAAATGAACTTTATTAAACGTATAGTCAAGTCAAAATCTTATAATGAAACGGGTCAAATTTGGTGGTTTGGGAATTAAGTAATTGAATGCGTCTGGTTTGGACCACAGCTGTTTCAAAATAATTAAAAGGGTTTTTGAGGCTGTTTAATGGCATTTTACTTCTGATAGAACAACGTTAGATGGTAGAACGTAGAGTTCATTGTTATATTGTGTTGTTTTTCATGTAAAAGAATGATAGAAACCTTTAATTTTTATGCCAGAGGCGTTAAAGGGATTGAACATCGGTGTACCTAAATCTGCTTTGTTACATCTGGGATTTGTTTAGGAATTAGGAATAAGGAGGATTGAGTTTAATTTGACTGCGTTATATAATTTTTATACAATAAATGAAAAAATGCGTACCAATTCACCTATGCGTAACAAAAAATGGTTTAACCACCGACACATTTTTCATCGAAAGTATATTTAGGTTGAACCTGATTGTTACTATATTTTTTATGAACATATACCTAACATGAAACGTTCACCTTTGCACTATAATTCCATCTTCTTCATCATCATAATATTATCATCTTCTTCTTTTTCACAAGCCCCTGAATGGGGAGCCTGGGGATACCATATCAGAGCGGACGGGTCTCCCCATGTAAGATTAAATATCCTATGTTCTCCGGTTCATATTCATATTTATCGATTCAATGCTAATAATAAATACTACTCATATTAAATACTAGCTACAACCTTTAGTCCTTTTAATATCCACTTTGTCAATAACGCGCAGCTTGCCATCAAACATTATCGGCGCTCGCGGAAAGGATCTCTACCTAATTCCCGTCAAAAGCTTTCAAAAGGGTCCCTTTTATGCAAATACAATTCTGCTCCCTTATATGAGAACTAAGCTTGCGGCCTTTAATAATGTACAGTCAGCTAAGAGTAAGAATATTGACAAAAAATTTGGTGATTACAGACGTAGATTGAAAAAAAAAAATTACGCGATACTGCAGATAGCGGGACTGCTATTATATATGCTTTTCTATTTTCCGGAGTATTGCACTAAAAAGGAAGATTATATAAAAACTAGCGACCCGCCCCGGATTCGCACGGGCGCAATGCTGTATTATGCATATATTGTACATAATATGATATGAAAATAGAAAACCATATAGTAGTCCCGCTATCTGCAGTATCGCGTAAGATTTTCTTTTTTCAATCAACGTTTGTAAACACCAAATTTTTTGTCAATATTCTTAATCTTAGAGCTGACTGTACATTATAAAAGTCCGCATATAAATATTTCTCTTGAATCACTATCTATTTAAAAAACCGCATGACAATCCGTTGCGTAGTTTTAAAGATCTAAGCATACATAGGGACAGACAGACAGCAGGAAGCGACTTTGTTTTATACTATGTAGTGATTTTCTCGTTTTAGCTTGGACCAATACCCGTGAAATTTTCTATTATTATGTGGAATTTTTGAAAATGGCGTATGTACGTGGGTTGAAACTGTTTGAAAACCAGCCCTTTTGAAACAGATTCGCAAGGTCTACAGATCACAGAGCTACTAGTTTATAGTTATCATGAATTGGTAGGTAAAGTAATCAAACTGATATTAAGTACCAAGTATCGTAAAATGCGAGCAAAATCGATTGAAAGCACTTCAATAAATTATGCTCGCAGTTTACGAACCCTGGATATTAACATAATGCGGGTGATGATGTGAAGGAGTTGTATCCGACAACCTTGAACCAAACGAGAATAATAAATTAATAATAAATAAAAATAAATATCGGACAACCTCACACAAATCGATCTAGTAGACATACACTGCGTACCTTTTTAAAAAATAAGTTTTTATTTTATTTAATAATCGTGTTTTAGAAACTAAAACACGATGTTTTAGAAACTCAAAAACGCGATGTTTTAGAAACTAAAACACAATTATTAAACGAAAATAAAAAACTTGAAGGTACAAATTTTCGGTGCGCACTGTACAATGACTTTGTTGACATAAATTCACTTAGTGGAATAAGTTACGAAGAATAGATGAGATTAAAATCTTCAAGTTCTTTGTCGGTCATTTCGTTGGAACTTGGGCCATTAGGCTCTAAGGCATTCATTATAGATGATGGAACGATATCTATTAGTTTCTTTTTATTACTAGCTTTGCAAATATTTTTATAAGTTGAAGCATTTCTAAAAAAAATACAAAAATAATATTTCAATTAAAGTTTACCTATTTTGTAACCTTACTTTCAACTTGTAATCAATAAGCAAATTTACGCCACTCTAGGCCGCAAGTGAGATTTTCTGCCCGCTATGTGGGGAGAAAAATTTACTTTCTGGCTAAGGCAAGACGTAAAATCTTAGACAAACCAAACGCGGAAACTCGTCAGGCCCTAGATCGCATATTAATGGCCCTCACCTTTGGTTCGGGCCACAAACATCTACGATCTGCAACGTTCACAAATTCACCATCTTAGGTTTATAATGTACTATTATAACCTCGTAATCTTCTTTCTTTTAAATCGGGAATTCTGTACTTAAAACGTATATTTCAAGGTTGTATTGCTACTAACTAAATAAGAAATGATAATGAATGATCAGCATTGGTCTTTTACATCTATAACAGATGAGTTAAGCAACGTCTAATAAAGTGCGGCATTTACGAAGATGGCTGGATAGCCCGATACGAGAGCGACAGTCACGGCCGCATAATTATCAATAAGCCAGCAATATTAGCAGCACAGTCGGATCGGAATAGTAGGTACCTAATTCTATTGGTAAAGTAACTTTCCAACGTCCGTACATAGATAGTCCGTCCTTCCAACAAATCAACTATTTACACAACATCTTCGTGTTTAACGTTAAAATTTGTAAATCGATAAAATCGAGGAAGTTCAGTTATCCCGATGATATACGATGTTTAGTTTGGCGAGTAATGGCATAAATGACGGTAGCAAGAACTCTCTGAACGATACCTCAAAATACTTCATGTATCTCCAAATACAACCTCACTTTGACTGCAAATTATAAATGTAATGACACAGGATAAAGTTGTAATCCGCGTGAAAAATGGGAGGAAGATGGGATGTATTGAAGGTTAGTTCAACGATATACAGACTAAGATTGATGACCGCAAACTGTAAAGGTGCGAAACCGAAATAACTGCCGAATTTATTTGAGTTGGTCTAATCTAGTATAACGTTTTTTTTAGGTTTTGTACCAAACTGATTGTTGATAAATCATATCATTATCATGTACTTTTATCAGTTAATAGGTATACCTATTATAAATATGAAATGAGCTTCCTAATCATCAGTTTCACAAATAGGTACAAAACCTAAAAAAAAAAATTTTTTGCGGCTTTCACTTCTTTCTGATCTTAGCAAGAGGTATTTTGCGAATGACGACGTTTGGCCAACACGCGGAAACCCAAAGTCTATTCACGTTGTACGTCGAGGAGAGAAAATCGTGCTTTTTGTAAAATGATAGCGATTTACAAAAAACCACGCGGACTATCGGGCCTTGACCCAATAGGGGTTATGTACGCTTCAAGTTGAATTCTTCATTAGCCATTCACTTATTCGTTAGTTCACTGCACAATACGCTATCAATACTACATATTTAACAACCAAAATGAATAAATAACGAACAACGGAACTTGAAAGCATGCGGCCATCGTGAACCACGGACCGGAAGCCCTAAAAAAAAAGATGGTTATCATCAATCTTTTTTTCGAACTGTCTTATTTGTGAAACATATATTTTTTTTAGTTTTTATTGTACCGTTTTGTCGGCGTGATACATACACATACTTATACCAAATTTCAGCTTTCTAGTACTAATGATCACGGAGCTAAGCCGCGAACGGACAGACAGACAGACAGATAGACGGACATGGCGAAACTATAAGGGTTCCTAGTTGACTACGGAACCCTAAAAATGGTCGTGCAAATTTATAACTAGAACTTTGTCAAGTTTTCTGCTCAGATTTTTATTGGCCAAAGTATTCAATTTGAGTCTTTGTACCAAAACCAATATGAGAGGGTGCAAATCCAATTTACCCACACTACGAATTCTCTGCATTTTATGTTGTAAATTTAAAAATTCCGGTCACTTCTCCTTAAGGGTCACAGGCGTATAATTCAATTTTCTTCTTTGCGAAACATCGGCATCCGACCAAATATATTTTCCGATTCCCTGATTCTGCACAACATCTGATCTTCCACTATGGGATTTGTTATTACCGTCTCACCCCTTGTCGCCATGTTTTTTTACAAACCAAATACAATATTCATTCACCTTTAGGCGTTTTCCGCATTCTTCGTTTAGTTTGGTTTCAGTTTGATCCCTTTGTGGAGTAAAGGAGTAAATGTTTTATTTGTCGTTACCATTTCCATAAATTCTAAGTTTGAATTTAAATGTTATTCTGCAAGATTCTTTTACATGTAGCAATCCATAAGTTTACAAAAAAAAAATATTTTATTGGATCTACATTAGAACAAGTAGATCGTCGTACAAGAGAAGTTATCAAATTTAAACAAAAAACAGTTTAAGTTAAACAAAAACATATTTATAAAGGCTGATTTATTTCAGTCTTTGGTTATCCTTACTTAACTCATGTCTCATATTGAACAGAATCAATATTTATCCTATTTTTGTGGTAATGCCAGATGTCTAATTTATATTATAGATAAAAACTATTTATAAAAAACAGACGCAACTTCGTTCGCGCATGGAACAAATTGTAAAAATATTTTTAAATAAATGGGTGGTTAGTATTTTTTCTTTAGTAAATACTTAACGTACCAGACACAATAAAAACCCATCCAGGATGGACGTGCTGAGGCTGCAAAGACGCATTTCATTCAAACAGTAACCTGAAATAGATTTTTGAATCTTAGTTTCAATATTCACTGATCTGAGAAATCTGCAACTCGCGTTTAATATAATTTTCTACACAGTTTATATAAATTTTCTTCCTTTAGTGCAAAATCACTCAGAAATGTTGTGTAAAAGTTCATTGACACGGGCAAAATAGACCGTTTAACGTTGTATATTATAGTCTAAAGGTCTTAAACGCCACGGTGGCCTCGCTATTTTGACTGAAGTAGGTATATTTTAGTTCTGAAAGGCTCAGGCTGCTGATGGACCGGATTTCAGCTTTTTAGACACGAATTACTCGCCCGGAGGCTTAAGTTTCGGGCTACCAGTGTTGCTAGCCTTGCCGTGATTCCGGGAGCTATATTGGGTGTAGAATTATAATTAATAGCTGCAACGCGTGGGGTTACTAGCTCATCTCACAGGAACACTACATTTTTTCGGAAAAAAGTAGCTTATGCAAATTTATCAAAAATGGTTCAGCCGTTTGAGCGTGAAGAATTAACAAACACATAAACACTCGAACACACTCATAAACATTCGCTTTTAGTGTGTTTCAATAAATGTTTGTCTAAATGGAAAGTAAGAAAAAAAAGAAAAGAGCTTTGTGATATTGTGACTTACAAATTACAGTACAGGTACGCTAACACTTAACTTACAGATTTTTTTCAATTACAAAAACAATTTGATATCGCTATCAGTATCCTCATAATTCAACATAACAATAATTGTATGACAACCATGTACTTTAACGCACTTTACACGGTCATAATGGCAACTTAGTTATGTACATAATTTATATTGTTAGTTACCTTTCTGGGGTGATGACGTCACGGGCCCGCTCGCGATTAGTATGGAGCGTAACTATTCAGCGCTTTGTAGGAGTGTCGAAGTTTCATAATAATATCTGGCTTCAAGATCACTATAAACGTATTTAATCCCATAGGTACTCATAGATATTAAATTTGACCCCAATAAAATATATCATCATTGGACATCTTCAAAAAATGTAGGTATCTGTTAAGAATCAATCACAATGTATTGATTATAGGCGATTTGCCATTAAGATACGTTGAATTAGGCCCGAGGATTAAACAAAGACATTTTTAATGGGCGGTTACGCGTTCACTGGCGGCTACTGAATATTATTAAATCGATATAATAATGATTACATTATAATCCATAAATATGATTTAATATTTTTGTTCCCGCGCGTAAAAAGTGTATTTTAGTTAAAATAAAATAGCACGTTCATAATTAACCATTCACAAACATGATAATAGCTCACATAACCCACATATTATGTGATCCATATGTTATAATTTTTTAGGAAATTGTTACGAAACTCCACACGTTTGTTTTTTACACAGCGAGAAATCATAAAACTAGACACACATTTGCTTGTGAAACGAGAGAATTGAACCCGAAACTGCTCAAACACGGCAGTAAAGCAGACGGTCGTAAGCGCCAGTGAATTATCTCCTGATTCATACCTTTTTGCATGGAAAATGTATCCTTTTGTCACCCGTATCCTTCGCATACGGGGTCCTATTTGAATTTGCTTTGTGTACTCTTCGAATTTACTGTGACTGTGAGCTTGATATAGGTTATTGTTTTGCTGTTCATCTTTAGGAGCATTTCTACTATTATTTTCAAACATTGGGTGGAAACGCTCATACCTTTTCACATCTTTGCTCCTCTACGTGTATAAGTACCTAATCTGACAAAAAAAGTGTCAAACTCCGATGCTTTTTTTAGGTAATTATATGCCTGCACCGCTCAATGTTCTGATATACATAGGTACATACAAATACAATAGATGCAGGTTTTTTTCGTGTATACGTCCGCCATCTTTTTTTTATCCAAACGGGTAGAGATATATGTTGCCTAAGAGGCCTTATTCTTCTTATTCTTTAAAACAAAAAATCATCATGACAAATTTATTGATAATTTCAACCAACTTTTTAATGTGAATCATACTTTTTCCCGAATTCTAGAAAGTAACATAGCTATTTCATACTTTCATTGCGTGCATTCGAAAATAAGTTAAAAAAACCAATTTACTGCGTGAATTTTGTCAATTTCGAGTAGTTTTAGAAACAAACATTATCAATGAAATAATCAAACTGTAGGTTTCAAATATGTACCAATAAATTGCAATGGCCCTGTTCTAAGTAGTAACATTGATATTATGTTAAGAAACATGTTTGATCATGATCATATAGTAAAAATCTAAAACAATCAGCATTTTTGAACGGATAAGAAGCCTTAAAAAAATACTGCCAAATTGAATAGCTCCAGAATTTACGTATAATATCAACTTGTTAACCCTGTAAATGCTAATGCAGGGTAGCAATTAAAATTAATACCGCTTCCCGGGCTTCATTTGATTGTTTGAATGCACCATTCCCTGAAGTAAGTACCTTCGCTTGCAAAATTTAAACATAGGAAACATGTTGCCCGGTTATAAATAAACATCATGTAGAAATTAATAGCTGAGTTTTGCGAATGGTATTTACTAAGGTACCCGTTTAACCTATTTCAAAAGATTGCTATCACAGATATTTTTTGCAAAGAATTAAGTAACCGTTGAGGAAAATATCTGTGATAGCAATCTTTTGAAATAGGTTAAACGGGTACCTTAGTAAATACCATTCGCAAAACTCAGCTATTAATTTCTACATGATGTTTATTTATAACCGGGCAACATGTTTCCTATGTTTAAATTTTGCAAGCGAAGGTACTTACTTCAGGGAATGGTGCATTCAAACAATCAAATGAAGCCCGGGAAGCGGTATTAATTTTAATTGCTACCCTGCATTAGCATTTACAGGGTTAACAAGTTGATATTATACGTAAATTCTGGAGCTATTCAATTTGGCAGTATTTTTTTAAGGCTTCTTATCCGTTCAAAAATGCTGATTGTTTTAGATTTTTACTATATGATCATGATCAAACATGTTTCTTAACATAATATCAATGTTACTACTTAGAACAGGGCCATTGCAATTTATTGGTACATATTTGAAACCTACAGTTTGATTATTTCATTGATAATGTTTGTTTCTAAAACTACTCGAAATTGACAAAATTCACGCAGTAAATTGGTTTTTTTAACTTATTTTCGAATGCACGCAATGAAAGTATGAAATAGCTATGTTACTTTCTAGAATTCGGGAAAAAGTATGATTCACATTAAAAAGTTGGTTGAAATTATCAATAAATTTGTCATGATGATTTTTTGTTTTAAAGAATAAGAAGAATAAGGCCTCTTAGGCAACATATATCTCTACCCGTTTGGATAAAAAAAAGATGGCGGACGTATACACGAAAAAAACCTGCATCTATTGTATTTGTATGTACCTATGTATATCAGAACATTGAGCGGTGCAGGCATATAATTACCTAAAAAAAGCATCGGAGTTTGACACTTTTTTTGTCAGATTAGGTACTTATACACGTAGAGGAGCAAAGATGTGAAAAGGTATGAGCGTTTCCACCCAATGTTTGAAAATAATAGTAGAAATGCTCCTAAAGATGAACAGCAAAACAATAACCTATATCAAGCTCACAGTCACAGTAAATTCGAAGAGTACACAAAGCAAATTCAAATAGGACCCCGTATGCGAAGGATACGGGTGACAAAAGGATACATTTTCCATGCAAAAAGGTATGAATCAGGAGATAATTCACTGGCGCTTACGACCGTCTGCTTTACTGCCGTGTTTGAGCAGTTTCGGGTTCAATTCTCTCGTTTCACAAGCAAATGTGTGTCTAGTTTTATGATTTCTCGCTGTGTAAAAACAAACGTGTGGAGTTTCGTAACAATTTCCTAAAAAATGATAACATATGGATCACATAATATGTGGGTTATGTGAGCTATTATCATGTTTGTGAATGGTTAATTATGAACGTGCTATTTTATTTTAACTAAAATACACTTTTTACGCGCGGGAACAAAAATATTAAATCATATTTATGGATTATAATGTAATCATTATTATATCGATTTAATAATATTCAGTAGCCGCCAGTGAACGCGTAACCGCCCATTAAAAATGTCTTTGTTTAATCCTCGGGCCTAATTCAACGTATCTTAATGGCAAATCGCCTATAATCAATACATTGTGATTGATTCTTAACAGATACCTACATTTTTTGAAGATGTCCAATGATGATATATTTTATTGGGGTCAAATTTAATATCTATGAGTACCTATGGGATTAAATACGTTTATAGTGATCTTGAAGCCAGATATTATTATGAAACTTCGACACTCCTACAAAGCGCTGAATAGTTACGCTCCATACTAATCGCGAGCGGGCCCGTGACGTCATCACCCCAGAAAGGTAACTAACAATATAAATTATGTACATAACTAAGTTGCCATTATGACCGTGTAAAGTGCGTTAAAGTACATGGTTGTCATACAATTATTGTTATGTTGAATTATGAGGATACTGATAGCGATATCAAATTGTTTTTGTAATTGAAAAAAATCTGTAAGTTAAGTGTTAGCGTACCTGTACTGTAATTTGTAAGTCACAATATCACAAAGCTCTTTTCTTTTTTTTCTTACTTTCCATTTAGACAAACATTTATTGAAACACACTAAAAGCGAATGTTTATGAGTGTGTTCGAGTGTTTATGTGTTTGTTAATTCTTCACGCTCAAACGGCTGAACCATTTTTGATAAATTTGCATAAGCTACTTTTTTCCGAAAAAATGTAGTGTTCCTGTGAGATGAGCTAGTAACCCCACGCGTTGCAGCTATTAATTATAATTCTACACCCAATATAGCTCCCGGAATCACGGCAAGGCTAGCAACACTGGTAGCCCGAAACTTAAGCCTCCGGGCGAGTAATTCGTGTCTAAAAAGCTGAAATCCGGTCCATCAGCAGCCTGAGCCTTTCAGAACTAAAATATACCTACTTCAGTCAAAATAGCGAGGCCACCGTGGCGTTTAAGACCTTTAGACTATAATATACAACGTTAAACGGTCTATTTTGCCCGTGTCAATGAACTTTTACACAACATTTCTGAGTGATTTTGCACTAAAGGAAGAAAATTTATATATACTGTGTAGAAAATTATATTAAACGCGAGTTGCAGATTTCTCAGATCAGTGAATATTGAAACTAAGATTCAAAAATCTATTTCAGGTTACTGTTTGAATGAAATGCGTCTTTGCAGCCTCAGCACGTCCATCCTGGATGGGTTTTTATTGTGTCTGGTACGTTAAGTATTTACTAAAGAAAAAATACTAACCACCCATTTATTTAAAAATATTTTTACAATTTGTTCCATGCGCGAACGAAGTTGCGTCTGTTTTTTATAAATAGTTTTTATCTATAATATAAATTAGACATCTGGCATTACCACAAAAATAGGATAAATATTGATTCTGTTCAATATGAGACATGAGTTAAGTAAGGATAACCAAAGACTGAAATAAATCAGCCTTTATAAATATGTTTTTGTTTAACTTAAACTGTTTTTTGTTTAAATTTGATAACTTCTCTTGTACGACGATCTACTTGTTCTAATGTAGATCCAATAAAATATTTTTTTTTTGTAAACTTATGGATTGCTACATGTAAAAGAATCTTGCAGAATAACATTTAAATTCAAACTTAGAATTTATGGAAATGGTAACGACAAATAAAACATTTACTCCTTTACTCCACAAAGGGATCAAACTGAAACCAAACTAAACGAAGAATGCGGAAAACGCCTAAAGGTGAATGAATATTGTATTTGGTTTGTAAAAAAACATGGCGACAAGGGGTGAGACGGTAATAACAAATCCCATAGTGGAAGATCAGATGTTGTGCAGAATCAGGGAATCGGAAAATATATTTGGTCGGATGCCGATGTTTCGCAAAGAAGAAAATTGAATTATACGCCTGTGACCCTTAAGGAGAAGTGACCGGAATTTTTAAATTTACAACATAAAATGCAGAGAATTCGTAGTGTGGGTAAATTGGATTTGCACCCTCTCATATTGGTTTTGGTACAAAGACTCAAATTGAATACTTTGGCCAATAAAAATCTGAGCAGAAAACTTGACAAAGTTCTAGTTATAAATTTGCACGACCATTTTTAGGGTTCCGTAGTCAACTAGGAACCCTTATAGTTTCGCCATGTCCGTCTATCTGTCTGTCTGTCTGTCCGTTCGCGGCTTAGCTCCGTGATCATTAGTACTAGAAAGCTGAAATTTGGTATAAGTATGTGTATGTATCACGCCGACAAAACGGTACAATAAAAACTAAAAAAAATATATGTTTCACAAATAAGACAGTTCGAAAAAAAGATTGATGATAACCATCTTTTTTTTTAGGGCTTCCGGTCCGTGGTTCACGATGGCCGCATGCTTTCAAGTTCCGTTGTTCGTTATTTATTCATTTTGGTTGTTAAATATGTAGTATTGATAGCGTATTGTGCAGTGAACTAACGAATAAGTGAATGGCTAATGAAGAATTCAACTTGAAGCGTACATAACCCCTATTGGGTCAAGGCCCGATAGTCCGCGTGGTTTTTTGTAAATCGCTATCATTTTACAAAAAGCACGATTTTCTCTCCTCGACGTACAACGTGAATAGACTTTGGGTTTCCGCGTGTTGGCCAAACGTCGTCATTCGCAAAATACCTCTTGCTAAGATCAGAAAGAAGTGAAAGCCGCAAAAAATTTTTTTTTTTAGGTTTTGTACCTATTTGTGAAACTGATGATTAGGAAGCTCATTTCATATTTATAATAGGTATACCTATTAACTGATAAAAGTACATGATAATGATATGATTTATCAACAATCAGTTTGGTACAAAACCTAAAAAAAACGTTATACTAGATTAGACCAACTCAAATAAATTCGGCAGTTATTTCGGTTTCGCACCTTTACAGTTTGCGGTCATCAATCTTAGTCTGTATATCGTTGAACTAACCTTCAATACATCCCATCTTCCTCCCATTTTTCACGCGGATTACAACTTTATCCTGTGTCATTACATTTATAATTTGCAGTCAAAGTGAGGTTGTATTTGGAGATACATGAAGTATTTTGAGGTATCGTTCAGAGAGTTCTTGCTACCGTCATTTATGCCATTACTCGCCAAACTAAACATCGTATATCATCGGGATAACTGAACTTCCTCGATTTTATCGATTTACAAATTTTAACGTTAAACACGAAGATGTTGTGTAAATAGTTGATTTGTTGGAAGGACGGACTATCTATGTACGGACGTTGGAAAGTTACTTTACCAATAGAATTAGGTAGGTTTCAAATATGTACCAATAAATTGCAATGGCCCTGTTCTAAGTAGTAACATTGATATTATGTTAAGAAACATGTTTGATCATGATCATATAGTAAAAATCTAAAACAATCAGCATTTTTGAACGGATAAGAAGCCTTAAAAAAATACTGCCAAATTGAATAGCTCCAGAATTTACGTATAATATCAACTTGTTAACCCTGTAAATGCTAATGCAGGGTAGCAATTAAAATTAATACCGCTTCCCGGGCTTCATTTGATTGTTTGAATGCACCATTCCCTGAAGTAAGTACCTTCGCTTGCAAAATTTAAACATAGGAAACATGTTGCCCGGTTATAAATAAACATCATGTAGAAATTAATAGCTGAGTTTTGCGAATGGTATTTACTAAGGTACCCGTTTAACCTATTTCAAAAGATTGCTATCACAGATATTTTTTGCAAAGAATTAAGTAACCGTTGAGGAAACCGCAATGAAACGGACGCGATCTTTGCATTTACAATACAATACAATCACTCTTTATTGCACACCTCATAAAACATGCAGGAGAAATACTGCAAGAAATTACAATTAGAGGTATAAAACATGCGGTCTTATCGCTAAAGAGCGAACTTTTCCAGACAACTTTTGGGTAGTGGAGAACTTGAAAATTATTTTGTTATTAGGCGATGCAAAAATCGGAACAAAATATATATGTACATTGTACAAAAAACAAATAAATACATAAATATAATAAGCAATAAATACATACATTCAGCCAAAAGATTGAATAAAATACGAATTATGAAAGGGATAGATTCAGGTGCGCTTTGAAAGAAACAAGAAATTTAGAAGCAAACAGACAGCTTTAAAAGTAAACGAATTAGGTACTATAACGATATAGAAGAAGGTACGGCAAGGAGTAAATTTTGGGTAGATTGAGCAGAAGTGAGTGAAACGCTCCTTGAGATAGCGGGGAGTTGCAGGATGAAAAAGTATACTTTAAAGAAAGCAAGAATATGAGAGTTACGACGAAAACGGAGTGGGAGCCGCTTAACCTGAGAACGGAAACTAGATACATGGTCATATTTGCGTAACCCAAATATGAACCGAATGTAAAAAAAAAATGAATGCGCTCAAGGATATTAAGTTGCTTCTCGGTAAGATCTAGGTATGAGATATCAGCGTAGTCAAGAATAGGGAGAAGTAAAGTTAGAGCCAACGCAATTTTAGTGGCAATAGGAAGAAAGACGTAGCCGTCGCAAAGAAGCTACTACAGCGAACATCTTCCTGCTAACACATTTGTGGCACCCAAGATAAAGAACTATCCATCAAAACGCCAAGATTTTTCACCTGGTTAGAAATAGGCATTACAATCCCATTGAAAGTAATCGGTAAGAGATTTAAAAAGTCGATCCTAGATATCATCTCACTACTGCCAATGATAATGACTTGTGTCTTCGCTGGATTCCCTTTTGTATTTCTAATGTTTTTTTAAAGCTTTTATTTAACTTGCATGGTATGTTTAAAGTATGTTTGTTCGGGTGAAATCTTGCAACTCAATTTTGAAGCAGATATCGTCAACCGATTGAGCTGAAATTTTGCATACTTACTTAACTTTGATGACAATACAATAATATGGTACCATGGGGCTGATCTGATGATGGAGCCGGAAGGTGGCCATAGGAACTCTATAATAGAAAAAGCAATCCTACCGAACTTGGGCTCTTTAGAATCGTCTCAGTGAGCATTTGATGGATATCCAAAGAAAAGTACAGTCGGCTATAAAAGCTTGCCACTAAAATGTCATTTTTGACAGAAACTTATTTAATTTCGCGAAAGTTCAAAATTCGAATTCAATTTGTTCTTTCTATGACAAGATATTTGAACTAGATATGATGTACGCAGGGTCTTATGAGGATAGTGAGCTAAAGTGTTCGTTTATTTTTTTTTTCAATTTATTCATATATTTATTCGAATGTCATATACTTACATCTCTAGGTTTTCACGGATTGACTGTGGGATCCGTGAGTCTATCTAGTTCATATAAATCTTGGATATGCTTACTCTATTCTTCATAAACACCAGAAATGTAGCTTCGTAAGGCCGATAAAATTCTAAAAAGGAACTAAAGTATCTAAATAAAAGCGGAACAAAGGACATCTATCTCGTTGCTGAGAAACCTAAAAATAAGCGCCATCTTACTGAATTTCAGTGAAATATATTCTCAGTTGGACACGGCGCGTTGTTAGGTTTTGGGTTCTTGTCAACAGATGGCGAACCCAGATACACAACTTATCTTCATGTGAAATTTTGGTGTTTCATTTCATCATAAACAGTTTAATGGATACACTAGGATTTTCATAGTTTGTCACTAATTCTGAGTCGTTGATACCGTTTAAAAAAAATATCTACGTCCTCTCCTGCTAATTTTCCTTCTTAGTAAAAACTATGTTTTATAAAAAACAGGAAGGTTATAATGTAAAATGATTCGATGTTGTTATAATAATTGTTTACATTTGTTATTTAATAAAAAAATATAATTTAACAAACCAGGAGACTTTCTCAATTAATATAATTAATAAGAGTAAAATTATATTAATTACTATGTGAAATTTTAAATAATTTGCAACTTCAGAAATAAAAAAAACGAGTCACAAGTTTAAAACATTTTATTCAAAAAGAGATAAAATACCTAATTAAAATGATACCTTTTTAATTTTATCTTAATCTTTTTATACATTCTTAATATATACAATCTCGATCTACAATATAAAAAATATGTGTATCTAAATCTAACATATAATTTCTTTATTTATAATTAAATAATATAAGTACAAATAAATACTTTATTTTATTTTGTCCTAAAGTAAATTATAAATTGTTTGGCATTATTTAGTTTCACCTAAAATATATTTATTTATAAGAATTCTAGGGGAAAGCTTCTAGATAGTAGTAGTTTAAATAATAATAGTTTGATAATATTTACGACCCAAGTAACTCTTGTGCCATTGAGTTTTTAGATAATATTATGCGGCTAACCGAATCAACGAATGAAAAGTATTTTTAGGAAAATGAAATTATGGCAAACAATTTTTAGGGTAAACGGTAGTGCATGTAGGTACTTAATTATATTATACATCCGTAGCAGTTAATACTGTGTTTGTTTTTTTTTTCCTTTCATCCTTCCTATACTTATCCATAAGCTTATTCTCAACCTTAAAGATTGTCTATATAATTATTGACATTATTACTGAAAGAATAAATAAATAGCTACAGACAACTAATTTAGAAATGAACGCGTCTCCATTGTGTTCACGTAATTTAACTTATTATTTTATGTTGCTGAAATAAATGACCTTAGTTAAGGTTAGTACAAAAAAACAACTGAAATTGTATAGTCAATTAAAGCCTGACCAGAAATATATGAGGATTGTCAAGAGGGCGCTATTTATAAGATTTATATGGCAATAATTTTGCAACCAATCGCAACCCATTATAGTGACATTAGTTTAAATACCTGTCAGTTCCACTATGTTAACATCGTAACATCATTTAATGGAATGCACTCTTTTTCCGACTGTTTTTCGTGTAGTAAACACGCGTACACTTTATTTATAATATTACTTGCACGACTGTGGATGGGTTTCGGCATTATCTTTGGATAATTTTAAACATTTGTCTTTTAAAGAAAGCACCACGAATGACATTGACATTGTTGACAAACCATCATAAAATCATTGCCAGTGTAAGAAATTAATTCCAGTGAAATTCCGCAATATGGCGCATCCTCATATATTTCTGGTCAGGCTTTAATCGTAAGTAAGGTCAGGTGGGGTAAGAAAAACATATGGGGGTTTGGGGGTAAAGGAAGCACTCAAAATAAACAGTATATGTCAATGAATCAGATTTTCGATGAATTCTGGGTAAGTATAAAATAAATAAATGGCATTTCAGTTGATCGATATTAGATTAATTAAAGACGAATTTATTTTGAAAACAGTATATTTCTATTATAATTTTACGAACCGGGTTTAAACACGTTGTTGAAGTCGAAAATCGCTCGACATGTTCCGAATCGGTTCGCGATTCATCATCAGCCCGTCTAGCACAACTACGCTTCGCGACTCTTGTCGCGCGACATAGCATCGTCCGTCACTCTCTCACTGTACAGCGAAGAAAGAGACAGGTAATATTTGTCTACAGGTAACAGTGTCACAGTTGTGCTAGAGGGATAGCCGATCAGTCGCAGCGGCAGCCAATCGAACAAAACTTCACCGCGAGTAAAGCAGTTTCATATGTATTTTAATACTTATGTCTGAGACTCACAGTAGTTTTGTATGTAAAATAGTTCTCAATCTCTGTTTAATATTACTACTTATTCTTAACAACGCCTAAATAAGTTAATAAATATAAATGCTGCGTTGACTAGGGAGAAACCAAAAAAAAACAGTGAATATTCTATGCTACTAGAATGATGCCAATATACTGCCGTACTAAGCCAGAAGGTGACCTTTTTATCCGGAGCTCCATAGCAAAAGGTTGCCTTTTACCTTAGCACGGTAGTATATAGTCCTTGTTTAGTAAAGAAGCGGCAAAAAAAACATCATATTTTGTATGAAAGATGCCACACTTTTACCACTGTCGCCAAGGGTTTTAGTACAAAATACTAACCAGCCATTTGAATTTTAACATATAAAAACAGTTTTAGAAACAATACAATTTCTAGAATTTCATAAGAACTATAATAATAGTTACAATCATTAAACATACCTAAATAAGATAATAAATGTCACTTAATTTATATATAAGTTATGCGCGAAAGTTATTAAACGCACATCATTGATAAACATATTTTCATATTGTTTATACAATTAATTTAATCTTTGGTAAAACAATTCATAAATTAATATGTTTAATGGAACAGCACTTTAAGAGAATATCGCACTTTTATATAGTTGTCAATAATAAATAACCCATAAATACTGCAATATAAGGCTTAAAATTTAACGTTTAATTTAAATTAACTTAAAATTAAAATAAATAAATAAATGTAAGTAAAAATAAAAAGACTACCTACACAACTAAAAATAAATAATGTTTTATTAAATATAAGTATTATTCGTTGATTACTACAAGCAGTCTTAGAATAAATACATCTATATCATTATCTAAAGAACATAAATACTGGGATTCCAAAATGGAGTGTTGGCAAGTATACATTGTAAAAAATTTATCAATGATACGCTCCTATGATTGTATTACGAATTACGATATATATATGTAGTTCATATAAGATTATACTGAAACAATGGGAGTTAATAGCTCGTGTTTAACAGAATATAAAAAAATAATCAACTTATCCATACCAGGCATTAAAACCGCTGCCGCTGTTCTTTATTTAAATTTGAACAACGTAGTGATTATATGCTTTTTGATTTGAACTATAGGTTTTACAGTACAGCGCAACATAATTTTGGTAAGTATAAATGGATTTGCAATGCCATTACGAATGTGTGATGACCGCTACTAGATAATTATTAGTAGGTATCTAGTAATTGTATCTTGTATCTTATATGTAATGTTATGTTTTTGTCAATCTGTTTACTAACACTGTATCATATGTTACTAACAAATTATGGGCCATTGTTGTCTTTTAAATAAATGAATTTGAATTTATTTTGAATGCAAAAAATTCATATTGTTACTTCAGCCATTATTAGAATAAATGTAATTTAGACTGTTAGCAACTTTTAAATTGGCACTCGCACATTTTACCCATCTTTATTGGATATCTTCTTAAACATCCTTATTATTTAATGACTTTACCCTAGAGACATTAATGTATATGAGGTGGCAACACTGAAAAAGATACACCTATACGTCTAGCATAACTGTGACACGCGACAAATACTACTCCTGTCACTTTCCTTTCAATACCGTGCGAGCAAGATTAGATAGGTGACGCTCTGCCACGCGATTAACGTTGCGGCAGGATAAGATAGCCCTGTCGTCCACTGAAGCGAAGCAGAGAAAATGTGCCAGTTAGGCTGCACTTTTGTGAAGCCCAAAAAAAGTGCATTAAAATCTGAGGAATGTGATTGGTCTATTTTAGACAGCTCCTTTGCAGCTATACCCCCTCCGCTACGCTCCAGTGACAGGCAACCTAAAGATCAAACACGTTAAATTTTCCTGCAGCAGTTGCACCCAACTGTAATGGCATTCACGAGATCGTCAGTGCACCTCATAGACCAGTTCACAAGTGCACACACCGTGGTCGCCATTGAAGTACCTTTCTGCCACCGCCCGTCGATTCCACGAGCAATGTCTCACCATGTTACTTTAATTTGGTAATTCTGCTTCATAACTATAGATTGTATGCACTATAGATAAAAAAACCTAATGGTGATAGTATGGATACAGGGGTCGACTATGTAATTACAGCATGACATCATGCGTGGAAGTAGTCCGGTGTCAGTCGCGCACGGACGTCAGTACGACCAGTTGCGTCCGTCGATCACTGTGAATCCTCGACACGCTTCCGCTGCGCGTGCGGTTCAATGTCTGAAATAAAACAATATTTGTTTGTGACTAACTTTTTTTTTTTACCTAAGGATCGTGAAAAGAAATTGGATTAGGTTGGCCAACGACTAATTTAGGAATCCTTGGGTCCTGTCTTTGTCCAGCAATCTTTCGGTTGATAATCTCCCAAGAAAGACATATGTCTTTCTTGGGAGCCCTTTGTTTTCTAGAAACTTATTTCGATGAATGTATCATTTCACCAAAAAATCGTTTCGCAGAATTTTTATTCTTCTGAAGTCATACATTTTTCATAATTCTTTCAAATCATCGTATTGATTAGGTTAGGTTTTTTTTTATAACAATCCGAAATAGTTTACTGTTGCAGAGAAAAACACTTTCTACGCAATGATCTCTCGGTTAAATTACACATTCGATGAAAAATAATTATGAATCAATATAGACCCGTCTTTCTTCGGTACTCGAGATAATGTTACGTACCAGTGCAACAGAGTGCGATCGTCGCGCATGCGTAGAATTGCTGAGCAGGTCCGAGTTGGCGGTAGAATCGGATCGTGATCGTAGCGTGCCGCGTCCGCGTCGCCGTCGTCGCCGGCTGCACCACAGCCAGCGGTACGGGGGCACCCGCCTGGAAACAAGAGTATATTATAGACTAAAAACTGTTCCCCGGGGCTACAGTATGCTGTTCCTCAAGAGGGGGGTAAATAGGTTCTTAAAGAGTCGGCAACGCGTGTTTGATGCTCCTGACATGGCATCGCAAAGTCCATAGGCGGCGGTAACTGCTTAAAATCATTGCAATAAAATGTATTTTGGGGGACTTTTGCGTTGTATTTACTGAGTTGTAAACTACACTACAGTATGTAATACTGTTATTCAAAACAGTAACTTCAGCGTTTATTGACATTCTTATTCTTACTCTAAGGGCTCTAAAGGGATTAAAACAAGATAAAAGTTTGTATGGGGAAATTTGAAACAAAAATAGGCAAGGACTAAGATTGTTGGTTATTCTTTGGTTAATATTATTGCCATACAGTTTTTTTTAGGTATTTGACAGTTGATTTGCTTGGAACAGTTATTGTGGTCCGACTCTAGTGGCGCTACAAACTGAACAGCTCTCATATGGTAATAACGTGCATACGTCGCAAAAAGTTACTGAAATTTGCAGAATAGTCCCTGTTTCCTCTTTGTTTACATCAGTGACATTCACCGACTTTCACGTCAGTTACCAAAAATTTGTTGTTGCCAGTAAAATAAATATCCGCAATATGGCGTGGATTGAAAAACATCCTGTTTTGCTATACATCCTTTTAATACGAGCTCAATTTATCCACCCCATCTGTCGCCAGACATAGTTTTTATTGAATCAAGCAAACGGGTCGTCGATTCCTAATGAAATTCTCAAAGTGACAAATTGCCGGAAATTGAGACTATTTCCATCGGCCTTTTAAATGAGAAGAAAACGGTTTATGGATTGGTAAAATACCTATTATAAAATAATATTACATTTTCATAGAAATGGCGGATGGTGTGAATTGGAGCAAAATTAATTAATGTTCTTTTCGGTGATTATGACTTACAAAGACACTAAATACGAAAAGGCTCTTTATGCAAAATTGTAAAGCTGTAAAGTTGTTATTTGGCACGAGTGTTGAAATTGAAAGGTTAGTGAGCTATGGTATCTAAGATTGAACCATGAGCGAAGCGAATAGTTTATAGATAGCCCTGAGCATAGCGAGGCTCTCAGGACACGATAGGCCGAAATAATTTTGCAATCGTGCGGAACATACAACTTTTCACCTCACCACGGCGAGGAAAATGCGACATGCAAGAAAAACAATTCAAATGTAATAATTAAAAACCGGCCAAGAGCATGTCGGGCCACGCTCAGTGTAGGGTTCCGTAGTTGCCCATCCTTCACAATAAACGAAATTTACGAGAAAGATTTAAATTACGAGAAAGATTTCAAGCTCTATAAAAAGGTCGTAAATGCGAAAGTATCATTAACTACTTATTACCTTCTGGAAGTTATCGATTAAACGCACCAGATTGAGCGAAATGTTTTAATACAGTATGGCACTTAACTATCATGTGTATAACGTTATAACGTTCGAAGTATAAGGACACCGCGCGGCACTTACGTCATTTTAAAGAAAATTATGTATTTTTGCGATAACTCAAAAACGGCTCGACCGATTTTATTCAATATAGTTTTCATTGAAAGTTCGTATAAGGCCTCATTTTCATGAATTTTTCCATAATTATTTGACCCGTGGTTGAAAAGTTAGAGGGGGGGACACTATTTTTTTTATTTTCGGAGCGAATATTTACAAAACTGCTGACTGTATTAAAAAATAATGTTCAGAGACCCCTATTATTTTTAAGAGACCTATTCAACGATACCCCACACACCAGTGTTGGAACAAAAAAAAAATCACCCCCACTTTAGGTGTACGGGAGGTACCCGAAAAAAAGTTTTTATTTTAGTTTTTATTTTACCGTTATGTCGGCGTGATACAAACACATACTCATACCAGATTTCAGCTTTCTAGTACTAATGATCACGGAGCTAAGCCGCGGACGGACAGACAGACAGACAGATGGACATGGCGAAACTATAAGGGTTCCTAGTTGACTATGCGCCGGATACAAATGAGGTACTAAGTTAACGCAACCAATCACGTTTTTTTGTATGGAGCCCCCTTGAATATTTATTTTATTCTGTTTTTAGTATTTGTTGTTATAGCCGCAACAGAAATACATCATCTGTGAAAATTTCAGCTGTCTAATTTTTACGGTTCATGAGATACAGCCTGGTGACTGACGGACAGACAGACGGGCGGACAGCGGAGTCTTAGTAATAGGGTTCCGTTTTTTACCCTTTGAGTACGGAACCTAAAAATAATCATATTTGATTTTGTCCTCTTTTTAACTAATCAAATTTATGACTTCAACACACTCAAATCCAAATCAAATAAGATTGAAATCAAAAAAAATAGCACAAATTATTATTTTTTTAAAGTTATATGCTCCACAGAGAATCACAGATGATCTTGTTCGAAATTCGAATGGCTTTTGGACGTTAGCGGATGACATAGACTCTTGCACGCAGATTTTGTGCTGTGCTTAAACGGAGATTTTCCGAGCGAGTGAGGGGAAAAATATCACGTCGATACTAACTTACCTCAAACTCATATAGATATGAGGCGAGAACATACAGCAGATCAAAGGATTGGCGGCGGAGTTGAGCGGCGCCAGGCTCTGTATGAGCGTGGCGATCGCCATGCTTGTCTGGGTCGGTGGGATGAAGTGGTACACTTGTAGCAGGTCGAAGCCGATGTACGGCAACCAGCAGAGCACGAATACTGAAAAAGAGAGAATATAAATAAATTGGTTTAAATCTGTGTAGTCGTTTTGGCGTGATGCGGAGACAAAGAACTCCTGACCAGCATATGGCGCCAGACTACAATGGCGCCGCGCGCCAATACAAGGCAAAAAGGGATGCATCGCCCTATTGCTTAAGATTTTCCCTGAAATCATGACCCCTCTATACAAAACTGATTCTCAATACAAATCTAGAATTTTATAATAATATAGATGTACAAATTCAAATTAAGTGTCGCTTCGTTTTGTCTTGTCTCGTCGGTGGAAAGCAACTTGATGAGATACGTTTTCAATGGTCCAACTTTGCTATGAAATTTAAACTCTTCTTCTTATAGTGCCTCTCCAACTAGTGAAGGTTGGCAGTCAGCTCCGCATATTTCTCTCGGTCTTTGGTTCTTTAAATTTAAACTGAAGGTAGCCAAATAGGACAAACTATGGCTATCATAATATCTCAGAAACCTGCTATATTTCTAGTAGGAGAGCCGAAGAGGGGATTTCGGGAGTACCTAAAGCGCGGCAGATTAATACATAGGGGGATACCTTGTACCCAGTTAAGTACTTCCACCAAATATGAGCCTCATATGTATGGCCGCCCGTCAAGGATAAAAGATCAGATTAGTAAAAAAAAATTGTTCATCTGAAATTTTCGAGCGCGTCAGATTAAGGTAGGGTGAGTTAGTTACATGCTAAAACGTGTATATTCTTCTAATCTGACAATTTAAAGGTGACGTAAAGAAGGCGGAGGGCTACAAAGTTGTAAAAAAAAACTTCATCTCGACATTCTCGAGCGTGGCTAATTTTTTTTTTATTTAAAAGGGAATGAATCTATGATAACGGAAAATATATAATCTGACGATTTCCACTAGCCGAAGTAACAAAAATTCATCGTAAAGTTTAATGCGTTCAGTTACGTGATGCCTGTATTCCACTCTGGTTTCTGTTGCCATGACGCCATGACAGCTGATCATGTTGTTTAGAACACTAAAGTTATTAAATATTTATAGTTGCCGGCAACTTTTAGAACAAAAATGGCGGATTTGCGCAAGTACATTTGTACGTAAATCGGCTACTGCACAGTCAAGATTATGCTCTAAAAGATTCCCGCAAGCTGTACTATGAGTGATATTAATATAAAGTGTGTATTTTGTGGTAAAACTACCTTACAAAAAACAATTAAATTTACATTAGAAACAGAACAAAAATGTGTAAATATTTTAGAATATAGTCGGAGCGAACCGGTTCTCCGAAAATCCCGAACAACATACGATAATCTTGAACTTTCGAGAGAATCTTCATTAAATGAAGTAAATCACGCACAGTGCTAAAAATTATTTATAGCAATAAAAATACCGCGAGTCTTTAAGTATTTACAACAGCGGCAAAGTATTATGGAATATGACAGTGCATCGGAAGTTTCTGGGAATAGCTCCGAATCACATGCCCCTGCTTCTGGGGAGTGCTCCGAGTCACATTTTCCTGTTTCTGGAGAGTGCTCTGAGTCACAAGTTCCTGTTAATTTTTTCTATTGTCAGATTAGGTGAACCCCGCCAGATAATCGACAGATTATGAGACAGCACGTCTAGGGCATCAAGATGAACCATATATATCTTAATCTGACGCGCTTGAGTATTTCAAAATAGCGAATTTTTTTTGCACATTCTAATAATAACTGCGAGTTTGCGTCACATCTAAATCGTCAGATTATTATATAAGAGCTTTTTTTTAGGTTCACTTAACATCCCCTTAGAAAATCTGACGCGCCCGATGAAAAAATTTTTTTTTTCATTTTCAACCCTCAAGTACGACCAACCCCATCATGGAAACAATCAGTTTAACATGCGTACATGTTAAAAATGTGTAGGACATGGATGCTATCAATATCTGACGCGCTCGAGTATGTCCATGCAACAGTTTTTTTTTACATTTTTGAAACTCTGTAGCCGCTCCCCCCACCGATGAAAAGGTATATCTTATATGACATTTTTTTCTATTTATCATCTAAGCTTCGCAACCCAATAAATAGGTCTCTATGACGCTCGAGTGAATCCCGAGTTAGCATCGTAGCCTACCCTACTATTCGTATTGCTTGCAACAGCGCCCTCGTATTTTTTTCTTAACCATAGTCGGGTAAACAGTATCTTATAACCATCTTTATAAGATTGGTTAAAATCGGCCCAGCTGTTTAGGCGTGATGAGAGAACAAAGAAAATACCAACTGATGGTGTACGGGCTGTTGCTTTATGTTCTAACTCTAAGTCAAAATTCTAATAAACTTTAGTGTCGCACCATCTCGATCACTCAAATAAAATTTAACATGAGAGCGAGAGGAACAACACGATACGTACTTCGACCTTGGAACTTAAGGGAAGCCTCTTTGATACGAGAAGTTACGAAAACACCACAGAATTAAATCAAGGAAATAATTCCCTAATCCTCTTAAGATTTGAACTTGAAACTTTGGCCGTAACACTTCGATAATCTATATATATATTACGCGAGGCCGATTTTTGTACATCCCATCAGATCTACAGTTATGGTCCGATTTTGATAAATGATATTTCATTAGATTCGTCTGATGCTGGAGAGGTGCATAAAACTCTTGGATTTTTAATTTTTTCCTGAAAAAGTACTGAAAAATGGATTTGAAAAAACTACTGTGCGCTAACCACGTGACATTGACCACGTGACCCGTGATCCCTATTTTGACATAAGATGACCAAATAATAATAAGCATGATTTCCTCACAAACCTGTAGTAAGTTGTTCAGCATGATGAAATATTATTTTTGAGTCGGCAACATAATATCCGCAACACTTAAAACATGTACGAATATGCAAAAATAATTTTACAGTTTGTTGACAATGAATGACAGTAACCATATTCTGACAACTTTTAATGTCTTTTTTATTGGGGGCTATTATGTCAATGCTCTAAATTGCCAGGTTGTTTTTCTTTTTAAAATGTTGTATGGAATCTTTTTTCGCATACCTGTTAAAAATGTGGAGAAAAAAGCCGGTTAAGTGCGAGTTGGACTGGTGCTCGAAAGACTAGAAAAACTGACCGTCATTCAAGAATAGATTATTTTTATAGGCAAGTTTTACAATAAATCAAAGCAGAAAAAAAATAGTAAAACTAATTTAAACGTCATTCAAATATGTAAATTTATGATAGATTATTATAAATATGATAATATAAGTCCATCAAAAAAATTATTTCAAGGAAAATGGCATGAGTCATGGTAAATTAAATGGTATTTTACAAGAAAAAACTTAGTCCTTCCGCTTGCATGTCGACGGAATGGGAAATGTGGTCGAGTTGAGAATATGGACGACTTGACAATGTAGCTAAGTTGGGAATGTATCTACATTGGTAATATGGATGAGTTGGTAAAATGGACGAGTTGGAAATGTGGACGAGTTGGGAATATGGACGAGTTGTGAATGTGGATGAGTTGGTAAAATTGACAAGTTGGTAATATAGACGAGTTGGGAATATGGACGAGTTGTTAATATGGGCGAGTTGTTAATTGGACGAGTTGTCTATGTAGACGTGTTCGTGTTGGGAATATGGACGAGTTGGCAATGAAGATGAGTTGGTAATACGGACGAGTTGTAAACGTGGACGAGTTGAGAATATGGACGAGTTTGAAATGTGGATGAGTTGGCAAAATGAACAAGTTGGGAATATGGACGAGTTGGTAATAAAGACGAGCCGATAATAAGGACGAGTTTGTATTGTAGACGAGTTGGGTGTATCGTCGAGTTGGGAATATGGACGAGTTAGAAATGTGGATGAGTTGGCAATGTGGACGACTTGGGATTGTGGACGAGTTGGGCATATGGACAAGTTGGAAATGTGGACGAGTTGTATTTGTGGACGAGTTAGCAATATGGACGAGTTGGCATTGTTGATGAGTTGGAAAGGAAGACGAGTTGGCAATGTAGATGGGTTTGGTGTATGGACGAGTTGGTAATGTGGACGACTTGGCATTGTGGACGAGGTGGGAATATGGACGAGTTGGAAATGTGGACGACTTGGAATTGTGGATGAGTTGGGCCTATGGACAAGTTGGAAATGTGGACGAGTTGTATTTGTGGACGAGTTAGCAATATGGACGAGTTGGCATTGTTGATGAGTTGGAAATGAAGACGAGTTGGCAATGTAGATGAGTTCGGTGTATGGACGAGTTGGTAATGTGGACGACTTGGCATTGTGGACGAGGTGGGAATATGGACGAGTTGGAAATGTGGACGAGTTGGCATTGTGGACGAGCAAGTAATATGGACGCGTTGGCATTGTGGATGAGTTGGGAATATAAACGAGTTGGCATTGAAGACGATTTGGTATAACGGACGAGTTGATAATATGGACGAGATTGGCAATAAAGACGAGTTGGTATGGTAGACGAGTTGGGTATATGGACGAGTAGGAAATGTGGACGAGTTAGCAATATGGATGAGTTGGCATTGTGGACGAGTTGGGAATATGGATGAGTTGGCAATAAAGACCAGTTGGTAATATGGACGAGTCGGCATTGTAGATGAGTTGGGTTTATGGACGAGTGGGCAATGTGGACGATTTGACATTGTGTACGAGTTGGGAATGTGGACGAGTTGGAAATATGGACGAGTTGGAAATATAGACGAGTTGTATTTGTGAACGTGTTGGCATTGTGGACGAGTAAGCAATATGGACGCGTTGGAATTGTGGACGAGTTGGGTATATGGACGAGTTAGCAATATGGTCGAGTTGGCATTGTGGACAAATTGGGAATATGGACGAGTTGCCAATGGAGACAAATTGGTAATATAGATGAGTTGGCGATGCAGATGAGTTGGGCGTATGAACGATTTGGCAATGTGGACGTGTTGGGTGTGTGGACAAGTTGGGATTGTGACCCAGATGGGAATATAGACGAGCTGACATTGTAGACGAGTTGGCAATGTGGAATAATTAACATGTTACCCTAACATGCGAAAGTTGATGGTAGAAATAACCTACATATGATGCAAATTTCAAAAAATCGACGCTCTCAAGAATAAATCATATCTGAATTAATGACGTCTGGCTGATCATTCTTATTCTCATTCAAAATTAAAATTTGACAAATTCTGCTGTCAACAAAACAAATTGATTTTATAAGGCTTCCGTTTTTACCGACTATGGTAAGGAACCCTAAAATTAGGTTTATATCATAGAGTTGAGAGTATTAGATGATAGCATCTCCCTCACTCTTCTGTCAGACACTATTTCAATGAGAGGAAAGACGAAAGTTTGAATTTGGAATTCGGGTATTATATAGGCCTTTAGCTCTAAATTTATTGAAAAAAATAAGTCTTAATATTCTTTTTTCAAACATTTTTAGCTGTTTTATATATTGGCTTTTATTTATTAAACATATTTGACACATTCTTTTTTTTATGGTGGAGTATAATAAATAAATAATAAATAAATTTAAAATAAATAAATAAAATAAATTGTTATTGAATAAATGATTGATGATGATGACATGGCAGCACCCATATTAAGAAAATTTGCACGATCTATTGAATTTCATTAAAAAAACAAGCATTGATAATAGTGGTTTTTCGTGTATCTATAAACGTTTTATACTCTGTATTTCATACAATTGAGTTTATGTAACATTTTTAACTAACTTAATGTATTATCACTATTTTTAAGTATATACGATTATAAATGAATACATAAACAGGTACGCACTACATGATTTCCTTTTTACAACCTGCGTAGTGAGTGCCCAAATGTGTCGTTTCGATTCATGTGCTATTTCTTGAAGTTGATAGAAATCGATCAAATCGATAAATTGATGTCCTGAAGAAAGAACTACAAATCAAAATTCTACCAATCTTATGTTCGGTCCTATGAAAATATGTCAATTATTTTTTTAAGATATGGGATCATTTTTATGAATTAAATTTTTCCATAAATCGAATAATATGCATTTTATTTGTGAAACAGATCAGCAGATCACACGTCATTAATGCACAAGTTATTTTTACAAAAGAGTTGATAAAGTTGTCACGATGAAGCTGGCAGTTGGCTATCAGGCCTGACTCTAGCCTGGCATATTTTAACGTTTTTAAAACATCATTTTAACGTGTTTTTTTACAGTATTTATTCTTCGTTCGCCAAAAACTTCTTATCGATAAAGTAGTTATTTTCTGTAATACTACCGGATTTCCATGTTCTAGCGGCGGTTCGACGCCGCAACGGGCCTCTAGTATACCTAATTGGCAGTATCGAAAATTCGATTTTATTAACAAACTCGTGAAGTCAACTAAATATTCCATGCATCTGCCACCGAATTTAAACGCGAACCCAGAGGAAACTATAAAAATGAATTGGCAAACTTTAAAAAACAGACGCCGGTCGTTAAAATCAAGAGGAAATAGCACTTAATGTGGTCGTCGGTATTAAAAATAAATATACTTGAACTAACAGGAAGGTTGGAAACCTAATACTGATGGAAAACTAAAATGAAGAGTTGTCAAGATCGAGCCGCGATTTGTGTGTGGAAGGTTCCTTGTTGGAAGTAAAATTCAAATGACTGGCTAAGGGAAAGAAAAAGAAAAAAAGAAGGAAAGAAAGAAATAAATTTAAAATTTATAATACCCCCCCATACAAGTAGCTGGTCATCATGAGACCCTCATTCATTGAGTGATATAGAAAACTAGCTGTGCCCCGCGGTGTTACCTGCTCATCCCATGGGAACACTAAATTTATTCGGGATGAAAAGTATCCTATGTCCTTTCCCGGGTCTCAAACTATCTCCATACCAAATTTCATCTAAATCGGTTCAGCGGTTTAAGCGTGAAGAGGTAACAGACAGACAGACAGACACACTTTCACATTTATAATATTAGTATGGATGCTACTAAAAATTTTGAATTCTTGGCTTGCTGAGATATTGTCACTAGTTCCAATTAAAGCTGAATATCTTGTAAACTACTGGTCCTATTTCTGCTAAACATAGCTAAGAAACATCTCGGCGAACATGTCTTTCGATTTAAAAAAAATTGGGCAAGTGCGAGTCCGACTCGCGCATGAAGGGTTCCGTACCATAATCTAAAACAAGTTTGTTGTATGGGAGCCCCCCTTATATATTTATTTTATTTTATTTTTAGTATCTGTTGTTATAGCGGCAATAGAAATACATCATCTGTGAAAATTTCAACTGTCTAGCTATCACCGTTCTTGAGATACAGCCTGGTGACAGACGGACGGACGGACAGCGAAGTCTCAGTAATAGGGTCCCATTTTTACCCTTCAGGTACGGAACCCTAAAAACGCACTCAAATTGGTCCATCCGCTTGGGATCTACGATGTCACAGACAGACACACATTCAGAGAGATACATAATATTTCCTTCGGTTTCCGCGACTGTCACACATTTAAATAAAACAATTGAAACGGATTATATCGCGTATATTAATAATTATTAATTATTACGTCAGGGAGGCTCAAATAATTAATATACGCGATATAATCCGTTTAAATTGTTTTATTTAAAAGAGAGATACATGTTAAACATAACATTCCTCTTTTTTTCGTCGAACGTTGGTAAAATTGAACAATGACAACAATTGAACTTGTGAAATCATCTTAACCCTTTATCGCATACAAAGCCATATAGGACAGATAATAATTTTGACTTTATTGACACGGGTTAATGTTCTGATTTTTTTTTTTTTTATACATGCGGCATCATAAATGCGGCGTACTTAAAAAAACGGGCCCCAGTTAGTTTTACTCCTTATTTAAATAGTCATACATGTAAAATCGGTAATTATGTAGCCCCAGACTAAACAAAAATGGACTTAGTTTACGACTGACGCTAAGCTGGTTAATGAGAGGCCTAAAAGGAATACCTTTCAAATTTTATTTTTTTCATAGGTATTATGACAAAATATATTAATAATTTCAAGCAACTTTTTGAAGTAAATAATATTTTTCCCCGAGTTCTAGGTAGTAACATTAGCTATTTCATGCTTTCATTGCGTGCAGTTGAAAATATGTTGAAAAAACTAATATACCCCATAACAGTTGTATACCCCGCGCGGCGAACGATGAGTCCTATGACACCTGTCATCTCAGTATATTTTATAACCTATAATCGGAAAAATTTACTAAGATGACAGGTGTCATAGGACTCATCGTTTACCACGCGGGGTACAGTAATAGGACGCCCAGCTACAAAGGAAAAAATAATAATATGAATTTCTTCCGTGCGGAAGAAGTTGGTATATCGGGAGGGATATAGTGCCCGCGCCAAGTCGAACAAACGCGCGCGTCGGCACGGCGTACCATCCTTTTCTCGAAGCCATTCAGAACACTAGTAATTCTTATTTTTAATGACACTTGACACTTACCGAACACGATGACGAACGTCATCTTGACGCTTTTTATCTTGGCTCGCGGGATGAGGCCTCTGGAGCTGGCGCGTCTCGAATCGGGGTCGCCTTCCACGTGGCCTGAAAACAATTATATTTTCTATTAGGCAGTTTCTTATAAATCAATTTTCAAGTTCTCCACTACCCAAAGGTTGTTGGAAGAGATCGCTTTTTAGCGATAATACCGCATGTTCTCTAATTGTAATTTCTTGAGTTTTATTTCTCATGAGTTGTATACGTATTGTATTCAGTTGTTTTGTGAGGTGTGCATTCGTGATAAAAAATATTGGGCAAGTGCGAGTCGGACTCGCGCATGAAGGGTTCCATACCATAATCTATAACAAGTTTGTTGTATGGGAGCCCCTCTTAAATATTTATTTTATTTTATTTTTAGCATTTGTTGTTATAGCGGCAATAGAAATACATCATCTGTGAAAATTTCAATTGTCTAGCTATCACCGTTCTTGAGATACAGCCTGGTGACAGACGGACGGACGGACGGACGGACGGACGGACGGACGGACAGCGAAGTCTCAGTAATAGGGTCCCGTTTTTACCCTTTGGGTACGGAACCCTAAAAAATTGTTATTCTAATTTAGTCTGTCAGTTGGATTATCAAAAAACTAGTGACCCGCCCCGGCTTCGCACGGGTGCAATGCTATTTACGGGTGCAATGCGGCCCCCCGCCGGTACCGCCGCAACTGCTATGTCCCTGCATTTTAAATCTATAAAATCTTCGAAAATATTCATTTAAATTACATGCTGTAAAGGGCCATATTGATCTATATTCAATGCACAATGTATTTAATTGGATACCTAAGGATTAATGCTGTATTGCTGTGTTGCTTAGTAATTAAGCCATTATTTCTCGTAAAAAGTAGAGGACAAAAAATGGCTATTGTGGGGTATCCCTAAGAAATAGACATTTTTTTGGGTCTCAATACGAGTGTAATGTACTAAAAGGACATAGCAGAGCGACATACTTTGTAAATAGTGAGGGGAACAGATAAATATTAAGGAACTATCCTACAGAAATTTATCTAGCCTCAAATTACGAGATTTCGGAAAAAACGAAGCCATGCGATGACGATGGGACAAATATTCGTGTTTATCTTATAAATATTACGAGATTTGAACCCAGAACCGCTGGCACATTAGTCAGCTGCCCTACCACTGTACCGACCGCGTAATCAAATAGGGATGCATATCGCAAAAGAGAGAATTATTCCAGAAGTGGGTAAGTAAAATAGCTAAACGAAATTTCGTTATAAAAAAATTGGATTAATGATGAAGATACAACATTAAATATTTTTAATGTTTAATGTTGTATCTTAAGCAACAATCTTACCCGCCTGTTTATGAACAAAATACAGAACAAAAGAAAGATTTTGTCAATGTAAAAGTATAAAATAATCGTATTTATCTAAAAGATCTTCAGGAAACGTCCAAAGTGCTCAATTTTGTTCCCGCTAAGCCCATTTTGTTATTTAAAATAATCCGCTCAAACAACTTCATTATCTAAAGCCTTATCCTATTTTCTTCGAGTGCTTGGGCTAATTCGATCTCATATAAAATATGAGTTTGATGTGAAATGACAAAACACGTGTCCATTCTTTTTTCATGTTATCCAACATATAGTGAAACCAGTAATTAATTATCAATTTGCTTGAAGAAATCTCCCTACAGAAGTTAAAGGGTTTGGTAATTTTTCAGTACTTTGAAGGACAATTTCTCCTAACAGGTTGAATTTGGCCAGCTAAAAAAAATACTTTTCTGGTATTTTAGGCTACTCTATAAATATATAAAAATGTATCAAATCGGAGTCGGACAGTTGACCCTTCCTTGTAAGTAACAAAACTGATCTGTGTCTAAAAAAATACACTGAAAGAACATTTTAAAATCAGTAACAATATCCAGTTATTTTAGACATATATACCTATATATACGTAATATATGTATATCAAATAAAGAAATATAAATGCTTTACTAGAAGGGAAAACTAGTATTTTTTAGAGCTAAGACATTTAGATTCAGTTAGCAGTTTTTCTTTTACGTCTACTTATATACTCGTATATTGACTCATACGAAACGGCACTCATAATCATAACTCATAAAAAAATATCACTGTATTATTTTTTATTAAAACTTTCGTGAGACATATTTAATTATTGTATTAAGCGGTTTACACTCACAATTTCCTGACAATTTCACGTGAGTGTAAACCGCTTAATACAATAATTGTATTATTTTTATTGTGAATTAGATATTTTGACTTTTAATTTCTTTATTACAACTCGGACTGAGATGCAGATGACTACAGTACAGTCCCAGCCTACCCTTACCATGAATTTACAGTGACCGAGTTGCTAGCGACAGTAGCGTACTACGTAAATGATTTGTATGGAGAATTGTAGTTCTACAAAGTAACCGGTAGGGGCGCAGTACTATTCTCCATACAAATGGCTTACGCTGTCGCTAGCGAGTACGGTCACGTCAACTCATGGTAAGGGGTTTATAAACAGTGTCGAAGATAGCTTCACTACAATGAGCTTTCGAAAGATTTTAATGACGTTATTGTTGATTTAGACTTCAAATAAACCGGTCAATGTAGTTTGTTGTAGTGTGGAAATGTTTGCAATGCGCATGAAGAAATTATCGTTTTCTACCATAACTTTCCACTTCCGTTGAGAGATATATTGCGAGGATCGCTTTAAATATAGTTGTTACTTTTTATGCTCGTTAACACTGTCACTGTTTTAATATTTGCATAGATATATTTATTTTTAAGTATTAGAATGCGAGCCAAATAATTATAATATACCGAAACCAAATTGAAATGTTATGTTTTTTTTTTGTAATGCCCCCCCTTTTTAAAGCACGACGCTGTTTAGCGCTCACTACCAGTAGTCGGACTTTGTGTGGAAGTATAACCCGCTAATGGGATTATCCCCGCGCCATAGGAGTGATATAATGCCCCCCATTTTATTACTTCCCAAAGGAACCCCCACCAAATGGAACTGTTATTGTGTTTCTATTTATTACGCCCCCGTTGTATTACTTCTTCATGTTCCATATGGGTTTAAAAATACCTATTTACCGTTCGATAATCACGATCTTCAGACATGAAGGAACGACACAAAGAGGGATTTACTGTTATAATATTATAAAAGATGCAAGGTTGTGCAAATAAAAGTGTCAGTGTGTTTCTTATTTAATGCGGAGCCCCTCCCCGCTTTCCTACAATCCCTTCCCGTTTTATCTCAAAAATCTTTAATAGGAAATTGAGTATTGAAAAAGTTTCCATCCACATACTTATTTCATCTTTATCGTTCATCATTATGATAATGATGAGTTGTAATCTTATTAAAACTTTCGTGAGACATTTAATTATTGTATTAAGCGGTTTATACTAACGTGAAATTGTCAGGAGCGGCCCGACCTGTTTTCAACTCGTATGGAGCTCTTCATCAGGGACTGCTACCCGTACCCCGGCGCGGCAACTTTGTCACTGATTCTTTAATCGACGCTCAACGTTCAACGTCGTCGTTCCTGACAATTTCCCGTGAGTGTAAGCCGCTTAATACAATAATGATGAGTTGATTTCAAACTCACCATTATTTATCGTTTTAGTCCTTCTAGAGTTGACGGGTGGGCTCATCACGACTGCCTTGCTCTTGGTCCAAATAGTCATTACGATGACAGCGTAACACGCCGCTATGGCGAGCGCGGGGAAGACGAAGATCATAACGGACACCAGGGTCATCCAGATCTGCCATCGCTCCGGCGTGCCCAGGTCTATCCAGCATTGCTGTTGTCCTAAAAAATAAAGAAACACATTACTGATCGTAGCTCTTGTAGCTCTTGAGTGCTATTTGACTTCTACGATGTGAGTCAACCCATTTTGTATATTAAATAAATAAATAAATATCAGACAACCTCACACAAATCGATCTAGTCCGAAATTAAGCTCAAGAAGGCTTGTGTTATGGGTACTAGACGACGATATACATACTTATATAGATAAATATATATAACCATGTCCCAAGCACAAATATTCGAGATTATCACACAAATATTTGCCCTGGCCGGGATTCGAACCCGGGACCGCCGCTCAGTAGGCAGGTGCTTGCAAACTGAGCCAACCGCGTCGTCAAATAAAATAAAATAAATAAATATTAAGGGACAATCTTGTATCGGCGTTTCATCATACCTTGGTATGCAATTGCTGTGTCGACAACAGAATAGACTCAGGTTAAGTACTTACATAAATTATTTTTATTATTTTTATATGTAATCCAGTGACTTCATACATGCCATACGATAAATAATAATAATAATAAACAAGCCTATAACTAGAGATGTGCCATTCTTCCTATTTGTATGGCAAATGGTTTTGGGAACGTTCTTTCCCAATACAAATCGGAAAACCTCGAGAACGGCTCATCTATAACATCCGTACCTATCCCAAGCATTTGTTCAGTTTTTATGGTGTACAGTAACCATTTAAGCTTAAGCTTAGCTTAAAGATATATGATTAGAATTAGTTTCAAAATCACACATTGAACTGTTTTGGTTATAATACTAATAAATAATAAATATCAATAATAATCTTATAAAGGTCGCCGGAAGGCGCTGGATGCAGGTCGCTTCCAACCGGTATACAGGGTGTAACCGACAGCGTACCGAAAACGAAAACTGTAGTTTTAGACCATAATCACGAACTGAAAACGAGTTTTCATTTTCTTGGAAAACTCAAGGATAAGATTTTCCAAAATAAATTATAAAACTCGACGCGCAATGTATTGCATCCAATTCTCTCGGGTGCAGACGCGCGGGGAGGTAGGCACGCGGCAAGCATCGACCGGTCCGGGCGCTCCCCATTCCACTCACGCGTCAGCGCAAAACATTGTAACATAAAAAATGTTACATAACCTTGGTTATAAGAAATATAATAAAAATTACATTTTTTTTTACAAAATAAAAACATATAATTAAAACACTTAATTGAAAACAGTTACTCAAAATAAACTAAATTCTAAATAAACTATACTAAATATTAAACTAGTTAAGTGTACCATGCTTGTTACTTATTTTACCAAGCGGACTGTACGTGAACACGCATTGCTTTGTCTCCGTATCAACCGGTCGGCCGCCTTCCGCCCGCGCCCCGCTCATCCACCTGGCTCCCGCGCCGTGCCGCCCGGGGAGACTGATTTTGTTTTCAACGCAGGCGCACGTACGCTCATCCTTAGCGTCGTCACACGTCGCCGGCGTACCTAGTCAAATTTGTTAACATAATTTGAATTTAGCCTACACTAAATTCCCGTATAGTATTACTGTACTCGTGTAGTGTCAGTGTAAAATACCCCTAAATTATTGGGGTGCTACGTTACGGCTCGAGCCCAGCACCAAGGCTTTCGGCGTTGGCCCAGCTGACGTCCCTCAGCTCGTTTACAACTGATGACCTGCAGCCCGTCCACGTCTCCTCAGCGACCTCGAGTTCCAGGAGAGTACTGGCGTGGTGGCGGCGACAACTACTGGGAACAAAATATCAGACCGGCTTTGAACGTACCCATCCCTACGACTTATTTTCGTGTGCTAGCGGCGTGTCGCGGAATAAACGTTTTTAAGTTTTAATTTGTTGAACTTATTTATTCCCGACCTGTAGACGTAGCAACATACCGTTACGCCAATGCGCATCGAATGACATGAATGAATGCAACCACAAAAACAACGCAACCACAGATCACAACTAGTGTACTACCTAACACCAATAACATCTGACCGATAAATTAAAACAGTCTAACAAGATTTTCATTCAAGCAAGTAAAGCAAATAAAATGTGCGGGTAGGTAAACATTATTCATGCGTCCGACCGCAACCGACCGCGCCGTCCGGGCTGCGCGAGCGCACTGACTGGCCTGGCGGATCAATGACCGGCCAGTACCGTTATCTGCCCACTCTCTGTGTTGTACCGTAAAGCTTACATAATACTGTTTGTGATACATTGCGTGTTTTGCAGAAAATGCAATTTTCATGCGATTTTTCATGAAAAATTGTTACCGATAGAGTTCAATTAACGGAAAAATAAAGAAAAAATGAAAACTCGCGAGGAAAATTTGTGAATTTTCTCAAAGAAATCTCCACGATTTTCCAGGCCAGAATAATGGTCTGAAGCCATGGTTTCAGTTTTCGGTACACCGTCGGTTACACCCGGTATATGGAAGTCCAAAGGGGAGGCCTATGTTCAGCAGTGGACGTCCTATGGCTGAGATGATGATGATGATGAATAAATATCAAGGGACAATCATACACACATTGACCTAGTCCCAAACTAAACAAAACTAGTACCCATAACTAGACGACGATATACATAACATAATATATAAATAACATCCATGACCCAGGAACAAATAGGTAGTTTCTCACACAAATATTTGCCCCGGCCGGGATTCAAACCCAGGACCGCCGGCTCAGTAGGCAGGTGTCTACAAACTGCGACAAACGCGTCGTCAAAATCATAAAAAAGTTGTTGAATCTCGCTTACCTTGTACTTCCTTGATTTCATATAAGATCAGAAGTGGGATGGAAAACACGATGCTTATAAGCCAAGCGGACACGATGAGTCCTCTTGCACGGTTCCCTGAGTAACAAAATAAACGACATGTACACAATACTTTTTTTTTTATTTCATACGGCGAAAAGGGAAGGAAACATCAGTGGATGTTAGATCAGAAATGAAATGGAAGGATGGACTCACGATGCTCATTTTGTGCAGCTTGGAACTAACTATACCATGATTGTTCCTTAAATATTATTTCACCAAGACTAGGCTAGTAGAGATTACTGCTTTAATAAAAAATTATAAGATGATTAAAATATATTATTTTTAATTTGTAAAACCCTACTGCTTCTGCGCGTTTTTTTTAAATTACAGACAACATATGGGTATTTCATTGACTGTAACCAGCATTTCTGCACGAAAAAGTTTGACAAGCTATAACTTGAAAACTGTGGCAGATGTTATTTAGAGATAGTATTAGTACATGGTTAATTTGGAGAAAATACTTAATATTCTTGAGCTAAATAATGCCACATTTGTAGCAAACCCTCGTTCCATTCCACAATTTTTAAATATAGGTATTAAAAAAAATGAGACGATTTTGACTTAACAACTTTCATATTTTGTAATATCCTATTAGCGTGCTGAAATATTCATGTAAAACAAGCAAGGTGAGTAACGTCATACCCTAAGATTTCAGCACTAATATAAACTTAGCAAACTAATCGCATCACGTGTATGAATTATATTATACAATTTTAATAGCATTATAATATTGACATTTAGGACTGCTAGACTTTCTGGTAGAGTTGGGTTGGCAAGAGTAGTGCCAGCAACCCTTCACGCAAAATAGGCGCATTGTAAGACGTCGAGTTGCGGAAAACTAGCCCGCGATAACCTATAACCTATATTGACGTAAATATTTATCAAAACTACTCTACTAATAACAACATTAAGATACCTAATTCCAACAATGGAGCATCATAATCTACAGGCTAGTTAAATCACACTAATTCAATTATTCACATGAATGATTTTTCAAGACTCGAGAGCCAAATGTAATAATAATAATCAACCTTCCTAAACTGGCTGGTTGTGAAATATTTGAATCTTTTTCATGGAAAACGATTTAAAAATAAAATACCGTAACAAAAAGCATTCATTTCTAAATTGGAATGTAAAAAAATCGTTACAAAAGCCGACCTTATTTGTGTAGTTAAATAAAAAAGGAATGCTGAAAGGGACTTTTTAAGGGATTGAAATCGGCGGGCTGAAAGTGTAGCATATTCTATCATCATCATCATCATCATCTCAGCCATAGGACGTCCACTGCTGAACATAGGCCTCCCCTTTGGACTTCCATATATACCGGTTGGAAGCGACCTGCATCCAGCGCCTTCCGGCGACCTTTATAAGGTCATCTGTCCATCTTGTAGGTGGACGTCCTACGCTGCGCTTGCTGGTCCGAGGTCTCCACTCGAGTGGAGACCTCGGACCAGCATATTCTATAAACGTATACAATGTCTGTAAACGCAAGTGTCACGATGACAGCTCGCTCTCTGTCTATTGAGATTTACCTCTGACACGGTACACTTCGCGCTCCAATATCATAATATTAATTTTGTAATATTTCTAAGAAGAATCTTAAAATACAAACCCGAAGACTTGACAACATCGTTTTATTTGAAGTTCCTACATGGCGCAGCCGAAAAGGAGTCAAATTCAGGAAGATTAAACTGGATTGGACAAGGTAACCTACAAATCGCTACTGAGTGCACATGTTCGTTAACAGCAAAATGGCTGTAGATTACTAATATTAATTATGAATTTGGAAGAAACAAGTGAAAATTTTACGAAAATGTCTGCCGTCGAATATAAAATGCCCGCGGGCCTCAATTTAGAAGATATTGAAAACTGCTGGCCGCAGTGGCAACGGTTCAAGTTATCTTTTCGCAACTTCGTGCTGGCGGCGGGGTTAGAAAGAATATCAGAAGCCAGAAAAGCAGCAATACTGATTAACTGCGTTGGCCACGGAGCGCAAGAATTATATTTTAATGTCCTTAAAGTGGAAGGCAAGGACAAGTTGGAGGAGGTGATCGAAGTTTTCGACGACTATTTCAAGCCGAAACAAAATGAGATTATTAACAGATTCAATTTCAACAAGCGGAACCAAGAAGAGGGAGAAACGTTTGATACTTTTTACACAGCAATAAGAAAAGTAGCGGAGAACTGCAACTTTGGTGACCAGAAAGAAAAGATGCTTCGGGACAAGATTGTTATTGGTGTTCGGGAACAACGTATCCAACAGAAGCTACTCGAAATCAAGGACCTCACTATGGAGAAGGCCATCGACATCTGCAGGTCTGCGGAGCTGTCCAGAGAGTTTGTGAAGACGCTCAACAACCCGGAGGTGCATGCAGTTCAGACGGGCTGGGCAAAGCAGCAGCAGTCGAATAAAGCTAAGTATTTCAGTAATCCTAAAAAGACTATGTCTCAAAATGTTAATATGGAGGGCCGTTATAATAGATGGTTTTATAACTGTAAAAAGTGTAATACCGAGCATGGTCCTAAACAGTGTCCTGCATATGGTAAGGCTTGCTCGAGCTGCAACAGGCTGAACCATTTTAGTGTAGGTTGCAATTTCAATAAGAAACGGGTTGATATTATTAATAACAATGATAATGAAGAGGCCTACAACAATGTTCATGATTTATGACTGTCGAATAACATTACTTATGAGGTTTATTCCATAGATTTGGGAAAAAATGATTGGACCGAGACACTCAGAGTGGAAAATAAAAAAGTTGCATTTAAATGTGACACTGGAGCCCAAATTAATGTTCTGAGTATGAGGGATTTTAAGAAAATTGTCAATGATGATAATGATATTAAAATATCTGAGACAAGAGTAATAATTAAAGTCTTCGGGGGTGGGAAATTGTTCCCTATAGGTAAAGTCACACTAAAAGTTTTTTCTAATGCAGTTAAGAATTATGAAGTCATAACTGAATTTTTAATTGTCAAAGAAAGTGTCAGACCTATCTTAGGATTAGCCTCATTAGTAAAACTGAAGTTATTAAATAATACTAACATTGATACAATTGAGACTGATCATGTTACTGTTAATACTGTAAAGACTGATCTGGTAACTAATAATAATAGTAAAAACTGTATGATTAATAAAAACATCGAACTATTTCAGGGTGTTGGCGAGTTCAAAACGCCACTACAACTGCGTATTCGACCTGACGCTGAGCCTGTGGTGAGACCTCCACGGCGGGTACCCAACTCTCTGAAGCCGCGCCTCGCGGACAAACTGGCAGCTCTGGTGAAACACAAAGTAATAGCTAAGGTAGACCACCCTAAAAGTTTTGTTAGTAATTTAGTGATAATTGAAAAGAAAAATGGTTCACTTAGAATTTTCCTAGACCCGAAGGACTTGAATCAAGTGTTAATAAGAGAGCACCATTTAATACCAACCTTAGATGAGATTGTGCCAAAACTAAGTAATAAGAAGATATTTTCTGTACTGGATCTATCGGATGGGTTTTATAATATTAAATTATCAGATAGTTCAAGTGACTTATGTACTTTTAATAGCCCGTTTGGCTGTTATAAATTTCTAAGGTGTCCCTTCGGGATCTCTGTAGCTCCGGAGGTGTTCCAAAAATATAGTGAAACTGCATTTGGGGACATCCCGGGAGTTATTGTTTATTGTGATGACCTCTTAATTTGTGCTGACACTGAACAGGAACATGACGCAATACTAAACAAGGTGCTTAATAGAGCCAGAGAACACAATGTACGCTTCAATAAAGAGAAATTTCAATATAAATTAAAACAAGTAAAGTATTTTGGCCATATTTTTTCTGAACAAGGCATGCAAATTGATCCTGATAGAGTCAGTGCAATAGTTAATATGAAAAGCCCTAACAACAAAAAAGAACTTCAAATTTTTCTGGGAATGGTCAATTATTTACGAAAATTTATCCCACACTTAGCTAATATTGCAGCACCATTACAACTGTTATTGAAGAAAGATGTTGATTGGCTTTGGACGAAAATTCATGAAGATGTATACACTAATATTAAAAATAAAATCTGTACAGCTCCGGTCCTTCAAAATTTTAATGATAATTTGCCCATTACTATACAATGCGATGCATCTAAAGATGGTCTAGGATGTTGTATACTTCAAAATGGTAAACCAGTTTGTTTCGCTTCACGAAGTTTAACATCGGCAGAACGTAACTTTTCACAGATCGAAAAAGAACTCTTAAGTGTAACATGGTCTACACGTAAGTTTCATTACTACATATATGGACGTAAAGTGACAATACTTAATGATCACAAACCCCTTGAAAGTCTACTTAAGAAACATCTTCATGAAGTACCGTCGCCTAGGTTACAAAGATTAAAACTAAAACTATTAAGATATGACATAGAATTTAAATATTTACAAGGTAAATTTATGTACATTGCGGATTTGCTATCACGCTCTTATCAACTGTCACAGGACACCGATGAGTCTTACATGTATGAGGTGATACATTGCATGGGCTTAGCAAGCAATTTAGAATGCTCGGAGGAACAAAAAACAGTATTAATAAATGAAAGTTCCAACGATAACGAATTACAGATATTAAGAAATTTCATAATGAATGGATGGCCCACTAATAATAAGGATATTCCTGATGGTCTACATAGTTACCATAAATTAAGAGGTGAACTGACTATTGATAACTGTTTAATATTTTTTAATAATCGATTAATTGTTCCTAAAAGTTTAAGACAGTCATTCATTAAAACCTTACATGAAGGACACATCGGTGTGACAAAAATGAAACAACTGGCGAGAAATCTGTATTATTGGCCACATATAGACTCTCATATTGAAGAATATGTTAAGCGTTGCTTTCCCTGTCAAACTTTTCAAAATAATAATGTTAAAGAGCCACTACTGTCGCACAACGTACCTAGCTTACCGTTTTATAAAATAGCTATTGACATTATGGAGTTTAAAACAAAGAGTTACTTAATAATTTACGATTATTATTCTAAATGGTTAGACATCAAAAAGATAACAAATAAAAGCTCAAAGTCCATAATTTATGAGTTGATAGAGATTTTTTCTAATTTTGGAATTCCAGCTGAAATAATATCAGACCATGTTCCATTTGACTCTAAGGAGTGTAGGGACTTTGCACAGGAGTGGGGGTTTAAGTTCACATACACAAGTCCCAGGTATCCTCAATCAAATGGCATGGCTGAAAGAGGTGTTCAGATTGCTAAAAAAATCTTATGCAAATGCTTAGAAGACAAAAGTGATTACAGATTAGCTTTACTGAATTATAGGGCTTCACCCACATCTGGCACCAATGTCACACCTAGTGAACTGTTAATGAATAGAAATTTAAAAACGAAATTAATAGTTACCTCACAGTATTTGCAACCAAAGACTATCACAAATGTAGAAAATATATTTAATAAATCTAGAAATAGTAATGTAATAAATTATAATAAGAGATCTAGATATAAGCAACCATTTGTGGTGGGTCAAGATGTGTGGTGGAAGAAAGATATTAATAAAAATGTATGGTTACAGGGTAACATAACTAAATGTAATGGCATGAGGTCGTATGATCTCGTAGATAAAAATAATGTTAAATATACGAGGACATCGTATCACATAAGGCCGGCATGATTACTTGATGTTTCACCAGACCAGCCAACAAGTCACAGGGTCGGTCGAATGCGCAGCTCTATGTTGCATGTATGTAGTATAGTTTTAAGGATATTATCTTAAGTCTCTTTAGCTTAATAGATAGCGAATGTCTTGGTTTGAGGGAAGGAAGAAAAACAATTTGTATTGCTAATGCGGTTTAATGTAACATAATTTTAAAATTCAAAATTGTAAACTTGTTTTCGTTGAAAAGGGAAAGATGTAGCATATTCTATAAACGTATACAATGTCTGTAAACGCAAGTGTCACGATGACAGCTCGCTCTCTGTCTATTGAGATTTACCTCTGACACGGTACACTTCGCGCTCCAATATCATAATATTAATTTTGTAATATTTCTAAGAAGAATCTTAAAATACAAACCCGAAGACTTGACAACATCGTTTTATTTGAAGTTCCTACAGAAAGAGCGTTTTGATTGAATGTGAATGGTGTCGTTTCGTGTAAGATGATTGACATTCATTAACAGAGACGATTAAAGTTATTCTTTGATAGATATGTCCGGATGTTCGCATTTCTCAACTGATTCTCGTTAAATTCAGCGAGCAGGTTCACTAATTATTATAGATTTCTTTTGTTTAATCAGTTTTTCGTTTTTTTTTAACGGAGGAGATATGGGAGTTTAAAGTGTAAAAGAAGTCATTTCAGCCAATTTGATAAAGTATATATGGTTCTATACCTACACCTAGCACAAAATAGATTGAAAGCCTCAGACTGAAGCGAAGTCTGTTAATTATGACTTAATTGGCCGAGCGAGCGAGGCTTTTACGTTTCAGCTTGCCAAACATGCTTTCATATGTCTGTATTTTCGTCTGCCGGTAGCATTTCTCAATATTGTGAAATTTTGTGAAAAGTTTCAACAATTAGTATTTTTTCGGTTCCCTGGTTCAAACGAAAATAACACATGGGTGAATCAACTTTTATGTGCACCTTGATGCTATGGTTACGCAAAATTTGTCACTCAGACAACCTAAGCATTTATCTATGAAACAGTTTGAAGATGTCACTTGGACAACGGGGACAGAGTAAACAACACAAAAAAGTTAATTCACCCACATATTTCAGAAATTGAGGAAAATGTTCGCGAAATCAAGCTCACAGTCACCTAAAGATTGTAACCAATACGTCGTATAAGAACATTCCATTCCAATAGAGCTTTTAAGTACGTAGGCGCCTTGAGGAAAATAGTCAATTTGATCGACAAAGTAATGTCAATTATGTTTGTATTAAAGCAGACATGAGTGCCTTCTCTTCTGCCAATGTTCGAGCCATAAAATTGAGGTTGTTGGGCGACGACGCAAGTTTGAATCCTGGGGGCCTATGATGGTTGCTTTTATCACGTGATAAATAAGTGACAAAGCATCTGTCACTCACACTCGCATTGTGTCAAAACGTGACGCATGCTTTGTCACTTATTATCGCGTTATAAAAGCAACAATCATAGGCCCGCTGTTATAACAATAATATTTTTGCATTTTTGTTTCAGTATTATATCTGTGCCTCAGTGTAATATCTGTTATCAACAAAAAATATTCAAACATGCATCTTACTTTATTTTAGCATGATACCCAAACGAAAACTCTCATCACCTCTGACACATAAATTTCTATTTGTGTCCCTACCCTTTTGACGGTCAATTTCGTGCATTGATTTGCGTAATAAATGGCAGGCCCAAAGCGGCAAAATTAGATTCAAGGATCCGTTTGTAACTTTATTTATAACCCTTCGTTCTATGAAATAAGAAAGTTTTATGGTCTTCAGTGGAACAATAGTAGTTTATGCAAGTTTTTTTTATATTGGCACGATTTATTGGCTCCACTTCGCCTGATGGTAAGCGAAAAGGGGAGCCAAAGTCACAATGGCAACTGACAAGAAACCAACCGGTGCCTTTTCAGCTGACACTATCATGCTGGCCCGAGAGATGCTTCTTTACGCTTCGTCTGAAGGGAGCCATGTTGTAAATAAGAAGCAAGGTAGATCGGTAGATGAAAGAATTGCCAAACTTCTTGTTACGCGTGGGAATATTTTCAACGGTGAAGCGATGACATCGCAAACCGACACGTATGGTTCTATGAGAGAAGGGAATAGAGAAAACAGGTTCTTCAGAGCACTCGCCATGGTAAAGGTGATAAAAAACGCTCAGGGACCCAATGTCCTTATGACCTAATTATGAAACTTGCCTTCGGCATCACTACATGGTATAAAACAAAGTCGCTTCCTGTCTGTCTGTCCCTATGTCTGCTTAGATCTTTAAAACTTCGCGACGGATTTTGATGCGGTTTTTTTTAATAGATAAAATGATTCAAGAAGAAGGTTTATATGTATAATAAAATTTGTACCTGTGCGAAGAAGGTTGCTAGTTGTTTTATAAAATGCTGTGTGGTAGAGATCGTGATTTAAAATTGCAATACTATCTCAATTCAAGTAAATAATATACTCGATGAAAGTTCAAATCTTCATGATGTATTTGAGGTAAACAAACCATAAACACGAAGCAGAAATCTCGACGGTATGTTCATATTTCAACGATTTTATCGACGTCCGTTTATCGACTGTTGATGTGAGGGATTTCGTGGTCGATTTATGCTTGAACAATAGTGTAGTGGCGGAAAATTCCGACATCCTTATTTGATATTGAGTACCGGATTACTTTGCTAGAATAAGCAGAGGTTTATTGACAGACTTTATTAAACAAGGAGTTTTTCATTTCGTTGGTATGTTTGTTATTTGACGTATGTTTCCCGATTACTAAAATACCTAGAACGTTAGGGAGAATGCTCTGGCACCGACTTCAATAGTTTATTGAAATGCAATCCGTACATGAACAAATATTTTTTTGCTTTTCTGGTTTTGGTTCTTTTTAGCATCATATCATCCGATAGATCCGATAGTGGACACTACTAGACAAAAGCGTTAGTTCTCCACAACGATCGGTCTTGCATCGTCCTCATCCAATTTCTGACTGCGACCCTAACCAGGTCGCCGGCCCACCTCCGTCGGTCCGCGGACCGGAAGACGCAGCGTGGAAGGCCACCAACAAAGTTCTTTTTATATAATTAATTTTAATACAATTTAAGGGTTTTGTAATGCTCGTAGCGTAGAATAGATATTTTGACATACGTTAACCGTAAAATATTCAGTTTCTATTAAGACAATGAGTGTTTACATATTATCTTTTCAATAAAGCTAGAGCAGACGGGCTAGATACTCCAACAAAACGTTTTAAAAATGCACGAACCATCCTTGTGCATTATTGACGAAGCCTGAGCGTTACAGAAAACAGTTTGTAATGTATCAAACAAAAGATGTAGGTTCGGTAGGAGTATTTTTTTGCTACATACGCTGCGGCAAGTTATACAGAAGACTGAAGAGTATAACTTGCCATTATGCTTAGCGTTTGTAGACTATGAGAAAGCCTTCGATTCGGTGGAAACATGGGCGGTGCTCGATTCACTTCAGCGATGCCATATTGACTATCGGTACATTGAAGTGTTGAAGTGTTTGTATGGTAACGCCACCATGTCTGTCCGAGTTCAGGAGCAGAGCACAAAGGCCATTCCATTGAGAAGAGGCGTAAGACAGGGGGACGTTGTGTCTCCGAAACTGTTTATTTATATTTATTATATTAATCGAGTTTCTCAACGGGTGGGCTTAAAAATGAACATGGACAAGACGAAACTCATGTCAAATGCCAAGGTTGTGCCCATCCCAGTCTCTGTTGAAAACTCGGTACTCGAAGTTGTTGACTCATACATCTACCTAGGACAAGTGGTCCAATTAGGTAGGTCCAACTTCGAGAAAGAGGTCAACCGCCGAATCCAACTCGGCTGGGCAGCGTTCGGGAAACTACGCAATGTCTTTTCATCCGACATACCTCAGTGCCTCAAGACGAAAGTCTTCAACCAATGTGTGTTACCAGTGATGACTTACGGCACCGAAACGTGGTCTTTCACTATCGGCCTCATCTCAAAGCTCAAAGTCACTCAACGAGCAATGGAGAGGGCTATGCTCGGGGTGCCTCTACGTGATCGAATCAGAAATGAGGAAATCCGTAGACGAACTAAAGTGACCGATATAGCTCACCGGATTAGCAAGTTGAAGTGGCAATGGGCAGGCCACATAGCACGCAGAGCAGATGGCCGATGGGGCCGTAAAGTGCTCGAGTGGAGACCTCGGACCAGCAAGCGCAGCGTAGGACGTCCACCTACGAGATGGACAGATGACCTTGTAAAGGTCGCCGGAAGGCGCTGGATGCAGGTCGCTTCCAACCGGTATATATGGAAGTCCAAAGGGGAGGCCTATGTTCAGCAGTGGACGTCCTATGGCTGAGATGATGATGATGATGATGATTTTTTTGTATACTAAGTAAAGCAAGGATCACAGTAATAGTAGATTTTTTGTCAAGGGGCGAAAAGAAGCCAATATGACACGAAGTGATATTTTATATTTATATTATATTTATATTTATTTAATACCATTAATGTTAGCACTAACAGCTATACCTTACATGCTAACTGGCAAATTAATCTTAACGTGCGATGAATGAATGTATTACATTGGATAATATTAATACCTAATAATTATTATCGGAATGTCAAACTATTACAAAATTATTGCAGGTAACATAGAACTTAGTCAAAATTTAATAATATCAATAATTATAATAGAGATGTCGGCACAAAAAGAAAATAACAATCACAGAACACTTAGATGCTTATGGAGCTAACACTAAACTTAGACTGTTATGGAGCTAGTCGTAACAATATTTTCCACGTATCGATACGAAGCGGTCAAAAACTTTGATTCTGGGCTAAAAAATATGTCCAGATGACTGTCACTGTCCAGTATATCATTTAGCAGCGTAAGAGCTTGATTCAGGGGGGATGAGGCTAGTGCGCGGGTCCTAGATGGTGGGACAGCAAAGAGGACACGGCGACGCGGCCGCAGTTGCTTAGCAGAGAGACGTGGGACCCGGAGTCCTATAAGAGCCAGCAGTTGGAGGTTGGTCACCTGGCCTCGTATTACTTGATAAAAATATTTTAGTATATACATCTTCCTACGGGTCTCCAGTGATCTGTACTCAACCATACCAAGCACAAATAAAGTAGGATACATGTGAGGGTAGTAGCCGTATAGTTTCTTGTACAGGAATCGAACGAACGTCTTTTGGACCCTTTCGACAAGGAGGGTGTATTCCTGCTCGTGGGGACTCCAGATGATGGCATTAGTCTCCAGCTTACTGCGGACAAAAGCATTGTACAAGACACTAATGGCGTTGCGGCATGTGAGTAATTTGGATTGGCGGATGACAAACCCCAGACACCTCCTGGCTTCGTTACAGATCTCGGTTATGTGGGGGTTGAATGTGAGTTGGGTATCAAACCACGTACCGAGGTCTTTAACTGTATCGGTACGTTTCAATAGTTTGCCCTCGATTGAGTAATTAGAGCTAATTGGGTGCCGAACGCGCGCGTAGGTCACCAGGGAACATTTCTGCTCGTTAAGGGTAAGGCTATTGTTATTGGCCCATTTTATACACAGGACGAGGAGACGATCAGAAATGTTGGCTGATCTGACCAGGGGGTAGCGTTTATCAAAACGTGACGGATGCTTTGTCACTTATTTATCGCGTGATAAAAGCAGCCATCATAGGCACAGGTTGGTTATCTCGTTTTTAGGGTTCCGTACCCAAAGGGTAAAAACGGGACCCTATTACTGAGACTTCGCTGTCCGTCCGTCCGTCCGTCCGTCCGTCCGTCTGTCACCAGGCTGTATCTCAACAACGGTGATAGCTAGACAGTTGAAATTTTCACAGATGATGTATTTCTATTGCCGCTATAACAACAAATACTAAAAATAAAATAAAATAAATATTTAAGGGGGGCTCCCATACAACAAACTTGTTATAAGTTATATATATGTATAGGTACGGAACCCTTCATGCGCGAGTCGGGCTCGCACTTGCCCATTTTTTTTTTATTATTCGGGACATCCGCGCCATTTTTGTGATAAGCTTTTATTTGTGACGATTTTAAAGAGCCCAATCTCTGCAAGATTGTGTTATTTTATTACAGAATTCCTTTCTACGAGCACTAGCTCCATCGTCACATCAGCTCGATGGTAGCATAATTGGCATTGTACAAATCGGGTTAGCAAGGTGCACGAATGGACGATCATAATAGCTCTCGTAGAACACAGGGTCTAGTCACCGAATAGATCCATACATATGTAGGTATTACCGTGTATTACGTAGTCTCTATTAGCTCACTGTTGTGCGGAGGCGTTATGCTTTATGTACATATGTGTTTTAGATAATGGTTCTGTACGTGTAATTCCTAGCAGGGTCATCTCGACCAAGACTGGATTATTAAGGACTTTTATAAGTCATTGGTTGGTAACTATTCCAATAGTCAATAGATGCATAAAGTTCACAAATGTGTTAATAACAAGTGAAAAAACATAATTTTTCAAGAATTCTGACTTGCCGTTTGGACCGATTTGGCTGGTTTCCAGTATCCAGTGGGTCGTTTAGACCCAAAAAATTGGTATCAAATAACGCGCGAAATTGCAAGCGTAAGCGCTCATTTATGACACCTGGAACCCTATATGACATTGGTATAGTATTTTCTCTCAAACGTAATAGGCTAATATAAGCCAGTCAGCAATTTTAAAATTTTAGGACCTCAGGTATCAGTGCGGACGTATATTTTAAAACAAGGAAATAGGGCATAGGTAAAAATCTTCCTATTATGAATCCCCTGGTCGGATCAGGAAGTATGAAACTATGTCGATCAAGTATTTAATACATATAATAATAGTTGTAAAATTTAAAATTATTTAGTCACTTTAGAATTACAGCTAGTTAGGAACATTTTCGTCCGTCTAAGCTGTTGACCGGCTGAGAGCTCTGTGCGCCGGTCGGCTAATTCAAACTTCGGTAAGAGGATTGTTTGAAGTACTGCATTGGAGTATTATTTGGATGCCGATTTGTGGATACAAGAGATACTCCGCAAAATACATTGTACATATTTTATATGTTTGCGTATTACTGTAAACATCCGGATATTACGCTAGGTAGGTACCTACTTCAGATTTCATGCAATAATAATAATGTTGTATCCATGGTTTTCAATGGTTTCTAACAACGACCTTTTCTCTTTTACTCTTATAAGCACTTCCTCATTCGTAACTTCTTCCGTCCAGCTTATCCTTTCCATTCGTCTCCAGCACCACATCTCGAATGCTTCCAACCGTTCTCTATCACGCTGTGTCATTGTCCACGTTTCGCTTCCATAAAGGGCTATACTCCAGATGTACACTTTTATAAGCCTTTTACGAATTTGGCCCGATATTCTGGTTTTAAATAAACTTTTTTTAGCATTAAAAGCTTTCTTGGCTATGGCTATTCTAACGATGATGTCCGGTGTACATCTGGAGTCATCAGTGATTATGCTTCCCAGGTATTTAAATTGTTTGACTTGTTCTATTGGTATGTTATTTAGAGTGATTGGTCTATGTCTTGAATTTTTTTTTGAAGTGAAAAGTGTTTTTGTTTAAGTGTATAGACCAAATCAAGGAGAAAGTGGACGGCGTGCCGTATCAGGACATCAAAACGAAAGTTGAAGATAGAGAAACATGGAAGTGGCTCCACCGACAAGAGCTAAGCTCTTAAATTTCTGATGATGATCCATGGTTTAATATAAAAAACTGTGGTATGTACCCTCATTAAAAAAATCATGTTTTAACCGTGGTACCATGGCTTTTGTACCACGAGGGACTACGGGTATTTTTTTTTCCCGTAGACCCACAACACCAATATGGGACTACGGGTAATTGAAAATAACTGTATTTTACCCGTTGACCACCGCTGTCATATTTTGCAGATTAGAAGATTATGGGTTGACCTAACCATGACTCTATTACAATTTAACTTTCATGTTTGAGCGGGTATTAAGCCTTTAAACGTATTATATCGCATTTTTTTTTTTTGGCCACTTTTTTCATTTTTTTCCCTCTTTTTTCCTTTGTTTTTTCTATCCTAACCTAACCTAACCTACGTTTCTCTTGAACTTTCGGTTTAAGTTTTTTTTTTAATGCGGGGGGCTTCGCCCCCCGAGCCCCCCTGTGGGGGCTCCGCCCCCCGCCCCCTATTTCTCTAAACATAATTATCTATTGCAGCGTGGAACTACGGGGTTTTTTTTTTTTTCGAGGAATGACCAGTGGGCCCACGGAAAGTTTCGTGTTCAAAAAGATAACTTAAAACTGGAGCAGAGGGGTCTACGGGGAAAATTCGGAGAAAAAAATTACCCGTGGTCCCCCGTGGTACAAAAGCCGTGGTACCACGGTTAAAACACTAAAAAAATAAGACATTACATGTCTCATAACTTTAATAATAATAATAATGATTTAACCCGCTTGCCAGGTAGTTACTTTATTGCCGGGTAATAAACCCAGTTTTTAGTAGTTTATATTAATTATATTATACTATATCAGTTTACATTATGTTATATTATGTCAATCCATTTAGTTCGGGTAATAAAGCCCATTTAAGTACCTTAAAACCTAACAAATATTATACAATAATACAGCAAACATATCAATTCGGTGACTGTGACGTTTCTTGGTGTCAACTAACAGACCTTGGAAACGTCGGAAAATGACGCCCTTCGGCCAGACCTCCTCCTTCATGATGATATCATCATCATCATCTCAGCCATAGGACGTCCACTGCTGAACATAGGCCTCCCCTTTGGACTTCCATATATACCGGTTGGAAGCGACCTGCATCCAGCGCCTTCCGGCGACCTTTACAAGGTCATCTGTCCATCTCGTAGGTGGACGTCCTACGCTGCGCTTGCTGGTCCGAGGTCTCCACTCGAGCACTTTACGGCCCCATCGGCCATCTGCTCTGCGTGCTATGTGGCCTGCCCATTGCCACTTCAACTTGCTAATCCGGTGAGCTATATCGATCACTTTAGTTCGTCTACGGATTTCCTCATTTCTGATTCGATCACGTAGAGACACCCCGAGCATAGCCCTCTCCATTGCTCGTTGAGCGACTTTGAGCTTTGAGATGAGGCCGATAGTGAAAGACCACGTTTCGGTGCCGTAAGTCATCACTGGTAACACACATTGGTTGAAGACTTTCGTCTTGAGGCACTGAGGTATGTCGGACGAAAAGACATTGCGTAGTTTCCCGAACGCTGCCCAGCCGAGTTGGATTCGGCGGTTGACCTCTTTCTCGAAGTTGGACCTACCTAATTGGACCACTTGTCCTAGGTAGATGTATGAGTCAACAACTTCGAGTACCGAGTTTTCAACAGAGACTGGGATGGGCACAACCTTGGCATTTGACATGAGTTTCGTCTTGTCCATGTTCATTTTTAAGCCCACCCTTTGAGAAACTCGATTGAGGTCATCGAGCATCATGCTGAGTTCCTCCATCGACTTTGCCATGACTACGATGTCGTCGGCAAACCGAAGGTGAGTGATGTATTCGCCATTGATGTTGATGCCAAGTCCTTGCCATTCCAGGAGCTTGAAGGCGTCTTCCATAACGGCCGTAAACAGTTTCGGGGACACAACGTCCCCCTGTCTTACGCCTCTTCTCAATGGAATGGCCTTTGTGCTCTGCTCCTGAACTCGGACCGACATGGTGGCGTTACTATACAAACACTTCAACACTTCAATGTATCGATAGTCAATATGGCATCGCTGAAGTGACTCGAGCAGCGCCCATGTTTCCACCGAATCGAAGGCTTTCTCATAGTCCACAAACGCTAAGAATAATGGCAAGTTATACTCTTCAGTCTTCTGTATAACTTGCCGCAGCGTATGTATGTGGTCTATGGTACTATAGCTTCTTCGGAAACCGGCTTGTTCGGGAGGCTGGAAGTCATCAAGTCTATGTTCGAGACGGTTCGTGATGACCCTTGAAAACAACTTATAAACATGGCTTAGAAGCGTGATGGGCCTGTAGTTCTTCAATAGGCTGTTATCACCTTTCTTGAAAAACAGTACCACCTCGCCTCTATTCCATGCTTCAGGCGTTTTGCCCTCGGACAAGACGGAATTAAAGAGCTTCTGGAGGACCTTAAGTACCGGTGTTCCACCCGCTCTCAGAAGCTCTGAGGTGATTCCGTCTTCACCCGGCGCCTTGTTGTTCTTAAGTTGCTTCAGGGCCATCCTAATCTCGTACAGACTGATGTCCGGGATGTCTTCGGTATAATGTCGGGACAGCTTGGCTCTTGGATCGCCTACCAAGCTGTCAACGGGCTTTGCGACTGAAGTGTATAACTGACCATAGAACCTCTCGATCTCGCCTAGAACCTCTGCTTTGGTCGACGCTATGCTGCCATCTTCCCGTTTCAGCTTGGTCAGCTGGCTTTGTCCAATAGACTTGTCCTTTGCGAACACTTTGGAGCCTTTGTTCTGCTCAATGGTCTCTTTAACACGGTTCGTATTAAAGAGCCGCAGATCATGTCGCAAGGACTTCGATATACGTCTATTAAGCTGCCTATATGACCTCGCGTCATCGGGAGACTGCAACTGTAGCGAGCGTCGTTCAGCCATGAGGTTTAAGGTTCGATCAGACAATTTCAGAGGTCTATCTTTACGGCGGGGTCTGAAAAACTTCGACCCTACCGTGTGGACAGTTTCCACTAGCCCGTCGTTGATCTCGTCCACTGAGGCAAAGTTCTCCAGACAAGCGAAGCGGTTGGAGAGCTCGAGTTGAAAGCTCTCGGGGTTTTGAATATGGGCCCGAGTAGGTCGGAGCGTAGACTTCATCAGACTGGACCTTTCCAGTTTAACATTGATATTCAGTGTGCCTCTTACGATTCGATGATCACTGCCGGTCTTTACCCTATTGATCACAGACACATCACTGAAAATCCGTTTCTTGTCGGTCATGATGAAGTCAATCTCGTTTCTCGTGGAACCATCGGGACTTATCCAGGTCCATTTCCTGTGAGGCGGCTTCTGGAAGAAAGAGTTCATCATGAAGAGTTCCTCTTTCTCCAGAAAGTCGGCCAGCCTCTGTCCCCTAGGGTTCCGTTGCCCGTATCCAAATTGCCCCACTCTCAACTCATCACCGCTGTTCTTGCCCAACTTTGCATTGAAGTCCCCCATAACAACAGTGAAGTAGGTTTTGGAAGTATGTATGGCCCTACTTACGTCCTCATACATAGCCTCTACTTCCTCATCAGAATGTGACGAGGTCGGTGCGTATACCTGAATGACCTTCAACGAATATCTTTTGGATATTCTGAGTATTAGGTATACCACCCTGCTCGACACACTGTCGATGGTAGTTATGTTGTTAACGAGGGACTTGTGAACGAGAAACCCGACACCGCCTTGGGACTGTTGGGCGCCCTCCCGGTAGTAGAGCAGGTTACCAGACTTCAGGGTTACGGTGTCCTCCCCCTCTCTACGGACTTCGCATAATCCCACAATGTCCCAGTGTAACCTGCTCAGTTCCTCTTCCAACTCGCAAATCTTTTCGTCAGTCCTCATTGTGCGTATGTTGTGTGTTACCAGGGCCAGTCGTCGTGGGGATGGGTAGCCGGATTTCGTCCGGGGATTCTTAGCACCCCCTGCTCCGCCATTACCTTGGCCGCTACCCACGCCAGGGATAGCGGAGCTGCCGGAGACTGGGGGCCTGGTATTAATGTGACTTATCATAAAGGGGGTTTTGCCATACGCGCCACGCTTGGCAGGCGGGTTGGCGCGCGCAGTTTTTTTTTTTTTTAAGGTCTGGAAGACGCTGCTGCCCATCTCCCGGTATATTATTATTCCCTTAGCAGGCTTCTACTGCAACCACGGGACGAAATGGTGGGGGACAATTCTAAGGCCGATCACCCCACGGCATGATGATATACATAATACATATAGGTAGCAAATATTCGAGTTCATCAAATACTTGCCCCGGCCGGGATTCGAACCCAGGACCACCGGCTCAGTAGACAGGTACTACAAGTTCGCCAATTGTGTCGTCAAATTGTTTACGTTGTGACGAAACTCAACCCTCAACGAATTCAATGATCTATTCAGCTTTCGAGGAGACAATTAATATTATACTCGTATGTCTATTTATACCCTACGGCGAGGTGATTCCGAAATTTGTATGAATGGGTGTGTAATAAGTAGTTCATAGAACAACAAATGGTATAACGTTCATCATAGTGAACAACATAATATAATATAATTTCAACACATAGAATCGATCAATCGATAGAATTATCATTTCGTAGAAAATCTGTTATAATTATAACAACACCATATACTGCATAGCGAGAGCTCTCGATTCGAACTTTCGCAGCCTAAATTCTGTTCTATTATGCTTAAAATTATATGAAAGTATATTATACAAACGATTTAAACAATAAACAATCTAGGAAACATTGTTATACAATCTGAAAATTCTACCAAACGTATGTTAACCAATAATATGCCAGGCAATTAAGCACCAAATCGTTAGTAAGCGGGCAAATCCGAGTATTACACTCTTATTTATGAAGTAAAATTACATTTAAATTACCATCCTTGAAAAATTGCTTGTTTCAATATTGTGAAGCCCTTTTGACCTGAGAAAAGTTGGATTCAAGTAGTGAGCGTCCAAGGGTTGAAGTTGCTCATTTTCTAGAACCTGATACTCGACGGATACAGAAGTTACTCCAACATTGCCGTTCCATTCTGCACAATGCTAGAATAACTTCCAAATTAGGTATTTTATAAGTACCTTAAAATGTAATACGTAAATAATAATTTATTGTGAAACGAAATTAGAGAGAAAATATAACGATATTAGAAGCTTTAAAAAAACGAACATGGAAATCAACTGAGAACCTACTCCTTTTTTTAAAAGTGGTTAAAATGCCACAGAATTGTATTGAATATAATTATGACAAAGTGTAAACCGACATTCATTTTAAAATGTCTAGCTATTTCAAAACAATAAACATTTCGACTACCGAAATGTCATTGACCGGTATAGCTCTGTTCGTTTGACGGAACCTTGATTAGGGTTTGAAGCATAATTATTACTATTCAAAGGGTGTTAACCTTTAACTTTCGGTCAACCATATCTACTACCCTCAAAATACTTAAAAAATGCGCTACAAATTTTTTATAATAAAAATACGATAAAAAATGTTGCATTTGATTATGCAACATTTTTTATCTTGCTTTAGGTATAGATACAAAAATCAACACGCAAAGAAAAATTAAATTGCGCTCATACGTGGTCGACTGGTCGTGGTTGCGGTATATTTGAATACCGGGTTCGAATCCCGATGTGGACCAATTTATTTTTTCTTGCGTAGATTGCGCTCATACGTAGTCTACAAGAGATCCAAGACCCAACCGAAAGACTGGGGACCCGAGAGTCCCGATGTGGACCACATTTATGAGCACAATTTGTCTTCGCGTGTTGATCTTTTTCTCTCTAAATTGTAATTTATCAAATGTGGTGTTGGTTTGCCCACAAAAAAAAAACATTTCGAGAAACATAATTGTGTTTAGAAAAAAACATTTTTTATCTTGTAAACGTTATCGTGAATCAAGACAGAGGGAGAATTTTAAATACGGAAGTAAGTAACTGAGGCCTTCTTAAATAAAGTCTGATTAACCGTGAAGAGAGATCAACGAAATGCTTATACGACAGCTGATTTATTGTTTTACTGAATAACATACACGTGCCACATTCAAAAAGTCGTTGATGGTATCGCCTTAATGAGCATACATTTCGTACGGTGTTTTCGTGCCTTTCTTAAGCCTTAGTGTGCATGAATGACGTATCAACAACGATACTACTGAAATAACCCATTATCGATATCAACTGAAGGTCAATTGAGACTTTCAAACTGAACACAGTTCTAATTGACATCAGTCATTTCTGAAAGAAAATATATGTAGTATCAATTTTGATACGTATTCATTTAAGCAACTAAAAAGATGGTCTAAGTATGTGTATTAGTGGTCTCTAGATCACCCATAGGTAAACCCCACTCATTGACTCGGTATGGCACCAGCGGGTCAGATGTCCGTCTCAGCCGGTGGCTCTCATGTGACTGCCTTTTCCCCACCGGTACTCTCGAGACAACGTCATAACTACCTACCTAATATTATACAGATCTACAAACACTACAAAGTGTATCAAGCGTGATTGAAACGCCATTGGCAGACTTTTTGGATAAGTGGTTCATGGTATGTGCAGAGGAAGTACTCACAACTGCCGGAGAAGTTCATCGGATTGGTGATGGCGTCGCACCGGTCTATGCTCAGGGCCACCAGGACATACGTGGACGCGTACATCACTACAGCCTGAAACAAGATGGTGTAATGGAAGACTGTTTGAAGGGTTGTAGCAGCAAGAGGTAAGTTAAAAAAATATCTACACCATTGATACAAAGATCAAAGCACAAAGACAAATTTAAATGCGTAACCCGGTGGAAGAGACCGGGAATCGAACCCGGTACCTCTGGATTACCAGTACAGCGTTTTAACCTTTCCACCACCCTAAGCCACCCAGATAACCTTTAGAATTTTTCCTTTTGCTTTGTGTGTCGATCTTTGTATTGTTTATTTAAAAGGATTTACACCTTGGCAACCTGTATGTGAGTACGTTAATATTCACATCTTACCGCACTACTTTGTACCCATATTAATAAAACGAGTCATTACAATGTTTCATAAATTTATAAGATGGTACATATTTAGCCTGAGGCCTGAGCTGAGGGTCATGGAATTGATTAACATAGGACAATGTTATTGGTCTATAGAATGGAATAGAATACAATAAGTATTTGTTATTACAGAATTACGGAAAATTAATAAAAACAAACACAGATGACATGCAAAATTCAATATAGGTAAGCAACAGGTGGTCTATTATATCTGTACTCGTTATAGAGATATGAGTATTCCAATATGGGTGTAGATAGCCTGTATGCCTATAGTCGTGTTAGTTGATCGTTTTTTTAAGACAGACACATTGAAATGCGGAGAAAATGTTGAATGTATAATTTTTGCTTCCTGTCAATGTAACATACAGTTGCTTAAGTTTAACAGCAATAGATTGGACATTTATTTCAGAAGTTCCTGTACTTATAAAAATAACATTCTTATGTTTGGTAACTGAGCTTAATTTAAAGTCATGACGTACGTAGAACCCAACGCTCTAACAGAGTTAGACAAAAATTATGGTTTTTTGCTAAAACAAAGTTTAAAAATGCTTACCTGTAAAATGTCGCTTCAAGGCTTTCGAATGTCCACCATCGATATGACTTTAATAATAAGCTCAGATCATTAAAAAATACATATATTCTACGCCAATCGTTGGTTTTCCGCGAAAATAGGGAAAACTAACTATAAAACTAAAAGTGTGCTATGAACCGTTCCAGAAGGTACCTGGCTCAAAGGTCCTAAAATAAATACTCGCTGGAACGGGTCTATGCCTCGGTCTGTCATCCTTCGCGCCAAGACCTTAGCCTACAACCCTTTAGTTACAAACCCCTTAGTCAATGTTTGATAATGAGAATGTTGACTTTACCTGTAGAAATTTGACGAATTTGCACATGAACTCTCCAGCCAGCCAGGCTATGGTGTGCTTCTGTACGATATCCGCGAACACCAACACGAGGCCCACGAACAGATCTGTGGGCAAAAAAATATATTTTTAGCTAATCTAGAAGGTCCTAGGACATTTAGATTCACTTGGTAACGTGGGGATTTTAAGTTGCACGAATAGTCCTTTTCCAAACAGTCCCAAGGTTTTTTCGATATAATGCGAACTGTGCGTTTCTTTCTGTCTGAAAATGTTTGATCACGGCCTGCGGAAAATTAGAATTGAATGGAAATAACCATAATAATATATTTAGTACCTTATTAGTCTGCTAAACTATTACCGCAAAAACAAGCATAAAAATTCCAACGTATTTTCTAAAGAATATCAGGTAACCGACGACAGAGAAGAGTTGGCAATAAACTTAAAGGAAACATGAGGTCACTGCCATTTTGGATTACTACTAGAAAAAACCATGCAGATTTGAAAACAGCTCTTTACTACGGTAAACCCTCATTTAACGTTCCAGATAATTAATCCCTTCAGTTAAAAAAATAACAATCATAAAATTTACATGAAACTTTACCCAAGCCTTGTAAAATAATTTGAGTTAAAAGAATTTTGTTTGTTAAGTATTTCTCATTTTTAAACTTCCAGCTTGGGGCCTTACATAATGTAAACTTTTAATTTAACGAGGTTTTTACTTTTTCCGCTTTTTGACAGAAAAAGAACTGGGAAGTAAGGTTTTGCGTTAACGAAATATTTAATGAACAATAAATATCTTTATAAAAAACACTACTGCTCACTTCTGCTCGAAAATAACGTTATAGCTTCGCGAAGTGAGGCTAAAGTGGTAGTTTTAGTCCCAAGGGTTTCTTATAATCATTTATAAATGATAATTTATTACTGGCCAGCTACATGCTAGATAGGGCTAATTAAAAACAAATCGACCTGATCAGATCGGCCAATATTTCTGATCAATGTGAGTCAAGTTAATTACTTAATTTTTTTTTCTCTTAGTCGACGCGAAAAGCGCACGGGGTCAATCTGCTATTTATATACTTCGCCATTAATTTATTGTTATACGAGTATTACTGACATACGCTGTTATATAATTATCTTACGTACCTACGTCGAGTAGTATGAGAATTTAAATTTAATTACAACATTTGAATCATTTTCTGAAAATAAACATTACAGAGGTGGGAATTTGTACCTCGGTAATATCGGTACGTTTTTACCTACAGACACACAGAGCCAAAATTTATAAAAACGATAACGACGAACGATTTATTTTATAATGACCGTAACCGGAACGTGTAGCCACATTACTAATATAAATAATAGGTCACATATACATATGTAACGAAAAAGAAGAAAATAACTTACATTTTCAAAATTTACCCCGTGGGTACGACGCAATCGATACGTAGGTAATCGAAAAATATTGCGGTTTACAGGCGAATCGCAACAAACGAGCAATAAAATGTCAATAAGGTCACATGAAAAAAGTCTAGCAGCATATTTTTCAAAGACTTGGCCTTTACGGCAATTCAATAATATTTTTGATCCTGTAGAGTATGTTCTCGGCTCCAAATCAATAGAGGTGATAGTTTTTGAATAATTTATTTTTGCTTTTTTTATTATTGATAGTTTAATTAATGAAACAGTGAATTATAAAAAGCAAATTACAGACTTATAGCTACTATAGGAACAGACAATCACTGCAAACTACTTCGTCATAATAAAAGCTTGAAAATTCAATTCAGGTTGAACTACGAGATTAAACGTAATAAAACAAACGTTTTCTAATTAAATAACACTTTGGTGCGGTGGCATTTCAGTAGCAAAGGCGTCTAACACATCCACCGTATTACCTCGTGGAATTTTACTCAAGGGACTGTGGTCTAGACCCAGCTCTCCCATCAAGAGCAGCAATGTAACTACGAATTCAGGGGTTAGAATTGACCCCTGACCTACTTATGTGGCGACGAAACATTTAAATAATTTAAGTGGAATCAATCTGACAACGGCAGAACTCGAAAAATCAATGTTTTCCGCAATAAAATAATCAAAAGTTTCGTGAGACATCCATCCATACCTACTAATATTATAAATGCGAAAGTGTGTCTGTCTGTCTGTTACCTCTTCACGCTTGAACCGCTGAATCGATTTTGATGAAATTTGGCATGGAGATAGTTTAAGATCCGAGAAAGGACATAGGATAGTTTTCATCCTGGAAATTATCCCTAAAAAGATTGAAAAGTGAGTAAGTAATTCATGATGACATTGATGACCCTGTAGAAAATGTAATGATTAGACCAAAAGCACAATTGCTCTTACATTTGCTTAGGCGCTTTTAATAATCCCTTTTATTAATTAAGGTGATTAGGTGGATATCGTTCGTGTTGTACGAGGTTGCTTCCATACTTCAAAGTTCCACGCGGACGTAGTCGCGGGCAAAAGCTAGTATTTAATAATTATAAAAACGGTTTAAACTCACGTAAAAATTGTCAGGAACGGCCCGACATATTCCGAAGTTTCCGAACTCATATCCACATTTAACCCACTGCAGTGGGCCGCGAGTCGGGTAGCATAACGGATCGCTGCCCCTGATGAAGAGCTCCATATTAGTTCGAAACATGTCGGGCCGTTCCTGACAAGTCTTCCCATTCAAACGAAAAAAAAATTGTCGTCTTTGAAAGAATTCAAAAATATGAAATAATATGAATAGTTGAATAATGAATCTCCTCAATTTTTGAAGGTAAAAAATAGAGAAAGAAAAAAATAGTTAAAAACAGACGATGTTTGCATCATGATTTCAATACTTCCTACACCTACACACAGTTTTCTTCCTCAAAACCTTATTAAACTGTCAGCGGCTTGATACGTACTCAAACAACACGTTTTATAACAAACGATCTATTTTAGTTAAGGGGCTCCCCGCTCTCAATGACCTTCGATCTGTTGCGATAGATTTTCCCGTATTATAAATAGCTAATCATAATAACATAGTTTTTCCACAACAAAATACCGTATCAAGTACCTTTCACATGTCACTGACTTTGAGATACAGGCCGTCAAAGTTTACGATTTTTTCGGGGAAAAAGTTGTGGAAACGGTTTTTTGCGTTTTTCTCGAAAAGTATTGAGAAAAATAGAAAAAGCTTCACAACAAATTTTGTGGAATATGGTTTAGAACAATAAAATGTAAGATATTTTCTACATATACACCGGGGATAAAAGTAGAAACGAGATTAGTGTATTTTTGGTCCTTCACCGAATATTTTTTTATAAATACACAGTCGTTAAATCAAAATTCGGGTCACTACAAAGTGTTAAGCATAGACCATACTACAATATATATTAAATAGGACATTATAACTCTATAATCCACAAACTAGATACGATGTAAAAATCATCAAATTGGCTGATTTCTGTAGGGAGCCCCTTAACGGGTATTATGCGTAGGAATGTTTATAGTTTATTCGGAAAAGCAGACGAGATGTTTCGAAGTATTTTTAGGCTTCAGTACCCAAAGGATAAAAACGGGACCCTATTACCAAGACTCCGCTGCCCGTCCGTCTGTCAGTCTGTCTGTCTGTCGCCAGGTTCTCATGAACCGTGATAGTTAGACAATTGAAATTTTAATAGATTAGGTATGTATTTCTGTTGCCGCTATAACAACAAATACTAATAAAACAACTATTTAAAGGGCTCCCATACAACAAACATGATCGGTCGCATTAACTTTGCACCCCAATCGTATCCGGCGCCATACATACCAGGTGCAAACTTAACTTAACCCGGCCAGTTAAGATGGGGAACCCTCGGTGCACAAGTCAGACACTTGGCCGGTATTTTTTCTTTTAAATATTCAAAATCACAATAAGCAAGTTCCATCGACTGTCATCATCAGCCCAAAGATGACCACTGCTGGAATTAGACCCCCCCCTGCCCGACTAACTTAATAAATTTAATACACCTACTTAGAAAATACACGTGCAAAATAGTTTTAAAACTCCAGCATAATGAAATAATCAACTATAATGATTTAATGAAACATCAAAAGAAAAAGACAGTTGCTGGCAGGAAATCTATAATGCCAATCCATATTATTTTCTTTACAAACTTCAGCTCCATCCTGTTCTTAATTAAAGTTGTGAAAACGTTTTAGAAGTTTGGGCTTTTCTAAAACAGAAGTAGACTAAGGCAGTAAAATGATTATCTGGAAAAACAAATAACTAACTTAACTGTAGGTAAACATTCCTTTATTTGTTTCTCGAGAGTTCTAGAAAGGGTTCAGGAAACGTTGAAACCTTGAGGGTGCATTTCCCCTGGCCGGAGTGGGGTGGAAAAAATCAGTAACAGTATATTTTTGTAGAAGCGACGAATGTAGGCAATTGCTGGCTGAGTATTAATTTTAAACGGACGACTTTGAGACCCCGTTTAATTGAATACGAAGCCAGCAATTGCCCTCCGGCTGAGACAAATATAGTGTTTTTCTCAAAAATGGTGAAAGAAAACAAAATAAGTACAGACAACTTTTTGTTTAATAAAAAAGTAGAGGTGTATGGATCTTCCGAAAACGCCATACGCTATTTGAGGCAACTAAAAAGGTGCGATAAGTCGTAGCTACCGATCTTCCGTATTAGTTGTTTCTGTTTTTATGTGGCCGTTTTAACTTTTTAAGAGTTTGTAGCTTGACAGATAAGGTTTTTTTTTACTGATGTAGTACCTATGTACTTAGCACCCTGATTTTCTATCAATAATGTCATCATTCCCGACCATTATTGAGAAAAAAAGTATTAACTGCTTTCACTGACATGGAGCTGAACGCAGTTTCTTTTTTTTAAACCGAATGCTCTGTCTCCTCCCGGGTCCTCCCACTATACAATACAAAAATGCTTTATGGGACACCAAAATTAGTTTACAAAAGTAACACAATTAAAATTATATTAATAACGACAGACACTAGTAATACGGTGAATAGAGACTAAAGTACTATGTGTGACCTTACAAACGGTCCGGTAGTTTTGAATTTTTGATATGTTGTCTAGGATGGGTAGTCAGTGTTTAAATAAAAAATGCACAATTCCCCCCCCTCCGCGCCCGCCGCCATATTGAAAAAACCGGCACTTTCTTCATATTTTTACTCATATCTTCCTTTAGGAGCATTTTAGCTAGAAGAAAGCTTCGACAATGTTATAAAGAGTTAAATTTACTACATTCTCCATTTTATATTTTTTTTCTAGGACAGATAGTTACGGAGATATCTACATTTAAAAAAACGTAAAAAATCGCAATTTCCTACTGAAAAACAAACTTCTGGATTATATCTTCGTTTAGGAGCATTTTAGCTACAACAAAGCTTGGGCAATGTTGTAGAGAATTAAATTTACTATAATTTACACTTCAAATTTTGTTTCAAGGACGGTTAGTTACGGAGATATGCACATTTAAAAAACAGGAAAAGTAGAATTTTCCTAAAATTTCTCAAAATTCTTGGTTTAGAACGCTGTCATTCAGTTACGGACTAGTCTAGGACAAATTAAAACATGTAGGAAATATAATTGCTTATAAAACTCATGTCCATTTTTACATACATTTTCGGAAAATGTGACTTTATTTTTTACATATCTCCGTAATTATCTGTCCTAGAAACAAAATTTGAAATGCAAATTATAGTAAATTTAATTCTCTACAAAATTGCCCAAGCACTGTTCTAGTTAAAATGCTCCTAAACGAAGATATAATCCAGAAGTTAGTTTTTGAGTTGGAAATTGCGATTTTTTACGTTTTTTTAAATGTGCATATCTCTGTAACTATCAGTTTTTGAAACAAAATTTAAAATGTAAATTATAGTAAATTTTATCCTCTTCAACATTGTCTAAGCTTTTATCTAGCTCAAGTGCTCCTAGACAAAGAATTAAGCAAAAATGTGGAGAAGTTCCCGGTTTTTTCAATATGGCGGCGGGCGCGGAGGGGGGGGAATTGTGCATTTTGCAATTAAACATTCACTAACCATCCTAGACAACATATCAAAAATTCAAAACTACCGGACCGTTTGTAAGGTCAAAATCCTTTATTCACTGTGTTATAGGCGGTGTTCTCGCCAAAGTGCGATCTCTGTTCTCTCTCTCTGCTCTCCGCCAAGCAACGCGTCAGCGAGAACGCTCTCTAAGTGGTTTTCTCATAAAGTTTCTCGCTTGAAGTAGTCATTTTAGCTACTATAAATGTCCGGATAAGAACGGCTTTTTACGTAATCGTTAAACTTTCAAAGTTTCATGAAAACAAGTATATAAATCGTTGGCGTTTAAGTGAAAGGTATAGGGGCCAAAATCAATGAGACTGTTATCTCCAAGTATCAAAATTAAAGTGTTGCATTACAGGCGATTATAATTATAGTGGCAATTAATAACGAAAATGCCATGACTGCGCGATCAGCGGCGTAGCGAGCGATCGAGCGATCGAGCCCGGAGCACGGTGTGGTTATACGAGTGAGCGAGATGCGTACACGTACCGGGCGCCGGTCGCCACTACACTACTAAAAGGAAGGGTACCCAACTGTCCGACTCTGATTTAACTGTTATAGAGTAGTCTAAAATTATTTCCCTTAAAAAATAAAAATAGATATAAAATATGAGTTTGTGTTTTTTTTTGTATAAAATATGTGTTTGAGGTGAAATGACAAAACACCATTGTTTCTGTCCATTCTTTTTTCATGTTCTCCAACATGAAACCAGTAACTAATTATCAATTTTGCTTGAACAAATCTCTCTGAAGAAGTTAGAGAGTTTGGTCAATTTTGACGAAGCGGTTGCCGACACGAATATTTGTGCCTAGGTCATGGAAGTTCTATGTATTTAAGTATTTATTTATCTATATAAGTATGTATATCGTCGCCTAGTACCTATAACACAAGCCTTCTTGAGCTTAATTTGGGACTAGGTTGATTTGTGTGAGTGTTTGAACAGGTTGAATTTGGGCAGCTTAAAAAAATACGTGTCTGCTATTTTAGACTACTCTATAACAAATGTCAAAATGAATCAAATCGGAGTCGGACAGTTGGGTACCTTTCCTTGTAAGACCGAAGTCACAGGCGCGACAGCGGCCTATCGGTGTAACTCGGGCGTCGGTGACCTTGTAATGCCGAATCCTTCGACGAGGCATTCCCGTGAATGCCCTTTATCCCCGCGCGCGTCCCGCACTCGCCCGCGCTCGCCCCTCGACACGCACACATAGCCGCGAGTTTTGTTACTGCACACAAGTGTCGCTGTCGTTTATTTTTACGTTAGTATAAAATACTAATAAAACAAATACTCAAATACTAAAGAACTCTTTGCCGAAGTGGCGGCTCGGTTACGGGCCGGCCACGACTTGCGCAACAGCAGCAGTGACAGCGGTGAACGGTATGTGCGTCTCGCTCGCTCTTGTCCGCCGCGCTCGGATCTCTCGCTCAACCGCTCGCCGCGCCACTTGCCGCCGAAGTCGTAGCATCTGTTACGACTACGTTAATTGCGGTTAAAACGATGAAGCGACCTGCCTAGATGGGTTTGCGAGCGACGATTTAGGCACAAACAAAATAAGCTTTTACATCGCGTGAGATGAATCCCACGTTTCCTTTGTAATAACATTTCAACAAACTAAACGGTTTTTTCATCTTGATTACAATTTTAATTTTGGTCTCTTCTTGGAAAATCCTATTTTTTTTTTCATTTTAACAGTTAATTCGTTAAAAGTTTTATAATTAAAATTCAGTAGAGAGAATTGAATAGCAATGTTGCTGATCAATTTAAACTTTCAAAATCGAATCATTCGATTTTCATAAGTTTGTTTGGCGACGCGGTTGGCGCAGTGGTAATCCAGCTGCCTACTGAGCCGGCGGTCCTGGGTTCGAATCTCGGCAAGGGCAAATTTATGATGAAGATACTTCGGGGTTTTCGATGCAAGAATGATTTAACACTAGGCAGACAGAAGGCGTCAAGGAACGAACAACCCCAGGGGGGTATGGTGAAGATACCAAATAATAGTACATTACTGCAGACGCCGGGAAATAAGGGCTTGCCGGCTGAGTAGGTATAGACGTCTAGTGATACGAAGCCGGCAAGCCCTTTTCACGGCTAAGGCATGTATAGTGCTTTTCTCAAACATATGCAATGAAAAAAAAAAATACACCACTCAAAAAAACATGATTCAGCTGTTCAGCCAGTTCATGAACACAGGCGCCATGTTTAAAAATAGTATTTTTAATTTTCCCTCCAATCCCTCTAATTTTTTTTCTATAATAAGTCGTCCACGTGTGAAGTGTTCGAATATTAGGGCCATTATACACAACCTGATAATAAGAATCTTAATTTCTATAATAAATAGTTAAAATAACGACAGAGGATTTTTAATATTGTCTATGGTCTCTGGTGACTTACGTATAGACAGTATTTAAAATTTATTCTTCAACACATTTAATCATACAGATTTGTATTCTTCATATCAGTTCGTGTGTACTAGGCATTAACGCGGATATTGTTGGTCCGATGGCTGAATGGGTAGCCATTAGAAAAAAATATATATCAGCTGTTCATAAACACAGACGCCATGTTTACATTAAAATTTAAAACAAATTACTATCCGGCCTGGACCTTCAATTTTGTATGAAATTCCTTTACAGTTCTCTCGAATTGTTTTAACACACGTTATGACGATATTTCATTGCATGTTTGAGAAAATGTTTTTATGTGCCTGGATGTCAGCGTCCAGTCGTCATTGTGGCATTTTTGGGAAAGCAGTAATAATATTTTCATCACATTTGCTCGTAAAAGATGGTATTACATGCAGGTGTACTGAAGGACAAAGGCCTATATAGTTCCCGCGGGAGTTATAAATTGTTATAAGTATAACTCCCTTGGGAGTTATGGTTTTAGTTTTAAAAATATAGTACGCACTCGCAGATTACTTCAGACTAAGGAGGTGTCAATCCAGCCAAGGTTTTTTGTTGTATCAACAAAACATGCCTACCAGCAAATTTTATTGTGTATTGAATTAATACTGTATATGTAACTGCATTAATATTTATGTTTTACAATTATTTATTTGTATTTTGCAATAATTTTATTAAATTAAAATTTGAATTATCGTTAGGTAAAATCTGGTAGTATAGCCTGTCAAGTTTCTAAACGAAACGCAGTTCTTAGCATTATCTGTGGTAGACGACACAAAAAAAAGGAAAAAAGTTATAAAATTATTGGTTAGGAACTATTTAGTATTGTAACAAACTTACTGTTCATATTTAAGTTTTATAGTATTACGCTGTTAATTATTGCTGCATAATATTGTTAATTGTTATTTGTTTAATAATAGATGGTAAGATTCTGTGTATATTTGTTTTCTGTTTTAAGCTGATGGCCGTTTTGCCAGTGCTTATAGTCAATTAAAAAATATATATACCTACAGAGAAAAGTTGGTTGTCAATCGTTATCGTTTAATGTTTATTTTTGGCTTATTTATTTGTTATTTACTCCAAAATGTGATGAAAAATATTGTGTGTAAGGCGGGTAGTAAGGGGATTACAAACTCAGGACATTAAAAGCCCTCCGCCTTCGGCGTCGGGCTCGGGCTTCTAATAGACCTTCGTTAGTAATCCCCTACTTACTACCCTTATGACACAATATACTATTACTTTAAAAAAATAACGGATTATGTCACGTATATTCATTATTCTAGCCTCCCTGACTTATATTTTACTTGATTATGACGATGACCACTGTCATATTTTTCAGCTTAATAATCCTACAAACTTAAAGCGACCGGGTTGGCATAGTTCGATATACCTAGTAGATCGTCACTTGTACGCCAAAAGTGACAGATGGCTATAATATGTATAATGGAGAGATCTCCAAAATTGGTCGAATTAGCTCCTATTCCTTGAAATGATATTGCCTTTATATTACCATAGGTTATATATAATTAGTCAATCTAAAGTCTCAAAGTAATATGCTAAACCGATTATTTAATAACTGGAAAGCATACAAAAATCTCGACTTGCGTAAATCATGTATTTTAATATCCAGACAGAAAAGTATTCTTCCTGCCACTCTACTAACAATCCAGCAATAAATCATTTCAGTTAAAACGTGGTATTGCGGGGGCATAAAGTCTATAATTTAACGACCACTATTTTTCTAACAGCATGTTTAACATTGCTACTTGTATTCTCGTATTTATGAACTCGTTGAAATGTTTAGATATTAATCCGTCATGCTGTACAACTAAATTTAGACGGATTGACGGAAAAATGTTGTTTTTGAAATAGGAATCGGGAAGTTGGATTTGTAGTGCGTGTTAGTGGCACAACGCATAACGCGGTGCGGTGAATGGTGATTCCTGAATTATTTTAATTTTCTAGAGCAGTGTAGCATTAGTATGCACAAACTCTTTAAAGGTAAAGCCAGAGGGAGTCGACTTCTTAGTATGGCTCGCCACTAATTACCAAGTTACGAAACTCTAAAAAAAAATTACAGATCTCACACTACGCGCAACTACCAGAGGCAGTGTAAAAAAAAAAAAAAAAAACTGACCTCGCTACCGCCTACATTTTTGTCCGCACGACTCCAAAGGAGGCTCAAACTGTAGCTTAATTCAATACCGAGATCCAACTCTTCCGTTTCTTGAATAGCGAGTTCAAAAAAGGGAAATTCTCGATCCAAGTCAGCGCACAGTTTTTGAAACCTTGTCGTATTTTAGAAAATTGAGACCTCTTTTGAGAATTCAAATTGCAGAGTATTTCAGATGCATATTTAAATATAGCCCCTCTGCGTACCTCTCATATTGCGAAACATTCAAACAAAAGAAAAGCGCATTGTGCTTCATTAAGATTTTAACGTGGACATGGCTGATAATGGTTTTATAATAATCAGGGTTCGAGCCAAATTCATTTAAGTGCTAAACCCCTGTAGCTCCTATCTGAAACACTTTTTTATTGTATCCATCCGTAACTTTTCGCCAAATTTTCATTTGTCCGATAGCCAATTTTTCCATTATTTTTTCAGAATAATTACAAAACAAACCTAACCTAACCTAACCTAATGGGTTAAATATTTAAAACGATGTTTACAAAATCCTGAAAATATTACCGGTTTCAGGAAAAATAAAGGCTGAGTACATGATACTTACTTTTAATTCGTATATGTATTGTTAACACCATAATAGCTATGTCCTTAGCAAATAAATCTTTGTATCTTTGAATCTATATTGTAGCAGCCTTGTATTTTCAGTGTGCTACTTTATATCACTTTATGGCAACACTGCTAATATATTTATTACCTAATCTATTTATGCTTATGAAGCATTCCGTCGGCATTACCGAATATTTCCCGGTAATTTCCTATTTCCCATTACCGGTAAGCTATTTTTCACGCATGGCTGATATGGGCTTAGTTTGGTTCATCATTTCGAATATAATAGAAAATAATGGACTTTCATTGTCACAGAATAATTGAATGGGAGTGCAATTTGAAAAAGCAGCCCTTTTGGACCAAAATTGGAAGTGGAAAAAAAATACAGAATACTGCGCATACCTATGGTTTAAAAGAAATTTATCCAAACAGAAGAATATACAATAATTACGGCGCAGTTTTTAATGCACCTGCCTACTGAGCCGATGGTCCTGGGTTGAATCCCGGCCAGGACAAATATTTGTGTGATGAACTCGAATATTTGTTCCTGGATCATGGATGTTATCTATAATGTATTTATATATTATGTATATCGTCGTCTAGTAGCCATCGTACAAGCATTGCTTAGATTGGAACTAGGTCGATTTGTGTAATATTGTCCCTTAATGTTTATTTATTTATTTGTTTAATGTTGTGCACACATATATTCCTCTATGCATAATTTAGTTTGTAATCAAACCTCAGTACTTCAGTAGGTATGTTAAATCAAATAGTATTTTGTGCAATCGTTGCACGATGAAGGTTCTTAAAGTCGAGTACCGCGTTTAGGTCACGAGGTTTGCCGAGTGGCCTAAGTAAGGTACGAGATTTTAAGAACTAATTGTGTAACTATAATATTGCATACATACTTTTTATACGAGCAAAACACGGAAGACATTTTTTACTTTAATCGTCATTCCCCACTATGATTTTTTATTTTTGATGTAACCTTTTTCGTTCAACTAAAACTGACCTATTAAAATAAACATGATGGCGATGGTTATGGCGGGTGCCTCGTGATTGGTTAAATTTTTTGACAATAAATTTCAACCAATCAGTGAACAGTTTAGCGTGCTTTTTTTATCAAATATGCTGATGTTCTTTTTGAAATGATTAGAGTTGAGTAGATAGATGTCTTATGTATATTAAAGTTCTGTAGCGGGTACCATAGAATATAGAATTTTGGTACAGGATTAAAAAGTGCGTTATTGTGATTTTGTCTGTGAAATTATAATTGACAGATTAAAGTACGCGAGTCTAAAAAAGTTATTATACTACCGGAATGATGCTAAAATCTTAATAACTTCATGAAATATTCATCAGACCAGCAAAAACTCCTACCCCTTTAACGTAAACAATTTACAACAACGCCATGTTGTAAATTGTCTAGGGTTGAAAAAAAAAGAAAACATTTTGTTCAAAAAAGGCCAAAAAGCCTTATCTCCTAGTAGGTACCAGAGTTATAAAATAATTGTTTTTGAAACTATATCCAACAAGATGAAATTTGAATTGCCATCCAGCTAGGTAACTTAGAATTAGATCATAATTTAAGTTTGTTAAGGTTTAGTTATATACTTTTCATTTTATATTCAAGTTGTATATAGAAATCTCTACCTATATCCGAAAATCTGTAAATACTTATTTGTATTGCCATTGAAAATTAAGAAAACCTATTTTTAAGATATTTATGTGAAAAATATATTATATAAGATGAAATTCCGTTCGGGCCTTGGGAAAATATTACCTTATTTGCAATGAAAGGTAGGAAAATGATTCACTGTATTATTACACTAATATTGACTTCCTGTTTCGTAAGCAATGAGGATTACGACAAGAGGAGGAGGATATCTCGGGTTAATACTTTTCTGCTAAATACATTGGAAATTTGTTTTTATGGTTCCGTACCCAAAGGATAAACGGGACCCTATTACTGACTTCGCTGTCCGTCCGTACGTCTGTCACCAGGCTGTATCTCACGAACGGTGATAGCTAGACAGTTGAAATTTTCACAGATGATGTATTTCTATTGCCGCTATATCAACAAATACTAAAAATAAAATAAAATAAATACTAAAGGGGGGCTCCCATACAACAAACTCGTTTTATTGTACGGAACCCTTGATGCGCGAGTCGTACTCGCACTTGCCCTATTTTTTTTATTCGTGTTAAGTAACCGACCTTACGGTAAATTATGTCCTTATTTTGTGAAGATAAAGATATACACCCATACAGTTTACGTTGATTTACTTGGAGATCTCTTCCAGGCAGTAAGGGAATACGTAACATCAATCATGCACATGCAAGTAGACAGTAAACCAAGTTGTCACGCCCCGCGCCCGCACGGAATTCCTAATTGAGCTCGACTGGAACTTGGCGCAAACATGGAGGAACTAGATCCAAATTAAACGAGGATTTGCAATATCTCCAGTTCATCAATATCTCGAAAAATAACGAAGGTATTTCCAATTTGAAGACTTGACCAAGAGGAAGGAGTCCCATACGCTGGACCGATCAGATTCGAGACACAACGGTCACCAAGTTTCCCGACACCCGATCTGCAGTATATCGAAATAAGTGGAGAGCGATCGTCCGAAGAGTGATAAATAGAAGTTACGACCTTCAGCAATGAGAAATACGACACTAGAAGATTTCAAATGTTTCCATTCGAGCTGCATGGACAAGTTGACGTTATAATTAAAGAAGATACTTTAAGATGATTACAGAAAAATTTAAATGCATATCCTGGCGGAAGATACCGGGAATCGAACCCAGTACCTCTGGATTACCTGTCCAACGTGTTAACTTATCGACCACCGTAACGCCAAATAACCTTTCGAGTTTTTCCTTATGCCCGGTCTCTTCCTCCAAGTTACGCAATGGTACAATAAAAATGTGATGTATCCACATTAAAAATAATGAGACATTACACCATTCATAAACTTATAAAGATTGAAGATTAGTTAAAATGAAATAACTACTACTAGGTGCCCGTTAACTTCACCCGCGTAACGCTTTTTTTTACGTAGTCGGATAAAAAGTATCCAATAACCATCTTCGGACGTCCAGCTATCCCAGTACCAAAATTTGCTAAAATCCGTTCAGCCGTTTTGGTGTAATTAGTGCACAAATAAACTACAACAAAATAGATGGCAGATCTCGGATTGTCACCTGTACCATACCCTTACCATAAGCATACCTGTGCTAACTCGGGGCACGCTCGGGTTTTTTTTTTAATCTTGTTTATTTTATAAGCCTTTATCTTATGATTAAGTCGGCTACGCTCTACGGATTTGATATCGATAAAAAAGATGTCGATATACCTACCTATATTAATACAATGTATATGTCTCATTGAACGTTTTCGATTACTATAAAACGGTCTGATATCATGAAATGAAATGAAATGAAATGAAATGAAATGAAATGAAATGAAATGAAATGAAATGAAATGAAATGAAATGAAATGAAATGAAATGAAATGAAATGAAATGAAATGAAATGAAATGAAATGAAATGAAATGAAATGAAATGAAATGAAATGAAATGAAATGAAATGAAATGAAATGAAATGAAATGAAATGAAATGAAATGAAATGAAATGAAATGAAATGAAATGAAATGAAATGAAATGAAATGAAATAATTGATTCAGTAAGTAGGCCACAGGGGCACTTTTACAAGTCAGATTGTGAATCTACCGGCATTTCGCAAGAGGAGACCGCTGTTGAGAAGAAAGCCGAAAGAAACTCAACAGTAAGTCATTTTTTCGTAAATAATACTTAAAACAATTACATAATACATTTGTGTTATAACTAATTACACTGGTACACGTAAAGGAGATGTATAGGTACTCCAAATCAATGTTAATTAGGAACATTAAAATGAAAATTTAACGATAAATTAAAAATATTAAATATATCCAGAGATGTATAAAGTCTCTGGGTGTCACAACATGCAATAGAATATAATCACTTAATTAATTAAATTCCTTAGAGATGTATAAGGTCTCTAGGCGTCAATGTGAATAATTTACTATAGAAAATAATTATTAATCCTAAATTTCTTAGAGATGTATATGGTCTCTAGGCGTCATAACATGCAATAAAATATTTTAAAATTATTTAATTTCCTCAGAGATGTATAAAGTCTCCGAGTGTCATACTATACTAATTTGTTTCTTAGAGATGTATACAGTCTCTAAGAGTTCAAAAACTTAAAATCAACATTGAATAACTTCAATCGAGTACAGGATGAAGTTTCTCACGTTTGCTTAATTTAACACTAGTATGCGGTTCCTACATATTTAATTTGGCCCTTGCTAGCATGAACAGACCGGACCCCACAAACGGCACCCGTTCACGAGTATGACGCATATCTCAGCCATCGCCTCCCTCAACCATATTATAGGGAAGGCTGCGACCCGATCATGTCTGATGAATTGGATATTTTCATCAAGACGGCAATTTTTAACACCTACGAATATGAAAAACATATCGATTGTATATTTACTTACTTACTATGAAAATTATTTAAAATAAAAAAATAAATATACGTTTTAATTTGTTTATTGTTTTCATTCTGGATGAAGAGAAATAAATAACATTTATGTTGATTAACATATAGATGTTGACAGTAAAATCGATATTATTTATTTGTTCATACATTATTTTGCTACATTACTTTAATATCAGTGCCCTGAGTTAACACATGTATGACCATAAGTTTACAGAGACTGTATTCGGTATATAGCGATTGCGTTAACAATTTGTATGATGAATTGGTTCTACATAGTAACCGCTAGGGGCGCTGTACTATTCTCCATACGCGTTTATGCTGACGCTAGCACAGGCGCGACACCGGCCTATCGGTGTAACTAGGGCGTCAGTGACCTTTTAATGCCGAATCCTTCGACGAGGCATTCACGTGAATGCTCCTTACCCCCGCGCGCGTCCCGCACTCGCCAGCGCTCGCCCCTCGACACGCACACATAGCCGCGAGTTTTGTTACTGCACACAAGTGTCGCTGTCGTTACTTTTTACGTAAGTATATATATATTCTTTGACGCTAGCGAGTACGGTCACATTAACTCACGGTAAGGGTGGAATTTCTAATTGAACTCGACTGTAACTTTGCGCAAACATGTTCGCAACCAGACCGTGAGTTTAACATCTTTTGTAACGATTAATACCGAGTGTCAGTTACAACTTTAGTTACCTTGTGACGTCATATGTTTACGTCAACAATGTCGTTGTTCACTCTAAATTAAATCCTGACTCCTGAGTTCGAAGCCAGGCATTAGTGTAATGGCGCAAACATTTTGTTCCTGCCCGTCTTGCACAACTAAACACTTCGCGTATATTTAATACTAGCTGTGCCCCACGGTGTTATCCGCTCATCCCACGGGAACACTAAATTTATTCGGAATTAAAAGTATCCTATGTCCTTTCCCGGGTCTCAAACTATCTCCATACCAAATTTCATCTAAGTCGGTTCAGCGGTTTAAGCGTGAAGAGGTAACAGACAGACAGACAGACAGACAGACACACTTTCGCATTTATAATATTAGTATGGATTTTAAATTGATCGTTAAATTTGTATTTAAATGTTCCTTCTTAACATTGATTTGGAGTATCTATACATCTCGTTTACGTGTACCCGTGTAATTAGTTATAACACAAATGTATAATGTAATTGTTTTAAGTATTATTTACGAAAAAAATACTTACTGTTGAGTTTCTTTCGGTTTTCTTCTCAAAAGCTGGCTCCTCTTGCGAAATGCCGGTAGATTCACTATCTGACTTGTAAAAGTGCCCTTGTGGCCAAATTATTTCATTTCATTTCATTTCGCGACTCTTGTCGCATCGCACTAGGATCGCCCGTCACTCTCTCACAGAACAGCGAAAAAAGAGATAGGTATTATGTCTCGCGTAAAGAATCGCGTGTCACAGTTAGGGCCTGCAATTCGAATATTCGAATATTCGAATAGTACGAATATTCGACTCGTTTTGATATTCGAATACTAATGTGTGCGGTATTCGAATATTCGAATATTTTTTTATTAATGAAAAATGTAACAAATTTAATGTAATCCTTTCACTTCGGCAAAATAGAGTATGTATACCTATGTATAAAATTGTAGACTAACGTAAATAATGAATATATCCATAAAAATAACTTTCGAACTATGTATGTATATGTGAATATTATGAATGATAAGTCTTCTTCTCCTGATCCGCAGGATTTTATAGGGATTGAGAAACTTATTTCAGGGCTCTGTGGTTCTGCCTGGCCCTGGGCCTACTCTTCTGAAGGTTTCAGGATTGGAATGCCGGTTTCGAAGAGGGTGCAAAAGGTTATTGCTCATTTTCTGTACATTGACAACCCTAAACTGAGTGCCCCAGAAGGCTTAAACGTGGTGGAGCTACAGAAAGTCACAGAAAGAATTAGTGGCGATAGCACCTCAGATCTCTTTCCGAAATTAAATCTATGTACTACTATTTGGTATTGCGGGGACATGAAGCAGGCTTCAAAGAGGCGCTTCTTTTATCGTTTGACAAAATTACTTAATTCTTGTCGGGTCGGGGGCTACAAGGTGTGTTTGGGAGATGCCTCTGATCACTTACTCCTTTGGCGTACTGAGGTGGACTGTGGACTCAGACTAAGCTAGGCGCTTTAGACAAGAAGGTGTTACTCACTACATATGGTATGGTATGTTAAAGCCAACATTTATGGGACTGTTCATTCTGCATAAGAGTCGAGGCCGTGACTTTAAACGCCAAGAATCTCCACAACCCCGAGATGTACAGTCTCAGGCAATATTTCCTAAACAACAAGTATGGAATTAATCGCAGTGTAGTAGCTAGTAGAAAGTACGTGGCAGTAGACAAAGCCTTCACTTTTACCAGAGCTACGTAGCACCGATGACCGCAAAACGTATGAAAGAGCAAGGAGCAGTACGGGTTGTACTACAGGGTCCTTACAGGGTTTCGCTAAAACACCTTAAAAGATCTCGTTCTCCAGCCATCTGGCTGGGTCAAGGGACAAATACAGAAGATTTCACTTTTGAACACAGGGTATCGCCGATTTTGCTTTGCATTGTCGTCGGCACCGTATGCTTAGGTATTCACGAATTGCTGTTCGTTTAATTTTACCACAGGATTTTAAAAAAAGCGACTTTTAATACTTTTTAAAAATAATTTCAACTATTCGAATACTATTCGAATAATTCGAATATCTGCGAAAAAAAAAACGAATATTCGAATACCTAAAATGGTCGAATATTTGCAGGCCCTAGTCACAGTTGTGCTAGAGGTGCTAGTAGTTGAATGGTTTTTATGCATAAATATTATTTGTGACCAGTTGCGCAGTTGGTTTAAAGAACTTTTTATCCAAGTACGGAGAAGAAAAGTGAGGATTATGATTTTTTCTTCTGCGTGGACAAAGATGGTGGGAAACTTCTATTTCGTTTATACAGATCATCTTCACTTTATTTCGCTATTCAAATGTATTACAGGAATTGCAATTATGTACATAAGTAGTAGTAATGTCTCATTCGGATTTCCTCGGAAGGATGAAAGTTTCAGTAATTTATTTCCCGATTGCAAAATGTTTTATGGATAGGTATATTATTTAATAGTTGTTTCTGCTACAATTTGTTTTATTGTAATTTTCATAGATATAATTAGAAATGCTTGTACCTGTATTTGTAACTGGAATTCAAAGGTGAATTATCCAACTATGGTAAAAGAAGGATTACACAGAGAAACAATAAATCACTAATTTTGAATTTTGTCAATTTTACTGTAGTAGTTAAAAGGCACTTATTTACATAAAATAAGAATAAAAAAGTATTTTATTTAAACAAAAGTTACAAGATATGCTAAGTATCAAAATTATTCAGAAATATTATTATTCTTCTTCATTGTATACGACTACAGTATCTTTAACAATAAACGGAATATTCAAATATTTTGTCGCTTTGTCAACTTGGAAAAGTTTCGAAATCGTACTTAAAAGTTGTTCTAAGTCAGTTAGTTAGTTCTCAAAGGAGTCCCTAATGACCTACTGTCGATTGAGTGTAATAATGCTCATGCTGTGGCTTTGTCTATTACTGTAAAATGGGGTTACTTTAGGAAAATTTGGGGCTACCTTGATAGATTTAAAATGCTTATAAAAACGCAAGTATTCAAAAGTTCGATTGAGCAAATTAAGTAACAGGTTAGGTCATTTTTAAAGGTACGTATTTCGTTGCCACAGATGGTTAAAGAAAATAAGGACATGGCGTAAAAGCACTTTTCCAAAGTAGCCCCTGCAATTTAAAGTAACCCCATTTTACGGTATTATATTATATTTGTCGACGCGGCTGGCACAGTTTGTAGTGCACCTGCGTACTGAGCCGGCGGTCTTGAGTTCGAAACCCGGCCAGGGCAAATATTTGTGTGATGAACTCGAATATTTGTTCCTGGGTCATGGATTGTCATGATTGACTGGGTCATCATCTAGTACCTACCCATAGTACTTCTTTCTTTGCTTGAGTCTAGGTCAATTTGTGTAATATGATAACAGTTTATACAACTAAACCATTGATACAAAGATCAAAGCTTAAATGAAAAATTTAAAAAGGAGTTAGGGTAGCGAAGTGGTTAACGCGCTGGACCGGCAATCCAGAGGTACCGGGTTCAATTCCCGGTCTCTTCCACCAGGTTTAAAATTTTTCATTAAGCTTTGATCTTTGTATCAATGGTTTAATTTTAAATTGTGGTGTGTACCCACGTTAAAAAAATGAGACATTACATGTTTCATAAATTTATAGTTTATGCAACTGTTTCAAAACGACAGGTCTCAAAATAAGAGTGTTTTGAGCCCTAATTATGCATACACTATACTTTATCTACACACATATTCATTATCATAATTTATCTTCTTTTATGTAGATATGAAGTACCTACTCACAACTATCTGTAAATCCAGCGGAATCATAAGACCCATATGTAGTATTTGAAATAATATAGTGTTCTACAACTATGGTATTTAAACTTTCTATAGTAATTTAACAATATATTTGTCCTGGCTATAAAAAATAAGATAAGATAAGATATTCATTAAATAATTACTTATTTTACAGTAATAATAACTATAGACTAAGACATTCTACTTGACAAAATATGACGCTCGCCTGAACTAAGAGTGTAGAGATTTGATGGGTTTGAAAATGGCTTTTTGAGCTGCAGTATCAGAGTTTGGAAATAGTCCAATTCTGCACATTTATATGTGAATGTGGACAAAGCTGGAAATCACTCCACCGACAAGAAAACTTAGCTCTAAAGCTATGATCAATTGTTATTGAGGTGTATTGAGTAAAACACAAGGCGATCCATGCAAGACTGGTTTATTATTTATATGGCCGGTGGATACATAAATCTAGTTTTAGTTCTACCTACATTACATTCTTCCCCCCAGAGAGAGGAATGAGAAAGAGAGAAAAATATATATAAAGAAAACATGTTCATAAAAATAACTATAACTTTGAGTCACTTTCAATTTAGACCTTTACGCCCAGTATTACAGTGCAAAGTCAAACATTGTTATAGCAGCTGTTCTTAACAAAAGGTAACAGCTGACGAATGACAACACTAACTTAAACTACTTATTTATAACTACAAACTACGTGAAAATCTTAATCAAATATATTCCACTATAATATATGCTTATAAGTAAACAGGTACCTAATTCATGGTAAAACACATATTTTGTCATTGACAGACATATATCTACGTATGAACGTAACAAATTGTAGAATAGCGGCGCCTATAAGAGATACTGGCTTATTAATGTGTTTCGATACATTTTTGGTACTTTAAGTTACTGACGTCAGCATACGGACAGAGGCGATAAATAAAAGAAGACTAAGTAGGTATGCCTAAACGATTACTGTGCTCAGTATACCTATTTTACTTGAGCGATACTTACCTACTAATAAAATATGATTACTTAAACTTTGTAGTTTCGTTTGACCCGGGGACGTAAGGCTTTCTTCTGCATCGGGCTTTCGGTAGGGTCGCGGGCCGGCGGGCTCGCAGAGGGCTCGCGCGCTCCCGGGCTTGGACTGGCGGTGCCCGGCGAGGCCGGCGCAGCTTCGTCCTCTTTTAATGATGTTTCAGCATCGCGAAACTCCGGAGATTCCGCCCTGGATGCGCTTCCATCCGGTTCCTTTGGTGCGAGCTCTGGGTTAGATATAAAGCTATCACTGGGCAGTGAATAACGGACCATCTTTTTTTTTATAAGTTGGTCGACGTGTCTGCTCGCGTCTTGCCCGTTGACCTTCACATTGTAAGTAACTGCACCGGTGCGCTCGGTCACGGTACCTTCTGTCCATTTAGGGCCAAGCTTGGAGTAATTTCTTACTAATACGTGGTCCCCATGCTGCAACTCGCGCTGCGCACCGCCGGCGCTGCGCTGTTGCGCGCTCTGCGCCGCCTGCACGGCGGAGGCGGGCGCGGCACTGCCGGCGCGCAGCAGGTCTAGCCGCGTGCGCAGCCGCCGCCCTAACATGGCCACGGCGGGTTCGCGCTGTGTGGTGCAGTGAGGGCTGTTCCGATACTGCAGTAAAAATTTTAAGAGGGCAATTTCGACATCCTGGCCCTCGGCCGAGGCCTTTTTCAATACCTTTTTTACGGTCTTGACCGCGTTTCCGTGCGGCTCCGTTACTCGATGGATGATAAGGTGCCGTGATAATGTGTAACACGCCATTTTTCTGTAGGAAAATCTCGAACTCGTGAGATGTGAAGGGAGGTCCACCGTCAGTTACAAGTTGCACTGGTAAGCCGAACCTCGCGAAGCATTCCCGCAGCCTGGTCGATACGAGCGCGGCCGACGTGCCGCTCGTCATCGAAAATATTTCGATCCACTTTGAGTGCGCGTCTATGGCGAGAAGATACGTACGACCATTATGATGCAGAAAGTCGGCATGTAATCTCTGCCACGGTTCCGCAGGCCAGGCGTAGGGCGCGGGCGTCGCGCGCGGCGGCGCGTCGAGCTGGGCGCGGCAAGCGGCGCACGAGCGCGCGCGCTGCTCCAGGTCGGCGTCGAGGCCTGGCCACCACACGTAAGCGCGCGCGATCTGCTTCATGCGCACCATGCCCACGTGACCCGCATGCACCTCCTCCACTATCTGCGCCCGCAGGCCGCCAGGGACTACCACACGGTACCCCCATACTATGCATTCGTGATCGATGTGCAGCGTGTCCTTGCGTGAAAAGTACGGTTTCTCATTTTCGATCTCCGTCCCCGAAGGCCACCCGCTCATGATGTAACCATATATTTTACATAAAGTAATGTCTTTTTTCGTCTCCCTCGCGACGTCCCTATGACTCAGAGGGAAAGTTTCTTCTACGAAGTGAAGATAAGCCGCATCGTCCTCGTCGTTTCTCGCCGCCACCCCTGGAAGCGGCAACCGAGAGAGGCAATCTGCATTACCATTTTTATCTGTCGACACGAATTCTATATCAAAATCGTAGGCCGCCAGTCGCACAGCGTACCTCTGCAAGCGGCTAGCCGCTGTTTGAGGAAGTCCATGTTTTGGACCGAATATATATGTCAGTGCTTTATGGTCACTGCGAAGGGTAAACTTACGACCGAAGAGGTATTGATGGTGCTTGTTGACCCCGTAGACGATGGCCAGCGCTTCTTTGTCAATCTGGCTGTAGCGCCGTTCAGTTTCGCTTAAAACGCGCGACGCACAGCATACTAAGCGTTCAGTGCCATCTGGGTAACGCTGCGCCAGTATGGCCCCGAGCCCGTACGCACTGCTATCTACACAAAGCACAAGAGGAAGCGATGGCTCGTAATGCGCCAACGCTGGGCTATTTAATAACTCTTCTTTTACCTTCGTGAATGACTCTGCACAAGAAGGGGTCCACTGCCATCGGGTGCCCTTCGCGAGCAACGCGTACAGAGGTTGAAGCATAGTGCTTATATTGGGTATAAAGCGCGAATAATAGTTTACTAGTCCCAAAACTGCCCTAAGCTGAGAAACGTTTTCTGGCACAGGTAAATTATTAATTGCGGCAATCTTACCCTTATCCGTATGCAGACCAAATTTATTTATTCGATATCCAAGATAACAAACTTCGTCTTTAAAGAACTCGCATTTTTCGAATTTTATTCGTAAGCCAGCATCTCTCAGTCGGCTTAACACGGCATTTAAATTTTGCATGTGATGAACTTTATTTCTACCAGTTACACATATGTCATCAATGAAGGCCACTAATACGCCCTCTAATCCGCTGAGTGTTTCCTCAATAAGTTTTTGGAAAATTTCTGGTAAGCATTTAATGCCAAATGGAGCCCGACGGTATACAAACGTGCCGACGTGTGTTGTGATCGCGGTTAGGGGCTGTGATCCTTCATCGAGGACCAATTGCAAATACGCATTTTTCAAGTCTAATTTTGTAAATTGCTCCCCGCCACTTAGAGCAGCAAATAATTGTTCGATACGGGGTAACGGATAGTGGAATTCTTTTAAATATTTATTGACCGTGACCTTGTAGTCGCCGCATATGCGAATCGAGCCATCTCGTTTCACTACAGGTACAATGGGTGTCCCGTACTCCGACGATTCCACCTTGTAAATAACATTTTCAGATTGTAATCTTTCGAGCTCATGTTCGACTGGCATACGCAGCGCCAAAGGTAGCGGTCGGGCTTTGCAGAAAATCGGAGAACTGTCTTTTAGATGTAATTTTATTTTTGTTTTGAAAGTACCAAGTTTATCATCAAAAACTTCTGGAAACTCATTTTTCAATTGGAGCACCATGGGGTCATTGTCAGCAATTTTATTCAACTTAATTGATTCGAGATTTAATTTACGCAACCAGAGACGACCCAACAACGGAGGCCCTCCATTACTGATAACAAATAACGGAATCGGTTGACTCGTTCCCGCTCGTCACGCGCACGCTTATGCGGCCGAGTGGGACTATCGCTTCACCCGTGTATGATTGCAATTTAATGTTATCTTTTTGTAGGCTCAAATAAGAGAAATGTTTTTCATAGAACTCCTTAGACACCGCCGATATTCTGCTACCCGTATCGATTTCAAATAACACATTACAATTTTCAACTTTAAGCTCACAGTAATAAGGTCCGTCTTTTATATTACTTTTTACTGATAGAATATTGTACATACCATCACTCGCGTCACTATCAGAGTCATCACCTTCCATGTAATTCTGATACTTAGACCGACCGACACTATCACTCTTGCCACTTTTCTTGCACACACTAGACAAATGTCCTTTGTCTCTGCACTGGTTACACGTGTAACTCTTGTACCGACACTTGTTAGGCGCATGGCCATCCCGGCCGCAGCGCCAGCAAGTGGGCCGCCGCTTGTCGTGGGCGGGCGCACGCGCACCCACGTGATGCAGGGCGGCCGCGCCCTGCCCGAGTCCTGCCGCCGGCGCCCCGCCGCCGCCGCTGCCGGCCGCCGCCGTCTCGGCGTGCCGCTCGGCGGCTTCCAGTGCGAGCGCCAGCTCCACCGCCTTTTTGTAATCCAATGTGGGTTCCGCAAACAAGCGCGAGCGCATCTCCTCGCTTCTGAGGCCCGAAACGAATTGATCGCGAATATTTTCTTCCAAACTCGAACCAAAATTACAGTACGTTGCGAGATGTTTCAAATTTTGAAGAAAAATCCCAATCGTTTCACCCGCTGCTTGTCGCCGTTGTCGAAAAATATGCCTTTCAGCAATTTCTGACCTTTTCGGGTCCAAGTGATTTCTAACAAGGTCCACTAGCTCCTTAAAGTCCTTCTTCTCGGGATGATCGGGCGCACAAAGATCGCACATCAACTCGTAGGTCGCGGCGCCGACATGAGTCACCAAAGTAGCCACGCGCAATTCTTGTTTGATGTCGTTGAGTAAAATAAATTGATCTACGAGACGTACGTACGCGGCCCAATTACCTCGACCGTGTAGATCAAATTCGTGTAATTTCCCGAAAGGCATGATCACTAATTTCGACTAAAATTCACAAACTTGTCGCCAGTTGAGGTGTATTGAGTAAAACACAAGGCGATCCATGCAAGACTGGTTTATTATTTATATGGCCGGTGGATACATAAATCTAGTTTTAGTTCTACCTACATTACAGTTATCACATCCAAAATTTTACTTGAAAATTGCCATTTAGAGTATTGCGTTTCCAGGAAAAAGAAGGGCTCATAAATAATCGAGTTCCTCTGAGGTAAGGACCTTCTCTTTCTTTAAATTCGTTGAAAAGGCTAAACCTGATATATCTTACCTGCAATAGCGAGTTGCATGATGAAGAAGTTCATCCGACTCTTTCTTGCATTAGTACAAAGCAGGGCTGCTATGACCGACGTGTTCAACAGCACTATCGATATGAACAGCACCCACATCACAGTGAACTGCGCCACCTGAAAAGGAAATGGTTATTATCAATAAACAAGAAGATGAGCGAGAAGCGATTAGGACTATAAACTAGAAACGAGTTGGCAAGTAGCGAGAAACGAGTGTATAGTTCGCACGCACATATTCAAAGGTATTAGAAGTCTGTTTCAAGTAACTATGGATGAAACTACTCTAAGATGACCGCTGGTTGGTTTCTCAGCGTGAGTTCTGACCACCAAACGAGTATCGCTCAGCGCGATCTTTTATCGCTTATCAACTAGTGAAGAAAGAGTAGACGCCGGCAGTGTGAACAGCCTGCGATCAACTATTAATATATCTGTATATTTTACAGACACGGGGGCTGTTATCTTTTGTTTGTTTCTTGAGCGAGAAAATAGTCGACAGTTAATCGCTTTCTCGTGCTTGGTGGGACCAGCACCTAAGCGAACGGTAATAACTCATCAATATAATTATATTTTTGTTTATCTTGTGCTGTTTAGGACTTTCTATGACCACTCTGAGTCTCCATTATAAAATCAGCTCCTCTCTCTCTCTCTTTTCCTCACTGTATCCTACAAGGTGGAGAGGTCAGCCTTCCCTCTCTCTTTCATCCACTTCGCCCTATCCATGACATCGTCTTCGAAAACATTGCATTCCTTCATGTCTGCCAGCAAAACCAGTCCAATCCAGGATCAGCTCCTCCCAAAATAGTGTTATCGTAAGTTTGTTCAGATATAAAAGGTATCATTAAACTTTAACATAAAGTCTGTAACTAAATCTACTTAGTTTAGAAACTAGTGACCCTGGTTTTGGAACAAATCGTTTAGAAGGACCTGAATTCGTTCAAAGTTTTCCTACACTTTGCTCAAATATAGTTAGGGTTCTTGCCGAGGAAACTTTGTGTCATTACTGATAAGTGCGGGTCGATAGTTAGATAATTCGATGCAAAGTTGAGAACGTAGCGTAGATTGTTATTCGATAAAGAGTTTCGAATTTTAAACTGAAGAAATCATCTATATAAGGTGCTAACAAATCAGATGCCAATACTTTTAGAGATGTTAATTTACATCAAAATTATTTACTTTAAATAGGAATGAAGGAAGGCGCTAATTACAGACTATTAAACTCCTCATTAACAAGGCGTCTTTACGTACCAAAGTTATTTCCCTAGTTTTCTCTAAAAATTTACATGATTTTTTAAATGATATGTACTTAAGTATACTCCCAAAGGCGAGTACTATAAATTCTAAAAGTATTGGCATCAAATTTGCTAGCAGCTTATTATAGTATTGACGTTTTATGATTCTATTCGGTCCTTTAGAATAAGCTCCAAAAGGGAGACAATTATTAGTATTAAGCCTCCGTGCATTTGATAAGAATACCTAATGTTATCGCAGTAAGATACATGTGTTATACCATTTCTGAATCTGCATAACATGCCTAATTTATTGACGTTATTTGTTTGTTTCATTCCTAATAAAAAAATAATCATGGCAGATGGTCAAAGTTAAAAATTTTGTTTTTGAGAGAACTTTTATCAAGATTAATCAAGTTTTTTTCAGCATTTTACAATACTTACTGACAAAACATTTTACAATAGTTTTTACAATAGTTACTACGCACTTCTAAATTAACTATTAATGATTTGACACACAAAAAACTGTTATTAAGAGCTATCCGAGTCGATGCTGGTACTAAAAATATAAAAACAAAGGGGAGAATTCTCAAAAGTCTTTATTTCGGTAATAACTTGAAAACCGTGCAACTTTTACTGGGGTCATGTTAGGCTGGTTGGTTTCCTCTTGAGCTGACTTACCTCCGGTGTCACTGTGACGTGGTACTTCTGGGACACCTTGTGTATCTGTCTGTGGCATCGCAGCCTCAAAACGGATGGACCAATTTGAGTGTGTTATTTTTTAATCGAAAGACTTGTCCGTCGAGATGGTTCCTAGCTATGTTTGGTGAAATAGGACCAGTAGTTTCCAAGATAATCAGCTTTAACTGGAATAAGTGACAAGATCTCAGTCAATAATGAAGCTAAGACTTCCAAATGTTTTATTTACATTCAGTTTAAGTAGCTTTTTCTATATCACTCATTGATTGAGGGTCTCATAATGACCAGCTACTTGGAATAAAGCGAAAAATAAAAAAAAATCAATGGTTGCATCGAATTTTTAAATGTTTCGCTTCATTATAAGCATTTGGTTTACGCTAGCAAACGTTACTGCTTGAATAAATAACCAGCGACTTGTGTGGGTGTTTAATCGACATTACGTTATGTTTCCGAAATTATAATAATCATCTGACTTCAATAGATGCCTCGACCTGTCTCGGTTTTATCCTAAATTTGGTTACTTATATTGATATTAGATGACGCTAGTTAGTTCTAGTTTTATGGTTGACATAATGTAGATTTGATGTTTAGTTTTATACAAATATTGGCGTATCAATTTCATAATAGATGTTGCTGACGACCCATGTAAGGGATCCGCTGCATCGCGCTATTAAGATTTCTCCTATTTTCATATCTCCGCTCGAATATATCCATTCCTAAAGAACTAGTGTAAACAATAAAGTGTAAATAGTGATTACGGAAATAAAACCATCAAGAAACACAGTGAAGTTTCAAATTTAAACAGTGGGGGGGTGTCTTAAATTTTTAATTTAGGTTATCATCGTTACGTATCTCGCCAAAATAGGGGTTAAAAGCCTTTCAATAAACCGCATTACGCCGGAGATAGTGTTATCGTGACATCCTCTCGAAACTGTCCGTTATCGTGCCAAAATATCCATTACACTATTAAAACCTTTCACGTTTTATGGTGGGCTTAATTTTGGAGATGGCGGGCGTGGCGATTTTACGCGGTTACTTATTGAGTTTTATTTGGTCATGGAGTCGCACCTGTCTGGGGTTTATTAACGGTTATGTGATTATGATTAAGTAATCAAAGTACTAGTACAGCCGGAGCAATTGACGAAGTGTATAGGGGGGGTTAGACAGATGTTGAAATTATACAACATAATAATTATAAATTTAAAAAATATGTCATGAAATAAAAACCAAAAATTCAATTCAAACAAAGGTCGTGGGGCGTTGTCTCCATAATCACTACATAGAATAAAACAAAGTCACTTCCTGATGTCTGTCCCTATGTACCTATGCTTAGGTCTTTAAAACTACCCAACGGATTTTGATGCGTTTTTTTTTCCCGCCGCCGCCGCTGCAAATGTAGGTCAGGTTACAAAAAGTATCTCAACTTGTTTTAGTAATTTAAATAAAACAATTTAAACGGATTATATCGCGTATATTAATTATTGGGCCTCGAACGGTGTAAAACAAATTAGTGTTAAAAGTAGTATATGTAGAGTTTTTGTTTAAAAGTATTTTATAGTAATAAATAAGGCAATAGTATGCTTTTTGCCGACGACATATCCGTATTGTTTGCTTGTACTAGTGTTACCGAAATAAAAAATAAATTAAATTCAACGTTACATACAATTACAAGCTGGCTGCAATCCCATAACCTTCTACTCAATGTAAACAAATCAAAAATAATTCAATTTAAACCTTACCAAAAAGTACCATTGCTAATAGATTATGAATATAATAATACAAAACTAGATACCGTGAGCACTGCCACTCTATTAGGCATTGATTTAGATTCCAATATGAGCTGGACAAACCACATCCGAAAATTAACTAAAAAGTTATCGTCCTTTATCTATGCCCTCCAGCACCTTAAGCGCGAAACTGATTTTAAAACAGCTCTAGCAGCATACTACTCGTATGCTTACTCGAGAATATCATACGGTTTAGTCCTATGGGGAAACTGCAGTGATATCAATAAAATTTTCATCTTACAAAAGAAATGTATTCGAATCTTAGTTAACATAGATCGAATGGAGTCATGTAAACCTTATTTCATTAAACACCAAATATTAACCGTAACTTCCATGTACATTTTTGAATCATGTAAATTTATTAGAAAACATTTTAATTTATACTCACCTAAACCAACGACTAAACCTAAAAGAAATGATCGCCATCTCAACCAACTTAAAATGCCCTTCTCAAAATTAAAACTCGTCACACGCAGCCCCCATTACATGACCATTAAAATTTATAATCATATCCCAAACTCCTTGAAAAACATAGATAACCCAAGATTGTTTAACAAACAGTTAAAATCGTTCTTAATTACGAGATGCTTTTACAGTTTAGACGAGTTCTTTAAGGACAACGAAAGTACATATATAATATAATATAAATTTATTGGTCTTGTTGAATTAATGTGTATTCAGCTGAGTATGTTAATCTTAAGTAATTGTAGTTTTATTAAAATTAGCCTACTGATGTTGCTTGTGCCCTTGCAGGGCGTCACATGTATCCCTTGACGTATTTATAAATCCACCTATGTCTGTAATGTGATATGCAATAAATGTTCTATTCTATTCTATTCTATTCAATCTGGGAGTTTTCTTTGGCGGTTCTTTCTCCTCAGTAAGCCTTTAGTGAACCGCTGGTAGATATTTTAAATAAATAATAAATGCCCTTCTGGCACATGTGTAACTGTCTTTACACATTAGGCCCATCTGGCATGTATGAACACCTTTATTTTAAATTAATATTTGCAAAATGGGTAGTTTGCACAAATGTAACTTTGACAGAGAAAAAATATGTTTTTCTCAGTCAACCTTTGACAACGGTATCTGTAAAGGTACTGAAACGTCAGGGAGGCTCAAATAATTAATATACGCGATATAATCCGTTTAAATTGTTTTATTTAAATGTGTGACAGTCGCGGAAACCGAAGAAAATATTTTGTTTTAGTAATATTACAATAAACTTAAATAATGAATTTGAAACTATATAAGTGCTGGAACCAGAGCCCGAATAGTTCATCCATCATCCCATGTTGTAGACTTTCGTATATATTTATATATAAATTATATTATGTATATATTTGTATATTTATTATGTTATAGTGTGTAAATGTAGGTATATATATTTTTGTATAAACAGTAATATAATATTTTGTATTTACTTGTACTCTAGATCCTCTCTGTACCATCAGATTTCTAATTTGTATCCTCATCAAAGTTTAAATAAATAAATAAGTAACGGGTTAAGGATACTCTTTATCTAAAGAAGCATTCTTAAGATCGTCAATGTAGCAAAATATTATGTTGATATTTTTCAAGTAATAATTTCTTTGAAAATGTCTTCTTAGAAATCTTGCCGGTTTTCAACTGTTCTCGCGCAACGTGTTCCAAGCCAAATATTTTGTTAAGTGCTTTAAAATACCATCCGAACATTATACTCGTATATGCTATTTTATATATACATAGAATGCGATCTCTATGTACATGTAAAGGGCGCCTTTTACATGTACATAGACTTTGAACTTCGTTTGTGAAGAATATGTCAAACCTCTCAATTTCGATCCAATTAGGTATATTCAATTATTGTATTAAGCGGTTTTCGCTCACGTGAAATTGTCAGGAACGGCCCGACATGTTTCGAACTCGTATGGAGCTCTTCGTACGGGATCATCAGTTGCCGCGCCGGTATACGGGTAGCAGTCCCTGATGAAGAACTCCATACGAGTTCGAAACATGTTGACGACGCGTTTGGCTCGGTTTGTAGACACCTGCCTACTGAGCTGGCGGTCCCGGGTTCAAATCCCGGCCGGGGCAAATATTTGTGTGATGAACTCGAATATTTGTGCTTGGGTCATGGTTTTTCTATGTATTTAAGTATATATTTATCTATACATATAAGTACGTATATCGTCGTCTAGTACCCATAACACAAGCCTTCTTGAGCTTAATTTGGGACTGGATCGATTTGTGTGAGGTTGTCTGATATTTATTATTATTATTTATGTCGGGCCGTTATTGTCAATTTTACGTGAGTGTAAACAGCTTAAGAGCCCTTATTCCTTTTAAAATGCTGCTTGTTTTGTACATTTTTCTCTGCGATCAAGCATGTTTCTTAACATATTATTGATGTTACTACCTAGAACAGGGCTATTGGGGTTTATTGGTATATATTTGAAACCTACAGTTTGATTGAATTTTTCATTGATAATTTTTGTTTCAAAAACTACTCGAAATTTACAAAATTCACGCGGAAAATTAGTTTTTTCAACTTATTTTCGATTTCACGCAATGAAAGCATGAAATAACTATGTACCATACTACCTAGAACACGGGGAAAAGTATTATTCACTTCAACAAGTTGGTTGAAATTATTTACATATTTGTCATGATATGAAAAAAATAAATTTTAAAAGGAATAAGGCCTTTTAATACAATAATAAAATATGTCTCACGAAAGTTTTAATAAAAGTGTATATATATGCGTAAAAAAAACTCGTTCAAGTCGGTTATTTTTCATGAAAAGTGACTATTATCTGATCTGTAACGATACATTTTTTGAGGATGTTATACGATCCTATTTTTTTGTTGCGGTCAAATTTCTGTACTAACTACACACTTAGATTGCTCCGAAAGTTAGGAATGGCCGTTAAAGGTCAATTATCCTACGAAGCGCTGAGAACGCCACAAATGGCGTTAAAACCTTGACGTCATCGACCTGTAAAGGTATCAATTAAATACCTGTATGGAAAAACAACAAGCATTGAAAAAATGCGTTTTAGCGTATGGTTGTAACTTGTAATACAATTATTGTTTTGCTCATGTATGTAAATTTGAAATAAAATTGCCGTGGATTGAAAAAAAATTTGCGTACCTTTGAAGTCTCATCTTATCAATACAAAGTCCCTTTAAGTTTTGTAATTTCATGACATATTGATCTAATTTTATTCGTGGAATTTAACATCAGTCAATCACGTAAGACTAGGTCAGGTAAAAAGGTAACTTAAGATTAGGTAGGTAAACTGATGTTAAATTCTATCCCAATTACCTAATAATTGTAGCCATTCTAGGTGTTTTATTATAACTAGTTTATCCTGAGTTAAACTGACATCAAGGACTTTCGAAGCTGCTAAGTACAAGTACAAGTACTCTTTATTGCACACCTCATAAAATATACAGGAGAAATACAATGCAAGAAATTACAATTAGAGGTAAACAACAGGCGGTCTTATCGCTAAAGAGCGATCTCTTCCAGACAACCTTAGGGTAGTGGAGAACTTGAAAAAATAAGATTTTGTTATTAGGCGGTGCAAAAATCGGAAAATGATAATAATATATACATAACAAAAACAAATAAATACATAAATATAATAAACAATAAATACATAAATACATACATACATTCAGCCAACAGGTAATAGGACCATTTGAATAAAATACGAATTATGAAAGGGATAGATAATGTTCTTTCAGTTGAGTTTTGAAAGAAACAAGAGATTTAGCGCGCCTTAAGCTCACAGGCAAGGAGTTCCACAAACAGACAGCTTTAAAAGTAAACGAATTATTATAAAATTTTGAGACGGAAGAAGGTACGGCAAGGAGCAAATTTTGGGCAGATCGAGCAGAAGTGAGATAAGTGAAACGCTCCTTGAGATAGCGGGGAGTTGCAGGATGAAAAAGTATATTAAAAAGAAGAGCAAGAATATGAGAGTTACGACGAAAACGGATTGGGAGCCACTTGAGCTGAGAACGGAAACTAGATACATGGTCATATTTGCGTAATCCAAATATGAACCGAATGCCAACATTTTGAATGCGCTCAAGCTTATTAAGTTGCTCCTCTGTAAGATCGAGATAGGAGATGTCAGCGTAGTCCAGAATAGGGAGTAGTAACGTTTGAGCCAACGCAATTTTAGTGGCAATGGGGAGAAAGTTACGCAGCCGTCGCAAAGAAGCTACTGCAGCAAACATCTTCCTGCTAACCTCACACATTTGTGGCACCCAAGATAAAGAACTGTCCATTAAAACGCCAAGATTTTTGACCTGGTTAGAATATGGTATTACAATCCCATTAAAAATAATCGGTGGGAGTTTTAAAAAGTCAATCCTAGAAACCATCTGACTACTGCCAATGATGATGACTTGCGTTTTCGCTGGATTCACTTTCAGACCGTAACTGCTACTCCAGTCTAAAATACGTAACAAGTCATTGTTCGTAGTGTCGATGGCAGCGGGGAGATCACCAAGTACGCCTTGCGTGTAAATTTGAAGATCATCGGCATAAAGGTGATAATAAGATGAAAGGTTTTGAGTAATGGAATTTATAAAGATCGAAAACAATAGTGGAGACAGTACACCGCCTTGCGGAACGCCTGCCGATATACTGCACCAGGAAGTACGAGAGGACTCCACCTTTATTCTTTGCCGACGACCGCTTAAGTAACTACGAAACCAGTCCATCACTGCAGGAGATATGTTAAGAGAACGTAAGATGGCGAGCATTATGTCAAAATCCACAGAATTAAACGCATTGCTGAAATCTAAGAGGGTTAAAACCGTTAACTTCCGGTTATTCATGCCCATTTGAATATCATCTGTGATTTTAACAAGCGCAGTGGTGGTACTATGACCAGGACGAAAACCAGATTGAAACTGGTTCAAGAGGTCGTTCTGGTTCAAGAAAGAATTTATTTGTCTGTGCACTAGTTTTTCCATGACCTTGGATAGAAAAGGGAGAATGGATATTGGACGGTAATCAGAAAAAGAAGAAGGATTGGACTTTTTGGGTAAAGGGATGATATCTGCATCCTTCCATAGTGAAGGGAATACGCTAGAGGAAATTGAAAAATTAAAGATGCCGGTAATAACGGGAGTAAGCAGGTCGAGAAGAGGAAGTATCATGTTGCGACTAATACAATCAGCACCGACTGCATTTGAACTGATGTTTCTTCTTAACATCACTGTCAGAGAAAGGACGAATAGAGAAAGGAGGAAAATCAGGAGTTGGAAATGTTGAAAGATAGTTAAGGGTATTCCCCTTAACAGGGCCATCAAATAAGGCAGATGCTGAGAAATGCTTGTTAAGCTCATCGAAATTAACATCATTAGATATAGAAGTCTGCTTACTCTTTCCAACTCCTAGTGATTTAAGAAACTTCCAGACTTTCGCTGGATCCCCATTTTCAACGGATTTATGAATATGGCGTCTTTGTGCATCACGACATATCGTGCTACACCGGTTACGAAGCTCGCGATATCGGTTTTTGTTCTTATCCGACGGGTCGACTTTGTATCTCGATTTGGCCTGATTCTTTTTTTCTATTAAAGATTTAATGTCCGCAGTAAGCCAAGGTGCAGGAAGATGCTTAACCTTTACAGCACGTACGGGAGCGTGAACGTCAAACAACTGAATCAGGAGAGAATTGAAGATGTTAATTTGATCGTCCACCGTATTAGCTGTAGAAACAACTGACCAATCAATTTTACACGCATCTTCGCGAAGTTTATCAACATCTAGCTGACTAAAATTTCGTTGGAGAAGAATTTTTGGTTTTGACTTGGGAGGGCGAATTTTATATGAAAGGTAAATCAGGTCATGGTAAGAGAAGGCATTAGCAGAGTATTGGCCGAATTTGTCAACGTGAGGCAAAGATGAAACAATTGCCAGATCTAAAAGAGACGGAGAACAATTTGGGAAATGGTGCGTTGGACCAGACGGAAGAATATTAAGGTAGCAGGCCTTCATCACTGCTTTCAAACTGCTGGAACGATGGTCATCTTTAAGGAGGCACGTGTTTAGATCACCCATTATTATGCGATGATCGAATAAAGGTGTGAGATTTTCGAGTAGTTTCTCGAGGGAAGCGAAGTAATTTATTTTAAGAGAGGGTGAGTAAAATACTCCAAGAAGTAATTTCGAGTGAGATAAAGTAATATCTATGAACAAATACTCTGCAGAATCTGATGAAGTAGATATAGGAGATATGCTAGCTATAGAGTAGGGAATATTATCACGGAGATAAATTGCAACTCCACCGCCACCTCTATCAGAGCGATCATGACGGATTAAGTGAAAACCAGGCAAAGAAAAGGAAGATGAGGGTAAGTTAGGTTTAAGCCACGACTCTGAGATTAAGATAGCGTGGATATTAACGAGATCAAAAGATAAAACTAAATCGGTATAATGGGCAGGAATGCTTTGCGCGTTAATATGAACTACATTGAAGTTTTTATCATAGTTACTAAATTCAGCATCCAAAAAATCATGTAGTGATGGTGGCAGGCTATGAAAACTGTCGTCATCGACTCCCACACCATCCGATGAAGACGAGAAAGATAAAAACTGATCACTGTCACTCTGGCTGAATAAAGACATATACAAATAAGTTCAAATATATATATATATATAAATAGATAGATAATACAAATAAATAACTCCACACACTACCCGCCAGCAGTACAGAAAGAAAGTATAAATAAACAATGGAAGTTAAACAATTTAAGAATTTTACAAAAACAAAACAAGAATATTCCGTAAAACGGAACGCGATTTTAAGCTTAAGTCTAAGTAGAACATTTAACTCGCGAAAGTAGACGAATCCTAGCAATTCTAGATATCCAACTTCAAAGTTAACTGCCAAGTTAGCTTAAGAGGATATAACACTACTCCTTTTCCCATACTATCAGTTGACGTTATGTTGTTGTACGCACCTGGTAACTACGGCGTCGCATACAAATGAGGTCCAAACTTAACGTAACTGGGTCATACAAATCGAGGTTTCATTCTCGTCTGTTTCTCCTCCAAACCTTTACGAAATTTTAGAAACTGAATGGAGAAGTCCTGTTTTGAACCGTTTCGTTTTTTTTTCGCAAATTATGATTATTTATTAAAGCGCCCGTTTCGGCCAAAAACAGACGCCTAGTTCACAAATTTTAAAATCAAAGGCGCAAAAAACGAAACGCTCCGGCACAAAATATTTCCTTCCTATTCAGTTCCTAAAACGTCGTTACGATTGGTTAAAGGCCTTATTCCTTTTAAAATGCTGATGGTTTTAGACATTTTTCTCTATGATCAAACATGTTTCTTAACATATTATTGGTGTCACTACCTAGAACAGACCAGACAAAACTACTCGAAGTTGACAAAATTCACGCGGAATATTAGTTTTTTCAACTAATTTTTGACTGCACCCAATGAAAGCATAAAATAGCTATGTTACTACCTAGAACTCGGGGAAAAGTATTATTCACTTCAAAGAGTTGCTTGAAATTATTAATATATTCCTCAAAATATGATTTTTTTTTAAAAGGAATAAGGCCTCTTAAGTTTTGGAAGAGGAAACAGACGAGATCGAAACCTTTGTATGGAAAAATAAGCACTGGTATGTCCCCTTAAGCTACAAATTGACGTCAACGCTCGGAGTTCTGACATGTTCGCTTTAAAGTTCGTACTTGGTTTACTTTGAGCTCTTTTTAAACTTGATTGATGGCCAATTTACATATTCAGTGACTGTGAAAAATCAAAGTAAAAGTTGCGTTGGTAATTTATGCTTCTTAAAATGCTGGACGAAATATGAGTAAGCCAAAAATGGATTTGACATAATCATCATCAATCATTTCACAACGATCAGTTGCGTATTGTCCTTACAGCTTCCTGAAAACTTGACCAGAACATCGATGCATCGGTGGTACGGTCAGCATCTAAAGTAGCTGACAATTTTAATCCCGGCTTTATGTCAAATTTCATACATAAACAGCTGGCAGACAGTACATAGCCATGACTTAAACTTTGTAAGTACAACGGGACTTAAGAGGCCTTATTCCTTTTAAAATGCTGATTATTTTGTCATTTTTCTCTATGATCAAACATGTTTCTTAACATATTGTTGATGTTACTACTCGTACCTAGAACAGGGTTATTGGGATTTATTGGTATATATTTGAAACCTACAGTTTGAATTTATCATTGATAATATTTTTGTTCGAAAAACTACTCGAAATTGTCAAAATTCACGTGGAAAATTCGTTTTTTCAACTTATTTTTGACTGCACGCAATGAAAGCATGAAATAGCTACGTTACTACCTAGAACTTGGGAAAAAGTATTATTCACTTCAAAAAGTTGGTTGAAATTATCAATATATTCGTTAAAATATGAAAAAAATAAATTTTAAACATGTACGTGAAATTAGCAAGAAAAATTATAAAACAGTCGTGACATTGACAGTTTGTTATTTAATTTGCCTTACTAATTCCATATGCCTAGAGCAAGTTATGTGACCAAATGTCAAATCAACGTTTTAAAAAAAGATTTTTTAAAATTATACCGACGTAAAAATAAACTAATCGTGCATTAAAATTACTATCGGGATAAAATATAACCTTTGTAAAACTTAATGTTCCCAATTGGCCGGTAAGTATTTGTTCTGAAACTTTATGCGATTTTAAAAAATGTGGCATCAATTTATAGGTACTAAATAGGTACACAGATGATTATTTTCATAAGCTGACTATCGGCCGCCCGCAACTTCGTCCGCGTAGATTTTTGATAAAGATATTAAAATAGGTAAGTGAATTTTATTCTTAGTTAAAATGGTCTAGACATATTACATTTCAAACAGTGGCAGACACTGATATGCAATTGTTAAAGAATTTTAGAAGATTTTCCAATTAGATTACGGGAATTGTTTGCAGGATGCTTAATATTTATTCCGTCAGTTACCTGATGCTTTTAATCTTTGGGAAAAATGATTCTGCAAGATATAGAGCGACGCATGGATTTGGAGTTAGAAAATGGGGATCTTAATTATTATGAGTGAGATTAAAAAAAAAATGTTAAATATCGTAAGGCTGTTAAAACAATCTTAAACTCAGCACTGGAAATCGAGAGATGGAGGCAGTTTAATGAAGAGTATCTCTTTCAACAATAATAAATAATAAACTTTATTTCAAAACAATAATAAATAGGTAATGGCCTCTTTTCATAAGAAGGCAGCACTGGTATTTGTACACGCCGGCCTGGCTATTAAACGAAAAGAGTTGTGTGGCGGAGTTCCCGAGGCTGGCCAAAATGTTTTTAAATGGTCTAGCAGGTACCCCAGTTATTAAAAAGGCTAGTGTTCAAAGAAAGTGCTGAAATTTGACCATAAAAAACTAAATGCACATAAGTGAATTTAATGATGCGATTACTATTTTGGTCTACAGGCTAGTAGATTGTTTGAAAAGTGATTCAATATATTCTGGTGCTACAGTTCTCTATATTTCTCAAGAAGCTAAATAAAGTAAGAATAGGTATATATGTAAAGTATAGATTATTCATGTGCTGATAGACAACTCACTAAATATAGGAACACATAAAGTTTGGAACACAATTAATAAGAGACAGCACTAAGAAAATATTGTTGACAGTCAACCATAGAAAAGGGGGTGCAAGTTCGTTTTTAAAAAAGGACGTAGTCACTGGGTAGAAGACAGGAAATACAGAAAATATAAACTGATAACCTTAGCGTAACACTTCTTTATAAACAACATTAGCGGTGTTCCCCATACAAACTTTGCACCCCTTTTTAACCCCCTTAGAGGTGAAATTTTCCAAAACGCTGAAATTACTTTTTTTGTTTTTGATTAAGTAAGCTTTCTACAAAGTTTCAAGTCTCTAGTTCAAAAAATAAAGTTTCTCCCATATAAACATTGCACCCCTTTTTAACCCCCTTAGGGGTGAAATTTTTCAAAACGCTGAAGGCACTTTTTGTGCTTTTGAATAAGTAATCTTTCTACAAAGTTTCAAGTCTAGCTCCAAAAATAAAAAGTTTCCCCCATACAAACTTTGCACCCCTATTTAACCCTCTTAGGGGAAGTATTTCCAAAAATCCCTTCTTATTTCTGGCCCACGTTATAAAAGTAACCTACTGTGCAAAAATCAACTCTCTAACATTAGTAGTTTCGGCTGTGCGTTGATGAGTCAGTCAGGACTTCTTCTTTTATATATATAGATAATAACAGCGAACGAATAAAACATAGAAGCCTAACTAGCGTCGGAAAATGGCCCCACGGATTTTGTGTCAGTTAAGGCGGGGCGTAAATTTTGTGTCAAACGGCTGTCTAGTTTGCAAATGGCGACGCCGCCGAACAGTTGCATTACGTGAAATAAGTGAAGTCTCAAAGTAAGAAAATATGCCGTACTGTTGAGTGAAATGGTGTATTAATCACTCAGGAAAACACAAAAAAAAGATGGTATCAGTTTTCATACGTAAGTAAAGCCTTACACATATTAATTTAATTTATTTTACGGAACAGATTTTGTATAGGGATGGTGTTATGCCATATGACTAATGTATATACGATGTTTGAAAAAAGCACGAAAAAAGTAATGCAATCAGTGGCGTGCCTAGGCTTACAAGAGTGGGCAAGCCCAGGGATATGTTTTGGTAATTTTTTAGTGGGTAAATCCATTTTATTGCCGCATTAGTGTTCAATGTAAAATTTCAATAATACACAGGTCGGGCGTGGGTTTTGGGGTAAATATGAGCTTTTTCTGAGCGAAAGATAGTGCCTACCTTTCCTTCGCCTATTATAAAACCTGCACACTTTAACTCATCACAATCGCACAGAACAACTCCTTACATTGTTTAAAGCCACAGTAATCACAACAACAAACAAAATCAAAACACAAGCACTGTTTCTAATATGATTTACCTACTTTTCGCTCCAACAAACACTAAACTAACTAAACATTTCTAAACAACGTGAAGTTAAATCACCCATGTTTACGCGCGCGCGCACGAAATTTGCAAGTGGCCGATCCGTATGTATCTAACTTCAAGCCCTGATCCATAGGATATTTCCATGTGTTAGAGTAGACGGTATGAAGCCCGATTGCAAGCGACCGCGTGCGAGTGAGATGACTAGCGGTGACATGCGGCGACGAGCGCTCAGCGAGCGAGCGGCCGGGCCGTCGCGCGGCGGTGGCGTGCGCGGTCGGAGCGCGGACAAATTTTGAACCACGCAGCGTCGACAAAATTCGAAATTATGTAACACGTCATGGCGCGCCATTTTCTTTAAAGTGTGTACGTTTGTCGTTCACGATTAAGAATGTTTGCAAAGACCGTTCCTAAAAGGCTATGCGTTTTCCGTTAGTCCGGCAGGAAAACGTATAAGTACCTAATTATGTTTGATATTTTTCCACTAGAAAGATTAATAAAATTGTATCGACTTTACCTACAGGTAAAATATAAATTATTACAAAGAAGGAGAAATAATAATATATACAGCACGCATTAATAATAATCATTCAAAGTATTAGTAACAACAAGGAACAAACAAGGATTCCTCAAAAGATGTTTTTTTTTTATTCGGATGTAAGCAATAACCTTAAATTCAAGATTTATAATGAAGTAAACAAAAATGACTCTTTATTGCATTAACGATTCGCCAATTATGCGTTTTCACTGTCACCGCCATGTTACTATAGACAAATGTCATGCGTTTTGTCGAATCACAGCTGGCCATTCGGAAATTGACGAATCACATTTATTTGTTAAGCGTAACTGAAAACATTTGACTGGCTGTGATTGGTGGATCGGTGCGCATGCGCATTTCGACTGTTGGGCCGGTTTTTGATTGTAACTTTGTATGAAGCTCGTGTTCTATGTTTTATTCGTTCGCTGGATAATAATGTATTTTTATTGTGTCGTATTTTAATATTGACGCCTAGAGACCCTTTATCTCTAATAGGTTAAGAGTATTCTAGTATTGGATCCGGAGACCATTATGTATACATCTCCCGGTAAAGTGTGCCCGTTGATTCGTCTGTTGCATTTATCTACTACTTGTTGTGATGTAATTATTACTGTAATTTTATATTTATAATTGTTATACAATGACATAGAATTAGACATGTAAAAGCGCCCTTGAGGCCTACTTGCAGAATAAAGATTTAAATATAATGTTGATTTAAAAAAAAACTGCTACTCTACCGTATAGGAAAGCGCAGTGTGGGACGGCCCCGACTAGATGGACGGATAATCTCGTGAGGGGCGTCAATGGATGCAATCTGCACGGAATCGCACTTAGTAGTGAGCTCTGGGGAGGCCTATGTTCAGCAGTGGACGTCCGTGGCTGATAGATAAGCAACGTACTTACTTCATAAAAATAATAGTAGTTAATGTCCGTAGCATTTGTGCCGTTGTTGTCGACTGTTCTGTTTCCTGATAGCGGCATGAGGTACGACTGGGGTGTAGAAGAGCTGAGCTCTTCCATCACTTGCTCTGGATCCATGGTTCTGCAACAAAAAGAGGATAATTTTGATTTTTGAGCCACACTGAATAAATGACTAGAATGACGAAGGTTTAGTTCAAAAACAACTAAAATCATTAGAAATGGATGGAATTATTATCTTAAATTGGCCTAAATGTTAAAATTTTAATAAAAAATGGTTCAAATTTTTTTGATATATTATCCCAATAGTGTGTTTTTTTTTCTTACCTTTCATTTTCATATTCATCAGTCTATTGTTTCTATTTACTAAGTACATTAGGTAAGATGGAGTAAGGCTATCACCAGGAGAAGACTGCCACAGTCCAACAATTAGCTGACTGTTCATCTCACCCCATTAGACAATTAACTATGTTAGTCTTATCCAAACCTACCTTACTTAATATACAGCCCATGAAGCAATGTAGGGTTCTGAATAAGCCAAATAAATAATTATAGGTATACAATAAAAAAAACATATATATATTTATTTTTAATAGTTCTTGCACCTAGCGGGTGCTGTCTCCGTGTCGCACACAGGTGCGTCCCATGACACGGATAGGGACAGCCGCTCGATGTACACATTCCATTAAATTGTCGAAAGGGCCTCTACGCGTTGGCTTCGGCTTCATGCACGCCTCCCAAAGGTCCGGTACACTATTGTCACGCGAGCGGGGGCGACATACAGGAATAATAATAATAATACCCTACTTTCGACGCATTAGGGTAAAAACTAGTTACCCAAAGAAAGGCTTTTAGGACGGTCATTAGGTCTCGCTACAATTACACGGAGTCAGATAACGAGTAACATGAGTATCGTTAACCTTTCAGGCTAAGTGCATCCTATCCGTCATTGTCCATATCGGATGTCTTAGACTAGACCGGACCCAATTTGAAAAGAGTTTTTATTTTCCGGGCCTCTAGTACTCGTATGATAACTTGGTATCTAAAATAAAAAAATGCAGCTAAAGTAATAACTGGGCATTGGTCGCCATGCCAAGTCATTCTTTTTGTAAGTTAGGTAAGGTTAGGTTAGACTTCTATTATTTTCGTATCTACCTGGATTAATATGTACATCCCGTTCGGAAATCGCATCAAATTTGTCCCTAAAATCAATGGATGTGCTAAAAAAAAGGACTTGGACTAAATTCGAGGTGTTTTATAACATATTATATCCGATGTATCATGTATGATATCGTCGAGAAAAGAGTTTGTAGTAGTAGCGTCACGCTTTGTTTTGTCCCGGAATGTACACGGTTTTCGATACATAACAACAAGTATACTTACCGACCAGTCATGGAAAAATTGTCACCCTATCAAAGCTGAGAATTTTATACGGACCTCTGTTAGGTTAGATAAGGTTTCATTCCAATTACCCGCACGGACTTAGACGAACAGTGGAAAGTTGGTAACATTAGCTTTGTTAACCTTTCAGTGAATCCTATCCGTATTGTCATTTGACACTGTAAATATCCGATTTCCTAGACAGGCATGCTATAATCATAATTCAAAAGTCGCATTAACTAAAGGTGGAAGAACATAAATAATAATTATTTAGCCGAATCCACTTTTTTTCAAACATATTGTCTTGAACTGTATCGTGAGCGTCAGGATGACTGGACCAAGAGAGATTTTGGAAGTTTATATATCCTATGTCTTTGTACCTATTTTGTACCTGATATGAAATATTTTTTACCTCGCTAATAAGGAAAAATATTAAAAATAAAGTGGCCAGCCATTCTGACGTCAGGTTAAAAAAAAATATAGTTTGACGCGTTTTATTTTGTTCCTATATCAGATCGTTGCATTCGCTAGTAATTAGTTAATACGCGAATATATTTTTGATAGACACGTTTTACTTTTATAATGTGAAGATGCTTGCAACATGTTTACTCAGAAAAATAATGTATAAGGTTAACATTTTAAGTAAAAATAACAGACCGAACTAGTTTTAAATTGTCCTATTTGTAGGTGAGTCCTGTGTGTGTGCGTGTTATTTTATAGTTTCCTGTGCCTTGGTTTTTACTGTAATGCTGTGTAACTTATTTGAATAACAATACAATAAAGAAATCACTAATATTATTAAGGCGCGAGTTTGCGAGTGTGTTTGTAACTTATTGTTCACGCTCAATCGGCTGAACCAATTTTGATAAAACTTAATATGGACATAGCTGACATCCTGGATTAACACATAGGCTGCTTTTTATCCCGAAAAGTAACAGAATGAAGTGTTCCCGTGAGACGACAAATTTAGCCCCTGAAAGTAAATGCACATAGCTAAGTGGGTTTAATAATGTATTGCCTCTTTAAAGTGTGTTGTAGCGAAATAAAGTATTTATTATTTCTGTTTCTCAATTGCTTCGCGTCGCCCGTGTCATGCAGTTGGACATGGGTTGTATTTCCCTAGGGATATAAAAGTGTCACTTATCTGAAAACTATTTAGCATTAACAAATTGTACTATACTTTTGGAACTATTCAGAAATGTATAAATACTAGTATTTCTATAAATAATGACACAAAGGTAAATTAAGAAAGAGAAATTGAATGCGATCTACTACAATCTAAGCAGGAGGAAAAATTTGGTATTTCCACATAAAATAAATAATAGAATCGATAAAAAGATCCTAGTATTTCTTTTTTGTAAGAGTGTTTTATACAAGTTTTTGAGAAAAAAGAGGGGCCCCGCTTTTATTGCCGACTGTACTTTCTTAGGACAATGTTAATTGCTCATCAAGATCAAACACTATGGGTTTATCTTGTGTTGTTTAGTAGTGAATACGGTCACCTCCCGTCTCTATCATCGGCACAGATCCAAGATAACAAATTATTGTGTTGTCACGTGAGCTACATACACATACAAAATTTCATTACGTTACGACAATTATTAAGAGCAGGTTAAAATTGACTTCCAAGATTTGATTACATTATTAGTTACTTACTTACAAACATAGTTGCGAGTGAAGCTAACAAAAACATGTTAAAGAGGAACAAACGGATTACAACACATACTCATACTAATCCTCATATTAGCATATTAAAACTTTCGTGAGACATATTTAGTTATTGTATAAACCGCTTAATACAATAATCTCATATTAGCTCCTTTGAGTAGGTACCCGGAAATATAATAAACTATCTTGAAATCACGGTTAACTTCAAAGACGTGATACTATTACATCTAATCCTACAGTAGGTAAACTAACTAAGATTTAAGAGCCAAGGCCGAATAGTGTTGTATTGTTTCTGTCCATCTAGAACAACTATACCGCGCGACAAATCATAATTGGTTCATTAATGTTTTTTTTTCTACTCCAGTACTTTTTTCTGTCATTTATATAGTTATTAACTCTAATATAAAGACATAAATTATGAAAGTCTGTAAAAGTCTATACTCTATTGCCCAAAAAAACACTGCTAAACGATGTTATAATGTCGCCAAAAAAGCATCACTTAGTACCACAGAATACAAGATAAACAGCTGCATTCACACAATTTGCAATTAAAAAAAAACTTATTGTACTAAGGCATTGCTGCCAACTTAAAAAAAAGTTTGACGACGCGTTTGGCTCGGTTTGTAGACACCTGCCTACTGAGTCGGCGGTCCCGGGTTCGAATCCCGGCCGGGGCAAATATTTGTGCAAATATTTGTTCTTGGGTCATGGATGTTATCTATATATGTATTTATATATTATGTATATCGTCGTCTAGTATCCATAGTACAAGCTTTGCTTAGTTTGGGACTACCTAGGTCGATTTGTGTATGATTTTCCCTTAATATTTATTTATTTATTTATTTTATTTTATCTTCAGTGCATGGATGTTTATTATAGTGAACGTATGTATAAGTAACCTAAGTTCATATTTTTATGACAGACTAGCGACCCGCCCCGGCTTCGCACGGGTGCAATGCTGATAAATTATGCATGTATTATACATATAAACCTTCCTCTTGAATCACTCTATCTATTAAAAAAAACCGCATCAAAATCCGTTGCGTAGTTTTAAAGATTTAAGCATACAAAGGGACATAGGGACAGAGAAAGCGACTTTATTTTATACTATGTAGTGATTGACGTCAATAAAAACAAAGTTTATCAGAGACTATATATATTTTTTTAATTTTGTTGATTCCGAGCGGGAACCTGTAATTATTTTCTTTGTTGTTTATTTGCATTTTATTTATGAAACGTCGAGTCGTAGAAAAAGTATTGTATGCAACGTTGTATAAGTAGGTCAAAAAACGCTCGTGGCATCTTTCTTACGATGTTCGCTACGCCACGCTACGCTCACATCGTAACCCATGCCACTCGCGTTTTTTGCCCCCTCTTATACAACGGTTGCATAAAATACTTTTCTAGTTATCATAAAATTTTGCGATACGCTTTATACAGCATGCCTTGAGTTCGTTTTTGCTCCACTTGAGATGGGAACTGTCGTGCCCCGTGGAAGTCGGCAAATAGTCCCATTTGCCAATTTTGACGACCCGTTTATCTTTTGTTGGTTGCAGAAAGGCATTTTCGTGGGTCCTGGATGCTTTCTATGTATTTCTACATTCTTCCTATACTTTCCTTGTTATTATATGTGTAACGTATATAATAATAAAGGCGAGTTTCATTGCGCATCTTGCAATAGAACCTTTAAACCCAAATTTGGTTTTGCAAGGCACATTCGGACACATGATTGACGCTATAGTGAAGATTCGTAGTCAGAATAGGTTAATTTACGACCTTATTTCGAGAGCCATAAGAAAAAGTGTCTTTAAGAGCCTTTTTTCCACAAGTGGTCTTATGGATCTGACAAAAAATTGTCAGTTGACTCCCTGCAAGACAGCCACTTTTCAGTTGTGGCTGTATACCATAAATTTATAAAAAAAAAATTGAGTTGCGTTCATAGAAATAACGTATATTCTAGTATTATTACGATGAATCCCTTTAAATATAAGCGAAATAAACGTCATTGTGCGCTGTTAAGCCAAACTGGCGCGCAATACTCTGCCGTGGAGTAAACTAGGCTGACTGGTAGTGCGTAGCACATCAGTTGTTGCTCCCCAAGTAGTTCCCCTTAGTCTGTTAAGTATGTTATTCGGCGTCTGTAGCTTCTTCGCATATAGGTAAGACTGCGGTCTAGAGTGACACAAGTACTTTGGTGTAGGATTTAATTTAATCGTAGTCTCTCTGGAGCATATATTTGGCTCATAATTTGCTTCTTTGTTGCAAGGATGGAATGTCGCAATTTCTGTTTTACTTGCATTGGGGCAGCCCAATCAGAAATGTCATTCCAGATTGCGAGTAAGAGCTTCCTTCGAGTATTTAAATTTGCCATGCTGGTTTGTGATGGCGATGTCATCACCATACATAAATTTCCGACTCTCTGTTTTCGTAATCGGTCCTGACCCACTCCTGTTCAACCTATACACACACGATATGGGACAGGAGCAGGGCCAGGACCGATCCTTGAGGTAGTCCATTGTTCAGCTTTCTGACTTTGCTCGGAGTGTTTCCGAGGTAGACGATAAATTCCCTATTGCTGAGCATAGAGTTGATTAGTCCCACCATCTGCACCACGGTCATGAGCTTATAGATAAGCTCCCGTCTACATACGTTATCGAATGCAGCTGAGAGGTCGATAATACTGCCACGGTTTTCTTTCTCCTTTGAAACTCAGCCTCTATGTGTGTTGTGAGCGACATTTACCTGATCCACGTAGTTCGGACCACTACGGAATCCAGCCTGCTCCACTGGAATTATTTTGTCGACAATAGGTTAGATTTGATTGTAGATTAGCCTCTCCAAAAATTTGTAGACGCAACTAAGTAGTAGGGGTCGGTAACCCTTTGGTTCGTCGCCTGGCTTACCCAGATTGAGTGTGGCTATTATTTTTGAGCAGTTGAATAGAACTGTGAGAGCCATGTCCTACATCTTGGACCAAGGTGTTCTAAAAGTTCGTTGTAAATACCGACTCACATAAATTGGTACTTTGATACGAACCAGTCTTCATCCAGTATTGCTAAACCTAAAAGTAGAAAACGAAAAGCTTCTCCTGCACTATGAAAAGGTAATATTGTAAAGACGTTGAAGAATTCTGAAAAACAGTACTTACACTAATATCAAAGGAAACCTAGTCCACGCTAAAACTATGGGGCCTCCTTGTACATGGTATTATACCATATAGTAAGGTACATACATGTTAACACGATAATTAAGCATACAAGTGCCTTGAACAGACGATAAAGGTACCAGGTAATCATTTTTATATGCAAAATTATCTGCATCTAGAGAGTTTATCGCTTTCAGTGATGTTGTTACTGTAACAAAAATTTATTAACAAAGGTATCTTAACTATTTTGGTGTTTGTATTTATATTTTCATGTTGCCATTGTCCAATAATTCTTGTTCAGTTTTGGACGCATCTCAAAATTTCAACAAAATGTTACTGCCATACGGCCACAACTCTAATTAATTACATGTTTTATAAAAAAAGACATATTCATAAGAAGCAGCATATCATCTCGAGTAAAAAAAAGCTAAATTAACAATGAATTAACCCAAAACTCAAGGAGTAAGCCCCTTTTTACTACCACGCACTACGCTGCCAAAACTTTAACAAGCGATTTCTCGAAAAAATGTTTTTTTGAGATGTGGCCGTATAGCAGGCAGGGGGCGTTATGTATATGTCGCAGTCATCTGGTTGAATCTGCTATTTGACTGAATGACTAGCGCGTTCATTGAATGACAACATTCAATTGAATGACTAAAGGACAACTCGTCAAGTTGTTTAATATAACGTTCAACGTCTTGACTGAACGTCATTTAGCATTTCAATCACCTGACTGATTTTACGTCTCATCTGTTCAAAGGGCTATGTTACAATCCGCTAACTAGTTGGACGTTGAGTGACGCTTGTTCAATCAACGTTCGGCCTAGCCATTCAGTTGAATAATAAGTCGCAGTCATCTGGTTGAATCTGCTATTTGTTGAATGACTAGCGCGTCCATTGAATGACAACATTCAATTGGTCATTCAATCAAATAGCAAATTAAACCAGATGACTGCGACATAAATATTATATTGAGTATATCTATTGTACTTAAGTATTATGGTACATGGTACAAGCTTTGCTTGCTCGAGGCTAAATCGATTTGTGAAAAATTTCTAAGATGTATATTTATTTATTCCCATGCCATTCATCCAATAGCACATCACTACATGGGATTGGCCATTTCTCATCCAGCCCACACTAATGGGAGAGAGGTAAGCCTCCCCATTTGTAAAAACGACCTGTAGTGTGACGTCATACCCGGATCGGTCGCGTAGTCCAGGGGTCGAAAAACCGCGTTGTGAGAGCATTTGGCATGTGGATGAGCATGTGGCTTATGAAAAAAAAATAGGTGAGAAAATAAATCCATATTTGAAAACCTCACACAAATCAACCCAGGACCGCTGGCTTAGTAGGCAGCTGTTTTGCCTCTGCGCCAATCGCGTCGTAAAATTATATAAAGGTTTTCGCAAATTTAATAATGATAGGTGCCCTTTATTGTGCACCACGTGGAAAAGAATGCATCGAAGAAATATAGTTAAATAAATAAGGATAGCAACAGGCGGTCTTATCGCTAAAGAGCGATCTCTTCCAGACAACTTAAGCATAAATTGAAGTGTTTTGTATTTCATTTTAAATATTTAGAGATAAAAATAGATATAAGGCCTTGCATTTGCAACGTACTGTTATTGTGTTACTTTTTTATGCGGGGGGCTCCACCTCTGAGCACCCTGTTCTATTTAAAAATCAGAAACATAAAAATGTGGGTAAATGAAAAAAAATATATTTATGTATATTATGTTGTTCGAGCATCGGGCTCTTTGTCTATAAAGTTTGCCGACCTGGCGTAGTGCTAAAGCCACTGGGCTTCATGTGAAAATGTAGTCGACCTAAAAGGTCTTTTTTCTAAATTACGTGCGATCCTAGATTGCGGAGGCCTATTTTGTTAGTGTTTTTATTGTTACGCTGTGCGACCCTTGGATTTAGGTGTCTGGGCCTTTTATAAAATGGCTATTATGCTCAAGGCCAGGGCCAGTAAACCTGTAAGTGGGTACAAATTAGATTGAATTTTATTCCACTGTCACGCCTTTTTCTTAAGATTAATATATACAAATACTTAAATGAGAATAGTTGATAGTAAAGTAGAACACTATTCATTCCATAAATAGATATTTATTTAATCACCAGATTCACTTACTGAAAAAAACCAGCCAAGTGTGAGTTGGAGTCGCGCACCGAGGGTTCCATACAAACACTTCCGCGTACCGATCACTTGTTATTTAGTTAGTTATTTATTCATTTCAATAGTAACACAGCATTACAGTAATTAAACCAAGGCACTGTGAACTATAAATTACACTACAAAAAACTGAAATCTAGTTTAGGCGACGTAACAGCGTGGCTCCGTTGCGTCGTCTGATCTGGCGCAGAATTCGGCAGATTGCCCCGGAACTGCAGAAACACAACACCCTTCAACCAGAAGTCTGCACTTGCGATGGTGTCTTGCAGCGGCCGCGGCACGCGCACCACAAACGAGCTGAAATTGAAGTGAACTTGTTGTATTGGTTGTATTGGAGCCCACTTACATATTTATTTTATTCTGTTTTTATTATTTGTTGTTATAGCGGGAACAGAAATACATCATGTGATAATTTGAACTGCCTAACTATCACGGTTCATGAGATACAGCCTGGTGACAGACTGAAAGCCAGACAGACAGACGGATGGACAGCAGAGTCTTAGTAATAGGGTTCCGTTTTTTACCCTTTGGCTATGGAACCCTCAAAAAATGCAGATATGTCAGTTCAAACGTGTGAATTTGTAACAAATTATCCGTATTGATTATAGATAATGGTAATTAACCTAAATTTATTCCTAACCTAGTTACTACAGAATCATTTACATATGAGCAACAAAGCTCTGTTTTTTAACTTTTATAAGCATACATAAGCGTGTTATTAATATTAAATACCTACAAGTTAAATAAATAATGTCTCAAACATTGGCTAAGGTTGCAAGTATGTACAGGATACGTCAAAGATGATCTATCGATCGAACTTTATTAGCCTTTTCTTTATTTAAGGAGTTTTTTTTTTTTCTATATGGAAGAAAATTGCCGTCATATACTTGGTTGATTTAAGTAACATAGTTTAGTAAAATAATTATTTATTCCTATATATTCTATATATACCTATATATATTCTAGATAGGAAATTCATTATAATTACAGAATCTTTTACTCATTTATATTAATGATAATCAAAACTTATAATTGTCCCTCAACTTTACTCATGTAGGTACCATTAAAAGATCTTATTCAAATATCTCATTGTGAACAACTAAGAATGGGATCACATTAAAGTTGTTTTGTTAGTGCCTTTTATGGCGGGATTTAAACGCACTGACACAACTGGTAACGGTATTTTCGAATAATAGGATTACTTTAACGGTTCTTCTAACAATAAAATTGTTATTCAGAAGTAGTAGACAGACTAAATAGTATCATTAGGTGACACTTTGGCTTAAGACGATAGATCACTGCTCCTTTCCGCATACTATCAGCTTACGTTAAGTGTGTCATGGCATACAAATAAGGTCCAAACTTAACGTACGGTTATACTAATTGAGGTTTCGTTCTCGTTAAATTTTGCGAAATTTTAGGAACAGAATGGGGAAGAAATTTTCTTTGGGACCGTTTTGATGTTTGCACAAATTATTATTGAAGCTGTCCGTTTGCGGCGGAAATTTGGCTAAAAACAGACGCCTACTAAACTATTGATACAAAGATATCAAAGCTCAAAGAAAAATTGAAATGAGTTACCTGGGGGACGAGACCGGGAATCGAACCCAGTACCTCTGGATTGCCGGTCCAGTGCGTTAACCACTTCGCTACCCGAACTCCACACGCCTACTACACAAATTGTATTTATTAATAAGCGCAAAAATCAAAACGAAATGGTCCAACACAGAACCTAACCTTTCCATGCGAGTGCTAAAATTTCGTAAACATTGATTAAGTTTTGGACGAGAACGAAACCTCGATTTGTAAGGAAAAGCGAGCAGTGGTATCCTCTTAAAGTCAAATTTCGAGGCTTCAATGATGACAAACTATGTGTATTGCAAATTCATTATACCGGGTGGAACAGATCGAAATCCATGTAAGAAAACAGGGCATTGTTCAGACTGAGTACTTAATTTTTCACCAATGAACTATGTAAATATTTCTATCTATTTTTGAGATACAGTTTGTTAAACATTACCTAGTGTAAAAATCTGCACATACCAACCCTAGCATCTTTTGAACATTTAAGTAAAAGACATGTGTCAATTTAAAATGTAAATAAAATCTTTGAATTAGTAGTAGTAGGGTTGTCACTGATATTAAAATATTTTATTTTGATGAAAAAAATTGAAGCAGCCTTTCAACATGGAACAACTGGTAAATACAAATACAAATACAAATCATTTATTTCGGACTTTATATCCATAGTGTTAGTGGTACAAACTTAGGGGTATGGTTAGTATTATTACTATAATTAAGCTAACTTAGACTAAATCAAATTAAAGGCGCCTGGGCGCCGGTATTACAGGCGCGTGCAGCTGCACATAACGCTGCAACAGCGGCGAGTCCCAGCGGTGGGCAAGCATGCTCAGGATACTATTCGAGCTGCCACGACTTCTATTGAGGAGAGACGCACACCTTAAAATCTTTGCAGTAGTAAAAACATTACTCCTCAAACATAAAAAGGCTAAAAAAGAGTTCTCATTTCTGGTTTCCTAGTTCAAGAGGCTCGGAAATGCAATAGCGTTTAAAGAATCTTGAATCCTGATCAAAGTGACGAATTCACCGTCACGGCTCACGAACCAACCAACAAGCAACGACAGCGCTAACGACGGTCGTCTCAAAGTCAAAAAGTAGAAGTAAGTATAAGCCTAAAAGCCATTAAAGGAATTTGCAACTGAAAATGGTCTGACTTTGAAAGTAACGCAATCGTTAATTTGTTCCATTGATGGCATTCTTTGTGTTTCCTTTCCCTCGGCGAAATTAAAATGTCGAACGCTCAAACGTCGCTTGGGTCGGCACAGGGAAGGGAATGGAGTCGTATGTTGTGTAAACTTATTCTTATTTAACACTTTATACTTTCACGGTTTGTACACATAATGCACATTAATTATAACGGGTTTATTTTATTTACTTAAACTTAATTGCACAAAACAAAAGTCAGCACAAATGGTGAATTTAATGCATAATGACATTCTCTACCAGTCAACCATAGGGAAAAACAGGCGTAAGCAACTACGCTGAAACGTTAGAACTTAAAGATAAATAAGAAATGTCACGATAGACCTGTTGACTATGTCTTACAAATGAATAAATGATTATGATTATGATTATGTTATTATTTGTGTTAATTATATTACCTTTATTTACGGAAAGCTTTATTGTTAAATTCTTTTTGTTACTTTTTTTTTTATTTTATACATAAAAAAGTAGTACCTAATGTTGGATTTAATGCTTTAAGAGGAAATACCACTGCTCATTTTTCTATACAAATTGAGGTTTCATTCTCGTCTGTTTCAACCTCCAAAACTCAACCAATCTTTACAAAATTTTCTCAACTGAATGAGAAGAAAATGTTCTGTGTCCAACCGTTTCGAATTTTGAGCTTATTATTATAAAATTTGTGTACAAGGCGTCGGTTTTAGGCTAAAATTCCGCCGCAAACGGACGCCTTGGAACAAGCGTGCCGCACGGGGTAAACGCACCTACCATAAAAATATCGAAAAGTACTTACATTCACATGTCATACTACTAACGCCATCTTACAACCATTCAACTAACTTATATGCATGGAACTAACATCTGTAACGCGTGGGGCACTGTCCCGACTGACCTTAGTCGTGTTCTAATAACATATTAATTTATTTGATGATGATGTTGATGATAATGGTATTTTGATATCGTAAAAAAGTCTTACGAGTCTACTCTACAGCCGCCTATATTCCAGCACTCAGCTTTGCGTCTCATATTAATGGTATACTGCCGCACTGGGGCATGAAGGGGCACAAACCAAATCCTTATCGAATTAATCAATTCGTATTTCCTCTGTCATTGCTTAAATTACTGAGTCGTAGGTACTTAATTGTTCTGCATACCATTTGATTAGGTTCAAAGAAAGGGTTGTTTGAAAAGTCCCTTTGATTTCAAGTATTGTATTAGGGCCATATTGAAATGCGCTTTGTTCCCAATATTGCTGGAAAGCCATTGACTTGCCAAAATAATATGCAATCCTTGTTTTCAATAAATAACTAAACAAATAATTCTAAAGTCTGAAGTTGAGCAAGGCAAAGATTTACAGTGATAGCACTTTACTTTAAAAAAAAAAAAATATCACTACGCGCAACTATTAAGGGCATTGAAAATTTAATTCAGAAATAAAGCACAATATGAAATTTTGACGAATTTGTTTTCTGCCCGCCTTTCGGACAATATACCATTTTTAATTGACGTCACAAGCTAGTATATTGATAGAAACTTCATACTAACAGAATAGATCATTTTTGACATTTCATAAAGAGATCTAGCTTTCATTATCAGAGATTTAAGCTGTCATCAAATACCGTCTTTAATAAGCAAAGTTCGACATCGCATACGAGGGGTTAATGCAAATACTTAGTACTCTCTCGTAAGTAAACTTCGATAAGACAACGGGCAGTACAACGGGCAAAAACAATATACACTGTAATACACGTATTATTGGAAATGGAAAGTAACCCTTTATGCATGTGTCAACGGTTCACAAAAGAAGGGAGAAACACCCATCGGAAATTTTGCTTTTATTGAAAAGGAACTGTACCAACAGTATTCGAACGTGAGCCGGGCAAAGCTTCTATTATTGCGGGAAATCCTTGTACTGCTGAATTGAAAGGATTTCCAGGCTTTAGCGCTTCCATTAAAGTAGTAGCATGGTTAGACGCAATAGAAAGCTACTTTTGACGTCATAAATGATGATACGTAGCTACTTCTGACCTCAAGGAATACCTATAGCTATTTTTATTGAACGAGCAAAGAGAGCCCCGATGGGTAATTTTTAAAGTTTTCCACTTTTGTACCAGTACTCTGGAGTCTTTTTGTGGTTGTCTGGATACGAAATTTTAGGACTTGGCATTGTGTCATGATCAGATAACCGCATAGGGTAAACATGACCTGGCTACATGATATATGCAAGAATTCAACCGCGTAGGTTGAGTGTTGTGTAGTGTCAAGTTAAAGTTTTTTAGTAAAATTACTTTGTTTTTAGGGTTCCGTACCCAAAGGGTAAAAACAGGACCCTATTACTGAGACTTCGCTGTCCGTCCGTCCGTCCGTCCGTCTGTCACCAGGCTGTATCTCAAGAACGGTGATAGCTAGACAGTTGAAATTTTCACAGATGATGTATTTCTATTGCCGCTATAACAACAAATACTAAAAATTAAATAAAATAGATATTTAAGGGAAGAATGGGAGCCCCCATACAACAAACTTGTTATAGATTATGGTACGGAACCCTTCATGTGCGAGTCGCTCGCACTTGCCCAATTTTTAGTATCAATGATTATGTCCGGACGTTTGGATATCCGGTTGTCCGGATTTCCGGCTCTTCTAGTCTACAACCGCATTTCTCAACCAATTATCGTGCAATTTTGTGAACAGGTTCGTTAATTATAAAGAATGATTTATTGAATTCATTTTTTGTTTTGTTATTTTTTTTTTTTTTTTTATCTAAATGGCGGAGGTTAGAGGGTTGAACACGTAAAAAAAGATTCACCAATTTAAAAAAAATAATTTGCGCGAAAATCAAAACGGTCCAACAGAACATTTGTTTCTTATTCAGTTAATAAAATGTCGTAAAGAGTGGTTCATTTTTGGATGAAGAAACAGGCGAGAACGGAACCTCGATTTGTATAACCCGGTTAAGTTAAGTTTGGACCTCATTTGCATGCGACGCCATATTTATCAGGTGTAAACTTAACGTAAACTGTTAGAATGGGAAGAGGGTTAGTGATATATCCTCTTAAGTGCATACTAACCCTCTCCTAACTGAGGTAAGTTCAAAGCATCCCCGACAAGATACCTTGCTAATGACTTAAGCCTGATCACCGTTTAAACTTTAATGTACGTAATGGACATTCTTCGACGTCTTTATTGTACCTTAATGAGGGACACAAGAGGGAACGAGGCTTAAGAGGCCTTATTCCTTTTAAAAAGGATGGACTATGACAAATATATTGATAATTTCAACCAACTTTTTGAAGTGAATAATACTTTTCCCCGAGTTCTAGGTAGTAACATAGCTATTTTATGCTTCCATTGCGAGCAGTCGAAAAAAAGGTGAAAAAACTAATTTTCCGCTTGAATTTTGACAATTTCGAGTAGTTTTTGAAACAAAAGTTATCAATGAAAAATTCAAAATGTAGATTTCAAATATATACCAATAAATCCCAATAGCCCTGTTCTAGGTAGTAGGGTAAGGTTGCGATTATTGGACCACTCTTCTTGGGATGGCCATATCAGCTGAAATAATATAATTAGGGAAGTATAGAATAGTAAGTTTGATAAGTCTTCTATAAAAGAACATGTAGGTGCCAATGTAGATTTTTATTTATTAGCATAAATTAATAAAAAAATAAAAACCGGTTTCGCAAAGGTTGCTTTGTTTGAACCACTGTTTCCTTGATTGGACCAGATAGTTGCTATAATTGGACTTGGGGAATTGTTTGTAGCGGTCCATTCAACGCACCCATTGGAATTAAACAAATAAAATTAAATTTTATAATCAAACCAATGATTTATTATCAGAGCGGTTTTTTAAAAGGTAAGTACAATTTCAAAATTCGGGAGTAAGCCTTTACATTTTTTTCGTCAAATCTATGCTTTAGTGTCGCCTTTGGTACACCATACATTCTACTTGCCTCATTCAGACCAACTTCTTGGTTACGTAAACCATCTAATGCAAGTTTCATGCTTTCTTCGTTCCATGCATAATATTCGCCACGTTTTGCCATGCTCAAACAAAATACACCAATTAAAGTTTCAATTTTAAGTTTCTATGATTGGACCAGTCCAATCAAAGAACCTCCCTCCGGTCCAATCATGGCAATATGCTGTGCAAACACTAAACCATTTTTAGAAAAAAAACCGTTATTTATTGAACCATATTGATTAGAAAATTGGATAAACAGATAAATAAAGTACGCAATTAATAAAAAACCCATATTAAACATCTTTAAAAACTGTATTTACTTGGTATAAAAAAGCGCCGTAATTTAACATCGGGAGCGCGCGAAACACTCCGACGTAGGTGCTTTCTTGACGAAGGCCATGGGCGAACTGGCAGGACTGGGGGGGTTTACTGGTACAAATAGGTAGCGTTTAGACGCCATCGTGGATTTTTAAATTTGTTCGTTTCCGAGAAACCAACGCGGTCCAATGAAAGAGCCGGTCCAATGATCGCAACCTTACCCTAACATCAATAATATAGGTATTAAGAAACATGTTTGATCGTAGAGAAAATGTCTAAAACAAACAGCATTTTAAAAGGCATAAGGCCTCTTAAGTACGTGTGCGTGCATACCTTTACACATCGAGTTTAAAGGTGCTGTTAAAATATTCGAGATTCCATGCTCTAGACTAATACGTAACACACATTAACCCCAGCACTTCTAACATAAGTGAGACTCTCTCGCGTGAGGAATATTACTTATCTCTTTCTTCGCTGTACTGTGAGAGAGTGACGGGCGACGCTGAGTCGCGCGACAAGAGTTGCGAAGCTTAGTTGTGCTAGACACAGCACCTCTAGCACAACTGTGACATGCGACTCTCTCGCGTGAGAAATACCACCTATCTCTTTCTTCGCTGTACTGTGAGAGAGTGATGGGCGACGCTGAGTCGCGCGACAAGAATTGCGAAGCTTAGTTGTGCTAGGGGCCTTTCAGCCTGTCTAGCACAACTATGGTTCACGACATAGTATCACCCGTTACTCTTAGACAGCGCTGTACAGAAAGATAGGTAGTATATCTCGCGCGAGAAAGAGTCGCTTGTCACAGTTGTGTGCAGGGCATTTCAGCCAATCTAGCACTTTCTCGCGCGAGAAATATTATGACCTATCTCTTGTCACGCGACAAGAGGCGCCAAGCGTTGTTGTTAGACTGGCTGGAAAGTTATTAAGAGGAAATACCACGGCTTATTTTTTAATACAAATCAAGTTTTCGTTCTCGTTTGTTTCTTCCTACAAAACTCAACCAATCTTTACTAAATTTTAGAAACTGAATGGGAAGTAAATGTTCTGTGATTTGTTCAATTTTTGCGCTTATTATTACAAATATTTGTGTAAATTGATTGTTATTATTTTATTGACACAAATTTTATTTTAACAAATGTTGTTATTAAGTATTAAATATAAAGCTATTATTATTCAATTATTATAAAGATGACATACCATTATAATTAAACAATAGGTACTGTAAAAAACTAATATTTCGTATTTTTATTTTCAAGTACCAAAATGCTTTAGTTGCATGCAGATTGTACCGACGCGTGCCATTTTGAAGTGCTCCTAATTAGATAACAAAAGGTAAACATTATGAGCCCTATATTGTTAAGTTTCAAGTGCATCGGGCCATGGTATTTGAAATGGAGTATACGTGGCGTCTGTTTTTGTGACGACGCGGTTGGCGCAGTTTGTAGAGACCAGCCTACTCAGCCGGCAGTCCCGGGTTTGAATCGGCCAGGGCAAATATTTGTGTGATGAACTCGAATATTTGTGCTTGGTTCATAGTTGTTCTATATGTATTTAAGAATATTTATCTATATAAGTATGTATATCGTCGTCTAGTATCCATAACACAAGCCTTCTTGAGCTTAATTTGGGACTAGATCGATTTGTGTGAAGTTGTCTGATATTTATTTTATATTTATTATTAAAATTCCGCCGCAAACGAGGGAAATCGATTCTCAATGTCTCAAGGTTGCATCACTTATTTAGGTTTAGAATAACAAAGGATCATACTCATCACTCATTAACGATATTTAGTCTAGCATAGCTAATGGGTTTAATGCTGTGGTTTAATGACAGATTGTGGTTATTGCGGCATGAACCACATTTGTCAAGTAATGTCGAGTAAAGGACATGTTTTGAATTTAAATACTTTCTTTAACATTCTTTCACACGCACACAAAAACACACGTTGACAACATTTCACATTTAAAATACTACAATTAAATTACTTTTCTATATTCCGCTAAGAAAGAGGACTTAACCACTGTTTTTTATATTTTTCCTGAGATTACTAATTATTTTATTATAAATTTATTAAAATTTACTAATTCTAAAATGTATTAAGTCCAGAACTATGACACAAAGTATAGGTCTCTTGTTGCGCGACATAGCATCCCCCGTCACTCTCTCACAGTACAGCGCAGAAAGAGATAGGTGGTATTTCTCACGCGAGAGAGTAGGTAGCATGTCACAGTTGTGCTAGAGGTGCTGTGTCTAGCACAACTAAGCTTCGCAACTCTTGTCGCGCGACTCAGCGTCGCCCGTCACACTCTCACACTACAGCGAAGAAAGAGATAGGTAGTATTTCTCACGCGAGAGAGTAGCATGTCACAGTTGTGCTAGAAGTGCTGTGTCTAGCACAACTAAGCTTCGCAACTATTGTCGCGTGACTCAGCGTCGCCCGTCACTCTCTCACAGTACAGCGAAGAAAGAGATAGGTAGTATTTCTCACGCGAGAGAGTAGCATGTCACAGTTGTGCTAGAGGTGCTCCGTCTAGCAGAACTACGCTTCGCAACTCTTGTCGCGCGACTCAGCGTCGCCCGTCACTCTCTCACAGTACAGCGAAGAAAGAGATAGGTTGTATTTCTCACGCGAGAAAGAGTCGCATGTCACAGTTGTGCTAGAGGTGCTGTGTCTAGCACAACTACGCTTTGCGACTCTTGTCGGGCGACATAGCATCCCCCGTCACTCTCTCACAGTACAGCGAAGAAAGAGATAGGTTGTATTTCTCACGCGAGAAAGAGTCGCATGTCACAGTTGTGCTAGAGGTGCTGTGTCTAGCACAACTACGCTTTGCGACTCTTGTCGGGCGACATAGCATCCCCCGTCACTCTCTCACAGTACAGCGAAGAAAGAGATAGGTTGTATTTCTCACGCGAGAAAGAGTCGCATGTCACAGTTGTGCTAGAGGTGCTGTGTCTAGCACAACTACGCTTTGCGACTCTTGTCGGGCGACATAGCATCCCCCGTCACTCTCTCACAGTACAGCGAAGAAAGAGATAGGTTGTATTTCTCGCGGGAGAAAGAGTCGCATGTCACAGTTGTGCTAGAGGTGCTGTGTCTAGCACAACTAAGCTTCGCAACTAATGTCGCGCGACGCAGCATCACCCGTCACTCTCTCACAGTACAGTAAAGAAAGAGATAGGTAGCACTTCTCACGCGAGAGAGTCGCATGTCACAGTTGTGCTAGAGGTGCTGTGTCTAGCACAACTAAGCTTCGCAACTCTTGTCGCGCGACTCAGCGTCGCCCGTCACTCTCTCACAGTACAGCGAAGAAAGAGATAGGTGGTATTTCTCACGCGAGAGAGTCGCATGTCACAGTTGTGCTAGAGGTGCTGTGTCTAGCACAACTAAGCTTCGCAACTCTTGTCGCGCGACTCAGCGTCGCCCGTCACACTCTCACAGTACAGCGAAGAAAGAGATAGGTGGTATTTCTCACGCGAGAGATTCGCATGTCACAGTTTTGCTAGAGGTACTGTGTCTAGCGCAACTACGCTTCGCAACTCTTGTCGGGCGACATAGCATCCCCCGTCTCTTTCTCACAGTACAGCGAAGAAAGAGATAGGTAGTATTTCTCACGCGAGAGAGTAGCATGTCACAGTTGTGCTAGAGGTGCTGTGTCTAGCACAACTAAGCTTCGCAACTCTTGTCGCGCGACTCAGCGTCGCCCATCACTCTCTCACAGTACAGCGAAGAAAGAGATAGGTGGTATTTCTCACGCGAGAGAGTCGCATGTCACAGTTGTGCTAGAGGTGCTGATCATATCTATGCATGCATCGATAGATGGGCTGAAATGCCCTGCACACAACTGGGACAAGCGAGTCTTTCTCACGAGATATACTACCATCTCTTTCTGTACAGCATTGTCTAAGAGTAACGGGTGATACTATGTCGCAAATAGTTTCGCTAGACAGGCTGAAAGGCCCCTGTTCACAGATGAGCATTTCAGAGCAAAAAGTTTGTTCACAATCAAGATGACAATTTGTTCAATTAGATTTGTCCTATTTTCCTATTTTGTTACTTACCAATTTTCTTTGTGATTTCCGATACATTGATTTCTGATTATATATAATTAAGTAGGTATAACAAAACGTTAATTATCAAACATTAAAATAATTGGTAACGAAATAGGAAAATTATATTAAACTTTAATTGAAGTCTTAATTTTGTAAATTTTTTTGAGAAAATGCTCAGATAATGAATTTTCAATACAATTTTATAATAGTTATATTAAACACATATTTTAAATATCTTTAAAACTTTCATGAGACATAATTTAAATATTGTATTAAGCGGTTTACACTCACGTGAAATTGTCAGGAGCGGCCCGACATGTTTCGAACTCGTATGGAGCTCTTCATCAGGGACTGCTACCCGTACAGTCACGCCGTAACTTTGTCAAGTGTCTTTGTCGGGCTGTTCCTGTCAATTGCACGTGTGTGTAAACCGCTTAAGAGGCCTTATTCCTTTAAAAAAAAAAAAAAAATTTCAATATAATATAGATAATTTAAACCTTTTTTTTTAAGTGAATAATACTTTTTCCCCAGTTCTAGGTAGTAACATAGCTATTTCATATTTTTATTGCGTGCAGTCGAAATAAGTTGAAAAAACTAATTTTCCGCGTGAATTTCGTCAATTTCGAGTAGTTTTTGAAACAAAAATTATCAATGAAAAATTCAAACTGTAGATTTCAAATATATACCAATAAATCCCAATAGCCCTGTTCTAGGTAGTAACATCAATGATAAGTAAAGAAACATGTTTGATCATAGTGAAAATGTCTAAAACTATCAGCATTTTAAAAGGAATAAGGCCTCTTAATACACTTTTTTAATATTGTTAAACTTCCTTCGTGAACCGTTCCTATCATAGTCCGGACTCTGGTACATTCGTATCGACGCGTCGTAAAATTTGTATTTTTACACATGGCGATGTTTTGTTTGCGTCTGTACGATCTGATACCAAGGTTTTTGTAAGCGAAATGATTCATTCTTCCGCGTCAGTTACGTAGTATAAACTAGGTGGTATTTACGTGAAAGCATCGATACAAACATCAAAGACAATGGAAAATTTTACTACTGATTTGATTTTACAAAAATTACCAATAAAATACAGTTAAAAGAGTGAACCTTCTATAGAATTTTATTTTACTCATATTTACAGAATACTATAGAGGTTCCCTTCGGTGTAATCCAGTCATCCCACGGGTATGATAAATTTTTCGGGATAAAAAGTGTCTACTCTAATGCAATTATTTTTGCTTGGCGTCATCCATTAATTTTAGACAATTTTTTTAGCCATGAAGGTTGTCTGTAGGAGATCGCACTTTAGCGATAAAACGCGTATTGTTTACCTCTATTGTAATCTGTTTGTATTGTTTGTTGTCAAGGTGTGCGTAAATGTGTTTTATTCCAACTCGGCTATAATATTAAACTAGCTATAATAGTAGTTCAGTAGTTTGTATAAATTAGTTAATTAGCATAGCCGTTTGAGTGTGAAGAAGTAACAAGGATACAAACACTCACAATCCTTTACCTTTATAATATTAATATGATTTCCGAAGTAAATAAAGCCACGGGTATTATACATACAACAGTTTCAGATCTGTACGAATACCACAATACACCTCTGCTAATGCTGGTTAGCGGTAATTAACGTCTTGTGTTTACTGCTGATATCTCTGAAAAGGCACAAGCTAAGAGCCTTATCACACTTGTGAGTTGCGAGCGAGTTTTCCATATAAATATATACACACATATATATATTTCCTGTAATAATTTGTTTGAAATAATAAAATTCTGAAAACTGACTTTTTTAAAGTTGCTTAACAAATGTTGTCCAGTTTCAAGCGAAGAATCTATGTTTTAATTTATCGCTCCTATTACAGGAAACACCCGGTACCGGTATAGGTATATATGTGTGTGTATTCCCATAAATATGGATTTATCAACGTAACTAGTGTTTTTTGTTTCGACATTTGCATCGTGTGTATATACGTATTGTTGTACACCCTTCCCGCACCAATAATGTCTCTGTTTGACCTTGTGGTTGACTGGTAGAAAATGCCTCATGGCATTAAGTCCGCCATTTGTACTTTTACTTATATATTTTGTGCAATAAAGTTTAAATAAATAAATAAGCGACGCGGCGAACCCTTCGTGCTCGCTTTCATACAAAATTCGCTTGCAAATCGCAAGTGTGATAAGGCCCTTATGCTATCTCCGAAAAGGCCCGAGCTAAGAATAATTGAGCTGAGCACGTCGTTGTTGTGTTTATGAAACCGGCCCAGTTATAGCGGTCGGCGTTACTTGTTTTGAGACAATTTTCTTTGATTCATTAAAGGTAGTAATAATGTAAGATCGATAATAGTTTAAAGTTTTGTGAGTACGTTCGATAAGTATATAGAACTTTCTTGTTGATACTGGTTCTCGATTTTTTTTATGGCGGAGTTAAAAACGTAAAAAAATACAAATTTCAGCCATTTTAAAGCAAGCTCGTGAGATCTACAGGTCACAGTGCCACGAGTATCTTATTATGACGAAACAGACTATTATATTTAATGGCAATCAAGTCTCGTAATGCTAGTTAGGGCATTATCACGAGTTTTCTATACAGATAAGCGTCGCGGCGAACTCGCTGCATATTCACCCCATACAAAATAAGCTCACAAATCGCAAGTGTGACAAGGCCCTTATGCTATCTCCGAAAAGGCCCTAGCTAAGAATAATTGAGCACACAACCCTCGCTAAGAAGGCGTTGTATCTCTTGTTTATGAAACCGGCCCAGTTAATAGCCGTTGGCGTTATTTGGGATGAGAGAATTTTCTTTGTCTCATTTTAAGGCAGTGATAATGCCAATCGATAAAGTAGACATTGTTGGAATACTCTCCAAATGCACGATAGTTTAGATTAGTTGTGAGTACGTTCGATAAGGATATCTCGCTCACTCCTATGGCCGCCGTGCTCGAATCTTTCGCTCAACCACTCGCCGCGCCGCTGGTCATAATTGAGCACACAACCCTCGCCAAGATGTTTCATCTCTTATTTATAAAACCGGCCCCGAACCACGGTCAGCGATATTTTGTATGGAACCGTTTATTACTTTAGTTCCTGTAACATTATAAAGTCATTTGCGATGGCTCTATTTGCACCGAGCCATCGCTAAAGTAGATCATTTTGGGACACCATTCGAGTGTCGCAGATATAGATGACGATTTAGTTTAAAAACTGTGTCACATTTTACATAAACCACCAATATAATACAATTCTCAGGCGGCTTCTGCGAGGTTGAAACAAGTGAACGTTCTAATTTTATTATTTATTAGAGCGTTAACGTCCACTAGCGTAGGTATACCAAAATGTTTACATTGAAACGAAAGATTGTATTGTTTTTTAACCGACTTCATTAATAGTTTAGTTGGACTTCGAATTAAACCAATGAAAAAATGCGACAACCATTATTTTTTTCAAATAGGTAGTTACTTTATTTCTTAGATGCTTTAGGGTAGCATCGTAGCTCCATCCACCGCAAAAATTCTGACTTTGTTGGAAAGTCGTTGGAAATGCGGGTTCGAACTTCGCTTCAATGTATGCTTTTAGTGAACCATATAGTTTAAGAAAATAAGGTATTAAAGGTAAGGGTACCTCCGGCTAGTGAGACTTTCTAAGCCACTGCCAAATAATTTATATACAAACAACGTAAAAAGAAACGACGGCGACACTTGTGTGCAGTAAAAAAAATCGCGGCTATGTGTGCGTGTCGAAGGGCGAGCGCGGGACGCGCGAGTTGGGGAAAGGCATTCACGTGAATGCCTTGTCGAAGGATTCGGCATTACAAGGTCACCGACGCTCGAGTTACACCGATAGGCCGCTGTCGCGCCTGTCCCACTGTTTAGTTGCCGTTTTATGATAACAAAATAATTATAAGGAAAAAGAATTGCCGCCAGTCGTACAAACAATAACAATTATGCATTTATGCATTACGAGTGTTCTTTGATTATTTTTTATTATTTCGTAATAATCGATTTAAAACACTCACGATTTTATGAGATTCATAAAGGTAACAAGGGCATTGGGGTGTATTATGATACCACTGGCAACACAGAAATGGATTGACAGAACCAACTATAGCGTCATCACGTCAATAGTCTCGCCTGTTCCGGAGTGGCAAACCTTATTTTCTTATACCATAGGTGAACCTTCTAGTCTCCTTTTATTCTGTGAATAATTAAGTACACTACGCACCCTAAGATGTTTCGTGTCTTATTTATGAAACCGTCTCCGCTACAGCGGTCGGCATAATTTGTTATGGGAAGTGGTTATTGCTTTTGTTTGACCACGAGTTACTTCTTGACTACTTTTGTTCTTATTGTAGGAGGATATTGAGTGTATTTGGTTTTCATGATCGTGGCTTGTTTATAAACAAAACAACTTTTGCCGAATAAAATGCAGAAGGTTATCTCTATTAATTTTAGCAACAACCACCTGGCGAGTCTTCTTGGACATTTGTGTCATCGTCATACCAGCTGATACACGTCCACTGCTGGGCAAAAGCCACCCCAAAGTTCTCCACAACGATCGGTCGTGCGCCACCCTCATCCAATTACTTCCCGCGATCCTAACCAGATCGTCGGTCACACGCTGCCTCTTCCGGTACGCGGTCGCCACTCAAGAACCTTTCTGCCCTAACTTGTTGATAAGCGATGAAACCGAGAATTGAATATCTAGTCATTCAAATCTTGAAGAGGCCCAAAATTAATTAGGTACTTAAAAGGTTTGCGTTCGAAGAGAATTCCACTCTTTAGCCGATTATAACATATCGCTATACATTGAATAAGCCACCCGAAGGCAAAGAAGTACTACTCGCCCTCCCGATATGCGCTAAAACAGGTGTACGCTTGTTACTAGAGCTACATTATAATAGACTAACATAGAGTTTAAGTTAACATACTAACAACAGCATATGGATTTGTGATACTCCGAATTTTTTTTTTTTTTTTAAGGCATGCAAGAAATGAAGCAACTGATTGCCAAATTCAATGACCCGGGCTATACCTTCGGTGGACTAATAAGGTCCACCTTCACCGTGTTGGCCCGGATAGCAGATGGAGACGTGGGTTCAAGTCCTGCCCGAAGCGATTGACTTTAAATTTTTTGGCTTCAATATAATGATCATCGATCATCATCATCAGCCAAATGACGTCCACTGCTGGACATAGGCCTTCCCCAGAAAACGCCACCGGACCGTTTGGACACAGACCGGTGCTGCGGCACCGGTCCTGGTAATGATGATATTTCACACAGAATTGGCCGCAGAAGGGCTATATTTATTTCCACAGATTCCAGATAGGTACGCGTTGAGATATCTAAACGCAAATAGTAGCTACAGTAATGACAAAGGCAGATGGCAAATCCAATAAGAAACGTTGCAATAAATTACCCTCCTTACAGGAAAAAGGTTGAGACCGGCATTTGAATAAGGGAGTAATAAATATTGCTTCTGTTACCAGTCAGTGCTTGTATTATAGTTATTAGTTATTTATGAAAAATATTTATTTTAAGCCGAAATGAAAGCATAATAAATAAAAAATAATTTATAGGTTATAAAACACAATTCGTCGTCTAGTACCCATAACACAACCCTTCTTGAGCTTAATTTGGGACTAGGTCGATTTGAGTATGGTTATTTATTTATAGTAAAAGCACAACTGGATATTTGACCAGTTTGGCGCGATCAAAACCTCTTTTTTAGACACTTTACCTTAGGCGACCTTACACATTTTCTGCGTTAACTCTTTAGATAAGACATCATTAGCAGCTTTGTCCTTACATCATGGTTTATTTGCGGACAAAAAGGATTCAAGAAAGGCTTACCTTGCTCTTATTTCCTTTGATGATTTAAAATTAAATCCTGGTTAGTCTAAAGTTAAAGAAAATTAGTACTGACGTGGTACTGACAAATAATACACCAGTCTGACTATACAATCAAATTAACCTACAAACTTTGTAGGTGCTTTTCCAAACAGAAAACGGCCTGGATAAAATTAGACTTCATTCTTGTTACGGTTACGTGATGCTAAGGAAATCCGTAGACTATAATATTAGGGCGTTTCCCACCAATCAACAAGGTGAGTCAAATCGAAAAAGAGATGAGAAATTTTAATGACAAACACATATGAAAAAACCGACTAAGTCAGACTCGCGCGCCAAAGGTTCCGTAAAATAAACAATTTTTAGCTTTTTTTTGGATTTCTGTATTTGTTGTTATAGTGGAAGCACGAAAAAAATCGCGTTTGTTGTATAGGAAGGAGCCCACTAAAATATTTATTATATTCTATTTTTTAGTGTTTGATTTTATAGCACCAACAGAAAAACATCATCTGTAAAATTTTCAACTTTCTAGGCAATAGCCAATTTGTAAAAAATAGTCAATGTTTATTTGTTAAACATAGGTGACTACACTGGTGTAGGTGACAAAGTTTAGTAATACTATGTTTTGCCTTTCGGCGCACAAAATCAATTATTAGTTAATAATTAATTCATAAATATTATTTACAGAAGCATTATTATTTAATTATTTAATCCCTTACAATTTAATACTCTACAAACATGCAATCTAGCAATCACGGACATAGCGGTTCATGAGATACAGCCTGGTGACAGACGGACAGTGCAGGCTTAGTAATAGGGTCCCGTTTTTACCCTTTGGGTAAGAAACTCAAAAAATTTGAATGGCGTAAACGTTTTATCATATTCAACCAAAATGCACGTTGTTCAATTTCCCAAGCAGTATTATTTGATGGCAAGACTGAAAACGCAGGTGCAGAAAGGTTGAAAAATAAAGTGCCATTTTTTTTCGGAAATAGCCCGCCATTGTCTACCTCGGGCAACAGCTAAAATTTAAATATTAATATATATAATAATTTAAAAAAATATATTTAGACCAAATTTCTCATCAAGGTGGGTTGTCCCCAAGCCGGTTTTGTTTGTAAAATGCCGGGTAAGTCAAATACTATGCATGACAAAGAAAATCTGTTACCATTATTTTATTACCATATAAATAGGTAACGGAAGAAACACATTACCCGTTATATATCTCCTTTGTATACCCTTGAATAAGTGCATATACGTTTGTCCCGAGAAAACTTCTCATTACCGCCGACAATGTTTCGAACCGGTTTATTTCCCAAATTTGATCAAGTACGCCCCCCGTCTCCCGCGCATTTCAAAGAATTAGTCAAGCTGCGGCGCTCGACGAGGCCGGTTGTGTATAGTGGCAATACGTTGGCTTGTATAAACATGAATATTTCATCGCGGTGGACAGGGGACAAAAAAAATGTCATTCCGGAGTTTTTTATAGCTTCTTTATTTTTTAACTGCGTGGTTTGAAATTTATATATATCAGGTAAAGTACACTCGCCATTACAAGAGTTGAATTAGTTTTAGAATATAGGGCTTACTTTTTTTTTTAAGAAATATAAATATGTCGTGTTTCTCATTCCACCATTCTCATTCCGGTGTTTCCGGTGTAGTAAAATGACTTTAAACCCCACCAAAATGAGGAAAGCACCGGAATGACATCAAAAGTAGCTTCACTTTTCATAAATATTGTTGCAAAAATAATATTTTTTATTTTGTTTTTAATACCATACTAAGATATATGTTTATATTATTATGTAATGCCAATATAATATATATTACGAATATAAAAAGTAAAATTACTTTCATAATATGCCACTTTTCTTTCATTCCGGCGTATGAAATTTCATTGCGGTGCACTTATTTCATCATCCTGGTGTACATTTATCATTCCGTTGTGTGTTTCATATTCGATCTCGAATATCTCGAAAACTATTTCAGATTTCAGGGTCCCTTTTACATATGTTTAATAATATAGTCTAAAGTATCTCTTCACATTTAAAAAACTTAAAAATAATCAAAAATAAAGAATCACACCGAAATGATACGAAAAATGCGTCTTGTTGAAATTGACCCACGTAATATTCAATATTAAACAGTTGAAAAAACACACTACGACTTGTGTGAAACTTGCCAAATGAAATGGAATATGTCGTCACATTGCATTGACATCCAATTTTCTGCGATAGTTTTTGCATGTCTAAAAAGAGGGCCAACGGTTCCATAAAGGATCCTTATACCTAAACATAGTTCAGAAAAAAATTTAGTTTCCATTGGTCTTGCATTTTGTCATTTATTTTTAGTCTTTATTGAAATCAGGGCTGTGTATGTATGTATTCTGGTTGCTGTATCAATAATTGGATATAAGAGGATTACTTTCTGGATACTTTGGTTATTTCCTTTTGCACGTTAATTTTAAGCCGTATACTAGGTCGGTGTATTATTAGGTCGATGGAGTTAGTTAATAGTTGACGTTATTTTTAGCTAGCTACATAGCTAAGTTTTTCCCCCAAATAAGACCATTGATTAATTAAGTCCCTTTGTCCTTTCTATAAGTCCTTATTTTGCAACAAAATAATAAAAATAATGATTGAATATATTTTGTCACATTTGACAAACTTACCCAGACTTTTATAGACAAAACTACAGTCGAATCGAATTGTACGAGTATACGTGTCTCGCTCGCTCTTATGCGATCGAGATATGAACCTCTCTGGTTTGACCCGAACCCGAATCCCAATCTGAGAGCTCGCGCACTATAAGATTGTTTTAGAAAGGATTTTTGTAACCTCAACTCATTGACGCCTTAAATGAAATTAGACGAGATGAAATGAGATGACATTAAATGAAAGAGTTTTACTACCCATTTAGCTGACAAAGGCACTTTTCACTACAATATGAGGTCCCGTTTTAGAAAATACATAAAAATATACTGTAATGCCTACAAAATACAGTACTAATTATTTTTAAATTTCATTTTACAAAAGGTATTTATAAAGAGTCTTATTTAAGACTGCGCCGAGCGAGCGTTAACGACAGAACCATAGAGCGTGGAGAATGCGTACATTTACAGTCCGACCAAAAAGAGTAGAAATTAAAAAGTGGCAATACTGTAGTGTCCTCCCTATCTAATCAATATAAGAAAATGGGGACGACACTACAGTATTGCCAGTTTTTAATTTCTACTCTTTTTGGTCGGACTGTAGATCGGCGCGCGGCCGCCATAGTAAAAATGTATGGAGAATTAAAAGCACTTTTTGATAAATCTGGACCTTTAATACCAAACAATATTTGAAATATTTGATGCGCACAAATTGTAATGTAAACATTCATCTTTTTTTTTAACTGAAAATCAGAATAGATTTCCATTGTTAAAGTATAAAAAAGCACTTAATGCCTGCTTACGATTATGCAGTTTTCGTCCAAATTTACTTAGTTTTCTAGGGTAAAATATTAATAATCTTATAATTTTGCCACGGAGAATTTGTTAACACATTCTTCGAAGTGCTAAATATGGTTAAGAAATGGATTAAACAACTAGTGTTGACGTAGTCTACTTAACGGCAACTGCCTATTTTTCACATTTCACTCGGCGCAGTCTTAAGAAACCGAGAGACTTTCTGATCTGCTTTTGACATAAATATCCAGTTTCTCCATATTCATAGTCAATTATCAAAAAACACCTAATAATAATTAATAATTTCAATTCGATCAACTCCGTATTTGGTCCGCAACAAATTTATATAAAAAAGCCAGTAAAATATTAAGTAATATTATTTATTTATTATGTATTTAATGTTCTCGCCTATTAGGTCTTACGATATTATATTTTAAACCTATTCTTTTAAGAACCAAAGAACTACTGTCTGACTCCATTCATCATTGTTGGTGTGGCGTAATTTACCTAAATTAAATATAGGGTATTAGTATATATATTTTTTTTATGTTAAAAAAGTAATAAGCATATTTTAATGGCGTAATTAGTATTCAATTCAAGCGAATGTTATTTGTGTACAAACTTGTCACATACAAAGGCGATGACGTCACTCAGACGAAACAGTCACAATACAATACGTAATTAAATTAGTCTATAGTGAGACTAACTTATCTTTGATGTCTTGGGCACCCTAACTTCGGAGTCGCGATCTGTCTATAAAACCTAAGACAAAACAAATCATTCATTCATTCAGCGAAGAGGCTAGACTCTAGCTATTAAAAATGCAACGGTTTATCTGCAGCCCTGATATCTATGGGTCAAAACTTTGAATAATGTTTAATGAAGATTATGGTCTGAGGTCCCGATCTGTTTAAAATTTTTAGGATAGTTTTTAGTTTAATTTAAATTTTTCGTTTTCGTTAGTATCTGTAGTATTTTAAATTATTAATGTAATGTTTTTGTAATTAATTTTACGTGATAAACGATCTATCCAATAAAGTTTTAATTGATGTAGAAATTCCGTGTGTCATAATATCCATAATGATTTACTTGCGTGTCCGTATTCCGCTGAGCTGTGTCGACTTCATTAGCCTTTTATTACGTTAGGTGATCATCCCGGATTCAGGGCTCCCAGATTTATTACCTTGTTTTTCTTTGTCCATCTCCTAGGCTCCTCATTAAGACGCAGGAATGTATTATATAGTTTGTGTCTTTCCTTTCCTTGCTTAGGATTTCCCTATGATTTGATTACTTTCAAACCTAATATTTTCTTTCGTTTCCGCGACTGTCACACATTTACATATATTACATCGCGTATATTAATTATATGGGCCTCCCTATCTTCTTTCAAACTTGCTATTTTTGAGGGTTTTTCCGGCATATTTACCTATATAATATTAATTTGTCTTATTTAAATTTACATTTGTCATGCAAAATTTTAACTACTCAAAGAAATGTCGTCCGTGTTCAATATACTATCCGATTTGTGAAAATGCGACTCAATTATAAAGCTAATTACCTATTAATCCTTGACCAATCGAAAAAAATATGTTAAGGCCATAGTTAAGACATCATTATTATTAGTACGCTGCTTTTGTATCCGCTTTTATATAAAGATATTTATAAATCATGATGAAAAGTTACTATATTCGTGACTTTTTGTTTAATTTATCTCCGTTATATCTTTTTTTAGAAAATATTGAATCAATTCACGGGCATTTCATTTTTACATAAAACATAATTATAATAGTAAGTAGATAATTTAACTGACCTTTAAACTTTTGTACCTACTCAAAATACTAATATGAGAAAGTCCGGCCGGTACAAGTTCCTCCCACAATGCGTTATTTATTTTTCATCACACTTGCTCGTAAACAAGGGTTTACATGCTAGAAAAGCGGGCGGTAAGTCGTAAATTACGCCATAGTGCGCTAAGTAATTTTTATAACACTTTAAGGGCTTACATGCTAGAAAGCCGGGCGGTAAATTGTATATTACGCCCTAGGGCGGTAAGTAATTTTGGTATTGATTACTACTACTTTTGTTTTATTTCCTCCAAAGTGTGATGAAAAACGTTGTACGTGACTCTGGTGGTAAAGGAATTCCAAACTCGTGTCATAAAAGCCCTCGCCTTCGGCTTCGGGCTTCTAATAGACACTCGTTTGTAATTCCTCGTTTACCACCCTTGTTACGTAATGTACTATTATTTCGGATCGCTGGTGGATAAAATAAACGGACATAATATTAAATGAAGTTTATTAATTAAAGCCAGATAAAATATAAACTTTCGGATCGTCTGATAAGTTAAGTTACTATATTGTTTGTCTTTTTTAAGAGGAATTAAGCAAACAGGCGTTTGTGAGTTTTATCAATTAATAAACAACGTAATAGTTGATTATATATGTAATCTAACAAGACAGGCATACTACGCGCCGCGTATGCCTCTGCTCCACCTTCCACCTTTTTCCCAGCTATGTCAGCTCGTCATCGTAACCCTCGTAGGGCTCTCATTAATCGGTCGGTCGCATGGTCTGGCCCCACGACCAATAGCGTCGCTTTAACAGAAACAACCAATCAAACGCAGTTCTCGTTGGGCTCTTGTGAAAATCATAAGAGAGAATCTCCTAAGTTGGTATTTTATTATGTCTTATACTCGATATAATGCTGAAACTTCAGAAAAATTTAAATTATCACAAATTTTCGTAGAATTACACCCATGTCGCTAATGAACGTCGTAAACTTAATTGCAGTTCTAAATATAACTTTTAGCAAATAAATCGGCGATCACACGTCATAACCACTTCTACGTTTTGACCCCATTCGAACTGGTGTTTTTATTTTTAATTTCCAATATTATTCTTTAGCTCAGAAATTCTCTAGACAGCGAAGCCTTACCGAGGCTTCACTGTCAAGAGTCGTTTCGCAAGAATTTCAGATAATACAGGGCCTTTTAAGACTTGAGTACAAGGTTTTAGGTAAATAAGTTAAATTTAGACCGGTATTTTTAGTTATTTTTAAGTTTTATCCATGAAGTAACCAATTTATACTCGTAAACATTGAGAGCAGAATAATAAAATACTCAAAGCGTAAACATTGCGATTGTGAAGATCTGCCTGACTCCATTTCGATTTTACTGCCTCTTCTTTGAAACAATCTCAAAGCAATCAACTCTGGATCGCCAAAGATTGTTTCGACTATTTGTAATTTCTAATTAAACTGGTTACAGTCTATTCCGATCCTTGCTATTCTTAGCGCCTTCTATTTATTGTATTCCATTTGAACGTGGGTAGCATTGTGTTAAAAGTTTACAGAAATTGGCTATCAGAATATTCAGAATGTATTTAAAAAAAAAGCTTTTATTTTTCGCTCAAATATCAATCGCTCAAGATGAAGCCTACATAATGCTTTCTTATGCAATATAATGGAACTACGTACATTCTTTCATAAAATATATAAATTATTTGTTAAAAACTTACATTGTCAAGCATTCAATTGTTACATGTTCAGTCTTAAAAAATAATAATACTAAAGTGTCGAAAGAAAATAAAATAAATTAACAACACAAAGAAGCCAATGCAGCAGGTATCAAATTAAAATTATCATGTCAAGTACATAATATATAAATACCGAAAAGGGTTTCTCGGCACATTCACTCATCCAGGAGCTCCTTGACTGAGTAATAAGCTGTTTTAATGCAAAGATTTAAGTTTGCTGAAGAAAATGCTTTCTGTATTTGACGCTCTGATTGGTTCAGGTATTTTGTTAAAATTACGTGCACCCATTACCATCCGGGATTTCTCAGTTTTTTCTAGCCTGTGATAATAATTGATTGGGTTTTGAAGGTAGAGAGCCTATCAGCCAAAATGAAAGCACAAATGACGAACATTTGGTAAAACCGAAAAGAAAAATTAAAGAGTTGTAGTTTGCAGATCCTTATAGTAAGACTATCGGAAAAAATATAATTTTATTATTTCTCTAAAAATGTACCTATAACTTACAATTTATGGATGCTGGTACCAGCATCCATAAATTGTAAGTTTGATTTAAGCTATATCAAATGGACAGGAAGGTAACTCTTTATTGAAGGAAAATTGTATTGATTTTTACCACTAAAGGATCTGAATCCCGAAAAACTGAAAATCGGTCCGGTCTATCACAACTACGCTTCGCGACCCTTGATGCGTGGCATAGCGTTACCTGTCACTCTCTCACAGTACTGCACAGAAAGAGATAGATAAATATCTCCCGCGAGAAGGAGTCTCGTATCACAGTTGTGCTAGAGGTGCAGAATAAAGAAAGCGACGGTTGCACAATTAAGCTGCGCGAAGCAGGAAATTTCTGGAGAAACGCACAGTGGGTGTTAATACAAATACAAAAGGGTCATTGTCAGATTTAGGTTCGTCTTTTCGGTGGACACGTACAAAGTTAAGGACTTTAGGCCTAGTTTTCCGATCAAAATTATATTAGCATGAACGACATTTCCCTTTCTATGGGCTTGCGTGTTATAAACATAACTTCTATGCACATACGCTGTTAACCATTGGCCACCGAAGAGACAACTTTTGTTTTTTGAACTGACAATGACCCAAAAGCTATCACTCAGCATCCGATTTGCTGAATAAATCCGTGTACAAACTCATTACAAAGCCACGCCAAGTTTGCTTCCTTTTAATTAAATGTCTACCGCGCAATATTTACCTTTGAAACACCAGTTCTGTATGACTTAGGTACAGTCGGAGACATATTAGGAGGCTTAACATTTTAAACTGATTTACAGAAAGAATCGCCAAACTGACATGGTGAACAAAATTTGAACAAAAATGGCAAAGGGCGGGAGCGGGACACATTGCTCATTCTGAGATGTGAGGCATTGGGGTAGTGCGTGATACTACTCGAACGTACGAACCTTCGCCCGCTTCATTGGGCAAAATGGTTCTCGTGTGGTGACCGTTTTCTGACATATACTACCCCATACAAGGATGTGAAAGATTTTGTGAAGGTTGCGAGAAACTGTTGGACACGGATATCGAAGGAGAATTTAACTTGGAGAACTATTTGGGAGAAATAGCGTGCCATTTGGCTTAGATAATGACGGCTCTGATTGAGTGCAACCACCCAGCGTCTTGGCCTCCGACACCAGTTCACACCACATTTTACGATCCTAAGCCAGCTCTCGCTAGTTACTGATGACTGATTGTGAATTGGCTTATTGTACTAAAAGTTCTCAATCTATTGTTGGTCGACTGTACACCAGTAAGGAACTTAATCTCGGTTCCTTTAAGTTTCAAAGGCATAATGTTTGCGAACTATCGGTTTTCAAACGGATTACTCGTCTAATTATCCACTTTCGTTTTAGTTTGAAGTTTAATTAATTTGTCATGTAATAATGTTAATAATGATATTGTTCTGAGGTTTAAGGAAGAGCTCCTGATGACAGGGAAAGTACAGGGAAGGCGACCAAGAGACAGAAGTCCCATGCGCTGGACAGACCAGATCGGCGATAGCACTAAATTGAAAGTTCACGAGGCATTACACAGCGCCGAAGACCGCAACAAGTGGAAAGCGATCGTCCAAATAATTCGTGGAGGCCACGACCCTCACCAATGAGGAACACGACACAAGGAGTAGGAGGGATTATGAGGTTTATGAATATAAGAACGAGAGGCTATTCGACGTAATGACGATTCTAATGGTACATACCCAAAATATCACCAGTAAAATTCCTCGCCTGCTTTAGTTCTATACTTTAACCACTCAATTGCTTTTGGTAAGTACGGCTACCGGTCACCACTCTTATTTTATTATATAAATAGAGTCCAACTCAAAATTTGAAGCAATTGAGTGGTTATGTATATTGAAATTACAGTTTGTCAAGTCTGATGGCCGTGGAACTCTACAGTACCACACAGTACCATGAGTTTACAGTGACTGTAATCACAAGCGACTGGATAAAATAATACAGTGCCCCTAGCGGTTAAGTACTTTGTAGAACTACAATTCTCCATACAAATTGTTTACCCATGGTTCCTCATGGTAAGTGAACATATGCAAGAAATCCTTGAAAAACAATTACAACTTTAAAATTCAAAATCAGAATCAAATCAAAATCATTTATTATTAACATAGTTTTTACAAAAACTTGTCGAATCCTCCTTTTAAGTTTTACATTTGTGTTAGGAGGTATTCGCTCTTTCATACAGATGTTAACACAGTTAATATCATAAGGTTTAGTTATTGTTATCTTAAAAGCTAACTTAATCTATAGAAATTGGTGAGAACAGCAGTAGGTAAGTCCCACAGTGGGACGAGAATATCATATTGTATTTTATAGTTTTTTACATAAGTTCGGTGTTCGGTGGGGTAAATTATTTGTATTGTGTTGAAAATTGAAAGGTATGTGAGTCATACAGAGTTCAAAAAACAAAAGTCGTCCCTCCTGTGGTCAAAAGTTAAGAGCTTGTATAAATCCAGGTTATATTGCTATTACATCGGATTATAGACGAGAAAACGTTCTTTATTCTTAAATTAGGCCCTGGAATCCTTAATTTCGCAAATGTCCACAGGAGAGACTTGAACCTAAATCTCTGTATGACCCATATACTACGAGACAGGCTACGCGCTACGCCTAGTGTACATCCTTAAATTATTAAGTTTTTGGTGCGTTTTTATTATTATTATTTAAATTTAATATGGAAAATGATTAATATTTGTATTTTTTTGTATATTCGTTTACACTAAAGTTTGAATTTGAATATCATAGAGCCGTATTATGAATGTATTACAATAGTCTTAGTTATAATTTTCTCCCGTAATATATACAAAAAATAGTCTCAATAATATTTTTTAATTATATATGTATGTAAAAACGTGTGAAGATTCTTCCATCAACTTTGTTTTTAACAGACTTCGAAAAAAAGGGGATGTTCTATGTTTCGCTGTATATATTTTTGAATTCTTCTTTTGCGCTGGTTTGTCCTATAACATAACAAAGCGCCTAATCCATTGCTTATTAGTACAAACACAGACTATAATTATGTTAAGTAGGATAGCGAAGAGTTAATGACCTCATCGGCTCCCAGCTCACGTCCCGGGGTATTCAACATATCGTTAGCGTCTGATTTACACATTTCGGTAAAACTACTTCTATTACGGCCCAGCCACTACTTCGGTCGCAAGCGGCAGCGGCGCGCGGTGGCTTAGGTTTAAGTGGCCTGAGTTTGTAATATCCTTGCCTGTTGCCTTGCCTGTTATACACACAATATTTTTCACCACATTTGGGAGAAAGAAAAAATACATAAGACAAAAATAAACATTAACCGATTGTCAATCAACTTTTTCTGTTTTTTTTTTATTTATTTAATAAAAGCATTGGCTACACGGCAATCAGTTTAAAACAAAAAACAAATGTATACAGAATCTTCCAATATTTATATCATTAAAACAAACATAAATTAACAATATTATGCAGCAAAAACTCTTTCATTCAAACATTAATACCGATAGCTACGAGTAAGCATAATATGTTCTGCGTAGCTATAGCTACTTTTGTTAGTCCTTCTTTGCCATAATTGTCAGACAAAATTTTCTTTCACATTCAGTCTTGTAGCGAACTGCAAGTATTTCTCAAGTAAGTTTACTTTAGTAAGTGTATAGCAGTGGCGTAGCGTCAACAGCTTTATTACGCGCTCGCTCCTAGCATCGACACCTGAGTGCGACTTGTTGCGTGGCGATGGGTGAGATTCTGTGAAGCGATGGATGCGAGGTGCTCTACTGTTCCAATATAATTTGTATGTTCCTCTAATTGTTAACCTAAGTTTCATGACGCAATTGGTTATCATGTAAATCTTTTTATAAAATAAATAAATAAACAAAACCCGATTCCAACCAGCTTGCCCGTTCAAGTACGATTGAGTACGAACTATTGCTACTGAAGAAAAAGTAAGAGTTCTAACGATTTAGCTCTTGATTTGACATCATTATGGAACACTAACAATAAATTACCATTGCTAGTCGCAACTAATGGACCCGGAGTTTGAATACAATAAGTATCTGTCAGAAATTACATTTTAGTGGCAAGCTTTTATAGCCGACTGTACTTTTCTTTGGATATCCATCAAATGCTCACTGAGACGATTCTAAAGAGCCCAAGCTCGGTAGGATTGCTTTTTCTATTATAGAGTTCCTATGGCCACCTTCCGGCTCCATCATCAGATCAGCCCCATGGTACCATATTATTGTATGGTCATCAAAGTTAAGTAAGTATGCAAAATTTCAGCTCAATCGGTTGACGATATCTGCTTCAAAATTGAGTTGCAAGATTCCACCCGAACAAACATTCTTTAAACATACATACAATGCAAGTTAAATAAAAGCTTGTAAAAACGATTTAACCGGCTTCACTTTACGGTGCTTACTAGTTTATCTGCCAGTCATAGGGTTTTTTAAGATAAATTGACAAGATTTTGGCTTTATATTTTGAATAGAACTCATTATTGCAACGTTGTTTGCGTTATAAAAATGAATTCTATTCCACATACACATTTTTACCTAATATACACATTTTTTACTAAAGTTAATACAAGATTGCTTTAACAAGAAACAATAGAAATAAAATTGAATCTAAAAATTAAGGTAACCTTACAATAAATAAACTGTTTTATGGTTTTTTGGGTACAGAGGTAAGTATACTTAACCGTTTTCAACTTTCGCTTAAATTACAAGTAAATGATGCTATAAATTTAAAGACTAAGTGGGTATTCGTATGCGCAACATTGTTTTGATTATCCTAAACTAGTCTTTTGGGACTCTAACGAGATTTAAATTACACTTATTGTAGACGAAATTTAAATAAGTTGAGTGCGTGAAGTGTAAAAAGTTAGACACGCGCGTTTCGGATATACGCACCGATGGTTCTGTATGTATGTCAGTTTTAAGCTATGTAGGTATATAGTTACAAAAAATATTTCGGGCATAATGTGCCTGTACGGTGCCGGTCGGACTGTACAGGCACAGCTGCCCGAAATAAATGGTTTCATAAATTCACTCTGTAGTAATTCAAATTGTAGTAATAAGGCGTTCCACCACAGAATAAAGACAAAAGCCGCACTCTTTTGTTATTTACCGCTTTTGCAAAGCAATTAGCCTACTAGTTTCTGATTGGTAATTTTTAATGACGTGCGACGCTGTTGGTTGTATCTTTTGTGGGCGTGTCATACTCCTAGGGTTGCCTACACCAACAAAAGGGAAACTACTTTTCGTTATTTGTACTTGTTTTACAAGCTACTTTTAACAAATACGTCCAAAATTCCACCAGTACGCCTACGACGTCCGGCACGTGACGGTTATGGCAGCTACCCTAAAAACATAAAGAAGGTCCAAGAATTCAATATCAATGTCAAACGTGAGTTATAAAATATTGACATACCAAAAACTTACTTTCTCTCTTCTGAAAAGAAGAATAACGTCGCGTGCCCGACGTTTTGGTGCAATTGTCAATTCTCACATCGAACAATGAGCCAAGTGATGGGATTAAACAAGTATATGTCCGTAATTTATTTCTATACCTATAGTAACAGGTACCTACTTCGTTCCAGGCATTATTGTGTGGATCAAACATTGCCAAGTTACTTGATCTCAGAAAAATAAATGTAAAGGATGAATTGTAATAGAGCGGCAGAGCAGAAGCCACGGTCTTTAAGGAAAGGTCTCCGCAGGTTTGAGCTTTTTTATTCATATTCAGTTATATAAAACGACAAATAAGAAATCCACCAAAGCGATACCTCTAAATTGGTAATGCCAAATCAGAAGAATGGAAAGAAAGCAGTATTGTAATAGGTTTACGTGTTTGAGAGTAATGATGTCAATTATATCATTTTTATACTACATTTTATAAATATGGCTTTATTTAGTGATTGTGACGAATTATATAGAAGTCTAGATGTCGGGAGTAAAAGACGAGCAGTAGTGAAAAATAACAAAACACAAGCGTCGAGCGCTAATATTTTTAAATGGCGTTTGTTACCGGCATACTGTACTGCACCATGAAGGTTTGACGCATTACATCTTGTAAACATAAAAGTTGTAATGTAAATCTATGAAATATTGATCCTGGAAGGAAACTATGAAGGGAAGTAACAAATGGCGTCTCGCACAAATATTGCAACCAATAAAATACTGTTCTAAGGCAGCTTTTGCGAAGATCAACAAAGAGAACGTCTTGAAGGGGATCGAGCTAATTCAACCTCATAGAGAGAAAACAACTTTATTGATTTAGGATGGATTTAATCCATTATACTTGGAATGAAAGTTTGGTTAAATCCAAACTCAACTAATAGTCTCTCTTTTACAAATTCTTAAATATGTTTGCAAAACATTTTTCTAGAAGATAAACACTGGTCCAGTATCCAGTGCGAAAGAAAAAACACTCATAAATTTTGAAGTGAAACTCAAACTCAAACTTTTTATTGCACACAAATTACAATTAACATCATAATATAAAGATCTCTTGTAATTACCATGGTATGCAATAAATAATATGAATATGTATATAATATGCACCTTGCAAGGGCACAGCAATCAACTTAATTCTAATAAATTATTATTATTATTATTTTTTATTCTAAATAGCCATGCTTTTAACCTTGATTGCACCTGATGTTAAGTGACAATAAGGCCTAAGATGGAGCATGCTTGGCTAGAAGATTCCTATTCACTATCGACTTGAAGAGATCCAAGTTATATTTATGGGGGAACAGGTGCGCAGGAAGAGAGTTCCATTCCTTAGCTGTTCTCATAAGGAAAGTAGACGCAAAGCGTTTCGTACGTATCAGTGGTATATTGATAACATAAGGGTGGAATCCAAGTCCGCGCCGAGTGTTGAATTGTCTGAACGGAGACGGTGGAATTAATTCGTGCAGTCCTAGCCTAGTGCACACTCACCAAAGTGTATCCGGTAAAAAACCGATAAACAGGCGACTTTCCTGCGGTGTTCGAGGTTTTGCAGCTTTTTCTGAACTAAGGCAGGGTCACCAATAAGCTTCTTTGCACATTTGTCAATTGAATCCAAGGCGGCCAGTTGGTATTTGGCGGACCCTTCCCAAAGGTGGCAGCAGTACTCCATGCATGATCGGACTTGCGCTTGATATAATTGAAGTAGCTGTCCCGGCGTGAAGTACCGCCTCACCTTAGATAGGATCCCAAGTTTTTTTGCTGCAGTTGTAGCCAAGGATTCAATGTATCGGCCGAAGTTCAGTTTGGATGATATGGTCATCCCAAGAAGCTCTAGGTGGTCTGAAATCGGTACGGATACACCTTGGAAAGTGGGAGTCAGGTCAAAGGGACTCCGTTTAGCGGAAAACAGACACGCCTGAGTCTTGGTGGCATTGAATCCAACTAAATTGGCATCTCCCCATTCGGACACTGCCACGAGAGTTTGGTTCAATCGATCCACCATCGCCTCTCGACAAGACTGGATTTTGTCCCTCTTGGAGTTTACGCTGGATGTGTATCTGTCAACAACTGTGCTATCATCAGCATACCCAAAGGTACCGGGCATAAGCATGTCGTTAATATGCAGCAGAAAAAGAGTTGCAGACAGAACAGACCCCTGAGGAACACCGGCCTCAATAGCCCTGGGATCCGAAGTGTAGCTATCAAGGACTACTCGGATCGAACGCTCACTCAGGAAATCAGCAATCCATTTGCAGAGACCTTCAGGAACCCCATACGCTGGAAGCTTTCCCACCATTTCCTTGCATGACAGACCCTGTCAAAGGCTTTTGAAATATCGAGAGACACGGCGAGAGCCTCCCCGTGTCTCTCGATGGCCTCGCTCCATAGATGGGTGACATACACAAGAAGATCCCCAGTTGATCGCCCCGGACGGAATCCAAACTGGCAATCACTGAGCAAGTCGTTCACTCCCAGGTATGCAAGGAGGCGTTTGTTCAGTACACGCTCCATAGTCTTACAGAGTATGGAGGTTACGGAAATTGGCCGGTAATTGACAGGGTCAGCTCGGCTTCCTTTCTTGGAGACAGGCTGCACATTTGCAAGCTTCCAAGACGTCTGGACAACTCCAGTCTCAAGTGAGAGACGGTACAGGCGTGTTAAGACCGGGGACAACTCAGCCGCACAATTCCGCAAAACAACAGCAGGACTTCCATCGGGACCACTAGCTTTATTCACATCAAGACTCCGCATTTGCAAGAACCTCCTTCTGGCGTATATGGATTGGGCCCATGGTGGTTCCTACATGCGGCAGTATAGGTGGGCAACTACCTGCGGCGTCCAGATGCGAATTTTCCGCAAATAGAGAAGCAAATAGATTTGCTTTCTCCTCCGCTGTATGTGCTAGAGATCCGTCAGGCAGGGGTGGCATCGAAGAGCGACAGAAGTTGGCTTTGACCGCTTTAGCCAGGGACCAGAATGCCTTACTTCCAGGTGGATATGAGGCAAGTTTGGTCCCAATGCGGCGTACATGATCGAAGCTTGCCTTGCGTAGCTGTTTCTTGCAGGATTTGGCGGCTTTATAAAATGCTTTCTTTAGCTGGGAAGTATTCGGAGCTTTACGCCTTCGAGCGTATTCTATATTATTTAGTCTAACTGCTTTCTTTTTTGCTTAATTTATTTTAATAACATTGGTATTCACTTCATTGAACATGATCTAAAAATTCTTGTAGTGTATAGTAACTTTTGTCTAATGGAAATTTTTCTAGTGCTTGTTTAAATAATTTACATTTTTCTATGCTTTTTATTTCAAATAGTATCTTGTTATATATTTAACACACATCATGTATGGTCCTATTTTAAATATTTGCAAGTTAGAGCACTTTGTAGTAGGTAGAGCTAAATTGTGGACTCAATTGGAAGAATCTATTCACACAAAGCCGCGGTGCAAAAACTAGTCCACACTAAAATCTGCGGTTAGAATCGCGATGTAAAACAACGTGGGAACTTGCGAGTTGCGGAGATACAGATACGTGAGATCCATGTTAATGGAAACAAGAGTAATGAGCACCATTTGCATAAGTTGCCGTAAGGTTTTTGTAAGGACGCGCGAAGGACCCCTCGTTGCTTTCTCCTTGAGAACATCTGGCAAAGATTTTAGTTTACACACAAGAAGTAAAAGATTATTTTGTAAATTGTGTGTATAAATTGAAATCGAACTATTGCTACAAATTAACTTAGCCCCTTAAATGTAAAAAACTGGATACGTCCGTTTTTTTTTTTCAAATTGATGTTTTGTAGTAGGTATATGGCCACAAACGTTCTCAGCTCATAGCAAATATATCTAAACGAGGGGTAACACTCGCTGGAACCTGTTTTTTTTTACATTCATTAAAGGATTCAACAACTTCAATCATCTGTAGTACTGTACCATTTTGTATGTGACTTAGCCAGTTTTTCCCTTAGCCTGTGAAAAGTCTTATAAGTTCAGCCAAGTTATTGAAAGTAATTGATATTTCAATTTGAAATTGAAGAGGTAGCCAATAAATTCATATAAGATCTAACTACTGTATTCGGTGGATAACTATCACAGAAAATGGCGAATGTTGTTTTAACATGCAAAATACGTCGTCTGATCAATAGTTAGGTCCCCTTTGGTATTCATAATCTTGTGAACCCTTAGAACATTAAAGAAAGAAAGACTGCTTTCTACGTTCTAACTAGATAGCAATTAATTATATGTAGGTATCTATTAAATATATAGATAAAAACGAATCACTGAATTTGCGCTGAATCACTGAACTTGAACTAAGCCCAAAACTTGAGAACTTGTGGACAGTTTTTTATGGAAGTTTTTATATACCTACAGTAAATTATGTCAAAACTCCGCGTTTCTCTTTCTCATTCAAATCACATCGGGTCAACTTGTGAGAAATAAATATATGTATATATATGTACAGTCGAGTTCATTTACATCTACACGTTTACGAGAACATAAATATCTGAACACGATTTTATGCTCCTGACAATAAGGTCGTGTTCAGATATTTTTGTTCTCGTAAGTGTGTAGATGTAAATGAACTTGACTGTACCAACGCGCCTATCACATAGAACAGAGGACATCAATCAGTGTTCATAACATGGAAAAATCAGAGTAAGTTTATTTTATTATTTTTTATTTATTAGCGAAAGAACATAAACACTTCACTGCCATAAACCAAAAAGTTTTATTACTCCCTTAAAAGTTCAGCCTTAACGTTAGATGTTTCGCAGGAGAGTGTTAATTTCTAAACAATTGCTGTTAATTATTTTGCAGGGGTGGGTTAATTCAAACAGTACAAACCCATAGCAGATACGATATAAGAAATCTCATCTGTTATTTGATTCCTTAGAATAAATACGCCAAGAACGAGAGTCCTCATACAACAGATTTGCGAAAGATGAAGCCGCTTTTGGTTGTATGTGTGCGTGTTTACGAACCAATCATAACGTGTTGCTTGTGACATAGACGTTGTGACAGACGCGCACACGGACGAAACTTAGCCCGTGACTAACCAACACTGGCTTCACTTTCAAGCGCTGACTACGTTTGTAGGCGTATTTATTCTAAGTTTGATTCTAACAAAGTTTACATTTTAGATACTCGTAATAATATGTCTAATAGTTTGCAATAGGGTTGCCTAGTTAAATATAGGGTGTTCGTGGCACATGGCAAATTCATAGTCAGCTAAAATAAAAATAGCCATCTAAATTCTAAGGTATAAACTTTGGTAGAATCAAATAACAGATTAGGGTAATAGGTAAGTAACTAGAGGCCCGTTGCGGCGTCGAACCGCCGCTAGAATATGGAAATTCGGTAGTGTTACAGAAAATAACTACTTTATCAATAAGAAGTTTTTGGCGAACGAAGAATAAATACTGTAAAAAAACACGTTTAAATGATGTTTTAAAAACGTTAAAACATGCCAGGCTAGAGCTAGGCCTGATAACCAACTGCCGGCTTCATCGTGACAACATTTTCAACCCTTTTGTAATAATAACTTGTGCATTAATGACATGTCACATGTGATCTGCTGATCTGTTTCACAAATAAAATGCATATTATTTTTTATGGAAAAATTTAATTCATAAAAATAATCCCATATCTTAAAAAAAAATTACATATTTTCATAGGACCGAACATAAGATTGGTAGAATTTTAATTTGTTGTTATTTCTTCAGGAAAGAAGAATTTATCGATTTGATCGATTTCTATCAATTTCCAGAAATAGCACATGAATCGAAACGACAGATTTGGGCACTCACTACGCAGGTTTTTAAAAGGAAATCATGTAGTGCGTAACTGTTTGTGTATTCATTTATACCTAATCGTAAATACTTAAAAATAGTGATGGTAAAAAATGTTACATAAGCTCAATTGTATGAAATAGAGAGTATAAAACGTTTATAGATACACGAAAAACCATTATTATCAATGCTTGTTTTTTTAATGAAATTCAATAGATCGTGCACATTTTCTTAATATGGGTGCTGCCATGTCATCATCATGAATCATTTATTCAATAACAATTAGGTACCTACATTGTGTTTGAAATTCTTACGCTAGGTATACTTAATGAAAAAAGAATATTAAGACATATTTTTTCAATAAATTTAGAGCTGAAGGCCTAATTCCTGAATTCCAAATTCAAACTTTCGTCTTTCCTCTCATTGAAATAGTGTCTGACAGAAGAGTGAGGGAGATGCTATCTATACTCTCAAGTCTATGATATACACCTAATTTTAGGGTTCCTTACCATAGTCGGTAAAAACGGAAGCCTTATAAAATCAATTTGTTTTGTTGACAGCAGAATTTGGCAAATTTTATTTTGAATGAGAATAAGAATGATCAGCCAGACGTCATTAATTCAAATATGATTTATTCTTGAGAGCGTCGATTTTTTGAAATTTGCATCAGATGTAGGTTATTTCTACCATCAAGTTTCGCATGTTAGGGTAACATGTAATTATTCCACATTGCCAACTCGTCCACAATGTCAGCTCGTCTATATTCCCATCTGGGTCACAATGCCAACTTGTCCACACACCCAACACGTCCACATTGCCAACTCGTTCATACACCCAACTCATCTGCATTGCCAACTCGTCTATATTACCAATTCGTCTCCATTGGCAACTCGTCCATATTCCCAATTTGTCCACAATGCCAACGCCTCCATATTGCTTACTCGTCCACAATGCCAACACGTTCACAAATACAACTCGTCTACATTTCCAACTCGTCCATATTTCCAACTCGTCCACATTCCCAACTCGTACACAATGCCAAATCGTCCACATTGCCCACTCATCCATAAACCCAACTCATCTACAATGCCAACTCGTCCATATTACCAACTCATCCATATTCCCAACTCGTCCATAATGCCAACTCATCCATATTGCTAACTCGTCCACATTTCCTACTCGTCCATACACCCAACTCATCTACATTGCCAACTCGTCTTCATTTCCAACTCATCAACAATACCAACTCGTCCATATTGCTAACTCGTTCACAATTCCAACGCCTCCATATTGCTTACTCCAAAGAGTATGTAATCACTACGTGGCTTACTCGTCCACAATGCCAACACGTTCACAAATACAACTCGTCTACATCTCCAACTCGTCCATATTTCCAACTCGTCCACATTCCCAACTCGTACACAATGCCAAATCGTCCACATTGCCCACTCGTCCATAAACCCAACTCATCTACAATGCTAACTCGTCCATATTAACAACTCATCCATATTCCCAACTCGTCCACAATGCCAACTCATCCATATTGCTAACTCGTCCACATTTCCTACTCGTCCATACACCCAACTCATCTACATTGCCAACTCGTCTTCATTTCCAACTCATCAACAATACCAACTCGTCCATATTGCTAACTCGTCCACAAATACAACTCGTCCACATTTCCAACTTGTCCATAGGCCCAACTCGTCCACAATTCCAAGTCGTCCACATTTCCAACTCGTCCATATTTCCAACTCGTCCATATTTCCAACTCGACGATACACCCAACTCGTCTATACAAACTCGTCCTTATTATCAGCCCGTCTTTATTGCCAACTCGTCCAAATTCCCAACTTGTTCATTTTGTCAACTCATCCACATTCCCAACTCGTCCATATTCTCAACTCGTGCGTATTACCAAGTCGTCTTCATTGCCCACTCGTCCGTGTTCCCAACTTGTTCATTTTGCCAACTCATCCACATTGACAACTCGTCCATATTACCAACTTGTCCGTATTACCAACTCGTCTTCATTGCCAACTCGTCCATAATGCGAACTCGTCCACAGGTGTGCAGGTGTCTATGGGTGACGGTAATCGGTTTCCATCAGGCGATTCGTTTGCTCGTTTGTACCCTATGACATAAAAAAAAAAACTGCCCACTTTTCCATGTTCCCTACTTGTCAATTTTACCAACTTATCCACATTGCCAACTCATCCACATTTCCAACTCGTCCATATTCCCAACTCGACGATACACCCAACTCGTCTACAATACCAACTTGTTCTTATTATCAGCTCGTCTTTATTGCCAAATCTTCCATATCACCAACTCGTCCATTTTACCAACTCATCCATATTACCAATGCAGATACATTCCCAACTTAGCTACATTGTCAAGTCGTCCATATTCTCAACTCGACCACATTTCCAACTCGACCATTTTACCAACTCACCCATATTACCAATGTAGATACATTCCCAACTTAGCTAAATTGTCAAGTCGTCCATATTCTCAACTCGACCACATTTCCCATCCCGTCGACATTCAAGCGGAAGGACTAAGTTTTTTCTTGTAAAATACCATTTAATTTACCATAACTCATGCCATTTTCCTTGGAATTATTTTTTTGATGGACTTATATAATCATATTTATAATAATCTATCAAAAATTTACTTATTTGAATGACGTTTAAATTAGTTATATTTACTACATTTTTTCTGCTTTGATTTATTGTAAAACTCGCCTATAAAAATAATCTATTCTTGAATGACGGTCAGTTTTTCTAGTCTTGCGAGACCCAGTCCAACTCTCACTTAACCGGCTTTTTCCTCCACTTTTTTAACAGGTATGCGAAAAGAGTTATCATATCAACATTTTAAAAAGAAAAACAACCTGGCAACTCAGATCATTGACATAATAGCCCCTAATAAAAAATACATTAAAAGTTGTCAGAATATGGTTACTGTAGCTGTCATGTTCATTGTCAACAAACTGTAAAATTATTTTTGCATATTCGTAATTTCGTACATGTTTTAAGTGTTGCGGATATTATGTTGCCGACTCAAAAATAATATTTCATCATACTGAACAACTTACTACAGGTTTGTGAGCAAATCATGCTTATTATTATTTGGTCATGTTATGTCAAAATAGGGATCACAGGTCACGTGGTCAAAGTCACGTGGTTAGCGCACAGTAGTTTTTTCAAATCCATTTTTCAGTACTTTTTCAGGAAAAAATTAAAAATCCAAGAGTTTTATGCACATCTCCAGCATGAGACGAATCTAATGACATATCATTTATGAAAATCGGACCATAACTGTAGATCTGATGGGATGTACAAAAATCGGCCTCGCGTAATATATATATAGATACCTTTTAAGTAAGTAGTAGTGTAAGTAGTATATACTTATGCATAAGTAGGTACGTAATTTGTATTAAGAATATGAGGTTAAAATATTATTCATACCGTATCTCGTACTAGCATATAATATATCATTAAACGATTCTTGCCATTGAGCTAACCGCGGCGTCATAATATATGTAACACTAGCTGCACCGCACGGTGTTACCCGCTCATCCTACGGAAACACAAAATTTTCGGGATAAAAAGAAGCCCATGTGTTAATCCAGGGTGTCAGCTACCTTCATGCCAAAATTCATCAAAATTGGTCCAGCCGTCTGAGTGTAACAAACATACACATAATCACACTTTTAAATAAAACAATTTAAACGGATTATATCGCGTATATTAATTATTTGAGCCTCTCTGACGTTTCGGTACCTTTACAGATACCGTTGTCAAAGGTATCACTGACAGTCAACCTGACCTGACTATGAATTACAGATACCGTTGTCAAAGGTATGACTGACAGTCAACCTTTGACAACGGTATCTGTAAAGGTACCGAAACGTCAGGGAGGCTCAAATAATTAATATACGCGATATAATCCGTTTAAATTGTTTTATTGAAATGTGTAAAAGTCGCGGAAACCGAAGAAAATATTACATAAACACACTCACAAACTCTCGCCTTTATAATATTAGTGTGATAGCACCTCTTTAAGTTGAGGAATGATCCCTGATCTAAGTTCTCTTGAAGTTATGTGTAAACTAGCTTTTGCCAGCGACTACGTACGCGTGGAACTTGATAAAAGGGATTAATAAAAGCGCCTAAGCAAATGTAAGAGCAATTGTGCTTTTGGTGTAATAATTACATTTCCTACAGGATCACCGCACCCCAACAGAAATGTTCACTCACTTTTCAATCTTTTTAGGTATAATTTCCAGAATGAAAACTATCCTATGTCCTTCCTCGGATCTTAAACTATCTCTATGCCAAATTTCATCAAAATCGATTCAGCGGTTTAAGCGTGAAGAGGTAACAGACAGACAGACACACTTCCGCATTTATAATATTAGTATGGATTATCTAGGTATCTACATTTATGAATCCTTACATGTGAGGCGGAGTGAGGATGTTAATTAATTAATACCCTATTTTCGTCACATCAAAGTTTGTACGAGTACGGGAGCGCAAGGTTGGTAGACCTCATGTGATGTGGTTGTAACAACTGTCAACTTTGGTTTGGCAACTAAAATTTCCTCAGTGTTGAATGTAATCATAAAAATAACATCATAAATACCAACATTAGTAGTTTCAGCATAGTAATCAGGATCAGAATCATTTATATTGTGAAACATAGGTAGGTATCCTATATACCTACCTATGTTTCATAATATAAATGAATCTTTATTTTTCTTAGATATACTATGGTTTGCCATATAGTGCGAAGAGGAGATGACAGTCTGGAAAAGCTGATCGTATTTGGGAACACAGAGGATAAACGAGCTCGTGGACGATCCCCAACCAGATGGACCGATCAAGTGAAGGCCACGTCTTCCTCCAAGTTTTGTCGGTTGTAAGGGACGAAATGGACAGGACTCGATGGAGACAAATCATTCACACCAAGTGTAAGCCATCCAGTGATGACCACGATCCTCAGTCTCAAGAAATGGCTTGCTAAAGGGCATACAAAATAATTTGAAAGTGCAGCATGCTTAATACAGTACATACCTATGAAGGTCAAATTTTAACTATATGACACGTCACATGTAAGTGGCCATTTTTAGCGCTCCGTAGGAATGTTGAACTTTAGTTTGACGGTCATTACTGACTTGTAGAACAGTCTAAGTGTAGTTCGTCCTATATTATGGACAATGATCTCTACAAAAAAATTGAATCGATTGACATCCTCAGAAGAAAAAGTTGGGCAAGTGCGAGTCCGACTCGCGCATGAAGGGTTCCGTACCATAATCTATAATAAGTTTGTTGTACGGGATTTTAGTATTTGTTGTTATAGCGGCAATAGAAATACATCATCTGTGAAAATTTCAACTGTCTAGCTATCACCGTTCTTGAGATACAGCCTGGTGACAGACGGACGGATGGACGGACGGACGGACGGACGGACGGACAGCGAAGTCTCAGTAATAGGGTCCCGTTTTTACCATTTGGGTACGGAACCCTAAAAATTACTACACTACACGCCTATTTCGTGCAAGTTTCTTATCATAACTGTTTGTCTATTGAACTTTTAGGCGCTACATTAATTATTACATTCATTATTAGAGCTTATAATTATTTATCGCGTACATTAATTATTAGAGCCTCCCGGACGTTTAGATAGCTTTACAGAAAAAGCTGTAAAGAAAAATAAATCGAAAAAAAACAAGAATAAGTCTGTAAATTGTTTACTCAGTTGGCTAGTGAATACGGTCGCTATAAACTCATGGTAAGAGAAGTGTTACATCTATTATAGTTACCCAATCGCTAACAAAAGCGGTCATTTTATACTCATTCATATTAGCCATACTGAAATCCAAATGTAAAGCTCAACGAAATAACACAAACACACCGGTTAATATCGTGAAAAGGGTAGACATTTATCCGTTCGGTCCATTACGTCGTTTATTTTGTTAGTTACATTGATATTTTTGATTTTATCTATGACCCGACGAAAATGCTTACGGTTCAGTATTTTTCGAGCGTTGTAAATGTGTTTTTTGTGGAAGTGGTAGGTCAGCATAACAGAGAAACCCATAAAGTTTTAAGGCTGGCTATCATCATTCGACTTTTAACTTATTTGACACCTCATTTTAGCATCGATGATATTTTTTAAATGCATAATTTGAATATTCGCATCAAACTGTAAAAACGGGAAGGGAGTTAGTTTTCGACTTAGCTGTGGTAGAGGCATATACACTATTAGGTATAGTAAATAAGTAATAAATAAATAAATACTAAGGGACAATCTAACACAATTCGACCTAGTCCCAAAGCAAAGCTTGTACTAAGGGTACTAGATGACGATATTATTATACATAAACATGATACATAAATACATAGCATCCATGACCAGGACAAATATTCGAGTTCATCACACAAATATTGGCCCCGACCGGGATTCGAAGCTAGGACCACCCGCTCTGTAAGCAGGTGCACTACATACTGCGCCAACTGCGTCGGCGTCGTCGCGTAAAATTCTAGTAATGAAAAACTATTTTCTATGAAGAGGCGTCAGACATGATTTCAGGAAAAATCTTTACAACCGCAATGCAAGATTTAAATGGGCGCGCGACGATAAAAAATTATATGCTCGCACATCACGGGGAAACGGCTGGATGGATTTTAACCAATTTCCGTAAAAGGATAGCTGGATATTCAAAGAAAGTTACTTATTTACTTGGAAAAAAATTATAGTAATAGTAGTTTTTTGTAATAGTAGTTAGTACTGCGCTCCAAAACAGGCATTACAGATGTGGGTGTCAAGGCCGCCAAGCTCAAGTGGGACTGGGCAGGACACGTCTGCCGAATGCATTCGGAACGTTGGGCCAAACTATCCACTGAGTGGATACCGCAGGATGGGTACCGGTGCAGAGGCAGACCGAAACGTAGATGGCGGGATGACCTGTACGCATTTGAGAACGTTTGGGAGCAACTTGCTCTTCAGCGAGACGACTGGAGAGAAAGAGGGGAGGCTTTTGCCCAGCAGTGGGACACAAACAGGCTAGATAAACAAAAAAGTAGTTAGTAAATGGATGGGATAGGACACTTTTTATCCGACTACAGTAAAGAAAAAAGTTATACGCAGACGAATTTGCACGAATGGGCAACTTCTAGTAATTTGTATCGTTGAATCATAATACCACCATTATTTAAATTATTTCTTTGAAATGTTTATGTAAATACGCCATACGACTAAATAAATAAATTTAATTATAACCGTAGCCTTTGAAATCGAGCGTGCCCCATGAGCAAACAATACGTTAGCAAAATAAATTCGCGTGCGAGTCGAATACCAAATAAATTGTCATCCAGCAAATTACCGCATATTAATTGGATAATACGGTGAATAGAGACTAAAGTACTATGTGTGACCTTACAAACGGTCCGGTAGTTTTGAATTTTTGATATGTTGTCTAGGATGGTTAGTCAGTGCTTAAAATGCAAAATGCACAATTCCCCCCGCTCCGCGCCCGCCGCCATATTGAAAAAACCGGTACTTTCTTCATCTTTTTGCTCATATCTTCCTTTAGGAGCATTTTAGCTAGAAGAAAGCTTTGACAATGTTATAGAGAGTTAAATTTACTACATTTTCCATTTTATATTTTTTTTCTAGGACAGATAGTTACGGAGATATCCACATTTAAAAAAACACAAAAAATCGCAATTTCCTACTGAAATACAAACTTCTGGATTACATCTTCGTTTAGGAGCATTTTAGCTACAACAAAGCTTGGGCAATGTTGTAGAGAATTAAATTTACTATAATTTACACTTCAAATTTTGTTTCAAGGACGGTTAGTTACGGAGATATGCACATTTAAAAAACAGGAAAAGTCGAATTTTCCAAAAAAAACTCAAAATTCTTGGTTTAGAACGCTCAGATTCAGTTACGGACTAGTCTAGGACAAATTAAAACATGTAGGAAATATAATTACTTATAAAACTCATGTCCATTTTTACATACATTTTCGGAAAATGTGACTGTATTTTTTACATATCTCCGTAATTATCTGTCATAGAAACAAAATTTGAAATGTAAATTATAGTAAATTTAATTCTCTACAAAATTGCCCAAGCAGTGTTCTAGCTAAAATGCTCCTAAACGAAGATATAATCCAGAAGTTTGTATTTCAGTAGGAAATTGCGATTTTTTGCGTTTTTTTAAATGTGCATATCTCCGTAACTATTTGTCCTAGAAACAGAATATAAAATGGAGAATGTAGTAAATTTAACTCTCTATAACATTGTGCAAGCTTTCTTCTAGCTAAAATGCTCCTAAAGGAAGATATGAGCAAAAAGATGAAGAAAGTGCCGGTTTTTTCAATATGGCGGCGGGCGCGGAGGGGGGGGAATTGTGCATTTTGCATTTTAAACACTGACTAACCATCCTAGACAACATATCAAAAATTCAAAACTACCGGACCGTTTGTAAGGTCAAAATCCTTTATTCACTGAATTAGGAGGATAATTGACTGTAACGCCGAATATTATTAAATGGTCGGGTGTTTTGTTATCCGACTTCGAGAGCGATTTAATATTACAATTAAATTTACATCCATATTGTTAAATTACTATAATGATTTCAGATACTATACTATAGGTAAAGACCTACATTACTTGGCAGCGACCAAAATCAGAGCAGAGGTGTAATTTCATAACAATATCATAGCCCCCCGCCTAGAGACCTTATATTATCTCGGAAAAATTCTGAATTCTGTATCAATTACTAAATTATAATCTAAATAAGTAATTGTAATATGTAGTTTTAAGTATAATTTACGAAAAAATACTTACTACTTTATAGTTTCTTTCGGCTTTTTTCTCAACAGCGGTCGTTAATGGCGGAGTTCTGAGATAACAAATAGAAAAACTGTAATAATAAAAAATACATCCGAATTGAGCACCTACTTACTCCTTTTTGAAATCAGTCGAATGGGTTCTATTGTTTTAATGTATCTCATGTTATATTTTCTTTTCCTTGATTTTTGAGGTATGCTGGTGTGCAATAACAGTAGATTGTTTGACAATGGGCTGAAATAAGTCATTATGACACGAAGTGATGCGAATAAACACTCTGCTTTTCACTTCGACTGCGAGAAAATTAAATTATATAAATCGGAGGGGCGGGTGGCTACCCGACCAGTCAGGGCAGTATGGAGGCTAATCTGCCATCTTAGGATTGCGAGAGGCTCTAGTGGTATTCACAAAATAAGTTTCTGTCAAAAATGACATTTTAGTGGCAAGCTTTTATAGCCGACTGTACTTTTCTTTGGATATCCATCAAATGCTTACTGAGACAATTCTAAAGAGCCCAAGCTCGGTAGGATTGCTTTTTCTATTATAGAGTTCCTATGGCCACCTTCCGGCTCCATCATCAGATCAGCCCCATGGTACCATATTATTATATTGTCATCAAAATTAAGTGAGTATGCAAAATTTCAGCTCAATCGGTTGACGATATCTGCTTTAAAATTGAGTTGCAAGATTTCACCCGAACAAACATTCATTAAACATACAATGCAAGTTAAATAAAAGCTTGTAATAAAAGCCTCGCTTCGCGAAGCTAAAATAGAAGTGAAAAAGAGTATTTGTGTTTGTTGTAATTAGTTAAATATGATTTCATACTTAACGTTCCGACAGAGCCGCTAAGATAATAACAAGGTGGACGCCGCAACAGAAGAGACCGAGAGGCAGGCCTAGAAAACGTTGGAGCGATTGTGTGGAGGAAGATCTCAGGAAGATGTGAAGGTTTACCAGCTGGAAGAAGGTGACCAGGCATCGTGACAACTGGAGGAAGAACGTGGAGGAGGCAAAGACCCACAAAGGGTTGTAGCGCCAACGGAAGCAAGAAGTAACGTTCCGACATAGATGTTACACGGAATTGTGTTTCGGTCCTAAGATGATTTTACGGTACCGATAAATTTACAAGTTTGGTAGCAGCTGGTAGCATCTAGCGAGCCAGCTCGCATGTCCAATATGACGTTCATCGATTTTATCTCCTGTAGCGTTCTGTTTATTACCAAGTACGCTAGCCAAATATCGAGTCTCAAGTTATTACACGAACTTCATAATTAAAGGGTATGATGGTACGCTTAAAAAATTATTGCTTGACCATAGTTAATTGAATACTACCGACCCGCCCCGGCTTCGTACGGGTGCAATACTGATAAAATTATGCATGTACCTATTATACATATAAACCTATCTCTTGAATCACTATCTACTTATTAAAAAAACCGCATCAAAATCCGTTACGAAGTTTTAAAAATCTAAGTATACATAGGGACAGGCAAACAGGAAGTGACTTTGTTTTATTTATTGTGACTTTGCTCAAATCCTTGATCGCACTTACCTAAAAGGCCTCTGTGCCAAATTTCAGCTTAATTGAACATTATTTAGAGGTTGCGCAACATTGTGGAATTTAAGAAATACGTAAATTCTTGAACAATATTCAAATAAGGATTTCAGCATTTTTAGTCATAAGTCATAAGTCATAAGTTTTTTATTTGCTCAAGATAGGGTACATAATGTAAGATCTTATAAATAAATATTGTGCTCCAACTATCTTGTCACGCAGTGACATGCAAATTTTAGGAAGAGAAAAAGAAATGGTTTACAATTTAGACTAAACTGAATATAAATCAAACCTAAAGTACACACACCATATTCATATTTATAAGTTTAAAAGTTAATATAACATAATATATTAAATTAAATCTATTATAATATCATTTCGTCATTGGCTATTAGAGTATCATTTTTATTCCGTTTTAATTAATTATAAATTCCAATTTAATATACAAGAGTAAAAAAAAAAACATAATAATTATAAGACAATTAAATTACAAACATGAATGAACAAATTATATAATCAAATTTAACCAATGTCACAGTATTCCTTAACCGAATAGAAAGCTTTTTCCTTAAGCTTTTGGGTTAGTAAATTAAAAAAAAACTTATCTGGCATAAAAAAGCGATAACGTACGGCAAATTTAACGTTCAGTAAAGCTTCTTTTAATGAATTTCTATAAACAATGGCTCTTTCAAAGAAAAGTATAGTTTAAGTATACACTCATTATGACAAAAAAAATAATGAAAATAATATCATACAATTATATGTCAAGATCTGCTAAGAACTTAAAGAAGAAAGGATGTGCAATATTTCTGTATAAAAAAACCGGCCAAGTGCGAGTCGGACTCGCGCACCGAGGGTTCCGTACAAACCAAATCAATTTAATACTTCTACGCGTTTATGAGGAAATGGGTAGTAAGTTTAAAATTATTAAAAAAAAATATATTATGTGATGTAACTAAAAATTTATGGTTTTCGTAATTTTTCCTTTATCTATGCTATAAGACGTTGCTTCGTACCAAATTTCAAGATTCTGAGTTCACGGGAAGCACCCTGTAGGTTTTGATTCCCTTGCAAGTGTCGAAAATTTGCGGCATAAACGGCTGTATCTTTTGATTGCGTTGGCTTAGAAGTTTGATTTTTTCACAGCTTCAAGGGACAGTAGACCTGAGTAATTGATATAAATTTCAGCTTCATACCTCCACGCGTTCCTGAGAAACAGGGTCTTGACAGACGGACGGACGGACGGACAGACGGACAACAAAGTGATCCTATAAGGGTTCCGTTTTTTCCTTTTGAGGTACGGAACCCTAAAAATAAACACAAAAGTACATTTTTCAGTTTAATTTTTGAGTGCAAGTACGATACGCGGATTGCTCATAATATAGAGCCATTATCACTTTGGGACATGAAGAATATGTTATTTTTGCATAGTATGCTATAGTGAAATGCATTACATATTGATAAACAATAGCAAATTATACAAATACATATATTTTCAGGCCACTTAACTTTTTTATTTTTTGTCTATAGATTCAGAGCTCCAAAACTCTACGATTTTGCTTTTTGGTATGTTATTTATTCTATATTTCTGTAAAACATGTTGTGAATTATCTCCCATCATATTAAAAATAATAGACTTCTTCTATATTCTAAGTGATATCGAAAACGCTGATGTATCTGCTCTAGAAAGCGTTTGCTGTATTTTTTCCCTTTTTTCTATAAATGGTAAAATTACACGTTTCTCTTGAAGGCTCTGACTTTATAGAAATTGAACAATAGTTTAATTACTTACATTTAAACTTCTCTACGGGTAATACTCTTTACTTCCAAACAGAGATATTTATGATTAACATCTTATAAAATATAAAATCAGTACTTCAGAACTATTACGAATTTTAACATTTGTTGCAAAAGTGGTCAGTTTGCGCAACCTCTAAACGTCCTCAAATCTTCTTGAAATTTGGAACAAACATTTACTTTATTATAGAGACTCGATCCCCAAGCAAAGTCATAAAAAAATACACAGTTTATTTTTTACATACAAAGATGAAACACCCTAATTTATACTATGTAGTGATAGTGAAGTAAAAATTAAACTCATGTAAAAAGCGCGCAGTAATTATTTTATACCACGTTTTTACGTGAAATTACCTACCTATGTTTACTGTATTATCAAGTATTTCGGTTTGATATAAGTATAAATAATAAACATACTGAGTCGGCGGTCCCGGGTTCGAATCCCGGCCAGGGCAAATATTTGTGTGATGAACTCGAATATTGCTTGGGTCATGGTTGTTTTATGTATTTAAGTATATATTTATCTATATAAGTATGTGTATCGTCGTGTAGTACCCATAACACAAGCCTTCTTGAGCTTAATTTGGGACTAGATCGATTTGTGTTAGGTTGTCTGATATTTATTTATTTATTATTATACAGTACAGTAGGTATTAATAATAAACATACACCTAAATAAAAAATAAAACAATTTACAGTACAAAAACAAGTCCCACATACCTACCTGTTTATATCGTCTTAGAAAACCTTGATTAGGTTAAATTTGTTATATTTACTAACTATGACAAAATTCAACCATAACAAAATATATTTACACGGCTAAATAAATAAAAAACACACACAAATCAACATAAAACAATAAATAGACGGGCAAGATCTTTTCATGTTGACACAATTTATATCAATAGAATTATGATAATTTCCGTTTACAATGAAGTTTCTAAAACAAATAAACTTTTAAGACGTTTAAAATATAGTGATCCGATGATATAACTATGAATAATAGAAAATAATGTCTTTCTTTTATCTTGGCTAAATGTACATCGCTTGTAAAACTGGCTCACGCCTTGGACAATGACCTAGTGAATAAAATAGAATTCGTATCACAGTTTTGTTTTGGCAAATGTGCCAATAACATATTTAACAAAGGTAATAATCGCTGTATACAAAATATAATCGTTAATTTGGGCCCTATTCCCACATATTTATCTGATATCTCCGAAGTTAACTTTGCCTACTCGGTCATGTTAAAGAGTACGGCTAAATTCGACGTACACTGTGTTATCCGAGATCTCGCCACTATATCTCTATTTTAGAGATATACCTACGCTATGCGACCGTTAGTTACTTTTTGGGTGTTTAGGATCAACTATCCGTCGAATATTCGGCGAAAAAGTAAGTCCATTTTGGCCACTTTCAGTTTTAGATTCATTGGGTGGGCTTAAATATGTAAGACTATTTTAATCATTTTCTTCATAGTTTTTAAGATATTGAGTTTAGATTGTAATATACTATCTATTTCGAGTATCTATCTCTCTCTCTAAGTTGGTTAAAAAACATGTAAATCAACGTAAAATTAGAGAGAAAAATTTAAACAACTCTGAACTATTGAGCGATTCAAAACACTATTTGACACAAAGAAACATATTACTTGACTTGTTCAATATATTATGTTTCAAATCAAACTTAAAATCGCTTCGCTCGCTGAGTAATGAAAATAATATAAACGTTGAGTTGTGTCTATATAAATGGGATAACAAGGCATAATAAATTAAGGCTTTAATTTGTTTGACCATTAAAAAGGTTCTAATAAGTGTTTTGACAGTCGTAATGAAGATAAATTACCGCATTAGGGCACTCTTACAATTCCGAAAAGATCTATGAAAATGAAATGTAATTTTCCAGAATACAACCCATATACTAATCCATACTATATACTAAATATACTATACAATCCATACTAATAATATTATAAATGCGAAAGTGTGTCTGTCTGTCTGTCTGTCTGTCTGTTACCTCTTCACGCTTAAACCGCTGAACCGACTTAGATGAAATTTGGTATGGAGATAGTTTGAGACCCGGGAAAGGACATAGGATACTTTTCATCCCGAATAAATTTAGTGTTCCCGTAGGATGAGCGGGTAACACCGCGGGGCACAGCTAGTCATTTATAATTTTATGCTAATCTGATGCTTCTAGTTTAGGCAATGTTTTTTATAAGATAGTAGAAGGTGCCTGTAAGGTAAAAAGTATCCAGTAACCATCTTTGGATGTCCAGCTAGCCCTGAACCAAAATTGCTTAAAATTCGTCCAGGTGTTTCGGTGTGACGCGGGGACTAAGAACTTATGACCAATAGATGACAAAACAAAAGACAATTAACTTTGTTCCTGAAATCACGTCCCATCTCCATAAAAAACTGATTCGCAATAAAAATCTAGAATTTTATAATAGTATAGATGTATAATATTAACATCCTACGCTCTCCACATTGAGCCAGACGTTTTAATAACGAAATTTATATGAAAACAAGAAACCGAGAATATTCATTGACCCGTAATAATCTTCTCAAAATCAGTCGGTAACCAATGAAATGGAATCTTGAGATACAATGGAAGATATCATTCACGGATATGACAATGAATTTTCCTAATAATATTTGAATTCGTACTATTTGTACTCGTATAATAATGTCTCATTTCTAAAAGCTTAGAAACTAGATGCGGACGCCAAAAACGATACCTGAGTCTTCAGTGGAGAAGATTCTACGGCCGCTAATGTCAGTGGTATCAAATCCTATCTAATCAGCGAACGAATAAAACATAGAAGCCTAACTAGCGTCGGTAAATGGCCCAACGGACTTTGTGTCAGTTAAGGCAGGCCGGAATTTTGTATGACGCTCGTGTTCTATGTTTTATTCGTTCGTAGCGACAGCTACGATAGTGTGATCATGTCTCCAAAATATCTAATAAATAATAGAATCACTAAGTGCATCTCTTACTTGGTACTGCAGGACGGCAAGCGGAAACAGGGTTGCCAGTTGCTGCGGTAGAAAGATTTTTTTTAAGACATGACTTGAACTGTATTATCAGTAGTCGGACTTTGTGTGGGAGCATAACCCGCTAATGGGATTATCTCCGCGCCACAGGGGTAATTTGGGTTGAGGTGACGCGAGCGCACAGGGCGCATGGACGTCATGAAAAGATGCACTGAAGCGCCATATGCTGAAAAGTGACATTGACCCATCGCATTGGGAGAGCTTGGCACAAGATCGGCCGAGGTGGAGGCATACAGTGGCGGTAAACGTGCAAGCCTTTGAAGAAAAAGGAGTAAGCTTGGTGGTAAGCGCGAGGAGCTTAAGGCCCGACCACCAGACCAGACCTGTACGGAACCGATAAAATTGGACCGTCCGGTCAGGTCCAATTTCGTCGGTGCGGTGCTGACTTGCAGTGATAGTGGCCACATTTGTTGCGAAAATTGGCTACGTCAGCCACCTGAGAGCTCATGAGCGACGCTCTCATTAGCCAGCGCTGTATATATGTGTATTGCTCTCTGTATTCCAAATTTAAAATCCTATTTCAGGCTCGCAGGTCAAACTTGCGCGCGAGTCGATTTAAAAACAATTCGCGTCCGCCTCGAAATACGCAGACAGTTATCACGGGATTCCTTTCAGTAGATTTATGTTTGTAAACAACGTGGCTGGACCATAGTATCGTAAGTCATTTTTATGAACATTTTTTTTATGTTACGATAACACAATGAGTTGAGTAGAGAATGAGTTGAGCGGGAATATTCAACCGCCTCTTTTTTATCTTCACCGTGGGCAATACTTAATCTATATCACACTAATACGAGTATTGTAAAGGCGAAAGTTTGTGTGTGTGTTTGTACGTTTGTTACTTCTTTATGTCCAAACTGCTGGAGCAATTTTTATAAAACTTCGTATGGACACGTACATATTATGGAGGTGACACCCTGGATTAACAAATAGGCACACATAGGTTACTTTTTATCTGATAAATCACATTATCTATATATATATATACCTCTATATTTACTATAAGGTGCACGGAACTTCCTCCATGTAACCTTTCTTTTTTCCTTATCGTAGTCGGGTAAAGAGTATCCTATAACCATCTTTGGATGCCTATACCAAGATAGGGTAAAATCGATCCAGCCTTTTTGGTGTCATGAGTGCGCAAAGAAATTTCTGCTAACAGATGACGCCGTTAGGCAGGCCCCGCGCGCCACCCATACAAAACCTACATTGCAATTTATATTCAACTGTACATAATAATGCCTTGAAACACTTGTGAGAAACTATAAGAAACTCGCCTTCCACTCGTTTCATAAAACCACACTCGTGTTTTAAGAAATAAAGAGGTATATAAATCTAATTTTGTAATAGTATAGATAGATTTATAAATAATGACACAAAGGTAAATTAAGAAAGAAAAATTGAATGCGATCTACTACAATCGATCCTTTGTGTCATTATTTATAAAAATAAAAATGTGGTATTACCACATAAAAAATATGAATCGATAAAAAGATTCTATACAAATATATAGATAGATTTGTTATTTTTGTTAATATTCTTAAATAGTAAGCCCCATTCAGACTTAAAGTGTCATACGACTTATCAAAATATCAGATTGGTTATGAATGTTTGATCAGACAAAAGAAGAGTAAAAAAATATAATATGAAGTAACATTCGATGATTGTTTAATCTTCAAATAGGAATGCTAAAAGAGAATTTAAAGATTCCTTTTACCTAGCCCAAAATATATTTTTGATTGATGAACACATACTTATATCCAGTGTCAATCACTACTAAAAATAACTATTAAGCATCTCGCTTTGCTAAATCAGGTGAAAAAACATAACGATGTGCTCTCTTGCTTTATATTGTTGAGCAATTATAGTAGTCTTTCCATAAATAAAATGTTTTTTTCAATCTATTAGCGATCGAATCAGAGCAAAAAATAAGAATTAATAAATTTATATTTCTAACCTAAATAGAATATGAGACACCGCGCAAAAAATGTGGGTGTATTTTTTCGTGAAGCGCAAACTATTCTGAATAAGGAAAACTGTAGATGTCCCCTTAAATAAATATAATTATTATTAAGCGGAACCAAAAATTAGCCAAAAGTATGTGCGATGATTAGGGCCTTATTACACTTGAGGTTTGTGAGCGATTTTTGTATGAAGGCGATCGTGCAACGAGTTCGCCACGACGCGTATTTGTATAGAAAATTCGCTCGCAAATAGCAAGTGTAATAAGGCCCTTAGTCCGAGCTATTGCGATCACCTTGACCTTGGAGCAAACCGATACTTACAAATAAAATGATATATGCATACGAAGGCTCACAAAAAAGGTTTCATGTCGATTCGGTTACGAGTATTCATACTATTAAAATAATTGACAACATTTAAAATTTTCTAATAGTGTTAAATTTATTTCAGCGACGTCGATCAGGAAAACATGAACATTTACAATGTTAAAAAAATAGCTTTAGTTACCTACTTTGGATAACTTGTATTCGAGTCCGAGTATACCAAATGCATGCAGAAGTCTTATTAGTAACCTATATCTGTATTCCGTACATTCTTGTCTGATTTACGCTGTGGTTATAAAACAAGGTGAAATACATGACATTTATTAATCTAATTTAATTTTTCACTTTGTGTATGATGTTGACTTTAACGCGTAACTAATAATTTATACATGTTTATAGCCCAGACTGTAATAAAATGTCATCAACATTATATCAAAATAATGAGCTGAATCGTTAAATTATTATTATATGAAATATCTGTATGCACACGGAATGATGGACATACATAATGAAATAAAGAAATATGGCACTTTATTCTGCAAGCAGGCCACAAGGGCACTTTTACTTGTCTGAGTCTACCGGCATTTCATAAGAAGAGACCACTGTTCAGAAGAAACGCCGAAAGAAACTCAACAGTCAGTATTTTTTTTTTCAGATAAGATATTTCACAAATTTATTGAACTTAACCTAACTTGTACCTATCTTAAGGATTTAGGCGTATACGTAGTCCTCGAAGAAAACCATATTAAAAGTGTGTATAATAATATTATGTGGTTTAAGTAATAAATAAAGAAAAAATAGAAGAATTAAATGGAAATTACAAGAAGCCAAAAGACTATGCCACCATGGCCACCATCACCATGGGTGCCTCAAAATGGCTGACGCGCACATGGCAGGCAAAGACGCAGATGGCGGGATGACTAAACCCATTCCTTAGCGCCCTTAGAGGCATCATGCAGGAACCTATGAGCATCTATGGACTTTAAAGAACGGACAATAATTAGGACATAGACTGATCTATGAAACGGCCAAGCTATACTTTTGAAACCAAGGTGTAGGGCTAGTAAATTTAGGGCTTAGGGGCTAGAAGCCAATTGAAGACATTCTTTTTAGGGTTTCATGCCCAAAGGGTAAAAAAATCGGATCGGACTGCACCTGAAGCCAATAAGAAACCTGCATGAAGCCAATAAGAAACAAATGAGGTGCAAAGTTAACGCAACTGAACACGTTTGATGCATGGAAGCCCCCCCCCCATAAATATTTATTTAATTGTATTTTAGTATTTGTTGTTATAGCGGCTACATAAATACATCATCTGCGAAAATTTCAACTTGCAGCCTGGTGACAGACGGACAGACAGACTGACTGACGGACGAACAACGGAGTCTTAGGTACTTAGTAAAAATTTTCACAGATGATGTATTTCTGTTGCCGCTAAGCTGACTAAACCATCTCAGTGACTAACCAAAATAAATGTGACTATACAGAACATGTTTCAATATTTCCTTACCTCTTTAAACAATCATAATATATTTATTAAAAACATCGTTGCTTATCTTGGAACCACAAACCTAAGACGTATTCTCCCGACTTTCTAAAGAATCACAGCGAGGCAATGCAGACAGCTGTAATAACAAATAAAAAGTATTTTCTTCAAACTCTTCCAATCAAATATTTTCGCCTGATCTTATAATATCAATCGGTATGAAATATTTTGGTTCCCAGAAACCATTTCGGCTGGAGACGTCAGATGTCGTGATTTGATTTGACCTTCCACATCCCGAATTGGATATAAAATTTGGCAAGTTCACCGAACGGGTGATAAAAGGAACGGAAAGTGTGTGGTACAAGAGCTAAGTGGGACGCCGAAACTTTAGGCCACTGTAAAGAAGGTTTCCGTAAGGGAATCAGGTACTGAAAAAACTCCTTTCTTATTAAATTTCACTATATTTACCATTAGTGTATTGTAGTTTACCGCACAAAACTTGTTATCGTCAAAAGCGTCTACTTTAGTTTTGGGGAAACTTTTGGGGACAGCTACAGTACGACAATCGTGTACAGAGATTTAATAAATATTAATGGTGTTTTTAGGGTTCCGTAGCCACATGGCAAAAAACGGAACCCTTATAGATTCGTCATGTCTGTCTGTCTGTCTGTCTGTCCGTCTGTCCGTCCGTATGTTACAGCCATTTTTTCCGAAACTATAAGAGCTATACTGTTGAAACTGGTAGGTAAATGTATTCTGTAAACCGCATTAAGATTTTGATGCAAAAATAAAAAAATAATAATAAATATTGGGGGCTCCCCATACTTAGAACTGAAACTCAAATTTTTTTTTTCATCAAACACATACGTGTTGGGTATCTATGGATAGGTCTTCAAAAATGATATCGAGGTTTCTAAAATATTTTTTTTCTAAACCGAATAGTTTGCGTGACAGACGCTTCCAAAGTGGAAAAAAGTTGCCCCCCCCCTCTAACTTCTAAAATAAGGAAATGAAAAATCTAAAAAAACATATGATGTACATTACTATAAAAACTGCCAACGAAAATTGTTTTGAACGAGATCTAGTAAGTAGTTTTTTTAATACCTAACTTTGCACCTAATTTATATGGCGCACTATACATACCAGTAGGCCTATGATGGTTGCGTTTATCACGTGATAAATAAGTGTCAAAGCATCCGTCACGTTTTGACCAATTGCGAGTGCAAGGGACAGATGCTTTGTCACTTATTTATCACGTGATAAACGCAACCATCATAGGCCCCCTGGTGCAAACTTAACTTAACCACTTAGGGATGGAAAGTGTTTGTACGGAACCCTCGGTGCGCAAATCCGACTCGCACTTGACCGGTTTTTTTTATTTGCATTTTACTAAACAGCTGCTTGGGTCCCAAATATCCTCACTTTACTACTAATCAGTATTTTTAACCCCCGATAAAAAAGAGGGGTGTTATAAGTTTAACATGTGTATCTGTGTACCCGTATCCTGTGTGTGTATCTGTGTTTGTTTGTGGCATCGTAACTCCCTAATGGTACGATTTTAATGCAATGTTTCTTAATCGAAAGCCACATCTGTCGTGATAGTTCATATATATTATAACTTGTGTATTTTAGTGTTTCCGCCAACGCTTGTAAATTAGGTCCAACCCTTTATTGGTCGGTTTATAGCGTAACAGGCGGGTCACCGTGAAAGGCGGCGGCTGAATGATCGCCGAACGACGTGTTAGCCACTAAACAGAATTAACTAGTCGATTATTGTGCAGCCTTCCATTAAACTGAGTTTACTGGTGACCTTTAGCGGTCTGTAATAACGTTTTTCCGTCACCTGAAAATTATTACAGCTCAGTTATCGGCTATTTAAGAAAATTGGGACCAAATTCGACAGTATTAACGACATCTTTTCGAAATATCACTTCGCTGTCTACTTCAACGATGGGCTCTATATTTATATGTACATTTATGTGTATAGATATATACTTACATTTAAATGACTATGAGGCGATGTCACTTGTTAAAGACTAAGAGTGTCATCAATACGGTATTAGATGACAGATCAAATCAGCTACTCCTTATGGAATGTCAAAAATTATATGTTTGTATGAAGTTTCTATGAACATTCTAGCCAGTATGAGAGGCCATAAAAACCAGGAGTCAAAACACGTCTTCTTTTTAGCTTTATAACGTCCAAATATTAATAGTAGTTTATTTAGTTCCATGTATTTTTAATGTATGTTTATTTATTGGTTTTAATAATACAATTTATTTTCACTATAGTTCTAGTACTATATATTCAGAATCAATTCAAAGCGTGGTGTTTATTTGTTCATGGCAAATGTAAATTTAATATTGTCATTATATCTTGATAACCTCCATCGCTAAATCACACAACATTCAGCGCTAATATATTTAGATCAGCCGTCATAATGTTGCGTAGAGGACGTTTATTGCAATAAAACATGCGATTCTCAATAACAGGGGAATATATCATCTGATGGGACATTATAATTTGTTAAAGTGGCGTAAACCCATTAGGTATAACAGTAGAATATTATAAACAGTACCTAAACAAAAAAAAAGAAGTGTATTACCTAAACAGTAACGTTGTTGTTATCGGGTGAAATATTATTAAGATTTGATTAATTAATTAAACAATAAGATGTAGATACCATTACAAAATAAGATGTGAGAATATATCCAATTCAATTCAATTCAATTATTTATTCATAAAAATACATTTTATACGTCATTATATTACATTTTACAGGTACACATAATTACATTAAAAATATTCAATCATTATCATTATATTTACATTTACATTGTTTTATAATAACGCGAAGGTACATTTCATCCCCAAGGATACACCTTTTTATTTAAATGTTACGCATCATAAATATTTTTATTGTTTATTTTTAAGGTGATCCCTATAAAGGGTGGGCCCTGTAACAGGAGCAATAAATTAAAACATAGATTCGTCCCTTGAAACTAAACAACATTTGTTAAGCAACTTCTGATAATAACGTGTATTAAATGACATTTTGTAGAATAAAGTTTAGACAAAGAAGCAATGTATTGCGAAATGTCCGATATTAGTAGAGTGACAGCTATGTCAATGCTCAGGGAATGTCAACGTTGGACGACATACATTGAAAATACTATTTACTTTGTTTGAAATAATAAAATTTTGAAAACTGTTTTTTTTTTAAGTTGCTGAACAAATGTTGTTCAGTTTAACGAGTAAAATCAATGTTTTAATTTTTTGCTTATGTTGCAGGGCCCACGTTGTATAAAAACGTGACTACCTTTCCTATTTGATTAAATTTGATAATGAAATCGCTACTTACAAGAGATTTTGCAAATGTTAATAATTATAATTGTGATATAATTTAGTATCATGCAATATACAATTTTGTTTAAAAATAACACAATCACATTAAAGGAGTGTTCAAATAACCTATAAGAAAACATGTAATTAGAATTACCTGTTATTGGTGTTTCTTCTCTCGGTGACAATGACCTGAAACAAAATAAAAACTTATTAATACTATGTACATTTTAGGTAAACCCTTAAGTGGGAGTGGGACAATAAGGCATTATGACTAATATAATAATAAAGTGGTTATTTTGATATATTTAGATAATAAAAAACCTACCTGGATATTTTAGAGGGTTGTGTATACTATGACGTCCCAGGATTTCCTTGCGGGAATAGGTTCAATAAAATAACGTAAACAGTTTGACTGTGGACCTCGACCTGCCCCCTCCGGTTGACGTGTGTCATAGTAATGGCGGCAGCGGACAAGTGGCGAGGATACTTCTATTCTATTATAAAATTCTAGATTCGTATCGAAATTCATTTTTCTATGGAGATGGGTCACGATTTCAGGAAAAATCTTAATAGCGTGATGCTGGATCGTCATTTGTTTTGTATGGGCGGTCAGCGTCATGCCAGTCTGGCGCCATCTGCTCGCCATCGCCATAATTTACTTTGTCCTCGCATCACGCCAAAGCAGCTGGAAAAAAATTAACCAATTTCGGTACAGGGATAGCTGGACATAAAAAGATGGTTATAGGATACTTTTTACCCGACTACGACATAAAAAAGTACGCGTACGAAGTTGCGGGCATCTTCTAGTTATTTCATAAAGATATAAACGGAATTTAATCGCGCTCAAAAAGCGAAACGACACGAAAGGTGTGTCCTTTCAAGACCATGTATTCAAAGGACACACCTTTCACGTGCGAAACGTCGAAATAATTACATGAACACTTTTTGTCCCATGTCCCGTTTCGTTATTTATGTGTGAAATCGTGTAAGTATAAATCAATATATGTCTGTACACTATAAACATAATAATTATAACCCTGTATTATTCCCGTTTCACCTGTACCCACCGTAACTACTGTTTGAAAACTGTGAACTGTGCGTATCCTGCATCAAATATCGTGGCCCACTGTAATCCATTTAGGACATATTTCACTCGAGAGCAACTCGTAAATTTTATATTCCTATCCGCTGTGGAAAGCCGGTATGCATTAATAATATTTAGATTGTGAAAATAACTTGGTTTTTATACAATTTCTTAGAATATTACCTTCAACTCCTGGCTTTTTAGGTTATAATTTTGTGAACTAATTAACCCAGTTGTTCAAGTCTTAATATTTTTTGAAATTGAAATTTTTGTAGTGTATGTTTGGTATCGCTGGTTATACTTATTATACTAACACATACTAATATTTGCCTCTGAAGTACCTCAAAATGTATCTCTCTCAGTACAATTCAATTTCGCGGTGCACCAATTCTAGTATCTCTGTTTAACCTTATGGTTGACTGGTGGAGAATGCTATTTGGCATGAATTCCGTTTTAATAAATTGAGAATATATTCGAGTTCATATTCTCAACTCAACTTATAATATAGTATTATGCAATTTTAAAATTGTATCGGTAAACATTTTTCTATGAAGGGGTTAATATTTCAGGAAAACCTTTACAATGCGATGCAGGATTTGTACGGGCGCGCAGCACTAGCCGTATAGCTCCACCTGTTGGTAACTTTGGGATGAGGTCATTACGCCGTAACGACTGGACGGATGTTATCCAATTTTGGTACAGGGGTAACTTAGCTGGACATCCGAAGATGTTTATCGGATAATTTTTACCTGACTAGAGGACAAAAAAAAGTTTTACACGGATTAGATCGCGTGATTCGCGTGCACCTTCTAGTCTATTCATAATGTTACAGATTTTTCTCAAAGATGCTATGAAATACTTATTTTTATTAAAGCAGTAACGTCTGCTAGCGTAAACTATATCTGACATTCGGTGGTCCAATTGGGAGGACGCCCGTGTTGGCCCGGAAAGCCGTTGGAAACGCAGGTTCGAATCCTGTCCGACCATTAAATTTTTCAATTTTCGCTTCATTTGTAAACATGCTATGAAATGTTGTCATTACGTGCGTTATAATAATAAATAATAATAATAATAATATCTTTATTTCGGATCATTTTGTATCCATAGTAGTGTTAGTAGTTATAACAAGCTTCGAAGTATCACGTTTAGGGCGGAACAACTCGAGATAATTGTAAAGGAATTTCATACAAAATTGAAGGCCTAAGCCGGGAAGTATTTTTTTTTAAACATGGCGTATGCGTTCATGTTCAGGCTAAACAGCTAAATTATATTTTTGAGTGGTGTATTTTTTTTTTCATTGCATATGTTTGAGAAAAGCACTATACATGTCTAGCCGTGAAAAGGGCTTCCCGGCTTCGTATCACCATCCGGCCTCCCTACGGTCAGCCGTCTATTACCTATTCACCCAGCAAGCCCTTCTTTTCTGGCGTCTGCAGTAATATCACTTCACAACATAGTATAAAACAAAGTCGCTTCCTGCTGTCGGTCTGTCTGCCTGTCCCTATGTATGCTTAGATCTTTAAAACTACGCAACGGATTTTGATGCGGTTTTTTTAATAGATAGAGTGATTCGAGAGGAAGGTTTAATGTATAATACATGCATAATTTAGCAGCATTGCACCCGCGCGAAGTCGGAGTGAGTCGCTAGTACTAATATATAACAGGAGCCTTAACCTACCATTATTATATTCCCAATAAAATTGTAATATCATTATTTTTATGCCACCCATATTAGGTACTTTCCCTACCTCAGTTCCAATCATAATCCTAACGACTTCCACATTAAGGAAAAACGCAAGAACACTACACCACCAACGATTAAAACAATGAAATTACAAAGCCAAGTGAAACGGGCACTCGCTCAGAATAATTGTTTTTAATTAAAACAATCGCTTCCGCCCTTAAGGCGCTTGTGTCCAAATTAAGCTCGGTTTTGGCCCATTCAGGTCCAAACGCGGACAAATTAGACAATTTGTAAACGGCACTAGAGAATTTACACTTTACTTCTCCTTGGGCACTACCAACCCAGTTAATGGCTATGCTAAACTTAGGGGTTAATTCGTCGTCTTTGTGCGTGTAAACAACTGACAATTGACAACATTTCATATTTTTAAGACTATCATTTTATTACTTTTCTGAATTCTGCTTAAAAAGATGAAGTAATCTCTGTTTTTATTTATTTTCTGAGATGATTATTTATTTTATTATTAATTTATAAAAACATACTCATTTTAAAATGTGGCAACACCAAAACCAGAACTTAATGGAACGGTTACTTTAGTCGGTTTTCTTATTAAAAAAAAACTTAATAAAACTCGGTATGCATCTGTCATCTGTCAACGTCAAATAAAAAAAATATTTTTTTTTCGCTCTTTGGTTTAGACAACAACCCTATTCAGCCCGTATTGTCTTAGATTGCAGTTATTTGATGTATTTTCTTATATTTCTTTAAATACAGAAGAATAAATTCAAAGATTTTTTTTTAAGGTACACGACATAAAGCGCTGTCGATCTCTATATTAATTTCCACCTGTTATAAAAATGAAATGTTGTCAATCGTGGATAACTATTAGGTTCCGGATTCAACGAGGGATGGTGATACTCCCTTGCGTTTCAACCGACTTCAAAATACGTGAAATCATGAAATATAAGTTATCATAGGAAGAAAGGAAAACGATAGGTAACTAAAAAAATATGGGTTATAAAACACTAAAAACTAAATTAAGATTAAAAACACTACGGTAACTGCCCATGACGGAGACAACATTCCCACCCTGTATGCTTTTGTGGGAGAAAGCTGCTGAAATAAGTATACAGGTTAATATTTTATTTAGAAACACAATTATGTTTTCCAAAATGATTTTATCAATGTGGGTAAAATAACTCCCCATTTTTATTTTAAGGCAAATTATTATTTTGTTGTCGATTTTGTTTTTTCTCAGATTTCAATAAAATTTGGTGAGTTGGTAAAGTTGCTTATTCTGAACAAGGTAAGCCCAATTTCACGATATGGTCACCATGGTCAGAAGAAGCAACTTTACCAACTCACCAAATTTTATTGAAATCTGAGAAAAAAAAGAAATCGACAACAAAATAAAAATTTGCTCTAATATAATAGGTAATATATTTTTTTAATATTAAATATAGTTATTTAGCTATAAGTTCTCAAATCAATATGTAGCCTGTATGTTTTATGGTATAAGTTTCATGTGTATCTGTCTGACAAAACGGAGGCTTTAATTTGAATGTAGTTTTTTCTCTCGAGTTGCCTCCTACCTATTTAGTGAAAATCGGAGCAGTATGGTCTCCAAGATGTACATTTGTCACAGTATCAATATTCAAGCTTTTATAGGAACAAGTGAAAATATCTCAGCCAATATTGAAGATAAGAATTTCCAACTTTGTTGTTGCGTTCAGTTTTTGTGGCATTTTCTGAATACTCATTGTTTGAGGATCTCAGACATGATGACTAGCAATACCGGAATTCAGTTAAAAAGAGCAACCCGAGTAAAAGAGATTTCAGTACACTTATTACACGCGTTTACCGTAATCTAAGTCGAAGTCAAATTTCTCTGTTTTGCTGAAAAAAGGTTCTGAAATCCGTTTATACGAGATATATTTCCCTTTTTAACTATTAAAGTTCAACTTATCGTATAAGTAAGTGAAGCTAATACAAGTGTGTTAAAAAGGATGTCCCAAAGAAGATGAATCAAGGGAATTTAAGTTATTTTTTTTTGTTTTTTAGGGTTCCGTACCCAAAGGGTACAAACGGGACCCTATTACTGAGACTTCGCTGTCCGTCCGTCCGTCCGTCCGTCCGTCCGTCCGTCTGTCACCAGGCTGTATCTCAGCAACGGTGATAGCTAGACAGTTGAAATTTTCACAGATGATGTATTTCTATTGCCTCTATAACAAAAAATACTAAAAATAAAATAAAATAAATATTTAAGGGGGGCTCCCATACAACAAACTTGTTATAGATTATATATATGTATAGGTACGGAACTCTTCATGCGCGAGTCGGGCTCGCACTTGCCCAATTTTTTTATTCATGTTATTCTTTCGAGAAATACTCCGACAGCAAAACATTAGCTCAGGAATTTTTCCTCATTCTAAGCAGATGCGTACCTGATTCAACTCAGTTCTCATCTCAGAATGAATGTTGGCAATATTAATAAAAAAAACTGGAGCACAGAGCTGCTCTAATTTGATTAAGACTAACTGACCTACAACTTTATTAAGATTTTCGTTTTGCTTACTTTTTTAACGTATCCGTTATTTATATTATACTAGGATCGAAAATTACCAACATTGATGACGCAAAATCAGGAAGTAAAAGATTACCACAACCCTTGACGTCGATTTCGACATGACGTTGTATTGTTCCCAAATACCTAGTTACTGACAATATACGTATTGACAATTATTGGAATAATTAAACTTGCCCGACAACTAATAGTACCAATGGAAAAAGGAAGTAATAAATAACCCGCTTTTTTTTCCGCAGTTGGTTAAACCTAATTATTTTTTTGCAAGGAATCGCGCTTAGAAAGCAAGTTGTCTATACAACCAAAACTCACTAGAATTTCTGTCACTGCTCTTCAAAACCTCGTATTAGGTAAGTAGATTGAAACTGAGATACGAGCTTTGTTAAAAATAGGTATTTGCGTTGTATTTCTCCTATGTTTTAAGAGGTGTGCAATAATGAGTACGAGTACTTGTGTTGTATTGTAGTTGTGTCTTAGTGAGTTTTGAATGTCTACTGACGAATTATGATTGAAATTTATGTAATATACATTGTGTGTAGGTTTTTTTTTTATTTGTTCCAGTAGCTCGCTTGCACAGTTTCCCGAGGCGCTATTAGGAACACATAAGGGTCGGCATAACGTTAGTTGAACGAGGCCCTTAAGTGCCTATTGACCTCTATGTGGGACACTATTGGGGGGAAAACCTCCGAATAGTTTAACTAACATTAAGAGTTGTGCTCGGTTGAGCTTTGACGGAGCGCAAAATTGTAACAACGGTGTTAGAAGCGGATTGATTTATTCACGTCTTTGAGACATCCTTTTTAACACACTTTTATTAGCTTCACTTATACGAGATGTTGAACTTTTATAGGTAAAAAGGGAAATATTTTCTCGTATAAATGGATTTTAGAACCTTTTTTTACCAAAACAGAGAAGTTGGGTTGACTTCGCCGCCTACTGCGGTAAACGGGTTCACTAATAATAAGTTTACTTGACTTGGCTCACGAGGTGACCGCCATGTGGGATGATGATTCGACGATCATTGTCCCGATAGTCGTTTCAGCGAACGGTCTTATAGCGAAGAGTATTGAAAAACACCTCAAGAGACTCTCGCTAGATGGCTGGATCAAGGGTCAGATTCAGAAGGCGGTACTCCTGGACACGGCGCGCATCGTCAGAAGGTTCCTCTCCCTGCAGCCCTAACCACCGGTAGCCTGGTCCCTGCCCCGCTGCCGGCGGCACCCTAGGTTAGGTTTTTTATAATGTGTTTATATTTTGTAACTTCTTTATTGTATTTTACTTTGTGTGTAACATAAAATGTAACTATATTGTAAAAAAACCTAATCTAAGCTTTAAAATAAATAAAGGAGTTTACTTATAAAAATCTCATTTATTGGGGTTGACTGGAAAAGATCTAGAAATAAGTTCGCTGTTGTACATGAGTTACCTTCGTTTTATGTCCCCTCTTTTTACATTGGGAGTTAAAAAGAGGGAGTTATAAGTTCAACATGTGTGTCTGTGTATATGTGTGGCTGTGTGTCTGTACATCTGTGTATCTGCGTCTCGCAGTCATCGTACTCCCTGTCTGAGAGATGTTTATGTTTGGTGGAAATAAAAGCAAAAATACCTAATCTCCAAGATAATATTCAGCTACTTGTCTCGGTGGTGTTTTAAATTTTATACGTATATGCATACAACTTTCACACCTAACGGAGATACAAGTCGAAGTGAACGTTTTTCGTGATCCCAAGTTTTCCTAACTCCCGATCTCGACTAATCCTAATTTGTAACTGTATCTGTCTGTGTGATATCAGTACAATTCTACAACCTTTATTAACCTTATTTTTGTTTGTTTGTCTGTAATCGGGTAAATACTCTAATATGTCTAGTGCCTGTTTTTTTAATGTATGCTGTATAGCATTGTACCTGTTGGCATACCTAATCTATTCTTGATTTGTATTAAAAATCATTTTTCTATGGAGAGGGGTCGTGATTTCAACAAAAATCTTAATAGCGTGATGCAGGATCGTCATTTGTTTTTTGCCGTGCCAACCTGGCGCCATCTGTTTTCATAATTTGCTTTGTCCTCGCATCACGCCGAAACGGCTGTACAGATTTTAACCAATTTTGGTACAGGGATAGCTGAATATCCAAAGATGGTTATAGGATACTTTTTATTCGTCTACGGTAAATAATAAATACGCGGACGAAGTTGCGTGGACCTCCTTAGTAAATAAATAAACTTTTATCGCATTGCCCGCTCCCCGACTCCTACTATACACCTAATCTGGGTTCGAATAAGTCTAGTCTCACATGGACTCACTTTACTAGATTTACTGGCACATCCGAGGCCATAAATCTTACATCACCCCTTATTTGATTTTCTTCGCGGGCGTCTAAAATTCTCTTCCCAAAGGTTTTGCCTTTGAACAGATTTTTGGGGTCATAAAATGTTGCTCAATTTTCTGCTGCGTTGAACCTCGTGGCATTGAAAGAATTGAAATTATTTTAAGTGAATAGAAAATGAAATAAAATCCTTTCGACAAACAATTCACAAGACACAAGCTGGTGAAAAAACATTGGTTACATTGGTTTTATCGATAGATATGTTTCATTTCATCTAAGAACATATCAGTACATTGAAAGAAATTTTCTCTGTTAACTTTAAGTTTAGTTAAGCTTAAAAGCCTAAACCTTATGTATTAAAACTTTATGATTTTAACTCTTTATCTCAATAAAAACCAGACTTATCGCGTATACATATTGAATATTATTTAATTAATCATCCGATAAAAATACAACGGAATTAAATGCAAAAGATGGGAAGAAAGTGGTAAAAATGCAATCAATTTTGGAGAGCATTTTGTAAACTGAAGTTTACATCTATGGTTTGTACACAATGTTTTTTTTTTGAGATAAAGTGCCTGTATCGTATGTATGTTGACGACGCGTTTGGCTCGGTTTGTAGACACCTGCCTACTGAGTCGGCGGTCCCGGGTTCGAATCCCGGCCGGGGCAAATATTTGTTCTTGGGTCATGGATGTTATCTATATATGTATTTATATATTATGTATATCGTCGTCTAGTACCCATAGTACAAGCTTTGCTTAGTTTGGGACTAGGTCGATTTGTGTATGATTGTCCCTTAATATTTATTTATTTATCTTCGTCCATAAAAGAGAGATAACTCACGCCTACAGAACTGATTCAGATCGGATGGAATGCAAGTTTTCCTTAAATTTCTGTGTCATCAACAGTCGGCAAATGACGATTACTAACCGTTTGTCTTGAACGTTTATTTATAATTTTACGACCTCGTAAACTCGTTCGGTATCTGCCGCGGTCCCAGATAAGAGAATAAATAAAACGCGACACTATTTCAGCAACGTTGTGTCAAAGTGTCATTGTCAAGGTCACGTTTTATTTTTAATCTTCTTTTGAAACTAGCACTCGTTGACAGTAAATTGAGATTTAAATTTCAGTAAGTAGGTCACAAGAGTACTTTTACAAGTCAGATTGTGAATCTACCAGTATTCCCCAAGAGGAGACCGTTGTTGAGAAGAAAGCCGAAAGAAACTTAACAGTAAGTAATTATTTCGTGAATCATACTTGAAACAATCAATTACATTTATGTTAAAACCAATTACTTTATCTGCGTGTTTCAACGCAAAGGAGATCGATTCTCATAACCAAAGTTAGGTAAACATAATTATATACATCATATAAAATTTAAACTATACATTTTCCCAGAAATATATATGTATTAATATTTTTCTAGGTGAACCACGTACATGTTTGTCTGTTTGATGTTTTACCTCAGTTACCTAGAAAGTAAATCATAAACTCAATTAATTTCCATTTTCCTCTAAATATGTTTGGGTTTTGTATGTTTCGGTAAACGTTTGATAAAGTGCATAATTTCGGAGAATTTTCCATTCATCGACAAATTTTACTCAGAAGCCATGACTTTTGAAAATGTTGGTATACTATCCTTCTTTTGTGGTAATAAATGTAAGTTCGCGTTCGTAAGCAGCGTTGCGTAGTAATCATTCATTATATACATTTATTCTATGTTTCTGGATCTGGATCTGGCTCATTCACGAATTCCTCGCCCTATGTCATGTCATGTACTATAACGCGACTTACTTGCTCTAGAGCTAATTGAGTTCATGTATTTCGAACAGAGAGGCAAATATTGACTGTATAGTTACTAAATAGCATATTGCTTGTTCTACACGAGGCCTCATTAGTAACGTTAGTTATGTTTTAATCATTTGTAAAGTTGGGTTTGTTAGTGTTGAGGTTTCATGTTAAACAGATCGAATTTTATTAGGAAGTTATCAGTCCAAAGCATCGAGTAGGCAACTAGGCAGGTAGAACATTAATTATGCTACGCTAATAGACTACTTATTGCACACTAGCTTCCGCTTCTTTCGGACAAGTTCAGCCCGCGTTCGTAGCCCGTCATAGTCTGCGTACGCGTCCATCGGTCGCCTCCACACCCCACGGCCAATTGTGTCGTATTTTATACAAGCAACCAATAAAATACCGTCCGTAGGCGGTTTTGTGAAGATGTTTAGATAGGGCCTTGGCGAGTGTTTTGTTTTGTGCCTTTCATGCCGTACCTATATATCAGCTTTTATAGGAAGTTATTAGTCTAAAGTATAGATTAGGTACAGGTATAAGACATTCAAATAATAGCCTCTCAACTTTATTTGCTACTAGCTTTTGCCCGCGACTACGTCCGCGTGGAACTTGAAAGTATGGAAGCAACCTCGTACAACACAATAGTTATCCACCTAATCACCTTAATTAATAAAAGAGATTATTAAAAGCGCCTGAGCAAATGTTAGAGCAATTGTGCTTTTGGTCTAATCATTACATTTCCTACAGGGTCATCAATGTCATCATGAATTACTTACTCACTTTACAATCTTTTTAGGGATAATTTACAGGATGTAAACTATCCTATGTCCTTCCTCGGATCTTAAACTATCGCCATGCCAAATTTCATCAAAATCGATTCAGCGGTTTAAGCCTGAAGATGTAACAGACAGACAGACACACTTTCGTATTTATAATATTATAGTATGGATTAAACCATTGATACAAAGATCAAAATGTAACCTGACGGAAGAACTCGGGTATCGAGCCCGGTACCTCTGGATTACCGGTCCAGCGTGTTAGCCTCTCCACCACCCTAACGCTAGATAATCTTTAGATTTTTTCCATATGCTTTGTGTGTCGTTTTTAGGGTTCCGTACCCAAAGGGTAAAAACGGGACCCTATTACTGAGACTTCGCTGTCCGTCCGTCCGTCCGTCTGTCACCAGGCTGTATCTCAAGAACGGTGATAGCTAGACAGTTGAAATTTTCACAGATGATGTATTTCTATTGCCGCTATAACAACAAACACTAAAAATAAAATAAAATAAATATTTAAGGGGGGCTCTCATACAACAAACTTGTTATAGATTATGGTACGGAACCCTTCATGCGCTAGTCAGACTCGCACTTGCCCAATTTTTTGTATTGTTTATTCCTTATTTTTCTTTGTGCTTTGATCTTTGTATCAATGATTTAATATAAAAATGGTAGTGTGTACTGTAGGTATGTAGGCCGGTTTTAAAGAAGTATTTGGTTTAATTAAATATTCTGTCACTGTCAGGTGAACGAGATAATAAAACTTTATAGGATTCCTCTACGAGTCGCCACCATCCTTGTTATTGTATTTCGGTCTAAAGTAGATTCGAAATTAACAAATAATATGTTTCCTTGAGCCTCTATACCCTCACAGTAACCACATTTAAAATAAAGAGACATTCTACATGTTTCATACATTTTTATTTATTTGGGATTGTTCCCAGTAACGGAGGCAAATTTTGTGTTCGTGTACAGTATAGTTATTGTAAATGTAAAGTGATTATTTTTAGCGCTATGTTATTTATTTTATTTTCAATATGGGGTAAAAAAACATACATAGACAAAAACAGTTACAGTTGCTATAATAAGTTTGTGTAGGTATAATGTGTAAATTTAAGGTACGTACTATTTTCTTTGTGAATGCAAATATGCATAAGTACATGTGCTCACCATACCATTGTCAAATTAGGTACATAATTTTTCATGTAAGTGAATTGTAAATATTCTTATGAGAAAATAAATTTCTTTAAACCTAAAATCTTAAACCTACTTACTTGCGCTACTTGTGTTCATGTAGTTCGAACAAGACGCAAATATTGGCTGTAGCACAGATTATATACAAGTGCTGTACCTAGTTACTAAGAAATCTACATGTTCTACACGAAAGTCACGAAACACGAAGCCTCGTTAGTCGTCATTTGTAAAGTTAAGGGTTTGTTAGCGCTGAGAGTTTTAATAGGAAGGAAGTTACTAGTCTAACGCATCGATTAGATAGGTACCTATAAGTGCTTTAGCTTTATTATGCATATTGTGAAGTTTTCAAGTAAAAGGTACCAGTTTCTTGCTTACCATAATGGCGCAACAGGTTAGGTAGGTAGGACAAAGTGGACCCTTTCGGATGAAAACTCACTTTTTTTATAACGGCACAACATAGTGGCTTCACTTCGCCTGATGGTAAGCAAAAAGGGGCAATGGCAACTGACAAGAAACCACCATGTCAGGTTGACACATGGGACCCTTCAAACGAAACGTGAGATGCTTCTTCACGCTCCGTTTGAGGGGAGTTTGTTTTGCACTTGACCTTTTTTTATTCACATAGGTCTTAAATAGTTTTTCGATTAGCCCCCAGCGCAGCAGTTAACGTATGTGTAAAAAAAATTCAATGCGGATTCGACTTTCTCTTAAAAAAAGGAAACAGCTAGTGCATTGATGACTGCGCCGGGCAAAAGCTATTAGAATTCAATGAATTTTAGATTGCAGTTTATTTCGATTGTGACCCATACCATGAGTTTATTGTGACCGTACTCGCTAGGGACTGCGTAAACGATTTGTATGGATAATTGTAGTTCTACAAAGTGCACTACAATACTCTGAAGTTTCATTTGTCGAATGCATCATCATTCCGAATTTTCATAACTCCGAAAACCATGCTCTGATAAAATATTAAGATTTTTTTGGGATATCATAACCTTACCTAATTATAGTATGTAACATATCGGAATTTTGAAATTTCAGAATACCTAATCATAGTTTCGGATAAATGAAACTTCGGATTTTTTTAGTGATCCCCTACAAAGTAACCGCTAAGGGCGTTGTATTCTCCATACAAATCGTTTACGCTGCTGCTAGTGAGTACGGTCATGTTAACTTATGGTAAGGGTACTGCTAAGAGCGGTCACACTCTATTGTTTTGAAGTTAATTAAGAATGAAGTGAATATTTTTTCACACAAAACTTCAATTCCTCATATCGTACTAATAGAGTGTCTATTAACTACTACTACTAAGGTATGTGGAAGATTAGTAGATGAAAAGAAAATTTCAATATTCTTTAATGTTTTCCCGTTTAGCGGTGAAGGACCCGTCTATAGGATACCAGCACGACATTGGCTTCATAGTTTGTGGATAATAGACAGATTGCAGAAAGCAATAGATGAGATTAACTCGAATAGGTCTTTGATCACGATACGCGTGGAATTGGCCTCAGGTGAACATGTTTCGTTACTGGTATATTGGATGGTAGCGATTAATGAAGCCTCTTGTTATGCCTTTAGCGAGGACGGACTATTTGAGTTGGATGGTGCGAGAGCACGTTAAGTGGAATTGCAACCGCCGTATTGCGATCATGTGAGTCAGCGGACCGTGGTCTATCAGCCACAGAATACACTGCTGAACATAGGCCCCCATAGCTCGCCACAAGGTGCGATCCTGTGCGTAGGTACTGCATACATCGACTCCCTGCGACCCCAACGAGGTCATCTGTCCATCCGACGCTGTGCTTCCCGATACGTGGTCGGCACTTCAGGACTTTGCTGCCCCAACGGTCCTCGTTCTCCGAGCTATATGGCCTGCCCATTGCCACTTCGACCATGCAATCCTGTGAGCTATATCGGTTACTCTGATTCTTCTGCGAATATCCTCGTTTCTGATTCTATCACGTAGATAAATTCCGAGCATAGCCCTTTCCGTTGCACGTTGCGTGACTTAGCTGCCTCATAAGTCCCATTGTGAATGATCACGTCTGCGTTCAGTTCCGTCCAAGTTACCACTGGCAACACGCACTGCTCGAAGACTTTCTTCTTCAACCACTGGAGAGTTATTGGCGAGAAGATATGACTACTCATGCTTTGCAGCTCTTCAAATGAGGATTTTGGCGTATATGAGTATCTACTTGTGCCTGGTTAGCATCAAATAAATAGTAGCGACAGCGACATAAGTACCTAGCCAAATGTATCATAAAACATCCTTACTGCTATAGAAATGAAAATCTGTTCCGATATATTTGGGTACCTTGCTCGCTACTATTTAATGCCGGTCATAGAACCACACGTGCCGGTTTTCGATGTCATCGCTTCACCATGGAAAATATTCCCACGCGACCAAGAAGTTAAGCAATTCCTTCATCTGCCGAACTATTAAGAAGTGGGACTATTTGGCGTGTTTTCTCCATGTGTGTTTCCTTCTTCTTACAAAATAGGACCCTTCAAACGAAGCGTGAAGAAGCATCTCTCGGGCCAGAATGGCAGTGTCAGCTGACATGGCACCGTTGGTTTCTTGTCAGTTGCCATTGCGACTTGGGCTCCCCTTGCTTACCGTCAGGCGTGGAGCCACTTTGTTGTGCCAATATAAAATGCTGACTGTTAGTACCTTTTAATAAATAAAATCCATAAATTAATTACAGTTTCTATTTTTAAAGCGTAATCATAAGTCTGAAACGCTCCGTGCCTAAGCATAAGAGGGTTTCAACAATAAATCCGATTTTAATTTTATCTCTTCCCGGTTCCGTATCCGGTGTTATGACGTCACATTCGCTCGTGTTCGAGTGGCCGATATGAGCGTTTGAAGCTAAATTTATCCTCCAAGTTCAGGGGCAATATTATATTAACGTATTATGAGCTGATATAAATATGTTACAGTCATAATCAAATCATAATATGCCCTCTGTTTTTCCTTGAATTCGGAATTTACATATGAGCGTGAATACTGTGTGGGTAAAAATAGATTACACTTTTTTAGGACATCACACTCACGATTGGGCTGGTCCACAAATTTAAAGCCGCTAAAAGAGCTATGGAAAGGGCAATGCTCAGAGTTTCTTTGAAGGATCGAATTCGGAACGAAGTGATCCGTCAGAGAACCAAAGTTACCGACATAGCTCACCGTATTAGCAATTTGAAGTGGCAGTGGGCTGGCCATATTAGCTGAAGAACCGATACCCGGTGGGGTAAAAGTGTTCTTGAATGGAGACCGCGGATCGGCAAGCGTAGTGTGGGACGCCCTCAGACTAGGTGGAGCGATGATCTGTGCAGGGCGGCTGGCAAAAGCTGCATGAGAGTAGCCGAGGATCTCTTACAATGGCGTGCAGTTGGAGAGGCCTATGTCCAGCAGTGGACAAGAATAGGCTGATGATGATGATGATGATGAGGACATCACAGGTCCAAATAACATTGACGTGACGTGAAGAGAAAGAGACGCAACGTGGTGCCTACGTTATGTCTTCACCACTTAGATAGTTGGCAGTCGATAACTGTACGTTTTTCTCTAAATTTCCTATCTCGCATGACTACATTGCGGAATGATGTCGCTTGCGGTATTTCCGGACCGATACAACTTTCAAACCTTCAAGAAAAGAGTTTACTCCCACCTGAAAGGCCGGCAACGCACTTGTGACTCCTCTGGTGTTGCAAGTGTCTATAGGCGACGGTAATTTAAAAAAAAACATAAAAAGCTTCCATGTTCACGACATGGCTACGTGACGTGTAACGTTGTCATTATAATGTGTATTGCAGAATGTGATAATTCACGACACGGCAACGTGACGGTTTGTTATGTCTCCATAACGTGGAACGACCCGGCAACGTGACGTGAACGGTAGCGAAAACGTGCCTCCTAGTGTCGGTTTATCTTATGCTGACAGTCTCACCTCTAAGCTTTTACTATTTTATTTCTATAATTTTCGTACAGTTCAATAATTCAACGTATAATCTATATATTTAGTATCTCTCAGAAACATGAATCACTCCGTAAGTCCTACTTATGTCGAAGCACCATTAGTGCACTGGGGACACAAACAACGGGCCAACCACTACTTTCATTTGCCAAACTCTCTACTGTGGGAAGGAAAACATTTGCCCCTTAACACAAGTGCTCTGTTAGGTGTATACTAAGGGTAAATATATCATGTTATGTACATAATACACATGCGCAGTATAACATAATGGATATTACCGGGACAGAGACATACGAAAGCTAACATATTTAAGAGCTTGGCTTCGTCAACGTAACCATTTTCTTCACCGTGGTTGGGTAAATAGTATCCTACGACCATAATATTTAGATTCTTACACCAATATTGGTTCAAAATCGTCCAGCTGTTTCAGCGTGATGAGAGGGTAAAAATAATAATAACAGATGGCACTATACGGCTGGCGCCACGCACAAATACTGTGTCGCGCTGTTAAGATTTTTCCTTAAATAATGACCCCTAGCTCTCCATATAAAATAGATTTTCAATACAATTTTAGTATTTTTTCTCAAACATGCAATGAAATATCGTCATAACGTGCGTTAAACCAGGCTTCGAAGTGTCAAGTTTCGGGCGGAACAATTCGAGAGTCTGTAAAGGAATTTCATACAAAATTGAAGGCCTAGGCCGGGAAGTAATTTTTTTTTTTAATTTTAATGTAAACATGGCGTCGTGTTCATGAACAGGCTAAACAGCTGAAATAATATTTTTAAATCTTTCTTCTAGGGGCTGAATGGGTATCGGACCAACAATATCCGCGTTAAGGCCTATTACACACGAACTGATGACTATGTAAGTCACCAGAGACCATAGACAATATTAAAAATCCTCTGCCTTTATTTTATTTATTATAGAAATGAAGATTCTTATTATCAGGTTGTGTATAATGTATTCGATAATATCCCTAATATTCGAACGTGGACGACTTCCGAAAGAAAATAAAGTATGGAGGGATTGGAGGGAAAATTAAAAATACTTTTTTTTAAACATGGCGTCTGTGTCCATGAACTGGCTGAACAGCTGAATTATGTTTTTTGAGTGGTGTATTTTTTATTTCATTGCATATGTTTGAGAAAAGCACTATACATGCCTTAGCCGTAAAATGGGCTTGCCGGCTTCGTATCACTAGCCGGCAAGCCCTTATTTCCCGGAGTCTGCAGTAATACTATTAATAAAAAGTATTTACATTTTTTTTTATTTATTAACCGAATTACACTAACAGATAAACCAAACATAGATGTATTAATTATTTAAGTTTTCTGAACGAAAGTGAAAGACGGAACCGAGCACTTTACTATTAGCGTGGCTCGCGGTGCGTCTTTGTATGTCCGAAATGTGGTAAGAATTTCTGCACCTCTTCTATGCATGTGTAATTGTATAATATGCATCTGTCTCTGTTCAGGTTTAAGTTTATTACATGTGAATGTTTCCTTATCTAAAACTGCTCTATTTCTAAACATTGTTTTATATAAAAAAAAGTTTTTTTTGTGTATTCTACAGACGATTAATCGTGTGCTTATCTTACTCCAAATCGGTTTTATATTCAAACCTCATACCTACACGAAAAAAAAATGCCCCCAAAATTTTGCATCAAAAAAATTTTTTCCAGCGCTTCACGATTAAATAAATAAAAAATGTATACACAAAGGTACATACATTTTGGAATACTTTTTTTGTATAAGGTTCGAATAACAAACGACATCCTCGTCTGTAAGAAAGACAAACACACATTTTTACAGTACAAAAAATTTTTTTTTTTTTTTTTTTAATTGCATGTTATAAAACTTTTTTGGAAAACGCCCACCAAAAAAAATTAAGTCGTTTTATCAGTAGGTAATTGAACCAAAACCTATAACATCGTTCAAGGAATTTCGTAACAGAGCCGACTAGAAGCGATCTGAATCTGAAAAGAAACATTGATTGATTGCGTTTCGTAAACATCGGCCAGCGTCATAAACACGTCAAACCCTACGTTTTAAAGGATTTATGGTCTTCCAAAGTGAAGTGCAGAAACAAATGTTTATCCCTTCTTACTTCATCATTTTAAAATAAATAATTTCGAGTATAATGACGTAACTTTTGTTTTAGTTGGCTCACGGTTCGAGTCTATTTGACTATGCTTGTGTGCTGATTTTTACTACAGTATTTTAGCACGTATGTAGTAGCAAGATAGAAAGGCGTTCCACCAGTACCTTTACCATAAGTTAACGTGACCGTACTCGCTATCGACAGCGTAAACGATTTGTATAAATAAATCAATATTTCCCCTGGTCACGGCATCACGCGTAAACGGCTCAACCGATTTCGGTAAATCTTTTGTTGTGTTTGTCATCGTTGGGAGAAGGTTCTTATGTAAGAAAAAAAATCTCCAAGTTCTCTGTCCTATTCTCACTTCACACTCACTACACTTTTTTACTTGTAAATTTTCGGCCAGTATATAAATAGTCGTTGCTGAAACGAAGCGAGTAGTGCAGACGTTCTTGGCATGAGAACACTGACCGACTCGCACTTGAGATGGTTGGGATGATGGCTGCATGGCGCCAACACAATTTAACACTTGATTTACCATTTTAGACGGTGCTTGTAAAAATCGGCTGAAAGGATTGGATTTACGCAATGGCTGTTAGATTATGACTTATGGGAGTTGTTTGTAGTTGGTATTTTAATCGGTTAAAAAGGGTACGTTGTGGTTACAGAGTTCGGACTAACTATCGCAAAATATAATATTACAACTCGAAAATGGAAAGGGATGTAAAAGAGACGTGTTATGGACATTATTCTCAGCTATGTTTTTCAACTCATGTCAGGGAACACACGAAGTATAAGACATATTCTTCATTAATACTTAGGTACGTGATTCTTGAAAGGATCCATTTACAGCGTCCAAAAGGATAAAGTACCCGCACAATTGAAATAATTGACCATAGTATTTTTTATATATTACATTAGTACCTAATCTAACTGGAGCATGATTTATTTTTTGTTTAAGTTAAGTATAATTAACTGTAAAAAAATATTAAACACATTAAACTTTATTCCCTTGGTGCGTCCATTCGCCATTTTTTGAACAAACTACCCTAAAAAGTACATGTTGTGAATTGAAATCAAGTATAGAATTGACTTACTTAAATTATTAGAATATAAGTTATTTATTTAGAAGAAAAAATATGGTTGCTGTGTGTATCGTAATTAAAAAAAAAATTGGGCAAGTGCGAGCCCGGCTCGCGCATGAAGGGTTCCGTACCTATACATATATATAATCTATAACAAGTTTGTTGTATGGGAGCCCCCCTTAAATATTTATTTTATTTTATTTTTAGTATTTGTTGTTATAGCGGCAATAGAAATACATCATCTGTGAAAATTTCAACTGTCTAGCTATCACCGTTGTTGAGATACAGCCTGGTGACAGACGGACGGACGGACGGACGGACGGACGGACGGACGGACAGCGAAGTCTCAGTAATAGGGTCCCGTTTTTACCCTTTGGGTACGGAACCCTAAAAACTATGTTAAAGGTTTGTCCAGAGCTAAGCTATGATTCCTCTGGTGCCTCATTCAACACGGCGCACATCCCTACTTAAACGTCATCTGACCAGTTGCAATGGCCGGGCTTGGCAAACGTCAGTAACGCTTCCAGATATGCGGGGAATGGTCGCGACTAGTTGCTGGAATTCTTAGCTATGAAGGCTATATATAATATTTGATTCACTTGGCTTTGGTTCACTATGATTTTGATTCCCTTGAATTTTTATATAAAATTTTATATCTGCAATAGGTACATAGTGTTTAGTAAAAAGAAAACTACATGAATGCTTGCATGTGTTGAATTAATTGTTGTTTTTATAATAATTTTAGTTTCGGCAGAATCGACAAGAAACATACTTTTTTCTTATTCCTCTGGTTCTAATTTCGAACAAGGGAATCACAGTTTTCTTGCGTTTTCATGAAAGGAAAATAAATTTCCCTTTAATTCGCGTTGCAGATGACTGAATGATTGATTTAGAATTTTATTCAATTTAGGCACAGCAGGCTCAAATAATTTTGAGCTGAATTCAAGAGAAGATGCTTATGCCCAGCATTTTTTATACTACGACGGTGGTTCAATTATTAATAAAATTGCGAATTAATGCGAATAAAACACTGTGAATTTTTGTATCCTCACACTTTGTAAAACTTTTTATTTATTTAAGAAAAACTGATCTGAATATTATTCCCCTGTACTTTTTTTTATGATTCCTTTGGCGTTTTTCTTATTCCCATGTCATCTTTTCTTATTCCCCTGGCGGCGAAAACATAAAGTGATATATTTCTGTATAAAATTTACCAAAAGTGGTGCCTATTTGATAAATCTGCGTAAAATTAAATACAATTTCATATTTTCTAGCAAATAGGTAAAAAAATATAAAAATAAAAATCGCCAAGGGAATCACATGAAGAATACGATTCTCAAGAATGACCCCTTACCGAGAAATAGTACTCTCAATCGCATAATGCTTTAACTTAGTATTTGTCTCATTTTAACCTCTATTAAATATATGCTTTCATATAAGTTTTACTATAATGTTGTGTTTTTTCAATGGCAATGCTACTTTATTTAGGGAATTGTGTTAGATTGTAGGTTATACCTAACTTAAGATTTTTTATAATTTGTAACTGATTTGTCTAGGTATGTCTGTTTTTTCCCAATAAAGAAAATAAAATGAAATTACGTGTCGGTGAATCAGTTTCTTCGTAACAGTTTTGGGTGAATAATAAATGTCGATGCGGTTTCGTACTATGTTAATTAGTTAAAGCTATTAATTATACACAAAGAAAGATAATATTCTAACTTCCAACAATAAGATTTTATTACGTAAGTCTAGAGATGTACCGTTTCGGAAAATTTCCGGAAACTTTCCTCATTTTGTATGAGGATTGAGGAATTAATAAAATTTTCGGAAATTTTCGGAAACGGTACATGACTGCGTTAGTCACATGCGAATTCACCAAGAACAAGATCGTAGTTGACAGCAGCTAGCAGTCATCGTACCATTCGTACCCAAAACCGGCCGTGAAGACATACAAATAAAGAGTATTCTGAAGATCTCCCTTAATTATTTTCCTTACTCCACCTGACTTTATTTATAACTGCAACCCGAAATTGACAAAACGTGTATACTCATCCATCAAAATTCTTCATTCTTGTTTCAAGCTTACAAAATAAAGTAATAATAATAACCTACTGCGGAATCCATACATCATACAAAGTAACGAAAAGTCATAGCCTACGGCAGTTACCGTATTTTTCATGGAAGCAACCTCCGAAATAATAACGCGGGATCCTTCCTTTAACTTTTATAACTCCTATAACTTTAAGTTTTATACCAATTGCTTTACCAGTATAAACAATTCAATTACAAGAATAACCAGCTCCAAATCTTATCAAATCAAAATTATTAACCTGAAATCCCATCCCGTCCAAATTGAATATTCTATCTCTCGACCAAGTGTCAGGTTCACCGCCTGATTCCCGCCATCTTGTGCTGCCAACCTCGCGGACGTCATCGAAATTGACGATGAAATTACTTTTTTTCTGCCTAATGTATTTACCTTACAGTCATCATAATGCTGAAAGTATGGAATGCAAACGTGTAAGTTTTCGGTTTCGATTATAAAAAAAAATATCGGTAATTTACAGGTAATCCGATAATTTCATACAAAAATTTACCGGTTTCCATTCCCTAGCTGAAAGGCGTCGTAAAGCAATGATTTGCAGGAGTCTTCTCAGTCCCATTATATGGGGTGAATCCGGGGCATTAGCATTATATGTACTACTTAGCGATAAAATAATGGATTCAGTTGTTTTAACAGAGAGTTATCTTATTAAATGTGTACATTAATAAAGATTGAACATGAACAATAAGTCACCTGACTCTAGAAAATTTACTGTTGTTTGGTTTTCGCGAAAGCTGTGTGAGAATTGTATTTTACAACACGTTTAGGGTACTGTTTGGGCTGCCGTGACATTGCAGCGCGTCAGCCATGCTCACCAAGCCGCACACAGATAGCTTTGACGCTATAGAGTTAAACCTCGCCAAAAAAAAAAAAAGCTGTCAAATCATACAAATTGACTCACTTTGAGGATTTGACAGTTAATTTGCTTAGAATAGTTAGCGTGGTTCGATTCTAGGTGATTCTAGTAAGAAATCGCTGCGCCTCCTTGCTAAACCGTTGTCGACACAGCTCAAACAGCATTGTGAGCGTGTTGTCGCAGCGTCGCCGCTGCTCGCGCGCTGGGTGCGACTGCACGTGCCGGTCGTAGCCGCACCACCAAAGAATATATATACTACCGTAAAAAGAAACGACAGCGACACTTGTGTGCAGTAACAAAACTCGCGGCTTTGTGTGCGTGTCGACGGGCGAGCGGGGGCAAGGTGGGGAATGGCATTCACATGAATGCCTTGTCGAAGGATTCGGCATTACAATGTCACCGACGCCCGAGTTACACCGATAGGCCGCTGTCGCGCCTGTGGCACCACGCCTTTAGTCTTAGTTTTACTTTTAAATTTATACTAACATTACGATTAAGATGTATATTTTGTACTAACATTGATATGGATTTTATATCAAATATTTTTTTTGAATTTGAATTATATTAATTGTTTGCGTAAAATGTCGCGCATTTCTGGTATACCATTTTTTTACGACCTACGTTAAAAAGGGAATATAATTTCTGGGAATAGCGCTCTTATGCCGCAATAAACAATTAAGTACATTAGATATGATATGATAACTGTGAAAAGTTATTTATAATTATTTTATCGATTTTCACTTGTCCGTGCAGTTTTGCAGTAGGTACAAGTCAAGTAAAGTAAAATAATGACGTCATCACAAAACACTTTCTAAGAAAATCGATAAAAAAAATTAAGAAAAAAAAACTTATAAAAAAATGGATGTTTATTCTTAAGCGTGAGCGTAGCGACGTGACGGAACTTCAGTAAAACTTAAGGATTTGAGGATTTGAGGCCGGGCCCATCACTTTTTCTCACACTGACACCATTACTTATAAAGTAAATCCTACATGTCGCCCCCTGCCTGCTATACGGCCACATCTCAAAAAACCATTTTTTCGAGAAATCGCTTGTTAAAGTTTTGGCAGCGTAGTGTGTAGTAGTAAAACTGGGATTACTCCCTGAGTTTTGGGTCAATTCATTTTTGATTTAGCTCTTTTTACTCAAGATGATATAATGCTTCTAATGAATACATTTTTTTGTATAAAACATGTATATTTTTTAAGATACAAGGCCTTTAAGTCAGGTACTTAGAGTTGTGGCCGTATTGCAGACACGTTTTGTTGAAATTTTGAGATGCGTCCAAAACCGCACAAGAAAATTATGGGAAAATGGTTACATGAAAATATAAATACACCCTCCAAAATAGTTAAAATACCATTATTAATCAACAGTGATCGGGGATTTCTCTGCCACAACGCGGTATTTCGTGTATATTATTTTATATGGACATGGTTATTATATTGTAATCCGGCTATCTTGGCCAAAAAAATTATTGTATTGAGATTTGATGAGATAATCATGACTATATTGATATAAAAAAAAATATTTCTTTGAAATACCGCGTTGTGGCAGAGAAATCCCCGATCACTGTTAATCAACTTTTTTTACAGTAAGAACATCACTGGAAGCGATAATCATTGCATCCAGCTTTTTCTACTTTTAGGTTCAGGAATACTGAACGAAGACTGGGTATTTACTCACAGTTCTATTCTGGCATAGTCTTGAATAATAGAATTCCACCTAAGTTCAACCCGTCCAAAATAATAGCCATGCCGAAACCAGGTAATCCAGGCGACGACCCAAAGAGTTACCGACCAATTGCTCTACTTAGTTACGTCTACAAACCTTTGGAGAGGCTAATATCTACATCGAATCGATTCTATTGCCGACAAAATAATTCCTGTGGAACAGGCTGGATTCCTTAGTAGTCGGAACTGCGTAGATCAGATAATGCAGCTCACAACACACATAAAGGCTGGGTTTAAGAGGAAAGAGAAAACCGTGGCAGTCCTTATCGACCTCTTAGCTGCATTCGATACCGTATGGAGACAATGACTTTTCTGTAAGCTCACGACCGTGGTGCCCTGTAGAAAGATTGTGAGACTAATTAACTCTATGCTCAGCAATATGGGAATTTATCATCTACCTTGAAGCACTCCAAGCAAAGTCAGGAAGCTGAACAATAGACTACCGCAGGAATCGGTCCTGGACCTGCTTCTGTTCAACCTACAACTCGCGATCTGGAATATCTTGGGAAATACTTAAAAAAATGGCAACTGCAGTCCGTCGCTAGGAAAACAGAAGTTGCGACATTCCATCTCTGCAACTAAGAAGCAAATTATGGGCCAAAGAATCGGCTTCAGAGAGACGGCGATGAAATTAAATCCTACACCAAATACTTGGGTGTAACTCTAGACCGCAGTCTCACCTATGCGCCACATATTAGTTAGGGAAAAGGCTACAGACGCGGAATAACATACACCACAGATTAGCGGGAACCCCCAAGTCCGCAACAGCTGATGTGCTACGCACCTCCAGTTTTAGCCAAGTTTACTCCACGGCAGAGTATTGCGCGCCAGTTTGGCTCAACAGCGCACATGTGCATCGGATAGACGTATAGCTAAACGAAACCATGCGATGTATATCGGGAAATCCTCTGGTTTGGCTGTGTTGAGTCATATAGCTCGCGCCGAACTAAGAAGACATCAGGAACTGGTCCACGAAGCACAAAGAGTCGTGGATCGTCCCGATTTGCCCATTCATGCAGAGTTCGCAAACCCGCCTCATCGGTTGAAGTCGAGGCACCCACCGTACCATACTGCTCGAGACCTGCTGCAATCAAATTCTAACCTACTTGCAACTCATAATCACCCGACTTACTCAGAGATGCAAGTATAAAGCCCACGGAAAAACCTCCTGGCTTCATTCTGCCTCGAAAACAATGGTGCCAGATCAACAGGCTCAGAACTGGGAGTGGGCGATCCCGAGACTTCCTCTACAGATGTGGTTGGAGAGACTCACAGTATAACGGCGACCCTGCAGACTTGTTCGTCCTCATTAACGACGCAATTCATTGGATAAAAGATCTTGAATTTACTTATAATTGTATATAAATGACTACCATAATGGGAAAAAAATTATTACAAGAAAACATTAAAAAAAAAACAAATAAACTTATACAAAAAGACGGCTAAAACTATTAGAAAGTATTATGCTATACGAATAAATTTAAATAAATAATAAGTACTATAGTTAGTTACTGTTGTGACACAATCAAATGCCCTTTAATTCGCTTATATTTAAAGGGATTCATCGGAATAACACTCGAATAGGTAATCTTTATGCCTTTAGGACGCAACTCAAAAAATTGATTCTAAATTAATGTTATACAGCCATAACTCCAAAGTGGCTGTCTTGCAGGGAGTCAACTGACAATTTTTGGTCAGATCCATAAGGCCACTTGTGGAAAAAAGGCTTTTAAGGACACTTTTTCTTATATCTCTCGAAATAAGGTCGTAAATTAGACAATTCTGAATACGAATCAGCAATAATCCAAAAAAAATTTTTTTTTGAGATGTGGCCGTATAGCAGGCAAGGGGCGATGTAGCATCAAAAAAACATACAGGCATTAGTTTTTTTTCTTATTGCCGTGTCTTCCTTAATTCTGTTATTTTGACATCCTTACAATAAACAAGAAAGCATGTCTCGAATATTTACTCAGTCGCATATGGAGACTTCAATATTTGCATCCTTTTACTCCATTGAGTCTCAGTCGAAGCTGCATATTTTACAAAGGCTCATACGGTATATGGTATTTACTTTGAGGGTGTTTGAGGCTTACTTCTTAGAAGTACCGCAGCGTACTCCCAAGGGCTGAATAAGCGCTGATATAGTCTGGCTAATAAAATATTACTCAGTTTTGGCGGCAAATTAAAGAAATCTGCGGCTGGTCACACTTTGTGTAGTAGGAATTATAGTTATGATACTAGAAAATATTTTTGATTTTCTTTGCACAAGTAAGGTCCTAATAAAATAAGTTAAATATATGTTGACGTGCACTCATAGTCATCTTACATAATTTCTACCACTATGTACAGTACAGTCAACGACAAACATTATGTTTACACTTTCTAACCATATACAAGGCGAAAAATTAAATGTAGTGTAAATAAGACCTAGCTCCATAATGCCATATTAAGACTGCACCGAGCGAAATGTGAAAAAATAGGCAGTTGCCGTTAAGTAGATAACGTCAACACTAGTTGATTAATCCATTTCTAAACTATATATTTAGCATGTCAAAGAATGTGTTAACAACTTCTCCGTGGAAAAATTATAAGATTATTAATATTTTACCCTAGGGAACTAAGTAAAGTTGGACGAAAATTGTAAAATCGTAAGCAGGCGTTAAGTGTTTTTTTATACTTTAACAATGGAAATCTATTCTGATTTTCAGTTCAAAAAAAAGATGAATGTATAGATTGCAGTTTGCCCGCATCAAATATTTCAATTATTGTTTGGCATTAAAGGTCCAGATTTATCAAAAAGTGCTTTTAATTCTCCATACATTTTTACTATGGCGGCCGCGCGCCGATTTAAATACGCATTCCCCGCGCTCTATGGTTCAGTCGCAAACGCTCGGCGCCCTCTTATCCATCACCAAAAAAATACTTAAGTACTATGCCGAATTTCAACTCGATCGGGATGTTAGAGCTAGTACATAAAATATCAAAATTATTTATAGAGGGCCTTCTAAATTGTTTAAATCATAGACAATTGGTGATACCACAAGGAAATGTCTGTTAACATTATTTGGCTAGCCAGACTCTAGAGCCTTTATTCAGTTTAAATTAGCGGTATAAGGGCATATGTGCTATACTTGGTCTTGCACATTATCATGCCTACAGTTTTTGATGGGCATTCTCCAAAAAATATGTATACATGATCTTTTTTTTTTTACTTGTCAAAGAAAATGAGTTTTTCTTTAAGATTTAAGGTAAAATAAATGCCTCGTCTTTATCCCTGCGCTAACTTTCAAAGAATTGTTATTATATATCGCGAAGTACAGTCATCAGGAATTATTACAATTCATTTCTTTTTTTTTCTTTTTGTGGCTTTCACTTCTTGCTGATCTTAGCAAGATGTATTTTGCCAATGACTCGTTTCCAATCGCTCACGGCGACAAGATTGAGGATTGATATCAAGTTGTACGGTGAGGTGAAAAAATCATGCTTTTTGTAAAGGTATAGCGATTTACAAAAACCACGCGGACTATCGGGCCTTGACCCAAGAGGGGCTATGTACGCTTCAAGTTTAGTTCTTCATTAGCCATTCACTCATACGTTAGTTCACTGCACAATCCGCTATCAATACTACACATTGAACAACCAAAATGATTAAATATGAACAACGAAACTTGAAGGCATGCGGCCAACTTGAGCCACGGACCAGAAGCCTCAATTCATATCTTGTACCTAAACTTGGATTGACGTAACTGACGTAAATAACGACGAGTGACAGATATGACAGTTATGACAGTTAGCTATATTGGGGTAACCATTTAGGTAACCGGACATTGGGACTTTAATTAGGTATTTATTTTGTTAGAAAATCAACGTAACTTAATAAAGTAAATCTTAAGAATTAACTAAATGTAATATGCTATTTATCATTAACTGAGCCAAGTCACCCTGTAGGTACCTACAATTAAACATTAAATTGAGTGCCTCTAACATTTCTCCATATAACGAGATATAACCGAGGCTGTCGTTATTGTTAAACGCCATCCTTTTATCGGCCTTCAAAATGCGAACGTTTCTCTATAACGTCTCGCTCACGTATCTCATATCAGTGCTATAGAAATGCCGCTTTTACACATTTTACCTTTCAACAATGTATTGGCACAAAATATGTAAAGTATTTGGTTCACAGGATCCAAAAACTGTTTGTACCGGTGTCTGTCATCTATACTTACATACTATAAAATCGTAAAGAAAATCATTTTTCTATGGGAAGGAGTCATTATTAATATATAAAATATTCTCGTGTATAGAGATATACCTAAAACAAAAATTGTATGGGGATGCTTCTATGGGGCGGAAAATAACAATACCTACTCGTATAACGGTTTAGCATAAATACATCAAAGACCGCTGCCTGAGTACTTTTGAAAATATCAAACAATAAAATAAAGTATTAAAATGAAAATAAAACCGCGAAATAAAACGTTATTCTTAACAATGCATGTCATAATGTTCTAAAAAAAGGGGTGTGAAGAAAATGCTGTGATAAAGATAAAAAAATCTCATTTTTCTGAATACTCATTTCTTTCCCTACTCTTTAGGGAACGAGAAAGAAAGCGTTAAACAGCTTTTTATATTTAACTGACATCGGGTTTATATTTTTGTCCCTTCAACCACAGAAATGAGGTGTATAAGCCCGCTGTTTATTTAATTTTCTTATGATAGATGTTTTGGATTTTCTTATGATATAATTTTCAAATAAATAAACATAAATCCGTAAAAGAAATAAGATCACTGCACAGGGTTATGCTTCTTAGAGTGAGCAAGTTGATATGAGATATGCATATAACGCCAAGAACCTATGATGACAATTGATAGGGTGTACACTGTACACGTTGCTCCAATATAATATAGAGACTCCTCCTCCTCGCGTCGATTTTCTCCTTGCTGAGGGTCATGATTACCCCGTTGCTGGGGCACGTATAATACGTGTGACAGTCTTTTGCCACTTAGATTTGTTCTTGGCTTCGTGGAGATCGTTGTACAGCTCGATTTTCAACGATGAGTGGATTTGGTCAGACCATCTCAGCGGTGATCAGCTCTTCATGGCGCTTCCCATCGACCTTCCTTGTGACCATAAGCTGTTCTAAATTTTGTGTCCTTCCCCTTTCTAGCTCAAAAAACTCCATTACTCTACGCAAAAATATGGTTGAAAGACGGGCTTTTATGTTGGGTGCGCGAAAAATGGACTTGTTAGTGCGAAATACTGTCCAAGGAATCTGCAACATTTTCCTCCGGCACCACATCTCGAAGGCATCGACACGATGTCTTTCCGCTTTCTTCAGCGTCCACGTTTCAGCTCCGTAAAAGACTGTGACCGTGAATATCGAAGAGACGAGGGTACTGATATAGAGACCGCGAATGGAAAGATACAGCGTGGGATGATTTTCTCACCAAATAGACCGACGAACCGATTGAGGTACTCACGAGGTGGCGTGCCATTTGGGATATTAATTTGACGATCATTGTCCGATTGTGCTTTTGGTGAACGGAAGACCCAAGAGTGTCGAGGAATACCAGTTTCAAAATATGGTACACCTGGACACGGCCGGTATCGTCAGGAGATTTTTCTCTCCGCAGCCTTAACCACCATTAGCTAGGCCGTGCGGTTAAGTTTTCTGTAATACATATGTCTTTTGTGGTGCCATTTTTATATTTTAGTTTTTATATACATTTTGTAAAAGCCTCAGATTTAAAATAAATAAATATTCGATTAATAAATCGGACAACGTCAAGCACGATTAAACATGAGTTGATAGGCTACTTAAATCGAATCAGGTACACATCATTTCAGATTCGTGGACGAAAATAGATCCTAATCACAATCAGAGTTCACGTTCCACAAACAAAGCACCATTCAGGCGTGTGACAGACGCACTGACGGACTGGTGCTCCATTATATACCAATAAATCCCTCTAATACTCGAGACAAGGACCCTTAACACGTGTCATACGCCATTGAAATGAAAGGGACGGAAACTTGCGAGCATTGTTGCGAAACTTTTGTTTTTAGAAGCGGGATAGAAATTCCAGCGGAAGGAAAGTTAATGGCAGAAAAGGGGTAATTTAAACAAGTCTACTTTTTCGGCCCTACAATCTGCGCCAACCGTCTTCACCTTTATTACTCACATTTTAATTATTTAATTACAAATGAGATACAAGTTAATCAAAATTATGTGAAATCCTTCACGTACGCTTATCAGCGCACGATAATTACGCGTTTATTCTTTGATGAAGGTTTACTGGGGGTTAGGAGTGAGGATCATGACTGCTTATTATCTATTATACGTATTCAATTTTAAGCTTAAGTGCTCCATTAACTGACGTTGTGTAGATAGAGTCTGGCTAGCCAAATAATGTTGACAGATATTTCCTTGTGGCATCACCGATTGTCTATGATTTACACATTTAGTAGCTGGGTCCTCTATAAATAATTTTGATACTTTATGTACTAGATCTAACATTCCGATTGATTTGAAATTTGGCATAGTACTTATGTAATTTTTTTGGTGATGGATACGGGATTTCTTGGTGATGGATATGGTACGTATTATCGAGCTAGGTCTTATTTACACCCTACCTTTAATTTTTCGCCGTGTATATGCTTAGAAAGTGTAAATATCTGTGATTGTGTCGTTGACGGTTGTACTGTTACATAGTGGTAGAAATTATGTAAGCTGACTATGAGTGCACGTCAACATATATTTAACTTCTTTCCTTACTCCTTAGATACCTTACGTGTGCATAGAAAATCAAAAATATGTTCTAGTATCAAAACTATAATTCCTACTACACAAAGTGTCAGTGGGCCAATCCCAATTTGTTTTTATTTCCCGCCAAATCCTTGATTAATATTTCATTAGCCAGACTATAGTGAGGTCTATTGTCACGTCAATTTATGTTCTTGAGAAATAAACTGGTACGTAAAACCACATTATAATATTGTAAAGGCAAAAGTTTGTGAGTGTGTTTGTTCCTTCTTCACGCTCAATCGGCTGCACCAATATTGATAAATTTTGCTATGAAGGTAGCTGATTCCCTGGATTAACACATAGGCTACTTTTCGTCCCGAGAAAATGTAGTGTTCCCGTGGGATGGCTAGTACTAAATAATATATAAAACAATCTAGGATGCACTCTTATTTTTTAAGAAATAGGACCAACCGATTTCCGTAAACATATAACTGACCGCGCGAGCAATTTGTCGTTTCTACTTGGCCAAAAATTCTTTCGTATGTCCAAATTCCGGATATTCGGATATCCGGCTGTTCTCATCAACAGGTTACATTTCTTAACAGATTCTTGTGTTTTTTTTTTTGCAATTTCGATAATTACGAGTATATAAATACCTATATATATATTTTTTTAGCGATTCACATTTTCGATTTTTTTGAAAATTGCGGGGGTAATTGCACCCTCGCACACCTGGATGCTGGGCTCCACCTTCCGCCTTTGTTTAGTCGAAATCGGCGCGACACTTTACATAAGAAACCAATAAAATACAGTTCCAGTCAATTATTCCGAAAATCAAAGAAGAGAAGTTTCTGCATTCGTTATTTTTGTGTGCTGTCTTTAGAACTTAGGATAGTTAATTCCCTTTAACAACTTAACTAGAACGCCTATAGATAAATATACCTATTGTATGCATCCTTTGTTTGGCACCCCTTTAGTTATTGTATCTGTAACCGATATACAGTCTCGAATTGCCACATTATCCCCTGACAACCATCATTCCCGATCCCCTGCTGCTCAGAGCCAGATCATGTTCTACCTATAAATCAATAGGGCGTCAAAAAAACATGATAGAATGTTCCCTTCATTGATATTCACAAAAACCGCCTGATAACCGCATTTTATTGGTTGTTTGTGTGAAGTGCGATGCAATCGGTCATACGTCCTACTAATTATTTATATCGCATTTTACACAAACGTTCAATTAAGTGCACTTCTCAGATGGCTTTTGCAGGGCCATAAAGAAACCAGTCTGTTGAAATATTCTGCGTCGTATTTAGGTTAAGATTTGTTTATTATAGGTACTTAACTCTTATTAACAGGAGAGAAGTAGAAATATAAATATATTATATATAAATAAATACTTGGGGACAATCTTAGACAAATCGCCCTAGTTCCAAACTAAGCAATGCTTGTACCCAGGAACAAATATTCGAGTTCGTGACACAAATATTTGTCCTTGCCGGGATTCGAATCCAGGACCGCCGGCTCAACAGGCACTATAAACTGAATAGAATGCAGGCTTGGTTTGGCATTGGCACCCTTTTATTGTATCTGTAACCGATATACAGCGTGGAATTGCCACATTATTCCCTGACAACCATCATTCTCGGTCCCCCGCTGCTCGGAGCCAGATCATGTTCTACCTATAAATCAATGGAGTGAGCCGATGGGCGGTAAATAACATTTCCGCGAAAAATGCAGCGACATGCTTCGTCAATAGCGGTATATTGTCTTTCCGTTAATGTTTGGGGGTAAGCCTTTGACACCGTTTTACCTTTCTATTGTTTACGGATTTCTAACGATTTTTCTTTTTTAATCGACTTCCAAAAAAGGAGGAGATGGTATGTTCGACTGTATGTATTTTTTTATATATGTTGTATGTTGTTTTGTATATATGTATTTTTTTTATTTGAAAGAGTATACTTTTGAAGTGGTCCCATTATAACCGAGTTGGGATCTGATGATGGGATCTCAGGGAAATCGAGGGCAACCCCCAAATTTCATAATGTTTTTATATATTTTCTAAATCTATTCAAGTATTTGCATATGGTAGTCATCATCTTCCTATGCTGAGCTGGTGATGGAAGGTATAACTCCTTAACGGTTAGGAGTTAGGGGATAATTCAAACGAGATGCATGCAAACAAGATCCTATCACCCCGCAATCAGTATTTTATTTGAATCACTAAAAAACAAAAAAAAGAACAAAATTAACCCGTCCATGTTCATGTATACAGATTACCTACATTTGAATCACTTTTTGAAGACAGTGCCAAACCTCAATATATAAAATTGGAACAAAAATACTCATAGATACCAAATGGTATCTAATCATTAAAGGTTTTATGCGTGGCATCTTTTTTCATAGTAATAATTGAGTGGTTTGGCACCGACCTCAAAAAGTGATTCAAATGCAATCTGTACATGAACGGTTTATTTTGGCTTTTAAATTTTTTTGAAGTCTGTTCTTTTTTTGTTAAAATTTTTGATATAGGTATTTCTCAAAAGAAAATAAACACTTGAATTTTACACACTTTCCAAATATTGCCATGTACAATCTTTTTCATTTTCATCGACCAAGTTTATAGCTTCGTGTGTGACGGAATTAATTTAAAATTATAAAAATTGACACAAAGGTAAATAAAATTATGAAAGAAGAATGTAATGTAATCTACTACAACGTAAGCTGGACTCAGAATCGTGCGTGTAAAACGCACATCCTAGGGTAATAATGGCTAATGCGTTTAAGAGGCCTGCTTCCTTTAAAAAAAAATTTTCATACCTTGACCCATATATTGATAATTGCAACCAACTTTTTGAAATTAATAATACTTTTCCCTGAGTTCTAAGTAGTAACATAGCTATTTCTTGCTTTCATTGCGTGCAGTCGAAAATAATTTGAAAAAAACAATTTTTCTGCACACACTGCAACTTGTCAATTTCAAGTAGCTTTTGAAACAAAAATTATCAATGAAAAATTCAAACTGTAGGTTTCAAATATACCAATAAATCCCAATAGTCTTTTTTTAGGTAGTAACCATGAATAATATGTTAAGAAACATGTTTGATCATAGAGTAAATATCTAAAACAATCAGCATTTTAAAAGGAATAAGGCCGCTTAAGCATGTTTTAGAACATAATTATGATGCAGAGGGCGCTTTAGTAGCGTAGAATTATGGAATCAAAGATTTGGTGTGATTGCCGTAACGATGTAATAACTCAGTTGGGAGAGCACTACGCCGGAAACGTAGGGTCGCAGGTTCGAGTCCTGCTTACATTGTAGTAGATCACATTACATTTTTCTGCCATAATTTACCTGTGTCAATATTTATAAAAATAAAAATGTGGTATCTCCACATAATAAATTTGAAAACATTTAAATATTATAACCTCAAATAAAAATAAGTACCTACGAAATAACATACCTACCTACATTAAGATGGAAATTCCAATCGAGTAACGTCGCACTTTAAGAAGTCCCCCGACCTTACGTTATAAGCAGTACATGACATCCTCAATCACAGGTATCTTCAATGGCTACACTAACAATGGAAACAATAAGTCTAAAACGTTGGCAATTCCTGACTCGCGAGATGAGAGTGACGTGACTCATTTTAATGATCACGCTTTGACAATAGACTTCATTCCGTCGCTATTTGCTTGCCTTAAGGCAGAAGCGATTATACCCGTTTTAACATGCAACTCCCGTGAGGTTCAGATTTATACCGGGTCACTCACTTCAATAATGTGCAATACTTAGAAAAAAATGCCTAGAAACCTAGTCAGCGCTTGAAAATGAAGCCAGTTTTGGTTAGCCACAGGCTAAGTTTCGTCCGTGTGCGCATTTGTCTACTACTAGCTCACTAGCAACACGACTCTATGATTGGTTCGTAGACACGCACACATCATAAAACCAAAAGCGGCTTCATATTTTGCGACTTGGTTGTAAGAAGGCTCTCGTTCTAGACGTATTTATTCTAAGGTCCAATATTACTCGACAGGTTTCGGAGTCTTTAAAACAAGCACTTTAGTTTACTCTGTTGCTTAGTACAAGTTTTGGGCTAGGTGAGATAAAATAATGATCAGTTAGTTCCTGGTGTTGAATCGACGTCTAATGATATTTTTTCCAAAATATCAGCAGTCATCACTATTATGTAGACTGCAGCAGTATGGTTTATTTAATGTAAATAGCAAGTTGTCAATATCAGGAAATGCAACTATATAGTCGACAGCTACGTCGCTCAAATTATTATAGCCGAATTAACATAGGGCTCAGATCTCAGTCACGAAAATTGCGCAAGTTCTGGAAGCCAAACTACATCATCATCATGTTAATTAATCAACATTAGATTTAATTTCACGATACAAAATATTAAATTGTTTAAATGACAACTTAACTTAATGCCATAAGGCATTATCTACCAGTCAACCATAGCAGCACACAGAAACTAACAATTGGTCAGCAAGCACACTGCTAACGCACTGGTGCGTAGACTGCTCGTCTTCGGCAAGAAAAAAGGCATAGTCAGGTAACAATCTTACAACTAGTTATAACTGTGGTAAAATATGTGGTAAATCCTTCACTTACTTTCATTAAAATGCATAGACATTACATTTTTACGTTGTTGTAGAAGTAAATAAGTCACATCTGTAACACGTAATCGCTTTCGCTTATAATTTACGTCTTTAAGTGCTAATAAAAGTTCTCTTGAGCTCTTTTTGGAAGTCCCTTGTTAACAAACAACTTTCCGGCTTTTATTTTAAAAGAACTTTATAATTACAGCGGAATTGATTTGAGAATCAATTTCGCTTAAGTTTTAATAGATTATAAATCAAGCAAAGTTTTCACAAGTCTTAACTGATTTGTCATATTATTACCAATTTGTCATGAGTATGCATTCTTTGTGTTCGCGTAATTTTAAATGACGTTAATAATATTGCTAGCAGAATCCCCTAAATTGGATCTAAATAAATAAATAAATGTAGTAACACACATTATTTCGTGTGCAACATATACTGTAATTAGGAGTATATGCTTAAAAGTAGTTCAAGATACGTAATGAATAAAGATATAATAATAAAATAAAGGAGTTTTAAAGACTTCACCACACAAATTTTTCATCATTTTATTTTTTAACATGAGTAATCAAATTCGAAATTGTTTTAATAATCTTCATAATTCAACAAACAATAATCGTTAACAACCATTTACATAAACGCACTTTTTGTGTGTTTGCAAAAATGGCAGTAGTATTACCATACTTACTCCACTTTCTTCACTTAAAGATAACGTCAGGAGATCGTGATGTATATCCATGCATATCCATTTGTATGGAGCGTTTTCAGCGCTCCGTGGGAAGGTCGAACTTTAACGGCAATTTTTGACTTTTAGAGCAGTCTAACTCTCGTTAATCCCAGAGGGACTTTTGTTCCCAATATAAATGAGGATCGATCCTCAAAACATTGTAATCATGCCTATTCTATTTGACCGAGATAAACCCTTGGCTTAACTCTAAAAAATAACCAATTTCACTGTTTAAATTGAATAGGCACGTAATTGATTCGTCTCAGTAATGAATACAAAATTAGGCCCGTGAAAATACTCTGGTCTAGATAACTTGATTTGTAAACATTCGACGTTGAACGTGCGTATTACGATTTCCATCCACTAGGGCTTAAATGAAATTTGTTTGATATTCACGCCTCAAACGTGATAAATCAACTTAGTCTAGCTTTCATAAAGAACAGCGAGTATTTTTGGTAGGTACATTATATTTTCTTGAGGTATTTAGACTCTCAGGGTTGGGGCTTGACACACACGGCATACGGAATAGCGTTCCTGAATTATTCCCAGCAAGAGACAGTGTGATTGAGCACAATTTTTGTAATATGTATGTATTTAAGTATTACCTACATTTAGACACTTTATATTATTTCATGAAGTGCAATCCTTGTCAGTGGGCACCTTCCATATCGAAAATCAAAAAGTACAGATGCCAACGCCATCTATACTTATTTGGCAAAAGTAAGACCAAGCTGGGACTGTCTGACAATACAGATTGTAGAATGTGTGGCGAGGACCGCGAGGAGGCAGAGACAATGAAGCACCATACTGTGTGAATGTCATGCCCTTGCCAGACTCAGATTGAAGGAATTCGGTATTGGTTACCCAGAACCGAAGGAATTCCAGGCACAACCAACTCGTTCCATCATCCGATATAATTATGGAGGTGGTGGAACAATTCTTTGAGTAAGTGCAAGAGGTAACTACAGAAAATATCGCATTGGGTAGAAGAGTATCTGACCCCTACAACAAGATAAGATAAGATAATATAGTTGCCGGCTAACTTTTAGAACAAAAATGGCGGATCTGCGCAGGTACATTTGTAATTCGCAGTCAAGTTCATGCTCAAGAAGTTTGCCGGCAGCTGTAAGAAAATGGTATTAGTAATAAAATGTCTGTACTTTTTGATATTTCGATACGGTATGTTGCGCTTATCCCGCTGGCGCACTTATCCTGACTTACCTGAGGTTGATTTCTATAAGATTGTCTTCGATATTAATTTACCTACGTATGTAAGGTAAGGAGTAGGTAACATAAATTTATGAAACATGGTAATCTCTCATTATTTTTAATGTGGGTACACACCACAATTTTTATATTAAACTATTGATACAGAGATCAAAGAACAACTAGATAAATTGAAACGCGTAATGTAGTGGAAGGGACCGGGAACTGGTCTTCCACCAGGTTACGCATTGAAATTATTAATAATGTGAGTAACATGTTCGAACTAGAATTGGTTCAGTTATTTAATCGATACTCAGAATCATTATTTAAGATCAGAATCATGAGCAACGAGGTCACTTCGAGAAGCCTGTGAAGACTTCTGGAGAATCCTGCGCTTCTGGACGGGAGGCTGTTTAGACCCTTAGCTGATGGCAAAACCCCCGCAATGCACGCAAAAAAACAATGGCCCGAATATACACGGGTTAAGTGCAGAAAAGAGAGCCCATAACCATATACCATAGCCATTATATCATTCTACAATGAAAACATAACGCTCCCTAATTATCCATTCAAAAATGCTGATTGTCTTAGACATTCTTCGCTATGATCACGTGATATGACATGTTTTTTACATATTATCAATGTTACTACTTAGAACAGGGCTATTGCGGTTTAATGGTATATATTTGAAACCTACAGTTTGAATTTTTCATTGATAATTTTTGTTTCAAAAACTACTCGAAAATGCCAAAGTCACGCAGAAAACTGGTATTTTTTACTGCACGCAAAGAAATCATCTGGCCATGTTACTATCTAGAACTCAGGGAAAAGTATTATTCACTTCAAAAAGTTGGTTGTGATTATAAAAAAAATTAAGAGGAATAAGGCCTCTTAAGTTTACTTTTGGTTGTCAACAAACTATGTACACAGTCAGCATCTGAAGTTATTTCTTACAGTATGCACACAAAGATAGTGATATTATTACTTAAAATATTGGAAAAGTGAGCAATCTTCATATTACCTAAGTAAACGTTCCTGTAAGATTCCCTTACGAAATCGTTGTATGAATATTTCAAAGTGGCTTGAGATGAATAAGACAAATCGTTACCGACCAAATCCTTAGAGACTGTAGATTTTTGCTACGTAAGTAATCATGTTCTGAATGCATAACTTATTTGCTTCGTTCTGTTATACCGACAAAGAACCAGTCTCCCTATAACCACCTTAACATAATTTTGCTACATTAACGAAATTTACAGTTCTAAGTTTATTTTAAGTACCTATACCTAATCACCGTATCATCATGGCAAGTTTTCTTTGAATTAATATTTTTAGTATTTTACTTTTTTCTCTAAAGTACCGTGACAATTTTACACCTCCATCACAGCTTTTAGTATCCATTGTCAGTAAAAACAACAACGATTTATAAATAGAAAAATATTTAATTAGAATGAATAATATTTCACATACTTACTTTATGGTTGAGTATGTTGGCTGGATTTAATTGCGAATTCCACAAGTATTACACGAACAGAAATGGACAGCTAACCAAGCATCCGTCACATTTTGACAAAATGCGAGTGTGAGTGACAGATGCTATGTCACTTATTTATCACGACACGTGATAAACGCAATTATCATGGGCCCCCAGATCTAATACGCTAAGATATCATAATAGTAAATATCATAACAATAATCAAATTAAATACGAGTATCCTCCTAACCGGAACAAAACAACAGACAGCAATAAAAGCAAAGCAAATACTTCTCCTTAATACATTTACATGCAAATTCAAAAAAATCGTCCCTGTACCGAGGTACGAAGGTAATGTATAAATTTATTTTGTACCGTTCCTTGAAATATTGCCTGGGGTTATAATATTGCCGGCAATATACTTCGGAATGAGAAGTCTCGTATTACAAGTAGGTAAACCCTATTACAAGAAAATTATAATCTCAAATGAAAATAGATTATTTCCAAAAAATATTAGTGGCATAGGTTATTTGAAGGGCAAATTGCTTAAAGCTCCCCAGCAAAGTGGACTAACGATCTGGTCGGGATCGCCGGAAAACATTGGATGAGAGTAGTGCAAGGCAATTCGAGTAGTTCTTCAGCAATGAACGTCTTTCGACTGATATCACTACAATCTATGACTTATAACCGGAGTGAATAAATATTTTCTCTAGTGAATATATTATTACATTGCCACTTATCATATTAAACGAGATATTACATGTTTTCTTAAACCATGCCATGTCAAAAAGATCTAATCTAATTGAAATTAACTGATATGTTAACGTAAAGGTTCAAATGTTCCGCACGGATCCGTGCCTAAGCATACGAGGGCCTAAATTAATATTGCCACTAATATTGCCGGTATTACCACGCATAATATAGGTATGCACACGGCACATCATTAGATGGCATTCCGACAAATCGATGACGAATTATTACGATACGATTACAACCTTGATTACTTCGCCAAGGACATCAAGAAGGACAAGATAATTTATGCAGTGGAAATCCATATTCTTAACAAAATGTTTTGATGGGTTTCTGTGAGTTAAAACATTAAATGCACATCTGGGGGCCTATGATGGTTGCGTTTATCACGTGATAAATAAGTGACAAAGCATCTGTCACTCACACTCGCATCTTGTCAAAACGTGACGGATGCTTTGTCACTTATTTATCGCGTGATAAACGCAACCATCATAGGCCCCCTGTATTATTTTTCAGCACACTAGGCAACTCCACTAATTAACTGAATGCATACCAGAAAAACGAATGATGTGCAAAAAAAACAATTGATTAACTGAACATGTCCTATAAAACTTAAACATCATACAAAACGAGATGACCTTTTTAACAGAATTCACACCAAAAATATGGTTCGTACATCGGATATATTTGAAAGTTTCACCAAAAATACTGACTTGCACACTAATTATCCTCGCACTGCACACTAAGATCCGTCTCGGCCGGGTTAGGTTAGGTTAGTTTTATTTTTTTATATCCAGTAAAACAGTTTTGCAAATACCTTTAAATAGTATATTGAATTCGCATTATTTAGTGTGCATAATTAGTGTGCAAGTCAGTATTTTTGGTGAAACTTTCAAATATTTTGATCGAAAAAAGGGAATATACAGATATCGATTTAAATACATGCCATAAAATAATATATTTACGTCGTTTAGTTTTACTTTCATTATTTTATTAACCGTAAGGAGTTATTGTTTCCAATGGATGTTGCAGACGCTTTCTAGAATAGGGGTGTAGACTGATAATATTTTACAACATACTATTAATAATATCTCAATAGGTCGAAAAAAAATGCCCACATTTTTTTAAAGTCCAAAAGTTAATTTGAAAATGCTACCAAAATCCTTATAATTCACCAAAACAGTAATTGTATTACAACCATGTACTTACTTGACGTTTCGACACGGTTTCACGCACCACACATGTACATGTCAGTCAGCAAAGACCACCTCCACCACTCAACCACTTTTGAATCTTGACATACATTAATAGAATAAAAAATGGTAGATCAATTTCTTGGCTCACTGTACCCACGCCATGAAATGTGTGCTTAAAAAAGCGTTCTGTATGTCTGAAAATCCCTTTTGATTTAGGTAGACCATTAATCCATCAAGCTTTATTCCACGAGGCTTAATTTTGTTTTTTTTTTCAAAGGATGACATGTTGCGAAACGATACTTTTTTTCTTAACTGAACAATGAATGTATAATAAGTATGCGCTCAAAAAATAACAGAGCATATAACAATAAAATATATTTTCTCAAAAATGGTCGGCAATGTTGAATTTACTGATAAAAAAATCATGAAAATTAAAAATAAAAATTGCCGGCTCGGTTTGCTCGTCAATAATGTTGTATGAAACTCATTTATTTGTCGAGGTACAAACTTTTAAAAAAGTTAAAAGGAAAAATCAGTAGCTACGACTTATCGCAACTTTTTAGTTGCCTCAAATAGCTTAATGGCGTTTTCGGGAGAAAAGTACACTTCTACTTTTTTAATAAATATTTTTTAATATTATTTGAATGTATCCCAATCGTAAAGCATGTATAATGTGTTCATGTTAGTGCAATAATGTGGTTAAGCAATTACCTAATAGATGTCGCTGTACCGAACACCTTGTAGTTGTACATCGCGCTGTTAAGATTTTTCCTGAGTTAATGACCCTATGTCTCTGATATCGTTCATTGTCGTAGTCGTAGTCGAAGTTCGAGTAATCTTAGGTAGGTGTTAAGACTGCGCACGCTTAGTGTACCTCACAGGACCTTGGCGGACCGTCTTAACAAAACTTCCAAAACGCCTTTGTGCTCGGCAGTTGGCCTCTCAGGACGCTGTTCGGCCCTAGGACGTCACGTTAGCCCTTAAGTTACCCACTGTACTTGATTAGTGTTTCCTAATATACTGCTACGTCTCTCTGTCTCACTGTGTTTCCTTCATCATCTCGCCGCACGCCCCGACCCGAGGAAGTATCATCCCTTACATCTGCATACCAGAAAAACGAATGATGTGCAAAAAAAACAATTGATTAACTGAACATGTCCTATAAAACTTAAACATCATACAAAACGAGATGACCTTTTTAACCGAATTCACACCAAAAATATGGTTCGTACATCGGATATATTTGAAAGTTTCACCAAAAATACTGACTTGCACACTAATTATCCTCGCACTGCACACTAAGATCCGTCTCGGCCGGGTTAGGTTAGGTTAGTTTTATTTTTTTATATCCAGTAAAACAGTTTTGCAAATACCTTTATATAGTATATTGAATTCGCATTATTTAGTGTGCATAATTAGTGTGCAAGTCAGTATTTTTGGTGAAACTTTCAAATATTTTGATCGAAAAAAGGGAATATACAGATATCGATTTAAATACATGCCATAAAATAATATATTTACGTCGTTTAGTTTTACTTTCATTATTTTATTAACCGTAAGGAGTTATTGTTTCCAATGGATGTTGCAGACGCTTTCTAGAATAGGGGTGTAGACTGATAATATTTTACAACATACTATTAATAATATCTCAATAGGTCGAAAAAAAATGCCCACATTTTTTTTAAGTCCAAAAGTTAATTTGAAAATGCTACCAAAATCCTTATAATTCACCAAAACAGTAATTGTATTACAACCATGTACTTACTTGACGTTTCGACACGGTTTCACGCACCACACATGTAGGTACATGTCAGTCAGCAAAGACCACCTCCACCACTCAACCACTTTTGAATCTTGACATACATGAATAGAATAAAAAATGGTAGATCAATTTCTTGGCTCACTGTACCCACGCCATGAAATGTGTGCTTAAAAATGCGTTCTGTATGTCTGAAAATCCCTTTTGATTTAGGTAGACCATTAATCCATCAAGCTTTATTCCACGAGGCTTAATTTTGTTTTTTTTTCAAAGGATGACATGTTGCGAAACGATACTTTTTTTCTTAACTGAACAATGAATGTATAATAAGTATGCGCTCAAAAAATAACAGAGCATATAACAATAAAATATATTTTCTCAAAAATGGTCGGCAATGTTGAATTTACTAATAAAAAAATCATGAAAATTAAAAATAAAAATTGCCGGCTCGGTTTGCTCGTCAATAATGTTGTATGAAACTCATTTATTTGTCAAGGTACAAACTTTTAAAACAGTTAAAAGGAAAAATCAGTAGCTACGACTTATCGCAACTTTTTAGTTGCCTCAAATAGCTTAATGGCGTTTTCGGGAGAAAAGTACACTTCTACTTTTTTAATAAATAAAATAAAAGGCGCCAATTCAAGAATTCTGCCTAAATAACAAAACTTATAACTTATCTGTATCTGTATTTTGTTTTCTTGCACCATTTTCGAAAAAGGCACTATATTTGGCTCAGTCGGAAGGGCAATTGCTGGCTTCTCTCGCTTCGACAATAATGTAATATAGTCATTAAATGAAATAATTATTAATTTATTAATTTATTTTAAACAACTCTCAGGAGTATATCTGAGTTATTTTACATAGAAAACTACTGTGAGTCTCAGACATAAACGGGCATACTCACGTCGTTTAAGTATCTGAGTTGTTAAACTGCCAAATGTATTATTAGGCAATCATCAGACGACGCCGGTTCGATATCTTTGTATTATTTGTATTACACTTTACACAACAGCATCATTTGAGCACCGTAATTTTACACTATGACATTTAAGTATTTAACTATTTATACCGTAGATATAAAACCGATACCATAGTTATACCTATGCAATATAAGTATTAGTTAGGTACAACTGGTACAAAATAAACTCAAGAGTATTATTGCTTCGTTTTCCCCTTGAAGTCCTAGTGCTCAGCACGCCATTTACTCTCCCAACGGTCATAGCCGAAACTGCATACATTTCGCAAACGAGCTCTCGTCTGTCACGCTTGAGGGAATAAATCTTTACTGTTTTCCACTGTGAGCTACGGTTTGGAATTCTGCTACTGTTATATTTGTTTTGTTTGTCACTACTGCTTCGTGCATAAAAAAGTAAGTAACAAAGACGATTGCATTGCCACCTTATCGTGCCTTCTATACTCGTTATGTATAGTAGATCTAGATATAATGACTGTTAGCTTAACTTCACTTCACTGACTTGCTTATTTTTTTATTATGTTTTTTTATTATTATTATTTTATTTTTGTTTTTGACGTTTGCAGACACTTTACACCTCGAAAATGACTATCGAGACCGTTTCACGACATCTCCGAATTTAATTTGTTGACCACGGAGACTCTCTACATCTCCATTAAACTTAGTAATAAGCTTATTTTCATTTTATCTTAATCTTGATGCCCTTTACATCTCTGAAATAATAGTTTAAGTTTATTGTAATTTAATAGACCCGGAACAATAATACATCTCTCTATAAAATATGCCCAGTGATTTCTCTGTTGCATTACTACTATGATATTGTTATTGTTAATTGTATTTTTTATATGTAACTTAGAATGTGACATGTAGGCTCTTACGGCCTACTTGCAGAATAAAGTGTTCAATTTTGTTTTTTTTTTTTTATATTATAAAAAAATTAAGTAACCGACTCATAGTCCTCTCTGAGTCGCATGGCATTAAACGTCACTTATTAATCGCGCAACAAAAGCAACCATCATAAACCTCCTGAACTGTAAGAAAATTTAAAAAGTTTTTCGCTGACTTCAAATAAGCTTGATCAAAAATTTCGCAAAAAATAGTAAAATTTTACCGTAGTGTGATATTTGTAAATTTTCCGTGGACACGTTTTTATGGGTATTTTTCTTAGATATTATTATTCTATTGCCTACGTACTCTCTAGTGCGAAAGTTCATGTGGCCATGGGCTTACATGGTGGCTAAAAATAAAGTGAGTTCCTTTGGAGGGTAGTCATTCAAGTCGATTTATCAACACACCCTACGGTTTTCCATGTCGTACTTTAATATTTCCAAGCAGTGATAAAATCATAATTACGAATATTATTATTACGATAGTTTTAAATATTATATAGTACGAAAAACGAATTAAAGATAAAGGTTCTCGAATGAAGCCCAGCAACCTCACTAGGGTGTTGCTTATTTTCTAACCCCGTACTCTCACCCCCTCATTCTGTTCTAGGACCCGAAAAAACGTCACTGATTTTTTTTTTATTCAGTTTTAGGGGTCGCTTCCGCCCATTAAAAATCCGAGATATATGTTACTAAAACTCGGTTCACATAGTTTTATTTTTAATCTTTTTGCAGTGATATTGTTTGAATAGCCTAATAAATGTATCAATCTAGTTATAAATATCAAGTGAATTATTCTGTGTATCAGAAAAAAAATTTGGTAGTTCATATTGAACTAGATATTTTTTTCTATATTTTTTTTAATACAATTATGTACGTTCTGTAAGTATTATGATATAAAGAAAAAAACTTTTTTTCTCATATCTTTTTCAGATTTTTATGTGCCGGTAGCGACCCCTAAACTGAATAAAAAAAAAAACAGTGACGTTTTTTCGGGTCGTAGAACAGAATGAGGGGGTGAGAGACCGGGGTTAGAAAATAAGCAACACCCTAAGCCTCACATCAAGATTATATCCCACCATCCAGAAAGAAGTACCTACCTATATCAAGCGAAAATGTAATATTTCAGCTTTAAAGAGATTTTAACCCGCCTCTCCTGGTCCTTTGGGTGCCTTGCGCCTTAAGCGCTAGGTTAGCTTTCCGTAGCAGACAATTCTATTTCATTAAAATTTAATTAAACAATCTTCAATTCTTATTCAAACGATTGACTCTCGAGACAGAACAATAGATGCCTCTGCATTCTAATAAAATTGGATTTCATCTCAGTGAGATAAAAGCTTGTAAAATTGGCATGAACAAATTTATGAAAAATTTAATGTCTCATATTTTTTTACCGGGTTTGATTCCCGGTTTCTTCCACCAGGTTACGCATTTCAATTTTTCTTGGTTTTTTTATCATTGTATCAATTGTTTAAGCTAGTAGTTAGTTGTGTTTGTTACATACAAAATACTTAACATGATTTAAATATATATTTTTTGCTTTAAAATTTGGACAATCGTGTAACAAACAACTATTAAAGTTCTGCCGTTTAGTTTCTGAAGCTGTCGATTTTCACACGCTCCATGAACTAGTTAGTTTATCGATGCGACAAGAGAATGCCATCAATAGAAACAACAGTTGACACATAATTCGTAACTTTGAGGGAAAGACACATCTGTCAGGCTCATAACTTAGTATACCTAGTTACAAGTTAACATGGGCACAAATTGCGAAATATTTTTTTAATATTCGCATGGGTTTAAAAGTAACGGCCTGATTATGATAGTCTAGAAAATATGTACTTGGAAATCTGTCTAGAAAAATCGAAAGACATCTGGATTACTATCGCTTATCTATTCTCAGAAAAGTTGACTTTCATAATATTAGCGAAAATACCTGTGAAATCGACAAAGAATCGTTCTGCGAGCCAATGATGGTTACGTTTATATCATTTTTTTAATGACAAAGTATTCATCAAGTTTTCACAAGTATATGTGTGTAAAAAAATCATATATTTATCACGTGATACACTCAACCAAGAGGACCAAGGTTGTAGATATAGCTGAGACAGTCGCCAAACTTAATGCGTCAGTGGTCGGGGCACATTGTTCGTAGAACCGATGGCCGTTGGTGCAGAAGTTTCTTGAGTGGCGACAGCGGACCGAAAGACGCAACGTGGGAAGGCCTCCAACAAGGTGTACCGACGACCTGGTTACGATCGTGGGCAGAAATGATGAAACTCAACCATTATACTCGCAGGTCAGCTGAACAATTTTTTTATTTATTAGAACTGATAAATAACCGGCCTGGTCTCTCTACCAGACTTTGTGGGCATCAACCCAGAAACGGCACCTGCGCCACCAGAGATGAATAAGGAAATATCACAATGACACCAACTAGATCTGCCGTGTTACGGTCAAAGGTCATATCTTTATACGGATGCTATAGTAAGATACGTCCTTTTACTGTAGCATGGCAGAGATGGACGGACGACTGACACACAGGAGTCGATGGATGCGGTCTACAGGGAAGGCCTATCTTCAGCAGTCGACTTCTGTGGCTGATAAATAAATATAACATTGGCAAAATGAGCTCACTACGCGCAAGCTGCACTGAACCTCTATACACTTAGGGTGCCCAGTTCCGCCTTCTGCCCTTCATCAGACCAATTGGCCCGCGTTCGTACTCATTCCTAGAACCAACGCCGGGCGATCCCGTCATCGTGTAGCAGACAGGAACAAACAGGATCAAAGAAAAAAAACATCGCGTGATAAAGTGCAGTTTGAATCAATATAGCCGTCCACAGTCTTGTAAACAACAAGCATTGTTCGAAGTCGATCCAATAGTGTCCTAGAAACAGGATATCCGGCTAAGATGGAGATGTCTTAGTTGGACTATGTTTCGTACCTATCTATGTATATGTATTTAGAGTCCAGACAATCCTTTAGGGGCATACATGTCCAAATGTCAGAACGTCCATAGTCTTACCATTCCTAACCTTACAAACGAGTATTATGATTATGATTTTCGTGGACAGTCAAAATAAAAAGCCTTACTTGTTTTTTTTTTTTATAATGTAAACCGCTGAGACGATTGGAATATTGTATACCTATACACTTTTTGCTTAAGTTTAATCTTAAGTTTTCAACATCTCATCATTTTGACGTAACTATCATCATAAACTTGTATGACTCTTTTAGAGATGTCCTCCAAATAACCCTTTGTGTAGGTGTACTGAAGGGACCGATCATCGGCCTTTCATAATATTTGCATACCGCACCGGGTAGTGAGAGGGTCTGAAATATCAACAGTTTTATTAGCAAATGGCCGTGTATAGGGTTGACTTTGAACAGTTCAATTAAACGTTTATATCGTCCGTATAGCCATATACAGATATTGTGAGACGTGCGTATATTTACTACTAGCTGCGTCCCGCGGTGTTACCCGCTTTTTCCAATGGAACACTTTTTTTTTTCTGGTTAAAAAGTAGCCTATATGTTGATTTAGGGTGCCAGCGTGCCAAATTTTGGCCAAATGATCCAGCGCGAGAAAGTAACAAACATACAAATACAGTCACAAACTTTCGCCTTAATAATATTAGTGGGATGACAGTGCCTAGATTCCACGTTTTTAAGGTTCCGTACCCAAAGGGTAAAAACGGGACCCTATTACTGAGACTTCGTTGTCCGTCCGTCCGTCTGTCACCACCAGGCTGTATCTCAAGAACGGTGATAGCTAGACAGTTGAAATTTTCACAGATGATGTATTTCTATTGCCGCTATAACAACAAATACTAAAAATAAAATAAAATATATATTTAAGGGGGGCTCCCATACAACAAACTTGTTAGGTATAGATTATGGTACGGAACCCTTCATGCGCGAGTCGGACTCGCACTTGCCCAAATTTTAATGAGTTATACGTGGTCGCCACTCCAGATCATTGCTGCCCTAACGGCCACCCATTCGCCGCCCGACGGGTGATTTGAGGATTTGTAGCGAATAATAGGGCAGGCCTATGTTCAGCAGTAGACGTCTGTGGCTGATAGGTAGATAGATAGATAGAATGAAGTGTACGCCACCCACCCCTATTTTATTATAACATTGTGAATTTTATACATAAACGTGTTTTTTGCACAGAGGTGACCTATGACCTCTTTTAAAAGAGCTTTTGTAAGAAGTTAAAATGTCAAGTGCTTAAGAGTGAAAGACACAGCTGCAAACCTGAAGGCTATTTAGCAAAACTTCGCAGTTTTCGAAGGATAACCAACCTAACCTTACCACGCAAAGCTATAGGAAGAATACTAGTATATGAAGAATGTGGAACTAATTTTCTCCAGTTCAGGGCAAGTGTCTATTATGATCACCATAATCTACATAGTTAGCATTCCAGTCTTCGCACTAACGTGGTTTTTACGGCCTTCTAAGATCTATAGCAGATAATTTCGGATGAAATATTAGGATTTCGCCTCTAAATTTATCGCGCAAAAGATCTTGATATTTTCGCCGCGAATTTTACTTTAAGGCTTTTAATGTAGGTATTAGGTATTCAAAATTATACTGAAGGCATTCAAGGATCCAAATAACATTATGAATATGAGACAAATTATGTTTCGCGGACTTTTTAAATGTGATTACAAATAGCGGGTAATGACTGATGTTAAATTCAACAGCATTGTAAAGGTATGACTAAAAATTGCTTAATATGTCTTGAAATACAAAAAGCTAAATTTAAGGAATTTTGAAATATGCTACTTAATTTTTTACGCAAAATTGATGATCTATTTTGCGCACACTGAAAGACCTGACCTGACCGTATCAATTTTAATTATTTCCTGGAATTTTTATTTTGGTAATTTTAATCGAACAAGATAGTGAAAACAAAAAAACGATAGAGATACGGTTGCATGATTTGTATGACAGCAAAATATGTATGCACAGCAAGAATAAAATTTGGTTCACAATACAATTCACACAGTAATATTTCATCAATAATTGAATAACCGCTAAAGTCTGTCTTATTTTTTGTCTCCCGTGAATTTCGCTTCAAATAACAAAAAAAAATATCTCAAAACAAGATGTAGCAAATGAGACGTGAGTTAATTTATCTTGACACCGAAAAGTGTCATAAATTACAATTACGGCGCCGACTAAATAATCTAATATGATGGATTATAGAATGTAGATAAATTTATATTCGTGCACGTAGGCACTATTCATTATTTTGTAGTCTAAAATACGATATAAAATCGATCGATGATAATTAATGTTTTGAAATTGGGTTGCCTAGCTAGTAGTACCTATAGGGTAAAGTATCGATAAGCTAGTTTATCGATATAGAAATCCCTTCCTGTCACTCTCAATATTCCTCATCTCACAATATTCCCATGTTTGATTATCAGACTGCATAAAGTGATTACCCTTCTCTGGAGTGAAATTCAAATAATTCTCATGCTATAATAATTAAACACGTTAATTAGTAGTAAATATTGGAAATTGCATATTAAGTGTTGAATTTAGATTGGTGCGTCATACATTTACAAATTTGATTATATTTCGAGGAATATATTCTACACAAATTTACTAAAATGTATTTTCTACCTAAATCAAAAGGTAATCTGATATATTTCTTATTATTTAAATACCAACGCGTAATTCGCAATATCTGTTAAACAGATTGAAGTATAGACATCCCCAAAAGGGTATAACAACATGAAAACATTTTTTAATTAACAATAACTACCTATTAAAACCAGTTTACAATATCAGTGAGAAAAAAATAAGTAATTAATTTAATGCAACACTGCAATTAAAACATAATTGTTTTTTATCCGATAAGATTAAAAATAAACTCGGTGTCTGTGGTCTCTCGCATTTTAATTACAAAGGAATGTGCCTCACTGACGCCGGCAATAAAAGTCTGAATGCACGATATTAGCCCAGTTTTCTTCAATATTACCAAGAAGTGTGACTTTAGCAAGCTACTATCTTGTTCAACACTTTCACGGACAGTATGATCAGTGGGTTAATCCTTTATAAGGCAGATGGAATACATTTCCCACCATAAATATTTTAACGTCTTTGTGACATGGTTTAAAATCGTATCTTTTTTTGTCCTACTCGCTGCGCCGCGCGGTGTTACCCGCTCATTCCACGGGAACACTAAGTTTTTCTGGATAAAAAGTAGCCTATGTGTTAATCCAGAGTATCAGATACATTCATGCCAAAATTTATCAAAATTGGTCCATCTGATTGACCGTCGAAGAAGTACAGACACATAAACACACTTCTCTTCTTCTTGTACTCACTCAATTGCTCAACGGTTAACTGGAAGAGATCCCTTATAGGGATAAGTTCGCCTTCATACCTATGTTATGTGTAATAGATCTATTTTTAACTGTTTTTGTGTATAATTAAGTGTTTACTTACTTACTTACTTACTAACTTACACACTAACAAACTTTCGCCTTTATATTATGAGTGTGAGTGGGTTAAATTAGTAACCTCGTGATACGGCACCACGTCTGTGGACGTTGACTTTTATCTTCGCAAAACTGCCACTCCTTCTACAGCCAAACATTTGTCATAATTTTTTTATAAAGGCAAATGACTTGTGGCGTTTTTGGCTACAAGTTTTTTGTATGAGTTTTGTAGGGAAAGTAGTGACTACAAGAGTACTATGTCTGTCCGCGTATGCGGGTTTCTCTAAACACACTGTGAAAAAATTGCGAAATTTTGATTTACGTTTATTTTACAGAAATAAATTACATCATAGTCGCCACATGTAATTGATTGTAATAAAAAATAAAATTGGGCAAGTGCGAGCCCGACTCGCGCATGAAGGGTTCCGTACCTATACATATATATAATCTATAACAAGTTTGTTGTATGGGAGCCTCCCCTAAATATTTATTTTATTTTATTTTTAGTATTTGTTGTTATAGCGGCAATAGAAATACATCATCTGTGAAAATTTCAACTGTCTAGCTATCGCCGTTGTTGAGATACAGCCTGGTGACAGACGGACGGACGGACGGACGGACGGACGGACGGACGGACGGATGGACGGACAGCGAAGTCTCAGTAATAGGGTCCCGTTTTTACCCTTTGGGTACGGAACCCTAATAAAAAATCCGAATGTAAAAATACAATAGAATCGGAAAGTAAATTAAGTCATCTATCAACTCATCATATTCATTCAATATGACGTAAAAATATTGCCAAACGCTCTGGTTATTTTTGTAGAGGTAAAATCCCACATTTTACTATTGCGGTCGCACGTGAAATTTCATTGCTTTTGGATGATCAATGTCAATTGAAATGAAGTCATCTGCATAGTTTAGACAAAGTTGTCAGATGATAAAATTAAGCTCTTACAAACCGAATTCGAGTTGAGCTTGCACAGAAAGAGTTCGTTAGGCATAGCCTTGTCTTCGTCATACGCAAAGGACGCCGAAAATGGTACATTACTGCAAACGCCGGGAAAGAAGGGCTTTCCGGGTGAGTAGGTATAGACAACCGACCGCAGGGAGGCCGGATAGTGACACGAAGCCGGCAAGCCCTTTTCACGGCTAGGCATGTATATTGTATGTGTTTATTTCAAAATATGTAATAAAAAAATACATGAACAAAGACGCCATGATTAAAAACAATTTACTTCCCGGCCTAGGTCTTCAATTTTGTATGAAATTCCTATATGTAACTTCTCTCGAGTTGTTCCGCCCGAAACGTGATACTTTCAAGCCTGTTATAATGCACGTTATGACAACATTTAATTGCATGTTTGAGAAATTCATGTTTCATGTTTGAGGGCCATTTGTTATCAAGTCTTTACTACAAGTTAAGAGTGAATAGCAATAAAACGTGTTACAATTATAATTTTCTTTCGAATAGGCATAAAATCGAATGAAAATAATAACGAACGGATTTAACTTCTATACAAGCTTAGAATGCCTTATTCTCGCGCGCTCGGGAAGGTTCTTTTCATACTTTTCTCTAAAATTAGGGAAAAGTACCTCATACCAACTTCCCAAAAGCTGCAACATTAGTAATTGCAGAAAATGCAATTAATAATGAAACAACCAAGACGTTAATGTCCCTACAAATTTAGCTCCATATCCAATCAATCACAGACAGATAAAGGTACAAATATATGGTGGTCTTAATTGGGGACATGTCACATCCATCACGACATGAATGATCCACGCTAACGGATCTTATTGGACGGTCTGTCGCACGTAGCCAATATAGGCAGATGTAATTATTCAATTTGCAGCTAGTGCCTCTGTGAGCAAGAAGTTCGTCGCGAACTTGCTAAAATTTTGAATAACTAACTACTTTTTAAAGACGACAGAGTTGGCGCAGTGGCAAAGCAGCCTACTGAGCCGGCGGTCCTGGGTTCGAATCCCGCAAGGGCAAATATTTGTGTGATGAGCGTATATTTGTGCCTGGGTCATGGATGCTCTATGTATTTAAGTATTTATTTATCTACATATATATATAAGTATGTATATCGTCGTCTAGTAGGTACCCATAACACAAGCCTTCTTGAGCTTAATTTGAGACTAGGTTGATATGTGTGAACTGATATTCATATTTTTTTATTTATTTAAATCTACACCCGTATCTCCACCATTTTATAAAATTAAGAAAAACTATTTCGACAAAAACCTATTTGACTTATTGAACCTACTTACAAAAGTTCATGAAAATCGGTTGAGAAATGCGACATCTAAACTAGAATAGCCGTATAGCATCTGAACATCCAAGCATCAGTACATACGAAAGAATTTTGAGTCAACGTTTGCGGGGCACTCCTAAACAGCACAATAAAACCCATCGTGCTTGGGTTTCGGGACAAAATCGTGTCTCAAAAAAGCTTTTTTGACACAAAATTATTATTTATTTATTTACTTATTTATTTGAACCTTATTGTATTAAGTAGTTTACACTCACGTTAAATTGGAACCCTTCTTCAGGGACTACTACCCGTACACCGGCGCGTTCCCCTAAGTCCCTGAATCCCTGATGAAGAGTTCCAATTTAACGTGAATGTAAACTACTTAATACAATATACCATACGAGGTAGTAACATGTCGGGCCGTTCCAATGCCGGCCAATTTTATTATACAATAATGAAACGTCTCACGAAAGTTTTAATAAGATTATTATATCAACCCCATGACTGGTCTCATCTTAGTCACAGCAATGAAATGTCCCCCGAAAGTTTTTATAAGATTATTATATCAACCCCATGACTGGTCTCATCTTAGTCACAATAATGAAATATGTCTCACGAAAGTTTTAATAAGATTATTATATCAACCCCATGACTGGTCTCATCTTAGTCAGGATTGAGAAGTCAAGAGCGTTCGCAGCTTTTTTACAGTTTCAATTGTAAATGTTGTTCCTTCCGTTCCCTCCTCTCGAGACTAAATTCTATTCCCTTGTCGGCACATATTGCGATGCACAGAATGCCTGACGAAAATACGATGCATTAGAATTTGGAGAGTTCGGACATTACTCAGCACGCTTCCATTTAGGCGCTGTCGGTAACTGCGCCGTGGATAGCTATCTAATGGTTTAATGGCTTGTATTATGTGCAATCGCCATTATACATAAGTAATAAATTATGTAGTAAATTTAGCATTACTAAACTCAGCATGCAAACACTGAAATTGAGTTCAACTTATAATAATGGAAAATATGTTGGATTATTTAGACCCAGTGAATGAGTTTATTTTTCCAAGCCTTATCCATAATCAAAAAGAGTAAATGTTTTTGACATGGCACATAATGAAAATTGTAAAAGGAAATGGGTTGAAAGGAAGTTGGAGCGTTAATTCCTATTCGCAATAATATTATGTTGTAATTTTATAAATTTATGAAACTTGCAATGTCTCATTTTTTCACTCACACACCACAATAACAATGCAAAGATCGACACACAAAGAATAAGGAAAAAATCGACAGGTTGCTTGGGTGTACCGGGTTTGATGCCCAGTCTCTTTCACCTGGTATGTAATTTAAATTTTTCTTTAAACTTTGATCAATGGCTCAATATGTTGTAACTGTTTGCTCATCGAATTTGTCTCAAAGATCTCGCGCGATCGTGATAAGTTGGTACATTTTCTTGGAAACGTGGCTAATCTTGATTTTTACTTAAGTGGCCTCTTGAGGCCCAACGTACCTCTCAATGCACAAAGTAATATATAACTTGGACCCAGACAGTTTGTGCTAGACGCACTTACGCACGCATAATTACCCAGCGTACATACATTACGATGGTCAAGATTCGTTCGGTGCATTTCATTCGTCTAGACCGTAGAGTATCTAAAAAAAATATAAGAAGATCCTAGTTAGGATCTTCACAAAAAAAAAGCATAAAACAAGTCTTAAGCCGCAGGTAAATGTAAAGAAATTGTACATAGGGCATTAAGGCTTATGGTTTTATTTAGGGTCAGGCCTCACGAGCTTAGGTACCTCGTATTGTGTTCATACAATATGATTTAAACCACAATGACGTAAATGATAAAGTTGTAGGAGACAAAGAAGGAGACACGTAAGTACTGCATAATATTTACACAAAGCACATGATTATTTAGTTTAAAACATTAGCTAATTTAATTAGTTCTTAATTAAAATTAAAACAGATCTTATTATTTTTTTTTGTATTCACCAAAGTCAGTCTACATTCGAAATGCAAGCAACGTTCTCTAATTAAGTTTAATTGCTGTTTTATTTCGACAACCCGCGTTCTGCTATTAAAATGCTTAAGCGTGCATAAAGATATTCTTGATTACTTTTAGTTGATATAAGTACCTAAAGATGTGCTAGACGGTATCCTATCTATATACTCCGAAATATTGTATCCCATCTGTAACGTTTCGCCAAATGTTCATTTATCCGAAAGTATTTTTTTCCTGGAACCCGTAATATTTTCAGTATTTTATGAACATCGTTTCAAAGAACACATTAGGTTAGGTTAGGTTTGTTTAATAATTATTCAGAAAAATTAACAGTTATGGCTTTCGGACAAATTATCATCAGATGGGAAAAGAAAAATTAGTATTTCAGATAGGTAGATGTTTAATGAAAAAAGCTTCTCTATCGTTTCTCCGAATTTCATATGCTATAATCTATCAATTCGCCATAATTTTCATTTGCCATAAATCTGTTTAACTGAAAATATTCGGGATTGTAATAAAACAAACCTAATCTAACCTAATGATTCCTACATAGGTAAATAATATTTAAAAAAATCCGTATAATTATCTATATAATATTAAAAATACATAGACGAACATAGAACCTCCTCCTTTTTTTGGAAGTCGGTTAGAAATCAATGTTTGTTCGTTTGTCTCGCTAAAACTCGAGAACGGCTGTTCAGATTTAGCTGATTTTGGTTTTGAAATGTTTGTCGTAGTCCAGGGAAGGTTTAAAAGGTGAGGTATTAGCAGCTTACTGACACAGACCGAATTCCACGCGGGCGGAGCCGCGGGCACAGCTAGTAGTTTATAAAAAAATGGCCAAGTGCGAGTCGGACTCGTGCATGAAGGGTTCCGTACCATAATCTATAACAAGTTTGTTGTATGGGAGCCCCCCTTAAATCATTATCATCATCATCATCATTATCAGCCAAAAGACGTCCACTGCTGGACATAGGCCTCCCCCAGAGAACGCCACCATGACCGGTCCTGCGCCTCCCGCATCCAGCGGACTCCAGCAACCTTCAGCAGGTCATCAGTCCACCTTGTGGGGGGCCTACCCACGCTGCGTCGTCCGGTGCGTGGTCGCCACTCAAGAACTCGGTGGCCCCAGCGGCCGTCGGTTTTACGAGCGATGTGCCCTGCCCATTGCCACTTAAGTTTTGCTATCCTTCGGGCTATGTCGGTTACCCTGGTTCTTCTACGGATCTCTTCATTTCTGATTCGATCTCGCAAAGAAACTCCGAGCATAGCCCTCTCCATTGCTCTCTGAGTGACTTTGAGCCTTCTTATAAGGCTCATCGTGAGCGACCATGTTTCAGTTCCGTATGTCATCACTGGCAACACACACTGTTCAAAGACTTTTGTCTTGAGACACTGCGGGATATTGGAGGAAAAGATAGTACGTAGCCTCCCAAACGCTGCCCAGCCAAGTCGGATTCGACGATTGACCTCTTTCTCGAAGTTGGACCTACCTAACTGGACAGTTTGTCCAAGGTATACATAGTTAAATATTTATTTTATTTTATTTTTATTATTTATTGTTATAGCGGCAAAAGAAATACATCATCTGTGAAAAATTCAACTGTCTATTAGCTATCACCGTTCTTGAGATACAGCCTGGTGACAGACGGACGGACAGCGAAGTCTCAGTAATAGGGTCCCGTTTTTACCCTTTGGGTACGGAACCCTAAAAAAGTGTACGATAAGGGGTCAGACTATCACCGAGGGAAGACTGCCACAATCCAATAACTAGATTGTGAGTATTACCCCATTAGAGAATAGACTATGTTAGTCTTACCCCGCCTTACCTTATGGCTAAAGAAAATTATGTCAAGTGATACATTTATGGCAAATTAAATTCGGGCAATCGAAGGTATCCGAAGTCCGTATATGTAAGTTAATGCTCTTTATTAGTTTACTCTCGGCTACGACATCAGGGGAAATAAACTACCCTCAAGTAAATAAACACAAAGTGTTTTTACCGCAAGCCGTGGGTGGCCGTAGCCAAAAGTAAACTTATAATAGTACATTAGATAGTAGATACATACTAGGGCGGCGAATTCGTGAATGTCTCATATCACAGATGTTTGTGGCCCAAACCGAAGGCGAGGGCCATAAATATGCGATCTAGGACTACGAATTATCGCCCGCGGGAAGAAAATCTAATTTCCTGGCCTAGGCAAGACGTAAAACTTTAGACAACAAGTTTAGTTTTAGCATACCGGGCATAAAATCCCGCTTACGGCCTAGGGTGACGTAAAATCATTATCCTGTGATAAGTAATCCCATCAAAAACATAAATGTTAAATGAGAGCCAAGTTCAATATCGCGTGCAACGTTGTTGACTTCGCCGACAAAATAATTGAGATCTACATGGGCGCCAAGTTCTTTGCCCTAAAATGTTTAGATACAAGGACATGCGACATACTCAACGCATTTATTTTACTTGGGGTGTAATTCAATATCAAGACTTGACTTGGCTAGTTTTTACATATAAATTTATATTATATTTGTCTAATAATTAACCTATTTTCGTAAAGGTAAGTACGCAAGTTAGTGTACGTCCTGTTACTTATACTGTTAGCTTGATAATAATTATAATAATACTATGTTACTTATATAAAATTCAGTCAGTTTGTGAAAACTAGCCAAGTCAAATCTTGATATTGAATTACACAAGCACATTACAGAAAAACATATAAGAAGTCTATGGTATTGAAAGTAACACCGTTTAACTAGTACGAAACAGTATGAAACAGTAACAGAAATAAATTATACATTTTTAGAAAGAACATTTGCTATTCTTTACTTTTAAAATACATATTTTGGCCGAGAAGTGTGAAGTTTTTGAGATAACTAACCTTTTAGCAGAAAAAAAGATCAATAATTAAAAACGTTAATATTTGATAACAGATTGCGCTGATTCTATAAGTGATATTGCTTTTGTATGTATGAAAGTTTTATAGTAAATTTATTCAGAATTATTTCGTTCCTATACACTTTGCATCTATCGTACACGGTTTTCTTTTAAAGTGGAAAATACCGCGCTCCGGGACACATTCGTGGGCGCGGGGGGGTGACGCTCACCCCTGAGAGGGGGGGAGAGTAGATAAAATTACTTGGCTCTATAACCTACATATCCTAATCAATCTAATTTTCTTGTACTAGTAAGTGTAAAACTCGTTTAAAATTACAAAAAAATCTAAATTTTATATCACAACCACATTAACCTATTAAAAGTAACACAATAGTTATTTGTTATGCAAGGCTGCAAAGTTGTTATTTGGCGCGAGTGTTGAAATTGAAAGCTGAGCGAGCGAAGGAATCTAAGATTGAACCAAGAGCGAAGCGAATGGTTCAAAGATAGATTCCTGAGCGTAGCGAGGCTTTCAAGACACGAGAAGCTAAATAATTTTGCAGCCATGCGGAACACACAACTTTTCACCTCACTCCAGCGAGGAAAATGCAAGATTCAAGAAAAACAATTAAAACATAAAAATAATCATATTTAATTTTGCCTTCTATTTAACACATCAAATTTAAAACATAACACACACAAATCCAAACCAAATAAATACGAGAGAAGCACACATATTAAAAATTAAAAGTGATATGGCCGTAATTTGTATTATCGTCGTGTATATTTTATCGTAGAGTTTTTCTTAAGCACTGTTATATTATATTTGTATTTAAAACTACTTGACACATTCGTTGTGATTTTTGAATGCGGGAGAATGGCATTCTGGGAAGGATTAGTTGATCACTCGGAAGTATTTTCCATAACACTTGCTTTGGAAGTTATTACAACAAGATTATTTCTGTAAATTACTTATCGTCTCCAGATATTTATAACAAATCCTTTTTCGTTTTAATGCAGGCTTTTAGCATGTACACAGTTTTGCAATAAATCATTCTTATTCTTATAATAAATACTCCAAATTGGGCTTAACTTTCTTGTTTTCGATATTTCAATAAAGTAAGACAACAGTAATGTATTCTCCACGGAACAAATTGTCGTTGTTTACGTGAATTGAGAAAACTTCCAACTTTTTAATTATTTATTTTTTTCTCGGGTGCGTTCAGAAATTACACTCTTATGTTCCAACTTTTATAACAAATAAATATTAAAATTTGTGTTGTAATTAATATATTTACTAGTCAAAATATCTATATGAAACTGAAATACTTACTGTTAATATATATAAACATATTCAACATAAAATAAAGTGTAGAAAAAATAAAAACTTAAAAATCTGTAACCACAAACCAGCTTTCTGGACGTGATATTGTAGGTGTATTTTTTTTAAAGAAGTTATCAAACGTACATATGATTTTAGGCGCGCTGACCAGATCGCCCTTTATTAGCGTGCGTTGATTGGTTATTCAAAGATTTATCGACTGATGAAATCAGTCACGCGTTGAAGGAGTCTTAAATATAAAAAAGTTACATGGACCACAGAGAATCAAAATCGTCGTGTTCGAAATTCAAATGACTTTTGCACGCTAGCGGATAAAATAGACTTTTGCACGCAGATTTCGCCCTATAAACGGAGGTTTTCCGAGCGAGTGAGGTGAAAAAGAAATTAAGAAAGAGTACCAAAACGTACCAGGAATTTAAAACAGAATCTGTATACATTATCCTTACAAGAAACCGCAATTAACAGTAAATGTTCCACATTCAAATTAAACAAATAATTTCCGTTGTCCGCTGAGTTAAAAATTATTAATGTCTGGGATGTGCCCAATTTCACAAGATCCAGGAGGCTGTGGGGGAATTTTGCGAATTTAATTTCTGTTCTAATTGAATTATTAACTCATGGTTTTACCAAGAATCGTCCGAAAACTCGAAAACGACGTGGATTGTAATTTGCTGGGTATTTTAGTATTTATAATGTTTGGCTTTTCTTAAGTTACTTATATAATTATAAAAATTGTGAATTAAGTTAATCGAAGGATATTTCATGTAAGTATATTATGTACTTACCTATATTAAGTCGTCTAGTATTATGGGCACGGTCTGAATCAAAAGTAACTGTCAATTTTACTACTAGCTTTTGTCAAATTGCATACGGAAAATGTCGGCTATTTTTCATACTGTCTGTACTAATTATAATTGGGATGATGACTGATTCTACAGCATCATGAAGTTAAATAAATAAAATTAGCTCAATCTGTCATGAAACAAAGAAAAAAAAAAACATAAACTTTGATATTTTTTTAAATATGTAACTTTAAGGTATGCATTTTTTTTTAGGACATGACTTGAACTGTATCAGGGCTGGTTAGCCCTCACTACCAGTAGTCGGACTTTGTGTGGGAGCATAACCCGCTAATGGGATTATCTCCGCGCCACAGTGGGAATGTAGAGAATCACAAAGCAGTTTTCAGAATCCTCATAATTTAACTATACAATAATTATTGTATGACAACCATTTGCTTAAACGCACTTTTTCACTCAAAACTTACAATGACGTCACGATAACGCGACCAATTGTATATTTCGACCAATTGTAGTATTTTCGAGCTCCGTAGGAATGTTCAACTTTGACGGTAATTTAGGACTTTAAGAGCAGTCTAAGTCCCATCCCATCCCAATAAAAAATAGAATCGATTGACATCCTAAAAAAATGTTCGCCGTGCGTAGGACGTGACTTTGACATGTTCCTCGAACTTGGATACCTACCAAGCTTTTCACAAGAGATGAAAAGAACTTTGAACCGATAAAACATAGAGCGCCAAGCATTTCATTACACTCTAAGATAACACGTTTTTATTTACTTTTGCCTTTATTCAAATGCAATAAGTTGAATCCAATGCTTTTAGAGATTCGAATAAAGATTAACCACCTTTAACATCGAATCGATGACATTATTTTTATAAAGTGCCGCCAATAAAAAGATAGACGATAATAGCAAAAAAATATAAAAAAATATAAGTCAAATATGACATAAAGCTTCTCTTTTCGATCTATGTAGCCGAAGCAAAGTACCTAACCTTTGTCAATCAAACGAAAAAACTATAAGCATCTTACGCGCCAAAAATAACAACAGATTCGTCAGGAAAGGAAAAAGGTGCAGTGCTCGGGAAATAGAAAAGTATTCGCCGTTAGTTATCCTAGCCATTGGGCCGTGAAACTCACTATGGATTTCATAACGTAGATGATTTATACCGTGGGTTCACTGAGCAATTAAAGTGGAAAAATGTTGGCGATTGGCGAGGGTATGGGTTTTCTTAGGGTGTTTACAGAGTTTTGACTGTCTTGTTGGTTTAGGGTGCTATAATCCGTGGTACGATTTTCAGTCGTACCACGGATTTTCACACGTTGACGTCAAAAAAATTACATCAGTAGGTACTATGCCAAAATTTCAACTCAATCGGAATGTTAGAACTAGTACATAAAGTATCAAAATTATTTATAGAGGACCCACCTACTAAATATTGTTTAAATCATAGACAATTGGTGATACCACAAGGAAATATGCGTCAACATTATTTGGCTAGCCAGACTCTATTTAATGATTATTATTGTTAATTTTGAACATACCAACACATTTCACGCTCGGTATATTTTTCTTTTCCATTTTTAATGCAATTGCTTTCTGTTCGTGCGAAACTGCATATGAATTTGATTGTATTCTTTTCAATACCTATTATTGGAGTTCCCCTGACAGGACGCGTTGCGATCGCAATAAATTCTTTCCAAATTTTAATAAAGTGCTTGTTTCTGACATTCAAATATGAAAAGCAATTTATTGCTAGACCAGCAGTGTGTTTAAAATTTCAGATCGACGTTGGATTATCTTCATTTACATACCAGACCTTTGACATGACTTGAACTGTGTCAGGGCTGGTTAGCCCTCACTACCAGTAAAAGGCCTTTGTGTGGGAGTATAACCCGCTAATAGGCTACCTGATTCTCTTTCCCCTCTCCTCCCGCCCTAAGTCAGACTGATTCGGTTCAGTCTATTCACGACGCAGTCCATGCGCCCAGTGCGCCCGCGTCACCTCAACCCAAATTACGTGGCGCGGAGATAATCTCATTAGCGGGTTATACTCCCACACAAAGTCCGACTACTAGTAGTGAGGGCTAACTAGCGCTGATACAGTACAAGTCATGTCTTAAAAAAAAACCACTAATGGGATTATCTCCGCGCCACAGAAGTGATTGGGAAGAAGTCACTCGTCGACTCCTACTAGGATGGGCAGCGTTCGGAAAGCTGCGTAATATCGTCTTCCCCCAAATGCCGCAGTGACTTGAGACGAAGGTTTTTAACCAATGTGTGTTAAAAGTGAGAACATAGGGCACTGAGACGTGGTCGCTCACAATGAGCCTGATAAGTCGGCTCAAAGTTACTCAAAAGGCAATGGAGCGAGTAGAGCTCGGCTTCCTTGCGTGATCGAATTAGAAATGAGGAGATCGAAAAGATAGATATAGATCTACAACCTTGGTTCTCTTGAAGATTTCTTCAGACAGTCGCCAAAATTGAGTGGCAATGGGCGGGGCAGAAAGATTCTTAAGTGACCGCGTACCAGAAGAAGCAGCGTGGGATTTCACGCTGGTTTCACTGAAATTACCTAGTAAAGTATTTCTGTTTTTTTACATATTGTAGGATATTTTAACCATAATCAATTTGTGTTCGTTTATTTGTTTACCACAATAAGTGACCAAATGATTTTTTAAAGCTTTTATTTAACTTGCATGGTATGTTTAAAGTATGTTTGTTCGGGTGAAATCTTGCAACTCAATTTTGAAGCAGATATCGTCAACCGATTGAGCTGAAATTTTGCATACTTACTTAACTTTGATGACAATACAATAATATGGTACCATGGGGCTGATCTGATGATGGAGCCGGAAGGTGGCCATAGGAACTCTATAATACAAAAAGCAATCCCACCGAGTTTGGGCTCTTTAGAATCGTCTCAGTGAGCATTTGATGGATATCCAAAGAAAAGTACAGTCGGTTATAAAAGCTTGCCACTAAAATGTCATTTTTGACAGAAACTTATTTCTGTTTGCTATTAAATTATTATTTAAATAAATGTAAGGACTTTACAATGTGAGGTCAGGGTGACAAGTCAAAGTGTCAAAAGTGAATTGAAATTCGAATGAGTTATAAAATATTTCATTATTATACATATCTAAGGCTGGATTTAACCAGACTTTTATACCAAGAATAAAAATAAAAATAAAATAATATTTTATTCCTCTCGGATATTAATATCAAACAATTACTTATGTGGTTCTGACATTACTACCCGAGAGTAAGCGTTATAACTTTTTATTGGAATAAGAGTTTGGTTAAGAGGCCTTATTCCTTTAAAAAAAAACTTTTTTCATAATTATGACAAATTATTAATAATTTCAACCTACTTTTTGAAGTGAATGATACTTTTCCCCGAGTTCTAGGTAGTAACATAGCTATTTCAGGCTTTCATTGCGTGGAGTCGAAAATAAGGATAAAAAACTAATTTTCCGCGTGCATTATGTCAATTTCGAGTAGTTTTTGAAACAAAAATTATCAATGAAAAATTCAATCCGTAGGATTCAAATATAAACCAATAAATCCCAATAGCCCTGGTCTAGGTAGTAACATCAATAATATGTTAAGAAACATGTTTGATCATAGAGAAAAATTTCGAAAACAATCACCATTTTAAAAGGAATAAGGCCTCTTAAACGTAGCCTTAGTAGTACATAAATATTTTATGATGAAATCACTCGCTATGCCTCTTTACCACAAAACGATAAATTAAAATACCTACTGCCTAATAACTTTTTACTGGAATCCTATTCCTGGGAATGAAATTGATTCCTTGGGTAATATAGAATATTATTAAAAAGTTATTCGATAGTAGGAATTTTACCTCTACATTTCAATTACAGCCCACACAAACACTCGATCTTTTGTCTTTTTAGGGTTCTGTAGTCAACTACAAACCCTTTTAGTTTCGCCATGTCCGTCCGCGGCTTAGCTCCGCGATCATTAAGTACTAGAAAGCTGAAATTTGGTATGAATATGTGTATATGTATCGTTTCACGCCGACAACACGGTAGAATAAAAACTAAAAAAAAAAAAACATTTTTTCGGGTACCTCTCGTACACTTAAAGTGGGGGTGATTTTTTTTTTCGTTCCAACACTAGTGTGTGGTGTGTTTTTGAATAGGTCTTTTAAAAATAATAGGGGTCTCCAAACATTATTTTTTGATAGTCAGCAGTTTTGTAAATATTCGCTCCGGAAATCCAAAAAATTGCGTCCCCCCCCCCCCCCCCCCTCTAACTTTTCAACCACGGGTCAAAAAACTATGGGAAAATTTGTGAAAATGAGGCCTTATAAGTACTTTCAATGAAAACTAAGTAGGTATACTGAATAAAAAAATCGGTCGAGCCGTTTTTGAGTTATCGCGTAAGTGCCGCTAGTCCTATTTGTTATGAAAAAAAGCTGCACTCTGTGATGGAAGCAAGCCGTTTTGCACAGTGATAATATAGACCAAAATAAACGATTTCACTCGAGGCGAAATTACTTTCACCCCTTAGGAACAGAGATGGCGCCACTTATTCAAAAAAAGTTTAAAAAATTCTAAATCCTGAACGGATACTCCGATTTTGACGTAAGAGGTGCCAATCGGCAGATAATAACCCAATTTAACATGAAAAAAATTAAAATCACGTAGAAAATAATTTTGGATACCTAAGAAATAATATTTTCTGAAAAAAATATTTAAAAATTGTGATTTTTGGAATTTTACTCGTAAAAATGTATGTACATGGTACTTTTTTTATTTATTTATATTAATACACAACTAATTTTACATTTACGAAAAAAAACCGCATATCATTAGCTCGTATAATTCCAAAGTTATTGAAGAATACAGACATGGCGCCGCTGGGTCAAAAAATGTAACAAAAAATCTTAAACCTCAACGGATTTTCCGATTTTGATAATTAAGGTGCTAATCAACAGATAATTACTTAAACTAGTTTCAAAAAATAAAATAAAAATTCAAATAGGCAAAAAGTAATAATATTTCCAAAAAAACATACATTTTGATAAAATATATATTTTTTTTTGGGGCTTTTATGTAATTTCATATAAAAAAAACTATGAATATGGCTTTATTTTACTTATGTATATTATAACACTATTAGGTAATTGATCGTTTAATAAAAAACCGCATATCGAGAACTTGTACAGTTCCAAAGGTATTGAAGATTTTACTATAGGGTGCCGGTGCGATGTTGCCGCCGCACGTGCAACTTATGTACATGTATCTAGAAAAGTATTCTCCCGCTTCGAAGGTACTGATTACCCTGAAAATATAACCACAATTGAAAGTACAAATAATAATCATCCCAAGTAGCACACAACACACTTATATCCCTTGTACAGCTTAAATTAGAGTTTTAACGGGTGAATAGGCTCCTATACAACCTGTTTGCTAATTTCACAAGTAGGTATATTAGATGCTAAATAGCATTTCTGAATCAATATTTTACTTACTTTACGTTTTATTTTCACTTTAGTCTTTGCAGGCTTTGCATTGTATTTGTAACGTGCAAGTTTAGGCCGTCTCATCATAAAAAAAAACAACAACGCATTATGCCACAGCCCAATTTGTATCCATAATGTTCAAAGTTTCCAAATTGAACTAACCTTCTACTATTGTGGACCCCACCTACCTTTGATGCCGTTTCATTCCCAAAAAGAAGGACTTGGGACTCGATATTTCCAAATTAAAACGTGAACCCACATTTGGTTTGCATGAAACGGTATTCAATGGCAGCTGAAATAGATGGAAGGTATCTCACAAGCTTGTTTAGTTTAGTGTTTTTTTAGTTTAAACAGATCTTTTCGAATCGCATTAACAGTAATAATATATGCTCTGTTGGAGCATCGTATAGCCTGCATGTGAATCTGGGACCAACAACGTTACGATTAATTGAGAACCAATTAATGACATTAATATAGTGATTGAATCACGATTTTCACACATTATATTAAAATAATAAAACAGGACTTAATTGCGGTAAATAAACATTTTTGAACTCGTTTAAATCCTGTTTTGTTATAATAATGAATGACATTAATTATGTAAGCACAGTTTAAAAATAGAAACAAAAATGGCCCTAAGTAATCGTTTCACATGAGCCGTTACGTATCGAGAGAGAATTTCTATAGATAGCGATGTACTTGCAAAAGCAGTAGTTATTTCAGGGTATTAACATGCAAGTTTTAAAACAGGTCTCTTTTCTTATTGTATTAAAATTAGACGTCTTGTCATACTCTGTGAAAGCCTTGAAGTGCAGTCATAATTTCATTACTTAAAGTAATAACTGTTTTGTAAACTGCTACTAGTACACCGTTGCACTGACGACTGCAATTTGAATGCTTCGATGCTTTCACAGAGCTGGCGACAAGCCTTTCGCCGACTACTTCAGCTGCCATTGAACAACATGTTCTGCGTGTAGCGTTTCAAGCGAGCCAAATGTGAAATAAACGTCTTAATTTGGATATATCCTGTCCCAAGTCCTTTCTTTTTGGGAATGGAATGGCGTTGGAAGCAGGTTGCAGGTGCGATCCACAATAGAACAGTTAGTATAGGTGCAAATCGAGCTATGGAAAAATGCGTTCTTGCAGCCGATGCAACGGCCTAACATGCACGTTACAATGCACAGTTTAGTGAAAATATGCAGAATATACTTGTGATATTAGCAAACTGGTTGTATAAGAGCCTATTCACCCGTTAAAACTCTAATTTAAGCTGTACAAGGGATATAAGTGTGTTGTGTGCTACTTGGGATGATTATTATTTGTACTTTCAATTGTGGTTATATTTTCAGGGTAATCAGTACCTTCGAAACGGGAGAATACTTTTCTAGATACATGTACATAAGTTGCACGTGTGGCGGCAACATCGCACCGGCACCTTATAGTAAAATCTTCAATACCGTTGGAACTGTACAAGTTCTCGATATGCGGTTTTTTATTAAACGATCAATTACCTAATAGTGTTATAATATACATAAGTAAAATAAAGCTATATTCATATTTTTTTTTATATGAAATTACATAAAAGTCCCAAATAAAATTATTATTTTTTTAAATGTATGGTTTTTTTTTTGGAAATATTATTACTTTTTGCCTATTTGAATTTTTATTTTATTTTTTTAAACTTATTTAAGTAATTATCTGTCGATTAGCACCTTAATTATTAAAATCGGAATATCCGTTGAGGTTTTAGATTTTTTGTAAGATTTTTTGACCCAGCGGCGCCATGTCTGTATTCTTCAATAACTTTGGAATTATACGAGCTAATGATATGCGGTTTTTTTTCGTAAATGTAAAATTAGTTGTGTATTAATATAAATAAATAAAAAAAGTACCATGTACATACATTTTTACGAGTAAAATTCCAAAAATCGCAAATTTTAAATATTTTTTTCAGAAAATATTATTTCTTAGGTATCCAAAATTATTTTCTACGTGATTTTAATTTTTTTTATGTTGAATTGGGTTATTATCTGCCGATTGGCACCTCTTACGTCAAAATCGGAGTATTCGTTCAGGATTTAGAATTTTTTAAAGTTTTTTTGAATAAGTGGCGCCATCTCTGTTCCTAAGGGGTGAAAGTAATTTCGCCTCGAGTGAAATCGTTTATTTTGGTCTATATTATCACTGTGCAAAACGGCTTGCTTCCATCACAAAGTGCAGCTTCCAGGCCAAAACCGTCCATAACAAGTAAGACTACGCGCGGTGTCCTTATATTTCGAACGTTACACATATTAGTTAAGTGCCATACTGCATTGAAACATTCCGCTCGATCTGGCGCGTATAATCGATAACGAGAAGGTAATAAGTAATTCCAGTTACTTTGGCGTTTACGACCTTTTTATAAAGCTTGAAATTTTTCTCGTAATTTAAAATTCTGAAGGAAGTCTATTGTGAAGGATGAGCCACTACGGAACCCTACACTGAGCGTGGTCCAACATGCTCTTGGCCGGTTTTTTTTTATCGAAAACATTGTCTGTTTAGATGGGATTTAGCTACGTTTGGTGGCAATAAAAGTGATTTTTTTAAAGTGTACATGTAATTTTTTATTTAAGAATCCAGAATCGATTGCACATTCGAATCATCAGTGAAACTTGGATAAGTGGGACCTGGATAAGTGAGAAACCTCCATAGCTGGAACTCGTGCTGCTGTCCGGACACTATACCACTGAATTACCTCTGTTAGTGGGACAAAACAGACCTCTATAACTGGGATTAGTTTTTTCGATTTTGTCTTCATAATTACCTCCATAACTGAGACAGCGGGCGTATTTTACCTCTATTATTGAGACTACATTTTAAGTTATACTTTTAATAATTGGTTATCTTTGAATTTAAAGATTTCGACCTCTATAACTGAGATAACGTCAATCCATTACCTCTCTAACAGGGACTTCATTTTATTTCAAAACGCGGGAGAGTAAAAGCACTATTGTTTTGCTCACCAATTTTGAAATGTCAACAAAATTGTAACCAACTTATAATACCTAAGATTAAAATTATATTAATTAAAAAATAATTTCTTAATAGGTGAACCCTAAAAAAGGACAATATAAAATGTCAGGTTTATTTAATTGACGCATTCTGTTGTATTTTGTACTGTTTATAAAAAAGTGTTAATGATTTTGTTTATGAGGTACCTTTTTATTACTGCCAATGATTATAATTCATGTGTAATTAGTATGAAATACATCACCTGCCTATTTTATTTAATAATCGTACCTCTGTATCTGAAATATCCTGTTTTTTACCTCTATTAATGGAACCCTATAGTATGTAAATGGGACATCAGACATTAATCTTGACCTGATGTTTATCTGAGACACTGGGTAAGTGGAATACCTCTTTAAGTGAGACAAATTTGCTGGTCCCTTCAAGTCCCAGTTATCCAGGTTTCACTGTACAAGAAAAAAGTGTCCCTTTATTTCCATTCCATATTGTTCGTCCAGTAAAAATAAAGTCAATTAGAAAGTCAACCTTTGGCAATTCTAAAATCTTTCAATTTTAGAAAATCTATGCTTAGATATGCATTCGGTACAATTGTAATTTTCCCAAAAATATATTCGTTTTATTTAAGGTAAAATGGTAATATTTTGGTACATAAAACTTTTTAAATATGATCAATTTAGAGATTTCGAAATTTTCAGATTAAAAATATGAAATATAAAATAAAATTATAAACCTATCGTAGTTAAATGCATGTTTCGGGTACCTCCCGTACACCTAAAGTGGGGGTGATATTTTTTTTGTTCCAACACTAGTATGTGGGATGTCGTTGAATAGGTCTTTTAAAAATAATAGGGGTCTCCTAACATTATTTTTTGATAAAATCAGCAGTTTTGTAAATATTCGCTCCGAAAATAAAAATATCGTGTCCCCCCCTCTAACTTTTCAACAACGGGTTTATATTATGGAAAAATTCGTGAAAATACTTTCAATGAAAACTATAACAAATAAAATCGGTCGAGCCGTTTTTTGAGTTATCGCAAATATTCATAATTTTCTTTAAAATGACGTAAGTGCCACACATTTCAAACTTTACACATTTTGGTGTAGTGCCATACTGTATTAAAACATTTCGCTCCATCGGGCGCGTATAATCGATAACTTCCAGAAGGTAATGAGTAATTGCAGTTACTTTGGCGTTTACGACCTTTTTTTATATAGAGCTTGAAATCTTTCTCGTAACTTGAACCTGGAAGCCCGTATATTGTGAAGGATGGGCAACTACGGAACCCTACACTGAGCGTGGCCCGACATGCTCTTGGCCGGTTTTTTGATAAACACTTAGAAGCAGTCAGCTCCAAGATATCCAATGAAACTAATCACAAGATCTCAGCCAATATTGAAGCTAAGAATTTAAATTATCGTGGTTATGTTCAGTTTTAGTAGCGTATTCTATTGTACTTCGATCGGTTTTTTATTTTTATTTATTATGCAATAGCTCTAAAATGTAATACTTAAGTAATTAAAAAGAGAAAATAACATTTAAACAATCCGTTATTTGCTTTTCAGTACCGAAATCGTACACTGTATAGGCATTCTAATAAATTATTCGTAGCTCAATTAATTTATAAAACAAGCCCATTTATATAAATTAAATATCAAGGGAACTAAATATGCACCGGTCATTTTGAGGCTAAACCAAAACTGAATTAATAATAATGCAATTTGCAAATTGCAAGTGAGAGTCAGAATGGCGGGTGTACCATCACGGATTTGTAAAACAATTATACCAAAAAAATGTACTCAAAATGTACTATTTTGTACCTACTTTTAAAAAAATTGTACCTCTCCGTACAAAAAGTTATTACAATGTTTAGGTACACCCGCCATTCTGACTGTCAGGATGGCGGGTGTATCGCAGTTTACCATGAAGCCCTTGATTATTGAGAAATGTTATTACTCTAAAAAAATGTACCAAAATTGTACTCTTACATACAGTTATTTCTCAATAATCAAGGGCTTCATGGTAAACTGCGATACACCCGCCATCCTGACAGTCAGAATGGCGGGTGTACCTAAACATTGTAATAACTTTTTGTACGGAGAGGTACAATTTTTTTTAAAGTAGGTACAAAATAGTACATTTTGAGTACATTTTTTTGGTATAATTGTTTTACAAATCCGTGATGGTACACCCGCCATTCTGACTCTCACAATTGCAACACACAAAATATTGTTACTTTATCAAAAAATATATATTAAAGATACATCTTAAGTAGCGTATTCTATTATATTCCTTTGATGTGGGTCTCATGATGACCAGCTATTTCGAGCGTTTTATTTATTTAGATGGAATAGCTCTAAACATAATACTTACTTAAAAATAGAGAAAGTAACATCTAAACAATCCGTTAAATCTTATCTAATTTTATTCTAATACATTTTTCGCAGCTTAATTAATTATAAGTAGTAAAACTATCCCATTAATCTTTATTTGTAGTATTAAGGGAAATAAATAAGCATCGGACCTTTTGATGCTAAACCAAAACCGAATTAATAATAATAATGCAATTTGCAAATTACAACACACACAAAATATTGTTAGTTTATCAAGAAGTTTATATTACAGATACTTATTTTTCTCTTTTAAAGATACTTATTTTACTACAACCAAAGTTTGGTGAAGAATTAAACAATCATTTGGATATACTACCAACGTAGCTAGTACGAAGCCTATAAAAATATGGTCGCAAGTTTTCAGCTGCAAAAACGTAAATCCTAAGTTTTGAAATGTTTGCATACTATCAGAAACTGTTGAATCCATAGTCTTTATTTTTCGAAGTTCAGCACAAACTTTTTTACTCAATCAAATAAACCAAAACGAGTTTCTTTATGATACAATATTTCGTTATCAAGTACATCGTAATTATATGTTTGGTAAACTGCTCCCATGACATGATAGACACGCGTCAATAACTTGATTAAAACTCCCGCCTATCATAACATTTTGTTGACAATTTACCGCTATACCATAATTACCTAAGTACCGACGATAATGACTACTTATAACCAAGGAGTTCTAGTAATAAATCATTTATAAAACGCATAGAAAATTGCTACGCGCCGATATAATTATATCAAAATTACTTACGAACTAGTTCAATGTCTCCTTGACTCCGAAATTTATCGGGAAATTTAAATAGTTATCAGGAAGTCACTCATCGTTCGAATTTTAAAGTTTCAAATAAAACACAGTCACTGATAAAATAACGGCCGAATGCCAATTGTTCAAGTCACTTCGTGAGACATTGTAACTTTTTAAATGTTTCGTTTTTAAATTCGGAACGCGGCGGGCACTGAACGACGCGTGGGCGGTACGGCGCGAGCGCTCTACAGCGCAATTGAGTCACGAATGAGCGTTTGGCTGAATGGAAGCCGTTCCTTTGCTCCTAAACTGTACCAGTCAATTTAGGGAGATTACCTAGATTGACTTTAAGATCAACTTTTGACCGGTCTGATTGAAAATTTAAAATTGATGAGAAGGGCCAGCTATGAAATAGTGCCTAGAATAATTAATCTCATTATTTATAGCTGTTGCCGAACTAAGTAACCGCGTTTTCGCGGCCGTGCATTAATTTATACGATAGCCGAAATTAATCTAAGATGCGGCTAAGATTTCATAAACTAAATTCATTACCTTTTTCAAGAAAAATTAAATTGTCCTCTCGGGTATAGTAAATTGCCAAATTACCTCTTCTCTGGCGGGTTTTCGAGTACATGTCGTACATAATAGGAACTTGGACTTCCTGAGGGTATGTCTGTCTCAGGGCTAACGTATCTGGCCGCGATTTCGCTTGTCGCATCACCTGTCTTGCTCTCACGATATTGAAAGGACAGAGGCAGGTAGTGTTATGCTAGCCGTGCTGGAAAGCATATTTTCTCTAGTTTGGAAACCATATCGAGCGCGAGTTTAACGCAGTTGGTGAGCCTATAACGATTTCGAGGGGTAGGATTCTTAAGCCTCAATAATTAAGTGATTGAACTTATTAAAATATGGACCTGTATAAAGATAATACATTTTGGTTCGTGTATCTTTGATGAATGCAGTTTTATGTGATTCGGGAAGCCTTGTCTATCTGGATGGTTTTAGATTATGTTTAATTGGATCGGAGGTTTTTAAAACTAATTTTTTTTTTTCTACTGTTGTATAGAACAAACTCCATAGTTGCGTTGGAGTCACTTCACTTGAAATAGCTACTTGATAAAAAAAATCTTGCCCAAATAACAGAAAAAGACACTAAATTTGAACTGGATGAAATGAATACCTAGGTAGGTTTTTAGGTAGGCTTTATTTATGAAAATTCTGTATGATAATATTTTAGGTTAATCTCAATCGTAAGACAGCCCCTGTATTAATTCAAATTTCGTTCTTTATGTCGATGCATTAAAGAATATTTTGAGCTTAACACGAACAGACAGATTTTCAGTAATATTTCTGTAGATAAGTAACGGTATCCAAAATGAGGGAATTTAATCTATTTTAATATTATTTTTTTTCATTTGTTGGCTGTATATTAAAAAAAGGTACGCTATTTTGTACAAGCCGAAATGTTGAAAAATTCACCGCCATATTTTTTGACGGCCTCGCAAACTATATTATATAGTGTTTTGGCTTCTAAAATGTATTTCTACACATCATAATCATTCACGCCAACAAACTGTTTCACAATTCGACGCACTTTAAATACCTATACCTATTCTTATGTGCTAATATTAATAAATAAATTAATAAAAAAATACATCTGATATACCTACGTCGAAATACGAGATCACACTGTATAAAAGGGACATTGCCTTCTTATATCTTCAATTCTTCACGAATTCAATACATAAAATGCCACGTCAATCGATACCTTGGCATAGAACCCTGCAAATGGTCTCAGCGAAGTGGCATAAAACTCTGTATTCACTCCTAAAAGGAAAACGGCTTCTATACCTTTACCATGAGTTAACGTCACCGTACTCGCTAGCGATAGCGTAAACAATTTGTATGGAGAATAGGACCGCCCCTAGCGGTTACTTTGTACAATTCTGTATGTACACAAGAACAGGAAATACATTACAAAAGAATAAGCATGCACAAAGACGAACTTTTCCCTTTATGGGATCTCTTCCAGTTAACCTTTGAGGTAATGAGTGCTAAACACAAATGTAAATGGTAGACAAACCAAGCAACATGTACAATACAAAGGAGGATAACTTTACAATTAATACACATGAAAATGCCAAAACCAAAAGAGAGAGAGATAGGCAAACAGTCAATATACCTAATACATTTACGTAATATCTTTATAAATATTTTTTTTATTAGCCTATATTAGTGTCCCAATGCAGGGCAAAGGCCTCTCCTCTCGATTTCCACAACTCCCTGTTCGATGCTATTTCTGGCCAATCATTTAGGAACGCGTCCAGATCGTCCCGCCATCTCCGTCTTGGCCTGCCACGTCGTCGCCCATCATGCGGCACCCACTGCGTTATTTGATTAGCCCATCTGTCTGGGTGCATGCGGCATACGTGGCCTGCCCAGTCCCACTTCAGCCTGGCGGTTTTTTCTCCAACATCAGCAATACGTGTTTTGGAGCGCAACGTAGTGTCCGGACTCGATCCGTCCTTTTAACACCTAATATGCTGTGCTCCATAGCCCTTTGGTAAACCTTCAGTTTGGACTTCTGACCCTCTGTGAGTGACCATGTCTGAGCACCGTAGGTTAGGATGGGCAGAATACACATGTCAACGAGTTTGCGCTTGAGTGCTAGCGGGAGGGTTCCCTTCATAAGGTCCTTCATGGACCAGTAGCTAAAGGGCCCAAGTTTATGTACTCGTCGACATAGTGTATCACGTGCCCATCTACCTCCACCCTACGTTTCGTGCTATTTGTCATGATCTGAGTCTTAGTTTGATTCATTTTTAGTCCAACTTATATATATTCAACATAATAATTATAGTTCTCCATACAAATCGTTTACACAAACGCTAGCGAGTACGGTCAGTGTAAACTCATAGTTAGGGTATAGAGGACACAAGACGAAGTGTGGACTGTTAAGTAGATACGATTTTGACAACCCTATTTTAAAGACTAGGTACTATTTTAAAATATTGGTTTAAACTTTTATGATTTTCTCACAATATTAATAACAAAGTAATTACCGTCGACATTACATTAGTAATTATCGTATGTTTAAGAAAGTAGAGTCGGCTATATACTTTTTTTGAATTAATGTCTCATTAGTATATATTGTTTCCTAATACCAAAAAAACAAATCAGCATACAAGCGTGATGACCTATCACATAAATTTAATGTTCGACCCGCTTAAAAAATATTATGATCGATTGCGATGATTAAAAAAGTACGCCAAAAGCCTAATAAGCAAAGCGGAGCGAATTGCGAACCACGAACAATTTTGAAATTGCGTACGGCAAGGACGTAGTAGTCGACCGAGCGAGTGAAGTGTCTCCGTTTCAGCTTGGCCGAAAATGCTTTCAAAACTCCTGATGTTTGGATATTTGGATGTCCGTTTGTCCGGATTTCTGGCTGTTTTCACCTATAGACCGCATTTCTCAATCGATTCTCGTGCAATTTTGTGACCAGATTCAATAGTAAAACTAGGTACATATCATTTTTTCGTCGACTCAGATGTTCGAAATTTTTCAAAATAATGGATTATGGTGGTTGAAAACCTACCTAATAGGTTTTATACAGATTTACAAACACTACAGTATGTAAGGCCGGTTGTGCACACTCGCCGAGACAGGGCGAGACAAGCATGCCGTCCTTCATTTACTCATAGAGTTCCAAAGTGACGGCATGCTGGTCTCGCCCTGTCTCGGTGAGTGTGTACAACCGGCACAAACAAGTACAGTGCGTAAAATAAAAAGCACCAATGATTTGTCTCTCCATTATTTTGTGTTTACAACCGGATATTTAGCAGTCAGCGACAGGAATTCATCTCCGCATCTTTTACGAATCAAAGCTATCTAAATGGAACTGTCAACGGTTCGGGAATACACAGAAGAACAAGTAAATAGTACCTGTGATTAAGAATTTAATAGAAAATCGGAATGGTATACGATTGCCGTTGAAACGTACCTAACTATACTAAATTACGTAAATTGTTGCCAACAAGATACCCAAAAAGTTAAAAAAGACGTATGAACACCATACTACTTTGGTAGGTATGTACAGTCGAGTTCATTTACATCTCCACACTTACGAGAACAAAAATATCTGAACACGATTTTATGCTCCTGACAATAGGGTCGTGTTCAGATATTTTTGTTCTCGTAAGTGTGTAGATGTAAATGAACTCGACGTACTAGATCACGGGCGTCGCAAAAAATCCAAAAAACTACTTCATATTTTCATATAATCAACTTGCCTCCTTTTTTAGGGGCAATTCTACACAAATATAACTAGTCCCAAAGTGTCCCAATCTAAGCAAAGCTTGTGCTATAGGTATAATATTCATGACCCAGGAACAAATTTATTTATTTATTTACATCTATCATGACAGTTTCCCAATGCGATAGAGTATTACAAATATTCAAGATCATCAGTAATCACACAAATATTTGCCCTGGCCGGGATTCGAACCCAGGACCGCCGGCTCAGGTGCACTACAAATCAATGGTGTGGATAATTTGATCGCTAAATATACTGCTTTAAAGTTCTCAAATGACGACTACGACTATTTATTCTTACAACCCATTTGTTATTGTTAGGTATCAGATAATATTTTCATTGGGTTGTTTTATTATGTACACTGACATATTTGTAATTATTTGTTTACATAACGTAACGATGCTGCAAAAATGCATAATACGATAAGTTATTTTCATACGTGTTATCAATATTTATAGGATGTCATGAAATCGGAATGCGATTTGCGTTTTATACCTGTCTCGCTCGCTCTTATTCGATCTAGATAAGAACCCACCAATTTACCCAAATCCGAATAGCAATTGGAGAGTTCATGGAGTAGATACGTTGTAGAATAAGAAGAAGAAAGAATAGATGCAATCAGATGACTCCTAAATGAATTGGAATCATTTTAAAACAATACTTACTTAGTTACTTACTTACTACGATGGCTCAGCGACCCGAAGCGAATCTTGACCAACACGTGATCACGCCACTTTTCTCGATCCTGCGCCAGCTCTTTCCAGTTGGAGGCTTGGAGTCCGCGCAGATCCGCGTCGACCATGTCCTTCCAGCGATATCTCGGACGCCCAACCGGTCGTCTTCCTGTTGGATCCCCCAGGTATGCTCTCTTGACGCCACTATCTATCTATCTATCAGCCACAGACGTCCACTGCTGAACATAGGCCTCCCCCATGACTCGCCACAAAGTGCGATCCTGTGCAGACCGCATCCAATGATTCCCCGCTATTGACGACGCCACGACCCTCTTTAAAACAATACATATTAATTACTTTTTTAAACTTTACTCCACAAATAACGGTCAGTAAAAATGCCAAACTTAATGCCAAATGGCTTTCTCCAGATGTCAACCATTGGGCCAAACAGAGATGCTTCAAGTGGGTGCAGAGTAGAAAATTAATCGTCCTCAGAACGTATCTACGAGTAAATATATGTAAGTAATTATATAACATAACAACCATAAATACAATAATACATAATTATACTTACTTACTATATTATGATGTATATTATATACTCGTATAGATACGATCAAATGTCTACTGCTTAGGATGATGAGCACTATTCGAACTCTTGTTCGAGCAGATGCTTACATAACATCCGCAATAGCATCCGCTTGAAAACGACCCTGCTTGGGGTTTGTCTAATAGAGAGAGAGTATTCCAAAGACGACTTGCCTGAACGGTGAAAGAATTGGACATGAAACCAGAATGGTGCGAAGGAATCGCGAGTTTGAGAAATCGGGAGGAAGGAAGTTCACCGCCTGGACGGGGAGTTTGAAAAGTGAATTTACTTTTGAGGTATCCTGAAGCAGAAGGCTTTGAAATTTGCAAAATAATTAGTTCTGTTTCCTCTTTGTTTACATTACTTTGTCTTAGCGTAATTTATACTGACAATTTATATTATGAAATAAATAAATCTAATCTAATCTAATCTGAACATACAACATTTACTGACTTGAAAGTCTTGGCTGTCTTGACGTTGAAACGTCAGTTACCAAAAATGTGTCGTTGCCAGTAAAGTGAATAAATATCACAAAAAATCCGCAAAATGTACAAAATTGAGGTAATTTGGACCGTATCCGTATCCGTGGGGTACTGAGGCCAGGGACAGGGTACAGGGGGTACAGGGGATCACGTTATTGGTGTGTTGTTTGACGAAGCCTGTCGCTGATTAGATTTTGTATTCTCTCTGACGATGCCTGCGTTGCTTTTTTTTTTTTTTTTTTTTTTTTTTTTTTTTTTTTTTTTTTTTTTTTTTTTTTTTTTTTTTTTTTGTTGCGGATTTGACTTTTACACTTTGTCTTATGCTATATTTACTGTTGAATAAATTATTTGATTTGGCTTTATTTGTATGTGTATGTGTGTGATGAGTATACATTTTTCTATGTAGTTTGTCTATTAACTTTTATTGCTATAGACTGTATTGTATGTTTTTGCATACTATAGCATTGCTGCCCGTCTAACACAACTATGCTTCGACATAGCGCTACCCGTCATCGTCATCATTACTACATAGAAAGAGACGGGTAATTGTCTCGCGCGAGAAATAGTCGCGTATGACAGTTATGCTAGAGGTGATGGTTAGATATGTATGTCATTAGTGCTTTACATGTATTTATCCATCTATCTGTACCATATAGAAACCAAATAAATAATTTCATTTTATTTCATTTCATATGGCGTTGGCTGAAAACCAACTTGCCGGGCTATAAATGGACCAAGTCGTAGGTGTCTATGTCGCAGTCAAAAGTGTGAACTGGTCAAAAGGACTTTTAACCGACAAAAACAGGCAAAACTGCTTTTGACTGAGCGTGTTGGTCAAAAGTAGTTTTGCCTGAAAATCATTATGATAGAAAAAAAAACCTTTCAGAGCAGATCCGACTCGGCCGGGTTAGGTTAGGTTAGTTTTTTTTTTATATCCCTAACCAAAAGTATGAACTGGTCAAAAGGACTTTTAACCGACAAAAACAGGCAAAACTACTTTTGACCAACACGCTCAGTCAAAAGCAGTTTTGCCTGTTTTTGTCGGTTAAAAGTCCTTTTGACCAGTTCACACTTTTGACTGCAACATCTATATATTTAAGTGTACCTAATCTAATTTATATCTTCATCTATATATTTAACGTACTCGTCCCTCACTTACTAGTTACTTATTTGAAGCAACTAGCAACCAGAATACGAGCGTACGAATCCTTGAAACCGACCAAAACTAATACCACCTAGTGACTAAGTTTATCGGTATGCTTGTATTATATTACTTATAGTAGACGCGTTATATCTGACAATTTCCCTTTATTGTATAACATTGTTACTAGTTTACTCCTCGTAGGAAACCATACGAACAAATTATCAAACAACTCGCAAAGTTAGTCGAGTTGCTGAAGAAACATTTAACACCGCTTCGGGTAATAAAACACTTTATTTACTAACACAGACTTATTGCAAATGGATGCCGTATGCGCACTAAACGGTTTTGGTTTGAATATGATTTTATCTTTAAATAATTATAGATTTTATGAATTTTATAAATTTTATTATATTATATATATTAATTTAATAAATTTTATATTATATTTTTAAATTTTAATGATGGGGTTATCTATTATTATTTGAGATTATTATAAAGTTGCTCCAATTTAAGATACTAGACAGTGCCCACAGCATAGTCCATGTAAAACTTTTTTCTTTTCCATAATCGGTTATAAAGTAACGTATAACCATCTTAGGATATAGGATAAAATGTATAAAAAAGTAATTATTCGTGTGTAATGTTAATGCTTCGAGCCGATGTCAGACCCGCGTCAGGCTCTCTGAGGTCTGAGCCCACGTATGCCCGAGCTATTAACATTTTCAACCACTTGCTTCATTTCTTATATGCCAGCCTTCGAGACTGCTTTCGACTTGCTTCGAGACAAAAGAAAAAAACCGGGCTATAAAGAAATAATACTAACGGGTTAAAAATTCATTAACTGAATAATAGGCCTATTGCATTGCAAAGTTATGCAGTTAATGTACCTAATCCCTAACTCTAATATGAATTTATTTATTTTATTTGTTAAATTAAATTACTATTGCTGAATGTATTACACTTGTTGACAATGTATGACTAATACTGAATAAATGGATATGGATATGGAGAAATAATAAAGTAAACAAATGTGTTAGGATTTGGCAGATTATTAAAACTCATGAAACTAGTTCGACTTCGACACTAACTGCACTTAAATTGACACTAAATAAAAGTAAAAAATACTTATCTATACACTCTACATCAATCTTTAAGCCGCTACAACTGTTAGTATCTGACACGCTTATTTCGTTTTCTGTCCCCCTCTAATCAGTGATAATAGGATTCATCAGGATAGGACAAAATTATGACCGACATCAGCAAACACAGGATTTAATTGTTTGCTCGCTAAGGAACAAAAGTTTAGGTGTGGTTTCATTTAAAAGCAGTTTTAGTCTATATACGTTATGTTATTCTTGGAAGACTAAATTGAATATGATTATATTTAAACTGGACGCTTAAAATGTTCATTTACAAGGAAATGGCATTAAATCCGCAGTGCGTTACTTTTACGAAATGGTTGAAATATGTCTTTTTTTACGTTTAAACGCCACATCTCCACAATTTTGTAGAAAAATCTAAAAAACTGTCTCGACAAAAAGTTGTAGGTACCTATATAATTCCTGTTCACAAAATTTCACGTCAATCAGTTGGGAAGTCGATGAAAATTGATTTGTTAAATTATGAGGATACTGAAAACAATTTCAAAATTTCTTTTGGATTAGAACAAACAATCGGACACACCAACTATTTAGACACACAGTGCGCAAAACTCGAAATAAACACTCCTCCCCACGCAGTCGGGTAAAAACGCTAATTATAGCTTGATTTACCGCTCTCTGAGTTTTTCTATTAATTTTCTTTTTTCCCCTACCCGGGTTAATTCCCCTAGGTGACTACTTTACCTGTCTAGTCAGTTGATGAGAAAATAATTACCTAAACCTGACTTCCTCGCTTGAATTGAATTCTCCGTCCATCGGGAAAATGCACGTGCACTAATAAACAAGGGGAGAAAATGTTACATTAAAATAGAAAAAGCGTGCTAATAAGAGTCTTTACATTAAACTAGCACAACATGTTAAATAGCAAGCTATTTTTCATTATTAAAATGTTAAAACAATAAATGTTGGTGACTCAAACTATTCCGGTACTTAGTGTACTCTGTTCATAATATGTGTGTTTTTTTTTTTAAATAACATTAGAAAAATGAGGTTTGATTACCTTTTCTTGCTGACTGTATAATTATACGTTTTTATACGAACGTACATAGTTAAAAGCTTAGTTAACATAAAATACGATCGCTTCCTTTGTGTGACGAAAGTTAGTCATACTGAATGGGTAACTTTTGTCACACAAAGGAATCAATTAATTTTGTTTTAATTAAAGCCCTTAACTATGTACGATTATTTTGCAATCGACCCTTATTCGTCAAGAGTCAAGACAAATCAAATGGACCCAGACTTAACTTCATGCTGTAGTTAATATGCAAAGAGCATATAATCACTAGGGCTATTGGGAGTTATTGGTATATATTTGAAACCTACAGTTTCAATTTTTCATTGATAATTTTTGTTTCAAAAACTACTCGAAATTGACAAAATTCACGCGAAAAATTAGTTTTTCAACTTATTTTCGACTGCACGCAATAATAATAATAATAACTCATACCAAATACTAATACACCATACTACAAATATTGTCCAAATCCTGTTCTAGAAAACAACACCCATAAAATGTACTTTGACCGCGCAATACTAACTGACAGGACCACACATTTCAACCGCCCTGATATAACTTTGACAGACAAATTAAACAAAACCACTTACCTTATCGATATTGCAGTCCCAAATACTCATAACCTACAAAAAACAATAACTGAAAAACTTCATAAATATACTGACCTTAAAGATGAAGTAATCAGAATCTGGAAACAAGAAAAAGTTTATATTGTCCCAATAGTCTTATCAACCACAGGCGTCATTCCTAAACACCTCCATCACAGTCTGAAACTCATTGACCTGAAACAGAGTACATACATGCAGCTACAGAAGGCTGCTATACTTAATACTTGCCGAATAGTACGAAAGTTTTTACAAGTTGACGAAAATTAAGCTACGAAAATATTTTGTTATCTACTTGGCATTGTCCCGTAGATAACATAAATCACCAGCTCAGGCTGAGAAATAAAAATGTAAAAAACAAATAATAATAATATGTTTATTTCGAGTAAGTTACACTCATATATAGTTAGTAAGACTTAAAACTAATTGTTAGTAACATTTACTTTGCTTTATGTACACTGGGGACGTGCAGTTTGTCGCAATTTAATAAGTATGGGGAATCGATCCTATCCCCGATCATTCTCAGGATGTTGTTGGGACTACCGCGCACCCGGCGCACCAGGGATGCGGCCCTCTTGCGCATAGTAGCGTAGAAGCAATCTACTCTGGCTTCCGCAAACATCCCTGATGCGCTACAGAAGCGAGGCAGCCCCACCACCACCCGGAACGCGTTGTTAAACTGAACCCGGAGAGCCCCGTAGGCCCTTTGCGTGTACCGCAACCACAGACTGCACGTGTAGAGGGAAGTGCAGTAAGCCCTGAACAAGGTTATCTTCACCTCCCTCGAACAACGCCTGAACTTGCGGGCAATCATGTTCGCTCTGATCGACAGGGCTCTCCGTTCTCGTTCTATGTCAGTATCGTCTTTGAGGTCCCACGTAACTAAATGGCCCAGATATTTAAAAGCATCGACCCTGTCTAGAGGCATACCATAAAGGTCTATGCGTGGTACCTCTACTGTCCGATTACGTCCGACCTCAAAGACCATATACTGACTTTTTGCCACGTTGTATTTCAACCCATGACTCTGTACATAATTTTCACAAACCCGCAACAATTTTCTTAGGCCACACACTGAGGCACTCAGCAGAACCATGTCGTCGGCATAGCTTATGTTGTTGACGCATATATCGTCAATGTGACAACCAACATGCATTCTGCTGAGCGTCTCAAGAAGACCATTAATGTATAAATTAAACAATGTAGGAGAGCATAGTCCTCCCTGCCTTACCCCACACTCTAGTTTATAAGGGTCAGACAGAGTATCCGCCCATCTAACGGCATTGACCTGATTTCCATACCAGTATCTGAAGATACGTATTGTTTCAGGTGGAAGTTTAGTATCCTTGAGTTTACTCCACATTATGTCATAGGAAACCAGGTCAAATGCCTTAGACAGATCAAGGAAGCAAGCATAAACGGGCGTGTTCCTGTCTACGTAGTATTTGACAGTGTGCTTAAGACACAGGATTGCACTTTCCGTAGATAGCCTCGGGCGGAAGCCAAACTGGTTTTGGCTTAATTGTACGTACTCCTGAAGCTGTGAGTTAAGCAAACTGTCAAACACCTTAGCAATAACCGTTGCGAGAGATATTGGCCTATAGTTGTTTGCATCCGATAAATCGCCTGTTTTATTTTTGACTATAGGCACAACAATGGTTCTCATTAAATCATCCGGCAGGTAAGAGTGCCTTACACATAGTGTGTAGAACAACGCTAACACTCTTGTTATATGTGGCCCAGCGTGCTGGAGGTGCTCAATGCTGAGTCCATCATGACCAGGGGATTTACCTCCAGATATGGATTTAATGGCCTTATCCACGTCTCTGGCCGCAATTCCAGGTCTAACTACCTCGATGTTGGTCTCAGCATTGGCCAAATCCTCTGGCACCAGGTTTAAGGGAGATTTAACCAAGAATTGATTTTTAAAGAGGTTAGCGATGTCTTTATTACTGGTTTGGCCGTTTACGCTTACTGGGAGGCCAGACTGAAATTTCATTTTATTCGATTCCTTCCAGAAAGTACGAAAATCTTTCTTAGCATGATGTGAGGCAATTTTGTCCATTTCTATCTGTTGCTGATGATCTTGACACCATTTCAATCGTGATTTGAAAATCTTCCGACTTTCACTCATTTCATTAAAATAAAAACCTATTTTAGGTTTCCCGTACAGGATCCACGTATGAAATTTCTGTCTAGCCACCCCATATGCTTCTCCTACATGTTTATTCCAGCCAGTTACCTGGTTCTTATTTTTATTACTTGGCTTAGGATTTCCTAAGCTTACAATCGAGGCATTTGTGATAGCAGTTACAATGTCACAGTAAAGACGGTCTAAGACACTTCTATGAGACACTTTATCACAGTAAACGTCAGCACAAGATTGTAATTCCACCGGGAAATCAATAAGCTTTAATTTATCTCGACATTCCATACTGTAACGAGATATCTGCTCAGCTGTTCTATTTCCCCACATAACAGATCGATTATAAATCAAGGTTTCATTCTGTACTCTAGGTGTTATCGTACTTAAATCAACTTCTAACACAATCGGGAAATGGTCAGACCAAGTAACATTATATTTCACATGTATATTACGCACAGAGACTAATGCCGCCTGCGTTACTACAAAGTGATCCAACCAGCGCCTGCATTGGTAAACATCACTTATGAATGTATACGTATCCGATGAAACACCTAACTTCTGAACGTCGGCACAACACCATCTTTGTTCTAGGCAATAGTTCATTAATTCATCGAAGAAAAGTTCATGGGGATGTGCGTTAAAGTCACCCATTATGTAGACCGATTCTATTCCATATTCACTTATAATACCACTCACCGCTCCAAGGCAGTCCGTAAAATCCATCAGATTATCCTTATTGTTCGTTGGCATATAAATACTTATAACAATTAGCGGCCTGATATTTGTGATTACTTTGATTGCGCACAAACGCGGATTATTACACTGTATCACTGACACGTTGTAAAAAACTGCACTCCTCCATAATAAGCCGACACCACCGTACGGGCGCCCGCGCAGCACCCCCTCCGCCGTGTCAATTGCAGATGTTCCCGTAGCACAGAAATCTCTGTCAATATTGTTGAGGTATGGTATTTCATCCGGCAATAGCCACGTCTCCTGTAGGGCTATGATGTCCGCCGACTGACATAAATCCCTAATGCTGTCAACGGCGCGTTTTACACTTTTACAGTTAAAACTAGCAAAATTATAAGTCGTGACAGACATTATTGTTTAGAAGTTGGTCCGTATTCAGAGTTGCCTCTGTTCGTGCTTTTAAATTTGAAATGTACAAATTTACGGAATATAATGCCCTTAGGCCATAAATTCTTATCCATAAACAACGATGATTTCGATTCATTGACAAAAAATTTGAATGCTTTGTGATCTATTGGTATGATGACAATGAAAGCATGAAATAGCTATGTTACTACCTAGAACTCGGGGAAAAGTATTATTCACTTCAAAAAGTTGGTTGAAATAAGCAATATATTAGTCATTATATGAAAAAAATAAAATTGAAAAGGAATAAGGCCTCTTAAAGGGACACAAATTTTATGATTTTCTTTTAATCCAAAAAATGTTTTAATTGTTTTCAGAATCCTCGCAATTTAACAAAACAATAATTGTATGACAACTATGAACTTAAACGCACTATTACACGGTGAAACTGGCAAATTAGTTGTTGTCTACTTGCATATGGTGCATTTTTAGCGCTCCGTAGGAATGTCGAAATTCGACGGTCATTTCTGACTATCAGAGCAGGCTAAGTGCAGTTAGTTTCTTATAGACATTTGATCCCAGTAAAAAATAGAATCGATTGGCATTCTCAAAAAAAAAATGACTACACGCCGTTTTTGTTTTAACTCCTACGTATACTAACGTATTTGAAAGAACCTGCACCTCTAGAACAACTGTGACACACGTGCGATATATACTACCTATATCTTTCTGTACAGCACTGTCAGAGAGTGACGGGTGATGACGCGCACATAATTCCCGAACCATGGTTGTGCTAGACTGTCTGTCACTTTCCTCTCAATACCGTGCGAGAAACATAGGTGACGTTAAGCCCCACGGGTTACTGTAACGTTTTAATTTCGAACTTCAGGGTAAAATCTCTGACGTTGCTACTGTTTCTTAACATCTCCTCACATGGTCTAGTCAAGCTTCCTGACGACCCTCAGCACTCTAACGAAGCGATTTCCCCCTTAAAAAGGATAAGTATCAATTTCCTGGAAACTCACGGCGTTTCCTATGGGTATTTGAATTATGTAGAGATTGTATTTTCCTTAAAAAAGGGCCAATTTCCTGTAATAACAAAGTTATATAATTAATTTCAATAAGGGAGTATGCATTAACTTGGAATTCCTAATTAATATAGTTCACAAACACAATATTACACACAAAAATTGCTAAAGTGTATCAAGAAACGGGATTCCAAAAACATGTTATTTATTTTTATAATTTTCAGCAAAATTTAAATGAAATCAAGTTATTCACGCAATTTTTTTAACATAAATATAGGACAACAATATGCTCAATTCTCATAGGGGCTTAACTATTTAGAGTTAAGTTTGAACGAAATGAGTCGCCAATGTGTTTTCGTAATTAAATAGAATTTACAGAAATGAGTGTTGTTGTGATTACTGATTACAAAGTTACTGTAGGCATTCGAAATGTGCTAGTGAAGGATGGAGAAGATTAGTCGGATGGAAATAGTTACAAATAAAGTACCAACGTCAGTACTTAAATATATTTTTTTTATGTGGGTATACACCACAATTTTCATATTAACCTTTGATAAAAAGATCAAAGCTCAAAGAAAAATGGGTAATCTGGTGGAAGAGACGGGAATCGAACCCGGTACCTCTGGATTGCCAGTCCAGCGCGTTACCCACTTCGCGACCCTTACGCCAAGAAACCTTTCGCTAAAAAGTCGATGAAAATGATTGAGCATTGATTAAAACCCCGTTTCTCATCAAAAGTTGTTCTCTCTAGCTCATTTACTAAAATGGCTACACGAATTTCAAACAATACATCACCCTGGTAGCCCAGAGATTTTCAATAAAGCTGTAAATTCATATTGAAGTTTTCAAATCGCGTTCGTGCAGCCCGTCTTGAATTTAGTTTATATTCATGAAATCATTGCCGCTGCCTGAGGTCACTTCTAACTTTATAATGGTTTTGAAGTATAGCAACAAAAGAAGGTTGAAATTTATATATTTTATGGAGAATATAGGAAATATAATGGAAATAATCACCTATTAACCAAATAATAACCGACGTCAACAAAGTGAAGATATTTAAGCCTTAAATACAAAGATCAAATATTAAAGACAAATTGAAAAAGGAGCTACCTGGGGTTAAATTTATAAAACTAACAGCGCCCTCTCTCGCTTGCTTGGTCACCACTGTAAGTAAAGTGGTGCGGTAAGATGTGAATATTAACGTATTCACATAGAGGTCGCTAAGGTGTAAAAACCTTTCAAATAAAACAATGCAAAGATCGACACATAAATCATAAGGAAAAATTCGTCAGATCTTCATGGAGCTAGGGTAGCGAAATGGTTAACGCGCTGGACCGGCAATCCAGAGGTACCGGGTTCGATTTCCGGTCTCTTTCCCCAGGTAGCTCCTTTTCAATTTTTCTTTAAGCTTTGATCTTTGTTTAAGGCTTAAATAAAAAAAATGTGGTGTACCTACCCACATTAAAAAATGAGACATTACATGTTTCATAAATTTATAAAGTGAAGATATGCTTTCCGAAAACAACTGTTGGAGTTACTAACAAAAATAGGTACCTAAATCATAGTAAAGCCTATAATATTAAAATAGTCGACCGATTCTCCATTAACTACTCAGTATCCTAGATAATATAAATTGCAATCACTAAGCTACCTCAAGGAGCGTTTTCACTTATCTCACTTCTGCTCCATCTGCCCAAAATTTGCTCCTTGCCGTCCCTTATTCTGTCTCAAAATTTTATAATAATTTGTTTACTTTTAAAGCTGTCTGTTTGTGGAACTCCTTGCCTGTGAGCTTAAGGCGCGCTAAATCTCTTGTTTCTTTCAAAGCTCACCTGAAAGACCATTATCTATCCCTTTCATAATTCGTAGTTTATTCAACATGTCCTATTTTTTTTGCTGAATGTATGTTTGTATTTATCGTTTATCATATTTATGTATTTGTTTATTCTTCGGGTAGGTATATCTAATTCATTTTTTTTAAGAAAATAATTTTTCAAGTTCTCCACTACCCAAAGGTTGTCTGGAAGAGATCGCTCTTTAGCGATAATACCACCTGTTGTTTACTTCTAATTGTAATTTCTTGCATTGTATTTCTTTTGTATTTATGTTTTTTGAGGTGTGCAATAAAGGGTACTTGTATTGTATTGTATTGTAAGCAAATTTTACTGTTCATATAATTTTCTTTATTTATACTACCTAAATAGGAACACAGCAGCACCCCTTCCATTTAGGTTACCGTACGGATGCCTGTACAAGTGTACAAGATAGGAAAAAAAAACAACTATTTTTCGGTTTCCGTAAAGGTTTGTCGACTGAGAATGCAGTAACTACTTTAGTAGACTCTGTAGTTTCTCATCTGGATGGGGGTCGACACTGTGTCGGAATCTTTCTCGACCTAGCCAAGGCCTTTGACACGGTCTCGATCCCTATACTTCTGAAGAAGCTGGAATTGTTTGGCATTCGCGGTATCGCCCTAGACTGGTTTGCTAGTTACCTGTCGGATAGAAATCAGCTTCTAAAGATCGGTGACAGCCGGAGTGAAATTCACTCAGTGTCATTTGGCGTACCACAAGGTAGTATTTTAGGTCCCACTCTTTTTATTGCGTACATGAATGATCTCATGCGTCTCGATTTAGATAAATGTGAAACCCTGTGTTACGCCGACGACACTGCATTATTGTTTTGTGGCAACTCGTGGCAAGAAGTAGCGAATGCTGCAACTGAGGGTTTGCGTAGTGTTTCGAACTGGTTAAATCACAATCTGCTGACCATTAACGCTGCTAAAACTAAATATCTGTGTTTCCACAAAACAGCTTCGTCTCGCCCTACGACTTTTCTGGATTTCCTTAGAATTCACGGAACCGGTTGTGCTGCCCCCTCTGAAGCGCAGAATTTCAGTTGCAACTGCGTCTCGATTAGTAAAGCCTGCTCTTTGAAATACTTAGGGGTTACATTGGATGAAAATCTTAACTTTAAAAGTCATATTGCAAACACAACTAGTAAAGTGCGCAAATTCATTTATACGGCCAAATTTTTGAGGTATTGCGCAGATGAAAATCTGCTGAGATTGGTTTACTTTGCCTTGTGTCAATCCGTTTTGGGCTATTGCATTCTTGCGTGGGGTGGATGCGCAAAATCTTCTCTAATCTCCTTAGAAAGAGCTCAGAGGGCGGTTCTGAAGGTCAGCCTTCGTAAACGCTGGCGTTACCCTACTGTAGACCTCTATAGAGAGGCTAAAGTTTTAAGAGTTCGCAGGTTATTTTTGCTACGAGCCACAACTTTCATGCATAAGCAGACCTTGCAACTCCCATCCTATCCTGATTTATTAAATAGGAGAGTTTTTAAAGTCCCTCTTCCATCCGTAAAAACTGCATTCGCAAAACGCTTCAAAAAATACATCTTACAAACGGTATATAACAGAATAGTTAAATTATGCGACATTAAGCTCTGCCGCGTCACCACAGCTAAAACTAAATTACTGGAGTTCCTACTGTCCTGGACTTACGATCAGGCTGAAGAAGCCTTAAGATAAAATTTGCAACCACACTACACTCACACACACTAACACTACACTCATATACACACTTCACACATCTTTTTTATTTAAGAACTACTTGACTTGTAGATAACTGCAATTAGAATTAGGAAATTAAGAATGTTTTTAATACCATCAGCATCATTATCTACCTCTCTTACTTTAGTTAATTTTTTGTTTTTGAACTGCTTTCTGTTTATTTAATGTAATTCTGATATTCTATTCCAAAACATTACTGTTGTTCTTTGATAGTCGCTCTCATAATGCTGTAATTCTCGAATAAGGCTTGACCTCCACGATACAGGCTTTGCCTAGTGTGGAAGTCACTGAATCACCATTTTGTATTGACTTCTTACTTGGTAAATAAAGAATTTATTTATTTATTTTGTTTTTTAAGCTACAGAAAAATCTGTGACATTTCCTAGGAATGACTCCGTTTTTTGACGTCGTCGGTTAAAAATTAGCAATCTTTTAAGGGCGAAAAATATAGATAATATTTTACTAATTCGCCTATAGTGTCGGCACGGCCCACGACCACTTGCGTCGCATTTAACACAAATAACCTATAAAATGGTGTTCTCAGTCGGTTTTTGTTAAGATCAAATAATTAAACCATTATTTCTGACCTAGTATATACAACAAAAAATATGAAATTTAATCTTTCACTTCGCAGGCGCCAAAAGAACTGGCCAAGACTTCCGGAAACTGAAATAAAGAAACGAAAACTGACAAACTTGGACCTCATATTTTTCAATGTCAACAAAGATGGCAAAACAAAACAAAAGCTAAGTTTCCGATGATATTTACACAAATTACCGGAATGATGGATTTTTATGTGTTCTGAGGGGACAGGGATGAAATACGGGCCGCGAAAGGCACTAAGTTACGGTTTATCTATTGTTGACTTAATAATAACGCTTTGAGAGCCTTTTCTATTATATTTCCTAGGTCTAAGTGGCCTGTCCACTGCAGCGGAGCTATATAAAATTTACCAATCACACTCCTCAGATTGAAATACACTTAATATTAGTAAAACTTTCGTGAGACATCATTAATATTTTTTTAAAACAGCTTAAACTCACGTGAAAATTGTCAGAAACGGCCCGACATGTTTCAAACTCATATGGAGCTCTTCAGAGGCAGCTATCCGTTCTGCTACGCGACTCGCGGGCCCACTGCACGGGCTCATCAGTGAGTCGGCATCGGAGAATGGTAAGTTTAAACCGTTTTTATAATTGTTTAAAGCGAAGTGAAAAATTTAAAAATTTAACGGTTCAGGCAGGATTCCAACCTGCGTCTCCAACGGCTTTCCGGGTCAACACGCCCGTTTTTCGTTTTTATAATTTATTAAAATACAAATAAACGGGTTTATCGGGTGGCCGCCGCGACTGATCGGCTCTCCTGATGATGAATCGCGTACCGATTCGAAACATGTCGAGCGTTATTCGACTTCTACGACGTGAATAAACCCGTTTATTTATTTTAATATGTCTGAAACTCACGGTTTTCTACGTTTTTAGGGTTCCGTACCCAAAGGGTAAAAACGGGACCCTATTACTGAGACTTCGCTGTCCGTCCGTCCGTCCGTCCGTCCGTCCGTCCGTCCGTCCGTCCGTCCGTCCGTCCGTCCGTCTGTCACCAGGCTGTATCTCAACAACGGTGATAGCTAGACAGTTGAAATTTTCACAGATGATGTATTTCTATTGCCGCTATAACAACAAATACTAAAAATAAAATAAAATTAATATTTAAGGGGGGCTCCCATACAACAAACTTGTTATAGATTAAGTATATATATGTATAGGTACGGAACCCTTCATGCGCGAGTCGGGCTCGCACTTGCCCAATTTTTATAAATTATTGACGTGCACTTATTTTAAACTTCACAGAGACGCAGCTTGATTATTTAATTTTCTCCGCTCCGCATCCGTGGACTGGCAGCCTTATACAGCGTGGTACTTGAAGATACGAGGGCTGCACTGAAAGTTTCGGGAATCTAATACTTACAAACTTATTTTTGACACATATTAAACCTTTTTATAATCTATAAAATTTCTTCACATAGAAAAAAAACCGGCAAGAGCATGTCGGGCCACGCTCAGTGTAGGGTTCCGTAGTTGTCCATCTTTCACAATAGACGAAAATTACGAGAAAGACTTAAATTACGAGAAAGATTTCAAGCTCTATAAAAAGGTCGTAAACGCCAAAGTAACAGTAATTACTTATTACCTTCTGGAAGTTATCGATTATACGCGCCAGATTGAGCAAAATGTTTAAATATAGTATGGCACTTAACCAATATGTGTAACGTTCGAAGTGTAGGGACACCGCGCGGCACTTACGTGATTTTAAAGAAAATATTATTTTTTGCGATAACTCAAAAACGGCTCGACCGATTTTATTCAATATAGATTTCATTGAACTTGATACTTATAAGGCCTCATTTTCATGAATTTTTCCATAATTTTTTGACCCGTGGTTGAAAAGTTAGAGGGGGGGACACTATTTTTTTTTATTTTCGGAGCGAAGGTTTACAAAACTGCTGACTTTATCAAAAAATTATGTTCGGAGACCCCTATTATTTTTAAAAGACCTATACAACGACACCCCACACACTAGTAGCTGGGGTGTTAGTGCACGACACCTTGCACTTTGTGACTATGCGCTGAAACTTGGCACAGTTGATCCTTAGGTGGCCTTGAGTGAATTCAGACCAGTAGACATCGATAGCCACCGCGCGTTTAGTGGGGGGGAGGGGGGGAAGTTCGACGCTGCCGCGCTTTAATTAATGCAACATTTCTCTAAAACTATACATAATATGGCATGTGATATATCATTTTCGGATAAATCAAGGATGAGGAATCTATTTTTTGGACTAAAATAATACACTTTCAAACAAAAAAAAATTTAAAAGTAGAAAAAACTTAAAAACGTAATTTGTGTGTTTTTATATAATTGTCAATTATTTTAAAAGTATAAAAGTAATCTCAAAACAAAAAATATAATCGTAAAGCTAAACTTATGTAGTTTCTAAAAATATATAGTTTATTATATATATCTGTTGATCCATGGGAGATAATAAATAATATCAAGCGTAAGTCAGGGCGATCTCAATGCATGATCGTCCGTGAAGTAGGGTTTAGGTACTGTGTTAAGCAACATTTCTCTAAAACTATACATAATGGGGCATGTGATTTATAATTTTCGGTTAAATGAAGGATGAGGAATCTATTTTTTTAACAAAAATAATGCACTTTTTGAACAAAAAAGATATTAAAAGGTGGGACATTTGTGTTTTTTACATAATTTCCAATCATTTTAAAAGTATACAAGAAATCTCAAAAAAAAAAATATAAACATAAAGATAAGCTTTTGTAGTTTCTAAAAATATATAGTTTATTATATATATCTGTTGATACATGGGCGATAATAAATAATATTGAGCGTAGGTCAGGGTGATCTCAATGCATGATCGTCCTTGACGTAGGGTTTAGTTAATGTTTATATGAAGGAATCGCAACAAACACGAAGACACAAAAAACCAGCTCGTTCGGGCACTTTGTATTCCCCATATTCCTGCCCATTAGATGCCCTAGAGATGTGGTGTTGGACGAGAATGCTTGGAGTATTATGGACTGAATTCCGTACCAACGATTCTATACTCGAAAACTTGGCATCAAGCAGTGTTTATCGTCTTTAGTACAGTCTCGTACCTTTACCTTCTTTGGCCACGTTTGCCACCGGGGGGTGGAGGCTATTGAGCGCTTCTGGTCCACAGAAAGGTTGAGGGTACCAGGCCACGAAGAAGATCACCTATGTTATGGACAAACTAAATAAAAGCTGCAATAAATGCATCATCGTTACTACACGAATGCACGAAGAAGGCGGCTATCAGGTAAGAATGGCGGCGTGTTGTGAAGCTTATCACCATTCACTAATATCTGAAATGATGACCACGACCACTCTGCCGGGAGTGAAACCAACGAAGAAGAAGAGGTCATGGAGGAAAGGTTTCCCAAGCTTCAAAAGCACTTCTCTTTCCTTTACCATTGAACGAAGATACCGTGTCACATGTAACATCCTGCGAATGCTTGAAATGGGTAATAATTTTCCTCTCTGTGGCCCTGTAAATAAACAAATTTGTATAAAACACCTGTATTTTCTTAATTTACTATGACCAGATATACCATTTTTACCTATCGTGGTGGCGATATCATGATAGCACAGATATTGGTGATGTTATCTTGTTCCTAATGCACCCAAAGTTCCTCAAGCTGAGGTAAAGCTTGCATATTATGTGTAACTGTCAGTACCAACACATCAGTATCCACAGTATCATGAGTCGTGAAGCCTCGATCATAGTAAATTAAGAAAATACGGGTGTTTTATACATATTTGTTTATTTACAGGCCCACAGAGAGCAAGAGTATTAAGATACCCTCTTTCACGCATTCACAGGATGTGATACGGTATCTTGGTTCAATGGTAAAGGAAAGAGAAGTGCTTTTCAAGCATGGAAGCCTTTCCTGACCTACTGTAGATTTCGAGTTAGCGATCAAGCGACGCATTGAGTAGGTAATGGCTTCCATCGAAAAATACGTCTTAACATCATAGGTATGATAGGTCAGTTTTTCTGCTTTTGAAACTGATATAATAGAATAATAGGATCTCGAAACTTAAAAAAGAATAATGTATATCATAATTATTATTTCAGATCAGCTTCATGTACTTCAGTAAATGAGCCCCCCCCCATATATATATTTTTACCAAGATAGACCAGCAGATAGAACACCTCCCACCGACCAAAGCCACTTTGTATCAGCATTTATTAAGAGGTGGGCGTTTGGGGTCAGTTATCACGCACTTGGGGTAACTACTTGGGGTTGGACGAAGGTCAGCAACAACTGGGAGCCTACATGGACAGACTTGCCTGTTGCTGCAGGAGCATGTAATGTCTGGAAATTTTTAGGTGCAAATTGGCTGGTGCAATTGCAAAAAAAGGCAGCTTAAATGTTCAGACCTCTGTCATTGCAGTGGATCCTGCATTATATACAATAAATTAATTAACATTGCGTAGTTTCATTTAAAATACTAAGAGACATAAACATTAAAATATATGCACTTTTTGTGTGTTTAAAACATTAACTAAACCCTACGTCACGGACGATCATGCATTGAGATTACCCTGACCTACGCTCAATATTATTTATTATCGCCCATGTATCAACAGATATATATAATAAACTATATATTTTTAGAAACTACAAAAGCTTAGCTTTATGATTATATTTTTTGTTTTGAGATTTCTGTTATACTTTTAAAATGATTGGAAATTATGTAAAAAACACAAATGTCCCACCTTTTAATATCTTTTTTGTTCAAAAAGTGCATTATTTTTGTTAAAAAAATAGATTCCTCATCCTTCATTTAACCGAAAATTATAAATCACATGCCCCATTATGTATAGTTTTAGAGAAATGTTGCTTAACACAGTACCTAAACCCTACTTCACGGACGATCATGCATTGAGATCGCCCTGACTTACGCTTGATATTATTTATTATCTCCCATGGATCAACAGATATATATAATAAACTATATATTTTTAGAAACTACATAAGTTTAGCTTTACGATTATATTTTTTGTTTTGAGATTACTTTTATACTTTTAAAATAATTGACAATTATATAAAAACACACAAATTACGTTTTTAAGTTTTTTCTACTTTTAAATTTTTTTTTGTTTGAAAGTGTATTATTTTAGTCCAAAAAATAGATTCCTCATCCTTGATTTATCCGAAAATGATATATCACATGCCATATTATGTATAGTTTTAGAGAAATGTTGCATTAATTAAAGCGCGGCAGCGTCGAACTTCCCCCCCTCCCCCCCACTAAACGCGCGGTGGCTATCGATGTCTACCGGTCTGAATTCACTCAAGGCCACCTAAGGATCAACTGTGCCAAGTTTCAGCGCATAGTCACAAAGTGCAAGGTTCCCATACAACGGCGTGCATTATCAACCCAGCTATAGTGTTCGAACGAAAAAAAAAACACCCCCTCTTTAGGTGTACGGGAGGTATCTACCCGAAAAAAAAATTGATTTTTTTAGTTTTTATTCTACCGTTTTGTCGGCGTGATACATACACATACTCATACTAAATTTCAGCTTTCTAGTACTAATGATCACGGAGCCAAGCCGCGGACGGACAGACGGACCGACGGACAGATGGACATGGCGAAACTATAAGGGTTCCTAGTTGACTACGGAACCCTAAAAAGTAATGGTTCGGTTGCAATTGTATTTTGAAGTCGTTGAGTTGCTGCTGAGAATGGAATTATCCCGTGAAAATTAAGGAGCTATGATTTATTAAGACTTTAAAAGTGGATTAACATAAAAACAATGTGGAGACCTGATGATTGCTGCTTTTAGTAATGAAGCACCTTCAAAGACGACAATATTCAGAATTTCAACGTGGCCGTATGTCCTTCACGGACGACGAGCGTGAAGGTCAACCAAAATCGGCTGTCTCGCAAGAAAACATTGATATTGTGCGTCAGCTGATACAAGAAGACCGGCATGTGACTTATCGGGAAATTCAAGAGTGTTTGGGTATTGGAATGAGTCAGATACAAATCATTTTACGGGAAGAATTAATGTTTTCCCGCTGTATCCCTCACTTATTAACTGACGAACAGAAAGCGTCTCGTGTCGATTGGTGCCGCAAAACTTTGAATACATTCAATGGAGGTAGCTCAAATGCAGTTTTTAGTGTAGTATACCAATCGACACGAGACGTGGATATAATATGCATATGCCTGAAACTAAAAATCAATCTCGAGTATGGGTCTACGAAGACGATCTCAAGCTGACAAAAGTTATTCGTTCTCGCAGCACGGCCAAGAAGATGGTAGCTATTCCTCCTGAAGATCGTAGAACGGTCAATTCCGATTGGTATACAACTATTTGTTTGCCGAATGTCTTTGCTGAACTCCGAAAAAATAAGCCTAATCGCCGCATTATCCTTCACTACGACAATGCCAGCCCTCACACCGCTCGGAAAACAACTCAGTATCTGGTTGGTGAAAAAGTCGAACTACTGGACCATATTCCATACAACCCCGACTTAAGCCCCGACGAAATAAGTGGCGTGGTCAGCGGTTTCCGGCGCCGGAAGAAGCTGTGGAGGCCTTCAAAATAGCCATTTTGTCGACCCCATTTCAGTGTTCAACACGAGTTTTAAAAACTGGTTTGAACACGTAAAAGTGCATAAAATACAAAGGCGAATACTTTGAAAAACAATAAATATGCTTTTATCAGACTGCATATTTTTTTCTATTCCCGAAACTTTCAGTTTGACCCTCGTAGTATTAAGATGCCTTTCGAGAATTGACTTTCATTGAGCTCTCTCATCAATATTTGTAATTCAGAAAATTATTTGAATCCTTTTATTTAACTGGTTAAATAAAAGGATTCAAAATTTCACAAGTATCTCGGTACTTGTGAAATTTTATGTAATTTAATACGTTTTCAGGTGTGAAAAAACAGTACGCTATTATGGCATTTATGTGCAATGCAGTGGCAGAAAGACAGTGTTCTAGCGAATCAAGTGACCTTAGGATAGTATTCAGAAAATTGTATTGTATTTAGTTTACATTATAGGTTTATTTTATCAGGTACGATTTTTGATTATGTATCATAGAAATCCTGGGACAGCAGGGGTCTATCTATCTTATTTATATTTTATCTCAAGCCAAAAAACTCATAATTTGGTTACCACATGAATTACATCCTATATTGTGATTTTCTTCCACAATCTTTTTGTTTCTTGAGAGTTTTACCCAATGTAAACATTTGGGAGTGCGCAAGTTATTTCATATCTAAAAGACTTGATAAAGTTAAAGTGGCTCGACCCAAAGCCCTCTCTGTTTTTCTCTTTGCTAAAATGACGTAAGTGCTGCATTTTTCGGATTAACATAAATCTTTTTGATGCCACCACTGTCAATGCTCATCAGTAACCAATAGAAAACTTGTCCAAACCCTTTTTATTGAAGTTTTCTTATTTTTGTCGCAACGAATGCTAATGAACACTTTGTGTTGGGAAGATTGATATGGCGAAACTTGATTTAAATTCACGAGGGATGTTTTTTTTCTCTTGTTCTCTATTCAGACAATAGTTATGTATGTTGGCACCCTATTATAAAGGCGAAAAGTTATCTTTTAGAAAACAAGTTATTTTGAACGATATTTTTTAGTTATAAGTTTAGGGAACTGGTTTTATTTAGTTTTATATATTCTCCTTTGGTTAAGAATTAATTTAAATAAGAAAAATTGTTTCAAAAGCTTATATTTCAACATTTTGATTGTTATTTGCGGTCAGATTGAGACGGTACGGTACTAAGTACCTATTATATTCGACCTACTTTGTTTATGTATTTTATTAAGCAAAATCAGTCCAAACATATTTATAATATTTTGCAAGATATGTCATAAGGTAAGTTATCGGCCTATAACACATTAAACGAAATGGTTTGTATGTGTTTTATGTACAATCAGGGTCATAAACTTATGAATACTGAACACTTTGTCACTATCACATCCTAAATGCCTCAACCAGACAACGTTATCAAAGGTGTATGTATTGTGACAAGGAACTAACTGTATAGGTAGATCGGAGGTCATAATCATATGACCCAGTGTTATCACGTACTTGCTTTATTGGTGCGTTAAATTCAAATAATACGTCACTTCGATGACGGCATCTCATAATTAACACAATGTCCTACAAACGGGGATCATAAATATTAAAATACATACGAAACTGGTTCTACTCACGTCGTAGAAGTCGAATATCGCTCGACATTTTTCGAATCGGTACGAGATTCATCATCAGGAGATACGATCAGTCGTGGCAGCGGCCAATCGAACGCTCCGCGCGGCTGCTAAATGCGATGTGCGTTATTGAGGGGAGGGAAAGACTAAAACATTCGAAAGCTCGAAATTCCAACGTGGACCCTCAATGGGAACGCATATCTAAATGCGGGCGTTACCAGCGGGGCCGAAAACCTACCATCATCATCACACACAACATCAATCGCAGAGTTGCACACAACACTCACTACGACACTTGCTAGTGTCGTCCGCACTAACCACCGACGTAGTATTCAAAACCGTTACCCAGCTGGGGCACTGACCATCCACAATCTCGATTAAAATTCGGATGACGACTAATTTCGATAGCCTCTTACTTTCCGCGAAATGAAAACCTTTTCTCTCGCCAGTACAGTTACCTTATCAAACGTAATGTAGTGAGACGTATCGGAATTCAGTGAATGTTCCGTCACTGCAGTCCCCAAGTATGTCGATTTTTCATACTACGTATGTGCTCAGTCACTCTTGTTGAAATGTTCCGGCCGGTCTCTACTGTATATTTTTTCCACGGGAGCAAGGAACCTTGTATACGCCAGGATTGTTCAAGGGTGGAGTATTTGGTAATGAAACAGCGTAAGTACGTGGATTCACAGCATCTAGTTTATTGCTAACGAATGGCGGTACATGAACAAAAACAATGTTACCCACATATATAACACCCCCGCACTTATTCTAATTACGCTATAACTATGTAGTTTTGTAATTCTAATAGACCATAATACCTGGTAGTGTCTACCTACTTAGTAATACGAGTACATTATGACAATAGCTTAGTGAACTATGTACATATGTGTTATTGAAGTTTAGTATACAATTACGTAATGTGAACATAAAAAAAATGGATAGGTAAATAACATAGCTGACTTTAGTTCGTAGTTGCTATTACCTACTGGTTAAATAATGAAAAGGCTTAATATGTATTACGTATCTTAAATGAAACTGTAATTTAACATCTAATAAAATAAGTTTAATAGTCTAATTACCTACAGTTAGGTAATTACAAGGTCACATTTACAAGCAAATCCATATGTTGTTCGTTACATACTAATATTTCTGTAGTGACTTATCAGTCAATTTCAAATCCGTAGCGCTTAATTTTTTTAGGAACCCTTTTTTCTAATGCTGGCAACGGTGGTTCTGTACACTGGGCAGTATTAGAGACTTCTTTTGTGACTGTGTCGTGTTCGCCCTCTCCATGCGATAACGCCTTCCCGGGCGTTATCGCTACCGGGGTCAAATCCGGCGCGATTGGTGCCGGCGGCGTCTGGAGTTCTATTTTGGAGCCGATGGCTCCGCTGGAGTCACTCATCAGCCTCGGCGTGTCCGGCACGGCAGCGCCCGGTGCGGGTTGCCGCTGGTGCTGCGCGGCGGCGGCGCCCCCTAACTCTGATTCGGTATCCGGATGTACCGGGGGACAAACGATGGAGTTTCTCAAATGTCGCCGCTTCATTTGATCTACATGTCGATGATGAGTAGACCCGTCACTTGTCACAACCATATAATCAGATTTACCTAGCCTATCCGTTATTAAACCATTTGACCACTTTGCGCCCGGTCGGAATGTCCTGTACTGTACAGAGTCGCCTATCTCTAAATCCCTGGGTGGTTTACGCGATCGTTCCACCATTTTGCATTGTTGATTGGTCACCTTAACGCTTCTATCCGGTTTTATGGCATCTAATCGGATACGCAAGTCGCGGCCCTGCAGGAGTCGAGCGGGTGACTCACCGGTGGTACTGTGCGGCGTGTTGTGATAATATAATAGAAATTTGAGAATGGCCCTATCTACGTTGACCGCCTCGTGTTTAGCTTTGCTGACAACCTTTTTTATTAGCTTCACCGCTCCTTCGGCCGCTCCATTTGAAGCCGGGTGGTACGGTGCTGAATAAATATGACGTACGCAATTTCTTTCCAAAAATTCGTTAAATTCCTTGCTAGAAAAGGGGGGCCCGTTGTCTGACACCACTAATTTGGGAATTCCCCACCTTGACCACGATTGTAATAATTTGTCTATTACACATTCGGCTGTCGTACGCGCCATCTTAGATACCTCGATCCATTTTGTTCTCGCGTCAATTGAGACCATGTAAGTACTACCGTCTATTGGACCTAAAAAATCAACGTGGACCCTCTCATAGGCTCGTGATGGCCAATGCCATGGCACCGGGGCGCTCGCCGGCGGGGCTGGCGCCGTCGCTGCGCACGCATCGCACGCGCGGCACCGGGCCTCGACGGCCTCGTCCACTCCGGGCCACCACACGTAACTCCGGGCCATGGCTTTAGTCTTCACGATTCCCATGTGAGGTTCATGTAGTTCGCGCAACACCATCTCGCGGCACGCCTCCGGAACTACCACGCGATGGCCCCACATGACGCAATCGAGTTCTAAATACAATTCCTTTTGCCTATTAAAATATGGCTGCATTTCCTTAATTTCCACATTATCCGGCCAACCATTTTTAATAAAGTTTTTTACCCTACCTAGCATGGGGTCTCTAGACGTCATCGAACGTATCTCATTACTATCTATAAAAAGCGCGTCCGACGCAAAATGTAGGTACGATTGCTCCGGTAGTTCGAACTCCTTACTCCGCCCGATCGGTAACCGCGACAGCGCGTCGGCGCAATTGTCCGCAGATTTCACATACTGTATATCAAAATCATAAGCCATCAATAATAACGCCCACCTTTGCATACGACTGGAAGTCATACTTGGCACTCCGGTTTGTGGCCCGAAAATGCTCGTGAGAGGACGGTGATCAGTCTTTAAAATGAACCGCCTACCGTACAGGTACTGGTGAAATTTTTTGGGTGCAAAACACGATCGCTAACGCCTCTCTATGCACTTGAGAATAATTTTGTTCAGCCGCGTTAAGTTTGCGTGATATATATGCTACCGGGCGCTCTCGCCCCTGCCTGTCCGGCTGGCTGAGGACCCCCGCCACCCCGCGCGGACTAGCATCACACGTGAGCGTCAAACTATTGTTAGGGTCATAGTGCGCTAGTACCTGCCTACTCATTAACATCGATTTGACCTTATTAAACGATGCATTGCACTCCGGAGTCCAATTAAATCGCGCGCCCTTTTTTAACAAACGATGTATAGGGTGTAATATATCACTCGCGTTTGGGATAAACTTAGAGTAAAAGTTAATCATACCTAAAAATGATCGAACTTCTGACACACATGATGGCGGCGGCATCTCGGCTACGGCGGCGACTTTGCCGGGGTCTGCCTTGATACCGTCCTTGCTAACCACGAACCCTAGGTAACATACTTCGTCGGCAAGGAAGGTGCACTTGTTTTTTTTTAACTTTAAACCCAAATCCTTTAATTTACTCAATACTGCTTCCAGCGTGGCTAAATGAGCTTCCCGGGTCTTACCAAATATTAAAATATCATCACAAAAACTTTGCGCATTCGGTATATCTTTAACAATTGATTCGCTAATCCTACAAAAAATTCCCGAACTTGACGACAGGCCGTACGGCAGCCTGTTATATCGAAACAGACCCCTATGTGTATTGATAACGGTTAACATTTTCGAATCCTCCGATAGGCAAATCTGGTTATACGCCTGTGACAAGTCTATTTTTGTAAACATTTCTCCGCCCGACAAATTAGCAAACAACTCCTCCACTTTAGGCAACGGATACCTATCTACTACTAGAACAGGATTTAGCGTCACTTTAAAATCGGCGCACACTCTCAAACCTCCATCCTTTTTAGTGACCGGAACCAAGGGCGTCGCCCAGTCCGCGCAGTCGACGGGTTCAATGATGCCGCTCCGCAACATGCCGTCCAGCTCGGCGTCGACGCGCGAGCGCAGGGCGAAGGGCAGCGGCCGCGCACGGCGGAACACCGGCACCGCATCTTCGCGCACGCGAAGCGTAGCATTGCCACCGTTGTAGCACCCCAGGGTCCCATCGAACACCTCTTTATATCTGTCGAGAATTATATTTAAATCGCTATTAACACTGCTAACGGAGTTGATATTGCCGACGGAACTACATTTTAGCACTGGTATTTCTATCGATAGCTCGGCTAACCATTGCCTACCCATCAAGTTAGTTTCGCCTCGTTCTACGATGTACAAATCTAAATTCTTTGTTGTTGATCCATACCTTACAGACGGCGTAATTACCCCGTACGGTTTTATTTTAGTGCCGTCGTAAAATGTAAACACCGTATTACTGCTCTTTAATCTCTCTTCCCTAAAGTATAACTCGAATGTTTTTTTACTTATAAACGAGCTAGCCGCACCGGTATCTACTTCCATAATTAACTGTCTACCGTTAACATATACAGGCAGACTCACCGGCTTGTACTGACTTAGTGCCATTCTGTAGAACGATTCCTCTTCCTCCGATTCATTCTCTTCCTCGCCGGTGACAAAATAGGCCCGCGGGCGGCCCCTGCCGCTGCCGCGCCCCGCCTGACGAACGCCGGACGACCACCTGGGACAAACTCGCCGCAGGTGCCCCGTCGCCTGGCATAGACTGCACACATACTCCCGGAATCTGCACGTTCCGACACCGTGATTCATCGCACCGCAGGCGGTGCATGCCGCTGCACTGCCCGCGCCTCCAGCTGTTCCCCGCGCACTAAAACCGGCTTCACCGCGTTGCGCCGGCGACCGGCGGCTCGCCGCGCGCCCCGCGCCCGCCCCGCCTGGCCCGCCGCTCGCTACCCGGTGCACTTCTTCTTCATGTTTTCCTGGAGCTCGAGTACCACCTGACGAACCGTCACTGCCCATGATAGCAGCCGCATTACGCTCGGCCGCTTCCAATGAGCCAGCCAAAGCGACCGCTTTGGCGTACGTGAGGTCCTCCTCCGCAAAAAGCCGCTGTCGTATGACGTCTCCACTTACACCGCAAACGAATTGGTCTCTGAGATTATCAGCTAGGCTGTCCTTGAAATCGCAAGTTCGAGACAATCTTTTTAATTCTGCCACATACTGCGATATGGACTCACCCGCGGCCTGCCTTCTAAGTCGAAAACGATAACGCTCCGCCATGATAGATGGTTTCGGACTCAAATGTTTTTGCACCAACGTGACCAATTCTTTATAGGTTAACTCTGACGGCTTCTTCGGGCTCGCCAGGTTTGCCATGAGCTCGTAACATTGATCTCCGACCACTGCAATCAGCGTTGCTAACTTTTTTTCCTCAGGCACGGTGTTAGCTTGAAAGTACATCTCCAGCCGCTCGCAATAAGAGTCCCAACTGCCACTTCCAACGTCGAACTCCTTGATTTTGCCGATAGACATTGTTTATCTTTTTTTCCTTTTTTTATATATTCCGCACGCGATGCACTTATTTATATAACTTAAATATTTTCCTTGTCGCCAATGGAGTATTTGGTAATGAAACAGCGTAAGTACGTGGATTCACAGCATCTAGTTTATTGCTAACGAATGGCGGTACATGAACAAAAACAATGTTACCCACATATATAACAAAGGGGAATTATAAAGTAAGTGGACTATGGTTCCGACTTATCTACAGGTAATTATGCAAGAAAGAAAGAAACCATTTATTGTTATTTATTAAAAGACTAATGAAAACATATTTTAAAATAAGAGTCTATTGAAAACCAATTTTCTACAGAGAAAAGTCATAATTAGATATAGAAGGAGATATCTCAACAGCATGATACATATTTCTTTTGTTTCATAATTATGGGCACTGATTACAGCGCCATCCATCGGCTGAAATATACTAGTTAATGGGAGCATTTCACTTCCCCGAGTTTCATTTGTCATATAAATTTGTCACTTGCCATAATTTCCATTTGACATAAACTTTTTATTTCATAAATCATAAACTCTTCGGGATTTCTTTAGTTAATACTATTCATGAAGAAATCGTTATAGGTTAGGTTAGTTTTATGAAAATCCCGAAAACTTTCAGCTTACAGAGAAAAAATAATTTATGGCAAATAAATATTATGGCAAGTGATAGATTATGGCATATGAAATTCAGGCAAACGATAGAGAATTATATGTGATAAGGCTATCGTGCCAAAACGGCCAAACTAACGTACAGACTATATAGTTATAGGATACTTTTTACAACAACGACGACGACGTAGTCGCGGCCGTCCTGGGTTCGAATTCCGGCAAAAGCAAATATACGTGTGATGAACACGAATATTTGTGCCTGGGTCATGGATGTTAGTAAGTATATCGTCGACCAGTACACATAACAGAAGCTTTCTTTAGCTTAATATGGAACTAGGTTGATTTGTGTGAGTTTATGTGATATTTATTTACCCGATTGATGTAGAAAAATAAAGAGGATTATATAGACGAAATTGTAACTCAAAGACACGTTCTAGTTGGTATATAAATCACTTTTTCAGTAGGCTTAGTTAAGGTAGCAACACCTCTAGCTTAACTGTGACACGCGTCACTTTGTCGTGCGACAAATTCTACCTGTCACTTTTCTTTTGATACCGTGCGAGCAAGACAGGTAGTGCTGAGTCACACTACCTGATACGCTTGCCCTACTGGGTCACTGTCCGTTGCAATAAGCACGTCGCCCCCTGCCTGCTATACGGCCACATCTCAAAAAACCATTTTTTCGAGAAATCGCTTGTTAAAGTTTTGGCAGCGTAGTGCGTGGTAGTAAAACGGGGCTTACTCCTTGAGTTTATGGTCAATTCATTTTAAATTTAACTTTTTTTACTCTACATGATATAACGCTTCTCATGAATACGTCTTTTTTTATAAAACGTGTATATTTTTTAAGATACGAGGCCTTTAAGATAGGTACTTAGATTTGTGGCCGTATTGCAGAAATATTTTGTTGAAATTTTGAGATGCGTCCAAATCCGAACAAGAATTATTGGAAAATGGTAACATGAAAATTATTATACAAACACTAAAATAATTAAAATACCTTTATTAATCAACTTTTGTTACAGTAACAACATCACTGTAAGCGATAATCAGTGCATGCAGCTTTAATACCAACCTTCTAGATGCAGATATCATCATCATTTTGCATATAATTAAAGATTATCTGGTACCTTCCCTTTAAGGCACTTGTATCTTTAATTATCGTGTTAATATGTACCGTATATGGTATAATACCATATATACCATGTACCATGTACAAGGAGGCCCCATAGTTTTAGTAACGTGCACTAGGTTCCCGTTGATATTAGTGTACTGTTTTCCAGAATTCTTCAACTTCTTTACAATATTACCTTTTCATAGTGCAGGATAAGCTTTTCGTTTTCTACTTTTAGGTTTAGCAATACTGGATGAAGACTGGTTCAAATCAAAGTCCCAATTTATGTGAGTCGGTATTTACAACGAATTTTTAGAACACCTTGGCCCAAGATGTAGGACATGGCTCTCACAGTTTTATTTAGACATAGTCTCGGATAATATAATTCCACCTAAGTTCAACTGCTCAAATATAAACTACACACTACAATCAAATCGAACCTTTTGTCGACAAAATAATTCCCGTGCAGCAGGATTTGGATTCCGTAGTGGTCCGAACTACGTGGATCAGGTAAATGTCGCGCACAACACACATAGAGGCTGATTTTCAGAGGAGAGAGAAAACCGTGGCAGTATTGTCGACCTCTCAGCTGCATTCGATAGCGTATGTAGACAGGAGCTTAATCTATCTCCTGACCGTGGTGCAGATGGTGGGACTAATCTACTCTATGCTCAGCAATAGGGAATTTATCGTCTACCTCGGAAGCACTCTGAGCAAAGTCAGAAAGCTGAACAATGGACTACCTCAGGGATCGGTCCTGGCCCTGCTCCTGTTTAACCCATATCGTGTGTGTATAGGTTGAACAGGAGTGGGTCAGGACCGATTCCGAAAACAGAGAGTCGGATATTTATGTATGGTGATGACATCGCCATCACAAACCAGCATGGCAAATTTAAATCCTCGAAGGAAGCTCTTACTCGCAAACTGGAATGACATTTCTGATTAGGCTGCCCCATTGCTAGTAAAACAAAGTTGCGAAATTCCATCCTTGCATCAAAGAAGCAAATTATGAGCCAAATATATGCTTCAGAGAGACTGCGCTTAAATTAAATCCTACACAAAAGTACTTGTGTCACTCTAGACCGCAGTCTTACCTATATGCGAAGAAGCTACAGACGCCGAATTACATACTCCACAGACTAAGGGGAACTACTTGGGGAGCAACAACTGATGTGCTACGCACTACCAGTCTTAGCCTAGTTTACTCCACAACAGAGTATTGCGCGCCAGTTTGGCTCAACAGCGCACAATGACGTTTATTTCGCTTATATTTAAAGGGATTCATCGTAATAATACTAGAATATACGTTATTTCTATGAGACGCAACTCAAAAAAAATATTACAAATTAATGCTATACAGCCACAACTAAAAAGTGGCTGTCTTGCAGGGAGTCAACTGACAATTTTTGGTCAGATCCATAAGGCCACTTGTGGAAAAAAGGCTCTTAAGGACACTTTTTCTTATGGCTCTCGAAATAAGGTCGTAAATTAACCTATCCTATTTTTTTTTGATTTGTGGCCGTATAGCAGGCAGGGGGCGACGTATTTCTCTCGAGTCCGATTGAAAGGCGTCTAGACAGCACTTGGGCCCTAAGTTCTTAACTCAATAACATTGGACAATAATGAAGTTCGTTAGATTCAGTTCCGCGCCTCAGCCATTAGACCGATCGTTGCGCTCATAGCATTTTATTGGAAAACAGGTTAGATGCGAAGTAGGATATTGGGAGTAAAGAACTTGAAAGAATTGACACAATAAAATAAAATAATAAATAAATATCAGACCTCATACAAATCGATTTAGTCCCAAATTAAGCTCAAGCAGGCTTATTTTATGGGTACTAGACGACGATATACATACTTATATACTTAAATACATAGAACAACCATGACCCAAGCACAAATATTCGAGTTCATCATCATCCAAATATTTGCTCTGGCCGGGATTCGAACCCAGGACCGCCGGCTCAGTAGGCAAGTCTCTACAAACGGAGCCAACCGCGTCGTCACAATGACAGTCAAAAGAGTATCCAGTAAAGGTAGTTTCAGAAATAGTACTTACTTCACAAAAAAAAACAACTAGTTATCATTGATAGTACCTTATTTAATTGAGTCACTGAACTATTAGGTACCTATCTCTGTCTTTATATCTCTTTTATGGATATAATCATAATCATAATCATTTATTCATTTGTAAGACATAGGTACAAAAGGTGTTACATTAATAAATAATAGTATTACTATGCTTCGCCATGTGGCATACATTGGATATGTAAATATAGCGGCAAATCATCCATGGTTAGGTGCTCTCGCAACGTTCACAATCGCCGAGAAGTGAAGAACCATTGCATCAAAGTATTAAAACCTCAAATGAAAAAAACATTGGAATCGGGAGCAAATATCAAGCATGTACAGCATCCAATCAGCCATTAACACTTACAAGAGAGACGGACACTGAAAAGAGAGAAAAAAAAACGCTTTTTTTAAAGTACTACCGTAATACCTACCTATGTATCTAAAATAAGAAATATATACTCATCTATGTACCTAAAATAGAGATTCCCTAAAGAGGTGCCAGAGTGAAATGAGCTACTGGTTTTGTTGGACATTGTTTTAGCCGTAATAGATAAATATATAACAATACATAAATAATGTATTTATTTTCTCTCAAAATAGTCAAAATCATTCATTAACCAGTATGTAAAATGCAAACAGTAATCCGTTCAGACGTTTGGCCCAGACAAGTGTTAAAAATTAACTAATCTTTAATTATTTTGCATCGCAAAATTCTACTTCGTGCTCGGTGAGTCATTTAAATAATGCGCAAATTAGCTGACGGCTCTTGGATAAGAAGGGTTGTAAACTGGGATTAATTTTGGGTTTGCAGAGGCTATTTAATACGTCAGTATTCGGAAGTCAAATATTTAGATAGAGGTAATTTTAAAAATCGTGACTGAGATATCAATGCGCAGGCCAAACCTAGAAAGTAGATTTTTTTGGTGTAGAAATTGTGGTGGGTTTTGCGAAACCATCTACAGAACGAAATTTACTGTAGGATACTTAAGGCGCCTTATCCATTCAAAAATGCTTATTGTTTTAGACATTTTTCTCTATGATCAAACATGTTTCTTAACATATTATCAACTAGGTACCCGCCCCGGCTTCGCACGGCTGCAATGCTGATAAATTATGCGTGTTTTATATATTATATACATATAAACCTTCCTCTTGAATCACTATATCTATTAATACTACTGTACATAATGTAGTGATGTTCCTACTAAGAACAGGGCCATTGGGACCTTTTGGTATAGGTATATTTGAAACCTACAGTTTGAATTTTTCATTGATAATTTTTGTTTCAAAAACTACTCGAAATTAACAAAATTCACGCAGAAAAATGTGTGTCTACCAAAAAAACAAACAAAGAATATGAGGTCAAGGACAAAAATATAAGAGACTAGTGAGGAATACTACTAACAAAATTGTTGCGCAACTGTAGTGAAAATTTGACTAACACAATGATGTTTTTATTATAATATATTTTGTACATTTTACGTGTCTTAATTAAACCATAATTGGGAAGTCTCACTTTACCTCATTAAATATAATTAAACAGATTTTTCCGTCATTCTAAGGAGCGTTGATATTTACTTTTAATAATATGGGTGAAGATAAAAAACCGGCCAAGAACATGTCGGGCCACGCTCAGTGTAGGGTTCCGTAGTTGCCCATCCTTATCAATAGACACAACAGTTTAAATTACGAGAAAGATTTCAAGCTCTATAAAAAGGTCGTAAACGCCAAAGTAACTGCAATTACTTATTACCTTCTGGAAGTCATCTTTTATACGCGCCAGATTGAGCGAAATGTTTTAATACAGTATGGCACTTCACAAATATGTGTAACGTTTGAAGTGGACGCCGCGCGGCACTTACGTGATTTTAAAGAAAATTATGAATTTGCGATAAATCAAAAACGGCTTCACCGATTTTATTCAATATAGTTTTCATTGAAAGTACTTATAAGGCCTCATTTTCATGTTTTTTTCCATATTTTTTTGACCCGTGGGTGAAAAGTTAGAGGGTGGACGCTATTTTTTAGATTTCCGGTGCGAATATTTACAAAACTACTGACTTTATCAAAAAATTATGTTTGGAGGCCCCTATTATTTTTAAAAGACCTATTTAACGACTCCCCACACACTAGTGTTGGAATGAAAAAAAAACACCCCCACTTTAGGTGGACGAGTGGTACCCGAAAAAAAGTTTTTTTTTAGTTCGTATTTTACCGTTTTGTCGGCGTGATACATACACATACTCATACCTAATTTCCGCTTTCTAGTACTAATGATCACGGAGCTAAGCCGCGAAAATACATCATCTGTGAAAATTTCAACTGTCTAGCTATCACCGTTCTTGAGATACAGCCTGGTGACAGACGGACGGACGGAAGGACGGACGGACGGACGGACAGCGAAGTCTCAGTAATAGGGTCCCGTTTTTACCCTTTGGGTACGGAACCCTAAAAATACACTTTTCAAAAAAACTAAATTCAGCTGTTTAGCCCATTCATCAACACAGACGCCATGTTTAATAAAAAAATACTTCCCGGCCTAGGCCTTCAATTTTGTATAAAATTCCTTTACAGTTCTCTTGAATTTTCCACCCGAAACGTAACACTTCGAAGCCTGTTTTTAATGCACGTTATGAAGACATTTCATTGCATGTTTGAGAAAAAAAAAAATTATAAGCAACATGCTTCACCAAACTGTACACATGCGAGTAGATAATTTAACTTTGATGTACCTACTTTTACACATTCGACAGGAGGCGGAGGCAGTGTACGTCTGTAGCACGTGTGGAAGCATCCTAAGTATGATTACTCGATCAAATAGATGGTGGATCTTCGTTCTCTGATAAGGGCAGTCGCCTCGAGGTGGATGCCCCCAACAGGTAGACATGATTAGGGTTGCTTTAATATCCCGTCAACAGGCCATAATCTTAATTAGAAGATAACAGGAAAACATACCGACTTATTGTGAGGCAGACGAAATATTTTAGCTGGGTAAGCTAGTTTCTCATAAAAATAATTATAGTCTAGTATATTTATTTTGCCAATTAAACTAAAAATTATAAAGGTACAGACAGTGAACGCATAATATAAACATAGAAGTCTCATTAGAGCTCAAAAATGTACCAAGTACCAAGGCCACATTGACAGTTTTAGTACGAAGGCAGCAGTCAATGGCAGAATAAATATGTCAGTTTATATAAATTAAATAAATACGTATTTCCCTCAAAATGCCTGCTGGTCATTAAATAAATGTATAATAAAACAATGTGGTACGCACACCACTGTGAGTATAAGTAAGGTTTTTTTTATTGTTACCCAATACCTTTTAAGCACATGAGTAAAATGGTTTACGGTATTTATAATCTATGAAAATTCCACTATGTTACACCCCTACTATCCCTGTTGATACTATTCGCTCTGTGATCTGTACACTTTTCACCTTTCGACCACCGTATATTGGCACTTTTCGAAAACCCAATTGGCAAATTGAAACCATAAAATATTTTAGAACACAAACCTAACCTAATCTAATCTTTAAGTTGACGTTTTCAAGATTTCTGAAAAAATTATGACTTTCGGGGAAAAAATTTACTATGAAATAAAAATTCCATGAAATGAAGCATTCGGTGAAGTGTTTTTCTATAAAAGAAGAGGATCCCGTAGACTGTAGGCACCTCTACCTATCTCTTTCGGTACAGCACTGTCAAAGAGTGACGGGTGATGCCATGTCGCGTGACATAAGTCGCGAACCATAGTTATGCTAGACCAGCTGGTTCAAGTTTATTTTCGACACAGTTCTCAAACATTAAAGTTCGTGTACTTCAGCTTAGAAGTTCAGTGCAGATGTACGTGGTGTATCACAAATCTGGTGCGGATATTGGCAAAGTTTGAGAGGACGTCTACGTCTAGCGCACATTTAAGGCGACGGCTAATGCGGACATAGCGACACTTCATTATTTTCTAAATATCATATATTTTAAATCAGATATCCGTAAATTCATGAGTCCAGGAACTAGGAAAACCTTTATTCCTTAACTAGCGACCCGCCCCGGCTTCGCACGGGTGCAATGCTGATAAATTATGCATATAAACCTTCCTCTTGAATCACTCTATCCATTAAAAAAAACCGCATTAAAATCCGTTGCGTAGTTTTAAAGATTTAAGCATACAAAGGGACATAGGGACAGAGAAAGCGACTTTGTTTTATACTATGTAGTTGACAGGATGAACATACTTTATTAAGGCTACGTACGCACTTAGCGGCTGCCCGCACTGCGGCTGCCCGCACGGCTTACCGGAAGCCCAAAATTGTATGTAACCGTATCATCCATACGCATTAAATTGCGGCTGCCGTCCAACCGCTCCGGTCTGCGGCCCCTCCGCCGGGTAGCCGGACGGTCGCTGTACGCACTACGCGGTTTCACTGCGGTTGCCAGTTTGCGGCCGGTCGGCATCGAAAGCATTCACGGCGTCGACGTAGGTGTCTGGTCTCATCTCGTGTTGACAGAAATGGATGCACCCATAATCTAACGGGCGTAAATATAATAAATAACGACAGCCTATTTGACGTCCATCTTGGAAATGATAGAGTCGACTCGACCGCGCGGTCGCTGTACGCACCATCCGCTGCGGCTGGCCGTCCGGTCGGTCCGCAACTGCAACCGCAACCCGCGGCCACCCGGACGACCAGCCGCATTGCAGCCAGCCGCTAAGTGCGTACGTAGCCTTACAAGCCTTGTATATTTTTTAATCATATTTTGAACTAACGATCTGCATTTCGTTTTGTCAACGGGTAATATTTGAATCACCGTAGGAATATTGTTATAAAAATTTTCTTTCTGTAGTCGTCCAAAAAACGGGCTCATAATCATAACAAAAGTGGCTTTAGACGTTAAATAGTTTTGTGGGGTGAACTACATTACAAAAGTTGGAGGACAGAGTTTCAAAATCTCAACTATGTATTATAAAATTCTAGATTTATTTATTTAAGCGGACAAGTCTAGCGCCATCTGTCGGTCATAATTTCTCTGTCCTCTGATCTCGCTGAAACGGCTATCTAAAGAGGGTTCTAGGATCATTTTTACCCTTTCACTGTAATAAATAAATAATAAAGAAGTTGCAGGCATCTCCTAGTAATATATCTTACGGTGTTTTTCTAGTTTCTAGACTATTTCACAGTTAGTCATTCTGAGGGGTAATAATGAAGGATGTAACAACGTTACGTATATTTTATATAATTTATATTAGTAGTTTTAAAAGACATTTGATATTATAATTATATTCGCAAAACATCCTAACGCTCCTCCTCGCTTCGCTTGTCGTCGTACCTAAACGTGACTCTATGACAATTTGTCTAATTTGTTTGAGCAATTGGGGTTTGCTGAGGACATATTGTACGACCTGTTATATGAAGTAAACGTATATCAAATGTTTTTATAACATTAGTTAATTACTTAGATCCCTTGATGGTTATAGTGACCAATAATATAAGATTTTCCCTTAATACCTATTAATAATTATTACACGCATTGTATCCCAGTTTGAAATTGGGTCATCATCATCATCATCATATCAGCCGATACAGTTCCACTGCTGGACAAAGGCACTCCCCAAAGCTCTCCTCAACGATCGGTCTTGCGCCGTCTTCATCCAGTTTCCGTCCGCGGCCCTAACCAGGACGTTGATCTACTAATAGTAGTCCTCAAATGCATACATGCATGTAGATCCTTTTAAACCGTCATAACATAAAACACGCTTCGAAGTATCACGTTTCAGGCGGAACAATTCGAGAGAACTGTAAAGGAATCTCATACAAAAATTGAAGGCTTTTGGCCGGGAAGTATTTTTTTAACATAGCGTCTGTGTTCATGAATAGGCCAAACGGCTGTTTTTTTTAGTGGTGTATTTTTTTTATTTCACTACATATGTTTGAGAAAATCACTATAGATGACATTGCCGTGTGAGTAGTAATGGACTATTAAATTTCAACAATGGCATGATTTATTCTCCTAATAAATTATCTAGTATTAAAATAGTAAAATTTTATTCAAACTGAGAAATATGTGACTTGGTTGTTTTCATGCGAATAAAACGCTGCATTGTCCAAACTCCTATTCAAAACTAGCGACAATTTTAACAAAGAAGCCCGGCTGCCTGAGACACCAGAATCGTTATGAATTTAAATATCTCCTCAGTTTTTGCAAAATAGTAGCATTTCCCTTTTTAATGAAATAATGAACTTTATTCTGCAAGTAGGCCGCAAGGGCACTTTTACATGTCTTAGTCTACCGGCATTTCACAAGAGGAGACCGCTGTTGAGAAGAAACGCCGAAAGAAACTCAACAACAACATTTCTATTACTAGTATTATAGTTCTGTGAGCTGTAAACCCCACGAGTTAGTTTCGAGGTGGTTGAAATTTGTTTTTTTTTGCCTTATCAAATCCCATACATGTCGAGCTGTCGACAAAAACAAACTATATAATTAATTGACGATCCTACTCACAAAAGTTTATGAGGATCGTTCGAGAGACCTCTAGACGAGGCCGGAAATCTGGGCAAACAGACATCCGAACATCCGAAAACATCCAAAACACATACATACATACATTCATACGAAACAATTTCAGGCCAAGCTGAAAAGGAAACGCTTCGCTCGCTTGTTATATATATTTTTTAACAAAACAGTATTACTACCCTCTACATAAGTAATTAAAACTTATTAACACAGAGTTTGATACGATTACTTGCGTAGATTTTAGAGGGAATTATTGCTAACGCAGCCAATCATTAAAGTCAGATCTCAATGTTCACTATCGTAATCATTATAATAATCTGTGCACTACTAGTCTATCCGCTATTCGTGCATAAAATATTATTTCCACAATATTATCGTAACAGCACAGCAAGAGTGAACGGAAGTCATATAAGGCTATGGTCACATAGCTGGCGGACCAGAGTTATCTATTATGATGGTTACAAACTAGATTTTTCTCTGCTTATACTACAACTTTTCAAAAGAATAAGCGCTAAAGCTATATAGGTACGCTACGTTATGATACGCACGAATCTTCTAGAAAGCACCAAATATACAGCACTTTCTAATTGGTAACTATCGCCTGGCATAAAATTGATTGGCATGGTGTTTTAGATATTACCTTATTTATTGTCACGTGACCTTATCTGTCTTAAACTAACGGGATTTACTTTCAAAACTCTTATAAAAAATCTTTATTATGCCAAACAATATGTTGGGACTTACAATGTGTATGCTAGTAAAATGAGTTCCCTTTCTGATAGTATGCTTCGGTCTTGGCTTGTCATCAGAGAAATCGACTCTCTGTATTGCTTCTATATACCCAAGTAGTAAACAGGCTGTACATGTATTGAGCATATGCAGCTATTATAATTCAAATTTTTATACAGCTTAAATGCTACTTGGGAAAGGTTGTCTAGGTGTGGTCTCAATCGTGTTAAATATAAAGTTAAAGCCAACTACCTGGAAACCCATCTTTAAACAGAATTCTCCAAATCATCTGTAGTATTCCTGAGTTTCCACCCCGCTTATTATTACATAAATAAGTGTGCGTTATTCAACAAAGTGAGGTGAATCGTCCGCCTAGTAGTCATTTTCTCTGGTCAGATTGGTATTTAAAATACCACACGCGAGCTCAATGTATGCGATGGCTCATTGCGATATTTCTCGTGAATTGATAACATTGTCATTTCCGTTTCTGTGGGATTCCCCTACAGAGAAGATAACTCGTAAGTGCGTAATAACATGATCAATATTCACTGGAGATTTCCCGCAAACATTTGAAGGTTTGTTATTCTATTGAATGAAGCGCGTTATACAGACAAAGGTACCTGCGGATCTTGGCCAAATTAATTGAAATTTTTTTGTGAAAAAACTTTACACAAAAAGATTAAAACTATGGATCTATTTAATAGTCATCTGATCATCTCCATAGCGAGAAAGAGAATAAAACGCCACCCTACCTTCCATAGTCTGGACACCGCCTTATAACTCGCGTATTGTACTAATGGCATATAATAGGGGAAGTCTCTTGGACTCTTTGCTATCTATATGTAAAATGGATAGTTATATTATGAAGGTGAGAGCGATATCCTTTGCGCAGTATCATGATACTAAGTAAGTAAATAGTGTAATAATTTTGAATGGAAAATAATAATAATAATAATAATACAATACAATACTTTATTGCACACCAATAAAAGTTTACAAAAGGAAACCAGACAAATACAACTTATAAATAACGGTAGACAACAGGCGGTCTTATCGCTAAAAAGCGAATTGAAAATTATTATTTATTGGATATTAATTATTCATAGGGCGATGTTCTGTCGGGAAAGCTGTCATACTTATAGACAAAAAAATATACTAAGACAGTCGTTTTTACTCATATAGGAACCAGAAAATGCCCACAATACGGAAAATTCATACCGTACAGTACGCAGGTTACAAATTTACCATCTTTGCATTGAGCAGTTAACTCTGTACCAAACTTTTAGTCACATTCGTCCAGCCATTAGCTGAACACGCTGATCATTTGCGTTATTACCGTTATCAACACTATTTTTTTTATTTTTTTTGGATATATGTATAAGTACTTATATAATATAAGGGTAAACGCTTATCAATAATCATATTATAATTGATATTTTCCTGCAAAGCAAATCCTTGAGTTTACGGGCCTCAGGTCTGATGCTGTTCGTATACATTGACACGTATCGCTCACATACCGAGAACTTTCACTTTTGGAGCGCCGCGCAGCCGCAATTGCAAAGCATGGAGCAAATTTCAAACTCACGCTGTTACGCAGAACTATTGCTAAGGCCAAAAGAGAGGACCTTCTGTGCTTGTTATTATTTCATCTATACTGTAATTTAATTTCATATGGATGCCCTAATGTTTCTATCTCGACATAGAAATTCCAAATACGTATAAAAAAATATCAGACAACCTCACACAAATCTACCTAGTCCCAAATTATTTAAGCTCAAGAAGGCTTGTGTTATGAGTAATGGACGACGATATACATACTTATATAGATAAATAAATACTTAAAATACAATACTTATATAAATAAATAAAATACTTATATAGATAAATAAATAAATATATAAATAAAAAACCAGCCAAGTGCGAGTCGGACTCGCGCACCGAGGCCTCGGTAGATTTTTTTACTGTTTTTAGTATTTGTTGTTATAGCGGCAACAGAAATTATATCATCTGTGAAAATTTCAACTGCATCACGGTTCATGAAATACAGCCTGGTAACAGACAGACAGAGGGACGGAAAGCGGAGGCTTAGTAATAGGGTCCCGATTTTACCGTTTGGGTACGGAACCCTAAAACAAGTTTTAAGCCACAAGAATAAAACAACTATTTGTCAAACGAAAAACTAGCGAAAGTACATAAAGAAGCATTTATGAGCACCCTTACAACCCTTACCATTACTAAACAAAAGTGAAAAGAAATCTCTTAAATAATGCCACTGTTTATATTTTCCAGTCACGACCCTCGGAATCTTAGGGCTCTATGAAAATACACTCGTAAATAGTGATAATATATTTGAGTCGCCAGAAAAGATATTTCTCTTGAAGATATCGCTAGGCTCAGACTTTGTAAAATTGGTGTCGACTTTGATTGTAAACTAGGGATTTTTTGTGGCTTCGCCCGCGTTTTATCGTGTATCGTGTGATAAATAAGTGACAGCATCTGTCACTCACACTTGCATTTTGTCAAAACATGACGGATGCGTTTATCACTTATTTAACACGTGATAAAAACATCCATCATATGCCCGTAGGATCGGATTAAGCTATACAGGAGCAACTACGTAATAGGTTTTACAAGCACACCTAACCCTAACCCTAGGTAAGTATCAAGTCGCATGCACCTAAGAAGCGTTGGGCTAATGTAAAAAAGAAAATGTTGAACCCAAATGGTCCAATTTATGTCGAAATTAAAATGTGATGGTGGTCTATGACAAATGAACGTATTGTCTTCTAATTAAAGTCGTCTTGAAAAACAAACGACTCATATTTAACTTTTGAACCATTGATACGGCCTGGCGGAAGAGACCGGGAATCGAACCCGGTACCTCTGGATTACCGGTCCAACGTGTTAACCTTTCCACCACCCTAACGCCAAATAACCTTTCGAATTTTCCTTATACTTTGTGCGTCGATTTTTGCATTGTTTATTTGAAAGGTTATTTGTGTTCTCATCTTTGCATCAATAGCACATTAAAAATAATGAGACATTACATGTTTCATAAATTCATACCTACCAAACTCCCAGAATGTAGGAGAATAACATTTCGAGAGTTTTTTCGCTAAATAACTTTCTAACATGGTAAGGTACAAATTACACTACTACGTCACGACAACTAAAGACAGCTCCCATTCTAACAACGCCAAGTTCAGCCACTCAAATAAATAAAAATGGATACCTACCCGAAGAGAAACGCTAAGTTGGAAAATTCGGTCGGTGCTCACGGAGGAGCTATTGTCGAGAACCAGACTTAGGCGGAATATTTTCGTACCGGTTTTCCGGAAATCCGTCGACGTAAGGTTCTTCTTTATTTATAAAGACAGGTACACAATATTAGGCTGCTACATGCTTACATGAACCACGCTACGGTAAAGTGACTTTTTTTGTTCAAGAACGAAATACACTTTTTTCTTTTGTGAATATCGGACAACCTCACACAAATCGACTTTGTCCCAAATGAAGCTCAAGAAAGCCTGTGTTACGTGTACTGGACGACGATACTTATATAGGTAAATATATAGTTAAATAACACAACAACATGGATTGAACATCCATGACCCATGCACAAATATTTGAGTTTATCACACAAATATTTGCACTTCCAGGGTTCCTACCCACGACCGTCGACTCTGTAGACAGCCACACTACCACTGAGACAACCGCGTAAAAGAAACTTTTAAAAGCAATTGTGTTGTTTACCGGTAAATTGCACTGGGGATGCATTAATCAATCGCAGTGCACGCCGAGGTGACGACACATGACGAACGCACCAATGAAATTTCGGAAGAATAGAACGTGTTAATAAAAACTTGGACAAAAAGTCACAAACGAAAAACCAGACAAGTGCGAGCCTGACTCGCACACCGAAGGTTTCGTACAAATACTTATCCCATCTAAAATGGCTAGGTTTAGTTAAGTTTGCACCTGGTATGGTGGAGGATACAAATAAGGTGCAGAGTTAACGCAACCGGGTTCTCCAAATATGATTTTTGAAAAGGACTATATTTCGCTTTAGTATTTATTTTACTCTGTTTTTTTAGTATTTGTTGTTATAGCGGCAACAGAAATACTCTGTAAAAATTTCAACTGTCGAACTATCACGGTTCATGAGATACAGCCTGGTGACAGACGGACAAAGAGACAGACAGACAGACACGGACGGACAGACGGACGGACAGCGGATTCTTAGGTCCCGTACGGAACCGTAAAAACTATTTCAAGGAAAGAATCGAGGAAAAGAGGAGATATAGGAGAAGATAAGCGCTTGGCCATCTTGTACGACATGACACTCTTATAGAGAACATCAAAGAAGAAAATGTTGTAGGGAAACGAGAAAGAGGAAGAAAGGAAGATAAGTTACATAAAACAAAATAGAAGTAAGACGTCATGTCATGTCGTATAAGGAAGTCAATGGAGTGGTTATAGAAAGAGTCAATGGAAGTCAATGGAGTGACAGTGGAGTGGTTAGGCAGCTACATAATTCATGAGCTACACCGACAAGAATTTGACTCTTTATGACGATAAGAAGTGGTGATCGTGGTCTAATTTAGTTTGGCTAATGATTTCATTAAATAAATATTTGACACTCCCCTCCACTTAAAAACACTAGGCCACGCCATATTCGTTCAAGTGTATAACTTCGATTCATGTGATGGGCTGCGAGGTCCTTCAGCAGCCAGTGTTGTTGCTCGTTTTACACCACCCACCCATGGGACACATGCAGGGTAACGGTGGGTATTCTCCTGCGGACGTGAGCAACGTTCACCTCCCGTTCAAATAACCAATAGGTTAAATTTTAAGTATACACTATTAGGGAATAAGACCTCTAATCGAAAAGGCTGTTCATTTCGGCCCTATCCTCCGTACTGGATAGTGATCGTTTATTCAACCTACATTAAATATTGACTCAGGCGCCTCCCCGGTAGGTTAAATTTACAGAGCCTTTGGCCTTCGATATTCGCATGTTATAGAATCAATTTAAGTACTTAGGTATTTTCGTTTGTAATTCCACATTGAATATCGTTTAATAAATATATTTATTCTCGCGTACTCTGTCAATTTATCGTACGCCCGTCTTGAGTATGTTCTCCTAAAACATAGAAATTATTACTTTGTTCTTGAGAATATTAATCACCGAACATACGTTTGGTAGATACGTTTTTCATATTGTATAACGTTTCCTAGAATGTTTATTTCATATAAGTATCGTTATTTCGTAGAAGCGCTAAGAAAGTAATTTCTTATAACAATCATTTGATAGAATATACGTTTAATAGAATGTACTTTTCGTATAATATACTTTTCATATAATTTTAAGCACAATAGATCAGAATTTAGGCTGCGAAAGTCCGAATCTAGGGCACTCGCTGGTTAGGACACGTGCCGACACAGAGCACCCTAGAGTGTTTTGTAAAGCCGGAGGCGCGGAGGAAGAGCAGCCCTCGCCCGCTGAGTATTTACACTTAGACTCCTCTAAAAGTCAGAAATTACCGTTACAATGCAACACCCGCAACACCAGAGGAGTTACAAGTTCGTTGCCAGAATTTCAGGTGGGAATATGCTCTTTTCTTGTACACCTGAACCATTTCAACACCAGCCATCATCCCTACTGAACATGACAGAACAGAATGCATGCCGTCCTCAGCTAAAGATAGCTATTCCTGATGACAGCTATTTTTACCCAACAATCGTGGACAAACAAAGAAAGAGCCCTTATCTAGAATCCTCTCAAAAGCTTAGAATCGTCTCGAATGCCTTTCTTTGCGCAATATTACACAGGTTATTCGAAGGAGGGATTTAAAAGGGACGACATTTGCATGCCGTCGTTATTGCGTTAGTTTAAAGGCAGAGTAAAGAATACGTACCTACTTAGAAAACTTTTGATGAATAAAACTGTACCCAAATCGATCTATTAAATACAAATTAATCTCAGGGTGCTAACCTTAACATTTTTTGTTACATTACAAGTGATTATAGCCAATCTCTGACGATGCGGTTGGCGCAGTTTGTAAACACCCGCCTAATGAGCCGGCGGTCCCGGTTTCGAATGCCGGCCAGGGAAAATATTTGTGTGATGAACTCGAATATTTGTACTTGGGTCATGGTTGTTCTATGTATTTAAGTATATATTTATCTATGTAAGTATGTATATCGTCGTCTAGTCCCATAACACAAGCCTTCTTGAGCTTAATTTGGGACTAGATCGATTTGTGTGAGGTTGTCTGATATTTATTTATTCATTTATTTATCTCTCCAAGTTCTAATCTGTTACTTCATGAACTCTTTGACCAAACGCTGATCCGACGCTCGAAACAAGAGATTTCTTTAATTTCCAAAGTAGATTCGTTGTTTTTAATTAAAATATTAAAACTTGGCATGACTTTTAAAGCGGCGTGGGTATAAATCAGAGCTTTGACAGAGCCATTTTGAAAAACAAATGAAATATTGCTGTAGAGTTAGTATTGGCTGAAACCAATGACAAATGACCAAAAAACTAGTGGATATATAACTGTAACCAGTACATTGAACTTACGATAGAGATCGTTTGTTTTATGGCATCGTCCATGTCCCTGGATAATTCTTCGTGTTGTTAATAATAAGTACCCTTATGTCTTAAGTATATTTTTGCGATTGACAGCCAATATCAATCGATTTGCAAGCAAGTTATCATTTGCGGTATTTTTTGCGAAAGTATGTCAGTTTAGTTTTTGTTCTCACAAGAATAGGTATATCTCACAAAAGATCCGAAGTAAGAATACGAACATATTGCCTTTTTTAAGGTTGGTTGTTTTCGATTGCAATTCTTGAATTAAACTTAACTTATTGTGATTATTTTTGGCATAAGAAACTGCAGGTTAATTCTAGTTTATAATGGATATCATACTTCAAATGCCTAAAACAGACTAGAACAATGACAGACAACATGCCGTTCGAACCTTGTGATACATTGAATTCAAATTCAGTTTTTTAAACACGTAATACCACAGTATCAAATTTTGAAAACTTTACATCTTTGGAGTTGTCAGTTTAATTATTACACCCTCGTACAATATCACCCACAATAGCTCAGGGCATCTTCACTGTGCTGCTTGTGATCGGGTATTTAAATGGCCTTATTCCTTTTAAATTTTTTTTTTTCATGTTATGACAAATATATTGATAATTTTTACAAACTTTTTAAGGTGAATAATACTTTTCCCTGAGTTCTAGAAAGCAACATAGCTATTTAATGCTTCTTCATTGCGTGCAGTCGAAAATAAGTAATAACAAAAAAACTGTTTTCTGCGTGAATTTTGACAAGTTTATAAAACAAAAATTATCAATTAAAAAATCAAACTGTAGGTTTCAAATATGTACCAATAGATCACAATAGCCTTGTTCTAAGTTACATTGATAATGATAACATGTTTAATATGTTAAGAAACATGTTTGATCATGATCATAGAGTTCTAAAACTATCAGTATTTTTGAACGGATAAGGAACCTTAAAAGTAAGGTTGACTTTGCCAGCCACATTTTAGGGCTCACGCCCGTAAATAACTTGGGTCGCCGTAGCCAATTAAGGCGTGCATAGCTCTATCAATATTACGAATATAAAGATAGACTACATATAGACTATAGTGTTTACTAACTTCACATAAACTACATGCATTATCAGATGAACGTTCACGTCGTTCACCGTTTAGATCTACCGCTGATTTTCATTGAAGTCGAGTCAGTGATTCGTTGATACTACTACAAAGGAATTCGTATAACGTGCTCATTTTGCTACCAAGCCCGCATCCATGCTCTTAGTGCTGAGTAAAATGTCTAAAACCGTCCCGCGGTTTCAGATTGGAGAGAAAATTTCCTATTTGCACTTGCTTCATCCATGGCAAATAGCGGGAAAGAATATAATTATTTGGTAATATTTCCTTATTCCATAACCTGGTCTATTGCGAGATATGTTTCACCTAATTAATTTAATTTGATTGACGGTTTATGATTTAGTAAGTAACAAACATCCAAATAGCCAACGGTAAAACACTACATTAAAATCATAAAATTAAAAGCAACAGCGTATGATACAAAAGAGACAAAACGCTCTCAACTCGACGTTCCATTGTTTTCTTACTTTTTTCTCTTTTTCGGGCAGCCAGTGTGTTAGTTACTATTAGTACTAATTCTAACCAAAGAGGTTTAAATAATGAATCGTATCAGGCGTTACTTTGCGAAAATCCATGTTAATTAAATCAATAATATTACTTTGCTAATCCACGATATAATTGCGCGCCAGTCAGTTAGAGCTAACCCGATATACCTACTTTTGCGTATTTTTTCATGTATTCATGCTGAAATTTCAGCTGTTGTACTCCAGACCGTCAACATTTCCTGAGGATGCAGAGGGGCGAAACACGTGTCGAGTAAGTTTTGTTATTTTGGTGGTTGTTTGTTATAATATGTATTTGCGTATTTATTTTTCTTTTCGTGGTGGGAAGGACCGTTAAATGCACGAATGCATGAAAAAATAAGCAAATAAGTATAATGGGTTAGCACTAATTGACTGGCAAGTTATTATAGCGTGGATTATCAAAGCAATATTATTGTTTTTAATTAAAGGGGTTTAGGATATAAAAACTGGGGGCGTAATTCGATGAATTTTAGAGAGATGATGGAGATCTCTCCATTTCATCGCCATCCGTCACTTTTGACGTGTCCCTACTTGACAAGTGGCGATATCCCTAGAACATCGCAACTTCGTCAATCCGGTCGCGCTTAATTTGCGTTTCCTTTGTATATGACGGCATAAATAACAGGCGCATATTTTAACTTGACCGTGTAGTGCATGAAATTAGGCAGTTACGTTTCGTTCAACACAGAAATTCATATATATGAATATAATTTTTGACAATCATTATTGCCTTTGTATTTCCAAAATTGAGATGAGATATGTCACTTGAAGCTCATCGCATTTTAATGACAGTTCAAAGGCGATATCACTGTTACCTAATAGAGTTTTGACGTTTTGCGATCTCTCATTCGGCATTCTCGAATTAGGTCCCCGTTTACTATCTTAAGCACCAAATCTCTTTACAGGCTTGCGTATTATTGTAATTACTAATTATTCATGAAACAGGACACTAAACCGCAACTTCGCGGAAAAGTTACTTCTTACGTTTCCGTTGGTTGAAATCATTTGAGTTCGATTTATATCTGACATATATTATTTAAAGGAATCTCAAATGTGATATTACTATGCTCGTGTTTATTAAAGAGGTCAACGATAAAGACTGAATAATGTCACTGTCACACAAAACCTGCGTAAAAAATACAGTACATTCATTTTTGTAACTAAATAACTCGGTTCATTTTTCCTAAGATTAATATCACTAAATATAAACGACATCTCGTTTCAGTCAACGGCAAATTGGCTAGACATTTTCCATGGGCTGGTTTCATTTTGCCTGAAATGAATAGCTCCCTAGGTAATAAGGGTAGAATCGGGTCTCACCGCGTGTTCCCAAGATCAGATTTAGGACACCGAACCCTTTGCGCGCTAGATATACTAATTTACCTTATAAAGGTTGTCATATTTTCTATGTAGCTACTCGAGCTACATACTCGTAATCACATATTCTCAAAAGATAATCGACTTCAACGAGAGGAAATTGTATTTCCCAAGAATTAGTACCTCCTATCCATCAAGGAGTTGCACCTTCTGTCATCAGCTCGGCATAATGAAATGATGATTGACTTTATAAGATACATGAAAACTATTGTCAGGGCTTGTGTACATTAAATTTGAGGGTTGTCCTCGATTTCCCTGGAATCCCATCATCAGATCCTGATATAGTGACAATGGAACCACCTCAGAGGAGTATACTGTATCAGATAAAAAACTATTTTAAGAATCTGTCCACAATTAGCGGAATAATTGCGTACAAATAAAAAACATACAGTCGAATTTAGTCGAACCTCCTATTTATAAGCTTTTATACCTAACTGTGTACCTAACTAAGTTTGTTTGGGTGTAATCTTGCAACTCAATTTTGAAGCAGATATCTTCAACAGTGAGCAATTGATAAATGTTTAAAGAAAAGTACAGTGGGCTTTAAAAGATTGTCACAAAAATTAAATTTTTGATAAAAGCTTATCTGAAGTGGGTTGAAAAAGGCATTGAGCGAAACTTTGACATTTAAACGTTTCTTGGCATAATTCGCTTAACACGCCGCTTTATAAAGGCTCCTTGCTGCCGCATTTAATAACCGAGGTTTTGTGACTGCGTTATGAAGGAACGTGCCGACTGGTTTTCTGAGGAGTTATTCCGCAAAAAAATGTATGAACGTTAGTTTCAAGCACTTGGTTTGTATTTCAGCTTGGTAATTTGAAAAAGGTATGGCTTTCCAATCCTTGATCTCGTCTATTTATATTATAGTTTAATGCTAATAAGACTGAATATTTATTATTATTATATTATATATATATTTATTGGGTGCCCGACGTTTCATATAACTTCACTTAATCTATTTTGCTTTTATATACCATTGCTTTGTATAATGTAACGAATGGTATAATATTGTTTTAGATAATTTTCAAATGATCTAATGTAACAATTGATAATATATAATAGTTTATAGGTACAATTACTTTTAGTATAATGTACATTTACTATATTTATTACTTGGTATAAAACGTATTTATCATAATGACTTACTTGATATAATTCGTCAATGCTATAAACTACAGAAGATATAAGTTGATTTTACGATCACCAAAAAAGGTGGTTCCGACTAGATATATTAGGCTGTCACCCCCTATATCACCTTAATGCAGGTCCGACTTGGCTTAGGTTAGGTACGACGACGAGCGAAGCGAGGAGGAGTGTTAGGTTGAACTACGACCCTAACGAGCGAGCGAAGCGAGCGAGCCGCGCAGGTCGGACTTGGCTTATGATTCCTAACATTACCTATTACACCATAAGGCAGGTCCGACTTGGCTTAGGTTAGGTACGACGACGAGCGAAGCGAGGAGGAGTGTTAGGTTGAACTGCGACCCTAACGAGCGAGCGAAGCGAGCGAGCCGCGCAGGTCCGACTTGGCTTACGATTCCTAACATTACCTATTTCACCTTAAGGCAGTATTTATATGAAAACGCTATTATTCTAAATAGTATGTATGTTAAACAAATTTATGTGATAAATATGTTATACGAAAGTATAATTATGCATATTGTCAATTATGTCATTTAGCCTATTATATCAATCGATAAAAAATTAGAGAAAAGCAAAATATAGGAAAAAACATTATATGAAACGTTACATTATATGAAACAACTTTATATCAATCGATTGTATATCAAGTGTATGTTAGTTTATCTGTCATTATATGAAACATTACGGACCCATATTATTTATTAGTTTATGTTTAATATAATACTTATATAATATTTTCTTCGGTTTCCGCGACTGTCACACATTTAAATAAAACAATTTAAACGGATTATATCGCGTATATTAATTATTTGAGCCTCCCTGACGTTTCAGTACCGATACCGATTAAAATATCTACATATTTCTCAGTCAACCTTTGACAACGGTATCTGTAAAGGTACTGAAACGTCAGGGAGGCTCAAATAATTAATATACGCGATATAATCCGTTTAAATTGTTTTATTTAAATAATACTTATATGTTTGTAATTATATGTATATTTATCTTATGGTTATGCTTTGTTTTGTATATTTGCGCGTTTTAATTTGTTCGTTTGTCTATCACTCTAAAAGGGCGAACTTATTTTGTTTTTTGAGTTTTTATCATTATTGTTTTATATGCAATAACGTGTTTACATACATACATAGATAGTTTAAATAAAATGAAACAGTAGGTATTTGTTGCAGTTCGTGGTTTTGTAAGGTTTTGTGAATGCGGTATGAAGGAACGTGGCGACTGCAGTTATTAGGAGTTGTTCAGCAAAATTGTAATATATACGTTTTATTTTTAGGCTTTTGATTTCTTTTAGCGTTTTGATTGGTTGCCAGTTGTAAAAGCGACCGATAGACGCTTTTACTGGGCGAACGCGCGCTGATTTTGTTAGAACAATAGCGGAAGGTAAAGCCGAGCAGCCAGCGCGGCTCGCGGCCTGCCTAGGCTGCTGAAAAAGTTAGTAACTAACTATTTTGGCTCAGTGACCCAAAAGGATCTTAGCCTCCGAAACGAGAGTACGCCACTTGTCCCGATCCTGTGCAGTTTCTCGCCAGTTTTCGGCTTGAAGCTTACGCAGATCCACCTCCACCACGTCTCCCCAGCGATACCTGAGGCGACCGAAAGTATGAGCATGAAATATGAAACATAGTCATACTTGACTACAAAGATTAAGAGCCCACCAATGCATCTCGGCTCGAGCGATTTGGTACCCCGCGCCTCAACAGATCTCGTACATTATTTCTCTCATATCTCGAGTCTTACCTCGCAAAAAAATGCAACTTCTTGGCCCTTCTTTTAGTCTTTCCCATTATGTAAATAGTGCTATTTAGAACACAAATTTAATAATAAATAAATAAATAAATATCGGACAACATCACACAAATCGATCTAGTCCCAAATTAAGCTCAAGAAGGCTTGTGTGATGGATACTAGACGACGATATACGTACTTATATAGATATAGATAAATATGTACTTAAATACATAGAACAACAAAAAAATAAAAATTGTAAAATTAATAAAGAAATAAATAAATAATAAATAACCATGACCCAAGCACAAACATTCGAGTTCATCACACAAATATTTGCCCTGGCCGGGATTCGAACCCAGGACCGCCGACTCAGTAGGCAGGTGTCTACAAACCGAGCCAAACGCGTCGTCCTCAATAAACATGGTAAAATCGATGTATAAAACTACAGAGGTGCGTGACGAGTGACACACGTCCGTCGTGCGGGAAGCGCAGCAAATACTGATTGAAATAAGCAAAAGGGATAGCTACGAAGTCGCATAATACATTAAGTACTATCTGAATCTCTTCTCAAATTATCACAAGCACTTAGCGGCAATTCGTGTCAACTTATCAAATAAATTATCTTCACGGAGATTCAGTTTAATGTAGCAGGGGATATATTCAACGTTTCTATTGACATCTGTCTGAGATATCACCGCAGTAAATCTACTTAAGAGCGTGCCCAAGCAGCGTTTTCCCATACAATAATTGTTGTCCCCCGTTTTCTTCCGAAATAATATAAAGGCATACTGCTTTTTATAAAAATCGTCTGCTAGCGTAAACCAAATGTTTAATATTAAAACAAAAAACAAAAATTACGCTTCTGGCTGGGTTCAGACCCGTGTTTCCAGCGGCTTTCGCTTGGAAATGCGGAACGCCAGAATTTTAAATTGTTTCGCTTCAATTTATTTATTTTATATTGATATTGTGTGGCATGCATAGGTGGCATGTTTAATTTAAAATCATTCTCTCTTTAACTTGTCAGTGTCACTTCATCATCATTGTCAGTGTCATTTCATTCTGAATCTCCTATATCAGCCGATACACTGCTCGATAAAGGGCTCCCCCAAAGTTCTCCACAACGATCGGTCGTACGCCACCCTCATCCAATTTCTTCCCGCGATCCTAACCAGGTTGTCAGTCCCCTTGTTGGGGACTCCCCACTCTGCGTCATCCGATACGCGGTTGCCACTCAAGAACTTTCTGCCTCAACAGCCATCAGTTCCACGAGGAATGTGCCCCGCCTACTCCTTAAGTTTGGCGACTGTCTGAGATTTATCTGCAACCTTGGTTACCTTGTATACCACGGTGTCACTACTGCATTAGAAGTGGAAATCAATATAATTATGTTATGTCCATTATTATGGTCATGATAAAACCGAAATATAGCTCAAGTTTGCATATCACAAAACCTCGTCGAATTAAGATCCTACCCATTTAAGCGTGGATAATCACCAAATAACGGGCAATGAAATATTGTGTCGGACTCGGAAATTAACGCGCAAAAACAGACGGCAGGTGACGGGAACTGGTCCGGCCGAAATTAAGGGTCTTGTTTGCGATTTAGAGTAAAAAACATATCTTCAAATCAGGCTTACGTGAGAGGAAGGCACTGATTTAGGGTATGAAGTAAATTTTCATAATAACATTAAGGAGAATTGTTGAATACAGACCCTTACAATATAAATAAATAGTTATAATTGCTTAATATAGGTTAAGATAACGATGACCCATTTTTACATGATTATATAACGAGATAACGTAATGACGTAATATTGTGTAATTACTTACCCTTTTTGTCCAGATAAAGGACAATAGCTATTGTGTAATATTATTACTTCCGGGCATCGTTATTATGTATGCAACTGTTTTATATTATAATTATTTTTAAGGTGTTTAATTAGGTGAATTACTCAATCAGAGAATAGTTATAGTATTAAGTAAAATCACATTATATTATTAAAGATGATTATCAAATTAGCTTAGGTGAACCACTTCCTAACCATAGGCAAAAACTGGCTATTTCTTTATCTCCTTTCGTATCTCTTATTTACGTAAGCCATGAAAGTAACCTTGAATGTTGTTGACCTACATTTCATGCCGCTTACGTAACGAAGGGAAAATATCGTAGTTCCAATTAGAATCCAATACGCATAGCCAGAATATTTTGTGATAATCATAAAAGTTGTCAGATCTCAGGTATAGATATAAGATGAAGGTATAATAATAAATAAACGCTTAATAACATGACTTATTATTCCCCATTTTTGAGATCTGACTAACTGAAATACATATGTAAACATTTTGTATGTACCATTAATAAACATGAATATTTTATAAATAAATTCGTGAAATAAGCTAGATGAGCGCAAGCGCGAATAAACCACGCCCCCGTACATCTTATAACTCTGATTCGGTCTATCAAGGACGGAATAAAGATGGCGGGCGCAAAAAGTGGGTCAGTGTCACAGCAAGCGTCGCCCAGCTCTCATCTCGCTCCAGTTCACCTTATGAAGAAAGAAACAGTATCTTTTTATTGTGTCACCCAGTCTCAAGTATTATACAGTCCAATCATGCAGAACGAGTCGCCAGTAGCAAGTTAGGCCATTCGTTTTAATGGTCCTTCGAGCAGCCGGATCAAGATCCCGTGAGACCATTCGTTTTAATGGTCCCTTCGAGTAGCCGGATCAAGAATCAGCGCAGCAATTAGGTCAATCGCCAAGTGTCTTGCGAATTTTCGCGACACTCACAAGTGGTCTCTGTCTGACAGAGAAATTCGGACCGCAACTGTAGTTGCGGTTATGCTGCATTTCAACAAGTAACACTAGTGAAAGTTGAAATTGCAGTCGTCGTTTTGTAATCGTGCAGGCTAGTGCTTTCGAGCGCAGGCAGCCCTTTACTGCGACACAGACTGAGTGACGGTCGAGCCTTGTCGGTACTCTTAACGAACGTGAGCGGTTCACTTAAATGTGTTCAGCTATTGATCTGTAGAGTACTGGGCGGCGCTCTGTAGACACTCATGCACCGAACCCCCTAATTTCAAAAGAGAATGCGCGAGCGCACCTGGTGTCCAGCTAATTCTCAAGTGAAAACTGGTTGGGTCAGTTGCAAAACAAGCGGCAGTGGACCTTGCGGTGTTAAACCCACAGAGTGTCGTACTTCGTGAGTTCTCGGACGCGCTCACCTTTCCACGGTGGTGGATCGTACAGTCCGGCCGTGAATACGGTTCCACACTTCCCCAAGTCCTAGCTGGATTCCCCACATAGTGTGTCCAGTTAGGCCACAGGGCCCAGTAGGCGCACGGAGCCAGCTTATCAGGGGGCTGGACCCGATGCTAGGTTGTTAGGAAGTGGTTCATTAGGGAATATACGGTCGGATAAGTGTTTTTGTGTTTTGTGTATAAATGTGTAAATTGTGTTTTTTAATTTCGCGTAAATAATTGTGTTTAAATTTTCGCGCAAATAACTGTGTTTTTGATTTCGCGTAAATAATTGTGTTTAAAATTCGCGTAATAATTGTGTTTAATTTGAATTGTTTGATTAGTTCCGTGTTTAAAGAAGTGTTTTTTGTTTTATAATTGTTTTAATTGTGATCAATGTCAGTGCGTTCAAGTTGATTCGTTTCGTTTATTTTGTTTGTTTGAGTGTTAATGTCCGTACCGGAGATTAACGTAAGGGTTTTGCGCTCGGGAAAGCGAACACCTTCGGTGTCTCCAGTCAACATGTCGGTTACCGGCACCCCGCCGTCGGGGTTGACTACTTCGAACGAAACGAACACTTGGGACAAGGACGTTGAAAGTGCAAATAAAAATACGAGCAGTGACGCAAAGGCAAAGGCCACCGCGAGTCAGGAAACATTAACGCCAAAAAACGTAACTCACGCGCAAAAAGAGGCTCCTCCAGCCACGGATAATGCAAGCATCTCTGTGCTTATGGCAGAATTAGAATTAAGGAAGGCGGAGTTGATCCAGGCTAGGGCAGTATCGGCGGAAGCTCAGACTAGACTAGAAATCGCCAGGCTAGAGGCAGCTAGGTCTAGTAGCAACACGTCGCGGGACTGTGATAGGAATTCTCGTGTAGAGGGTTGGATTCAACAACAAAACGTCACTAATTTGCCCGGGGTGCGCATTAGGGAGCCGCGTAATGAGATCACGTACGATCAGTTTCAGAACAAGGATCTTGAGTTAATGTCACACAGGATAGAGACCGCGGTTACTCGTAAAAATGCACCAATTATACAACGGAACGTACCGGAGCTATCGCATTTCTCTGGGGCACTCACAGAGTGGATCCCCTTTAAAGCCGAATATTTAGACACCGAGTCGCTATTCACAGACGTCATGAATGTAGCTAGAATACGACGTAGCTTGCGAGGCGACGCGAGGAACGCGGTAAAATCAATTTTGTATACAGTATCGGACCCGAATGAGATAATGGATTTGTTAGAATTGCAGTTCGGCAATCCTGAGGCTATCATTTTAGCCGAAATCGAGGAGGTCAAACGTTTGCCTAAATTGACCGAAGATTGCGCCAATATTATCTCATTCGCGGGACAGGTAGCTAATGTAGTTTCATGTATCAAGGCGTTGAAACAGGATCAGTACTTGTTAGCCCCCGAACTAGTAGGTAGGTTAGTCGAGAAGCTAAATCCCATTTTGCGGTACGATTGGAACAAATATCGCGTGGCGAACTCCTCTATACCTACTCTAGTAGCATTATCGACATTTTTAAACGACACCAGTAGAGCTTCGGGTTTAACTCGTAGGCCGATAACGCGACAACAACGTAACCCGGTTCACACAACTAGGTTAGCCCGGCGTAGGTCTAGGTCATCGTCTCGATCGCTAAGCAGGGATAGTGTAGGATCAGACGTCAATCACAGCGTTAACACCCATAGAGTCGTAAATAGTAGGAAAAATGTCGATAAACCTAGGCACACGGTAGCTCAGGTAAATAGTAGACCGCAAAACAAGCCGAAAAAATCCACACAGTACGCACCGGCACAGACTCGCGAAAATTCGAATAAAAAATGCACCATTTGCAACGGCGATCATACGGTAGCTAAGTGCGCGGATTTTATTAAATTATCCGTAGATGATCGCTGGGCAAAGGCTAAGGAGTTTAAACTGTGTTTTAGATGCTTAAATTTCGCTCATAAAAAGCCGTACAGGTGTGCGTACGTGCCGTGTGGACACGGAGGCTGTGAGGCAGGTCACAATAAGTTATTACACGGAGTGTCACGGGACACCCCCGCGCCGAATAATGTAGCTAGGATTAATCACGTAAGGCGGCCAGCAACTTATTTAAAGATAGTACCCGCTATTATTAGCGGCCCGTTAGGATCGCAGGAAATCTTATGTCTACAAGATGACGGCAGTAGCTTAACAATTTTGGAGCGCAGTGTAGCCGAAAGAATCGCTCCGCTCGGCGCGACTGAGAAACTCCTTATCGAAGGGGTTGGCGGATGCGTAATAAACGAAAGCGAGTCATACCGTTTAGAACTAACAATACAGGGCAAATATCGTAGAAACATTGAGAAAATAAATGTATGTACGATTGATAGTTTGAACTTAGGTACTCAACGCGTAAATAAAGAGTTGATCGATAGTTGCCCACACCTGTTACCTATAAGTGATCAATTGTGCTATGATGAAGGCACGCCTAAACTGTTAATAGGCCAGGATAATTGGCACTTATTAGTGACACAGAATGTTCTAAGCGGTAATAAATCGCAGCTGATAGCTAGCGAGGGTCGATTAGGTTTTAGCGTGCACGGTTCAATGTCTATACCTAGGTCTCTGGTAGGTTATGTAAATCACGCGAGGTGTAGTAACGAACAGGACATGTACGACTTAATAAAGCAACATTTTAGCATAGAATCGTTAGGTATAGAGCCGCGAATACCTAAATCGGACCCCAATCAGCGCGCATTAGACATCCTAAACGTGACATGCGCTAAAATACCAGATGAGCGCCGCTACGAAATAGGACTTCTCTGGGCGAGTGATGATGTGATTTTGCCTAACAATAAGCAACAGGCGCTCAACCGGTTGTATAGTTTAGAAAGAAAATTAGATAAAGACGCGGCGTTACGGGTCGAGTATTCTAAACAAATACAAAATTCATTAGACAAAGATTACGCGGAGAAAGTAGAAAGCGTCTCGTCATCCTCGCGAACGTCGTACTTACCGCATTTTGCGGTAAAACATCCGCAAAAACAACGTGTTCGAGTTGTTTTTGACGCAGCTTGCAAGTATAACGGTGTTAGTCTGAACGACGCTCTGTTAACAGGGCCGGACTTACTTCAGTCGTTATTCGGTGTCCTTATAAGGTTTAGAGAGGGTCGTATTGCCGTTATTTCGGACATTCGCGAGATGTTTTTGCAGATACGAATCATTGAAGCTGACCGTAACTCACTGATGTTTCTGTGGAGGGGAGATGATAGACAAGGCCCAGTCCAAGAATATCGCATGAAAAATCTCTTTTTCGGCGGCTCTTCAAGCCCAACAACAGCGATATTCGTTAAGAACAGAAACGCAGAGAGTCACGCGAAGCAATACCCACTCGTATATGAAAAAACTATAAATAGCTTCTACGTCGATGACCTGTTAGCTAGTTTCGATGACAGGCAGGAGGCAAAGCGTTTAGTAACCGACATGAGTAAGGTATTCAAGGAGGCGTCCTTTGAGTTGTGTGGGTGGGCGTCAAACGACCCCGAGGTACTAGGCGACGTAGTGGACGTCAAAAAGGACGAGACTACGCTGTTAGGAAAGTGCGACTATGAACGAACATTAGGAATGTTATGGCATAATTCTCGCGACACGATAGGTTTCAATGTAAACTTTCGAAACTTACCTCCGGAGATAGTAGAGGGCCAAAAAATACCTACGAAACGCCAAGTAACTAGCGGAGTAATGGGTCTGTTCGACCCGAACGGTCTCGTCTCGCCCGTCAGCATTGCGGGCAAGACATTAGTTCAAGACATGTGGCGTCTAGGTATAGATTGGGATCAATGCATATCACCGGAGCTAAACGAGAAATGGCGTTCGTTCATAGAAAACGTAAATAAGTTACGTAACTTAGAGATACAGCGTTACGTCATAGCCCCAACTAGGCAGGTAGTTTTACACACGTTCTGCGATAGTAGCGAGACAGTCTACGCAACCGCTGTGTACATGGTAGGGTCAGACGAAAAAGGCGAGAAACACTCAACGTTGGTAGCCGCGAAGGCTCGAGTAACGCCATTAAAGAAAATTAGCATACCTAGGCTAGAACTGCAGGCGGCAGTCTTAGGTTGTAGACTAGCTCAATCGGTTAAAAAGGAGACTAGTTACAACGTAACGAGTTGTCATTACTGGACAGATTCGAAAACTGTGCTAGCCTGGATCAAGTCAGACCCTAGGACGTTCAAGTCATTCGTCGCGCATCGTCTGTCAGAAATCGAGGACAGCACGCTGCCCAGTGAATGGCACTGGGTGCCAACCGCGCTGAACGTTAGCGACGACGCAACTAGAAACGTACCTATAAATTTCGATAAAAATCATAGATGGTTCCACGGACCCGAATTTATCAGATTGGATACGGATAAATGGCCAACTGATAGATGCGCGTCCACCGAAACGTCAGACGCGTGTGAGGAACGAATTGCAAAAAAGGTTTTAGTCGTAACTAGGCGCGATAAATTTGCTCACTTACCGGACGTAAACAAGTACTCGAAGTACTTGCGCCTGTTACGCGTCACTGCTCGTATCCTGCTAGCCGCCCAAATGTTTAAGGCTAAATTGTTAAAATGTAACGTTGACAAAAATGTAAATAACGAACACATTAAAATCGCCGAACTATTGCTCTTAAAGCGAAGCCAGTACGAGTCGTTCTCCGAGGACATCGAGCGTCTTAAGGCTGGGCGGCCAATCCCTAAGAAATCAACGTTACACAGACTAGCAGTAAAGATCGACAGACACGGCACATTACTACTCGACGGGCGAATCGACAGAAGCGAGAGTATCCCAGTCCTACATGCCAAAGAGTCATTCACGAAATTAATTATAGCACACTACCACGCTATTTTTAATCATGGCAATCACGCTACTGTTATGAACGAGTTGCAGAAATCGTTTCATATAGTAGGACTGAGAAGCGCTTTGAGGTACATAGCTCACACATGTCAATGGTGTCGAGTGTATAAAGGAAAGACTCCGAACATACCTCTCGGTGACATACCGCCAGAAAGGCTCGCAGTTAATCAACCGGCGTTCACGGCGACAGCTTGCGATTACTTCGGCCCCATGCACATAACCATCGGGAGGAGGAGAGAAAAAAGATGGGGAGTCTTATTTACTTGCTTAACCACAAGAGCAGTACACTTAGAACTCGCAGCATCCCTATCTGCATCTTCAATGATACTAGCATTACGCCGCATGATGGCTAGACGCGGCACTCCGACGGTGTTCTACTCGGACAATGGTACAAATTTTATCGGCAGCGAGAGAGAGATAAAAGATGCTGCAGAGTCGATCGACAACGAGATGCGAGCCTACTTAGAAAACAAGCAAATAATTTTCAAACGAATACCGCCCGGGAACCCATCGGCCGGAGGTGCCTGGGAGAGATTAGTCGGGTCGGTGAAAACCGCTTTGCGTGTTACTTTGAAGGAGAGATCGCCGTCAGAAGAAGTCTTGCACACACTGCTTTTAGAGGCCGAGCATGTTGTCAACTCGCGCCCCCTGATACCCGTAATGCCGTGCAGTAAACAAGAGGCACTGACCCCCAACCACTTTTTATTGGGCCGGTCAAACGCCATGTCACCATTCGGGTCTTTCAGCGACATTACACTAAACGAAAAGTCGTGGAAAGCAGCGCAAGTACTAGCAGACTCTTTTTGGAATCGATGGGTGAAAGAATATCGACAATCTCTACGTCCACGAGTAGTCAAGAACGCCCCAGCTAGTAACGTGAAAATCGGCGACATCGTTATAATCGCAGATGGCACTATGCCCAGAGGTTCATGGCCGAGAGGCGAGGTCGTAAAAATCTATCCCGGACCAGATGGCAGAGTTCGTGTAACCGAGATAAGAACGACAGCAGGATTAATACGCCGCCCAGCCTCTCGTCTCATCGTAATTCACACACATTAGTTTATGGTGTTCGCACACGTTGGGGGGAATGTTGAATACAGACCCTTACAATATAAATAAATAGTTATAATTGCTTAATATAGGTTAAGATAACGATGACCCATTTTTACATGATTATATAACGAGATAACGTAATGACGTAATATTGTGTAATTACTTACCCTTTTTGTCCAGATAAAGGACAATAGCTATTGTGTAATATTATTACTTCCGGGCATCGTTATTATGTATGCAACTGTTTTATATTATAATTATTTTTAAGGTGTTTAATTAGGTGAATTACTCAATCAGAGAATAGTTATAGTATTAAGTAAAATCACATTATATTATTAAAGATGATTATCAAATTAGCTTAGGTGAACCACTTCCTAACCATAGGCAAAAACTGGCTATTTCTTTATCTCCTTTCGTATCTCTTATTTACGTAAGCCATGAAAGTAACCTTGAATGTTGTTGACCTACATTTCATGCCGCTTACGTAACGAAGGGAAAATATCGTAGTTCCAATTAGAATCCAATACGCATAGCCAGAATATTTTGTGATAATCATAAAAGTTGTCAGATCTCAGGTATAGATATAAGATGAAGGTATAATAATAAATAAACGCTTAATAACATGACTTATTATTCCCCATTTTTGAGATCTGACTAACTGAAATACATATGTAAACATTTTGTATGTACCATTAATAAACATGAATATTTTATAAATAAATTCGTGAAATAAGCTAGATGAGCGCAAGCGCGAATAAACCACGCCCCCGTACATCTTATAACTCTGATTCGGTCTATCAAGGACGGAATAAAGATGGCGGGCGCAAAAAGTGGGTCAGTGTCACAGCAAGCGTCGCCCAGCTCTCATCTCGCTCCAGTTCACCTTATGAAGAAAGAAACAGTATCTTTTTATTGTGTCACCCAGTCTCAAGTATTATACAGTCCAATCATGCAGAACGAGTCGCCAGTAGCAAGTTAGGCCATTCGTTTTAAGAATACATCCTCAGGTTTTATGTTAATCTGGGGAAGTGTTACCTACGTAGTTTTTGTGTTTAAATGGAACGTAGGTTTTTATTATTTTTCACGTTTAAAAAAACCGGCCAAGGGCGAGTCGTACTCGCGCATCGAGGGTTCCGTATAAACACTTCCCAGCTTATCTGGCCGGGTTAAGTTAAGTTTGCACCTGGCACGTATGGCTCCATACAAATGAGTTGCAATGTTAACGCAACTGATCACGTTTGTTGTATGGGAGCCCCACTTCAATATCAATTTTAGTCTGTTTTTAGTATTTTTTGTAATAGAAATACATCATCTGTGAAAATTTCAACTGCCTAGCTATTACGGCTTATGAGACACAGCCTGGTGACAGACGGACAGACAAACAAACAGACAGACAGATAGACAGACAGAGGGACAGCGGAGTCTTAGTAATAGGGTCCCGTTTTTTTCCCTTTGGGAACGGAACGCTAAAACGGCGCAGAATAGGCCATATAGTCTACAATTTATAATGATATTCATGCATAAGAAGGCTAAACAGGCGTTGAAAATGGGGGAACACCTATGTTAATAAACATAAATGGAACTTTATTACGAGTGTAATTGCCGCATTACAAGAGATTACTTGTATCAACTGTTGAGGCGTCTAGCGCCTTCGTACGCCGTACAATCACGTTGAACAAATAAGCACCAAAAGGGCTACTTCGAAGATCGAAATTCGAAGTTTGTACCGTGCTATCCCTTTCGATTTTCGATCCTCATGTCTAACAATCCTTCATCAATGAGCGAGACGGCATGATACGAAGTAACCCTCCGGAATATATTGTCGGTTCAACGTCGTCAATGAGTCAATAAGGAATCATCAAAACGTGCGTGAAAGCTTATAAAAAGTATAGAGACGTAGTGAAAATTTTATGTGTTACGTCTTATCTTTATTATCCTAAATTATTAAGTCCATGATCATGATTTCAAGCATAAAATAGGTTAGTAGGCATATGGGGATTGATAGCGCTTGCCGTTATAAAGGTTAGTTATTGGTCAGAATATCGTTAAGGATGTACCTCATCACGCCAAAAAGTTTGGACAGATCTTGACGAAGTTTTACGCGGGCGAAGTTGCGGGAACTCCTAGTATCCAATAAAACAAGATATCTGGCTACATTATTACAACTTTAGATGTTCTCGGGATGCTGCAGAATAATCTCCGCGCCGCAAATACCGCAGTGTCTTAAGACGAAGGTTTGTAATCAATGTGTTTTGCTAGTGATGACGTACGGCACTGAAACGTAGTCGCTCTCAATGGGCCTCATAAGAAAAGAAGGCTCAAAGTTACTCAAAGGGTATTGGAGCGAGCTATGCTCGGAGTTTCCTTGCGGAATCGAATGAGATACGCATGAGAATCAAGGTTGTAGAAAAAAGGTCAGACAGTCGCCAAACTGGTTAAGATCACGGGCAGAAATTGGATGAGGGCGGCGCAAGACCGATCATTGCGGAGAACTTTGTGGAAGGCCTTTGTCCAGCAGTGGACGTCTGGCTAATATGATAAGATGTTTTAACGCTTACTTTACATTGTGAACTTTAAAGGAAACGTGCAGAAATTCGGGCTCCTATAATTGTTATTGTTTTACCTGATTGTAGGGTTAATAGCTTGAATTTCCTCAACATCAGGTACGCAGGCATGAAACGTGCAATGATCTGTAATCTGTTGGGCATAATTGAAAATTTCGGTGCGTAATGAAGGTTGTGAATTTTTACAAGCTTTTTTAATGTTACTCGTTTATTGTGTGGCGGTCTGGTTTGTAAAAGATGTACGTATATGTGTATTCTTAATAAAAATTATTGTCTTCGTACAACAGATATTTTCATAAAAAATTTGAGATATCGGACAACCTCATACAAATCGATCTAGTCCCAAATTAAGCTCAAGAAGGCTTGTGTTATGGGTACTAGACGACGATATACGTACTTATATAGATAAATATATACTTAAATACATATAACAACCATGACCCAAGCACAAATATTCGAGTTCATCACCCAAATATTTGCCCCGGCCGGGATTCGAACCGGGGACCGACAGTAGGCAGGGGTCTACAAACCGAGCCAAACGCGTCGTCCAAACGAGTTAAGGTGGTAAACTTTTTGGCCTTCGCCCATTTTACTATAAAGATTGTGAAAGCTTGTGATCGAATTTGAGATTACGTTGAGAAACAGTAGTTACGTAGTGCTACACCTACACTGATACATTTGTATTAAAGCAGTATATAACGTCTGTTAAAGTAAACCAAATGTTTATAATGATGCGTAAACTTGAAAAATGTAGGTAATGCTTCGGGCGGGTTCGAAGTTCGAACCCGCGTTTCAAACGGCTTTCCGGGCCAACACGGGCGGGTGATTATTTGAGCGTTTTAACCCCAAGGCTCCTTATCCTTTCAAAAACGCTAATTGTTTTAGACATTTTTCTCCATGATCAAACATGTTTCTTTTCTTAACATTATATTATTATGAATGTAACTACTTAGAAAATGGCTATTGCGATTTATTGAAATATATTTTAAACCTAGTGTGAATTTTTCATTGATAATTTCTGTTTCAAAAACTACTCTTAATTGACAAAATGCACTCAGAAAACCGGTTTCGACTGCACGCAATGAAAGCATGAAATAACTATGTTATTATCTGGAACTTAAGGAAAAGTATTATTCTTCTAAACTTCTAAAAGTTGGTTAATATTATCAATATATTTGTCACAATATGAAAAAAATACATTAAACGGAGTAAGGCCTCTTTATGTCCGCAATAAACTGAGGCGCCATTTTCGATTGTCTTGTTGAAGTCGTGGATTTCTATAATTCTTATCAAAATGATGTTGATTCCTCTTATTAATTTGCCAACATCAAACAACATTTGCTACTTACGTCGACCTACGGGACGAATATAACACAAACGTGTATTTGTCTTTATTCTGTGATTCAGATAACAAAAATCTCCTTCATTAATGTTGTGTACACAATGAGCTATAGATAGATCTTTATGGATACGTTTCTCACGCGTATCGCTTATATTTTTTCCGCTCCGCGGTTACATACAAACGGCCATCTGTGTGTGCACGCGCACGTGTGATAGATAATCTATGGAATGTAAACTATCTAGAATAACGCTAAGTAGCTTAGTACTACTAGCTAGGTAAGTTTTAAGGTTCCGCAGCTGATAAAATCCCTTTTAATTACACCAAGTCACACAATAAAATACTACACAAGATCCTCCCTTTGAACTTCGCAAAAGCTGTCTGAGGATTGTATTTGGTTGGTCGTTTGTGTAAACGTAACGCATATTTTCTCGTGGGGCGTGGCGAAGCGACGAAAAGCCGTGAATGGCGATGATCGTGCGTCGTTTTGTGGAAATAAAAGCTGAAGGCGGAGCCTAGCAGATCGGTGCGCGTTGGCATGAGAATTCCAGCGGCAAGCAGGGCGGCGAGCGGTTAAGCAAGAGATTTATTTATTATTTATTTATTACGTATCAAAATAAGTTACACAGCATTACAGTAACAAAACCAAGGGACTGTGAACTACAAAAATACGTATAAACAATACTTAAAACTAGTCAGATTTAGGCGACATAACGGCGTGGAACCGTTGAATCTGCACCTCTAGTACAACGCGACACTTTCTCGCGCGAGAAATATTATCTGTCTCTTTCGTCATAGTATTGTAAGAGAATGACGGGCTATGTCGTGCGACAAGACTCGCGAAGCCAAGTTGTGCTAGACGGGCCGGTGTAGAATTCGGCAGATTGCTTCGGAACTGCCGAAACACAACACCCTACCGGCGGCGGAGATCCGAGCGCGGCGGCCATATGAGTGAGCAAGACATGTACCGCGCATCGCTGCCGCTTGCCGTTAATACCGAAGTCGTGGCCAGGAGCGCGGCTCGCGGCGCGTAGTGAGGGGCGCGTCCTAATTATGTACGTTCTACATCGTGCCGTTTCACTTTGTAAGCCGTAGATGCCCACGTCACAATAACGCAATCTTCAATGTTAGGAAGACTCAAACTTGTATTTTGGCCCCCATATTAATTATAAATATTTTTTACCTCTAAATTTTATGGGTAGTGGTTTTTATGGTTTATTTATCTGGTTCGTGGAAAAGCGTTGTCTCCTGACACAAGCAAAATAACTCGCTTAAGGAGGCTCTAACCTTGGCTATTGTAAACATTATTTATTTACAAGAAAACATTAAAAAAAATTTATAAACTTGTACTAAAAGGTGGCTTAAACTATTCGAAAGTATAATAAAACAAACAAACTTATTCATTTTCATTTGAATTTTTTCATTTATCAAAGACATACTACGACCATCCAACAAACGTACATTTATAACGCGATGCTCAACCTTGTCAAACCGAAAGCTCGCAGTACTTACATTTACCTACTTGTAACATGGGTCTGATTATGTCTACAAAGTTTATGTGATCCCTACCACTGTTAATGAGACTTTTAAATCCTTTATTGCTTTGTTACATCATTTTGTTCCGTTCACGTAAGTTAGTTTATGTGCGTGTAAGAAAGAGAGCAATAATCACAGGTGCGAGGTCTCCCATGATACTTTACACATTCAAAGCTCTTACGTACCGAACGAATCCGAGGGTTCTTCCCATTTATTTAATCTACAGACTACAATTTTCGGGATAAAAAGTAGCCTATATGTTTATCCAGGGTGTCAGCTACCTTCATACCAAAATTAACCAAAATTCAACGGTTTGAGCGTGAAGAAGTAACAAACATACACTTACATACTTACAAGACACAAACATTCGCCTTTTTAATATTAGTGTGACTAGCTACGCCGCGCAGTGTTACCCGCTCATCCAATGGAAAAGAACAACTTTTTTTTGGGATAACAAGTACCTAGCCTATGTTTTAATCCAGGGCTACCACCTTACCAAATATTATCAAAATTGGTCCAGCCGTTTGAGCGATATATACAAACTTTCGCCTTTGCCTTCATAATATTATATTGTAAGATAATAAGATAAGATATTGTTTTTTTCACATAGCTTTCTGCGTATAGCTATGTCACACGCACAAAGCTATATGAAATAGAAAATGACAACCACTTCTATCCCCCTAATCGACTTTATTTTTACCACGGCGTGCGAACTATCAGCATTGCTTACTGCTTATTGCATCGGCCAAATTTGGGAAAGGTCGCAACTGCTCTGACCTTTTGTGGTCTCATTATTGCTGATGATCAGCAATATGAATGTTTTGGTTATCATCGAGACAAAAACTTCTACTAAATGATCTATAATAGGTACCTATCTCACGAGATTTCAACATTAACCGACAGCGTAGATCGAGCCGTTGAAATACTAGGACACCATTTACTATGCATAAGGGCAAAATTTGTCGTTTCCAATCACAAAGGTCCAAGATCTCGCCATAATACTTTAAAGAGGATAGCGTCATCTGTCACTCTCTCACAGTACCTACTGCACGGGATATTGCTAGCTTGATGATAGTGCAATGCCTCGTCGAATCAGGCTTCTGCACTAACTGAATGGTTGTAGTATCTAGCCACGCCGATAGGCTCGGAGGTCCTTCTCAAAGGAATACATTGTACGGTTACAAAGTGAGTGTCAAGGGAAAACGGAACTTGGAAACTTGGGACACCAGTCTGTTAAGAAAGTTAAATTAATTTGTTTGCTTTCTCCGTACATACAGAGAGGTATAAACATTGTGCCATATGTCGCAATTACAAAAAAAGATGGTCGTGAGTCGAATTCGCGCACAGAGGGTTCCATACAAACTACGAAAGCACTGAATATGAATATTACTCTGACGAAAAGATAAATAGCACTTAGGAACATACTTTATTCTGCCGCTAGTAAACTGTTATCCCCATACATCGACATAGGACGGTGTTAGTTTACACTTGCAAATAAGTTAAGTAAACTATATTATTAACAATTTATTGTAATTTAACTACTATAGTCTGGCTAATGAAATATTACTCAAAGTTTTGGCGGGAAATTTAAAATATCTGCGGCTGGTTACACTTTGTGTAGTAGGAATTATGGTTTTGATACTTTAAAATATTTTTGATTCTCTGTGCACACGCAAGGTACTTAAGGAAATAAGTTAAATATACATATGTTGACGTGCACTCATAGTCAGCTCACCTAATTTCTACCACTATGTAAAGTACAGTCAACGACAAACACATATGTTTACACTTTCTAACCATACAAGGCGAAAAATTAAATGTAGTGTAAAGAAGACCTAGCTCGATAATACCATATTAATCCAACACCAAAAAAATTACCTGCAAAAATTGTATGCAAAGACCCTGGCAGTTTTACTACGTCAATAAATAAATACTAAGTAAAAAAATCGGTGCTGCTTAAAACATACAAAGGATAACAACAAAAACAGCCCGACTGAAATCACGCAAAACCCCCATCCTTTTCCGCAAAAACCCCATAATGCACCCGCCGTCATGGTAACGCAGTAAGCTTGAGTTACTCAGTTGACACAGCGAAGGGTCGACTGGGGAAGGGACCTCTAGTGTACGTCTTAACGCGGTGTAAAGGGACGATGAGGTATTCCGGCCGCGTATGGAGTGGGCACAGATAAGCGTCGTGGAGCTACAGGACTCCTCGTAGCAGTAGGGGAATACTAGTGACCTACATTCAGGCTTCATATATGAAGTTTGACATAAAAGAGCAGAAATTAAAAAGTGGCAATACTCTAGTGTCGTCCCTTTCTAATCAATCTAAGAAACAGGGATGACACTACAGTTCTTCCACTTTTAATTTTTACACTTTCTTGTCGGACTGTGTCTTACGTAACATTATCAAAAAAATAAAAAGTAACTGGATACAAAGTTACAACGATGATATTGAAAAACAGATAGACTATTTGGCTATGACATTAAGTCAAAGAACCGCAAAACTTAAGTAGCAGGACTCCTCGTAACATTAGTGGAATACTAGTGAACTACATTCACAAAGGCTTTAGATATTTTACTTCACATTATAAAAAAAAGTTACTGTTAAGTAACAGGATAAAACGTTACAACGATGATATTGAATACTACATAGTATAAAACAAAGTCGCTTCCTGCTATCTGTCTGCCCTATGTATGCTTAGATCTTTAAAACTACGCAACGGATTTTGATGCGGTTTTTTTTAAATAGATAGACTGATTCAAGAGGAAGGTTTATATGTATAATACATGCATAATTTATCAGCATTGCACCCATACGAAGCCGGGCTAGGGCGCTAGTATTAAGAACTTACTTCTTGAAATCATGAATTCATGACCATAATTTAGAATTACATAGAATTTTAATCTTATTAAAATGAAAAAAGAGTGCATTTCTATACTGCCTGTCAGTACTCTGTGTCCCGATAGCATAAAAGCTTGTACCGATGTCATGTCCCCGCTGCATGCAGAGATTATTATGTATGCTATAATACGAGCGATATACGTTGAAATGTATGTTGTTGTGTTGTATGGTGTATGCTATAACACGAGTGCGTTGAGGCCGTAAACCACGCTGGCGTTTAAATTGAAACAGGCGAGATACGGTCCCCTTAAAAGATAAATTTAATTCGCCTTTATGTTTTCTTGTTCGTATTTTATCTGCTGGAGGCGCACGAGTCGAGAGCAGTGGGAAACATTAAGTTTGAAATCAGAGGTATCCATGTTGTAAAGTTTGAAGGACTGTATACTGAGTGGCCTGTGGCAATAAATTGAAACCTAAACTATATACCTATCTTCAGAAAGTTATTAATATGAATATTTCATATTTGTTGTGGGATTAAAAACAAAGCATTCATTAGTATTTTCAATGTACACCATCAAACATAGATATTGCCGGACTCTGGCTGTCACGCTACTATCAAATATTTCGTAAACTATTAATAAGAATATTATCCCAACCAAAACATAACACTCAATCCTAAGATCTCTCAAGATCTACAAATATCCAGCTCAGATTGGGGGTAAAGACACGTTGAGATGCTATTAGCGTATAACAAGATATCTTCGGTAAATACGCCAGACCTGCACTTATCCTGGCTTTGGATCGTTTTAGTGCATAGAGATGTGCGGTATCCTGCAGCCACACGACAGATATCTAATCTAGGTAATTACATTACAAAATATAAACAAACGGTTCTGCGGTCATAATTAATTTAAATTCTTTATGGGTCAAAAAAGAAACATAAAAATTAACAAAATGGGATTAAAACACTATAAACTAAACTGAGATTAATAATAATACATTACTGCAGACGCCGGAAAAGAAGGGCTTGCCGAGTGAGTAGGTATAGACGGCCAACCGTAGGGAGGCCGGATAGTGATACGAAGCCGGCTAGCCCTTTTCACTACTAGGCAAGGTCGGCTTAGGCCTTCAATTGACCGAAGACTGTTATAACGCACTTTATGAGTATGACGACATTTTCATTGCATGTTTGAGAAAAAAGGTATTTATAAAACCAAGACCCTTCTGTAGGGTGCCCATGACGCAGGCATCATTCCCACGCTGTATGCCTATGGAAAGCCTGCGCGAGATTTCTGTCCATTTTCCTTACTCTAAGGCATAGAGCCTAAACAGCCAAAATGGAAGATCAGTAGCTACGACTTATTGCGATTTTTTGGTTGCCTCAAATAGCTTATGGCGTTTTCGGAAGAAAAATAAACTTCTACATTTATATTTAAAAAAAAAAATGAGGCAATGGAAGAATTCAGTTTTGACATATAGTGGCAAATAAAACTTATCAGTGCTTATTTTGTTTTCTTGTACCATTTTTGAGAAAATCAATTTTTATTTATTTATTTTATTACAATAATTAGCACTAACAGTTAAACCTTACATGCTAATCATAGTACGATACAAAACATATTACATTAATTATGATTATTGTAAAATATTATATTATTAAGTGCTTTGGGGTAAAGTCGAAAATCACACATTTCTACTAAACTGGGAACAAATTCTACGCTTGCAACGCTTGTCAAAACGCCATGTTTATCTCCTCCCCCGCTTCAGTTCACTTCGCATCGCTAGTCGTGAGGGCACGTGTGTTGCAGTCGATTAAATAAAAGCAGTGCGATTTTTGGATCTTTGCGGGGGTAAATTAGAACTAAAAAGAAATATGATTCTTAAACTCATATTGCATAAAAACCAGCTTCGAAATTACCCCACTAGCTTTCGAAATTACCCACTCCTTAAGAAATAGTATTCAAAATATATTTTTTTTATTCTAATTTGTTTCCAAATTCAAGGAACGTATTGAAACGCTGTTTTCACAAAGCGTTGATGAATATATCCAATTTCGTAAAGATCTCATTACTTGGAAGGAATACTTCTTAGGTTCTGACTTACGAGCCCAAACCCTAACATACTCTACACTCGCCTAAAAATATGTCGAATTTACCCCAAAGCACTTAGATCCATAATTAATTAGATAAGTAGTCTATTACACAAATGCAAGTTTAAATAATAGTACTAGCCGTTACTATAGTTTCCAGGTAGTGAATCGATGCTGTCAAAAATGCCGACTCTGAGCTAAAGAATATGTCCAGGTCGCTATCGCTGTCTAAAATACTATTCAATAGGGTAAGCGCTTGGTGCAGAGGGGAAGACGTGAGCGGGCCCGTCCTAGCGGCTGGTATGGCAAACAACCCCCTACGCCGAGGGCGAAACAGTTTAGTGGTGACACTGGGGATCCGTATGGGTATTTGAGCCAGTAGCTGGGGATTGGTAGACTACCCACGTATTAAGGCGTGAAAGTATTTTATCAAATGGATATATCTCCTGGTTTCTAGGGATGTGTAGTTTACCATGCCCAGTACGAAAAGAGTAGGATAAAGCAGAGGGTAGCAGTCGTATAATTTTTTATATAGGAATAGGACAAATGATTTTTGGACTCTCTCCAAGAGAAGCTTACAGTTGCCGAGAAACTTCTTGACCCAAAATGGCGGATCTGCGCATGCATATTTGTACGTAAATCGGCTACTGCGCAGTCAAGGTTAGGCTCAAGAAGTTTCTCGGCAACTGTATATTGTTGTTCGTGGGGATTCCATACGACGGCATTCGTCTCCAATTTACTGCGCACATAGGCATTGTACAGGATGCTAATGGCGTGATGGTTGGTGTACGTCATAACTGAGCATTTTTCCTCATTGAGGGTCAGACTATTGCTTTCAGCCCAATTATGTACAGCGTCAATATCCGATTGCAGCTTGGAAGCATCATTAGGACCATCAATCGGCAATGCTAACTTCAGGTCATCGGCAAATAACAAGCACGTTGAGTAATTTAGTGCTGCCGGTAGATCATTGATCAGAATGAGGAATAACAGTGGACCAAGATTACTTCCTTGCCCAATCCCAGAGGTTACCAGAAATGGGGTGGACCTGGAGCCTTCGTATTGAACATACTGGTGTCTGTCAGATAGATAGTTTGCCATAAACTCGAGTAAATCCGGAGAAAGACCAGCAACAAAGAGCTTTTTAAGTAGAATGTCGCTGTCGACTCTGTCGAAGGCTTTTCGAAAGTCGAAATAAGCGACATTTACCTGCTTTTTCCGGTCTAGATTATAAGCGATTAGGGTGACTATGTTGAGTAGATTGGACGTAGTAGACCGTTTTGGGAGAAATCCGTGCTGTTCGTCGCAGAACCATCCATTCAGCTGTTTATATACTTGTGATTAAATAATTGACTCAAAGACTTTTCCAAATATGGAGAGTACAGCAATTGGCCTATAATTATGGACATCTGATTTTGATCCAGATTTATGTATTGGTAATACTTTTGTAGTTTTCCCACAGACAACCCCCACTAGACGAAGCATGTAAGGCGACCCGCGCGCACCAACGATATGGTACGGCAGAACATTAAAGTATCAACACGGCGGCCACCGTTTAGTTGCGTCCTTGTTTATGATCCATGCGTACGTCAACGAAAAAAGAAATTAAATAAATAACATGGTAAATTGTAGTGTTAAGTGGTGTAGAGAGACCTCATAAACATGGACGCAACTAAACGGTGGCCGCCGTGTTGATACTTTAATGTTCTGCCGTACCATATCGTTGGTGCGCGCGGGTCGCCTACGGGTCGCCTTACATGCTCCGTCTAGTGGGGGTGGTCTGTGAGTTTTCCACACTGATGGGTACTTTTTATTTTGTATTGCTAAATTAAATATATATTTCAATGGTTCAACGAATGCTTCGCAACAGTCTCTCACTATATTGCGGTACCCCATCAGGTCCCTGGGTATGCTTATTAGGTCGCAGGCGTTTGATAGCTGTGCGAACCTCTGTATCACTATTTCACTAACGTAGTCGATGGTGATGCGTCGGTCGGTTAAATGCAATTCGGATGCGGCCACGGTACAAGCCGCCGTCACGTCGAGTGTGGGCGGATTTTGTAGGAACACGCTTTTAAAAAACTTAGCGAACGAGTCTGCAACTTCGTGTGGAGACATATTGGTGAATGTGGCAGGTTGTTTAGACTGGCGATTACGTTTGACGTATAACCAAAAGGAAGACGGATCCTGTATTATGTTATTCTGTAGTAACTACAGTGTAGTTGATTAACAAAAGACTGCATCGCTTTTTCAGAGTAAGTATTTACTTGCCTCCGATACTAAGAAAAAAAAATTTTTAACAAAAAAAAGAACCGACTTCAGTAAAACTAAAAAGCCGAAAATAACCCGTTCAAGTACAGATTACATTTGACTCACCCTTTGAAATCGATCCCAAACCACTCAGTTATTATATTTATATATTAAAGTTTACGTGAGGTTTGGCACCGACTTCAAAGGGTGAGTCAAATGTAATCTGTACTTGAACGGGTTATTTTCGGCTTTTTAGTTTTACTGATGTCGGTTCTTTTTTTTGTTAAAATTTTTTTTTTTTTCGCTTTTTAGTGATTCATATAAAATACTTATGGCGGGGTGATCAGGGAGGTCTTGAAGGCATGCATTTCGTTTGAATTATCTCCTAACTCCTAACTGTTAAGGAGTTGTACCTTCCATCATCAATTCAGCATGAGAAGATGATGACTACTATATGCAAATACTTAAATAGTTTTAGAAAACCCCTCCTTTTTTTGAAGTCGGTTAAAAAAAGAAAAGCTATATTTGTCTCAGCCTGGTCAATGGCTGGCCTTTTTCTATTATCAATTATCCATGTCAGAGAATAATTTAGACGTCTCCTTTGTCGTAAAGATCAGTATTATATTATATGCTATTAGGTATAGAATTCTTATGGAAGGTACATGATTCCAGAAAAAATCTTAACAAGCGTAATCGAAGATAGATAGTAACGCAATTTACCGTTTAATCGCATATTTTAATTATTTATGATTCGAATTTAAATTTATCTATCTCTAGGATATATCTAGGATATAAGACATAAGACTCGTTTTCAAAAAACATGTACCTACGTAGTTAAAGGCTTAATTAAAACAAAATTACGATCGCGTCTTTTGTGTAAGGAAAGTTACCCATAACCATGTACATGTCTTTTGAAAACGACTCATAAGGAATGAGGGGTGAGGACTACAAAACCGAAAAGGATGTTTTATATTCTTAGATCACCAAAACAAAGGGAACCATGTGCTAAAATTGTACGATTCGGTAGCATCCCATCCCTAACGCACTTTGCATAATAAATAGCCGGAGCAAATGCCCCAATAAATCATAAACGGGGCAATGACTCACTCGATGCATTGTAACAAAGTGCACCTTCAACGATGCGAAAACAAAGCACAGCCGTATATTATTGGATTGCGGTTCAATTTTGACAGCGGTTTATTTTGGATTGCAATAAATAGAAGCTCATACAATTTATGTCTATGTCATTTACGTAAAAAGTCCCAGGACATACAATAAAATGCCGTCATACAGTTTTTACTAGTATGGAGGATTCCTGACCTTACGCTTTTACATACCATTATTTATACTGTACTGTATACTCAAATGTAAGTAAGGATTATTTATAAAAAATAAATTAAGTGCGCCACAAGGCGCGAGCTCGCAGAGCAAGCATTAAGATTCCGAAGGTTGAAAATCGCGAGCTATCTTAGCCCAAACCCTCACCTTGCAAGTCGCGATTGGTTGCCTTCAGTTGCTACTCCGGCCAGCCGTCGAGTCGGCCTCGTACAGTGAAATTCGGCCTACGAGAATGCTTCACCCGACTACGGCAAATATAAAGGAGGTTTACGTATACGAACTTACAGGAATGTTAGTTACTTAACTATATTTTAGTGAGTTTTAAGAACAGCACATGCACAATGTATGTAGCTATCAGAGATGTGACTTATTTGAAATACTTGTATTTAAAATGCAAATACAAAATACAAAATACGTATTTTATATTTTGTATTTAAATACTTTTTTTTTTAAACTATTTTGTATTTTATTTGAAATACTTTTCGAAATGTATTTTATATTTTTCAAATATAAAATACTTTTTTACTGCTAAGTTTCGAAAGTATTACCACTCAAATTTTCAAGTGAATGGGTCAGCGAATAACCACTAGAAGCGCTGCAACTTTGAAAGTCTATGTGCAAAATGACAGTTAAAACAAAATGAACGTTATTATATGTGACGACGCCGTTGGCGCAACTGCCTACTGAGCCGACGGTCCTGGGTTCGAATCGCGGCAAGGGCAAATATTTGTGTGATGAACTCGAATATTTGTGCCTGGGTCATGGATGTCATTTGTATTTAAGTAGGTATGTATTTATTCATATAAGTATTTTTATCGTCATCTAGTGTCCATAACACAAGCCTACTAGAGCTTACTGTGGGACTAGATTGATTAGTGTGAGGTTGTACGATATTTATTTATTTATTTATATGTGAAACATGTCACGTTTATATATTTTAATGTGTTTGTTCATGAACAACTTTAGATAATCGCGAACAAACGTACCTATATATATACAGGTACCTATAAAATACCAAAACCTTCTAAGTGTAACATATACATTCCTGCATCACTGCATCAAAATCGGTTCAGCCAAACGCGAGATCAAACTGAGAACCGCCTTTTTTTAACTCGGTTAAGAAAGTGTTCTAAAAATACAACCTGCACTACTAGTGGTATTTTCATATGGATAATGCGTCCACACAGACGCAACATGTCTTATGCTCTTTTTGAAGAGCTTATAATTTTAAAATCTCTAATTAATAAATAACATTACGTAGTAATTCTATCTGAAAGTACTTTATTTGAATAAAGTATTTTGAAAATACCTATTTTGCATTTTGTATTTAAATACAAAAAAGCAAAAGTATTTTGTATTTTGCATTTGAAATAGTAAATTAGAAAAGTATTTGCATTTTGTATTTAAATACTTTTTTAAAAGTATTTTGTACATCTCTGGTAGCTATAATAGTATGAGTATTTTAATTATGTGTAATTATGTTGTTTGATGCACCGCCTACAATTTCTCTGCTTTGCCCTAAGGTTGACTGGTAGAGAATGCCGCATGGCATTAAGTTCGCCTTTTGTACGTTAAGTTTTTCTTTTGTGCAATAAAGTTTAAATAAATAAATAAATGTCAAATGTGTCAGTTGAAAAGTCCCAGAACCAACAATATCTAAAACTTCTAAAAGTAAAATGACTTGTTGAAAAATTCTATGTAATTCCAGCGGGCCTATGATGGTTGCGTTCGTCCCTCGATAAATAAGGAAAAAAAGCTGTCAGTTTTTGACAAATATATGATTTTGAGAGTGACGGAGGCTTTGTAATTTATCTCATGATAAACGCAACTATATCTGCAGCGCAGCTTCGATAGCCTAGTGGTCATGTCACTCGTGTTGGCTCCCAGAGCCGTTAGAGAGACGGGTTTGAATTGAATCCCGCACGAAGTATAAAATAATTGCCTTTCTCAAATAAAAAAATAAATTTTTCCTCCCATAGCCGTTCGAATCTTTCCGTATGTTTGTGTGTCGATTTTTGCATTGTTTATTTGAAAGTCTTTACACCTTAGACTATTGGCGGTACACTCTTGCCAGAGTGGTCGTGGCCGTCACGTCGTTGATTTTGTGGCCTGCTTTACAATGCGACGCCATTCTTCTCGTACTGCTGCCCTCCTGGTACATTCGTGTAGAGGACCGTTGACGGTGGTTTTTACTTGATCCGTCCACCTCATCAGTGATCTTCCGCGTGGGCTGGTTCCCTCGACTTTGCCTTGTACCACCAGGCGCTCGATAGATTCGCATCCGCCCCGCGATACGTGTCCAAAGAAAGTGAGGATTCGAGCTTGTATTATGCTTGATAGCCTATGTCTGATGTCTAGCTCTCGAAGAATGGACTCATTGGTTCGGAATTCCGTCCATGATATACCGAGCACTCTCCTCCAGCACCACATCTCTAGAGATGTGGTGCTGGTGAGAAGAAGCGTATCAATGCTCTAGAGCATTGATACGCTTCTTCTCACTTTCTCGTAGGGTCCATGTTTCAGCAGCATAAAGAAATATGGGGAATATGAGAGCCTTGACAAGTTTTGTTTTGGTGCCCTTAGTAATGTTTCGGTCCTTCCATATTTTCTTCAGCTTATCCATAGCCGATCTGGAGATGGCCATGTGCCTCTTGATTTCGTCTATGCAGCCGCCGTTATTTGTTATAAGTACTTCGAGGTAGATATATGATTGTACTACCTCACAATTCGCTATTCGTGTAACCTCTGGCGAGTTGCTGTTCGCACGATCGACTATCATCATCTTAGTCTTGCTGCGATTTATCTTGAGACCGAAATCAAGCCTAATACGTTCCATTCTATGTAGGAGCTCTCCCATACGCTCAACACTACTTGCGAAGAGCGTGGTATCGACTGCGTATCGTAGGTTCGAAATCGTCCTGCCTCCGATGGTGACACCATCTTCCCAGCCTTCGAGAGCAATCCTCATTATTAGCTCTGTGTAGGTATTAAATAGCAATGAAGAAATTATACATCCCTGTCGAACTCCCGCACTGGGGTGGAATTTGCTAGATTGGACCTCGTCCGTTCTTACTGAGGCTGTTCCGTTTTCATATAGGTGTAGAAGTAGTGTCACCAGGTGTTTTGGGGTACCCATATCCAAGAGCGTGCTCCAGAGTTTCGGCCATTTAATTGAATCGAACGCCTTCGAGAAATCAACAAAGCAGATGTAAGTTGGCTTGTTGAATTCCCGAGATTTCTCGATGATTTGGCGTACGTTCAGAATCTGCTCGCGGGCGCCTTTCCCCCTCACAAAGCCAGCCTGTTCCGGCGATATCTCCTTAGACAGGTACGTTTTCAGGTGCTCATTCACAATGTGCAGAAGTATTTTGCTCGCATGCGATATTAGTGCAATTAGGCGGTAGTTACTGCAAGATTTTGTTGACCCTTTCTTGTGCAATGGTATGAAGACAGTGTGCGCCCAATCCTGAGGCCAAACGCAGGTTTGCCAAACTTTGTTGCACAGAGTGTGATGTCTTATGGCTGCTCTCACTTCATCCTTCAGAATCTCAGGCTCCATCTCATTAGGATCAGGCGCTGTTGATGGAAAATAATGTGCTTCTGGATCCTGGAACAAAGTTTGGCAGTATTCCCTCCAGGTTTCTGAGATGACGTCCAGCTCCGTCACTGTCTCTCCACGAGCGTTTTCTATAGCCCAAGTTCTACTGGTGATTGATTTTGTGATGGATCGAATCTTATGGTGAAGGTCTCTGGATTCATACCTATCAGCATGCGCCTCGACTTCCGCACATATTTTCTGTAGGTGGGTGTTCTTGTCTTGTCTGCACGCCTTTTGTACGCGCGCTGATTTTTCGTTCAGTACCCTTATATCCGCTCCAGAAGCTTTTAATAATCTTCTTTCCTCAACAAGGGCAAAAGTACTGTCCTTCATCCAGTGCTGGCGTTTACGTATCCTCACAGTTGGTTTCGATTCCTTGGCTGCTTTGCATATAAGAGATTTTGCCTGACCCCACATTTTGTCCGAGCTGTCCGTATTAGGATTTACTGCTGCCCATTGACTCCAGTTTTGCTCTAACACGGTAGTAAACTTCGGGATATCCTCTACAGTTAATCTCCTCTGACTATCCGGTTTTCTAGCTGCTCTCAGCTTGAGTCTCATTTTCGATATTAGTAGCTGGTGATCCGTTCCACAGTCAGCTCCAGGCAGCGTGTGTATTCTTAATTGATGATTTCAATCGCGAGCCTACTAAGATGTAATCTATTTGATTACGATGTTTGCCATCGGGTGAAGTCCAGGTTTTCAAAGAAACTGTTCGCTATGATTAGGCTATTCTCAGTCGCGAATTGTAGCAGACGTTCTCCTCTCTCATTGCGTTTTCCTAATCCGAATCTTCCAGCACATGGGCCTAGTTGATGGGCATTAACTCCTATTTTCGCGTTAAAATCACCAAGTATCATTAGCAATTCTCTGTTGGGAAATGAAATGAAATGAAATGAAATAATTTATTCAGTAAGTAGGCCACAGGGGCACTTTTACAAGTCAGATTGTGAATCTACCGGCATTTCGCAAGAGGAGACCGCTGTTGAGAAGAAAGCCGAAAGAAACTCAACAGTAAGTCATTTTTTCGTAAATAATACTTAAAACAATTACATAATACATTTGTGTTATAACTAATTACACTGGTACACGTAAAGGAGATGTATAGATACTCCAAATCAATGTTAAATAAGAACATTAAAATGAAAATTTAACGATGAATTAAAAATATTAAATATATCCAGAGATGTATAAAGTCTCTGGGTGTCACAACATGCAATAGAATATAATCATTTAATTAATTAAATTCCTTAGAGATGTATAAGGTCTCTAGGCGTCAACGTGAATAATTTACAATAGAAAATAATTATTAAACCTAAATTTCTTAGAGATGTATATGGTCTCTAGGCGTCATAACATGCAATAAAATATTTTAAAATTATTGAATTTCCTCAGAGATGTATAAAGTCTCGGAGTGTCATACTATACTAAGCTGTTTCTTAGAGATGTATACAGTCTCTAAGAGTTCAAAAAGTTAAAATCAACATTGAATAACTTCAATCGAGTACAGGATGAAGTTTCTCACGTTTGCTTAATTTAACACTAGTATGCGGTTCCTACATATTTAATTTGGCCCTTGCTAGCATGAACAGACCGGACCCCACAAACGGCACCCGTTCACGAGTATGACGCATATCTCAGCCATCGCCTCCCTCAACCATATTATAGGGAAGGCTGCGACCCGATCAACGACGCCACCGTAAGCAAAGACCTTTAAGCGAGCATGACATGCTCAAGCTGCCGGGCATACTTGACTAATACTATTTGCCCGGTGAGAAACAACAAATTGTGCTCTCATGTTACATAAAAATTACCCACCAAAATAATGCTTATTTAAAAATTTACTATTGACACAACACTAAACAACTGGCTTAAAGGCATCACTGTCGTTTATAAAGTCATTGACAGTATAATAAGCTTTATTCAATAAGTGACGTTTTATTTGCGCTTTAAATTTTCTACAGGGCAATTTTACTACATCAATAGGTATTTTATTGTAGAAGCGTACACAGTTCCCCACGAACGACGAGCTAACCTTACGGAGACGGTGGGCAGGTATTGCGAGCTTGTCCTTACTTCTCGTATTGTAGTGGTGAATGTCACTGTTGAGCTTGAATTCATGGAGATTTTTCCGCACATACATGATATTCTCAAGAATGTATTGAGATGCTACGGTGAGAATGTTTGTTTCCTTGAATTTCTCTCTTAGTGACGTACGACCTCCTAGTGCATAAATTGCGCGTACAGCTCGTTTTTGTAGCACAAAGATGGTTTGGATATCCGCCGCTCTTCCCCATAATAAAATTCCATATGACATAACACTATGGAAATAACTGAAATATACAATCTTTGCCGTCTCGACGTTTGTCAGCTGCCTGATTCGCCTAACTGCATAGGCCGCGGAGCTAAGCTTACCTGCAAGAGTGGCTATATGCGCACTCCATTGCAATTTAGAGTCTAAAGTAACACCCAGGAATACAGTTTTTTCTTCAAATTCCAGTACTTCACCTTTCAGTTTTACCTTGGCACAATTTACTTGTTTCACATTTGGTAATGTAAATTTAATGCACTTAGTTTTCTTGGCATTTAAAAGTAAATTATTTGCAGTAAACCAATCCACAATAGAGGACAGTGCATCATTTATCACATCGAAGTTGTTTTCTTGCCTTTTTACTTTAAAAAGAAGAGATGTGTCATCTGCAAATAGTACTATATCATGTTTATCTCGCACAAGGTTTGGTAAATCGTTAATATACACTAGAAAAAGAAAGGGACCCAGAATTGAACCCTGAGGTACCCCCATAGCAACAGCTGACCCAGTCGATTGAGTCCCATTGATATCTACCCGTTGCGTTCTGCCTGAAAGATATGACGAGACAAGGTCAAGGGCATTGTTTTTGACTCCGTAGTGTTCTAGCTTACGAATTAAATTCTCATGATCAACGCAATCAAATGCTTTGGATAGATCACAAAAAACTCCAATAGCATCTTGAGCCTTCTCCCAGGCATCAAAGATATGTTTAGCTAGTACCACGCCAGCGTCAGTGGTAGAGCGACCTTTATTGAACCCGAATTGCTTGCTGTGGAGTAGGTTATTCCGATTGAAATGAGATATAAGTTGATTTAGAATAATCTTCTCAAAAACTTTGCTTAATGCTGGTAGTATTGATATTGGTCTAAAATTTGTGGGGTCTGATTTTGTACCTGATTTGAATAAGGGAATAATTTTGCTATGCTTCAACAAATCAGGAAATACTCCAGTATCAATACATTTATTAAAGATATCAGCTAAATATGGTGCAATAGATTCAACAATTGAATGTAACACTTTCACAGATAGGCCCCACAGATCCTCAGTCTTCTTTAAATTTAGCGATTTAAATGCTTTAATAATAGTGGTAGGGCTTACATAAATGAATTTAAAGATAGTTGTACATTCTTTTACATTCGTTTTCAATAGTAATTCAGCGACATCGGGCGATGAATTTAAAGACTTTGTTGTCTCTACAGGTATATTGCAGAAGAATTGCTCAAAGTGATGGGCAATTTCAACATCGGAACTTATTACAGTATCGTCGATTCGAAGACTGTAATGGCGATCTTTTGGTTTCGTTTTCCCAGTTTCATCATAGATTACCTTCCAAATAGTTTTCACCTTATCACAGGAGTTTGTGATCTTTTTAGACAAGTAATCAGCTTTAGCGGCGGCACACATTTGCTAAAATAAGAGCGGTGACAGGTAGCCGTAGTTACCAAAAGCAATCTAGTGGTTAAAGGATTTGGAAAACATTTTCACGTACTCTAGGAACTCCGGTCTCTTGTCGATTGTCCTTTGTTCATATAGATCGTAGAGACGACGTCTTTTTTCATGAAGATCAGGTGTAGCCCAGTCGCTGAATTTAGTTTTAACCCTGTCTTGTACTTTCTTTAAATTGAAACAGGCATCAAATTCTTTTTTGATGCAGTTAAACAAGACCGAACACATACAGTTAGCATCCTCTTGAGTAAATGTAAGATAACATAGTCTCCTCTGAATGTTATGGTTAAATAAATCTAAGCGATTTTCAGAGATCGGTCTGCACATGGCGTCTTGTGGATCACTTTCAACATTTCCACTGAAGTTGAAGGAGGCATATTGTCCGCAATGGTCAGAGCTTAGTTTGTTTATGATAGATTTATCAATCGCATCAACACTACTAAATATGTTATCAATACACGTTGAACTGGTAGCTGTGATTCTGGTAGACTCAAAAAACAAATTCACTAGGCCAAAAGAATTAAAAGTGTTCAATAAACTCACACTCATAGATGATTCTTCACACAAATTAACATTAAAATCACCACACACAATAATACACTTATTACTTGAGAATATACTATTGAGCACTTCATCCATAGTTGACTCAAATAAACTATAGTCCGCTGATGGGGGTCTGTATACGCATATAATTATAAATTGTTCCAATTCAATACACGACAGTTCAATCTGACGCTCAATGGACATGTTAACAATATCTTTGCGTTCTTTATGCTTTAAATCATGTTTTATCATAATCAAAGATCCACCGCGGATGTGAACTTCTCTAGAGAAAGAACTTACTATACTATGATTGTTAAAATTGAACATAAATTCATGACCTTTAAGCCAGTGTTCAGTTATACACAAGATATGAATATTATGATTATCTATAAATAAACCAATTTCAAGTTCTTTACTAGTAAAACCTTGTATATTTTGGTGAACTATATTAATCGCATTATTATCAAAACTACTACTAGTGTTAAAATCGTCGGGGGGCGCAGAGCCGGCGGGGACACACGTTGTCGAAGAAATCAGTTTAAATCACCCGCAGACTCCGTCCCGGGAGATCCCGCGGTGCTACAACGTAACGCAAGATTCACCCTAGCACTACCATCACAAGTCATGCTAGTCATGACGGCGTCTATAATATTATATGCTAACAGATTAGCACAATCACGTAAGCATCTTTTCGAAAGATACATACGATTTCGAGTCAGGACAAAGTTTTTAATAAATTTATTCGTATCAAAATACGAAATCGTGGAGGTATACAGACCGAGTCTATAGAATAGGGAATTGAAATATTCTATCTTATTATATATTTTTTCAGACGTTTTGTCCGGAAACGGTAACGCACACACAATAATTTTACCCACACCTCGGTCGACAACACCGGCGAGAGTCTCGCAGAACTCGACCACGTCACGCTTGGTATAATCCAAACTGTCTCCCAGCATGATCGCGACGGTGGTGTGTCGGTCGAACGCGTCGGCAGAAATAGACGAGGCGATGCGGCCGAGAGGAGCGCCCGGCAGACAGTTGTTGGTGACCGGCTGCTGCAGGCGCCCGGCCAGCAGCGCGCCGAGCCCGACACCGACCCGGTCCGTGTACAGCACCGTGCGGGGCGCGCCGGCGCATGGGGCGGCGCGGGGCGCGGGCGAGCGCCGCGGCGGCGGGGCCGGCGCGGGCGCGCAGCACGGGGTGCTCGGAGTGTGGCGCGGCGTCGGTGTCGGCGCATCGGGCGCGCGCGGCGCGCGGCGGGTGCGGGGCGTGGGCGGCGCGAACGAGACGCGGCGCGGCGCCGGCACCGGGTGTGCGCGGCGCGGGCCCCGGGTCGGCTCGGCTCCGGGAGTGAGGCCGGCGGCGCGCGGCGTGGGCGCGGGCAGGCGCGGCACGCGGGGCGTGCGGCGCGCAGGGGTCGCGCAGACGTCGCGACGCGACGCGGGCGAGGCCGACCCGCAGCGACAGGCGGCGTCGCCCCGGCCCGAGTCGACGGCACTCACCAGGGAGTCGATGCGGTCCGCGTTGCTGTTCCCCAGGTCTATGATACAGTTCATAAACCCGATGTATTCCCGCATTTGGTTGCACGACAACTCGTACTTATCGTTGACGTCTTTCAAATTTGATTCTAGAGTTTTGAGCTCTTCGTTCCTATTATTTAGGGCTTCGAGAGCACGGTCCAGTTCATTTTGTCCACTTAAGAGATCATTCATCAAAGCGACATTGTTTTGTTTGAGAGAAACTGATTTAAATAGTGATTTGTGTCTTTTTAATAATATCTTTGATCTTTTAATAAATCTTTTCAATTTAAGATATTTCTTAATTTTATTCGATCCTTGGATGGTTTTATTTTCATTACTGCGGTAATACATAGAATTTGTCAAATCTATGGTTTCAATTTCCGGTGCATTTATTATAGTATCGTTTAATATGTCTATATTCTCACAGCTGTTCATTTCTGCATATATACTTAAATTATTGTCTGCTTGTTCGGAGCAAATTTTACAGGTAACAGATGCATTTGACTTTCTTTCCAGCTCCTCAAGCTGTTGTTCAAGGTCCCGAATGCGTTGAAGTGCATGTTCATGAGTAGCGAAACACTCTTGGAACTGCTCCAGAGTTCTTTTGAGGCCATCATGCTGTCCCTGTAGGTCCTCGAATTGTGCATCCTGTTCTGCAAGCTTAGTTTTGAGGGCTGTATTGGATCTTATAATCCGCTCCACCTCCTCTTCGCTCTCCTCACGTTCCTGCAGAAGTCTCTCATTAAGCTCCTTGGCCTCTTTGAGCTCCAACTGTGTTTGCCGCAGTCTAGCAGCCAAAACATCCCTCCTAGTGGTTGGTTTTGAGACTTGAACTGAAAACATTGTGAATATGTTTATATTTGGACTAAAAACTTATATGCAAGACAACTTGTAAGTACCTAGTAAATATTATAAAATAAAAGGAAGTTAGTATAGTGTAATACAACTATTTATTTACTACAAATGCTAACACAGTTCAATGATAAAGGTTCTTAAATGAAATATTATGTGTCTTTTTAGTATTCTATGCAATGTTTAATAGCTTTAAGACACTATTTTATTGTATGTACACACTTTAATTATATTCATTTGTCCAAAAAGAAATAAAACAATACTACCTAACCAATCATAAGAAACCAGTTTATATGGTTTAAATGTATGACAAAACAAATAGAAGCCGAGAGAAGGAAATAAGTAATGAGAAAAATATACTCCCTGGTTCCAATTTTTATGCAAATTGAATAAAAAAATTCAAACTGTTAGCCGGTAAGTATAACAGTGACAGTTGGTTCCTTTGTGTAAATTGTTCCGGCACTTAATAATTGTTTCTTGGACACCAACACCTTGAATAATATTCTCACAGGATATTTGTACACCGAGAATCACTTTACATCTAAAAATAAGTAGTTAATAAGTGATTTAATATTAAATATACAATTTCTAAATACGACGTCTGAGTTTGACGTTTGGTCCGGGTGCGTTCCCGGAATTTTACATACAGGGTGTAACCGACAGCGTACCGAAAACGAAAACTGTAGTTTTAGACCATAATCACGAACTGAAAACGAGTGTTCATTTTCTCGGAAAACTCAAGGATAAGATTTTCCAAAACAAATTATAAAACTTGACGCGCAATGTACCTATTGCGTCCAATTCTCTCGGGTGCAGACGCGCGGGGAGGGGAGCACGCGGCAAGCATCGACCGGTCCGGGCGCTCCCCATTCCACTCACGCGTCAGCGCAAAACATACCGTTACGCCAATGCGCATCGAATGACATGAATGAATGCAACTACAAAAACAACGCAACCACAGATCACAACTAGTGTACTACCTAACACCAATAACAACTGAACGATAAATTAAAACAGTCTAACAAGATTATTTTCATTCAAGCAAGTAAAGCAAATAAAATGTGCGGGTAGGTAAACATTATTCATGCGTCCGACCGCAACCGTCCGCGCCGTCCGGGCTGCGCGAGCGCACTGACTGGCCTGGCGGATCAATGACCGGCCAGTACCGTTATCTGTCCCACTCCACTCTCTGTGTTGTACCGTAAAGCTTACATAATACTGTTTGTGATACATTGCGTGTTTTACGGAAAATGCTATTTTCATGCGATTTTTCATAAAAAATTGTTATCGGTAGAGTTCGATTAACGGAAAAATAAAGAAAAAATGAAAACTCGCGAGGAAAATTTGTGAGTTTTCTCAAAGAAATTTCCACGATTTTCCAGGCCAGAATAATGGTCTGAAGCCATGGTTTCAGTTTTCGGTACACCGTCGGTTACACCCTGTATAGCAGATTCCAGCTCAGTATAAAAGCTCTCCAGATCTTTATCGCTAGCTGTGCTCGTCGGCGCGTAGACTTGTACTATGTTCAAATTCACCGGTGCTGCTTTTAATTTTATGGTTATGACTCTGTCAGAGATCGTTTCGTATCCTAAAACACAGTTTCTTTGATCTTTTGGCAAAATCACAGCTAATCGTTGCCAGAGAAATAGACGGCGTGAGTATCTGTCATGAAGTGACCGCTTGCTTTCCAATGCGTTTCGCTCAGACCGCATATGCTGAGTTCGCAACGAGTAATTTCTTTTTCCAGGATTTCCAGCTTCCCTGGTTGTAGTAATCCGCGCACGTTCCAAGTGCCTATTGTCTGGGTATGGCGCACCTTCACGGTTCCAGTAGTATATTTTCCATGTGTTGCCTGGTTTCCTACATCCACATTGCCGGTAGCCCATTTCACACCGTCTGCCCCGGACACAGCTCGGCGCCGGTTGCTAAGCGGATCGCATGGCCACTTACTTCTTTTTGGTTGTACTGTCGCAACTGCGACACAATAGTTCAGCTGGTGGCCGCTAGATGGCGCCGGCGATCTGTTTTACCGACTGAGCAATACGTCGATAAAACAGATCGATCAAGTCGAGCCCGCTCTCTTCCCTCTTGACCAGCGATCACGCTGCCACGCACAAAATATTCTCTCATCTCATTACATTTAAGTTGGGATTTTGGTTATAGAAAGAAATAAAAGAATTGTACAGACTGCATATCTTTACTTCGTCACCGTCCCAACATTTTGGTGACCCCGACGAGTACACGAACCTGGCGAAGAGACTCGTCACCGAAACCGAAAAATCGAGGCACGCCGGAAGAATTTTTTAGCACATCAACGCATCAATAAGAAATTCATATCCCGACGTGTGTGGCGTCCATTACCAGCATTCAGCAAGCTCAAGCCGATCAACCGAATTATCAGCGGAAAGAAATTGCCGGAAACCTAACCTACAACAAGGCCGTGGCGATAACCGAGCACATGGTGGCAATTTTCCCTGGCGAAAACAAGGGCATTACAGGCGGCTGCCGAATCAAGGGATTTACAGGCAAGTGGGCTGGCAATTTACCTAGATTATTTTCTATTTTTTTTCTCTCTGTTTTCGGTACTGGGCACATTGGTCGCGTGTAATATTTTCACGTATTTACGTAATTAAGAATGTCATCCGACAATGAATCTGGTTCTGAAACGGGTGGGACCGTAGTAGAACACGGTAAATTAAAGGATTACATTAAAAAACGCGGTACAGTGAAAGGAAGGCTAACACTTTTTTCTAAATTTATTAGCACATTTCCATCAGGCACATTGTCGGCTGAAAAAATTATAGAAATCGAACTAAGGTTAGACAGAATAACAGTAATGTATAAAGAATTTGACCAATTACAAAAATGTATTGAGACGTGGAGCTCCAATGTCGAGGCTCAACTGCTGGAGCGTGAATCTTTTGAGAATTCTTATTTTACTGCAGTAGCGAAGGCAAAACAGCTAGTGTCAGACGCGTGTCCACCCTCACCACAGCATTTCTCTCCGCCACCACGTGCCGAGGTAATATCTGAGGCCATTAAGTACCCAGACATCAACTTGCCATCCTTTAGTGGCGATATGACTGCATGGCTAGAATTTAGAGACACCTTTGATGCACTCATAAACCAATCGAATTTAAAGGCTATACAAAAATTTAAATACCTACGTAGCTGCTTAAAGGATGGCGCGTTGGAGGTTATTTGTGCTCTTGACTACTCTGAAGAGAGCTACGCGATTGCATGGCAATTACTATGCGAAAGATTTAATAACCCAAGGCTACTTGTGAACAATCATCTCCGTGCCCTACTCCACATGGAATCTATATGCAATAACGCCCCAGCTCTAAGAAGCTTGTCAGATAATATTTCAAAACATTTAAGATCTCTCCGTTCACTTCAGATTAACACTGAAAGCTGGGATGTATTGTTAATATTTTTATTAAATACAAAACTAGATAAAAACAAACAAAAAGTGGGAAGAAAAAGCTACTTCTCGTGACCTTCCTACATTACAGGATTTTAAGGCGTTCTTGAGGAAGCAGGCGGACATTATGGAGACAGTCAGCCAAGCTGCATTTGATCATCCCGGTGTCAGCTCTGTTTCGACGCCCCGGAAGGCCATGGTAATTACGTCCCCTCCGCAACAAACCAAGGTAAAATCTCAATATAATAACCAATGTCCAAATTGTAAGGGGGCCCATTATATTAATCAGTGTAAACCTTTTTTGGCTCTGAACCCACCATCACGCATTCGTGTTGTTAAACGTTTAGGCTTGTGTTTAAACTGTTTAGGTTCTAATCACATTTATCCAAATTGCCGAGCCTCCTCCTGCAGGACTTGTAAGGGTAAGCACCACACACTTTTACATTTATCATCGAACACCGCAGAGGGGCATTCTCAATCTCAACCAACTGCCAGCAGCATCGAACCCACAATACCCTCAACTCTCAACAATCATACCCAATCGGTAAGCCTAGTAGCTCACCAGTCCGCCACAGTATCCGATGACTGTGCAGCACTACAACCGAAACATATCATTTTATCTACCGCCCAAGTCAAGGTAATCGATGAGCATAAGGAACCACATATCCTGAGAGTACTCCTGGACAGTGGCTCTCAATCAAATTTCATAACCGAACGAGCAGCCCAAGTACTAAATTTACCAACCAATAAAATTAAATTCGAAGTATTGGGTTTCAATGAAAATGTTACTACTATTAACCGACAATGTAGTGTAACTGTGTTATCAAGGGATGAGTCGTACTCGAACAGACTGTCTTGCTTCATTGTGCCATCCATATGTAATGTACCTACCTACCCAGTTCAACTAGCACCCTTGAAGGTTCCACAGCGATTCCAATTGGCTGATGAAACTTTCTATAAGGGAGGCCCTATTGATTTAATTATAGGAGCCGAGCATTTCTACCAACTTTTGTGCATAGGCCAGCACCATTTGGGTGAAGGTCTACCAATGCTCCAGAGAACCCGGCTCGGCTGGGTAATTTCTGGGCCTATTAACACCAATTGTGTTCCGCAACAGGTGAGTTGCAATTTTGTAATCAATAATCAGCTGCGGACCTTTTGGGAGGCAACCGATCAACAATCAACTACGGCGTTACCAGATGATGAATATATTCAATGCGAAAGGGTATTTAATGAGCATAACCGCACAACTGATGGTAACTTTGTAGTGTCGTTGCCCCTCAAAGAGCCTGCAACTGCCCTGGGCGCATCACGCCACATAGCCTACAAACGTTTTAAAAATCTAGAAGCAAGATTTGAACGCGACCCTAAATTAAAAGATAATTATGTTAAATTCATGGATGAGTTCAAGGATGCGGGGCATATGGTCGAGTGCACGCCTGACAGAGCTCATAATTATGTAGCTCATCATGCTGTTATTAATCCCCAGAAGACAACGACACCTTTGCGAGTAGTGATAGATCCATCATGTCAGACCAGCAGTGGGAAGTCTCTGAATTGTATCCAATACAAGGGCAGAGTCATGCAGGATGACTTGATCGATATAATACTTAGATTTCGAAAATATAAATACGTAGTAACCTCAGACATTGAAAAGATGTATCGAATGATTTTTATTAACCCAGCACAACGTCATCTACAGTGTATACTGTGGCGTGACGACCCATCAAAACCAATATTACCATACATGTTAACCACTTTAAGTTTCGGCTTAAAATGTGCACCTCATGTGGCAACCCGATGCTTGCTACAACTGGCTCATGAAAACCAACAACAATTTCCAGAGGCTGCAAGGGCAATTGCCACCAGCTTCTACATGGATGATTTTATACACTGCGGGGATAACGAGCAGCAGGTAGCTGAGACTGCGGCCTGCGTCCAGCACATACTCCACAGCGCGAACTTCAACCTAAGAAAATGGAACTCAAACTCGACCAAAATATTAGAAAATGTGAGTACAACCCACACAAACACCGACACACCCATGACCTTCGGTCAAGACACACAGAAGGTACTCGGACTTGCCTGGTGCAGTCAAAGCGATGACTTATTATTTCAATTAAATATCCGACCAATACAGAGACCACTTACAAAACGTAAGGTTCTCTCTCTAGCGTCTGCTATCTTCGATCCGCTTGGCATCTTAAATGCAGTCCTAGTTACCGCAAAAACCTTTATCCAACGACTGTGGAACATTCAGTCCGATTGGGACCAGGCTCTTTGTAACGATCTATCAAATGAATGGCAGACCTTCTATAATTCACTCACAATATTAAACTCACTTAGAATACCAAGACATGTAGTGCTATCCAAGTTCCATACTATAGAGCTTCATGGCTTCTCTGACAGCTCGATGACGGCGTATGGCGCCGCCATTTACATACGCTCCATAGATCAAGCAGGTACAATTTTAACTCGTTTACTGTGCTCAAAGACGCGAGTAGCCCGTAAGGAAACCATCCCCAAGCTTGAGCTACGAGCAACGACCCTTCTTGCAACACTACAAAATAGAATAATTAGCGCTTTAAAATGTACATTTAATGCAATATTTCTCTGGTCAGATTCTAATGTAGCACTTGCCTGGATTAAAACTCCACAGCCACATAAACTAAATTGCTTTATAAAAAATAGGGTAACAACAATAAGAGAAAACACTAATATAACTGACTGGCACTGGATCGCTTCCAGTGACAATCCCGCGGATTTAATAACTAAGGGAATACAAGCCGATAAGTTGTCTGACTGTACTAAATGGTGGCAGGGACCAACATGGCTAAACAAGCCTGTCACTTGTTGGCCTAGCCAACAAGTCAACCTCCCACGAATTCAATGTAATGTATGCACAAATGAAATAACAGATCCGTTTATTTCTCACCTATTTGATAAATGGTCAAATGTTAACAAGCTTGTCAGATGTTTTGCTTTTGTATTAAGATTTATACATAACTGTAAACATAAAAATAACCAAAGGTCAGGCGTCCTATCTGTCATCGAGATGACTGAATCCATGAACCATTTAATTAGATTTGCTCAGATTGAAAAATACCCAAGCGAATATAAATTATTGCTTACAAACAAAAGGCTGCCAAATTCATCTAGTTTAATCAATTTAAATCCATTTATGGAAAACCGACTTATGAAGGTAGGTGGTCGATTAAGTCTCTCCCACTATCCACACGATAAAAAACATCCGATCATCTTGCCACACAAGCACAATCTCACAATGCTCATCATGCTCAATGAGCATGCTAGACTTAAGCACGCAGGACCCCAGCTCCTACTGTCATCAGTACGCGAGAGATACTGGCCGATTAAGGGTAAGACACTCGCCAATAAAATACTTCAAAAATGCGTGACGTGCTTCAGGGCCAAACCAAAACTACCTACTCCTATCATGGGAAATTTGCCAACTAACAGAGTAACGCCAGCACCCCCATTTTCAAATTCAACAAGTGTGGACTACGCGGGCCCTTATACAATAAGGGACAGGAGGGGACGTGGTTACAAGACCTCCAAATGCTATATTGCAATGTTTGTATGTTGTTCTACCAAAGCGGTACACATAGAGTTAGTTTCAAGTCTAGAATCCGCGGCATTTCTTTCTGCATTCAGGCGTTTTATAGCACGCCGAGGTCGGCCGAGGGAAATGCTAAGCGATAATTCGACTACATTTCACGGTGCATATAACGAATTAATTGAATTGTATACATTTCTTAACGACACTAATAATATTGATGAATTGTCAACAGCATACGCAGTCGAAGGAGTACAGTGGAAATTCCTACCTCCTTATACACCACACATGGCCGGATTGCACGAAGCGGCTATTAAGAGTTGCAAGGCCCACCTAAAAAGAATTTTGGGTAACGCACTATTAACTTACGAGGAATTTGCCACTGTTCTCACTCAAATAGAAGGTATTTTAAACTCACGCCCTTTGTGCCCAATACCTAATGCAGATGATGATGAAATTACTTGCTTGACGCCAGCCCATTTTTTACTGTGTAGACCCCCAACCTCACTGCCTGATTACAGCCTCGAGTCAACACCTACAAATCGCCTTAATATGTACCAGCAATTACAGCAATTACAACAGCATTTTTGGCGGCGGTGGTCACGAGACTACATATCGCTACTCCAAGAGCGATCGAAATGGCGGAGCTGCAAGGGGCCCGCTCTACAACCGGGGACGGTCGTGCTGCTGCGGGAGGAGCGGCTGCCACCCTGCCAGTGGCGTTTGGGCCGCATCGTCGGGTGCCATCCAGGACAGGACGGAGTTACACGGGTCGCCGAGGTGAAGACCAATCAACGAGTCTTCAAGCGTGGATTTAATAATATCTGCCCATTACTTTTAGTCTTATAACTGTTATTTAAGCTTTAGTTAATACCTTGAACTGTAGAATCCTAAATAAACAATTTTCGACACCTGTATTCATTTCAAAACACTCTCAGTGCGGGGGCCCACAATTTCGTGAGAAATTGAGAGCTCTGGCACTTAGGGTGTTAAAATTGACATTGATCGATGCCAATATGAGGTACAGGATCATTAACTAATTAAAGGATTGGTTAATGATTCTACGGCATTGATCGATGCCAATATAAGGTACAGGATCATTAACTAATTAAAGAATTGGTTAATGATTCTACGGCAGTGATCGATGCCAATATAAGGTACAGGATCATTAACTAATTAAAGAATTGGTTAATGATTCTACGGCATTGATCGATGCCAATACGAGGTACAGGATCATCAACTAATTAAGATTGGTTTATGATCCTACGCGACAGGCACGCCATCTGTCGTAACTTGTGAGGGATCATAGACTAATCAAGGTTGGTCAATGATTCTACACGACAGTCGTGCCCTCTGCCGCAATTGGTAAAAATCCACTATGGGTTTTTAGTGGCGACATCTGCCGACATAACCTGATATTGTGTTGCCAGGTATCGCTACTACCAACTGAGGAGCTCGGGTGGGAGCATGTCGCAACTGCGACACAATAGTTCAGCTGGTGGCCGCTAGATGGCGCCGGCGATCTGTTTTACCGACTGAGCAATACGTCGATAAAACAGATCGATCAAGTCGAGCCCGCTCTCTTCCCTCTTGACCAGCGATCACGCTGCCACGCACAAAATATTCTCTCATCTCATTACATTTAAGTTGGGATTTTGGTTATAGAAAGAAATAAAAGAATTGTACAGACTGCATATCTTTACTTCGTCACCGTCCCAACAACTAACATGACGGATTTCTTGGAAATTTAATGCAGTGGTTTCCCCTTGCCTACTGCATCAGACATTTTAGGAGCTATTTAGACTCCTAGGCTGCTGTAGCCTCCTCTAACTGGCTGGATAGGTGTATGGTTATACCGCCATTGGCTCGGTCGCCAGAGCCTCGTTTGTTGTCTAGCAGGGAGCACCACGGAAGCCGATTGGTCTCCGCCGCCATCCGGCGCGTGCAGGTGAGGTTGACAGTTGGGTCGGGTCGGATAGATGGTAAGTTCCGTTCTCCCCTTACTCCCCTTACACACCCTTACACCTTAGACACCACATTAAAAATAATGAGGCATTAGGTACATGTTCCATATATTTAATTAATATATATTTTACAAAATATGACAAACACGATGGACGCAGCGATATAGATTAACTTAACATAACATTTGTTAGTGCTAGTACCCATTTCCTAGATAGCTAGCTACTCGACTGTTTCAAAACCATGTGTACGCGTACACAACAAACCATCGATGCCTTCGGGCTAAGTAAAGTCAATTTCCACTATACTGGTTAATTGCTTCTGCAGAACAATAGACAGGACATATCTTCAATGTATGATATATGCTATGAAACTTCACAGCAAGTCGAACGATGCACAAGCTGAATACGTGTAGCGTCGGAATACACCCTAATATGGATCTATCTAAATTTCGCTTTTGACGGGTCTCTATTCCCTGGCTTCGATATGGTGTCCGTCGGCTCGAAGCAATATCATTTAAAACGTGTACTTACCTATTTATGTTTGTTGAATCTTATTTCACTGCTAATATTCAATTTAAATTGTATTTATTTGAATATTATTTTTAAGGTGTACCTGTAACGCGATATCTATAATTTAATACCACCTAAGGAAGAGCGGTGCCCCTTAGCACAGGTAGTCAATACTTAAAAAGGGGCATCAAACACTGATATGTCGATGTAATCGTGTTAATGAATAAATACATTTTATTATTTTATTATTTATTTATTATTATTACCTATGTGATTCATAAAATCCTGAAGCCTTGAATCCACTTTTCATTACAAGATCCTACATGGCGCAGTCGGATCTCATTGAATCGTAATAAATCCTTTTAAAAAATGCAGGACTAATGTTTATAATCTTTCACAAAGTAATAAAAGTGGCAAGTTTCTATAGGCACCGACAAAGTTGCAAGTTCTATATGTCTTTGTTTTGCACGAGCTTTATTTTATCTTGGTTTTTGCACGAGCGTGAAAAAGTCCCTATTCTCTTTTTTCCACATAATAACAGGTATAAAACTATAAAATACTTATCTTACTAACCTAACAAGTTAACCTAGAATACTAGAGATTCGCTGGAAGGTTTCCTTTATGATGTTGAAAATAATGAGGTCAATTTATTCGAAATTCTTAAACAACACATCTACATACCTAGTTAAGTGAATTTGTTTTTAATCGGTTTAAAGGTTTAATCAGTGTACTACGCATCAACTGAGGAAAAGTTCAATGTCATTTTTAGATACTCTAGATCTCATTTTGAACTGGCTTGAAAAACCTAGTTCAATAATCATTCAAAATAAATTAAAGTATAGGTATGCGGTTAAATTAATGATTCCATGTTTCGTAAATTCAAAATCATCATCATCCAATCCTAGCCGATTTCGGCCTCGGCGACTGGACATACTAGCTAGTCAGAGCGTCGTTCGTGTGCTCTCATGTGACTAACATAGCCAATTTTTCTGCAAATGTACGGCCACAAATGCTGCAAGTCAGCACCCCTCCGACGAAATTATAATTGATGACCACAGGTGGTCGGGACTTCAACTCGTCGCGCTTGACGTCGAGTTCTTTTCGCCTTTTTCCTTCGAAGGCTTGCACTTTTACCTGCACTGTATGCCTCCAGTTAGGTCGACGTTAGCGCATCTTTTACTCAGAGTTGCAGGAAGGCAAGCGGAAACAAGGCGGCCAACTCCTGCGGTACAAAGATGTGCTGAAGCGCCACATGCGAAGATGTGACATCGAACCTTCGCGCTGGGAGACTTTGGCCCAAGATCGATACAAAATACATCGATGCAATAACTATAACCGAAGAATTCATATTCTCCTATAACCGGAGAAAAGTCCTCATTAAATCAACGACCCTTACAAACAAAACAACTCATCATCTCTTTGTTTTCTCATCTTACCCCCCATATTATAATGTTACGATTGACCGTTATGAACTGATTTGTGTTCCGATAAAACAGCCAAGGGAAAATAAAATAAGTCAGTTATTTTCCGTTAATATAGCATTGATACGCGATACTCCTATTGAATATTACAATATCAAAAATTTCCATTGAGCCCCGAATAACATTCAATCAAGATGTTCATAATATAATTCGATCGGTTGCGCAATCCTTACATCATATTACTAGCTGTGATGCCCGCGGCTTCGTCCGCGTGGAATCTTATCTTGAACATTTTACATCTTTATTATGTTTTCAGGTATAGGCAATGTTGAAATTACTTTTTTCTACTCTAGTACTTTTTTCTGTCATTTATATAGTTACTAACTCTAATATAAAGACATAAATTATTAAAGTCTGTAAAAGTCTATACTCTACTGCCCAAAAAAACACTGCTAAACGATGTTATAATGTCGCCAAAAAAACATTACCTCGTACCACAGATTACAAGATAAACAGCTGCATTCACACAATTTGCAATTTAAAAAAAAGGTTATTGTACTAAGGCATTGCTGCCAACTTAAAATAAAAAAAAAGTTTATCAGAGAAAAAGTCTCTATTCTCTTTCTTCCACGTAATTTTTTTTTTAAATTTTGTTGATTCCGAGCGGGAACATGTAATTATTTTCTTTGTTGTTTATTTGCATTTTATTTATGAAATTTCGAGTCGTAGAAAAAGTATTGTATAAAACGTTGTATAAGTAGGTCAAAAAACGCTCGTGGCATCTTTCTTACGATGTTCGCTACGATCACATCGTAACCCATGCCACTCGCGTTTTTTGCCCCCTCTTATACAACGGTTGCATAAAATACTATTCTTGTTTTGCTAGTTGTATGAGATTTAGGTCAAGTTGATTTTGATATTGGTTACTGTAATTCAACAAATAATAAATATTATAATAATATTGAAGTGCTGCTCTCATACAACAAACGTGATTTTTCTTGCCATTTTTTACGTAATGGTACCGAACCCTTCGTACGCGAGTCCGACTCGCTCTTGGCCTCGTTTTCTTTTTTATTTTTCGGCTAAATTGCTCTTACTACGCGGAATCATTATGGAATCAGGTACATATCTACGATCGGATAGCTTTACTAAATTCGATGAGTTTAATAATAACACGTTTATAAATTTTTGGATTCGAAAAATAATTTCTTTATACAAAATTTCATGTACCGCACTCAAAAAAATGTTTGGTCTTTATACAAATTTTAAACCCCTTTTTCACCACCTTCAGGGCTGAATTTTCAAAAACGCTGAAATAACTTTTCTTGTATTAATAATATGCCCTCGTACAAAGTTTTAAGTCCCGCGCTCAAAATAATGCTTGATCTCATTCCAAATAACCCCTTTTTCACCGCCTTAGGGGATGAATTTTCAGAAACGCTGAAATTAGTCTCTTATTATTTTATAATATACCTTTTTATTAAGTTTTTAATTCCTAACTTAACATAAAACATACCCTATACAACCTTTCATCCTCTTTTTACTCCCCTTAGAGGTTGAATTTTCAAAAACGCTGAAATTACTTTTCTTGAATTATAATTATATGCCTTTAAGTATACAAAGTTTCAAGCCCGGCGCTCAAAAAAAGGTTTGATCACTTTGATCTCCATACAAACTTTCAACCCCCTTTTCACCACCTTCGGGGCTGAATTTTCAAAAACGTTGAAATAGTTTTTCTTGTATTCTAATTATATGTACTAATACAAAGTTTAAAGTCCCGCGCTCACAAAAAGGTTTGATCTCCATACAAACTTTCAACCCCTTTTTTATCAGGGTCAGGGATGAATTTTTAAAAACGCTGAAATTAGTTTTATTTTATTTTATTTTAATATCTATTTACGAAGTTTCAAGTTCCTAGCTTAAAATTAAAATTTAACCTCGAGACAAACTTTCATCCCCCTTTTAACCCTCTTAGAAGTTGAATTTATAATGAAGTTAAATTAATGTTATTTTGTTATTATTATATATATGCCTTAATGAAAAGTTTCAAAGAATTTGTAATGGATTCAAACTTTCAACCCCTTTTTGACCATTTTAGAGGACGAATAAATTCTTCTAATTACTCCGAATTAATGTGTAGCGTTTCTTTTTTTATATATTAGAGACATGTATTGCATTAACTATGGTAGGGTTATAATACCTTTTACTCTTTTATATTTTCATGTATCTGAAAATTTCGAAATCACTAAATCTAAATCTTCTTATTTATCTTAAAATAGTTTTATGTACCAAATTATGACCATATAAAATTACGTAATTTATTAAAAAATAAAAATAAGCTCAATTATTTGGAAAAATGCAATTGTACCAAATACAGTATGGTTTTTCTAAAATTATAAAAATAACTTTCTAAAGTCATCATTTATAGACGCAATTTTTTAATTTTAATTTTTGATTTTAGATTTGTCAAAGATTGACTTTCTATTTCGCTCTATTTTTACTGGACTAGTAAAGCAATAAGATAAGGTAATGTATAATCTATCTTCCCAAAGGACGGCTCTTCCTACGGTGAATTTATTAAACTTCAACCTACATAAATTTAGAAAATGGCTCCCTAACATTCAGGTCTGACCCTCTGTTACAGTAAATTAAAATAAGTTAATAGCCCTGCGGGTTACAGATGGTTGGACTATTACACAACTTTGATAATTGCGTGTTTATACTGCTGTTTTAAATCCTATTTAGGTGTACAGTTACTATTCGGTGTAGTTACGGATTGGGCACGTGTAGTTTATTATAAAAGTTTTTTATAGTTAACCTAGAATATTAAAAAAATGTGTTGGACATACATTGTGTAACTGAATATCCCACGGATTATTGTTGTGCCCGTCAGATAATTGCTTGAAACGTTCTCGATTTCATAATGAAATTATGAAGTAATGACAAAATAAAAATCATGAATAATGAAATAATGTGGGAATAGAATATTGATATAATGAAATTATGACATAATAATATAATGAAATAATGTACTAATACTAACCACTAGATTGCTTTTGGTAACTACGGCTACCTGTCACCGCTCTTATTTTATTATAGGTATAAATAGAGTCCAACTCAAAATTCGAAGCAATTGAGTGGCTAATGGAATAATGAACTAATGAAACTCTAGTCAAAATTGGTAAACCAACTAGCCTTCTAACCGCGCGGCTCTAGCGTGATTCCTTTTTCACTATTATTACCACAACGGAAGAGCCCGTGGTTTTAATTATGATCTTATGTATATTTTATGTACATAAAAAATCGACGTTCAACAATCATCTAATTAACAATATTTACAGAAATGCGTATGACGAAAAAAATGCTTTAATACAAACGCTGAATATTCAGCCATAGAGCTCGGGAACGGCGCAACTCTACCGTACCCTCACCATGAGTTTACAGTGAACGTACTTTCTACCGACTGTGTAAACGATTTATATGCAGAATTTTAGTTCCACAAAGTAACCGCTAGGGGCGCTGTATTATTCTCCACGCAAATCGTTTAACGCTATCGCTAGCGAGTACGGTCACGTAAACTCATGGTAACGGTACTAAAGATGAGCGTAAGGTTTTGCATATTTGGATAAAAACTCACTCTATTAAATCTTAGTATGAAAGTTTCCGTTGTGCAATGACAATGTTGTCAAACATTTTTTTAGCAGGCCTTATAAGGGATATGGGATAAAAAAATTAATATTAGGTACCACATTTTTACATTTTCGAAAATATCCCAATTTATTTTTAAAAAGTATCTTTGAAAAGTGCCTCATTCTAAGAGAGCATAAGCGACCAGTAATTGGTCACAGCGCAGAAAATCTTACAGTCGGACTATTAATTAATAAGACGGGTTTAGTATGGAAGTGGTACTATTCTGTTCTGTAATAATATGTTGTGAATAAACCATCGAATAACGTACTTTAAGGTTTTTTGAATTGAAACTTCTTAATATGCGACTTCCAACAACGTTGCGTTAGACGTTTAACGCTACCGTCACAGAATACTTAATAGTATAGTATTACATACTACCGTGGAGGGGGTAGGAAAGCACTGTTGCGTTAAACGTTCAACGCAACAATCCCACGGACAATGCGACGGATTTAAGGTTATGTCAAGGTACGTCTCTTGTGAATATCAATTGATTGTTAGGTTTTCTCTTTTGAAATTACAATTTCTACCCCTTCCTATTTTCATTTCCACATTACGAACTTTCACTTCTTCCGCGCGGAGGGCCTCCACGCACTATTTTTTTTTAAGTGAAACTTCTAATGCGGCTTCCAACAAGGTTGCGTTAAACGTTTAACGGTTGCGTTAAACGTTTAAACGTTTAACGGTTGCGTTAAACGTTTAACGCTACCGTGGAGGGGGTAGGAAAGCACTGTTGCGTTAAAAGTTCAACGCTCCTGGGGAGGGGGAATAGAAAGAGACAGAGCGAGAGTGAAGGAGTTTGTCTTAAAGAAACAATATGAGTTCACTAAAAATCAATTTCTACCCCTTCCTATTTTCATTTCCACCTTACGAAGCTTCACTTCTTCCGCGCGGAGGGACTCCACGCACTATTTTTTTTTTTTATTCTGTATTGTGATTACTATTGCCAGCATTTTTTTTGGTAGTTGTGCAGCCCTTTAAATCTGAGAAATATTATTGGTCCATTTAGCAAGGCTCCGCTCCGCTCCGCGCCGCTCCGCGCCGCTCCGTGCCGCTCAGCTCCGCTCCAGAAGACAGGCAGCTTAACACTTACACTAGATAAACAAGACAGGTTTACCCTCATGTTGAAGTCGTTTTCTTCGTCGACTTGAAACAAACTCACAAACAGTCGTTGAATGTAAACAGCGGTTTAACTTTTAAATGTGATCTAACGCGAAGGAGCAGGGACTCCGTTGTAATCTAGCTAAGATGCTTTTAGGGTTCCTTTAAGAACAAAAATCATAGGAAACTCCTGTAAGTCAGACATTGCACTAATATTATAAAGGCGAAATTTGTGAGTGTATTCTTTTGTTTGTTACTTCTTCCCGCTCAAACGGCTGGACCGATTTTGATAAATATTAGTATGAAAGTAGCTGACACCCTGGACTAACACATAGGCTACTTTTATCCCGAAAAAATTTAGTGTTCCCGTGATATGAGCGGGCAACACCGTGCGGCGCAGCTAGTACTAAAATACATTTGAAGCGATTTTACTCAAGTCGTTGAAGTCGCTCGACATAATCGACGTGTTCGATAGCCCACCGCCGCGGATCGACGCTCCTGATGATGAATCGCGAACCGGTTCGAAACATGTCGAGCAATATTTGACTGAAATGATGTGAGTCAACCCGTTTCATAAGTATTTTAACAAAAAAAGAGTTATTTAAATAAATTGAGACTGAAGCCTTTTAAAGTAACTACAGAAGATTCTCCATTTTGATCTTCGCTAAAGCAGTTAGGGAACTCTATTTTATTGGTTATTTGTGTAAAATGTAACGCAATTGATCATGGAGCGTGACGACCGAGGAGTGTGTGAACACGACTGATTTCGAACGCGCGCCATTTTTGAATGAACTAAGGCGGAGCCGAGCACCCAAGTGTAAGTTAACAACTAGCAAAATATCTCGATTGCGTTTGCTTTTTTCGTCCCTATATCCTTTCTAACTCGACGTTTTGGGGCTGTCGCAGCGATCTTGGTCTCGAACGGTTTTAGAAGAGCTTGTTTTGTATACATTCGAAAATTTAAAATAATAAAGGTATTTATCTTTCAGGTTTACAGTTTCATTTTGTATTGTTGTAAAAACTACCACCGCAATTAAGAAGCATCTAATGAAGAGAGCATCATTTTTGGAACGCTCTTTCAGTGAATACGTTTTTTTCTGATTTCAACCTTAAAACTGTAGTAGCATAGTACATTGCCACAAATATTAAAACAGAGAGAAAGAACCTCGTTTAGATGGTTTCACCGTTATGAATGAAGACAAAATAGGTACCTATTTGAAGCGAAAATGTTTCAGGCGCTTTAAGAGGCCTTCTTCCTTTTAAAATCTTTTTTCTTTTCATATTACAAAATGACAAATATACTGATAATTTCAACCAATTTTTTGAAGTGAATAATGCTATTCTCCGAGTTCTACGTAGTAACATAGCTATTTCATGCTTTCATTGCGTGCAGTCGAAAATAAGTTGAAAAAACTAATTTTCCGCGTGAATTTCGTAAACGAGTAGTTTTTGAAACAAAAATTATCAATGAAAAATTCAAACTATAGGTTTCAAATATATACCAATAAATCCCAATAGCCCTGTTCTAGGTGGTAACATCAATAATATGTTAAGAAACATGTTTGATCATAGCGAAAATGTTTAAAACAATCAACATTTTAAAAGGAATAAGGCCTCTTAATATCCGTCTACTTGGAAGAAATATCTTAATTAAAGCTTTTTGTTAATGATGAAGAATATTTTATGACGACGTGGTAGTCCAGTTTTTACGAAATCCTAGGAACTAAATGGGAAGGAACGCTCCGCACGTAGAATGGGAGCTCATTGCCGAGGTTTTCCCCGGAGGCTCTACACGCGGCGCTATGCGGTTCTTCAAGAGGGGAGTAAGGTTCTTAACCTATTGACCGCCAAGCGGTCTAGCAATTTACCGTGCCACTGACGCCAGAGTAAAAAAAAAAGATGTGCCCCAAAATCAACAGGGATTGAAAAATACTTGTAGCGGTTAGAATTACAAAGTTTTTGATCACTAAAATTTGGACGGCTGTGGCCGACGTGGCGTCCGGGGCACGATTTTTTGTTGACGGCCACAGCCGACTGTGGCGCTCAAAAGGTTAAAGGGTCGGCAATACGCGTGTGATGCTCCTGGTATCGCAAGCGTCCATAGGCGACGGTAACTGCTGAACAGGCGGGCCGCATGCTTGTTTGCCACTGTCGTAGTTCACAAAAAAAAAGGAAATGTTCTGTAAATTTTTAGGCATGACCGTTATTTTATCTAGCGAAGTGCTTTCTTAGTCGTCGTTTAATCGTAATGAGTAACATGTGCTAAAGATTCGGATAGGTAACTAAATAAATTGTATAGGTATGTTTGACAAGTCTCATCCATTTTCAATTATTTATTTGATCTTACTATTACAACGTTATAAAATTTCATATAAAAATCGACACATAATGTGGGTACCATAATATACTTATCACATCAAAAAGATAAATACCTAAATTCCGTCAAATAAAAACAAAACACAAACGTAGCAGCAGAACCCTTCTAATAATACCCATTTATGCTTATCTAAGGTTGAAGACAAAGACAAAGACCCAGCGAGTAGCACTTTCATCGCCTTGCCACAGTAAAATATATAGCTAAGTAACGCAGTAATGTAACTAGTGTGTAGTCTATTTCATATAGCTTTGTGCGTGTGACATCTGTCATCTCAGTACGTTTACTAGTTTTATAACTATTTATGAACCCCCGTCGAAAAAGGAGGGGTGTAATAAATTTAACATGTGTATCTGTGTGTCTATATGTCTGTGGCATCGTAGCTCCTAAACGATGGACCAATTTGTGTTTGTTTTTTAGGGTTCTGTATCCAAAGGGTAAAAACGGTACCCTATTACTAAGACTCCGCGGTCCGTCTGTCATCAGGCTGTATCTTATGAACCGTGATAGCTAGACAGTTGAAATTTTCACAGATGATGTATTTTTATTGCCGCTATTACAGCAAATACTAAAAACAGAATAAATTAAATATTTAAGTTGGGCGCCGATACAACAAACGTGATCGGTTGCGTTAACTTTGCACCTCATTTGTATGCGGCGCCATTCATACCAGGCCCAAACTTAACTTAACCCAGCCAGTTAAGATAGGAAGTGTTTGTACGGCACCCTCGGTGCGCGACTTTGACTCGCACTTGGCCGGTTTTTTTTAATCGATAGACTGGGCCGTCGATATAGTTCTTAGATATGTTTGATGGGATTATTTATATTATTTATATTTATTTATAAATGTTTAGTTTTTAGCATTTTCTTTATTACTCATTCAATGAGCGTCTCATAATGACCTTCATTACTTGGCAGCAACGCCAGTGGGCCATGTAGGCACGAAATCAGGGATGTTACAGTAGTGTTAAAGCAGTGCATTCCACTGTACATAATTAGGCCTTAAAGCACTCGTGTGATCCTATGCTTTCGGTCATTTCATAAAAGCACACTTGTGTTCTAAGTCACATCATTATGTAACACTTTGCAAAAACTACTGTTATTTTACTGCTCTGGAATTTATACTGTGACGTCGACTAGGAAATTAGAATTGCATTATGCAGATTCGCTCGCTTGCATTCAGACTTGAATTAATACTAATCTCTTTATCTAATGTTCTGGTTGGTCTGCTCACTTGTTGACTGTAGAATTGTTATTTTAACAACGAAATAGTTGGCGTGTAAGAAGATAAATACTGTAAGCGCGTTCATTAATTTTCTCAAAAATTGCATGTAATGTTGCCTTACCATCGCTAGATAGACTACAGTAAGTGGAACATACCGAAGACTTTTTAGAAGTGTCCAGTAAACAGCGAGATTTTAAATTTGGAATCAATGTTTGTCCAGTAAGTAAGTATGTAATTCCTATTACGTATCAAGATATTTGAATATCGAAACACGATTTACATCGTCATCGACCTATAAAAAACTAAGGATGTGAAGGCGATGAGGTCGTATATAAATGTAAAAAGGATGCATTCCACAAATTGTTTTAATTATAAGTACAGTGCGAGAGCAAATTGTAGAAATTAAAAAGTGGCGTCCCTTTTTCATAGATTAAATAGAAAGAGACGACATTGCAGTATACACTTGCAATTTACACTAAGAGCAAATGTAAAATAAAAAGAGGTTAGTACTATTGGCAGTATAAACGAAACTCAAGATGCATATTTAAAAAAAAAAAAGTAGCGACAAGGTTTAGTGCGGAAGTTTGTATGCAGCGTTTAGTTCATAATTGTGCTGTGTAAAATGACAATGATATTTCGGAATTCCTTCCTTTTTTGTGTCGTTTAGAAAAAACCTCGGAGTTAAAATTGAAGGTAAGCTTTATGATATGAAAATTAGTTAGAAAATACAACAATGTATAACAATAATTAAATTTTATCTTTAAGACTTAGATTTGTAAGACAGTGCAAATAATTAAACGCAGTATTTATAAAAAAAGAAATTAAGGCAGGATTTAAATTAAAAGACAAAAATTTCAAATTTGTTTGTGTGATGTGATGATCTATTACAATAATTCAGCAAAAATGAGTTCAGACGAGTCTGATTCCGAATAGACGGCACTCCTCCATACTTAAAAGCGGAGGCAGAGTTAGCTAAAATAATTTACTTCCGACTAAATCCAAGGAGATATAAAAAAATACAAGAGATTCATTAAATGGAAGGAAGAAAATCAAGTTAATAGTTGGTCAGACAATGTGTGATAAGGTCTGAATATTTCAACAATCTTTCTGAGACAATCGGATGGCTACAAAGGAAAGAAATCACAAATATTTAGCAGCAAAATATAGAAAAGTTCTTAAATCAAGCTCTAGATGATAAACAGTTTGGCGATGAAGGTAAATAAATGCTGCCACTATTTGATAACGATATAACTATATCTTTTATCCAAGTATAAACTCATAATTATTTTTGTTATAGGTTGTTATCGTGGGAGTTAATGGTGCCTGCGACGACGAATATCACAATGTGTAGTAATAAAAATGGGATATAACAAAAATATTCATTGGAAAATGGCCGAATATGAATGTCACCTATAAAATATAATTTTAATCTAATTTTCTTGTTTAATTTTTGAGAAAAGCACTATACTTGCTTCGACCGTAAGAGCCATCCTGGCCTCGTATTATATCCGGACCTCGCCTACGGCTCGGTCCGTCTAATTCCTACTCGGCCAGTATGGCTTACTTACTGGTCTCTGCCGTAATGTACTATTACTCATTGATCAAGATAACAGAAATGAAGAATAATGCATGAATCATTATTATATTAAAGGTTTGAATGTTTTAATAGTCATCAGTCATCATCCAATCGAAACCCAACAGTTTGGTACGAGATATTGCTTATCCCAAAGCAAACCAATTGACGGTTACTCGTTTTTAGACATTTCTACTAATGTAGGAGGCATTACAATCTCTCCCAATCAATGAAAGGCATTTCAGTCTTTTACAAACTGTACAGTGTCATGTAGGAAAACGTTAAAATCCTTTTTTTATATATTTCTATGTACAGACTTTCGACCCACTGCGCAGTTTTAGTATATATGTATAGATAGATAAAGACCTACAATTGCACACTGCCAGTTGTAAAATTGATTTACTGCTGCGCATTGAGAATTTATTTCAAGAGCAAAAATAATATATATTTTTACCAATTAATTTTTAAAGCACTCAAGTGTTGAAACAATGAAAACTTTATACTCTTTGTGTACAATGGATACAAGAAAAGTTTCCTTTTGAGAGAATGGCCGAACCAACTTGTTGTGGCCTCCGAATTGGCAGTGTCGAGACAAGTTTCAGTATTGAGTGAGTTTCACGACAACAGTACTGTACGTTTGTGGTTTATATATTAGTGGCACATGAATGTTGCACACTGCAAACTAATATAAACTTTGTGGTTTTACTGTAAAGCAAAATTCAATTTATTCAGCAGTTGCATACAATAAATAGCAGTTGGAGTTTTTTTTTCACAATCTTTTGCAAACTAGATCGTTCTCAAATCGACGCGTATACCGTGTTGTTTCAAAGTTAGTTCCTCAGAATTCCTACATTTGACGAACCATTACTGAAAGCTTATATTGTGTAAGGTTGTCCGATATTTATTTATTTATTATTTATTTATTTATGGATAATGCTCTTTCAGGTGAGTTTTGAAAGAAACAAGAGATTTAGCGCGCCTTAAGCTCACAATTTATAATTATGCTTATACCACATGTTATTGTATAACTCATTGCGAGGTAGTTATTTCTACTGCGCAATGAGTTGGAATCGCTTTTTTTACATGAGATTAAATATAATAAAGTTCAAAACAAGGGACTATCGATCCAAGTAGGTCGCAGACGATAAAAACACTCACAAAATTTCAAGTTCGAGGTTGAACGGATTTTATTCCCGCCTTAACGACTCAATCATAATACGGTTTATGCTTGTAGATAAACTACCCAGCTTTATTTTTGTGACTCCATAAACCAACTTTTTGTGTTAAAGTTGGGTTCTGTAAATAGATTAAATTTGAGATACAGTACGTGAGCTGACAGAAGTTTCATACCTGTCTCGCTCGGTCTTATGCGATCGAGATAAGAATATCTCAGATTTGACCCAAACCCGAATCCGAATCTAGCAGCTCATGGACTATAGGGGATATCGAGGGGTTGTACAAACAGAGGCGAGTTGAAACAACGTCGAATTCTCCTCAAATATTATTTGTTTGTTTTTTTTTCCTTTGTTTCATAACATTGAACTAATTTAATTTATACAACGCCAATATGCTGTAAAAAATTGGGCAAGTGAACCTGAACTAGGGTTCCCCTGTGTTTCAGGCAATAGGAAAGCCTTTACATTATTTAATTTAAGTACATATTCATCTATATTACAATAATCTTATTGTAGCTTAAATACTAAAATTGGCAAAATAATAAATAGTATGGGACAATCATACACAAATCGACCTAGTCCCAAGCAAAGCTTCCCCGGAGTAGCAATAAAGAGTAAGATTTGAACTAACGACCACTTCAACTGTATGAGGTTGCTTTGTTAGTTCTATTCAAGCTTTCTGCAAATATTCTTACATAAATCAACGGTAGAGCAGTTTTCTTAGACTAGCCTTTTAATGCTATCATTACCAATTATCTATAGGTAGTGGTGATGATTATGAATGCGGGAGAAAGTTCAAGGTAAGATACACGTTTCAGTTTGTTATGTATGGGCATTGATTATATCGCCATATATCGGTTGGAATATCTTTGCAGCCTCGTTACGCTAAAACGCCCGATGTTCCAGAAGAGATTGGACATCTTAAGTTGGGTTATAGGATAGTTTTTACCCTAATGCGGTAAAAATAAGGATTACACGGATGATGTTGCAAGTACCTACTAGTGTACGATAAAACACTTTACGTCAGCATACGTTAACATTAGGTATAAATATAGTAGGTATTCTTGTATCTCAAGTTGAATATTAGACACTTCACTAAGTACAATATAAAACTAACCGATAGTTGGCTGAATCGCAAATTGCTCGTGGAGTGCCCGGAGTAGCAATAAAGAGTAAGATTTGTACTAAGGACCACTTCAACTGTATGAGGTTGTTTTTTTGAACTGTATGAGTTCTATTCAAGCTTTCAGCAAACATTCTTAGACCTTTAATTTTTTTTTTTAATATATATATACAGTTCTCAATAATAGTGGCTGAAGGGATCGTTGCCTTCGAAACTTAATTAAAAGATATACCCGGTGAGCCCTGTAACACGAGCCATAAATTAAAACATAGATTCTACCCCTCAAACTGAACAACTTTTATTAAACAACTTTTAAAAATAACTCATTTATAATGTAAACCTGTAAAATAAAGTTTATTCAAAGAAGCAATGTATTGCGAAACATTTGATATTTAGTAAAGTGACAGCTATGTCATTGCTAAGGCGATGTCAATGTTGGACGGCGTACATTGAAAATGCTATTTACTTTGTTTGAAATAATGAACATAATATGAAAATTGTTTTTTTTTTTTAAGTTTCTGAACAGATGTGGTTCAGGTTGAAGAGTAAAATCTATGTTTTAATTTTTTGCTCCTGTTACAGGACCTACATATGGTATATTGTTGAAGGCCGAAAAAAAAAAATTCATCGTCATCCTAAAATGTTACCAAGCTTGTAGTATTGTATTCCACGGCAACGGTAACTGGAAAAATCATATCCAGAACTTTATTTTATTTAATAATAAGTTTCTGTCAAAAATTTCATTTTTGTGACAAGCTTTTATAGCCGACTGTACTTTTCTTTGGATATCCATCAAATGCTCACTGAGACGATTCTAAAGAGCCCAAACTCGGTAAGATTGCTTTTTCTATTGTAGAGTTCATATGGCCACCTTCCGGCTCCATCATCAGATCAGCACCATGGTACCATATTATTGTTTTGTCATCAAAGTTAAGTAAGTATGCAAAATTTCAGCTCAATCGGTTGGCGATATCTGCTTCAAAATTGAGTTGCAAGATTCCACCCGAACAAACATACTTAACATTCATAGATACATACATACAAAATGCAAGTTAAAAAAAGCTTGTAAAAAAATACTAATATCCTCGTACAAACAAAACAAAGATAAACTGTTGACTTGTTTCAAAGCAACTCACAAGAGTCATTTACCTCCTGAAAAGTTAACGTCACATTTCGCGTACCCTCTGTCGGTATGGATTTCGATATCTGATACTTAGGAGCAACAACTTATTATCCGGCCTGTACCTATAAAAGCTTTCTGTGGAGACATCTCGTGGTTGTGGCCTAAAAACGAACGGAACGTTTGTGACATATTTTGATATTTCATTATTGTATTAAGCTGTTTACACTCACGTGATATTGTCAGGAACGGCCTGAGATGTTTCGAACTCATATTTAGCTCTTCATCAGGGACTATACCCGTACACCGACGCGGCAACTTTGTCACTGATTCTTTGATCGACGCTCCGCTCTAATAGCGTGCGCCTACGGCTTATCACACAACGAACGAGACGAATCAAATAAGCTCTAGAATTTGTTACTCCAATCGTAATTGGCTGAACGAGCTTGACCTAAAGTACTTTCGTATGTCCGGATGTTTGGATGTTCGGACCGTCCTCGCCTAGAGGTCGCACTTCTCAACCGATTCTCATTAAATTTTGTGAGTGGGTTCATTAGTAATATTTTTTTTTTCTGATTTCGAAATTTTTAAATGGCTGAGATATGGGGGTTGAAAACGAAAAAAATAGAACTTTCAACTATTCCGAAACAAACTCGCGAGGACAGCTCACAGACCCATTAGTATTAAATAGGTAATAGTAATACATTTTAAAAGATAAAATCACTCTATACTAGATAGTGCCATTGTCCGCATGGTGCGTAACAGTAGGTACATTACATACTTACCTAGGGAGGTGAAGTCGAGAATGTCCCAAATCGTAGGTGTTTGTGGTCCGAACCGAATGTGAGGGTCATAAATGTGCAATCTGGAACTTTACAAATTACCGCCCATGGTTTGTCTAAAGTGTTAGCCGTACGTTGGACAGGAAGTGGGATTTTCTCAACGCGTAGCTAGAGCGACGTAAACCCTCTTAAGTTTTTACCATAGTGGGGTAAAAGCTAAATTCCTTAAGTACCTACCGGCGTTTGAAAGTGGAAACACTTAGGGCTTGCAGTTCCGGAATTGGGTAGTATAGGCAGTATCGGGAATTCCGATATTTTCGATACTAGCGATACAAAAGCCAATTCATAAATTGTAAGCCCTAATTGGCACATTCTGACAGCTTTTAATATATGCACCATAACACGCAATTAAAGGGTTCACACGAACACTTTCCTTGCTCCCGCCTGCATCTTGCTGTTAGCAATTAATTTCCGGGTGGAGGCAAGTTGAAATTTAAACTAAGTACGGAAATATTGAGGTCTTGTTTCGCGTTGAACGTCTACTATCACTAACACGACACTTAGACGCATTCAGTGCCAGCGACGCATAATGCCACGCACCCCTGGCAGTGAATGTGTTAAACTGACACATGGTTAGTTAGCTTTAAACAAACGGGTCGATAAACAAACTATTTAGGGGGCCTATGATGGTTGCGTTTATCACGTGATAAAAATAAGAACTGAAGACCAGCCAGAAAAAGCTTTGGGTGTGATAAGTAAAAATTAGGTACCTATTAAACAAACACTTCGCTAACTATACACGATGATTTTTAATCGGTGACAGGAGTAAGAAAATATTAATATCTAGCTAAAATTAAACTTAATAGGCGAGGCCTCACGCAATTACCTCACTGTTTAATTAATTACAAGTTGAAACATAATTAAAACTAATAACCACCAGATACATGGTCATCCTAGATAAATTATTGATGTACGATACCTACGTCAAGTGTCATCGCTTTGGCGGGAAATTTTCTACGACTTTGTTTATGTAATGACACTGACAATGACAAGTTATTACTCATAAATTGTCATTGCCATTAAATTATTTAAAAGGTTGTAAGCTCACAGATACAGATTAGTAGGGTGACTAGGAATTTAATACAAAATTGGTTTCAAAATAAAAATTAACATAAAAAAAATAAAAGTATGATTTCATGTAATTACGACTTCAACGTGACCGCCATCATTTACTGAGTTACAAAAGTTGGTACCTGATCACCGAATAAAAAACATCGTGTATTGTGTAAGCCGCAGTCTTTTGTTACTTGGCCCCAAATGGAAAGACATCTCAACGAAATACGACACCGAAGTGTCGTGATTTCCTACACATTGCGGGCAGGCCTGAAACGTACTTGTGGCCGAATATTCTTATACAATACTGGAAAGACTTCCCGGCCGAGAACGGTAATGTATTCTTTATTCGTCGATATTGTAAAAAGCATTGCTTGTTGGCCATTTTTTTAATACATGAAATATATTAATTAAAAAACCGTACAAAATATCGACATCAAATTACAAAATAATTCAATTTTAAAATAAAACAAAACATACAAATCACCTTAAAACTATCACTAAACTAAATACATACATGTTTACTAACCTAAATCTAAAAAAGGCCCTCGTGGCATGGCACCTAAGATGCTGGCTGCGTTACCCCGCTGAACTGCGAGACTAAAACGTTGAGCGAGGTAACTGCCAGCTTTCCGATCCCCCGTAACTTCTCTGAGTCTTTTTGATAAATCCCCAAAAAGACTCAGAGCGCCAGGGCCCCATGGACCTAAGGTCTCGACACCAATTTTTTATTAATAGTTTCACCCTAGAAGTTGCCTGTGACTCTGTTTGCGATGGTAAAAATTAAACATTATGTCTTCAATATCTATCTATCTTTATCTCAGCCACAGACGACCGCTGCTGAACATACGCCTCCTCTATAGCTAGCCACAAAGTGCGTCCCTCACGGTCAGCCATCCATTAGTCGGAAGGCTTCCCACGCTGCGCTTTCCTATACGTAGTCACCACTACAGGACTTTGCCCTAACGGCCATCCGAACTCCGAGCTCATCATCATAATAAAGGCTTTCCCGAATGATCGCCACGTTGAACGTTGCTGCGACCCCGCATCCAATAACATCTTACTACGTTATAAATTTATGAAACATGTAATGTCTCATCTATATATATATTACGCGAGGCCGATTTTTGTACATCCCATCAGATCTACAGTTATGGTCCGATTTTGATAAATGATATGTCATTAGATTCGTTTCATGCTGGAGAGGTGCATAAAACTCTTGGATTTTTTATTTTTTCCTGAAAAAGTACTGAAAAATGGATTTGAAAAAACTACTGTGCGCTAACCACGTGACTTTGACCACGTGACCTGTGATCCCTATTTTGACATAAGATGACCAAATAATAATAAGCATGATTTGCTCACAAACCTGTAGTAAGTTGTTCAGCATGATGAAATATTATTTTTGAGTCGGCAACATAATATCCGCAACACTTAAAACATGTACGAATATGCAAAAATAATTTTACAGTTTGTTGACAATGAATGACAGTAACCATATTCTGACAACTTTTAATGTCTTAAAAGTTGTCTTTTTTATTGGGGGCTATTATGTCAATACTCTAAATTGCCAGGTTGTTTTTCTTTTTAAAATGTTGATATGGAAACTTTTTTCGCATACCTGTTAAAAATGTGGAGAAAGAAGCCGGTTAAGTGCGAGTTGGACTGGTGCTCGAAAGACTAGAAAAACTGACCGTCATTCAAGAATAGATTATTTCTATAGGCGAGTTTTACTAAATCTAAATCAAAGCAGAAAAAAAATAGTAAAACTAATTTAAACGTCATTCAAATAAGTAAATTTATGGTAGATTATTATAAAAATGATTATATAAGTCCATCAAAAATATAATTCCAGGAAAATGGCATGTGTTATGGTAAATTAAATGGTATTTTACAAGAAGAAACTTAGTCCTTCCGCTTGCATGTCGACGGGATGGGAAATGTGGTCGAGTTGAGAATATGGATGACTTGACAATGTAGCTAAGTAGGGAATGTATCTACATTGGTAATATGGATGAGTTGGTAAAATGGACGAGTTGGAAATGTGGACGAGTTGGTAATATGCGAGTTGGGAATGTGGATGAGTTGGTAAAATTGACAAGTTGGTAATATAGACGAGTTGGGAATATGGACGAGTTGGGAATGTGGATGAGTTGGCAAAATAAACAAGTTGGGAACACGGACGAGTGGGCAATGTGGACGAGTTGAGAATTTGGATGAGTTGGGAATGTGGATGAGTTGGCAATGAAGACGACTTGGTAATACAGACGAGTTGGTGGTATGGAAGATTTGGCAATAAAGACGAACTGATAATAAGGACAAGTTGGTATTGTAGACGAGTTGGGTGTATCGTCGAGTTGGGAATATGGACGAGTTGGAAATGTGGATGAGTTGGCAATGTGGATGAGTTGGTAAAATTTACAATTTGGGAAAATGGACAAGTGGGCACTATGGACCAGTTCGCATTATGGACGAGTTGGCAGTGAAGACGAGTTGGTAATACGGACAAGTTGGCAATGAAGACGACTTGGTAATACGGACGAGTTGGTGATATGGAAGATTTGGCAATAAAGACGAGCTGATAATAAGGACAAGTTGGTATTGTAGACGAGTTGGGTGTATCGTCGAGTTGGGAATATGGACGAGTTGGAAATATGGATGAGTTGGCAATGTGAATGAGTTGGTAAAATTGACAAGTTGAGAACATGGACAAGGGGGCAATGTGGACGAGTTCGTATTATGGACGAGTTGGCAATGAAGACGAGTTGGTAATACGGACAAGTTGGTATTATGGACGAGTTGGGAATATGGATGAGTTGTCAAAATGAACAAGTTGGGAACACGGACGAGTGGGCAATGAAGACGACTTGGTAATACGGACGAGTTGTCAACGTGGACAAGTTAAGTTGAGAATATGGACGAGTTGAAAATGTGGATGAGTTGGCAAAATGAACAAGTTGGGAATATGGACGAGTTGGCAATTAAGACGAGCTGATAATAAGGACGAGTTTGTATTGTAGACGAGTTGGGCGTATCGTCGAGTTGGGGATATGGACGAGTTAGAAATGTGGATGAGTTGGCAATGTGGACGACTTGGAGTTGTGGACGACTTGGGCATATGCACAAGTTGGAAATGTGGACGAGTTGTATTTGTGGACGAGTTAGCAATATCGACGAGTTTGCATTGTTGATGAGTTGGCAATGTAGATGACTTTGGTGTGTGGACGAGTTGGTAATGTGGACGATTTGGCATTGTGGACGAGGTGGGAATATGGACGAGTTGGAAATGTGGACGAGTTGGCATGGTGGACGAGCAAGTAATATGGACGCGTTGGCATTGTGGATGAGTTGGGAATATAAACGAGTTGGCAATGAAGACGAGTTGGTATTACGGACGAGTTGATGATATGGACGAGATTGGCAATAAAGACGAGTTGGTATTGTAGACGAGTTGGGTGTATGGACGAGTTAGCAATATGGATGAGTTGGCATTGTGGACGAGTTGGGAATATGGATGAATTGGCAATAAAGACGAGTTGGTAATATGAACGAGTTGGCAATGTAGATGAGTTGGGTGTATAGACAAGTGGGCAATGTGAACGATTTGGCATTGTGTACGCGTTGGGAATGTGGACGAGTTGGGAATATGGACGAGTTGGAAATGTGGACGAGTTGTATTTGTGGACGAGTTGGCATTGTGGACGAGTAAGCAATATGGACGCGTTGGAATTGTGGACGAGTTGGGAATATGGACGAGGTGGCGTTGTGGACGAATTGGGAATATGGACGAGTTGCCAATGGAGACGAATTGGTAATATAGACGAGTTGGCAATGCAGATGAGTTGGGAATATGGACGAGGTGGCATTGTGGACGAATTGGGAATATGGACGAGTTGCCAATGGAGACGAATTGGTAATATAGACGAGTTTGCAATGCAGATGAGTTGGGCGTATGAACGAGTTGGCAATGTGGACGTGTTGGGTGTATGGACAAGTTGGCATTGTGACCCAGATGGGAATATAGACGAGCTGACATTGTGGACGAGTTGGCAATGTGGAATAATTAACATGTTACGCTAACATGCGAAACTTGATGGTAGAAATAACCTACATATGATGCAAATTTCAAAAAAATCGACGCGCTCAAGAATCAGTCATATTTGAATTAATGACGTCTGGCTGATCATTCTTATTCTCATTCAAAATAAAATTTGTCAAATTCTGCTGTCAACAAAACAAATTGATTTTATAAGGCTTCCGTTTTTACCGACTATGGTAAGGAACCCTAAAATTAGGCTTATATTATAGACTTGAGAGTATAGATAGCATCTCCCTCACTCTTCTGTCAGACACTATTTCAATGAGAGGAAAGACACGAAAGTTTGAATTTGGAATTCGGGTATTAGGCCTTCAGCTCTATATTTATTGAAAAAAATATATCTTATATTCTTTTTTCAAACATGTTTAGCTGTTTTATATATTGATTTTTTTTATTACTACATAGTATTTACTAGGTCCATGATTACTACACATATTTGACACATTCTTTTTTTTTATTGTGGAGTATTGTTGGTCAGTAATTTATTTAGATTAATAAGTAGGGTTTGATTAAGTATAACTAGCGAACACAATGTGTAATTGTTATTGAATAAATGATTGATGATGATGACATGGCAGCACCCATATTAAGAAAATTTGCACGATCTATTGAATTAAAAAAAAAACAAGCATTGATAATAGTGGTTTTTCGTGTATCTATAAACGTTTTTTACTCTCTATTTCATACAATTGTGTTTTCGTAACATTTTTTATTATCAATATTGTCAAATATTTACGATTATAAATGAATACATAAACAGTTACGCACTCCATGATTTCCTTTTTAAAACCTGCGTAGTGACCAAATCTGTCGTTTCGATTCATGTGCTATTTCTGGAAATTGATAGAAATCGATCAAATCGATAAATTAATGTCCTGAAGAAAGAACAACAAATTAAAATTCTACCAATCTTATGTTCGGTCCTATGAAAATATGGCAATTTAATTTTATTATATTTTTCCATAAATCGAATAATATGCATTTTATTTGTGAAACAGATCAGCAGATCACATGTCATTAATGCACAAGTTATTTTTACAAAAGAGTTGAAAAAGTTGTCACGATGAAGCTGGCAGTTGGCTATCAGGCCTGGCTCTAGCTTGGCATGTTTTAACGTTTTTAAAACATCATTTTAATGTCTTTTTTTACAGTATTAATTTATTCTTCATTCCCCAAAAACTTCTTATCAATAAAGTAGTTATTTTCTGTAACACTACCGGATTTCCATATTCTAGCGGCGGAACCGCCGCAACGGGTCTCTAGTTTTGTTTAATGTGGGTACACCACAATTTTTATTTAAACTATGAATACAAAGATCAAAGCTTAAAGAAAAATTGAAAAAGGAGCTACCTGGTGGAAGGGACCGGGAATCGAACCCGGTACCTCTGGATTACCGGTCCAGCGCGTTAGCCACTTCGCTACCCTCGCTCCACGTAGACCTGACGAATTTTTCCTTATGCTTTGTGCGTCGATCTTTGCATTGTTTATTTGAAAGGTTTTTACACCTTAGCGACCTCTATGTGAATACGTTAATATTCACATCTTACCGCACCACTTTACAGTGGTGAACGAGCAAGCGAGAGAGGGCGCTGTTAGTTTTATAAATTTATGAAACATGTAATGTCTCATTTTGTTTAATGTGGGTACACCACAATCTCTATCTTACTACGTTCACGAGATCGTTTTCCACCTCGTAGGGGGAGGGTAGGGGTAGGTCACTACCTGTAGTGGGGATGCCCCTGGGTATCCCCTTTAAATCTCTAAATCTTGAAATCTCGATGCTTCATTTCGTCGACAAATTTTTACTCGGAAGTCATACATTTTTCCGACATTTTGTAAATTATAACCTTTAGATTAGGTTCGGTTAGGCTAGATTTGTGTTATAACATTCAAAAATATTTTATAGTTTCAGAAAAAAATGCTTTCGTTGAAATGAAAATTAGATGAAACGTTTTTCTAAATTTCAAGGGTTAATTTTTCAAGGGTTAATTTTTCAAGGGTTAATTTTTCAAGGGGACATTTTTTCTAGAATGAAGTATAAGTTGCTGAAATACTCGCCGTGGGCCCTGTAGTGGGTTTACCCTTGAAATTTATTCTGCTGCCTGCCTCTGTACCGATATGACAGATATTAGTAGAGGCCTTTAGGTATGTTATGTTTTGAAAAAACCAGATAGATGAATTATTATACACACACACGTAAAGATGTTATACAACCTTATTTATGGAACTAAAACTTTATCACTTATGCTACAGAAAAGGAATCAATTCTCGTCTCAATAACAATTATGTAAAAAATATACACAATTTTTTTTTAAAAAACCTTTTTTTTGGACCCGAAGCTTTATCACTTTTGTGCTACAGACAAGGAATCAATTATCGTCTCAATATATGTCTAAAATATATCAAAAACCTAGTACTTTGTCACGTCCTAGAATGACGAGGGTCAGATACGGATTGCCATCTTTTGCGTCAGTACTTATTTTCGTAGAAAATATATTAAAACGTACAGACGCCTTTTTGACACGATCGAAGATGATATTTTGCGGACGAGTGCCGGAAGCTGTTCTTTATTTAGTAATTTTTTTTTTTATTATCTTTATTAATTAGAAAGGGGTTTTGTCACACAGCGACTATGTCACCCCCGTTGAGATATTTAGTAAATGAAAGTAGTATTTATGAGATATCTATAAGATATCATACCTATAAGAGCCGAATATGTGCAACTGTGCGCTTTTCTAGAAATTTCCTGCCTCGCACGACTGCATTGTGGATTGAATTGTCGCTTGCGGTATTTCCGGACCGATACGACCTTCAAACCTTCAAGAAAAGAGCGTATTCCCACCTGAAAGGCCGGCAACGCACTTGTGACTCCTCTGGTGTTGCAGGTGTCTATGAGCGACGGTAATCGCTTTCCATCAGGCGATTCGTTTGCCCGTTTGCGCCCTATGACTATGACATAAAAAAAAATAAAAATAAAAAATAAAAAAAAATAATGTATAGTCTGTCTATTTAAATACATCAACAAGGCCCAAATTAAAGTTAAGTAAGCTTTTCTTATGGAAGTCGTGCTTGCCGTTGCTAAGATTCGAACCCTGGACCACCAGCATCGCATCCCATAACAGTTACATTTGGGAAATGGAAACGTTTGTCACTTTTGAATCTTGACACCAACACATAGTCCAAAAGTAACGAACCTTTTTATTCCCCGACTATACGACCAACTAAACCAAACGTGTCGTAACAGAAAACTTTTTCTCTCATTATGTTTGGAGCCTATAATAAACCCATGATATTGCGTCAAGGTGTGACTCCAACACGTAGGCATTTCACTTTACGTTTCTACGTGCTAACAATCTAACCTAAAAATATCTTACCCCAACTACTACACCGTACAAGAATCGTATAGCAAATACAAGTTTCTCTAATGCTACTAAAGTACAATTTTCGTTAAAATCAGCAGCATTTATAGGATATTACTAAAGTTATATCACATTTAGCACTGCAAATGTAACTTTGCCGGTGAATTTTGGGTTCCGCGTTATAATTTGATGATAAAAGTACGGTAGGACGGTATATACAAGATTGTACTTATCCCTAGGCGTTGTTGTTTTCTATTATTTCACTAGTAACCTCGCAACATCTGTGACAGATGTTTTTATGAATGGCAACTTATGTTATTATTCAGTGTTAGCACGTGTGCATCTGCCTATGGAGCCGGCGATCCTCGTCTAGCACAACTATGCTTCGCGACTTTTGTCGCGCGAGATAGCATTACCCGTCACTCTCTCACATTACTGCACAGAAAGAGACGGGTAATTATACTGCGCGAGAAATAGTCGCGTATGACAGTTATGCTGGGTAATTTGGTATATATCTATGTATATAAGTGTGTACATCGTCGTGTAGTGCCCATAACACAAGCCTGCTAGAGTTAACTGTGGGTTAATCGATTTGTGTGAGGTTGTCTGTTATTTGTTTATCTGTCCAGGTAGAAAATTTGGATATGAAACGATAGGTGCTTATTTGTCCATCCTATGAGAAGGAATGACATGGCATCCTCCTGCAGGCCTAGGTGGTCGCGATTGTTAGGTACACCTGTTACTTTTTACAACTATGCGAGCTCAAGAGTAATGGATCCTTTATTTACCAAGTGAAACATGATCATTATAGCCCGTCTGAAGGATACCTCGTATCGTTCATTCAAATTTTGTTCAACAAGCTGAGCCCTCTCACCTACGAACTTTGAATTTCGAAGTATCCCTTTTGGACCGCCGTTGACCGGCACAGTAATTAAATACAAGTATTCAAGTGTTCCATCCCGATTCCAATCACTATTATATGATTAGGGCCGAGTCAATTCCTGAACACTAGCTCTACCAACTTAATTCGTTTAAGAGAACTACGCCGAATAAATGACATTAACAATGGGCATTTATGCGCACTCCAAAACTCAAGACTGGGTTGGACACGTTTGCCGCATGCCGAACTAACCGTGGGTCACGAAAACCACTGACTGGATCCCACCCAATGGGGTTCGGTGTTGCGGTAGACCACGGTTTATGACGGGTCATAATCGTATGGGTATTATAATAATTATTAGAAAAGGCCTCCATCAGACAAAAGAAAATGAAGGTGACTCTTGACAAGATACATACTGCAAAGGCAAGATCTCGGATTTCATAAGGCTCCTTATCCATTCAAAATGCTGATAATTTTAGATTTTTTTTCACTATAATCACACATGATTATTGATATATTATCATGTTAAACACGGCTATTACCACTTATTAGTATATGTTTGAAACCTACAGTTTGATTTTTTCATGGGTAAGTAATTTTTGTTTCAAAAACTACTCGAAATTGACAAAATTCACGCAGAAAACTGTTTTTTTTTTACTTATTTTCGATAGCACGCAACGAAAGCATGAAATATTGTATGTTACTATTTTATCAATATATTTGTCATAATATATAATAAAAATATTAAAAGGAATAAAGGCCTCATAAACATAATTTAACATTAACATTCCAACTTATCTTAAGGGCAAACTTTGTATTTAGTTCTGTTCAGTATTAGAAATAGCGAAGCGTACCTAATACGCGTGAAAAATCTTATCTATTCCTTTCCACTCAGTATAGTACGAGAGAGACGGATGATGTTGTGTCACGCGAAAAAGTCGAGGCCTATGCTAGACTGACAGTTCCGCCGAGTTCTGGTGACTCAACAACTTTCGTCCTTTCCCAAGGGCAAAAAGTTAATAGCAATGTTGCAAATCGAAACAACGTCTCGTTCTAGCCAGGCGCTGATATAAGGACATAAATTCTCAATCCCAATACACCCAATCCATTTGTAATAGTTTTCCTTCACCCACGTTGCGAACAAATACGTTTCCAACTAGACAAAGGGTTCCCAAACTATACGCCACAGGTCCCGGTGCGCTGTAGATAGGGCTGCTAAAAAACCCGGACATTTAGCGTAAATCGCATTTGTGTGTGTCGTGTCCGAAAAAAATATATTTGAAAAAAACAATCGCTTTATTCTTCATTCACATAAGTGTCCGGGTTCTTATTGAAATCCCCCCGGACAGACCCCGGACGGCGTCCAAACTAGACACAAATCCGGGGAAGCCCGGACGGAGGGCAGTCCTAGATGTAAAGAGGGATAACGTGACGCGCTTTGGTTTACTCTTTACCAAAAGCAAAACTACCCTATTTCGAGACACTAAAGCGTAATTTGAGTGGCGCCATTAATCATGTCACGTGGTCACGTCATACTAAGTATGGCGCAACTCAAATTACGCTCGTCTCTGGGTTCACCCTATTAAGGCACAGATACTAAATAAATACTAAACTTGTATGAAAGCGAACTGAAAAAGTTTGGGAGCCCTTGATCTATACAATCTCACGGGATTTCCTTCATTGCGCTGTTATCTGCCTAGGATCTAGTACTGATTGTTCGATAAATAAAAAGTCGGTTTGACAAATCACATTTTTACACATCAAAGAATAGAGTAAATTGCTGACAAGGGGCTAAAATAAGCCATTATGACACGAAGTGATTATTTGTACGAGCGAACAAAGTGAGCAGAAGAAGTGAAAATACTTTTTCACGTTAGCTTGGAAATTCTTTGATAATAGCTCAAAATCAATGCAACAAAAAATTATTCTAAAATCAAACGTGTTCGCATTTATTTATACCTACTGTAGGATCTGCCTGTAGAAGGCATATGTTCGTAACACTGGCTCACTCGCCGCCGCACACATAGCAATGTCATACGTCCACTCTCGCCCTCGGCTCGCGTGTTACTAACGCAGCATCCCATGTGACGTGCGCCCGAGACAGCGTATATCTATTTATGTATAGATACTACCACAAACACTACATCCCTTCCATGTTAAAAAGCTTTTAATTATTTGAACTCAAATTCACAGAATTCACTTTATGCCTAAACTGCATATCAATAATGTGTTTGAATTACAGGGAATCTATAGAATCCCAGTTATGTGCGAGTAGGTAAGTATTGTAATTATGTTTAAGTTAGTCTACAATTCCTCTGCCTTGCCCTAAAGTTGACAGACAGTGTACCCGTAATACAAGCTTTGTCGTAATACAACCTTGGTGCAACAAATAAGGAATATATACATATAAATGTGTCCTCAGTCTCATTTTCTACGATTGCTTTCTATTCTTCTACCTTCTTCAGATGTAGCCTTAGTGTTTGCCCTAACTGTTCATTCCTAACCGTGACATCCCCATCAGTGCGTGTCACTAGACCCTGTGGAGTATACAATTTAAACTTACGTTTGTTTGTCTCTATTTCCTTAATATAAGATACATCTACTTCTCTAATCATCCTCCTTTGTTTGCTATCTCTAATAAGTATCTATATTCCTTTCCCTTCTCCTTTTTCTCCTTGTTACTGATTTAACTCTAAGTCTAAGATAAATATTCTGATAGAGATCCTGTTGTTCTTGAAATGATAGTTTCCTAGCTTTTTCATCCATATTCTATAGTCTTTCAATTTCGGAAATATGTTATATCACCAATAACCCAATAAATCAACTCGCAAAATAGTCATGACACGTAGTTTTACGACTATATGACCGAGAAATAGTCGTAAGTACGAGTATAAATAAATGGAATGCATACAAATCAGTATTCTCAAAGTTTGAACTTCTGCACTTTTTTTCTTTTTTTTTTTTACCATGCTCCTTTAAAATCACTGATGGTCTATAAACATCACTCATGTGAGTAAGTAGCATCTTTAAAACACGGAATATAGTATAAAATATATGTTGATATGTTGGAGTTTACATTTCCCAAAGCTCTCGATTCAGCAGTTACAGAACTTATACCATTAAAAATGCTCTTTTAAAACCACAGAAAGTTAAGTAATCGATCATTGAACTCCGTCATAACGCCACAACGTAACATTTAAATATTTTATACCAGACAAATACAATTCGAACTCACGTATCGACGATTTCGTCACATGAAATCAATTGAGATCTCTATTTCTATGACTACCACAGAATATGTATATTTACCAAATTTTACATAAAAAAGAAATCGCACCTCATCTAAATGGCGTAGACCTAGTGTCACTGACTGAGAAATATCTACACTAAATATATTATATACTAATTAATTATCAGATGTAATAAACAAAATTAACACTCTTCGCGTAATATTATGATTTCCTTTCCTTTGTTTCTACTAACTATTATAACATGGGGGTATATGGTAGATACTTTTTTTTTATAAGGTAACAATAAGAATTGGTTGTAAGATATGTTTTATTTAGATTTTCTCTTACCAGCTCTATAAAAACCTGTATCTCGCCAAATTCGACAATATCCGGCTACGGGAGTCCTATTTAAGTATCGGAATTTGAGTAACATATAAGTACGTAAATGTATCTGATTCCTTTGGAATGTATTATTATTATTTGTAACATTATTATCCAATATAGATATCAACTCGATGTTCTCTTGTTGTTTACAAAATAAAAGGTTGACAACAAAGTAGTAAGTTTATTTGATTACCTACTTATGAATATGACTCAAACTTATGAAATACAAGAAACCGCAATTTAGATTCAGTATCCATTTTTCAAGTCGAATATATGTTATCAAATCACTTAAAATTGATAGCATGCTGTAAAAATGCAACCATAATTTTAGAATTAGGTAAGTAAAAGTATCAAAATATGCTTATGTAGCTTTCGTCATCACATTCGTTGAAGCAAGGAAACAGTATGTTTAGTTTTCTTGACTCCCATCACACGCATAATATTAAGGTACCTATGGTTACTTCGTTGCCACTAGTATGACTAGACAGCCGAATAAATGCTGTTGGTTAGCAATCAAAGTGGAATATAAGCGATTTCGACCACTTTAAAACGACTAATCTGTTGAGATATTACATCGAAACTGACCTGTTGCGGAGGCTCAGGAGTGATGCCAAATCACTGATAAAACAGTAGATCTATTTCTAACAATTCAATTATCTACCTAGGTACTTTGTCTATTACACGTTTTATATTATTTGTCAGCGTCATTATAGGCCAGCAGCCCATCAGTTTTTTTTTTATTATTGCCGATCTGGTCAGGTCAGGTGTCATTTCTTTACCATAGTCGACCGCCGATCAAATCAGAGGTTCTTCGGGCGGCCATATCATTGATAAAGTGGTTGATATTTAAGACTAAATTTTATCGACTGAAGGAATTATTAATGCGAGTGTAGGATTGTACGAATATCATCTATCACTTTCAAAATTTACTTGAAATGTAAGCAGTGCTTACTCATATCAGATTTGTATCTTATTAAGGTATGGTTTCCCTTCCTAACTCTATTTCATGAAGTTACTTACATAACTATGATTAAGATTGATAATTAGGAGTACATTTTTTCCCCAAATACAGCTTTTTTTCCTACTACTCCTTTTATATCTCTTTCGTCTCGCAATACGGGTTAGGTACATCAACAATTGCTACCAGGCTTTACTATCTTAACAAATGTATCTATTTATTAAATGGTATTTGAAGAAACATGAAGCTAAAACCACAGATTTCATAACTGAAGGGAGATCTTGAAACTATTTGCCAAACAATCGTTTAAATGTAATGGAAGTTAAGTATCCAATATAATGGAGTCTTTTGTTATCTAATTGAATGAAGTCCAGTGTTCCAATTTAATGCAGTCGGGTGTTCTAATGTAATGTAGTTTGTCATTCCAATTGAATGGAGTCCGTCATGCCAACTTAATGGCGTCTGTTATTCCAATTGAATGGAGCTGTCATGCCAATTTAATGGAGTCTGTTATTCCAATTGAATGGAGCCTGTCATTCCAATTTAATGGAGCCTTGCATTTCCAATTTAATGGAGCCTGTCATTCCAATTTAATGGAGCCTGTTATTCCAATTTAATGGAGCCTTGCATTTCCAATTTAATGGAGCCTTGCATTTCCAATTTAATGGAGCCTGTTATTCCAATTTAATGGAGCCTGTCATTCCAATTTAATGGAGCCTTGCATTTCCAATTTAATGGAGCCTGTGATTCCAATTTAATGGATTCCTCATTCCAATTTAATGGAGCCTGTAATTCCAATTTAATGGAGCCATCTATTCCAATTTAATGGAGCCGTCTATTCCAATTTAATGGAGTCTCGAAAACCAATTGAATGGTGACTTGTATTCCAATTTAATGGAGTATCGTAAACCAATTGAATGGTGGCCTTTATTCCAATTTAATGGGACACGATAATCTTATAAAAATGTCCTCAACGCCTACTTGCCACAAAAAGGAAAACAAATTTGACTAGGTATATATTTGTTATATTACATTTACTTTTATCTAATCAATATTCTTATATGGAGATCTCTTTACGAACTTAACTTCGGACTCTATTTACTATAAACGTATCTATTATTTACGTCGGCTAATAAGTCTCACGTTACTATAGGCTATTCGTCTCTCACGTAGCAAAATATCATCAATCATCAATAGTAAGATTAACATATTTATTATAAAGCCTGCATGCAATGCATAACATGCAAGATGTATTATATATTATGTAATATTAAATGAAAACTGAAATATGATTGCAGTATCCTATCCTAGGCATATCATCTATAAATCGGTAAGATGGATAGCATTATAATGAAAAATTATTAAATTTTTTGTACTTACCATGACAATTATCATTAGAATCTTGTAGTTTTAAATGTATTATAAGTACTAAACAATCTTGCTGCAAGTAATTATATAGTCAGACATTCTACTTTATGATACTAATCAGGCTGTAATTGCTACATTGGATTATTTATTCTTTAATGATCTTGACTTAAATAGATTCCAAATGTGCATTACAAATTGGAATAAAAATCCATTCGTTTATTTTATTAAAAAATAAATTAAATTATACAATGGCATCGTGATACTACAATTTACACTTTTAAAACTTATTTGCTACAATTTCCGACAAATGTTTTTGTTTTGTCAAAATTGTACCAACTACAAACACAACCTCAAAATTATCCGTATTTAAAACATGTATATGTAAAATATCAAACTAATTTCAACTTGCAAACACAAAGCAGCATTGATTATATTATTACATTAATTTATAATGGGATCGTGATTATAAAATGTATAATATCAACAATTTCCGACGCCTTTTTGCTCTGTCGAAATTGTACGAACATAACCTCAAAATTTGTCATACAACTTGCAAACACAAATCAGAATCTTTATTCTTCTTAAAGTAATTTCATGATGCTCAAATAATACTAAGCCAAATACTAACATAATGACATACTTAGTTTTAGTAATTTATCACTTTTCGTTTTGCACAAAAGTGGTTTGATCCGTAAATAACTTTATTTCACTATTTTTTACAGGTTTCCTCTCTCTTTTTATTTGTTTTCCTTTCTTGTAGCTAAATAAACGTTGATTACCTTTTCACTCGTCGCCAAATGTAGGATCTGCCTGTAGAAGGCATATGTTCGTAACACTGGCTCACTCGCCGCCGCACACATAGCAATGTCATACGTCCACTCTCGCTCTCGGCTCGCGTGTTACTAACGCAGCATCCCATGTGACGTGCGCCCGAGACAGCGTATATCTATTTATGTATAGATACGACTGTAGTATACCTAACCCTATGCCAGGCACAGTACAGCTGTTTATATAGGTCACTATGCTAGAACTTAGCTCGACAACACACCACCAGTCTCGGCAAGGGTCGGGTAGCAAGTAACCCCACTCCGTTGGTCTGACGTATGCGCACGAGATAAGGATAGCAACACTACATCCCTTTTTTATTTTAATTAAAATTAGATTAATTGGTGATCGTATAAATAATAATATGTGAATGTTTATCTATTTAAATAAAAAGGTTGTTTCACTCAAAACCCATAAAGTATTTAATCAGTCTTGTTTTATGTTATCTAGACCGGTTAATAGTTTAATTTGTGATCTCATTTGATTTAGAACTAGCTTTGCAATATAAACTTGCCGCGAACCTTGTTGACACAACAATATAGAGGATACATCGAGGATACACAAAGGATACCAATACGAAGTCGTTTCAGCGTGCAATATGCTGTAGTCGCCGGTTAGTCTGTCGCAGCTAACCGGCCCCGTACGGGTTCGCGATAAGGAAAAGTTCTCCCACACCAATGTGGATAGGGAGGGAGTCGCACTGGTGGAAAGGAAGAGCAAGGCGCGCTTGGTGCCCCGCAAGACTAAGTGGCACAGGCGAGCCGGTTAATTCAATTCTTGGGATTGCGACACCGTGTCCCACCAGGACATGAAGGTGTACCACTTCAGACCTGTCACTACGTGCAATTCAGCTCGTTTGAGCTACGCGTGTCCCAGCCGCTACAGGCTGCTACTATCTGCCTAATCCTACGCCAGCCTGTCTAGCATAACCACGCCTCGCGGTTCCCGTCGCGAGACAGCGCTAGCCGTCATTCCCTCATACCACTGCACAGCTACAAGAGATAGGCAAATATCTCGCGCGAGAAATAGTCGCACATGACAGCTATGCCAGAGGTCAAACAAAGCAAAGGAGCCACGCCATTATGTCGCTTAAGCCATTAAGGCGCTTATTGAATTAAATCTAACTAGTTTTAAGTTTGGTCTGCATGTGTTTTTGTAGTTCCAAAGCATGTAGGTTATATTACTGTAATATTGTGTAACTTATTTGAAAAATAAATGAATTATACAAAACAAGGGTTATACACTTCATTCTAGATTTTTTAAGAATTGTGACATGTAGCCTTATCTGGATAATTATTTCACAACAACCACTTTGTCAAGCGCTTAAGGACTATAGCTTGATCTTTTCCTCCTTTCACCATCTTCAAAAAAATTTTTTTCCATGAAACTGAAACTGAAGTATATATGTATTTATCATAGTACTGTTCATTTGTTAATTTTAATTTCTTGTTTAAGGCATGTCTATAGCCGCATTCTTAACGAACCTGATGTGTATGATACGACTTCCACGATACAGGCTGTGCCTAGTGTGGAAGTCACTGTTAAATTATGTTAAATGTAGAAATGTTTCTTTTGGTAAAATAAAAATTATTCAATTCTATTCTAAGTAGCTAACTTGCTTTACACGTCATCATGTACTCTCGTTCAATATTCTCACTAAAGTCATCATTATAATTTGTCATCTGAAATTACGATATATTATAACCATTCAAAAGAATATGAGAATCCAAATAAATTTTCGAAATTGCAACTAAAGTCCAATTTAATTGAGATTTTGAAACCGCGTCTTTTCCTATTCGATCAAGATTTTAAATCACAGATAAACAAATTCCAATTTAATTGCGGCATTAATTAAGAATACCAGATCATTCTCAATATAAGGTTGATAAATAATTCCAGTTTAATGGAGCCATTCATTTGAAATACAGGACCATCATTGGCAATTTAATTAATGTTGTGAAACGATTCCTATTTACCTAATGAAGGCACTTATTTGAGATACTAAACTAAATTGCAAATCCAATTGAATTGAGGTTTTTAAACCGCCACAATTTTAATTGGGTCAAGGTTTTAAATCAGTGGTATACCAATACCAATTTAATTCCGGCATTTCGTTGTAATACCAGACCATTCTCAATTGAAGGTTGATAAACAATTCCTATCTGAGGGAGGCATTCGTTTGAAATACCGGACTATTGTCAATTTACTTAATATTTTCAAACGATTCGAACTTAATGGAAGCTCTTACTCGAAATACTAAACTTTTTTCAATATAATGGAGGTTGTTAAACAATCTCACCTAATATAGGCATTCATTTTAAATGCCACTTTTGACAATTTAAAAATGATGTCAAACTATTACAGTTTTATCCAGGCATTCATTTGAAGTACCAAACTATTATTGTCAATTCAATTAAGGTTGTCAATCAATTCCAATTCACTGGAGGCTTTGAGACCTCGAGTATCCCAATTGAATGGGAGTCAAGAACACGTCATATTCCCATGTTACCGGCTCTCTGATACCTGAGATATTCCAATTGAATGGAAGTCCTAAAACAACAGCCTTTTCCAATTGAATGAAAGCTTTAAAGCACAGTATATTTCAATTTAATCGACGCGTCGAAGCTATCGATATTCAAGTTTTAATGGGATTCTCAAAAGCACATACTCCAGTTTATGAACGCTTTGAGTTATTTAATATAAATTTAAAGGAAGGTTTACATATGGTATTTCAAATTGACCTTCCATGCAATTGTATTTGCTTAGCCGTTAAGCCTTACTATCTTTCTTACGAATAGTTTGGTTCCCGCAGTCTACTAAATAGACGTTTCATAATGCCTTTCGCTAGCTTTAACAATCCGCTTAGCCTATCATATTGGCAATCCAGCGTGGTCTATCAAATTGACCTCTCATAAAGTCTTAGCCTATCATATTGGCAATCCAGCATGGTCTATCAAATTGACCTCATAACGCCTTAGCCTATCATATTGGCAATTCAGCGTGGTCTATCAATCTATTCCTTCGAGGTTAGACGAAATTATGTGCTGACTAGAGGATGTTCTGACTGTCCAGAGCTGGTCAGTCAGGTTATCCGATTGTTCATCCCTTCTAAATCGAGGTTCAATTTTCATCCACGCTGCCGGCTACTGTTGGCTGCTCCTGAGGCGCAAACCATAGCGCGGAAAACTCTCCTCTAGTTCGAGCCTTACGAGAACTTAATGCGCTTCTCGCATCAGCATCGGATTTGGACGTTTTTTGGAAGTAGCTGGATAATTGTGTGTCGTGAATGTTTAAGGTACTGTAAGGCGATGGATGGATGTAATTTTTCAGTAATTGAATCTACCTAATATGTAACATGTTATGTTAAATTATTCTTGTAATTCACAGTGCATTAGTACTAACTGTAAAGCTGTGTAATTATTTGAAATAAATAAATAAATCAAATTGACCCCTGACATAAAGCTATTAGTTTCCAGTAACAATACAGTCAGAGCTTATCATAATAATATTGACTAATGACTTTGCACTTATGAGTCTTCCATATCACTTTTAAACCCGTTTGGCCTATCAAATACTATACCTATATTAAACTATACCTACCTTTCAAGACGTATCTGCTGTTATTTAATTACTGATTTTGTTATACCCAATTGACTACATGTGACATATGCACCTATACGTGTCATATGTACCTATTAATGCACAACCCTTAAGCTGGATGTTCATACTGTTTATCAACTATACAAGATACTCTAGATAATTATTCCAAAAAAATACATTTTCAACATAAAGACAAATTAAGCTTATCACACTATAATATTTAACCCGTCAATATATTTTGGAATTCAGAACAATCAAGCCCACTCCATAGGAAAGTATTAAGTAGCGTATTCAATTACGCACGCACAAATGAAAAGTCGTGTAAATTAAATAGACGCCTAGGCAGTCCAATCGTTTTCCCAATTTGTTCATAATTATTAAATTGTGATCCGTCATCCACTGCGCCACTGCGAAGTCGAAGATTAGTAACACGACCCATTCGAGAATAACGCTAAACTACTAAATATTCATATTCCTCGAGTGCACAACTACTAATTAATATTCAAAATAATACACTTTGCCCGTTTTCTTATTTATTTAAGCAACTTTCCACCCAGTGGTGCATTGTGGGTAGGCCTCAGCCTCATGTCGTGGGTAGGCCTCAGCACGAACCCCGTGACTAATATACACTACCCACAATAAAATTATCTTACATTTAGCAACCGAAAACTTGTGTTTTAATAGTTTTTTATTTTTTATTTTTACGTAACTGTTGATAGGCATTTTTCCGTGATCTGATCAATGATGTGTTCATATTCATCTTTATAATTGCATTTATCGGCTTGTCGCCGCCGTACAAGGAATTTCTCGAACTTTTCGTCCTGTTCCTGTTTCATCAAACGGAATACGTGACGTTCATAGACCGTACTTTGTTTGCAGGAGCAAAGTTATCATCGAATTTTGCTAAGGCTATCGCAAATACATCTGTGCGGACACCTGGCTCCGCGTCCGCTCCAGGGATATTGTAATATAATTCTTAGAGCTCAATTCCTCCGAAATGCAAGAGGCTTGCTCTCTTCTTTTGGCTATCTGTGATAGCTGACACCTCCAAATAGACATGGAGTGCTCGTTTCGAACGCTTCCATCTCAGACCGATCGAAGAGGTCTCGTTCCAAAGTTATGGCTGCCATGGGTACTCTTGGGGCGTCCCGGAACCAATCAATCAAATGATACAAGCGGAGCATTCATCTAACCGCTTGCTAAACAATTTAATGTTCGTACTGGCCCTTTAGCCATTAGTCGTTTTAACGACCGCTTAACTACTGCTATACCATGACCTTGGTCAATGTTAGAAGTGTTAAAACAATATGTCAATTAAATGACACAACATTTTTGATTTCAGTTGCTAGGTGTACACGACCATGTTGTCTTATTCATCAATTGAATGATCAGTATACCATAATGACTGGTAAACATTTTATTCTTGCCAATTAAATGACCAGGTACAATATACTCTGCTTACAAGTTTATTTACAACACCAATCATACAGTTTTACCACTCATAAACACATATACCTACACGGATATTTCATCATACATATTACGTTTCCGTAAATAACTAAGTGAAATAAACATTAAACACTTCAATGTTTACCTTCATACATATTGACCCCGCAGCGCAAGGTATTATTACAATGTAGTTACTTAGTTACCTATTTATCAACCCCGTAAACAATTTATACTGCACCCGATCTAATCTGCCTCAAATGCCGTTAGAAGCAACCGAAGTCTATTTATAATTAATGATAATGTTACTGACAACTGAACTGTTTACTAAAGCTAGTTTACTTAAGTAATTTTGCTATCGCAAACTTTCAAATATATCTACCTACAAGCCGTTATTATAAATGACTATAAACTTGCACTTCTAAGTCAGATCGTTATTTCATAACTAATATAACATTTTATCACACTTTATTATTATTATTCTTATTTATTATATGTTGTCCAATGGTTTTTAACTGTACAATTGCATTAATTTTACGTTGTAGGCGCGAGTAGATAGGTACTTAGATACGTTGCGCTTATTAAACAATACCTCCTTATTGTGCCTAGGTAGGTACATAATAATTATGGTTTACACTTCTTTTATTATATACGAGTCACGGTATCGACGCATTTCCGGTAAAAATATTAGACATTAATACCGTTAGTAAATATCGGACAAAAATAATATCTATAAGTAAGTAAAACTGCATGATTCGCCAGGAGTTATTTGCAAATGTGCAATGACCGTTATTTTTTAAACGAATGACCCATTACGAACTAAAACTTGTTTACGAGTCGATCCCTGTACTGGGATAGTTGAGCAGTGCACCGCTACCCACTAGGTAGATGTCTTTTGTTCCACAGTTATAAGTGAAACTATAACTTGGATAAATTAACTTCAATGACAATGTATCATATCACTATCGAGTTTGCCTGGTATTTATTATACATTTACTGTGCAAGTACACGTTAGACTGCTTTTGTCGTGTTCCCGCCTATTCTGTTTTTTTTTTTGAAGGCGTAATTAGATTTCTACTCACTTTTGTCCTCGTCGCCACTTGTAGTATACCTAACCCTATGCCAGGCACAGTACAGCTGTTTATATAGGTCACTATGCTAGAACTTAGCTCGACAACACACCACCAGTCTCGGCAAGGGTCGGGTAGCAAGTAACCCCACTCCGTTGGTCTGACGTATGCGCACGAGATAAGGATAGCAACACTACAACGACCACAAACACTACACCTACTTTAAATTCAAATAGCTTAACAATATGCATTTTTTAAACCCTTCTAAAAACAAAATATTGGTGGTTAAGAAATCTTTTTGAAATAATTATTTTATGTAACAAATAGTCATAAGTACAACTTTATGTGTATTATTTGTATTACACACGAGTAAAGCGGCAATTACACTTCGTTGTTCGCCGCATACGGTCGCCGAATTCATTTTAAAATACTTAGGCCAACAAACGTCGCCTTCACATTGGTCTGTCCGCCTACTAAGGCGACCGCATGACTCTTGAATGGATTCGTTCAACGAACGTCGTCTTTACACTAGTCTGTCCGCCTAATGCGGTGGCCGCATGCGGTGACCGAATGCAGCGGCTGACGTACAAAGTCATCCATCAGATCTCTGAGAGCTGTCGCGATGTCAAAGCTTGTGCTTAGGTGCTAGTTTATTAGTTTGCTTAATAATACAGGAAATATTATTAAGATAAACGAAGATACTGGGTTCGGAAGATATATGCACAGCGTTACGCCTATGGAGCAACAGCAACTTTGTGTGATGACCTGTGCGATGTGCAATTTAAAAAAATTCATAGAATGGATAAACCCCATTTTGAGTAAGTATTTATTAAGACGGGTTTCACCATTAATTGAAAAAGAAAACACACACACCATTTCGCGAGACTTTAAGCTGTCGTATGAAACTACAAATAACACTACGTTTTCTAGCCACGGGAGATTCATTTCAAAGTATTTGTTCAGTTTCCGAATCCTCCTAAGTAGTAATCATCCTAAGTTTGCATAGAGGTTTTACTTTATCTGCGGTCGCCGCTGTCGGTGACCTAATAAGGCGGACAGATGTCGTATTTACACTGCTTCAGTCACCTTATAAGCGTTGGCAGCTGTCGATCGCCGACTGCGGTCGACTAACGTGTTCTTTACACTTTTGCGGTCGCCGCATGCAGCATGCGGCGAACAACGAAGTGAAACGATTCGCGTGAGGCCTTAAAGGCGTATTTTTTATTATTCAGGATTTGATTTTACCTTCCCTGAGTAATAAAATATGTATATCTGGAGAATAACGTCATAAGAACCAAAACCAAACCCTACGGGTAGTTTTTTTTACAATGGTAACAAACACAGTAAGATACATTGAATACTTTGCACTCTACATTATTTCAGCCAATTTTACTTGAAAAGACCTTTTGTAGGAAGATTCATGTATAAAAACAACCCTTCCTGCATTCTCTCCTAACTTTTTTATTTTATTTATAGTGGCCTTCCAACTTTAAGGGAAATAGAACCATACACTTACTTCCCACGGATGGAAAAGTTTGATGACGCACTTATGGGTTTTCGATGGCGAGATATCCCAACACTTTTCCATGTGCAAAACTTTTTTAATTTCGTTCCTTACTGCCAGTCACGCGTACAAATTGGGAGGAAGTCATTCGATAATACACAGCGATTTTAAACAACCGGTTAAATCCCATTAGCGGGTTATACCTACTCCCACACAAAGTCCGACTACTTGTAGTGAGAGCTAACCAGCCCTGATACAGTTCAAGTCATGTCCTAAAAAAAACTGTGGGATTGTGCATTTTGCATTTTAAACACCGACTAACCATCACAACATAGGTATTAAAAATTCAAAACTACCGGACCGTTTGTAAGGTCACCCATAGTACTTTAGTCTCTATTCTCCTAACTATAGGTTTAGTTATCAGTTTTAATGTTTATATTTTTGTTATCTTGATATGTTTCTGAAGCTATTAGGTAACTAAGCTTAAAAAAAGGAACATAATTCAGTAATAAACACAGCATTAAAGAAGTCTGCGGATAATATTTACTCGTCAGACAAACATATATGACGCGCCTACACTGGACACAGGAGCCACCGGCCCGTGGCGCATAGAGCAGAGGCGACGGGCGCGCGCCGTGCGGGGAGCAGCATGACGTAGAGCGCGTCATCAACGGCGGTCCGGGCGGCTATATAAGCCGCCCGCTCTCAGTACAGGCAGGCTTATCCGGTGCTTCTCCAAGCGGAGTAGCACGTCTGGCACCAGCAGTGCAAAGGGTCCTTCGGACCCGCAAGCTTCCATGGATACCAAAAAAAAAAAAAAAAATACAGGCAGGCAGTCACTTGCTAACGTTCGGACAGCGCGGACCTTCCCGGTGGTCTTGAACTGTCGAGCAGTAGCAGGTGTCTTCCCCTCCCGGTGGGTGCGGCGTGTTTTCTACGCGCTTTGTAGCACACGGGAGTCCGCCGGCCTGGACTAGGAGCGGTGCGGCACGACGCATTATCAGCTCTAGACGGGTATCCTCTCTAGGGACAAGAGCGGTGTGTTTCACCCTACGCGCTAGCTCTGACCTAGATCCTGGAGTCTAACTCACGTGAGCGGTGTGGATCACGCATTCGCCCTGGGGTTGGACTCGTCCCCCTCCGTAAACTACCAATACCGGTTAATCTGTTCCTTCGGGAACCCGGCGTCAATCAAGTAGAGGCCCGTGCGCCTGTAGATCACGTTAGGTCATCAGTTAGGTTTTAGTATAGAGGCCCGCATGCCTGTAGAATACTAAGTTATTACGATAGGAGTGCTAGTTAGGTTTTATTATAAATAAACGGCATAAAAGCCCGATTAATTAAGTATTAAACGCTTGTTGTTATTTGCTCACCTCACCCTAACACTATCCCCACTGAGCTAGTTCAGGAAACCTTCCAAAGTCTAGACCAGACGGCCGAAGGATATGCGATTGTGGCTAAACCCCACATCACACATACATATAGTTATGAAGGCTTAACACTCTGCCAGGCTTGAGAAGATAAAGAAACTCTTGCACTCAGCGAGAGTATACAGATATTACATTCCAATCTCTCGCCTAAGATCGTTTGTGCAGTAATCGAATAAGTGCCAGGATTCTGATCAAAAATAGATGTTGATAAATTACCGGAGACGCATGTATTTCCCAGAAGATACACTTAGCATAACAGTATCGCCTACGGCTGCTGGTACAGGAATAAACATGAATAACGAGTAGGAAAACACGAGTCACGAGAGTTAGGGTTCTTACTAATGTAGGAGACTAGATTTGCGAGGAGAAGGGTTATCAATCATTAGGTACCTACAATGTATTAAGTAGCTAAGCACTATAACATGCTCGCAATGAAAATCCGTGCATCAACTAAGTAATCATGTCATGATGCTCGAAACGTATAGGTACCCACAGTCAGCAGCACAAGTTTCTACGCTTGCCAAGTGCTCAAAGTGATATACACGCGGACACTATTATCAAGAAATAAAGGGTTGTACAGATCATTGTAAGCATGTAACAATACAATTATGTAAAGTCTGGTCTCTGTGGATCTAGGTATTTAGTAACACGTGTGGCATTTTCAAACATAAAGTAAACCTACCTTTGTAATACAATAATGGTCCAAGATATTTAACTCAAATTATAACGGGTGTTTATCGCAATATGATATTACATATTTACCGTCATAATTTAACGTTTCGGCGGGGTTCTACACGCCGTAATCTCAGTACAAGGTCTTACTTACTCAGGAATAGTACTCTCGTTCACATGATGCTTTAACTTAGTATTGGTCTCGTTTTAACTTCTACGTTACCTTAAGTTAGTTTAATATGCTTTCATATTAGTTTTACTATAGTGTTATTGAAGTGTTGTTTGAATGGTAATGCCACCTTGTTAGGATGTAGAGTATGTAGACTATACCTACCTATATAATTTAAGATGTCTTATCATATGTATCTGTTTTTTCGACTTAAAAAAACACTGAACAGCCAAAAATATCATCATGTACAGATTACATTTGATTCACCTTGTGAAGTCGGCTGGGCCACTCAATTATTACTATGAAAACAGCTGCCGCTGTACATGATCGGGTTATTTTTGGCTATTCAGTTTTTTTTTTTGAAGTTCGTTTTTTTGTTTTTTTTTTAGCTTTTAGTGATTCAAATATAATCACTTTTTCACAAAAAAATAACCAACTTCAATGAGCGAAATGGAACATTCAATAACACTTATATGATTTTCTTATGGATGTCTTTATCAGAACTGGACCAAATTTAAATGGGACCACACGGGAAGCACCCACAGCTTTAAAAAAAAACAGTCGAATTGAGAACCCTCCTCCAAAGTCGGTTAAAAATATAATGTTATTCTGCTTAGATATTTCTGCTGCTGACTGTACATTCATTCGATCACCTTGTTTACGGCTGTTTTATGCTTATGCAATATGCATGCTCACACTTCGCAGTACGTACCCATATGATATTGGAGTTATCATCATTCAACGAACAGGTGGCTTTTTAGGGTTGCCAGAATGGCAAAAACAGTACCCTTATATTTTCCTCGTGACAATCTAGTCCATATGTCCCAGGCATTTTACTACAAAACTTACATACATGGGTATATTCATAAAAAATATAATTTCGGTATTTTATGAACTGCAACTACTTATGGTGTTGTTTAGTATCTATCCGTTTATTACAGCGCATGGTCCAGAGGATCTTATTACATAATACATTTAAACGTTCGTGCAATTAAGGAAGCAATAGGTTAACTATAAACAGAAGACCGACCGAAATAAACTAATAATTAATTTCGACCCTATTTTGATAAGGGATCACGAATACACCTCTCATGCACAGGTGATAGGGGGCACAAGTAAATGTTTGAAATAAGTATCTTGACGACTGTGCTGTCTGTTAAATAATTTATTTGCCTACTTACTAATGTATTGAGGTTATAGTTTATTTCACACAGCTTTGTGCGTGTGGTATCTGTCATCTCAGTACATTTCGCGAGTAGTGTGGAGCTGCAATACCTACAACCAAAATTCGATTGAAATGTACTGAGATGACAGATACCACACGCACAAAGCTGTGTGAAATAAACTATAATAACCTCAATACATTAGTCAGCAGGCAAATAAATTATATAACAGACAGCACAGTCGTCAAGATACTTATTTCAAACGTTTACTTGTACTCCCTAAGTAATGCTAGGGATAAAATGAACTGAATGACAGATGCCACACGCACAAAACTGTATATTTCAAGTAGACTATAATTTTGTACCTCCTAGTAGACCGATTAATATCAGTGTTTTTCCCGATCAGCTGGTCTATAAAAAATAATCCAACAGAAAAAGAAAGAAAAATACGTAGTTAAGAACTGGTGGTTGGCCAACCACCAACAGCCCGGCCACGACTTCAGTTTTAGCGGCGAGCGGAGTGGCGAGCAGCGCCTGGGGTTATCTTTCTTTCTTCTTCCTAAAGGCACAGAACAGAGATATAGCATTAATCTGTCGGGTGATTATTTAAGTGGTGGGGTGGTAAAGAAGAATTATGCAATAAAGAATTATGAATTAGGTCGTGAGTGTTTCCTTGAAGATAATATACTGCCCATTATATATTAATCGTGTTGGAGAAAATACTTCAGCTCCTAACTATAAATTAGTCTGAAGCTTATTATTCTAAGGTCTGAAGTAATTTATTTCACATCCATTTCAAAACAGGTATTTATTTTAAGTTAAAAGTGTATTTTTCTAAAGTCAAGGATCTAATGTGTTAAAAGTTTAGGTACAGTAAATTGGGATAACTTTGGCCTCACCGTCACCAGGCGGTATCTCAAGAACGGTGATAGCTAGATAGTTGAAATTTTCACAGATGATGTGATGTATTTCTATTGCCGCTATAACAACAAATACTAAAATTAAAATAAAATTAATATTTAAGGGGGGCTCCCAATCCCATACAACAAAAGGGATTGGTTGCGTTAACACCTCATTTGTATAGAGCGCTATACATACCAGGTGCAAACTTAACTTAACCACTTAAGGATGGAAAGTGTTTGTACGGAACCCTCGGTGCGCGAGTACGACTCGCACTTGACCGGTTTTTTTAGGGTTCCGTAGTCAACTAGGAACCCTTATAGTTTTGCCATGTCCGTCTGTCCGTCCGCGGCTTAGCTCCGTGATCATTAGTACCTATTAGAAAAATTTGTTACGTCTAACTTCTCAACCACGGGTCAAAAAAATATGGGAAAATTCATGAAAATGAGGCCTTTTAAGTACTTTCAATATAAACTATATCTAATAAAATCGGTCGAGCCGCCCGCTCAATCTGGCGCGTATAATCGATAACTTCCAGAAGGTAATAAGTAATTACTGTTACTTTGGCGTTTACGACCTTTTTATTGAGCTTGAAATCTTTCTTGTAATTCAAACCTCGGGCTTAAAAGAGCCGTTTCAAGACCGTCTATTGCGAAGGATGGGCAACTACGTAACCCTAACACTGAGCGTGGCCCGACATGCTTTTGGCCGGTTTTTAATTTCTAGGTTCTAGGTACTCTTTTTTTGTCAGACTGTATAATTAAAAATTTCAACACAATATGTATGGCTGGCGCTCATAAAAATACTGCAACGCGCTATTTAGATTTTTCCTGAATAACTTCAACTAATAACTTCATAGAAAATGTTTTCAATACAATTTTTGACCTTTATAATACTTATTTAGTATAGATTTAATGTAATCTCATAAAAATCAACATTTTCCATAACTAGCTAGTGAGCTAGCGGATTCGCAGTTGCGAATCCGTGGGTCGCCTCGTTTGTTATTGTCACTGCTGTCTCTGGACTCTTTTCCTATGTCACTGTACGTTGCAAGAACAACTCTTCTGGAAAAACGCATAACTCGCATAAGTATACATATATAGCCACATGTAGCGAAAACAGGCTACGAGCCTAGTAAGGTTACGTTTTTTTTATATAACCTAGCCTAGTTACCTAAGTTTAAGATGTTATATATTAAATAATAATGACATTAAAGACTAGTAAGACATGAGTCTGAGCTTGGCCTAAAATTCTTTCGAATGTCTGTTATCCGAAGTTTCGGCTATTTTCACCTATATTTCCATTTCTCAACCGATTCTGGTGAAATTTTAGGCCCAAGTTCGATAATTTTAAACTTAGATTCCTATTTTTTTTTTCAATTCTGTTTTATTTTTCTTTTTCCAAAATGACTGAGATTTGGAGGTTGTTTTTTTTTCTTAAATATATTTGAGCCATTTAAAAAATCTGAGGCGAGGTCTATGTACAGTCAACCAATTTGATTACTATGCCATTTCGTACCTTGTCACTGTGAACGGCAATATAAATATACAAATATACTCTATGCTTGAACTCTCATATCATTGTCATTGTGACAATTCTATAGTGGCCTAGAAATCAAATTGGTTGACTGTACATCTCACAGTGTCACTAGTAATCATATTAATGCTTTAGGCATTAATGTGCATAAATGACTTATACATTTTCCAAAGTTCACTACGGATCCGTGGGTCGCGTCGTTTGTTACTGTCACCGGATCGGATCCTTTACCTATATCAGGTATAAGAACAATTCCACGGAAATGCCACTTCTCTTGACTTGGAGGGTTATTGGAGAGTGGACCCTCGAGTCCTCAACGAAAACAAACCAGCTTGATTGGAAAAAGTATAGGCATAATGACACAAAGGTGAATTATGGATATGGAAGAAAACTGTAATGTGAACCACAGCAATGTAAACAGGACTCGGATCTGTGACACTACGTACAATGAGCTGCAGAATTGCATGGCTCATTTATGAATACATTCATTCATAAATGGGCCATGCATTAGTAATATGTATCTGACGTACTGCAGCTCTCCCACCTCAGCTATCAAATCGTAACGCCAACACGCCCAATCTTTGATTCCATAATTCTACGCTATAACTACACGGCGTTGTATGGTATTTAATGACAGCTCAAATCATCTTTTAAGAAATATCAAAAACGATTTGTTAGTATGAAGTTTCTATGAAGATACTGGCTAGTAACTTCATAAAAATCAGTAGTCAAAACACGTCTTCTTTTTAGTTTATGTCCAATTAAAAATAGTAAAATGTCCAAAATTTAGTAGAAGTTTAATTTGGTTCCGTGTATTTTTGAATGTATGTTTAGTGGTTTCAATGATATAATTTTCAGTACCGTTTTGACTATAGTGTGTTTTATACCATATTGAGGAAAAGTGTATGATATTGATAAGTACCCGTTGGCCTGCGCTAGCATATTATGCCGCGGCTTTGCGACTCATCATCACCCGTCTTGTTCGCACGGTATTGAATGGAAAATGACAGGTAGTATTTGTCGCGCGATAGAGTCAGGTTTCACTGTTATGCTAGACGGTTTGTTAGGAGTAGGTACACAAGACCAACACAGGTAGCAATGACATGGCAGCCATAGGACCCGTGCACCGACTTGCATAGGTAGGCAAGTCGGTGAAATTTCGGGTTCTATATTATAATTTCGGTAAATAGTACAAGGCGTTATGATTTTAATTTTTAAGTACTTACCTAACTTTACGCCGATTTTGCTCTTGTCGAAAAATTAATTCAAATCTGTAATGAAACAACTGGTGACCGAAGAGCTGGCAGCTTCCTCGCACAACGCATCAGCATTGCGATTCAGCGAGGAAATGCTGCCAGCTTCTTGGGGACCACGCCGCGGGGGCACAGTTTATCACACTTTGTTTAGTTTATTTAAATTACTTACTTTAAGCTTCTTATTTATGTTGTACATAATATATTGTAAACTAGCTGACCCGGTGAAATTTGTACCGCCTGAAAGTCGATAAATGTAGAAAAAAAGATAAAGTATCCTATGTCCTTCTCCTGGTTCTAAGCTACCTCCCCACCAATTTTCAGCCAAATCAGTTCACCCGTTCTTAACTAACACGACTTTCTTTTATATATATAGATCTCTTCCGACTACATAGCCCACCAATCGTTTTGATGGAATGAAATAATTTATTAAGTAAAAGTAGGCCACAAGGGCACTTTAACAAGTTGGATTGTGAATCAACGGGCATTTCCCAAGAGGAGACCGCTGTTGAGAAGAAAGCCGAAAGAAACTTGACAGTACCTAAGTATTTTTTTCGTAAATATCATATTTAAAACAATCATTTACATTTATAGTATTACTAAATACATTGGTACACGTAAAGGAGATGTATAAATTCTCCAAATCAATGTTAAGTAACAACATTTATACAAAATGTATTCAATTTACTTTAATAATTTTCCCAGGGATTTATAAATTCTCCAGGTGATAACATTCCCAAGTAGATGTCTCCTGTATAAAGTAACGAGCAAAACCAACATAAAATCCCATGTGTGAACCTACATTCACGCCCCCGTTTTTATGATGTATTTATGTGATACAAAGTCACTTAGGCGAATCCTATTGAAAGAATTTTCCCATAACGCCCATGGTGATTGAAAATCGACGACACATTTCCTCAATACTAAAGTGGATTTTCGGGTCTATGAGATATCGGCGCAAATAAAATATCTCATATTTATAAATTACAATGCCTACAGACGTAAGACTAAATAAATATTTGAAACCTTCACATTCATAATACTGAGAAACGCTATTGCCAATATATATTGAATTGTATACCTACCTAGGTTACCATCTTTCAATCAAGAATTCTACGAAACGTTTAAGTCGTTTCGTAGAATTCTTGATTTAAAGATGCTAAGATACTTATACCTACCTTACTTTTCTGAACACCTACAGCTACAGTAATTTATAAACATACCTATAGAACCTCCTGTTTTTTTTTGAGGTCAGTCAATAACTGGGCCTCAACTCAATTCAACGTTTGAAAACTATCGTGAGTCTAATGCCTTGATCACACGTACCGAGACAGTGGGCGAGACAGTGATCTCGTCCCTGTCACACACAAGACAAACGGGCGAGACAGAGCACTGTCTCGCTACTGTACTCGGTAGGTGTGATCAAGGCATAAGACCACAGACAACCCCCACTAGACGGAGCATGTAAGGCGACCCGCGCGCACCAACGATATGGTACGGCAGAACATTAAAGTATCAACACGGCGGCCACCGTTTAGTTGCGTCCATGTTTATGAGGTCTCTCTACACCACTTAACACTACAATTTACCATGTTATTTATTTAATTTCTTTTTTCGTTGACGTACGCATGGATCATAAACATGGACGCAACTAAACGGTGGCCGCCGTGTTCATACTTTAATGTTCTGCCGTACCATATCGTTGGTGCGCGCGGGTCGCCTCACATGCTCCGTCTAGTGGGGGTTGTCTGTGCATAAGACATATTAAAATACTTAAACGGAAACTCACGTCGTAGAAGTCGATTAACGTTCAATATACCAATACATTTTTACTTTAGCGATAGATATACACCGACTTATTCCCATGCGAATGTCAATGCTATTGAACCGTTCGGCAAATAGTATACATTACATACCTAGGGCGGTGGATTCGTGGACGTCCCAGATCGCAGGTGTTTGAGGCCAGAACCGAGGGTCAGGGCCGTAAATATGCGATCTGGGGCTTTACGAATAACCGGGTTTGTCTAAAGTTTTACATCTTGGCCAGGAAGTGAGATTTTCTCCCCGCGTATAGGTATAGCGGGCAGGAAATATCTACTTACGGCCTGACATAAAAAAAGGTATATAACCTAATCTCAAGCAAAATGAGCGTTGTCAAAATCATTGCGCAGTAGTTTCGCAAAATACCTCTGGCCAGGCCTAAAGCTAGAAGAGAAAGCCATTTAAAATATATACATATTTACCCTGGGTAATGAGTGAGTTTGATGAGGTATACCTACTCAATTTTATATTAAGTAGGTATCTCCTTTATAATTACAATATGTAGCAAAATTGGGCAAGTGCGAGTCCGACTCGCGCATGAAGGGTTCCGTACCATAATCTATAACAAGTTTGGAGCCCCCCTTAAATATTTATTTTATTTTATTTTTAGTATTTGTTGTTATAGCGGCAATAGAAATACATCATCTGTGAAAATTTCAACTGTCACCGTTCTTGAGATACAGCCTGGTGGCAGACGGAAGGACGGACGGACAGACGGACGGACGGACAGCGCAGTCTAAGTAATAGGGTCCCGTTTTTACCCTTTGGGTACGGAACCCTAAAAATTAACATACTTACTTCCCATGTCAAATTGAAGATATCGCAAACGTCATTCGATTTAGAGCTAAGCCACTCTAACTCTTCCAAGCAAATGAACTGTCAATTCATACCTACAAAGTGAGTCAGTTTGTATCGTTTGATTTAATTTTTATTTCACAATCCTCTCAATTCATCCAACATAATTTCCCCGCAGGGTAGGTAGCAGCTGTTACTGTTACCATGACTCCAGTAATAATAAGCTATGGCGAAAAAATTAGGTCAACCGTGCCTACAGCACCTATGAGAGACATTTTTCGCTGTCGATTTAATATTTTCCCAGAAATGTATCTCAAAGGTCCAATGCCGGGCTGTTTGGCGATTGTATTAGAAAAGGGTATATAAGTTTATGCTTAGGGGTTTATGGATATAATAAGCTGTGTAGTAGCGGATTTGTCTATCTTAGACGTATTTCAAAGCTGTTAGAGCCCTAGTTTAGTTTTGATGCAACTAGCTCACCTCAGTAAGCCGAAAATAAGCTATTCCATTCCAACAGCGATATTATTACATTTTAGAATTTCAAATGTTGTGCTTCGTTTTTTTTTATTAGGCAGCACTGTGGCAGTTCCCTATACCCTTGAGGGCTTAATCTCAAGCCATACCACATTCCGTAAACAGTTTGAAATGTGGCCGAAGCAAAACTTTCACGTGTTTCACTTTTAATTTCAATGGGTAATTAGGTGTACCTAAATAAGTAGTTAGCTTGGATCGGTAGATACCGTGCGTCTGGTCCGCAACGGCTCCACAATAATGGTTAGAAAACTTAGAAGCAAGTGAGAAATGTTGAACCCTTTATGAACCCTTTTAATAATAGGTAACAGAATGTTCCAATTTCATAAACACAATAATATATAGCTCTGGGTCTTAAAACGATAATGTGCGTTGGACGACCTGATCGTATCGGTGAAAATTGTTGACCCTGGTAACCAGTCGGGCGGGCTACGAGAAAACCACCGGTCGAACATATTTACTTTCGTACCTTAGTAAACACATCGGAGACGCATACATAATTAAATTGCTTAATTGCACTTATTGATTATAAATTCTAATATTTTGTAATCTTATTCGATGATTATTTTCATCTTCATACAAAAACTAAACGCATTTGACAGCCGGAAACTTTCACCTCTGATTTGCTAAAAATGCATCTATTACGTTTTCCCGTCCTGACTTCTGACCAATCACAAGGCTTAGAACCAAATACGTTTTTGTAAACTGTTTAGTGGTTGGTTGGTTAGTGAGTCCCAAACAAAAAATACACGACGTAAACAAATCTGTCGTGTGATTAAAAATTGAAAAAATAACTTCTGCGAGGGAAAAATTGATTAAGAATCGGATAATGAATATTTTTATTATGTAGTTTCCATTAAGTGTAAAGTGTCAAAAGCATGTTTAAAAGGCAAGAGTACAGTTATGACTATACACCACTGAGGCCTGGACATGGGTGAGTCAAGTCAATTTCGGTTTAACAACAATATTTTACGCAAATAACATTGCAAACTTTTCGTTTTTAACCTGGACATATAAGATTCTGTAATTGTAATAAGTTACACAGTGGACTGAACTATGGGCAAAATGCAAACTTACTTATATTATTGGTGTATTAACATTTCCATTTTAAACGAAATTCTAATAGTCTAGACACTAAAAACACTGAATTATTTCGAGTGCCACAAGAAACTATTCACATTGTTATTAAAACTGTGAAATTTGCTTTAATTTCTTATTATTTAAATATTTTATTCTGTAAGAAGAAGCCCTTGGTCACATAATGATCCGAGATAATCATATCTGTCAGAGTTATCTTTAAAGATGCATGCAGCTAGGCATGGAGCTTTTCTAGTTACTAGCATACATCATGATATGACAGGTCACTACCTACTTATTTATATCGGTTTTATACAATGGGACAGTAAAATACAAAATACACACTTTACAACCCGGTTACAATATCTGTGGACCTGGCGTCAATGGCTTTACATTGCAGCGAGGTCCACAGATATTGTAACCGGGTTGTACAATAGAAACAAACATGGGTTGCAGCTAGCAGCACCACAAGACCCAAGTTACTGTTGGTTAAGGCTGCAGAGAGAAATGTTGTTGATTGTTGAATGGCTAATTTCCTGAGGACATTCTCACATTCTCTAGAATGGCATAATACCTATTGTTGACTCAACATCTCGCATAGAATAAACTTTGTCAGCCAAAATATGGTTTCTATTAATAAACTTTTAGTAACTACCTAGCTACTACTACTAGCATATGTTGAACACTACTCAGTGAAAGAATGAATTTTAGAAGAATACATTTTCTGGATGGTAACTATGACATCCCATTCATTGTCATCATTTCAGCCAAAAAGATGTTCACTATACCCCAGGTGGCGTAAGAAGATCACTGGGACATTAAACATTCCTAAATTTCACTATGTAAGTCAATGTCACATCAAAATACTTGTAAGCCTGATAAAAATAATATTATATACTTACTCATTTTTTTTCCATAAAAACTTTATCTTAATATTATCAGAAAATAGCAAACATTAGATTAGATGACATTTATCACAATTTGTGATGCGTCCCCATCATTTGCCAACATAAGTGTTGAATTAAATTGGGCAAGTGTGAGTCCGACTCGCGCATGAAGGGTTCCGTACCATAATCTATAACAAGTATGGGAGCCCCCGTTAAATATTTATTTTATTTTATTTTTAGTATTTGTTATTATAACGGCAATATCATCTGTGAAAATTTCAACTGTCTAGCTATCACTGTTCTTGAGATACAGCCTGCTGACAGACGGACGGACGGACAGAGAAGTCTTTGTGCATATGCACACATTAAGGCTCACTGTCAATCTGGTCAAGACGGCCCATCCTATGGTTTCCAGACCTTCGACCACAGTTCGTTCTGTGGCTGACAATACTTAGTCTAGGGTGCTCAATTTTGAATATTTGCCTGCCTTTTTTTTATGTAACACCTAGGAAGGATGAGTGAAACATAGACAGGGCCATCTTAAACTAGGCTGGGGCCCTTGGGCACACAAGAATTTGGGGCCCTTTTGGAAAGTAATAAAAGCTAATTATAATATCATTTTGTTACTAAGTATGACCATTTATTGTGTGAGAGAAATTGTCGGTCCTTCGGGGCCCCCTGAGAATGGGGGCCCTGGGCACGGGCCCCGTGTGCCCTTATGGTGAAGACGGTATTGAACATAGAACCTCCTCGTTTTTCGAAGTCGGTTAAAAACGGGACTTCATCGCGTTTATAAAGATGCTGTTATGTGATGTTAACTACTTAAATAAACAACTTTCGAATGCGTTTAAGTCTGTTGTGTTATAAAAATCTCTATTAGTCATTGTTTACACAGACAATTCGTTCCAAGCTACTTCATTCACATTATTTACTTGGAATTATATACCTTATGTAGAAGGCAGTATGATTCATTATTTAACTCCTGCCTGTGTGTTTCGCAATTTCTTAAATAACTGTTATCTGATTATCATTGTCAGTAAACAGTTGTTGTCAGTTTTATAACTACACATTTGATAAGTATTGAATAAAACACCAAAATACTTTTAAACTAAGTGCTCTGTGAGCTGATGACCTCGCGTTTTTTTTTTTTTCGAAATGATTGACATTTTGATTTATTAAAAAGTAAATAAATTGGGCAAGTGCGAATCCGACTCGCGCATGAAGGGTTCCGTACCATAATCTATAACCTATAACAAGTTTGTTGTATGGGAGCCCCCATTAAATATTTATTTTATTTTATTTTTAGTATTTGTTGTTATAGCGGCAATAGAAATACATCATCTGTGAAAATTTCAACTGTCTAGTATCACTATCACCGTTCTTGAGATACAGCCTGGTGACAGACGGACGGACGGACGGACAGCGAAGTCTCAGTAATAGGGTCCCGTTTTTACCCTTTGGGTACGGAACCCTAAAAAAACCTTAAGTATCGGTTGAGAAATGCGGGTGACGACGATGCCATCAAATGGCTAATGAGTCTCAAACTTAATATATAAGCTGTATTCCACGTACAACCCTGCCATCATCATCATCATCAGCCTATTCTTGTCCACTGCTGGACATAGGCCTCTCCAACTGCACGCCATTGTAAGCGATCCTCGGCTACTCTCATCCAGCTTTTGCCAGCCACCCTGCACAGATCATCGCTTTACCTAGTCTGAGGGCGTCCCACACTACGCTTGCCGATCCGCGGTCTCCACTCAAGAACACGTTTACCCCACCGGTTATCGGTTCTTCGGCTAATATGGCCAGCCCACTGCCACTTCAAATTGCTAATACGGTGAGCTATGTCGATAACTTTGGTTCTCTGACGGATCACTTCGTTCCAAATTCGATCCTTCAAAGAAACTCCGAGCATTGCCCTTTCCATAGCATACGACAACCATGCCATACGATTAAATAAATAGGTGTATATAGATAAAATCCTCTGGATATCCAAACGGTGAAATTACTAGCATAGAGGCATTCCATCTTCGTCCTCCGGGTAGGCAAGCACATGTGACTCCTCTGGTGTTCCAGGTGTTTTTGGGCGACGGTAATCGCTTTCCATTAGGCGATACGTTTGCTCGTTTGCCCCCTATGACATAAAAAAAAAAAAAAAAAAAAACATCCAGATGTACGAAAGAATTGCTAGCAATAGGCTAAGCAGAAGGGCTACTCCGCTATTTGAAATTCGACAACCGTATAGTGCCTTCCAAAGTGTATTTGAGTGAGCGGGACGGCACTATGCGAAGGCCGAATATCGAGCATCGGAATAGCCCTTCTGAAACAGACGCTCGCTCGCTTTGCTCGCTCGGACAATGAAATAACTTTGATGTCGTTAGTGTCACAGGCACGGCACTTTGGTAATCACCGAGCGTTTTAATTTAACCTTGGATATTAAAATACGTGTAGGTATAGTAGGATATGTAAAACTTTTGGAAGAGCACTTTTGGTTTTTTTTCGATATTCCTTGCTAACAAACTACAGCTCTAATTTTTCTTTACATGGTTTTGCAAAAATATATTTTTTTAATTGACATCTTGACAATTTGCAATATTATTGGCTGAATGGATATCTGCCTTCGAAACCCGATAAAATAACTTGTCGATGGCAATTCTCAATGTTAAGATTTTAACGGTTTGACACTTATATGTTGACAAAATTGTTTTTAAACTGACGTGTGTTTAAATTTCAACAGTTTGACATTAACAAGTGCCAACCATCAGCAATATGTATTTTTTATCCTTTCAGTCAATAATATTGCGAACTGTCAAATTGACAATAAGAGAAAAAACAATTGAGAAATGGTAAAGAAAAATTAAAGTGCTACAGTTTGTAGATCCTTAAATCGAAACTTACTAGCGAAAAAAAATGGTCTTCCAAAAATTGTACCATAAGCCATAATAATTGATGTGATAATGACGTCCCTAAAGAGAATGTATCATTTGCTCCTAATGACTGACTAAAATGACAGTCGCATGTTATCCATTAGGTAATTATGATAGATGCCTAAGTTACTGAGCCGATGGTCCTTCGAATCCCGGCAAGGGCAAATATTTTTATGATGATATTTGTTCCTAGGTCATGTTGTTTTCAATGTATAAATTTATATAAGTATGTATATCTAGTACCTATAGATAATACAAACTGGAGCGTACTGATGGACTAGATCGATTTGTGCGAGATTGTCCGATATTTATTCATTAAAACCACTTTTTTGCAACGTCAACAGCTTGTGCAAGCATCTAAAACTCCATCTTTAGTACAACTGTTGCACGCGTCTCTTTCTCGCGATATACCTCTCACTTTCCTTTCAATACTGTGTGAGTAAGACAGGTGACGCTCAGTCGCGCGACAATCGAAGTCGCGTCAATAAATGCTAGCCCTATTAGTAGAGCGTGAAATGCGTTTTTGAATAGATGATAGACCCCGTAATATATTTAGCTATTTTACATAGAAATCTCCCGTGTCAGACATATTAAAATACATACGAAACGTGTCTACTCACGTCTTAGAAGTCTAATATCGCTCGACATGTTTGGGGGCGTTCAAGTATTACGTAACGCAATTTAGGGGGGAGGGGGGGTCTCGTAAAACGTTACGATGCGTTACAGGGGCGGGAGGGGGTCTTTCTTACAGCACGTTACGTAACATTGTTTCTTTATTTTTATAAAAACATTGGTATTTAAAACGCCCAAGTTGGCAACCCTTGTCGTTTATTTTACGGGGACACCCTCGATTGTATTGGTCTGGTCGTCATTTTAACATATATCTTTTGTGACTTTTGGGTAAAAGTGGTAACTTTTTGTGCCACTTATGGTGTTACGTAACGTTTAGAGAGCGGGAGGGGGGGTACAGAAAAATGTTACGGCGCGTTACAAGGGGGGGAGGGAGGGTCAAAAATCTTCAAAAATTGCGTTACGTAATACTTGAACGCTCCCTTTCGAATCGGTTCGTGATTCATCATCAGGAGAACCTATCAGTCGCGGCGACCAGTCGAAAGTGTTCGACCAGAACTGTCTTCACGAACTAGGACTAAGAGTTGCTTCTGACTATCATGGATTGGCTAAACAATACTTAGTTGTATGAACAAAAGCATTCAGGATCCTGGGACAGTTTTTGATCTTTTCACTCAAGGTGCTGATTCCGAGACTTCCTTTCTCTGTTTTCTGGTTAAATTACTAGCAATTAAAGGCCCATGACTATTAACGATTGGCCTTCTGGAATTCCAATGATTCTTGAAGAAAAAAAACGAGTGCCTAAATCTAGACTGCAACGATATGTCACGCCTTATTTCCAAGTAGAACAAATTTAAAGTATACTTAAACGTAATAAAATAACGCGTTTACACTCTTGACACGGTGTCAACACGCTGATTTGCAACAACAACGCCGCATGAACTTTAAATGAAATTTCATGCCATGCACAGTTGGTATCGAATGCATACAAGTGGGGGCGAACACCGCGCCGTAATGTAACCTAGGCAGTACGCCTGGTGAGAGGCGCGAGTGTCGACGGCTATAGCCTCTGCTAAATAATCTACCGGTAGAGCTACAATCGTGACTGTGCAGTGAAAATAGAACAGTGACCCTAAGTGCAAAATGAATGAGGAAAACGCAGTAGGAGACGATTTGAAGAGACAAGCGGCGATGTTCTACAATTCCACAGAAAGGTTTGTTTAAGTAGAAGTAGAACGACGTTTGTCAACGTGAACAAAGTTAAGTTTGCCGTCGTCCGAAAGTTGTTGCTGCGTGTTTTGGTCTGAAACAGGTTTCGGATAGGAGTAGCGGTAAAGTTGTTCCTTGTGCACGTTTGCGAGACTTGGGTGTCGTTTTTAATTTTGGCTTAATTGGCAATGAAATGCGGATGTCGTTTCTGCTTTAAGTGAAATGCAATTATATTTAATAGCCAAGTTGCTTTCAAAGTAATTATATTTTTTTTTATATATTCGAACATTATTGAATTGACGAGGGGAAATTGAAATAAACAGTTTCTTTATAGAAAAATAATTCTTAATTACCATTTTATACTACACTGCGGGTTTAACTAGCTCCGCCAGTTTAGTTCCAAATCTAAGATTAAAAGTTGAACCCGCGATACATATACCTCAGTTTTAATGCAGTGTTATTAATTGAAAACCATTGCAAGGTCATCGTCCTCACACGAGGATGCAAAAGAACCCAATCGGTAAATTAGAAATCGGTTAAAGTAATCTTGCGATTTTTGACCCGGCTTGTGGTTTCGCGCTTGCAAAAAGTAACAGATCGAGAAGTTGTTATCTTGTATTTTTCTTTAATGATTGTTTTAGAGAAATTTATTGTATAAATTGACATCTAGATAGTTTATGGTTGTGGTATAGGCAACAACGTGAAGTTTCATGTAATTACAGAATTAAATGCAGATAATACACGAGTACAACGTATGTAAATCACTTTAAATACCTATTGTGTACAGAGAATACTAACGTCACTGCTACTTTTTTTCTAAATTCTAAGTCTCATTGTTAAAGACAAAGAACGAAACAACTGATTGATTGAATTGAATGAAGTTAAAATCATTTGAAGAACCTAGCTATACAAAATAGATTACTTTTGTCTCTTAGCTGATCTTATCATATATCCCATTTTGATTTGGTACGTCTTGTCGCGCGACAGCCTCATCCGTCACGCTCTCACATTACTGAACAGAACGAGATAAGTAATATTTCTCGCGCGAGAAAGAGTCGCCTGTCACAGTTGTGCTAGAGTTGCTTTCAGAAAGAGACAATGCCCCAAAAGGAATACGTTAATGAATATTTGCGATTCCAAGTGCGTGACCGAAACGAAATTGCCAATGTCGTCTTTAAAATGTATTTCTTAGTTTATGATCTCACTTTGAGCAAATTTATCTACTGAATGACTAACGTGAACGACGTAATGACTGATTTGAAATACAAAACCGCTACGAATTCATCCCTCCGGCTTTCCGGGCTAGCCGGGTTAGCTACCAATTGTTCTATCAAAGCTACTAGTTAAAGCATCAAACCCCGCACAAGACATAACATTAAAAAACAAATCGCTTCAATATAAACATTTGGTTTACACTGGCCGCTAGCAGATTGACGTTACTGCTTTTAATAATATAGACATTAATTCATCTATCAGGTTCAGTTGAATGCTTAAAGGTAGAGTTACCTTCATTCAAACCACTTCAGCCACCATTTTAGCCAATATGCGTATGTCTACGACGCATACTGAATATCTTAACCCTAAATCATATTGAGTTGTTATGGTCATATCATGACTCATTAATTATTCTCGTCACCTATGCTGCAAAACAAAATATTGACGATTTCACAAGGAATTCTTATACAGGGAATCCAGTAAAAATACTAAACATTGACATTTGCCGATTCATTGTATCGATCGAGTATTCTAGACTTTAGTAGACTACAATAAACATAGTACGATTAAAGAATACCGTGGCGATCGAACATTCCATTCAAATAAAAAAGATCGACCCAGTGACCGTGTAACAATAATAAAACATACTTCCATTAGGTACCTATGTCTATCAAAACATTCGTTCGCGTAAAACTATTTTCTTGACGACGATGAAATATAATTAATCCGAAGAGTTGTATTTGGACCATAATAAAACGCGTATGGAATTGTATCGGCACGGTAGCTATAGAGTGGGCTAAAGATATTCGGAAGTATGTCGTATAAAACACCTGTTACTTTGAACGCAAACCGAACAAGGTAATATTGACCTTGTGTATTTCCTGCTGTTATGGTTACATTTGATTACATACGTAATTGCTGCATTCATGTACCATCAGAATTGAATGCTTCTACATGTAGAGATATTTGTCAAAAATTGTTCAGAGCACTCGGTTGACAGGAATTAGACCACTAACTTGTATATTCACTACTATCAGCAAAACGGGCTCACTACGTGCCACGGCGCACGGCTCCACACTCCTGGGTGCTGCTTGGCTCCGCTTTCCGCCTTTGTTTGAGCACATGCCGAATTCCTTCGCATTTACGAATAAAGTCAAGCATCTAATAAAGTTTGCGAAGACCAAAATAAAGAACCCACTCTCTTCTTAGTCGTTCACTCTTGACTAGAGCTTCCTATACCGGGATTTTTGTATGGACAATTCCATAATCCAATTGTTCATATTGGAAGCCCTACTCTGACAGAGTGGTCGTGGTCGTAGGGAGTCCGCTTTTTCTACTGCTGCTTTCGCGATTCTTCTCCATAGGTTTCTGTTAGTTGCATTGCATGGCGCGCGCATTCGGCCACATTTTTTTTTAATACTATGACGGTGGCAAACATGCATGCGGCCCGCCCGATGTTAAGCAATTACCGTCCCCTATGGACGCATGCGGTGCCAGGAGCATCACACGCGCTTTGCCGACCCTTTAAGAATCTATTTACTCCCCTCTTGAAGATCCGCATACTGTAACCCCCGGGGAAAACCTCGGCAGGAAGCTCATTCCACATGCGGAGCGTTCGCGGTAGGAAATTCCTCTGGAACCGCACAGTTCTCGACTGTTTAGTGCTCCAGTGTGTGAGGATGAACACCCTGCCGATGGTGAGCATACGATGGTAAAAAGTAGCCGTGCATACATTAGTCTAAGGGATAGATTTGATGGTGTATGTCTATCGAGTTAAAGATCGGCCACGAGGTCTGCTATTACTATATTCCACTCTGTCTTGAAACTCTTGAACTACCATCCGCTCCAAAGAGTCTTTTTTTGCGGAACCCACTGTAAAGCTGCCTCTCCACTGGATCGGAGCGAAGAAAATGAACTAATCAGGCTGCGTCTTTGTGCAGCCTGAAAGAAAGAGTATTTAATCTGTGGAATGTCATTGGTCCATTTTACACAGCACCGCTCCGGTGGACAGCTAGCCTAGAGCCAGCGCACACTACGACTTCTTGTGGCCGCGACAGTACATCTCTCTTTTTCTCACTTCGAGCGTGCAAAAGAGAGACATCACAGTAACGGACATGCCACGACTGTAGGTCGCATGCGAGCGGTTGAGCGAGTGATCCGAGCGCGGCGGCCATACGAGTGCGAAACACACATACCGCGCACCGCTGCCGCTCGCCTCTAAGGTCAAAGTCGTCTCCGGGCCGGAAGAGTTTTGATATGTGCCTATGGTAGTACGGAAATATTCTAATCCTCATTGTTAGCGGTTACAGCGTTTGAAATAATCACCATCTCTGTAATTATTTATTATTGTTATTGCTTAACAATGTAATTTGCATGCTTCGTCTTATCGCGAATTGTAAATGCAGCCATCCATGCCCAAGTAGGACATTAAAATGTGTTGTGAAAAATATTAAGTAATACCTGTCTAACAAGTTGTTCACGTGTATAACCGTTTTTTGTTTATATTGAAGGCCTCTGTAATTGACGGTATTTATAGCCAAGCAGAAACTTGGAAGTACTATCCATCTATATAAGTGGTGACTAGTATTTTCTCGGTGCGCGGGGTGCAAGCACCCCGCGAGGGGGTTGTGCTCTTGTCCTTTTGTCATCCGAGAGGGGGTTGGCAGTGGAAAGTGCTGGGAAATTGAGTTTCGAGTTTTAAAATTTCCAGAGGGAAGGGCAACGGGAATTGTAAAATTTGTGGCGTTGTCGCTATGCGAGTGAGGTTGCTTGGTGCGCGGGGTGCAAGCACCCCGCGAGGGGGTCTGTCCTGGGGTTCTGTCACCCGAGAGGGGGTTGGAAGTGAAAAATGCAGACAAAAAAGTAGCTCGAGTTGTAAATTGCTTAAGAAAGGGAAGCGAGGTAGAAGATGGAGGCGAATTTGCACGCAGGTATGTCTGCTTGGGAAGGTGTGGAGGGTGTCAGTGTCTAGGTGGGCTCGCCCTGCGGGCCCTTCGGGCCCTTGGGCTCGCGCGCTACAGGCGACTTGCCTGGGACGCTCCGCACCTTCGGTGCTACGCGGAGCTCGGCCTTCGGCCTCGCAGCGTTAACACTCGCCGTCGGGCCTTCGGCCCTCCGTCGAGTTAAAATTACTTACAGTTATAGTATTTTGTGGTTGGGCTCCTTGACTGTGACGCTCCGCACCTTCGGTGCTACGCGGAGCTCGGCCTTCGGCCTCGCGCTGTTGACGCTTCGCACCTTCGGTGCTACGCGGAGCTCGGCCTGTGGCCTCGCATTAAATTACTTGGGAGAAGGGTAAGGTTCTGGGTGGGCTCGCCCTGCGGGCCCTTTGGGCCCTTGGGCTCGCGTGCTACGGGCGACTTCTCTGGGACGCTCCGCACCTTCGGTGCTACGCGGAGCTCGGCCTTCGGCCTCGCAGCGTTGAAACTCGCCGTCGGGCCTTCGGCCCTCCGTCGAGTTAAAATTACTTAGAGTTATAGTATTTTGTGGTTGGGCTCCTTGACTGTGACGCTCCGCACCTTCGGTGCTACGCGGAGCTCGGCCTTCGGCCTCGCGGTGTTGACGCTTCGCACCTTCGGTGCTACGCGGAGCTCGGCCTGCGGCCTCGCATTAAGTTACTTAGATGTGTAGATAGTTATTGGGCTCCTTGACTGTGACGCTCCGCACCTTCGGTGCTACGCGGAGCTCGGCCTTCGGCCTCGCATTAAGCTACTTAGATGTGTAGAAAGTTATTGGGCGCCGTAACTGGGACGCTCCGCACCTTCGGTGCTACGCGGAGCTCGGCCTGCGGCCTCGCGGGGTTGCCGCTTCGCACCTTCGGTGCTACGCGGAGCTCGGCCTGCGGCCTCGCATTAAATTACTTGGGGGAAGGGTAAGGTTCTGGGTGGGCTCGCCCTGCGGGCCCTTCGGGCCCTTGGGCTCGCGTGCTACAGGCGCCATCCCTGGGACGCTCCGCACCTTCGGTGCTACGCGGAGCTCGGCCTTCGGCCTCGCGGGGCTGACGCTCGCCGTCGGGCCTGCGGCCCTCCGTCGAGCTAAAATTGCTTGGGATATAGAAAGTTTCTGGGTGGGCTCGCCCTGCGGGCCCTTCGGGCCCTTGGGCTCGCGCGCTACTGGCGGCTTCCCTTGGACGCTCCGCACCTTCGGTGCTACGCGGAGCTCGGCCTTCGGCCTCGCGGGGCTGTCGCTCGCCGTCGGGCCTGCGGCCCTCCGTCGAGCTAAATTTACTTAGGGGTATAGTAAGTTTCTGGGTAGGCTCGCCCTGCGGGCCCTTGGGCTCGCACGCTACTGGCGGCTTCCATGGGACGCTCCGCACCTTCGGTGCTACGCGGAGCTCGGCCTGCGGCCTCGCGGGGGGACGTTTGCCCTCGGGCCTTCGGCCCTCGGTCAAACTAACATTACTAAATTTTATTTGTCCGATATTTTCCGAATTTGACCGAATTTTCGAAATTCGATTTCAGATTCCGACTCGGGAGCCCCAAAAACCCCCCGATACCGAGTTTCAGCCCCCTAGCACCAATTTGAAATTTTCTCCATACAAATAGTTTTTTTTCGATATTTGCCGAATTTGACCGAATTTTCGGACAAGATTTCAGATTCATATTTTTGAGCCCCAAGAGCCCCCCGATACCGAGTTTCAGCCCCCTAGCACCAATTTGAAATTTTGGAAAAAAAAAAAGTCGCCATCTTGAATTTTTTTTTCCACGACTGAACTCGGGTGGGGGCCCTCTATGACATTTGGTCGAGCACCCCCTACCTATCCCCAACCGTTTACGAGATACGGGCCCCCCAAAATATTCTCAATACAAATTTTTTTTTAAAGCTAGAAAAAAAAAAAAAAGTTTTTCAGAATCGGGGGGGCCCAAACCCCATACATACCAAATTTCAGCGCGCTACGACCATTTTGAAATTTTTCCGCCATTTTGAAGTCGCCATTTTGAAAAAAAAATGGCGGCTCGTCAAATTGCTTGGGGAGGCCTATGACATTTGGTCGAGCACCCCCCCGCTATCTGGCCCCGTTTAGCCAGGCCGTCGACCAAAATGGTCATCTTCCACGGTATACCAAGTTTCCGATTTTTCCTGGGTTACTCGCGACCCCCATTTTATGATTCCAAAGTATCAACCCCCCACCACCCCTCCTTCCGGGAGATCAATTCACAAGTTAGAAATGAGTGGTAATGCAGCTTTATATAGTATTAAATCTACCGGATGACTATGCGGGACAGTCATCCGGAATCCCCAATTTTATTCTACTCTGGACTCAATTATCCAGCCACGTCCATGATAATAATGATGGGAAATTTTGAAATGTTACTTAGATCTTTCCACGTGCAAAGTTTGGCAATTTTGAGAAGAATTCACCTCTCCGCGGCTCTGTGGGCCAACACGGCATTAGAATTGAACCAACTGGTTTACAAATTGGACGCTTGAATCAGACTTCATAGAAACAGAGTATATCTTCGGTTGCGAATCTACAGAACCGTGGGGACGCGGGTTCGGATCCCGCCCGAAGCATTGTTTATTTCAACAGTTCATTTTTGTATTGTGTCACAATTCTCTGGCAGGCCAAGGCGAAATTACTTTGAGCAAATAAAAGAAAAGTTTAGTCTTGTTTTACCAAGAAGCGAAGGACAAAGCCCAGGAAAGAAAAGGCTGGCGATTGCTAACACCAACAAGAGCGCAGCTCTTAATTTGAAGAGAGAGAGAGAGAGAGAGTTGAAGAGTCACAACTCTACTTGTTTTATTTACTTGTAAACATTGGGTTTTCAAGAATACACCGAAACCGGTATTTACGCGAACGGTTGTCACTTGTCAAGGTCTGAATAAGTCAAAGGTAACCCATTGTTGTCGCGTTATCTTATATCTCATTGTTACACTATAGGTATGCCGTATGCCACAATACGTAATCTGTCGTGTTTGAAAGGGTATCTTTTAGTACCTACAAATGGCATTTATACCTTTGTTGATGTACAATAACGGTAAATGAAACTACAGGGTGACTTCGGAGACGTGGTTAAAAGGGTCATCTATCTGAAACACAAAAGCCAAAAAGTGTTGAATTATAAAATAAACCTAACCTAACATAATGGGTACTTTAAAAGGTGGTTTATAAAAACCTGAAAATATTACGGGTTTCAGAAAAAAAATACTTTGGGACAAATGAAATTTTGCGAAACGTTACAGATGTGAAATTATGTTACGGAGTTGATATAGGATGGTTGGATGATAGGAGGAGATTAAAACTTAGTTTTTGACTTTATCGGTAAGTTTTTGATCTGATAATCTAAAAATCTGACTCTATTTGAACTGCAGATATAAAAGTACTTGACTCCTTGAGTATTTACTATTTACTGATAACACCTTGGGAATTTGTGTATCTTGACATTCTTGGCACTCATAGATGCCTTGTTTACTTAACCTGATTATTAATAAATTTGAGTTATAGAGAATTTGTGTATCTTGAAATACATAGGTGTCTTTACTTCACCTGATCACTACATAGCATAAAACAAAGTCGCTTCCTGCTGTCTGTATGTCCCTATGTATGCGTAGATCTTTAAAACTACGCAACGGATTTTGATGCGGGTTTTTTCATAGGTAGAGTGATTAAAGAGGAAGGTTTGTACGTATAATACATGCATAATTTATCAGCATTGCACCCGTGCGAAGCCGGGACGGGTCGCTAGCTATTAATAAATTTGAGATAGGTATCAATCTTAAGTGGCAGTGGGCGGGGCACATTGCTCGTAGAATCGATGGCCGTTGGGGCAGAAAGGTTCTTGAGTGGCGACCGCGGACCGGAAGACGCAGCGTTGGAAGGCCTCCAACAAGGTGGACCGACGACCTGGTTAAGATCGCGGGTAGAAATTGGATGAGGGCGGCGCAAGATCGATCGTTGTGGAGAACTTTGGGGGAGGCCTTTGTCCAGCAGTGGACGTCTATAGGCTGATATGATGAGGTATCAATCGTAAAACCGCATAACATTTCTATCCTCTTAACTCCGATATATTTAACCTTGACACCCTTTAGCGCTCTTATTATGTATATCAAAATGGCTGCACAAAGGACCAAGATTGGTTCCAATTATTTTCCATCAACCCCCGATTCCCGTAATAACCAGGGGTCCCCAAGGACTGCATTTATAGCCCAGCCCATTAGATTCAACCCTGAACCGGATATATAGGGAATCAATTCCCTTGTAATTTGGTTTTGGCATATTTATTAGGGCAATCGCAAGCATTAGAAGTTAGAAGTTTTCAAATCGGATCCCCATGATAGGCAAAATAATTTAGAATTATTTGAAACGTTCGTCCAGAAGATCCTGTTTAGGTTTGATTTATGACAATCCTGAAAAGTAGACTGCTTCTGAGAAAATAAAATTATGACTAAAGATATTTCTCAAACATTACCTGAATTCATTTTATTTTATTATCAACTAGCGACCCGCCCCGGCTTCGCACGGGAGCAATGCTGATAAATTATGCATGTATTATACATACAAACCTTCCTCTTGAATCACTCTATTAAATCGCATCAAATCCGTTGCGTAGTTTTAAAGATCTAAGCATACATAGGGACAGACAGCAGGAAGCGACTTTGTTTTATACTATGTAGTGATTATGACTTTCAATTTTATGACCCTCCATACAAAACGAATTAAACGTTAATTTTATCAAACGTTGACCTTTTGACTCCAAGTTTTTCCTTTAGTGTGGGTTGTATGTACTCGTATGTAGGAGTCGTCCATATAGATAATGTTTTTTCCTGCTTCGCGAAATTCGCGTCTTTTGTCCAGATATTCAATTCGTCTGAGAGCTACATCTTGCTTTTCCAACAGAACTTTTCCGTTGTCTTTCATTTTAGTGAACTCAAATCTCATCTCATGAAGAATTTTTCTTAACGTCTTTTCAGACCCATTGTTATTAATAGCCTCAGATAATTTAGCTTTTAATGATTTTATTGTCGGTAGTTCTTTGTAACGCAGATAAAAATCGTATACACCATTCTTCGAACAACATCATAATCAAAATCGTCCATATCTAAACGAAATTGTTTTTTTGGTCTCCCATTTTTCGGTGAGCTGAACTTTGTTCCACTAGAATGTGTATCAGTGCCAGTGCCGACTTCGTTTAATAAATTGTTCAAAATTCTTCTTGAAATTCCAGTGGCATCTGCAACTCTCTGTTGAACCTTCTTAAAATAATTACTTACATTTACATCCTCGTGTTTTTTAAATTGGTCGGCTTCAGTTACAAAATATTTATAAACATTGTAGATAATTTCGCGTGACTGGCAAAGTAACGACTTACCTTTTTTAGGGTTCCGTACCCAAAGGGTAAAAACGGGACCTTATTACTGAGACTTCGCTGTCCGTCCGTCCGTCCGTCCGTCTGTCCGTCTGTCACCAGGCTGTATCTCAAGAACGGTGATAGCTAGACAGTTGAAATTTTCACAGATGATGTATTTCTATTGCCGCTATGACAACAAATACTAAAAATAAAATAAAATTAATATTTAAGGGGGCTCCCATACAACAAACTTGTTACAGATTATGGTACGGAACCCTTCATGCGCGAGTCGGACTCGCACTTGCCCAATTTTTTCCTGTAGATGTCATAGTACAAATTTAATTTTGTAAAAGTTTTAGCAACTCTATATATATATTGACTTGGATATATTATGCGACTGCACTCTCTCGCATTTGAACCACGACTGACAGAACAAACGTCATGGTGTGTGCGACACAGATATCGCTATACGATACGAAGTCGAAATTAGCCGATTGCCTCTTTCCAAAGATCAATGTAGAATACACATTATCGCCGTTTACTGTACTAGTAGCTCTGTGAGCTGGAGACATGACTATATTTTTCCAAAATGACTGAAATATACATTTTCTTACGTTCTCTATTGCGCCATTAAGAAAAATTTCGGAAAACAGACTACTTGCAAAAAAATATATAATTATATTTATTGAACCTGCTCACAAAATTTAACGAGAATCGTTGAGAAATGCGGCCTGTAGGCGAGAACCGCGGACGAACAAACATCCGAACATCCAGACATACGAAAGAATTTCTGGCCAAGCTAAATCGGAGACGCTTTGCTCGCGCGGTCAAGAAAATAATATGGGGAGTTCGTTGATTTGTTGGCCAATCACGTAATGGCAGAGAAACAGATAGAGATATTAGGGCAATAGATCACAGAGCTACAACTACGCGAAAACGACACCTTTCGGCCAGAGCCCCTCCTTCAAGAAGGTCGACAGCTTGACGGAGGGCAAATTATGTATCGGCTCACCACAACTGAAGTAAGTTTACGGTGTTAGATTCGACCGTTTGATGTTCGGGGTACAAAGGTACTACCTAGACGATCTATAGTGTGTACCCAACACCACAATTTTCAATGGTTTAATATAAAAATTGTGGTGTGCACCCACATTAAAAAATAATGAGACATTACATGTTTCATATAGTTATAAATAACAGCGCCCTCTCTTGCTTGCTCGTTCATTGCTGTAAAGTAGTGCGGAAAGATGTGAATATTAACATATTCACATAGAGGTCGCTAAGGTATAAATCCTTTCAATTAAACAATGCAAAGATCGACACACAAAGCATGAGAAAAAAATCGAAAGGTTATCTAGCGTTAGGGTGGTGGAAAGCTTAACACGCTAGACCGGTAATCCATAGGTACCGGGTTCAATTCCCGGTCCCTTCCGCCAGGTTACAAGTTTTAATTTTTCTTCAAGTCAATCGTTTACTAGACGATCTGCTCGGCCATTTCTGCTACAGCTAATCCGTCTTGATAAAACGCTATCCGGTTGCGACCGATACGGTCGGTCTATACGTAAGAAACTAGAATATTATGTATAATTAATTATGTTTCCACAAGACATAAATATGCATAACTATCATGTACATATTATCACCTAGGTACTTATAAAGCTGAGTATACAAAGTACATAATATCAGTAACAATGGTTTACCTCTCGGTCATTGAGTGTCTTTTGTTTTCTTATCGAACCGATTGTAATTAATTAGTTGCCTTAACCTATTACAGATGACTCATAGCTGCCTACTTATACAATGGTACTGACATACAATACAAAACACAGGGAAACAACACATAAGGGATAGGTAGGTACAGTAAATAAAGGTAGAGGCAAACAACAGGCGGTCTCAACGCTAAATAGCGATCTCTTCCAGACAACTTTACTAAGTTTCTCGCATTTGAATGGTTGAAATTGACCCATGATTTATAAACAGGTCTATTAGGTGTGTGATGGTACTTATGTGAGATAAACAAGAAGTAGGTAAGATAAGCGAGCAAACAGGCAGAAATTAACTTAGATTATAACATTCTATAATTGTATTGAAAATCTGTTTTGTATATGGAGAAGGGTTATTATTTCAAGATAAATCTTGACAGCGCGATGCAGGATTTGCATGGGCGTCCCGCCAACTGTACAGTGCCATCTGTTGGCAAAAAAATCCATTGCCACGCCAAAACGGCTGTATAATAAGAAGGATTACAAAGTAAATAACTAGTATGTCAAAAGCTCTACCATCTACCATACATGAGTAATCGAAGTAGTTTTTTTTATATATATGCCAAGCGCACAAATTGCGATGCCACCCTGTATTATCTACTTTTCGTTCTATTTCGATTCGTGTTATCTTTCGTTCGTTCATCATTCATTAGCTTCCTATCTTTATCATTTTTAATAATGCAAGCTAATACCATGAAAGGTTCTATGGATTAGTTTGATGGTTCTGTCCACCCACATATCATTGATATGACAGTTAACGTCATCAGGCAATTTGTATCAGCGTCACAATGCCCACGCGAGAATGTTCACGTGTATCATGAATTCATGAGAATGTAATGCTAAGACATTCTTTACAGACTAACACACACACACACTTTGATATTAGTTCCTGAGTAGGTAGTGTGTACATATTGATAAATTAATGAAAATATCTAATACTAAAGGTATGAGTGAGATAGCAATAGGATTTTGTCAACTTTAGATAAATACATATCTAGGTACCCGAATTTCCGATCCCTACTCCCGACAGGCAATAACATGCTTAAAGGCAGGCTCCATCCCTTATATTATGAAACCATGTGTTTTTGATTAAATAAATAATTTTGATTTTTTGATTGATTTTCATATTATGTCGTAGTTCTTCAAATTTTGCATCGCTTTGACAGTCCCTTTGGACAATCCTTAACTTAAACGTGTAAATTGAAATTTGTCTCTTAAAATATACTTATCGGACTTCTCTTATTTATTTTGTAGTTCACACGTTGTAGGTCCCTATCTCCAATATTTTATTTGCTTTATGAAATTATGATACATTCTAGCAAACATCCCATACTATAATAACAATAAAAAGTGACTTCATTGTATATTTTTTCTAAACTTATAGTGAGGGGAATTTACAGGGAAAATCCTTTAGATAGTTGTAAATTAGAGAATTGTTGTGGAGTTTAAACGACTACAAAGTTATGAACAGGTTTCGGACTTTTCATAGCACGGTAGGACGTTAGACGTTAGAAATCTATGGAGCTGACATTAACATTAAAATTTAATTCATACTTATACTGATTAATCTGTTTAATTTTAAAGTAGCTTTATATCGAGTGACTAAAATTTGAGTCAGAATCAGAATGAGAAATAATTTATTTGTTAAACATATGGTTATGAGGTGATATGTTTTCAGTATATGGATCAACTATGTTTAATTATGAAAGAAATAAAACTTTTATTTTATTGCTAACTCGTATGTTAAACTGCTTTACGACCCAATTTACCCCAGAAAACATGGAGAGTGTCGCAATTATTTACGTATTTTATGATGACGCAAAATGAATTACACTTAAGAATACGAGTACCTATAAATAAAATAAATAAATATAATGGGACAATCAATCACACATATATTTGCCCCGGCCGGGATTCGAACCCGTGACCGCCGGCTCAGTAGGCAGTCTGCAAACTGCGCCAACCGCGTCGTCCCCTACCTACGTCGCTTACCTATGAATTACATTTTAATGTTAATGTCCACAGACCATAAGAATTAATGTCTGCTCCATTGCTTTCAACTTTCTCCTCCCACCGTTCTATGAAAAGTCCGAAGCCTGGTGATAAACTTTTAAATGCGCAATTAATAGTCTTATTTATATTGTAATGAGTATACAACGTTTAATAACTGGTACATAAGCTAAATTCCCCCAAGGCCAAGTGAATATTTACGCTATTTTAGGAATATGAATATTAATTTGTAGTATATAGGTAGTATTTAAAATTGCCAATGACCTAGCTGGACTACGCAAACTATGTCGATTTAAAAAAAAAAAAAAAAAGAATAACTTATGTCGAAAGTTTAATCAAACTTAGCCCACATTTTGTTTCATTTCAATTCAAATAGGTAAATCTATGTCATGAATCATAATGGCACTTCGAATTACGCATTGTGGATTCCTTTACCACTCTTAAATGTGAGAAAAACTAGTGATTTCGTCCTTTAGAAAATAGCAAATACATTCATTTTTATCCAATACTTACTCGTAACAGATTTAAAATAAATTAAAAACTTTATTTAGGTACCTACACTCGTTGCTTTATCTACTATGGTATTTCAATCATGTGCATATTCTGTTACATAATTATTGGCCTTGAAGAGTCAAGTCATAGAATTGCCCATTGATTTCTAGGTCACGCATTTTCTATTATTGGCATGTTTTCGTTACACAAATTAGATCAAAACGGTTCGACACAAAGTGACTTAGGCGGACGTGTCAACATTTCCGCATAACTAAATGTTGTGCAACGCAATAATGTTGGGTCTGTTAATAGATAGTTCGAAACTGTCTTGGCGATTGGTGATGTACTTATTCATTTCAATTTGCATTATATTAAGAAATCACCACCGTTTCAGAATACTAAATATTTCATTTATATTTTAAGTATTTAAAAATGCCGGTCAAGTAAAAAAAAATATAGTTTCAGATTTTTTCCTGTAGGTATTTGTAGTATAAGAATGAAATGAAATGAAATGAAATATTTATTAGTTTGCGAAATATGGGTGGGTAACATAGGGATCACAAATGTTTATTATAGAGCGTTGTTCTCCATATTCTGCTTATTCAGCATGCAAACTTTGGTGTCTAAAATTTTGTTGAAGTTCCTCTAAATCAACAAAATAAAGAAGTCTACATATTCTAAAAGTATAACACTAAAATAATTGACAACAAATCATTACTTATTGTTAAATCTGGTATTCAGAAACTCTCTTATTGAATATAGGTTTAAGTCGCATAGCAATGCGTGCAATTTTTTCTTGAACAGGCTCAAGGTAAGGTCTTTTATATCTCTAGGAAGTTTATTGTATATTTTAATGGACATGAAGTAGGGACTACCAGCTGTTTGTTTTAGACGCGTTTTAGGTATATACTTGTAGCAGATTACCTTGCCTAGACATACGGTTATTGTATGTTATTACGTCACAGTTTTTTTTAAAGTAGTGTTGGTTGCTATGAACAAATATAGCTGTTTCGTATATATACAGTGCTGGTAATGTCAACAGTTTATTTTTCTGGAACACTGGTTTACATGAGTCCAAAGGTTTTCTGTGAGAATATGGCTCTAATAATTTTTTTTTGTTTGATAAACGCTTTTGGCATATCTGTAGAATTTCCCCATATAATGAGGCCATAGCGAAGAACTGACATAACGTAACCATGATAAGCTACGAGGGCAGCTTTTTGAGATACAGTTTCACGTAGCTTCCGCAATGGGAAGATAAATTTATTCAATTTATTACAAACATTTTCGACGTGAAGTTTAAAATTCCAATGCTCATCTAAAGTTATGCCCAAGAACTTAGCACTACTATTTTTGTCAACGGAATCGTCTTTATATTGTACATTTAAATCGCTGGGTTTACCTTTGGAAGTCAAGAATGGAATATGTTTGGTCTTATTAATATTAATTGATAAATTATTATTTTCTAGCCATTGAATGGTTTTATTTAAGCTTTGGTTGATTTCTTGTTCGTATGTCAGGTCATTCGTACAGGAAATCACAACTGACGTATCATCAGCAAATAATACTGATGGATAAGGGATTGCTTTAGGAAGATCGTTAATGTAAAATGAAAAGATTACGGTTATTATTAAGACGGTATTACTTGCCAAATTCAAGTCAACGGAAAATCCTTATAAATGTAGATTCCCTTTACGTTATTTTTTCTTTCTATTTCATTAATGAACCATACAGTAATATGTTAATTACATGATAAGTCGGTATACATTCTTAATTAACCCCGCTCATTGACTTGACTTTTCCTGTCTACGACCGTTAAGCATCAAATTTAGGTTGTAGGTGTACACGTGCCTATTCTGTGAAAGTGACACGTGGAAAAGATTGGAAACCCGCGCCATCTGATCTGGATTGATGTGGTTAGTGCGAGTCGAGTGGACTTTCGCGAAGTGAAAACGGAGACTCAGTAATGTAATACTTACTAGACTTTATTACTAGACTTAATAATGTAGGCCTCTGCCGCAAATGTAAAGGAAAATATAGTTAACTTGGCAGGCTCGCAAATTCTTTCTAAATTTTACATTATACCGTTGATACAAAGATCAAAGCACAATGAAAAATTAAAATTCGTAAACCTGGCGGATGTGACTGGGAATCGCACCCGGGACCTCTAGATTACCTGTCCAACGTGTTAACCCCTCCCCACCCACGCCAGATAACCCTTCGAATTTTTCGTTATGCTTTGTGTGTCGATCTCAATTTTCCTTTGTCTCCGTTTGTATTAGTGGTTCAATATAAAAAAATGTGGCGTGTACCCACATTAAAAATAATGAGTCATTACGTGTTTTATAAATTTATAAGTTTTACATGTTATATTGATGCAAACATTTAATAATTTTATGTTTTTATCAGAATTTGAACCCACGTCTCTACGGCTTTCCGAGCCTTTGATTTATCAAAGTGGTAGGTATCGTAGCGCCATCTACCGCAAAGATTCTGACTTTTTAATTTGGGCTACGCTAGCAGACGTTACTGATTTAGTGAAAATTAATAGATTTTACATGTTTAAATAGATGGTGAAAAAAACAATGCAGATTCGCAAGTTTACCCTAGAGCCGATTAAAATGGTCTTCCTCGAAATCCCTAACAATGTGTGTCCTAAAATCAATTGCACTAACATCTTTGTCCTTAACACTTTTGACCTAACGGTATTCTCTGGTGCCCTAAACGCTACTTTGTCCTAAAAGCCAAAATCCATAAAATGACTTAATACTCTTATGCCCTAATCTATTTTATCCTAATAATGGAAGACCTAATGTTTGTTTGACATACAACTTATAAGTCCTAAATATGAAATACGTGATTTGGGTCTCCGATAGGTACGACGACGAGCAAAGCGAGGAGCCAAAGATCCCTTCTGCCACTTTTATTGAGTACTGTCAAATTATCAATAAAAAAAAAACATTTCGGAAAAACCATGCTAAAGAAAAATTAATGACCTTGTCGATCCTTACAGCAAGGGCTATCAAAAAAAAAAAAACATGGTCATCCAAAAATTGTACCAAGCATATTTTACTACTGGCTTATGTCAAATTGCATAATATAAAAATTGTCAGCTGCTTATGAGACTAACTGTAAGCAGGCTATATGCACGGTTCGGGACACCTAGTAGGTATGTCTTGCCTGGACTATACGAGTAGCACCTTTTAGCAAGGCAACTGATCTAAAATCGCATATTTTTATTTGAAAATGTCGCTCTATTATTTCCTACTCTTTGATATGTAAGTGCCTAACGTAAATATAACAAATAGAAACCCATTCACATTTTAATGAACAAAACAAACCTTGTAATGCGTAATTATAATTCCAGTAGCTTACGGTACGAAGGTTTTTACCTTTTACCGGCGATATTGTGTTCTTAATACGAGTACACGAGACTCGTGACGAGAGGCACCTATGTTCATAGAAGGTGCCCATATACTAAACAGTGTGGAAAAAATAGCCTCAAATTAACTCATTCTTTTTCTCAAATATGCTATGAAATATTGATATTGTGTTCCATATAAATAAAATAAAATAAATATTAAGGGACAATCATACACAAATCGACCTAGTCCCACCCAAACTAAGCAAAGCATGTACTATGGGTACTAGACGACGATATACATAATATATAAATACATATATAGATAACATCCATGACCCAAGAACAAATGTTTTGCCCCGGCCGGGATTCAACCCGGGACCGCCGACTCAGTAGGCATGCAGGTGTCTACAAACCGAGCCAAACGCGTCGTCAAATATAAAAAACGATGTTTACAGTTTTGATTACATGCATAAATGCAGTCTTACTTTTAATAAGTACACAACTTTATTAAGATACATAACTTTTAATATTAATTTCAAACTAATATACTTCTTTTTCGTAATCTGAAAATAATTCCGTCAGTTTTTAGGGTTCCGTAGGTTGAATTACTTTTTCGTTTACATTGATTGTCCATAACTCATAAATAAGTGTAGCAAGAGGTTCAAAATTAGCCCTGTATGTCAGATGGACTGACTGAATGAAACTGATCCCCATCTTTTTCTAAGTGCAGTTTGAGACAGCACAGGTAGCATTATTCGAGCTAAGGAAAGTTAGCACTAAAAAGCACGAAGACTTAGATTTACATTGTTCAATTTTTGATCATTGCTTTCTTTATCTGCTTCGTCACTTGGGTGTTGTCCATATGCAGTTCAGCTCCACCGTCGACCTTTAAGATAGTCCCAGTGATCAATTCGCTTTCCTCACTAGCGAGGAAAGCAATAGCTTTGGCCACATGCTCGCCTTGACAGATGCACCGCATCGGGATGCCGTTGGCTATGTTGTCCAGGAATTCTTTGTATTGCTTATCGTTGATGCCAGTGATACGCTTGATGAAATCGCTCACCTGTAAAATAATATAACTGCCTATTTTATGGCCCAAACACAAAACGATACTTATCGGAAACTTATATGATATGATGAGGTTTCTATTTAGACGAGTTAACAGAAACATTTAGGTAAGGCAAACAAGTTTTCTAACATCTGGTCCCAGAAATAAATAAATATAAATGTCGGACAACCCCACACAAATCAATCGGGTGTGTAATAATTCATAGAATAACAAATGGTATAACATGACTAGCAATCTACTGAAGTATCATACTTTAATGCGGGTTTTCAATCTTTTCTGCGTAACACTCATAGAATAGGTACAACTACAGCCAATCCTAGTTATGCCCAAAACACGATTACAAGATACGACGTTGCATCGTGGCACGATGTCGTTTGTATCACGATGCGACGTCGTGAGATTGAACACTACATATATTTTTATTTAGAATCTTGATATGAAGATAAAGTTGATTTTGTATTTCGAGGCCATCAGTCTATTTTGTTGACTACTCAAGTCACGCTGCGTTTTCTGACAAAGCTAAACATGTTTAATTTTGTAAATGTATTACTTCAATGTATGTTTATTCGGCCAAAATCGGCGCCCAATTCATAGTCAGTCCAAGAGGCAAATATGCGTCCATGGGTCGCGTCTCGCGTCACCACGACAGACCTTGGGATTGGAACAGATGAACCTAAGTAAATCGTGTAAAATATGACGTTTATGGCAATAATGACCGTGCGACATGTATCCTTTTGCTGCCGACGCAAATGTAGCTCAGATTGGTTCCACGCCACTGGCCGCCTTGGGCGCTACAAAACATCTCTCGCACGGTCAAAGTGAATCGGCTTTTTATTCTAACAGCCTAGTGATATTGCATTTGTTTGTTTTAGTAGATATTGATTAAATGCTCGAGTAGATGACTAAATCTGAACTGGAACGTCACGAACAGCAACTTAAAAATCTAACTTTTTTAAGGCGATTAAAAACGACTACAGTATACGTAGTTTAATACTCTTTATTGCTTATCTCAATAAAAGAAATACCAAACACAAAAATTTAAATCAAATATCAATTTCGGCTTGCTGGAAGTGAGAATTAACCGGCTGACGGATACCCAAAACATGTAGATTTAGGTTCTCGTGACTTTAAAGCTCTTCTTTATTTCGTCGGCTTCATCTGCTTTGTCATGGCGCTGGCGTCCATCTGAAGTTCAGCTCCTCCGTCGACCTTTAAGATAGTGCCGGTGATCAATTCGCTCTCCTCGCTGGCCAGGAAGGCAATAGCTTTAGCAATATGCTCAGCTTGGCAGACGCGCCGCATCGGGACGCCTTTGGCCATAGTATCAAGGAAATTGTTGTATTCCTCATCGTTGATGCCCGTGATACGCTGGACGAAGTCGCTCACCTGTAAGATAATAAATGGTCACTCTATTGAGTCGCTAATAATATAATAAATCACCGTTTGCGAACTGGTCATTTTTTCACATTTATGTATTTTGGTTAAAATTTAGTTCCCGAAATAAAGGGTCTTGGTATATATATTTATAGTTTATATGTATAGTTCCATTTTTCTACTTTTGATTTACGAAACCCTAAAAAGATGAAAAGCAAAGAAAAATATTGCGGTCTTGCATGTTACTACATGCACCATACAGGCGTAGCTTTTTAGTATTTATATTACATTTCCAACTTACAGTGACTCCAGGGCTCACGGTGTTGACTCGGACGCCTTTTGGAGCCAACTCTAGAGCAGTCAAACGTGTGAAGTGGTCAAGCGCAGCCTATAACAAAGATCATAAGCTGAAAATGCGATAAACTTATTTCCGATGGTATCGTTAAATGTGGTATGCATATCATATGTATGTGCGGAAAGTTGAGTTTACACGGAAACATACCTTCGCCATCCCATAAGGCAGGCTGCCAACTACCACCGCGGTCGCGGATATGCTTGAGATGTTGACAATGTTCCCCTTGGTCTCTATGAGTGCAGGAACTAGCAGTCGAGTCAGGTTGTACACTCCTCGGACGTCCGTGTTGAACACCTGGAAGAACAAGGAAATGTTACTAACATCAAATAGCATTCCGCTATAGCGTTTGTGGGGTAGGGAAAAAGGGTTTAGCCTTGATATTGCTCTTATAAGCTGCTTAATAAGGGCATCAAGAAACTCTCTACTAAAGACTGGCACGATGAACACCTGCCCTCCGCATCCATCGGCTTTCGGCAAACTTAGTCCAGTCGGTTCATTTATTAGGTGACCCAGGTTGTGTACTATGACTATTTCATATGTATATACTGTAATCGTCAAACCGCAAGCATAGCGGTAGTTGTGTAACTGCCCAATGAAGAATATTATTATAGTCCCCGGCAGTGCTGCGATTCCCATCCTTGGCGATAGCTAACTCCGCAACAAAGGTCTAGAGGAAGAAGAAAGAACCAGGAAACGGTGGATGGATTGTGTAGAGGATTTAAGGTAGGTACATAGAAAAGAACAAAGAGTAAAATGGAAGAAGATCACTGAAGAGACTAAGATGCGTTTTAGTTTGTAGCACCGTAGAAATAAGTAATTTTGTTAACCACATGATGCCCACCTGATCGAATGTCGCCATGTCGGTATGCTCCAGGTTTGTGCGCGCTCCTACTCCCGCGTTATTGATTAGGACGTCCAACCTGAAATACATTTGAAATTGAATTTTCATTGTAGTCTATCGTCATTATTAATAAATATCACAAGATGTCGCAACCACTCTAGGGACTATGATGTTAACGGACGTTTGGAAGGTGTGCTCGGAGCTGAAGCCCGTTCAATAAAAAAATGTGGTGTCCAAATGTCCACATTAAATATAATCAAGCATTTTTTTTTTTCACATGTTTACGAATATTCGAGTTCATTTATTCATGGTATATGCGTAAAAATACAGAATATGTCATGAAACAAAGAAAAAAAAAACACAAATATTTAAAGACTGAATTATGGGATTTCAAAGATACGCAAATTTTACGTAATTTTTTTACCCAAAAGCATTATTTGAAATTGATTTCAGAATCCTCGTAATTCAAAGAAACAATACTCGTTATTATATCTCAACTATTTACTTAAATGCACTTTTTCACGCCCAAAATGGCAAATCAAAGTTGTTTTTCCATACAGATATATTAGTGTCTTTACTCGACGATGACGTCACGATTTCATGCCCATTTGTATGGAGCGTTTTCAGCGCTCCGTAGGAATGTGGAACTTAAACAGCTATTTCTGACTTTTAGAGCGGTCTATGGGTAGTTATTCCTATACTACCATTTGCTCCTTTTAAAAAAAGTGGTTCAAATACCGCGCACCTGTTTACCAAAATTCTATCGCCTTTTTCTGATTACTATTGTTATTTAGGAACATTCACTGTGATAATACGCCCTGTTCTCGAGAGAAACAAACGAGATAAAGATAAGATAAATTTTCAATTTATTGTTCTCTGTATCACTAGGTACTCTCCCTTCCTTTTTTATTGTGTAACTTATTGCAATATTATTGTATTAGTACTCCGTAACTGATTCGTCGAAATTCCTCCCACAGCACCCAAATATTCACAAAATGAATGAAACAGAACGCGTATTACTATTTTATTTAACACAATCGGAGGTATACGAATTGGGTGACAGCACCATCTACATGGAAATGTCTAATATCATACATGTGTAGGTACGTTTATGAAACTAAATTATATTAAAGCATAACGTCTGCTAGCGTTAACTGATCTGAAATGTTTACAATGAAACGAAAATTTGGAAAAAAAAACCTTTCGCCCCGCCTCAACTTTGAATATTTAGATTTTTTCTATATGGTACGTACACATTTAAATTAAATCAAATCCGGAATCTACCTTCCATAATGCTCCAACGTCTTCTTGGCAGTCTTCTCACACCCCTCATCAGTGGCGAGATCAGCTACAATCGCCAACGGCTGAAGTCCCCTCTCCTTCTTGCATGCGTCCGCTACTTCACGCAGCTTCTGTTCATTGCGTCCAACAAGCGCAAGAGACGCGCCGCGCGCAGCGAACAAGATGGCTGTTGCCTTGCCGATGCCTGCGCTCGCGCCAGTCACTAATACGACTTTATTTTCGAAACCCATTTTAAAAAAATCAATGAAACACTGACAGATTAAAACACGTTCGGAGAAGTTTAACGCGTACAGTAATTCTGAGAGAAAAACAGCCACTAAAACACAGAAATATACAAAAATAATAATAAATGACGATGTCTCCCGCTTATCTAATGTTAACGGCGTTCAATGTCCGCCTTCAATACAAACTGATTATAAGTTCGCTGATGCGGTGTTTATGTATATATGCTGTTATCGAACCTTGATATAATAATAGGTAAGGTAGGTATATCTACATCAATATAACAATGACTTGCAATGCCGTATCAAAGTACTCACTTTACCTATAGAGATCTAAGGCCTTGAGTATTATATTCCTTGATCTAAGGAGTATGAATTCAGTATTGCATAAACAAATTATAGTTTTTCATATAAGTCTGAATGAGGCTCAAGTGTAACTGTTTTTAACGCAAAAAAAAACGTCTTTTATGCATTGAATGACAATGTTATTTACACTAGAGCACAAACGGAATTGAGACATTATGTTTTTAATTGAAAACTCCATTTTATTAATTAACACTTGAGTCTGTGAACAGATATATGTGTAGGTAAACCAGTGATAGAGCGAACTTATCGTGGCTTTTAAAAGTGATACAGCATAAGATACTTTCGGACATGTTTAGTTCCTAAAGGCGAATGTGACGGATGCCTTACGATTTACCATAAAATGATTAATGAATAACTAAAACAAATTAATTCTCCGAGTAGATCACTGAATCTGAACAGGAACGTCACGATCACGAACAGCAACTTAAGAAAACAACTTTTTTTAAAGCCGGTTAATAACGATTATAATATTGTTTAATGGCCTTTATTGCTTATCTTGAAAAAAAAAACAAACACGAAAGACAAACAAACAACAACAGCTTGCTGGAAGTGAATGAACCGGGTGACGGATACCCGAAGCATGTAGAATTAGATTCACGTGACTTCACACCTCTTCATTATTTTGTCGGCCTTATCTGCTTCGATATAGCGCTGACGTCCATCTGCAATTCAGCTCCTCCATCGACCTTCAAGATAGTCCCAGTGATCAATTCGCTCTCCTCGCTGGCCAGGAAGGCAATAGCCTTGGCAATATGCTCAGCTTGGCAAACGCGCCGCATCGGGATGCCTTTGGCCATAGTATCCAGGTATTTGTTGTATTCGTCATCGTTGATGCCCGTGGTACGCTTGACGATGTCGCTCACCTGTAAGATAATATTATCGCTTTTGGATCCAAAAAACAAATAGGAAAGAAATTACATTTGTTCCTTTCTACTTTTATGCAGTGGGATGAGGTTCATATTCAGAGAATTAAACAGGATCATCTAAGGTTAACAAATTTTCTAAGCAGTACTCTGGTCTTCGATGAAAACAAATAGGGAAGACCTAAACTAAATAGGGAAACACGATTTTTATTATAACGCTCTCACTTTCGGAAGGTTATGAAGATAGAGGCCGGCCCAGCTGCAGCACTTAAAACCCATGACTAGTACATATTTTTTTGTTTTTATCTTTAATTCTGGTGTTGCACAGTTCAGGTTCATGGACGATTTTAACATTGAAACTTTGAACCCATCTAGTTTATGGAGAAAATCCGTTCAAGTGCAAATCGGACTTGCGCACCGATCGTTGCGTACGAACTATGAAAGCCCTGCATATTGTTCTAAGGAAAAGATAAAACTGTACTAAGCTACTATAACAATCTATCCCCGCTTGAGATGGTCACGGGTTTAAACTGAGATGCACCGGAAGCTTGGCAGAGATCTCAGGTGGTCGTGGGTATGTTTTAGGTATTGCAAATTTCAGATTCCCAGGAAAAGATTACAGATGTTTCTTAGTAGTAGTTTGGACGCCAGCACATTTTAACCTGATACAAATGGCAAGGTAAGCAAGGAAAACAATCTGCAGTATTTTACTGAAAACTTGAAATATTAAGTTGAAAGAAACAAAAGTTTATGTACAGTACGCTTATATTGCAGGTCCAATTGGGAAATCACAAAGCAGTTTTACATACACTGCTAGAACAGTGCTGCGGGAAGGCGTTCTATCTTACTTAATATTATGTACTTAACTAATATCATAAGGATTTAACACTAACACTGTAGATGGTTTTAAGATTGTGTAGAAAGGCTTTATAGTCTAATATCAGTAGTAATTTAAAGCATGAAGAGTAGCGTGTAGAATGTGAGTATGGTGACTCAACACAACAAACAAGAAAACCCGAATTATAAAAGAAGTGAGACAAGGAATAGTATCACCTGGTTAAGAAAGTAGCATAGTTTCTCAGCCTCGGACTCATCACTTGATAACCGTTGGCTTAGAAACGAAGTGAAGCCCTAGATGTGACAGCCGACACCAGCAGAAGAACATGCACGCAGGTACGTGCAAGAATCCCGTAGGAACGTGTCTGCATGCACACTCCTGGCTGCAGAACTGCGGCTCACACACAGGCACGTGCAAGACTCCGTGAGGACCGTCCCTGCATGTGGACACGCAGCCACTACAGCAGCCTGGCGACTCCGTCTATGACACCCGGTGGCACTGTAATAAACAGTTTTATAAGCAAAGGAAAGCAACATTCACTTTTACACGTGTCATTACTTTCACACGTGTCATTCCCTGCACACGTGTCATTCTGAATTTAATTGAAGGAAAATGATAACACACGAACAAAATGCAGCAGTCGCGTGCATCCTAGCAACAGAATATCGTCGCTAGTCGAAGAAAAGAATCAAATTCGTCACACACTCACCCGGGACAGTTTCATGTTTAAATGAATTTGGAAATAATTCGAGCTGCCGTCATCCGTGTGGCAGTCTACGGAACCATGCTTTTAAGCTGTAACAGAATAATAAAATGAGTAACTGAGTCTAGAGGATTACGTAACGCCACGCGTCCAAATTGGTTACGTAACTGCTTCTACTCACATGTGTGATAGTTTTAGAACCAAGCCTCCCTTGGAAATGTCCTTGTTTAAGGTTTAACACATTTTATAGAGATGAGAAAGTTATAACGCTGAAACAATAAGAAATAAACCGATTAGTTATGAACAACTCCAATCATCAATGGACCGCAACGCGAACGTCACATTCCATCAATTTCTTCACAAAATATACATACCTGCCATCACAAATGGTAGGGGCGTTCGTGGTTGGGATTATTAAAGGCTTCCCTAAGCCGAAGTCCAGATTCCTTGACGAAAATACACTTGTAATTTTTAAGCCATGTTGAGCGCAACGACTCGTACAAGGAATGACCGCCACGCCGTCAACTGTCAGTGTTGCCCGCTTCCCTCATGTCAGACGCGGTCTATGTGTTGGACATTGTGATTTAATTAATCATGTTCGAGAAATATTTTGAAAAGGCCAAAAGGAAGAAAATTGTATTTGTGACATTTAATTTACACAAATAATAAACTACAAATTGAAATAATTTAATATTGTTGAGAAGAAAACAAATATGGCACTAGCGCCATCTAACGGAGGACGATAGAATTACTTGACCAACGGAACTCACTTCGATAGTGTTATCTGCCGTGATAGATTTTGCTATGTATTTCCGAAAAATACCAACAGATGTCTCCGTCAACCCTATCCAAAGATAAAAAGTCCTCAATCAAGTTTTACAGCGTAACAAACTTAACTTTACCCTTGGAAAACTGTTATACCTACGTAACTACTTTAAATAAAGACTATTTTTTATGATTTAATTACGAATGTATAGTTTTTCCCTATACTTACTTGTAGTATAAGATGGTATTACTTGCTAAATTTCACTGTTCCAGGTTAACGGAAAATACCCTTTAAATTTGATTTTCTTGTGAGTGTTGATTTGTACGTTTTTTGCGCCATGAATCCGTATCTTTTTTTTAGTAACTTAGAAGTTTGATTTCTTTCTCAGATTAAAGGGACTGTAGATTCAGACTCCCGAGATAAAGAGATGAACAAAGTGATCCTATAAGAGTTCCCTTATTTCCTTTTGAAGTACGAAACCCTAAAAAGATGAAAAGCAAAGAAGAATATTGCCGTTTTGCATGTTACTTCATGCACCATGCAGACGTGGCTTTTTAGTATCTATATTAGGTATATTTCAACTTACAGTGACCCCAGGGCTCACGGTGTTGACTCGGACGCCTTTTGGAGCCAACTCCAGAGCAGTCAATCGTGTGAAGTGGTCAAGTGCAGCCTATAACAAAGATCATGAGCTGAAGTTACGATAAACTAATCTCCGATCGTTGAATGTTTTATGCATATCATATTTATGTGTGTGCGGAAAGTTGAGTTTACACGGAAACATACCTTCGCCATCCCATAAGGCAGGCTGCCAACTGCCACCGCGGTCGCGGATATGCTTGAGATGTTGACAATGTTCCCCTTGGTCTCTATGAGCGCAGGTGCTAGCAGTCGAGTCAGGTTGTATACTCCTCGGACGTCTGTTTTGAACACCTTGAAGAACAAGGAAATGTTACCAACATCAAATAGCATTCCGCTGTATAGGGTTTGTGGGGTAGGGAAAATGATTAATCCTTGATATTGCTCTTATAAGCTGCTTAATAAGGGCATCACGAAGCTCTCTACTAAAGACTGTCACGATGAACACCTGCCCTCAGCATCCATCGGCTTTCGGCAACAGTGAAGTTGGTTCATGTGTTAGGTGGCCCATCAAACGCTCCTCCTGGTACACCGGCTCGCCGGTTGTTTGTCTCATTGGGCATAATGACAGTTCCGTCATTATACATTTTTAACATCTCCAAGTTTGTCAGGCGTAATATTGAGGATTTTCCCTTAAAAACTGTAAGTCGAAATTTAAGAGATATTCAAAGTCGGGTAGGTAAACTAAAGACGACTAGATGTCGACTAACCAAGTCTACCAAAGTATCACATATAATAGGTCCTAAAATCTATAACGCTATCCCAGACAGCATTAAAGATCAAACTAGCGAATTTTCCTTTCATAACGAACTGAAAAAATGGCTATTGGAAAAGGCCTTCTATGACATCTCGGAATTGTACCTAACTTAACATTTTATGCAAGTTTCTATTTTGTTACTGACACCAAAGATGGATATTTAAAATTATGTAATGACTAATGACATTATTAATCGAATAGGTAGTTACAGAATAATACTATTACCAGTAAAAGTAATATTGTATAAAAATCGAATTAACTATTACTAACTATAACTGTGTAAGTAAACAGACATATAATATAACTATTAACTACATTGTAAAAATTGACATATAATGTATTTGTGCATTATGAATAAATGAGTATGAGTATGAGTATGAGCATCTCTATAAGTAGGTACTATGACTATTCTATCTACTGAGACCGTCAACCCGTCTATCAAACATAGCGATAATTGTGTAAATACCCAATGAAGTATTATAATCCCCAGCAGCACTTGCTACTCCCATCCTTGGTGATAGTTATTGTTTCCTACACGTATAATTTTGTAGACTCCGCCACAGAAAAAAAGCAGAGTGCTTTAAGGTGCATAGAAAAGAACAAAGAGTAAAATGGAAAAAGATCGTTGAAGAGACTAAGACATGTTATAGTTTATAGCTCCATAGAAGTAATTTTGTAATACAACATGGTGCCCACCTGATCGAATGTCGCCATGTCAGTATGTTCCAGGTTTGTGCGCGCTCCTACTCCCGCGTTATTGATTAGGACGTCTAATCTGAAATACATTTGAAATTAAAATGTTCATCGTATTCTATCGTCATTATTAATAAATGTCACCAGATGTCGCAACCGCTCTAGGGACTATGATGTTACTGGACGTTTGTAAGGTGTGCCTCGATCTTTGTATGAATGGTTGAATAAAAAATAATCAAGTGTTTCACAAGTTTACAAATAAGTATTCGAGTTCATTTATGCATGGTAATATATGCATAAAAGAAACTCAATATGTCATGAATTCATGATTTCATGAAATAAAGGAAAATATACAAAAACGTTTTATAGACTGAATTATGGGACTTCAAAGGTAGGTACGCAAATTTTACGCTCTTTTTTTATCCAAAAGCATTGTTTAATTTCAGAATCCTCGAAATTCAAAGAAACAAAGATTGTACATATATCAACTATGTACTTAAATGCACTTTTTCAAATCACATAGTTGTTTTCCCATACAGATATAATTGGTACCTTTACTAGACGATGACGTCACGATTTCATGGCCATTTATGGCGTGGCATGGCTTTTTCAGCGCTCCGTAGAAATGTGGAACTTATACGGCAATTTCTGACTTTTAGAGCGGTCTAGGGGTAGTTAGGCCTATACAAAATTTTAATCCTAATAAATTAAAAATAGGATTGATTGATATCCTCAACAAATACAGCGCACCTGTTTACCAATATTCTATCGTCTTTTTCCGATTGTGCAACTGTTGCAACATGATAATGATTATTATTTTTATTTAGGAACATTTACCGTGATAATCCGACCTGTTCTCGAGAGAAAAAAACGAGATAAAGATAAGATAAATTTACAATTTATTGTTATCTGTTTATCACTATTCTCCCGTCCTTTTTTTATTGTGCAACTAGGTATTGCTACATTATTTAATAGGTACTTCATAACGGATTCGTAGTTAATCATTAATTGTACCTACACCTTTAAATTTAATCAAATCCAGAATGTACCTTCCATAATGCTCCAACGTCTTCTTAGCGGTCGTCTCACACCCCTCATCAGTGGCGAGATCAGCTACAATCGCCACCAACGGCTGAAGTCCCCTCTCTTTTTTACATGCGTCCGCGACCTCACGCAGCTTCTGTTCATTGCGTCCAACAAGCGCAAGAGACGCGCCGCGCGCAGCGAACAAGATGGCTGTCGCCTTGCCGATGCCCGCGCTCGCGCCGCCGGTCACTAATACGTATGGCTTGCATCCCGGAATTCCGGAATTTCGAAATTCCGGAATCTCGGATGATTTTTCCAATATTACAATTCCGGAATTGAGGACGCTCAATATCGAAAATTCCGGAATTGAAACGACATTATTTAATGTAGTTCCTAGACAGTAATATGAGATGTTTTACGGATGGTAAGTTTGTTTAAGCTTACATATTATATGTATTCACTTGTATCTTTAACGCTCTCAGAACGGTTAAAATTCTACTATACAAGTGGGTACTTGAAGTATCTCTGTTTTGACTTTTGGCCCTATGGTGGACGGGTAGAGAATTTAATTTGGCATGAAGTTCACTATTTGTAAATATAGCATTAGCATGTGTTACAGTTAGCAGTGAGAACCATTTATAGTCGAAATGTTATACTGGTTATTTTGGTAAAACACTAAATTACAGATTATTCACCAGGAATGAGCCAAATTCAACGGTTTTAATTCACATCTGTCTAAGATCTTGCCACTATTTATCTACCCACTACATAGATATTTCAAAATCTCTCATAATTAAGGCTCCACTAAGCATTTTAGAGATATGTCTTTATTCATGATTGCGGCCTCGTGATGGAAATCCAAGGGCATTGTTGTTAATGATAGGAATGTAAGGAATCGGGAGTCACAACATTTTCAAGATAGTTATGTGCTCGGTAAAAACTTACGTTAGTGATCAGCGGGGTATGAAATATCAAGGTATAATAAAAAAGTCATACATGACACAATGTCATAGGGTATCTCAAGTAATTATACAATCAGGTCAATAAATCTTTCAACCAAAGACAGAATAAGAAAGCTGAAAAACTGAATCAAAACAACTGAAGAAAAAACTTTGATCTAAGAATCCATTGAATGAGGAGGTCCTTTTTAGATTCCCGTTGACTCCACGGAAGCTCAATATACGTATTTTTGACAGTGGGATGACTGATAACAAGCGACTTGTGTGGTACTGTGCAGATCACCAAGAGATGGACTAAGACATTGCTAAGCAAGCTTTAGATTACGACACTTTTGATGTGTACACTAAGTAAGATACTGGAGCGTTTGTGCGAACATCACTGTAGGAATGAGAACAAAGAAACAGACATAAATATGAGGCATTTGTGTATTAAATGAATTGTACCTTAACCCCGACACCGATGGAGAATGACGCAATACAACCGTCTAAATATTATATTATTGGTCCTGCCGTCCTGCGAATACTTTGAAAAATGCTTATCATGTAAGATAAGATATCCAGACATTTCATAGACTATTTAGGGTGAAAATCTCTTGACATATAGAAAACCTCTAATCATCAATAGTACATCGATTTCCGCCTTCAATAGTAAAAAAAATACTCGTTTTTTGTATTTTTGTATGTTTAGTCAATTCCGGAACCAGTTCCGGAATTCCGGAATTGAGTGCCAATCTCGAAATCAATTCCGGAATTGGAAAACCATCCGATATTGCAAGCCCTACTAATACGACTTTATTTTCGAAACTCATTTTGAAACTTTCAATGAACCACCGGCACGGCAGCTTAAAACACCTTCGGAGAAGTTCAAAGCGTACAATAATTATGAGAGAAAACAGCAGTTTATATAGAAAGGATGCTGGTGAAGGTGATTTTAACGCCACAAAACACAGAAAATTACAATATAAGAAAGAAAGGTCAGGGAGACTCAAATAATTAATATAAACGATATAATCCGTTTAAATCGTTTTAAAAAAAAAGTGAAAATTTAAATTTAAATGACGATATCTGCCGCCTAATCTTAACGGCGTTCAATGTCCGTCTACAATACAAACTGATTATAAAGTCGCTGATGCGCTGTTTATGTAGGTATATGCTGTTATCGAACGTTGAGATAAAAATAAGTATGTTCCCCTCTCCTTCTTGCATGCGTCCGCGACTTCACGCAGCTTCTCTACATTGCGTCGAACAAGCGCAAGAGACGCGCCGCGCGCAGCAAACAAGATGGCTGTCGCCTTGCCGATGCCTGCGCTCGCGCCAGTCACTAGTACCACTTTGTTTTCAAAACTCCTTTTGGAAAATATGTGCATCTTCAATTCAAACTGAAGATAAAGACGGTGTTCCGGTGTTTATAACGCTGTGTGAGTTAATAATACATTGTAGAAATACTCAATGCATATCTACAGAAGTGCCATACTTAAAGAGATAATAAGAGTGCTAAATGTATGTACCTATATATATATATATACATACAAGTATTACAATTGCACTCCTGCGGTCTAACGAGTGTGGATGGAATATTCCATATAGGCACAGAATAAAGGCTCCTATATAGTTATGTTTAACTTCTCGGTCTAAGAAGTCCTTAGGTTATTTTAGCTTTGGGAATAGCTTTGTTCACTCGTGAAAATAACCACTTCGTGTCATTATGGCTTATTTTAACCCCTTGTCAAAGAATCTACTATTTTCATATCAAACGGATTGAATCAGTTGGCAGTGGAGTGTATAATTACGACGATCATAAACCTGTAGTTTTAACCAAATGCCACCCACGCTAATAATCTGCCGGGACATCTGATTCATAAGATCACCTAAAAAATATTAACGTCATGTAATTAGTTCACACAAGGAAAAAATCCTTCTAAATATACATATACCTCACTCTCTCTCATAGTCATCTCACTGACAGTCAGCGAAATCTCTTAAATCCCGAAAGATAAAAATGCCACCAAAACGACTCTATAAAGGTGAAGAGTCACCATAAAACGGTTAACTTAAACGATTCTTCGCGCCATTGACTTAGACTGCAATTGGGTCACAACCTAATTAGGTCGACTGACACCATTGACAGACGTCTTATGGATGCCATGATTGCCTGCGAAATAATAGCACCACGGGGATTTACTTAACGACAACCACGAACACGTAGGGTTGCCATCGATCAAAGAATCACCCGATTTGACACACTTCGTAAAACTTTAAAAGACCGTCCAAGAAATCAAAAAAAAATCTTGTTTGAAATTATGCACCTAGTTTTCAGTGAGAATGATTGAAGTGTATGCAAACGGCCCTGAGTTCACGCAATAATCTAGGGATTCAAGATGTTTTTGTCCGGCGTTTTATGGTGTCAGCCCTAACCGAGGGCAATGAATCTTGGAGATTTTTTCAGGCGTAAGATGTGGTAAACAAAAGGTTCTCTTTGGGGAATAAGGCGAGGACGTCGACTCGAGGATACCTGTACCTATCTTCTTTTTATCTGAATCGTTTCCATTTATTTCGTTCCTCTTAATTGACTGGAATTTCGTAGCTTTCAGTGCAGAAATGTGTTTTGCTATTACAAGTCACCTTATAAAAACAGACAAGTTATCAGAATCAGAATCAGAATCAGACATTTATTTGTAAACATAGGTACATAATCATGTCTTACATTTAATAAAAACAGTATCACCATGTCTAGCCGTTAGGCATACAAATATTTCAAGTCAAGATGGAGCATGCAGTATATTACTTAAAGTCGTTATCTATATAAATAAAATTACAAATCAAAATCGGATAAGTATTCTCCTACTGAATAATATGCTCTATTTACTAAAAGCGCAAATAAGCTTTTTTTAAAGTCTACAGTATCTTCTAAGCTAGACACATATTTTGGCAATTTATTGTAGATTCTAGGTGCCATTCCAAAGACACTTTTGGAGAGAAGAGCGGTTTTAGTAGGCTGAATTTGAATCTTATTACATCGGCGAGCACTGCTAACGTTAAGGAATTGGTTGGTATTTATGTTGTTTTTCACATACAATGCGGTTTCATAAATATATAGGCACGGTAATGTAAGTATGTTTAGCCTAATGAAATGTGGTTTACATGATTTGGTTTGCGGTATCCTACATACTGATCGCAAACATTTTTTCTGAGCCTTGAAAGCTAATTCTCGGTCAGTGGAATTCCCCCAGAACATGACACCATATCTTAAAGTTGATGTGACATACGAATGGTAAGCGGTTAGTACTGCTGATTGATTAACTATTTTATTTAGATTATATAGTGCATATGAAAATTTGTTAAGTTTATTACATACAATGTCAATATGTTCTTTCCACTTCAACCTATAATCTAAACTTAATCCTAGAAATTTCGTCAGATCTGTGTTCTCGATTACATGTTCCCTATATGACACAGCGAGGTTTGGTGTTTTGTCAACTCTCTGCTTAAAACTCATGACTTTTGTTTTATTAAAATTTATATGTAGATTGTTCTTATTCAACCAATCAACTACTGTCTCAAGTGTGTTGTTAATGCTGATCTGTAATGAAAGTGGGTCACTTCCTGTAAATATTATTGTGCTGTCATCAGCAAAAAGAATCATTGAGTGTTCGGTGGTTTGTGGTAGATCGTTAATATATATTATGAAAAGCAACGGACCTAGAACACTGCCTTGCGGTACTCCGTATTTAACTTCTTTATAATTAGATGTTACCGATATTTCCGTTCTTGATTTTGTGCATATTTTATTCATTGATACCATTTGCTTTCGACCGGTTAAATACGATTTCATAAGGGGTTAGGTGCGCATAATATAATTAAAGTTGAACGTACCCTTATCTATGTGTCTAATGTTCAATATCAATATTATTAATTACTTAATAAAGATTGCGTATCATCCGGTCGTTAACTTGCATTCTCATCATAATTATTTTCGGTGTGTCCAAATTTTGCCTCAGTGGCTTTATAGTACATTACTGCAGACGCCGGGAAATAAGGGCTTGCCGGCTGAGTAGGTATAGACGGCCGACCGTAAGGGAGGCCGTCTAGTGATACGAAGCCGGCAAGCCCTTTTCACGGCTAAGGCATGTATAGTGCTTTTCTCAAACATATGCAATGAAATAAAAAAATACACCACTCAAAAAAACATAATTCAGCTGTTCAGCCAGCTCATGAACACAGACGCCATGTTTAAAAAAAGTATTTTTAATTTTCCCTCCAATCCCTCTATACTTTTTTTCTTTAATAAGTCCACGTGTGTAGTGTGCGAATATTAGGGCCATTATACACAACCTGATAATAAGAATCTTAGTTTCTATACTAAGTAAAATAAAGGCAGAGGATTTTTAATATTGTCTATGGTCTCTGGTGACTTACGTATAGACGGTATTTTCAGTTCGTGTGTACTAGGCATTAACACGGATATTGTTGGTCCGATGGCTGAATGGGTAGCTACTAGAAAAAATATATATATCAGCTGTTCATACACACAGACGCCATGTTTACATTAAAATTAAAAACAAATTACTTCCCGGCTTAGGCCTTCAATTTTGTATGAAATTCCTTTACAGTTCTCTCGAATTGTTCCGCCCGAAACTTGACACTTCGAAGCCTGTTCTAACGCACGTTACGACGATATTTCATTGCATGTTTGAGAAAATATAGTTAACTATGTATCTTCAGCGATAGGATTTTACTGCATGAACTGAGTTTAATGCTCTCTTTGAACGAATTCATGGATTCTGCTGCAAATCATTCAGAAATTTGTGTAGGTATCTATTATTCTTTAGGTACATATCCTAATACCGTTTTTTTTAAGAGCGTAATGTTTGGATAAAGATAATTATTATTTTAATGCGCTCAATGATGTTAGCGTATCATTCCCTGTCTAAAGAGTTAAACTAAAAAGAACCTATCTTTACAGAGAGCATTCAGAAGAGCGACAGGCGACATGGTGCTTCTGGCGGCGGCGGCGGCTCGTCGTGGCCCTCCTGGCATTCTTCGGCTTCTTCAACGTATACGCGCTGCGCGTCAACCTCTCCGTCGCCGTGGTCGCCATGACGGAGCCGGTGGAGACCAAGTTGGAGAACGGGACGGTTGTGTGGGTGAGTTAAAGAGTACGTTCAAAACAGCGACAAAGGACATGGTACTTCTGGTGGCAGCGTCGTTGGCGGCTCGTTGTGGCCCTCCTGGCCTTTCTCGGCTTCCTCGACGTATACGCGCTGCGCGCCAACCTCTCCGTCGCCGTGGTCGCCATGACGGAGCCGGTGGAGACCAAGTTGGAGAACGGGACGGTTGTGTGGGTGAGTTAAAGAGTACGTTCAAACAGCGACAAAGGATATGGTGCTTCTGGTGACCCAACGGGTTCTTGTAGCCATCCTGGCCTTCTTCTTCTTCAACGTATACGCCCTGCACGTCAACCTCGCCGTAGCCGTAGTCGCCTTGACGGAGCCGGTGGAGATCGAGTTGGAGAATGAGTTGGTTGTGTGGGTGAGTGTTACAGAGTGCGTGCAAAACAGCGACAAAAGACATGGTGCTTCTGGCGGCGGTGGCAGCTCATCTTGGCCCTCCTGGCCTTTCTCAGCTTCCTCAATCTCAACTGATGCAGTGTAGAGGAGGCATATGACCTCATATTCCTACCCATTCAACATAAACAAAAGCCTCATCACATACAACTACGGCCTTTCGTAATCATGATTACAAGTTCATTTTCACATTTCATAAATGAAGTTTCTTTTCTCAACAACACTACATCACGTCTGCTGCAGACATCGTACTTATTACGTTCAAGATAAACACAGATGACTCATAATAATACTACCTGGTACTTTCTCCCATCAGCGAACCTCGTACAACCCATAAAATTGTTTAACTGTCAAGGATCTAGTCGAGGCCATGGCGGCAGTAAATTTTTATTAATATCGCAGACATTCGCACCCTTTCCCGAGTTAAGCCTAACAAATTAAACCTTACGACCAGACCCATAAGGACCGTATGACCCAATTTTATGCCTCCCTCAACCACTGACCAACTTCGATACTGAAAAAGCCAATTTAAACTTTGCCCCCGTTTTTGGTCGTATAATCCTAACACGAACGAATAAGGATCTATTTTGTTTGTTTTCTTTGTGATATGACCTTATAACGGAAAAATGCTCAATTTTAGCGATCGTAAAAAATCAATCCGGTATAATCTAGGTAGGTATGTTGTGGCATGTGTGTTTAAGTGATTGTTTACGCGCGTAAAACAGTAAAATATGATGTGATGGGACACGTTACGTCCAGTTTATATAAAACGTTCTTCATTATATAAGTACATTTATACAAAACGTTTTTCAATCAATTCTATCATCGTATGTTTTATTTTCACCAATTTAATTTTAATTTCATTTCATGTTATCCAAGCGTCCAACCAAAAATTTAAGGATGTCTTGACTGATATTTTCTGAGTTATTTCACGTACGACCGTAAGGAAGTACGGAACAGTTCGAGTGCGAGTTTGAGTATTTTTTTTTTAGGGTTCCGTACCCAAAGGGTAAAAACGGGACCCTATTACTGAGACTTCGCTGTCCGTCCGTCCGTCCATCCGTCCGTCCGTCCGTCCGTCTGTCACCAGGCTGTATCTCAAGAACGGTGATAGCTAGACAGTTGAAATTTTCACAGATGATGTATATCTATTGCCGCTATAACAACAAATACTAAAAACAAAATAAAATAAATATTTAAGGGGGGCTCCCATACAACAAACTTGTTATAGATTATATATATATGTATAGGTACGGAACCCTTCATGCGCGAGTCGGACTCGCACTTGCCCAATTTTAATTATTATGTCATAGGAGGCAAACGAGCCAATGGATCGCCTGATGGAAAGCGATTACCGTCGCCCATAGACACCTTAGTTAGACCTTAGTTGCTTTTAAATATATGATTTTTTTACCCGGAATTTCTGAAATTCGATTTACAAGTGTAGCCAATGCCCCTAGAAAGCATACAAGCGAACTACAACAGTCTTTTTTGCTTTGTCAAAAGTTCCTAACTTTAAAATGTATGTTCACAGATACCAGAATTCGACTGGAGCTCACAGACCAAGGGTCTGGTGCTGTCGTCGTTTTTCTACGGGTACCTGGTCACGCAGCTGCCCGGCGGATGGCTCGCGGCTAAAATAGGAGGTAACAGGTTTGTTCCACTCACTAGCACCTTAAAATTGTGGTACCTTAAGTAAAAACGCGCGACGACGCGGTTGGCGCTGTTTGTAGGGCACCTGCCGACTGAGCTAGCGGTCCCGGGTTCGAACAAAACTACGCGAGCCAGTTTCCGCGCATTTGCCGCGCGTAATGTGGACGCGCCTTTAGAATAAGATTCAAAGAAAGAATATGGAGGTTAATACTCGTTTAAGAAACAGTGAGCTATTAGATTAGGATTCGGATTTGCGTGAAGTCGGAGAGGTGCCTATCTCGATTGCATTATAGAGCGAAAGTATCTGTCTATGGAATTAGTAAGGCAAATAAAAAAAGAACTGCCAATGTCACGAGTACTTTTTAATTTTCCTTACTAATTCCATCACCTTCGAATTGTGACCAAATGTCACATTGCGGATTTTTAAAAATATAGTAACCGAAAAAAAAACTATGTACGACGCAAAAATAAACTAATCGTAGACTCCGAATCCAATATAGGTACTATCGGAAAAAATATAATATGAAATACCTTGGTTAAACTTAAGGGGCTCCCTACAGAAATCAGCCAATTTGATGATTTTTACATCGTATCTAGTTTGTGGATTATAGAGTTATAATGTCCTATTTAATATATATTGTAGTATGGTCTATGCTTAACACTTTGTAGTGACTCGAATTTTGATTTAACGACTGTGTATTTTATAAAAAAATATTCGGTGAAGGACCAAAAATACACTAATCTCGTTTCTACTTTTATCCCCGGTGTATATGTAGAAAATATCTTACATTTTATTGTTCTAAACCATATTCCACAAAATTTGTTGTGAAGCTTTTTCTATTTTTCTCAATACTTTTCGAGAAAAACGCAAAACCCGTTTCCACAACTTTTTCCCCGAAAAAATCGTAAACTTTGACGGCCTGTATCTCAAAGTCAGTGACATGTGAAAGGTACTTAATACGGTATTTTGTTGTGGAAAAACTATGTTATTATGATTAGCTATTTATAATATGGGAAAATCTATCGCAACAGATCGAAGGTCATTGAGAGCGGGGAGCCCCTTAATGTTCCCAATTACCACTGGTATGAGCAACGCCATCTATTGATACAGCTTCCCATTGATGAGTAGGTCATCAAAGCTGAAAATTAATTAGATACCAAATACCATATTCAGTTAGATTCAGTATTTCTAGTTCACGGTTGCTCTTTGATCAATTAGAATTGCTACTCGAAAAAGCGGTATTCAGCTGATTACAATACGGTACTACTAAGTTCAGTGAACGATGCTTCTAGGTGGTGCTAATAGTGACAGATATTTCACACCTTCGCTCTAGAGATGCGCAAATCATGTCACTCAAATGAAGGAGAACGAACTTGTCTGTGGCACGCGTAGCTCCCAAACGAATGGACCGATTTAAACGTGGTTATTTTAAGTCGAGCCTTGTTAGGGTTCCGTACCCAAAGGGTAAAAACGGGACCCTAGTGCTGAGACTTCGCTGTCCGTCCGTCCGTCCGTCACCAGGCTGTATCTCAAGAACGGTGATAGCTAGACAGTTGAAATTTTCACAGATGATGTATTTCTATTGCCGCTATAACAACAAATACTAAAAATAAAATAAAATCAATATTTAAGGGGGGTTCCCATACAAGAAACTTGTTATAGATTATGGTACGGAACCCCGGTTCATGCGCGAGTCGGACACGCACTTGCCCAATTTTTTTTGAAGTGGTTTGGCTATATTTGGTGGAGATAAAAGCCGCCGTTTTCATGATCTCAGCCAATATTGGAGCTAAGAATTTTAAATTTAGTGCTTATGTTAATATTTTTCGTTTCGATGTTTGAATGTCCAGATGATTTTCCTCTCATCTCGCCTAGAGGTCGCATTTCTCAATCGATTCTCATGAGTTGTTTTAAGTAGGTTCGATAAGTATATACAATTTCTTTGTCGATTCAGTTTTTCGATTTTTTTCTTAATGGCGGAAATAAAGGGTCTTGAAAACATGAAAAATCACTAATTTCACACATTCCTGTGAAAACTTATCAAATGACAAAACTCGAAATATTGGTTAAAGTTATGGTTAACCAAAAATTTTGTGTCTGTTATTGTATATTAGCACTACCTCTGTTACATTAAGGAACTATTTAAATCGAAAAAGTTGATTATACAATACTACAGTGGTCGTTTTTGTTTGCCTATTAAAAAATACCAGTAGATAAACAGCCATATAACACCTTAAAACGTAACCCAAAGCTATTTCTTAGATCACTTAAAAAGTGCCCTCTACTAGTGATTTATTTCATCCCCGTCCCGTCACCTGTTGCCCCTTTTCAACGTCTTCGTTTTTTACCTTTGTGACCCATCTCAGCAGTTAGTACTTAGGTATACTCGTAACTTATTACCGTTTAGCGTTGCCAGGCGTCCGGATAAAGCCGGACATAGTTAAGCTTTTTGATTGCGTGTCCGGCCAAAATAAATGGTCACCGAGCGGAGCGTGATCTACATTTTTACATATAATAATATTAATACTGAGATACAAAACCCTCAATAATGTAGGGTGTCCGGCCAATCTGGCTGGTCTGTCCGGCTGTTCGATTTGGTGACCTGGCAACCCTATTAGTGTTTATGTTGGAGGTAAATACGCATATTATTGTTATTTGTATTTGGACACGGGGTAAACTAGGTATATTATTATATTGCGTATGAAGTGTCATTTCTTACACAAGTATGGCCCGTTTAGCGGCACTCTACACATCGTTTTAAGGGGTTCTGTAGTTCAATCGATAAAAACGGACCCCGTGTAGGATCACTGTTATCCGTCTGCTTGTCTGTCTGTCAAAACCTTTTTCTGAGGAACGCGTGGAAATGATATCAAATAATCTTGTCTATTACTCCTTTGAGCCGTGAATAAATCGAGCTATCAAGGCAATTAAAGATATGAGTGTTTTCATAGTTGATACGGAACCCTCGGTGCGCGAGTCCAGTTTCTTGTTGTTGTTTTTTTTAGATAAAAATGTATAAAACTTATCGGCAGCCTTTTTCCGCTTGAACTCGTTAAAGTTGAGTACTCCTCTTAAGTTTTGCCTATTCCAAAGCACACTAAAAAAAAGCTTCTTTACCCAACATCTGTTCTTAAAAGAAAGAAGTAAAGAGCTTTGCATTAATTTTATAAAAAAAATATATGATCTTGAAATCTCAATATCAATTTTGTTATTCCAGAATGTTCGCGATAGGAATTGGAGCGACTTCCCTACTGACACTCTTCACTCCACCGCTGGCCCACATCAGCACTTCACTTCTGATCGCCGTGAGAGTGGTTGAAGGACTCTTTGAGGTAAAGTTTCAACGTTACAACGGCTTTTGGGGTCGACACGTGCATCCTACCTATTGGACCACTGAACCTGATGCGAAGGTCATTGAATTTTTCAACCAGTTGCTTCTTACATGCCTTAGGGTGGCATCGTAGCGCCATGATCCATGCGCCATAAGTAGGACGCTCGCGTTGGCCTGGAAAGCCGTGTGTGATGAACTCGAATATTTGTTTTTAATATATTTTTCTATATAAATAAGTATGTATACCGTCGTCTAGTGGTTATTTAAGCATGACTTGAACTATATCAGGGATGTTTAGCCCTCACTACCAGTGAGTCTAATTTTGTGTGGGAGTATAACCCGCTAATGGGATTATCTCCCCGCCACAGGAGCCTGCTAGAGCTTAATTTAGGACTATGTCTATGACTATGTTTATGATAAATAAATTATTTATTTATTTACTTATATTTTGCAATTTTGTATCGCGTCAAATAAACATGGTTTTTTCCTTATTTCAGGGTGTAACATATCCCTGCATTCACGCCGTCTGGTCTCGCTGGGCGCCGAGCGAGGAACGAGCGAGACTGGCAACGTTCGCGTTCAGCGGCAGCTACGCAGGCACCGTCGTGTCGATGCCGTTGTGCTCACTGCTAGCTCACTATACCGGCTGGCCTGGGATATTCTACGTTTTCGGTAAGATATACTGCTAGCTAGAGCCAGGGTGTAACTACCCCTGCATTCTCGCCTGATCGCGCTGAGCGAGGAACGAGCGAGACTGGCAACGTTCGCGTTCAGCGGCAGCTACGCAGGCACCGTCGTGTCGATGCCGTTGTGCTCGCTGCTAGCTCACTATACCGGCTGGCCTGGGATATTCTACGTTTTCGGTAAGATATACTGCTAGCTAGAGCCAAGGTGTAACTACTCCTGCATTCTCGCCTGATCGCGCTGAGCGAGGAACGAGCGAGACTGGCAACGTTCGCGTTTAGCGGCAGCTACGCAGGCACCGTCGTGTCGATGCCGTTGTGCTCGCTGCTGGCACACTACACCGGCTGGCCTGGGATATTCTACGTTTTCGGTAACATATACTGCTAGCTAGAGCCAGGGTGTTTACTCCTGCATTGACGCTGTCTGGTCTCGCTGGGCGCCGAGCGAGGAACGAGCGAGACTGGCAACGTTCGCGTTCAGCGGCAGCTACGCAGGCACCGTCGTGTCGATGCCGTTGTGCTCACTGCTAGCTCACTATACCGGCTGGCCTGGGATATTCTACGTGTTCGGTAAGATATACTGCTAGCTAGAGCCAGGGTGTAACTACCCCTGCATTCTCGCCTGATCGCGCTGAGCGAGGAACGAGCGAGACTGGCAACGTTCGCATTCCGTGTTCGGTAATATTCTAATGACTTAACAAAATAAGGCAATAATCAACAAATAGTACATTACTGCAGACGCCGGGAAAGAATGGCTTAACGGGTGAGTATGCCGAATAGTGATACGAAGCTGGCAAGCCCTTTTCACGGCTAAGGCATGTGTTTTCTTAAACATATGCAATGAAATAAAAAAATACACCAGTAAAAAAAAAATATAATTCAGCCGTTTAACCTGTACATGAACACAGACGCCATGTTTAAAAAAATTACTTCCCGGCCTAGGCCTTCAATTTTGTATGAAATCGCACCACCATCCTCGTCACCTACAACTCGTTGTGAGTTCTCTACTGAAGAGCACGGGACCTTTGCGACTCGGAATTTTTAGACAGTCAGTTGTCGTATGTGTTAAAGGTCATTAGGAGGAATTGATATAGGGTGAACTGTCGGAAACCCAGACGGAAAACTTAGGAGAGATATCCTGACGCTCAAAGAAATCCAGCGTTAGTGCCTTACGTGAAAGGGGTAACGGATAAAATTGGACTATAAAACCCCCAAATTACATCAACTTTCTTTCTCCCATTTTCTGTGACTTTCTAAACGAACCGACTACTTTGTACAATATTAAACTAGTTTATAATCAGGTAATATTGTAAAAGTCGAATTAATATTGTTTTTTCGAATTTCAGGTATTGTGGGATTGGTGTGGACTACAGTTTGGTGGCTGGTGGTTAAGGAATCGCCAGAAAAAGACCCTCTCATATCCCCTGCGGAGTTAAAATATATACAGGTAGAAATATTTCGGATCTTGTTTGTACAAGTTTAAAATATTCGTGTTTTGTTGACAAGTCATCTACCCCTGTGCGCTTCGTAGTATTATCATGTATCCTTTGGACTCATCGTTTGAAATCTAACTACCATTAACAAGCTTTTTATTAGGTTCACTTGTAACTAAGTTAGTTAGTTTGTGTCAAACAATGTAATCAAATGGAAGTAAATTATAAGCTACTTCTAATTGTCGTATCGAAATGAAATTTGCATGCGTATGAAGTTCACGTTACATTACAATAATTTGGTATCTTGGGAGCTGTTCTGATGATGGACACGGAAAGTGGCCGTAGGAACTCCTAAATAACACAAGATAAACCTATCGTGCTCATTTGATTGGTATTGATAAGCAATTAACGTTTTAAACCTCCGACAAAACAGAAGGTTGTTATAAGTTTACCATGTGTATCTGTGTGTCTGTCTGTGGCATCGTAGCTCCCAAACGGGTGGTCCGATTTGAACGCGTTTTTTTTATTCGAAAGCCTTGTCTGTCGAGATGGTTCTTAGCAGCTACAGTGCGTAAACTGTCAGAATGCGATTCGCGTTTTATAACCTGTCTCGCTCGCTCTTACGCGATCCAGATGGGAGCTCACGAACTGTATGTTTGGTTGGGTCGGGTTTTTTATTTTATTCTGAATTTAGGTTATTGTTGAATAAGTATAGTCCAAAGCGAGTCCAAAAGAACATTTTTGACAAAAGCTTTTTATTTTAAGGATTCTCGAGGCACCCAAGCAATAGAAGGATCCAAGATCAAGCATCCATGGCGCGCTATGCTAACATCGGCACCAGTGTGGGCGATAGTGATGGCCCATTTCAGCGAGAACTGGGGGTTCTATACGCTGCTCACTTTCCTGCCTACGTTCATGCAAGGTAAGCGAGTGTTATAGTAATATAATATAAAATAATATTATTAATTCATTTATTTCAGGCATCAAAGGCCCATAGATACCTATAATCTACCATACCATACAATCTACCATAGATACCTTACAATCCATATCCATACTAATATTATAAATGCGAAAGTGTGTCTGTCTGTTACCTCTTCACGCTTAAACCGCTGAATCGATTTTGATGAAATTTGTCATGGAGATAGTTTAAGATCCGAGGAAGGACATAGGATAGTTTTCATCCTGGAAATTATACCTAAAAAGATTGAAAAGTGAGTGAACATTTCTGTTGGGATGCGGTGACCCTGTAAGAAAAGTAATTATTAGACCAAAAGCACAATTGCTCTTACATTTGCTTAGGCACTTTTAATAATCCCTTTTATCAAGTTCCACGCGTACGTAGTCGCGGGCAAAAGCTAGTATAAAATAATATTATTAATTCATTTATTTCAGGCATCAAAGGCCCATAGATACCTACAATCTACCATACCAAAAATCAACCATAGATACCTTACAATCCATATCCATACTAATATTATAAATGCGAAAGTGTGTCTGTCTGTCTGTTACCTCTTCACGCTTAAAAACCGCTGAATCGATTTTGATGAAATTTGTCATGGAGATAGTTTAAGATCCGAGGAAGGACATAGGATAGTTTTCATCCTGGAAATTATCCCTAAAAAGATTGAAAAGTGAGTAAGTAATTCATGATGACATTGATAACCCTGTAGGAAATGTCATTATTAGACCAAAAGCACAATTGCAATTACGTTTGCTTAGGCGCTTTTAATAACCCCTTTTATTAATTGAGGTGATTAGGTGGATATGGATATCTATCGTGTTGTACGAGGTTGCTTCCATACTTCCAAGTTCCACGCGGACGTAGTCGCGGGCAAAAGCTAGTCTAACATACATATATGAAATATTGAACCACTAAACAACTATGTTATGTTCGGTTGGTGTTGTGTACGATCCACTTAAGCAATAGTACATTACTGCAGACGCCGTGAAAGAAGGGCTTGTCGAGTGAGTAGGTATAGACGGCCGACCGTAGGGAAGCCGGATAGTGATACGAAGCCGGCAAGCCCTTTTTACGACGAAGGCATGTATAGTGCTTTTCTCAAACATATGCAATGAAATAAAAAATACACCACTCAAAAAATATATAATTTAGCTGTTGAGCCTGTTCATAAACACTAAACTTCCCGTCCGAGGCCTTTAATTTTGTATAAAATTCCTTTACAGTTCTCTCAAGTTGTTCCGCCCGAAACGTGATACTTCGAAGCAAAGATAACGCACGTTATGACGACATTTTATTGCATGTTTGAGAAAAATAATATTTTGTGGATTGTACCTCATTAACGTAACATAAAAGGGAAGTTCGTGCATTGTCATTTTGGTAGATAGAGAACTCTAAGGTCTTTGGCAAGAGTTAAAATTTGCTTTAATAGAAATGTCGTTTACATGATTCAGGTGGACGGGTAAACGACTGGTGCAGAACATTTCTACCCCAACCACGAATAGTACCTATTGTTTTGCTTAAGTGGTTCGTACACAACGCCAACCGAAGTACATCATGGTCTTGGGGCCTAAACACAATTTTCTTTTTGGGCAAATTTTCATTTCTTTGTCGATTTCGTTTTTTTTCAGATTTTAATAAAATTTTATGAGGTGGTAAAGTTGCTTATTCTGGACAAGGTAAGCCCAATTTCACGATATGCTATGTCCAATTAAATTTTCCATTGAGTTACAAAAAATTTATGGATTTTTTTTTACAAAATTCGTATTTTTTACAAAAATTTAGTACAAAATGAGGAGCTCGAAATGATAAATAATTAATTCTAAAGCAAAATAAAAATTGGCCCATGGGCCAATTTCTGTAATACATTTTGTGTAACTGAATGGAGAAAAATTTGTAAGACATAATAGTGAAATTGGCCTTAACATGGTCATGGTCAGAAGAAGCAACTTTACCAACTCACCAAATTTTATTGAAATTGAGAAAAAAAACAAATCGACAACAAAATAAAAATTTGCCCCTTTATTGTAGATTAATTTCCTCTTTTTGTCTCACTATTTTAGTCTTTGCATTTTCATGAGTATTTTCTCTTTCATTCTGTACCTATATGTTGCGTGGTTAACATCGCGGGCAGATATTGGATGAGGGCGGTGCAAGACCGATCGTTGTGGAGAACTTTGAGGGAGGCCTTTGTCTAGCAGTGTGCGTCTGTCGGCTGATATGATGAGCTGATGTTAATTCCTTTTTCCAGATGTGTTCAAATTCGAGACCTCTCAAACCGGTTGGCTGTCCGCGGTGCCGTATTTAGCGATGGCGATAGTTCTGCAGGTGGCCGGACACATGGCCGACTGGCTGCTGGCCAAGGGAGTCATGTCCCGGACTAACATCAGGAAGCTGTTCAACTGCGGAGCGTTCCTCGCCCAGGTAATGATAGTGTCTGAACGTGACAGGTTCTAGTACTGCAGGTGGCCGGCCACATGGCCGACTGGTTGCTGGCCAAGGGAGTCATGTCCCGGACTAACATCAGGAAGCTGTTCAACTGCGGAGCGTTCCTCGCCCAGGTAATGTTGGTGTCTGAACGTGACAGGTTCACTAGGTGCCGCGCGCCGCGATAACAGCCTACGCGCCAGTACGACAGATGAGTTACTTAGACAGATTCCATTTATATTGATTGAAACTTACACGATTTTTACACATTATTTAAAACAAAACGGGACTTAATCACGTTCAAAAAGTGTTTTTTTATTACCTCTTTTATTAAATTAACTTTTTTTACGCGTTTAGATCCTATTTATTATAAAGGTTGTGTGATGAGCACGAATATTTGTGCCTGGGTCATGGATGTTATTTGTATTTAAGTATGTCTATGTTATCTATATAAGAATGTTTATCGTCGTCTAGTGTCCCTTACATAAGCCTTTTAGTGCTTAGGTACTGTGGGACTAAATTGATTTGTGTGAGGTTTTCCAATATTTATTTATTCTGTGATATGGCCACTGGCCGGTACCAGTATGATTCGCTTTATTCCGGGATTAGAAGCCCAAGCAATTTCTCAAGGATGAAGTCAATATAGTTATTTTAAACTATGACTTCGTCCGTTAGCGTAGTCTGGTAAAAAATATCTTATAACTTAATCTTTGGATGTGCTACTACTCCTGTACCAAAATACCTTGAAATCCGTCCAGCCGTTTTGGCGAGACGAGAGGACAAAGATTTAATTTTTTTAAATTTTATAATAGTACTTATAGATTTGTATGTATGTATGTAAACAAAAACAATTCACAAAACTTCAAAACTAAACATTAACAGACACATTAAAATTAAATTCCAGTTAGTTTTCAGCAAATGAGAATATAATGGAAAGATGGACAAACAAACAAGTTAGTATGCACACCAACAGACACCAACACTAAGGACTAATTCGAACATAGAATATATAATTAAATGATATATACATCATACGAATATCATGTCACATCCTAATAAATTTCATATACAGAGTGATCAATCCAAATGGGTCAGTAGGGAGAAAACGAAAACTATAAAAGATACGGAAATCTTTTCTTAGGAACCATGGCATCGATTTTAGATTTAATAAAAATTGCATTAATATTTTTTTATAAATCTCATACATCATTTCATACATAGCCCGGTCAAAACCGCTGTAAAGAACGTTACAACATGACATCCGATTACTTACAGAATTTTAACTAGGTTCAATTCCCGGTTATGTATGAGATTTATAAAAAAATATTAATGCAGTTTCTATTAAATCTAAAATCGACGCCATGGTTTCTAAGAACAGATTTCCCTATCTCTTATAGTTTTAGTTTTCTCCCTACTGACCCATTTGGATTGATCACCCGGTATATATAAAGTAATCACTGTAATTAACTGTGTATATTTGCAGACTATCTTCATGGTGGCGGCGTCGTACGCGACGTCGGTGGCGGGCTGCGTGCTGTGCCTCACCGTGGCCGTCGGCCTGGGCGGGTTCGCCTGGTCCGGCTTCAGGTAAACACTCTTCTATATCCGGATACTAGTCAGCAGAGTTCGAAATTATCAAGATAATAACGAGCCGTGATAATTATCGGATAATTATCACCAGTATTAAAAGATCATTTGTTAAATGGTTTCATAAGGAATATCGATGGTTGATGGCATTGTTCAAATTCAACACAAATAACCACAATAAACAATATTTAACTTAACAAACCAATGACATTCTAGTTCACTTGGCTTTGCATAACACCAACTGACGTTTTTTTTTCGAAACGTTCGGATAGACGCAACAAGTGCGGAAATACACGTTTGGATACTTAGAATATAGTTCTATTTCACGGGCGCAATTTTTTGTTATTATCATTTGATAATTATCCACCTGTTATTATCACGATAGTTATCGTTATCATCGTTGATGTAATTATCCTTTCGAACCCTGCTAGTCAGTGGCGTGTGGAACCCTGGGACTCCGTAAAAGCACAAAACAAATATGTACAGAAATCAATCTACATACAAGCGCGCTCGAGCAAACGCACACATAGACATTGCTCACGGACACATCTCGGACCAGTTCAGACCAGTGCAAGCGCGACCATCCACTTGACGTGTCCGCTGATGACGCTTGTATGTAGATTGATTTCTGTACACAGACAACCCCCACTAGACGGAGCATGTAAGGCACATGTAAGGCGACCCGCGCGCACCAACGATATGGTACGGCAGAACATTAAAGTATCAACACGGCGGCCACCGTTTAGTTCCGTCCTTGTTTATGATCCATGCGTACGTCAACGAAAAAAGAAATGAAATAAATAACATGGCATGGCATTTATTTAATCGTATGGTGGAACGATTAAATAAATTGTGCAAACACTCTGTTCTATATCCGCATACTAGTCAGTATTGTATTTGACGGAACTCTGGAACTCAAAGGTGTGTTCCGGGCGGAAGGCCTTGGATAGTAAAACTCAAAGATAAAGTTTTATAGAGACGTGTACTCGTTCCACGATCAGTAGAAAGACAGTGACATGCAAATTTTAAGCTTCATACTTGGGCATCTGATATACGTGTTACACGCGGAACCGTAGCTCCGTGTTCTTAGCACCGGCGGTCCAAAGATCCCGTACTACACGGACACGTCAAACAGCATTCATCAATAAACGTATGTTTGCCGAAAGTAAGATAAATGTACCAAATGTAGCATTGCATGAGATAGATAAATTAATTAATTAAATTAAAGATACGTAGCCGTGTCTGCGTTCCGCTACGGATCGGCGGATGTCGGCTCCGCTCGGGTATTGAATGAAAGCTTGTCGAACCGACAACGTCACGGACAGATCGGATCCGCGTGTAATTGAGAAACTTAAGAAACGCATCTCCGTGTAACACCCGGATGTCCGTTGCCGAGCCGTAGATTCGGCAAACACGAACACGATCGCGAGCCCTACTTAATACTACTATGTACAATCAACAGCAAAATTTGCTTGCGACGATCTTGCGCAGACAATTGGCGTAGGCGCCGGGTGTTGAAAGCTTGCTTTTCAACAAGACATGGTTGACACTAGGAGCGGGCAGATTTTGCTAAATGATCGACGAACTGTTCCAGTTGAGGTCCTGATGCCTGCAACTTTTTTAGCGTAGTTTTCCGAGAGACGAGGGTGTCGAGAGGGATGCAGCAAAACGAAGGAGTGAGATGGAGTTGTGTCCATACGTGTCTCACATATTGCTGCATCCCTCTCGTCAATGGCTAATTTAGGAAAGTCTAATAGCCGTATAAGGCTGCGTCTACATTGCAGGGAGGCGGAGTGAAGACGTGCGGAATAGATCTACCACCTGAGTTGAAATCTGATTCTCAGCTCCGCTTTTTTTTTGTGACTGGTCGATTCCGCTCCGTTTCGCTTCAGTGGAGACGCAACCTTAGGCCTCTCAGAAGACTCCGCCAAAAAAAAAATTATCAACTCGAATAACCCGATACAATCAAAAATCTAAACTCTAATCTTTAACCCCCGACAAGATAAGTTTTTGTCAAAAATTTCATTTTAGTGACAAGCTTTTATAGCTGACTGTACTTTTCTTTGGATATCAATCAAATGCTCACTGAGACGATTCTAAAGAGCGCAAGCTCAGTAGGATTGCTTTTTCTACTACAGAGTTCCAATGGCCACCTTCCGGCTCCATCATCAGATCAGCCCCGTGGTACCATATTATTGTATTGTCATCAAAGTTAAGTAATTACGCAAAATTTCAGCTCAATCGGTTGACGATATCTGCTTCAAAATTGAGTTGCAAGATTCCACCCGAACAAACATAGGTACATTAGGTACTTACATACATACATACATACAATGCAAGTTAAATAAAAGCTTGTAAAAAGAGGAGACGATGACCCAGAAACAAATGTTTGAGTTCATCACACAAATATTTGCCCCGGCTGGGATTCGATCCCAGGACCGCCGGCTCAGTAGGCAGGTGCACTACAAACAGCGCCAAGCGCGTCGTCAAATAAATTAATCACATTAATCTTATTTGAATTGCAGCGTTAACCATCTGGACATCGCGCCGCCACACGCGAGCGTGCTGATGGGCCTGTCCAACACCGTGGCGACATTGCCCGGGATCATAAGTCCGCCGCTGGCCGGCTCCATCGTTACCGACAAGGTACGTCTCTCGACGGGACCACGCTCGTGCTGACCAACGATCAACAATGGGAAATGGAAGGAATTAAAAAAAAAAAAATTACAGATTTTTCTGTAGCTCAAAAAAATAAAATAAACTGTCCACCTATAAACCAAAATTCAAGATTTTTTTACAAAGTCATCCATTCCTCATTATCAACTGGACTTTTTTAAGCTACCTGCAGTGGGTGTCTGTCATTTCGTACCTTGTATTTGAACTGATATTCGTTAGCGCACGTACGAACCAAATGTTCGATAGATGTTTTTGATAAAAAACCTTTTTGTTCGTTCGTCCGTACACGGCTTTAGGTTTCTACATATACACTAATATGCTAAGAAAGATACGCTGCTATCGAACTGGCCGAAAATGGTGGACTCTTCATACCGTGTTCTGTCTCCTTCCCTACTACTGCCTGCTATAAAGTCAAATGGGAAAATCACGTGCCGCTGTGTCATTATTTAAACAAGTATTTATGTATAAATTTATGAAACATGTAATATCTCATTTTGTTTAATGTGGGTACACCACCATTTTCACATTCACATCATTTCCATCGGGTTCAATTCCCGGTCCCTTCCACCAGGTAGCTCCTTTTTCAATTTTTCTTTAAGCTTTGATCTTTGTATTCATAGTTTAAGTATTTATGTATTTTGTTTTCGAGACTTGTTCATAACTTGTGCTCTTTTCGATTCCAGACTGCGGAGCAATGGCGCGTAGTATTCTTCATATCCAGCGCCATCTATCTTTTAGGCGCGATAGTGTACGGCGTGTTCTGCTCCGCCGAGCGACAGCGCTGGGTCATAGACGCCGACGCCGACGCCGACGCTAGCTTCGACACGGACGGCGCGTCCGTCCCCAACGCTAAGGGATACGATAACAAGGCCATGGACCACAGTGAGATGTAATGTAGGTGTTGCTGAATAAAACTAGAAAGGTCATAGACGCGGACGCCGACGACAGCTTCGGACGCCGACCACAGCGAGAGGTGTTGCTGAATACAGTTACAACTATTACAAGTAACTTAGGAAATACGTGGAACCGTCAAGGTCGAAATAGGCTAGTTGACCCAGTTTCGAAATATATTGGAAATGGTTAATAATGATCTTACTAGCTCTAAAAAAAATGTCTTGTATTTTTCTGAAAGCTAGAAAGCTAAATTTTATCAATTGAAAATTAGAAATTTCATAAACAGTCAAAAACGCCGTCCGCCATTTTTCCCTTTCGCTAATCTGTGGCGTGTCGTAGTATTACCTGTAAATATTCGAAATTCGACCGTCGTATAATGCCATTCCGCTCACTCCAATATACTTTAACAGGAGATCGAGAGGGACGGCACTATTCGAAGTCGTCAAAGTAGACTTTCAGTTTTGTTTACATGACCAATGACGTCACTATCATAAGCGAAAATGGCGGACAGCGTTTTAAGCATTTCAAAATACAGATTAAAAACCATATTTTCAAATTAAATTTTTTCAGCCATCTTTCACTTTTATGAATTGAAAAATATATATTTAGGTTTCCTTTGCTAAATACTATACGGAATAAACATTAGTTTATTACAATTTGACATGAGTCAACTAGCCTATTGTAAATGAGCAAGGCTCAGCGTTATGAACGCTCCTTGACTTATTTTATGTTTTCACGAATAAATTACATTATTTTTCCAAAAAAAATGCGTTAATTGGTAAGCTCATAACAGAGCGCTTGCTGCGAATTGTGATGGAATCCAAAAATAAGATTATATTCGTTACACAAGGGAACCAGCAGTTGACGCTCCTGAGCCTTACCCAAATAAGACTATACAGTATATGTGAAATGTCTTTTAGTCTAATAGGCGTGTATACACAATTTTTTTGTAGATGTCAAACGATTAAATATATAATTGGGATCAATTAGACTTAGACTGCTCTAAATGTCAGTAATGACCGTTAAAGTTCAACATTCCTACGGAGCGCTAAAATCTCTATACAAATGGCCTACATGTGACGTAATTTGTGGGTTGGGTACCAATATTTGTATGGAGAAAATATGTAATTTGCCAAGTTCGCCGTGAAAAAGTGCGTTTAAGTTCATGGTTGTGATACAATTATTGTTTTGTTAAATTATGAGGCTTCTGAAAACAATTTTAAAATTTATTTTGGATTAAAAAAATCATAGAATTTGTGTACCTTTGAAGTCACATATGTATTTCAAAAAATATCATTTGTTTTTGTTTTTTTTTCATGATCATGACATATTGAGCTAATTTTATTAATATTACTACAGTATGTTGTATACTTCAAGATCCCTATTAGTTTTGTTAAAACGTGCTAGCTTTAAGCAACTGCTATACGAGTACCTAACGATGTTATAAGGCATCACACAAATTCGCGGCATTTACTTGTTAAGAGCAATTTCGTATTTTTAGTAGAAACGCTGGTCTTCAATCCGTCCATTCATTGGTCAGTTACGAGTCACAGACACACCCTCATACAGTGCGACACAAAAGAGTAGAAAACGGATGATAAAGGAACTAAAAATGTTCATACAAAATTGTTACCATATTCAAGCACTTTACGCACAGACCACCCCCACTAGACGGAGCATGTAAGGCGACCCGTAGGCGACCCGCGCGCACCAACGATATGGTACGGCAGAACATTAAAGTATCAACACGGCGGCCACCGTTTAGTTGCGTTCATGTTTATGAGGTCTCTCTACACCACTTAACACTACAATTTACCATGTTATTTATTTAATTTCTTTTTTCGTTGACGTACGCATGGATCATAAACAAGGACGCAACTAAACGGTGGCCGCCGTGTTCATACTTTAATGTTCTGCCGTACCATATCGTTGGTGAGCGTGGGTCGCCTTACATGCTCCGTCTAGTGGGGGTTGTCTGTGACTTTACGTCAAAAATGTGGCAGTTGCGAAGGAAGTGGCGCCCTCATTTATTTTCTACTCTTTTGTGTCGCACTGTAATAGTACATTACTGCAGACGCTGGGAATGAAGGGCCGGATAATACGAAGCCGGAAAGCCCTTTTCACGGCTAAGGCATGTATAGTGCTTTTCTCAAACATATACAATGAAACAAAAAGTACACCACTCAAAAAAATATAATTCAGCTGTTTAACCTGTTCATGAACACACACCCCATGTTAAAAAAATTACTTCCCGGCCTAGGCCTTCAATTTTGTATGAAATTCCTTTACAGCTCTCTTGAGTTGTTCCGCTCGAAACGTGATACTTCGAAGCATGATAACCCAGTGATCGGGGATTTCTCTGCCACAACGCGGTATTTCGTGTATATTATTTTATATGGACATGGTAATTATATTGTAATCCGGCTATCTTGGCCGAAAAAAATATTGTATTGAGATTTGATGAGATAATCATGACTATATTGATATAAAAAAATATATTTCTTTGAAATACCGCGTTGTGGCAGAGAAATCCCCGATCACTGATGATAACGTACGTTATGACGACATTTTATTGCATGTTTGAGAAAACATATTCGCCTACAATGTAATACAACATTATCTAGTGTTTTATATTTGAATTTTAATATTAAGTGAAACAAAACATTCCACAAATCCTGCCTAGCTTTAATTTTTAATTCTCGCTTTTGTATAAGTTTAATTTTAAGAGTTTCAAGTTGAAATATCGTAATATCAAATAATTTCAGAACTACAATGAAATTTATAATTGTGTATTGCTCTATGAAATGTTATAGTGCTGCCACCTATGTTTCCTGCAAGGAAACTTGCACAAAGAAGGTGCTGCCAGCTGATACCACCAATCCGAACATTTTACCTATAAATACTTTGCCTTTTACCTACATTTTACCTACATTATTAGTCCTGCCACGTTCCTGCACGTTCCCTGTACAAAATGGACATCTATAGGAGCATTTTGTCAAAATAAAACTTGTACACAAAAAGCTGACGCCGCTGTCAACACTAGTTCGCAAGACTGTTTTGTTTAAACATAGAGCTGTACGAATAGATGGCACCACTGTAGAAGGAAATTCTTGATGGTCCTTTTGCGGTATCCAGGCTCACATTTCAGAAGGCGATTGGACGCTATTTTGAGAAAGTTTCTAAATCAGTTAACAGATGGCGCTAAAGCCGCCACACGAGATGTATGGCACAGAATTGTAGATACTGTCTAGTTTATTTGGATGTCTAGTCCTATCTCTGTCTGCTCTTAACTGTCTGTAGTCTGACTGTACAATATTTATACAAATGCATACTTTTTATTCAACTTTGTAATTTACATTAATTCATGTCGTTCCAGGGCCGCTGGTAAATTTAAACGAGATCTGTATAGCGTATACTTATGTATTAAATTAAATGTGATAATTTGTAATATTAGATAGAAAGTATAATGAAAATACATACTATTGATTATTAATTGTTGTCTGTGTATGTTGAGAATAAACTTTACTGCTTTGAACATGTGTTAATGTATCCCCCACCCTCTCCTCTTCTAATCCATGCTACATAACAGATAAATAAATATTAGGGACAATAAGCAATGGTTGTACTGTGTACTAAACACTATGCATCCACAAACAAGAAATAAATATTCTAGCTCAATACACCATCAATAGCATAAGTATAATTACAGCAGCTTTGTCTTTAATTAAATTAAAATATATGTTAAGCTGTCCAAAGCTCAGCATTAAAATGTAATAATAAATATGTAGATATACAAAATACTGTCTCCTCAAATAATATAACTGAATATACCACCAGACTTAAGACCTTTTGCTTAAGCTTGATACGTGTTTAGGAAAACAAATGAACTATAAATATCAGCGCCATCTAGTGGATACTTATGAAACTAAGCTATAGAACTTTGTCGCAATAACTTACCATAAAATTGTATTAGTTATGATTATGAATGTGTTTTTAAAAAGTAAACAGCAATTATTACGAAATTTTGGATTTTAAAATCAATCAGTTTTTTTAACATGCTGATTTGAAACTTTTTTTTGTCCTATCCGAGTTTTGTTTAGATACTTTTGATCGTTGTAAGTGAAAATATGATTTACATGAAAGTATTGAGATTTTTTTATTTGTATTAAGCATAATTTCGATTTCGAAATGATAATTAACAGAGTTCAAACACTAGTTCTAAATACGCAGGTACAAATAAGAAGTAGTTATTTGCCCCTAGGCAAGTCCCTAAAATGGTTACACTTGAAATCTAAGTTTAAAAAAAATCATATTTAAATATAATTTTTCACATCCTAGTGATTGATTCTAATATTAACTCGTTATAAGTATTTAATTGATAGGATATATAAAACTTTCAAATTCCTAAGGAACAACTCGGAAAGTTTCTTATTATTACGTTTTACATTCATCCAGCCACAAATATAGAATGAAACTAGTGGCATATAATATAATATTCATATCAATAGTTATTTCTAATAAACATAGCAAAATATTCAAAAATCGTATTAAAAAATACTTGTAATGTTTATTTTAACCGCCCTTTCGCTTGTGACGTCACACCCGCCGCGTCTCTTGTCGGCAAAGTATAAAGAGTGCCGACACTTTGTCGCGCCGCCTTTTCGTTCAGTTGATTTGATTTCGTCGCACGCGCTTGTAACTTTAACTCAAAAAAATGGTTGACCAAGAGAAATTAATCACGTACAAACTTCTGGAGCTCCGAGAAAAGACGGGATACGATATCGTACAGGAAAATGGACAAAGAAAATTCGGGCCGCCGCCGAATTGGACCGGCCCGCCGCCGCCGAAAGGATGTGAAGTTTTCGTCGGTAAACTACCGCGGCAAATATTCGAGGACGAGCTAGTCCCCATCTTCGGGAAGCTAGGAAAGATCTACGAGATGCGATTAATGATGGATTTTTCGGGTTCTAATCGGGGGTACGCGTTCGTGACTTACACGAGAAAGGAGGATGCGGCCGCCGCGATCAGAGAGCTCAACGGTTACGAGATCCGACCTGGACGCCATATCGGCGTTGTAAAATCCGTGGACAACTGCCGCCTGTTCTTCGGCGGAATCCCTCAATCTAAAACCAAGGAAGAAGTATACGAAGAGCTGTCCAAGAAGGTGACTGGGATCGTGGACGTGATCCTGTACAAGAACTGCTTCGATAGGAGAAAGAACAGGGGGTTCGCGTTCGTTGAGTTCGCATCGCATCGCGCGGCGGCGATGGCGCGCCGGGCGCTGGTTCCTGGCTGCGTGAAGCTGTGGGACCAAGACGTGATGCTGGACTGGGCGGAGCCGGAACCTGACATTGACGATGAGCTCATGAAGAAGGTAAGGTTCTTTCTTTCCGGCTAAGCGAGTTTTCTATCACGGCGCGTTTCTGAAGGCACGAACTAGTATTGCGCTTTTTGAATGTTCCTTCAGAAACGTGCTAGGTCCTTCCTATAGGTTCTGTTGGTAGTATATGTATGCGTACTGAAATTTTTATATTTTTTCCTTAGTTCGGTTTTTTTTAATTTTCTAATTCAATTTGAATAAAATTTAAACTTTTTTTTTCTATGCCCCATAAATGCGAATACTTCGAGCTATGCCACATGCTTTTATCATGCTTTGCGTTCCAGGTGAAAGTGCTATATGTACGTAATTTCCTAATCAGTACAACGCCCGACACTATACAGAATCTGTTTGAAGCCACCATTAACACCAAGGTGGAGCGTGTTAAAAAGATGTATGACTATGCTTTCATACATTTCTTTACTAGAGAACATGCTGAGCTAGCAATGGCAAAATTGCAGAAAGCAGAGGTGGAAGGCAGTACGATTGAAATAAAGTGGGCAAAACCCGTTGACCGAGAGCTTTATAGAATACAGAAATCGAACAAAGGCAATGCGAAATTTAATCATAACATGGACTTGACACAGACTTTGTTGCTTTACAAACAGCACTTTGAGAAGAGGGAGTATGAGAACTGCAAGGAAGACGAGGGCATCGGCTCTGGGTGTGCTGCGGACTCTGTTTGTGGATCACCTGGAGATGGAACTTCAAGCTACAGGAGTGCTGCACCGAAGGAAAATTATACGCTGGCTCCAGCTAAGCTGGATGCCATGTGCAAAACGTGAGTAAAAGTATTTTTCCTCTTTCTATTGCTTAGAAGCACTTGCATATAACTTTGATTCTTATCACTATGTAAATAAGGTTCAGAATTTAATACCCACACATGTTGCTGGAAAAAATGTTCAAACAACTGGCCAAGTGCAAGTCAGACTCGCACACCTAGGGTTCTGTACAAATGCTTATCCCATCTTTACTGGCCGGGTTAAGTTGCACCTGGCAAATATGGCACTGGATACAAATACTATAGCTATAGCCCCCTTAAATATTTATTTTATTCTGGTTTTTAGTATTTCTTATAGCGGCAATAGGAATATATCATCTGTGAAAATTTCAACTTTTTAGCAAGTCCCGGGCATCCTAGGGGTCCTCTGGTCTGCTGGTCTGGAGTCTGTAATCACAGTAAATTGACCCTAGGGGTCAGCACTAAGAAACTGCCATATATTCCAAATATTCTCCCATTCAACCTAATGGAAAATGATATTTATGTACCTAATTAAAGTCTATTTCTTCCTAGATACTCTTGGGCAGCACCAAGTTACACATATCAGCAGTATGTGGACCCGTCCGGAGCCATGATGTGGGTGTGCCATGTGGAGCTCCCGCAAGTGGGCCTGCCTCTGCTGGCTGTACCCGGCCCCGTGGGGCCCTTGATGACACGTGCCTGCTATACTGCGGTGCAAGCTAGAGTCGAAGCTGCGGAAATCGCGCTACAGTGCATCAAGGTAAGCATTGGACTTTTTTCAAAGAGTGGAAGTTATACCAATAACCCGTAATGCATCGTTATGGTAAACAAAAGTCAACGTTAACAGACAATAACCCTGACAATTTAAACTCTAATTTTCAATCGTTCAATTGAAATATCTAACTTATTTGATGGCATTCTGTTATACAAATCCTTCCGTTAGTCTATTGCTGAATCTTTTTTTTTACAGAAGCCCAATCCGAATCTGAATTTGAAACCTTAACACTAATATTTTAAGGTCCAATTTATTAAAATTCCTCTAATCCTATTTCTCAGTGCAGAATCTGTTTTACAGAAGCCCCCATTGAATATTTTTTTAAGATAATTGGTGTTTCGTTTTCAGGCTCTGAGAGCTAACGTGGAACGCTCTACGGCTACCCCGATGCCAGTCTACCAACCAATGGTGCAGCCAGTACCGACCTACAACATGCCCTACGACTACTCCCTCTACGCCCGACCACCACCCATGACTGCAGCCGTTCCGAACCTGTATCAGTTCTTCGACAATATGAGGTTGTAGTTCACAATTTAAGTTCCAAGCGCGATAAGGTTTAGTTTAATACTGTTTGGACGTAGTACAGTTTGCAGCAAAGTAACTTGCCATATTTGCATGGCAGGGTGCTTACCCTTGTGACAGGCTGTACTTTAATGTTCACTCATGAGTTTGTACAGAAATATCTTTCTTATTCTGAGCAATAAGTTAGAATTTCGCTTGTTCATGTACTCATGAAACATGAATGCTTTGTTTAGGTTTGTTGTAAATGTTTTGACTTTTATTTTATAGTTGTTAGTAAGACGAGATGTTTCATGTTGCTGTTTGACAAGACTGTTGATTCATAGATCCTAATTGTTTTTGATGACTTGTTTTTAGACGCATAATAGCAGGGTTTCGATTTCTTTTCTATTTAAAAGCTAGAATCTTAAACAGAGTAGGTATAGTAAAGCGAGAACAAAATGTGTCCATTTTGTTCAGACTTTGAAAATAATTATATTCTGGTTCAGATGTTAGCTTTCACAAACTTCCATGTTACTTGACATTTTTGAAAGCTCAATATTTTTACTTTGTTTTACTTTATTTAGGTTAAGACTGTTGATTATTTTCATTGTTTAATTACAAAGATGGGCATTATTTACATATTTACTAAATGTAAAGCCGCCTGCCACTACTTCCTTGTGCTTATACGGAAGTATATTCAGAGAGAAGTGGTGGTTTATATACCGTTAAGTTCAGGACTAGTTACTTAATAAAGATATTTGGAACTTATGAAATTGTTTTATTGCCATGTGCAAAGAGTAGTTTATTATTTATGAATAGGGACTAACTAGGGCTTTCCTATTCCCATGTTAAATAACTAGACTAGTTATCTTAAGTTCCTTTCTCCATTAAGAAGCAATACTGCCGTGTTACGGTAAAGGGTCAGTTTATTATTTATGAATAGGGACTAACTAAGGGCTTTCCTATTCGCATGTTAAAGTTTCTTTCTCCATTAAGAAGCAAATACTGCCGTAAAAGGTCTTACCTTTATACGGATGTCATAGTAAGATAAAGATACGTTTTACCGTAGCATGGCAGAATTGTTAGTTTGCCTCACCCACAAAAATACGGTGGCTAACCTAAGCGTTGGCATCCATACATTCCAAGAGGACTTGTTTGAATTGGATACGGTAGGAATAGCAGCAATGTCACTGACGTGGCGTCCTGCAAGGGACTTAAAATAAATACCATAGACGAGACTTTTAGATGTGAAATGGCTAAATATATCGACTTTTCAGTTTGCGCAATCAGAAAATGTGCCACTTGAAAGGCACCAGTGAAAGGGAATATCACAATATTAGATTTAAAACTATGTACGTAATTTCAAAACGCGAATTCAGCTTTTTCCTTGTTTATCATAGTTTATGAAAAGTTTAAATTTGTATTAGAAGTTACGTGACCTTTTTTAATTTTCTAAGAAGTAGATTTATTGGCTTGGTTTTCTCTTGTTGGCGATATCATGAAACTACCGACTACCGTGTACGCCGCGGCCCGTACAAGTTCCTGAAGACCCGCCAAAGTTCAAATTAGCGCGGAAACCCGGCGTAAACATACATTGTAAAAACTTCTCCATGCGCAATAATAAAGAATCAGCGTTATTAACTATGTTTGGAATAGCTTTTAGAAGTGTTCGAAAACCTCATGTATGCGAGTTTTAATTCCGCAAGCGGTCAATTAGAATTCGGAATCGGCGATTCAGTAGGAGTATCATGGTATTTTATGTAGTAATATTCTTTTATGATGAATTTATTTAACACTCGTTTGCTGACCACTTCATTTAGATTCTTGTGTAACAGCGGTAGAATCACAATTTTACGTTTTAATGTTTTAGGATCCGAAATATCCGAATGCAGGTTGTCATACTTGTCATGGTCACTTTGACATTGACATTCATATAACCAATACTACTATCGGTATGCAAATTTGTAAATATTGTAAACTTTCCGATTATTGTGCAAAATATCCCGGATAAGTAAAAATATGTTAGTATACAAATTGCACATTGAGGCCAAAGAGTTGTTTTAGTCCATTATATCATCAAAATCAGTTAAAGCGCATAAATATGTGGCGAAGAAACTTGGTTCAACTGAAGAAATTCTGTTCCACTTCTATATATGAACATCCAGTAACAAAATCAAGAGGCTTAACAAGGTTGTGTACTCCAGGGCTACAAAATACAGCTGGATGTATATCGACACTTGATATCTCGTCATCAAGTATTCGTAACATTAGTCATAGGAATGTACCAGTTTCGGACCAGTTTACGATACAAGATAGTGCTACTGAAGATATTAATTCGTTTTCATACAGGACTCATACTTGTGGGGAACTAAGAGCTTCTAATGTAAATGAGAAAGTGTCGCTTTGTGGTTGGGTGCAATATTTGCGCCTGTCAAAGTTTATTCTTCTTAGAGACGCCTATGGAATCACTCAGTGTACTGTTGGTGACGTGAACATTGACTTCTGTAACATACCACTTGAGTCAGTTGTTAACATCAAGGGGAAAGTTATTCACAGACCACAAAATGCAGTCAATTCGGAAATGTCCACTGGTGAGATTGAGGTTATAATTGATAGCTTGGAAATACTAAATGTTGCTGAAAACCTACCATTCAATCTTAGGGAATATCAGAAACCGAAAGAAAAGATAAGGATGCAGCATCGTTATATAGATTTAAGGTTTCCTGAAATGCAAAGTATTTTAAGGTTACGGTCACAACTATTGCACAATATGAGAAGATTCCTCGTTGAACAGCACGGCTTTGTTGAAGTGGAGACACCAACTCTGTTTTGTCAGACTCCTGGTGGAGCAAGAGAGTTTGTGGTTCCTACGCACCATCAGGGATTGTTTTATTCGCTAGTCCAAAGCCCACAGCAATTTAAGCAAATGTTGATGTCAGGTGGCATAGACAGGTACTTTCAAATAGCAAGGTGTTATAGAGATGAAACGACACGACCGGATAGACAGCCAGAGTTTACACAACTAGATATAGAAATGTCATTTACAAACCGAGATGGAGTTTTGTCATTGATTGAACATTTGCTGGTGGACACATTTCCAAAACTTTTACAAAAACCACCATTTAGAAGAATGACATACAAATATGCTTTAGAAAATTATGGCACTGACAAACCTGATGTCCAATATGATTTAAGATTTAAAAATATAAAAGCCCTGTTTCCTGATAAGTTGAATGACTCCGAGTTTACTGCCTATAGTCTCCCATATCCAAATGAACTAGGAAAAGTGACAACAAAAACCAAGGACCAAATAAAACAAATATCCAAGAAATATACCGTTAAAGTCGTACTTGATCACAACATCCACAAAGCATTCAGTAAAGAATTTGAAGGCAATTTGAAAAACATGATTGGTGCAAAGAATTCTGCCATAATTGCAGTGGGTGACTATGAGAACACATGCTTATGTTTGGGAGAAATTAGACAGTTAATTGCCTCATTACTAAAAGCCAAAAATTTGTTGGCAGTGAAGGAAAATACTGAAGTACTTTGGGTAGTAGACTTCCCATTGTTTAACAAAGGTGAAAATGGTTTAGAGACATGTCACCACCCATTCACATCCCCACATCCCGAAGACATCCAACTTTTGGACTCAGAGCCGTTGAAGGTCAGGTCATTGGCATATGACTTGGTTATGAATGGTAATGAAATCGGTGGAGGATCTGTAAGAGTCCACAATGTTCGATTGCAAGAAAGGTTGTTGAAGATGTTGAGGATGGATGCTGAAAAATTGAGACATTTCTTGAATGCTTTGCAAAGCGGATGTCCTCCACACGCTGGGATAGCACTAGGTATTGATAGGTTGGTGTCTATAGTATGCAAGACGGAGTCAATTCGAGATGTTATAGCTTTCCCTAAGACCCACGAAGGAAAGGATCCTTTGTCAGGGGCTCCTAATTCCATATCGGAACAAGATAAAGAGTATTATCATATAGTTACACGTTAATTTATTTTTTGATAAATACATATATTTATAACAAATTCTTTTGTATTCATTTAAAAGACCTTGAACCTATTACAGTAAAGTATGACAGCATTTTTAATCTTTATATATTTTTTAACTTGGTATCTTGGAGACTGAAGGTAGCCACAGGAACTCGTAAACAGCACAACATAAAGCCATCATGTGTGAAATCATTTAATATAGGTCTTTCATGAGATATTAATGTTTGTTTAAAAAAGTACAGCAGCCAATTAATAAAAATACAATTCAAAAATTCAAAATTCTTTATTAAATAAAAAATGCATGGTTACAAAATATAAGGGATGGAGCCTCTCATTAAGCATGCTATTGCCTGTGTCGGGAGGCATAAAGCAATAAAATCATGTATAAAAAAACAAAAAAAAATTGTTAGTAATAAAAGGTGAAAATTAATATCTATCTGGGTGTTATGGTTTTGCATATTTAGCTCTAGAATTTCATAGAGCAAAATTGCAACGGATTGTCGCGATTTTCTGCACAGAGGTCACGATTTTTTTATTAATGAGCATTGCTCAAAAAGTTTGTACAGTCGCCATCAGATATATCGCAGCATATAAGGCGTTCATAAATATGTGAACATGTAGGTACTGTAACGCCCAGTCAATAAGAATCGTGTTCAGATTTCAGATATTTATGAATACCTTACATGCTACGTTATGTCTGATGGCGACTGCACCTACAAAATTAAGATGTCAATTAAAGTGCATTATATTTTTCCTATTTTGTGAACAATTTTAAATACTTACTTGTGATTTCCAATAGGTACCTTGATTTTAGATTATATGTTATAAAAAATGTACAAGTTGAACACAACCTTAATTATCAAACACAGCCATATATTATAATTAGGTACTAAAATAATTAGTAACAAAATAGGAAAAATATTATTGAACTTTAATTGATGTCTTCATTTTGTACTACAAACTTTTTGAGAAATGCTCTAATAAAATTCAACCTTTTCTTCCTGCATATTTATTATTCTGTATAAAGGCAGGCGGGGCGCACTCCGCGATTAACGTTTCCCGCTACAAGTACATGCCGGTCGCCGCATGCATGCGGACTATTCAGTGGCTGACACGCTCTGTCTCGAAACGCACGTACCTACACGATTTTCGCGCGCTTCTCGCTCACGATTTACGTCGCAAGTGAACGTTCCGCATTCATCTGTTGATACCAGTGTTATATTATAGTGTTTAAATGAGTAAAAAGATATTGTATCGCAGCGGGTTGTATATGTTTTTCGCTCTCCCAACATGTCCGAAGGATGCCGAAAGGTAAGAAAATGAACATAATATATGATAATTAGTTAATGAATAATAATAAAAAACATATTGCAGGTGTATCTACTCTACTTCCATATTTAACACAGGCTACTCAGAAAATTTTTAATTGTTAAATACTTATGTAATTTTGAATTGATTATTTGCTGATATTTGTCAATTTAAATTCTAGTAAAATAAGTATTTGTCTACTACCTACTAAATCAACAATCATAGAGGTTTTTATAATAATATTTGATATAAAGTTTGTAAAATTACTAGTAGGTAATGAATAAACGATTGAGTGATAGTTAGATAGGTAAGTATATAAAATATACCTATAAATAATGAGTTAAAAGAAATGTATTGGAAGAGATCCCTAATAGGGATAAGTTCGCCTTTGTACATGTTTTATTTGTTACTAGCGACCCGCCCCGGCTTCGCACGGTGCGTCCGTGCGTATTTTTAAAGATCTAAGCATACATAGGGGCAGACAGACAGACAGCAGGAAACGACTTTGTTTTATACTAGGTGTGTAGTGATGAATATATATGAATAAATTAATAGGGTAGACTGGGGTCAATAGAAACAGTTTGCCTTTAACCGCCTCTAACGGTTATATTTTTATGAGTAGAAAGATGTACACTCAAAATATTTCAAGGTTAGTTATCTGGTTCCTAAATAAAACGCACCTGGTTGGTCTATAATCCATAGTTTTTTGACAATCATGTAATGAAGAGAATGGGACAGAATGGTTCAATTGACCTCACATGAGTGTCAATTGAAACACTATGTTAGGTCAATTGAAACACTCGAATATCTTCGGCACCATGAAAGTACTTATATCTGTTTTAATCTTTTTCATTACTACCACGGAATACAATGAGATCCTAAAAAAATCGCAAGCATTACATTAACATTTCTCAATTTATGAGCATGTGAAAATCTCAATACAAAAAAGCGTTTTAAAAAACTACTACTTACTTTTAGTTTTCTTTGTTGCTGCTATCTTATTCATTTTGCTTAGCCAAAGTAGTTTTAATGCAATGATAAGATATAAAGATACTGAATTTCAGAACACAAGCATAATCATGTTTCATACAAGTGTTTGTTTCAACTATGACAATGTTTCAATCATAACCATTCCGTGTAGCTACCCTGTGACATAGTGTTGCAAACGTCGGGATGTAAAATGACACAATAAATACCTAATCAAATTCAATTATATTACTAAACAAAAACATGGCGATATGTCAAACTAAACTTTTTCTGATATACATATTTTAAAATCGGTTCCTTTTGGGGACAATTAAAACGCTTGAAACGTTTCAATCGTCCACAAGCAAGTTGTTTCTACCGTCCCCACACTACGTTTTTAACTTTAAGATCAAATAATATATATAAAAAAGACTCGAATGCTGATCAACGGCCATTAAAAACATTCGTTTATTCCTAACTATAACTTCAAAACAATTTGATCAGTCAATATACAAGAGTACACGAAGTTATAAGAAAATATAAGACAGCGCAAATCCTTACTTTTTACCGCGAAAAACTGATTTGCCTCGTGAACACCCCCGTCTTGCACCCTCGCTCGAGCGCTACTGGCCAAAGATTCAAACATGGCCGACTGCGTGTTCTGAGTCTTGCGTCTGACGCGTAGGTATTATAGTTTTCGAGAAATTTGACTTGTTTCAATCATGACGTGTTTCTATTGACCCCAGTCTACCCTAAATATCGGACTACTAAGCAAAAACAAAATGAAGCTAAAGAATTTAATTGCATGTTAAGGTAACGCATTCCTTGCATTATTTTATTATATTATACCTACGTATTAAAATGTTTAAAAATAAAGCTTAAATGTTTTGCGGCCTGGTGGTGGATTCAATTCGTCCAAATTCTGAGATTGATTATTTTATAGTTAAATAATGAAATAATAAATATAATGTATGAAGAATATAAATATATTGCTCTCTATATTGTATGCAAGAAATAAATGGGAAAGACATTTTTATTTTTAGTCGTTGACAGCCCTCGCTCTCGGCGACGCCGCAAGCGAGCCAATTCATTTTCACCGTTGGCACGCAGCTTTAACGTTCCGTTTAGCTTGCGCTGGGGACGACGACTTTAGAAGGGCCATAAATCATATTTTTTCGGCTAAAAAAAGCGGCTTTTGTAAAGATCAAAGTAGTGTGCCTTCTGTACTTGTACTATTATCTATTCTGTGATAAAGGTCAAAAGCTCTCCTCTGGATGCTCTAATCGAGTAACGATTACACATTTTCAATAAAATATTTTGAGACAACTCAATAGATGGCGTTACTATATTGACGGTCACTCCTGAGTTGTTGTAACGATATCTATTGATACAGTCATTTTGTTGCCTCCAATACCTCCATGCTTTCTGGAGAAAAATAAACGAATATTTATGTCAAAATTATTCAGCGTTCATGTATATTCTACAAATAGATATGTAAAATAGCTAGTTATACTTCACCTATCACTATCGTCACTAGTTTTGGAGTAGTAGGGCCTCGTGCAGGGTCCGTCCGGATTGTTACCTACTACCGTCTTGCCTGCTAACCCACCGCCAAACAGCAATGTTCGCATTGTTGTGTTCCGGTGTGGGGGTAAGATAGCCGGTGAAATTACTAGCATAGAGGCATTCTATCTTCGTCCTCCGGGTAGGCAAGCACTTGTGACTCCTCTGGTGTTGCAGGTGTTTATGGGCGACGGTAATCGCTTTCCATCAGGCGATACGTTTGCTCGTTTGCCCCCTATGACATAAAAAAAAAAAAAAAAAAGAGATAGTATAACGCAAAGTCGCTTCCTGCTGTCTGTCTGCCTGTCTGTCTGTCCCTATGTATGCTTAGATCTTTAAAACTACGCAAGCGGTTTTTAATAGATAGAGAGTGATTCAAGAGGAAGGATTATGTATAATTCATGCGCATAATATAGTATAGTAGGGTTTAGTGTTAGCATGGCACCCGTGCGAAACCGGGGCAGATCGCTAGTAAATTATAACTACGTTTTTAATTTTATCACTACATAGTATAAAACAAAGTCGCTTTCTCTGTCCCTATGTCCCTTTGTATGCTTAAATCTTTAAAACTACGCAACGGATTTAGATACGGTTTTTTTGCATAGATAGAGTGATTCAAGAGGCAGGTTTATATGTATAATACATGCATAATTTATCAGCATTGCACCCGTGCGAAGCCGGGGCGGGTCGCTAGTATGTTATAAATTTAAGAGTAAAACTTGTCGCTGTAGGTAGCTGATGATCTATCCCTATCCAACTCCTTGATTTCCACGGGTATTCGTCTCTGGAACGGTTTTCGACCGTATTAGCGGCACCACACTATACTCGCGAAGTTCACCGAAGTTGGGCGAATACGTCAGTGTGGAGGGGTATTTCGTCTTACTTCGTCCAAGTTAACCTCGCCTCGGTCCTCCGATTGCTGTCGGTTTTTGCCCTAGGGCTTGTGCACAAATCACGTGAGGTTTTTGCGGCTACTTTTTGAGCCCCCCTTCCCCCTGGTGATATTTGGTGAGGTTCTTTGCCAACCCCCCCTCCCCCTCACTAAAGCTGAAATATAGCACAAAAGGAACAGATTATAAGGATTCATCCTCGTTGTCTTCGTCTGCACATAACAATGAGCCTACGCTCACGTGTTACGCTTTTACACGCGCGACAAGATACCCAACCCTCTTTGGATTGAGAGTACCAATTCCCACAATTTAGGCACTCTACATCTTCATCATTTTTCTTTGGGGCTTTTATTTTTCCAGTTCCATTTTATAGGGTTAACTTATAACTCCAGTAACTTCATTTTTTGACTGTCGCGACCACCGCGATTAGCATTCCTTTTATAATCTGACCATGTTTGCTGCTGCAAGAAAAATATCATCAGATTATTATAATAGGCTAGTTGACTCATGTCAAATTGTAATAAACTAATGTTTATTCCGTATAGTATTTAGCAAAGGAAACCTAAATATATATTTTTCAATTCATAAAAGTGAAAGATGGCTGAAAAAATTTAATTTGAAAATATGGTTTTTAATCTGTATTTTGAAATGCTTAAAACGCTGTCCGCCATTTTCGCTTATGATAGTGACGTCATTGGTCATGTAAACAAAACTGAAAGTCTACTTTGACGACTTCGAATAGTGCCGTCCCTCTCGATCTCCTGTCAAAGTATATTGGAGTGTGCGGAATGGCATTATACGACGGTCGAATTTCGAATATTTACAGGTAATACTACGACACGCCACAGATTAGCGAAAGGGAAAAATGGCGGACGGCGTTTTTGACTGTTTATGAAATTTCTAATTTTCAATTGATAAAATTTAGCATTCTAGCTTTCAGAAAAATACAAGACATTTTTTTTAGAGCTAGTAAGATCATTATTAACCATTTCCAGTATATTTCGAAACTGGGTCAACTAGCCTATTATCTTAAAACTTATCCCAAATCAGAGGGCCCATCACTGCCCATATTGCACTTATTAATTTTAGCGGGGCAGCACGGGCCCTGCCCATATTATCCCGCCCATAATGCCCCAACATCATAATTTTAACTAACTAACCCTGAAATCTATAAACCTTTATTTAAATTAAAATTACTTTGAGTCATATACAAACTAAAGATATTTAAGTATTAAAACGTTATTGTTGATTAAAGAATAACACAAATATCTATCAGATTCAGAGAACACAAAATATAGAAAAATTAGATCAAAATTCGTACTAACGTAAATTTGTCGCTGGCTTCGGGAGACGCGCACGAATGTCAACATCAGTAGCTCTACCATGAGTTTACAAACACCGTCCTCGCTTGCGACTACGTAACGGATTTGTATGGAGATTTTTTACAGCGCCTCTAGCGGATACGTATATAACTACCAGAAGTGGTCGGCACCATAAGTTGTATTTGCACGCTAACGTTAACTCGATTCGAAAGTGCGTGTAGTAAAATACGTCACGCAAATACACCTAACTTCACATCAAATGAATCCGTCTCTTTCTAACTATATTGACATGTCTGAGTAAGAATAATATTAGCCCTTAGAGTAAGGAAATATCAATAGAGTTCGTGTTACTAAGTAGAAACCTACGACCTTATTGCTATCTCTGTGTAGCACATCAAGTGTCCGCAAGATAAAACGAGACGACAGAATATCTGTCAACACGTCAAATTCAAGGTTCAACGTGTTCAGCACATGTCTTTTTTTTTGTTGTAAGCGACGCCCAAATAGGTTTATCGATATCGAAAAATTGATCATTATAATTATAGTTGCTAAGATTTGACAACACTTCATATTTTTAAGACTACAATTTTATTACTTTTCTCTATTGCACTCAGAAAAAGGACGTAATCACTGTGACACAATGGAAAGGTTACTTTAGTCTAGTGTCTAATGAAAATAAAACTAATGAGGTTGAGCTTAACATTATTGACAGTTAATTTTTTTCACTATCCGTGTTGAAGACTACAGCTCTATGCATGCATAGTTGTCGTAGATTTCGGTTATTTTATGTATTTTCTTACTTTTATTCACATAATTACAGAAAAATAAATTCAAGTGTACACGATGCAGAGAGTATTGCATTTGTACACTTGAATTTATGTCTATATTAATTTTCACCTTTACAAATATGAACTTTTGACAATTAATGTCAATAAATTGATTTATCCATAAAAATAACTTCTTATGCTTAACTTTAATCCTGTAACATAGAATGTAATATTAAAATAAATACGCGGGTTTTGTATGTATTTTTATTGTTATCGCTTTGGTTCACTTGGATTTTATTACAATTTTCTTAGTGCAAAGATAAAAAACAGAGCATTATAAAAAATCTCCAAGATTAAGTTTTGCGATTCAATTCAGCCTCACCTTGAAAAGGGTTCCAAGCTTATGGAATGCTATCTTTGCGGAAGATTCAATAAAGATTTAAGTCAAAGCATAGCGAGTTAATGCGAAAAAAATTGTAGATAATCGTCAGTGATGTCATTATCATCTGCTTACTCCCCTACTTTATATGGTAGCATAAAAATCTTGACAGACTGGCCTTTTGGACAGACAGAGGCCTTTGTGACGTTTAGGCTTGAACGGTGTGAGGTCTTCAACGCCCTATCTTCCAAAATCTATGTAATAAACCTTCCTCTTGAGAGTCTTGAGTCACTCTATCTATTTAAAAAACCGCATCAAAATGCACTGCGTGGTTTTAAAGATGTAAGCATACATAGGGACAGACAGACAGACAGCTGGAAGCGACTTTGTTTTTTACTATGTAGTGATATAATATAATAGTAGTCTTATCGATGTCGCATCGATAAATCTATTTGGGCGTCACTAACAATCAAAACTTTGACTCATGGGTTTTTTTTTTCTTTGTAGTCGACGTGTTGACATAAATCGTCGTCACAAAGTATCTGTCGTCTCGTTTTTTCTTGCGGAAAATTGACGTGCTTTGCAGAGACACAGATATAATCGTAGGTTTTTACTAAGTAACACGAGCTCTATTGAATTTTCCTTACTCTAAAACCCGTTCCAGACCTTCCGATCCGATCCGATTTATCGGAACAAATCGGATAATGTGTAGTGCAATTGTCCGATTTATCGGAAGAAATCGGATAATGTGTAGTGCAATTGTTAAACCCGCTCCAGACCTTCCAATCCGATCCAATTTATCGGAAGCAATCGGACAGTGTGTAGTGCAATTGTCCGATTTATCGGAAGAAATCGGATAATGTGTAGTGCAATTGTTAGGACATTTCTTCCGATAAATCGGATCGGATCGGAAGGTCTGGAGCGGGCTTCAGGACATTTCTTCCGATAAATTGGAACGGATTGGAAGGTCTGGAACGGGTTCCGATTTCTTCCGATAAATCGGACAATAGGCTAGTTGACTCATATCAAATTGTAATAAACTAACGTTTATAATATTCCGTATAGTATTTAGCAAAGGAAACCTAAATATAAAAATAATAATAATAAGGTTGTCTGGAAGAGATCGCTTTTTAGCGATAAGACCGCCTGTTGTCTACCGTTATTTATAAATTGTATATGTCTTGTTTCCTTTTGTAAACTTTTATTGGTGTGCAATAAAGTATTGTATTATTATATATTTTTCAATTCATAAAAGTGAAAGATGGCTGAAAAAATTGAATTTGAAAATATGGTTTTTAATCTGTATTTTGAAATGCTTAAAACGCTGTCCGCCATGTTCGCTTATGATAGTGACGTCATCGGTCATGTAAACAAAACTGAGTCTACTTTGACGGCTTCGAATAGTGCCGTCCCTCTCGATCTCCTGTCAAAGTATATTGGAGTGACCGGAATGGCACTATACGACGGTCGAATTTCCAATATTTACCGGTAATTCTACGTCACACCACAGATTAGCAAAAGGCAAAAATGGCGGACGGCGTTTTTGACTGAAATAAAATTTCTAATATTCAATTGATAAAATTTAGCTTTCTAGTTTTCACAAAAATACAAGACATTTTTTTTTGAGCTAGTAAGATCATTATTAACCATTTCAAATACATTTCAAAACTGAGTCTACTAGCCTATTGCACTATGTATACATTATTCGATTGCTTCCGATAAATCGAATCGGATCGGAAGGTCTGGAGCGGGTTTTAATCGGATCGGAAGCAATTGGATAATGTGTAGCGCAATTGTCCGATTTATCGAAAGAAATCGGATAATGTGTTGTGCAATTGTTAGGACTTTTCTTCCGATAAATCGGATCGGATCGGAAGGTCTCGAACGGGTTTAATGGCGCCGCGCGCCAGTCACTTTGATTTGACATTCACAATCTTGACATGCGTGACGTCACATCCATAAAACGGGAACCCGTTTTGTACAGCCATGTATTGTCCAGCCACGTTTTGTACAGCCACGTTTTCCGCGTCCATATGGACTCGGAAAACATGGCTGTACAAAACACGGCTGGGCAAAACGTGGCCGAGCAATATTTGTTCGGGGATGTTTTTCGAAGCCAGTTTTGTACAGGGCCGTATTGTCCGGCCCTGTTTTGTACGGCCATGTTTTCCGTGTACATTGGCTTCGAAAAACTGCCCTGAACATGTATTGCTCGGCCATGTTTTTCCCGGCCGTGTTTTGTACGGCCACGTTTTCCGAAGCCAAAACCAGAGACAATTTTTTGTTTCAGAGAACTGTCAAAACCTTCTAGTGTTGTTCAGTCACTAACTCAAGACATAATCGGTTTTAAGCAAAAATGCAAAAAAAGTGTTGACTGTTGCCTGGTGTTGTGTTGGTGCGATGCACTGATAACGACATCGACAGACTCGACCTGTGAGTATTATATTCCTTGGTCGACACTGACTGATAAGAGTGTTAAGATAACAGTGAAAACGAGCGTCGACAGCGTCGTAGTCGCCGGCTCGCCTCGCCGCAAAATAGAGAGAAATATAAACTATAGTGAATTAACGTGTAGATGTACTTACTTAGAATAAATCGAACCGAAGAGAAGAAGACGGGTATCGTAAAGCTATTAACTTTTACATATTTATGTTTTTAGTGTTAACAAACAATATCGTAGCCCTTTTTGAATGCTTTAACATTTAGCTGATGTATCGCTCTTCTCATCTGCATCAGAATACAAAATTATCCTGTTCTAAATTTCAAGCATCTCATAATTAAATACAGAGTACTTAACTCTAAATAATAGATTGTATTGTTAGTTTCATAGTACATTCTACTTCATTTCCAAACTTGTTTGTTCTACAATGTGGTTTGATGAATAATTGTATTATTGAAGAAATTAATTTGATATACCTACAAGCTAAAAATCATTACTAACACCTATATTACAAACTGAAACCTACATGGATTAATTGCATATAAATATAAATATTTTTAGTTATTATGTTATCTGATTGTTTGTTTTTGTAGGTGACTATGGGTGATTTAACAGCAGTCTTTACTGATGAATTGGTGGCAATGGTTATCAACATCAGAAGAGGTAGGTAAGTTATAATTTAATTTAAATTCATATTAGTCCAAATAATATTGGTAATTGGCACTTTACAACACCTGCACAACATCAAACATTCTATAACATCCAAATGAAATATTTACTTTACATTTATTTCTAAATTGTACTGACAAAGTCAAGACTTAGTAGCAGTTAACATAATGTAAATGTGGACTCCATATTTAGCTTTTTTTACCATGCATGCTTATACAAAAACTCTGTTGAAAATAGAGATGTGCCATTCTCAAGATCACTTCCTGACTTGTATGGGAAATGTTCCTGAGAATGTTCTTTCTTTCGAAATTATCTTTTTGCTAGCAATCATAAATTATATAAGTAATCATATAAGTGCAGACTGATACTGAATTCTCACAATAAAATGTGTACCTTTTAGTGTGGTTTAGTATAATTTGAGTCGCTCTATAAAAATGTGCGCGCAGTGTGAACTGACCATTAAAATACTCCTCTCCATTCCCCTTTCCAAGTTTGGCATTCATAGGTAATTGTGGGGAGTAAACACATGTCAGACTTTCTTTTGGAGACGGAGAGGAAGGTTACATTTTAGGATTTCTTTTAAACCTCAGTACTTATTCAAAGTGTTTTTTATTCTTCTTATTTGTTTTCCTAAACTAGACCCATTGTTTTGCTCTCAACATTCAATGTGTTCATCATGTATTCTAGATTGGAACTGCATTTGCAAATAATTATAGCCAGACTAGCTGTGCCCCGCGGTGTTACCGGCTCATCCCACGGGAACACTAAATTTATTCGGGATGAAAAGTATCCTATGTCCTTCCACGGGACTGAAACTATCTATATACCAAATTTCATCTAAATCGGTTCAGCGGTTTAAGCGTGAAGAGGTAACAGACAGACAGACACACTTTCGCATTTATAATATTAGTATGGATTAGCAAATCTGAGATGTGTACAGATTTCTCCCGTTGATATTTATACCATGGATTTTACAATCCATCTTCCTGAAAAGTAATTCTATTACAGAAATTAAAGTAAAGAAAGGGCCGATGTTAATATTGTTATGTAGGTGAATGTACCTACTTCTTGGTTCTGTAGTGTTCTCCGAATGGCGGAATGTAGTATGGTGTCGAAGTACAATTCCTGGCTTTATTGTTTTCAGATCCCACCTCGTCAACAACTTCGATATTCGGACATTGTCGAAATGCGCGTCATCCATAGGTGCGCTATGCACGGGCCGTGCTGAGCTGCTGGGTGAAGTGAGGAGCTCCGTCAACGAGGAGCCCGTACACGGGACGGTTCCACGGCCCTGTCGTCTGCATCATCGCTGTTCACGCTGATTCTTAATTTTTTTTCACTTCGAGTGAAGAAATAACAGAGTTTCACATAGCATAGCATTTACAAAAACTAAATGAAATTGGCATACGCGGAAAAGTTTTAAACTGGATGTGATCAAATTTGTCATACATTGCAATACGTGGAAATAAAACATCTGAGAAAACTACAGTATTTTAATCAACCTTCCTGTTGAAGATCGCCGCCCCATTGCTGCCCATGACGCGCGATGACCAAGGAGGACAAGCTGCGCGTCTAACTATAAGTTGATTTGTATCGAATCATTTAAATTGTAAATTGATCTCATAGTTATAAGATTGATCCAAAAAAGCGATCCTAGGTATAATTATTAAGTTTCGATCCAAAAAAGCGATCCATTATACAATCTGTAACGATCCATAAAGAGATCCCTCATTTGTACTATGAGAACCATACAATTGGTCTTATAGCAAAGTAACTATGAACATTATGAATGTTATTATTCTATAAATAGATCGAGCATGTCGAGCTCTACCTTATTGTAAAGTTTCAAAACAAACGGTCTATAAAAAACGACCCAAAAGCAGGTAGAAACCCAGTCCATTGTGCCTTGACACACTGACCGAACCCATTGTAATTGCTCTAATTGCGCAACCAAGGCGCTGACCCACTAACCGAGTAGATAAGGCCCTGGGCCATAAATTCCTGTACACAATGGGATGGCGCCGGCGCCGCGCAACGTCTTATCTGCGCGACAGCGGATTAAAGACTGGCGCCGCCGTAAAAATGTTGCCGAGTAAGTACGGCGCCCTTACCTGCGCGCCGAGCCGAGTTTATCGGTCGCGCGATTAAACTGATATCGCGGTTATCAAATAATAACAGATCCTTATAAAAGTATTGTATAAAAATAGCTGTAAAAGAATCCTATTAGAATATGTAACTTTTATTAAAATCGGTTGTGAACTTTAGAAGTAAATGTAAAATTAGAGAATTCATTGTTAGAAATTTGCCAAAGTTTGTTGTTAATTACGTAATAACTTATTTGTTTAATAACTTATATACTTAGAATTTATATGATCCTGAACCTGAAGTTGAACATAACAATGTGTAGAAATCTTACTCGAATCCTGTTAACGGTGTTTTTTATAAAAATGTGTAAAGGTGATTTTCGAAGAGAAAATTAGCCTGAAAATTGTGACGAGCCAAAAGTGGTTAACCAATAGGAGCCAACCAAAATGTAAGGGACTTCCGATCCTGCTCTCGCCAAATAACGGCCAAAAACGGTCGACAGATCCTTTGTCTTGCCTAATACGTGTTCCTATTGGATAGAAATTTATAATTTCATAGCTTGTGGGTTAATAGACTAAGTTAGAAATAAGAAATAGCTTATTAGGCGTAGAACCGAGCCAATAAATTACAGTACAGTTCAAGATCCCGCGCAGTATAGTTGTAATTACGTTGTTATAGTTTTGTTATAAGTGTTATTAGTAAATTCAGTACAGTACAGTTCCAGATCTCACACGAAGAAGTTTCATTTACGTCATAGTGATCCCAGTATATCCTAAGTTACCTTCCTACCCAGTAACCTTAATTTTAATTCAGTATAAGTCGTGTTACGTTACGTTAATTAGTTTAGGCAGTTTAGTGTAGGTTTTGCGAGGCAGATCTCCTATATCTCGTCCTCTTTAGAATCATAGCTTTTATCAGTTAATTATCGTCGTGTATTTCGTGTTTAGTTAGTTTCAATGGTCCTTCGAGTATAAGTTAGGCTACGTGTTAGGTTATTTAGGTTACGTAGTTTAGCTAGGTTTAAATTTGACTTTTGATCCGATCCGATCCGATCTACAGAACTTTGAGCTATCGTAGGAGACCGCGTTGGTGGAAGCCCGTTGCTTTCATTGTTTGGTCCTTCGAGCCGGATTTAAAATCAGTGCGCGAACGAACCGATCCGAACCGAACCGAACCGAACTGTACTGTCGCGACGATGGTTAACACGCGCAACCAGAGTCGCCACGGCAGCGCTGCCGAGAACCCCGAACCGGCATCACAGCCAGAACCCACGAACACGAACCCGAACCCGAACCCGAACCCGAACCCGAGCCCGGTAGCGAGGCCAGAGCAGAGCGGCGTCGTCCACTTCTACGACCCGAGGCTGGACGTCACCAGAACCGAGTTCCGCGACCCGCCCCGGTCGCCCACGGACACGACAGGCTGGCAGGGCTCGCTCGACGCACAACTGCGACACGAGCAGCCAGTGGACGTCACGATCGCCGCCGCGGCGATGAAGTCAGCAGGTGACAGGGCAGAGGCGCTATTATCCACGATGCAAAAACGTGAATACACTCAGGGGCGCTCGGCGGACCGTGAGGTCATGTTCGCCGATAGCGTACCCGCGCCGCCCGCATCAGTCCGTTCCCGAGCCAGCAGCACGACCGAGGCCCGTAAGAGGCAGGCCGAGTTGGAGGCGGCCGAGAAGTTGGCGGAGATCCGTCGAAAAGAGCTGCAGATCGAGCAGGAGCTGGTAAAGAAGCGCCTGGCAGCTACGATCGACCGCATTGAGGAGGAGGGTTCCCGAGCCGGAGGGTCCGTCGTCGACGGACGCGAAAAGGTTAGAAACTGGCTCGATAACTCCCGGCGTACTGAAGAGCGAGCGACGTCACCACATCGTCGCGGAGCCCCGTCGCCTTCAGCCGCCGACCGAACCGCACACTCAACGCCGAGAGACAGGTCGGCCAGCAGATCCCGAGGTATAGAACGGCTGGCCGAGAGTCTGGAGACTATGATGCGCCCGCCACCGCGGCAAGTCTACGAGCTCCCCAAATTTAGCGGCGATATCGGCGAGTGGCAGACATTTTACCACGCGTACACGCAGTCGACTACCAGGTACAAATTCAGTAATTACGAGAACGTAGCTCGGCTGCGTCAAGCCCTGAGCGGCGAAGCGCAACAATGTGTTAAGCACTTGATCGCTACATCGACGCGGCCGGACATGATTATGCGCATATTGCATAAGAATTTCGGCCGCACGGACCTCCTTATCGACCGTGCCATCGAGGACCTCCGACGTCTGCCACCCGTGGGGCCCAGCGCAACGGACCTGAACGCGTTCGCCATCAAAATTGTCAATATAGTGTCGACATTAGTGGACTTAGACAAAAACAGTTACGCAACGAACCCCCTACTGATCCGCGAGATAACTGAGCGTCTAAGTCCACACCTCCGATCCCGCTGGTGTTCGTACGCGAAGGCCAACCGACTCTCCAGCAATGAACTTATGTTAATGGCCGAATTTTTGCTGGATGAGTCGGACCAGGAGCTACAATATTCGCACGCCCGGGCCCCCACGAAGCGAACCTTCACAGAGCCGAAGAACCCACCCCGCCGACCGGAGCCGCGTAACAATTACGCGGCTGGAGCCCCCGCCGGCGGCGGGGCGATCCGCCGACCACAGCCGAGCCGTTACCAGTCTTACGCGACAAATCGCGGAGAGGCCTGCCTATGCTGTGGCGGCATGCACCGAACCCCCGCCTGCCACAAAGTACAAGGTATGCGAGTAAGCGCCCGTTGGACATGGGCCAAGGAGAACCGAGTGTGCTTCAAGTGCCTCAACAGCAAGCATCGCCGCGAGCTGTGTAAGACACAGGCTTGCGGCATCGACGGCTGTCCACACTCGCATCACCGATTGCTGCACGAAACGGCACAGAGCGTGCCTGCGAACGGCGCGGCGGACCGGCAGGTACTAACCCACGCGGTCGCGCGCCGGCCAAGTCACGCGGCCGCTCCCGCCCCGCAACCCGCGCCTGCCGCGCATGCGCCTAGCGGCGCCGAACCGAACCAGCCATACGCGCCTGCGCAGATGCGCGAGTTTACATCAAACACAGGAACGTCAGGCAGATCCGAAGTAATACTCAAGGTACTTCCAATTATTTTAGGCGGCCCCAAAGGAGAAATAGTGACGTTCTGCCTCTTGGACGAGGGCAGCACTATTAGCCTAATCGATCGTGATTTGGCAGAGCAGATCGGAGCCACGGGGCCGGAGGCGGCCCTCTGCATACAAGGCGTGGGAGACATGGAAACAACCCGGCCGTCGAGAAAGGTAAATGCAACCGTGCGCGGTTGCGACGGAGGGTCGCCTCACGAAGTTAGCTTCAGAACCGTCGAGCAACTGAACCTAAGGAGACAACGTATGAACCGCGAGCAGGTACTGAAGCACAGACATTTGGCGGACCTGTCCAACGCGTGCTATAGCTTAGCCGAGCCGAAGGTGCTAATTGGCGCGGATCAGTGGCATTTAATGCTGCCACAAGAAATGCGACTAGGAGGTCGCAACGAGCCCGCGGCTGTCTACACCGCCATCGGATGGGCTATTTTTGGATCCGCGCCACGAACGGTAAGAACCAACGAAACAATAATGCATTGTTATGAGCCGAACGACGCGTTTCATCAGCTTATAAAAAAGCATTTCGACGTCGACGCGCTCGGCATCAAGCTACAAGATAACGTCTGTCCGGCGGAGCAGCGGGCGGAGCGGATATTTCAGGAAACTGTGAAAAAGATCCCCGGGCCGCGATTTGAGGTAGGACAGTTATGGGCCACAGACGATCCAGAGTTCCCGGCATCATACGGCATGGCGTTGAACCGACTCCGCGGCATCGAACGAAAAATGGACCGCGACGCGGAATTTGCCGCGGAGTACGGTAAGCAGATCGATAACCTATTAGAAAAAGGATACGCCCATAAGCTAAGAGAGCCGATGCCGGGAAAGCAGTGGTACCTGCCTCACTTCGCGGTGAGAAATATCAACAAGCCGGACAAGAAACTACGAGTAGTATTCGACTGCGCAGCAAAGGCGGGCCGTCAGAGCCTAAATGATTTCATTTTAGACGGACCCGACCTGTTGCAATCCCTGCCCGGGATTTTATTTAGATTCCGCGAAGGCGCCTACGCGATGACGAGCGACATCAAGGAGATGTTTCTTCAGGTGAAGATTAGAGAGCAAGACCAGCCTTCACAGATGTTCCTGTGGCGTGCGATGGACCGATCGGGACCGCCACAGGTATATGTAATGTCGAGTATGTCGTTCGGGGTGCGCAGCTCGCCATTTCTAGCCCACAGCGTCCGCAACAAAAACGCAGAGCTTAACCGGGACGCTTACGGCAGAGCCGAGATCGAGATCAAGCAGAATATGTATATGGATGACTACGTAAGTAGCGTAGACTCGGAGCAGGAGGCGATACAGCTAGCCGCAGAGGTCGCGGCTAGCAACAAAGAAGCAGGCTTCGAGCTGCGCGCGTGGGCCAGCAATTCGCGCCGACTGCTGGCCCGGATCCCGCAAGAACACCGCTCTAACGCCGACACACCGTTGGGCGAAAAAGATAATAAAATATTAGGTATGTACTGGAACGCCGAGTCTGACACGATCGGGTTCAACACATCAATGCTGCGGGTCCCTGCGGCGGTGCGGGACATGGCGCGCGCTCCCACCAAGCGGGAGGCGCTGAGCGCCATTATGTCCGTATATGACCCGCTCGGCATGTTGTCGCACTACACAGTGTCGGCAAAGATCCAGATGCAGCGTGTGTGGGCGGCGGCAATAGGTTGGGACGAGCCTTTGCCCGACGAAGAGGCCGCCGCGTTCGCCGACTGGATGGGCGCGCTGCAACACGTCGCAAACCTGCGAATACCGAGGCACTATTTTCCCGCGACCCGAACCCGAGTAACTCTGCACGTATTTGCGGACGCAAGCACACAGGCCTTCTCGGCGGTAGCCTATTGGCGCACAGAAGGCCCCGATGGAGTGGAGGTCAGCTTGGTCGCGGGAAAAAGCAAGGTAAGCCCTCTCAAGCCTCTCAGCGTGCCCCGCCACGAGCTGCAAGCCGCATTGATCGCGACGAGGTTAATGACCGCGATAAGGAGCGGCCATCGAGTGCAGCCTGAGCAGATCACCCTGTGGACGGACAGCAAAACCGTTCTGCAGTGGGTGCGAACCGACGCGCGGCGATATAACGCGTATGTATCACATCGTCTAGCAGAGATAGCCGAGACGACAGACGTGACGATGTGGCGTTGGGTGCCGACGCACGAAAATCCCGCCGACGAAGGGACGCGAGCCGATCCGACAAGGAGAGTCGACATAACGGGCAGGTGGTATACGGGCCCAGATTTTTTAAAATTAGATCCCGAACGATGGCCGAGAGAACCCGATACGCCTGCCCCCGAGCCAGCCGAGCTAGAGGAAAAGTCGGAGAAAGCGGCGTGCCGAGCAACGACAGAAAAACACGCGCCGCTGCCCGACATTCAACGCTTCTCCGACTACGATCGCCTTATAGGCGCCACAGCGCGAATGTTACTATTTGTCGACATTTTAAAAAACAAAAATAAAAATAACTTGAACCTCGAACATATTCTTGCTGCCGAATGTTTGTGGTTACAGTGGGCCCAACGCCAGGATTTCCCGGAGGAGCTGCGGCAGCTCTCACGGGGGGAGCCACTAGACCACGGGAGCCGCCTGTTCAAGCTCGACCCAGTGCTGGGCGAGGACGGCGTGCTGCGGCTGCGCGGGCGGATTGACGCCACGCCCGCGGCCATCAACAAGCGGCCGCCAATCTTGGACGGGCGCAACCCTTTTGTGCGCCTCCTGCTGCAACGGGCGCACAAGCGGGCACATCACGCCAGCAACGAGCGCGTGATCAACGACATCAAACAAGAATATTGGATCCTGCGCCTGCGGCCGACGGTGCGCGCAATCGCGCACAGCTGCCGCCTCTGCGCACTACGCCGAGCCAAGCCGAACACGCCGCCAATGGGGAACCTGCCGCTGTCTCGAATCGAGCCGCACACAAGGCCGTTCGAAAACTGCGGGCTCGACTACTACGGGCCCGTCACAGTCACCATTGGTCGACGCCATGAAAAGCGATGGGTGGCATTGTATACATGCATGTCAACCCGAGCAATTCATTTGGAGCTGGTACACACTCTCACTACCAGCTCCGCCCTAATGAGCCTACGTCGTATGGCAGCGCGACGCGGGTGGCCCCGAGTCATGTGGTCCGACAATGCAACATGCTTCAAAGGCGGCGACGTCGAGCTGCGCGCCGCCTACACCGAGTGGCTGCCCGAGCTGCGCGAGTACGGGCTGCAACACAGGATGGCGTGGCGGTTCATTCCGCCGCTATCTCCGAACATGGGTGGTGCCTGGGAGCGCCTCATACGCTCCGTGAAGAACGCCCTGGCCGTCACCCTCAAGTCGCGAGCGCCCAAGGAAGAGGTGCTTGCGACTCTCCTCGCCGAGGCCGAATACAGCGTCAACGCGCGCCCATTGACCCACATCTCGGTCGATCCGCGCGATGACGAGGCGCTGACACCGAACCATTTTCTGCTGGGCGGTCCGGCGTGCGTCCCTTTCACTGGGCGCTGCGACGACGCCGACCGCCGCACCTGGCGCGCTAGCCAGGCGCTTGCGGACCACTTCTGGTCCAGATGGGTGCGAGAGTACCTACCAACTCTCGCGCCCCGCGGATCCTCTGCGGGCCATGGCCGGCCCATTGCTGTGGACGACTACGTGCTGGTCGTCGACCCCGCCGCGCCACGCAACACGTGGCCGCGAGGTGTCGTCGCACGAGTCTTCCCGGGACCAGACGGCGGCATCCGCAGCGCCGACGTCCGCACCAAGGGCGGACTGATGCGGCGCCCTGTCAGCAAGTTGGCGATCTTGCCGATCCAGCCTGCTGTCGCCGACGCAACAGCGGGGGGAGGATGTTGAAGATCGCCGCCCCATTGCTGCCCATGACGCGCGATGACCAAGGAGGACAAGCTGCGCGTCTAACTATAAGTTGATTTGTATCGAATCATTTAAATTGTAAATTGATCTCATAGTTATAAGATTGATCCAAAAAAGCGATCCTAGGTATAATTATTAAGTTTCGATCCAAAAAAGCGATCCATTATACAATCTGTAACGATCCATAAAGAGATCCCTCATTTGTACTATGAGAACCATACAATTGGTCTTATAGCAAAGTAACTATGAACATTATGAATGTTATTATTCTATAAATAGATCGAGCATGTCGAGCTCTACCTTATTGTAAAGTTTCAAAACAAACGGTCTATAAAAAACGACCCAAAAGCAGGTAGAAACCCAGTCCATTGTGCCTTGACACACTGACCGAACCCATTGTAATTGCTCTAATTGCGCAACCAAGGCGCTGACCCACTAACCGAGTAGATAAGGCCCTGGGCCATAAATTCCTGTACACAATGGGATGGCGCCGGCGCCGCGCAACGTCTTATCTGCGCGACAGCGGATTAAAGACTGGCGCCGCCGTAAAAATGTTGCCGAGTAAGTACGGCGCCCTTACCTGCGCGCCGAGCCGAGTTTATCGGTCGCGCGATTAAACTGATATCGCGGTTATCAAATAATAACAGATCCTTATAAAAGTATTGTATAAAAATAGCTGTAAAAGAATCCTATTAGAATATGTAACTTTTATTAAAATCGGTTGTGAACTTTAGAAGTAAATGTAAAATTAGAGAATTCATTGTTAGAAATTTGCCAAAGTTTGTTGTTAATTACGTAATAACTTATTTGTTTAATAACTTATATACTTAGAATTTATATGATCCTGAACCTGAAGTTGAACATAACAATGTGTAGAAATCTTACTCGAATCCTGTTAACGGTGTTTTTTATAAAAATGTGTAAAGGTGATTTTCGAAGAGAAAATTAGCCTGAAAATTGTGACGAGCCAAAAGTGGTTAACCAATAGGAGCCAACCAAAATGTAAGGGACTTCCGATCCTGCTCTCGCCAAATAACGGCCAAAAACGGTCGACAGATCCTTTGTCTTGCCTAATACGTGTTCCTATTGGATAGAAATTTATAATTTCATAGCTTGTGGGTTAATAGACTAAGTTAGAAATAAGAAATAGCTTATTAGGCGTAGAACCGAGCCAATAAATTACAGTACAGTTCAAGATCCCGCGCAGTATAGTTGTAATTACGTTGTTATAGTTTTGTTATAAGTGTTATTAGTAAATTCAGTACAGTACAGTTCCAGATCTCACACGAAGAAGTTTCATTTACGTCATAGTGATCCCAGTATATCCTAAGTTACCTTCCTACCCAGTAACCTTAATTTTAATTCAATATAAGTCGTGTTACGTTACGTTAATTAGTTTAGGCAGTTTAGTGTAGGTTTTGCGAGGCAGATCTCCTATATCTCGTCCTCTTTAGAATCATAGCTTTTATCAGTTAATTATCGTCGTGTATTTCGTGTTTAGTTAGTTTCAATGGTCCTTCGAGTATAAGTTAGGCTACGTGTTAGGTTATTTAGGTTACGTAGTTTAGCTAGGTTTAAATTTGACTTTTGATCCGATCCGATCCGATCTACAGAACTTTGAGCTATCGTAGGAGACCGCGTTGGTGGAAGCCCGTTGCTTTCACTTCCATTATCTACATTTGATATTTCAATCCCTCAATGTAGCGTATTTGGATGTGTATTGTTTCTCATCTATATGTATTTCGGCGGCCGATCGTAAAATTCGGCAGATTACGAAATTCCTAGGCATATAGTGAAACGCCGCCATTTCATGATTTGGCTAAATGACATCCGCCATATCGTTCAAACCATAACGTTTAACGATTTGCCCAATGACGTTTAGGCAGATCATGAAATTCCGCGGCATACCATGAAAGGCCGCCATTTCATGATTTGGCTAAGTAACACCCACCAATGACGTTTAGGCAGATCAAGAAATTCCTAGGCATACTCTGGGATGGCAGCAGTTTCGTTTTTCGGCTCATAAAAAAAACCCTAACTGTCTAGGTTCATACCAAAATTTTACAAAATTGGGTCAGCCGTTTGTGCGTGAAGAAGTAACAAACAATACACATAAAAATACTCACAAACTTTCGCCTTTATAATATTAGTGTGGTGAATCGCTCAAGACTGAGGGCTGGACCCAACCTGTGAATCAGGGGGAGTGGGTCACGCATATTATTTGATCTACCTACACCCAGCCCATGGGGTATCAAATTGTAATAAAACCAGCTGCTAAGGTCTAATATCAATACATTTTTTTTTTCTGGGTCAGTTGTAACAGCCATACATAATTCTAAATTTTTATAGGTATCAATGAGGTTAATTTATTGTAGAACCGACTGAATAAATACATAAATAAATATCAGACAACCTCACACCAATCGATCTAGTTTATGGGTACTAGACGACGATATACGTAGTTATATAGATAAATAAATACTTAAATACATAGAACAACCATGACCCAAGCGAGATCATCACACAAATATTTGCCCTGGCCGAACTGAAGTTTTTACGACTGCGATAACTTTTTGAACTCTTGTTTTAAGAAACTGTGTTTAAAGCACGAAAAAATATCTTGTAACTCTTTGTTAAATCAGTAATATCTGCTAGCGTAAAATAAATGTAGATATAAGTATATAGGAACGAAAAATGATATCCCGTGAGCGGGATTTGAACCCACATCCCCACGGTTTTCCGTGCCAAACGGGTGCATTATTACCTACTACCAATTATGCTATCAAAGCCACTAGCCCAAGCATTTCTACATGCCTTAGGGCGGCATTGTAGCGCCATCTGCCGTTAAGATTATGTATTTATGTTCGGCCCGTTTGGCCCGGAAAGCCGTAGGAACGTGGGTTCAAATATTTTTAACGTTATTAAGTATAGCGGTTTATACCTATTTATGTGCTTATTTCGAACTAGGTGTGCCCGCGGCTCCGCACGCGTGGAAATCGGTCTGTGTCAGTTTTGCTTTATTACAGTTTCTTGATACCCCGCAGACAGGGCTTTCCGTACTGTCCAAATTTATTGCGATCGTCAAAGTTGTCCGAGCCACCAGGCAGCAACGTAGCAGCGATAATTCAATTAATTTTGTTGATATGCGTACCCCTTCTTTTAAACTTAGAATTAATTTGGTTAAATCCTCCCTCAGTGGCTTCATCGCAACACATTAATTTCAGCGCTATCTGTTAGTTTATCAGGGTACTCGATAGTCGTAGTCGAGTCGTAGCACATGTTTGAAAAAAGTTTGCATCTCATTCCTAAGTAGCGCCATAAGATTCAGGTCCAAACTTAACTCAATCAAATGTAATCTACCCCCCCTTTGATTGGTAAAAATTATATAGACTATACTATAATATGGCCGGGGATTTTCTCGACAGATTAATCAAGTTCTCATCAAAATCCGTTCAGCCATTTTCACTACGTGATGCGCGGTCAAACAAACAGATAAACAGACACAAATTCTAAAAACTGAAAGAACACGTTCAGTTTTTTAGGGTTCCGTAGTCAACTAGGAACCCTTATAGTTTCGCCATGTCCGTCTGTCCGTCCGCGGCTTAGCTCCGTGATCATTAGTACTAGAAAGCTGAAATTTGACATGAGTATGTGTATGTATCACGTCGACAAAACGGTAGAAAAAAAATTGTTTTTGGGTACCTCTCGAACACCTAAAGTGGGGGTGATTTTTTTTTCGTTTTCTACACTAGTGTGTGGGGTGTCGTTGAATATAATAATAATAATAATAATAAGCCTTTTATTCCTTAAAAAATTGTTACAATAAATTTATATTTTAATTTATCTATAAGGTTGCCCATTTTCGAGCAAAGGCCTCCTCCATTTTGTGCCATTGAGTTCTGTCAGCAGCCAGCCTAGGCCAGGTTGCTCCAGCAAATTGCACGATGTCGTCGCTCCACCTACGTCGCGGGCGGCCACGGGGGCGTTTATCCTCTCGTGGCCACCAGTGAAGTACCCTTTCGCTCCAGCGGCCGTCGTGTGTCCGTGACACATGACCTGCCCATCTCCATTTTGTACCGACGGATGATGCTATCTCGCGCGACATGAGTCGCGTGTCAAAGTTATGCTAGACGTGCTGGACTATAGTTGGGTAGTTTTACGCCACTGATATTTACGACATATATGCCAGCATGTACGTGGGTCCTGAACTATCTTATGTTCTTTCTGAACTATATAATTCGTGCATAGATACGACAATCCGGGCCGGAGCCCCACTGCTGCGCACGCTACGCACGGACACGCTATAGGTACACGCCGCCCACGTGGGTCCATTGTTATAATATTGGTATCAGTGACGTCATTTCGTGCGCAGCGTGCTCGTGCACAACTGTGGAAGTATCTACCTTCATTTTCATACAAAGCGTTTTGTTACCCACGTGTGTAGCTCGACCGTGCGCACAGTGGGGGACCGGCTTTATCTTAAAAGCCTTAAAAAAGCGCTTAAAGGCAAAGGCTCCAAAACCACCCTATATTCGTATCGGCCCATATCTCTAACTAGTACTTTACTTGCTATTAGCAAAATTATTAGAAGTCGGACTTAACGATCGACTGCTGTCTTTCTGGATACCACATGTAGAGGACAACCGCGTCCGTCGGCAATCGTCTACATGGACACTCCGAAACTCAGCGATGAGTAAGGAGCGAATGGACTGTAAAATAGAAAATAGGTAACGAACGGACGAATACGAAAACGCAAACTAAAAATCAACGGTATATATTTACACAAAATTAACAAAACACAACAAGGATCGGAAAACACTTAAATTTACTCTTAACTAATATAGTCTCTGTCTAAAATGAATTTAACACTGATCGCGGACCGATGGTACTACGCTAACACTGATAAACTAAATTCGCGGACCGATGGTACTACGCTACGGTATACAAAGATGGTTAATACTCGGAAGTAAAGTGGAGAAGTGATGTGAACAAGTGGCGGATCGATGATCAACGCGCGGCCTACGGAGTGGTACTCTACGTAGACTAAAGTTGCACTGTGATTACATAGAAAAATGGCCGTCCTTTTATACAATCCTGCTCTGGGATCAGGGGGACGCCCGCCCTGTCTTTATACATTCATTTACTTAAGTTATACATAACCTAGCTTAAAACTAACTTATTCTACGGATTGACGCTGTTTGACTTTACAGCATATCTGCGTGTCTACGCTTTGGGAGCTCCCGTCCGACTGTGAGGCGTGAAAATACCTAACTATTCTTTGTCCCCGGCAAGAGGCCGTCTCGCTCGCACCGTCCGAGATATACACTCGCGCGGTCACTCTTAACGCGCTGCGCGCCGTGAGACTCGCTCAGTCTCTGATTTCTCGTGCTCTCGGACGGTTACGGCCGGGACAATGTTCTACAAATTACTCTATTTACTGGAATCTACATTCTTACGAAGTTTCAAATTAATCTATAATTTTTCCTCAATTTTTACATTGAACGTAAACAAAGATGACTCCTTTGTCTCGCGCTGCGAGTGGAAATTACCACGATGAGTCATCTTTGTTTTACCGTGGTCTTTTTACTAAGACATGACGGGAGCTCTACATGAATAAATGATTACACAGGGAAATCTAATTAATTTCAGCCGCTTATACGGGCAAACGATCTTATATCTAAGTATAGAATAATCTTTATTTATTTTCTCTCTTAAAACTAAATGCGTTGCAAAGCTGTCCGTAACAGTCTCCCCCCGTCGAGCTGCCGCGTAGACTCGGGTTGCATGGGGAGGACAGCTTCCGCACGGGCGTCGAAATACGCCGCCCTTGGTGTGCACGTTCGCGCTCTGCACCTCGCCGTCGGGACCCGGATGTGTTGCCTCGTTCCTCGGGTCCACGGAGACGTATGTGAGTGGCCGGGCGTTGACATCGCCTCGGCCTCGGCGAGCAGCGTCGTTGGCTCCTCTTCTTGGCGCCATGGTTGGGCGCGCCGTTGTGGCGCGTGATGTTGTCAGGGCGCGCGCTGTGGTAGCGCGTCGCGACGGTGGCGTCAGGTGGCGCGCTATGATTGCGCGTGGCGTCGTCTCGTGTGACGCGACGCTCTTCTCCCCCCGTTGTGCGACAGCACTGAAGCGGGGGCAACGCCTGGCGGCGTTGAGTGTGTGCGCTGCATGGTGGCTGCGCTTCGCGTCGGCTGTCGTGGCTCGACACGGCTGCGGCGGGCGCCGCGGCGGGCGCCGCGGCGTGAGTGGCGGCAGGCGACGCGGGTGGCGTCGCGGCCGAAGTAGCGGCAGGCGTCGCATCGGGTGAGGTGGCAGGCGACGCGGGTGGCGTCGCAGCCGGAGCAGCGGCGGGTGCCGCGGCGGCAGTGGCGGCTGGCGACGCGGGTGGCGTCGCGGCCGGAGCAGCGGCGGGTGCCGCGGGGGCAGTGGCGGCTGGCGACGCGGGTGGCGTCGCGGCCGGAGCAGCGGCGGGCGCCGCGGCGGGAGTGGCGGCAGGCGACGCGGTGGGCGTCGCGGCCGGTGTAGCGGCAGGCACCGCGGCTAGAGTGGTGGCAGGCGACGCGGGTGGCGTCGCGGCCGGAGTAGCGGCGGGCGCCGCGGCGGCAGTGGCGCCTGGCGACGCGTCAGGCGTCGCGGCGTGCGTCATCACCCTCTGTCGTTGTGTTTTCAGCCGGTTGTATTGGGAGATCCGGCTGATGTCGGGCAGCGGTGTCGTCCACACGCTCGTAGCCGCGACTTGATGCGGCTGGGCTTCCGTCGCTTCTTCTGAGGGCGGCGTCGGCGTCTCCTGTGGCCACTCCGCTTCAGGCTGCCACAGGAATTTGGGGCCGTTGTACCACCGGGCGCCTATGTCCAGGCGACGCGCGCTGTCCGCCCTCTTCTTTGCGCGTTGACGTGGTGTCTGCGCGCGTGGCGTCGTCGTGCGCGTTACGACGCCTTCCTCCCCCCGTCGACTTGTGGCGTCGGAACGGGGGCAACGCCGTCGGCGTTGTTTGCGCGGCGTCGCGGCGGGCGACGCCACTGATGTAGCGTGTGGTTGGGGTGACGCCGCTGGCGTCTCTTGCAGGCTTCTTGGTGGGTTCGCTGTGTGCGAGGTTACACCGCGTCGGTGTATGGCGTAGCCGTTGTCTCGGCGTAGGCGGCGAGCGTCGTCGTCTCTTCCCGTCGGCACGTACTGTACTCGGGGCGACGCCGCCGAAGTAGGTTGGGTGCAGGGATCGACTTCCTCTGCGGTAGGCTGCCGTTGCTCATCTTTCTTGGACGGCGCGTTCCGTAGTGACATGAGTGACGCTGTCACGGGCTGGGGCTCACGTAGTGGCGTCGGGTCGTCTATGGCGTGGCAGTGCAGCACGGCATGTGGTCTGCTCGGGTGCTGCTGTGGCGCCGTCCCAAAGATTACCCAACCCAAGGGAGACAGTTGGGCGGCGGGCTCGTTGTATCTGCCCACGCGGAGAGCGTAAGGCAGCATCAGGTGCCAATGGTCGGCACCGATGAGGATGCGTGGGCGGGCTTGGCTGTAGCAGGCTGCGCCCATGTCGGTGAGATGCGGGAACTGCGTGACATCGCTTTTCTCGGCCCGTTGTGCGCGTAGGCCCAAGTCATCGACGGTGCGTAGCTCGATTGGATGCGCAGGGCCGCCTGTCTGGCTGCGCACGTGGGCGTGTACTCGCCGACTCTTCTCGCTGGCAGCCATGGATCCCACGCCTTGTATGTGTAGGCGCGTGGTGGCGCCGTCGGCGCCGATCTCATCAGCAAGGCTCTCTTCCATGAGCGAGATTGTTGAGCCCTGGTCCATCAGTGCGTAGGCCTGTGTTTCACCGCGTGGTCCGCCAATGATGATCGGGATGATCTTCAGTAGCACTGAAGTGGTGTGTCCGAACTCCGCCGTGTTGGAGGTGAATTCGGAAATGCACGCCGTCGTCTCGGGTGCATCTTCAGTTGTGCGCGTAGCGGGGCGCCGTCGCGGCGCTGCAGTGTGTTGCGCAGTGATTGGTTGTGGCAGAGCGGCTGGCGGAGCACTCGGCGTCGCGACGACTGGCTCAGTCGCGATAGGGGCCGGCGCGTACGGATAGGGCGCGTACGGGACGGCTTGCTGCATCGGTGTATACGGCGCTGGGGCGTTCAACGTATACTGCGGTGCGTTCGGTGTTGCGGCGAATTGCTCAGCCGCGTGGGGTGCCGGCACATACTGGCGGTAGGCGAACGGCTCGGTGGTACACGGCGCTGTGGCGATCAACGTGTACGGCGCGTTCGGCGTCCAAGTGCGTGGCGGTGTTGGTTGCGCCCTGTCTGGCGCATTGCTCGGCGTTGGGCTTGCATCGGCGTGTAGCAAGCGGTGATGCGGGTAAGTGTACCCGGGGACATCACAGCCGCGGGCGCGGCACTGGTCGCGGCGATGCCGGCGGTCCAGGCACGTGACGCAGAGCTTGTTGTTTCGGACCCAATCCCATCGGGCTCCGATTGTGATCTCGCGTAGCTTGCGGCAGTTTGTAGTGGAGTGAGTGCCGCCGCAGTATAAGCAGCCATCGGCGTGCTTTGTGGCGTATATGTGCGCACGATCTTCATGAGGGCGTCGTACGTCTCCTCTTCCGGCGCCGCCGCTTGTTGCTCGGTTGTCTGGGACGCGCTGTGATCCCCGTAGCTCGGCGGCGGGCGTCGGTCTTCTGTGCGGCGCCTTAGCGTGCGAGAATTCCATCTCGGCATCGCTCTCTTCAAGGAGGAACTCCGCCATCAACATGAGTTCGTTTTCGGCGGAGCTCAGGTGTTCCTTAGCGTAGGAACACCAGCGACTGCGCAAGTGTGGGCTCAGTCGCTCGGTGACTTCTCGGATGAGAAGCGGGTTGGCGCCGTAGCTTCGGCGGTCCAGGTCCACAAGCGTTGACACGATGTTCATGATGCGTATGGCGAATTGGTTGAGATCGTTGGCGCTCGGTCCGAGCGGCGGCATTCTTCGCAGCTCGTCGATGGCGCGATCAATGAGTAGATCGGTGCGCCCGAAATTCTTCTTGAGGACCCGTATGATTAGGTCGGGTCGAGCGGACGAGGCGATCATGTGCTGCACACATTGACGGGCTTCTCCTCGCAGGCAGTGTCGCAGGCGTGCGACATTTTCGTATGCGGAGTACTTGTAGCGTGCGGTGCTCTCGGTGTAAGAGTTGTAGAAAGTGAGCCATTCGCTTGGCTCCCCGGAGAATGGCGGCAGCTCGTAGACTTGTTTCGGAGGCGGCCGCATCATGGTTTCAATGGTGTCGGTGAGGCGGTCGATCACACGGTCTCGACTCGTTGAGCGTTCTCGACGGCTGTATGGTGTCCGGGGCTCCTCTTCGTGTCGCTTGCGTGTCTCGCGTTGCGGTGTAGGATCCCGTGTCTGCCTCGCTTGGTCCGCGTCGGCAGGTTGGACGTTGGACAGCCAATCGTTGACGCGTCGCTGTGAGTCGGCTTGTGAACCGCCGGCCCGAGATTGCTCGTCGATGCGCTCCATTTCGACGGCGAGCCTCTTTTCTACGAGCTCGCGTTCCATCCGGATTTCTTCGCAGCGAAGTTGCTTGAGCCGCTCCATGGCGGCGAGCTCCGCCTCGCGGCGGAGCACGTCCGTCGCGTTCGACGCTCGAGAGTGAAGTGATGACGGTCGGCGCGGCGCGTGGGCTTTATCACCGAACGTGACGTTGAGGTCGCGCCGCTGCGCGCGGGCCTCTGATTGGTCGGCCGGCGCGGAGTGCTGTGATTGGCCGGCCGACGCGGCCGGCGCGGTGCGCTGTGATTGGTCGAAGCGCTCGGCGTTCTTCGACATCCGTTTTTCTAGTTCGATGCGCCAAGTCGCAGCATCGGTTGGCGGCGAAACTGGAGCTTCTTCGGCGGGAGACTCGGGCGAGTCTGTCTGATACTGCAGTCCCGAAGGGCCCGGACGGGCATGAGCAGCGGGCGGTGAATGTGCGACTGCAACATTTGCAACCGCGAATCGCTGCAAGTCGACTGCAGCCTGTGTGCGCTCGCGCTGCACGCGTGCACTCTCCTCACTTTTATTCCCGCGTGTATTAACCATTTTGTTGACGATTGGGAAAACCGCACTTTTCCCGCTACACAAAACGAACCTAAACTAAACTAACTAATTCCGATCCGGCTACTCGAAGGACCAAACAATGTAGAGGACAACCGCGTCCGTCGGCAATCGTCTACATGGACACTCCGAAACTCAGCGATGAGTAAGGAGCGAATGGACTGTAAAATAGAAAATAGGTAACGAACGGACGAATACGAAAACGCAAACTAAAAATCAACGGTATATATTTACACAAAATTAACAAAACACAACAAGGATCGGAAAACACTTAAATTTACTCTTAACTAATATAGTCTCTGTCTAAAATGAATTTAACACTGATCGCGGACCGATGGTACTACGCTAACACTGATAAACTAAATTCGCGGACCGATGGTACTACGCTACGGTATACAAAGATGGTTAATACTCGGAAGTAAAGTGGAGAAGTGATGTGAACAAGTGGCGGATCGATGATCAACGCGCGGCCTACGGAGTGGTACTCTACGTAGACTAAAGTTGCACTGTGATTACATAGAAAAATGGCCGTCCTTTTATACAATCCTGCTCTGGGATCAGGGGGACGCCCGCCCTGTCTTTATACATTCATTTACTTAAGTTATACATAACCTAGCTTAAAACTAACTTATTCTACGGATTGACGCTGTTTGACTTTACAGCATATCTGCGTGTCTACGCTTTGGGAGCTCCCGTCCGACTGTGAGGCGTGAAAATACCTAACTATTCTTTGTCCCCGGCAAGAGGCCGTCTCGCTCGCACCGTCCGAGATATACACTCGCGCGGTCACTCTTAACGCGCTGCGCGCCGTGAGACTCGCTCAGTCTCTGATTTCTCGTGCTCTCGGACGGTTACGGCCGGGACAATGTTCTACAAATTACTCTATTTACTGGAATCTACATTCTTACGAAGTTTCAAATTAATCTATAATTTTTCCTCAATTTTTACATTGAACGTAAACAAAGATGACTCCTTTGTCTCGCGCTGCGAGTGGAAATTACCACGATGAGTCATCTTTGTTTTACCGTGGTCTTTTTACTAAGACATGACGGGAGCTCTACATGAATAAATGATTACACAGGGAAATCTAATTAATTTCAGCCGCTTATACGGGCAAACGATCTTATATCTAAGTATAGAATAATCTTTATTTATTTTCTCTCTTAAAACTAAATGCGTTGCAAAGCTGTCCGTAACACCACAAATCTACCCTTTCGGATAGACAATTCCTATACCGCCACGGCGATCGACAACCGACTTACTGCACAGTACTAAAGTCTGGCTAGCCAAATAATATTGACAGATATTTCCGTGTGGCATCACCAATAGTCTATGATATAAACAAATTAGTAGGTGGGTTCTCTATAAATAATTTTAATACTTTATGTACTAGTTCTAACATTTCGATTGAGTTGAAATTTGGCATAGTATTTTTTTGGTGATGGATTAACCTTTTGAGCGCCACAGTCGGCTGTGGCCGTCAACAAAAAATCGTGCCCCTGACGCCACGTCGGCCACAGCCGTCCAAATTTCAATGATCAAAAACTTTGTAATTCCAACCGCTACAAGTATTTTTCAATCCCTGTTGATTTTGGGGCACATCTTGTTTTTTTTACTCTGGCGTCAGTGGCACGGTAAATTGCTAGACCGCTTGGCGGTCAATAGGTTAATATTATGGTATTTTATCAAGCTAGGTCTTTTTACACTACATATAATATAATTTTTCGCCTTGTATATGGTTAGAAAGTGTAAACATATGTGTTTATCGTAGACTGTACTGCTAGTTTGGTGAATAGAGACTAAACAACTAGGATGGTTAGTGCGTGTTTAAAATGCAAAATGCACAATCACCTTCCTCCGCACCCGCCGCCATATTGAAAAAAGCTTTTATGTTCGTTTAGATCTGTTCTTCCACTCAGAATCAACTAAACAGACCAACTGAAACAGGTCAACTATTTTTGTATCCCAACGGCTCAACTATTTGGTTGGTTCGATAGGTATTTTTTGTATATTTATAAATGTTTCCTGTCTATACAACCATCTTTTCTTACCGGTGTTGGACTGGCCATTAGCAATAAATCCCGATCTAGTCCCAAATTAAGCTCAAGAAGGCTTGTGTTATGGGTACTAGACGACGATATACAATTATACATACTTATATAGATATAAATATATACTTAAATACATAGAACAACCTTGACCCAAGCACAAATATTCGAGTTCATCACACAAATATTTGCCCGGGCCAGGATTCGAACCCGGGACCGCCGGCTCAGTAGGCAAGTGCTTATTACAAACTGAGCCAACCGCGTCGGCATTGAGCATTGAGTCATATTTGAGTTGCAAGACTATTTTCCTGCAATATTTTGTCAAATGTTTGTGGATAAACATGGAGGGGTGTGAAAAAAATTGGGCAAGTGCGAGTCCGACTCGCGCATAAAGGGTTCCGTACCCATACATATATATAATCTATAACAAGTTTGTTGTATGGGAGCCCCCCTTTTGTTTTTAGTATTTGTTGTCATAGCGGCAATAGAAATACATCATCTGTGAAAATTTCAACTGTCTAGCTATCACCGTTCTTGAGATACAGCCTGGTGACAGACGGACGGACGGACGGACGGACAGCGAAGTCTCAGTAATAGGGTCCCGTTTTTACCCTTTGGGTACGGAACCCTAAAAATGGCGGAAAAATAATCCTTTATGATCATTATCAGTATTCTAAAGTCCGGGTCAAAAAGTAGACCATGTTATTAACCGACTTCAAAAAAGGAGGAGGTTCTCAATTCGAACTAATATTTTTTTTTTTTTATGTATGTTAGGTACTCGATATCTCCGAGAATCGTGAACCGATTTTCAATTTTTTTTTTTATCGAAAGGGTATAACTCCGAGTTGGTCCCGTTGGTTGGTTTTAACAAAGCCACAGTCGCCTTCTGGCAATGTCGAAGAATGATAGGCAAGAGGTGGGGTCTTGCCCCACGTATCATTTTGTGGCTATACAAGACGGTAATAGTACCTATGATCAGCTACGGAGCAGTAGTATGGTGGCCCCGAACGCAGCTAGCATGTGCGATTGCCGGCCTGCAGAAAATACAAAGACTAGCATGCACGGCAACAACAGGCTGCATGAGGACTACCCCTACAGCAGCACTAGAGATAATGCTAGGTCTCAGGCCACTGCACATACACATACAAAGAGAAGCAGCCGTCACGGCGATGCGACTAAAAAGCCAAAATCTATGGACGAATAGCAATACCCAACACACAAAGATCTACAGTGATATGATCACAAAATTCCCAATAATGGAAGCACCAATCGACAAGATACCTAAGACTATAACCTGTAAGAAGGAATACGTCATACTCCTAACTGAAGACCCAAAAGAGGGGCTAAACCTTAGTCAAAACATTCAATATACTCTATGGTGTAGAGGACCTGAGAATCTTTACAGACGGGTCAAAGACTGAAAATGGAACGGGCTGTGGTGTATTCTCGGAGGATTTGAGTATTCACATCTCTAAACCCCTAGGTTTACACAACACGGTATTCCAGGCAGAATGCGTAGGAATAATAGAAGCCTGCAACGCTATAAAAATACGCCAGGTTCAAAACACAAACTTACGTATACTATCAGACAGCAAATCCGTACTACAAGCACTACACAGTGATAAATGTACCTCTGCTCTAATAGACGAATGTCATCGCAGCATCACAGAGGTGTGCAATGACAAAAATAAGGTAACATTACAGTGGATAAAGGGACACAGTGGCTCGAGAGGCAATGATGCAGCGGACGAACTGGCCCGTAAAGGATCAGAGACACCAACATGCGGACCAGAGCCAATAATACCCCTACCACAATCTTACATATACAATACAATAAACCAATATACAATATACCAACACCAAAAATACTGGGAAGACATAGGAACGTGTAGACAGACGAAAGAAATTCTTCCGAATAGGAACCACAAACTCACCACAATCTTACTGAGAATCCACAAGAACCAACTACGCAAAATAGTAGGAATAATAACGGGACATAATACTCTGAACAAACACCTTTTCAATTTAGGGATAACAGATAGCCCTCTATGCAGGGCATGCATGGAAGCAGAAGAAACCACCAAACATATTCTACTAGATTGCAAACAGGTAGAAGTATACAGGACGAAGTACCTAGGATCCCCAAGTACCGTACACGACGCCACAAGCAACATTAAAGCTTTGATAAGGTTTGTCGAGGAGTTGGGGTGGTTGGAGTAGCGCTACCCCCTTTTCATGCAAAATAGGCACGTTGGATGTCGACTTGCGGAAAATGCCCAGCGCAACTAACTAACTGGTCCCGTTGGCACTAAGTCGGGATCTGATGATGGAATCTTGGAGAAATCGAGGGAACTCTTCAAATGTTATAGGGACATGTACGGCGCTTTCGGTAATTTATTGATAAAGTCAAGAATTTACATTCAGTAAATAGGATTTGGTGTAAGGAAACTGATGATAAACACACGTACGAATCACTAAAAAGCAAAAAAAAAAAATTTTAACAAAAAAAAGAACCGACTTCAGTAAAACTAAAAAGCCAACAATAACCCGTTCAAGTACCTACAGATTACATTTGACTCACCCTTCGAAGTCGGTGCCAAACCTCGCGTAAACTATGATAGGGGAGCGTGGGGGAATTGGAGCCTACTAAGGAAAAAGTTCAATATAAGGCAAATGTATGGGTATTTTTGGATATTTTTAATAGAAACTAAATCCTTAGTTATTTGACTATCATTTAATTACAGCATCACCGTTACATTATCAGGCATTTGGCGAAAGATAAACTTTTTTCAAAAAAACAGAATCGCTCCCATTACCCGACTTTGCGGGAAATGAGAGCCTATATATACCCATATGTGTAATGGGAGCTACTTAATTATTGAGTCAGCCTCAAAACATTAACTGTCAGCCTAAAATCTCATATTCATATAAATATTAACATAGACGTATGCGTAAATTAATTAACTTTAAGGATCCAAGCAATAATAGCCTAATAATGTAATAAGCTCTGATTACCCGACTACCACCATCTTGAAATTTCATAAAATAATATTCCGAATCTAGCTTGTAATGAAATGATATGAATAGATACTCAAAATTGATAACATTAGCTATTAAATAAAACAGGTTTCATTATAACAAACATATTACTTCAACTTAAGCTGGCCGTTGAAATATCGTATTTTTTATAAGCGCGAAGCAAAAAACCGATAAGCGTCCGTGGTAACATAATGCGTGGCACTGGCGAGCTGAGCGAGCCAGGGGAACACGGCCGCACTGTGACGAAAACACCCGCGCGGTAAATGAGTGAATATGAGCTATAGTTTTGTCTCTAGTCGCACCGCTCCTATTACCCGCCGGTCCCCATTACCCCAGGTTCCCCTATATAAATATAAGAACTGAGTGGTTTGGGATCGACTTCGAAGGGTGAGTCAAATGTAATCTGTACTTGAACGGGTTATTGTTGGCTTTTTAGTTTTACTGAAGTCGGTTCTTTTTTTGTTAAAATTTTTTTTTTAGGTGCACAAACTACAAGCAAATCAAATGCAAAAAAAACCGGCCAAGTGCGAGTCTGACTCGCGCACCGAGGGTTCCGTACAAACTTTCACTCATTCCATCTTAATTGGCCTGTTTGAGTTAAGTTTGCACCTGAAACTCATGGCGCCGCATACAAACGAGGTGCAAACTTCACGCAACCGAGTTCTCCAAATATGATGTTTGAAAATGACATAAGTGTTTGTAGCATGTGAAGATACGTTACCAAATTTCATAGTTCTAGGTCATCGGGAAGTACCCTATCATTTTGATTCCCTTGAAAGTGTCGAAATGTAGGTACGTTTTTTGCGACATAAACGGCCGTATCTTTTTTTCACGTTAAGTTTGATTTTTTCACAGTTTCAAGGGACCGTAGACCAGAGTATATATGGTGTTAATTTCAACTCGATACCTCCACGCGTTCTCAAGATAAAGGGTCTTGACATACAGACAGACAGACAGACAGACAGACGGACAACAAAGTGATCCCATAAGGGTTCCGTTTTTTCCGATTGAGGTACGGAAACCTTAAAAAATAATTTCTCCAGTTACGTTGGGAATATTTTTTTCACAAAATAAGTATGTGATCAGCCAGTTGGTTCGATATTAGGAATAAACGGCTACTTGGAGTTCCAATCTGTACAATTGGTTGATCCGTTCAGTTGATCGGAGTGGAAGAACAGGTTTAGGTGCATTTTAACTTAGAAAAATTATAGTTATTTCATTCTCTACAGCATTGCCTCAGCTCTAAACAAGCTAGAATGCTCCTAAACGAAGATATAAGCAGAAATCTGAAGAAATTGTCAGTTTTTTCAATAAGGCGGTTGGCGTGGAGGATGGGGAATTGTGCATTTTGCATTTTAAACACTTACTGACCATCCTAGACAACATAATATAAAAAAATCATAACTGCCGAACCGTTTGTAAGGTAAAACCCCTTAATTCACTGGATTTTGTACATAGTGGTGCAAAATTATGTGAGCTGACTATGAGTGCATGTCAACATTTATTTTGCACTTTAACTTATGTATTTTGTGCAATAAATTTTAAATAAATAAATAAATAAAAGAGTGACCATCCACAGATTTTTAAATTTCCCGCCAAAACTTTGAGTAATATTTCATTAGCCAGACTATACTTACAATAGTGAAGTGTAATGGCAGGTGCTGAGCGCGCGCGAGGCCGGGCTATAAATGGTACCTAATGGTGTGCTGCGACCTCTCGCGCGCTTTTGATACCGCTAATCACCGCCTTTACCTATCGCACAACAAATTACGACACTATGGAGTTCGTGGCCCGGCTCTGGAATAATGTATTTTATGTTAGACAGATGGCAAGTGGTCGTCGGTGACGGTGGCCGCGTTAAGTCTGAGGAAATGAAATGCTTACTTGTGTACCAAAAGATCATGGATCTCCAGGATCATGCCTCTCGAACACACTTTTCAGTATCCTTCTGAACGACCTTCCACTGGCCGTGAAATGTTGTAATATCTATTTGTACGCTGATGACCGTAACGGCTGTTGTCACCGGCGCTTCTCTTCAACAGCTAGAAGCGAACGTGAACAGCACACTTAACCAACTAATTCAGTGGTTCGATGCTAACGGTTTAGCCCTCAACAGTAGTAAGACTTTCTATATGACGTGCAGCCTAATGGTCATGTGACCCAGCCGTTGAGGACATGCGCCGGTGACGAATCTGTGAAGCAAGTATCTGAAACAAAGCTCCTAGGCTTCTCAATCGACAGTGGTCTGCGGTGGGATACGCACATCGTCAGGAGCTGTTGCATAGTGCACGCTCGTATCTCGTATGGTACGGAAATCTGGGCCGGAGCGGCGGGCTAACATAAGGGTTTTTGTGACGCAAAAACGGGCCGTTCGAGCGATAGCCGGTGTTCCTGACGACGTCTCTGCTCGCGAATACTTTAGACAATACAGTACCTAGGTATACTAACACTACTAATCCAACAGGTGGCCATATTGACATACGCAAACAGGGCGGAGTTTGCGACAAAACAGGCAAATCAAACAGTAAATACTTCCTGCGTAGCAATAAGAAAGCGGGCCGCTTCGCCCCCGTGTCCCAAAGTTGTTCAAGATTAGGTTGTGCAAGATTATAAAGTTGTTCATGAACAACTTTATAATCGCGGACACACAATTATACGGATCGAACCTCTTTTATTGACGTTGGTCAATATACCAACACCTTCTCCTAAGTATTACAAATAAGTACTTTTCCGAAACCGCATCAAAATCGGTTCAGCCAAAGGTCAAACTGAGTGAGAACCTCTTTTTTCGAACTCGGTTAGTAAAAGTATACCCGTCGAAGTTGAGCGTAACAGGTGCTATATGCTATTCGTCCAACCTCAGAGACATAATTTTATGACCAGACATTGAATGATAATTATACTAGCGGTCTGGTAATGAAAACAACAATAGGAAAGAAAGAAAGAAAATAAATTTATTGAGACAAACTAAACAGCACCAAAACCATAAGTCATAATAATAATGACTAAACATCCTTAATCTAAAAAAAAAAACATATACAAACTTAAATCAAAATGGGTAGACGGAAAAAGTAAAACAAAGTAATTTGAGAAAAAGAAAAAAAAAACGTTATACAAATAAATGGTGCTGTCATGTCAGATCCCAAAAGGACACCACTCAGCATATGCTACGGCATCCGGGAGATGTCGCAACGCTGGTCTTCCGTGGCACCCAGAGGGCAAGCAGGTAGGTGGGAACAGCAAATGGTGACGAGTGTTTACATTATGTAAGCATATGTAATTCATGTGTATGATGTGTTCTGACGTATTAGTTTAAATAAATAAAAATAAAAAATATATAAGACATTTAGTGGATAGGATAGGATAAGTACCTATGTAGTAGTAAATAAATAGTGGGAGTATTATACTTAAGATAATATAATAATAATTTTGAAGGAGGTGTAATTTATTGACAAGGTGTCTGGCATTAAGAATTGGAGAGTTGGAGATTTAATAGATGCCTGCGAAACTTAAATTTAAAAGTGCTTAAAGATTTAAGATTCAATAGGCATGCAGACATTTTTTTTGGGATGTCAATCGATTCTATTTTTTATTGGGATCAAATGTCTATATGGGACTACCTACACAGACTGCTCTAAAAGACAGAAATGACCGTCAAAGTTCAACATTCCTACATCGCACTAAAACGCTCCATGCAGATGGCTTACCTGCATATGACGTCATCTGTGGATTGGGTACCAGTATTTGTATAGAGAAAATAATCAGTTCATCATGAAAAAGTGCATTTAAGTAATGGTTGTCATACAATTACTGTTTTGTTAAATTATGATTCTTAAACGGCTAAAGAAAGAATCATTCTACGCGAGCGAAGTCGCGTGCTCAGCTAGTATGTAGGTATAAAACCCGCTCGACCTTCCGATCCGATCCGATTTATCGGAAGCAATCGGATAATGTGTAGTGCAATCAATTCTTGATACATCTCTGAGTTGTGGCAAGTGTCTGAAACTGCCCATTTTCCACCCAGGTTAGGTAACTTGTCAGGTAAACCACAAAATATTTTCAGTAAAAAAAATGCTTACTAGGTTTTGCTCTGCCTATGCTCCATTGGGCATATCGAAAATATAATAAGCTATCGCGGTACCACATTGCAATGTGTAGGTAGGTATAGTTTATCCGGAATTCTAAGATCAAATTATATCAAACTGGCACAAGTGAAAAACGACCTTAAATTGACATTTATACGGTTGTTTGTACCTTGTGCCAAAGTGACTTAATTTAATCTTAGAAATTGGACAGAGTATAGTACCTAGTTTAGTTTATACGGAACTAATTTCGATATCAGAGTAAGTACAGTTTTTTCACAACTTACGCGTAGCGATCAATCCAATAAAACAATTATAAAACATTCAATATACTTACTCTATGACCTGGAGATATAGCTATGGTATTGGCGGAAATCGTTAGCTACTATTACCTACTGGCAAACAAAATAGGATACAAATTGCCCGGATAGCAGACTAACCCAAGCAAACAAGTCCCCGTGATTTGTATACTATGGAGAATTGTAGTTCTACAAAGTGACCGCTAGGGGCGCTGTACTATTCTCCACACGAATCGTTTACGCTGTCGCTATAGCGAGCACGGTCACGTTAGGTAACTCATGGTAAGGGTACTGAAATGCTAAGTTACAAAGGTACTGCAGATAGCCGGTCTCAGTGAGGTGCGCATTTGCGCAGGAATACCTACTAAAAAACTTCTAGAAGCCCCACACTGCTTCATTTGTAAAAGGTTTCGAGGTTCATCTCTGCAGCACTAACCACCTACCTTAATATTTTACTTTTTACAAATTTATTGTATAAAAACCTATCCTAAGAAATGTAAATATAATAAATATCAGACAAGCTCACATAAATCGATCTAGTCCCAAATGAAGCCCAAGAAAGTGTTTTACGGGTACTAGACGATTAAATAATTATAACGATTAAATAATAATAATTTTTATCTTGATTTTGTATAGCATATTTTTTATTAGATATTAAGCTGTTTCTGCAAAACATTGCATGAAGATTGCAATGCCCTTACAGGGTGTCATGTTAGGTATAGATAATCTTTAGAATTAAGACATCTGTACACTATATGAAAGCAATAAACATCTACCTATCTAAATATATATTTATTACAACCATGACCCTCATCCCTCATGGGACTCATGAGGCGGCTAAGAGTCACGCAACGTGCAATGGAAAGGGCAATGCTCGGAGTTTCTTTGCGCGATAGAATCAGAAATGAGGATATCCACAGAAGAACCAAGGTACCTACCCGACATAGTGCACAGGATTGCCCGGTTGAAGGTAACCATTATAATGACCAGGTCCTGAAGTCTGTCAATTCATATTGCAGTGTTTAGTACCGAATTGGTACTATTTGCTACTATTTTATGACAAGGTTCAGAAGAGTCGGTATTTCAATAAAATTAATACTTTAAATTTTTCTATGTAGTAAGTACAATATACCCAAGGTGTATTAAGTAAACGACAGGTAGCACATAGGTACTAAATATGTATATTAATAAAGTTTATAAATAATAGACCTTTACACGTTTATATGCAAAATGTCCAAACATTATAATGGCGGGACCAGTGTTGTACGGGACAGTCTCGCAAACACTTGAGTTGATAGTTGATAATGATAACACTTCAGTTTTCCACCGAAATAATGATTTATTGATAAAGTAATAAAATGATACAAATGAATGCACTCCGCGGTTGCCGGATATGCACTAACTTAAAGTAATGGAATAAATGCTACGTGACGTAAAATGCTGACGGGCAGAATGCACCTTTGTACAGACCGTACAAGTGTTTTAATACAACAGCACAGTACCTGCTGTACCCAGCCACACTTTTTAAGCATTTTTCAAGAGTACTAATTAGGTACTAAATATTCATAAAACTAATCGCAGCTAACAATGCCTGCCACAAGTGGTCCCGCCATTATAACATTATAATGGCGGGACCAGACTATTTTAAAATATAACTTTGAAATAGAAGAGGTACTATTTTTTTACAAAAGGTAGCACATAGTACCAATTCAGTACTAAACACTGCAATATGAATTGACAAAATTCAGGACCTGGTCCCGCCATTATACCTAATGGTTACGGTTGAAGTGGCAATGGGCAGGCCATGTAGCCCGGAGAATGGAAGGCCGTTGGGGCAGCAAAGTCCTAGAGTGGCTACCACGTAATACGTATAGGAAAGCGCAGCGTGGTTCGGCCCCCGACTAGATGGACGGATGACCTCGTGCGGGTAGCGGGGAATCATTGGATGCGGTCTGCACAGGATCGCACTTTGTGGCGAGTCATGGGGGAGGCCTACGTTCAGCAGTGGACGTCTGTGGCTGATAGATAGTAATATATGTGCTTGAGTCATGGTTGTTCTATGTAATTAAGTATATATTTATCTATATAAGTATGTATATCGTCGTCTAGTACCCAAAACACAAGCCTTCTTGAGCTTAAATTGGGACTAGATCGATTTGTGAGGTTGTCCAATATTTATTTATTTATTTATGACCCGAGCACACCTCGAACTAATCACACAAATATTTGCCCTCGCTGGCTGGCTAGATTCATATAATCCCGACCCTGCTGAGTAACACCCACGCTGATATATAAAGTCAAGCTGGATATTATACTTTAGGAAGAAGCATTGAAGACAAGACTAAAAATGATGACCCCAGACCCAGGAGATGAGGTGTAGCGCAAGGGATTTCCTGCCGTTGCTCGACAGTACAGCGGTTACGTAACAAATCCACTAAAAACGCAGGAGCCGAGAACGACTTCGCCTCGAAGATCGCTAGAGCTCTCTACCGCGTGTGGCTGTGCCTTCATTGGCAGCAATAATTTTTATTTATTTACATTTTAAAAAGATTTACATGACATTACAGTAATGCAACACGAAACTTAGATTAAGAATTAAAGGAATAGGTATACAAATAATGGCGTGTTCTTCTTTTATAGAAAATCACTTCACCGAATGTTTCATTTCATAGAATTTTAATTTTATAGACAAACTTTTCCTCGGAACTTATATCTTATTTATCATAAATCTTGGATATGTCAATCAACAGATTAGGTATTATAACATTCCAAAATATTTAAGTTTCAGAAAAAAAAATGCTTTCGATGAAATGAAATTTCTATGAAATCAAAATCCGATGAAACATTTGTCTATAAAACGAGGGTAAAAACCACAAATTATAGTGGAGCAGTTGAGCACCTAGCATCCATTCCATCGCCTTACAGAATCCCAAGCATTCTCTGCGCACAGCCGCCCATCGCCACGCACAGGTGTCGATGCTAGGAGCGCATTGAGACTAAGAGGGCTCGGGGCAACGGCGAGCGTGATATAACCCCAGACAATTAGCGCATTTTTTTTCAAAAAAAGTCCTCATCTTTGTCTTGCTCTTCATCACTGTCAGAGTGGGTCCATTTTCAATAATAAGGTCTGCAGTTGACATGGTATCCGAATACGTGCAGGCCTGCAGGGGTCCATTTTTAAGTGGCCACGCATGGAATCTGGGCTATTGCAGTTAGATATTATTATTTTTCCTGTTACAGCTGTCAACTTCGGTAGAAAAGATTTCGTCCAAGTAGAGGGTTTTTGATACCTAATATCTAAAAGGAAACAAATTATATATGCATAATGTAGGTACACACAATAGACAATATGTTTACAATGAAGCGAAACATTGAAAAATTTAATGATTCAGACAGGATTCGAAAACCTGCGTTTCCAACAGCTTTCCAGGTCAACACGGGCGTCCTACCAACTGGACCACCGAACCAGATGTCAGAGCCATTGAATTATTCAATCAGTTGCTTCAACATGCCTTAGGGTGGCATCGTAGCGCCATCTACCGTAAAGATTTAGACTTTATCGTTGGCATTATATCGTCTCAAATTTGTTGAGAATCGATAGTAACGATGTGCTACACCCGAATTAATTATTTTTATTAAAGCAGTAACGTCTGCTAACGTAAACCAAATGTTTACAAAGAAGCGAAAAGTTAAAAAATTAAATGGCTCAGACAGGATTCGAACATGCGTTTCCAACGGCTTTCCGGGCCAACACGGGCGTCCTACCAACTGGACCACCGAACCAGATGTCAGAACCATTGAATTATTCAACCAGTTGCTTCAACATGCCTTAGGGTGGCATGGCAGGTTCGAATCCTGTCTGAACCATTACATTTTTTGCTTCATTGTAAACATTTGGTTTACGTTAGCAGACGATACTGCTTTAATAAAAATAATTAATAGACAATATGGTCTGTTCACAACCGAAACTCACTAAGTAACAAATATCTACTTAAAACAAAGCTCGTATCTCACTATATCAATTCTCTCTCTATACGAGGTTTTGAAGAGCACTGACAGAAATAGTAAGTTTTGGTGGTCACTAGGCGAAATGCAGTCATTATTTTTATATTATTTTAGGATAGCTTCTATCTGTAAAATAATATTGAGCGCCAAAAAACTAAAATGTAATGTGGTATACTTATATATTTTTATTGGAAATGATCTCAGCGGTCTCCTCTTGCGAAATGCCGGTAGATTCACAATCTGACTTGTAAAAGTGCCCCTGTGGCCTACTTACTGAATAAATTATTTCATTTCATTTCGATCAAGCAGATACAGGTGTTTTAAACGCCCGCCATTATGGCGTAATTGGCGTGCCGTTACTGTCATGGACTCAAGGTGTAAGAAAATAAGGTACCTATGACACTCCGGCTAGTGAGACTTTCCACGTCGCTGATTAAGTAGTTGCCGCTTTATGGTAACTAAATAAGCAATTGTAAGGAGAAAATCGTTTGCCGCCAGTCGTACAATAAATAATAATAATGCATTTATGCATTATACCTACATAACCTTAGGCTAAGTTAACACTCACGATTTTATGAGATTCATACAGGTAACAAGAGAATCGGCGAGTATTACGGAGAGTCTGTCTTGGATGAATGTGATTGTGACGTCACACTTGAGTATTACCATTGGTCAAATCATCTGACCAATGACGTCGCGTTTCAGCTGCTTTGAATTTCTCACATTATTTTACACTTTTTAATGTAATTAGTTATAACACAAATGTAATGTACCTAGGTACCTAATTGTTTTAAGTAAAATTACTTACTGTTGAGTTTCTTTCGGCTTTCTTCTCAACAGCGGTCTCCTCTTGGGAAATGGCCTACTTACTAAATAAATTATTTCATTTCAATACTTATTTTCACACCGAAAAAAGTAGAAATATCACCAAATGTTGATAGAGACAGCTGCTGAACCAAAAGTTTAAAAAAATATATTACCCTTAACAGTTCCAAGCGCATATTCCTTATTTATTATATCTAACATCTTATATATTTACCTCATAAAGAGCACTGATAGTGTAATTTTTCACGACGTGGTTTTTTTTACACTATCTTGCAAATGTGCTGGCCATACGAAAAACTTTCGTTTAGATTCGCAAAAACAGAGGAATCGCCATCTCCAATGAAATACCGATAATTGCACTCCGTGCATTTCTTCGCTTTTGTGGAATTCTGCGACGACCAGATAAATTATGAAATCACGTATGGCGGTTGACGCTCCCTGGTTCATCCGCTCGTTCAATTGACATTGGTAACAGTACTTATTTTATTTCTAAAGCCAACAAATAAGCACTTTTTGTCTCCTTACCAATTATACAAGCCTGAAAGAACGAAATATAGTTACTACATAGCATGGATCGTTACATTACAGAGAGAGAATATTATGTTAAATACTTATTGGTTTTAGGAATTTTGAGCAAGGTTCGGGTGCAAATGATTGTTTATATGTACCTGGTCAGACCACGCTACCTCTTCCAAGCAAATGATCTGTCGTCAAATGAACTGAAATGAACAGTATAAAAGGACAAGCGGTATAAAAATAAATATTATAAATGCGAAAGTGTGTCTGTCTGTCTGTTACCTCTTCACGCTTAAACCGCTGAATCGATTTTAATGAAATTTGGCATAGATAGTTTAAGATACGAGGAAGGACATAGGATAGTTTTCATCCTGGAAATTATACCTGCAAAGATTGAAAAGTAAGTGAACATTTCCGTTGGGGTGCGGTGACCCTGTAGGAAATGTAATTATTACACCAAAAGCACAATTGCTCATACATTTGCTTAGGCGCTTTTAATAATCCCTTTTATCAAGTTCCACGCGTACGTAGCTCGTCGTCGCGGGCAAAAGCTAGTTTTAATATATAAATATAGAAGATATTATAGGGTTATATTTTTATAGTTTAAAACATAAAACCCTATAATATCGGCCTCGCGATATATGTACCTACATTTGTCGTGTATTTCTTATTTTTTTATTCTCGTGATCGCAAATTCCATACTTTTTGTATCGAAAACACACTTTGTTTTTTCTTTTTTTTATAGCGACTAGAATTGAAAATATCCCGATTAAAGTGAAAGGAGCATCACCTATGGCTGCGTCCACACTTGTATCATTTCGCCGATCCGATCTCCGTCGCGTATCACGAACTAGTGTGGACGTCGCGATCATGCAACGGCCCGTATCCGCTCCGCCGTTATATCTCCGTGAGCGGGTGACATACCTGAAGACATAACCACGCGGTGTCTTCCGGTACGTGGTTCCCATTCGAGAACCTATCTACCACATTATCATCACTATCACTACATAGTATAAAACAAAGTCGCTTTCTTTGTCCCTTTGTATGCTTAAATCTTTAAAACTACGCAACGGATTTTGATGCGGTTTTTTTTTAATAGATAGAGTGATTCAAGAGGAAGGTTTATATGTATAATACATGCATAATTTATCAGCATTGCACCCGTGCGAAGCCGGGGCGGGTCGCTAGTCTATAATAAAACAAGGACAGTCATATGAATGGTGAATCTCGGTGAGCCGGTGACATAACTGCCAAAAATAGCGGGGCTGTGATGCCTGTGATACGATATGGATAGCGTTCAACTACTGCGCTCTGAAATGATCGGTGCGGTGATACGATACGGCTTAGTGTGGACGCGTTCCTTCCTTCCTTCGCGCGACGGCGCAAATGATACGGAACGCCCGCAGTGAGCGTCCAAACAGCACGATACGCGTCGGCTGTACGCTACGGAGATCGGATCGGCGAAATGATACAAGTGTGGACGCAGCCTTAGGCTAAAATGACGTCATAGTGCATTAGTTGACAGCCAACAGACTACACATGTTATGTTATGACTTAACGATGGTTTTACCCTATACTAAGTGTTCGCTTCATTTGTAAATATTAATGTTAAGATTATTTTGAAGACGATGCGATGAGGTAGTAGGTTACACAAAGCATAGTTAAAATCGCTAGGTTGTTAGGACTATCGCACTATGAACCCATTATAACGCCGAAATAATAATTGTGTACTAATAATTCAGTGAATAAAGGATTTTGACCTTACAAACGGTCCGGTAGTTTTGAATTTTTGATATGTTGTCTAGGATGAAACAAAATTTGAAGTGTAAATTATAGTCAATTTAATTTTCTACAACATTGCCCAAGCTTTGTTGTAGCGAAAATGCTCCTAAACGAAGATATAATCCAGAAGTTTGTTTTTCAGTAGGAAATTGCGATTTTTTACGTTTTTTTAAATGTGGGTATCTCCGTAACTATCTGTCCTAGAAAAAAATATAAAATGGAGAATGTAGTAAATATAACTCTCTATAACATTGTTGAAGCTTTCTTCTAGCTAAAATGCTCCTAAAGGAAGATATGAGCAAAAATATGAAGAAAGTGCCGGTTTTTTTAATATGGCGGCGGGCGCGGACGGGGGGGAATTGTGCATTTTGCATTTTAAACACTGACTAACCATCCTAGACAACATATCAAAAATTCAAAACTACCGGACCGTTTGTAAGGTCACACATAGTACTTTAGTCTCTATTCACCGTATTATAATTACTGAAGAAAATTACGATCACGGAGGTTTCAAAGATCCTTTTAAAATGAAAAAGAACATAATTACGTTGTTTAATTTTCATACAGTATACAATTAAATGATATTTTTAGGATCAAAAAAAAGTTGTAGCTACAACTAGTATGGGGGAAGATCATCGATAAGCGAGTTTTTCGATATGTAATACATTAATTGAAACTGGGTTGGGCGGGCTGAATTGAAATGGCTTTTAAAACAATCCAGGATATTATTTTTAATAAAAGCAGTAACGTCTAACGTAAACCAAATTCGCAGGTTCGAATCCCGTCTGAACCATTAAATTTTTAAATTTTTCGCTTCATTGTAAACAATCCAGGATATTTTCGTAAAAAAGTTAAGATAATTTAGTATAAAAAATACATTTATTAAAATAATGTCTTCATATAATAGTAATAAAAATAATAATGTTTTAATTACCATGCCAGAAGGAGAGTTAGTTATGAAAGAGAGTTATAGACTAGTATTAGGGTAAATCGCCAATTACTGGCCACCGTTCAATAACTGGCCACCTCATACTAAAAATGAACTCTGTTCACCTACAAACATAATTCATTTTAGTATAAGGTGTTAATTACTGGCCAACCTTCAATAACTTGCCACGTTATACTAAAATGAATTTAGTTTGTAGGTGGGCAGAGTTAATTTTTAGTATGAGGTGGCCAGTTATTGAACGGTGGCCAGTATAATTGGCGATTTACCCTATATGATCGGTGGTTATAGTAAAGATCGCTTTAGCCAACCTCCGTCTACTTATACACGGTGATGTATGGCACGCCGTCTTCGTCAATGTGCCCTTGTTCGATGGCTCTGGTCCTTTCTCGCTTTCCGGCCTTTATAATTTCATTGGCTAAATGGTCTTGCCACACTCGGCCAATTTCTTTTTCTATAGCTTGGAATTTAGTAGCAGACATAACCGTTATATCCAAAAGACTAGCGAGATATGCTGAAGGTGTATAGTGACTAGCAGCAGTGACCGTTCCCCATACAAAGGATTTGTCATCCACCACATTTTGCACGTTGTTTCTCCATATGTACTGCCCACTCGGTGACGTGCTCGATGTCAACAACTCGCGGTATCCGGATAAGCCCGACAAGGTTTCGTCAGGCACAATTTCCACCTGTAGTTGGTGACGTTCAACCGCGGGGTTAGGAGCAGGCCAGTTTACCTCCGTAGGCTCTAAGGGGTATATCGAGTCAGCAGGTTTGCAAGACGATTCACCAGCTTCAAGACGAGTGCGTAGCTGCGGGCGGCTATAACTTCTCTGTAGACACCTGTATCGCAAATAAATTTTTTTCGCATATTATGTTTTCAAACGATTTACAATATTTAATGCATTTTGTATAAGAGGGGTCAAAAATGCGAGAGGCTTGGGGTAAGAGAAGATGCCACGAGCATTTTTTTACCTAGTTATACTAGTTGCATACAATACTATATCCACGACTCAAAACGACGTAAATGTGCATAATAAACACAAGCAACTTAGTGGTTTCACAAGTATCTATAAAAGTTGTAGCTATAAAAATCTATAAATACAGACTGACAGACAGATAGACAGCCATACGGATAGACAGACAGACAGACGGACGGACGGACAGACACGACGGTAATACAGTAGCTACCATGGGTACCGTCCGCTTCTGTAATCGAATGAACAGGTATTCTCTGGGTCATCAAGCTTCATCATATATCTTATCATCATGTTGCATCTGACGAAATTAAAGTTAAACGATGAATGGACAGACGAACGGACAGACGGACGGATAAACGGAGAGAAGGACGGATAAACGGATAGACGGTTGAATAGACTGATAGACGGTCGGATGGATATACGGAGAGACAGACAGACATACAGTCCATACAGACAGACAGACGGACGGACGGACAGTGGGACGAACGGACCGACAGGGACACCTAGACTGACCCGGACACGTGGTCAGACAGATAGACGGACAGACGGATGGGAGGACGGGAGGATGGACAGGCGGATTGAAGGAAGGACGGACAGACAGACGGACGGACGGACGTACTGATAAAACTTAATTGGGTTAAGTAGTTTAGTAGCACTACCATGGGTACCTTCTGCTTCTGAGATCCGAGTGATCTGGTATCTGGGTCCTGGGTCATCAAGCTTCATCATACCTACACCTTATCAACATTTTGCATCAAACGAAATTAAAGTTAGAGGCAAACGATGAATGGACAGACGGACGGATGAACGGAGACGGACGGATAGACGTACGGACGGACAGACGGACGGATAGACGTACGGACGAACAGACGGACGGATGAACGGATAAACTGGCAGATATATTTCATTTAATTTCATACGAAGAGACAGACAGACGGACAGTGGGACGAACGGGCAGACACAACACAACAACGGGGACAAACAAGGAAGGAAGGACGGACAGACGGACGGACGGACGTACTGATAAAACTTAATGGGGTACGTCGTTTAGTAACTCAGTACCATGGGTACCTTCCGCTTCTGTGATCAGTGAACAGTTATTCTCTGGGTCATCAAACTTCATCATACACCTTATCATAACTTTGTATCAAATTAAATTAAGGTTACAGGCAAAACGGTTGTCCAAACAATCTACTCATTCATTGTGTACTATAATTGTCATCCAGTTAGCGTATGGGATGAAGGAAGTCAATCAAATTAAACTTACATTTTATGACGTACTTACTTATTATTATTATACACGCCCCGAGTCCCGACACCACCACAGGCAAACCGGGACAGTTGAAAGAAGAAAGAATCTGTAATCTGTACATCGGTATTTGATTAAAAACGTTGTCGGTACCGAAAACTTTACAAAAAAATATCGACTTGAACGAGAAGAAATTGTATTTCCGAGAACGAGTCACTGTATTAATACAAGTAACGGTCTTAACCTACCTATAAAATTTCAAGAATTATCCATTAACTCCTAATCCAGTTCCATCCCCAGCTCAGCATAATGAGATGATGGCTACCAGACGCAAATACACGAATAACTTTATAAAATACATGAAAAACATTGTTAGTGTTTATAATATTTGAGGGTTGCCCTTGATTTCCCTGGGAACCTATCGTCAATCTCAACATGATAACAATGCGACGACCACCTCAGGACTAATATACTGTATCAAATAAAAAAGAATTTTGAATTTATCAAAAAATAATGTTTGGAGACCCCTATTGTTTTTAAAAGACCTATTGAACGACACCCCGCATCGAAATCGATCGAAATAATATTCACCCCCACTTTAGGTGTACGAGGGGTACCCGAAAGTTATTTTTTACCGTTTTGTCGGCGAGATACATACATACACATACTGATACCAAATTTCAGCTTTCTAGTAGGTACTAATGATCACGGAGCTAAGCCGCGGACGGACAGACAGACAAGGCGTAACTATAAGGGTTCCTAGTTGCCTACGGCACGCTAAAAACAAGAAACATGGCGAATTGAGAACCTCCTCCTTTTTATAAGTCGGTACCTATCGGTCGGTCGGTCGGTAAAATATTAAAAATATCGAAAATATTAAAATAAAATTAGTACATTACTGTTGGACTTGAAATTACAGTCCATGAACAATGTACTTGAGCAATGAACATGAACAATGATCTGACCGCGGCGAGGTTTCAGGAAGCGGCGAGACGACTAATCGACGTATATATGATCGCTGGTTGATGTCGCAGGTCACAGTTTGACTACCAGTCTCGTCAAACAAGTCATTGTACAACAAACAAATCAGTCTGAGTTACTGACTTTTTGTAAATATCCATGACCTTTTCCTTACTTGTTGAACTATACGTGACTTACTTGATATAAGCCTTGTGATCCATTTTCCTCGTTTTTTCTCGATATCACTAATCTATGAGTAGTTGCGCCTAAAATAACACATTGGAAAATTACAATTGATTTATAAGGACATTAAAAATTAATTTCTTATGTACATTGTAGAAAACATCTGTGCACAGTATGTAAACGTTCCGTATTTATACTAATCTCGGTAATTTGGATATTTATCCGGATTATAATGATTAAATTGCACATTTTGAAACTAAATAAACTGAATCCAATAAATCCTATAGATCTATCTAACCTACTCGCAACATTTCAAGATAATCGGTTGATAAATGCGACCTGTAGGCGAGAACGGCTGGATATCTGGGCAACCAAACATCCAACCATACGAAAAAATGTTAGGCTAAGCTGAAATGAACACGCTTCATTCGCTGTGCACGAAAAACGGTTGAAGTCCTTTCAAAAACATAAAAACTAAGTACCTATGGCAACATTAACCAACAATCTTAAGTACCTATAGTCTATCTGGAATTCTGAGATCAAATTACATCAAACTGTCACAAGTTAAAAACTACTTCAAATTGACATGAAAATGGTTATTTTGTACCTTGTGCCAAAGTGACTCCTTTTGATTTTAGAGATGGGAAAGACTATACTTGAATTTTTTTATTTCAAATTTAGCCATACAAACTTTTGTCTTGTTTTAATCCCCGTTAGTAAGGGCACTTACATTGGGAATGTCAATAAACCCTGAATGTTTTGAATTACAGTATGTAAACTCACTAAATACAATGCAAAAGTCCTCCGAAATATCTTTCATAAATCTTCTGTAAATATTTTTATAAGTACAATACTGATTAAAGCATAACTTCATCATCATCATCATCATCTCAGCCATAGGACGTCCACTGCTGAACATAGGCCTCCCCTTTGGACTTCCATATATACCGGTTGGAAGCGACCTGCATCCAGCGCCTTCCGGCGATCTTTATAAGGTCATCTGTCCATCTTGTAGGTGGACTTCCTACGCTGCGCTTGCTGGTCCGAGGTCTCCACTTGGTAAGCATAACTTACCAAGATATATTTTATTATTTATATTAAATTTGCTAGAATTGAATACTAGTTTAAAAATTAAGAAAAACTCACAAGTATCAAGACTAATTAATACCCTATCATCAGTGTTTTTTTTTTATAACGGCACAACCGAGTGGCTCCACTTCGCCTGATGCTAGCCAAAAGGGGAGCCCAAGTCACAATGGCAACTGACGAGAAACCAACGGTGCCATGTCAGTTGACACTGCCATGCTGGCCTGAGAGATGCTTCTTCACACTTCGTTTGAAGGGTTTTATGTTATAAGAAGGAAGAAAAAAAAACACAAAAAAATATATAAAAAAACAAGATATTTCAGCCAGACTATAAAATATATGTCATTATACTATTATACATAATTTATGTTTAGTATCTTCTATTAACTTCTGAATACTCCTCTTTCCATATATGTATAGGTAACTTTCACTCTGATCATCAATTTTCTAACTAGGCTATATGGAATTGTGGATCCAAGATATTAGATAGCATTCTAAATGCATCTAACCTCGGTAATTCAACTGAGTAGACTTTCAGTAAACCTTTGAGCAATTGAGTGAAAATGCAAAGGAGAGAGATATTGAGAGATAAGGGCAGGCCAGTGCGCCTGTAAAACTTGCCACATGAAACCGATACATACATGATCTTTGCTGCAGAGTCAAACTTTGTCATCGCTGCAATTCTTTGTTAACTAGCGGCTTTGTCACGTCTCTGCCTGCTGTCTCTGGCATTCATCACCTAGCTGCGTGGCTTGCGGCTGGCCCTGGCATCTGTGTCCTGGCTGGCTCTGGCGTCTGTCACCTGGATGCGAGACTCGAGGCTTGCACTCACGTCACACGGCAACAGCTGAGTGAGGTGCTCCACTGTTGAACCAGCGCCGAACCGGCGCTCTCCTGCTTCTTGAATGGCAGTTCAATTTTCCTCAATCCAGTAACGTAACCTCCGAAATAATAACGCAGTACGTATATTTTCAATTGCTTTAACAGTATAAACAGTTCAAATACTAGAATAATCAGCTCCAAATAATCAAGTGTCAGGTCAGGTGTCAGGTTCTCACCGCCCGTTTTCCCGCCTTTTTGTGTTACCAACCAACTGCCAACTGCCAACCTCTCGGATGTCATAAAAATTGTCGATGAAATTACATGGAAATGCTGGGACGCTGTATGTCATTCATTAATTATTTTTCGATACGATACCTACACAAGCCTACGTTGCACTTATTATAAATAGGTGCAGCGAATGACCCCCAATATGAGTCCCATATAGGTACCTACTTCTTTCTTAATTTTGTTTTGTCTAATAAATAATATAACCCTTACTAAATAAATACGGCTGACTCCATACCATGGCAATGGCACAGTCATAAAACACCGACGAGACGAGTAAACTTCATAATAACTCTGTTTATACTTAAATATTCATGGAACTCTTATAATCTTGTTTCCACTGCCATTGATAATATTACAAATTAAAAACAAAAAAATATATACCTCCACGGTTCTATTCAACAATCAACATAAAACAATGTTAATCATTAGTAGTAAATTGCAATTTTACTTTTCAACCAGTGAAAATTTCCTGAATAAAGAAAGATTTATTTCAACATTGGACATATTGAAAACTTCGACATTATTCACATTCACTAAAATTGTATCGAAAAAGTAAAAATTATAGCATTTGTTCAACATTATTAAGACAAAATTGAACTTGCCGCTGCTATTCAAACAGTAAAACATTCACACATCGCCAAGTAATACACTAATCTATGCATGCAGAAAACGAATAATTACAGCATAGACTAAAATATGCAATATGTACACACTTGCTAGGGTTAGATTTAGAAACACATTTTCCGTCTTTTTCTTATATACACCGTGCGAAGAGTACGGTATGAATCATGCAGAGTGTCAACCGGCCTTACTTTACCGGTTTTACTGAATCGTAAACAAAGTCGTCGGCCCATCCCTACATTTTCACTCTATATGTCAAATATTCTTTACCTGTGACCCGCTGTCAAAAGTGGACACGGAAAACGTGGCCGTACAAAACACGGCTGAACAAAACACGGCCGAGCATAATTGGTCCGGGCTCGTTTTCCGCGTCCATGGGATTTAGAGTTATGGACACGGAAAACGTGGCTGTACAAAACATGGTCGAGCAAAACCTGGCCGTGAAAAACGGGCCCGGACAACCTCGGTACAGGCCCGTTTTCCGAAGCCAGTTTTGCTCGGCCGCGTTTTGTACGGCCACGTTTTCCGAATCCAAAAAAGTGGACTCGGAAAACGTGGCTGTACAAAACGTGGCCGTACAAAACCCCTACTCCATAAAACGTAAATAGAAAAGTGAGATTCATCGACTTTATTCAAAAAATTTGGATACAATGGTATAAAGGCAGTGTTTTTTTGGTGTGTAGTGCCACAATGTACAGATACATCTATAAATACTCCACAGAAACTGTTTGTTTCTTACCGGCGAAACGCAAAAGACGAAAAATGTGGCTACGGGGAGATCCGAATGCCATTCTATCACATTAATGTATTTATGTGTGAAGATCACACTCAATCACACGTAAGTAACAATTATTTTTTTACGTACGAGCTAGTGGATAGAACTATCAGTATACTTAAATCAAAACAAAATAACATCTTTAATTCCTAACCTATTGGATGTGGCCTTAGATTTATTAAACCCTATATTGTTTACAAAATTACAACACGTCACTCGGGAATTACAAACATTTTTATATTATGTTGTTTAGCTTATCTATGTTCTTTATAATTTTATGTGCTGTTTTGTTATAAATATAATATTAGAATATGGTATAAGATAGTTGGTATATCAGTTATGTTAAATTTCAGATGGAAAAAACCCAAATAACTACATGAAGTACAAAAAGGGCTTTAGTCAGAAGATATTTCCTACAGATGAGGCTGTTCCAAGTTAATTTCACCGTCAAGATGATTGCAAGAGGCGGCTGCCTGATACTGGATCTCATCAAGAAATTGTCCTTGTCACAGAATAGTGCTATAAATAATTGAGCCTCCAGGTATGATATCTAATTTTACAAAAACTGGGCAAGTGCGAGTCCGACTCGCGCATGAAGGGTTCCGTACCATAATCTATAACAAGTTTGTTGTATGGGAGCCCCCCTTAAATATTTATTCTATTTTATTTTTAGTATTTGTTGTTATAGCGGCAATAGAAATACATCATCTGTGAAAATTTCAACCGTCTAGCTATCACCGTTCTTGAGATACAGCCTGGTGACAGACGGACGGACAGCGAAGTCTCAGTACTAGGGTCCCGTTTTAACCCTTTGGGTACGGAACCCTAAAAGTCTAATAATATAATTATAATTTTTATGTTTACACTTAAATTATGTTACTTATCTTGAATATTTATTTTTTCAGAATTGCCAAAAACTCAAGATGAATAGTAATCTATCAAAAATCCTCTAATACCTGCAGAAACCTGTTCGAGTAAGAACAAAAGAGAATGTACATTATAGAAGCAAGGCCGTGCAGACAATATACCAAAATCTAAGTATTACCACAGCGCTAATGAAAGCAACTACCACTTGTCGTTACACACATCACCTTTCAAGATTTTTCTATGCCGTCCAAAAAGATCTGAGTCAGGAGTTGTCAAAACGGCTAAGAGAAAAATTGTCCTTGATGATGAAAATTGAAAAATCACATAGTGATATGTCTTGTTCTGAAAGGGTCATTCGTCGCCTGCCTTCCTCATCATTAAGGGTTACTGACTCCGACAGTAATGTTTCAGATAGCAATGAGAATTTTGAAAAATTCCAGTGCCTCAAAATACTGTGCATTTAATTGAAAAGAAACCTTTGTTGTTTAGTATAATTTTATAGTGACCTATATAAACCATTTAAGTATATGTTTGATTAAGTAATTGATTACTGAATGTAATGTATAATATCCTGTTGGTAGAAATTAAAAAAAGTATTTTAATTTTTTTGAGTTGTAAAGATAACAACGTTTATTAGAAGCGTTTCTATTAACATGTGCTTACATACTAAAGATGTTATCATGTTGCAAGAGAAATCAAAAAATTGAAAAACATGGAATTATATGAATAAAACAGTTTAAACGGATTATATCATGTATATTCTTTATTTGAGTCCTCCTGACGTGTTGGCTACCTATGGCAACTTTCCAGTACCATACTGCTGTGGTTAGCTGAGAAAAAACAATTTTTCTCTGCCAAACTTACATTTGGGCAAACTAGGTACAGTCGCCATCAGTTATATCGCAGCATATAAGGCGTTCATAAATATGTGAACACGACCCTTATTGACAGGGCGTTACAGTACATGTTCACATATTTATGAACGCCTTGTATGTTGCGATATATCTGATGGCGACTGTACATACACATTTCATATTATAGCCTGTGAAAGACGGCTGTTTCTGTCAATTACAAATCGTGCCACTGATGCCATGTCGGCCACAGTCGTCCAAATTTCAATCAAAAACTTTGTAATTAAAAAGGCTACAACTACTTTTGGAGCACTTCTTTATGTTTTGTAGTGACTTCAGTGGCACGTTAAATAGTTTCACAGCCTGGCGTTCAAAAGGTTCATTATAAAAAATTAAAAGACATGGACTTACTGAGTAATAGTTATTGACGTGCAAGCCTGAAAAGTTGTTATTAGTGTTGAAATTGAAAGCTGAGCTAGTGAAGGAATCTACTCACTACAGCAAGGTAAAAGAATTAAAATCTGATTTGATTTTGCCCTCTATTTAAGGCTTTTTTGCTATGATCAAACATGTTCCTTAATATATTGATGTTATTACTTAGTTAGAACTGATATATTTGAAACCTACAGTTTGAATTTGTACTTGATAATTTTTCCCAAAAAGTACTCTCGATTGACAAAATTCATATAGCAAAGTGGTGTTTTCAACTTATATTCGACTTTACACGATAAAAATGTGAAATAGCTTTGTTACTATCTAGAACTCAGGGAAAAGTATTATTGACATTAAATAGTTTGTTGAAATTATCAATATATTTGTTATATGAAAAATTGTACATTTAATAATGTTTAAGGCCTCTTAACATATACAATTTAAGATAACAATCAATCGATAATTTATTTGCAATAAAACATACTTAAATGCGTGCAAATACAAGTATAAAATAGAAGTAAAAGTAAAAAAATACTCAATTAAAATAAATACAATGTCAAGTAAAATCAATTCATTATTGATAACAAAATAAATTTAATTATACACATGTCGTATTTGAATGAAAATTAAAATAATGACATTGAATACTTATTTAAAATTAATCTAGCGCTCTAGCATAAAATTCCTTAATTGAATAGAATGGTCTATTTGTAAAATAATCTCTCAATTTTCGTTCAAATACTCTGTAGCTACTACATTCCTTAATACTAATGTCCAATTTATTATAAGCTCTAATTGCAGTTCTGCTTAGTTTTGTCAAAATATTTAAAATTACTCTTGGGTACTAAATATTCATTTTTATTTCTTAGGAGTTTGTATGTGTTTTGTCTAGACTTTTAGTTGGTCTTTATTTTTAAATACATACAAGCAGACACAGTACAAATATAAGGAAACAACTGTCATAATTTTGTGTTCTACAAACATGGATCTGTGAGTAACAGCTACATGTGGACACCCTGTAAGAAATCGGAGGCCTTTTTTTTAAGAGCACCACACCAATCCTTGTGCAGTCACACTCAACACACTCAAATCCAAACCATATTAACAAGAGTAAAGTATACATATTAAAAATGTACATGCATCACAGAGAATCACAATCATTGTGTTAAAAATACAAATGACTTTTGCACTCTAGCAGAAAGACTGAATAAACTTCTTTTAGCACTACTTTGGCTTATTTTTGTTTATCAATGATAAAGCAGTGCAATCAATATTGCATAATACCAGTATGTTTGTAATCATGTTGATTCAATTCGCAGTTGTCAATTGTCCTCATTTTTGCTTCTGAAATGAATTCATAATAATAATATATATAATGCAGTGGTCTGTACTGTAAGGGAAGTAAGTCCCTTTAATGTTTTTCTGAGTAATCCCTTTACTTTCACAGCTGTCACTGTAGACAGAGTAAACTTTTTCCACTAGCACTGTAGGTATAGAAGTGCATGAAGGCTCCTCGGACCGACGACGGACCCACATCCAAAAAGCAACTGTATGCTTGCATCCTCAAGCCGGAATTTCGCCTTCACTTTCGTTGACTCAGCATCTTTCACTAAAACGTTCACTTTTCACATAGCGGATTACACTTTGTACATAACTTGCAGCGTGGTTATTCTTCATATTATTATAGGCTTCGCTGACATATTTTACTCTAAAAATGTCTTGCAGACATTATTTGTATCACTAATAATTGAAAAACATTATAAAACAAAAAATCTAATATGATTTCACCCTTCGATTTGGCAGTGAGAGTTATAACTACAGTCGTGAGCGTAATTTTCGATAGTTTCGAGGTGAACCTGTCAAATTTGAATCTCATGGTGCCGACATTGTCACGTCACGTAAACGATACTCGCTACCGTAAATCCGCCATGTTTTATTTTGGCCGCTATGAATCTTCCTCATTCTCTTAAGTTTAGTTAGAAAGAGACAGATTGTTTCGGTGTGAAGTTAGAACAAACGTTGGCGAGCGTCTCATACACTCACACTACCGCAATTTACGTGTGTAGGAGTAACTCTATTCGAATTGCGTTTCCTCGCAAGCGAGGATAGTCAGCGTGTCGACAGTTTTCGAAAGCAACTCATGGTAGAGGTAGTCACCGCGCGGTCGCGGGGTCATCTGACGCCCGTCTAAGCTCTAACCTTCGGCGTTCGCGGGTTGGTAGGGAGAGGAGATAGAGTGTTCATATTGCCCCGGGTGCCTGTAATGCCCCGGTTTCCCCTAAGTACCTACCTAGTGTACAATAATTACAAACATGCTTGGTACGTTTGCCTGATAATACATTAAAGCTACTACTGCAATAAATAATCCAGTTGCGTAATTTCAGTGTAAAGTAAAAAAAAACAAATGCGCATCTCTGATCAGTGTAAAAGCTACATATTTAATGGACCAAGTCAAAGCCATTGCAAAAAATAGAGCTGTTTTAAAGAGCGTAATATAATAGCAATAAGGTTTATTTCGCTGTGAAGTGAGGGTATGTATAGGTTTAGAAACTAGACTTAGTTCCGGATGGGGTTTAGTTCCCGACTAGGATGGGTGATTTTCTGCTTAATCGATTCAGGGAACGTCAACCTTGTTCAAGACAGCTATACATACCAAATATTTTGTTCAAAATACTGTTAAATATATGTGTTGCTGGTCTGTGCTTCTATCGAATATCCTTAGACTATACGTAGGTAAGTTATATGCTGGTGGTTAATATTATGTCTTTAACCGTAAATAACGGTGTTCCATGAATATGTCTAGTTAGAGTTGATAATCACCCTCTGCAGAGACACCTTTTCTTCTTTTTCTCATCAGACGAGAGACAAACGTAGATCCATTTTCTACATAAATAACATTTGATGCTGTAATGTCATATTAAATGCATTCTCATGTATAAAAATAGTTTCCATCCATCCCGTTTTAGCGAAATGAGGCTGGTAAAGACATCTCAACTCAACTGATAGATAATCAACGCCTATACTAAAAAAAAACGTTAATAGAATTGGAAAAATTCTCCCTAGAATCATGTATGAGGTTTATGTGTCTAGTTTGCGAAATAGACAAAACAGTTTGCTTCCCCTGGCGGGGTTCAGGCAAGTTCAATCAACCCTTCGCTTCCCGAAGCCTCCAGTCGGGCTGCCGGCGCGCGCGCACCAGACGTTGTCAAGGTTAGTTACCATTTATTATTAACCGTCTTCAAAAAGGAGCAGTTCCTCTATTATGTTTTTATAATACTATGAAAACTGCGACATCTTTAATAATTATAAAAACGGTTTAAACTCACGTAAAAATTGTCAGGACGGCCCGACATGCTCGTATATACGGAGCTCTTCATCAGGGGCATCCGTGCGTGTTTTTATTTTTTTATGTAGGTAGTAGGTACGTTCCCCGATTATACGAAGACGACTAGACAGATTTGAAAAGTATCCGGGAGGAATTATCGTTTTGGGCGCGATTTGTGTTTTTTTTTGTAATGCGAACAGTTGGTCTCGCAAAGCATCATTTCGTCTCGTCGTTCTTAGGTAATTTTTTGTTAAAAAGAGATTATTAACAAGGAATTACTTTAAGGATCTTATGCCTAGAATAAAACCCCTAGAACTATCGTTCTATCAAGACTATCGTCTTGATACAGATACAACAGATTCGCGAAAAATTAAGCCGGTTTTGGTTTTATGTGTGCGTGTCTATGAACCAATCACAGATACGGTTTATTGTAATATTGAAGTGACAGCTAGATGCGTAGGTACATGGTCGAAACTGAGCCCGTGACAGGCCGTGGCTCAGTAAAACTGACTTCACTTTCTAGCGCTGACTAGGTTTCTACGAGTAGGTGTATTTATTCTAAGATTTTATGTTGAATCTACTTCAAAAAACTACTCGAAATTCACAAAATTCACGCGGAAAATTTGTTTTTTCAACTTATTTTCGACTGCACCCAATGAAAGCATGAAATAGCTATGTTACTACCTAGAACTCGGGGAAAAGTATTATTCACTTCAAAAAGTTGGTTGAAATTATTAAGATATTCGTCATAATATAAAAAAAAAATTCAACAGGAGTAAGGCCTCTTAAGCAGTATTAAATATTTATGAGCCCCACTGTATGACTGTAAAGGTGTCCCTCCATTAACTGACGAAATGGCTTATTTCGCTTCCTAAACTGATTAATTTCACCACTGTCTCTTTTGTAACCGACGTCAAAAAAGAGGAGGTTTAACGATAAATACCTATAGTTTGAAAGATAAGTACTTATAGTTGAAAGTCAATGAAACTCAATCATGTACCTAAACACAGAGGAAACAGGACCAATATTCCGCGAAATTCAAGTAATTTTCGCATAATAATAATAAAGCTAAAACTATTTATACAGTGTAGGTATAATTCAAGTATTTTTTTCAATATCGCAATAAAGAAGGATTGAGCAGTTTTCCAAAAATGATTTGAATTTGGTTGATGACAAACAGCTACTGATATTTTATAATGTATGTACTTAAATATGATTATTGCAATTAGAAAGCTGTTCGTAGTGCCACTATCCCAGGGCAAAACCGCCACTTGTTAGGCTATAATTGGACACATCGCAGAAAATCATACAGTAGGACTATTAGTAAGGTGAATTTACTTTGGACATTGTTCTGCTGTTCTACTGTGTGTTGTACTTAACTGATAAGTGATAACTGTTCCGCCAGGTGACGATATCTTTGGTAATGATTTTGGAGCGACGATATTTTCACATTTTTTCTGAATTAAATTTCGTAATTAAAAAAATATATATAATGGTTTTGGGTTCCTTGGGTTCCGTGGTAATAAATAAATTAAATTAGTGTAAAATGTTGTCAATTTCTCATCGAGACAGACCAAACGAGTTCAAATTAATTAAATTACAATAACGGGAACTAGCCCAAATTCAGCTTGCTAGATTTGATGTGTTTTTTTATAATTTAATGTTTTAATTGGGACATTTGCGTTAATAGTCAAGGTAGATCTGTTTTTTTTAAGAGTTCAGAAAATTTACACCCGCAGAAGAGACCTTTGAAACATCCAACTTTTAACGCATATTATTATGCAAATTAAACTTATCTCGATCAAGCGTAACATACTAAATATGAGAGCATTCTTGAGCTTTGCTGCCATTGCTGAGAGCTGGTAAACTAGCAAATATACAGTTCATTAAATGCCTTAGGTGGGTTGATTTTATTCTCACACCTTACATTTGAAACAGAATAAAACTATGTAGACTACGAGTATACACGTACAATCTACAGTATGATCTGGTGACTATTATTTTCAACTCCTTTTTTCAGATGCAGTGCTTCATTTGCGTCACGTACATGTTCTTCATCTGCAGTGCTTCCCCACGGCGTGACGTCACTCCAGAGAAGCGGTCCCTTTTCCATGACGTCATCGAGTCCCTGAAAATTAGAGCACAACTCCCAGAGGACACCAATCGGAACGATGAGAACAATCTTGGACAGATATATGAAAGGTACGGATACGAAAATGAAGATATTCACCAACCTAATGATGCCGAATTCATCCCAAGAAGAAACGATAGAATTGCACTACCATCTTTGAAGTATAGACTGCCTAAAAGCTTGGCGATCAATGAAACGGAGCCCACTGGTAAATTGAAAGAACCTGGTGAGAAGGCTAAACAAGAAGAATTTGTTATCTTTATAAGCACGACTGAACTACCAAAGGCAACTACGCAGTGGAATAAAAGAAAGACAACCAAACAGCCTCATAAAGTTAAATTACCAAATATGGGGCAAGGAATCGACGAGGCAATTAAATCTGTGAAAGTACCAATTGTAAATACAATGGCCGATCAGAGCCATATAGGGAATAAGCAATTCCATATGGTTGTTACTCCTAATATCGTATTAAATTTCCGCACAAACGAAGATTATAAGGACGCCACTCTAAGAGTAGAAGATGGTAAAAACGTAAGTGGAATTGTTCCTGAAAGAATACCACAGAATGTCTTTAACATTTATCAAGAGGTAAAGTTAGAGAGAGAAATAATGGAGGAGACTGTGAAGAAGAATGAAAACGATTTGAAAAGAGTGAAGCAGGATATTAAAGTCGTTGCTAGGGATGTGAAACCGAAGCCAAAAGAGGACATGATGATGTGTGAATCAGCACTTTCGAATCCGGAAAGTAATACTCGAAGCGGACGCAATCGCCAGTTCAAGAATATATTGCAGATACTATTATCAATCTAAGATACCTTTTAGATGCTCCTCAATTACGCATATGTTTTTTTTTTTGTGTCTTTGAATAGCTTGAAAAGCTGGAGTATATTTTCCGTACAATCCTTAGCTCGTTCTGTTTTATGAGATTGCAAGATAAATAGATGATGCGTGATGAGATGACGTATTGACAAGTGAGAAGTCACTAGGGTCGTTGTTAAGAGACCTTATTCGTTTTAAAAATTGTTTTTTTCATATTATGACAAATATATTGATAATTTCAACCAACTTTTAGTAGTGAATAATACTTTTCCCCGAGTTCTAGATAGTAATATAGCTATTTCATCCTTTCATTGCGTGCACTCGATAATGAGTTGAAAAATTCGGTTTTCTGCGTGAGTTTTGTCAATTTCGAGTAGTTTTTCATACCAATAAATCGCAACGGCCCTGTTCTAATTAGTAACATTGATATCATCATCATATTAATAACATGATTGATTATAAAGAAATTCTCTAAAACAATCAACATTTTTGAACGGATAAAGAACCTTATGTAAAATCGGTGACGATTGACATTGTGCATTGTTCTGATTTTAGGCGCTCAAAAAACTGTGACTTTACGTTGCGTTTACGCAGCGACGTGTCGTATCCGTACCGATTTTTACCACAAGACCTCCACACCCCTGTTCAAAAAACGACGACGGCGAGGTTGCGGTAAAAACAGCATGGATACGACACGTCACCGTTACGACGAGACTACTGTGTGGTTGTTCTTTTAGGGCCCTTTTATTTCGGAACGTGCTGTTAGCCTACTAACTGTAGCCTGTTGATAACTGAGCTGACTATACAGATGTTGGATACGACGTTAATAATTTATTTCTTGTCTTTCGTTTAATTCTAATTTATTTTTTAAAAATACATCGTTTAAGTTTGTTAGGTAAGACTCATAGATTAATTTACGATGTAGTTTTAAATAATAATAGGTTCGTGCAATTTAACTATAGCTTACCTTAAGAATATACGGAAAAAATAAAACCTTAGCAAAGTAATCTATGTAAGTATTTTGGAATACAAATTTATCACCAAGTAGTTTTTTTTACATCAAAACATGTGTCAGTCATTTGGTAATAATTAACACAATTTGTGTAGGTATTTAAGTATGTATTATCGCTACCTATAGATAGTCCGATGATTTAATTCAAAATGGTTGAGTTGTGCAATAAATAAAGAGTGTTTATAATCGTAATTATATATTATTAAGCATATATTATAATTTTTCCTTCATTTTTTTATGAATATTTTTGATATTCATATGTCTGGTAGGTGAAAACTTTAATTATGTTCCTTTAGTAGGTATGTACTTTTTAAGATAAATGACTGACCTTGTAACAAAAGAGGACAATAGGTACAATAAGGGAAATGAAAATGATTGATGGGCATTTTCATTTCTAATGACAAAGTGTGGGCCCTACTTAAAAGATTAGGGTTATCGACTGACTTTTTAAGGCTTTAAGATAATATTAGATTATATACATATATAATATCGTATTATTATAATAAATCTCTATTAATATAATACATAATATATGCCTTTTTATATATAATTCCTAAATTTTAAATATCTATATATATCCTATCTTTGTATGAGACGAGACTAATATTGTATTCAATGACTTGACTTGAATAACTTGTATTAATAAATAATATAGTCTGTTTAATGTTGTTAGCTATTAGGTACTTACTGCGTGATTTACATTTCGATTAATAAAGTTATGACTAAATAAAGAAAGATTGTCTGAATCTGTTACTTATGTAAATTAAATTCTTAAAGGGAACAAAATATGGGTATATTTTATATAAAAACGAAAGTAAAGTAGCTCATCACACTAAAAAAAACGTATAATTTAATTTTACACCTAAAAGTTTACTAGTGCTAACCCTAGCTTAACCTAGTAACGGTATGAGAACCAAAAGTAAATTCCCATAAACAAACTCATAACACCTTTAAATTCATTATAATCCTCTGTTCTCTACTTCTACTCGATTTTAAAAATTGACGTAAGTTCAAAATAAATGCTTTGATTTGTAAGGAGGCGGTTCCGCGGTTCGCGAAAATTATTTAAATTTTAAGTTAATAAAAAAAGAATCTTATAAAAGTTCAATTGGAAACAAGAAATAACGTACTTACCTATATGCCTTAACTGTGTTACCGTTACTGTCCTACTGGGCCTACACTTCAATTAAGACCTAATTTCCATTAGCTTTAATTTTGCGTCCATAAAGTCTGAAAAGGATTTTATTGCATTGTAAATGCGTTTTTGGCAATAACCGCATCTAGGAAAGGTTTTGGATGTGACACCTACTCGATATTAACGGTTAAAGCTGTTTTAGGAGAAGTGGAGTAATAGTAGAGTTGCTAAGCCGCGAAATTGTGCGCATCGGGTTACAAGCATGAAATTTCTACCACACATAGAGCGTTCCACGGTGATTATTTTCAGATGTGGAGGGAAGTCAGATTCGTCCCCTGTGTGGTGGGAGAGCGGGGTGAAGAGGACCAAGTACTGCTCTTTTTCTTTTTTTTATTACTGATCAGTTAAGGCTATTAGGGCTTGTGCGACGTCGTTATCATGTAAAATAGATATCAGCTATTAATTTCTGATGTTATTTAAGAATAGTTTCATATAAAAATTTGGGTTTATTGCCGAAAAGGTAAAAATCACAACAAGTTTTTTTTATTCAGAACGATAAATTAGTTATCTATCCTGAATATTTACAATTTAAAAAAATATTACTAAACAGCAAATTTAATCTTGTTGTTAAAAATTTATACATATTGGGCACATCTGATACAAAAAGTACCTTGAAAAAAATGTTGATGTTAAGCTTAGCCTGCGTGTTCCAGTACATTTTGCTAAGTCGCGAAATTGTGTACATCGGGATACAACCACGAAATTTCTACCACAGATAGAGTATTCTGCGGTGATTATTTTCAGATGTGGAGGGAAGTCAGATTCGTCCCCAGTGCGGCGGGAAAGCGGGGTGAACAGGACAAAGGAGTCCTCTTTTTCTTTTTATATTACTGATCAGATAACGCTACTAGGACTTGTGTGGTGTCGTTTTCGTGTAAAACAAATATCAGCATTTCATTTTTCATGTTATTAATTCATAGTACCATATAAAAATATGGTTGTATTTCCAAAATTTTAAAAATCACAACAAGTTTTTTTTATTAAGGGAGATAAATTAGTTATATTTCCTGAATATTTACAACTAAAAAAAATATTGAAAAAATAGCAAATTTAATCTTGTTTCTAAAAATATATACCTATAGTAGAGTTGTTAGTCCGCTGTTTTCTAACATAATTGTGCGCATCGGGTTACAAGCATGAAATTTCTACCACAGATAGAGTGTTTTCCGGTGATAATTTTCAGATGTGGAGGGAAATCAGATTCGTCCCCTGTGAGGCGGCAGAGCGGAGTGAAGAGGATCAAGTTTTCCTCTTTTCTTTCTTTATTGCTGGTCAGTTAAGTCTACTAGGACTTGTCTGGTATCATTTTCGTGTAAAACAGATATCAGAAATTCATATTTTATGTTATTTTTGTATAGATCTATATAAAAATATGAGTGTATGGCCGAAAAGGTAAAAATCACAACAAGTTTTTTCTATTCAGTGAGGTAAATTAGTTAAATTTCGTTAACATTTTGAAAGTATTATTATTATTTTAATAAGCTTATTTAATCTGGTTTCTAAAAATATACAGGTATACAGGGTCCACTGTTAGAATTCATAAAAAACTATCACACGAACCGATGCACAACAGTAAAAATCAATAATACATATAGCGACATGATACCTACTGACCGAGGAACGGCACAGGGGTCAATCTTCGGACCGACCGAATATCTTTTATACGTAAATGACATGTGCAATATATTCTCCAGTGGTTCCGTGTACCAGTTCGCAGACGATACCTGTCTTGTGGCTGCCGATGCTGACATTACTGTTGCCGAAACAATAATACAAACTAACTTCAACTTGCTGTGTGCGTGGGCCCACGATGTGGGCTTGGTAATTAATTACGATAAAACGAAATGTATGCACATTCACTCATCTCATAAAAAGTGTAATACTAAACCCAACATTGTGGCTCACAGCCACCAGTGCCTACACCACAACACACTAAGTATGTGTGAGTGTGGGCATCTGCAACAGGTAAACAATCACACGTACCTCGGCCTAATCATAGACAATAAATTTAACTGGGCACCCCATATAAACTACGTATGCAATAAACTACGATCTGTGTTGTCTAAATTATCCCTACTAAAACATAAATTACCTTTCAGTACTCGTAGAATGATATACATGTCATTAGCCGAATCAATTATATCCTATAGCCTAAGCAGCTACGGCCGTACTTATAAAACATACTTAGATAACATATATAAGCTACAACTGTCTATTATAAAAACGATTGTACCTAACTCCATAAGACGTAAACATAAATATGACGAAAACGAGTTATTTAAATACTGTCAAATTATTAATGTTTACGATAAATTTAAAATGATGCTACTTTGTGACGAAATCTTAAATTTACCTAATCTAAAAAACAGATGTACTTCATTAAGACTAAGGAGTGAACTGCGCTCAACGAAATATGTACTACCACCGTATAACAATTCTTATGGTAAACGAAAGTGGGAATATCTTTTGCCTTATATACTAAATGATTGGCCAAAAGAAGTGTGTCAAGATTTATTTAACAATATGGATTAAATGTAAAGAAACATTAAAAAATATGCTCATGCCATCTTGTAAGGAGCGTCCGGGTTGCTTGTCACCGGGACGTCGTGGGGCGGGGGAGGGGGCGGTAACATGACGTCGCCGGCCCCACCACCGTCATGCCGCGCCGTTGCCGGTGGCGGCCAGCCCGGACGTACTCCATCGAATATTCCGTTTCTTCTCCTCATTTTTATATAAATATAATCCAACCTAGGATTGACTTGACCAAACTGGAACAAGACCTAATAATACCCAGATATAAAGGGACAAAATTACATAGAAATTTTACATTAATCCTAAGAGTATATCTTGGTCCATATTGGTCAAATCAACCTTATTTGTAAGGTATAAAGTCGGGTGTACGGTTTTCTATGATAATGATAAATAGTTTAAGTAGGTATAAAATATTGAGATAGGCTGTAAGCGAGAGATAACGCGGTGGCAGATAAACCGTGCGCGGTTTTCGCCCACCGTATATTATGTAATAGGTCATAAGTTCCTTGTTTTAAATAAATTAAAAAAAAAAAAAAATATGCATATTGGGAACTTCTCATACAAACAGTAGGTTAAAATATATGTTTAAGTGGGCGTAACCAACGTAAATCTCCGAACGCATCCTATTTCGCTTCATTAAATACATTAAATAATGATTATTAACAGGCTTTTACATATAATATTTACTATATACGTCCTAGAAAAACTAATTAATGCAATTAAAACAAAATATTTTTTTGCTAATGTATCACGAGCACACGGGCTAATCTCAACATCAACAATTTATTTAGGTTACTGTTTGTATGGAGAGTGCCCAATATGTTTATGTTTTTAGAAACTAGATTAAATTTGCTATTTTGTTATATTTTTTTTTAATTGTAAATATTCAGGATAGATAACTAATTTATCGTTCTGAATAAAAAAAACTTGTTGTGATTTTTACCTTTTCGGCAATAAACCCAAATTTTAATATGAAACTATTCTTAAATAACATAAAAAATGAATAGCTGATATCTATTTTACACGAAAACGATGTTGCACAAACCCTAATAGCCTTTACTGATCAGTAATAAAAAAAAGAAAAAGAGTAGTACTTGGTCCTCTTCACCTCGCTCTCCCACCACACAGGGGACGAATCTGACTTCCCTCCACATCTGAAGATAATCACCGTGGAACGTTCTATGTGTGGTAAAAATTTCATGCTTGTAACCCGATGCGCACAATTTCGCGGCTTAGCAACTCTACTACTACATATTGGGCACTCTTCATACAAACAGTAACTGAAATAAATTGTTGATGTTGAGATTAGCCCGTGTGCTCGTGATACATTATATAAAAATATTTTGTTTTAATTACATTAATTTGTTTTTCTAGGACGTATATTTTAAATATTATATGTAAAAGCATGTTAGTAATCATTATTTAATGTATTTAATGAAGCGAAATAGGATGCGTTCGGAGATTTACGTTGGTTACGCCGACGTATATATTTTAAGCTACTGTTTGTATGAGAAGTGCCCAACATGCATATATTTTTAGAAACCAGATTAAATGAGCTTTTTGAAATAATAATAATAATTTGAAAATGTTCACGAAATTGAACTAATTTACCTCACTGAATAAAAAAACTTGTTGTGATTTTTACCTTTTCGGCCACTACACCCATATTTTTATATAGAACTATACAAAAATAACATAAAAAATTAATTTCTGATATTTCTTTTACACGGAAACGATACCAAACACGTCCTGGTAGACTTAACTGACCAGCAATAAAGAAAGAAAAGAGGGATACTTGGCCGTATTCACTCCGCTCTCCCGCCTCACAGGGGACGAATCTGACTTCCCTCCACATCTGAAAATAATTACCGTGGAACACCCTATCTGTGGTAGAAATTTCATGCTTGGAACCCGATGCGCACAATTATGTTAGAAAACAGCGGACTAACAACTCTACTATAAGTGTGTATAGGAACAGTGTTGTCAGATGACATTTATGAAAATCTGTAGAGTGAGGCGAAAAAATCTGTCGAATTCCGTAAATCGTCGCTTGATTTTTCCAATGCTTCATTTGACTATACTAAAGCTTTAAATATTATTAAAAGTTGATAACCTTGGTGGAAAAGCGATAAAATATTTTTTTTATGAACACCTTGTCCGTAGTCTATTCATCGTTTTTAGATAGTAAGAAAATGAAATTAACGAAACGGATCACTGAGTGAAGTGCATGAACTACATATTGTGTCATTTTCAAAATACATGTACATAGTTAAGGGCTTTGATTAAAACAAAACTTAATTGATTCCTTTGTGTGACGATAGTTATCCATATATTTTGTATGAGCAACTTTCGTAACACAAAAGAAGGGATCGTAATTTTGTTTTTATTAAGCCTTTAACTATGTATGCCTTTAGCTATGCGATCGGCGCTCGCGCGTGCAGCTCTCCGTGGCGCCATCTATGGTCCCACCGGAAGATCAGCGCTGGCTCTTGGGCTAGCATCATGCTGAGGTGGGACCATTTCGTGGCACAGCCATAGTTAGTAGAATTTTCTTATTGTTTTATTTCATTTGTCACTATTTATTTTTGTAATTATGTTCTATGGCCACGTCATGAATAAATGCATTTCTTTCTTTCTTCTTTCTATGTACATATTTTTTTTAATGACTCCTATGTGTGTTATATACCTATGCGCAGATCGTATGATTAGTCTGTTAGTATTAAAATACATAAACGTGTTTACTCACGTCTCACGTCGTAGAAGTCGAATAACGCTCGACATGTTTCTAAGGGCCTTATCACACTTGCGATTTGCGAGCGTATTTTCTATACAAATAAGCGACGACGCGGCGAAGACGCTGCGCGATCGCCTTCATACAAAATACGCTCGTAAATCGCAAGTGTGATAAGGCTCTAATCGGTACACGATTATCATCAGGAGAAACGATCAGTCGCGGCGGCTAACCGAACACAAAAGAAGTATTCGGTTTATGTATTTTAATGTCTGAGACTCACGGTAGTTTTCTATTTGAAATAGTCTGCGAGTGTTTCAGCCAGGCTTACAATTAAATTTATTATTCGCCGACAAAGTAGTTTACGTCATGTTTTGGTCATAAATAAAAGTAGTCTGAAATTCCGTAGGATAACCAATAATTTCCGTAGGTCTGGGTAGAAAGCGGATTTCAATACGGATTATTCCGTAGCTCTGGCAACGCCGTAAGGAAACAGGAGAGCTGGTATCATTTGGCCTATTTCTGTCGATTATTTTCTACTATTGATGTTTTAGATTTTAATAGTATTACTACTAGTACTACCTATTTGAATTTTTTATTTTATGTGAATATGTTCTGGCGCTGTTATTTTGTTACCAAACTCAGACATGTTGAAAATTACAAATTAGAATGATATGGTTCTTAAATGTCTTTATAAGGCAAATTCGTGGAAATCGTTCAGTGCTGAAGTTACCGCTATCTTCTTGTGTGTTTATTACTTATTATGCTGAAAATAGCATACTTAAAAACATATTGAGACGAATAATAAGTGACTTGTATCCGACCCCATCAAATTGGATCCAATTTTCGACGTAAAAGAGATACTTAGAATAAAAACTCCTAGAAACTTAGCGCTTGAAAGTGAAGCCAGTTTTGTTTAGCCACGGGCTATAGTTACGTTCGTGTGCGCGTCTGTCACAACGTCAATGTCACAAGCAACACGTCTCTATGATTGGTTCGTAGACACGCACACATAAAACCAAAATCGGCTTCATCTTTCGCAAATCCGTTGTATCTCTCGTTCTAGGCCTACTTATTCAAAATTCTCTTGTACCTACGTAAGAGTAGATATGTACTTATCGGCTCCTTTAAGAGGAAATATTGCTGCTGAGGTTTTGTTCTCATCTGTTTCCTCCTCCAAAACATAAGCTATCTTTACTTAATTTTAGGACCTAAATGGCAAGAAAATGTTCTGTGTCTGACCGTTTCAATGTCTGATCAATTTGTGTAGTAGGCGTCTGTTTTGGCTTGGCCTCCGCCGCAAACGGACGCCTAGTACCTACAAGCGAAGGAATCAAAACCGTTTTACACAGAACATTTCTTACCCATTCTGTTCCTAAAATTACGTAAAGAAATGAAAACAGGCGAGAACGAAACCTCGATTTGTATATCCCGGTTACGTTAAGTTTGGACTTCATTTCTATGCGACGCCATAGTAACCAGGTGCAAACATAACGTACACGGACACGGATAGTATGGAAAGGAGCAGTGATATATTCTCTTAAGCTTTGTTTTTTTCTGGTTCATCAGCTTTTCTAATGTTCCTTCACTTGTTGATATTAAAATAAAACTCACGAATCTATACATAGTATTAAAAAAAATCGTTTCCTGCTGTCTGTCTGTACATATGCTAAGGACTTTAAAACTACGCGACGAATTTAGATGTGTTTTTTTTTACATAGATAGCGTGATTCAAGAGGAAGGTTTATATGTATATTTGTATAATGCATGTATAATTTAATTTATCAATTATCAGCATTGCACCCGTGCGAAGCAGTGGCGGGTCGCTAGTATCCTTTTATTTCAAAGGAGAACCCAAGGGGCGCGAGCTCATTTCGCACTTAATCTTATTTTGACCATTAATTTTGCAGCGAACATCTAAACGACAAGGCGCTAACGGAACCTTTATTCACCAATTTGTTTTTTGAAAGATCGATGATAGTTTTTTGCACTCAAAAGAGCCATTCAAATCCACCCACAAAAACCGCTTCGTATAATTAAGTTATTAGTGTACTTTATAATTAAGATGTGCAAGATAATATTTATCGTCCCGGTAGATCAATGTAAAACAACATTAAGAGGTTTTTAAACAAACGGTACTGAGTTGCTTTAAAAAATACTAACAGCGAGTGTTTTTGGCAATGATATTTTATTTACTAGCGCTCCAAAAGTGAATAACTTAATATGAGGCAAATGGCAGCGAATGGCAACGCTTTTGCTGATCTTCGGAAAGAGACAGATACGTATAAATATAGTGAAAAGTTCTCGGGTGTGTGGCCCCAAAATGCCGTCTTGCGTAAGTGCAACAAATTACGCAAAAAAAAACGCAAAAAGGAAAACGGAATCTCATATCACAAGTAAGTAAGCTGAAATCATTTGATTTTCTCGGTTTTCAAATATAAAACGTGTTTGAAATCATGACGCCGCCTTATGGCCAAAACACATTAACAATACGAGTATACGACATCGTGCCACGATGCATGCGACGTCGTGGGATTGTAAAATGAATTTTAATTTTGCATTTTGTTACATAAAGATAAAGTTCATTTTGGATTCATGCATTTCCACGACACGACGTCGCATGGTGGCACGATAACGTGTCGTACGACGATGCGATGTCATGTCCTGCAATTGTGTTTTGGCCCTTATAGATGATCAGCGGGCCTATGATGGTTGCTTTTATCACGCGATAAATAAGTGACATATAGCATCCGTCACGTTTTGGCAAGTTGCGAGTGTGAGTGACAGATGCTATGTCACTTATTTATCGCGTGATAAATGCAACCATCATAGGCCCCCTGGGAAGTAAATATTGCAGTTGTCATGTTAGTGTTAACGTACTATCTTCTTATACTCGTAAAACGTCATTGGTTTTTGCTAGAAAGCCAACTATCTAACGTCATGTTCGATAAGAGCAATAACGGTCAAGTGCAATCCGGTCTGGCGCACTGCTTGGTCGGGGTCGGGGATCGATAGTATGTACCTAATGTCATGCAGTGTGGTGTAGGAGCTCGTTACACAATTTCAATTAAATGACTAAGTACATCAAAAAATTGTAGGTAACATCATGGAATAGACGATGATATGCTAAAACCTTCAAAAAAATTGCGTACTCCCACCTGAAAAGCCGGCAACGGACTTGTAACCCCTCTGGTGTTGTAGGTGTCTATGGGCGATGGTAATCGCTTTCCATCAGGCAATCTGTTTGCTCGTTTGCCCCCTATGACATAAAAAAAGGTAATGAAATAAGGCTTTTCAAGTTTCCATGCACTCTTGTAGGGCAAAAGTAAAACGATTCTCGTAGTACACAAGGTAATTATTACAGATCATCTCTTGAATTTTAAACACTGAGAAGGAACTGCTTTGCGATTCTGGGGATTGCAACGGTACCTATTGTCGAAATGAAGAGGGGTTCAACTACATATGGGTTTCATTAGTTCTTAGTGCCTTTTTATTTTGAGTAGCAGAACAATGTAATGAACATCCTTGTAAAGAGGTTTCTGGTCCTCACGTACAATCAGGGCCCTAGGAAGATACTTCGTTAAGATATTAGCGAATGAAATGAGATTTCAAGCGGCTTTCATATTGACGTTCACTGTGACAAGGTACGAAATGGCCTAGGAATCAAATTGGTTGACTGTACATATATATGAAAGCATTTATTTCCATATCATAATTATGTTAAATACTTCAAGTTCAAAACTACACGGGGCATCTAATAGCATCACAAAGTAATCTGTCCTATGTTATTTAGTATCACACTTATTATTATAAAGGCGAAAGCTTGTGTGTTTGTTACTTCTTCACGCTTAAACGGCTGGACTAGTATTGATAAAATTTTACATGAAGGTAGCTGACACCCTGGATTAACATATAGGTAACTTTTTTATCCCAAAAAATTTAGTGTTCCCGTGGGATGAGCGGCTCACACCGCGCGGCGGAGCTAGTAAAATTCTATTCTAGAAAGATGGCGCTTTTCAAATTTCGTTCGCGTAACCCGTTTTTATAACCATTTTTGGATTTACAGCTATACCATACCTATACCATTTTTAGGGTTCCGTACCCAAAGGGTAAAAATTGGACCCTATTACTGAGACTTCGCTGTCCGTCCGTCCGTCCGTCTGTCACCAGGCTGTATCTCAAGAACGGTGATAGCTAAACAGTTGAAATTTTCACAGATGATGTATTTCTATTGCCGCTATAACAACAAATACTAAAAATTAAATATAATAAATATTTAAGGGGGGCTCCCATACAACAAAACTTGTTATAGATTATGGTACGGAACCCTTCATGCGCGAGTCGGACTCGCACTTGCCCAGTTTTTTTAATCTTCCAACCGTTACGGCGCGGGCGTGATGCGCAGAAAATATTTTTTTACTAAAAGATGGCGCTGTAAGTCTGGTGCCCATACAAATCCTGCGTCGCGCTGTTAACTATTTTCCTGGAATAACCCATAGAATTTTTTTTTTCAATATAATATTAAGCGTTGAATAGTATAGATAACGCTCTGATACTAGTCTTTGGAGAAGTAGTAGATTGTTTGACAAGGGGCCAAAATAAGCCATTATTTATGTACCTACGTCATTTTAGCCTTGGTTCGCGAAGCTAAAATTACGTAAGTACTTATTGAGCAGATGTGAAAAAGATTTTCTATACTCGTAGTGTGGATCTCAGTATACAAATAAATTGATACCAATAAAGTCTGTAATGGCAATAAATTTGGTTAAGATAGCGATCAAAGATCGAGTCCTTATCATTAAATTGTTTTTTATAGTGTCGCTTGCTCATCGATTTGAAGTGAATGAACTTCCAAGTTGTAAATTTGAACTAGCTCTAGCTATTATGTACTAATAAAATAATCAATAAATAAGATACTAGTTAAAGTATGTAATAAACTTGTAGAATAATATTTATTTGAAGCTCGTGATTTTAGGGTTCTTGCGTCAATCCCAAGAGATTTAATATCTATTTTTGAGCTTCGTTAGAAGTAGTATTTTGTCACCCTCGCATACAAAACGTGTCGGAAAGGGGTGTAGACAAAGTGTCGCATTATGTTACAACATACTATAAGAAAGCTGAATGTATCATGAAAAAAAAAGTACTTTGAAATATGTGACTAAAAAGGTTATGATTCCTTTTAATCCAAAAGCAATTTGAAATCATTTTCAGTCCCTATAATTTAATAAAACGAACAAAAGCCATGTACTTAAACGCACTTTTTCACGGTCACAATAATGGCAACTAAGTTATTTTTCCATACTTAATACATACCTTAACGGGGCGATGAACCATGATTGTAGCAGTAATCTGATCTGACCCTTAGACTCTTAGAGCACTCTAAATGAATTTGGTCCCATATAGACTGTGTGAACGCAATAAAAAATAAGATCTATTGAAATTAAAAAAAAAAATTTACGCCCCTATTCATACCTTGTTATAAATAGGCATCGAACTTCTGATAGCGCGGTAAGACTTTATAGAGCTATGGAGCCGATATTAACATTAAAATACAATTCATACTCATATTCGATAGAATATGTGAATAATAGATGAATATCTATTTCATTCCAAACTGCCATTATGGTTATTTTCAGTATTCATTATATGGCTAAAATTATAAACTAACGCAGAAGTCCGATGCGTAGTCATAAACTTGACCAGCATAATACCACTGCCATAATCATTTAATGAAATTTGAACTTGAGGTAAATACTACGATTTTTCCGAATAAGTCAAGACAAGAGGGAGGGGAGAGAGGAGCATCTCGGTCATTAAAATGTGATGTGGCAAAAAAAATTACTACATTTTGTCTTGATCAATTATTTACCCTCGCTTTGACACTGCAAAGCCTGTGCATACGAGAATAATTGCTTGTGAAAGAATGAATAATTGCCGTGAATCATTCATTCGTTAAAAATTACTATAATAATTATGTGTTTTACATCCTGTAAGAACAATACCTACCTATAGGCATTGATCAAAAACAGAAAGAAAAACACTGTTTATAACGCATGTACAAACTCTTTACTATTTACTTAAAACCTAGATATGTCATAGAATAGAGAGGTCCACAGGAAAGACGGCTTTATTCTAAAACTAACTTACGTTACGTACGTAGGGGGCGCTTATAACTTTCCTCTTTACTTTAAGGAAATTTCCGGTGCTGCTCCAAGCGGAGTAGCATGTCTGGAACCAGCAGAGCAAAGGGTCCATAGAACCCGCAAGCTCACCTTGGGATAAAAAAAAACTTCGGTTTCGGCTTAAATAATTTTATTCTCATAAGAACAAAATTACATGTTCACTTAAATGAGAACTTACAAGCTAAACAATTTAATCAATAATTAGTAGTAAGAAGTAACATGCAGAAGCAACATCAAAAGTTTATACACGCTCTTAACTCTTCAGTAATAGGCATATAATTGCGTAAAAATTAAATAAAATTACAAGACGTCAATTGTGTCGAAGACATATTTTTTAAGTTGTCTTTTTAAACATATTCATAGAATTTAAGTTTATTAAATCTATAGGTAAATTGTTATAGAGTTCTCCTCCATGCGTCAGCGTTCTTTTGCCATAAGAATCTGTTCGAGATCTAGTAAGTTTTAGTTGCTGAAAGTGTTTCTTTTTTCATGCTATATTTATTGTATTTTGGTCTTGAATGTTATCCGTGTGACTTTTACAATTTTGTGTATTAGGAGGCAGGTTTTAAATGTATTTAATTGTTTAAGGTGCATTATTTTTGTATCTTTGAATATAGTAGATGTTGGGATACGAAATGGATAATTAAATAAAAACTTTAAGGAAACACTGACTCGTGAGGTGGGATTTTGAATAATCCAAATTAAATGGTATATATAAATATTTCAAACATTGCTTCCTTGGTGTAAGATACGAGTATATTACGGGTTATATAGCGTATGTTTCATAAAAGTTAATTCAGCTGTCTTCTATCTGCAAGAGCTCAAACTTGGTATTATTCGTAAATGTGTTTCCGATTTTTTCTAAATAAGTTGCAGTAATGTAATAATGCAGTATATGTTTGGAATAACCTTCTTAAAATGTTCTTGGGGTTCAGATGCTTCATCCTGCCAAAGGAAACCTTCTGATCATCAAATGCCGTATGTTTAAACGAATACCGCCCCCTAACGCCCCGCGGTTTTGCCCACACATCCCCCGGGAACAAACAATTTTTTCGGGCTAAACAGTAGCCTATGCGTTAATCTAGGGTGTCACCTTCATATCAAAATTTATCAAAATTGGTGCAGCTGTTTTACCGAGGAGGTGTAACAAACATACAAACACACACAAATTATCGCATTTATAATATTAAGTGTGAAGTGTGCCTTTCAAGTGTTATCCAATATTTAAAGATATTCCACTCATAAAACCGATTTCATTTCAAGTAAATTATTTAACTGAAAATGAGTAATTTGACTTGCAAAAATCTTCCCACAAAGACATAATATTTACTCAAAGAAGTATGTTAAATAAAAGTTTCTTTTGTCAATGTATGTTAATCCAGTAATGATTCGTAATAAAGAAAGCTCAGTTAAAAAACCTTAACTTCTATATGGGACCACCGTGAAGAGAAATCATAATACTCTACATTTAAATCGGTTTGCGATCAAAGGAGATATTTATATCACAATAACACACAAAAATCAGCCAAGTTCGAGTCAGATCTCATATCACGAGGCAGATTGCAGGACTTTATCTCAAAACATAAAGGTTTCTAAAACTAATCTTTGGCTTTAGCACTATTTTTACATCAATAATATAATAATAACAATCGATTCAATAAAATTAGGTTGCAAAATATCTTATCTTGTTTTAACAAGATCGTTTTTAATTAAGTACTTATATTTCTTGAGCGGTTTAATGTAGATAATAATACGACGACGAAAAGCGGAAACGTCGTAAGCGCCAAGGAAATTCATTGGCGTTTACGACGTTTCCACTTATTGCCATCGATAATCAGATGTCGCTGCGCTTTTCTATACGTGGTCGCCACTCCATCCAGTCTCCGCGCTATATGGCCCATGGCATGAAATGTGTACGAAACATTTTAGTTAAAAAAATCATTAGTTAAAAATACAATATCGTTCGAATTAAGCGTAATGCGATGGAAAAGCTATTAATTAGCAACATGTACCAAAACTTTCACAAATACACCCGAACGGTACTACGATAACTCGAATTTAATTCACTCAATAAAAAAAAACAGTAAAGTTTCCCTCTCTCCTTTCGTATTACTCTGAATCATTAAAGTTTCCAGTCGCAGTAAATCCAAAAATATTTGTGTCCTGTCCGCTTTTGTAAAAGTGCTTCTTCACGCTGTAACCTTTCCTTGTCACTCTACAGTGTTTTGGAATGAGAAACTTTTGAAATTCATTTTTATCAGTCCTATCGGAATGTTTTCGAATATCTTATGCTTAATGTGAATAATTGTTGGTTTTTGTTTAATTTGTGCTTAAAAAGCCTGGTTAAATAATGAGATGTTGCTCATTTCAGTCTTCCAGTCTTGCTCGATAACGGGGATAGAGAGACTAGTCAACTTTGTACATAAATAAATAGGTAGGTATACCAAGTTCACTTTCTTTATTATAATCTCTGTAACGTAATAAGGATATCCTGCATCAAAAAGTCGACCAAAGCCGACAAATATTCGACATATCCAATTACTTATAATCATATTTTGCTATTAATATAAGTACCTAATTGTATATATATCTTATTTTATTTCAATAAAGAACATGGCTCTTCACTACATCAGATCCTTGATTTTCACAAGCAAGGCACAATACTTAAAAATAAAAGACTTTAAATGCCTAGTGTTTTTGTTTTCAGTTTTTGCTATCTGAGACAATTTTTAATGGGTGCACACATACTTTTTGGAGCCTTATGTTTTTTTTTTTCAATGTCCCTTTCCCTACGATCATGGTTGCTGTATGTTCTCTGTTGAAATAAGTTATATATACACACTTATAATGATACAAATACTTATAATTATAGCAAAGTTATAAACAAGTATGTCGATAAAATAAAAATGTAAGCGGGGGCCTATGATAGTTGCGTTGATTACGTGATAAATAAGTGACAAACTATGTGTCACCCACCCTCGCATTTTATCAAAACGTGACGGATGCTTTGTCACTTATTTCTCGCGTGATAAAAGCAACCATCATATGCCCGCTGTACAGGAAGTGTCCACTGTTTTATCAGAGTATACCTAGGCAGGGCCGGATTTAGAGGTGTGGAGGCCTCGGGGCAACAAAGGAGTGGAGGCCCCTTGGGCCCAAAATTATTTTCCAAATAAAATGATCAATTTTGCAGTTTGCACAAAACCAACGAACGACTTACGACTTACGACGAGACCTTAGCAAGTGACGTAGTGAGTGTTGTGTGCAACCCGACATTTGACAATGTGCGTGAAAATGAGGGTAGACGTTCACCGTCGCCAGTGAGTGAACGTATTCTTAGTGTTACAATGTATATACGAGACCAAAGTACTTACGAGTACATGAGTTTGAAATAACTTAGTATAATATTTTTTTTTCCAGACTTATTAGTCTTATAACTCCGAGCGGACAGTAGTAACAACAAAGCTGCCATAACAATTGTTGTTCCAATTGAAAATACCTTTCCAACGATATATATCTTGTTGCTATTGGAGGGTGGTCCCAGGCAGGTTGCATATATTTTTGCCCATTCTCCTTTTGAAGGGCCTCAATTTATGTTTGATTTGAAACTTATACGAAAATTTCTATTATAAATAATGTTTGTTCCCAATTTACAGTACACTTTATTGCAAATCACTATTAATAATAAATCCCTTATGATATCGAAATAAGCAGATATCTAATTTTTTTTAACCGATAAATTGATATGAGAACGACTACAGCAGATGTCCGACTCGTTTTTAGGGTTCCATAGTCAACTAGGAATCCTTATACATTCGCCATGTCCGTCTGTCCGTCTGTCCGTCCGTCCGCGGCTTAGCTCCGTGACCATTAGTACTAGAAAGCTGAAATTTGGTATGAGTATGTGTATGTATGACGCTGACAAAAAGGTAAAATAAAAACTAAAAAAAAACTTTTTTTCGGGTACCTCTCGAACACCTAAAGTGGGGGTGAATTTTTTTTTCGTTTCAACACTAGTGTGTGGGTTGTTGTTGAATAGGTCTTTTAAAAATAATAGGGGTCTTCAAACATAATTTCTTGATAAAGTCAGCAGCTTTGTAAATATTCGCTCCGAAAATAAAATGTTACCCGATTTCCCACATGCATTAAATAAATCATTTCATTTCATTTCAATAAAAATCCCCCCCCCCCCCCCCCTCTAACTTTTAAACCACGGGTCAAAAAATTATGGAAAAATTCATGAAAATGAGGCCTTATCTTTTAATGAAAAATATATTGAATAAAATCGGTCCAGCCGTTTTTGAGTTATCGTGAAATTTCATATATTTCTTTAAAATGACGTAAGTGCCGCGCGGTGTCCTTATACTTCGAACGTTACACATATTTAGTTAACTGCCATACTGCATTAAAAGATTCCACTCAATCTGGCGCGTATAATCGATAACTTCCAGAAGGTAATAAGTAATTACAGCTACTTTGGCGTTTACGACCTTTTTTATAGAGCTTGAAATCTTTCTCGTACCTACCTAATTTAAGCCCATCTATTGTGAAGGATGGGCAACTACGGAACCCTACACTGAGCGTGGTCCGACATGCTCTTGGCCGGTTTTTTAGGGTTCCGTAGTCAACTAGGAACCCTTCTAGTTTCGCCATGTCCGTCTGTCCGTCCGCGGCTTAGCTCTCCGTGATCATTAGTACTAGAAAGCTGAAATTTGGTATGAGTATGTGTATGTATTACGTCAACAAAACGGTACAATAAAACTAAAAAAAAATTTTTTTCGGGTACCTCTCGAACACCTAAAGTGGGGGTGAATTTTTTTTTTCGTTTCAACTAGTGTGTGAGGTGTCGTTGAATAGGTCTTTTAAAAATAATAGGGGTCTCCAAAAATTATTTTTTGATAAAGTCAGCAGTTTTGTAAATATTCGCTCCGAAAATAAAAAAAATAGTGTCCCCCCCCCTCTAACTTTTCAACCACGGGTCAAAAAATTATGGAAAAATTCATGAAAATGAGGCCTTATAAGTATTTTCAATGAAATTTATATTAAACAAAATCAGTTGAGCCGTTTTTGAGTTATCGCAAAATTTCATAATTTTCTTAAAAGGACGTAAGTTGACTTCCAGAAGGTAATAAGTAACTACAGTTACTTTGGCGTTTACGACCTTTTTATAGAGCTTGAAATCTTTCTCATAACTTAAGTCTATTGTGAAGGATGAGCAACTACGGTTGCGGTGCGGCCGGTTTTTTTCTTAACTTATCAACAATTTGATTACTTATTACAAAAATAATAAATTGATAAAATACACTTCGGATTTTTTCTAATTCTTCCCATGCATTTTTTTTATTTGTTGTAGAATGATTTAGTTTATATTTATATTTACATTAAAAAAAAACATTGTTTCCTGATTTCAATGTGTTTAAATCAAGCAGACATTAATGAATATAATGATATGACAAAATGCAACATAAAAAAAAATACTGTGGCTAAAGGTACGACAAACGTAAACATACGGAGGTTGGAAAGTAAAAGTTTTTCAAACACTCGTATAATTATGTTCACTTTCCGACCTCCGGATGTTTACGTTTGCCGTAACGTACCTTTAGCGACTATCTTAAAAAAAAAAATTTAGAAAAATAAAAATTTTGTACGTGGATTTTAATATTTAACTTCGTATTCCAATTTATTTATTTATTATAAAAAAAATAATCAATGTCTCCTCCATAACATATGTTAAATGAACTGCAATTTGCGCCTAATGGAGGGTAAAACGCGAAAAAAATATGGAAGGCAAAGTTGTTTACTAGTGTTTACTAGTCTGATTTTTTTTTCGGTCTCTTGTGGGGGCCCCTCATATGTGGAGGCCCCGGGGCCGTCGCCCCGGTTGCCCTCCCCTAAATCCGGCCCTGTACCTAGGTGTATTATAAATATTGACGCTGCCGAAAAACCATTCCATAGTTTGAGTAAACAACCCGTCACTTTCTCAAGTGACCCGTGGTACGGCCCGTTTGGCGCGCGGGCGCCAGCAAAAGCTGACGCGGAGCCTCCGAGGTCCACATTCGCGAGTTGGCTGCGCACGAGTGGACACGCCGGACGATTTCACGGTCAATTCCAGCAATAAAAGTATACGATGGCGTGGTATTCGTGGATCGTGGTGTCGGTAAGTTCTTTTGAGTAATTTGTATAAAGATTCGCACAAAATTAAAAATTGTAATCTTTTTTGGATGGATTCGAATTCAAGTTCATTGCCTTAGGATGGCTCAGTTTTTTTGATGTTTTGTGTAGGGATTCTGACCTTTTGGTGACACAGTTTGTATTGTTCTCTCATTTTTTTTTCTGTTTGGTGTTCATTTTAGAGTAAATATCATTAATTAGGTCTATTTGATTAGACCTGACAGTAATAAGGTACGCCATATTAATTAAAGTTAGATTAGTTTCATTTTACTTTGTCGCCGCTTTATGGATTTACTAAACATCCGATAGTCGTCTGACACCATTTTAGATAATCTCTAATGTCTCTATGCCTATATTTAATAATATTCTTTTTTTCATAATATTATTGCTTTGTAAAATCAAAGTACCTACTGAAAAACTGTGGCTTTTCTTCACAATAAGTGTTGATACCAAAAAATCTTAACTACATTAATAGTGAAACTTTTATCCATTCTTACTCATGTAGTACAACAACTTTCCTTAGTTTATATGCTTGTACAAGTTATCGAGTACAGTGCAGCGAAAAAAATACGGTCAAGTGTCTACTAGAGCAATATGCGAGCATCTCCATCTATACGTAAACGTATTTATAAGTTAGTGCAATAATGTAATGTGAGACAAAGGGATATTAATTTAAAGCGCTTATTATTATCTTTGTTTTTTCCTATACGTGGTCGCTACTCTAGGACTTTGCTATATACTATATATTATATTTCATGGTTCGGAGTCCGACTCGCACTCTTTTTATTTTATGCAAAACTTACTAGGTACATGTAACACGAAACCTCGCCCTGTTAAACTCCTTTTAAACAGCTTCCATTTTTCTTAAAGAGGGGTCATTAACTCCTTAATTAGCATAAACTGACCTCGTGTTTACGTCACAATGATCTTCTGACTTAACTGAATATCAGTACCGTATCCACAACCACGTATACGCGTTAACCGAAATTTGTTGTTTCTAATAACACATAAGTATAAATCAAATCGATCCCTCGCAGTGGGGAATTAGGATCAAACTGCATGTCACTTCTTGAACTTGATGATTACTATTTAAGTTCCCATCGTAATTCCCGAAACCGCAGTAAAAAAATTAGTTCTATAGCTGCTGATTATTTTATAGCGTTTTACCAATGTGTACTTTTGTAAACGATTTTAAAAAGGGTTTCTAAAGTCGATTAAATTTTTTATAATTTTTTAGAGTTTTTTCCCGGTGTTGAGAATTGATAGGTTTTTACCCACTGGCCACACAATCAGTTAGTTCATTTTTCTTTCACGGCGCTGCGAGCGCGCGCGCTGTCGCCAGCGGACGCGAGCCGGCGCCATTGGTAATATTGGTACTATCGTAACGGCTCTTGAACATTATAACCTCCGTGGTTTGGGAGATATTTTGGAAGTTTTACGCTTTAACGGAAAGTGTTGAGATACGGCACAATTCCTTGTACGGTGGGCTGCTTCGGGCGCCCCAAGGATTGTTATTTAGAGTGATATAAGGACTACTACAGTGTGAACTGTGTTTGGCGTGTTTGCTGACGAGATCGGGGCGGCGGCGGCGCAGACCGGGACGTCGTTTATTGGTGCAAGTAACACATACATACACTTTACACAAAACAGAAACACAACCTTGCAGCCGGGAAGATATTCGGCTGAACTCCAGGTTAGCAACATAGATTAAGTTAGGTTTAAGTACATAGGACGCGTATCGCGTTCCATTGTTTCGCGCTAGGCAAGATTGCTTTGGTAATTTGTTCTTACATGGGCCCGGGATAAATTCAATTTGTGTCTGGCGCAAACAAATTTTGGTAGCAAAAGCGTGGTTCATATCCACAGAAAAGATATTTGTTTCATTTACGTTCGGATAAGTAATTTAGTTGGCATCAAAATCATAATTGAAATTTGAGGGTGGATTGCGCTTGGTTCGCATTCCAATCTATTAACGTTAAGTTGCATTTGCGTAATTAAGACTAACTAAATTATAAGAATATTAGTTATTACTTTCAATTGAAATGTTAGTTGAGTGAATAAAGTAAATATAGTTGCGTTTCGATACGGAGAAACGTATTAATAAGTAATTAATAATTGGGGTTCCGCTGAACTATTATTCACTCAAAATACATTTAATTTAAAATAAATTTAGTGTTGTTTGCCGTTGCGTAATATATTGGTGTTGGGTGAATAACTTTGAAGTTGTCGCGTTTGGTACGAAAAATAAAAACGGATTGTTATTGTCTAAAATCGGGGTTCCACGGACAAAATTATTCACCCAAATTTATTAATTTATTTTTAAAAATTTATTTTATTGATCCGCGTTATCGAGGTTGGTACCATGGCTCCCTCAGTAGTTAAAACGGTCGCGTCAAGGGTCGAATCGGAATTAAGATGGTTTTCATTAGTCGTTACGTTAATTGGTCGTACGGATCGCGAGGACGCATTATTGTCACGTGCGCGACAGGTAGATGAAAGGTATGACGCGGTATTGAAATTGCATGCCGAATATTTGGCCCGTATTGACGAAGAGGAGACCGGGGAAAGTCGGACCCAAGCTGTTGAAGTGGTGCAACGCAATGTAGACCAGTGCGGTGATATGGTGATGAGTATCATCCAAGCGGCAGCGGATATCGAGCGCGCCCGAAAAGGGGATGTTGGGGTAAGGCGTGCACCCAGTGGTGTGGCACTAATGGCGCCGTTGCCACCAGTGAATGTCCCGGAATTTGGTGGTGAATATGCCGACTGGCCGAGGTTTCGCGACATTTTTAACAGCGTGGTGCACTCGCGCACGGATTTGACCCCCGCGTATAAAATGGCGCAGTTGATGGGGAGATTACGCGGTGAGCCTCACGATATTTTGACTCATTTGGAGATTACGGATTCCAGTTACGAGACGGCATGGGGCCTATTAATTGACCGATATGATAATCGGCGATTAATTATTGATGGGCTCATCGAAAAAATATTTAGTATATCGAAGGTCACTAATGTACACGAAATACGGTCGAAAATCCTTAATCCCGTCACGGTGGCGGTGAATACGCTGGAGCGACTCAAGTTGTCACTAGGGGACAACAAGTACATTGTTGTGAACCGGGTTTTGCGCAAGTTACCTAGCGAGGTGGTGGCGCGGTTTGAGCAGTCACATGGGGGTGATTCATCGAGTCACCTCCCAACATTTGACGAATTGAGGGCGTTCCTGGAGGGTGAGTGCAGGCGGGCGGATTGCCAAGGGGCAACCACGCCGCAACCCCCCACGTCACCCCGGCGTACGGTTGGGCCCAAACCGGTGGAGCCCCGTCGGGGAGGACAGCGGTACAACGCCCTTCAATCGGAAGTGTGCCCCTTCTGCCGGAAGGGGGGACACGCGATCATCGCGTGCGCGGATTTTGGAGCACAGCGGGTGCAGAGGCGCAGGGGGGTGGTCAAGCAGCGAAACTTGTGCTTCCGCTGCCTAGGCGCACACTATGTGCGTGAATGCAGTAAGACCACCAACTGCCGAGTATGTGGAGGAGCCCATCATGAACTTCTCTGCCTGGCTGAGAGTGGGGAGCGGTACGGGGCCTCATCGGGAGGCCATCCTCCCTCTCCTAAGCCAGCCTTGGGCGGACGGTCGCCCCCCCACCGGGGAGGGGGGTCACCCAGAGACCAGCGGTCGCCCCCTCCTCGGAGAGGGGGGTCACCCAGAGACCAGCGGTCGCTCCCTCCTCGGGGAGGGGAGTCATCGAGGACTCCGGAGTACCGCCGGATGCCGCAGTCTCCTCCGCGGGGGGGGGATCGGCGCCGAGATTCGGGCGGGTGCCCGGAGATGACCCATGGGGAGTCGGGTTACGCGACTTACTCGGCCGCGCTGGGGGGCAGGTGGCCGCCCCCGAGTAGTCGCTTCTCCCCACCACTCGCAGAGCGCCCACGTTTGATGGCGCGTCCGCCGCAGATGGGACGGATGCCGATGGGTTATTACCAGCCGGCGCGCATGGCACCGATGGGTCGCGGTGTGTACTACCCGGGGTGGGACCCATACCTGGGCCAGGGGCCCTCTCCCCCTCCAGCAGAAGGGGCGGGAGGTGCCCCCTGCTAGCAATTAGCAGTCTGTTCATCCGTCGTGCCCACCCCACCAATGACGGTATTATTACCGACGGCTAAGATTACCGTCAGGGGTACGGATGGACGGCCAGTGCCAGTGAGGTCACTCCTGGATTCGGGGGCACAAGGTTGTATCGTGTCCAGCCGCCTAGTGGCCAGGCTGGGCCTCAGGTTGGAGCCATCACGGGATGGCGCAATAGGTATAGGTGGCAATCCGGTGCCTCAAATCAGGGGTCAGACGGACCTCCTGTTTGAGATGGGTGACTCGGCATCGATCACGCGGGTGAAGGCCACGGCTATTGTTTTAGATGAAGTGGTCGGGGTTCTTCCTTCGGTACGGTTACCGCCGGCGGTAACGAAGCTGACCAAGGGATTGGAGTTGGCCGACCCTCACTTCGCAATTCCCGGACGGGTGGACGTCTTACTTGGAACTGACGTCCTCGGGAAGCTGCTGCGGAGCGGTAAGCGGGAGCTGCAACCAAACGGGTTGGTGGCCGTGAGTACCGCAGGTGGGTACGCATTATTGGGCCCAGTACGGGGACCACAGGACGCAACGGATTATAGCAACATATACTACGGCAGCGTGTTATCGGAGGTCCTGCAAAGGTTCTGGGCAACAGAAGAGCCACCCACAGCTCCCAGGACAAGCCCACTGGACGAGGAGTGCGAGACATTTTATCAGTGCAACACGGTGCGCCTCCCTTCGGGCAGATTTATGACACGGCTGCCGTTTCTATCGACGCGACCTCCACTGGGGAGCTCCAGGGACCTGGCTGAGAAACGGATGATGGCCATGGAAAGGCGCATGAAACGGGACTCCAACTTTCGGCGAAAGTATGTTGAGTTCATGCGTGAATATTTGGCTTTGGGTCACATGTCGGTATCCAGGGTAGACTGGCGTCGTGAGGAGCACTACGTATTGCCTCATCATGCAGTCCTGAAGACACCTGACTCCAAGATCAGGGTCGTGTTCGACGGGAGCGCGGCGACATCTAACGGGGTGTCCCTGAATCAATGCCTGCACGCTGGTCCTAAGTTGACCAGAGACATTGCAGACATTCTAACGGACTTCAGGAGACACCAAGTTGTCTTCGTTACGGATGTGAGGATGATGTTTCGCCAAACGGAGATCCATGCGGATGACCGTCGGTTCCAGCTGATATTGTGGCGAGAGAGCCCAGAAGAACCGATGATCACGTATGAGCTGAACACGAACACGTACGGATTAAAGCCCAGCCCGTATGTAGCGATGCGGACGCTACGAGAGCTGGCTGACCAGGAACGGCTGCGCTTCCCTCGCGCAGCTGCAGTCATCGACCGGGATGTCTACGTGGATGACATTTGTACGGGCACGGACAGCATTGAGCAAGCGCTCATCCTAAGGGATGAATTGGTGGCGCTCATGGCCTCCGGTGGCTATGAACTCAGGAAGTGGCTGTCAAACTGCCCAGAGGTGCTGGCAGGACTACCAGCTGAGCACCAACAAGACCCGCATTTGTTTGAGGACTCGGATAATCCTCATGCGTTGGCAATTTTGGGGGTCCAGTACCGACCGACTCAGGATGTCTTTACTTATAATTGTGAGGCCGAATTGCTGTCGAAGACCTGGACCAAGCGATCAGTCCTTTCGACTATCGCACGAACGTTCGACCCAAATGGTTGGATCTCTCCGGTCACGTTCATGGCAAAGTTCTTCATGCAGAAGCTTTGGTTGGCCCAACTAGGCTGGGATGAGCAGCTCACGGACGAGCTGCTGCACGAGTGGACGGCATTCGTGACCACATTGCCGCATATTAAAGAAATTGAGATCCCGCGCAAACTGCTCCCTCAGGCGGGAGCCAGGGTGACCCTGCATGGGTTCTGCGATGCTTCTGAGAAAGGGTACGCGGCCGCGGTCTACCTGAGAACAGGTGAGACTGCTGGCGAGGGCGTTGTACGCTTGGTCATGGCCAAGAGCAAGGTTGCGCCTGTTCGGACCCGGTGGACGATTCCGAAGATGGAATTGGCGGGTGCCGCGCTCCTGACCCGCCTCCTAAACCATGTGGCGCAGAACCTGCGTGGCACGGTGGATCTGAATGACACGGTTTACGCATGGACGGACAGCCAGATCGTGTTGTGCTGGCTGCAGACTTCGGTCCATACGCTTGAGGTATTTGTGGCCAACCGAGTGTCACAGATAAATAACTCGGAGACTCCTCTGGTCTGGAGACATGTTCCAGGTGAAGTTAACCCGGCAGACTGCTCGAGTCGCGGCTGCCCGGCGCCTGCTCTGGTTGAGCATTCTCTCTGGTGGGGGCCTCAATGGTTGGAGCGGCCACATACGGAGTGGCCTTTCAATGACTGCGGACGCCAGCCACTACCCCCTGACCAGGGTCTGAGAGTCAATGTGACTACAGTGGAGTCTGTGGCAGTGGACCACACTCTTTTGGAACGGTATAGCTCACTAGGGAAGCTACTTCGAGTCACGGGATGGATAATGCGGTTTTTCCATAATTGTCGAAGCCCTGCGGCACAGCGCAACCTGTCACCTGTAATGGGACCTGAGGAGCAGCAAAGGGCTCTCTCACGTTGGGTGGGGGTCATTCAGGGGAATGAGTTCCAGGATGAACTTAGGATCTTGCGGACTGGCGTGGGCAGAATGAAGAAGAGCCTTGTCCGCCTCAACCCGTTTATTGATGAGCACGGAATGCTCCGGGTGGGAGGCCGACTACGGAATGCCGAATTGCCGTATTCAGCGCGGCATCCTTTAATTCTTCCCAAGAAGGGAGCTCTGGTGGAGCTGTTGGTTTGGGACCGTCACATCAGGAATTCACATGCAGGCTGCAACACACTGCTGGGCATTTTGCAGCGGGAGTTCTGGATTTTGTCGGCACGGAGAGTGATACGGAGCGTTGTGTTTCGTTGCTTGCCTTGTTACCGGCTCAAGGCAGCCACAATGCAGCCACAAATGGGAGATCTCCCGCCCGACCGAGTTACGGAAGCTCGGCCGTTTGCTGGTGTGGGGACAGACTTCGCGGGGCCTTTCATGGTCAAGACATCACGCCTTCGCAACGCGAAGTCGGTTAAGGCATATTTGTGCGTCTTCGTGTGTCTGGCGACCAAGGCCGTTCATTTGGAAATGGTAGCTGATCTCTCTACGGAGGCCTTTTTGGCAGTGCTGGACCGATTCGTTTCTCGACGAGGGATACCGGCCTTGATCCGGTCGGATTGTGGTACCAACTTCAAGGGCGCCGATCGTTGTCTAAAGGAAATTGTATTATTTTTAAGTCAAAATGAGCGAGAGATCGGCACGGCCATCGCCAGTCGGGGCATTTCGTGGTATTTCAGTCCACCTGGATGCCCCCACTGGGGTGGAATATTTGAGGCAGTGGTTAAGTCTGCCAAGACTCATTTGTATCGGGTCATCGGCTCAACGATCCTCTCCTTTGAGGAATTGTCAACGGTGTTCTGCAAAATTGAGGCAGTTTTAAATTCGCGCCCCTTGTGTCCGTTGAGCGCTGACCCGAATGACCTGGAGGCCATTACCCCAGGTCATTTTTTGATTGGCCAACCACTTAACGCCTTGCCGGAGTATCCGTATACGGATGTTAAGTTGTATAGGTTGTCACGGTATCAGATGTTGCAGCAAATGACTCAAAATTTTTGGAAGCGATGGTCGCTTGAGTATTTGCACATTCTTCAGCAACGCGTTAAGTGGACGGACAGGACGACCCCACCGTGCGTTGGAGACCTCGTACTGGTTAAGGATGCTAACCTATCACCGTTGTGTTGGCGACGGGGGCGTATCGTTAACTTGATAGCGGGCAAGGATGGGTCTCCACGGATCGCTGATGTACAAGTGAGGGACTCGATCCTTAGACGGGCGGTTTCAACGCTATCCCGACTACCGGGAGTTTGAGCGGACCGACGACGGGTCGGTCCGGGGCGGGTGGTTGTTGAGAATTGATAGGTTTTTACCCACTGGCCACACAATCAGTTAGTTCATTTTTCTTTCACGGCGCTGCGAGCGCGCGCGCTGTCGCCAGCGGACGCGAGCCGGCGCCATTGGTAATATTGGTACTATCGTAACGGCTCTTGAACATTATAACCTCCGTGGTTTGGGAGATATTTTGGAAGTTTTACGCTTTAACGGAAAGTGTTGAGATACGGCACAATTCCTTGTACGGTGGGCTGCTTCGGGCGCCCCAAGGATTGTTATTTAGAGTGATATAAGGACTACTACAGTGTGAACTGTGTTTGGCGTGTTTGCTGACGAGATCGGGGCGGCGGCGGCGCAGACCGGGACGTCGTTTATTGGTGCAAGTAACACATACATACACTTTACACAAAACAGAAACACAACCTTGCAGCCGGGAAGATATTCGGCTGAACTCCAGGTTAGCAACATAGATTAAGTTAGGTTTAAGTACATAGGACGCGTATCGCGTTCCATTGTTTCGCGCTAGGCAAGATTGCTTTGGTAATTTGTTCTTACATGGGCCCGGGATAAATTCAATTTGTGTCTGGCGCAAACACCCGGTCTCATTTAAATTATTTCAAAAAAAAATGTTAGGACTTGTGTGGGTGCATATTTTTACCTATTCATGGCGATTCGATGAAATGTTTTTTATAAAGGTTGTAATTTTTTTTAAACAGAAAGGACGTGCTTTTATTTTCTCACAATATTATTCTAAACTAATTCGTATTAGTTATACAACATATATTTAATCTATATGTGAACAACCTATGCATGACATAATTTAATTATATGACAGGATGTCCAATCAAGAAAAAAAATCCCAGTTCGGTGACTCAAAACATGACTGTACCTATCTGTAATAATATGTATTTTATTAATATTAAAGAATTGAAAATCAATATGATTTTGAAACTAACTGGGCATCTAATTAAATATACGACAGTAAAGTTTAACTTTCGTATTCGCACGTTAACGTGAAATGTCATTGACTTTATTTGGACTAATCAATTTATAAAAAAAGAACTATTTTATTAATTTTATTTGCTACTTTGTATAGCTTGAAGGATTTAATGTGACATCTCAAAGGCAAAGCAGGTCTGTATAATAAATTCGAGTTTATACTCGTATTTATCAAATTACAATAACTCTCTAACTTACCTACTAAGTTGATGGTCTCGAAACGTTATAATACCGTTTTATTGTGATAATAATGTGTAAAAATAATGTACCTATATTCGTTATTTTCAAAGCGAATAGCAAAGTTTTTTTTTATTAAAGTTTTACTTGCAACAAAATTGAGAATGGGAACCATACCATACGAGAACCACAATTATTTCGTACCCTATTTTCTGAAGTGCATAGTGTGTAGAATGCAGTGTCAGCGCTTTTAGTTCCAATCGTTAACCTGTCGTGGCGGCTTAAGACGAAAGACCACAGTTAATTTTGGACCTAGTAACTATGGTATCAGATAAAATTAAAGTCCTAACTTAACGTAATACAAATTGTTAAGTTTCGTTTTCGACGGACTCCTCCTCCAAACCTTAAGCAAAACTAAAAGAAATTTTGAAAATTGAATGGTTAGGATTATAACCGAGAACGCGTTTATTATTCCAGAATTTGTGTACTAGACGTCTGTGCAGCAAAATTTTGGACAAATACAGACCCTTAGCACACAGATTGTATAATTACAAGCGCAAAAAAATTTGGTCCAACTAAGAACATTACCTTCTCACACAGCTTCCAAAATTTCGTTACAAGTTTGGAGGAAGAAACAGTCGATTACGAAACATTTGGAGCGTTTTAACCGCCTCATTACCGTAACCGCAATATTGGCCAACTTATAGAAGAAATCAATTGATAAGAATTGTAATAATTTGCGTCTTCTACAAGCCAACATAAAATAGCGCCTTTAATCATGCACAGGGTTCTTCAATATCGTGGTCACGGTAATGAGGCGGTTAAAACTCTTGAATAATCACCGATTTGTATGGACAAATGAGCAGTGATATACCCTCTTAACGCCGACCCCAATAGTACGACCTTGACTGCATGCGGGGCTCTAGCTCTAGTGTCGTTATACTCTGTATTTCCGTTTTTATGACCAATATGTCTTGGCCGTTTTACTTCTCCGCACATGGAGAGAAACAGCTTACTTTGAAGTTATGGTGTCAAAGTAATGTCATAATGATGGCTTTGCCCTCCCTGTCAAAAACATTAGAGCAACGATAGATATGTGAGCTAAGACAATGAATAGGGGACAAAGTAGGTTAAATTAAAACTCTTGACAGTTAACGTAAATGTTTGCTTCCTTTCATAAAATAGGTTCATAGTTTTTTGATATCATCAGTGCGAATAGGGCAATGTGTTCGCGCATTTCGTTCTGGCCATTCCGCGTGTCTAGAGAAAATTAATGAAGCTGATTATAATTACGGTGTTAAAGTAGCTGTAATGCAAGCTACACTACTCGCGAAGTCAACCGAGGTTGGGTGAATATGATACTCATAATCATACTTATTTATTAATAATGTCAATATAGGTATGTCAATTTTCCAAAATGGTATAAATTTACAATGTAGTAAGAGATAGTGGGGAGAGGCACTTCATTGGAGGAAGTAATACTTCGTTCAACGGGAGTCGGTCAACTTTGCGAGTACTGTAGCGGGGTCAGGATTTTAATCTCAGATTGTCGGGATAATATCCCGACAATCATATATCCCTATATATATATTATATATATATAGTCTATCATAGGGCAACATTCGACGTTTATAATGATGTGTCTGAGATCTTGCGTCTCTTTCCTTTAGTTATGTGCTCTATTGATACCTACTATTGTTGATACCTACTAAAAACTCAAGAAGTTGAATCATAACGTTAAAGTTAGCACATGATAGAAGATATCAATATATCTAATATTGACAATATTGCTAAATGCAGCTCGAAAAGTATACATCAATCAATTTCATAATAGAAATCCTTTAATAAGAACAAGCCAAGCTAATAACTCGTTTAAAAAAGTAAAAGCTTCATTTTGACAACTGGACAGTTACTGTATTGTGTTTATCTGTGGGACATCGCTAATGGTACCGTCAGAAACGGTAGCTAATGCGTGCAGTTACCTTATCTGTCTACGAGACACAATAGAGCAATGTGAGAGTAGAGTTGAATATGTTGAAGATAATCTTTGCCATCAAAGACACCGACGAACACGTACGGTAGTTTAAACTAAAGGTTTGACCACAGCTAGCGTCACTTGGCAATACATTTTGACTAAAGTGAAAATTAATTATGTCATTGAAACCACTAAACACGCTTTCAGAATAAACGCAACCAAATAAACTACCACTAACTTTTGGTCATTTTACTATTTTTAATTGGGCAATAACTAAAAAGAAGGCGTGTTTTGATTCCTGATTTTTATGACGTCACAAGCCAGTATCTTCATAGAAACTTCATTCTAGCAAATCGTTTTTGACATTTCATAGTGTTAGTTAATTTAAGCTGTAATCAAATACCGTATTACATACGTACCAAATGAAGTCATGTTACTTATGCTTGTCAAACATTTCATTCCAGTTTGGTAGAGCAGGGTCTAAGTGGCAGTTAGCCAGGAATATTCACACGAACAGCGATCGGAACGGTGGTTACAGTAAAAAAAAATAACAATAAAATCTCTATTGATTTCAACAAAAGCAACCAGGGAACTTTACATTAATTGTTATTTGTGTAAAACCTGAAATAATTGGTCGTGTGGTGTGGCTAGGTGGCTACACGACCGAGCAACTCGTATGTGCTACCCGACTGATTACAAACGCGCGCCAATTTCGTCTGAACAAAGGTGGAACGTCGAGCGGACCCTGGTCTGCGATGGCACGTAATTGGCTATTAACGTGGTTCGCGGTATTTAGTGAGCCCTTCTTTTTGGGACTGCGTAAATAAGAATCACATCATGAATAATTTTACAGTAGAAATAGGACAGTTTTTTATTTTCCTCCAACGAAGCTTTTCGTTTCGTTTCGTTTTTGTCACGTAATTGTATGTTGGCCTTTAAAGGTATTCCAGAACATGAATTAAGTGCTTAAAGACCCGGACAATGCCCCCAAAACGTGAAATGTCAAAAGATAATTAGTGCTCTCGGGTAAAACTTCTTTTTATTTTTGCACGAGTAGGTACCTATTTACTGTTAACCTAACAGTCAAATTATGTACAACTAAAATCTTTGTCACAATCATCATCTTCTAAATTATCCAGCCAATAGTTGGATAGGTAAGTTTTATCACGCAATATGTATAAGCCATATAGGCTTTGGTATTTTTGAGCTGTTATTATATTATATGATATCTAATCAATCTCCAATAATGATAGAGAAGGACGGAAGAAAAAAATATTATTTGTATTAGAGCTCAAAGCGATATTCAATGGTTCAGGCATAGCTTCGATAGCCCGAGGTCAAGATGCCAATTTTGGCCCGGAGAACTGTGGATGACGCTAGTTCTAATCCCGCAAGAAGCATATATTTTTTAATTTTCGATTGAATACAAATATTCTCTCAACTGCTATAATAAATAGGATAAGGACAAGATGATGATAAATACTTGATAAACAATAATACAACACATTGGAATAATGAACCAGTTTTTACGGAATGGAATAACCAAACCACTTTTACTTTAAGCTGTCAATATGTTTTTGGACCCACGCCAACACCCGTGTTTTGACACGGATTTGTATACACCTAACTGCAATATTGTTTGTGATCAAACAGTTCTGCTCTTCTTTAGACAAGATTCATTGCGCTTTAGTAATCTAAGGTTCTTTCCAGATAAATAAACGATGCCCAAGTAACAAAGGCTTTTTATCACCATCACCAAACACTAATATAGTAGGCCTATAATGGTCTCCATTGTGACTAGTAGTATTAAATGAGCGTTTTTGGTAACAGAGTCAGCACTTTATTTTGGTACTAAAAAGACAGTTTAAAAATTCAAATATATTACCACATGCCAACCATACTATGTAATGTTTATAGAAAAAAACTGTGATAAAACTAGACCCTTTAAGCACTAGTTAGCACGTTCTAAAACGCTCTCATTCTTTTATAGTACCAATTTTAGTTACTTGAGTGTGAAATGTGAGGAATTATATTGATGTCAAAGATGACAGAGGCAAAGGCCTATGGACTATATACTGAAAATTATGATAATGCTTTATCATTTCCAGCCTACAGTACCTATTTGACAATATCATTTGACGTTCAACGTTATCCGTTTTAATTGTGAAATCTCTTATGTCTTTCGGGTATTTCAATATAGGTATTACGATCCAAGGCCACTTTTAATTCTCAAAAAAAACCTGGTGTTCTGATCTCGAAGGGTTATTAAGTTTTCCTAGAATCAAGAGTCTTGTTAGGTGCTGGATCTGTGGTTGTTCTGATTTCTCTGCTAACTCGACTTAATGGCAACCTGTCGCGATAGATTCATAAAATGATAGTGAAAACATCAGCGGAGATTTATTTGAATAAAAGGCTTGATAACTGCTTCTACAGTCTTCAATTCATTCTAATTTTACATGGGCATATGAACCGATAAGACCGCCTATTTTCTACCATTTTAAAATAAAGGTTTCAATTGCAACATTCATTTGTTGGTGTGCAAGAATTGTTGTATTGTATTGTATGAACCATTAATGATACTGTGAAATGTATCATAATCATAAATCATAGCGCTTTTAGATATACATAGGTTACATATAGGACTGTATTTGACAACAGCACGCATGATTGTGAACATACTTCAAACAAACTTTAATATGTAAAATATTTGTATACTATTAGTGTAAATCGAACCTAATATTTTTTGTGTGTTATGCACCATTTTTTTCGGCAGTCGGTATCAATTTAAGTCCTTCATTTTAATGTACTTCAATAAAATTACAGTGTAAAATAGTTTTTTCCTTTTTTCGCGAAATCCGTTCTAACACAGACGTGAGAAGAAAAAGTTTCACTATGGACAAAAAACTGATCGACATCTTCGGTCACTTTCACATCTTGCCAAAATATAATTGAGATTCTGAACGTATTAACGACCTAGTCTAGCTGTCGTAACTTTATAAGTAAAGTAATATGTGTTAATAAACAAATTTCTAAAAGGATAAATAGTCAATCAAGGATGATCAATAAAGAATTGATGATAACGACCTAATAAAATAAAAGTAGACCACGCACAACATGAGCCATATTTACAAATATAAAGAAAGTAAAACTTTTGCGCAGAAATTCCGTCTGCGAAAAAACATTAAAAATATCTAGATAATCCACCGTTTTTGTCCTCAACTTTTTAGGTTTAGAATTAGATGTTTAGCCTATCAGTCAATCACTCTATTAAATAAAAAATAAAAAAACCGCCTAGAGATCATGGTATGCTCACTATCCATCATTTTTGGAAGCTAGCATGAACTCGACACGAATAATTGCTATGTCAAATTACCCTGTAAGCTAAGTACCCAAAGAGATTATTCCTTGTCTTTGGATATAATCTTATTAAGCAGAAGAGGATGTGAACTGTAAGGCTCTCTCATTTATAAACAGAGAAATTGTCCGAACTGGTTGCGTCGGTTCTAAATTTAGGATTCGCTTTAAAAGTTTCATTTATCGGGGTCAATAAACTCTGATCGAAGAATTCCATTACGTAAATATTGAGTTTATATATATAGTATTATCAATCTTTTAATCATATTCCACTTTACACGATTGTAACGGTTATTATCTCAACAATGTATGATACGCATATGATATATAAATGTCCTAATCTATCTTGAATTTATTAATTCTGCCTCTAAGGGTATTGGGCAGTGACAAGCACAGCGACATTTATTTTAAAATAAACAAGGAAACGATAACGGCCTTTGAATATGTGCACTGAAAAAAAAAAAGCTCAACAAATTTAACTTAAGAAGTAACTAAATTGTGCTTACTTAGTATTAATCAAAATTATCCTAATTTTACATCGCTTATTTTGGTTACTTAGTTTGTCAGTATTCCGATTTAGTAACTAGCAGTTAATATTTGGGCTACTGTTAACAAATATATATATTTTTTCAGCGTTTATAAATTCTGACCGTTTTACTGCACTGTACGATTCGACAGTGCGGATATAAACTTGATTTTACACTGACGATTTTAACAATGCTTCTGATTTACTCTTTATAGGGGTCAATATACCGTCTTTTAAGTACTTATCGGTCATTTGCGATGGTATTGTCTGGGAAATGGGCCAGGTGAAAATGGTCGAATTTGCATTGATCACAGCTGTTTCGAAAACAATGGTTGTGTGATTGTGTGAATCGGAAAGTTTCAAAAATAGCGGGCAATAGCTTCGTTTAGCCACAATTTGAAGCTGGTCAGTGGCTTACATTCAATGGTTTGGATGTTTGGATCAGATTAGTTGAAAAACAGAGATAATACCAATGGGTTCGAAAGCATCTTTGCTGCGAATTTTAGTTTACTGCAAACCTGATACCAGATATGGTATTTGTAGATTTGGTTTATCCTTAATTATTTATATACATAGTTTCTTATGGTATACGTCGACCTGGGCCGTAAGTGAGATTTTCTGGGGAGGAAACCTCACTTCCTGATCAAGGCAAGACATAAAACTTTAGACTAACCACGGGCGGTAATTCGTGAAACCCCAGATAGCATATTTATGACATTTACTGCCTTAGGTAATGTACTATTACGATGATATATCGATATATTCAGCGGAAGAAAGTGTTCGGGATTAAGACAATTTGAATAATTAATTAAACTTCTGAATTTTGAGATGTTTCCCTATATAAAACAATCAAAAATACGGTAGTATACAATTTTAAATAATGTCAATGACACTGAGACGCTCGAAGATAAACAAGTGAGATTGCTGACTGATTAGCTCTATAAACTTTGTGCCCTCTTACAACTTCAGTTTCTTGTAGGCGCACTTTCTGACTTTGACTTTGTTGTCATTCCAGGTGATGCTGACTTTCTGCCTTCTGGAGGTTTCTTCTCGTCCTTCTGAAAGCGAGTAAGTACCTCATCGAGTACACATGAACACTTTCGAGATAAAAACAAGTTGCACTCGCGTTTTAAGATGATTAAAGTAATTTGGTAAAAGGCTGGTTTAACGTTTTATTACCCCTGTAGCTGTGAGTTCACACGGTTCGTGGTCATTTTCCCCTGTCATTTTGATCACGAGAAACACACGAATGGTAAAGCCATGGATGAATAAATCAAGAGGACTGCTCTACTCGAGGATCCTTTCCACTGGTCTGAAGTAGACGATGCAGTGCTAGATCTTTTGCCCCATACATTTTGTATGGCCTTTAGATCTCTGCTTAATACTCTATCGCCATTTATCGATGACGGCATCTTTAAGAACTCGGTGGGACGCGTACAAGAAGTGCTCTTAAATTATTCATCCAACGTGCAGAAATAGCCTTTAGCTTAATATGGCGGTTCGGTATCCAAACGCACTAGTAACCCGAAGCACAACTAACATGGACATTGGAGAACACTTTTAGACCGGCATGAATTGTAACACTTAACATCCAGTAAGACTGACACCATCAGCATTGAAACTGAATGAGTACTTCATGAAAACTTGTAGGTGTTGCCTTGATATCAAACTACATCGTAAATGTTAGAAATAATAACTTACTTTTAAACTTTACATGATCGATTGAAGAATGCAATTACTTGGGGCATTCCACCAGAATGACTACTTCATCGGACACGTAACGGCTTTGACACCTTAAAACGTATAGAAAGTCTAGAATTCACTACCAATACAAAAGCCAAGTAATAAAATATTGACATACCAAAAAAATACTTCTTAACTTTCTTATAAATATGAAGAAGATGGTGGCATGCCTCCGAAGTATTATAGAAAATATAAAACTCATTTTGATTGAGTAATCTATTACCTAAAAGAAAATAGTTTTCTGTAAGAATAATGCGGCAATTTAGAAAATCTGAAAAAGAAACAAAATGAAAATAACGTTGCGCTGGATTAAATTACATTACAAAACTAAGTTCATTTCTTTGCTCGTTTGTTGAAGTCCTATTGGCTTGCGTTTAACATTCATGCCGTGTACAATAATCCCAGTGGCAACGAGTAGCAGCGGGCGTTGTAATGGTTCAAGTATGGTGATTTCTCTTAATGCTTCCCACTGCTTACTATTTGATGAGTCCAAATAGAAAAATAATCAACGCTTTTTTACATGGAGATAGTTTCGCATGGCAATAAACATGAGGTCAGGAAAAAATATGGTAAATAAGATATCGTGCCAAATGAAATTACCATCAACGCACATTAAGCTCATTATTTTGACATCGGCCTATTATTTTACCATTTCTTTTTCACGCTGAATTAATAACGAAGCTCGGGGCATGGTATTTATTATAATAATATGAATAAAAAAGCAAATGCTCACAAGATTTTTTACAATTTCAGGTCAACACCACAACTACGCTTCGATATACCTACAGAAGTTACTGATGACGTTAACGACGATGAAGAATTACCACGAGAGCAAGTTAGATATCCTGAAGATGATAATGATAACACACACAATATTTTAGAAAGAATAAATGCAATTAATGAAGGACTAGCTAAACCTAAAAAGAATAGAATCAAAAATTCACAAACACACACATTGGGAAGTTACGTTTTAGATGCATCCACTTTAGAAAAAATACAACAACTTATCTCTGGAGGTAAACTAAATGCTTACTCTGATCTTCAAAAGAAACAAGAAAATAATGATCTCGCTACTGAAAATGTTAATGGGATTCGGTATGATAATTCAAGGGCATTGCAATACGGTGGACTGCCATCCGATTTGTTGACGGCTAATCAAGTACAGAGTACTACGACACGTATGCCATACATCACAAGTATACCAGTACTAGTCATGCCTTCCTCATCAAACGAATTATACGATCGATATACACAGAACTCTATAAATTCTATAGAATCAGATTCGCAGTTCCAAACGAGACAGAGACCACCAATTTCTCTCCCTTTTAACATAAATTGGCCATTAGCACCATTCTTTCCTATATTAGTGAAAGACCCATTACTTGGATTTCTTCATGGTGGTGGGTGGAATAATTTCTTCGAATACGGACAAACCGCCGATGTATGTAACAGAAAACAAAAAGCTTTAGAAGATGACACTATGACTGAAATAGAAATTGAACGAGTAAATGAAAATAAACATTTAAATTCGTTTATTCCGGAAGTTAAAACTAATGCTAGGCAAGCAAGAGCAATCAGGAAGAGGACCATATCTACAGAAGCTCCTAAAATAAAAATTCAAGATAATTCAAAAAAATTAAAAAAGTTTTTTAATCAGAAACCAACAGAGGCTACCGTAACGAAACCCAAGCCAGTTATACCTGAATTATCTGCGCAAGGTACGAAAACTGTGCCGAAAGATGATGATTTGAGATTCCATATGGGCGGATTCTCGATATTTGGAGGTCGACCAAACGTGCCTGCACACAATCCTGGTTTCTTTATAAACAAATTGAAAGTCAGAAGAGGAGGGGTGGCTATTGCAGGACCTGGCGGAGTAGCGACTGCTGGTAAAGGAGGAGCCGCCATAGTGGGTCCTGGAGGACTGGCTTACACACAACCAGGAGGACTTGCCGTTGCTGGTCCTTCATCTCGAATCGTCGCCCTCACCTCCGACGTAGACCTCTCATCCATCGTGACCCGTCTGCAGCAGCAGCAAGCCGCCACCGACGGTTCGATCCCAAGACTACTAGAAGCAATACCTGAAGGCAAAATTGTTGCTATAGGGCCCACTATTTATTACCATCCTGAATAAACTAAACGCTTTTTCTTGCTTTCTTACCTAATCCATACTCTTGATCCCATTTCTATTCTTCTTTCTTTTATTAAACTACTTTTTCTTTCTTATTAGAAACTGGGGATTCTGGAGAGGATTTGGACGAGGAAGAACCGATAGAGGAGAATACGCTGGATATGACGGAGTCAGTGGATATCGGCAACAGCCGGAGGAATATCAATTCGACGGCGTGAACTTTGTACAGTCGCCGGCATTCGGAGACAGTACTTTCACTTTGTTTTTGAAACCAGTTGCTCATGCCATAAACGGCCCGAGGGGGACGGCGATTGCGAATCCAGTTTCTCACGTCGTCATCGGATCTAAACAAAAAGGGAGTGTCGTGTTTAACCCAGTAGCATCGGCTGTGGTTGGTCCTGGTGGGATAGCTCATGCGCAATCTGACCTGTACTTGTATGAATACAATCTGATATAGACAAAACCATAAGAGGCCTAATAAAAGGTGAGGACTGAGTGGTCAATCCTGTTAAATCGAAATAATTTTACATTGAAAGAGGTACTAGGTATCTAAGTAAGAGGGGAACTAGGTACCTAATTAGCGTAGAGGTCTTTACGGAAATTACCTGGCGTTTTAATTTCGAAAACCCATTTCCTAGACTAATCGAGTTTGACCGCTCACCCTCGGAAGTATCTTGCTAATTATAGTAGTAACTATGTCTAATAGATAAACTCAATAAAAGTATTGTTCTGCACACATTATTTTGTGTGGATAAAATTTAAATGAATTGAAAAAAAAAAAAAAAAAAATCGGCTTTAATTAGTGAACATTTTAATTTCGGAAAGCACATTCGATTGATCTCTTGAAATTGTTTTCCGAATTGAATAATTACTTAGTTAAGTTATTAGAGTAAAATGTGATAGATGTGTAATACGTTTTGTCATTTATTTTTACGAATGTTATTTATATAAATGATTTAAATATTTACAGTGTTTTTATTTCTTGTATAAGACTTCACCGAATGCTTTATTTCATAGAATTTTAATTTCATAGAAAAAAAATCCTTGCCGGTCAAATATTATTCAGAAATCTTGAAAATGTCAACGTGTAGATTTGGTTAGGTTAGGTTTGTGTTATACTCGTAACATTCCAAAATATTTTATGGTTACAGAAATTTAAATTTCTGTGAAATTGAAATTCGATAAAACAAGGGTAAACCCATATTGAAAGAAGGGATAATATTCGATGATATGCTCTGATATTCCTGAAACCTGAACCTGTCATTCATGAAATATATTTTTTTATACGCTGTTCTTACGCCATTAGTGTCGCATTAAAGTCGCCTTGAACTTTATCAGAACCCAAACACAGTCTGGGTCGTATCCCAATACACGTATCCCAATATCGATATCAATGTCATCGTTATAAATGATCCAAGGAAAACATATTATTCAGAGCAGCAGAACCCTTCGGGAGCTCAAATAATGCCATTCGGCTGCCCCTAGGATACTGCAACTACGCGTCATTGCTTTCACTAAATGTAAAGACACATACATACATTAATCGATCGATACTCATCCATTGAATGTCACTTTAACAAGCTATTTGTATCTTGGAGACAAGTGAAGGATCGAACTTTCTAAATGCTCCTAAGAAGGAATAACACAGATTGAAACTGAAACCCATAAAGCAGCCTTATTAATGAAAAACTCCAGTGAGCCTCAGACTAATATTCGACTTGACGGCGATTCATATGGATTTTAATATGCTTTATAATGTGAGAGGAGTGAGTATCTTCAGACAAGACAAGCAATATGTCAGTTTTAGTAATTGGCTTTGTAGTTGCAACTGCTCTTCGTTTTTATATAGGCGCCTTAACCAAAAGTAGTAAAAATTTATATCACTTCAAAAAGGGTATATAACAAAAATAGTTTTTGAAATGATGAATGATTTTTAAAGCTATCACCATAACCTTAAAACTACTTAAAAGATAAAAGAGTCACGCAATAACTTGAACAATATAACTGTTTAGTTTCTCTGCAATGTAATAAGCTATACATAAGTATGACACTAAAATACATTTAAGAACTCCAAATTACTTAATGACCGTATCTTTTTGAATTCAAAATAAGTATAATAAAGATATACTCTTTTTGTTCGTAGAACAACAGTCCAATATTTACCATTCTACGGCGGTGGAAAAGGACAATACCTAGAAGTCAAAACCAACAACAGAGGCGTAGTCGTAAGCGAAGTCATCGTATCCGAAGAAAAAATAAGCAGTGAGAATGTCGTCAAAAATGTTGATGAAAACCTGCTTTCTAAAGTATTAGCCAAAAACTTGCAAAATCTCCAGACTTTATCAGGCGGTCTGATCAAGCTTCATAATCTTGGACGGAAGACAGGAGCGTTGGCGAACAGTGACAAGGAAAGGTTTAGGGCCCAGCTTTCTTCCCTTGGGGAAGCTGCTTCTAACACTATCAAGCTGATTGAAGAGGTCGGAGACAACGTTGATGTTCTGTTCAAAAGTGGATCAAAGAGGCAGTATGAGAATGACGAGGAGGATGTAAGTAAAGCTCTACTTAATATTTATTATTTAAGTACATAACTATTATAGAAGGTAGCAAATTAATCATATTGTACATTGAATGTTTTGTCATCATATTATTGCAATCGTTTTATATTTCTCTGATTTATATCTTCAAGAGATTTATTTTTATTTGTTTAAACTTTATTGCACAAAACAAAAGTCAGTACAAATGGCGAACTTTAGGGGAAAAACAGAGAACTTCAAGTGGTTTCACTTTTATAACAAGTCCTTGCAAGAACTGCAGTTTATCAAATCAAGAAATATTACCTTAGTGGACAATTACAGATTACTATGCGCTTATGGTGACAGAATCAATCGTCCGATTGTTGAATACTCCACAAGATTTCGAATAACATAATATCATTTTCAAGTTACCTTTGGTCCCTAAAATTCCTATCAACCGAATGTTTTTTTAGCATAAGGAGGACCGACAACCTTGTTAAGGTATTCGAAAGCCGATGGAGGAGGCGTGTAATCGTTCCTTATTATAGGAGACCTATATTCAGCAATCGATGGTTTTGGTATCTATGAATTTATTTTGCTACCTTTACATTAACTGTTTTAAATAATGTCTAGGTTGTTTTAAATATTGTTTTTCTGTATTTATCAACAAACTAGGTTGGCGAAGAGGGCGTTGGTATCGATTCTCCTTCCGAAGAAGAGGGCATCCCTCTCAGCGCCATCACCATCGCCGAAGCTAAGCCTGTTGGTTAGTAATTTCATTTTGCGGGTGTATGTATATCACTTTAAATAATACAGTCTCTCATCACTGTCTTCTCTTACTTATTTTGTTCCGTGTTTATCCTCTCTTCTAATTACACAACAAGTCATTCAGCTTCTACGATCTCCTCTTTTCAAGTCTTGATCAGATCAGCATCATCTTGCCGCGATCTTATTTAGTGTTTCAGTTCTTAATCCTGAAGAAATCGCTTATATCTTGAAGTGATCCTATATTTGCCTTCTTCTCTTTTCTAAGCCCAGAAAAAAAATCTCAATGGTCTGTTTAAATTCCGGAACAAATGTTTCATTTCATTATTTTGTGTCGCTATTATTGAGTTTTGGTCAATTTATTTTTCTGTTTTGTTTTATCAAGTATATAGTTCATTACGTAAGTACACCAAAACTCTATTAATAAGGAAATAAAACTTAGGTGTGGTATAATGAATATTTACGTATATTCATTATTTTGGTCCAAATTGCTTTTACTATTTTTTTTTTTGAAAATGTATATAAAGGTCAATCACAAACGGAAAACATACTTAAGTAGCTCAATCTACTGCAGATCAAACAAGAGATGTTCTTTGTAGCCTGTGTGTATCTATATTTTAGGTTTACTATGTTTGTGCTTCTCTAATGAATAATTTCTATGTTTAGTTCGGTTAATAGAGACTAAACTTACCTTACAAACGGTCCGGTAGTTTTGAATTTTTGATATGTTGTCTAGGATGGTGAGTGAGTGTTTAAAATGCAAAATGCACAATTCCTCCCCCTCCGCGCCCGCCGCCATATTGAAAAAAGCGGCACTTTCTTCAGATTTTTGCTTATATCTTCGTTTAGGAGCATTTTAGCTAGAAAAAGGCTTAAACGATGTTATAGAGAGCTAAATTTGCTATATTATATATTTTGATTCAAGGACAGACAATTACGGAGATATACAAATTTAAAAAAAAATATAAAAATCGCAATTTCCAGACATGTTTCTCACCATCCTAGACAACATATCGAAAATTCAAGACTACGGGTCCGTTTGTAAGGTAAAACCCCTTTATTCACTGGATTAATTCCAGGTCTGGCAGTGATAGGCGAGCATGGTCTGGCGGCGTCTCGCCCACAAGCCACGGCTGTGGCTATCTCCGGTATCGCGCTTGCGCGGCCTGTGGCCACCGCCATCGCTGGCGTTAATCCTGCGGAACTGGGCATTGAATTCCATGTCAACAATAAGGATAACTGAGTTCTGTAATTTTTTTCTTTGGGTCCCGGTATTAATGCCACAAAAACTTGCATTTATCAATTAAGAGTAGGTACCTACGATACGTATGTAACTACTGATAATTGACTGGACTAATATTAGGCATTCTTGGCGCATGTTTTCACGATAAGTATAGTTATGAATAAAATGTGAATATTTCCAAGTGCGAATTCTTGGTGATACCTATTATGATATTCTTTAAAAAATCTGCTAACTTCTAAAATGATAGGCATGATAATTTATTTAAGATTCTAACTTATTCACAAGTGCTGCAACGCAACAAACATCTAAAACAGATGCTGTGGCCAATGATGATGATGATGGTGATGATAACTTATTTATAAATCTAGTTACTATTTATAAAATTGTGATGGTTAGGTAAATAATATAATATCCAGTAGGAATAATATTTTGTCTTATAAAGACGTGAAATGTGCATTTATATTTTTAATAAATTATTATAATTTATTCACTTTCATCATTGTTTTATTGAAGGTTAACTATTTCAGTTTATTTTACAGCAGATACAAACACTGCATTAGACATTGGCATATAAAAAACCGGCCAAGTGCGAGTCTGACTCGCGCACCGAGGGTTCCGTACAAATACTTATCCCATCTTAACTGGCCGGGTTAAGTTAAGTTTGTACCTGGTATGTATGGGGCCAGATACAATGGAGGTGCAAAGTTAACGCAACCGGTTACGTTGGTTGTATGGGAGCCCCCTTAAATATTTATTTTATTATATTTCTTAATATTAATTGTTGTAGCGAGCGGCAACAGAAATACATCATCTGTGAAAATTGCAACTGTCTAACCATCACGGTTCATGAGATACAGCGTGGTGACAGACGGACAGACAGACAGACAGACGGAGAGACAGACAGACAGACGGACAACGGAGTCTTTAGTAATAGGGTTCCGTTTTTATACCCTTTGGGTACGGAACCCTAAAAAATCAGCAATGTAGTCAAAGAATATGTGGATGAACGAAACGGACTCGATATTGGCTAATAGCCATGGCGATGCTTGCATTTTACAAGAAGGAATGGACTTAGTGAAGAAACGATGGGACACAACAGTACAATAAAATGTATATATGTCGGCGGCCGATTGTAAAATCCGGCAGATCACGAAATTCCTAGGCATATCGTGAAACGCCGCCATTTCATGGTTTGGCTAAATGACATCCGCCATATCGTTTAAGACATAACGTTTAACGATTTGCTCAATGACGTTTAGGCAGATCATGAAATCCCTAGGCATATCATGAAAGGCCGCCATTTCATGATCTGCCTAAGTAACACCCACCAGTGAAGTTTAGGCAGATCGGGAAATTCCTAGGCATACTCTGGGTGCAGTTTTTTTTACGGGTCACAAAAAATAATAACCCTAACCTACCTATCTCTGGGAGCAGTTTCATTTTTAGGCTCATAAAAAAAAATACAGGTTAGGGTTATTTTTTTATGACCCAAAAAACGAAACTGGTAGGTTAGGGTTTTTTTTTTGTGCGCCAACTACATTTTACCCGGCGGCGGCGGCGCGCCAGCACATATCGACTCGGCGGCGGCGTGAAAAAACCTATATCTTAGTGAATATAATTTTTGTTTTATTCCGTTCCACGTCAAGGGTTTCCAGTCTTGTGTCTTGCTTGATCTTTAATGAGATGTACAACAGGATCCCAAGCTGGTGGTAATGACAAACCGTCTTCTCTATTGAAATTAGGATATTTTTAGCAAAATCATGAAATGGCGGCGTTTCACGATATGCCTAGGAATTTCGTGATCTGCCGGATTTTCACGATGTGCCCGGTATAGAGCTAGGAATACCGACGAATGCGTTTCTCTAATCAATCTGCCGTATTTTTTATCAGGCATATCATGATATGCCTGGTCAACTTTTAGCCAAGTCATGAAATGGCGGCGTTTCACGATATGCCTAGGAATTTGTGATCTGGCGGATTTTACGATCGGCCGCCGACACATACATATAATAGTCTTTCTGTTTAGCCCTATGGTTGACTGGTAGAGAATGCCTTTTGACATAAAGTCCGCTATTTGTACCGATAGTTTAAATAATCAAGGATTTATGTTTGCATTTTTATTTTTCGAATTTTCTTTAATTAATTTTGATTTGAAGGATAATGTGCTTTACATAACGCGTCCGTTTCGTTGGTGCCCCCTATAGTTAATATATCTCTAACTTTGGATCTTTAAAGCACCTGGCTTTATTATTATCTACTTTACTGACAGATTTGAATTCCGTTTAAACATGATAATAATATCATAAATAATGACACAAAGGTAAAGAAAAATTGAATGCGGTCCACTACAATCCAAGCGGGATTTACCTTTATTAATTTACCTTTGTGTCGTTATTTATAAAAATAAAAATGTGGTATTACCACATAAAAAATAAGAATCGGTAAAAAGATTCTATACAAAAATTAGCTTCGTTATCCAACTTTGTAGAAATTATGATTATGGCCGTTCGTTTTCTATTAATTATAAAGTCAATATCTCTCTACCTATTCGCGTAGGAGGACATCAAAGGCGTAAATATTGCGTATTACTTGAGTCAAATAACCCGATCTAGAAGATCTAGATCAGGTTTGTTTACTATATTGTAGCACTTACTATACCACGTGTTCACTAAATTAACATCTTAATCGATAGAACGCAATTCGTGACTCAGTTTTATAACTAATGGCAAAATTCTTAAACAAGAGTGTCACCAGAGAGGATTTCTGCCGTAAGATACAGAGAGACCGATACGAAAATCGTAATACGAACATTGAATCGTGCTGTCCAGCTTATTGAAATGTTGTAATGAGTATATACTAAAATAGAGTAGAGTAGATACTAAAATTTTGGAGTTGTTGCGTTCCTCCCTTGAAATTCGAATTTCATGTCACACTGTCTCGTTCATTCAAATGCAATTTAAACCGAGAGCGAAGGGAATGACAGACTACGACCTTTTGAACATGGAACTTTTACAGCTACCTGCGGCGTGTAGTCCTTACGGTCAAATTCCCATTCAACACAAATTGAACAATTTTGAAGAATAGAATCGACAAAAAAAAATTGTACTCAATTTCATGAGAATGGGTTGAGAAATGCGGTCTCTAGGCGTCAACAGCCTGAAAAAATTGGGCAAGTGCGAGCCCGACTCGCGCATGAAGGGTTCCGTACCTATATACATATATATATAATCTATAATATGTTTGTTGTATGGGAGCCCCCCTTAAATATTTATTTTATTTTATTTTTAGTATTTGTTGTTATAGCGGCAATAGAAATACATCATCTGTGAAAATTTCAACTGTCTAGCTATCACCGTTGTTGAGATACAGCCTGGTGACAGACGGACGGACGGACGGACGGACGGACGGACGGCGAAGTCTCAGTAATAGGGTCCCGTTTTTACCCTTTGGGTACGGAACCCTAAAAAGGACGTCTAATTATCCAAACCAAACACCCGGACATACCAAAGATTTCGGGCCAAGCTAAAACGGAGAAACGCTTCGGTTGCGTCAATATCAATACCTACCTACTACAAGTACGCGTCTGCGTCACTGCGTCACTCTAATGCACTGCAAGACTACTGCTTGAGCGAGGCTACAGCCAGGGGGGTAATTTGACTTTTAATTTTAGAGAGATGATGGCGATCTCTCCATTTCATCGCCATCCGTCACTTTTGACGTGTCCCTACTTGACAAGTGGCGATATCCCTAGAACATCGGAACTTCGTCAATCCGGTCGTGCTTAATTTGCGTTTCCTTTGTATGTGACGGCATAAACAACAGGCGCATACTTTAACTTGACCGTGTAGTGCGTGAAATTAGTCAGTTACGTTTTTTTTCAAAACAGAAATTCATATGCATGAATAGCATTTTTGACAATTATTATCGCCTTCGTATTTCCAAAATTGACATGAGACATGTCACTTGAAGCTCATCGCTTTTTAAAGACAGGTCAAAGGCGATATCACTGTTATCTTATAGAGTTTGACGTTTTGCGATGTCTCAAACGGTATTCTCGAATTAGGTCCCTGCTCTCCGGCCCCCCGTTGCGTCTCTGAGTCTCTTCGATAGGCTTACGAAAAAACTCAAAGCGCTGGAGACTACTGCATTTATCTTCTACTGTGATTATTTGGCACATGGTTCGATACTTTCGCCAAACATGCGTGTATAGGAGAGCCAGTGCTCAGCCATTGTTTTGTGGTTGTCATTTGTTTAAAAATGTTGACTTACACTGTAACCGCAGTAAAACAGGTATTCAGTGAGCAAGCCAAACGGGTTCATGGAAACATCAAACGACGTTCCGAGAACATTAAACTGGAAGAACGGATTCTTGAAATAATTATTATTACTACAGGAAGTTTCGTTCCAAGGAGTAAAGACATTTCTTTATTCCTTGGTTTCTTCCATGACATGACTGTATTTTTGTCAAATCAATGGATTTGAGATGTTGTGGTTCTCCGACGTCTTCCTTAAATGTGGTGTTTCGGGCAACAGGATATAAAATGAAAATAATGTTTAAAAGTATAGAGGCATAATGTGACTAATGTCAGTTTTTTTGTTTTTAAAGTAGGTAAGTATGTACGGTCTACCAGTGATTTGCGCCGATTCGCCCCAAGCGCGGATCCACTTCGTGTTTGTCATGTTTTTTTTTTAAACCTGATGAAGTATATTTCTATATTCTCTCTTATGCATAGGTACACGAATTGACTATTCCCACGTAAATACTTTATGGACATGTATTTCCGTAATTTTACATTTCAAAACATTTTAAGTCAGATCAAGAGTGAACTAATGCTCTGCGTTGTCTCAATTATTAATAGGCACAGGCACCTTTAAAGTATTAAAAGTACATACCAGTAGGGGTAGGGGGAGTAGGGGTACATTGATACGCGGGGCACATAGATACGGTAGTCATAAAACCTAAACGAATGGTTGTGTACAATTCATTCACGCACACATAGATGTCACTTACAAGGCGAATGAGGCGCCGGAGTTTCACCGCGGCTCAGTCGCTCAAACGCATTTGACAAGTACGGACACGTTTTTTAAGACCGCGAGTAAAAAATCGATCATTTTAGGAAGTGACTTATTAGGCAGTATTATAACGTTGTCGGAGAGGAATCTACGGCATGCAGTAATTAATTACGTTGAATTATTCTATACAATAGCCATTTTATCCTAGATACTTCTAGAATTTTTTTTATCTTAATTTGTATTTAAAAAATTACCTCGGGGCACATAGATACAAACGTCTGTGGGGTAGATTGATACTGTATCAATGTATGTCAATACATAAATAATGTTTATATGTTACTGTTAGTGTTTCAAAACAACTGATTGTTAGCATGTGATCTTAAGTTTATAAGGAAAATAGGTGTAGGATATATATATTGACAATTTACCTATATATATCAAAGATAAATATAAGTACAAATTAAAGTTACTGATAAAACCTAGTTGATTTGCCATAAACATTCATGAGACTGATTATGCCATAAATAAATGATAATATAAATCAATATAATGCATTTTCTTTCATTTTTAAATAAGATTATATATATTACATAGGAATATATGTGGGAGTATCAAAGTACCCCAGGTGTGTATCAAACCGCCCCGTATACGGGGTAGTTTGATACAAATCCCATTTTTCAGAAAAAAATACGTAAAAAAATCAATATGTTGTTTTGCGGATAAATGTACACTTACGTTTAAACTTAGTTAAACACTCGTGCTACCCAAATATTGTTTGTTGAAATTACTCTTTCCCTGCCGTTTTTATCGTCTATGCAAAAAAATCGTATCAAGGTACCCCATCTCCCCCTACAGAAAGGCTGTCAATTAGGTATAGAAATTAGGATGTCAAACATTTTGCCATTAAAAAAATGTGATGTGTCCAACACTAAAATAAGGAATCATTACATGTTTCACAAATATATTAAATTAACCATATAATACGGTGAATAGAGACTAAAGTACTATGTGTGACCTTACAAACGGTCCGGTAGTTTTGAATTTTTGATATGTTGTCTAGGATGGTTAGTCAGTGCTTAAAATGCAAAATGCACAATTCCCCCCCCTCAGCGCCCGCCGCCATATTGAAAAAACCGGCACTTTCTTCATATTTTTGCTCATATCTTCCTTTAGGAGCATTTCAGCTAGAAGAAAGCTTCAACAATGTTATAGAGAGTTAAATTTACTACATTTTCCATTTTATATTATTTTTCTAGGACAGATAGTTACGGAGATATCCACATTTAAAAAAACGTAAAAAAACGCAATTTCCTACTGAAAAACAAACTTCTGGATTATATCTTCGTTTAGGAGCATTTTAACTACAACAAAGCTTGGGCAATGTTGTAGAGAATTAAATTTACTATAATTTACACTTCAAATTTTGTTTCAAGGACGGTTAGTTACGGAGATATGCACGTTTAAAAAACAGGAAAAGTCGAATTTTCCGAAAATTTCTCAAAATTCTTAGTTTAGAACGCTGTCATTCAGTTACGGACTAGTCTAGGACAAATTAAAACATGTAGGAAATATAATTGCTTATAAAACTCATGTCCATTTTTACATACATTTTCGGAAAATGTGACTTTATTTTTTACATATCTCCGTAATTATCTGTCCTAGAAACAAAATTTGAAATGTAAATTATAGTAAATTTAATTCTCTACAAAATTGCCCAAGCACTGTTCTAGCTAAAATGCTCCTAAACGAAGATATAATCCAGAAGTTTGTTTTTGAGTTGGAAATTGCAATTTCTTAAGTTTTTTTAAATGTGCATATCTCCGTAACTATCTGTCCTAGAAACAAAATATAAAATGGAAAATGTAGTAAATTTAACTCTCTATAACATTGTCCAAGCTTTCTTCTAGCTAAAATGCTCCTAAAGGAAGATATGAGCAAAAATATGAAGAGAGTGCCAGTTTTTTCAATATGGCGGCGGGCGCGGAGGGGGGGGAATTGTGCATTTTGCATTTTAAACACTGACTAACCATCCTAGACAACATATCAAAAATTCAAAACTACCGGACCGTTTGTAAGGTCAAAATCCTTTATTCACTGAATTAATATTGTCAATTTAGATTGCCTGATAATATCAATAGCAACATGGTAGTAACATAACTCGTGATTGGTGCAGGCGTTTTTGTAACTAATGCTTTTCCATCTACAGACGTAGTGAAAAAACATTTTGACGAACAAAGTCTGTGCCAAGTAGTACCTTAATGTAATAAATGATCGCGTAACACTTTGGACTAGTCAAGTGTGCGTATATAGGCCAAAGCAAATTTATATTTACCAGCCATCCCTGCAACCCCACGACCGCGCTCGAAGTCGCAGTTATCGCCATTGTTATCTGAACTGCCGTAAACAATGATGAGAATGAGTAAGACAGAGGAGTGATAAAATTGCCCAGTGCCGAATACTTGTCCCTTTTATATATATTAAAACAGTATACTTAGATGGTGTCAATTGCTGTCGACCTATTGAACGTAAATGGCACAATGATCCGAGACAATGACACCCGCAAAGTTACCAACAGGGTTATATTAGGTATAAACTGTAATAAGTATGCATTAACTAAGACTATCTATTGGATCTCCGCCAAAACGTAACGAACATAAACAATAAGTACCTTGAAAATACCGGAATCTATGATTCTACACTTAGTACAAGACCCCGTCTAACATTGGCTTTTCTCATCATTACTCGACCTAAGTGTGCTAAGTTCGTTACTGGCCGTTCGGATAGGGACTACGCTCTTTTCTTGAAGGTTTGAAGGTCGGATCGGTTCGGAAATACCACGAGTGACAGCTCATTCCACAGTTTAGCTGAGGTAGGAAGTTTCTGGAGAAACGCACAGTTGAGGACCGCCAACCATCTAAGTGGTGAGGATGGAAATGTTATCCCGTAGAGCGATAGCGAAAGAAGCGGCTGGGATAAATCCGAACAATTCCTTGGAGCACTCTTTATACATGCGATAGCAAATGTGAGGCTAAATCGGACTTTTATTTAAAGTAAGTATAGTATTTACATAAATAATATCAAACCCTTGTTTTGTAGAATTGTAGGCTGATGGTTCATTAATTATGTAATGTATACAGTACGGCGAGACAATCCCAAAAATTTCATGCCCCCCGGGTCTACACCCTAGAAATTAATTAATACCAAAAATCTATGCATTTTCCTGGTACTATTATAATAACTATAGGTGCAATAACATAGTGCTCGTATTCGTTATTTATTTATAACAAATCTTTAGTATCTAACCGGATCAAAATTGCATAAAATTTAGGAAACAAACTTCTTTATTACAGCATTCTCTTTCGAATTGATCTAAATACACATAACATACCAACATGACAGCTTAATTGTTTTGTAAATACAATATTAGACGAACCATATGAGTCACACTTACGCTACAATTCCAAAGGGTGTACGCTGAGGAAAACGTAAACATCACATCGGAAAAGTCGATATAAGCGCGCGTACGCACCAGCGCCGCGCATTTTCCCTGCGCGCGCAACCGTACAACATGGCCGCCTTTATTGTGAGTTTTTATTTGTTTTAGTGCATTCGATTTTTTTAAGGTTTTTGGAAATAAGTATCAAATGTGTGACGTCCGTGACCATGACCTGTGAATGTTTATTATTGAATATATCGTGTCCCAGTCATATGTTTGTTGCTTAATATTTAATTGGATCATTTAAATTTCTTAAATAAACATGTACCAAAAAATATAATTTAGTTAAAATCCTGAAATGGACAGTGAAAATTCTTAATTGTATGGTGGTTTTCATTGTCGTAATTTTGGAATTAGGATATGTATTTCAATCAGTCATAAATCTACATTTTCGTACATACACCATGTACTTTCGTACAGTACACCATAATAAAATGCCATCACATGTGTCAGTTTTATTCGATAAAAAAATCCATAAAAGACAATATGATATTCAACAATTTAAGTATTACTTTACTAAATAGTCGTTTAGATTTGAAGTTAAGAGTCGTGGACAATGTTACTATTATTCTAGTTATTGTATACGAAGTCCACAATAATTACTTCACTTGACCATAATTTCTTCAATTGTATACTTTCCAATGGCAGAAATACATATACATGGCATATTATGTGTATGTGTACCTATGTAGTACATGCTATAAGCATTGTCACATTACTAACTAACTAGACACCAATTGAAACTGTGATAACTACTTATAATAGAAACACGCATTCAATACCGATGATTGAAATAGTTTAAAGTCTCTTTTTATAGACATGTAAGTAAATTTTCTAATCATGAAAGATCTAATTTGTAAATAAGGTACTGGTTTCGTTGGTGTTGAAATAAATCTTAACTACTTACGTCACAAACGTATCTCTTGCGCTTCCACTCTAATGAATCGTCCATTTCAAAATAAGTCTTGCATCTGAATTTCTATGGAGAATCATACTTAACGGAAATTCTCCTATAGATACGAATACCCTTTGCTTAAATAGTCTTATTTTCTAGTCTTTGCATAATCTTACATTATCATGATTAACAGCGACTGTGACTTATAAATACTGAATTTGTAAGTCACTCACACTTACATATATATGTTAACCGACTCTTAGGGTATTAAGATTGCCCGATAAAATACCATTAAACTTTTCATTCTATTAATACAGAATTCGTAGTCGTATATTTATTTCCAAGTGACACCCACTTTGTGAAAACATGTTTCCACAAATAGGGTGTGTGGTGTCGATAGTGAAGGCACTATCGACATCCGAATCCAGGTCGCAAATATCGTGTGCTTTGAAGCCAGCGATGCGCATCCCCTGCACTCACACCGTCAATTATGGGACAAATTACATTTCGAAATAAAGAGATTTTAAAACCAAAGCCCTTTTTAAAAATATACCTTCCCATTTGGAGACACATCTGTGCAGCTACCATGAAATTATCGGCAACTTCAGATGTTTATTATCTTCATGTTTTTGCCTTTATCCCATTTGATTGATGTCGTCACAACATGCTTTTTTCTTCCATTCTTCCCTATAATTCATCATAATCATTTCCTTGCCCTTATGTCATTTATTTGGGGTCGGCGCAGCATGTTTTTTTCCTTTATTCTTCCCTATTACTCGTCTTTTTGTCGTTTACTTCCTTTTTATTCATATCATCTTTTACACGATCCATCCATCTTTCCTTTGGTCTCCATCTTCTTCTATATCCGTCCACATTCATACTTAACGCTTTTCTGGTTACGTGGCTTTCCTCTCTTTCCATCACATGCCCATATACCACGATAGTCGGTCGGATATTCTTCCCTATAATTCGTCATCTCGTCATTTAATTCCTTCTTCTCCATATCATCTCTCTCACCTAGGCGGTTACCTCGTAACTTATCTCTTTACTACTATAGGACACAAGTTAGTTGCGTCTTGTAATATATATATGTATCCTCGTTCATATTCTCAAGTCCCGGCTAGCCATCTTGGCTTAGCCGGAAACTGGGAGGCACTAGGGGCAGACCACGCAAACTCTTCCAACCAAATGAACTGTCAAACCATGCAAAGTGAGTCAGTTTGTATGGTTTGATAGTTCATTTGCTTGGAAGAGTTGGCGTAGTTTGACTCTATGTGAGCGTCTTGGGCCCTTGGGCGTGGAATCGAGGTGGCAGGCGCGCAACAACGCGCCTGGTCTGCGGGCCATCAACTCGTGGAAGGCACTAAGTTGTATATCGTTAGTATCTTTATGTCGTCAGTAGTTTGGCTCGACTGACCTTAACGACACAGTCGAATCCAGGTCGCAAACACCGTGTGCTGGCTCCGAAGCCAACGGTGCGGATCCCCTGCACCTACACCGTCAATTATGGGACAAATTGCACTCCCACCAGTTTCGAAATAAGGGATTTCGTGCCATGTTAAAATGCGCGTGACTACTTGTGCAACTGCAATTGTGTGTTTAGACATAGACCACATGTCATACATCTTGGTACCTACTACTTATACTGCACATGCAGGTTTCGTTGTGGAGGACAATTTTGTGATTCCCCAATTGAATTAAATATTTTTAAAATGGCCATACAGTTTGATCGTAAGGTACACACGTCTAGAATAACTTTGACACGCGACTCTTTGTCGCGCGACATTAACTACCTGTCACTTTTCTTTTAATAACGTGCGAGCAAGGCAGGTGACGTTGAGTCACGCGACAGACTGAGTCCAGAACGGTGAAAACACGAAACAAATACAATCAAATTCAAGTAGAACACCATAAAATGTCAAAAATGTAAAGAATAATAAATATGAAATGTCAAAAAAAAAAACAAGATAAATATATGTGAGATATGCTCGGAATTTTCCTGTGAAATTGAATCAGAAATTACGAAATCTGCAGGAAAACCAAAGTTACACGTCCAGATCAATTGGCAAACCGAAGTCGTTAGTCATTCCTTAGAACTGACAGCCCCTAAGCGGAGGCAAAATATTTAGTTGCGACCGCGAATCAGAAGATCTTTACAAGATGGACCAACGATCTTGTAAGGATTGCTGAAATAAGATAGCAGGTGCGTCTGTTCGGTCTGCTATTAACACAGTATTGCCTAAGCAAAAAAATCAGCTCAAAATTCTAATAAGCCTATATATTACCCATTTCGGGTAACTTAGCACTTTAAAGAATATTTATGATTGACATTCGACATATACATTACATTCCAAACGCGGCATAAGTTAAAATACTGCGAACATAAATCTCCAAGTTTTATGTATCGGTAGGTACACGTTGGCCACAATATATCCAAGTTGGGCAGTACGGTGACCTAGCTGGTCCTTTAAGGACTGATGTCGATGTCCAGTAGAAGTGAGGCGAAGGACCCCTGATTACTGTACTTACTGTGTTATTATCATGCTTAAGTATCACTTTATGACCTACAGAGAAATCTTAGAAAGCCATTGTACTCTTCGTATTTTTTGGAATAATTATTGTTCGCACACATAGTTTAACAAATAAAAGGACATACCTGACCCAAGCTGTTCAATATGTCTACTTTAGTCTTCGATTGACATTGACACATTCATTAGTCATACTCATTTCGGCGGACAGCGGGTTTGATCTGAAATAACAATGTTTGTTACTCGTATTCGAGTTGCGTTAAATGACATTAACAAGCATTCATTTAAAGGTAAATAGTATTGCTTATAGCATCACGTTTTATGACAGTTAAATGCGATATACCTGTGACATACCTGAGACGTCGCTTATTTCGCGATATCTCAACGTTACTCGAATTAGCGCCCCGTCCTGACACATAAGTTCACATAACCGAAGATACGACCGACCGTAACTTTCATTATTCGAATTTCGAACATAATATGTGGCCGGCCTTAGTCCAGTCATCGGATGACTGTCTCTGCTGTCAAGGCCTTTGTCAGTCAGTCTTTTTGTCCGTCTGTCAGCGCGGGTTCGACGCCCGACGAAAAAGACACATTTGCATGCAAACGGCTCTGTTTTGGGACCACGTGCTCACCTTTGTTCGGATATTATTATGTATTTAGATGACTATCTGGAGAATTATGCGGTTCTGTTGAGAACTAAATATAACTAAACTAAGTACCTTCATACTTAGAACTAAGCTCGTATCTCGGTTAAGATTCAGTGCCGAGATACGAGGTTTAAAAGAGTAATGACCTTTTTTATAATGAGACGATCTATTTTGTATGAGGAATACTATTGATAATCATATCATACAGATTTATATCCATTGGCAAACATTACCTACTTTTGATAAAGCACGTGCGGCCATGATCCATTTTGAACTCCGTTTCAGTCACTCAAAATCTACATTACACAATACTCATCAATTGTCTTGAACTCTTGACAAAAATCCAAATCACTGTAATTTAAGATGACCATCAAATTTAGGATGTTACATAAGAAATTAACCAAGCAAACCAAGCAAACAGGTGGAACTAATCACAATTGTTCACACAATTAAGTAATTTGTTAGCGACGGAAGGAAGTCAGCTGAATTGTTGGATTGTTCGTCCCGTATGAGTATTAGGCTGTGCATCTACTAGACCAGGGGGATGATTCGATCAATTTTAGAGAGATGATGGAGATCTCTCCATTTCATCGCCATCCGTCATTTTTGACCTGTCCCTACAAGTTGTGAAGACAAGTGGCGATATCCCTAGAACATCGTAAATTCGTCAATCCGGTCGCGCTTAATTTGCGTCTCCTTTGTATGTGACGGCATAAATAACCGGCACATACTTTAACTTGACCGTGTAGTGCGTGAAATTAGTCAGTTACGTATAGTTCAAAACAAAAATTAATATGCATGAATAGCATTTTTGACAATCATTATCGCCTTCGTATTTTCAAAATTGAGATGAGATAATATGTCACTTAAAGCTCATCACATTTTAATGACAGTTCAAAGGCGATATCACTGTTATTTAATAGAGTTTTGACGTTTTGCGATCTCTCAAACGGCATTCTTGAATTAGGTCCCTGAGCGAGGATAGGCAGCAAACATGTGAAAAGGTGTGTGCGTTTTCATCGAAAAAGTGCGAGCATTTCCACCAAAGATGTGCAAGGAAGCCAAAGCAGTCTTGAACTAAGAATGTTAAGCAAATATTTATTTGGCTGGATATTTTCCTCGCCACCACATAGCTGGGCCATAGGCAGATTTAGCCTTGCGTCTTTCTTGGGGGTGTACTAATGCATTACATATCATGGCGGTGAATTCGTGAATGCCCCAGATCGCAGGTGTTTGTGGCCCGAATCGAAGGTTAGGGCCATAAATATGCGATCTGAATTACAGCCTGTAGTTTGTCTAAAGTTATACGTTTTACCTTGGCCAGGAAGTGAGATTTTTGTCCCCAAAAAAGAAAGGCAAATTTCTAAGCTAGTCTACTCTAGGGTAACCTAAAAAGTAAACAATTTCAAGGCCTAATTTGTTTTACCGGCTGTCTCACACAGGTACATTCTACAGCACTGGACAGTGGACACTCTGCCTTAGTATGTGGCGGCCGTAAGACCTTCACCCACATCGTAATACCATCTCGGAGGTCGAGAGGCGTGCGAGTGACATCATAACCACCGTAAGGGAGTGCGTTCGATCTGAAATGGGATCTTATGTACCTGTAGAGAATCTTGATGTGGAGGAAAAATGGTCTCGAAATTTTTATAGTGCAGTTTTGGTAGCATTTTGAACCCCAGAACAAAGGTGTTTTTATAAGAGAAATGAATGGATCAGAAAGAAAAATGTAATGTGATCCACTGGAATGTAAGCAGAACTCTAACCCGCAACCCTACATTCAGGTGTTTTTAGTTGAAGGCAATCTTATGCGTCTATCTGTGCAATCATAGTTCCTAAAAAAAAAAATGTTGCAGAGGGCGTTTTTGCTGAATTAAAGGCTTCAATTACACGCGATTTGCGTAACGTGGCGGTAACTCAGGTCAGGTGTCAGTGTGTAAATAAAAATAATAGTTCCTAAACGTACGTGTGAGATCAGCTTTTTTCTATTGAAATTATGTAAATCTCACTCCTTCAATGGCTCAAGCATCCAAATCGAGTTTCAGGTTTCAATTCTATGTGCAATGAGCTGCAGAAGCCCATTTATGAAGTCATTCATAAATGGGCTATGCATTTGTGCAGCCCATAGTACATACTCTTCCTCATTCCGTCCCGCTATTTAGTCAAATTTATAAACCTTACATCAATCAATGGGGCATTGGGCAATGACGTCAAAATTAAGGAAACTATCTGGATCTCACACAAAATAACAGGATTTATATGCGCTTAGGCGTCTGGCTTTATTAGACTGGACTAGGTGTTTCTTTTTATTTTACTGAAAGGGCTTTATGGTTAGGTTAGGTTTAGTCACGCCAGGTTCACCATTTCTTACACTTGTATATTATGTAAAGTAATTAGACTACTTACTGCATAGGACCTGTCTTCGATGAAGTGGATGCAATAAATAAATGAAATGAAATAAATGAAGTAAAACAAAGTTTTTTATTTAATTAATTTGATGTTGTTACTACAATTCTATCTTTATCCTATATTTTGTCTTCGTGGCATCCAAATTTATTATTATTATTTATTTATTTATTTAAATTTACACGATCTTTTAATATTTACAATACATGACTTAATAATTAATAACTCAATTAAAACTAAATTATAAAAATAACAAGGTTCAAAAAACACCGCTCCCTGTCATTTCTGGTCCAAAGGTGCCCATAGCGCTCGCAGCATTTCCACGTTGGATCGCAATGGACACCCTTTATTTATTTTACAGCAAAGATTACATATAATCTAAAGCCCTGCGAAACTGTTATGACAGTTTGTCTACAGGAAGACTTTTCAATAACTAACTAACTAAGAACAATTTATAACTAACTACTTAACTAAGAACAAAATTTATAAAAATCTGTATAAATTTTTTAAATTATTAAATATGAAGACCTTTTATGAAGAAGGAGAACCTCTATTGGTTGTTTTATTTTGTTTAATGTTTGTCAGGTGCCTCTAAACGCCCGTCATTTTTGAACGTTTTTGTTCTATGTACATAGAGTAGGCAATAGGCATCTCCAAGTGGGTTGCATAAAATGTAAGTGAAGATCTGATAAAGAGACGATAAGAAATTTAAGGAACTCCGGTGTTTATTTTAAAATATCTCGCAAATGCAATTTCTTCTCTTTGAGTCGGTTATATTTAGGGAAGAAGCTAGTGATTATGCATGTTCGTTACTTATTATTATTAATTTATTACCTACGCAATGTTTAATTGTATTTGTCTGATTGTAACGTTAGTTTGATTACGTTAGCAGTTAAATTACTCGCGTTACCTACTAAAAGCAATTTAACCTCACCTAATAATATACAATCGAACAGAAAGTTACTTGCGCTTGATTAAACCGTATTATAAACGTTACATGCAATATATTACATTAGGTCAATTAAATAAAACGTTCAAATAAACCAATAATTAAAGATTAACACACAAAAGTATAAGGAAACCATTTAGTGGTCTCCTGGCGTTGGGGTTGTGCAGTGGTTGACACATTGTACCGGTAATCCAGCGGTACGCATTTAAATTTTTCTTTGTGCTTTGATCTTTGTATTAATGGTAAAAAAAAAAATTAGTGTTTCCACATTAAAAAAAATGAAAATACATGTTTCACAAAACCTAAATATAATTTTATATCCAGCAGCACTACAGTCCATGAGTGGTGAAACATCAAAATCATCTTCTGCATTCCATTTAGATTATAATTGTTAGATCAGACTACATTATTCAACGATTAGTTGATAATGGCAACTATGTGGCGCCTCATGAAATCTTTTAGGGGTCCGTACGTAAATGGTTTCAACAAGGGATTCTATACCTAAGACAGCTTCTTAGTCGGTCTGTCTGTCTATTCGTCGTCTCATAAAAGGTGGGAACCATTTTTAACCGACTTCGAAAAAAAGGAGGTTCTCAATTCGAACTATTTTTTTTTGTATGTATGTTACTCGATACCTACCTATCTCCGAGAACCGTGAACCGATTTTCAAAATATATTTTTTTAATGGAAAGGGTATAACTCCGAGTTGGTCCCGTTGGCACTAAGTCGGGATCTGATGATGGAATCTTGGAGAAATCGAAGGAACTCTTCAAATGTTATAGGGACATGTACGGCGCTTTCGGTAATTTAAATATTGATAAAGTCGAGAATTTACATTCAGTAAATAGGATTTGGTGTAAGGAAACTGATGATGAACACCACAGATGGCCACTTAGAACTTTTATAATCAACCACTCAGTTCTTATATTTATATACTAGCGGCCGCCCGCGACTTCGTCCGCGTAGATTTTTGATGTTGACAAAGATATTAAAAATATAGTGAATTTTATTCTTAGTTAAAATGGTCTAGACGTGTTACATTTTAAACAGTGGCAGACACTGATATGCAATTGTTAAAGAATTTTTGAAGATTTTCCAATTAGATTACGGGAATTGTTTGCAGGATGCTTAATATTTATTCCGTCAGTTACCTGATGCTTTTAATCTTTGGCAAAAATGACTCTGCAAGATATAGAGCGACGCATGGATTTGGAGTTAGAAAATGGGGATCTTAGTTATTATGAGTGAGATTTTAAAAAAATGTTAAATATCGTAAGGCTGTTAAAACAATATTAAACTCAGCACTGTAAATCGAGAGATGGAGGCAGTTGAATGAAGAATATCTCTTTCAACAATAATAAATAATAAACTTTATTTCAAAACAATAATAAATAATTACCTCTTTTCATAAGAAGGCAGCACTGGTATTTGTAAACGCCGGCCTGACTATTAAACGAAAAGAGTTGTGTGGCGGAGTTCCCGAGGCTGGCCAAAATGTTTCTAAATGGTCTAGCAGGTACCCCAGTTATTAAAAAGGCTAGTGTTCAAAGAAAGTGCTGAAATGTGACCATTAAAAACTAAATGCACATAAGTGAATTTAATGATGCGATTACTATTTTGGTCTACAGGCTAGTAGATTATTTGAAGAGTGATTCAATATATTCTGGTGCTACAGTTCTCTATATTTCTCAAGAAGCTAAATAAAGTAAGAATAGGTATATAAAGTATAGATTATTCATGTGCTGATAGACAACTCACTAAATATAGGAACACATAAAATTTGGAACACAATTAATAAGAGACAGCACTAAGAAAATATTGTTGACAGTCAACCATAGAAAAGGGGGTGCAAGTTCGTTTTAAAAAAAGGACGTAGTCACTGGGTAGAAGACAGGAAATAAAAAAAATATAAACTGATAACCTTAGCGTAACACTTCTTTATAAACAACAGTAGCGGTGTTCCCCATTCAAACTTTGCACCCCTTTTTAACCCCCTTAGAGGTGAAATTTTCCAAAACGCTGAAATTACTTTTTTTGTATTTGATTAAGTAAGCTTTCTACAAAGTTTCAAGTCTCTAGTTCAAAAAATAAAGTTTCTCCCATAGAAACATTGCACCCCTTTTTGACCCCCTTAGGGGTGAAATTTTCCAAAACGCTGAAAGTACTTTTAGTGTTTTTGAATAAGTAATCTTTCTACAAAGTTTCAAGTCTCTAGCTCCAAAAAAAAAGTTTCCCCCATACAAACTTTGCACCCCTATTTAACCCTCTTAGGGGTGGTATTTTCAAAAATCCCTACTTATCTCTAGCCCACGTTATAAAAGTAACCTACTGTGCAAACATCAACTCTCTAACATTAGTAGTTTCGGCTGTGCGTTGATGAGTCAGTCAGGACTTCTTCTTTTATATATATAGATTATAGTTTACGCGAGGTTTGGCACCTACTTCGAAGGGTGAGTCAAATGTAATCTGTACTTGAACGGGTTATTTTTTTTGGCTTTTTAGTTTTACTGAAGTCGGTTCTTTTTTTAGTTAAAATATTTTAACCATAAAAGGTTGACAATTTAATTGTGCACAAGGTGTTCGTATTAATATCGCCTTTTAACAAAAAATGGGTCAATAAACTTTTTTCAGGTGCTCGTTGTCATGGTGATGTCCCCTGGGCCACTCTTTAAAAACAATTATTAAAATCACGATTTCGGCGGTTATATTTACCAAATACCTTGTAATTGCAACAGTTTATGTAAGTACACTATCTTGTGACAATACTAGTACCTAATATATAAATCATCACTACTTTTCTAAGAAGTTTAATCACTATTGTCCCCCGAATCACGGAACAGAATAACAACAAGAAAATTTTATCCACCTAATTATTCTTCTTTCTCTTTGCCTTTCGCCACATTAAAGTGGGATCAAATCTTCTAAATATTTTTTTCATAAGTTTCAACTAAACAACAAAGTTGAAAAGCAAATGTTCTATTGGCATTTTTACTTATCAATATTACGTTTTAAACATTCTATTTCTTAAATATTGGGTTTGGATTACTTTGATTTTCTTTTGCCCGAAAATTACGTCACTTTGTCAACATGAATAAGTTGGAAAATAAACACAATAGCTACTTATTGTAGCATATTCCGAGGTTTCTAATGATAAGTTCTAACCAATTCTGTATCGGGATGCCCGTGTCCAATTCTATGTCGTGAAAAATGTGGCAGTATTTCGCACTGTGCGTTGGTATCGACGGAATCCATTGAGTGCGAGTTCAATTCATACTGGCCCTTTTTCTATATCGGACTACTCACCATGCTAGGAACGGTGATGAGCTCCGATAGTTTTAATTACCATCGTTTACCCTACTCCGCGAACGTACGGAATACATTAATACCTATTAATGCTAATTTATTTTATTTATGGCGGTGCCATGATCCCTTCCGGATGCTTTAGATAGCGAACTAAAAGGGCAAAAAAAGATAATCACGACTAGGATATATATACATTTTAATAGATTGTCGTAAGTTAACGGATTTACCTACTGGCAGTTTTTATAGACAGAAGATTGATTTAATTTATATTCATAATTGTCCGAGCGAGCGAAGCGTCTGTTTCAGCTTCGCCAATAACTCTTTCATATGTCCAGATGCTTGGATGTTTGTATGTTCGGATGTTTGCATGTCCAGATGTCGGATGTGATATATGAACCCAAATTTTTATTTAAATATGACTTGAAACGTATTAGGACTGTTTAGTCCTTTACTACCAGTCGGACTTTGTGTTGGAGTATAACCCGCTATGGGGATTATCTCCGCGCCAGAGAAGTGATTAGAGATATATGGACCTGTCTACTTTTTAGTTTCATTATCACCTGATGGAAAGTGACTACGGGGTCGAGAATGTAGATCGCCAGTATTAGCCTATTCACTCTTACCTTGAAGATACCTAAATTATAATTTTCTGAAAATACACACGATGGGAGCGAGTTTCATTCCTTAGCGGTTCGCATTAAAAATGATGAAGCGAATCGCTTCGCCTTAACTCCGAAGTCACCCAACACAAAGATTTTGCTCTGATGATATAAAAAATTCTACAACAACAATTTGCTTTGACTATGATTGTCCTTTCTAACAACCAAACCAGTCCCCAGTGGCTATTGTAATTCAAACACGCATCGTCTTCACCTTGCCGTTCCTTAGAGGCCGGACACCGGAAAATTGTGTCTCGAAAGTTGCGAATCTTCATAGAAAACCATTAAATTTGCTATGTATGCTGGACACGGTGTCGCCTAGTTGGAAATGAACTTGGCAATGAGGTTTAGATGAAACCGAATTGCCTATCTAGCGCGGCGGAATACTAATAGGGTTATCTTAATGAACGTGAGGATCAATATTGTCAAATTTTGGATCAGGATTGAGATCTAGAGTTTAGGTTACTATAATGAAATCTTAGCTAAGAGAGGATATTAGGGTGCCTATGGGGGTTGCGTTTATCACGTGATAACTAAGTGACAAAGCATCTGCCACTCACACTCGCATTTTGTCAAAACGTGACGGTTGCTTTGTCACTAATTTATGGCGTGATAAAAGCAATAACATTAAGGGGCTCCCTGCAGAAATCAGCCAATTTGATGATTTTTACATCGTATCTAGTTTGTGGATTATAGAGTTATAATGTCATATTTAATATATATTGTAGTATGGTCTATGCTTAACACTTTGTATAGACCCGAATTTTGATTTAACGACTGTGTATTTTATAAAAAAATATTCGGTGAAGGACCAAAAATACACTAATCGCGTTTCTACTTTTATCCCCGGTGTATATGTAGAAAATATCTTACATTTTATTGTTCTAAACCATATTCCACAAAATTTGTTGTGAAGCTTTTTCTATTTTTCTCAATACTTTTCGAGAAAAACGCAAAAAACCGTTTCCACAACTTTTTCCCCGAAAAAATCGTAAACTTTGACGGCCTGTATCTCAAAGTCAGTGACATGTGAAAGGTACTTGATACGGTATTTTGTTGTGGAAAAACTATGTTATTATGATTAGCTATTTATAATATGGGAAAATCTATCGCAACAGATCGAAGGTCATTGAGAGCGGGTAGCCCCTTAAGAGGAGATTTAGATATTTTCTGCAGAAGGGATATCAATTACCTAGTTATAATATAATTTTACTAGTTTTTTAAGTATAATTCTTACAGAACAAACATTTTAATTTTGTCACGTTTTGACACATCCCGGTAATATTATAAAAGCGAACGTTTGTGAGTGAGTTTGTATGTTTGTTACTTCTTCACGCCGAAACGGCTAGACGGATTGGCTATTTATAACAAAGATAATAGTTAACACCCTAACTTAAAACAGGCTACTTTTTATCCCGTAAAAAGCATGGTTCCTTTAGGATAGTGCACTACCCCGATTTCCACTCGAGCTAAAGCTAAATTTTACTAATTCTCGGAAGGAAGCTAAAATAGTTCGATGCACGTATAGCCAGAGCCACCGAGCCTTGAACTTGGTAAAATCATCCGATAATCCGCATAGCAAGTTACAAAATCTTCTCGACGTTACCCAACTGTGCAGGATTTAGCGCAAATTCCTATTGTAGTTATTTCTGAACAGTTACCTTACTCCATTGTTAAGTGCATTATAATCTATGGTTATAATCAGGACCATGATAAGATTCGTAATTATGAGATTTGCAGCTAAAGTTGCGATGGCTTCCTTAGTTGCTGCTGTTTTATTTAGCTATTATAAGCATAGTTTCCTTTGAGGTTGATGTATCCAAGACTACGTACTAACATTTTAACCCGCTGACCATAAGCATTTGCAATAGACTGGCGTAGGTCCCTAACTTATTTGATAGCTTATGGCGTTTTCGGAAGAAAAATACATCTATACCTACTATTTCATTAAAAATAATAAATAAAAAGGCGGCAATGGATGAACTCAGTTTTGACATATAGTGGCTAGTACAGCTGCCGGCAAACTTCTTGAGCATGACCTTGACTGCGCAGTAGCCGATTTACGTACAAATGTACATGCGCAGATCCGCCATTTTTGTTCTAAAAGTTTGCCGGCAACTATAAGCTTATCTGTACTTATTTTGTTTTCTTACACCATTTTTGAGAAAAGCACTATTATAATATTGGTCTCAGTCGGAAGGGCACTTGCTGGCTTTGTACTAAATTAAACGAACTCCCAAGGTCGTCAGTTTAAAAATAATACTCAGCCACACTCAGCCAGCAATTGTCTACTTTCCTTGCTTCGACATAATGAACTCTTAAAATATTTAAGCCACTTTATATATTATATTAGACTACTCTCAAACCAGACCCATTGTTAAAACTTGCTATTCCTGTTCCAAGGAATGAACACTCATAATTACCTATACATAATGTTGTGTTTTCCAGTGCGTCGTCGCTGCTTTGTTCGTGGCTGTCACCGCTGCTCCGCCTGCTCCGCCGAGGTTCTACCAGGGTGGACAGTGAGTCTTGTTGTATCTATCAACAAACACGTAACTATAGGTTCAGTACAGCATTAGCAGTACGCATGCTGGTAATAGGGGTATTTACTGATGTTGAATTATACAAGATAGATATGAATACTTCAAAGGTTAGCAATTTTTACCATGTTTTTTAAATCCAAAAGAAATTTTGAAATTGTTTTCAGAACTTCATAATGTAACAAAACAATAGTTGTATGGCAACTATGAACTTAAAAGCGATCTGTAGGAATGTTGAACTTTGACGGTCATTTCTGACTTTTAGAGCAGTCTAAGTGTAGTTAGAAAGACATTCGATCTCAATAAAAAATAGAATCAATTGACATCCTCAAAAAAAATTGTCTACACGCCTATTGCATATAAACCTACTAGAGTAGAGTATGGCTAACGCGCTTAAGCATTAAAGAAAAACATGACGCACAGGGCACTCGCGTAGGATTATGGAATCAAAGATTTGGTGTGATTGACGTAACGATGTGATATCTTAGTTGGGAGAGCACTATGCCGAAAAAGTTGTGTTGTAGGTTCAAGTCCTGTCAAGGTGTTGGGTTTAAATTCAGAAAATTAATTTAATTTCTGTCTGTAATAATAAAGAAATGAAATTAGTTTAAACTTAGAAATGTCTATTCGAGGTATGCTGACAGCAGCATGGTCTAGCCCAGTTGCAATAACATAAAATCAACTTTACTTACACATCCGGCAGTCCGGCACTGAAATCTCAAATCATTATTTTTTAGGCTGGATTACTACTTGGACAACGCGGAAGTGGCGAATTACTACAGCCAGGCGCAACAGAAGCAAGGTAACGCTGACATCACAATGAGCGAATTATTTTCGACCAATTTTGGAACAATAGTATGAAATAAGGACAATAGGCTATCTAATGAGCGAAAATCATAAAATAATTGTACTTAAACTTGACATACTTTTTGTTAAAATTTAAGCGCATTATGTACAACGATATCTACGATATACTTTGGCGATATAAGATGATAAATTAGATGATGATGAGATAAAAATAATAACCTATTAATAACCTATAATTTAGTAAGGCAATAATAATGTCTACAATGATATAATAATAAGGTTAATAAGTTAAAGCCTGCTGTTATTTATAATCAAAATTTGTATTTGATCATTAACTAAGTTACCTAAGCTATTCGCTATTCATGAAAATTTAAAATACATCAGCACTCTACCTTAATATAGTGTTGATGCTCGCTTCGAATCATGATGCAGCTCTTAATTAAATACTCACACATTTTAATGTTTCAGGTCAAGGGAACCAGAACGCTCCGGCGCGGTTAGAGAACTTGGAGCCAGACAGCGAAGTTGAGCTGGTGCCAGGAGTTCAGCAACCGCAGCAGCCTCCGCAGCAGGTCAGTATCATCATCATTTGACGATAGACGTCCATCACTGGACATTATCTTGACCAAAGAACTTCATATCAAAGTGCCAATAGTTCAGCAGCCGTAGCCGCTTCCATAACACGTCAGCGTGATCACCATAATCAGCTAAAAACGTCCATTGCTGAACGTAGGGCTTGCCCAAAGAACTCAATGTCAAACGAACCCGAACACGCTGGCGCGTTTGGACAACTTGGAGCCAGCGAACTTGAGCTGAGGAGTTCAGCAGCCAAAGTAGCTTCCATATCAGGTCATCGTGATCATCATGATCAGCGAGATCAACGTTAAGTCGTTTTTGCTGGACGTAGAGCTCGCCCAAAGAACTCAATGTCAAACGAACCGGAACACTCTGGCGCGGTTGGACAACTTGGAGACAGCGAAGTTGATCTGAGGAGTTCAGCAGCCACAGCAGCTTCCATATCAGGTCAGCGTGATCATCATGATCAGCGAGATCAACGTCCATTGCTGGACGTAGATATTGCCCATAGAACTGTATGTCAAATGGATGCAATCGCTCCGGGAGGTTGAACAACTTGGAGCAAGACAGCGAAGTGGAGCTGGTGCCAGGAGTTCAGCAGCCTCCACAACAGGTCAGTATCATAATCATCAGCTGTGTGCGGGTATTGCTAGATGTGATTTCCAAGGAAACAAGGTGATCTTTAAATTAATTATTTATTAAGAAAGTAACTGTTAGATACAACACGAAAGGAGCGACTGGCTAGTCGCCTCGGTAGGCTTCGCCCGCGCCCCGCGCGGCGTTACAGGAATTTGCCTACCTAGTGGGAATTGCGACGCTACTGTGTTCCCACAGAATTCCCCCTCTTCCAAAAAAATTTTACATATACAAATTTTTATAACTTAGATGTAATATGCACTCTTAAACTACGTACACTAATACACGGACTGTCCCGTTTGCTGCGGTTGCACCATGCCGCCACGCGGTACAGTCTGAGGCAGCGTTTCGACGTTCTTGCGTATCCAGTTTCGCACGTGACTCTTACAACGTGCGCGTAAGGCGTACATTAGCATCACAAGTAGAATCACGCCAGCAACTATGAGTCCTATCACGACATAGTTTAACTTTGCATCTACTTGGCTGGATACCGTGTGGACCTGGGCAATCGCGACATTGTTGTTCTGCGACTCGTCCTCCGTACTATATCCGTGGCCCATGGTATCGACGAAAACTTAGGTACACAATTCAGAAAACAATACGCGTCTACGTGATTTCGGAAACTGGTTACGCTGAGTAGAAACCTGCTCATTATATACACTAAAATACGTGCACAAAATAGCTTATCATAACTAAAACCATTTTAACAGATGTAACGTGTACATCAGCATTAAACTTAAAAGTAGGTTTATCTTACCAACTAGTATAGCGCTATACGTTATTTAACCTATTTAATTACATCACTTTGTCTTTGTCATGATTACTGACGTTGCATCTCGGTTCGGCCGCACCGTATGATACAACTGCAGTAATATGACTCGTAAAGGTGAACACATTTGACAATTAGAACTTATCATGCTAGTAAAAATCACACAACTAACTAATCTATTTATAACATTAACAAAATACACAGTACACACAATTTACCTGTATATAACCAACCTTCACTTACGTATAATGATATCAGCGGGCGTTAACTTCCACGCTGGCAGTTGAAGTACTGTCGCTACATATATTGTGGTGTGTATCGTAATTTCTAACTGTCTACTCATCTAAATGAAATCTGACCGGCCTATGCACAATCCTTCCACTGCGTGTAGTCCGAATAATAGGTGCAGGTGTCGGTGCTGCTAATGGCGATTCCCGCTCCTTAGCGTCTCGAGACGTGGACCTATTTTGTACGTCACGGCTGGAAGATATACGCGTATCTATACTTTCGTCCGGTATATTCACCAAAAATGCCGGTTTTAACCTATCGATAGAGACGCGAGCTTGCCTACTTGGTAACTGTAGCAAGAATACCTTAGGTCCTCTCTCGATTACTCTGTAGGGTCCATCGTATGGCGGCTTTAAAGGTCTGCGCACTGTATCGTCCCTGACAAAAACATGACTACAGGTTAACAACTCTTCGTGTACAAAAATTGATCGATTCCTATTATCTCTTCTTGACACGGGCTTAAGCTGAGCGATATTTTCCCTGATCTTTTCTACCAAACTATACGGATCACTGGCGTCTCGGACATGCGAACTATCATAAAACGCTCCTGGCAGGCGTAGCGTCTGCCCGAACGTCATTTCCGCTGCGCTTATGCCACTATCGCTTCTACCTGCGGCGCGCAATCCTAGCATTACCGTGGGTAACTCGTCTACCCAGGAGCTGCTTGTACACAGTCTAGCCATAAGTGCGGCCTTGAGCCCACGATGAAAACGTTCTATGATCCCGTTCGATTCTGGATGATATGGGGTTGTTCTAATTTTATTCACCCCCAACAATTTCATCAACTCAGAAAATAACCGACTCTCGAACTGTCTACCTTGATCGCTAGTTAGCCTTACCGGACAACCATAGCGAACTATCCAACCTTCGTAAATAGTTTTAGCTACTATTTCGGCGGTTATTTCCTGAATCGGGAAAGCCTCGGGCCACCTAGTACCCCTATCTATAATCGTTACTAAATACCTAAATCCTTGCTGAGACGTCACTAACGGTCCCACAAGGTCAACGTGGATGTGACTGAACCTATCTGCATCTGGGAAGGTTCCTAACTCAGATACGGTATGACGATTGATCTTAGCCCTTTGACAATGTATACACGATCGAGCCCAATCGCCTACGTCCTTGTTCATGCTAGGCCAAAAATAACTTTTACTAACTAACTTCCTAGTTACTCGAATACCCGGATGACTTATCGAATGTAGATTTTCGTATACCTTGCGCCGGAATTCGCGTGGTAAATAAGGTCGAACTTGCCTAGTAGACGTTTCGCAGAGTATCGACTTGTCGCACGAAGGTAACGTTACGAGCTTGAGTTGGACTTTAGTCGACTTATCGTTCTGTTTACTTTGCGACTGTAATACATACTCATCTTTACCTTGTGCGTCGGCTAATTCCGCGTAATCTAATAACGTGGGGCAATCAATCGTTTCAACCCGTGAGAGCGTATCCGCGACTATATTATCCTTTCCACTAATATGTCGAATATCTGTGGTAAACTCACTTATGAACAGTAATTGCCTCGACCTCCTAGGACTTTCTTTGTTGTCATCACCTACCTTATTGAAAACTGTACACAGGCTCTTATGATCGGTATACAAGGTCAACTGACGTCCTTCAAATGATTTTCGAAAATGTCTGATCGCTAAATACAGTGAGAGCAGTTCACGATCGTACGTTGAATACTTTACCTGGGCTGCCGAGAGTTTTTTTGAATAAAAACCTAAGGGTTCCCATGAGTCATTTACCTTCTGCTGCAGCACAGCTCCTACTGCTGTCTCACTAGCGTCACACATCAAGGCTAGGTGGGCATCTGGCTGCGGATGCGCAAGTGTGGCGGCCTGTTGAAGACCTGCTTTACACTGTGCGAATGCTTCTTCAGCCTTCGTCGTCCATATGACCTTGGATTTGTCCTTCTTTTTCGAGTTGACCAAATACTTCTCTAGCTCTGCCTGTCGGCTTGCTGCATCCGGTATGTGCCTCCTATAAAAATTCAGCATTCCCAGGAACCTGCGTAATCCCTCAACTGTCTCCGGTTTTGGATAATCTACTATGGCATTTACCTTGTCCTCGAGCGGCTGTATACCTGCCGTCGACACATGATGCCCTAAAAATTCGATTGAGGTCTGCCCGAAACAACACTTGCTTAGATTAATTGTTATACCGTACTGCGTAAATCTCTGAAATACCTGTACTAAATGTCGTTCATGCTGCTCTAAATTTTCGCTAGCTATGATGACGTCATCTAAATAACTGAACAAGAAATCTAACCCTTGGAGCACCGTGTTGCTCATGAAGCGTTGAAAACTTTGGGCACCGTTTCGAAGACCAAAAATCATCCTGGGGAACTCCCACAAACCGAACGGTGTTATTATAGCGGTTTTCTCTATGTCCGCTGGTGCTACACTAATGCAGTGGTACGCGCGGTTTATATCTAATTTCGTAAAAATCTGTTTCCCTGCCAGTATAAAAGTAAAATCCTGCAACCGTGGAATTGGATACCTATCGGGCTTTGTTATAGCATTGAGCATCCGATAGTCTCCACAAGGTCGTAAGTCCCCATTCTTTTTAGTTACTACATGTAACGGACTAGCCCACGCACTTTTTGAAGGTCGACAAATACCTAACTGTTGCATTAATTCGAACTCCTTTTTTACTTTAAAATACCTATCTGGGGGAAGTGGCCTTGGACGCGCGAACACTGGCGGACCCGTCGTTTCAATATAATGTAACACATTGTGCGGCGGAGTTTCCCTAAACGAAGCTGGTTTAGTAATTTCAGGGAACTTGGACAATAGTTCACGAAATGGATGTGTGTCCTTGACAGTGTAAATAGAAGGTTGGTTTATACTCACAATTTCTGCAGCGACCTTGCACTCTGTGGTCTGATCTACCAATTTTCGTGCATTCAGATCCACTAACAGTCTATGTTGGGCCAGGAAATCGGCTCCCAAAATAGGCTGTTTTACATCTGCCACTACAAACTCCCATCTAAACGGTCTACGGAGATTAAAATTTAAAACCAAGGTCTTTGTCCCGTACGTTTTAATTTCACTCCCGTTCGCGGCATAAAGTTTATATTTCACACACTCGCGAGTATAATGCCTATTTTTCACTGGCACTATACTTATATCCGCACCGGTATCTACGAGAAATTTTAGTCCGCTTTCTTTGTCCGTAACACATAAACGACGGCTAGGCGATCTAGTACAAACCTCCGTCGTAGCTTGCACCATCGCACTTAGTTTTCCGAACCCGATGCTTGCCACGCGCACGGTTGGCTGCATTTATTGGCTTTCGAGCCGTAACGAAAGTGATAGTGACAAAGCCAACCCGGACTGTCCTTGGCACGACGCGAACGACCTTGCGATGCGCTCCTGCTTCTCGAAGACGACGTGTGGTTGCGGCGACCTTGACGCCCACGACTCCGCGGCCTGGATCGCGACGTTTCCATGGCCGTTATCCTCGCGCCAATTTTGGCGATTTCCACCATTATTTGCGCTACGTCCTTCGAAGTGGCTGGCGTTACTGCGTCGTACGAACGTTGTGAGCACGTCGGATGTGTGACCTCCGAAACGTAACTCTGTCTCGTAGCCTCCGCGACGTTGTCCGCGATTATTGCTAACTTGTCTAGATCGCTGGTTTCGGTGACGGCCAGGACTCCTCGTACCGTGGTCGGTAGTCTACCTTGCCACAAAATTCGTAGAGTCTCGTCGGGGAAATTTTCACGAGCAAGGTCCCTCATTTTCGTCAATAGCTGGCTCGGTTTCATATCCCCTAATTCCATCTCGCCCATTAGCTTTTCTATCTGTCTGATCCGTGTATCCTCGAACATCGACAGTAGCTTGGCCTTTAGCGCGGCGAACTTGCCTGCCGGCGGCGGCCTTGACAGAAAATCTGTGAGCTGCATGATGACCTCCTTCGGCAGCTTGGCAACGACGAGATCGAAGCGTGAGTCGTCTCCCAGCTTTTGTTGAGCTAATACGGCCTCGACTCGGATAAACCATACCCGCGGTTGGTCTACCCAAAATTCCGGCAATCTCGCCATCAGAGAAACTCCCATGATACTGGACTCGGCTCCCGCGGCCTGGTTCTGTGGTACCTGTGTCGCTGGAGGCTGCGGGGCAAGAGGCTGTGGTGCTGGTGGCTGCGGGGCAAGAGGCTGATGCTGTCCAATATGTAGCTGTTGTACCGGCGGCTGTCCTTGGCCTTGCCCTTGATTTTGTGCCATTTCTTTTGGATATTTAACTTTAATTCACTAATTACTATAAGATCCTTGAATCACTTGAAAATCACGTCGGGGTCACCACTGTGCGGGTATTGCTAGATGTGATTTCCAAGGAAACAAGGTGATCTTTAAATTAATTATTTATTAAGAAAGTAACTGTTAGATACAACACGAAAGGAGCGACTGGCTAGTCGCCTCGGTAGGCTTCGCCCGCGCCCCGCGCGGCGTTACAGGAATTTGCCTACCTAGTGGGAATTGCGACGCTACTGTGTTCCCACAGAATTCCCCCTCTTCCAAGAATACCAACCCAAGACCTAAGATACCACTAGAAATAGGTCTTCCAACAAGTACGCTGCCTTGGCTTGTCGCCTTTAGATGATATGAGAGAGTCCAATAACTAGTAATGGAAAATGAAGTAGGTAAGGAGGGTCATTTACTGAATATAAACTTTGTCAATAAAGTCTATAAAGTATGTGACTCTTCTTAATATTGCAAAAATGAAACGCCTACATTGCAAAATTAGCAATAACTGACGAACAAAACATTAATTTTCCAGAATCCAGTTTCTCCAAACTTGCCAGGGTTGGTGCCTGGCCAGCGAGTGTTCATCGTGCACATGCCGGTCCCTGGTTACAGGTAAATATAATCAAAATCATAATACTTCTTATAAAATATCAAAAATCTTCTTACAGTAGATTATTATTAGTGTAATAACATACGGATACATATGCGGAACATACGCTGCTCCGTATATTATTAGTGTATCCTTCTTTTAAAGACAAACGTTTCATTGAATGTTTCTTTTTATGGATTTTTATTTATTTCATCGACAATTTTTCTCCTCCAATCATATATTCTTTTTAAATCTTGAAAATGTTATCCTATATATTAAGTAAGTAAAGTTGGGTATGTATAATAAAATAATAATCTACAATATTTTATGGTTTCAGAGAAAAATGCTTTCGATAAAATGATATAAGTCTATTAAATTAAACGTTTCTCTATAAAAGGAGGGTAAATCATTTCATTACCTATTTATGATTATATTTACTATAGCATTTTATCCCTGTGTGTAATTTTCATTGGTAATCTCTAGGCCCGGCACGATTGGAGGATACCAGCCCTTGTACATAGTAGCAGCGGGCCCCCAGGGCAACCCCGGCGCGGGATATGCAGTCAACGGTAAGAGACCACATATTGCTATAACTATAACTTAAATTGTTTGTATGGTATTAAACGTATGGAACAATTCTATTTTAAAATTTCCCAGATCGGGAGTCTATGATGGTTGACAAAGCATCTGTCACTGACACTTTGGTCAAAACGTAAGCCTCTGTCACTTATTGATCGCGTGATAAAAGCAACCATCATAGGCCCGACTCAAGGATCCATTATACGACATAATATACTAGGTACCTGTCTCTTTCCTGTCAATACTGTACGAACAAGACAGGCGCCGCTAAGCCGCATCAAGATATACTAGCCTGGTAGTTATTTAAGGACCATTATTTCAGGAAAAATCTTAACTAAAAAAAAAAACGCTGACAAAGTTGCAGGCACCTTCTAGTATATAATAAATTTTTATAATGTAGATAACGTAAATTCCTCTTTCCTCCAGGCTACCAAAACGCCATTCTCCTGGACCCCTCCGGGCAAGGCGTTCAGCTCTCACCAGTGAACGGGTACTACAGACCCGGTGTGGGTCCTCAACAGAACCCTGGGCTGCTGCTGGGTGCACCTTTAGGCTTGCAGCGACCTTTTGATCTGGGGTATCAGGACCCTAACTTGGTTTACCAGTAAGTTTAGATCACTTACTACCTCCATTGTCCTGGCACCGTCTCTTACCCAGAGTGCAGCTGTTCCCTGTGAACGGGTACTATAGACCCAGCGTAGGTCTTCAACAGAAACCTGGGTTGCTATTTATGCTTGCAATGACTTAGCGTATCAAGATCCATGATTTATCAGTAAGCAGTAAACATCTTTATTGACTCTATTGACTTACAAGTGGCATATTTTAATTAGCAGAGGTAGAGAGAATATAGCGATACCCTAGTATCAGTTTCTTAAAGTACCTATACCTATACCATAGGAAAGAACTTTCTCCATAGATTCGTTTTATTGAGCATGCCCACATTCATAGCGCCATGAATTAACATGATAGTTTTTGCATATGATAGTTTTTCCCATTAACACGCAGCTAAGTAACTTGCTTAGCAGTGTCACTAAATATGTAGGTAAAGACGCCGCTGAACACGCCGAAATGGCTGGACGGATTTTAACCAATTTGCATTGGGTATAGGGATAGCTGGACATCGAAAGATGGTTATAGGATGCTTTTAACCCGACTACGGTAAAGATAAAAGATAAAGTAAAGTTGATGACATCTCCTAGTGGTTTACGTATCTTTTAGATTTCAAGATGTTTATGTATAGTATATTTTTATTTTTTTTTGTTTTTATCTAAACTACTCAACAGATATTTTTGTAACTTATACACATTATGTAGATGATAAAGATGTATTAATAAAAAAAAATGGATTTCCAAATATCCTTATACGTCAACTCGACTAACCTGCGGCTACACTCTTTAAAAACCCTGTGGGCGCTTTCACCCCAGGGCCCCAGAGTCTCAACCCCAAACGGCTCAAGTATGCATCCGCTATTAATGTTTGCATATTTGCGCCGCTTGAGGAGTTCCACCGAATTTGCAGCCGAGCCAGCCTTTACAGCAGTGCCACGAAGATGGGACAGCGCCAGAGTATCAGCACAGGTCGCGTCCCAGACCAGTGGCTGTCCCATCTTCCATGGCACGAGGGTCATACCGTCGGGTCTCTTACCGTCATCGCGAGCGAGGCCGGTCGGTTCTAAGGGCCTTATCACACTTGCGATTTGCGAGCGTATTTTCTATACAAATAAGCGACGCGGCGAACACGCTGCGCGATCGCCTTCATACAAAATACGCTCGCAAATCGCAAGTGTGATAAGGCCCTTAAACAGCCGGCGCTCCCGCGCTGGCTAAGGCCCGACGGATGATGTCATTCATTAGTATAAATTGAATTGAAGTTTGAATGAATACTTCAAGTACTAATCGATAATGATTTGCCGGCCGGTCCGTTGTTGTAGTTATGGGTTTAAATTAAAAGTACCCTTCAAGTTAACCTTTGAGCTCACGAATGGAGCATGAGTTCCCTGGCAGGTTATAAATAAAATAACTGTGTGCGCAGACAAGTTGGACCCCAGCCGGAGGGGCAGCCTCTACGCCTAGCCCCAGTGCCGCTGAGGCAACAATCACAAACCGCCAATCCTGCCCCTAATGCCAATCGTAAGTATTTATATAGTGAAATTATTTACCTATTATCTTTGTGGTTCTGTACCTACTCAAAGTGTGCTAATTGGATCCTAATTCCTAAGCCTCCGCTCTCTGTCTGTCAGGGACTCAGGGTTTGATCTTTGGAACCGTAATAGGTATAAAGCCTTTCCGCATGAAGGCTGCTATAACAATATATATAGAAAAAATAATGTTTTTTAGGGTTTTCTAAGTTTTTTGCTCTAATGGTATAGGTAGTATAAATGGTAATAGGGACACCTGAATATATAACTCATGTAGGTAAGGGTGCTTTGGGCCTATGATGGTTGCGTTCATCGCGTGATAAATAAGTGACAAAGCATCTGTCAGTCACACTCGCATTTTGTCAAAACGTGACGGATGCTTTGTCACTTATTTATCGCGTGATAAAATCAACCATCTTAGTCCCGCTGATGTCAAATGTAAAGTTAGAACATCAACCGCCATGTTCACAGAATCCGCAGCCCCATCAGACCCGAAGCGCGTGGGCCAGTCGTCTGAGAGCAACGAGCTGAAAGAAGAACCTCGCCGCAATCGACCGGCGCCTGCGCACGCCCCGCGCAAACCTTAGTGTGGACAATTTAACAATGCCACTGGGATACTAAAAGTACACAAGATGAGATAAACTACATGGCACTACTAAGGGTAGATTTAACCAAACTAGTTTGACATTGCTGTCCGAAAGTAAGCGTTATTCATGAAATAAAAGTTTGGTTAATTGCAGCCTGGGGCTGGATTCAACTAAACTGGAATAAGACTTACTCGGGGATAAGGTGACAAAATGTCATATAAATTTCACATTAATTCTATGAAAAATCCATATTAATTAAATCAAGCCTAAGTCGCATAAATATTGAATACGGAACGTACACACGTATGTCTGTTTATTTGCATGCAATGGAAATAAAAAGGTTTACCAAGTTTCACCGCTTAGAGACGTCAAAACTGTTATAATTATAATTGATGAACGCCTTAGTTGTCTACTACAAATATTGAAATTTTCTGTATTTCAATTGAGATTAATAAGGAAAAAAGCAGAGATCGAGGCCGAAAGAAGTAAATAATATATCTCATGTTGTGTGTTTTAGTGGACGTTCTTGTGAAGATGGCTGTAGATCAAATGAACATCGCATCGGCATTTGTACCTAATTCAGAATGTGATAATAATCCGCAGTTTCGATTGTCATTTACATTGCTAGCTTAAAATTGTCATTAATAGAGACTTCAAAAAATTAAGTGAGTATAGTTACTATTCGATTACTAGGCACTTTCGTAATAGTAGGAATCCTTTTTGAGGCCGAATTCACTTCACTGTATTCTAACAAGCAATGGAACTCAACGGGTATTGTATGTGTTGCAGTCAAAAGTGTGAACTGGTCAAAAGGACTTTTAACCGACAAAAACAGGCAAAACTGCTTTTGAGTGAGCGTGCTGGTCAAAAGTAGTTTTGCCTGTTTTTGTCGGTTAAAAGTCCTTTTGACCAGTTCACACTTTTGGTTAGGGATATAAAAAAAAGACTAACCTAACCTAACCCGGCCGAGTCGGATTAAAATAATATCGAGATAAAGGAACGAATGTGCCTGCGGTCAAAAGTACCTACTTTTATTTATTTATTTTATTTATATTTATTTATTTATTTATTTATTTATATACAATATCACTTAACACTATCATCACAGGATTTAATCCTAAAGCGATAGAGAAGGTAACTAAAAGGTAAAGGTAAGGTGTTACTGATAGTAACAGTCAAAAGTACTAATCACCAATGATTTTCAGGCAAAACTACTTTTTACCAACACGCTCAGTCAAAAGCAGTTTTGCCTGTTTTTGTCGGTTAAAAGCCCTTTTGACCAGTTCACACTTTTGACTGCGACGTATTATGCATTATGAACTGCGTCAACTGCGGTCACAAACAGCTACTTTGAGATGAAAGGTACTATAATAAAGGCATTATAAGGCCGGCAACGCACTTGTGACTCCTTTGGTGTTGTAGGTGTCTATGGGCTACGATAATCGCTTTCCACTAGGCGATCCTTTAGCTCTTTTGCCTCCTATGACATAAAAAAATAATAAAAATTAGTGCAATTTGTGATCGCAGTTCATAATGCAGGCAATATCCATTGGGTCCTATTGTTTGTTAGAACAAAGTGAAGTGAATTTGGCCTCAAAAAAGGATTCCCACTACTTATACGAACACTTGTGGTACCTAAATTGATAATTATGTGACATAACACATGAAATGATATTGATAATTAAAAAAAACTAAAGCCTTTCTTCATCTATATACATATACGTGTGTTAATAGAATAAAATTTTATTTTTGTACCTGATAGTAGAACATCGAACGGAAGATAATTAGAAATAAATAAATTAAAACTAAACGTGTTTTTGTTACTTAAGTACCTCTTTAAGCATGAATATTTGCTAACAAGGGCCTATTGCTTTACTTATAGACTAATCCGATGATTTATATTTGTTGGTCGTTATAGTTTGTACTTGTTACGAAATTCAAATAAGTCATTCCTCAAAAACTTCATTTCTGATGATCTATATATCGTAGCCAAGTCGCACCTTAAGGCTTTGGAAGTCTGCAAAGGGCGTGGCTGGACATGTTCTTGGCCGTTTCTAAAGCACAAAAATACCTTTTAATTGGCTTTTTTTTATAAAATACGGGGTTTCTTGGCCGACAATGATGCATTTGAAACAAGTATAAATCTGTGACAACTAAAAATAGGTCTACTATTAGGTAGATATACCAATCAAATAGATAAGTCAAAGAGATACCAATTGCCCTTGCCAAAATTCGAACCCGCGACCGCCCCTTGGCAGCTGTCATGCACTCAACATAACTAATAAATAACCAACATTGGCAGACAAACTATAAAATGTAAAACTTCTTGATCCTTAAAGACCAGTTGATGAAACCAGTCCGATATGGAGCGATAGCGCACCCGGCCCACTATGGACTGAAAACCGGCTGCCATACACCAGTCGATGTCTCCTCAGAACACGATTACCTTGCAAGAGCAGGACAAGCTATGCATCAGCGTGCACCAGGGTGCCCGGTTTCCCCTGTCGATCGCGTAGCCACGCCCTATGACCAATTGTAGCGCTATTTATATAACCTACCAATTAAATACATAAATATCATGGCCGGCTTTTGCGAAAATTTAAACCAAGAAACTCTAGCACGTTGTATTGTGGATCTGCTTTTCTTATTTGAGTGTTATTAGGTACACTTCTTTTTTGCTCTTAGAAAGCAGTAAGTTAATAGGAATTTCTTTGACATCTGCTTACTAAAATAATCGTTTTTTTTTCAGAATCAGTGCCAATTTAGCTCACAAGTCACGCCTGGATGGTTAATAATCTCATTGGTTGTTAAATTAGATTTGCTAGATGAAAGTTTGCTTGTTAGTTTAATCTTTATCGATTTCATCTGCGAACTAGAAAACAGGTTCTAATTGGTTACCTATCGTAAGTCTGAAATGTTTCCCATTTGTAATGTTTGGCCAAATTTTCGTTTAACCAAAAGCCATTTTGAACAAAACTATATTCTCAGAATAATTATAAAACAAACCTAACTTAACCTAATAATGGGTTCTTTATTAAATAAAGCGACGTTTATAAAATCCTGAAAATATTACAGGTTTAAAAAAAATACAGACAAACGAAAATCTCGCGAAACGGTAAGGAATGAGAATGAGAAACAATGTTTCGGAATTGTAATAGGATACCGTTCTAATTCCATAATAATACCTACATAAAGTTTTTCAAAGTGGCGATTTATCTAGTATATCTTTGCAAACCCAGTCGCGCACATATACAGATATCAGACTAAAATCTCTAGACCGGGTTGTAACGTACGATGTACCGTTATGCAGCTTTAAGCAGCTCAAATCGCATACATCACGTTTCGATGACAGCTAAAGGCGATGTATCTGAGACATGCATGAGAAATGGCTAATGAACGATATCGATTATAGCGATAAGCCACATGATTCTAACAGCTTGGACTCGTAGTTTGTATAGGTGACGAGCGCGTACTGGGGTTGACTGACAGGCTGAAGACCTGGGGACCTAATTCGAGAGTGCCGTTTGAGAGATCGCAAAACGTCAAAACTCTATTACATAACAGTGATATCGCCTTTGAACTGCCATTAAAATGCGATGAGGTTAAAGTGACATATCTCATCTCAATTTTGGAAATACGAAGGCTATCGCCTATGATTGTCAAAGATACCATTCATGCATATGAATTTCTGTTTTGAACGAAACGTAACTGACTAATTTCACGCACTACACGGTCAAGTTAAAGTATGCGCCTGTTATTTATGCCGTCACATACAAAGGAAACGCAAATTTAGCGCCACCAGATTGACGACATTGCGATGTTCTAAGGATATCGCCACTTGTCAAGTAGGGACACTTCAAAAGTGACGGATGGCGCAGAAATGGAGAGATCTATGGAGATCTCTCACCAATTTTAGAGAGATGATGGCATCTCTCTAAAATTGGTCGAATTACCCCCCTAATTGCACGCCACCCCACCCAGGTATCGTCGTCCGTTCCAAAGCCAAAAAAACTCACTATACCTACCCCGCGCGGCGAACGTACAGTTCTATGACACCTGTCATCTCAGTACATTTTTCCGATTATAGGTTATAAAATGTACAGAGATGACAGGTGTCATTGGACTCAACGTTCGCCGCACCCGCCGCCGCACGTAGTAACAAACACCTACTTAAAACAAAGCTCGTATCTCAGTATCAATCTACAAACCCGGCGTCTACTTCCGGGGGGGTTCAGGGGCCCTTCCGTCCGACCGGTCAGTCCAACTCCTCTGCTGACAAGTTAATGGTGAAGCAGTCCACTGCTTTTCTTTTTAGCCCCTGTATCGTGGCAGGTCTCCTCCGCTTCACGCTTCTCTCTCTCTCTCCCCTACAAGTATGGCAAGTAAAACAAGAATGGAACGTTATACGGCGGTGCACTCCCCCACCACCCTATTCAAGGTTGAGTTCGCTAACATCCGCGGACTCCACTCGAACCTCAATGCCGTCCACCAACACCTCGAGACGGTCAGACCCGCCATGCTCTTCTTGACGGAGACGCAGATTCAACGTCCAATGGACACATTCTACCTGCAGTACCCCGGCTACGTGCTTGAGGAGCATTTCCTCGCGAAATCTGGTGTCTGTCTGTTTGTCCATTCTGATGTCTGTTGTCGACGTCTGCATTGCTTGGAGGATCCCTCCCTTCCCGTGCTTTGGGTGCATGTGAACCTGGGGCTCCAAAGCCGAATCTACATGTGCCTATATCGACCCCATTTTGGGGACGCTGAGACAACCCGGTTATTCGACTATTTGAGTCGGGTGGCTGATGACGCGCAAGCCGTGTACCCTACTGCAGAATTGGTGTGTTTGGGGGACTTTAATTCTCACCACGACTCCTGGTTGGGCTCCTCCACCACCAACCATGCCGGTAGAACTGCCCACGCATTTGCTCTCTCACACCATCTTGCTCAACTGGTTGATCAGCCTACCAGGATACCAGACGTCCAAGATCAAACGCCCTCTCTGCTGGACCTATTGCTGACCACCCACCCTGCTGGATACAAGGTTGAGGTCAAGGCGCCCCTGGGTACCTCTGACCACTGTCTGATATCCAGCACAGTGCCAAGCGCAGTCCCACCGCAATCCACGTTGGGTAAGCGTCGAGTCTGGCACTACTCTTCAGCAGATTGGGACGGTATGCGTGACTATTTCGCGTCTGTCCCCTGGGTGCAACGCTGCTTCAATGCGAAGGATGTCACAGCGAGTGCTGCGGCTATTGCTGACGAGATCGATGTAGGAATGGAATATTACATCCCATACTCCGATATCGTCAGTAAAAGCCGACGACGCCCCTGGTTTAATCGCGAGTGTGCTGATGCTGTTAGCAACAAGCAGATGGCGTACCGGGCTTGGGTCAGGGCCCGCGCCCGTAATGACCCCAATATTGGCTCGCTGAAAACAGCTTACAACACTGCCACCAAGGTCTGTAAGAGAGCGTATATAAGAGCAGATGCCTTGCGCGTTGCACAAGTAGGCTCGGAACTAGTCTCGCACCCAACTGGGTCGCGCAACTACTGGCGACTAGCGAAGACCGTGCAATCTAACTTCTGCCAACCCTCGCTGCCACCGCTGAGACTCCCTGATGGTTCGCTGGCTCACCAGCCGCAAGAGAAAGCCGATCTCATGGCCAGCCTCTTCGCCGTCAACTCGCGTGTCGATGACTGTGGCTTGCCACCGCCAACTATACCTTTCTGTGGTGCCACGATGCCTGCAATCCATTTTAGGCATCGTGATGTACGTCGGGCACTACAGTCACTCGATACCCGAAAAGCCAGTGGTCCTGACGGTATCCCAGCGATTGTAATCAAAAACTGCGCAGCGGAGTTATCTCCGGTATTGACGCGCCTCTATAATCTCTCGTACTCGTCCGGTAGTATTCCGGAAGCGTGGAGAGAAGCTAACGTGCAGCCAGTCCCCAAAAAAGGAGACCGTTCTGAACCATCTAATTACCGTCCCATTGCCGTAACCTCAGTGTTGTGCAAAGTCATGGAGCGGATCATCAATGACCAACTGATCCGATACCTTGAAGATCACTCCCTAATTAATGATCGTCAGTATGGCTTCAGACCGAAACGATCAACGGGCGATCTTCTAGCGTATGTGACACACCTCTGGGGGGAGGCTATTGATAAACATGGCGAGGCTTTGGCTATCAGCCTTGACATTGCCAAAGCTTTCGATCGGGTCTGGCATAAAGCACTTCTTTCCAAGCTTCCTGCCTACGGTCTGCCCATCCAACTGTGTAAATGGATTGCTGACTTCCTGCATGAGCGTAGAATCCGCGTCCTCGTCGAAGGGTGCGCTTCGCGGTTCATGACAGTGAATGCTGGCGTCCCATAGGGCTCTGTTTTATCACCCACCCTCTTTCTTCTGCATATCAATGATATGCTACCATTAGGGAACATACATTGCTATGCAGATGATAGTACGGTCCATGGTCGATATATTGGCCGGCCGGGAGCTTGTAGGGCAGAAATCGGCGCGAAACGTGAGAATCTTGTCGTTGAACTGGACCAGGTTCTGGACCTCATTAGCAAATGGGGAGCTGTTAACCTGGTTGAGTTCAACGCCAAGAAAACCCAGGTGTGTGCGTTCACTACCAAGACGTCTTCGTTTCTCCCTACTCCTAGTCTCCAGAGCACTCCTCTTGGTTTGCGTGATAGCCTGAATATGCTAGGCATGGACATCCGCTGCAATCTTAACCAAAACGGATACATCGAGTCACTGATTACCACAGCTTCCAAAAAACTGGGGATCCTGAACAGGGTGCGACGGTTCTTCACGCCGGACCAGCTTTGTCTTCTTTATAAGACTCAAGTTCGGTCGTGCGTTGAGTACTGCTCGCATCTTTGGGATGGCTCTGCCCAATATCTACTCGATGCTCTTGACAGATTGCAGCGTCGGGCGGTCCGCATCATAGGTGACGAGAAAAGTACCAGATTCCTCGAACCCCTTCAATTACGTAGGGACATTGGGTCGCTGAGCGTTTTCTATCGCCTATACCATGGCGAGTGTTCTGAAGAGTTATTTTCTCTTATCCCACCCTCCCCTTTCCGTCATAGAACCACACGTGCCAGCTTGCGATGTCATCGCCTCACCGTGGAGAATATTCCCACCCGTACCAAGAAGTTTGGCAATTCCTTCATCTGCCGAACTATTAAAGTATGGAACTCCTTGCCGGCTCATGTGTTTCCTCCTTCTTATAACTTGGGACCCTTCAAACGAAGCGTGAAGAAGCATCTCTCGGGCCAGCATGGCAGTGTCAACTGACTTGGCACCGTTGGTTTCTCGTCAGTTGCCATTGCGACTTGGGCTCCCCTTTTTGCTTACCATCAGGCGAAGTGGAGCCACTATGTTGTGCCGTTATAAAAAAAAAAAAAAAACTAGATACGAGGTTTTGAAGAGTAGTAACAGAAATTTGAGTGAGTTTTGGTTGTCACCACCGCCTGGGTTGACGAATTTCTAGAAGACCTAAATAAACTCCGTGTCGTCGACTGGACATTGACTGGACTGGGCATTGAATACAGAAACTTGGTGGTTTTATTGCTAGAGGCCAAGATCCACTTAGGGTTGTAGCGCAACAGCGGTAAGTAAGCCTATGGAAGCCGCTTTTCAGCCCACAACGGCCCTAACACGGCCTAGACAGACTAGACTCGTCCTACCGGCTCGGCTTTCTAGCGCTGTAATAGAATTATGTCGCACGCATGCGTGTAATTATAATGAAACCTTGGTGGCCTCTTGAGGACGGGAAGAAATTTAAATTTTACGATAGCTGTAGTAGATAGTTTTCAGTACCGGGATATTTTAGTATGGACCAGTCCTGAAAATTCCGGGACTTTCGCTACTTTCTATACTGAAATATCCGGGAACTGCAAAAGTTTGTCAGTGTGCTCGTATGTTTGTTACTTCTTCATGTTCAAACGGCTGGACCAATTTTGATCAAATTCTAGGTATGGAGATAGCCGAGACCCTGGATTAACACATATGCTATTTTTTTATCTGATTAACGTGGCTAGTAAAATAACGTAATACATGACGGAGATCTGAGGAAGCAAAGAAATAATTTTTGAAGTCAGTCAGAAGAACTAAAATGTGAATCTACTTTTTAAAAGAGATACCTAGAGCTGGGATTTCATTCTAGAATTTTAAGTGAATCTGGATGGCAGTTGAATCTTACTAAGGTGATACGCTACTTATGCACATTTTATAAGGATATGGGTTTAGGTAAGATTTGTTACTTAATTATTTATAAATAAGTTACCTACTTTAACTTGAAGCACTTGAGAGGGTTCGGTGGACCTATTCGTAACTCGGATAATTGGGAACATAAACGTTTACAAAGGTATTCATATTTTTTTCCGATAGTATACGTTACTTGGATTCAGAATTTATGTTTACTTTATTTTTACGTAGTACTTATAGTTTTTGCGTTGTATTCAGTTTGGACGTAGCCCGAATTCCTTACACAGTAAATTATGATTCCCATCATTATTTTTAATAATTTACGGCTCATTAATAAAGTAAATATAGCTTGCGGAAAACATAAACATGTTTAGTGTCCAAGCGAATTAAACTGCCTGATAATATTATACAATTAAGCTGGTAGAAGCATCTCACTGATCCATCTTTTACTCGCTACCGTTACCATTTGCTGTCTAGTTGCAGGCTCCCTAACGGGTCTCTTCCTGCCTTGCCACCCAGCCCGATAAACCATAATTCCACAAACATAAAAGTACCACCAACAGAAAAACTTATAAACCTTAACAATCTACACTTAAGGACCAGGATTCAGCAGTAATTGTTGAAGGTAATGATACACTTGAAGTTGCAAATGTCCAGCCACAGTTAAACCTTCAAGTTTATGATCCTGGCTACAAATTGGACGTGAAATAGTTAGAGAAAACGAATGATGAATAAATAAATATTTTAATTAGTTGATTGACGAGAGACAGACATTTTACGACTTGTTTCCATTGAAAGTTACGCAAACTGATACAAATATCGGATATCGATGTCTTGAATTTCTCTGAGCTTATACATATGTCAGTAGGGCAGTTATACATGGTTACGCAAGGACTTTTACGTCATCTTATTTTTCAATAATATCAAAACCTGTAGCGCTAATTTGCAACTTTCTTTATTTATTGACCTCGTACTTCCTTTATTCTATAAACAAAAAGTACAGCTTACAAATCAGTGTAATCTACAATCAAATTACTGACAATTTCAATCGAAATGGAAGGTAAAAGAATGCAAATCCTACAAACCGCATTTTGTTTATTTTCGTTGACCTGCATCCGATGGCCTTGATACTGCATCATTATGTCGGCGCCGATCGGTGGGTTTCCATTCTGATGATGATTAATGTCCAAAGAAATAAATATAAAGCCAATGTGCAATAATTTGCACAAAAAACGGCCGGAGCCGGAGTCATACAAGAACGCACTTTAATGGTTTAAGAACAAAGTGAATAAGACGGCAACTTCGATAAACAACTCAAGATTAAGGTTTTCATAGTCTTTTTATAAGCGCTATAATAGCAAAGCGATATCCAACCTAGCGTGACCTCTCGTGCAACGAACAGCTGAACCAACTTAGGAATAAAATGTACCAACAAATAAACTACCAAAAGATCTCGATAACTGGCTGTTTGATAATGATGACTCACTCAAATTAAGATGGGAGCTTTCAAAACGAAAGGTGTCGAGAAGTAGAGATATCGCTGCAATTATCCCGCGCCATAACTCGGGGCAATTATGATCTTTTTGCTGGAGACCCGTTATCTTAGCTTAGATGCGGGGCAAAAACGCACTCCACGCAGTGTGGGAGCTCTCGCGGCCGCAGGCGCACGTCCTACTCGCTACTCGTGGACTTCCATCATGGCTCCTCGCGTGTTACTGTTGGCGATCGCCGTAGCCTGCCTCCAAGAAACGACAACTAAACCTGTCCGTCGAACACTAAACTTTAATATGTTCGTGCTCCGACCGCGTCCTGACGCTCCAGACCGCCTGCTTATGAGCACGGAAGGCGTATCCAGATTTGGCCCAATTTTGGAATACCTTGTACAAAGAGTCCAAGGACTTATGTCTGTCAGGATTCCTCCAGAACCAGATAATCAAGCTGTTGTTCCCGAAGATCAAGTGGCGAATAGAGAAGAATTGCCCGTAGGTGATGCAGCTGAAAATGAAGTTGATGGAGTGCAGGAGGCTAGAATGCCGGGAGTAGTCGTCAGGCCGTCTAGGACAAAACCCGGGACATATGAAGTTGAAATCGACGTTGTTGTAGATGATGGACAGCCAGAGCAAAAAGATTGATAGTAAAACGAAAGTTCCGGATATGGGTGTCTAATTTGTTGTTGTCATGTCATTAGGTATAATTACGAGTTGAGAAGAGCAATACATTTTAGAATGTGTTTAAAATAATGATTGATTATTTATTGTAGGAATGGAACTGGTCTCCAGTGTGAAAGTTTTTTTTTATTATGTTTAGATATTTTTTGGCGGACGGCGGATGTTTTTACCGCGAAATATTAGTGATAATCAATATTGCATTTATAACTTCTAGTGTTTGTATTTATGTTAATTTATTCTTGCCATATTGATAAGCTCATTAAACACGTCGTTTTTATGTTGGTATTGTTTCATTATTTCGATTTCAATAAGTGTTTATAAGTGATTTTTATACGTAAATTTTTAAAGTTTACAACTAGTAAGATTGTTGCCAAAATGTCTTCAGAAGTTGGTGTAACAAATGACAATCTTTAAATAGCATCGATCAGGGGGCCTATAATGGTTGCGTTTAATACGTGTTAAATAAGTGACAAAGCACTCACGTTCGCATTTTGTCAAAAGGTGACTGGTGTCCCTATCCCAATTCTGAAACATTGTTTCCCATCTGTATTTTTTTCCTGAAATCCATAATATTTTCAGGATTTTATAAACATCTTTTTTAAAGAACCCATTAAAGGTCTTCGCACATTATAACAACTCAACGGCGACTCGATTCTACTAGGTATCTAGTAAATATGACATAGGGCTTAAATTTCAATATTTGGCATAGAATCGAGTCGCCGTTGAGTTGTTATAATGTGCGAAGACCTCAAGTTAGGTTAGGTTTGTTTTATAATTATTCTGAAAAATTAACAGTTTTGGCAAAAAATGGCTTTCGGTCATATGAAAATTTGGCGAAACGTTACAGATGGGAAACAAAAACTTGTATCTCAGATAGGTAACCGTGACGGATACTTTGTCACTTATTTATCGCGTGATAAGAGCAACCATCATAGGAGGAAGAGTTTTAACGTATTTTTTGCATATTGTATTCGACGTTAATAATGTAATCAATGCAGCAACAAGAGGAATAGCCCCATGAACGTCGAATTGTGAATTTCGGAGTAACCCTTCTGTCATTGCTTAAATAACGTTGATATTTCTTCTCCTTTCCTATATAATATAGTAATACGGGATGAAAACGATACGAGCAAAATGTTCAAATGTGGGTTAGCTTAGAACCTTACAAAAAACCTTGCAAAAAGATACAGTTTGAAAAGAAACAATACAAAATAATTTAGCTTACAATGTGATCTGCACGTCTAGCATAACTTTGACACGCGACTCATGTCGCGCGAGATAGCATCATCCGTCACTATCTCATAGTACTGTACAGATAGAGACAGGTAGTATATCTCGCGCGAGAAAGAGTCGCGTGTCAAAGTTATGCTAGCCGTGCAGGTCACATTAAAATTAGCGCTCGTTGACATTATCAACTAATTTTGATGACGCGGTTGGCTCGGTTTGTAGTGCAGCTGCCTGTTGAGCCGGCGGTCCTGGGTTCGAATCCCGGTCAGGGCAAATATTTTGTGATGAATATGTGACGAATATTTGTTCAAGGGTCATGGATGTCATCTATATAATATGTACATATATCTTATGTATATCGTCGTCTAGTACCCATAGTACAAGCTTTGCTTAGTTTGGGACTTCTTGGGACAAATCGACCGATTTGTGAAAAAAAAAAAAAAAAATTACTGAACGAGCGAAGCGTCTCTGCTTCAGCTTCGTCAAAATTTCTTTTCTCTTCCGGAGAAAAGGCCACATTTCTCATGAAATTTAGTCTTTGCAATTTTTTTAGGTTCGATGAGTTTATAAAAAAATCCGGTTCAGATTTCGAAAGCTTTAAAAGTGTCAGAGATATGGGGATGCGTAGAAAATTACAAATTTCAGTAACTCCAAAACAAACTTGCGTGGTCTACAATTCTCAGAGCCACTAAGTTTGCAATTGCTGTTGGGTAAAAAAATATGGCGATATTATACTATTAATTGAATATAACTTTAAAAATCCTCTTCATGATTTCTCTACTAGCAAACTAAATGTATGGTTTGATTGTTTGCTTGTATTGGATTTACAGGCTGTATTCGTATTGTCATACATTTTCAGCCCTTTAGTAGAGGGGCTGTCAAATAACGAACGCTAGGTGGCGCTGCAGTCGTATGCTTAGCCAATATAACTGTACCACTGTATATGACTCGTAGATATTATCTTTATTGTTGTATTGTTATCATAGCGTTAACTTTCACAAGAAATTCCAAATACTTTCCATTGTGATTTATGGTTATTTTTTTGCACAGGTCTAAAAATACATTAACGGGGTTAAAGATCAGATGCAGCCATTAAGATCTCTAAAAATATCTAATTCGAGACAAGATTTTATCAAAACAACACAATAGCAATGAGGTTCTTTCCGTCCTATACAAAATATCGCTTTTTTTTCTATACATGTCATGAATAGCTAATAAGTGGACTCAAAACAAGTGAATTTAGATACTCTCACTTATCCTAATAACCTATAACTACAAATAATGTTCGTGTTGTTAATTAACCTACACACACATGTACATACATTTATACGTACAGACATAGTAACAATTTGACTAGGCGCTCACAATACTTTTATACGGATATACTTTTGCTTTCAAACATCGCATCCGACAAAAAACAAAAGGACGACGCACTGTATGTTAATCAGGTGCGTTCAACTCGGGACCTTTAAAAAGAAAGCGGAGACAAGGTCAGGACTACTGTCAGTGGGCCAGCGGTCCCACAGCGCATAATAATGATCACCGGATGTGCGCTCCTGTCAGAGTCGTAAACACTTTCAAACTATACACACCCGATACATCGACCGTCGAACAATACTCCATCGACATTCTTGCGAATGGTGAAGAGAGTGAAGTTTAAAGTTTATGAAGTGATAAAACCAAAGATTTGTGTTAACATGAAGTGCAAATTACTGCTATTAGTGGTTTTGGGGATCAGTGTGAAAGCAGCACCATATATACCGATGCAACAGCAAATGATGAATCAAATGATGATAAGTCAGCAGCTAGATCAAGAAATGTTGAACCAGATAGCGCAACAGTCAATGGAACAGTGGATTATGCAGAATCAGTACAATTCAATGCAGCAGAAGCTAATGGTTATGCAGGAATTGCAGGCACAGAAGAACACCTTGCAAGGATCGGTGCCTGTGTTATAGTAAGTATTTTGTGCTTTTAGAGATTACGTTTTCTAAATTATTCAAAATTAATTTAATTAAACGATACATAATTATGATAGAAATACTTTTAGTAAAACGAAACTATAACACAATAAAGTTAAACGAAATCTAAATATATTTAAATGTTACAATATATTGTATTAGATATGTCAAACTGTTAGATCTGAAAAATCACCTACAGGCCTTAATTAAAATCTCGACGCAAAATAATAGTGTTTTAATTGGCACCTAGAATTAGTACTATTTTCTAACAATTTATGTGGCAACGTTTTATTAAATATATGTTTATTTAAGAAATAAAGTAATGATTAATGATACATATGATTAAGAATACTTTAAATAAAACTTGACCTAAATGATGATCATTTGATTCGATGAAGAGTCGACGATGTCGGCTCTTTACGTACTTATTATTTATTTAATAAACATGTATTATAAATAGATTTAAAGGTAAACGATTGTACAGTCAGTATCAAACGTAGCTGTCAATTTTAGTATGCGATGTAGTTTTAGAAATTGTAAAGACGAATTAATTCATCGACTCTTTCTTAAAAGTGTTTTTAATTTTCAGTAATCTACCTCCTCAACCAATAATAATGTTAATGCCAAATATGATGACGAAAACGAACCACCAACTCGACGATCCTAACGATAAAGATCCAGCTAACCTAAAACTTGGTATTGGAGATGCAGATACGGTAGTCATAAACGCTGAAGACGAATCGAACGTTTCAGAAATGAGGATAATTCCTCGGGGATCTGTAGTTGTATTACCGAATGGTCAAAGGTTTATCATAGGTAGTATTATATCCGCCATCCCTTTTTTACCTTTTGAGGTAAATGTACCTGATACCATTTCATGGATGTACAATGGTATATCTGGTATTATTGGAGGAATAGGCCAGAGGCTACCGTTTAGACCAAAACCGACTACAGAAGCACCAGTCCAGCAAGCTCAAGGTTCAACATCTACTTCATCTCAAGAATCTATGAATCAAGAATCAACGATGCAACCTGAAGAAATAGAGAAACCTACACAAGAGAGCAGATTGAAGTTGATACAGAAATTAATGACTAGGAAGCAAAATGTAGGTATGCCAATTTTAATGCTGCCTTTGGCACAGACAGTGCCGGTTCAAGTACCTATACAGGGATAATATGAAAATATTTTATTTGGTTACAAATATATGTTATAAATACAATCATGGTTGGAATCTCCTAGTAAGTATATATGTTCGGTCCCAACCGACATTACTTGCATAAAACTGAACGCACCCGAGCTGTCACTTTTGACACTAAGATCTTAGAGGTCGTTCTGTCACTTGAATTTTAACTTGCAGTTGTGCACATGTGATTTTGAGAGATTTGGAATTTGAAGCGTTTTGGAAAGACACATGTGTGTCCGCTTGTTTTGCGTATATTTGTTGAACTCGAGTGATTTGTTCGGCATAAGGCCCCTCGATAATATTGGACGTGAAAATTGTGGTTTTGACGGAGCTGGCGATACGGTAGCCGCGAGGATTCTTCGGCGCCCAGCAAACACATTCACACACACCATAACACACCCTACACTTACTCACCTTTGCTGGAATTGGGCTAGATCGGCTCCATTGGGAAGGTTAGTGCTTTAGATATACGTTAGAATTAAGTTTAAGAGGCGCGTAATCGCGACCCGTTTTTGTACTCGCCCGGGAATTTACGTTTTGCTGGTTACACAGGTTGATGGGCCCCCTGTTACCCGTAGTCCAGGGCGGGAACAAAACATTTTTGGTAGCATAGAGCGTGGTTGTTTTGATTTGATCCACTTTTGATAAAATTTGGGTAAATTTTTTTGGTTAGAATTCACATGTTTTGAGGTTAAAGTTTTGACAAAAAGTGGTTAAATTTACATGTTTTTGATTTGAATAAGGTCAATTTGCTTATTATCAACAACACGAGAGTTGTTTTATGTAGATAATACTAGTTTAGTGCTCAAATTTAGGAAAGTTTCAACTTGTTATAAATTTGGGGGTTGGTAGACATTTTCTTTGTATGATTATAAGAAAGTAAATTATTAGAATAAACTCAACTCATTATAGTTTTATAGTGTTTTTGGAGTTAAAACAAGTATCATATTTTGTTGATATTGCATGTCAAGTTGAAACATTGAATTATTTGGAAATATTATTAGGAGCACTTTAGAAATTGACCTTTGGACTTTGATATTAAATGTTATAATTTGTTGGCATTTTTATAATTGGTAAACCGCCAGTGTGACTATATTGAATTAATATTGTTATTGGGTAAGAAATTCTACATAATTAATTTTAATTAATTAATTTATTGATTTGTTTGAGAATTTCACTTTGTGTTTTGTTTGAATTCAATATGGCAGCGGTATTTAAGACAGCAATTCGCGCGGAGTTACGTTGGTTTACTTCTGGGGCTGCTCTGGTGGACAGAGAAGACCGAACTGACGCATTGTTAGACAGGTTCGAACAGATTAGGGACCGCGTTGATAGGGCGCGACATAGCTTTGAAAGCTATCTCGGTAAAATTGAAGGCTCTGGGCCCGAGATGGCACAGCATGTTCTACGCGAGGCAGCTGAAGTGGAACGAGATTATGACCAATGCATTGAGCTGGCAGATAAAATCGTTCAGCGTGCAAAGGAGATATTGAGAATTCGGACCACCGGGGTCCGGAATGAGGGAAATTCTGCAATTAGACCCACTCCAGAATTGGCAGCACGACTTCCTGCGATAAGCATCCCACCGTTTGACGGAAACCTGGACCAATGGACCAGTTTTATTGACCTGTTCGATAGTTTGGTACACGCCCGAAAGGACCTAACGGACTCTTTGAAATTGGCGCAGCTGATGACAGCTTTGAAAGGTGAACCACGTGACCTGGTGGCACACTTGTCGGTCACCGATGAAAATTATGAAACCGCGCGCACACTGTTAAGAAACAGATACGAGAATGTGCGAAGGCTTGCGGATGCCATGATGGCAAAAATTTGGAATATTCCCCGGATCGCCCAGGTATCAGACATCAGAATAAAAATGCTGAATCCTGTTTTGACAGCGACCAAAGCTTTGGGGAAACTTGGCTTGCCTGTGGACCAATGGTCCTATATGTTACTGAGTTTTTTGTTGAACCGGCTACCTGCTGATGTCCGGGCGAGATTTGAGAACCAGTATGGAGGAGACACCGCCCAGCACTTACCGGCCTTTAGTGACATAGTGGCATTTTTGGAAACGGAGTGTCGCCGTGCTGATACTTCGAGTTTACCTTCAACCTCGAGACCAGCTGTGCCCTCAGGGGGCCAGATGGGAATTGTCGCTCAAAGGGGAAACTGGGGAAAATTGATACCTCGACCAGCGAGGCCCAGTCAATACAATGTTGGCACGGTGGAACCTGACCCCTGCTTGTACTGCAAGAAACCAGGCCATCGGGTGCCTGTCTGTTCGACGTTTCTTGCCCAGAGGGTCGAGGGTCGCCGGAACATCGCAAAGCAAAGGAAGTGGTGTTTCGTGTGTTTGGACCCACATTTTGTTCGGGACTGTGCCCAACCCCAGGAGTGCCGGTCATGTGGTGGGAAGCACCACCACATTTTGTGCATGAACCGCAACGGGACCTCCAAGCCTCCCGCTGCCCAGGGTTCACGCAGCACCCCTGTCCGGAGTCGGCACCCGGCCGACCAGGGGTATTTGGAAGATGGGGAAGGCGGGGAGAATTCGACCCCCCCGCATTCACAGAATTATGCTGCGGTCGCGCGCTCACCCGCGCCCTCACGGCGGGCTCCCACGGGCGGGTGGCCGCGCCCACCCCCTCCTCGGTCGGCGCCACGGATGTCGCCGCCGCTGGCCGAGCGACCGCGCCTGGAATCGCGACCTCCCGCGTTCGCAGGCCGGAGACGAGGGTACCGGGCGCCGCAGATGGCGCAACCAGCGCGACGCGCGTACCAGCCTGACTGGGATCCGCTCGACCGGTTCGAGCGGCCCTCCCACGCGGAGCAGGACGCCACGCGGTATCCCTGCTAGGGGTACGCCGCCCATGCATCGACCACCGCCACACCCCTCGAGACCGTGTTGTTGCCCACGGCCTCGGTTTGTGTGTGGGGTCCTGGCGGAGGATCAGTTCGTGTGCGCGCCCTACTGGATACGGGCGCACAGGGCTGTATTGTATCCAAACGGTTGATGCAACGGATGGGCTTGGTCTTGAGACCTCACCCGGACGGTGTCCGGGGGGTCGGCAACACATCAGTGTCAAACCTGGTAGGACAGGTCACGTTCACCTTTGGCCCGAGTCCCACCTCCCATGCGAGGATTACAGCTCCCGCATTGGTTTTGGAGGAGGTGGTGGGGGGGCACCCCCCGGTCAAGCTGCCACCAGAGATCCGGAACTTGACAGTTGGTTTGAATTTGGCGGATGCTGGCTTTGACACCCCTGGTCCGGTTGACGTGCTGCTGGGTGCAGACGTCCTAGGGGGCATATTGCTGACCGGCAAACGGATACTACAGCCTGGTGGACTTGTGGCATGGGACACCAAGTTCGGATATGCTGTAATGGGTCCAGTATTAGCAGTTTCCACGCCTCCTGCCGAGGAGAGCTGTTTGGTTGGAACTGCTCTCTCAGACGCTGTGCAACGCTTCTGGGAGATTGAAGAACCGCCTACCGCGCCGCGGATGAGTCCTGAGCAAGAGGAGTGCGAAATGTTTTACCAGAACAACACTGGCCGCCTCCGCTCTGGTCGGTTCATAACTCGACTCCCCCTACTTACTCATCGACCACCCCTTGGTGCCTCTCGCGCGTTGGCTGAGAAGCGGCTGGTTTCGATGGAGCGCCGTATGAAGAGGGATGCGCTCTTCCGGCAGAAGTATGTGGACTTCATGAGGGAGTACGAGCAGTTGGGACACATGACGGTGTCACGCATGGATTGGAGTACGGTGGAGCATTATTTTCTTCCCCACCATGCGGTATTGAAGTCACCGGTGTCCAAGATTCGAGTGGTATTTGATGGCTCTGCCGCCACCTCGACTGGAGTGTCCTTGAACCAATGTTTGCATGCAGGTCCTAAGCTGCACAAGGACATAACCGATATTCTCACTAATTTCAGGAAGCATCAGGTTGTGTTTGTGACCGACATCCGGATGATGTTTCGGCAGATCGTCATCCACCCTGATGACCGTCGGTATCAGCTGATCTTGTGGCGTGAGAGCCCAGATGAACCGATGTTGGTCTATGAACTGAATACGGTTACGTACGGTCTGAAGAGTAGCCCGTACATTTCTATTCGTACATTGTTGGAATTGGCGAACAGAGAGAGACTGAGGTTCCCTCGAGCGTCCGCCATCTTGGAGAAGGACTTGTTTGTGGACGACGTATGCACCGGGGCCAATAGCGTTGAAGAAGCATTGGTCATCCGAGATGAATTGATTGCACTCTTGCGGACTGGTGGCTATGAGTTGCGGAAATGGTTGTCCAACTCACCAGAGGTTTTGGCCGGACTCCCAGATGACCACCAGCAGGATCCACACCTCTTCGAGAATGTTGATAATCCGTACATGTTGTCGGTTCTTGGCGTTCAGTATCGACCAGTCCAAGATGTGTTTACCTATCGGGTGGAATTGGATACCCCGAAGGTCTGGACAAAGCGGCTTGTTCTGTCTACGGTGGCCAGGACTTACGATCCAAATGGATGGATCTCGCCCGTCATCTTCAAGGCCAAAGCGTTTATGCAGCGCCTGTGGGCAGCCCCGATGGGTTGGGATGATGCGCTTTCCGGAGATTTGCTGAGCGATTGGGAAACCTACTTTTCTACGCTCCCGGAGATAAACCAGGTCGAACTGCCGCGTAAGTTGCTTCCCGCAGGGAAATACAGAGCAACACTTCATGGGTTTTGCGACGCCTCCGAGCGAGGATATGCGGCTGCCGTGTATTTGCGAACGGTCAGCTCCGCCGGAGCGGTCGACGTGCACTTGGTAATGGGAAAGAGCAAGGTGGCCCCGCTTCGGACTCGTTTGACGATCCCGAAGCTGGAATTGTCGGGTGCAGCTCTTCTTGTGCGATTGTTGAATCATGTAGCCGCTACCTTGAAGGACACCGTGAACCTTGAGGAGAGTGCCTATGCATGGACTGACAGCCAAATTGTCTTGTGTTGGCTGAAGTCGTCGGTCCACACATTGGAGGTTTTTGTGGCCAACCGTGTCTCGCAGATACAGAACTCTGAGACTGCTTTGGTTTGGAGACACGTGCCAGGTGAATTGAACCCATCGGACGTGGCGTCTAGGGGTTGCAACGCCATGGAGCTTGTTGCCCACCCACTGTGGTGGAAGCCAGAATGGCTATTGGAGATGGAGTCACGCTGGCGGCCTGCCAGTTGTGTCATTGGAACCCCATCGTCGGGATTGAAGATCCACCTTGTCGAGACCGCTCCAGGGACGGACCCTGCTTGGTTGCTAGCGCGATATAGTTCTCTCGACAAGCTGGTTGGAGTGACCGCCTGGGTCAGGCGATTTATTCACAATTGTCGCCACCCTGACAATCGGCTACACACCAGTGTTCTCGCTTTTGAAGAGCGGAAAGCAGCCCTACATCACTGGATTCGGGTTGTGCAGGAGGAACACTTGGGGGACGTATTGGAAACCCTGCGGAAGGGTCGCCCCAAACTTAGACGAGCGATAGCGCGTCTCAACCCGTTCATTGACGAGTCTGGAATACTCCGGGTTGGAGGACGGCTTCGCAATGCTAACTTGCCTTATTCGGCGCGCCACACCATACTGTTGCCTAAGAAAGGGCACTTGGTGGAATTGTTGGTGAATGATCGCCACCTTAAGAATTCTCATGCTAGCTGCAATGCGCTCCTGGGCATTCTGCAGCGAGAATTTTGGATACTGAACAGCAGACGCGTTGTACGGAGCATCGTGTTCCGGTGCTTGCCTTGCTATAGGCTCAAGGCAGCCACGATGCAGCCTCAGATGGGTGATTTGCCACCTGACAGGGTCACCCCGGCTAGGCCATTTGAGAGGGTAGGGACGGATTTTGCCGGCCCTTTCTTGGTTAAAACGTCGCGACTCCGAAATGCGAAGAGTGTAAAAGCGTATTTGTGCGTTTTCGTCTGTCTGTCCACCAAAGCCGCTCATCTTGAATTAGTTGCTGATCTTTCGACGGAGGCCTTTATTGCGGCCCTAGATAGGTTTGTAGCCCGTAGGGGACTCCCGTCTCTGATCCGGTCAGATTGCGGAACCAATTATAAAGGTGCCGACCGTTATTTACAAGATGTTGTGAAATTTTTGTTTGAAAATAGAATTGACATTGGTACAAACCTCTCCCGTCGGGGTGTCACCTGGACGTTTGACCCTCCGGGATGCCCCCATTGGGGAGGTATTTTCGAAGCTCTTGTAAAGCAAGCTAAGACTCACATGTATAGAGTCATAGGTCAAACTATTTTGACTTTTGAAGAGCTGGCGACGTTGTTTTGTAGAATTGAGGCAGTCCTCAATTCCCGTCCGTTGTGCCCGCTCAGCTCCGATCCAAATGACCTGGAAACGTTGACTCCAGGCCATTTCTTGATTGGTCAGCCACTTGTAGCCCTGCCGGAGCACCCCCTCAGGGAAGTACATTCCAATCGTTTGTCGCGCTATCAAATGCTGCAACAAATGGCTCAGAATTTTTGGACCAGATGGTCATTAGAGTATTTGCATGTTTTGCAGCAGCGCCTCAAGTGGACTGACAAAACCAATCCCCCCAGTGTTGGAGACCTCGTGTTGGTTAAGGATTCCAACCTACCGCCACTGCGTTGGCGCCGGGGGCGAATTGTTAACTTGTATCCCGGCAAGGACGGGACCCCTCGGTTTGCTGAGGTCATGGTGGGGGATTCGGTTCTCAAGCGAGCGGTAGCAACGCTATCGCGCCTTCCTCTTGTATAGCGGACCAGCTTAGAGCTGTTCCGAGGCGGGTGATTGTTCGGTCCCAACCGACATTACTTGCATAAAACTGAACGCACCCGAGCTGTCACTTTTGACACTAAGATCTTAGAGGTCGTTCTGTCACTTGAATTTTAACTTGCAGTTGTGCACATGTGATTTTGAGAGATTTGGAATTTGAAGCGTTTTGGAAAGACACATGTGTGTCCGCTTGTTTTGCGTATATTTGTTGAACTCGAGTGATTTGTTCGGCATAAGGCCCCTCGATAATATTGGACGTGAAAATTGTGGTTTTGACGGAGCTGGCGATACGGTAGCCGCGAGGATTCTTCGGCGCCCAGCAAACACATTCACACACACCATAACACACCCTACACTTACTCACCTTTGCTGGAATTGGGCTAGATCGGCTCCATTGGGAAGGTTAGTGCTTTAGATATACGTTAGAATTAAGTTTAAGAGGCGCGTAATCGCGACCCGTTTTTGTACTCGCCCGGGAATTTACGTTTTGCTGGTTACACAGGTTGATGGGCCCCCTGTTACCCGTAGTCCAGGGCGGGAACAAAACAATATATATATATATTTATTAGTAGTTTAATTTATTTATACTGCCTGTACTGTTGGCTGCAACAGCTGCTGTGACTTGCAAAAAAACTGCATTACAGCCAGATATATCCGGTGTGGGGCCAGTAGAACTGCATCTAAACTGCACTTTTGCTGCAAGAATGTAAATAGCATAGTCTAAGTAAGACCGTGTCCTAGTATATGTCTTAGTTGAGGAGATAGGAACATGCTCATACTCATACTCGTGAATTTTAATCGTCTTCAATTTGGAACTAAATCTAAAGATGTACCTACTTATTTTATCGAGCATAATATATAACCTCGTTTTTATAGCACAAAAACGAATGTAAGAATAATGATTAATGATGGTCAACACTAAATAAAAACAGTTAAAAATGAAGTACTTTATTGGATCTCATAGATACAAAATACATTGCTTAATTTCGAATCTTGATATTTACTGATTACTTGGTAACAGATTATAATATCTTACTTCGCACTAGCTCGGGTTCAAGAGTGTAACTTTTGGTGTGAAATGAGAAAATTTGACGTGTTTTCAAATTTACTAGATTAACCAGTTTATATTCATTATTATTAAAATTTGCATGAAAAAGTATAAGTAACATTAACGCAAACGTTTTAATCACAATAGTTATACTTAATTAATTGTAAGTGAAAAATAATTAACAAATCGAAACTTAACACAATGTTGCACGTAGTTACACTTTCAAACACCGACCACGATCATACTAATTCCTAACTTAACCTAATTCGTAAAATGGCAACAGCAACCGATTTAAAATCGATTAAAGATACGCACGCGAATAACGCACATACAAATCGACTAATTACAACCGGTTAGCGAAAGGCACATCGATCAGATATGGTAAAGTATTTAATATTATGGAAGACAGACACTTAACGGTCATGGCATATGAAGCATTGTTATAAAGACAAAAAAGAAGCTAAAGACAAATGTATATTGATATATAAATGTCACTAAAACTTGCTACAGCAGACAAATTCAAACTTGCTCATGTGACGAATATTAAAGTATCACAGACCAATAAGAGACCTAACGTATTCATCATTCAGCAACATCTACATCTATGAACTGATGCTGATAATTAACATCTAATTTCCTGTATTAATAAGTAGTGTCTTGAGTTAATTAAACCATATCTATCCACTGCAGAAACACAACACAACACAACACCTTAAGTTGAGTATATCTCATCTCGGTAGATCAGAGTGACACGAAGTATACACAGTATACTTTTGTTATTAAGTAAATGCTATCACAAAAACGATTAACGTTTAAACTTTAATTTTGAGCCACAGAAATAAGACTGGTGTAATTCGAGTCGTCGTAGAAGTGGCTAAATATCTATTGGGCGTCCTCAGTGCTGTTGGGGCGACGAAGTTCTAAAAGATCAAACTATGTATGTGTCATCGACTGGACAGTGATGCTGACAGTCTTTAGTGTCAAGTAGTGGTAAGTAAGTATTTCGATCAGGGCTCGTCAGCAGTGGATGGATATAGAGCAGATAGAAACTAAACTAGCTTAACCCTGGTGGGCGCTGATACCGACGGTGTCGTGGTCGACGGGGTGTCCAGGGTTGAGGGCACCCGGCTGTGCACCGCTCTTGGGCACAATGATGGAGACTGGGTAGTTGAAGCTGTAGAAGAAACCACGGGGCGGGCCCTGGAAGAAACGGATATACTCGTATAGCGGCTAGTGAATTAGTTAAGGAATAAATAATATTCAATGAAATACAATAGTTTAACGAAAAGCAAATCCAATTCTCATACAAAATGCTTCATAAGTTTATGAGTAAAAGTCAACCAACTTACAAAATGTACTTGACAAAGTAACGCAGTAGTAAATATAAGTTGTCTTCAGATTCTTTAAAGCCAAGTGAGGAGAATAAGTTGCACCAAAAAGCTCTCTTCTTGTGATGAGCATAATATTTACTCGTAGTACCTACGACTTTTATATCGCGTATAAAAACCCAACTCACCGTAGGTTCAGGCTCTTCCTGCTGTTGTTGGCCATACTGTTGTTGCTGCTGCTGCTGGCCGTACTTCTGCTGCTGCTGCTGCTGTCCATACTGCTGCTTCTGGTTGTACTGCTGTTGCTGATTGTACTGTTGTTGCTGGTTGTACTGTTGTTGCTGGTTGTACTGGTTAGACTGGAAGCCGCTCTGCGCTTGCCCGTAGGCCTTGCCTTCACGGGCGACGGGGGCGGAGCCGCCGGGAGCGGAGGCAGCGGCGACTACTTCCTGATGCTCAGAGGCGGCGGAGTGGTAGTCGTAATTGCTGCTGTATTCGCCCCTATAGAAATATAATAGCAATTATGACGGAGAGCGTTAAGGCTGATCGTTAGGTGGCAGGGACATTTAGTCGGCAAAAACTTAATAAAGCACTGTCAGAGATGGAGTAAATGGAGTCCCTATATAAGACATGCCCATAGAAGCAAAAGTATTAATATATGGTGTTAAGGTATGTATGTTTCTTTGCTGGCGTGGTATCGCAATACGGTATATTTGATGACAGCTCAAATGAGCTACTCTTTATGAAATGTCAAAAATTATATTAGATCATTCATAGTAACTTCATACTAAGATACTAGCAGTAGTATCTTAGTATGATGTATACTGGCTTGAGACGTCACAAAAATCAGTAGTACAAACACTTCTTGTTTTTAGTTTTTGTCCTATTAAAATAGTATTAGGTAGGTATTAGTCCATAGAGGTAGTTTATTTCGTTCCGTGTAAGTATTTTTGAGTTTTAGTGGTTTCAATGATGCAATTTATTTTCACTATAGTCAAACACCGTATTGTCAAACGCGTAGATCAGCTGAATGTGCAAGTCTAAGGATTGTAAGATTACCTACCTATATATATTTTGAGCAATGTCTTTTGCGGTTAACCTTATAACCTTATATTAGTAACAAAACGTCACTTACTGAGGGTCTGGGTTTTGGGCAGCGGCGGCAGCAGCCTCTTGCCAAGCCTTCTCGTGAGCTAGACGCGCCTGGCGGACGTCTTCAGTCTCCTGGGCAGGTTGGAGCTCAACCTTCGGCAGGTTGTCCTCTTGGTGGAAACCTTCGCTGTCAGCCCAGTAGCGGACCTGGAGAAAAAGAAGAATAAAGATTAATATTCATGATGATCAAAGTATACTCGTACGAGTATGTAATCCAGATGATAGCAACTTGTGCGTAAAAGGGTATATGAGGAGTGTCTTTTCAAAACGGCTTATATTTGTATGAGTTTCATAGATAAATAAGCCCTTTTGAAAAGACACTCCTCATATCATTCCGTGATATCATTATTGCGTGTCAAATGTGTGTATATTACTCCATGCAATTCTTTACGTTGAGTTGTTGACCAAAAATGAACATATATGCTTTCAGTTTACCAGGTAAGATGCAATACTGAGTTATACATTTGGCTTAATCTTTGTATCTCTGTGGAAATTACATGCAAGAAGAGTCCTATAATCATCCAACCTTGATGAGCTCATTGTTGCCATCTTTGTAGGTGTAGGAGCCGGTGACGTCACCAGAGCGGGCGCGGTTCTCCACCTTTGAGGACTCAGGCGCCTGGTAGCCGTAAGCGTAGCCGCCGAGCCCATCTTGACCGTGGAATTGGGATGCGTCATACACCTGGAAGAAGAAGTGTTCGATTTTCAACACTGACACTACCAAATCAGAAGATGGACTAATTCTAAATATTCCTCATTCCTGACGCATAACGAAAATTATAGCGAGTTTTAAAAAGACTCAAATCAGACTATTTATCATAATAGGTAAAGTTAACTTGTGCAAAAAAAAAAGTAAATAATCATATTAATCCTACTCTCGTTTTACTTTTATAATGTTGAAAATTCGTTTAGTGCCTCTCAGGGTGTGACGCACGTCAATTATTGTAGTTTTCTTCGGGTGTCCAATTAATAAGCTGCTTATGTAAAGCTTTTTGAAGACAATTAAATTACATGTTATTCCGATAGTCCTTAATGAGGATTTACAAACTGCGGTTCATTAATTTTTCCTCACCATTGTTTTCCAAAATAATATAAAAAAAATTGCACATGCCATTAGCCATTCAGCCATAGGAATGATACATTGTCAGTATCATTCCTATGGCTGAATGGCTAAAGAAATTTGCTTCGAAACCTAATTAAAAAAAAACTGATCCATGGTTGAGCCCTTCAAACTATTAAGGGCAAATTCTACAAATATGCTTCAAATCCATTTAGCCGATAAGTAAAATATCAAGTTATATTTCGTACCTCTTCAACATAGTCGTCTGTGTTCTCGATCTCCTGTCCGTTTTTCCAGTAGTGACCTAGGGTCGGGCCAGCCTCGGCGGTGCGAAACCTAGGGTCATTCCATCTGACCTGGAAATATCAGGAGCTATATTAGCTTATGAAATGTATGTCGACAGATAGTCGTTTAATAATTAGCTGTTAATTGCAGTAATACAAGCTACATATAGAGGTTGTAATTTAGACGTCTTCGCGACCAAAATGTACAGGTCAAAATATACAATGTATACCTACAAAACAAATGTACTTTTTACTGCATATCTTACAAAACAAAAAGAAAATCAAAAATGTAAGAAATTGTCGTAACATAGATAATACAACAGGATAATACAACAGGTATACATATTTTGTAAAATCCGTGCTATATATAAAGCAAAAGAGTTATTTCCCAGACAACCTGGTTCCGCATTAAAATTCTGGGATTCGACAATAATATTTAGAAGTCAATTGCACTGTTTACGACTAGTTGATATTTAAATACATTTTACAATAATCGACGAAGTATGGAAAGGTATTCGTAAATCTTCATCGTGTCTAGAAAAAAATACTTACCAGAGGCAGGACTCCAGTACGGCCTGAGAGCTGGGGCTCTGAGAAGGGTGGGCTGTTGAGAAATTTCGCCGCCTCTTCAGGAGAGATGTCGATCTCGAACACATTGGAGACTGGATTGGGGGCTGCCGAAGACAGCGCCACCTGTAATGAAGATAAAGGTCCATTAAAACACGTGTGATTCCTGAAACTTATAATTTGGGTCTTCATATAGGCTGTTGTTGAAGCTACATCATCCATCCTGTTGTCACTTATCACCAGGTGATACAGAGATGATTCGCTGGTCAGCTTACAAAAAATAGTGCACGATGCACGACGTAGTAGTTGCACACGACGTTTTTAGAGTGCAGAGAACAAGTGTGGCACAAATGCACGTTATATTCTACGCCTGTTTAAACCCCTACCCTTTTTAAAATATGACTTGAACTGTATCAGGGCTGGTTAGGTCTTACTACCAGTGTGTCGGACTTTGTGTGGAATTATAAACCGCTAATGGGGATTTTCTCCGCGCCACAGGAGTATAAGATCCAATCCTAACCATAACAGAAACGTTGTATGATATGTTCATTACTTTATTTCTTAGTTGATCCAGCGCAGTACCTACAACGTTATATTTATACGGCGAATAACAAAAAATATTGTTTCTTTAAATAGTGACTGAACGCTAATATTAGTGAAGTGTATATCGTTAACTTATGTTGCGTAATTTTGGTGCTACGTCGTAGCGGCTACTACTAAGACCACTAAGGTGAGTCTCCTGACCTTTACCTATAAGGAATACTTAAAAAAAATAGCATCAGCGTGTTAATCTCGATAATTACACAAGCAGCCGTATTATTAGTATTACGTATTATCTAGGCCAAAAACTTAGATGCCAATTATAACGAAACATATAAAAGACACAGAAAAAACCCATCCTATTCGCACGAACAGAATTTAGTTAGCATAATCCGAATAAAACGACCATAAATACAATGACCAATTGTAAAAAAACTTGATGGATGATTGACCATCAAAATTAAGTAATAATAGACGCGAATCAAATGACGAACAAGAAAATGGTCATTCAAGAACCGGATAGTTCATATTATGACGTACCGACCTCAGTGGTAGTGAACGACTGATTAACATATATCCGTGTAACATCATGGCTAATATTGACTTTGTGGATCGAGATGACAAATAACGCAGATGTTTTGAATGAATTGGACTTGGATGAAACTAGCAAAGAATTAAAATTTACCAGCACACAAAAAATAAACGAAATAAGTACGTAAGATGAAATGACAAAACGACTGATTTTTTGTCTCGGCACGGTGAATATGTTTTGTTGTTTTTAGGGTTCCGCACTTACCCAAAGGGGTATTACTAAGCCTCCGCTGTTTGCCTGTCCGTCTGTCGCAGGGCTGTATCTATCAAACCGTAACTGTTAGAGACTTGAGATAATAATATTATTATGGCTGCTATAACGACTTAAACAAAACAAAAAATTAAGGAGGTCATACGAAAATCTTTTTTTTAAGTATTCTACGTTTTTTTCTAACAGTTGAATGCTAAAAGGTAGTACTTAAATTTTTATATAGACTATGACGACTATAACTGAAAAGCAAATGTTGATAATAAAGTACTTATAACACTAAGTACTCTTTTTCCAGCCTATTCACATTTAATTCAAGTCATATTATAATATTCAGGAAATATACACATGTTTTAATTGACCTTTTTTCTTAATTGTATTATATTATATTAGGTTATTTAGAGTAAGGTTTTATACAGACCATTTTCTCCTGTGTAATAATATTGTTTCTTGACTTAAATTATAATTCAAATCAAAAATATATTAATGGTAAGTGGTAAAAGATTTGACAAATACTAAATAAACTACTAATACTAAAATAAAAATAATAGGATCATAAAAAGAACACCCCCTCCAGCAGCTCTGCCTGTGGCATGGTCCCCATTACACTGGCGGCGGCGTTACCTCTCTGAACTGCAAGGCTGATCCTTTGGGAGAGGTAAGCGCCAGCTTTTGGATCCCCCGTATATTTATATATATTTTTTTATTTTATGGTACGGAACCCATCGTGCGCAAGTCCGAGTCGCATTTGGGCTGTTTTTATTTTTAAAACGTTTCTGGTTGGTCACTACCATTTTGATGTCAAAAAACGGATTAATTCAGTTCTTCCCGCCGACTATATACCCTAATAAAATAACTTCAACTTCGAGTATGTCCAAAAATAGCCCAGACGCAGAAACTAAATCAGTCCCTTTGTAAATAAAGAATTGTCTTTCATATGGTTTAATAAAGTGTTTCTTATCAAGTGATCGTCCACCATTTATCTAGATTAATCCTGTGAGTAAAAATATATACTTATACTTTTTAATTTGGCAAATCAACTTTTTGGGATGTTCAATTTGCGTATAGCAATTAAAGTATTATTTTAATAATACTTTATTATGGTATCCAATACTTGGACACATCTCTACCGAATATTATATATCTAAACTAAGCGTGATTAAAGATTATATTAACCACTAGCGACCCGCCCCGGCTTCGCACGGGTGCAATGCTGCTAAATTATGCATGTTATACATAATATTAACAACATATAAACTTTCCCCTTGAATCGCTCTATCTATTAAAAAAAACCGCAATCCGTTGCGTAGTTTTAAAGATCTAAGCTTACATAGGGACAGACAGACAGGAAGCGACTTTGTTTTATACTATGTAGTGATAGTGATTAATTAACAATAGCCAGCTTCACACATTCTAATTATCTATTCTAAGTATAGAAATTAGACCAACAAATCAACAATGGCAAGCGATTCTTAAAATTCATAACCCGTCCAGACCACGAACTAGGTTTCTGAACCGGGGACAAAGGAACACCCAAAACAAATCCGAGGTATTCACATGCAAACTAGTGTGGGAACTACATTTGAGTACCACTTTTTCTATTGTGACTTGATACTTAGCAACTGGGAGACGGTCACCCCAATTTACTACAATAACCTATGCCTTGATTTTTAACCGATGTTAAAAAAGTTGCAGCGATTTATTTAGGTTTTTTTAATGTATTTTCCCCGATTAGGTACACGAAAACAGCTGAACTGTTTTGGTATTTTTTTGTTAAAAAGTGATTATTTCAGTGGTTGGTGGTTCGAATTCTGGCAAGGATAAATATTTGAGTGAGGAACTTGTGTATAATGAGTTCCTGGTGGCATCAAAAATTAGTATCACACTGTGCAAGTACAAGCAGTGGTCTCGAACGATTTACTTAAGTACAAGATTGTGCCCTAAAAATATTACCAATTTTACTTACTCCGGTCACTAAGTACTTTTTAAGGATTATCCTATTTTCAGAAGGGTTACCCCGATGTCCAAAATTCGTACATCGTATAGTGCCGTCCTGCTCATTATCTGTTATTGTTTGACATGATATTGAGATAACTTCGAATTTCAAACTGCGGAGAAGCATATCAATACCCTCACTACCCGCTATGAGTTACCGTGACCGTACTCTTACAGCGTAAACCATTTGTATGGAGAATAGAACAGCCCCTAGCGATTACTTTGTAGAACTATAATTCTCCATTGCAAATCGCTAACGCAGTCGTTAGAGAATGAGATCACTGTAAACTCATGGTGAGATACAGGTACGTAACATGAAGCGATATAAAGTGAGCGAGGAACTTGATCCTTTTGGGTTGGCCTGTCTAAGGGAATTAGAACAAGCCCGTTCGCGGCTCACCGGCTCACCAGGCGCATTAACATGGTGTAAAAAATTCACACACAGCAGATTAGGTTTATTTTGAAACAACAAAACATTGTCAGTTGTTTGACCTTTCAATTTATCACTTGTTGTAGTAGATTTTCAACCGACTTCAAAAAGGATGAGGTTCTCTATTTGTTTCTTTTTTTAGGGTTCCGTACCCAAAGGGTAAAAACGGGACCCTATTACTGAGACTTCGCTGTCCGTCCGTCCGTCCGTCCGTCCGTCCGTCCGTCCGTCCGTCTGTCACCAGGCTGTATCTCAACAACGGTGATAGCTAGACAGTTGAAATTTTCACAGATGATGTATTTCTATTGCCGCTATAACAACAAATACTAAAAATAAAATAAAATAAATATTTAAGGGGGGCTCCCATACAACAAACTTGTTATAGATTATATATATGTATAGGTACGGAACCCTTCATGCGCGAGTCGGGCTCGCACTTGCCCAATTTTTATTTGTCACATCAGAACAGAACGAATTTAATTTATGTGCCGATAACGAAAATATTTTTTTTTGTTTGACAGTTGGTGTCTAAAAATATTGGTTTAGGTTCGATGACGAAAACCATGAGGAATCGAGAGAACTCTTCAAATTTTATTGGCACATTCTATGATTTCGGTGTTATTTTACAGTAATTCGTTCAGTCGTTCTCAGAAACACGAGTTCTTACTATTGAAGTCGGGTAATTTTTGTAAAAAAGTAACTATATTCGTACAGATGCCATACTTTCAAACATACAATAGTTAAATAATCCTTAGGCTATAGAAGCTGATTCAGAGCTGAATAAAATTAGATTATTGTAATCGTACCTAAGTCAACCTAAGTACATCTACAGTAATAAAGGCAGTGCCGTATTTACCCCTAGGCCCACAAGGCCCAGGCCTAGGGACCCAGTCATTCTGGGGCCTGGGCCCCAGAGGCAAGACTTGCGCAATACTCCGTCTAGGGTTCCTCCTTATAGGGGAGGGGGCCCCAAATGCTAAGTGCCTAAGAGGTCTGGCCCTCTAAGTCTGGGCCTGAATAAAGGCAAGACTTGGTCACAAAAAAAAATGTGTTTATTTTCACCTCACAAAGGACAATTTTACAAACTAAATTAACAAATTTATTTACAGTAACCTTTGTGAGAGACTGGAGTCTGAACTAGGTATAAACCTGTATATAAGTAATAATAGTAGATGTTATGGGATAATTTATTCAACAAGAAGACAAAACGCTATTCCTACAACACTTTGGGTCATTGCTCTTGGAATTTTCAAGGTATTATAAGATTATAAGTTCAATTGTAGTTTTTGCATGTCGCTATGATGAATGACCGTAATCAAACGATGCATAATGTTCTTTAATCCGAGTGTTTTGTCACGGTATTTTAATGTTATTATGGATATTACAAATGAACTACGTAGTAAAATATGTAATACGTATATTACCTAATAGTATATATTAGATAAGGCCATCTTTAACCATAATGTCTAAAATTAAATTCTATACTAGGCCGACTCGCTACGTGTAGTTGTAAAACCATAAATTAGCCATTGAATAGTATTCATGTTGGTCCGTCGCCAATCGGTCACTCGAGTATACTTATGAGTTGAAGACTATATGTCTCAATATGTTTACATTTTTTGCTAATTTGAATAAGCTATCTGAAACTAAAAGGTGTGGCTTTATACATTTTTTTACCTTCGTGGTGTATGTCTAAACTCAATTTTTTTTTATTAGGAACTCTTAAATTTTTCTTACGTCTAAAACAATGTCCCACAAAACCAGTGGCTGGTTTGACTGTGGGATCTTTTCATATTACATGTCAGTAAATTCATTAATATCAATTTTTAAAATGAAATTGCAGTAAGTACCTACCTAATTACTTACCTAAGCCGACTTCGGATCAAGGATACATTTCACCCTACGTAGAGATGTGCCGTTCTCGAGAATGTTTTTTATTATTTATTTATTTATTTACCCCATTCAAACCGGGAACGTTCCCGAGAACGGCACATTTTTAACCTTACGCTACTGAAATGTTTACAAATGTTAACTTGAATGTATATTTCTGTCTAAAGGATTAAAGTAAAACAAATCTGAAACATTTAAGCCTCAGCGCTATCCCGCAAAGAAGATAGATGACACTTTTCGTTAACTAAAAATAATAATAAAAAACACACTTGCATAAACAATACGCTATAGAACCCATAAATGCATTCTTAACGATGAGGAGATAATTTTATTCTCCAGGTATTTTGCACCTGGGCCATTAAAAATACTATTTATTACATGAAACTCGTATAAAATGCTAATATTTTTGTTTAACAAATGCAAACATACTGACGAACAAAAAAAGCACAAGACACTCATATTTTGTTTCATAAATTTCATTTTATTATCTTCTATTGAATATGTTTTTTTTTATCTAATATTAACAACATTATTACCTAAAGTCAAAGTCAACGTCAAAGTGTTTTATTTTGTAAAACATAGGTGAATATAGGCGGAATAAAAATATAACGTAACACTATGTTTTGCCAGTTGGCGTTCAATGGCCTATATGTATATTGTTTCACCATATTCCAAATTATAAATTGAATAGGTAAACAGAAGGTACGGAAAATGGCATTGATCGAACAGAACGTCATACTAAATGTATCGCTCTGAAAAATTAAATATAAAATACCTGAAATGGGACTCAGTAGACTGACTATTCTCTTTGTGTTTTGTTAAGTATAAATTGTTAAAAATATTAGTGTGTTAGTTGCCAAAGTCACTCACTGGTTTAGCTGAAAATCAGTGCTGGAATAGAACATTGCTGAGCTTGTCCTTTTGCCATTGTTTTATTATTTCATAATTTTATTTTGTATTTCTTTTTTGTATTTTTTTATCTACATAAATTTGTGATATGTTATGTTATTGCAAAAACATTTTTTTTAACAGATACGTTGTTGTATTCTTATCTCAGGTGCTTCATTATGATATCGATCGGCCCATTGAAACTAATATTCTACAAAAAAAGAAGAACCACACATTTTATACTTAGTCTATAAGCTTTGCGTTGATATACGTTCCGTGCAGTTCAGTAAACATCACTTAGTTCGCTGCCCTGAAACAGTCGGAAAAACCAGACGATAACCATATGTCAAGCTCGCACGCGACAAATTTTGTCACCTTCACTTTTAAACATGTACCGTGTCGCGACGTATTGACAGTTAGATGATAATAAACGTCAAGTTATTACATTAAATGTTGGTTTATTCATAAAGAAATCTAATGATTATTTATTATTATGGCGATTCGGAAATTTAAATGTTTTCTGGAAATTCCCCAGAGAGTGGGTTGAAAATGTATATAAAAACGGTATAGTTGTGAAATGAGAATTTTTCAGAAGCCCGAAGGGTAGACGTCTTTATCATTCGATTGTTTGGAAATTTGATAAGTTTGTAATTATTTTTTTGGAGGCCGACTTTTACGAAGAAAACAGAAAAAAAATAACGCCCAAGGGCGTAATTTATTACTTACAGTCCGTACAGTATTTGAAGTGTGATGTAAAATATTTTTTATAAATCTGTAATACGAGTAGGTAATTATTAATTATACCAAATTATACCTAATATCTTTGTCTTTTTCAAATCCGGATAGATTTAAATAAATTATAAGGCTTGTCATATGAATCACGTTAAACTCATTAAGGATATTCAAGAATGATTATTCTTAATACGTTAAAAAACCTTGAACTTGCTTAAATACGACGAAACGTGATATATGACGCTACTACATCGAATCAAATTATCTAAATTTGTAGATCAATAACCAGGTTATTCGCAAAAATAATTAATAATACCTACTCATATATCAAATGCCAACAAGAATTTCTAATTTAAATCACGTTCTGTCAATATACAAACACAACTAATACACTTGTATATTAATAAAGGTTTTTTAGCGTAGAGTTTTAGCGTGTTATTTGTTTTTGTGCTATATTCGTCCGTCATTATACCAAGCGTGCGTACCTCACTGTTGTTATGAAATAAGGTGTATTTGTCCAAATATCCGAATTTTCGGGATTTAGATTATTTTTATTCAGATAAATTAATACCAATACGTTCACTCAGACATGTTAAAACATCTACTTCTGTACGTGTTCCAAAGTTGGAGGCTGCAAAATGATCGTCTTTTAATTCACATACCTATTTCAGAAATCACTATACATACGTCGTCGGCGTGAAAAAGGGATTGCCAGCTCCTATTCCATGCCGGCTTCGCTACGTCACGAGTATTAAGGTGAAGTTTGGTATGTCTCGAATCGAGTAGGCCGTCTAGAATTATGCTCTTTGTCCAACCGACGATGTAGACAAATAATATATTTTTATACTGAGTCGTTAATGCATCTAGATAATTAATGTAGTTGTGGTCAACGCTTTGGTAAAGAACATAGAGGTTGGGAAGAAGAATGATGATACATGTAACATTTCAAATCAATGTTATGCTTTATAAAACATACTATTAATGTAACTTGTAATAACATTACAAGGATTCACTAGGATTGTTTTCCTTGACCCTTGTATACGTAGTATCTATTCGTCATTACGTAACGAATAACATTTAAAACTTACGTCACATTTACATTAAATAAACGCTTCTACCTAAAGACTTATTTTTGTTATTGTAACGTTTAACCTATTTTCGAAAGTTTCTCAATACTAGCTGATCTGCATTAATTGAAATTGAAATTAATAACCACAGTCAAATGCAGACAAAAGTTTTCCTTATGCAGTGTACGGAAATGCATATTTTTCTTATGACTAATAAACGCATAAATTATGAACATTAAATTTATTCAAAAATTGTATTATTGCTACTAGTTCCATTAGAAATACTGGTAGTCTCCTTTATTAATTTCCACATGAACACTTCAGCTTATTAATCGCTTTCGTATGTTAACAGCATCTTACGCATGTGTTTATAATTAGTGTATACTATACAGGGTGGAACATTTCTAAAGACTGGGCTGACAGGATAGTGTCATCCATCTGAGTGATCTACAATCGACCTATTATAATAGTAAAGCTGGATTTAAAAGTAAAAAAAAGTCATCAAAATTTTAATTTTAATATCAGCGACAACCCTACTAATTCAAAGGTTTTATTTACGTTTTAAATTGACACCTGTCTAACTGAAGCGATCTTCAAAAGATGCTAGGGTTGGTATGTGCAGATTTTTACACTAATGTTTAACAAGCTGTATCTCAAAAATGGATAGAAATATTTAAATAGTTCATTGGTGAAAAATTAAGTACTCCGTCTGAACAATTCCCCGTTTGCTTAAAAGTCCCTCGATCTGTTCCATATGTATAACAGAACGAATGTGTAACAATATAACTCGATATGACCACAAAGGTCGGCCGAGACGGTACTGTTTTATAATAAAACTGACACATAAGGATGTGCCGTTCTCGAGAACTTTTCCCGATTTGTATGAAGAGAGAACGTTCTCGAGAACATTTTCGGACAAATTCTTGGACACGGCACATCACTATCGAGAGAATGCCAAAGAAGCCAAGGGATATTTAGTATCGATATACTTAGTCACTTCTTTTTTTATTAGGAAACAGACTTGGCGACTGACTTCAGTATCTCGCCTGATGGCAAGTGACTGTAGCATGCTGGTTCAGCAATAGCCTGTGCACTATGCACCTTGAACCTTAATTATAATTTTCTGAGCGAGTTCCATTCCATGGCGGGCATAAGAAATGATCAAGCAAATCGCTTCGTGCAATTAAGTGGTAAACTGACAACATAAGGACGAAGTCGTTTCCCTCGCTTGGTTGTCCGATGGTGAAACAGGGATGGCGGAATTAAATTGTGAAATTCCTGCGCACACGCTCAAAATAGATCAGAAAGAAAACTGATAAGCTAGCAACTTTGCGACAATGTTTGAAGCTCTGGAAGATGCTTCCAGCCAGCAAAGCAACCTGCAACCAATGAGTCTTAGGGCTCGACGTTCTACTGAATCCAAGGCAGCTAACTGGTACTTGGCTGAGCCGTCCCAAAGATGGCAGCACTATACACCATGTACAAACTGACTTGAGCTTGTACTTACCTATCTATAAATAAACATTGAATTGAAAAAAATACTATGAGAAACGGAAGCGATATGCCAATACATTTTAAATAATGGCCAAATGGAACATTGCACAGAAGTTGTATTATTGGCACAGATATCTTAATTATTAGCAAAAATGAGGAAGGTTTTTGCCCACGACTTGGACGAAACCGCGAAGTTACTCAGTTATCTTTTTGGCCAACATGTAGCATAGCTCTATAATTATCTAGCGACGTAATAATCGCTCAAAAACCTTTATAAAACCGTACAATCGAAATTTGAGTAATAAAAGATCTGCAGGTTTGGCGATTAGCTGTAAACTACAAATATTTTAAATAGTAATTAAAAGAGAAGCACTAAAATCCGCAATTGATATCCGTGATTCAACAAAGAACTTCAATAAAATACTGAAGTAAGTAATTCTAAAATTTATTATGCAAGTTGTTCTGCAATGTAGCGATCAAAGTCATTGCCGACAGGTGATGGACTGGCTATACGTGTTTCCCACAAGCAGCAAAAACGAGCTTTTCTGATATTTTAATTAATTACAATCAACTAGTATACAATATAATTATCATCTGTTAAACATACGATCAATACAGATAATGTACGTTTTTAGTAAGAGTGGTTAAGAGCTCCTCCTTAACTTAACCAATCGTAACGAAATTTTGGCAACTGAATGGGAAGGAAATGTTATGTGTCGAAACGTTTTGCGCTTATTATTTATATATTATACAATTTGTGTAAGATGATGATAATCTGTCAATTATTTTACTAGGTGTCTAGTTTTAGCCAAAATTTCGCTCCAAACAGACGCCGAGTACCTACACACAAATTCTATATCTAATAATAGGCGGAAAAGTCGACATGGTCCGACGATCGATCGATGCGTTTTAATGGTTTTTTTTTAACCAAAGTATGGTTATTGCTATTCGTTACTACTAGTCAGAATCAGTGAATATAAATCTAATAAACATTATAATGTATTACTTGGTTCGATCTTGTACTTAAATACGTACCTAATTAATAATTATTAGCATAAAATAAGTCGGCAAAGGCCGTATTTATTTACAGTCATTATAATTGATTATTTAGTTAATACACAAATAGCTGTTGAAAATAATTCTTTAATAAATGTACCTATGTCATTGCATCCAAAGCTTTCATATCGTGAGAACTTGTGAATTAGCAAAAACGGGATGATTATGTCATTCAAATAATTGGCCGATTTCTAGTCCAAACCCAGTACACATTCTACTTAACATGCATGCAACACACAGTTTTATTTAGGTACATGGATACCTATTTTAAATAGAGACTTCTCGCAGAAGCTCAAAATTAAACCCAATGTTGATAGAAATTACAGAGAAATATTATCCACGAGAGGTAAGAAACGCAAGTTTTGGAGATCGCTTCGAGGAAATTTTAACTATTGTACATTTGTATTGATTCAGTTTTCATGCGTTTTCAGAGGGGTCTCGATAAAGGTAAAATGTTAATAGCGCGATGCAGGATCGCCTTTTGTCGCGCCAGCCAGCCTGGCGCCCGCCATTGGTTGGTCATAATTTCTTTGTCCTCCCATCACGCCGAAACGACTGAACAAATTTTAACCAATCTTGGTACAGGCACAAAATAAAGACACTAGTACAGGTATAACTTGACATCCAAAGATGTTAAAGGATAATATTTTCCCGACTATAGCAAAGAAAAAAAGCGGACGAAGCTGCAGGCACCTTCTAATAGGTACTTATAATTCGAGATTAACCTTGACTTTGGACTTTTTATACCAGTCGCACGCTAAGTATAATGACTATGCAAATATAAACCGCAGACGTTCATTCTCCGTGTACGATGTCGTGTGTTAAATGGCCACAGTTACATATGGCGAAATAAGATAGTCTAGTCTATCCTTTTATTTATGCGATCATTAGATCAGATTTATTTTGACGACGGTGCGCGAGTGTATTTTTTGCAACAATGATTCGAAACATCTTTAACTTTTTTTTACTAGAAAATGACCATCCTACTTCATCAAATTCACACGCGTCTTTTTTTTATACCTTAGTTAAGTAAAAAGTATCCTGTAATATAACCATTCCATTTTCTAAATTTTTATTAACCCAGTCTGCCATAAAGATATTCCTACTCTCCAAACGATAGATTCGTAATAAATTTTCATAGAAAACATAAGCCATCTGGCGTTATTAACCGAGTTCAGAAAAGGAGGAAGTTCTATATTCGACTGTATGTATTTCGCTATTAAGATTCCTGACTGAAATCATGACCCCTTCCCATAGAGATCTGGTTTTCAATATCATTGTCATCATCATCATCATCATCATCTCAGCCATAGGACGTCCACTGCTGAACATAGGCCTCCCCTTTGGACTTCCATATATACCGGTTGGAAGCGACCTGCATCCAGCGCCTTCCGGCGACCTTTATAAGGTCATCTGTCCATCTTGTAGGTGGACGTCCTACGCTGCGCTTGCTGGTCCGAGGTCTCCACTCGAGCACTTTTCGGCCCCATCGGCCATCTGCTCTGCGTGCTATGTGGCCTGCCCATTGCCACTTCAACTGGCTAATCCGGTGAGCTATATCGGTCACTTTAGTTCGTCTACGGATTTCCTCATTTCTGATTCGATCACGTAGAGACACCCCGAGCATAGCCCTCTCCATTGCACGTTGAGCGACTTTGAGCTTTGAGATGAGGCCGATAGTGAAAGACCACGTTTCGGTGCCGTAAGTCATCACTGGTAACACACATTGGTTGAAGACTTTCGTCTTGAGGCACTGAGGTATGTCGGATGAAAAGACATTGGGGGCATTTCATATGAAGCGGACAGGTAAAAAAAAGTGAGATCAGGAAATTTGTTCATATGCGGGTTATTTATACCTCTAGTAGGTATGAAAGCGGACACAGAATTTTTTTTTCTACGATGTTTATTTTTAATGTTATGGGCCTTTGAAAAATAATCATAATCAAAATTCCGATTTTTTAGATTTAGTTTTTCGAGTAGGGAAATAATACAAATGAATATGAAACTTAGCGTTTTGTATAGGTTTTTAGATGCTATTTTTAATAAAGAAAATATTTTTTGAAATTAATAAAAAAAACATGTATAAAACCGGAAGTGAAATTTTCAAAGTATTATTTTTATCACTTCGACCATTTTTATTTTTTATTTTTTTACACTGAAATATAGTCAAAGGCATATTTATAATACACTATGAGTTTCATAGTGGAATGCCCATAACTTAGAGAGGTAGGTAAATTAATGTACATGCATGTCGCACTGAGTGTGATGTTTCATACTAATTTATTTCAGGTATATGAAGTGTAATGACATGTATCATTGTATTCACGCGAGTTTAAGCTCTAAAAGCTTAGAGTTTAGTATCACTTGTTATTTTCACAAGCATTATTAGAAAATGCCTGGTCCAACTCTCCTTAAAATTAGCCGACTTTGATCTCGACACACACAGCTTTCGATTAAAGCAAACCGCACTCGGACGCAAGCGTTTGAGCAATACGATGCCACACAGACATACAAACTATAACACCACTCTTTTTTAAACTGATGTATAATTAAAGTGAAAATATAATAAAGAAAATAAACGTCATCCCAAATTCAAAATGTTTTATTTTCTATTTTTTACTGTCTTACAATGAGAATTTCGGCATTTTTTTGAAGTTATACATACATTTCACTGGAACAACGATCAAGCGAAACTCCTGACTTCGGCGTTATGCGTGTAACGCCGTCAAAGATCGTCTTTAAAACAAACATTGATTTACTCCTGCTCTAAAGAAGAAATTCAACGTCAGACTAACTAAAAAGTGTCCCAAAATGTTCATATATTTTTTGATTTTCCATTCCGTTACCGCTATATTAGGTTATAATGTAAAAGAATGGAACGAAAAAATACTGAAAGATTTATTTCTAATTAGATCGAAAGTGCTCGGGATTCTGAGTAGGAAATACCTATAACATCCTAAATCTTAAAAAACAGAAGGGGTGTATGTATAACTTAAAAAAATTGCCGAAATTCTCATTGTAAGACAGTAAAAAATAGAAAATAAATCATTTTGAATTTGGGATGACATTTATTTTCATTATTATATTTTCACTTTAATTATACATCAGTTTAAAAAAGAGTGGTGTTATAGTTTGTATGTCTGTGTGGCATCGTATTGCTCAAACGCTTGCGTCCGAGTGCGGTTTGCTTTAATCGAAAGCTGTGTGTGTCGAGATCAAAGTCGGCTTATTTTAAGGAGAGTTGGACCAGGCATTTACTAATAATGCTTGTGAAAATAACAAGTAATACTAAACTCTAAGCTTTTAGAGCTTAAACTCGCGTGAATACAATGATACATGTCATTACACTTCATATACCTGAAATAAATTAGTATGAAACATCACACTCAGTGCGACATGCATGTACATTAATTTACCTACCTCTCTAAGTTATGGGCATTCCACTATGAAACTCATAGTGTATTATAAATATACCTTTGACTATATTTCAGTGTAAAAAAATAAAAAATAAAAATGGTCGAAGTGATAAAAAAAATACTTTGAAAATTTCACTTCCGGTTTTATACATGTTTTTTTATTAATTTCAAAAAATATTTTCTTTATTAAAAAAAAAATCTAAAAACCTATACAAAACGCTAAGTTTCATATTCATTTGTATCATTTCCCTACTCGAAAAACTAAATCTAAAAAATCGGAATTTTGATTATGATTATTTTTCAAAAACCCATAACTTTAAAAATAAACATCGTAGAAAAAAAATATTTTGTGTCCGCTTTCATACCTACTAGAGGTATAAATAACCCGCATATGAACAAATTTCCTGATCTCACTTTTTTTTACCTGTCCGCTTCATATGAAATGCCCCATTGCGTAGTTTCCCGAACGCTGCCCAGCCGAGTTGGATTCGGCGGTTGACCTCTTTCTCGAAGTTGGACCTACCTAATTGGACCACTTGTCCTAGGTAGATGTATGAGTCAACAACTTCGAGTACCGAGTTTTCAACAGAGACTGGGATGGGCACAACCTTGGCATTTGACATGAGTTTCGTCTTGTCCATGTTCATTTTTAAGCCCACCCGTTGAGAAACTCGATTGAGGTCATCGAGCATCATGCTGAGTTCCTCCATCGACTTTGCCATGACTACGATGTCGTCGGCAAACCGAAGGTGAGTGATGTATTCGCCATTGATGTTGATGCCAAGTCCTTGCCATTCCAGGAGCTTGAAGGCGTCTTCCATAACGGCCGTAAACAGTTTCGGGGACACAACGTCCCCCTGTCTTACGCCTCTTCTCAATGGAATGGCCTTTGTGCTCTGCTCCTGAACTCGGACCGACATGGTGGCGTTACTATACAAACACTTCAACACTTCAATGTACCGATAGTCAATATGGCATCGCTGAAGTGACTCGAGCACCGCCCATGTTTCCACCGAATCGAAGGCTTTCTCATAGTCCACAAACGCTAAGCATAATGGCAAGTTATACTCTTCAGTCTTCTGTATAACTTGCCGCAGCGTATGTATGTGGTCTATGGTACTATAGCTTCTTCGGAAACCGGCTTGTTCGGGAGGCTGGAAGTCATCAAGTCTATGTTCGAGACGGTTCGTGATGACCCTTGAAAACAACTTATAAACATGGCTTAGAAGCGTGATGGGCCTGTAGTTCTTCAATAGGCTATTATCACCTTTCTTGAAGAACAGTACCACCTCGCCTCTATTCCATGCTTCAGGCGTTTTGCCCTCGGACAAAACGGAATTAAAGAGCTTCTGGAGGACCTTAAGTACCGGTGTTCCACCCGCTCTCAGAAGCTCTGAGGTGATTCCGTCTTCGCCCGGCGCCTTGTTGTTCTTAAGCTGCTTCAGTGCCATCCTAATCTCGTACAGACTGATGTCCGGGATGTCTTCGGTATAATGTCGGGACAGCTTGGCTCTTGGATCGCCTACCAAGCTGTCAACGGGCTTTGCGACTGAAGTGTATAACTGACCATAGAACCTCTCGATCTCACCTAGAACCTCTGCTTTGGTCGACGCTATGCTGCCATCTTCCCGTTTCAGCTTGGTCAGCTGGCTTTGTCCAATAGACTTGTCCTTTGCGAACACTTTGGAGCCTTTGTTCTGCTCAATGGTCTCTTTAACACGGTTCGTATTAAAGAGCCGCAGATCATGTCGCAAGGACTTCGATATACGTCTATTAAGATGCCTATATGACCTCGCGTCATCGGGAGACTGCAACTGTAGCGAGCGTCGTTCAGCCATGAGGTTTAAGGTTCGATCAGACAATTTCTGAGGTCTATCTTTACGGCGGGGTCTGAAAAACTTAGACCCTACCGTGTGGACAGTTTCCACTAGCCCGTCGTTGATCTCGTCCACAGAGACAAAGTTCTCCAGACAAGCGAAGCGGTTGGAGAGCTCGAGTTGAAAGCTCTCGGGGTTTTGAATATGGGCCTGAGTAGGTCGGAGCGTAGACTTCATCAGACTGGACCTTTCCAGTTTAACATTGATATTCAGTGTGCCTCTTACGATTCGATGATCACTGCCGGTCTTTACCCTATTGATCACAGACACATCACTGAAAATCCGTTTCTTGTCGGTCATGATGAAGTCAATCTCGTTTCTCGTGGAACCATCGGGACTTATCCAGGTCCATTTCCTGTGAGGCGGCTTCTGGAAGAAAGAGTTCATCATGAAGAGTTCCTCTTTCTCTAGAAAGTCGGCCAGCCTCTGTCCCGTAGGGTTCCGTTGCCCGTATCCAAATTGCCCCACTCTCAACTCATCACCGCTGTTCTTGCCCAACTTTGCATTGAAGTCCCCCATAACAACAGTGAAGTAGGTTTTGGAAGTATGTATGGCCCTACTTACGTCCTCATACATAGCCTCTACTTCCTCATCAGAATGTGACGAGGTCGGTGCGTATACCTGAATGACCTTCAACGAATATCTTTTGGATATTCTGAGTATTAGGTATACCACCCTGCTCGACACACTGTCGATGGTAGTTATGTTGTTAACGAGGGACTTGTGAACGAGAAACCCGACACCACCTTGGGACTGTTGGGCGCCCTCCCGGTAGTAGAGCAGGTTACCAGACTTCAGGGTTACGGTGTCCTCCCCCTCTCTACGGACTTCGCATAATCCTACAATGTCCCAGTGTAACCTGCTCAGTTCCTCTTCCAACTCGCAAATCTTTTCATCAGTCCTCATTGTGCGTATGTTGTGTGTTACCAGGGCCAGTCTTCGTGGGGATGGGTAGCCGGATTTCGTCCGGGGATTCTTAGCACCCCCTGCTCCGCTATTACCTTGGCCGCTACCCGCGCCAGGGATAGCGGAGCTGCCGGAGACTGGGGGCCTGGTATTTGTGTGACTGATCATAAAGGGGGGATTTGCCGTACGCGCCACGCTTGGCAGGCGGGTTGGCGCGCGCAGTTTTTTTCTTTAAGGTCTCTGGAAGACGCTGCTGCCCATCTCCCTGTATATTATTATTATTATTACCTTAGCAGGCTTCTACTGCAACCACGGGACGATATGGTAGGGGACAATTCTAAGGCCGGTCACCCCACGGCACCATTGTAGAGTTTTATAATTGTACGGATAATTTCAACTGGACAGAAGATGACTAGTTGTATCCCCAGGAGCATCAACGTCAGTATTGCCGACACTTTAAATCCTATTCACTATAGTAATTTCCCTTTGAAACACGTTGGAATTAGTCTATTTTGTAATTTTGAGATGTATATTAAAGCGCATTCATAAGTCACGAAACGTAAAACGTAATAAAGTTAAATTCCTACTTTCGTAATCGCATCTGCAACATCCTAAAGTACCAGAAGCTTTTCCAAATGCCACACTTACTTGGCCCCTTAGAGATTATTCATAACTTGCAAGTAACATAACTGAAAGGAAATTAGGAAAAACCGTCAGTCCGCTGATATATAAAGGCCAAAGATCCGCGGTTGGTCCTGATATAAAAAATTCCAAGAAGAAAATATATACGCATTACTTTTGATTGTTTTATTTTTAAAGTGAAATTAATCACTATTTCTTGTACCTATTTTACAAATACAACGAAGGCAATGGCGATATGTTCGCCCGGCGTGGTATAAGGTACCAGTTCAAACGGCCAGGGTCTTAAATTTTTTCACTGTTTCTATCTTTGTATTAATATACTAATAGTTTTAGCCTGTATAGACTAAAATAAAAAACTTCGTGAAAATGAATATTTTATTCAAGTCATACAAAAGGATAATAAAGATGTCCTAGCCTCTAGTCGTTATCCTTGCTGGACTAGATCTAAAACGGAAACTCGGATATACTTATAATAACATATTATAATGTGAGTAGGTATTGTTGCTTGTTTATTACTCAGGCTTAATATGATCTTGAAAAAAATTAACATACTATTTAAACACGCTATGTTTAGTTTAGTTGCTTGTTATTTACCTCAGCTTGTTATGTTATTGAATTTAAGGTGTGCGATAAGTAAATTCGTATTTCTTTTTAAGAGTCCGCAGCAAGCTCGATTCTTCATACAAACGTAGTTACGTCCTTATTTTAATATAACATGTCACATTATCATGAAATTCTCTAAATATAATGAGATAAGATATATCTAGGGCTAAAACTAGTTTATGACTCTTGAAATGTTAATAGAAAGAAAATAGAGCGAGTACAAGTTTTGCATTTTTAGACCCCAGAAAGTTGTTCAGTTTGGCGGCATACTACGACCAAAATATAGTTTAGATTGAAGTCAAAACCTATTTCCGGTGTCGATTAAACTATGCAGTTTGATAAGAAAAAAGATTTATCAAAATTGATCTCGTAGTTTTAAAATGAGAGCGTAACTACGAAAACCTTAAAATAAATTACAAAAAATTGTTGCGAAACTGCAGCGAATTACTCTAGCGCGGGGAACGGTCCGGGGGGGCGGCGGTAAGCACCGCCCCCCGCTAGCGCGCTCTCGCTTTACTGCTAGCGCCCTGTCTTCCTCTAGGTGAAACAACAACATTTTAAAGCGTAAGCGCGCGATCTCAACGCGGAGTTGAGCGGACCTTGCTGCGGACTCTTAAGACAGGCCTAATACGGCAGGATAGATAAATGATAAAACATCTCACACACAACAACTCTTGCACCCACATACTTGTCAAAAATTACGTACGCTCTGTCACTAGAGATGTATATGTTATATATTTCCCCATACAGATTGAGTACGTGTCCCGAACTGTATGGGGAACTAACGTCGAAAACGTTTCCCGAACTGTATGGGAAAATAACGTTCTCGAGAACGTTTCCCGAACTGTATGGGAAAATACCCACTCTTTAGTTCACGAAAAAGTTGAATGTTCTATAAAGTTTCAAACACCATTGGTGATGAAGAAAACGATGGATTAAGTTGGTAGTTATGTGTTAGTTTAGTTTAGTTTATTATTAGTACAGAGCGGATTCTGAGGTTTCTCAGGCCCCTTTTTATTGAGAAATAGTAGTAATACATTAATATTTTATTCCTAATTAAATTTGGTTACGGACACGACATTGTTACTATAATGGAAAGAATTATTAGGAAGTAATATTTAATTATTAATATTATGTAGCAAGAGAAATTTTTAGACATCTAGACAGCTCATGTAATCTTAGTTGACATAGAATTTGATCTAGAAAAGTGTTGCGTCACACTTTGAATAGGAAATTAAATCTAAGGTGGACCTGTGAATAGTGTTAGCATGTCAGATTGTTCGTTGCATATACATATTATTTGTATTAATTATATAAACACTGCAAGAAACTTATACGAATAAAATTTAAAAAGACTGCATATTCATGTGGAACACGCATGCAATTTTACTAGTCTGAATCTGGTAAAAAAATCGATGCTTGAGAAGATCGCTTGTGTAGCCCGAAAACCTTAGAAACGTGGATTCGAATCCTGCTTGAATTTTTCAACTCCTCGCTTTACTATAAACATTTAGTCTGAGTCTACCAGCGTTACGCATTTAGTCTGAGTCTACCAGCGTACCAAGGAGCGTACGCTGGTAGACTCAGACTAAAAGCGTAACGCTGGTAGACTCTCTCTAGGATACCCTAAAGGTGTATAATTGAGGCAACTGGTTAAAAAAACAATGTTATGAGGTGAGTCGATACAAATGCGTTTTATATATGACATCTATATATACGCTGCAAGCTGGCTGCTCGGCCCTGCAGTCGTATTGTAGTTGCAGAAACTGCTGTACCAGCCCTACCGTGTTTGTAAAGTTATACAGTTTGCCATTAAATTAGTGTAAACAATTGAAATAACTGTTCAAAGCACCCATAACTGCCAAGGTCCACCGAAGGTCCGGGCACAAACTGGTCAGTCAATATGAATATGTATGGCACATGTATGAAGACGTAGCGTAAGTAATTGGACAAGTCATCATTACAATGTGCTTAAATAATGGATAAAAACAAAGTAGTCCGGGTAAGAAAAACTGTAGGTACACCTATATCTGAAGTACTTTACTAAAAATTTAACAGAAGACGGTCAACAGAATATGTTCGACTTTTTCATCCCTTTCAAAAGACTTCCAAGAAGATGAGAGTCTCAATTCGGTTTTTTGTTTTGTGTTTGTCACTTTAGAACACCGTTATTTATAGACCGATTTGGAAAATTATAATTTTTTGGTCGAGAGAAGGCATATAAGGCATGGGATGGTTAAGGGATGGAGAATAAAGTTTGGTCACGTTTGGTGAAGATCTTATAACTAGATCCACAAAGAATAAGATTTCTTTTCGTTGAAGTAGCTTTTTTTATAGTTAGTCTGTAATTTAGTAGCTGTTAGGAAATAAAATGTTTACACGCTAAAAACAATGTTTAAAAAATATATTCAGATTTCTGTGGTAACCATGAACCCATGTTGTAAATCGCAAACCAATTAGTGACTACGTCACTCCAAACGATTTAAAAAAAAAATCTAAACAAGTTCAAAACTATAATTATGAGTCTTACAACAACTCATAATAAGCTACCAACTTCCTTCTGTGTCCGACAGTCCACTGACAGTCTATTTTTAAGAATCTTTACTTTTAAGTTTTAACTCTAAAATATGTTTTGAAAAGTATAAAATTCTCGATTAGTTTATTTAAATGTACTTGCGTTTAATTTCTTCAAACATTTTGGAGTCCATTTTTATTACTTAGGTATGCTTTTGCTTAGGGTAAATCCAGTAAGTCCTGAAACACGTGTGCCAGCTTCAAGAGGCTGATTTTGATAAGCTAACCAGATTTAGCAGTAAAAGCTTGAGTATGATGGCGTGGCTTGGTGTCGGAGGCCAAAATGAGTCAGAGAAGTAAGTAAAGGGTAAGTTTTAAACTATCTATAGTAGTCATGTCAAAGAATTGTTCAGAACACATCCCGTTATCCAGACGGTAGAATTGACACAAGGAGGCAAAGTCTCTCCTTAAACTATTTAGGCTATAGTCCTACAAGATGGGAAAACACACCACGACACGATTCCGTCTACTTTCGCCATTCGGCATGGTGTTCATCCTCACACACTGCAGCCTAAATGGTCGAGAACTGTGCGTTTCCAAAGGAATTTCCTACAGCGGACGCTCTGCATGTGGAATGAGCTCTCTGTCGAGGTTTTCCCCGGGGGCTACAGTATGCGTTTCTTCAAGAGGGGAGGAAACAGGTTCTTAAAGGGTCGGCAACGCGCGTGTGATGCTCCTGGCGTCATAGGCGATGGTAACATCAAGCGGGCCGCATGCTTCTTTGCCACTGCGGTAGTATAACAAAAACTGTATAATAAAATACTCACGATTGGTTCCCCATCAATGATTGATGTTCTCATTATAAGTTCATTAAGATTTTGACGCTGGTTCACAAAATCGTGCAGAAACCATAAGCCACGTTGTTTTTGCTGTTTTTCGTTTCCGATATGTTAATAATAGTGATGATCCGTTTTGATGCGCAAAAGAGTTGTTTATAACGAAGTTGTTTTGTTAAACGACATTGAAATCTTTTCTAAGTAAGCTTATTGGAATTTCTAGTAATCATTTACATATAAAAAACTAGTGTGGCTAGCTCACACAATAGATTATAGGTATGCCTACTGTATTTTCAAGATTTTATAAACATCGTTTTTAAGAACCCATTAGATTGGGTTATGTTTGCTTTATAATTATTCTGAAAAATTAACAGTTTTGGAAATAAAATGCTTTCGGACAAATGTCAATTTGGCGAAACGTTACAGAATGGGAAACAAAAGTTCGTGTTTCAGATAGGTAACCCTTTGCGATTAATCACTGCATAGAGCGGACTGTTAGGTACGACCGAGGTATGATAAGAACAAACGCTATTTAAGTGTCCCTTCCGCAATCCTCAGAAAGATATAGATATTCTGACGGGAATCCACTAACTACACTTACAATGGTCTGTATTTTTTACGGAACCCACATCTTGTATCAGGGAACCTTCGCGATTCATCACTGCATAGACCGACGATTGGGTTCGATCGAGGTGCGATTAGAACAAGCGGTATTTAAGCGTCCCTTCCGCATTCCTCAGAAAGATATAGATATTCTGACGGGAATCCATTAAATACCTACACTTACAATGGTCTGTATGTGTACGGAATTCACGTGCTTATATCAGGGAACCTTCGCGATTCATCACTGCATAGACCGACGATTAGGTTCGATCGAGGTGCGATTAGAACAAGCGGTATTTAAGCGTCCCTTCCGCATTCCTCAGAAAGATAAAGATACTCTGACGGGTATTATTTAACCCCGAGATGCAAATATTAAAACGTGACCCTTTGTGAGAATATCAGATGATAGTTAGATTAACGAATAACGAATATTGTATTCATAATTGAAGAGAAGAAAATTAGCAAAACGTACGATTGCAAACGATCGATAGGGACAAACTTAAAAGATAAAGAGAGACAGTATTAAAAGTCCAAATATCTCTCTGTTTCATATGCTTTTAGATATACGTTTCCAGAAATAAAACAAGTATAAGAAAATGGGGTCCTATAAGTAATTAGTTTAGTTTTGTTTTAATTTATCGATTTTAAGCTTTGCCACTATTTGATCAACAAATAAAACTATGCTTTTAAATTATTGACTCTTTTGTTGGAAACTATCGCTTGTCGCACCTAAACTAACGGAATCAATATTTTATTAAATTGTTTTATTGTTACAAGGAACCAATTGTCAATAAATTGGCCATTCATTTAAACTTTGTTCATCTGAAACTACTGTTTTTTTGTTATTATTTAAAATCGTTGTTATTATGACGTATAAATGTTTACCTAAAGTTTTCAATACATAAGGAAAAAACGTATGGCCACTTTTAAAGCCCACTCGTTATTTTTAACGACTGCCTGTAAAAACTTGCTTCACATGCATTGTACAAAAGAGTTGTTTTGGCAATATGTAGTTACGTAGTATTGTCAAAGAATTTGTGGCGTATTATACGTGGTTACCAAGATATCAGTCATACAATGCGAATGCTCACAGCCTTTGTGTCAAAGGGGCAAGGCACTATAGGTGTCGCAGATAACTTAGTGGAGATAAAAGGACCCTCTATGTGTGCCAAGTGCAAGTTTGAACAATTACCCAGGCTTTTGTCTGAAAACAAGTGCAGGTGCAGTTCCCGCAGCTAGTTTTATGTGCGTATTTTGGTTTATGGGTTTTAAGAAATAAAGGGCTAAGGGGAATTGGCTAAGTTACATTTGCAAAATTATACAGTACAGACAATTGAAGTTACGAATCCATATTATATGTATGTAAATAAAAATCGGGATGCAGTGAGTTTTACCCCTGTTCATTATGATGAACTGAGTAATTTTGCAGACGTTGACAAAAAATATTTATAATATTTTAACAGTCTTCCCTTTTAGCTTAGCCCTTGACATGAACATGACTCATGACTACACGACTCTTTAATCCTATATTCCGTGGAGTTCGGAGAAGCGAAGCGAAGTGGAAAAGAGTATTGAAAAAAGTACCCAAAGGATTTATTTCAAACGATTTGAAAATTAAATGTAAACTTTCTGTGACGAGAAGTAACCTTCTTTCCTCGTAAAGAATAGTTTTTTGGACTTTTTGCAAGCCTTTTAAAAATAATCTGTATGATTGTCAAAATGTGACGTTCGTAAAGTTTTTGTAATATTTTTTGTGTAAAAAGAAAATAAGTTTTAAATTAATTGTGTTCATGTGAAATTCTTCTGGTAACTTGGAATTCAGGAAAGAGTTACATTTAATTTTAATTCAGGTAAGTTATGTTACATGTTCTTCGTGTAATACACAAAGGATGGCTGTGAGAGCAAGTATCAGGCCGGAGCAATTTGGCTTAAGTATTTCTAAGATTAAAGTTTTTCTAAACCATGAATGATTCTTGGGCGGTCTAAATACAATTGGTTTTCTCTACGAACGAAAGAAAACTTCAATTTTTTTATATAATGTAAGGAGGGGTAAGACTAACACCGGGAGAATACTGCCACTAACTATTTTAGCTTAGTGACCCAAACAGGATCTTAGCCGAAATGTGAGCACGCTACTTGTCCCGATCCTGCGTAGTTTCTCGCCAGTTTTCGAGTAACTTTAACAGTCCAATAAATAACTAACTGTTAGGCTTACCCCATTAGACAATAAACTGTCATAATCTTACCCCATTACCTAACATTGATTAGCTTTCGCTTTTAGCATCATTCATTACTGAAGAAATTTCGAATATCCACTCTCATTCTTGCTTTACATCTTAAAAATAACTGCTATAAAAAAGGGGTTTATGATTTTTCTCTAAAGTTTTCTTTGGATGATAAAATGATGAGGAGCGATACAAATAAAAGAAAGTTATAATTGATCTGAATCTCTAATACCCTGGACCAATGATACAGTCAGCAGAAGTTGCTATGCATTCCAGGTGCTCAAAATTTATTTGCGCATGGACTTTATTATTTAGAAAATAAAGGTTGTACAGATCTGTAATCTTATTAAAACTTTCGTGAGACATTTTAAACTGTCGTGAAATTGTCAGGACCGGGTAGCAGTCCCTGATGAAGAGCTCCGAAACATGTCGCCGTTCCTGACAATTTCAAGTGGTTGTACAGATCATTATGTGCGTGTTAACTATTATGCTTAGCCACATTTGCTGCTCACTGCACAGATTACCACAGCCTCTATATAAAGTCTCGCTCCATGACAATAAGATGGCTTGAGTTATTGGTCGATGCCTGTGCAGTAGAGGTCTTGTAATGAGTGATATATACTTAAAATGCTACTAAAACTCAACATATTATGTAACTACAAAATTTGGACTTCTTTGCTGGCTGAAATCTTGTCACTTCCAATTAAACTGAACATTTTACTGATATACATGTTAAACTCAGAACACCCCCCTTTTTTCTTCGGGGGCTATAAATGGTTCAAAAAACGTTAACAAAATAGGCGAGTTCACGTCATATATTTTAGATCACATTTTTGTTCAACAAAGTATGAATTCCACTGTACCATAATTCTGCTGCAGACATCACAAATTACCTACGTGAAAACATGCAATCAGAATAACAATGAGCGATCTTTATAATTTGAATGATTGCTCCGGAGATGGAATGCCAATAAGTTAATTTGGCTTCGGTGTCTTTGCCTGCAGGTAAGTTATCCCAAGGATTGCGTAGTCAGAGAACCGCCATGATTCCTAAGAGCATATTTCCCTATCTCTTATAGTTTTCATTTTCTCCCTACTGATCCATTTGGATTGATTACCCTGTATAGGATAAATCTGACGGAGATCATATAATCTACACAGGTAAAATGTTTCTCTTCTTATAATCCATACTAATCCATACTAATATTATAAATGCGAAAGTGTGTCTGTCTGTCTGTTACCTCTTCACGCTTAAACCGGTGAATCGATTTTGATGAAATTTGGCATGGAGATAGTTTAAGATCCGAGGAAGGACATAGGATAGTTTTCATTCTGGAAATTATCCCTAAAAAGATTGAAAAGTGAGTAAGTACTAATTCATGATGACATTGATGACCCTGTAGGAAATGTAATGATTAAACCAAAAGCACAATTGCTCTTACATATGCTTAAGCGCTTTTAATAATCCCTTTTATTAATTAAGGTACTTAGGTGGGTATCTATCGTATTGTGCGAGGTTGCTTCCATACTTCCAAGTTCCACGCGGACGTAGTCGCGGGCAAAAGCTAGTATAGTATATTTCTGATGGTAACTGCAATTTGTCCAATTAGTTACGGTTAGAAAAGGCTGGATGCAATAGAACTTTTAGTTGTATGTTAGTGTCATGCGATTTGAGATACAGAAACTAGAAATATTATTAAGCTCAAACCAGAATGTAGTAGCATTGTGAGCTAGAGCTAGTAGTTATTTTTTAACACCCGACGAAAAAAGAGGGTTGTTATATGTTTTACATGTGTGTCTGTTTGTGGCATCGTAGCTCCCACGGATGTATCGATTCAAAAGCATTTTTTTAAATCGAATGTCTTGTCTGTCGAGGTGGTTAGTTAACCTGCAATCGTTTCCGAGAATTTAAACTAGTATCAAGATCTCAGCCTATAGTGAAGCTACTATGAATTCCAAATATTATAGTTATGTTAAATTTTAGTAGTTTTTTCTATATCACTCATTGTTCATGTGTTTGAGGGTCTCATGCTAACCACATTGTGTCGGGGGTGTTTTAATTTTTTTATTTATTAATCAATTTTATATACAGAGTTTTACATTATCGTGGCTCTCCATCGTGGCTTTGGCATCGTTGATACGTTATTGTAATAATATAATAAACTTGTTTATATAAACGCTGAGCCTCGTTTGAAAAACGCTGAAATATGCATTTTATTACGTTTCCAACCCCCACATTTCCACAATTAACAAAATGTTTGAAATCGATAAAAAAGAACTATCCTTATCGAATCTACTCTCAAAATGTCATGAAAATGGGTTGATAAATGGCTATGTCTAAGGAGAGAACAGCCGGAATTCCGGACATCCGGACATAGTTACGAAAAAATTTAGGGCCATCAAGCTGAAACGGGGACGCTTCCCTCGCTCGGGCATTTAATATTGGAGAATGTTTGCTTATTTTATACTTTAGAAGATACTAAACTAGAAAGGGACATTAGTTACAATTAAAAAAATATATTGCTGTGTCTTAAACGGGGTTAACCTTAAGTGCATACAGCTACCTGGTGCGTGATTCATTTTGATAACTGGTCCCATCTTTTCATCTTAATGCTTACTTAGAATACTAAATCTACATAACTAACCTCAAAAAAATACAAGATCCGCATTGATACAAAGTATATATGGCTAACAATAAATTCGTTGCATTTTTATCTTTTTAGCCGACTTCGTGACGCCACAGGTCGGGTTTATTTTACCACTTCAATATCTATTAGATATGTGCTTTATTTTTGCTACTTTATTTAATAAAACGAACGTAAAAAGTATACACAGTTTCTTGATATCCAAATTTAATGTTGTAGAAAATTCATGATATAATTTAAATACGAAAACTCCCAAGGATTTTTCAAAATTACCCACAGAGAGTCCTATGGACGAGGGTAGACTGCAAATGGCTACACCTCAATTTGATTATGATATTTTGAAACCTGAAAAAATTAGTATATACCTAGACATTTTTGGACACTAATATTAATAAGGAAAGCCACTCACCGCAACTGCGCAAATGGTCACAAAACGAAGCATTGTAAAGGTGCACTGGCCACAGTCGAGTCACAGAGAGGATTGAGGATCCACTCTTGCGCATCACGTATATACCGCGCGCAGCCTCCGGTGACGTCATACGTAGCGGCCGAAACAGCACGGCCGGTTGCGGATAAACGCTCAAGTCAGGGTGGCCCGGATCAAACTACCTATGCATGCAGTCCAGGAACTTTGTAGTAAAACATACACAACCCGAACCCGATTTTGCGCACTATAAAATAGCTCTCTTGAATAGTATATGTTTAAACGATTGATAGTTTTTTTTAGTTAAATAATAATTTTACCATCACTCTGTAAGATATTAAAGCTGACTATCCACCGAAGCGGAGCGGAGAAAATGAACCAATCAGGCTGCGTCATTGTGAAGCCGAAAGAAATGCGTATAAATCTGAGAAATGTGATTGGTCCAATTTACACATCTCTGTTTCTGTCGACTGGCAGCGTACGACCTTGTGTATCACGTTCCAAATAAATTAATCTGTACCCTTACCATGAGTTAACGTGACCGTGCTCGCTAGCGATAGTGTAAACTATTTGTATGGGGAATAGTACAGCGCCCCTAGCGGTTACTTTGTAGAACTACAATTAGCCATACAAATCGTGTTCGCAGTCGCTAGCGAGTACTGTCACTGTAAACTCATGGTAAGGGAACTGAATCTTGATTCTGAACTTATAACTAGTACATAGACGAATACCACGAATATATCATCAAATTCAACTCAATTTGCGCAAACGTTTTTCAGCTCAGTGTCCACGCTGTCTTACTCTGCGCCGTCTCAAACCAGTTCTGTGCATCTTTATCTTTACACTTGACCTTAGTTCGCCGTACATTGACTATTGTTGTCGCAACACCTGTTGTATTATTGCAATAAAGCAGCAGTGGACGTAATGTTAGTATTTTGTTACAGTTTTTGGCAAATTGGTTTCACTATAATAAAACTTATTTTTTTTTTATAAATTTAATAATATTTTTAAGATGTATTCCAGTGCAGTGGCTCAAAATTTAAATTGAAGGACCAACATGACTTTCCGTGCAAGTAAAATAGGATATTTATATAAATATGTTTAATGATGATGTGAGTACTTAAAATTAATTATTCCTGTGATACGAGCGCTGTTAAAGTTGATAAAATAATTAAAATTTACGACCATAATGGAATCTTGAAAAAGCAAATGTGAGCGCGATTATATCTTTATCCGGGTGAAAATTTAATTTGCCATCTCGTAGTAGGGGTAACTCGGTAGAGTTAACCCCTTTTCAGTTAGACACCAATTTTACATCATTTTTACAGTCATTATGATTAAAATTAAATGAATTTTACAAAACAGCAACTAATATCGGGAAAATCGAGTAAATCTACTAAGCTCAACATTTCATCCTATTTCTAAATTCACTTACGATTAAGGTTTCTTAAGTCTGACTGGTTTATTTTGACTTAATGGCGAAAAATCGAGTAGTTGGCTTTTAATGGATTTATTGACTGACGTTTCTGTAATTTTTACCTGGCCCGAGTCTCGCAGTAGTTTTCTAGTTAAAATTTAATTAAATGTTTGTAGATTATTATGATGGTCAGTGTAATAAAGATCTTTGACTGTCGTAAATCTAGTTCTCTCTCACCACCTTGTTTACTTTTGACTTGTCCTGATGATGAATAATAAAATATTCCCGCACTTAGTGATATTATCCATATTAAGAAATGTTACTGTTCATCTTTTGAGTATGCAAATTATTGTAACTTCATATCTTAGAATAAATACGAACGAAAGTCTTCATACAACCGATTTGCGAAAGACGAAGCCGCTTTTGGTTTTTAGTGTGCGTGTCTACTTATCAATTATAGAGATGTTTTGCTTGTGACTATCTTGGGGCAGATAGATGTGCACACGGTCGAAGCTTAGCCCGTGGCTAAGCCAAACTGGCTTCAATTTCAAGCGTTTCTAGGTTGCTAGGGGAATTAATTCTAAGCTTTATAATATTGATCATCTAGTAAAAAAGTTTTTACTGTTGCAAGTCAACATTGTTAATTAACCTTTCGTATGCAATGTCAAAAATTTGCTAATCAAATTGAAATTAACCGATATTTTAAAGTTAGGTTCAAATGTCCCGCACAGATCTGCGCCTAAGCATACAAGAGGTTGAGTATTCACTAAGCATCAACTCTCCCAAGTTTCCCCTACCTAATAGCATTATGTTATTAAATACCTACATACATTTCACTCAAGGTTTAACAATTAACAAACTACTTGCTATCCGTTTGCGGCATCTTTTTTACTAGTTTTTACTGTAATTTTGCATATATTTAAATTTAAATACAAGACTTTTGTCAGGTTGAAAAATTTTAACGAGACAAGAAGTTACAGTAAAACAACGATTAAGGTGTAATTTTAGACTTCCCAATTTAGACTTCCTGGTCATTCAATTTGTGACGAATGTACGCGACCGATTATTGTTGTGAACAATACTTATTTGTGGACGAATAATTATTGACATCCATATTTCAAGGGGCTCTTCCTGCGCCATTTTTGTGTGACCAAAAGCGTTACCACAAATGGAAAGCTCTACAATTGACAACATTTCATATTTCTAACAGATGAAAATTAATATAGAGATTGAGAGACCTTTGCTTCGTGTACACGCGAATTTATTTTTCTGTATGAAAATACATGAAATAACCGAAATTTACGACAACTATGCCTGGATAAAGTTGTCGTCTTCGTCCTATCCGCTAAAATAATAAGTTGTTAACAATGTCAACCAAAACGTAATTCTTTTTTTATAGGTATCAGACTAAAGTAACCTTGCTGTTGTGTTGTAGTTTTGGAGTTTATACACTTACTAAATTTTAGAATGAGTAAATTTTAATAAATTAATAATCATTACATCCACTTTCTAAGCGGAATACGGAATAGTAATAAAATTAAGAAATGTTGTCAATTTCTAACATATTAGAAATCAAAATATTTAGAAGGCGTAGCTCCTTTTGTGAGAGGAATAACAAAACCTTAACATTTTTTTTTGCTTCAATATAGTCGGATAAGTAGGTAAGTGACCTAACCCAGTAGATCAAAAAATAGCAAAACTCAGTCCAGATTTTTTGTTGTGATGATAATTATGCGAGTTATTTTTCGTGATCTGACCCTTTGGCACATTTTGTGATAATTTTTTAATGAATATATTATGTATACCTAAGCGTCAGCAGCTGACGTCTACCTATTATTAATGAGTCACGTCGGCATAAAATATATACTACCTATAGGATATTACACCATGTTTATTTTAGCATTGCGTTATTTGGCCTTTAACTGAATCGGAAAAGCATTGGTCCGTTCGCGGAAACGTTGCTAATGCTCACTAACAAATAATACAAATTGCAGAATCACATCTAGTTTGTACTAAATAATATTATGCGTCGCATATTTATATGAAGGAGTGAGCAACATCTATTTAGTAACTAATCGTAAAAACAAAGTAGTATTAAAAAGGGATTATCTATCTTAAACACAAAAAATTACTTCCAAATAATAGCAATCCCATTTTAATTTTTAGTGACCGTGCACCAAATGCGAGCCGAGTTTGCCCTATGTATTTAGTGACAAGACATTTTCACCAGCACCCCTAGCACTAACTGTTGAAACGACTAATACCCGCGCGAGATAATTGCTTGTCTCTTTCTGTGCAGTCATGTGAGACGGTGACGGGTAGCGCTAAGTCGCGCGACACTAGTCGCGAAGAATAGTTGTGCTAGACAGGCAGCACCGCCCTGTTAAGATTTTAAGAAAATAATGACCATAGCTCGGACTAATCATAGCAAAATAAGAATTAAGAAAAAATGCAACCCAAAATTTGGCCACAAGTTTGTGCGTATTTCTATTGATTTTTTTCTTAATTCTTGTTTTGCTATGAATCCAAGCTATGATAATAACGCCTCTTCCCGAGAGCTCTAATAAAAGTTAAGTATAGGAAACTTATCGATCCAAGTCAGCGAAAAAAAAAATGTAGTTTTGACAAATTTTAGAAAATCTCGAAAAGTTACGACCGATTTGGGAATTCAAATTGCATGTTGACATATGGCCCATCCGTGTACCTCTCATATCTGCAAAACTACAATTTTATAAATAGGGGCACTGCACTCGATCAAGAAACAAGTAAAATTTTAACAAAAATAGAACCGACTTCAGTAAAACTAATAAATTACCGAAAGCGCCGTACATGTCCCTATAACATTTGGAGTTCCCTCGATTTCTCCAAGATTCCATCATCAGATCCCGACTTAGTGCCAACGGGACCAATTCGGAGTTATACCCTTTCGATAAAAAAAAAAAAATTGAAAATCGGTTCACGGTTCTCGGAGATATCGAGTAACAAACATACAAAAAAAAAAAAAAAAAAATTAGTTCGAATAGAGAACCTCCTCCTTTTTTTGAAGTCGGTTAAATATAAACATCTTCAATGTTAAAACTGATTTCCAATTAAATTTTAGGATTTTATAATAGTATAGAATGATGATCGTTTTGGAAATACGTTCATTTGTGTTCAGTGTCCAATATTTTATAATTTTCTGACTAATAATTAATTAAAGGAAAAATATGCAATGAATTTTATTTGTCACGATGATTCTTACTTACTCGTATCCCTTGCAAGTATTATGTATCTTGTAAAAACCCAATCCAAGCAATAAAAGTGCGTTGCAAAATTCCTGACTCAGGCTTTTCTTTGGAAGTTTTGGGCGTGCCTTTCACGATGATGTGATATTATGAATCAGCTAAATAGGTCATATTAAGTATTTCGTCTGTTGATAACCGAAACTCACTAAGTAACAAATACCTACTTAAAACAATTATCAATCCACAAACTTAATCGAGGTTTTGAAGAGCAGTGACAGAAATTTTAGTTAGTGTCAGACCAGGCGATTTTGTGTGTTATGAAACCTTTAATAGTATTTTATGCAATCGTTGCACAATGAAGGTTCTTAAAGTCGAGTACCGCCTTTAGGTCACAAGGCTTGCCGGTTGGCCTAAGTAAGGTACTAGATAAGAAGATACGAGAACCCGGGACCGCCAGCTCAGTAGGCATACTGAGCCGGCGGTCCCGGGTTCAAATCACGGCCAGGGTAAATATTTGTGTGATGAACTCGAATATTTGTGCTTGTGTCATGGTTGTTCTATGTATTTAAGTATATATTTATCTATTTAAATATGTATATCGTCGTCTAGTACCCATATGATAACATAAGCCTTCTAGAGCTTAATTTGGGACTAGATCGATTTGTGCTAGGCGGGCTGGTTTTCTACATTTTCTTCATCGATTAAATTCAAAATTTAGCTAACAAAACCACGATGCTAATTCACTGAGCAGGAAGATTAAGTATCAATCAAATAAACACCTATTATGGTGTCACGTTCTGTTCTGACGTTATAAACTATGGCACGTTTGAAGGGACCACTTAAAATTAGTTTTGACGTAATCTGATCGCCATAATAGCTTTAAGGAAAAATATTAACAAGCTTTTATTTAACAAGTCAAGTAGATTAATAAATAAATATCAAGGGACAATCTTACACAAATCGACCTAGTCCCAATGGATATGGATATTATGGATATGGATATAGATAATAATCCATGACCCTGGAACAAATATTCGGGTTCATCACACAAATATTTGCCCTTGCCGGGATTCGAACCCGGAGGCTGGGCGGAGCTGGGGAGCTGCAATACAAACTGCGCCAACCACGTCGTCATTAAAAATTATAATTATAATATGTATATTCTCATTTATAATTATTAAAAGAGTGATATTTGAGGTCTCATCACTCCAAAACGACCGAACACGAACAAACAACTATTATTGATAAACAGCCTTACTGTTTTCACAGATGAAAATTAACGTTCGTATGCAATGCCAAAAAATTTGCTAATAAAAATGCGGAAACAAAAATGCTATTTAACATAAAGTTGAAATGATCTGCAAGGATCTGTGACTAAACAAGGGTTTTAAAACTTTATTAAAACTTTCGTGAGACATATTTAATTCTTGTATTAAGCGGCTTACACTCACGGCTTACAGTCAGGAACGGCCCGACATTTTTGGAGCGGAACGTCGATCAAAGTATCAGCAGTGACGAATTTGCCGCGGCGGTGTACGGGCAGCCGAAACATTTGTCGGGCCGTTCCTGACAATTTCACGGGAGTGTAAGCCGCTTAATACAATAATTAAACAAGGGTTTAATAAAATAGAGAAGAAATATTGTATTAATAATATATTTATCTTCACCATTCTACACCTGAGTGTAGAAACTCTTTACATAAAAAGATAAAAAAGAAATCTTCACTAAATTATTGGCAAATATAATATATGAACATATTTGCCATACAAGTGGATCCTTCGATTATAAATCATTTAAAATTTTGGAAAAAGATTTAGATTAGATGAAAAAACGACTACTCCTTTTTCGATGTAAAACTGCTTTTTTGAATGAATAAATGAAATGAAATCGAATGAAGCTATCATTCATAGTTACAAATGATTGCTATATCTATCAAACATGTGTGTATTACTGTGTTTATTGCATCATAATTATTAAAGCAAAAACTACACCCCATTTAGAATTACATCGTGAACTGAAACATAAAGAAAAACCACATCCGTCCTCTCTTGTGATACCTATTCTAAAGCAGTCTTAAGAGGATAGATCACTGCTCATAGTATCAGTTTATGTTAAGTTTGCACATAGTACTACATACTACAAGTAACTAAGGCGTCGCATACAAATGAGGTACAAACTTGACGTAACCGGGTTATACACCTCGAGGTTTCGTTCTCGTCTATTTTCTCGTCCGAAACTTTACCAATCTTCACGAAATTTTAGAAACAAAATGAAAATAAATGGTCTGTGTCGGACCGTTAAAATTTTTGTGCAAACAATTATAGAATTTGTGTACTTGCCTACCGTTTGCGGGGCAATTTTGGCCAAAAACAAACGCCTAGTACACAAATTTTGTAATAATACACCCAAAAATTGGCCAATACAGATCATTTTCTTCCCATTCAGGGGGCCTATGAGGGTTGCGTTTGTCACGCGATAAGTGACAAAGCATCCGTCACGTTTTGACAAAACGCGAGTGTGAGTGACAGATGCTTTGTCACTTATTTATCGCGTGATTAACGGAACCATCATAGGCCCCTTGTTCCTAAAATTTCGTAAAGATTGGTTTTGGAGGAGGAAATAGACGAGAACAAAAAATGAGTAGTGGTATTTCCCCTTAAGTCGCTTTAAAACGTATACCTACCTTCAGATAACATTGCCTACTACGTAGTATAGTCACGGTAATGTTATGCTTAGTGTAAATAAGATTAATTTGTCATTACAAATCTATATTCATACGACATTACTACAGCAGTATAGTAAGTTGCAGATATAGTAAGAGGTGGTATTGTTGGTAACTCTATCTCATCGAGTTAAAATGTCATTTAAATTAAAAAAAACCCATAAAACTATTGATTGATCACCAAGCTCATTTATTGTTTGCGGGTGCGGTTTGATCACGGTTTTTATTATTTTCTTGCGTCACATATGAGTCATTTTCAAAAAAATATGTACATAGTTAAGGGCTTTAACTATAACAAAACTTAATGATTCCTTTGTGTAACGATAATTACCCATATCTTTTGTATGAGTAACTTTCGTAACGCAAAAGACGCGATGGTAATTTTGTTTTTATTAAGCCTTTAACTATAAATTAATTGTTATAAAAGTGCCCATGTAGGTATGGAAAAATATTTATTAGTTTAATTAATCATTATTGCACAAAAGAAAATTTAATAGTATAAAAGGCGGATTTAATGCCATCAGGCATTTTCTACCAGTCAACCTTAAGGCAAAGCAGAATATTCAATTTATTCATAAAGGCCTGTTTTACTCGTTAACCCCTCGTATGCGATGTCAAAAATTTGTTAATGAACTTAAAACTAACTGATATTTTAACATTTTTAACGTAAAGTTGAAATGTCCCGAACGGATCCGTGTTTAACCATACGACGGGATCTCAGTCTATAATGATAATGTTATGCCATGCTCTGCGGCTTATGATACCGATCGCCTATCTACCGCTTTACCATAATAACGTCATAAGTGCATAAAAGTTTCAATGGCACATACGGCCTCCTCTAGTGTTATAGTGATCGCATCGGGAGATCATCACGAAAAGTTCAAGGTGCCCTGGCACCCAAACGGACATGGTATATACCTACTTAAATCTATGAGGCATCTTTGGTGTGACGAATCATGCAATGTACAAGCAGCGTTAAGAGCCCACCCATGCAAAATTCGTCAGGTGAATGATCCTAGATCTCAATATCCATAGTGATTAAAAATCTGTCCCTTGGAAATAAGAAACTAAAACAGTTTTTCTTCAATCTTGTCAACGTGAAGACACGATTGGTAATAATTTTCTCGATACTTTTATCTCTCAAACATAACCCTTTTTTAGATATTTTCGGTTGGATCTTCAAAACCCTTCCGTTTTTAACAATGTTTTTTAGCTTAATAGATGCACAATTATAAGTTCTCAAAAACTGTAAAACTGTTTTCAGTATAAAATGCACACGTTTATGACACAACTCAAAAACCATGATTTCCGCGCTTCCGAGTTCCGAGCACGCCCTTCCATCTCGCTCACGCTTACGCTCAGTGAGAGAGACAGCTAGCCAACGCAATGGCGCCCTCTTCAATGTAAAGATTGATGTCCACCAAGCAACCGAAGTTCCAAACTTTTTTGATACTTGATGTTTACTAAATGATCACTGGTCATTGACCAATATTACGCAATATAATAAAAAAATTGGGCAAGTGGGAGTCTGACTCGCGCATGAAGGGTTCCGTACCATAAAACAGGTTTGTTGTATCGGAGCCCCCCTTAAATATTTATTTTATTTTATTTTAGTATTTGTTGTTATAGCGGCAATAGAAATACATCATCTGTGAAAATTTCAACTGTCGTCAACAGACGGACGGACGGACAGCGAAGTCTCAGTAATAGGGTCCCGTTTTTACCCTTTGGGTACGGAACCCTAAAAACCGACCAAGTGCGACATGGACTCGCGCACCGAGGGTTCCGTACAAACACTTATCCCATCTTTATTGGCCGGGTTAAGTTAGGTGTGCACCTGGTATGTATGGCGCCAGATACAACTGAGGTGCAGAGTTAACGCAACTAATCATGTTGGTCGTTAGGAGCCCTCTTAAATATTTATTTTATTCTGCTTTTTTTGTATTTGGGTGGATCAACTTTTTCTTCACACTTCACTGTTGTTATGGGAGACTTCAACGCAAAGCTGGGTATGAGAGGCGATAACGAGCTGAAAGTGGGGCAATTTGGATATGGGCAACGGAACCGAAGGGGCCAGAGGCTGGCCGAATTTCTGGAGAAGGAAGGACTCTTCATGATGAACTTCTTCTTCAAGAAGCCGCCTCAGAGAAAATGGACCTGGATGAGTCCCGACGGTTCCACGAGAAATGAGATAGACTTCATTCTGACCACAAAGAGGCAAATATTCAATGATGTCTCAGTGATCAACAGGGTGAAAACCGGTAGCGATCACCGAATGGTAAGAGGCACATTGAATATTAATGTCCGCCTAGAAAGGTCTCGCCTAATGAAGTCTACGCTCCGACCAACTACAGCCCACATACAAAACCCCGAAGACTTTCAGCTGGAGTTAACAAATCGCTTCGCTTGCCTGGATGATTGCGTTGCCGTGGACGATATAAATAATAGGTTGGTAGAAACTGTCCATGAGGTGGGGAAGAAATTTTTCAGACCCCGCCGCAAAGATAGACCCCAAAAACTATCCGATCATACCCTCAACCTCATGGCTGAACGACGCTTAATGACGCTGCAGACTTCTGAAGACGCTGAAGCATACAGGCAGCTCAATAGACAGATCCATAGGTCCATGCGACACGATATCCGTTCCTTTAATACCAACCATATTAAAGAAACGATAGAGCGGAACTCGGGCTCCAAAGTGTTTGCCAGGGACCTGTCTATGGGCCAAAGCCAGTTAACGAAGCTGAAGACAGAAGGCGGCAGTGTAGCGTCGACGAAGCCAGAGGTGTTGAGGGAGATCGAAAGGTTCTATGGGCAGTTATATACCTCAGTTGCCAAACCTATTGATAACTTGGCCAAAGACCCGAGAGCCAAGCTGACCCGGCACTATACCGAAGATATCCCGGACATCAGCCTGTACGAGATTAGAATGGCCCTAAAACAGCTCAAGAATAACAAGGCGCCGGGTGATGACGGAATCACTTCAGAGCTTCTGAAAGCGGGTGGAACACCGGTACTTAAGGTCCTTCAGAAGCTCTTCAATTCCGTATTGCTCGAGGGCATCACGCCAGAGGCATGGAACAGGAGTGTGGTGGTGCTTTTCTTTAAGAAAGGTGATAAAACACTGCTCAAGAATTATAGACCCATCTCGCTTCTGAGCCATGTCTACAAGCTCTTTTCTAGGGTCATCACGAATCGTCTCTCAAGCAGGTTCGATGAATTTCAGCCTCCCGAACAAGCTGGGTTTCGAAAAGGCTTCAGTACCATAGACCACATACACACGCTGCGGCAAGTTATACAGAAAACCGAAGAGTATAATCTGCCACTCTGCTTAGCGTTTGTGGACTATGAGAAGGCCTTTGATTCCGTCGAGACATGGGCAGTACTACAGTCCCTCCAGCGATGCCGAATTGACCATCGGTATGTCGAGGTGCTCAGGAGTGTGTACAACAACGCCACTATGTCAGTCCGAGTACAAGACCAGTGTACGGAGGCGATTCCATTGCAGAGAGGTGTGAGACAAGGAGATGTAATATCTCCGAAGCTCTTCACCAACACAATGGAAGACGCCTTCAAGCTCTTGGAATGGCAAGGACTTGGTATCAACATAAATGGCGAGTACATCACTCACCTTCGGTTTGCTGACGATATCGTGGTCATGGCGGAGACGCTGGAGGATCTCGGTATAATGCTGGATGATCTCAGCCGAGTATCCCAACAGGTAGGCCTTAAGATGAACATGGACAAGACGAAGATCATGTCAAATGTCCATGTAGCACCCACCCCAGTATTGGTTGGGAACTCTGTTTGAAACTGCGAAGTGTCTTCTCGTCCAAGATACCTCAGTGCTTGAAGACAAAAGTCTTTAACCAGTGCGTATTACCGGTGATGACCTACGGAGCCGAGACGTGGTCTCTAACTATGGGCCTCTTAAGGAAGCTCAGAGTCACTCAGCGAGCTATGGAAAGGGCTATGCTCGGGATCTCTCTACGTGATCGAATCAGGAATGATGAGATTCGTAGACGAACTAACGTCACCGACATAGCAAACAGGGTTAGCAAACTGAAGTGGCAATGGGCAGGGCACATAGCTCGAAGAACCGATGGCCGTTGGGGCAGAAAGGTTCTCGAGTGGAGACCACGTACCGGCAAGCGCAGCGTAGGACGGCCACCCGCAAGGTGGTCGGATGACCTGGTCAGGGTTGCGGGGACACGCTGGATGCGGGTCGCTTCTATCCGGCCCATGTGGAAGTCAATTGAGGAGGCCTGTGTCCAGCAGTGGACGTCCTATGGCTGAAATGATGATGATGAACTTTTTCTTGCTGTTATCCTGTCCGTGACCCAGGGGATAATAGTGATTAAATTTCTAAGAAAAGTGTTGATAATTGATATTACTGGTATTGTCAGCAGATAGTCTACATAAGAATGGGCTTATAACTGCTTAAATTACAAAGCTTTTGCTAAATATAGCCACGGATAAACGTAGTTTTAAAAAGTGACATTAGTTCCTAATTCTTAATTTTTCACGTGTGAAATTTTGCAAATTATTATCGGGACGAATTCTTCTTTATGAAAACTCTTAATTTTACCAATTATTAATTTTCCGAATGCCTCATTTTCCTAATTATAGTTAGTACCAATTCGGATTTTTTACAGAAGAAAGTACAGTTAGACATATTACTTTTATTTGAGAAATTCATAATACTTATAACATGCGGCAAATTCATTTTCATTTATATATCGCTATTTTTCTATTTGTTATGTTGCATTATTCTTTTTAGGGTTCCGTACCCAAAGGGTAAAAACAGGATCCTATTACTGAGCGCTGTCCGTCCGTCCGTCCGTCCGTCCGTCCGTCTGTCTGTCACCAGGCTGTATCTCAAGAACGGTGATAGCTAGACAGTTGAAATTTTCACAGATGATGTATTTCTATTGCCGCTATAACAACAAATACTAAAATGCAATAAAATTAAGTGTGCGTCAGAATGACTGACCAAAATGGCAGATTAATGTTAGACTACCATCAGCATTCACTACCTATTTGCTACTATTTACTACCTATGTTGACATATTTGCTACCTAAGTTTAAAAAGAAATATATATTTAACAAAGTGGGCAGTCATTCTGACGTCAGGATGACTGCCCACATTTATTATATGGGGGTTGGACCCCCTTATTTGCAACTTTCTATATACTATGATTTACTACCTATTTGCTACCTATACATATATTTTTTCCAGATTCTTAAGGCAAAAAATAAAAATGTTATAAGCAAAACATGGAATTTACTTACGAATCGGAGTATACAGGCTGTACCTCATGAACCGTGATAGTTAGACAGCTGAAATTTTCACAGATGATGTATTTCTGTTGCCGCTATAACAGTAAATACAAAAACACAGAATAAAATAAATATTTAAGGGGGCTCCCATACAACAGACGTGATTTCGCCGGTATCCAATATAAAATGACCCCACAATGCGTACATTTTGCTTAGGAGCAGGGCTCTGCTAATACTGGATTTTATATTTACGGCTCTTTTTAGCGTATATTTTGTACGAAACCCTCGGTGACGAGTCCAACTCGTTTAATATTTTCATTTGTTATTATACCGTTAGACGCATTGTGGGGTCATTTTATATTGGATACCGGCGAAATCACGTCTGTTGTATGGGAGCCCCCTTAAATATTTATTTTATTCTGTGTTTTAGTATTTACTGTTATAGCGGCAACAGAAATACATCATCTATGAAAATTTCAGCTGTCTAACTATCACGGTTCATGAGGTACAGCCTGTACACTCCGATTCGTAATTAAATTCCATGTTTTGCTTATAACATTTTTATTTTTTGCCCTAAAAATCTGGAAAAAATATATGTGTAGGTAGCAAATAGGTAGTAAATCATAGTATATAGAAAGTTGCAAATAAGGGGGTCCAACCCCCATATAATAAATGTGGGCAGTCATCCTGACGTCGGATCCTTCACGGGCACCTACAATAACAAATGAAAATATTAAACGAGTTGGACTCGCGCACCGATGGTTTCGTACAAAATATACGCTAAAAAGGGCCGTAAATATAAAATCCAGTATTAGCAGAGCCCTGCTCCTAAGCAAAATGTACGCATTGTGGGGTCATTTTATATTGGATACCGGCGAAATCACGTCTGTTGTATGGGAGCCCCCTTAAATATTTATTTTATTCTGTGTTTTAGTATTTACTGTTATAGCGGCAACAGAAATACATGTTGTTGTTGTTGTTGTTGTCCTAAGGCACCCCGGAGGTGCAGAGGGCCTTCATCAGCTCGCGCCACGCCTTTCTATCCTCAGCAACTTTTTTGGCCTCGCTCCAGCTCATTCCAACGGAAATACATCATCTGTGAAAATTTCAGCTGTCTAACTATCACGGTTCATGAGGTACAGCCTGTACACTCCGATTCGTAATTAAATTCTATGTTTTGCTTATAACATTTTTATTTTTTGCCCTAAAAATCTGGAAAAAATATATGTGTAGGTAGCAAATAGGTAGTAAATCATAGTATATAGAAAGTTGCAAATAAGGGGGTCCAACCCCCATATAATAAATGTGGGCAGTCATCCTGACGTCGGATCCTTCACGGGCACCTATAATAACAAATGAAAATATTAAACGAGTTGGACTCGCGCACCGAGGGTTTCGTACAAAATATACGCTAAAAAGGGCCGTAAATATAAAATCCAGTATTAGCAGAGCCCTGCTCCTAAGCAAAATGTACGCATTGTGGGGTCATTTTATATTGGATACCGGCGAAATCACGTCTGTTGTATGGGAGCCCCCTTAAATATTTATTTTATTCTGTGTTTTAGTATTTACTGTTATAGCGGCAACAGAAATACATGTTGTTGTTGTTGTTGTTGTTGTTGTTGTCCTAAGGCACCCCGGAGGTGCAGAGGGCCTTCATCAGCTCGCGCCACGCCTTTCTATCCTCAGCAACTTTTTTGGCCTCGCTCCAGCTCATTCCAACGGAAATACATCATCTGTGAAAATTTCAGCTGTCTAACTATCACGGTTCATGAGGTACAGCCTGTACACTCTGATTCGTAATTAAATTCCATGTTTTGCTTATAACATTTTTATTTTTTGCCCTAAAAATCTGGAAAAAATATATGTGTAGGTAGCAAATAGGTAGTAAATCATAGTATATAGAAAGTTGCAAATAAGGGAGTCCAACCCCCATATAATAAATGTGGGCAGTCATCCTGACGTCAGAATGACTGCCCACTTTATTAAATATATATTTCTTTTTAAACTTAGGTAGCAAATATGTCAACATAGGTAGTAAATAGTAGCAAATAGGTAGTGAATGCTGATGGTAGTCTAACATTAATCTGCCATTTTGGTCAGTCATTCTGACGCACACAAAATTAATATTTAAGGGGGGCTCCCATACAACAAACTTGTTATAGATTATGTATATATATATAGGTACGGAACCCTTCATGCGCGAGTCGGACTCGCACTTGCCCAATTTTTTATAAGTACGTATTATTACAGTGTTTAAAAATAAAACAACAAGATTTTGTGTTGCAGTGGTTTGCAGCAACGCCAATAAAATGTGGCCTGGTGGTGGATTCAATAGGGGATGCGACTGATGTTGAACTTTATAACATGGTGTAGTTATATGAATAAAATTAGCTCAATATGTCATGATACAAAGAAAAAAAAAAACTATTTTTTGAAATATGTGACTTCAAAGGTATGAAAATGTTGTAATCTCTTTTTTTAAGCCAAAATAAATTTCTTATTTTCTCCATACAAATACTTATAATTCGGTTGAAATTTATAATCAAAGACACTAAAATTATCGGAAATATAAATAAATAAATAAATATCAGACAACCTCACACAAATCGATCTAGTCCCAAATTAAGCTCAAGAAGGCTTGTGTTATGGGTACTAGACGACGATATATATACTTATATAGATAAATAAATATATACGTAAATACATATTACAACCATGACCCAAGCACAAATATTCGAGTTCATCACACAAATATTTGCCCTGGCCGGGATTCGAACTCGGGACCGCTGCTCAGTAGGCAGGTGCTTGCAAACTGAGCCAACCGCGTCGTCAATCATCGTCAAATATAGAAGGACTGATTCAAGGAAAACTCACACCCGAGTGTCTACAAAATTCGTGTCGGTTTAGGTAAGTAGGTAATAAAGTTCCCACTTTCCATCAGGTGGGCTGAGAGCTCGTCTGCCTACTCGTGCGTTTGGTTGTGTTGTGGCTACTGATTGGTCTAGTAATTTTGAGTTGTGTTGGTCTGTTTCGTTTAAACATAATTTTAAGCCATGTATAGTAACGGTTTTATTAGTTTAAAATAAAACTTATGTTTGTAGTCAATATACATATTTGTTCTCTTTGGTGATCTAAAAGTATTATGACTGTACTGACGTTAAAAATCCGAATTGGTACTAACTATAATTAGGAAAATGAGGCATTCGGAAAATTAAGAATTGGTAAAATTAAGAGTTTTCATAAAGAAGAATTCGTCCCGATAATAATTTGCAAAATTTCACACGTGAAAAATTAAGAATTAGGAACTAATCGCCGACATCCTGTTCACTATCACGGTTCATGAGATACAGCCTAGTGACAGACGGACAGACGGACAGCGGAGGCTTAGTAAATAGGGTCCCGTTTTCACCCTTTGGGTATGGAACCCTAAAAACAACAAAATTCAAAATTCAAAAATCTCATGTGGCAACCTGTTTTAACAAAAATAATCACACACTCATATTGTTTATATAATGCCCGCAACTTCGTCTGCCTAAACCTTTTTTCTATACCGTAGACGGGTGAAAAGTATCCTACAACTATCTTTACAATGCATGTGCTCGAAAAGAGCGTATTCTAGGCATTCAAACTGTGCGGAAAGTACTACTTTTCCACACTAGTGCTTTTTACTTTTCAATTTTTTTTTAATTTCTAGCCGTATCTGACAGCCTGACACAGAGGTTTTATTATTTACGAAAAGTTCGATAAATAAGTCAAACACCGATTATTATCACGTATAAAAGTACAATAAAACCAATATTTCATTAATTAATTTATTTAACACGTCATTTTTTTTTTTTTTTTTTACCGTATGGCATAATTGAGTCGCTTTACATGTTGTGTTGATTACAAATTAATATCTAAGTTCTACACCCATTGGGTTGCGTCTTCGCTTAGATTCAATAGTAAGTCCAGAGGGTTCCCGGTGAACTTGCGTTTTGGGCAATCGTGGAGTATGTGATGGATGGACTGGGTAAGCGCACCACAGTCACAGGCAGGAGTATCTCGCCAGCCACACCTAAACAAGAATTCGCCACATCGACCGTGCTGTGTGCGGAGTCTATTTAATTGGCACCATTCTCGTCTCGGGGCCGAGAAGCCCTGGGGTCTTTGCGTGGGGTTGTAGTTGGTGTGGGCACCCCTAGGCAGGTTAGAAAGCCATTCTTCTTTCCAGTTGTCCTTCATGTTGAAATTACGTGCCATTAGATCCTGTGCGGTCACGTACGGCGGGTGTCTGGATTTCAAGCGGTGCTTTGGAGGACACATAAATTCTGGGTGGGCTGGCAACTCTGGATTTGAAGCAATTTTGTTGGCTTCATTTAGCAGGGTTTGTTGTCTCCTGAGGTGAGGTGGCGGTATGTGGCTCAAGGTGGGCAACCATTGTATCGGTGTTGACTGTAGGGTGCCGGATACACAGCGCATGGTTTTCCGCAGCTGGACGTCGATCTTCTCCACGTGAGCGCTATTAAGCCATACAGGTGCGCAGTATTCTGCAGCGGAGTAAACCAGACCTAGTCAAGTGGTACGAAGCACATCTGCGCTGGCTCCCCATGTAGTACCGGTCAGTTTATGCAAGATGTTGTTGCGAGTTCCTAGTTTCTTGCTTAGCTTGTTGATGTGAAAGCTGTACGTCAGGGACCGGTCAAGAGTCACACCGAGATATTTGGGCTGAGGATTGTATGCGAGGGTTCCACCATCAAAGCCAACGACAGGGTTATACGATGCCAATCTATTGTTTAGGTGGAAAGTAGCAGTCTCGGTTTTGCTGGCGTTCGGTACTAGTCTCCATTTTTTAAAGTAGGTATTAAGCAGCTGCAAGTCTGTGGTGAGCTGCACCTCCGACCTCTCAAAGGTTTTATGTTGGTGGGTCAGAGCAATGTCATCGGCATATACAAATTTTTTGGATACTGTTTCAGGTAGGTCGTGTGTGTAGAGATTGAAGAGTAGGGGTGCCAATGTAGATCCTTGGGGCAGAACGTTATTGAGTTTCCTACGCCCACTTTGCTTGTCACCGAGATGAACGATGAGTTCTCTGTTGCTGAGCATATTCATTATGAGGCTAGTGATTCGTCGGGACGGGACGGCTTTAATTAGTTTTAGGTAAAAGCCGTGTCGCCATACTGTGTCGTAAGCTGCGGACAGATCAACAAAGACTGCTACGGTTTTGAGTTGCTTCTGAAAACCAGTCTCAATGTGCGTTGTAAGAGATAAGACTTGATCTGCACAGTTACGGCCTCCTCTGAACCCAGCCTGCTCAGCTGGTACAATCCTGTCGATGAGAGGGGTGATCCTGCCTGCCAGTAACTTTTCCAGGAGTTTGTAAAGAGACGTCATTAATTACATTAGATATAAAATTTTATTAATAAACGAACTTTAAATCGTTATTCATTAAATAAATTTGGCGGAATGTACACGCGCTAGTGCCATTTTGACATAAGACGAATATTAAAAAAATACTTTTGCACATGCGCAGTAGTAGATATGTCGAGCGCGGTTTTCAAATAACTCCGCCATTTTTTATTGATGTCTAGTTTATTTTGAAGTTGTTTTGTGCAAATCTGCTGAATCATGAATTTAAACCCGTAAAATGTTATTGAAGAAGTAAAAAATGTGAACGACGGCTTCTTGTTGGATAAATCAAATGAAAACACTTTTTTCCAATGTAAACAGTCTTTGTGAGTATTAAAGTATTTTCTTTTTTCTCGTACATGCATAGTAAAGTTTTGTACGGAACTCGTGTGTAAGATGATTTCCGACTCGTGTTTGTTTAATCACTCGCTCGTACCTCGCTCGTGACTAAAAATCACACTCGTCTTAAATCACCTACCTTCCACACTTGTATCGTAAATAACTATTGGATGTTCAGCTATCCATGTACCAAAATTGGTTACGATCCGTCCAGCCGTATCGGCGTGATGCGCGGACAAATAAAAGTTTACCAACAGATGGAGCTGTACGGCGCGCTCCCATACAATTAAAAAAAAAAATTTGAAATTTGTAATGTTACCTACTATTATAAAATTTTATTTGCGAGGTAGCCTGGGAGTCCGTGACATCGCCGATAAGCTGCAGGAAAGCAGGATGAGGTGGTATGGACATGTCAAAAGGAGGCCACCCGATTACGTCGGCAACGTTGTACTTGATTTGTCCGTCCCCGGAAAAAGACCTAGAGGGAGACCTAAGACCACCTGGACAAATGTGTTGCTGACCGACATAAAAGAATGCGATGTTTCCGAAGACGACATCAGGGATAGGGCGAAGTGGAGGAGGAAGATAAGGAAGGCTGACCCCACCACCATGTGGGATACATCATAGTCGGGAAGAGAGAGACTATTATAAAATTTTATATTTGTATTGAAAATCTATTTTCTATGGAGAGGGGCCATGATTTCAGGAAAAGTCTTAGTAGCGTGATGCAGGATCGTCATTTGTTTTGTATGGGCGCTGTCGCCATGCCAGTCTGGCGCCATCTGTTGGGCTTGGGCATAATTTCCTTTGCCCTCTCATCACGCCAAAACGACTGGACCAATTTTGGGACAGCTATAGCCGGGCATCCAAAGATGGTTTATGGGATTGACGACGCGTTTGGCTCGGTTTGTAGACACCTGCCTAATGAGCCGGCGGTGCCGGGTTCGAATCCCGGCCAGAGCAAATATTTGTGTGATGAACTCGAATATTTGTGCTTGGGTCATGGTTGTTCTATGTATTTAAGTATATATTTATCTATATAAGTACGTATATCGTTTAGTACCCATAACACAAGCCTTCTTGAGCTTAATTTGGGACAAGATCGATCTGTGTGAGGTTGTCCGACATATTTATATTTAGGATACTTTTTACCCGTCTACGGTAAAGAAAAAAATACGCATTCGAAGTTGCGGGCGCCTCCTAGTAGTATATAATTAATTACATAAATATATAGAAGACTTAAACGCACCTTTGACGGTTTGCGTGAAATTCCAAGTTTCATTACCTTTGCTTTTGCCCGCCTTACACGTGCTTATCAAAAACGGTTATTTATGAGTTAATGAATTTTTTCATATTTGCTGCCTGTCAACACCACCACCACCATCAGGCTGCGTCTTTGTGAAGTCCAAAATAAGTGCATTTAAATCGGAGGAATGTGATTCCATTTTACACAACTCCGCTCCGCTCCTTCTATGGACAGGCAGCCTAAGGGTGCGTGTCCACTAAAGCGGAGAGGAGTGGAGACGTGCGGAATCAAACAATCACAAAAGTGAAGTGAAGCTGAAATACAGATTTCAAGTCAGCTGATTGGTCTATTCCGCACTGTCTGCGCTTCGCCTCTAAAGATACCATACAAGATCACTAGTTCCACAGCTGTAGACGTCGATAACTCAAAACAAATGCTACTTTAGACAAATAAACCAATTCTCATCACTGTTGCCTGGCTTGCATAACCATTGATCCTAATCTTACTGTTATGCCCAATCTTCCGCATGGAATGTGTATAATTAGACGCAACAATTAACTTTCAAATCTCTTATCTTACAAAATTTACTGTGGTAAAAACAACTCTATGTAACGGTGAATAAAGTTTCAATGTCAAATAAGGTGATAAGGGAGATTAGAGGTTAATATTCAAAGGATTGCTATTTATTATCACCTGAGACACAGGCAAAATGTTCTGTGACCTGAGATAGAATGCATGCCGATGAAATAAGCGCCTGAGGATTTGTGCAAGTCAATGTTTCCTGTTTGTAAATCTGAATCTATATTATTATAGAATTCTACACAACACATCTCTGTTTCTTCTGTTCTGTGAAACAGCAAATCTCTGTGACGCATTAAAAAATGAACTTGCGAAAATTTTCGATTGGTTTGCCAGCATTAACTTGACTATCAATATGAACAAAACTAAATTTGTACATTTTCGGAGTCATAGGACAGAGAGGGCTATGATTCATAATATTCAATTATATGATGGTACTGTTCAAGTTGTGGACGATACCAAGTTTCTGGGAATTTACGTTGAAAGTAATCTATCGTGGAAGAAACATGTGGATTTTCTTGTTGGTAAGCTTAGCAGTTTCACGTTTGCCTTGCGAGTTTTGGCAAGGTCCGCAACACAAGCGGCGACAATCCAGGCATACTATGCCTTCGTGCAATCCCACATTATCTATGGTCTGGCGATATGGGGTGGTTGTGTAGATATAGATCGATTGTTCAAGCTGCAAAAGAAATGTGTAAGAATTCTGGACGGAATTAATTCAAACCGCATATCATGTAGACCATCTTTCATAAAACTTGCAATACCTACTCTAACATCGCTTTACATCATCGAGCTGTGCAAGTTGGTAAGAAGACATCCTGAAAAATATCCACCAAAAACCGACTTTAGAAGCAACAGATTAAACTCTATGTTCTCTTGCGAAGTCGTGTTGCGGCGTCGTGTCCCCGTTGCCAAAACAAGCAGGTATCGACGATGTCCGAGTTTTGTTGCTCCTAAAGTTTATAATTCCTTGCCAGGTGACATCAAGACATTAACTGATTCTGAGTTTTTGAATGCTTTAAAAAAACACTTGATTGTCTTATGCCCTTATAGTCTTGATGAGTTTTACAACGCTCATCAATAATCAAATGAAGACTTTAATAGGTATTTGTTTTTTGATGTCTAATTTATTTATTACCGTACAGTCTTAATTTAGTCTAAATGTAACCAAATTGATTAATTGTATTTTATTACCGTATCGATTGAATTGTTCTAAATCTATTATATTACTATTATTATTGGTTAATGTATTGTATTGTCTAATTTTCTGTTATTATAATTAATGACTTAAATATTAAGGCAATTAAATGTTAGATATAAGCATACATTCCTAGCTACACTTCGGGTAAAATTGTATCACAATTTATGGCTAAATAAATAAATGAATCGAAAAATTCTAGATTTAGTATAAAAAATCATACAAATCTAGAATTAGTGCTAATCTGTTATACTTACTTATTTGCGTATTTTATCATGGTCCCACTCTCCCACCGCGATATTTTGAGATCCTCAAAAAATAAATGTTGTTTGCAATATAAGAGCCTTATCACACTTGTGATTTGCGTATTTTCTATACAAATAAGCGACGCGGCGAACACGCTGCGCGATCGCCTTCATACAAAATACGCTCGCAAATCGCAAGTGTGATAAGGCTCTTAAACGCGCGGTTTGTACACATGAGGGTCGATTGCAAAAAAATTGTACATAGTTAAAAGCTTAGTTAACATAAAAAACTATCGCTTCCTTTGTGTGACGAAAGTTAGTCATACAAAATATGTATGGGTAACTTTCGTCACACAAAGGAATCAATTAATTTTGTTTTAATTAAAGCCCTTAACTATGTAATTTTTTTTTGCAATCGACCCTTGACCCGGTTAACGGTTTAGTAAAATTGTCGTGTTTGGCTCTCAGGATCCAGGATGGGTAGCGGGCAGTCGGTGCGCTCCTCTCACTTCTCCCAAGTGCCGCCCCCTGACGACCAGGAGGATCATCGTATCAGCATCTCCAATAAGATGGTGAGATTCCACCTGATGTCCCTTTATTTGGCGGCCTGTCCAGAAGCGGAGAGGAAAAAAATAACCAATCAGGCAGTAGTGCGGTAAGATGTTAATATTAACGTATTCATAGAGATCGCTAAGCTTTGAAATAAACAACGCAAAGATCGACACACAAAGCATAAGGAAAACTTCGAAATGTTATCTGGGCGTTAGGTTGGTGGAGATGTTAACACGCTACAACTGTAATCCAGAGGTACCGGGTTCGATTACCGGTCTCTTCTGCCAGATTACGCATTTCAATTTTTCTTTTTGCTTTAATCTTTGTATCAATGGTTTAAAACAGTCTTTGTTTCTCAGGTCGAACGGCTAGTGGAGGACGCTACACTTGCCGGCGGGGCAGCACCGGCCGAGCCAGTCAAACCAAAACCAACCAGCGACTTCAAGGACAAGATGTACACGGAGAAGATCAAGTGCCTGGATGAGAGCCATTCGGAGAGGAGCAAGTAAGGCTAGATTTTATGTAAAACTAGGTTGAAGGGCTCACGCCCAAACAACACAAGATTCACATTGTTTTTTATAGCTTGGTAAATTGTTCATGACACTTCCCTCGAAACGGACGAGAAATGCAGGGTGTGCTGTCTTTCATCTCCTGTCGATCGCAGATCCTGGAAAAGCCACGAATGGCACGAAATAATTTGCTAAGCTATCGTATCCCTCTTTTTCCCAGATTAGTTTAATAAAATTTAAGACTCCATCCTTTAGAACTAACATGAAAAACCTTATTTAGAATAACAGTGGACGACATCAGCACACTGGTACGCCGTATTGACCTTCGATCGTCCACCATGACGTCTGGGGATGCCGTATGTCCGGAATTCCAGGAAAAAGTAATAGAGTGCTATACGGAGTCGGCCGAAGTCGATGACGTGGTGCGATGCTGGGGCACTATTGGTGAGTAATACAACAGACAGGTTGAATCTGGAAGTTTTAGGATCACATGTACTGGGAGACGGTGCGATACTATCGATGGGTGTTCCAAATGCGCAGGCTTAGAGTCGTGCTGGGGATGTTGTATGTCCAGACTTCCAAGAATAAGTTATCACGTGCTACACCGAGGCTGAGGAGGTCCCCATCAGGTGCAGTATCGCTGAGTAATTGAACAGATTGAGGGGGTTTCTAATAAACATGGGGCCGTCGCCTTGAATCTAAAAGTTGTGGGAGCACATCAACAGGAAGACGCGGAGATGGGACTCTAATGTTCCAATGGGCCGGGAACATGACGGTATGTTGTAAGTCTGGGCGTCCAGGAATAAGTTATCAAGTGCTACACGAAGGCAGAGGAGTTCAGTAATGCGGTGCAGAACTGGGGCACTATCGGTGAGTGCAACGTAAATAATTTCCGTTCTAAGAACTTGATGTTGAAGAGGATGACATCCATCCATACATCAACATCTGCAGTGATATAATTATAATTTAAAAGATATATTTATCATTTAAAAGATAAGAGTTGCCGGCTGCCACCTGGATAGGTGGCCACCGCAGGAGTGTATTATGCAGGTGTCCTTGGAAGCGACCGGACTCTATCGTGGTGTTAGATCATTGAATTGCATTATGCATGAGTCCAAAGGATGTCAAAATCCTCCCTGGCGTATAATTGAAAAGCCGTAAGCCGTTTGTGATCTTAGGTAGTAGTTATTAGGGCCATTATTTTCTTTGTTCCTAGACGAATTTTCGCGCTGCGTGCAAGCTGCGGGTGCAGAGCGGTTGCTCGCGCGCACGCGTGCGGACGCGGCCGAAACCGCGAGGCGCACGCGTCGTGTCGCTCACGCGCGGGGTCACGCACTGCGGGACCTCACCGCGCCGTAGTGTCACCTTGTTGGTAAACTGGACAGTCAAAAACGGTATGAATATTTTCATGCATAAGATGAGACGACATTAGATATGTGTGTGCGCACGTCAATACAATTTAAAATCAAAACGTCAAAATCAAACAAAATAGGCAAGGTTCTTTGCGACGGGAGTTAGTAAATGCAATCACTTGTGTCCCTCAATAAATTACACTGAATATTAATGTAATGACGACAAATAATCTTGTAAATAACACGGTTTATACTTTTATAAGTGAATTTATATTACCTATTGTACAAGACAAAAATGAAATAAAATAATTTATGTGATAATTGATTTATTTTCTGCTTCATAAGTTGCTGATTAAACTCTAATTATTTGAGCAGGAAAATGAATGTAATATATACTGAAGTTAATTGACTATTACTCGTCTTGTAAGATTTGCAAGCATTTCATTCTAACTTGTTTAAAATATGAATACCGGACAGGACCAGTGAGGATGCTGAAGGCGTGAAACCTAAAGGTGTGTGTTATATTTACAATGAAAGTAAGTATTATGCGACGTTTTATTTAATATTTTACTTTTTAAATCGTGAAGCCAAAAAATGTATTATTAAGGACTTATAACGGCGAATGTAGGTACCTATATTGTATCACTTTAAAGCATTTCTTCCAGTCATTCTTTGCGTAAATAAGATTGAGCACTGAATAATAAATATGTTTTAGTTTTTTTTTATAGTTAGATATGAAGTAACTTGTTATTTATTTATTAATAAATACACAATTAGGTACAAACGTTTTATATAAATTTAAACCACTTAAGTGTAGTATTTTTTTTATTTTAAATATTAAATTATTACATAAACATATTACTTACTTATAAATAAAATAAAATAAATAAAAATAAAAAATAAAAATAAAAAAGCCTTTTAATTCCACACCAAACTATGTTACAATATAAAAAAGATAAAAAAAGAAAAAAAATAATAGCAATAACTACTCTATCTTTACATATGTATATTTTTTTTTTTTTTTTTTTTGTATTTTTTTTTGTTGTTATTAATATTATTATTTATTTATATTTATGGATGGACCTCTTTCCGAGTAAAGGCCTCCCCCAGTTTTCGCCACTTCGTCCTGTCGGTCGCCGCGTCTTGCCATTTATTTGTAGCCGTGCGGGAAATCTCGTCAGCCCATCTCGTTTGTGGCCGGCCTCGCTTTCTCTTTCCGACCGGCCCTTTCCAGAAGGTAACGCGCTTAGTCCATTTTTGATCGCTCATCCTTGCTATATGTCCTGCCCACTGCCATTTCATTTTCAGACAGTGTTCTAATGCATCAATAACTTTAGTTCTCTCTCTTATAGTGGTGTTTCTAACTCTATCTAGTCGTTTTATTTTTAGTATACTTCTTTCTTGAGCCCTTTGACAAGTTCGAATTTTTTGTTTGATCTCCTTTGTGTACGTCCAAGTTTGGCACCCGTAGGTCAAGCAAGGTAGTAAGCATGTATCAAGCACTTTCTTTTTTAGTGTGATTGGTAGCTGGCTTTTTAGCACTTCCTTCAAGCTCCAAAATTTGCTCCATGTCTTTGCGATTCTTCTATTAAGTTCGATAGCTCCCCTGTTTTTTTCGAAAGACATCTCTTTGCCAAGATATACATAATTTTCTACATACTCTATTTCTTCTGCGTTGATATATATTTTATCTCTTTGTCCGTTACAAAGTATTTTTGTTTTACTAAGATTAATTTCAAGCCCAATTTGATTACTGTTACTTTGTAAGGATTGTAGCATCTCTTGCAGCTCTTCGGAATTGTTAGAGAATAAAGCAATATCGTCTGCGAAGCAGAGGTGCGTTAGGCGTTTGCCATTTATATTAACGCCTTTGTTTTCCCAGTTGAGCGACTTCATGATGCTGTGTAAAACAATAATGAACAGCGTTGGTGACAAGGGATCGCCCTGTCTTACTCCTCTCTCGATCTTTATCACCCTGCCAGTATTTTCTAGTCTTATTTTACTTGTAGAGCAATCATATATGTTTTTCAGGATATCTATGTATGTTTGGTGTAGATCATATTCGGCCAGAGCTTTCCATATAGCATAATGAGATATTGTGTCAAAAGCTTTTTTGAAATCTATGAAAGCTATGTATATGGTGCAATTAAACTCTATGTGCTTTTCTATTAGCTGGTCAATAACTTGGATATGATCTACTGTGCAAAATCCCTTTCGAAAGCCTGCCTGTTCGATTGGTTGGTGGGTTTCAACAATAGGAGCGAGCCTTTTTTGTATGCAGGATGCAAATAGTTTGTACATGCTGGACATGAGACTAATTGGGCGATAATTAGAGATGTCAGCCGGATCGCCTTTTTTGTAGAGTATGGTGATTTCTGATTTCGTCCACTGTTGAGGAACCACTTTTTCTGCCAAAACCAGGTTGAAAAGGTGCGAAAGGTGGGCAAGAAGTTCAGGTCCTGCTACTTTTAGATGATCGTTCGTGATACCGTCGCTTCCAGGGCTTTTCCTAAGTTTCAAGGTGTCCAGAGCCTTCTTGATCTCGGATTCATGGAATGTTTGTATCTCTACTTCTTGATTTTTTGTTTGTTGCGGTAATAAACTGAGTTCTGATGAGTTATGATTTTTGGTTTCCCTGTAGAGGTCTTCGTAGAATTTCGTTGCAACTTCCAATATTTCGTCTCTATTATTCGTATATTGATGCTGTGACTTTAACTTTGGTATCCATGTTTTTACTTTATTAAGCTCTTTGAAAGCTTGCTTAGTGCTACCCGTGGAAAGAAGATATTTTTCAATTATAGACATCCGGTGGTTTTTGTAGTCTTTTTTTATTTCTTTGTTGACTTTTTTGTAAAGCTGTGAAAGTCGAGTTTTTTCTTCTTTTGACAGAGGGTTTCCTTTTTGAAGATCATGTCTTTGTTTTATAAGGTTTTTTGTGCGGTCCGATATTATGCTCTCTTTTACTGTGTGTGATTGTTGCGTAGTAGATATACTTTGTACAATGTGTCTTTCTAAAGAGTCGTAAAAACCTTGCACTCTGTCGCTTTGACTCATGGGTAGTCTTAATAAGCTACTTTCTATACTCTTTCGAAACAAAATCTCGTTGTCTTTCGTTAAAATGTAAGGCTTTTTATTTTGAAACGATGCCCGGCTTATCTTATGTGATGTGCCTATGTAAGTTATTCTCAACAATTTGTGGTCAGAGTTGAACTTAATATTTAAGACTTCAAAGTTTTGTATTTGTTGTTTTTTAGTCGCTAGAATGTAGTCGATTTCGTTTCTAGTTTCCTTGTCCGGCGATAGCCAAGTCCATCGTCTGCTTGTACGTTTTTTAAAAATTGTGTTTATGATGGTTAATTTATGCTCCATTGCAAAGTCCACTAGTCTTTGGCCCCGTTCATTTCGTGTACCGTAGCCATATGGACCGGTTATTGTGCGTTCTTCCTTCCTGGTCTGACCAATCTTCGCATTAAAATCTCCGAGGAGGATTAAATTGCCTTTTGTAGCTGCGATAGCACCGTTTAAATCAGTATAAAATGAATCTATAGAGTCGTTATCAGCTTCGGTGGTTGGAGCGTATATTTGAATTAGGGTAAGAGGTTTATCATTAAAACATAGGTTTAGTATGGCAATTCTGTCTGAAATTCCTTTGAAACTTATTATATTGGCCTTGTATTGTTTTTTAATTAAAAATCCGACTCCGTACATGCCTTGTGTTTCGCCGTAGTAACATAATATGTTTGTATCGTCTTCAGTAATTCCATATCCTTGTCTACGTACTTCCGCGAGACCAATGATGTCGTATTTTATTTCCGAAAGAGCATTTTTTAGTTCCAGCATTTTCAGCGATGTTGATAAAGTTCGAGTATTGTAGGTGCATATATAAAGTTTTGTTTCTGGTCCGATTTCTTCTCTAGGTTTCAATACATTACAGGGCCTTTCGGGATTTCTATTTAGGTAAGTATTATGTACTGTTCTTTGTATTTTGTTATGTTTTATTAGTTTTTTGTTGTTTTTTAGTTTTTGGCTTGGGGGGTTTCGGTCTACTTCCTCCACGGTGACCTGCCGGCTTGGAGGAGTGCTAATTGCATTTTTTTGTGTTTCGTTACAAGATGTTATTTCTATTTTGGTCGAATAATTTTCCGGTTGGACAGTTCTAGGTCGAGAGGTGGTGGAGAGGGGCCTTAGTCTTGTTTGCTATGCTTCGTTATAGGATTCCTGCTCTTGGTTTTCCTCGTCAGACTCGGGTACTGGAGGGGGTGTGAGTTTTGGCCAGTAAGACGTCAGGGTGGTGGTTTTATTTTTCTTTGACATTCTACTGGGAGCGTCTTGGTTAGACGATGTGTTTGTAGACTCTGGGGACGTGGATAGGTTACGTTTGCTTCTGTTTTGTCTGTTTGATGTATTTTGCTGAGTTGGTTTATTTTTTAAGATGACGATCCGGTCGTATTTTAGTACCGCATTTTTTCCTTCGCGAATCTGGAAGTTTTAGGATCACATGTACTGGGAGACGGTGCGATACTATCGATGGGTGTTCCAAATGCGCAGGCTTAGAGTCGTGCTGGGGATGTTGTATGTCCAGACTTCCAAGAATAAGTTATCACGTGCTACACCGAGGCTGAGGAGGTCCCCATCAGGTGCAGTATCGCTGAGTAATTGAACAGATTGAGGGGGTTTCTAATAAACATGGGGCCGTCGCCTTGAATCTAAAAGTTGTGGGAGCACATCAACAGGAAGACGCGGAGATGGGACTCTAATGTTCCAATGGGCCGGGAACATGACGGTATGTTGTAAGTCTGGGCGTCCAGGAATAAGTTATCAAGTGCTACACGAAGGCAGAGGAGTTCAGTAATGCGGTGCAGAACTGGGGCACTATCGGTGAGTGCAACGTAAATAATTTCCGTTCTAAGAACTTGATGTTGAAGAGGATGACATCCATCCATACATCAACATCTGCAGTGATATAATTATAATTTAAAAGATATATTTATCATTTAAAAGATAAGAGTTGCCGGCTGCCACCTGGATAGGTGGCCACCGCAGGAGTGTATTATGCAGGTGTCCTTGGAAGCGACCGGACTCTATCGTGGTGTTAGATCATTGAATTGCATTATGCATGAGTCCAAAGGATGTCAAAATCCTCCCTGGCGTATAATTGAAAAGCCGTAAGCCGTTTGTGATCTTAGGTAGTAGTTATTAGGGCCATTATTTTCTTTGTTCCTAGACGAATTTTCGCGCTGCGTGCAAGCTGCGGGTGCAGAGCGGTTGCTCGCGCGCACGCGTGCGGACGCGGCCGAAACCGCGAGGCGCACGCGTCGTGTCGCTCACGCGCGGGGTCACGCACTGCGGGACCTCACCGCGCCGTAGTGTCACCTTGTTGGTAAACTGGACAGTCAAAAACGGTATGAATATTTTCATGCATAAGATGAGACGACATTAGATATGTGTGTGCGCACGTCAATACAATTTAAAATCAAAACGTCAAAATCAAACAAAATAGGCAAGGTTCTTTGCGACGGGAGTTAGTAAATGCAATCACTTGTGTCCCTCAATAAATTACACTGAATATTAATGTAATGACGACAAATAATCTTGTAAATAACACGGTTTATACTTTTATAAGTGAATTTATATTACCTATTGTACAAGACAAAAATGAAATAAAATAATTTATGTGATAATTGATTTATTTTCTGCTTCATAAGTTGCTGATTAAACTCTAATTATTTGAGCAGGAAAATGAATGTAATATATACTGAAGTTAATTGACTATTACTCGTCTTGTAAGATTTGCAAGCATTTCATTCTAACTTGTTTAAAATATGAATACCGGACAGGACCAGTGAGGATGCTGAAGGCGTGAAACCTAAAGGTGTGTGTTATATTTACAATGAAAGTAAGTATTATGCGACGTTTTATTTAATATTTTACTTTTTAAATCGTGAAGCCAAAAAATGTATTATTAAGGACTTATAACGGCGAATGTAGGTACCTATATTGTATCACTTTAAAGCATTTCTTCCAGTCATTCTTTGCGTAAATAAGATTGAGCACTGAATAATAAATATGTTTTAGTTTTTTTTTATAGTTAGATATGAAGTAACTTGTTATTTATTTATTAATAAATACACAATTAGGTACAAACGTTTTATATAAATTTAAACCACTTAAGTGTAGTATTTTTTTTATTTTAAATATTAAATTATTACATAAACATATTACTTACTTATATCTATATCTTAAGTATTACCTTATTTCGTAATTATTAACTTTCACCGAAATACAAATTTAACATTTCACTCCGATATTTATACGTGTCCCTGTGCCGTTATGGTATTTCTAACCGATGTACCAAATCCCATGCCAAACAGCACAGTCATCATCATCATCAGCCTATTCTTGTCCACTGCTGGATATAGGCCTCTCCAACTGCACGCCATTGTAAGCAATCCTCGGCTACTCTCATCCAGCTTTTGCCAGCCACCCTGCACAGATCATCGCTCCGCCTAGTCTGAGGGCGTCCCACTACGCTTGCCGATCCGCGGTCTCCACTCAAGAACACGTTTACCCCACCGGCTATCGGTTCTTCGGCTAATATGGCCCACTGCCACTTCAAATTGCTAATACGGAGAGCTATGTCGGTAACTTTGGTTCTCTGACGGATCACTTCGTTCCGAATTCGATCCTTCAAAGAAACTCCGAGCATTGAGACTTTAAATTTGTGGACCAGCCCAGTACGGCACAGTATTTACGGATAAATAACTGATTTACGGTTTATTATTTCGGAACAGTATGTACAAATACCCTTCCGGCACTTTAGGTCCTATTACCTTAGAAGTAGAAATCAGGAGAAAGATTCTCAGATTTTATTTTTGTAACGGAACGTCGTATTTACGTTACCTTTATAGTTTATGAATAATAAGATGGCAAGCTACGATATAACAGTGATAAAAAAAAAGTAGGCACGGTGCGATTACGTGTTTGGAGGTTTTATGAAATAGGCGTTATGTATTGTAGGTATGAAAATATAAAAAAGTCAAATAAAGCCGATAGTAGGCATCTCGCTACTAAATCGTTTATTTTTAACCCCCGATAAGAAAAGAGGGGTGTTATAAGTTTAACAACTGTATCTGTGTGTCTGTCTGCTAAGTAAAATAAATTAAATGTACTGAAAATCGTATGTTGGAAAGTCCAGATGCAAGTACGTTGATAAACGCATTTGAATTCTTGGATTATTTTTCTACAGTTCATGTAAAGGCACATTTCGTAGTTTTTTTTTATAGGTTGTCATTTTAGGGGTTTTTTTCAATTTTAAATTTTATTTTTAATCTCTATAAGTAACCCATGTAGAAAGTTATAGGACTCAAGTCATAAGTCAGAGCAAAGCAAGGAATAAAGGAAGGAGCTGGACTATGAGGGAATGCACGTTCAGGGAAGTGGACTATCAGGGAAATGGACTTAATGAACCGACTGGACATACTGGTTATAAGACCAAAAGTGCCGGAAGGCCGATGACAGGTACTTTCAATAGCCAATCATTGAGTTGCACCTTGCAACCCTACATGTTTAATATTTTACTCCGATATTAATATAAACGCCATCTAGACGCCAGCAAAGGAAGCCTGAGCAACTTCGCACCTCGTCATAGCACTTCGTCCCGATCCGCCGCGCCGAGCGCATTAGCTGGCCAGCGATCCTTTACTCGCGCAGCGATTCTTTTCCCGCGCAGCGAATAGATATTCGTATCGAGCGACATAGTGTTTCTGTGCAGCGGGCATGCCCGCCCGCGCATGCGCGCCCAGCACACTAGCAATTTTCGACGCATACTGGAGCCCGGCCGCCTCCTTGCGTAGTGCCGACTCCCGGAGTGAATCAATTTATAGACCTCGTGTTTTGTGCTGTGCCGATAGTGAAAATTGTGTAAAAATAGTGCACGGACACTGCGGATTGGTTACAAATCCTGTGAGTACACAAGGTGGGTCGCGCATGCGGCCCACTTACACGTTTAAAGTAAATTCATTCCCACGCGATTAGTTTTACTTACGTTTAGTTCGACTTTACTAAGTTTTCGACATGGACTGTGTTGACGGCCAAGAGGGCGGCCCGGATGACGGGCTCCCAGCGTGGCTCGCCCCTAGGGCGCTTTGTTGTCTGCTGATCCAGTATTTACGGAAAAGGATCCGCAGACGATGGAGCGCTTCTGGGCGTTCGCCAGGGAGTCTGCCTCCAGGGTAGCCCCCGCGGCCCCCGTAACTTGTACGACTTCGACCTCATCTACTAAACTGACTGAGAAGTACATGACGCCAGTCATCTCAAAGGCAAATTCTCTAGATAAAATCCCGGCCCCTGAGGCCCCAGCGCCTACGGCCGCACATGCCTCAGCGCCGACAACAGCACAGGCATCATTTACGGTTTCTCATTCTCAGGCCAAACGGGCCCGTAAGGCTAAAAATAGAAAATCGAAAGCGTCAATGCCTAACGGCGAGACGCCCCCTTCAATTTCAACCTCCCTCTCAAACCGGGATAGCAATAGCGATATAATCAAACCAAAACCTAAAATAGCACGCTCTGCCCGTGTAGCGGATAGGGTGTTTAGTGGCCCGTCAGTTAGGGCCCCTCAGGCCAATATTTCGATTTTTGATAAACCCGTGGGCCCCAGGACCGCCAACCTCATTGACCTGGATGCGCCCCGATCATCTGACCTATCCATGCTGAATGTAACCCCGTCCGATCTGATTGGTTCGGCTTCAGGCCAACCCGGTCCGACCGAGTCGGACCCAATCTCGCATGACCCGATCGGATCGACCCAAACGTCATCCGATCTGACCAAATCTGACCCGATTTCATCGGACATTAATAATTTCACCGACTTTTTCAGCGAAAATATGTCAAAGCCCAGTGGGGCCCTTCCCAAAGAACAAATAACCAATAAAAACGATGCAAATAATCGCTCCCGCTCTGTTTCGGGCGAGAGGGGCCCGCGCCCACGTTCACCTCGCCGCAGTCGCGCACGGGGCCGAGGGTCGGGCCACTCTCGCTCTCCACTGAGCCGTGACAGGGTGAGCTTCACGTCATCTGGTGATGAGGAACAGTGCAGAGAATCAGCTGTTGCAGAAAGAGCTCGTCCAGGAAGCGGAGCACATGGACATTGCCGACATGACCGGAGGCGGAGAAGAAGGAGTCTGGCAGGATGTATCCAGCAAAAAGAGGCCGCGCCAGGAGGTGGCCAAGACAAGGTCTCCGGCCCCTAAGGCCAGGAAAACGAAGATAAATCAGCCAGCCCCTCTCCCCGCGCCCGGCACTAGCTCGGATGAAGACGCGGCTGAACGGATCCGCGACACGCAAAATGAAAATTCCATTATCCAATCTCAGACAGCGAACGAGGACGCACAGTATGGCGTCAAAAGATACCCCATAATCTGTATTGGTGACCCCTCCTACTGGGGGTTCGTAACTAGGACCTTGGCCCTCAGGGGCATAAAGCCCGTATTCTGTGTCCTCGAGCGCAGTGTAGGCATAAAAATTAAGACAACTGGCGCGGACCAGTTCCGTACCATCTGCACAATGTTAAAGGAGGCAAATATCCTCTTCTCTCGCGACCTTTACCAGGACGAGAGAACATTCAATGTTATGCTTAAAGGTATTCCCAAGGAATTCGATGTAAACTTGATTCTCGATGACCTGCTGGACCAGGGCCTGGATATCCGGGAGGTACATCGGGTATACAGTAAGTACAGAGGAGATTTTGATACCGTCCTGGTAAAGGCCGCGACGGATGTTGAAACAAGACGTAGGCTGTTGGCGCTCAAGGAGGTGATGTTGCTGAGGGTGAGGGTGGAGATCCCCCGCCCTCGCGACATTGTCATCCAATGTCATCGATGTCAAAGGTATGGCCATACACAGAAGGGCTGCAGTGAGCGCCCACGCTGCGTGAAATGCCTTGGCGACCATGCATCGTGGAAATGTGACCTTCCACCGGGAGCCCCCGTGGCGTGCGTCCTGTGTGGCCAAGAGGGCCACACAGCGAACAGTAGGTCGTGCTCCATGGCCCCTCCCCGTAAGCAACCACAGACTTTCAATCAGGCTCATATCAATCGACTGGTTGCATCGGACGTCACTAAACCGACAAGGTCCGCACGAGCGCCCCCGCTCCCCCAACTTAACGACATCCATTTTCCCGTGCCCAAACCGGCAGTGCGGCCCCATGACGGCAGTAATCTGCTGTCACATTTTAAGGCTGCGCCAACCACCTCCACCAACGTCGCCGGCGCCCCTGCCTGGCCCGTTAACAGACAACGTTCAGTCCCGGCGACGGTTGCACCGTCCACCATAAACCATCACTATATGCCCGAATTGGTGGCGCCACTGTGCCGCGGTAAACATCAGCTCCGTATATAAAAGTGATTTAAAAATAAACAGTGTAATTAATTGCTCTTCTAATCAATTGTTCATATTAAGGACCATGTAATACAGTGCTGACAATGAATTTAAAACAAAAGAGTGAGAGAATAAAAGGGGCGGTGTAAAGTTTTGAAAATATAAACAATAACAAAGTGACAATTTTATAGTGCAATAAATTAAAAGTGGACCAAATAGAACATCATTTCCGGCACACTGTGAAGTTAGTGGCTAAAAACTCGGAACGGTTGACGTGAATAAGTGCAAAATAATAAAAATACAAATTAAACAACCTAAAAATAATTGCCAAATCATTCACCAACGAGATTAACCACAATTGATTACAGCGCCATCTAACGAAAACGTCCGAAACCTGTAACGCAAGTTCAGGAGGTAGACACTTGGATCTTAACAAGGTTAATCGATACGACAATAGTTCGCCGATAAGGCGTAAGAGGGCGCAAATTACAACTTACAAAATGGATAAATTGCTCTTAGCTATAAACGAGATCAGCAAACAACTTCAAGAAACTGACAACAAACTATCGTCAAAAATAGACTGCCTTGATGAAAAGATGAGCCAATTTAAATCTGAGCTCGATACCCTTAAAGGGAAACAGGATATACAGGAAGAACGATTAGACCAGTTGGAAAGAGAAATTAGGAAGAGAAATTTAGTGTTCTTTGGAATTATCGAGACAGAAAAATCATATTTTGATTTGGAAGACATAATTGTGAAATTTATTAATCATCATATTGGGTTAAAATGTCTGAAAAATGACATCCAGCAAGTGAGGAGACTTGGAAAGAAAGGCACCTCACCTCGACCTCTTGTCGTAGGGTTCTCAACACTCGGCCTAAAATTAAGAATCCTAAAAAATAAATCAAAACTAAAGGGAAAGACTTTCTACATAATGGAGGACTATTCCCCAAAAGTATTAACAGAAAGAAAGGCTTTGCAAGATGATCTGAAAAAAGAGAGGGAAAATGGAAAAAATGCAGTTCTTATATACAATAAGATAGTTATATTACCGGAAAAAAACAAAAAACAAAATCAGCAAAATACGGAAACCCCAACATTACCAACATTACCAACAAGTAGCAAAAAGCGTTCATTGGAAGATTCCCCACACACGGATATTAAAAATAAAGACGACAAAAATCACAGAAGCGCAAAGAAAACCAAATCTACTATAGAATCACGGTGTATTACTCATTATATGGAAAAACAAGTGCCCTTAACAGAAGAGCTACAAGATGAAGAAAATGAAATTATTTCATAGCAATCCGTAACGCCTCCTCTGCCTAAAAATACAAAAGAAAATGCGTACAAAATAAACACACCACACTCTCCCAGTACGGCCGGTCCCCAGGGAGTTTAAACGACCAAAACCCTCCAAACTCAAAAAACAAAGAGACGATAAAGCAACAAATGCAAGAAAACACAGGAAACGAGAAAATTAAAATTTATAACAAATCCCAACAAGTCCATCAGCCACTTTTTATTTGCACTTTAAATGTTAAGACTCTATCTTCGACACAAAAATTACTAGAGTTGAAGTCGGCACTAAAACATATCAAGTGGCACATACTAGGCTTATGCGAAGTCCGACGTCTAGGTGAAGAAATCATAGAAGATGAAGATCACATATTCTACTACATAGGGCAAACAAAGGGGCTCTATGGTGTGGGATTTTTGATAAAGAAAGAGCTAAAAGGAAATATTATCAGCTTTACAGGAATCTCGGAAAGAGTTTGTATTCTCGAAATAGAGCTCGAAAAAACACTTTTCGCGATCATTCAAGTATATGCTCCCACGGAAAACTCTACTCAAGAAGAAATTGATAACTTCTATATAGACCTACAAAAAGCACACAATAAGATCACCACAAAATACCTAATCATTATGGGAGACTTCAATGCCCAAATAGGTAAAACGAAACCTCATGAGATGAAAGTGGCCGGAAATTTTGGTTATGGAGAACGAAGTAGTAGAGGATATAGACTAATAGACTACGCTTACGAGCATGAATTAAAAATCATGAACACAGTATTTAAAAAGAAAGAGAAAACCAAATGGACTTGGATTTCGCCAGACAAAAAAACCAGAAATGAAATTGACTACATATTAACAAGCAAACCTAAGCTATTCACAAACGTGCAAGTTTTGCAATCATTTAATTTCAGTTCCGATCACAGACTTGTAAGAGGATCTCTGTATATAGAACTAGGAAAGAAAAATAGACGCAGCTTCAATAACACAAAAATACAATTAAAAACAGAACAAGAAGAACTGGAATATCTGGAAAATTTAAATCGATTTATACCTGACTTAATTGAAAACTGCAAGTCATCAACATGTGATGAATACTGTCAAAAAATTGAAACCACAATAAAGAAAAGCTTGAATGGAAAAGCAAGTATAAAACGGCACAAACAAATATTATCTGAAAACACTTTAAAACTAATAAAAATGAGAAGTATTTTACAGCATAGAAAGGCTTTAAACAGTACAGAAAAAAATGAACTTACACAACTCTACAAAGAAACAAATAAAGCCATCAGAAAAGATTATAAAACATACCGAACTAATAAGATACAAAAATACCTACAGACAACAAGAAGCGCAAAAAAAGCGTTCAAAGAGTTAGACAAAACAAAAAAATGGATTCCGTCGCTAGGACAAGGTTCTTTAATTACTAATTCGCGCTCAGAGATCATCGATTTGGCAACAGATTTCTACCGACAACTCTACAGTTCATCCAAGGAAACGGGACATCCTTCCCGTTCTACTCCGACTTCGATCAACCAGGACGACCCAGTTATAGAGCCATTTAAGGAAACAGAAATTTTAAGACAAATAAAGAAGTTAAAGTTCGAAAAGAGCCCTGGTACTGATGGGCTAACCAATGAAAGCATCAAATACGCCAAACAGCTTCTACATCGCCCTCTTGAGCTACTTTTTAATAAGATTTTAGATAAAGAAACGGTTCCAAAAAAATGGACGGAATCCGAAATCACTCTTTTATATAAAAAAGGTGACCCCAAAGATATAGGTAACTACCGTCCAATCAGCATAATGCCATGTCTCTACAAGCTGTTCGCCTCATGCTTACTAAGCCGAATAACGGGAGATCTAGATAAACACCAACCAATAGAACAGGCTGGCTTCAGGGCAGGTTTTAGCACCATTGACCATATTCAAGTAATAGAGCAATTAATAGAAAAATACTTAGAGTACAGAAGACCATTATATCTGGCCTTCATAGATTATAAAAAGGCCTTTGATTCGATATCCCACGACAGCATCTGGAAGGCTCTAAGTGAACAAAAAATACCAAATAAATATATAAATATTATTAAGAACATATACAAGGACAGCACGAGCAAAATTAGACTAGACAGGTTGGGAAGTAGCATACGAATTCAAAAAGGAGTAAGACAAGGTGATCCGTTATCACCTAAATTATTTATTGCCGTCCTACAAAATATAATAAAAGATTTAAAATGGTCAGAAAAAGGCATAAATATAAATGGCAACTTCCTAAGCCAGCTACGGTTTGCGGATGACATTGTTATATTCTCCGAAACCTCGTCACAGTTAAGTAATATGGTCAATGAATTAGTCTTAGCTAGCAGAGCTGTGGGACTCGAACTAAACACAGACAAAACAAAGCTAATGACAAATTTCCAAGAAGATGCTATATACGTTGGTAATGAAGTACTAGAATATGTGCAGGAGTACGTCTATCTGGGTAAGCAAATATCCTTTAAGACTGGTAGAAACCTTGAAGAATTGGAAAGGAGAGTAGCTATCACATGGAAAAAATACTGGGCGCAAAAGGAAATCATGAAATCACCGGAAATGAATATAGAGTTGAAGAAAATAGTCATGGACACTACAATTTTACCATCTTTAACATACGGCTGTCAAACGTGGACATTTGACTCAAAAATAAAAAATAAGATCCAATGTACTCAAAGAGCAATGGAAAGAAGTTCATTAGGAATTAAGATTAAAGACAAAATAAACAGCAGGACTATAAGGAATAAAACAAAAGTAATTGACGCTGTACAATTCGCTCAGAGTCTGAAATGGAAATGGGCTGGGCACGTGGCTCGCTATACCGATGACAGGTGGACAGGTAGAGTCACGCAATGGAGAGGCCCAACCGGCACACGAAGACAGGGAAGACCATCTTCTAGATGGAATGATGGGATAAAGAGAGTGGCGGGTCACAATTGGATCGATGTTGCCAAGGACAGAGACACTTGGAATTCTTTGGAGGAGGCTTTTACCCAGAAGGGGTCCATACTAAAACCATAGACTTATCAATATTATCTTAATGCAATCATACAATTTGAATTAATATTATGTTATTTATTATACTATTTAATCGTAATTTAATGCATGAAATTTTAATTACTCATATTTTTATTTTACAACTGATTTTAAATGAAACTATTTGATTGATATTATTATTATTGGAGAAATATTTATATGTAATTACTTTTTTGATAATAAATTAAAAGAGAGAATGCATTTATTAGGTTAATTTGATATTGTTTTAATTTGATGATTTGTTAATTTGATGTTGAATATTATTTATTGTGTATGGAATGAAATAAAGCTTTATTATTATTATTATTATTTATTATTATATGCCCGACGTCTCCTCCCCTTTGCATAAGGTTCGTGCCCTTCAGGCGCGCCTGGCTGCTTTGGAGGCGGAGATGGAGGGTGCGGACGGCCGCAGAGCCCTCTTGTTGCTAAACGAGCACGACGCCATCTTGGCGGACTTTGACAATCAGTATGTCAAATAAGCCAAACAAAATTAAACCTAGATCGATCAACATAGCTTTTTTCAATGCCAATGGTCTGAGAGGCATGAAAGACCAATTAATGCTGTTTATCAAAGACAATTTAATAGATATAATTTTAATTCAGGAAACTTTCCTAAAACCAAATCACAAGCTTTTCATAATTCCAAATTACTCTATTATCCGCGATGACAGGCCAGACAGGCAGGGCGGCGGCACTGTCATCTATTTCAGAAAAGACCTTCACTGTTGCAAAATTGACCCTCCCAATCTCAAAAATATTGAAGTCTCCGTCTGCAAATTAGCCCTCGAGGGACATCCTTCAATAACCATAGTTTCCGCTTACAACCCTCCTGCGAGGCTCCTCCAACATTCCGATCTCATTAAGCTTTCCAATTTAGGTACTGCTGTTATTGTGGCTGGTGATCTCAACGCTAAGCATACATCCTGGGGATGCGTAGCTAATAACAGAAACGGGGCAAAGCTGTTCAATTTACTCATCGACGGCTTGCCGTTCGACCTTATAGCCCCTAGAGAACCGACACATTATCCAGTAACACACGAACACCGACCAGACATTTTGGACGTAGCCCTTCTAAAGAACGTAACCCTAAAGTTTCGTTCTATTGAAGTGGTTCACGCTTTAGATTCAGATCACCTGCCCGTAGTACTGAGACTCGGAGCAGACAATGATAATACGACCCTTCTCAAATCCATTGTGAATTGGGAAAAGGTACGTTCAGGTCTCCTCAAGACGCCCTCCATCATAGAATCATTTTCGGACAACATTACCACAACTGACGAGACAGACAGGGCCATTTTTGCCTTTAGCAGTCATCTCAGCGCTGTACTAAGCGAAGCTTCGAAGCAGGTTCCGGCGGAGGATATCCGTCGCCGGCCTCTGCCTGAGGAACTGAGTGCTCTTCTAAAGCGGAAAAATGCCCTTATTAGACATACTTCATGGTATCCTTCGCCCGCAAATCGACAGAATCTCCGACTGTTGCAACGCACTGTCCGTGAGAGGATCAGAGATTTCCGGGCGAACCAATTCGACGATCTACTTTCAGAACTTACGCCCAGTCACGTGGCTTACTGGAAACTAGCGAAAGCTCTGAAAATGGATACCGTACACTCGATGCCCCCTTTAGAAAGAGTAGGGAACACCATAGCTTTCGAGGATGTCGAAAAGGCCGAATGCCTTGCCGACTGTCTCGAGGAACAGTGCTCCCCGAGTAGACTCTTTATCAATCTCGAACATGTTAATGAAATTGACAACGACGTGGACAGACGGACAAAACTAGACATATCGAATGAACCTAGTATAAAGCCAGTAACCACCGACGAGATCACCACCCTCATAAAGAGCTTAAAACCCCGCAAAGCCCCCGGCCCGGACGGGATCCCAAATAGATTAATAAAGATTTTACCCGACGACTACATTGCGTACCTCGCCAAGATTTTCAATACCGCCCTCGCCAACTCTCACTTCCCCAAAGAGTGGAAGATGGCAACAGTCATCGGTATCCCAAAACCGGGAAAACCCTCCAATCTTCCCACCTCTTATAGACCTATCAGTCTACTTTCCACTCTGGGAAAGCTTTATGAGAAAGTAATATTAGCCCGTCTCAATGACTTTATCAATGACAACAACATCCTAATCGATGAGCAATTTGGCTTCCGCCCGAACCACTCGTGCGTCGAGCAGGTGCACCGCATCACGGAACACGTGCTCGATGGCTTCACGAGGCGACAGGGGTACTTGCGAGGCAGCTGCCTCAAGACGGGGGCAGTTTTCCTGGACGTGGCCAAGGCATTTGACAAGGTGTGGCATGCCGGTCTGATACACAAACTGTATCAGATGGGCGTGCCGGTCCGCCTCGTCCGCCTCGTCCAGGACTTCCTCAGCCAGAGGACATTTCGATATAGGGTGGAGGGCACGCTCTCAACACCTCACCCCATTACAGCTGGTGTCCCGCAGGGCTCCGTGCTTTCGCCTACGTTGTATTCTCTCTTTACCAATGATATCCCCAAGTTACCCAATGTCCAATTAGCTTTATTTGCCGACGACACGGCGCTCTTCTCTAGCAGCATGAGCGTGCAGAGGATCTGCGAAGACCTGCAATCCTCTCTGGATGCACTGGGCCAATGGGTTAATCGTTGGCGCATCCAAGTTAACCCTGAGAAGAGCGCCGCTATTCTCTTTCATCCGACTTCTTATCATGCAAAACTTAACGGCCTCAAATTACATGACGAGGTGATCCCTTGGGTCGGGGAGGTCAAATACCTCGGGGTACATCTCGACAGAAAACTTAATTTCAAGCGACACGTCAAGGCGGTCAGGGGCAAGGCCACCTATGTTCTCAGTAGATTGGGGGCAATGATATGCAGGCGTGGTAAAATGCGACTTAGTAGCAAGCTTGCGTTGTACTCCACCTGCATTAGGCCCATTCTTACATATGCTGGGCAAGTCTTCTTTCACATAGGGGAGAGGAAGCTTCGCCCCCTCCAAGCTATCCAAAATCGATTCTTACGCAGGGCTACCGACGCACCACTGCGCGGAGTCACAAACCTTCAGCTTCACCACGACGCCATGTATCCCACCCTCACCGACTTTGTTAGGCAAAAATCTAAAACCTATTACGAAAAAACATCTAAACATAAGAACCCACTCATCCGGGAGATGGTGGGATACGTGCCGACTCCAGACCTGCTTCAGGTAGATTTCACCATACAGATGCCCCTTACAGACTCTCACCCCAGTCAAGACCTTGACCGAGACCTAAATGACAGACTTCACGTACTGACACAACTCACGACAACACAACCCGACGTAAAGGCCTACCGGCAGGCCAAACTTCGACACGTAAGACGACCCAGGAACCTTCTGACTGACCCTGATGACGTCATCACGGCGACCATTAAAAAATGGTACCCTGACGACACGTCATCGGGTAGTGAGGCAGAACCGGAACCTGGAGTCAACCACGACGCCGATTACTACTACGAGAGAGACCTCCGACGACAAGAACGACGTAGACAACGACATAGTCGTAACACTCTACGTGCACATCGTCGTCTCCGCCGGCGGGGACGGCCACCGCGATGATCACACTTTCCTAACCACACGATCTAAATTCCAGCTAGATGACATTCACAAACAGACTGATCTCAAGACGACGTTGTCAAGCTAGGTACACGTCCGCTGGTTCGAGTGCCCGTGCACGCCAGCACACACACGCTAGGCGCTGGGGCAGTGCGCTGCCTACAGCCTAGCAACACGATGTCGGTTACAGCCGCCAGGCTACCGAGTAAGCCATGATTTACGATACGATACGATACCTCGTCATAGTTGCGTCGCGCCGGTATCAAGTAAGCTTAAGTCGTTGCAAACTTCAGAGACCTCTCACTAGATGGCGCTGGAGTTTATGCGTTCTGCGTTCGTGAATGAATAGTTACATACTTTTGCGATTGTCTTCACGGAAGATAAGTACAGTACTTAACGATTTCGATGAAGTAAGTTTTGCTTAAAAGACAATAAAATCTCCCATCTACCGACCAATTCCTTTTTTTTAAAGAAAGCCGTTACATTTCCATAGTATTTTATGTTTCCATAAAACATCCACTAAAGGCGCCATATACCTGATACTATTTTTGATACATTTCATGATTTATACACATTATTCAACGACACCCCACACACTAGTGTTGGGAAGAAAAAAAAAACAATTGTACGAGAGGTACTACCCGAAAACAAGTTTATTTTTTAGTTTTTATTTTACGGTTTTGTCGGCGTGATACATACACATACTCGTACCTACTCACACCTAATTTCAGCTTTCTAGGAATGGTAATGGTCACGGAGCTGAGCCGCGGCGAAACTATAAGGGTTGCTAGTTGACTACGGAACCCTAAAAAGGGGAAAGATTTTATCAATATAATTTCATACTTTATTTTATTAGATCCTGTACATTAGCAATATCTGTCTCACATCGCAGTTAGGACTAGGATTGAAATTAAGTACTTATTTCAAATTCGAAAAAAAGTACTATGATGGGCTGCACATGCAATTCTGCAGTTCATAGTAGGTACTTAAAGAAGGTACACTTTAACAGGTTCGTAAAAATACCCGTTAATGATAATCTATTTTACGAAATCTGTGCTGTGGCTGCTGTGCCATGTATTTTATTTTTCTCTTATAATACATAAATAAATTTTCAACTTCAATTTTTTTTTAACTATATTACTTATTGTCTATTTTCCAATTGTATTTGAAATTTATGAACATCCTTCATCATAATATCAAACTTGACACGTAGAGGCTCCTTTAGTGACGCTGGATCGGCGCCCTCTGGTGGCAGCACGCGGTACTTACGCAGTAGACTCGCTATGACTGTCTTTATCGACATCATTGCGTATTGGTAGCCTGAAAATTTAATAAAGTTGTTGCTACAATGACAAAGTGCATCTAAATAAATTGTTCTACGCAATTCTTGTAAATACCATGGATACTACTTAGACGACGATAAATATAGAAATTATCCGTGACCCAGGTCTAAAGATAATGAACTAGGCTGGATGCTTGAGAAGCTCTAGCAACCGCTCCGGCCTAAAGAGATAGACATTCTGGCCCCAGTACACCACGCCCCTTGGGACTGCCCAGATGATCACCACTATGTATACAGTATACCAACACCTTGGTGTTTGGGCCTTGGCCCAAAGTTGAGAAATATATAGGCTTGTTCTTACCAAGGCAGTTCCTTAAGCCGTAGCTGAAGGGAATGAATTGAGCGGGATGCTTGAGAGGCTCCAAAAACCTCTCCGGCCTGAAGAGATCAGCGTCCTGGCCCCAGTACCGAGGGTTGCGGTGGACTGCCCAGATATTCACCACTATTCCTACACCCTTTACCAGGGTTAGGCCCGATGCTGGAAAATATAACGGCTTCATTATTATAGTTCAACTGTTTTGCACTTGGATTTTGACTATTTGCTGAATTGAGGGCGAAAAGCGGTTTAAGCTCATTATAAAGTGGTAACTGAAATTTGTCTCGTTTAAAATTTGCTAAGTAAAGTCTTGACCACGGCTTAGAGAATATTGGTCCTGTAAATCAGACATTTAAGCCTAAATTTTTTAACGTAAGGTCCACGTCCACCCTTTAGACACAAACCACCATAGTATTCGTTCTACTTGCAAATATCAGAGTCGTAATGATAACTTTAATATTTGGGTACAAAAACGTTAAGGAAAAAATAACTTACGCAGTTCAGTATCATGATGGACCGATCGTACTATAATCGGAACCGGTGGGTAGACCCTCAGAGTCTCCTTGATAACAGCTTCCAAGTACTTAAGTCTCGGCAGATCTTCTGCCGTCACATTTCTGTCGGTGTCTCCAAAAATCTCACGCAATCTGTAGGAACAAAGAGCAAATATATCAAGTAAACACCAAAACAAGTTTATAACGATTGGTGCGGAAATGTTATTTCCTAAAAAGGAGATGACAATTATGAGTTTAAATATTTGGTTTGTGTTTTCGTTTTAGGCCAAAATAAGTTCAAACATACATAGTACTGATTAAAAAAATATCTTATATGGTATGGTTCTCTTATAGCATAATGTGCTAGCGCGTGGATAAACTGGAAAATCAGCGATTACTGGAAGACATCGGCTTAATGCATTTTTTGTGAGCCGTTATATTTCATTTTAAAAATGTAGGTAAACAAACTGCAAGAATATACTAAAATGGACAATGGAACTTACTCTTCAACCACCTTATCTTGTACATCAGGATGTCGCGACAGCATGACCACAGTGAACGAGGCTGCAACAGCAGACGTGTCAGTTCCAGCCAGGCTGATCACCATGGTTTCCTCTACCAGTTCCACGTCAGTGAACTGAGTAGACTCTAGAAGCATCTCGAGAAACGAATGCGACTTTTCCTCTGCAAGGTAAACATGCTTAGTTACGATTAGGTAATTACCTTGAAGTGACCATAATCTGATTATTGTGACAGGAAAACTAGATCATCATTCTACGCATAATACTCTTTAATCTGAAGGTTTTTCACTCCATTTTCCGTAACAATATAAGCTTTGGTTATAACAGCGGTTTTCATAAATTAGAAAAACTGATATTGGTATTAAATTGTCAGCTACTTTAGATGCTGATCGTACCCTGCTAGCAATATCAGGTGCTAACAAATTAGATGCCAATACTTTTAGAGCTGATAGTACTCGCCTTTGGGAGTATACTTAAGTATAAATCATTTAAAAGTTCATGTTATTTTTTGAGAAAACTAGGGAAATAACTTTGATACGTAAAGAGAAGACACCCTGTTAATGTGTTGTTCAATAGTCTCTAATTAAACCTTATATTTTGCTTTAACGTAATCTTTTGAAGTATTCAAAAACAAACAAAATACAATGATAAATAAATCATACCTAATTTGGGTTCTTCATTCGCCTTAACCTTCTGTTGCATTTCCGATCTCTTTGATTTTATGACCTGAAAGTAATTTGTTATGTAGGTAAATATTACCACAATAATCTTAATGCATTTTAATCATAATCATTATTACACTTTTAAAATGTGCAACCAAACTCAATGTCAAAAACCATTTTCTAGCAGTCATACATTCTTATCTTCGTTTAAATATAAGAAACCTATTTTAGGAAATGATCACCTGTTCTACAAAGTCGTACATCAGCTGTCGAGATTTTTGCTCTCTTCTGTATTGTGGCAGGAGGCCATACACCCAGTCCGCGTAGAGCCAGGGTTGAACCATGCGGGTGGCAATCAGTTGGGTTATCTCGTCCAGAGCATCCAGGAATTCTTGCTTAGGATCCTTCTGAGCGTTCATTTGGACTCCCAGTGTCGTTTCTGTAGGAGAAAGTTTTGTAGAATATGAAATTTCAAATATTAAGTACATAGTTTAATAGAATAGTTATTGGAAATTTCAGCATTCTCAGGCCATATATATTCGACTACTCTATTCCACTGTACGTTAACTTGCTAAAAATATTACGTACCGTAACTGTCAAAAGTTTACAAATGAATTATATATAAAAAAGTGTATGTTGTGATGTGAGAAACACAGAAAAGGACGATCACAGCCCTGTCTTGCGAACACATCCTCAAAGCTGGTTATTAATGCTGAATGTCGCAGCAGCTAAGAGTTACTTTTTCAACCGACTTTAAAAAAGGAGGAAATTCTCAGTAAGTCGGGATGACTATTTTGGGCTTTCCCCGATTACTCGAAAATAGGTAGACCGTTTGAAAAGCTTTTTTGTTCGAAGGGTAACCTACACATGTGTGTCGGATATTGGGGAAATCGAGGGAACGTTTAAAATATTAATATAATATTTGATTCTGGCTGTGACTTGAGTATCTTCAGCTCTCGGAAAGCATCACATAGTGACGAGAATCTGGTGAAATCATGAGAGTTGAAGTCGCTTTTTTTGTTAAAAAGTTATCAAGTATACCATATTACGTACCACAGACGGCGTCGAAAGTGTACGTGGTCAGGAACCTCCACACAGAGAAAGTACCCCGACCAACAGATGGTGCAATCTGGTCCACCATAACAGCGCTTTGTCTTGCAAAAACCTCGGCGAAGCGATTCAAGTTCTTCATGCTAAACGTCGGAGCAACTAGTTTTCGACGAGGACGCCATATCGATACTGGAAACGGCAGAAATAAATATATTGTATAACTAGTGTAGTCTGTGTGCTCTTACAGCCTTTGGGTTTAGTTAAAATTTGAGAGGTTCCAATGCGAGTGAGACAGTGTGTGTCAAGACACAAAAAAGTTTAATGGGTTTTTCTAATGTTTTTGTGTTATAGGGCCATAGTTGCCAGTGTCATTATGTAACGGTACCCACTGGTTAGACCAAACGCGCAAATGCTCATACTATACCCATTCTACCAATTCCTCTTTGCGTAATGGATGCTCTTTTCTAGTTCTAGCTCTTTGTTTATTCGGTCTAAACCCACTGTAAGAAATATATTATGCTCCATATATTATTATTATTATTTTTTTTTTTTATTTGGTTCACCAACAATTGTTTACACTAAATACTTACAATGTAACACAATTTCTGCCATTATCTAAGTGTAACAATCACTTATAGGTAAACACCGCATGCGTTTTATTATAAAACTAGTTAAAATTATTACCTACTTAACACTAATTATACTTAAATGTAAGTTATGCTCAACTGGCCTAAGCTTTTTATTTATGAAAGGTTTTTCCTAGACATTTATGAATAGTTTTTTTAAATTGCTGCGTCGAGTCAAAGTGCACATCCGTCTCATGACAGCTATTAAGGGTTTTACAAAGCCTTGGTACAGGTGAGTTGCTGCCGAGAACAGTTCGTCTAAGAGGTGGACATAGGGGCGTGATAGGATAGCGGGGCAATCGAGATGGGGCTCTGAAAGACAATAAAGCTAATAGTTGTGGACAGTCAATTTCATTTCGTATGAGCTTGCGCAGGAACAATGCATCGGCGATATTTCTGCGCAATGCTAAGGACTCCATCCTGAAAAGCTTCAGCCTTTCCGTGTATGAGGTTAATTCTTTAGCTTTACCAGCTGAAAATGTCAGATGTCGCACAAATCGCTTCTGTACACGCTCTAAGCGTAAAGAGTGTGTAGCAAAGTGTGGACGCCACACCATACTACAATATTCTACGATACTTCTTACTAGGCTATTGTATAATAATATTTTTGTTCTACTACGATTAAATGTTTTAGCATTTCTTATAACGAACCCCAACATCCTTGATGCTCTTTTAATAATATTTTCAACGATTATTATCCATCTAATTGATACCATTTCTCTTAGACACAGCCCGACAAATACTGTAGTGTTTTCTACTATTGTATGTCCTACTCTACGTGTTTTTTACCAGACGGTGTCTTAGTTACCTCAGTACTCTCTGATATTTCTGAGGGATGCAAGTCCTCCATAAATACACTTGAGAAGCAATCTGTTGATTTACAGTCAGCAAAAGTAGCAAAGCATTATAACAAAATCACAATGATCTGTAAAACCCTTATCCTCTAGACAAAAGTACGTGTGTTGTGTATATCATTTTGAGCACCTAGCGTGCTTAGCAACTTCTGCTGCTAACTGTTCTTGTATATAAGCTAACTAAATGTTTATTTAGTTTAGCGAAATTTTAAATAAAAATATGCTTTCAGCGAGATTTGAAGCCACGTCTTCACGTCTTTCCGGGCCTGACGGTGAATTGCCAATTATTCTATCTAGCATCGAAGTTTTCAACCAGGTTGCTTCATTTATTATATGCCTTAGGGTGGCATCGCAGCGCCATCTACCATCTACTACCTTCTACTTTTACGCTTTAATATAAACATTCGTTCTACGCTAGCAGACGTTCCTGCTTTAATAATAAAATATAAGCACTGTATACAAACCTGGTGCGTAAATGCTGCCATTGCCTACAAGACACCTTGTGAAATTCATGACAAAGTCCTTTTCCAGACAGTTCTTTAGAACTGATTCTGCGACCACTGGATCAGCTATCACTGCAAGAAACAACTTAGCTTTATTCCTTTATGTTTACCTTTAATAAATAATACAAATCAGTTCCGAAGTCCTGACCAATTTTATTCTGCTGGTATTTAATTTTGACTTGAGGCTTTAAGTGGATTCTATGACGTGATTATCTGATAAAAATTTAAGAATTTGTGGTTGTGAATATTAATTTTCACTCCTTAATAAATTATCCCAAGTATTATCTTGCGCTTTATTTGCTAATAATTAAACCGTCAATCACGAAACAGTTCTAATTCAGTTAATTTATATTCCAATAAGTAGGTATGTTAATAATACCAGTAAATTATTCAATTATGATAAAGATTGCGATCTACGATGCAATTAAATCTACCTGCGAGTACCAGTCGGTACCTACTTGTAAATCACATAGAGCCACCTGAACGGAGTAATATGCCTTATTTATACGTACCAGTTTATCGTTAATCGCGATTAAGTAGATTAATTTTAATCGTTAATCGATTACATTTTTCCCATCTCTGGTTCCTCAACGATGGGCTGAAGGAGGCGTCTAATCGGGAATCTTTGAAGTCAATGGGAGAGACCCACAGCAGTGGGACACACATACGACTATCAAAAAAAGTCTTACTTATGTACAATCGACTGGCTACCCAGTAAGAGGCCAAGCCTCCTCGGTTGATCGTCAGGCGGCCGGTCTTCTGGAACGTCTTCATTTGGTCTGGAATAGAAATAAAAACCGTTAATTTACTAGAAATCAACCACGTGAGTCACTTTTCTCCTAATTCAGACAACACTCCGTGAGGCCCGCTAATATCGTGAAGTGCTTGATTTTGTTTTTAAACCCCCGACGAAAAAGGAGGAGTGTTATAAATTTAATATGTGTGTCTGTGTGTCTGTCTGTGGCATCGTATCTGCCAAACGGGTGGACCAATTTGAGTGCGGTATTTTTCAATCGAAGGACTTTTCCGTCGGGATATTCCGTCGTAGTTTCCAAGATATTTAGCTTTAATTGGAACAAGTGACGAGATCTCAGCCAATATTAAAGCTAAGGATTCCAAATTTTGTAGTTATTTTCAGTTTTAGTAGCATTTTCTATATCATTGAATGAGGTTCTCATGATGACCAGCTACTTATGCCGGGGTGTTTTACATTTTTAATAATTTAGGTTATGTTCGGTCTAAAGGGCGCGCATTCTTAGTCAATCGTTGCGGTCCGCACGCGAGTCGGGCGTCGGATTCGGATCGAACAACCAATAAAATACGATTTCCAGTATTTCACGAAGATCAAAAGTGAGAACATTCTGTAGTGGTTTATTCTGTACATTCATGTCATTCGGGATAATTTTTATATAATTGGGTAAGGGCATATAATACCATACAAAACTTCCGCAAATTGTATAATACCACAGTTCTTTAATTACAAACGGACAAAAGTGAAGTAATTATGGAGCTATTATACAACCTTATGTGTAAACTAGACATAATTGCATTGCAGTTTTCAGTCAAAAGAAAAACGTCTTAACTTCCATTAAGTTCCATACGTGGATGATCGTTTCAGTTTTGAATTCAGAGGCGTGTGCAGCAGTTTGTAGTTTTAATTACGAGTACTGATAATATTCTAGCAGGAACTAATTATAATACTATAATAATGGACACTAACAGTAAATACAGGGCGGACTATAAATGCGTTTAATACGTTTAGAGCATTAAATAAGGTACACTGGGTTAAAATTGCATTGTTTTTCGAGTTGGTGTTAATAAAAAGAAAACTATTTGCACATTTTGCACACGTAATATTATTTTTAAAACTAACATTAACTGATAAATTTCGTCTTGAACTGTTTGAGCTGCATTAAGACTGTTGGATTATGAATGCAATATGTTTTCTTTATAAAGTTTAATTAGTAGTTTTGTGATTGTTTATGGTGCTCTACTTTGTCTATGGACGTCATTCGTCTTTTGTTCGTTCTTCTCATGTTCTCGGAAAATATAACGTCAAATATTTCAGTCCCAAGTTTAATCTTTTATTTGCTATTAGTAACCAATATCCTTTATGGTAGCAGAGCGTTAAAAACGCAGGATAATCGTTGGTTACCCGGATTAGTAAACAGAAAAGACCGAAACTTAAATTTGAAACGAAAATTCTACCGGACCCGGCGTCATTTGAGGTTATAATTGCTAGTGAAAAAGTGAAAAATGGCTGTTAATAGTGCGTTTAGTATAGAAAAACTCACTGGTCGAGATAATTATGCCTCATGGAAGTTTGCCGTCAAAGCATATATGGAACACGAAGATCTTTGGACCTGCGTCACAGACGAAAAAGTCGATTCTGTCAAAGACATCAAAGCAAAATCTAAACTTATTTTGCTAGTGGATTCGATCAATTACGTCCACATACAAGATGCAAAGACATCCAAGGAGGTCTGGCTTAACCTTGAGAGAGCATTTGATGACAACGGTTTGACGCGAAAAGTGGCTTTATTGAAAGATCTTATCACTACAAGCTTGGAATCCTCGAAAAGTGTCGAAGACTATGTCAATACAATTATGACGTCGGCTCATAAGTTGCGAAATATAGGATTTTCAGTTGACGACGAATGGCTAGGAACTTTGATGTTAGCGGGTTTGCCGGACAAATACAAACCCATGATTATGGCCATTGAGAGTTCCGGAGTGAAAATCAGTGCCGATACTATTAAAACTAAACTTCTTCAAGAAGTTAGTTCCGAAACCACTGCTTTCTATTCATTCAAGAAGAATAACTCTCAACCGAAACAGAACTATGTTAAAGGACCAAGATGTTTCAACTGCAATCGATTTGGACATCTCAGTAAATATTGTCGGGCACAGAAGAAAACTTCATGTAAACAAAGTGATGATAAAGGCTTTGTTGCAGCTTTTTCCGCTTCTTGTGCAACAATAGGCAGTGACAGCAACAAATGGTACCTGGATTCTGGCGCTTCAATGCACATGACAAACCGCAGCGACTGGTTGTATGATGTGACAAATCCACCGATATCAAGTATCACTGTTGCAAACAATTCATCTCTTCCTGTTCAAGGGATTGGAAAAGTAAATATGGTTTTAGATGGTGATGTTGAGAAGAAAATTCAGGTATGCAATGTCTTATATATACCTAAACTTGCTGGTAATTTACTTTCTGTCAGTGCCATGGTCAAGAGTGGATGTACAGTAAATTTCACTAAGAATAAGTGTGAGATTTTAAATAATAAAGGAGACTTTGTCTGTAATGCTAATTTAGAGAATAACTTATATACACTCACAGTTGATAGAGAAATAAATGCAAATTTGAGCATTTCCGATATTTCAAAAGATGTTGTCCTATGGCATCGACGCATGGGACATTTAAACTTTCCAGATGTGAACCGGTTACCAGAGTGCACCGAAGGAGTGAGCTTGACTTCAGATAAGAAGAAATTACCCGTGACCTGCACTACATGCCTAAAGGGAAAACAGTCAAGACTACCTTTCAATCATGAGGGCTCCAGAGCTACAGAAGTACTCCAGGTGATACATTCTGATTTGTGTGGCCCCATGGAGACGCCGTCCCTAGGAGGTATGAGATATTTTCTTACTTTTGTGGATGATTACTCCAGATCAGTCTATGTATACTTTCTTAAAGACAAGCTCAGTGTCCTTAATGCATTTAAAGATTTTCACAAGAAAGCCGAGAATGAGTGTAATAAGAAAATTAAAATTATTCGTACAGACAATGGCCTTGAATACTGTAACAAAGTTTTTGAAAATTACTTAAGTCAACATGGCATTAAACATCAAACCAGCACACCATACTCACCGCAGCAAAACGGGCTCGCCGAACGTATGAACCGTACTCTTATAGAAAGGGCGAAGTGTATGTTATTGGATGCAGATTTACCTAAACCATACTGGGCTGAGGCGACTGCTACTGCGGCGTACATCATCAACCGCTCGCCTACTACAGCTTTAAGTAAATTAACTCCGTATGAATTATGGTCAGGTAATCGGCCCGATTTATCCAATATGAGAATTTTTGGTTCCGAAGTCATGATGCAAGTTCCCAAAGAAAAGCGTAAGAAATGGGACCCGAAATCGCAAAGGATGATCTTTGTAGGATATTGTGACAACACCAAAGGATACCGTCTTGCTGAACCTAAAACAAATCGAATCATGAAAAGTAGAGATGTCGAATTTTTGGAGAATGTAACGAAAAATAATAATATATACTTACCTTGTGATGTTAACAGCTCAAGCTCCACTGAAGAAGTGCAATCATCACCGTCTCTGACAGCTCCTACACCCGGAACAGTACAAGTACTATTGGAATCTTCAGAGCTCAGTAAAGCAGAGAGCATAAGTGGCAGCTCCGATGAGTATGAAACAGACACAGACGAAGATGATTGTTATGTTGCGCGTAGCTCAGCACAGGGCTTACCACCGAGTACCGTGACCTTACGACCTAGAGACAAGACTGGCAAGACTGTTTCAACACCTAGTTATTTTTGTTCCGTTAAAAATCTCAGAGATCCAGAATCAGTAAAGGAAGCTCTATCCTCTGAAAATGCTGAGAAATGGAAAATTGCAATGGATGAAGAATACCAATCACTATTAAGAAATAATACCTGGAAGCTTACTGACTTACCAGCTGGAAAGAAAGCTTTACCTTGCAAATGGATTTTTAAAACAAAAACCGATGAAACTGGGGCTGTGAACAGATATAAAGCAAGATTAGTTGTAAAGGGCTATGCTCAGAAAAAAGGTGTTGATTATGATTTAATATACGCACCTGTCGTAAGATACACATCTGTAAGATACTTAATTGCATTGGCTGCAAAATACGACCTGGAAATAGATCAAATGGATGCAATTACAGCATTTTTACAAGGAGATCTAGAAAACGAAATTTACATGGTCCAGCCCGAATCTTATGAAGAAGGAGACAAAGTATGTATGCTACAGAAATCCATTTATGGTTTGAAGCAAGCCAGCCGGCAATGGAATCTTAAGCTAGATAGCGTACTTCAGAAAATTGGCTTAACAAGATCAAAAATAGATCCCTGTATTTATTACAGCGTTAAAGAAAACACAATGATTTTTGTGGCTGTATGGGTTGATGACCTTATAATTTTTTCAAGTGATCGTAACATTACGACTGAAATAAAAGAAAAATTAAAGGGAGAATTTCATATGAAGGATCTTGGTGAAGCGAAACAATTTATAGGGTTGAATATCAGTAGAAACCGTAAAGAAGGGAAAATAATGTTGGATCAAGAAATTTATGTCAACGAGATATTAGACCGTTATGGTATGGCAGAATCAAAACCTGTGAGAACTCCAATAGAAATTAATGCCAAATTTGAATCCGATGATACACGCATCAATGACAGCATTCCATATCGACAGGCAATTGGATGTTTATTATATTTAGCTCAGGCAACGAGACCTGATATTGGATTTGCAGTTAATAAACTAAGTCGATATGTCAGTAACCCCTCAAACCAGCATTGGCTCGGTGTCAAGAGGATAATGAGATACCTGCAAGGCACTAAAGATTACAAGTTGTGCTACACCAAAGATGCGTCTAATAAGATAACAGGTTTCTGTGATTCAGACTGGGCTAGCAGTCCAGAGGACAGAAGGTCCTGCACCGGTTACGTTTACATTTTTCAGAATGGTGTCATAGCTTGGAATAGTTGTAAGCAATCTACAGTTGCTCTATCCACAGCTGAAGCAGAATACATGGCGATGGCTGCTGCGACACAGGAGGGACTATGGCTCCGTCAACTCCAACAACAACTTGGCTTACAGGATGAGTGTCCCCTATCTATTAATTGTGACAATCAAAGTGCAATAAGTTTAGCTTCTGTCGATTGTTACAAACCTAGAACAAAACACATAGATATTCGATTTCATTTCTTGAGAGATAATGTTAATAACAAAAATATTAATTTTGCATATTGTAAGGGTAGTGAAATGGTAGCTGACATTTTAACAAAGGGGACTACTTTAGAGAAACATTTGTATTGTATAAAGAAAATGGGTTTACATTCTAGAGGGGGTGTTGGATTATGAATGCAATATGTTTTCTTTATAAAGTTTAATTAGTAGTTTTGTGATTGTTTATGGTGCTCTACTTTGTCTATGGACGTCATTCGTCTTTTGTTCGTTCTTCTCATGTTCTCGGAAAATATAACGTCAAATATTTCAGTCCCAAGTTTAATCTTTTATTTGCTATTAGTAACCAATATCCTTTAAAGACGCTTTAAATCAAGCATTCTCACTCGTTCGAATTTCCGATTTATGATTATATTAAGGCGAAAAAATCTGTTTAGAGAATGCCAGCATTAAGTCCGTCATTTGTATTGACCTTTTTTTTGTACAGTTTTTTTTTATAGAAGAAGAGGAAGGCCAAAGAAAAGATGGATGGATTGTGTGAAAGACGATAATATGAATACGAAGGAAGTAAACGACGAGATGACGATTAATAGGGAAGAATGGAGGAAGAAAACATGCTGCGCCGACCCCAAATAAATGGGATAAGGGCAAGCAAATGATGAGCTTTGAGCGGGATTTGAACTCCACAGCGGTCTGGTTCGGAAAGAAATCATTTGTTTTTTGTTTTAATATGAACAACAAAATATACCTAAGGAGAATAGTACAGTGCCCCTAGCGGTTTCTTTGTAGAACTACAATGCTCCATACAAATCGCTTACGCTGTCGCTGGCGAGTACAGTCACTGTAAACTCATGGTGAAGGCACAGGCACCTTATGTGTACTTTACGAAAAGTTATAAATCAGTTTGAACTTGACGCAGAGTAATTTGGATGCAAGACCCGTTTTATATCAACGATTGACCTTATTAAACTCGGTTAACTCCGTAAAAGCCGTGATATTATTAAAAACTTAACTTATCCTTGTCATTAGGACCTTGGTGCTATATTTCGACTTTTTTCCTTTGACGTTGGAGGGTCATTGTACGCATTTTTTATATCGGGAAATTCCGGTAGATCGACTGCAAACCCTGAATTGACAACATTTTTTTTTCTTGAGAGCTTTGCGTCGTGTACACGCTAAAATATTTATTTAAATTTAGTTTTCTTTATGTAAAGAAATATATGAAAAGACATAAAACTACTTTAATCTACGATAAATATGCCTGGATAGTTGTCGTCTTTAAACTGTCAACAATGCCAACCAAATCGTCATCCGTTTTTAGGGTTCCGTAGTCAACTAGGAACCCTTATAGTTTCGCCATATCCGTCTGTCCGTCTGTCTGTCTGTCTGTCTGTCTGTCTGTCTGTCTGTCTGTCTGTCTGTCTGTCTGTCTGTCTGTCTGTCTGTCTGTCTGTCTGTCTGTCTGTCTGTCTGTCTGTCTGTCTGTCTGTCTGTCTGTCTGTCTGTCTGTCTGTCTGTCTGTCTGTCTGTCTGTCCATCCGCGGCTTAACTCCGTGATCATTAGTACTAGAAAGCTGAAATTTGGTACGAGTATGTGTAGGTATGTATTACGCCGACAAAACGGTAAAATAAAAACTAAAAAAAATCTTTTTTCGGGTACCTACCTCCCGTACACCTAAAGTGGGGGTGATTTTTTTTCGTTCCAACACTAGTGTGTGGGTTGTCGTTGAATAGGTCTTTTAAAAGTAATAGGGGTCTCCAAACATATTTTTTTGATAGGCATTATTTTTGTAAATATTTGCTCCAAAAAAAAAAAAATAGCCCCCCTCTAACTTTAAACCCCGTTTCAAATTTTTTTTGTCTATTGTGAAGGGTGGGCAACTACGGAACCCTACACTGAGCGTGGCCCGACATGCTCTTGGCGGGTTTTTATTTCAATTACACAATTTACCTACGCAATCGTTGCACAATGAAAGTTCTTAAAGTAGAGTATACCTAAAGGTAAAGGAAAGGTACGGGATTTTAATGCCTAAGTAATTGTGTAACTATTGCATACTTACAATACTTTTGATACGAGCAAAGCGCAGAAAAATATTTTATACTTTAGATGTCATTCCCCACTATGATTTTTGATGTAACCTTTTTCGTTCAACTCACTCTGATCTATTAAAAAAAAAACATCATTGCGATGGTCACGGCACTTGTGATTGGTTAATTATTTGAAGCAAAATTAAAGAAAAAGTAGCATCCTGCGACTATTACCTTATTATTGTACGTTTAATTATGCAAACCGCTAAATATTAAAGTCTCATAACGGCTTACAAGGCCAATAAACGATAACAATATGACCTCTTTAAACCTTGAAAAATGTCTGCATCGGTATCGGTGGGCAAAATCTTAATTGCAAACTGCATTGTCGCATTTCACCGTCAAAACTGAGTAATTACATAACCTAAATAAATTGATGCAATAAATGCCTTAAATGAAATTTAAACTTAATGTTGTTTATACTAAGGTTTCGATTGTAAAATTATAATTGAGGAAAATAAGACGTAAATAAATTGATCTCTCAATATGGCTATCCTTGCCATTCCTTTTTTAACTTAATCACTTGACATCATCTGTTTTAAAAATGTCTATCATCAACCGTGTTAAGTTACGATTGAAATATTTATAATATGACACCGTATAATATGACTACCATTAGTTCATAAAATAACTAGTAGGTAATAACTTTTTTTTTAAGAGGGGAAAATGCGTTACGCATACCACCAGGGTGCGGGAACAGACCGTGGTGGTTATGTGGGGCTCCCATGGCGGCTAATGAGGCCTATGGTGTACCCACTAAAAACCCCTCTATTTGCCCCTTCTGTGCTATGATGCGAGGCCCCGGGAACGCTTTTTGCACACATCCGCGACCTCGCCAGCGGTCATCCGAAGTTCGGACACATCTCCGGGGGACTTCAGAGTAGTCCCCCTCTTCCTCGCCAGGTGCGAGCCGACGATCGGCAGGCCTGCCGCTCAGGGACCTTCATGCAGGCAACAGGCGTTCCCGGGCCTGCCGCCCGCAGGTTCCCTTACGGGGGAAGACGGTTGTCGTATGCCAACCGCCGGCGCCCCACGCGCTTGCGGCGCATTGGCTGGGAGGCCAGATCTTCCTCCCTTCCACGCTCCGCTGCCTCCTTCTGCACCATCACCTCCTCGCAGAAGGAGGCCATCGCCTTCCACGACCTGTCGCTGCCTACTAGGTCGTTCCCGACTGCGGCCACGAGCGCGGTCCGCTGCTCCGCCCAAGCTGGGCACACCGCCAGCGTATGGTGCGCTGTGTCCTGAGCGTCGCCACACGCGTGGCATCTTTCTGTGGGCTCCCGTCCCGCCACCCTGCACAGGTATTTGCCGAAGCAACCATGCCCCGAGAGGACCTGTACAAGGTGGAAGGAGAGAGACCCCCCTTCTCTTCCGACCCATCTCTCCAGGATGGGTCGGATCGCTCCGATGGTCCAGTGGCCGGCGCTTGGCCCCTCCAGCGTTTCCTTCCATTTTCGGAGGAGATCATTCTTGGCTTCGTTCCTCCAAAGTTTGATCTCCTCCGGATGTGGTCGGCTGCCCTGCGCTCGCTCTGCTGCCACCCGCCAGTATACTACTGCAAGGACCTTGGCTTCGAGGTTCCAGGGCGGATTACCGGCCAGTAGGGTTGCCACCTCGAATGAGACCGTCCTGTACGCTCGAGTCGCCCTATTGGCTATTACCCGTTGGGGTCTGCGCAACAGGGCCACGTTACGCGGGTGTTCAGGGCCCCCGCCCATATGGGAGCTCCGTATAGTGCCATAGAGCGCACAACCCCCTGGTACAACCGACGGCATGCGCTGCCCGGTCCTCCGATATTCGGAAGCAGCCCCCTTAGTGCTCCGGCTGCGGCTACTAACTTTGGCGCCTTGCGGGCAAAGTGTTCCGTAAATTTCCATCGCCCATCGAGGACAATGCCACAGTATAAGGACAAATACAGTAATAAATCTCCGGCCCCTCAGGCGCGTTTCGTTAACGCGCGCAGGGTTGTACCTACAAATTTGTGGGGTAACATAGGTATATAGTTATTTCGATTGTTAGGTGTCGTGTAATGTCAGGTGTTATTATAAAATATTTATATAAGTAAGTAGATATAACCATGTAATTAACAATACCTACCCCATCAGTCATTACGGAAACGAATTATTATAATTATACGAGTACTCGTAGCTACCTACTTCGTCCAACGAATACTCGCTACACTTGAATACGATTATTTCAATATTTGTTACCGAACTAGCTAGGTTAATATCTAATTAGAAGGAATTTCCTTTGACTGTAGGTAGGGGGAGCCGCTTGGCTTGCGCGCGGCACTTTACAAAGAACTCCACAAAGACCAGAAAGCGCACTAACGTTTATTATTACAAATTATATATTGCATCTTGGATTTTTACAAGTTGGTAGGTACGATAAATAAAAGTTCATAAGTACAACTAATTGAAAAACAAAAATATTTATTGAAAAGAATAACAATTATTATAAATTAGCCACACTGAAATACTTTCGTCTATTTCGCTATGTACGAAATGCCTTATTATTATTTTTCAATGTGTTTACAGTTCTGACACATACCTAATAGCAATAATTATTGCGGCTCCGAGTTCCGAACACGGCAACAGCGCGGCCCCGACTGATTCATGTCTATTTATTACTCGCCGTTTGCATGTGACGCGTACGTACACGGCGCGCACACATACAAACCGCGCGATGTACTTTTCTTCGAACTTTAACTACTGTCTTATACTGTGACAATGCCTAAGTATCGCATCGTCGACTCGATGGCGATGGAAGTTCCCCCGACAACGATCGCTAGACCAGGAGGCGGCGCGTTTCGAGGCCCATGAAAGAAGAGGGCCTCCGACTTATTTAGGGCCACCTCGAGCCCCAGGGCTCTGATGCGGCTCACCACGTAATAACCTAACCCAACCTAATCAGTGGGACGATATTTTCGAGAATTATGAAAATTTAGAGATAAAGAACTCGGCAAAGTGAAATATTTACAAAAAAAGTTAGAAAATCTGCGAAAAGTTAATCCCGTAAAAAGGGTCTTATTAATGTGGGCTACAATTGCGATTATAATAATAATAACATTGCGGTATTTGATTAAAGTGACAATAAATTATATTATAAAAATACGCGGAATCAAATAAACTACCACTAAGGGCGTGGCCACATGTCCACGACACGGCGTCGTAAACGTAAAACGACACGGTGTCGCGTCGGAGCGCGACACATTATCCACCGTGCGAATATACGTTGCCGCGTCGTGAAAACACACGACACGGCGTCGTAAACGTAAAACGACGCTGTGTCGCGTCGGAGCGCGATACATTATCCACCGTGCGAATATACGTTGCCGTGTCGTATGTTTTCACGACGCGGCAACGTATATTCGCACGGTGGATAATGTGTCGCGCTCCGACGCGACACCGTGTCGTTTTACGTTTACGACGCCGTGTCGTGGACATGTGGCCACGCCCTAACTTTTGTACGTTAAATTTTTTTTAATTGGACAAAAACAAAAGAATATGTATTTCGGGGGTGTGTAATGATCGATATAAAAATAAATGGTATAAATATGTTGGATATAACAACATTTGATGTAATTTCACAGGGTATAATCACTCATTTTATATAATAAACGTTTGGTATAATTTTAAAATATCTATTTTTATTTCGTATATTTATCATTTGGTAGAACACCTATTTCCTATAACCATCATATGGTATAATGTTCATTTGGTATACAAATCATAAGAAATAAATATGAGGTGGTATATTTTGTATTTTTTCTGGGGGATGCAGTTCAAACCTAACCTAACCTACTTTTATAGTAGCAGTCCATTTTTTCTGGGGGATGCAGTTCAACCTTTTTTTTTTCTAACCTAACCTCAACTAACCTACGTTTCTAATTGACTTTTGGTTTAAGTTTTTTTTAATGGGGCCCCGCCACCCTATTTCTCTATGCCCTAACAAGTTATTCATGCAGAGTCCTTTTATAGGCTGTTATGAAAATGATCATCTCGTTTTTGCATGAAACGTTAAATAAAATAGACGTTATTTCAAAAATTCATTAGAAGAAATACTTAAAGAATGTTATATTAAATGTTATTCGATAAAATGATCAGTATATGAAACAATAATTATATCAAAAATGTTAATATATTAAGTGTTGTTATAACATTCAATAATTATATCAAATGAGCGTTATAGCGACTGAAGTTATATCAAAAATTGTTATAGCCATCGTTACGCACCCGTATTTCGGCTAAGCCTATTGATTTTTTAGAAACTTCATATTAACAGATCGTTTTTGACATTACATAAAAATCACCATCACCATATATCATATACCATTTTTTTTAAACATGACTTGAACTGTATCAGGGCTGGTTAGCCCTAAGTACCAGTAGTCGGACTTTGTGTGGGAGTAAAACCCGCTAATGGGATTATCTCCGCGCCACAGCAGTGATATTATATCATAATAATATCATATACCGTATTCTAATATAGTATATTGTAAATTTAAATTATAACTTATAAAATAATAAGTACCTAAGCACGCAGTGTAAATTTTACGCCATACGATAAATAAATAATATAGAGAGAATACCTTCATCGCTCCCTCGTAGCAAGTAAGCATGACCAACTATTGGCCAAGACGGCAGATCTCCTGGCAGCTTTTTGGACAAATCCACGATCTTCCTCATCTCGTACCTGGTGTATGCCACCCACATGCACCCCGCTAGTAGTACCAGTATCCAAAACATTTTCACTGTTTTAATAACACTATCAATTTTTTTTTGCCTAAGTGTCTAAAAACTGATGTTGGCCTCCAAAACAAGAGCGGGCCACTGGTCCGGGTTTTAATGACACTATGTTTTCCTTCCTATATACGGAGAAAATTCTTGACAATCCTTGTTAAAAGTAACTAAATAAAAAAAATGAAATATGACACTAATTTTAATGTCTAGTTTTAAATTGGCCGATATTAATTTAATTTGTTCTAGTTGTTTTTTCTCAATTCATCGGGAAATTTTTACACCACTGCGTCGCTTTTGCACACGCGCGAACTGGACACAACACACTCGACTCTGAACTAAACGGGCATGTGACTGTCACCAACAACCGCCCTTGTAATGAGAGTAAACAAAATCAGTAAGGCTGGTCGCACACCTACAGAGTGTCGGTAAATGTGAAGGCAGTCGGAACTGTCAGAAGCAAAAGTAATTATTACGCACTCGCAGAATTAATAGCGAGCATAATATTCAATGCAACATTCAAGCAAAATATCCGTCATATGATATCACCGACATATATTCGTATAGTCAGGGAGCTAATTCGAGTGTTCTTTGAGATATCAACAAGCTATCAATATCTCAGGTATAGTATAAGTATTGGGGTATTTTCGGTTTAGTTTGACATGTACCGGATGTGTTTTGACAGTTAATAAAAGGAGCGAATTTAATCTGATGATCTGCTCTATTGTTAAGTTCCGATTGAATTAGTTTTAGAATTTTTAGATTAAATTACTTACTTACTCGATCATAGCGCTGCTGTGATAGATCGTGACCAGTTGACAGTTGAAACCGACACTTTTTAGTTTACACATACAACGTAATAGCATGGCGGCTACAATTTCATGGTGTTATAAAACAGATAAAAAACGGAGAGCTATAATTTAATGTTAAAACTTATTTTTGATATTTTATGAACTAAAACTAAATTTTCTGACTGTTTTTTGCCTTAGATTTCTTAATAGTTGATATATGTTTAGATATTTTCTCATTACACAGTAAATACTATTACAGTTATTCTATCATGTTGACAGGAGTTTAGTAATGACTAATGAGGGATTCTCCGTGACGTCAAATGGTTATGTACCTACATCTGATTATGACTCAGAAACGACAACTCTAAACATGTCCATAGATAGATATATCCGTGGGAAAAATTATAAATTATGCATTAGTGGTAATTAAAGTAATTAGAATCAAGCTGCATTGCATTAATTAAAACATAAACAGTGTAGTATTTTCATTGAATTTTCTCTGATTTCTCTCTTGATCTTCACTCACTTGAGACTGGATTTTATTGGTTCATCATCATCATCATCATCTTAGCCATAGGACGTCCACTGCTGAACATAGGCCTCCCCTTTGGACTTCCATATACTTATACCGGTTGGAAGCGACCTGCATCCAGCGCCTTCCGGCGACCTTTATAAGGTCATCTGTCCATCTTGTAGGTGCACGTCCTACGCTGCGCTTGCTGGTTCGAGGTCTCCACTCGAGCACTTTACGGCCCCATCGGCCATCTGCTCTGCGTGCTATGTGGCCTGCCCATTGCCACTTCAACTTGCTAATCCGGTGAGCTATATCGGTCACTTTAGTTCGTCTACGGATTTCCTCATTTCTGATTCGATCACGTAGGGACACCCCGAGCATAGCCCTCTCCATTGCTCGTTGAGCGACTTTGAGCTTTGAGATGAGGCCGATAGTGAAAGACCACGTTTCGGTGCCGTAAGTCATCACTGGTAACACACATTGGTTGAAGACTTTCGTCTTGAGGCACTGAGGTATGTCGGATGAAAAGACATTGCGTAGTTTCCCGAACGCTGCCCAGCCGAGTTGGATTCGGCGGTTGACCTCTTTCTCGAAGTTGGACCTACCTAATTGGACCACTTAATTGTCCTATGTAGATGTATGAGTCAACAACTTCGAGTACCGACTTTTCAACAGAGACTGGGATAGGCACAACCTTGGCATTTGACATGAGTTTCGTCTTGTTCATGTTCATTTTTAAGCCCACCCGTTGAGAAACTCGATTGAGGTCATCGAGCATCATGCTGAGTTCCTCCATCGACTTTGCCATGACTACGATGTCGTCGGCAAACCGAAGGTGAGTGATGTATTCGCCATTGATGTTGATGCCAAGTCCTTGCCATTCCAGGAGCTTGAAGGCGTCTTCCATAACGGCCGTAAACAGTTTCGGGGACACAACGTCCCCCTGTCTTACGCCTCTTCTCAATGGAATGGCCTTTGTGGTCTGCTCCTGAACTCGGACCGACATGGTGGCGTTACTATACAAACACTTCAACACTTCAATGTACCGATAGTCAATATGGCATCGCTGAAGTGACTCGAGCACCGCCCATGTTTCCACCGAATCGAAGGCTTTCTCATAGTCCACAAACGCTAAGCATAATGGCAAGTTATACTCTTCAGTCTTCTGTATAACTTGTCGCAGCGTATGTATGTGGTCTATGGTACTATAGCTTCTTCGGAAACCGGCCTGTTCGGGAGGCTGGAAGTCATCAAGTCTATGTTCGAGACGGTTCGTGATGACCCTTGAAAACAACTTATAAACATGGCTTGGAAGCGTGATGGGCCTGTAGTTCTTCAATAGGGTTTTATCACCTTTCTTGAAGAACAGTACCACCTCGCCTCTATTCCATGCTTCAGGCGTTTTGTCAGACTGTACAACTGGCTATAAATGCGCTCCGTTTTGTCTCAACAAAAGATTAAATCATAATTAAAGCCTGACCAGAAATATATCGATACCTCCTACGTAATACTGATACAAGTGCAAAATCACGATTTTACAGGACGGCTGTTCAAAGGTATGAAGTGCCATAACTAACTCATACGTTGAAATAATGTAATGAAAATTTCAAATAATTTTAATGAATATATTTTCCTTAAATCTACATATTTACTATTTCAAAATTAATTGTACTTTTAGTAAAAAAGGTAGTTATACCAGTATACGTGAAATTTACTAGTTCTAAGGTTTTGGTATAATGATACAACTACCACTTGATCCAGTATACGTCGTAAAGTATGATTAGATGAATATGGATAATTATATTATTATTATGCCTATTATGGACATGTATCATTTATTAGATATATAAACAAACTCATAGCTCGTGTTTGGATGGATCTGATCGGTTAGTTTCATCTGATTTGTCACTTGTACCAGTATACGCCTGAATCATTCCGTTATGTGCCAGTATACTGTTAAGGTTTTTTTGGATGTTATATCCATGTCCAATATACTAAGTTCAGAGGTTGGTATTTAGGATATTTAAGCAAATTACGTTTGAAAGACAATAAATAAAGCAAATTTACACTAAAATTACGTTTATTTAAAAGGTAATTAAAATCACAGCCCGAAATCATTTAGGGAATGGTGTTTTTGTCTCTGTTACAGCGGTATTATCAACATTATTATTACTGTTTTAATATTTATATATACTTAGTAGATTCCGGTTCCTATTTTGTCCATCACAATTGTCAGACCAAAACCTGAATTCATCTACATCATCTTGAAGTATTAATTTAATTAAGTCAAATAATTTGTCATTTAGTCATGTCAACAGTACCTAACAAGTAGCATTCCCAAACCAAATGCTGTGAATTATACAGTTTAAGTTTTTATTGTAATAAAACATGCTTATATTACCGTGAGGAGATGACAAGGTTTTTGAAGGTCGAATACAGCAGTCGCATTTTTTTGTTAAGTTTGAGTTTTTTTTCCTATTTATTTCAAGACTCTTTCTTCCATGTGCCAATGTGTTTGGATGTTTGTTTTTCAGTAGGTGTTTTCAAATTCTCGTAAATGTGACAAGCGTCAACTTAATATTTTGACTGAAAATATCACGGTATTGTCGAACAGACCATAGAGAAAGGATGAACAGACTAAGCTTGCGCTTCGTATTTGGTAGAATTAAACGACTCCTTGTACAAATTATACATTTCAATCAAATTCAAACAGCCGCCAGCAAAAATGTGTGTGATGAACTTGAATATTTATTCCTGGTCATGGATGTTATCTCTACATGTACTTTATAAAGTATGTATATATATTATCGTCATCTTGTACCCATAGTACAAGCTTTACCTACTTTGCTTGGGACACTGGGTCGATTCATGTAAGATGGTCCCTTAAAATGTATTTATTATTTAAAAAAAAAAAACCGTCCGGACACTAAAATTTTACGTAATTTTTGTCTTATATGTTTATTATTTGTTTTCTTGGCTTGTTTTTCCCGTATTTATTTTTTTATTTAAACTCATGATTAGATTTTTACTTTCTTTGTTCGTTGATCCAAATATTTTTTAAATTACACGTAAGTTACCGACATCTTTTTTGCTATTTTACTTTACAATTGCCTGTCGTGCCAACTAAGCAGCTGCCATCTCTAAATTCGCCGAATACGGACAAAGACTTAAAAACCCGGACATTTGGCGTAACTTGGATTTCCCCCATTAATAAAATAAAAAAATAATGGCTTAATTTTTTATTGACATTAAACCCCGGACGGCCCCCGGACGGCTTCAAACTAGGACAAATCCGGGGTAACCCGGTCGGATGGCAGCCCTAGTGGTGACGCTGGTTTACTGTTGGTAATGGCGACATATGGCTATTATTTTACTCCAAACAACCATCGGTACTGATTGGAGAAAACTGTATCATAACCAAAAGTAAGCCTAATTTGATACGTAGTAGGTAGAAAAGACGTAGGGCGCATCGACTGTCCGTCGCGCATAGTGGGACATCTTACGTCCGCAACGATGACGTGCAAGCATACTGAGATAACTGCCACTTGTACTTGATAGGTGTACTGCGTACAGTGGTACAAGTGACTTATCTCAGTATACGATGTTCTAAATTAAAAAACGGTGTTAGTTGTATCAGTAGGTATACGTCACTTTATTTCGAAAACTAGCAGTAATTTTGTCATGAAAATTTTATAGCATGTAGATATAAGTATTTTGATCCTAAATATGCAAAAAAACGAAAATCGTAAAAATGTCAGTTGCATCAGTGGTATCGATATGATCATGCGCCATATTGCGGAATTTCACTGAAACTAATTTCTTACACTGGCAATGATTTTATGATGGTTTGTCAACAATGTCAATGTCATTCGTGGTGTTATCTTTAAAATTATCCAAAGAAAATGCCGAAAACTGTTCACAATCGTGAACGTAAGATTATAAATAAAGTGTACACGTGTTTGATTGCAAAATTGTTACCATATAAATCTTATAAATAGCGCCCTCTTGACCATCCTGATATATTTCTGGTCAGGCTTTATCTTTAACTTAACTTAAAGTATGCTTACAATATTACTGAATCAGCTGGCATGTCATCCGGGCCGTGACAAGGAATCGTTTGGCATTGCTGAAGGGACTAGAATCGCTTGAAGAACTCTACTGCATTCGACATTATAATTATGAAATTAAACTTTATTAATTAAAATTAACTTTATTGACTGAAAAAGTGACTACAAAAATATGTATTTATAAATACACAGTAGCTCCAAAATACTACTTTAAAAGTATGACATACCGGAGAAGTTGGTTTTTTATATTAAAAACTAGCGACGCGCCCCGGCTTCGCACCGGTCCAATGCTATGCTATATATATATAGGCACGCGCCGCCGGCCCCCTGGCCGGTACCGCCGCAACAGCTATGTCCCTGCGTTATAAATCTGTAATATCTTCGAAAATACTCATTAAAATTACATGCTTTACAGGACCATATTGATCTATATTAAATGCACGATGTATTTAAGTTACTTGATTGGATAAGGATTAATTGTTTTATTGCTCTAAATCGCTTCGTAAATAAGCCATTATTTCTAGTAAAAAGTAAAGGATAAAAAATAGTTATTGTGGGAGAGACATATACCATCGTTTTTTTTTGTAGAACTTTTTAAGGTGTACAATACTGTAGTAGGTACATTATTTTGATCTATCTCGTAGGGTTCAGCCAGCGTTAGTACTGTAAGCGCAAAAAAATGAGTTTATTTACGACATCACATCAGAAACCTCTAAAATTATCAGTGTTTCTCTACTATATTATGCATGTATTATACATATAAAACTTCCTCTTGAATCACTCTGTCTATTTAAAAAAAACGCATCAAAATCCGTTGCGTAGTTTTAAAGATCTAAGCATACATAGGGACAGATAGACAGACAGCAGGAAGCGACTTTGTTTTATACTCGTGTAGTGATGATGTTGTTCGGCACGCGTGCATAGGTGCCATTTTCATTTTAATTCATCACGATTTCGATTATCATCCAATTTAAAGTGCTTGAGCTGTCAGAATGTAATACGCGTTTTATAACTGTCTCGCTCGCTCTTACGCTATCTAGATTAGAACCTCTCAGTTTTCGCCCAATCCCAAATCACAGTCTGAGAGCTCACGAATTGTACGCAAAATTTAAAAATGGGTCATATTGTACCTTGCAAGATTCGATTACAGACAGAATAAAAGCTTGTAAATATAATTAGTTTGTAGAAACCCTTAAAAATTGTAAACACTGCCGCGTGTATTACCGACCATAAGAATTATTTAATAGTGCCGCAATTATTATAAGATTAGGTATAATTATAGAGTTAGCAAGCAACAACATTATTAAATAGAATCTAAATATATGACTTGGTAAAACGCAAATAATAGTACTAAGCTATTTAATGGCCATTTTCTAACGTCATTAAGAGGGCATATCACTGCTCCTTTTCCTATACTATCCGTTTACTTTCAGTTTACAGTTACATATGGCATCGTATATAATTGAGGTCCAAACTTAACGTAACCGGGTTATACAAATCGAGGTTTCGACTTTCGTTCTCGTCTGTTTACTACTCCAAAACTTAACCGATCGTGACGAAATTTTAGGAACTGGATGGGAAGAATGTTCTGTGCGGAGCGTTCTGATTTTTGCGCTTATTATTATAAAAATATATATATATATACACAAAAAAAATAAAAATAAAAAAAAAATAATTATAAAAAAGAAAAAAAATAAAAAAATTCTATATTATAATATGTGAGTACTAGTCTGGGTTTTGGCCAAAATTCCAACGTAAACGGACGACTAGTACACAAATTCTATAATAAAATGTTTGCAAAAATCTAAAGGCGAGGGCGCGGACCGGGTAGCTATAACATCATCATTTATCGTAATATTATTATGGCTTGTGTTTAAACGCCTAACAAATATGATTAAACGCCTACCAAATATGTTGATAAATTACTGCCAATAAATTCTTATTGCTCACCAAAACGGATGAATGCTCACCAAATAGTGTATCCCAAACTATTCTATAAATAAAGCAAATAATTCTTTTTCTTACATCCTATAAAAATATATGAACACCATTAAAGTTAATTTCAGACCAAATAATCTAAATTACTGTTAAATGGATGTCACCAATATTTTATATTATTACTTCCATTTTAGTCATTTTTGCTGAGGCAAAAAACTAAATGCTCACCAAAATGGCATTTTTCACCAAAATTTCAAATTGGTGCTAGGCGGCTAAAACTCGGTATCGGGGGGCTCTCGGGGCTCAATACTCAATACTCAATCATATATTGCATTCCACAATGATAGTTTACAGGATACTAGGTAAACTTAAGTTTCGTAACAGTTACATAATAGTGAACTTAAATGTGGACCCTGTTGGGCACAGCAAATTCCGTGAAGAGAAGACGACTTATATACTTAAGTAAAAAAAAAAAAAAAAAATCAAAATCATTTATTATTAACATAGTTTTTACAAAAACTTGTCGAATCCTCCTTTTAAGTTTTACACTTGTGTTAGGAGGTATTCGCTCTTTCATACAGATGTTAACACAGTTAATAACATAAGGTTTAGTTATTGTTATCTTAAAAGCTAACTTAATCTATAGAAATTGGTGAGAACAGCAGTAGGTAAGTCCCACAGTGGGACGAGAATATCATATTGTATTTTATAGTGTTATTACATAAGTTCGGTGTTCGGTGGGGTAAATTATTTGTATTGTGTTGTGCTATATTTATAGATGTATTGATATGTATAAAACTAATATGCTATATATGCTAGTGTGCGTGAAATATCCTCTCACTCTTACATACACACACACATATGTACATACACATACAGAATCAATATATATACACATACATATATATATACACACACACATATATATATATATATAAGAGCGAGAGTCGGAATGAAAATATCTGATCCTAAGGTAGGTCTGTATTAAGTAGGTGCATGTGCTAGGTGATTACTGATTACAGTCTTTGTATGAGTATTTCAATTTCTTCATAGCTTTTTGTTTTTAACCATGTTGTTATTTGTTTTTTACACTCTCCATATGTTTTACCGTAGATATTAGTCACTCTGTTAATTTTGTTATATAAGTAAATTGATGCTACATTAAATTGTCTTTTTGCAAAAGAAGTTCTACTAAAAGTTGCCTGCTTAATTACCGAAAAAGGGTTTCGTTTATTTATTATATTAGTATTAGGTTTAGTATTCTTATGAACTTTTAGGATGCAATTCAGGATATATAATTGCCTTACCGAAAGTACGTTTGCTTCTGAATAAACATTCGTGGTACTATAGCGTATATTTTTACCTAACAGTACTTTCAGAATTGAACGTTGTGCCCTCTCCAGTACGATAAGTTTAGTTTTGTGACAACCTCCCCAAACTGGTAAACAGTAAAGAACAACAGATTGCACTAGAGTTTTGTAGATATATACCAAGAGTTCCTTATCGGTAATATGGCGTAGATATTTGAACAACCATATTAACCGTCGAATTCTCTTAGCTGTAATTTCTATTTGTTGGTGCCACGAGAGAAGCTGGTCTATGTATATACCCAGGTACTTAGTTGAAGTCACATGATTGACACACAAACAAGAACAGGCGATTGCACAACTATTTAAACAAGTGTGGGCTATTAGTTTAAATTTTGTTTCATCAGGTTGTGTAGAATTTAAGATTGAAAATGTTATGTAATTTGTTTTTTTTATATTTAATGTAAGTAAATTCGTCTCTAACCATGTCATTACTTTGGCCAATCCCGCCTCTGCATAGGCATAGGCCTCTTCCCAGGTGTCCCCATGAAATAGAAGCGCTGTATCATCTGCATATGAGATGACTTGACCGTTCGTTAGTTGAATGTCTGTAAGGTCATTTATATAGACGAGAAAGAGCGTAGGGCCTAAGACACTCCCCTGAGGAATGCCAAAGTGGGTGGAAGTCTCGTCATTGCTGTAGACATTGTCGTTTAATTTAACGCGTTGCTCTCTGTCATACAAATAGCTCGTAATGAGGTCAAGGAATTGCCCACGAATACCCATTAGCTCAAGTTTGCGTATAAGGATGGGGACAGAGACTGAGTCGAAGGCTTTTTTTAAATCTAGAAATATACACAATGACTTTTTTTTATCCTCTAAATGCTTCACAATAGAATTAGTTAACTCCAATACTGCTTCTTCAGTACTTTTCCCTTCACGAAAGCCATATTGTCTAGGTGATAAAAGACCAAATGAATTTAGATATTTAATTAATCTATTGTTTATCAATTTTTCTATGATTTTAGATATAGAAGGGAGTACGGATATTGGCCTGTAATTGTTGACATCGTCTTTGTCCCCATCCTTATAGACTGGGTGAATAATGGCCCGCTTGAGTGCAGTGGGAAATATGCCCTGGGTTAAACAGAGTGAGCTTAGATGTGTAAGCACGGGAAGTAACTCATATTTTGCAGATTTAATAAAAATATTAGGTATGTTGTCCCAACCTGAGGCAGATTTAGTTTTAATATTTGAAATTAACGAATCAGTTTCACTTATATCAGGTTCAATTATTCCAATTGAAGAAGATTGTGAATCCAAGGAATTCAGGTAAGAGTTAAGATTTGGATGTACAGTTCCTGACGGTGCAATATGTTCAGCTAATTGCTGACCAACATTGACAAAGTGCTTATTTACTACATTTGCTGACATATTAGGACAATTCGTTAGGTTGAGCAATTCATCATTTCTACATTTGGTTTTGTTTAAATTAGTTATGGTTTTTATCGTATTCCATAGGGTTTTATTATTACCTTTTGCCTTATCAAGAAGTTCTTTCTCGTACTTCTCTTTTAGCCTCTCAGTTAAATTATTACAATAATTCCTATATCGTCGATAAGTTAGTTTTAAGATTTCGTTAGAGGGATGTTTCCTGAGATTATTTTGTAACTTATTTCTAAACTGAATACATCTCAGTACACCAGGAGTGATCCATGGCTTTAATATACGTTTATTTGAGGGTATACTGACTGTTTTTGTACTAGCGGCTAATGTATTTTGAATCATTTGCAGTAAAGTATTTGTCAACCGGTTGGGGTCCTGAATTGTAAGAAGATCATTGATGTCGGTTTGTTTGAGCAAAGAAAGCGCATTAGAGTAGTCAACTACAGTCTTAAAGGCCGCTTTTGACGTATTTACTGATTTCGAATATACGTGAAATAAAGTCATCATATGGTCAGTTACCGTTGTTTCGAGTATTCCTGTTCTAGAGAAAAATAAGTTGGGATTTATATTTATTAAAATATGATCCAAACAGCTATTAATCCGAGTATTCAAATAATGGGCTGGTAATAACCCGTGAGAAGCTAAAGTATCTAGGTAAGTATTTGTAGTGTTATTTTGTAGTAGAATATTTATATTTATATCCCCAGTGATGACTATATTACAGTCCAGTTGACAATTCCTTAAGTGTGAGCTCAATGATGATATAAAATTAGTCGTGTTCGTGTTTGACGGGGATCGGTAAATGCACAAAACAGTAAAACACAAAATCGTGATTTGAAGGCAAGACGCATCAGCCAGGGCAATCTCCTTAACCTGGTGTGGAAATGAATTTTTTATATATGCGACGACACCATCATTTTGTGTTATTTGTTGTGTGGTGTGATGACAAGAGTAGTTAGGTTTTATAGGCAACGGCCTGTTTTCAATTAATCGACATTCTGTAAGTACTAAGATGTCTGGGTCACGTTGAAACAAACTTAAGTTAATATCAAGGTCATTAGTATTTTTATATATACTTCTAATATTTTGCGTTATAATAGAAAGTGTAGGTTTACTAAACTTTTCGGTAAGTGTGACGGTAGATCTGAGATACTACAAGTGAAGCTTTGATTATTATCTAAGTCATCCAACTCTGTTAGAATGTCATCCTGCGTCATGAATGTAGATATATAACTGTTTCAACGTCGTTTCCAATACGGGTATATATGTTAGATAAGGTTGTGTATAAATATTTATTCGATATATGTTTATTATCACGGTAGGTAGGGTGTAATTGTATCTGTATTATTAGTTGTAAGCAGAAATAGCTAGTTAGGTAAATCGTAAGAATAAATGCATGGAAATTTGTGTTTTTAGTTTCTGGTGAGTGCATAAGTATCACAGTTAAGTAGTAAAACTTAGAGACAGAGTAAATGAATATAATACGTTGGTATAAAGGAACAGTAGCGCATAACGGTATAGTAAACAATAAGCGATGAACATGAACATTAGAGTACGGTGTAGAATATTTAATGACAATATGATCTATATTTTCCTTGTAGGTACTTTCACTTGAATAAACGTAAATCCAATCACATGCAACTCGGTGTAGTCATTCATTAAATAGTCTTTGTACCTGTGTTTCACTAGTTATCCAGATTACTGGCGAATCGTCCGTTTTACGTACGTAGATACGGCCGTTTAACGGCCAGCAATGTTTATAGTCTTTAGATCGCTTTAGGTCTCTCGCCAAAAAGTAAAGTCTGGAGGCTTTTGGCGTTAATCTTTCGTTAATAAATATGGGTGAATCCGGGTTTCCCTCAATGCCGAGGTGTGTGGCGGCAAGCTTTTTGGTCTTATTTTGAATATTATATGATTTAGCCGATTTTAGAATCTTGTTTTTATTAATTGTTGAGTTAAATTCAACGATTATCGTTTTTTTTTCGGATTTCCCTTTAATGCTATATATGTCACTTATGTCAGAATTAGATATCACGATATTCAAGTTATTGGCGAGGGTATTTACCATGCCAATTAAGGATTCCTGGGGCATTCTATCATCCAGGGGGACATTTTTTATTTCAATCATTTTATTGAAATTCATCCTGTAACAATCTTCAAGTTTCTCTTCCAATAACAACACATGATCTGTTTTAGCCTTAAGGGCGTCCTCCAGGTGTTGAATTTTTTGTTTAAGTTCACTGTTCTCTTCGCTGAGGAAGTTAATGGAGGCCTCAATCTTTGCGTTCGACTGTTGAATACCTTGGAGTATCGGGAATAGCTTGTTCATTTGGGCTTCTTGCTTTATGACAGAGTTATTAAATAACTCTTTCATCTCGTCACGTAACTCTGCGATTTCAACGCTCATATTTTTCTGTAGCCTTTTTCTTTTAGAGCGCAACGTGATCCGACTGAGGGACTCTTCCCCAACAACCGGGCAGTTGGCGAGTTCAGGATCTGAGTTGTATTTCGGCGAAGACATCTTAGAGTTGGGTGATTGATGTTGGAAATAACAATAGCATAGAATTCGTAAGTCTTTCGTAACTCGTAGCGCGCCTCGAGCCCCTGGCGACGTGCGAGCAAGAGGCAAATTATGACGTAGCTCTCGTTTCCGCGAGGTGGAGTGCGGGGCCGCTAGCAGCACGAAGCGATAAGCACTTGTATTATTTTAGTATAATTAGAACACACGGAAATGCAATCAATGCACACACAATTAAGGACAAAACTTCGATGCGGTTAACACCAATTTCACGAGAATATTTTAGCGCACGTCTGGTCTAGGCGCTGGTTTGAACAAAAAAGTAAACAATTTATGTAAAAGTAAATTTTTTGGAACTTGCATATACACAATGCAATGCAAATTATTTGGAATTGTACCTACTTGATATTTAATATACTTTATTTAATTTATTTTCTATCTTTATACACGATGATTTTTAATCGGTGATCAGGTACCAACTTTTATAACTCAGTAATTGATGGCGGTCACGTAGTAGTCGTAATTACGTGAAAACAAACTTTTATTTTTCTATGATAATTTTTATTTTGAAACGTATTTTGTCCAAAATTCCTTGTCACCGAACTAATCTGTAATGGTGTACTCACAACCTTTTTAATAATTTAATGGGAATGACAATTTATGAGTAATAACTTTGTCATTGTCATTGTCATTACATAAACAAAGTCGTAGAAAATTTCGTAAAATTTCCCGCCATGGCGATGACATTTGACGTAGGTATCGTACTTCTATAATTTATGTACGATGACCATGTATCTAGTGGTTATTAGTTTTAATTATCTTTTAACTTTTAATTAATTTAACAGTGAGGTAATTGCGCGGGACCACGCGTATTAAGTTTAATTTTAGCTAAATATTAATATTTTTCTACTCCTGATCACCGATTAAAAATCATCGTGTATTATATTATAACTTATTAGATTAACTCAAAAATATGAATCTGAAATCTTGTCCGAAAATTCGTTCAAATTCGGAAAATATCGAAAAAAAACGATTCAAAATTTCAAATTGGTGCTAGGCGGCTAAAACTCAGTATCGAGGGGCTCTCGGGGCTCAAAAATATGAATCTGAAATCTTGTCCGAAAATTCGGTCAAATTCGGAAAATATCGAAAAAAACGATTCAAAATTTCAAATTGGTGCTAGGCGGCTAAAACTCGGTATCGGGGGGCTCTCGCGGCTCAAAAATATGAATCTGAAATCTTGTCCGAAAATTCGGTCAAATTCGGAAAATATCGAAAAAAAACGATTCAAAATTTCAAATTGGTGCTAGGCGGCTAAAACTCGGTATCGGGGGGCTCTCGGGGCTCAAAAATATGAATCTGAAATCTTGTCCGAAAATTCGGTCAAATTCGGAAAATATCGAAAAAAAAACGATTTGTATGGAGAAAATTTCAAATTGATATAGCATAGCTAATAATGACTACCGCACATTAAAAAAAAACTAACCTAACCTAACCCGGCCGAGTCGGATCTGCTCTGAAAGGTGATCAGGATTAGATGGTTACCTAGCTGAAACACTAATTTATGAAAACAATATTTGGTGAGCAAAAAATCCATTTTGGTGAGCAAAACATCCATTTTGGGAAGCAAAATAGTACATTTTACAACTAGTGTGAAAAGAATGTCTTTTTACCACTAGTACCGAGGTATCTTGCCACGAGCTGAAAGCGAGTGGCAAGACTCGGTACGAGTAGTAAAAAGACATTTCACACGTGTTGTAAACGACGTTTTTTAATGCAATTGCGAAAAAATAATAAATTAATATAATATATTAATTTATTATTTTTTGACAACATACTATTGGAATCAGCGCCATCGTCCTCGAGTTGAGAAACTAAATTGACACTTGGCAGTTGACACTGACAGTATTTATAAGGATAATATTTAGCTTGCCACAGCCCAATGCAGATAATTATAATACTGAAACGACATTAATTAGAACCTTTAACATTATCAAAACAGAAGTACAAGACATTACAGTATCAACAAACAGAAACAGATCATGCAACAAGTTTTAGTGCCAAATTTGTGATCTGCGACATGTGACCAAGGACACGTTTACAACTAAAATATCATGAATAATTCATGATATTTTACTGTGGGTCAAAGTTAGAGGGGCTATGTGTAATCCAAGTGTTGTTGGCACGTGACGATCCTGGTTGGTTAACAGGGCTGGGTGTAACCAAAGTGTTGTTAGCATGTGACGGTCCTGGTTGAGGTTCAGTATTAACAGGTACATTAAGACCAGATTGGAATGTGGATGACGAAAATTCTGTGGACTCTTGCGACTTTACATTAATTGATTTTGCAATTTGTTTTCCAATTTTTAATTTGTTATCAATGGAGTTTTCTATGTATCCTTCTGCTACATTACCTGACCGCCAACCTCCATGCCTCTTCAAAGTTGTTATGTCAGCTCCTGAGTCGGCAAGTAATGTAGCAGAGGTTCTCCTAAATGCATGTCCGGTGTAAAGATTTGCATCAGGCAAATTTAAGTACTGAGCGATATCTCTCGGCATATTCGCAAACTTGTTTAAGCCTATTACCTGGGCAGTGCACCTTCCTCTTTGAAAATTCTGAAAGAATCGGTCACTTTTGCCCTTAGAAGACCGCAGACTCTGATATTTCTTGACTATTTCTGCAAATGGGCCGTCAATAGTGAAGGACCTGGGAATTTTATTTTTTGTATTTGGTATTTTGACAAGAAGTATGTCCCCATGTGTTTCTATTTATCTTTTACTGATACATTTGTGAGCTCTTCGCGTCTGCATGCGCCACAGACTCCAAATATAAGAGCAACCTATGAACAAAGTTACATATTTATTATATATTGTAAGACAATTGTTTATTTCATTCTATTTTTTTTAACTTCCTACTTTATTTTTAGAGTTAATTTACTTAAATTGTGTACATATTTTATTAGATTTATATTTAAGTTTATACCTTTGTAGCTAGATGTTGCTGATCTGGAGCTTCATTAATAAACGTCTCAATTTGTTCAGCTGTTAGTACCTTCGATTTTTTACTCTGAAATCCTGCACTTTGCCTTTTTAAGAAAGCAGTCAATCTGGTGTAAGTTTTTATAGCTATGTCATGTTTTAACTTTATAACAGCTTTCAACATAGAATATTTTGACCATAATGTTGATGGCCGATAGGTTTCAGACAGCTCTTGAAAATAGGCCATCAAAACAGTCTCTGAAAAAGACTTTGCGTTATGTAAGGTTTTCCAGTCGATAAATTTTACATAGACGGCATTATATTGGTTTTTAGATTTTTCTGGAATAACACAGTCATTGGCAATTGCTGCTCTAGCACGAATGTCTGGTGGTGTCATATCAATGTTTGAATCACTCATTTTCAATATTTTTTTATAACTTCTCGTACCAAATTATATATTTATATGCGTTAATATGTTTAAATAATGTTAGAAGTTATTTCAAAAGGGCGGGCTTTTTTGCTTTTAAACTTTTTTTTTCTAGGCATATGCTTGTATCATTCAGCCAAATCAAAGAACAATTTTTAGGAAAGTAAATATTTCATACATAGATACCTAAGACAGAGTAGGCTATAAAATGCAAATTCTTAATATTTTTTCGTCATTTATATATTAATGAATACTTTAAATAAATACTCCTAGTATTCGTAAGCGTTTTTAATTTCATAATTTCCAAGTAAAAAATCTAATATAAAATTACTGCGTTTCGAAAGTATAGTTTGGAACTAAAAAGTAAAAAGCACTAGTTCGAGAAATTGAGCTTGTCGCACGCTACGCAGCCACAAAAAGTACCACTTTTTGAGCAACTGTATTAAAAAGATATTTTTTGGTAATAATTTTGATATTTGTATAGAATCTTTTTATCGATTCTATATTTTTTATGTGGTAATACCACATTTTTTATTTTTATAAATAATGACACCCCGCTTCGATTGTAGTAGATCGCATTCAATTTTTCTTTCTTAATTTACCTTTGTGTCATTATTTATAAAAATAATTTTGATGTTTTATGAAAACAATATTTGGTGAGCAAAAAATCCATTTTGGGAAGCAAAAAGATATTCTGACTCAACATAAAATTATTCTGGTGTAATGTATATCTACAAAATGATTTAATTTGGGGAGCACTGTATAGAGTGAGTTTAATTTAAATGGAAGCAATTCATTTTATTTGGAACTTAGTTTTGGGGTATAAAAGCCATTTTGGTGAGCGATTAAATTGTTCCCTATTATTATTATGAAATAACATCACTGAATTTGTTCTTCCATGCATGCCTCACCGCCGTCAATGCATAGTAGTTTATCTAACCGATTAAATATGTTATTGGCCATTCCTACAGTTAACAAATATAATCCTGTGGTTGCATGCAGATGTAACGCAGAGAAAACCAGTTAGTTTAGGTAGGTTAGGTTAGGACACGAGTACACCAAGTGCGGAATCCCAGTAGATTTTCTTAGGTCTGTTTAACGAGTTAATTAGATTGTAATCTTCCTTCAAGACTAATGTGATATGATACAGAATGTTTCTTTTAATATCTTAATAATTTATATATTTATTAAATGGAAAATAAATTAAAAATATACATACTAAAACTTAAAATTAAAAAGAATCCCCCAGTACTGAAGCCGTCTGAGGCATCGTCCCCAGCACGCTCGCCGCGTTTCCCCTTTGAATGGCGAGGCTCAGTCTTTGAGCGAAAAAGGAGCCCGCTCTGATATTACCCGATATTCCGATTAATAATTGTATTGCTTTTTTTTTCTACAATGTCCGAGTGATGGAAGAGCGGTTCCTTCTGGCGCAAGCATATTTAATGCCACGGCATCTTTTAATATCACCTGTCCCGATCACCCAAGTGATCGTATTGGACGAATATGTCTTATAAGATCACCCAGGTAATCCCTTTGAACGCTATATCCAGCACTATCCCCTGGGTGATTTTAGTGGACAGCATACCTACATTTAAATCCCCTGGGTGATCCTAATACGTAACATAATCCAGAATAATCACCTGGGTGATTTTACTGGATAAGTTCGTTCACTAGAATAACTTGCAGAGTTACGTTACTTTCTGGGGTATCCTGGATTTAATTCTCTCCGATAGAATCACCCAGGGGATTGTGCTGGAAATAGCGTCCAATAGGATCACCTGGGTGATTATAGGTATATTTCGTGACGTGACTAAATTAGCTTACATATGTACGAGTAAACCAATCCTTTCATACTTACACTAAAATGACACACCGTGTGTATAATGTAAGAATGCTGTCAATAATGCATATCGTGACGTCACAGCATTGCTCGACGCACTTGTGCCGTGTTCATTCTTGCCTTCAATACGGTGCAAAGGGGTTATTGTGAAATTCGAAATTCGATTCATACTCTACCGTCTCCTTCTCTCAGAAGAAATACGACACGCCGGATCACCTGGAGTGAGAGGCGATATACGAACTCCAAATTCCAAATAGGGTAGATAAACTTCATCATTATCACACTAATATTATAATGGCAAAAGTTTGTGAGTGCGTTTATGTGTATGTTTGTTACTTCTTCACGCTTAAACGGCTGGACCAATTTTGATAAATTTTGCTATGAAGGTAGCTGATACCCTGAATTAACACACATGGTACTTTTAATCCCTAAAATATGTAGTGTTCCTGTGGGATGAGGTGTTAACCCCGCGTGGCGCAGATAGTTGAAGATAATTGAATTTTTTTTCCTATAGTCCTTGCTCTAGCTCTTCAATTTTTCCTTACCATGGTTTCTCTAAAATACATATATTTTTTTTAATCAATAGCAATTGATTTTAGATTTTATCCTTTATAAACGCCAAATAATGTATCTCCATGCTGATTTTAAAATAAAACCAAACGACATTTTTTGCTGAAGCAGGTACTTTACTTCAGGCGCTTAAAAAAAAATTAGTGTCGCAACTTCGTGTATTCAAAATATAATTAGAAAATAAGGGTCCTAGGTACATATAGAATTTCCATAGATTTTTTTGATACCATACGTATGCGTACATTATGAGTAGTTGTCGAAATATCATGGTAGCTCTGCTGGGGCGATGCTCCCCAAAACGAAACTATTGATATATATTTTTTATTGGTACTAGAATTATTATATGGATTTTATATAGATTTTTTCTATATGTTTAAATTCATCAAAGCCAAGGTGGTTCCGCTGAGGTGCATGACGTCAATTATAATGATTTAAAAAGCAGTTTACAAGTAATTATCTTTATTATATTGTATTAGTTAAAGTATAGGTAGTCGTTTGTTTCCTGACCTGTTTTGTACATAATTATGCTTAAACATGAAAGTGTACCATATACAGTGATTGCAGATTACGACTAACAGGCGTTTAAGATATAAGTTGTTCTTTTAGCCAACGTGTGTCCCTCAGCAGGGCAAAGCCCTCCCTCTTTTCCGCCAGTCAACTCAGTAAAGCGATTCTCACTGCTATACGTCCTGGAATCCGTCAAGGTCATCCCGCCATCTTCTAGGTCTGCTTCTGCTTCGTTGTCCATCGCACGGTAGTCACTGTGGTAGTCACTCAGAGAATACCATGTGTTTGACGATGCGGTTGGCGCAGTGGTAGGGCCTACTGAGGGAGTTTTAATTTTTTTTTCGTGAGCCTATGTTTCTATGTATTTAAATAGATATTTATCTATATGAATATGTACAACGTCGGGACTTTGTCGAGTTGTGAGAGATTGGTCTGATATGTATTTATTTAATTTTATTAAATATTCGAGTACATTGACCATACCTAAAAAACACGAATTCTAGCTAAAAAAAGACAGGATGTTTAACTTTACTATTAGGCACTATGCCTACATACTCGTACATTATTTTTTGTTGATAATTATGATAATTGACACTAGCTTGAAAATTATAGGACACGAGCAAAGATAATATATGGTGTACTAATGAATGGCGGCAATAAGAACCCGTAAGCTATCGTGAAAACCCAATAACGTCAGTGATGTTTCCATAATAGTTGCTTAGTCATAATGATAACATCATGACATACTCGTAAATTAATTATCGATGCCGCTACTGCATTTACTTATATACATCTATATAATGTATTCATCATTATTGGATGACTTTGTACATTTAAAATTAATGAAGGAGTGGTCTTAATTTCATATAATACACACGTGTGTATATAAACATTTAATCATATTCTTTCACTTACTAAGAATTATGTGAGAGTACTGAATGGGTATTTTATTTAACATAAGAAATTAAAAAGGCTAAAGCATCAACCACATCAAAATAATCCCACAAACACGTTCACTACGGCAAAGAATTTTTGTGACTTTACCTGGGTACGACATGGGGTCTTTTAGATCCGACGTGCAACTGTACTGGGGTGCGTTAACGGGTCTAAAAGATCCGTTGGGTATACTCTTGTTTAATTGTGATTATGTACGTAGTTAAAGCCATTCACGCATATATATTTATGTTAACATATTCTTACATAGACAACCAAACCAAACTTCAAAACGCAGGTAGATTCAATTTATGGTTTGATTGCAAAACAAAGAACAATCTGTCGGATCTTTTAGACCCGATATCCGCACTGAATGTTTACATTGTCGATATTTTTTTAGTGTTGGGGTAGAAATAAAATACCCATATCGATAGTTATTAATTTTAATAGGCTAACTAAGACTTATCAAATACGTAACATTTGGAATTACTTTTAATATTTTTGTAGTATCTGGAGTCTGGCCAGTCGATGGGCTTGTATAAACATTATTAATGGCAATATTTTGCTTACCAATTATAATATTTCTGGCACGTATATCCTCTTTTTTGTTTTTCACAGTTTCAGGTTCATTATCATTTTTGTCACACATAAATAACATTTTCCGCGACCGCTTCATGATCGATAATTCACCTTATCTCGTATATCACTCTAATTTTATTAATAACCACCCACACACTTGGACGTCACTGGTTCAACTAGACTTTCATTCAGTACGGCTATCGGGTCACCGGGCATCGGGTCCTTAAGACCCGGTAGCCGTACTAGATGAAAACAGTTTCTCTCTGGTCGTCATGGGGTCGAAAAGATCCGATGAGTTTTTATTACGTAAACCGCCTATATTCGAAAAAACATCGATAAAACACTAACTGTCCCTTTTCTACTCCTGCAAAATTCTGAGATATCTGTCCCGCACCAACGGTAGGAACAGGAATTTCACTCCCGCACCGGAGGAAAGTTCTTCATCGGATATATTCGACCCGATGCCGTAGTGAACGTGTTAAAGTAATTTTAGATCTTAAGCAAAAACAAACCCATCGACATTGTGAAAAATATTATAATTGTCTTCATACGTCAGGTCGGTACCTCAGATGACATAATTAATCACAGACTGTGAATAAAACGGGTATCTACTGACTGGCATACAAAAATATAGTAAGTAATCATTTCAACGACTAGATATTGACACTATTCATAATTAATATATTTTTTGGGATCCCCTTGGACCGCATAATGTTTTTTAGACTAATTGCTGTATCGCATAATTGATTTAGCATAATTTGTTTTGGCATAATAGTACTTTCGCATAATAATATTTTGGCCTACTGTTTTTTTGGCATACTACGCTATTAGCATAATTTTAGTTGAACTAATTTGTATTGGCCGAATATACTTACGCATACTATTGTTTGGGCTAATAATTATTTGGTATATCTGTCATTATCCATAAAATATTTCAGTTGTCAAAATGAATGAAACTCAGTTTCGTGGTTATTGAAATCGTTATTTTTCTTTGTCTGCGTATTGTTTGTTTTAAATTATTTACTTACTTATTACTTTGGGAGATTAGCCAATACTAATGGTGCGGTTGTAGTTACGCATTCAGAAATTATGTGTATTGGTTTTTTATCGGGATTTAATACTGCGTTTTCTTTTATTTTGTTGCGGGCAAATTGAACCTGCAAAATGATCAACAACAAAATATTACGTTACGTAACGTTAGGTCACATTAGGTAGGTACATTAGGTTAGGTTAGGTTAGTATGATATCCAGGCGCGAAGCGCCTAAGCAACGCGGAATAGGGGGTCTGCGAAGCGGACCTCCGTCGACCTCACTTTAGTTCCTAAATATATATACACACTTTTGAATAGCAATTTTATTACTATGAGCCATTTGTACTTGACTTTTAATTGGATAATAACATAATATTTATGTTTTAGATATCTGTACCTTACGATGTGTCCCATGTGCCTTTTGCATCACCTACTCAATAAACGTTTTTTAGCATAAACTCCACTTCCCTAAGGTTGTCTGGAAGAGATCGCTCTTTAGCGATGTAGTTTATAGTACTTACATTCAATATTAACTGACGCGTTTCCACTTGAGCCTAAACAATAAGGGTAATAAACCAAACACCCATAGAGCTCATTCATTTTTAAAGGAGCCGTTTCGGCCTTGTCTATTTTGTTGCAAACCAACTAGTGTTGATACTTAATTTTAAATATTCGTAGAATAATAATAATAAAAAAACCTATAACGTAATACGTTATACAGGCATGTTTTAAATAAAATACAATAACAAATTTAATTATTTATTTATTTTAAAGTAATAAATCAAAACATGAGGTTTTTAAATTATGACTACTCACTGATTTCTTCTGATTCAGAATTATTTTCCACGATTTCATTCTCCGATGAGTCGCTTCCAATCCAATATTTATTATAAAGTTAGTGCATGATGTTTTTAAAAATCTTTGTTCTACTTTCTTACAGTGATTGTAAGAATTCTGCCACAGAATCGGATCCGAAGTATTAATAATTATGACGAATTTTGGTAATGATAATGACACTATCTCCTACGGTTGGTGTGATGTTTTTCAACTGTGGTATTTCTATTTGCTAATATTATAAAAAGGAAGATAACAGAGGGAAAGTATCAAAAACGTTTGAAACACCGCCTGCCGCACGTGTTTTGCAAGGTTTACAAAGAATTCACCCGCCACAACTTAATCCTATTGTTATTGCTAATGACGGTCTCAAGTGGAAACACGCCAGCTAATATTGAATGTACTACTGTTTTTTATTTGTTTATAGGTGATTTCCTGTGTAAATGTTTTTTGGTGTGCAATAAAGCGTACTTGTATTGTATTGTATAATAGCGATATGCATTTTGATATGATGCCAATTGATTATTATGCATATTTATGCTTATGCTTTTTGTTATTAGTCTTCATGACGGTTATGCTTTCTGTATTTATGCTTTTTAATGTTATGCGTAAAAAAATATGCGTAATGAGGCTTATGCACATCTCATTTTCGGCGAAAAGCAATTATGCGTAACCATATTAGTATTAATGATTTTATGCCTTCCAATAGTAAACCTTTTTTTAAAAGGTCAGTTTTAGTTGAACGAAAAAGGTTACATCAAAAATATAAATTTATAGTGGGGAATGACGATTAAAGTAAAAAATGTTTTTCTGTGTTTTGCTCGCATAAAAAGTATTGTATGCGATAGTTACACAATTAGGTCTTAAAATCTCGCACCTTACTTAGGCCACTCGGCAAGACTCGTGACCTAAACGCGGTACTCGACTTTAAGAACCTTCATTGGGCAACGATTGCGTAAAATACTATTATTGACTGACAGTATAATACGTTTTATGAGTAATGGTTATTTAATTCTAAGTATTTTAATGATCCTGTACATGTTTGAATTTTAATGTCTTAACTTGCCAAAATTTCGTCACCTAAAGGCACATCATAGTTGTACTGTGTCTTACCACAAACGTCACCTTATTTTACTTGCGTATGACGAAATAAATAAAATTGAATTTGAAAAAAGAAAAACATAATTTCTTTATTATAATTTTTTTCTAAAAATCTGTTAACTTTTCAGGATTGTTATAATAGAAACTCTACCTGACCTAATTCTACTGAGTAAGGTTCGCAATAATCCTGTGAAATAAATGGTTTCAGAATTATGTAAAAAATAACAAACATTACGTTATAGTTATAACTTTTAATAATTATGCTCAACAAAGATTTTCTTAATAGAATACATGTTAAACTTTTATTTTGGTATAGTTATAGTACATTACTGCAGAGGCCGCGAAATAGGGGATTGTTGGCCGAGTAGTAATAGACGGCCGAGTGATAACAATCCCTGTTCGCGCCAAGGCTTGTATAGTGCTTTATTGTCAAATAAATCCAAGGAAATAATACAAATGTTCAACTTATATATTCATATAATTTTACTATTCCCACCAACTATTTACTTTTTTTTCAAATTTATTTTTTTAAGCTGCTCGGGTTAATGTTTTTGCCACCAAATGTTAAGATGATTCTATATATAAAAAAATGAAAACACCTTATTAATTAGATATTGTTATATTTTTTTACAATAAACGTGATTCCTTGTTTATTTTATTGAATATCTGTTTTAATCTAATTCAATGATCTAGTTAATATAATATAAGAAATAAAACGAAAATAAACATGCACAAACTACGTTTTTTTTAATGGCACAATGCCATAGATTATGAATAAAAGAAATAAACCCCACTGAAACAAAAGACAATCTCTTTGTTGGCCACGGCCATAATGTTGTATCAAAATTCCTTTATTGACCTCTAATTTGAAACTAGAACGAGTCTTCAACAATTGCTATACAAAGACGTATTTCGCGTTCTATTACCACGACCATAAGAACGACATTTCCTTGGATGTTTGAGAAAATTTAGTTATTGTCCTTATCTCGTCTTTGTAATATGTTATGTAAAAATCTATCACAACACAAGTATCACGAAATAGTACAATTCATTTTTTCAAACACACATAATACTACAGTCTATTCGCCATGACTTGTAAACAACATTCTACCCTCAAAGTATGATTATATTGATGAAAACTGCCATTTTCTCATAAATGAAAAACCCACGACACCATTTTGGATACCACGTTGCGTGTATAGCTTTGGCATTCCATGTCAATTCTAATGTTAGAATTCTTATTTACTAAATTGGACAAGTAAGTACGAATAGACTGTATTTATAACTTCCTATATTTCTATGAATTTATACAGTCATCCGATTTTTCTAGAAACAATCGGAGTTCTGCTTTCTAACTGTATCTGGAACATATCGACCGCCTTCATCATAATGTCGAACTTCACTCTGATAGGTTCCTTGAGGCTCTTCACATCTGCACCAGCTGGCGGTAGGATCCGGTACTTCCGCAGGACCGTTGCCAACACTGTCTTCATGGCATCATGGCGTATTGGTAGCCTGTAATAAATACTATCTAAGGTTTTGTCTTTTTTTGAATATCTTGAAGAGTGCTGAATTTGTAAGTTCTTGAGGCACAAAATTTGTGTCAATTGGAATCAATAATTACCAATGCAACTTCTTAAGCCATAACTGAAGGGGACGAATTGGGCTGGATGAGTGAGCGGTTCCAGGAATCGTTCTGGTCTGAAGAGATCTGCTTCTGGGCCCCAGTACCGAGGGTTGCGGTGGGTGGCCCAGATGTGCATCAAGATGCCTGTCCCCGCGGGAACTGTCACGCCACATTCTAGAAAGCAGAAATGTTAATAAACTCCTGGCTTTATGACTTTTTACTATGAATAGATATTTTTGTACCTGCAAAACTACATAAATTTTTTGGTTGGCTTGAAAGTGATGTGAAAGTAAAACAAGCACTCAATGATCGTACTATAAGGGCTTATGAATGCCTTTAAATAAAACAAAATACAGAAAGAATTCTGTTCAAACTCAATATTTAGATTGTGCTACTAAATAGTAGGTACTAACGTAGTTCTATGTCACTAGTAACTTTCCGAACGATGATTGGCACTGGTGGGTACAGTCTCAAAGTCTCCTTGACCACAGCTTCGAGATACTTTAGCCTGTGGAGGTCTTCAGCTACCACAGCTTTGTCCGGGCAATCCAGAACTTCATTCAGTCTGCAAACGAATTGATAAATGTCTTGAACCAGAGTGTGCTGCCAGTGATGATATTCGGCAGTAAGATGTTAGTTGAAAATTACTGAAAAACTAACGGAGTGAGTTGTCATTTGAATCAAGGAAGCCAAATTTTTAAACAAGAAGGCCTGTAAAGGAACTCGGTAAAGTTGGTGGATCTCTGGCAGTTGCTCGTAGAACCAATGAACTTTAGGACAGGAAGGTTTTTGGGGGTCCACCACGTCGGACATCACACGATTGGTCGTTGTGAGTATTCTTGCACGTGGCCCTTACCCACTGCATGACGTCTATCTTTCAATAAGGACGTGGTAAATAATATTGCCTATTTATTTTCTCCGAATACCTATTCCTTCAACTGCCAAAGGTTACCTGAAAGAGATCCCTAATAGGGATAAGTTCGCCTTTGTACATGTTTTATTTGTTATGAATGTATTTATAACCAGTTGTTGTGTACAATAACGTGTTAACATTTAAGCAGCGTCTAATAAAGTTTGGAACTTACGAAAATGGCTGAATAGCCCGATACGAGAGCGAGAGCCACGGTCGCATAATTGACAGATAAAAAATTGCGCCTATCGATGATGGGGGAAGAGCTGCACGTGCTTACATACATACATACGTATTTTATCCTTATCACATGGTTTAGGATGTCTGATGTAGTCAAAGGTATACTACGAAAGAGGTGCTGGGAAATTAAGCTAACTTACTCTTCTAACACTCTCTCTTGAACTTCAGGGTATCGGGATAACATGACGAGGGCGAAGGATGCGCCGACGGCAGATGTGTCTGTACCAGCAGCGCTCATCACCAGAGCTTCCTCACGGAGCTCCAAATCAGTGAATCCTTTCACTTTAAGGGACGTTTCTAGAAGCATTTCCAGTAGAGACTGGAAACCTAAGTATGAATCTGTAGACAACGAGCCATTTTTAGGGTTCCGTAGCCAAATGGCAAAAAACAGAACCCTTATAGATTCGTCATGTCTGTCTGTCTGTCTGTCTGTCTGTCTGTCCGTCTGTCCGGCCATTTTTTTCCGAAACTATAAGAGCTATACTGTTGAAACTTGGTAGGTAGATGTATTCTGTGAACCGCATTAAGATTTTGATGCAAAAATAAAAAAATAATAATAAATATTGGGGGCTCCCCATACTTAGAACTGAAACTCAATTTTTTTTTTCATCAAACACATACGTGTGGGGTATGTGTGGGGGTAGGTGTATCTATGGATAGGTCTTCAAAAATGATATCGAGGTTTCTAAAATATTTTTTTTCTAAACCGAATAGTTTGCGTGACAGACGCTTCCAAAGTGGAAAAAAGTTGGTCCCCCCCCTCTAACTTCTAAAATAAGAAAATGAAAAATCACAAAAAAACATATGATGTACATTACTATAAAAACTACCAACGAAAATTGTTTTGAACGAGATCTAGTAAGTAGTTTTTTTTTAATATTTTAATACCTAACTTTGCACCTAATTTATATGGGGCGCTATACATACCAGGTGCAAACTTAACTTAACCACTTAGGGATGGAAAGTGTTTGTACGGAACCCTCGGTGCGCGAGTCCGACTCGCACTTGGCCGGTTTCTTAATAAACAAGTGCCGCGTTATGTCACGAGCCATTTTTTTTTATAATAAAAGGTACAAATTATAGGAGACACGTTAATAGTACATTTTACAACTAGTGTGAAAAGAATGTCTTTTTACCACTAGTACCGAGGTATCTTGCCACGAGCTGAAAGCGAGTGGCAAGACTCGGTACGAGTAGTAAAAAGACATTTCACACGTGTTGTAAACGACGTTTTTTAATGCAATTGCGAAAAAATAACAAATTAATATATCATTGCGATAACCTATGCTTGCTTCGAAGTTATTTTTGAACGAACCCATACTTTACAAATGACATGGTACATTAAGACCATCATCATCGGCATCGTCATCGTCATCGTCATCGTCATCGCCATCGCCATCGCCATCGCCATCGCCATCGCCATCGCCATCGCCATCGTCATCGCCATCGTCATCGTCATCGTCATCGTCATCGTCATCGTCATCGTCATCGTCATCGTCATCGTCATCGTCATCGTCATCGTCATCGCCATCGCCATCGCCATCGCCATCGCCATCGCTATCGCCATCGCCATCGCCATCGCCATCGCCATCGCCATCGTCATCGTCATCGTCATCGTCATCGTCATCGTCATCATCATCACTGACATTCGAAACTCAGTTAGTTACTGCGTTTCGAAAGTATAGTTTGGAACTAAAAAGTAAAAAGCACTAGTTCGAGAAAATGAGCTTCTCGCACGCTACGCAGCCACAAAAAGTACCACTTTTTGAGCAACTGTATTAAAAATTAAGTTTAATTCGCAATTTTAATAGTAAGTTTATTACCAGATTTAGGAGCATAATTTTCTTCACGTTGTTTCTCTTCCATTTCTTGCCTTTTCTGTTTAATAATCTGGAAGAAACCACCAGAAATAATAACCAAGAAAAATAGGAGATCCTTACAGCAAGGACCGACCAGGGGTAGTGGCGCTACAAACAGCTTTCATATGGCAATAATATGCATACGTCATATATTTGCATTATCAAACGTCTATTGACGCTATTTGTCATTTACCAAATTCAAAACATTGTTTACCTGAATGCTGCTCAATCTTTCATTCTTCTTGAGAAATAAATACTGTATGCTATTGAAAAAACCTTGACTTATATCACTGTGGATAGTTTTGCATGTTTTTTAGTCCTGTTTCCTTTCTGTTTACATCAGTGACATTCACCGACTTTCAACGTCAGTTACCAACAATTTGTCGTTGCCAGTAAAATAAATTAGTACCACTAAAAATCCGCAATATGGCGTGGGTTGTAAAACCCCTTGCAGATGGTCATCCAAAAATAATACCCAGCCTATTTTGGGCCTCCTGACATATAGGATAATATAGTTCAGGAATGCCGCTAAAATATTATTGTGGTTAGGTACATTACATAATGATGAATCTGCACAAATAGTTTGTAGAATGGTGTCTGAGAAAAGAATATTGAAAGTACATTCTTTTTTTACCTTATCAATGAACTCATACATGGTACGCCTACACTTATCCGCCCTCCTGTACTCAGGCAGCAGTTGATATATCCACTCCGGGTGCAGCCAGGGCTGCACAATGCGTTTCGTCATCAGCTCTGCGACTTCCTCGAAAGCCTCAAGGAATTCTTGGTTAGGGTTGTCCTTAAGATTTATGCGCACACCCAGAGTCGTTTCTGAAATATTGCTCTTCTAATTAATTGGGCCCTAGATACGTTTAGCTGTAATATAGTCTATTAGAAATGCTGTAGGAATGACTTCGAAAGTTATTACTTTACAATAATATTTTATTATAATTTATGTTGTACGATTAGAGCTAGTATCAATTACTCCTTTACATTCAAGCAGCCTTGTGCTTTAGCAAAAATAGTTGCCGAATTAGCTCAGGATGGATGAAATGGCGGCAGGTCTCTGGTACGATATGCGACCCCCGGATGCCGCTTCGGCTCAAGGGCAAAATTTATAAAAGCATTGTAATACTTGTCGTCTTGTATGGATCAGAGTGTTGGGCAGTAAAAGGGACGGATGAAATGAGATTAGGTACATGTGGCAGAGATGAGAATGTTACGATGGATGTGTGGGGTGACAAGAATGGACAGAATAAGAAGTGAATATGTAAAGACTGTACACGACAAAATCGGGTCACTTTGTCTCTCGTCTAACTTTTCAATTAATGTCATATATACTTGAAATTTTGTTATGTTATTCTATGGAAACCAATGCAAATATTTCAATTACTGCTACGGATTATAATGCAATAATTTTAAATATGTCCTCAAAAAAAGAAAGTTTTCGTAATATAATTGTTTCCGAGCACTTTCTCAGTCCGCAGTTGTCGCATCGGAAACTCCCAAAAAAAATTAATATCGGTAAGTCAACCGTATCTGATGTGTTGAAACGCTTTCAAGAGAGGATGATGACTACTAGGAAAGCTGGCAGCGGGGAAAAAGTGGCTCTGTTGATACAAATAAGGAAAGAAATGTTATTAAGAAATTCCAGCAAAATCCGAACCTGTGCCTGTAGGTACAAGCCGTTGCAAAAAAAAAATTGTCTGTATCGTATGTCCAAAAAGTCAAAACTAAACCCAGTCTGAAGACTTTTAAGGTACAAGTAGCCCCAAATCTCCGAGAAAAAGAAAACCAGTCCGCTAAAACTAGAGCTTGCAAACTATATGAGCAAATTTTAACGAAAAACGATTGCGTCGTAATGGACCATGAAACTCATGTCCTTGCTGGCTATAAGCAGTAACCTGGTCAACAGTTCTAGGCAGCATCAGATAAAGCAAGTGTTCCTGATAAATTTAAGAAGTATACGTTCTCAATTTTTTTTTGCAAGCCTTGTACGCATGCGATCGATAAACCCAAAGTTTTATAACAACGGGCCTATAAACCAAAACATTTACATATATGAAGTCATACAAAGCCCGTTGCATTTTGGCCTGATTTTGCTTCGTGTCACTGTGCAAATACAGCAGTGGCATGGTACAAACGCAACAGCGTGGCAATAGTGCCTAAATGAATGAACCCACCAAAGCGCCCTGAACTCCGGCCGATCGAGACATATTGGGGTCTAGTGAAGGGGCACTTAAAAAAAAGCAACAAGGAAATATGTGACCAAATTCAAAAAGCAGTGGCGTTCAGTAACCAAATCTGTATCTGTGACCAATGTGCAAAAGTTTATTATGAGAGTGAAACAAAAAGTCTGAAAATTCAGCCAATTCCTATTAGAAGCCTAAAAAAAGCTTGTGTACAGTATGATATAGCTTGTACGTTTCTTATAAATAAATAAAATAAATCAACATTTACCTTCTTGTTTTAATACTGTAGGGACATTTGAATGTGGCCAGATTTTATCGTGTTAAGAGGAAGTCTGAAAGTAGCACCAATTAGGGAGAAGCTGCAAGCTAACCGACTATCGTGGTATGGCACGTGATGCGAAGAGAGGAAAGCCACGTAACCAGAACAGCGTTAAGCATGAATGTGGACGGATATAGAAGAAGAGGAAAACCAAAGAAAAGATGGATGGATTTTGTGAAAGATGATATGAATAAGAAGGAAGTAAACGACGAGATGACGAGTAATAGGGAAGAATGGAAAAAAAAACATGCTGCGCCGACCTCAAATAAATGGGATAAGGGCAAGCGAATGATGATAAGTTGTTGAATTCAATAAGCTCAGGTAGGTACATTTATTTTGAATTGTGGATTACAGATTAGTACGTAGAAATTAGTTACATATATAATTTGAAAAAACCAATAGCTGAGGAGGCGTGGAAGTTCTTGAATGGATACTACTATTTAAATGCACACGAGCGTTCGTTTTGGCAGTCCTTGGGTTCAAATTTAATTTATGTTTAGTACTGGAACTTCAAATGATAATATTGATAATAACGAACATATAAATGAATATGACGTACCACACACAGAATAAAATGTGTACATTGTCAAGTATTTCCACACGGAGAAGGTTCCGTTCCCAACTGAGGGCTTGAGTCGGTCGACCATGATGAGACTCTGTTTGGCGAATACGTCCACGAATTGGTTTAGCTTCTTAATATTAAACGTCGGCGCCAGGAGCTTGCGTCGAGGACGCCAGATGGGAACTGTGAAGAAATAAGTCACATCATCTATTACTTGACCGTTTTACAATAGGTACCATAAAACTATAGTTCGTACTTTTAGGTATTTAAAAAAATGTAAACAAACCGGAGCTGTCTAATTTGACAGATCCAGTGGTAGTGCACCTTTTAAGGCCAAAATAAATTATAGTGATCCAATTCGAATGGTTAAAAACACGATCCCGTAACAAAACGACAAAAACAAACTATTTAAAAAAATATATAAAACAAAAACAAATAAAACTAACGTAAATTAACAATAAACGGAAGCTTTAAAACACAAATATCGCACGCGTATTATCAATATGACAGCAAGCAATGGCGAATGTCAAACCGACAAAGTAAAAAATCACGCAAGGTATGTGTTGCTACTTTAAACCTGTGGCTTTCTTTTTTAGTCGTGCTACTTCCAGTATAATGCAGCCTAGTTAAAAATCACGTAAGGTAAGGTGCTGCTACTTTTAACCTGAGACTTTCTATTTTAGTCGTGTTACTTCCAGTATAATGCAACCTTGCGTTTTAAACCTCTGCAAGATTGGGTACTTTTTAGTGACGATTTACTGAGAAAAAGATATACATATATTTATTAAATCTGATAGAAATATGTTTATATTCGTGAATTTGTATATGTACGGTAAAATTACACATGCTATTTAAATGGAACGGACTGCAGAGTGAGGTCCATTATTTTATAATATAAAAAAATTAACAGGTACCAAACGTTACCTTATAAATAAAATAACCCTTTTAAGTGTTTGTTTACATTCTTTTAAGTACAGACTATAATGGTAAGTAGCTATTTAAAAAGAAACATAGAATGAGTATAGCCCGTGTTGCTTGTGTTCACTTAAAGTGTATTGCCTTATATCCCATCATTTATGATCTTTACTTACTTATGACCATCAGGTAAAAATAAACATAATTGGTTCTTGTCCATTATTGGTGACGTCTAGAGATGTACCGTTCTCGAGAGTGTTTTCCTATTTGCATGGTAAATGTTTTTGACAACGTTCTTTCCCCGTAAAAATCGGGAAATGTTCTTAAGAACTGCACATATCTAGTGCCGTCACCCTAATCGCTTATTTAAAGTCAGTTAACAAACCTGGCGCATAGATGCTCCCATTCCCAACGAAGAACTTTAGGATGTCCATAGATTTGTCTTTTTCTAGACACGTTTTTAGCAGCATCTCGGCAGCTGCGGGATCAGCCACCACTGAAATGTAAGATAGTACATTACTGAAGACGCCGGGAACGAAGTGCTTGCCGGGTGAATAGGTATAGACATACGACGGATAGTGATACGAAGCCGGTGAGACCTTTTCATATGCAAAGAAGTAAAGAAATACACTATTAAAAATAAAGACAGCCGTTCAGCCCGATCATGAACACAGCCGCTATGTTTAAAAAAATATTTCCCGGCTTAGGTCTTTGTTTAGTATTAACCTTTATACTGACTCATTTATAAATGGCGGGGACACTGGCCGCTTTGCTGCTCTCTGTATAAAAAATGTAACTAGACTTCAGTGTCAAAACTAGTGTCTGCAAAAATAGCAAGAATTCCAGCAAAAACATTATTTATTAAAACCGTGTGATCAAAAGGAAGCTGACGGAGGCCTCCGAAACAGAACGGGCGACAGCAACGGTAAGTCCTTGATATTTATTCTTGGATCAGTATAATGTTCACATTTTTCTGACTCCACCCCACGATCCTTCCTTCGTTACTTACAGTCCGCTAACGGCTTTACGCCACATTTTCTGGTCTTCGAACCGCATTTTCAAAATTTTGAACCTACCTATTTTTTGTTTAATTCCCCAAATTATAATCTATATAATATAACCGTTGCTTCCGTCGCGAATCGTATTCGCTATAAAGCTATTCCCTGTTCTCACAGATTTTCAAAAATATAATTCATCCAATTCGTCATATTTTTGTCCGTGACAAAAATGGCGGAAGGCGAGGTGCAATCTTTATTGCAAATTAGCACTTTGACAATTAAAAAAGAATATTTGTTCAAAAAATTACAAAAGGCGTATGATGTATCCAAAACTGTTAAATTGGATAGTCTAGACTCGGTACAGAATTACATGGTACAGTTTTCAGAACTTGATGACGCTCGTAGCGATTTCGAAAAAATTGTCATGGAAATTATCATGCTTGAAATGCAGTCAAACCCCAAGGCTAAACCTTCAACAAGCGCGTTAGAAAGCTTCGACGAATTATATTATGTTTGCAAAAAAGTAGCTTTGAACTGCACGCGTATAGTTCAGGAGCCAACCGAAAAATATTCAACTGCAACCAAGAATGATTGTCTAGCTAGACCGGTCTTACCGAAGCTAACTTTATTTGAATTTGACGGGCAGGTAGAGAACACTACATTCCACGATACCTTCGTGTCTTTGGTTCACAATCGAAAGTTCGAGAACATAGATAAATTTCATTATCTGCTGTCTTGCGTTAAAGGTCCAGCACTGAGCATTGTCAGAAGTCTTCCGATCACGTCATTCAATTACCCACTTGTTTGGCAAAGCTTACTTGATAAATACCAAGACGTTAGGGCGTTGACCGGCAGATATCTGGACAAAATGCTGAACTTTTCGCCTTTGACAAAAGACAGCGTAGCGAATTTAACCTCGTTCGTGGAGACTTTTGATCATTCGTTGAAAGCGATTCACGCCTTGCAGATTGAGAACTTGGACGACTATCTATTTTGTCATTTGGCATTACGTGGTTTAGACAGTCATACTCGGAAATTGTTTGAAGAAAGCCGCGATCAAAATAAATTACCGATTTTGGCGGATTTAATAAATTTCGTCAACAAACAAATTAAAGTTTTGGAACATACATTTCCTAGTGCCGGCTCCCGGACTGTAAACAATCAACTAGTCAAAGTGAAGTCATCTGTCAACTTCGCACAACCGAGTCATAAACCAGCCAATTTCAAATATTCGAACGCAACTTCGTCTTCACAAAAGGTTGGATTAGCTGTTTCGCGTTTTGATACTCAAAATAATTCGAACCAAAACAAACTGACTTGCGTGCATTGCAACTCAAATCGTCTGATTTATCGTTGCGAACAGTTTCGTAAACTGTTAGTTCAAGACAGGATTTACCGTGTCAATGCCTTGAAACTATGCACCAACTGTTTAAAAAGTGGTCATGAAACGTCAAGTTGTAAGAGCAACATGACTTGTGGAGTTTGCTCTCGGCCTCACCACTATTTACTACATCGGGATGCAAGTGTTCTGCAGGCAACGGCCGTGCCGACGCCGCAGACGCCCCGTGCTGCCGTGCATGCAGGGGGGCCTTCACTACCGCGCTCCGTGAGTGTGGCTGTGATACCCGATCCAACCGTTACTGAGAATCTTCATTCCGTGACTGAAAATTCCAGTTCTTACGGTATAGTACTGGGGACTACGAGGACTCTAGTCGTTGACATCACTGGTCAATATCAGAACTGCCGTGCCGTTCTTGATTCTGGAGGTCAAAGTTCATTCATTACTTAGAACTGTGCTCAACGTTTGGGCTTACCTCGCAACAAATGCCCTTACACGGTATCAGGGCTAGGAGGTGAACTAGTCAAAAACTTTGGCATGGTGACATGCGATTTAAAGCCGTGTAAATCGGACGTTCCGTGTTTCCGGCTAGAACTGGTCGTAGTCGAGAAAGTGTCATCCGAAATGCCAAATGTTTCGTTTCCACCGGAAGTCGTGGAAGAATACAAGAATTTCGATTTGGCTGACCCATTGTTCTACGAAAAGTCATCGGTAGATATTCTGTTGGACAACGGTGTCGTCTCTGATTTGATGTTGGACAAGCCGACTAATGTCAAGCCGAACATACCTAAGGTGATTGAGACGGTTTTCGGTTATGTCGTAAGTGGAAGATTATACAACGAAAGTAATCAACTGTCATTAAATTTACATCTGTCGATTTCTGAAGAGAAGACTTTGGACAAAACGCTGCGTGACTTCTGGGAAGTAGAGGATTTGCCGTGCAAACCTGTACTCAGCCCTCAAGATCAGCTGGCTCAAGATATATTCGTGCGTGATCACTCCCGTGATGAGGGGGGGAGATACATCGTGCCGCTGCCTTTTGTGACTGATACGCCGACACTTGGAGACTCTCGAGTTGCCGCCGAACGACGATTGCTGGCAACAGAGCGCAAACTTGCGCGTTCACCAGTGCTGCAGCAAGCATACAACGACTTCATGCTCGAGTATGAGAAACTTGACCACATGGAATTGTACACTGGTAGCGAGTCAAGCAAGTATCTGATTCCACATCACAGCATTTTAAGGCCGAGCAGTACGTCAACACCCTTGCGCGTCGTATTCGATGCTAGTGCGAAAACGTCTACAAACATCTCTCTCAACGATACTCAGTTGACAGGACCAAACCTGTACCGTGATATAGGTTCTATTATAACCAATTTTCGATTATTCGAATACTGTTTCGCAAGTGATATTTGCAAGATGTATCGTGCAATCCTTGTGCGTGAATGTGATAGAAAATATCAACACATATTATATCGGTGGTCTGTAGACGAGCCGATTAAAGTCTATGAATTAAAAACGATTGCGGCGTAAGTTCGAGTCCATTTCTGGCCATTCGTACTTTGCTACAATTAGCCAATGATGAAGGTGAACGTTTCCCTTCAGCTGCTAATGTCGTGCGACAAGGTATCTATATGGATGATATTCTATGGTCATGCGCAACCTTCTCCCAAGCCTGTGCATTGCAGGACGAGTTAATTAATATGCTACAGTGCGGAGGACTTGTGCTAAAGAAGTGGTCTAGCAACTGTGAAGAATTATTCGAGCGCGTTCCAGTTGAACATCGTGAAACCTCTGTCACTTTTCAAAAGGATCGGGATGATGTTTCGATTAAGCTTCTAGGCTTGAAATGGTCTCCGGTGTTTGACGCGTTCAGCTTCTCTTTGAACAAGCAAGATACCGTCAATACCAAGAGATCTGTACTAAAGACTCTAGCATCTATTTATGATCCCGTTGGATATATTTCTCCTTGCACATTTGTTGCAAAGTGCATCCTTCAGGATCTTTGGAAGGTGGGTCTCGGTTGGGATGATCCTCTGCCTCAAGAAGTGTGTGAGCAGTGGTTGACATTCATCACCGAACTACCTCGCCTATCTGAGTTGCAAATCCAACGGCACATATTGCTTCCAGATGTAACAGAATGCGAGCTGGTTGGATTTAGTGATGCATCATCTCGTGGGTACGCTGCCTGCATTTACGTCATATCACGGAGTCAGTCGGATATAAAGTGCAGATTGCTAATGGCAAAATCGAAGGTCGCACCTGTGAAGGCTCAGACGATCCCTAGAATGGAACTTATGGCCGCGGCTCTTCTTGGAAAACTTATGAAGTACGCATGCGAATGCATAACTCGAGTGGATGTGACTAGAATTACAGCGCTAACAGACTCGTCAATAGTTTTAGCGTGGCTGCAAACTGACGCTTATAAATTGAAGACATTTGTGTGTAACCGTGTTACACAAATAATAGTCAATACCACCCCATGCATGGCGTCATGTTAAAAGCGAGTACAATATGGCAGACGTAGCTTCCCGAGGTGTATCTCCGTCGCAATTCATGCTTGATAGCTCTCAGTGGTTTGAGGGTCCTACCTGGATGTACGAGGATCGTGAAACTTGGCCTGTATCAACGTACACAAATAAAAGTGAAACTCAAATTCTTGAGATGAAATCAAACTCGAATACGTTCAGTTTGATATCTCGAAAGACGGAAGAAGAAGATAAACTAGAGTTTGTTGAGCGAGTCTGTAACCGGTTCTCTTCTTTTTCAAGAATGCAAAGAAGCATCGCCTGGATTTTACGTTTACTTCAACGATTCCGCGATGACGTTTCAATTCGCCACCAAGTCCTAACGACTGAAGACTTGAACGCAGCCCACGATAGTCTTATAAAGCTAGTGCAAGCTGCATATTTTAAAGAGCAAATTGAAACACTGAAAATGGGCGAGACGTACATTCCTTCGTTAAGGAAACTTGCACCCTTTCTTGATGCTCGTGGCTTCCTCAGGGTGGGGGGTCGTATCCCGCACTCTGATCTGCCATACAATGCAAAGCATCCCTTATTGTTGCCAAAGCAGAGTAGGTTTACAAAGCTCTTGGTCAAATATTTTCATAAGAAATATTTGCACACAGGTCCGCAAACCTTGCAAAATATTATCAACCAAAGATATTGGATCTTGTCGGCTCGTAGCCTCATTCGATCAATTCACGGGAAATGTAAGAACTGCTTCCAATGTAAACCGACGCTGCTTCAGCCTAAAATGGGTGATCTTCCCTCAATTCGGCTGATGCCTAATAAAGTGTTCGAGAATGTAGGTGTAGACCTAGCCGGACCTTTCTACATAAAGGAAAGTTTACGGCGTAATGCAAAGATAGAGAAGGCTTATTTAGCGGTCTTCGTGTGTTTTTCCACAAAAGCCGTGCATTTGGAAACGCTTTCCTCTCTATCTGCGGATTGCTTTCTGGCTACCCTTGATAGATTCGTATCCCGTCGTGGTCTCTCGGCATGTTTTTATTCGGACTGTGGAACGAATTTCATAGCAGCCAGTAAACATCTTGCTGATGTTCAGAAATTCATGTTTGACAACAGCACCCGGCAGGATATTTTGAACGGCTGCGCTCAGCGCTTAACTAACTGGCAGTTCAACCCTCCTAGTGCTCCTCATATGGGCGGTTTATGGGAGAGCTGCGTTCGAATTGCGAAATATCATCTTGTGCGTACTGTCGGTGACAAAGCTTTGACTTTTGAGGAACTGTCAACAGTTTTCTGTAAAATAGAAGCCATAATGAATTCAAGGCCATTATGCGCTCTACCGGCTAGTGATAATCCTCATGAGTTTAATGTGTTAACACCAGGACACTTCTTAGTAGGCAAGAGTCTGACAACTGTACCAGAGTATGATTTACAGTTTGTACCCGTAAACCATTTAACACGTTGGCAATATTTACAAAATTGCTCCCAACTGTTTTGGAAGAAATGGAGCCAAGATTATTTAAACACCTTACAGCAAAGGTCAAAATGGTTCACCTCGCCTCCCAATATCAAAGTAGGAGACTTAGTATTGGTGAAGGATGATCGGGTTTCTCCATGCAGTTGGCCACTTGCAATTGTCGAACAGACACATCCCGGTTTGGACGGCATTGTGCGCAAGGTTACCCTGCGTACAAGAGCTAATAATTCTTTATCAAGACCAGTTAACAAACTGTGTCCTCTTCCTTACACTTACTAAATTCCCTTCCTCTTTCTTCAATTATGAAGATTTTATTTTGGGCTTGTGCACAAATCACGTGAGGTTCGATAGGGGGGGAGGGGAGTCGCGAAAAAATCACGAAAGATCACGTTGGGGGAGGGAGGGGTATAAGGAGACCTCACGTGTATTTTTCTACTATGAACGAAGACTAAGAAAAATCGATATTTTTTCTCGGTTTCGTTAAAAATAAATCTTCACTTGTTAAATACTTAAAATTTGGCGAGTCTATTTTACGAAATTCTGGCAAAAAAAAATACACGTGAGGTAGTATGGGGGAAGGGGGGGTTAGCAAAGAACCTCACCAAATATCACCAGGGGGGAGGGGGGGGTCAAAAAGTAGCCGAAAAAACCTCACGTGATTTGTGCACAAGCCCTTTCTAGCGCCTCAGTGAGCGCATTTTTCGTTTTATTCCCTTTCCCTATTTTTATGAAAGCCACATAGTGCTTTCGGTGGGGGGTGTTTAGTATTAACCTTTATACTGACTCATTTATAAATGGCGGGGACACTGGCCGCTTTGCTGCTCTCTGTATAAAAAATGTAACTAGACTTCAGTGCCAAAACTAGTGTCTGCAAAAATAGTAAGAATTCCAGCAAAAACATTATTTATTAAAACCGTGTGATCAAAAGGAAGCTGACGGAGGCCTCCGAAACAGAACGGGCGACAGTAACGGTAAGTCCTTGATATTTATTCTTGGATCAGTATAATGTTCACATTTTTCTGACTCCACCCCACGATCCTTCCTTCGTTACTTACAGTCCGCTAACGGCTTTACGCCACAGTCTTTAATTTTGTATGAGATTTCTTTACAGCTCTCTCGAGTTGTTCCGCCCGAAACGTGATTCGAAGCCTGTTATAACGCAAGTTATGACGACATTTCAGTGCATGTTTGAGAAAATAACATTATTAATTTATATTATAACATTTATAACATATTTTAGCCTGTAGGTTGAATTTTGGCCGCGTACGTAAGTAACCGGTTGTGACCGGATTTTTTTTTACGCGTAGAGTTGCATTTTTTTTGTTCTACTACCTACTATAGTAGAGTTGCTAAGCCGCGAAATTGTGCGCATCGGGTTACAAGCATGAAATTTCTACCACACATAGAGCGTTCCACGGTGATTATTTTCAGATGTGGAGGGAAGTCAGATTCGTCCCCTGTGTGGTGGGAGAGCGGGGTGAAGAGGACCTAGTACTGTTCTTTTTCTTTTTTTTATTACTGATCAGTTAAGGCTATTAGGGCTTGTGCGACATCGTTTTCGTGTAAAATAGATATCAGCTAATTATTTTTTCATGTTATTTAAGAATAGTTTCACATTAAAATTTGGGTTTATAGCCGAAAAGGTAAAAATCACAACAAGTTTTTTTTTATTCAGAACGATAAATTAGTTATCTATCCTGAATATTTACAATTTAAAAAAATATTACTAAACAGCAAACTTAATCTTGTTTTTAAAAATGTATACATATTGGGCACATCTGATACAAAAAGAACCTTGAAAAAAATGTTGATGTTAAGCTTAGCCTGCGTGCTCTAGTACATTTTGCTAAGTCGCGAAATTGTGTACATCGGGATACAACCACGAAATTTCTACCACAGATAGAGTATTCTGCGGTGATTATTTTCAGGTGTGGAAGGAAGGCAGATTCGTCCCCTGTGCGGCGGGAAAGCGGGGTGAATAGGACAAAGGAGTCCTCTTTTTCTTTTTATATTACTGATCAGGTAACGCTAGTAGGACTTGTGTCGTGTCGTTTTCGTGTAAAACAGATATCAGGAATTCATTTTTCATGTTATTTATTCATAGTACCATATAAAAATATGGTTGTATTTCCGAAATTGTAAAAATCACAACAAGTTTTTTTTATTCCGGGAGATAAATTAGTTATATTTTCTGAATATTTATAACTAAGAAAAATATTGCAAAATAGCAAATTTAATCTTGTTTCTAAAAATATATAAAGATTGGGCACTCTTCATACAAACAGTAACTTAAATAAATTGTTGATGTTGAGATTAGCCCGTGTACTCGTGATACATTAGCAAAAAACATTTTTTTTTTTATTACATTAATTTGTTTTTCTAGGACGTACATAGTAAGTATTATATGTAAAAGCATGTTAATAATCATTATTTAATGTATTTAATGAAGCGAAATAGGATGCGTTCGGAGATTTACTTTGGTTACGCCGACGTAAAGATATATTTTAAGCTACTGTTTGTATGAGAAGTGCCCAACATGCATATATTTTTAGGAACCAGATTAAATGAACTTTTTGAAATAATAATAATAATTTGAAAATGTTCACGAAATTGAACTAATTTACCTCACTGAATTAAAAAACTTGTTGTGATTTTTACCTTTTCGGCCATTACACCCATATTTTTTATATAGAACTATACAAAAATAACAAAAAATGAATTTCTGATATTTGTTTTACACAGAAACGATGCCAAACACGTCCTGGTAGACTTAACTGACCAGCAATAAAGAAAGAAAAGAGGGATACTTGGCCGTATTCACTCCGCTCTCCCGTCTGACAGGGAACGAATCTGACTTCCCTCCACATCTGAAAATAATCACCGTGGAACACTCTATCTGTGGTAGAAATTTCATGCTTGTAACCCGATGCGCACAATTATGTTAGAAAACAGCGGACTAACAACTCTACTACTAAACCTTTCGAATGTTTTTAAAACCAGCAAAGACAAACTATTAGGTAAAGCCTGACCAGAAATATATGAGGATGCGCCATATTGCGGAATTTCACTGGAACTAATGATTTTATGATAATGACAAATATTTAAAATCATCCGAAGAAAATGCTGAAACTATTCACAGTCGTGAACTTAGAGATCATAAATAAAGTGTACACGTGTTTACTACACGAAAAACAGTAAGAGTGGATAACATTAATAGTACATTACGGCAGAGACCAGTAAGTAAGCCATACTGGCCGAGTAGGAATTAGACGGACCGAGCCGTAGGCGAGGTCCGGATATAATACGAGGCCAGGATGGGTCTTACGGTCGAAGCAAGTATAGTGCTTTTCTCAAAAATTAAACAAGAAAATTAAATTAAAATTATATTGTATAGGTGACATTCATATTCGGCCATTTTCCAATGAATATTTTTGTTATATCCCATTTTTATTATTACACATTGTGATATTCGTCGTCGCAGGCACCATTAACTCCCACGATAACAACCTATAACAAAAATAATTATGAGTTTATACTTGGATAAAAGATATAGTTATATCGTTATCAAATAGTGGCAGCATTTATTTACCTTCATCGCCAAACTGTTTATCATCTAGAGCTTGATTTAAGAACTTTTCTATTTTTGCTGCTGAATATTTGTGATTTCTTTCCTTTGTAGCCATCCGATTGTCTCAGAAAGATTGTTGAAATATTCAGACCTTATCACACATTATCTGACCAACTATTAACTTGATTTTCTTCCTTCCATTTAATGAATCTCTTGTATTTTTTTATATCTCCTTGGATTTAGTCGGAAGTAAATTATTTTAGCTAACTCTGCCTCCGCTTTTAAGTATGGAGGAGTGACGTCTATTCGGAATCAGACTCGTCTGAACTCATTTTTGCTGAATTATTGTAATAGATCACACAAACAAATTTGAAATTTTTGTCTTTTAATTTAAATCCCGCCTTAATTTCTTTTTTTATAAATACTGCGTTTAATTATTTGCACTGTCTTACAAATCTAAGTCTTAAAGATAAAATTTAATTATTGTGATACATTGTTGTATTTACTAACCAATTTTCATATCATAAAGCTTACCTTCAATTTTAACTCCGAGGTTTTTTCTAAACGACACAAAAGGAAGGAATTCCGAAATATCATTGTCATTTTACACAGCACAATTATGAACTAAACGCTGCATACAAACTTCCGCACTAAACCTTGTCGCTACTTTTTTTTTTTTTAATATGCATCTTGAGTTACGTTTATACTGCCAATAGTACTAACCTCTTTTTATTTTACATTTGCTCTTAGTGTAAATTGCAAGTGTATACTGCAATGTCGTCTCTTTCTATTTAATCTATGAAAAAGGGACGCCACTTTTTAATTTCTACAATTTGCTGTCGCACTGTACTTATAATTAAAACAATTTGTGGAATGCATCCTTTTTCCATTTATATACGACCTCATCGCCTTCACATCCTTAGTTTTTTTATAGGTCGGTGACGATGTAAATCGTGTTTCGATATTCAAATATCTTGATACGTAATAGGAATTACATACTTACTTACTGGACAAATATTGATTCCAAATTTAAAATCTCGCTGTTTACTGGACACTTCTAAAAAGTGTTCGGTATGTTCCACTTACTGTAGTCTATCTAGCGATGGTAAGGCAACATTACATGCAATTTTTGAGAAAATGATATTACGAGGTGGATAACATTAAATGATATTACATAGTGGAACCGACAGGTATTTAAATTAATGTCATTATATAGTGGGTTGCGATTGGTTGTAAAATTGTTGCCATAGAAATCTTATAAATAACGTCCTCTTGACAATCCTCATATATTTCTGGTCAGGCTTTACAAACGATAAAAAAAGCATATTTTTCTTGTCTATAGCTCCTCGTCCACTATACGGACAAAAATGCAATTCGGCAATTCCATACCTACGTGTTAAAGACCTTTTTGCATCATCCTGGCGGCGAAGGAACATGACGTCATTCTTATTACGTAGGTGCGATTAAATAACTATTGTACAAAAGGACATAAGTACTCGTAGAGTACGGATATAATACTTTCGCCCTATTTGCTTTTGTGCAATGGTTCTTTTGAAAAGGTGGCTGATTTGGTTACGTATCATAAGACATACGTTTAGAATATTATACGGTTGGAAATATAAACGGATACATAAAGTTGTAATGCCGAAAATCAAAATACATAATAGATTAAAATACATCAAGTTATTTAAAATAAGTTCGGAACACCTACGTTTGGTACACATAGTGGTCAAAATCAAAATACCTAATGGTCAAAATACATACCAGTTACATTTCATACTCGGTCTAAACTCCTAAGTTGTAATACATTCTGGTCAAAATATATTTTAGTTACTTAGAAAGATGGTTTGGAGCAAAGGTTATGAAGGGAGATTCGAGCCTTTGTGACTGATAAAGTTACAGCTATATTATTTGAAACACCCAAAAGTATCATGCTTGCTTCCTTGTTTGTATACACCGCATAAAATGAAAAACAAAAAATATGTTTTTATAAATAACAGTTGCAATTACAAGAACTATTTCCATGTGATTTTGCATGGAATATATTATATGGCATAATTAAGTTGTAACGTGTTTTGGACGCAAGTGAACCTAATTCCTCGCTTCACTCGTCGTCGCACGTGTTTTCTGATTGTAGGTATTTTGTACTTATGTATTTTTACTTTATGTCTTAGGATACGTACCCGGCCGATTTATATACTTAACTGTATATTATACACTAAGGATCGCTACTGAATACATATATCTTGATAGAGACTTGTTAAATTAGGTATTTGAGTTGTGCTGTGTATTATAGTGTGTACCCTAACTAACTACAGTATTATATACCTAAGTACTTATACTTAAGATGAATTGTGATGCGGACCGAACCGCGTGACCTTGCCACTATTACATAAACCTCTCGGGTTTTCAAAAGTGGCAATATAATATTTAAAACTATGTAAAATAAAACTGTTGATTTAAATAAAAAAAAAAAAAAAAAAAGTAATTTACAACATACGATACAAAAAAAACCTTTCATCCTTACCCACATACAGTCGACTGGCCATCCAGTAGCAGGCGAGGCCACCGCGTTTTACCGCAATCCTGCCAACTTTCTGGAATTGTTTCATGTTGTCTGAAAATAAAGTATACGGTGACATTACGTGTCTTTGGGAGTAAAACAATAACTGGTACAGGATTATCAGTGAGAAGTAAAATAAGTCGGCCAAGAAAGTGCTCCACCACTTTTAGACCGTAAATACTTATAAATGGAGTTAGTGTGGTAGCCCATTTTTTTGTCTCACTGTACTAAGTTTATCTCTTTAGATCTTCGAACAGACTCGTGAGTTACCAGTTGGTATTGGTTGTTGGTCGCTATTGGCTGTGGGGCGGGACGAGGCGACCGACAGACTTTTGGCGGTCCGCTAGTCCAAACTTGGTATGTTTCGATGATGCTTTTCAGTTTTTTTGGCCAATAAGAAGCACAATATAATAATGCAGTTTATTTGGAAAAAACTCTTGAAGCCTTTTATAGAACCAGAATGTCAAAATTCCAGATAAAAAATTATAACGTCATTCCCACCTTCACTAAAATTAAAGGTTCTCCTTCTTAAAATGTTCTTAGAGTTCAATGGTTCGTCCTGCCAACGGAGACCTTCCGATCATTAAATGCCGTATATTATACACTAAGGATCGCTACTGAATACATATATATATCTTGATAGAGACTTGTTAAATTAGGTATTTGAGTTGTGCTGTGTATTATAGTGTGTATGCCATACGATTAGGTAAATAAAATGTAAAGCTGCGGGCTTATATGCTTGCGTCTATCATTTATCACGCTATTAATAAATGACAAAGCATCCGTAAATTGTTGACAAGTATGTAAGAATGAGGAATGCTTAACGCGGTCATCATAGGCTCACTGCTATCCACTCAATTGCTTTTGGTAACTACGGCTACCTGTCACCGGTCTTATTTTATCATATTAATAGAGTCCAACTCAAAATTTGAAGCAATTGAGTGGCTATATGGGGAACTAATTAAATAGATATCTCTGATGCTCTCAGTTCAATTTTATTGAATATTTGCTCTGCACCAATTCTAGTATCTGTGTTTAGCCTTATCTATGGTTGACTGGTGAAAAATGCCATTTAGCATTAAGTCCGTCACATGTTCTGACATGTTGTTGATATATAGATATTTTTTTTTCTTGTAAACAAGACGTAGTACGAGTAGTGTATTTTGCACAAAAAAAAAATTTTTTTACAAATATTTACAATTAAGCGAACGAACCATTTTATAAATTTTTCGCTGCAAGAACAATACATAATTTTTTTTTTACGAACCTTGATTCTCACTGAGAATGTTTTTTTTTTTACCGACATGATACATACAGGCAATTTATGAATTTGGCTAAACGGAAATAGTACGAAGTTTCTTCAAGAACAGATTTTCAAGATAAGAAACCGGCACAATATTCGAATATTTTAAAGTCCATTATTTTTAACAATAGATGCGTCAGAAACTTGTTATGTTATTTTTGTAATAAAAACTATTATTCTAGGAATTTTTAAAACGACTGTTGGCCTTTTACGTCGACCTTACGTCAAACCTGTCAATGGCGTCCTACATACGGTTACGTATACGTAGGTAGTTTTTGCTAGAAACGTCAGTTTTTATACAAAACGTTAACGAAAACAGCTTATAAACTTTGACTCCCTTGAGAGTGTTGAAATATACGGTTTTTGCGGCATAAACGTCCGTATCTTTTTTTTTACGTTAACTTAGAAGTTTCCTTTTTTCACAGCTTCAAGAGACTGTGGTATCTGAGTATAATTTTGGTCTTTATTTGAACTCGATACATCCACGCGTTCCCGAGATAAAGGATCTTGACAGACAGACGGACAGGCGGACGGACGGACAACAGAGCGATAAGGGTTCCGTTTTTTTTCCTTTAAAGGTACGGAACCCTAAAAAAGATAAAAGACCTCGTAATTCATACAAAAATTTTGTAATCCCTGTTGATTTTGGCTATGTACAATTTCATGGTCTTCCTTTTATTTAAGATGCTATACTACTTGATAAAAAATAATCCTTCCGATTGAGTTTTTGGATCGGTGTCGTAAAAAAAAGTATTTCATTTAAAATTATTTTATGGCTTCCATTCAGGACCACTTTAGCCAAGCCACTTTTTGAGCAGGAGAAGCGAAAAACATGTAATATGTATCCAGTTAGATTGTTTAATTGTGATTTAGGAAAACAACACACACGCATTGCGTATCTAGTTGATGGAAATGTACAACTGTAGGTACATACTTTGGGAGTTTTTTAAAAAAGCTTGTGCATTTACCTTGTTGGCTTAAGTTATGGTATGAATCGTTTGGGTTCGGAAGCGGTAATTTTAGCTTAAAATTGGTCTATTTTTCCATCCAAATAGTTATTTAAACGAATGGCGTCGATATTGCTCACCTCACCTTTAAAAAAAATCGTTTTAGGGTTCCGTAGTCAACTAGGAACCCTTATAAATAGTTTCGCCATGTCCGTCTGTCCGTCTGTCCGTCCGCGGTTTAGCTCCGTGATCATTAGTACTAGAAAGCTGAAATTTGGTATGAGTATGTGTATTGTATCACAAAACGGTAAAATAAAAACTAAAAAAATAACTTTTTTTCCTGGTACCTCCCGTACACCTAAAGTGGGGATGTTTTTTTTTTTCATTCCAACACTAGTGTGTGGGGCGTCCGCGTTGAATAGGTATTTTAAAAATAATAGGGGTCTTCAAACATCATTTTTTGATACAGTCAGCAGTTTTGTAAATATTCGCTCCAGAAATCTAAAAAATAGCGTCCCCCCCTCCAACTTTTCAACCACGGATCAAAAATTTATGGAAAAATTCATAACACGTCCCGAACAGTATGGATTTAGAAGAGGCAAATCAACTACACTTGCTTGTTTCGACTTTATCAAGTATGTCACTGAGACTGAGAGCATAAATAATAAAACACCAGTCATGCCCATCTTGGACATGACTGGCCTTTGATTTTGTCAATCACTCTAAACTGCTACACAGGCTTGAAATATATGGTATACGAGGGAAAGCCTATGAATGGATCCAGAGCTATTTAGAAGATCGAAGGCAGTGTACTGAAATTTGTAAAGTCACGGAAACTAAAGGAGTAATCGTCAAACAGTCACATAGATCACAATTTAAACTAATTAAAACAGGCGTACCTCAAGGCAGTATTCTCGGGCCACTGCTTTTTATCGTATATATTAACGATTTACCCAATGCACACCCAGGAAAAACTATAATGTTTGCCGATGACACGACCCTGATTTTAAAATGTAACAATACGTTAACGTATGAACGTGACATAAATAAATCCCTAATGAACATTATTAATTGGATGAATAATAATAATTTAAATATAAATATTAATAAAACTAAATACATGCAATTTCTTACATATAATTCTCCTGAAATTAAATTATAACAATGGAAATATTGATAAGGTTGATAGCTTTACATTTCTCAGTATTATGCTGGATAAGCACTTAAATTGGAAGGTGCAACATATTGAACAAATATGTACAAAATTAAACCATTTTGTTTTTGCACTTAAACGATTACGTGACACTGTTTCAACAGAAGCCGCACTCACGGCCTATCACGGCTACGTATCATCTGTGCTTCTGTATGGACTGATTCTGTGGGGAAATTCTGTAGACGTAGACAGAGTATTTAAGATACAGAAAAAATGTATCAGAGTCATTTGCGGTGCGTGGTTCGATGATAGTTGTGTCCCACTATTCAAAAAGTTACAGATTCTGCCTTTGCCATGTTTATATATCAGAGAAGTTTGTATTTTTGTAAAACTCACTTAAGCTACTTCGAAAAGCGTGGACAAACTACACAAAGGCAGACTAGATTAAAAGGGAGGCATCTGCTACAAAAGCCGCGCTGCCATACATTGCTTTATAAGAAAAATATCTTTAATATGTGCATTGACATTTACAATCGCATTCCCAACGATATAAGGTCTATGGAAGTAAATAGTTTTAAAAGAAATTTAAATATATGGCTGCTCGATGGATGTTTCTACAGTGTAAAAAAAATTCTCGAGACATGTAGAGTAAGGTAGAATTAGGCTATTGACATTATCATTTAATATTTAATAATCAATTATTGTACCTGCTTAGTTAATTTTTATTTTTAAAAATTTGCATGCCTGTATGTAGTCTGAATACATGGAATTTTAATTGTATTTAACAAATAAATCTTTGAATCTTTGAATAAAAATGAGGCCTTATAAGCAGTTTCAATGAAAACTATCCCTACTAATATTATAAACGCGAAAGTTTGTAAGTATGGATTGATGTTTGTTACTCTTTCACGTAAAAAATACTGAATGGATTTTAATGAAACTTTACAATAATATAGCTTATGTAACATCAGAATAACACATAGGCATTTATAAAGATATTTTGTGTCCCGTGGGATAAGCGGGTAACACAGCGCGCGGCAGCTAGTATTGACTAAAATCGGTCGAGCCGTTTTTGAGTTATCGCAAAAATTCATAATTTTCTTTAAAATGACGTAAGTGCCGCGCTGAGTCCTTATACTTCGAACGTTACACATTATTAGTTAAGTGCCATACTGTATGAAAACATTTCGCTCAATCTGGCGCGTATAATCGAAAACTTCCAGAAGGCAATAAGTAATTACAGTTACTTTGGCGTTTACGACCTTTTTATAGAGCTTGAAATCTTTCTCGTAATTTAAACCTCGGGCTTGAAACCACTGTTTTAAGCCCGTATATTGTGAAAGATGGACAAATACGGAACCCTACACTGAGCGTGGCCCGACATGCTCTTGGCCGGTTTTTAGGGTTCCGTAGTCAACTAGGAACCCTTATAGTTTCGCCATGTCCGTCTGTCCGTCTGTCCGTCCGTCCGCGGCTTAGCTTCGTGATCATTAGTACTAGAAAGCTGAAATTTGGTATGAGTATGTGTATATTGTGTATGTATCACGCCGACAAAACGGTAAAATAAACTAAAAAAAAATTTTTTTCGGGTAGGTACCTCTCGTGCACCTAAAGTGGGGGTGAATTTTTTTTTTCGTTTCAACCCTAGTGTGTGGGGTATCGTTAAATAGGTCTGTTAAAAATAATAGGGGACTCTAAACATTACTGTTTGATAAAGTCAGTAGTTTTGTAAATATTCGCTCCGAAAATAAAAAAAATTGTGTCCCCCCCCTCTAACTTTTTAACCACGGGTCAAAAAATATGGAAAAACTGAAAATTAGGCCTTATAAGTACTTTCAATGAAAACTATATTGAACAAAATCGGTCCATCCGTTTTTGAGTTATCGCAAAATTTCATAATAATTTTCTTTAAAAGGACGTAAGTTGACTTCCAGAAGGTAATAAGTAATTACAGTTACTTTGGAGTTTGCGACCTTTTTACAGAACTTGTAATCTTTCTCGTAACTTAAACCTCGGGCTTAAAACCGCTGTTTAAAGCCCGTCTCTTGTGAAGGATGAGCAACTACGGAACCCTACACTGAGCGTGGCCCGACATGCTCTTGGCCGGTTTTATTTAAATTCATATTTTTATTTGGAAATTCCAATTATAATAATTATTTTAACTATGGCGGCAATAGAAATACATCATCTGTGAAAATTTTAACTGTCTAGCTATCATGTTCTTGAGATACAGCCTGGTGACAGACGGACGGACGGACAGCGAAGTCTCAGTAATAGGGTCCCGTTTTTACCCTTTGGGTACGGAACCCTAAGAATACATATAACTTGTTTGTAACTTGCGAGTTTTGCCAATGTTTATTTGGATCCTATTGATCTTAAAATAATTTTCATAATTTGATAGATTATTTCCTAAAGTTAACCATGTATTTGTTTGTTAAAATGCAGTTTCGAAATGTATTTCATATTTGCTCTAAAACCAGGCTTGTTCTGCTAAGTATATCAATCAAGATTGAAGAACTTTGAATTACAATTAGAAATGTGCCATTTCTGAAAATTTCCGAAAATTTCTTACTTTCCTCTTTTCCCATAAAAAATGAGGAAAGTTTCCGGTTTCAGAAAAGGCACACGTCTACTTCAATATTTGTCAAACTTGTTCGGATTTAAATATTTGTTCATACTCGTAATTTGGAAATATTATCTTTTGTCATGTGTTAGGTTAAGTTATGTTGATCTATTACTTTTTTTTTGCTTACCTTCATCACTCCCCGCGAAGAGATATGCGTGTCCAACCAGAGGAAGACATGGCAACTCCCCGGGCAGTTTATACGCTAATTCAGTGAATTTCTTCCTTCCCTGATTAAAGTACACATAAAACACACAACCAATCAATACAATCAATAACCAGAACATTTTGAAAATCCCACAAGTCGAATCTTTTAACGTATTAACTAACTAACATGACGTCTTTAATTACAAAACGCAAAAAATATCAATAGCGACTTGTCAGTATAGCTCGATACTGGAGTGGATATAGATAAGAATGGCGGTTTCACCTGTATTTATGTACTTTGTACTTGTTGATGAAAATTTGTCAGAAGTATTGCAATGTCAAGGTCCTGTTATAAGTATAGAGAGGAAGGAGTAAGGGCGTGGCCACATGTCCACGACACGGCGTCGTAAACGTAAAACGACACGGTGTCGCGTCGGAGCGCGACACATTATCCACCGTGCGAATATACGTTGCCGCGTCGTGAAAACACACGACACGGCAAGTTTTGAAGAACTATTATGGAAAATATCGCCTCGTTTAAAAAGGCAAAATGTATTTAGGAAACCAGTTCGACCTCTGGAGATGTTGGGATTAACAATAAGGTAAGAATTACGTATATTCGCACGGTGGATAATGTGTCGCGCTCCGACGCGACACAGCGTCGTTTTACGTTTACGACGCCGTGTCGTGTGTTTTCACGACGCGGCAGCGTATATTCGCACGGTGGATAATGTGTCGCGCTCCGACGCGACACAGCGTCGTTTTACGTTTACGACGCCGTGTCGTGTGTTTTCACGACGCGGCAACGTATATTCGCACGGTGGATAATGTGTCGCGCTCCGACGCGACACCGTGTCGTTTTAGGGCGTGGCCACATGTCCACGACACGGCGTCGTAAACGTAAAACGACACGGTGTCGCGTCGGAGCGCGACACATTATCCACCGTGCGAATATACGTTGCCGCGTCGTGAAAACACACGACACGGCGTCGTAAACGTAAAACGACGCTGTGCCGCGTCGGAGCGCGACACATTATCCACCGTGCGAATATACGTTGCCGCGTCGTGAAAACACATGCTGCACCGGGCACCGCAGGTCGCGCCGCGCGCCGGGCAGATTAACTTTGCTGTGTTGAGAAGATGCACGGTGCGGTGCCACGTTCGATTACGACGCCGCAGCTTCTCGTACATGTTCAAAATATTTTGCGATCAGTTTTCAATTCGACATGGATCCTATCACACGTATTCTGCTCTTGTTGCTTTTAAGAAGAAGCATGAAGAAAAAGCAGAAGAAACGAAAATGTTGGATAAATCCATATATTTCTATCATGAACCATGATGGCAGTCATTTCAAAAGGAAGTACGAGGCTTTAAAAATAAGTGATCACAAGTTTTATGATTATTTTAGAATGTCTGAAAAGGTAAGAATTACGTATATTCGCACGGTGGATAATGTGTCGCGCTCCGACGCGACACAGCGTCGTTTTACGTTTACGACGCCGTGTCGTGTGTTTTCACGACGCGGCAACTTATATTCGCACGGTGGATAATGTGTCGCGCTCCGACGCGACACAGCGTCGTTTTATGTTTGCGACGCCGTGTCGTGTGTTTTCACGACGCGGCAACGTATATTCGCACGGTGGATAATGTGTCGCGCTCCGACGCGACACCGTGTCGTTTTACGTTTACGACGCCGTGTCGTGGACATGTGGCCACGCCCTAAGGGGGGTCACGTCTAAGTATGAATTTAGTATTAAATAGAAATAGAATGTTGAACTTTGCCTACTGTCGCGTATACATAGTTTTAAATTATTTAGTTATTCTATGAGATATTTATTTTTTATTTAAGAGGCTACTTTTGTTAAAATTACATAATACTAGTGTCGCTTTATTTCTCGTCAAAAGATTACAGTCATCTAAACGGAGCCGTGTTTGCCTCTACATGGACGTCTTAGTGCGTCCGTGACCGCTCTGCCTTGGCACTACTTTAAAACAACGTACAAGAAGAAAACGGCTCATTAACAGGCTAAAATAAGCCAATATGTCACGAAGTGATATTTGGACGACCGAACGCAGTGAGCAAGGACGAATATGTCTGAGTGCCATAATGGGTTTTAACCACGTGTTAAAGATTCTGCTTTTTACTTTGACTGCGAGAATATAAAAAAATATTTGAAAATCTAATTTGTATGTCAATGCGCGAGCCAAATCAGTGAGCTCTTACTGTTTTTTTAAACTATGACAAACGGCGTAGATAATTGTATGTTTTATATTATATCTCACAAATTTTTGCAGTAGAAGGTTGCGATACTTGCATTTTTTGTAATGCTTTGTTTTTAATGGGTTGGGATCTCATTTCTTTTTGTAAGTGGTCCTCCTTCTTTTTCCTTTGAGGAACTACTTACCTACTGTGTATCTACAACTGTCTTTCTTAAAGGCCGCTCGCTGTTTCTGTGGGCTTTTCTCGAAAGTTTTGATGAAGCAATTTTTGACAAACCTGGACGGTAAATACTTCTTAATCTATTATACTCTGAAATTGCGGAGTCTTACGCTTTAACACTACCGAAGTCGATATTAACTAGATGTAAACCGCCCAGACTTGTCACTCACTCTTATGATCCACACCCAAGTAGCACAAGAACCTGTTTAAGAGCTGTTTATCAGAATATGTTTACGGCTAAAGCTGAATTACTCAGCTGAATAAGAGCTGAAAAAGCGCTTTTTCAGCCTTTATTCATCTAAATTGGGCACAAATTAATCAGCCTTAAGTTCACATAGCTGTTTAATAGCTTAATAGCGGCTGTAAAACGGTTGTATTAAGGGTCACAAGAGTTACAAGGGCTGAATATCGGCTGGCTTAAAGAGCTCAACGGTCTGCTTATTCAGATTAAAGTTTACATGTAAACCCTTATTACTGTCTTAAACCTCCACAAGTTCACATTTAGCTGGACAAGCAAAAATGTATACTACTATAAATATTTAAAACGTGACGTTACAAAATTGTTTAATGTTCAGCGAATATATGACTGTGTTGTGTTTTTTTATTGAGAGCCATCACTTTTGACTGTCATATTGATTGAATTGGTGAATGGCGGAATCAAAATATTAACTGGTATAGGTACCTGAATTTTCGGTTAGTTAGTGGAAAATTATTGCGGTCTCGATTTTACTGTGATTATATATACATATTATCTAAGAAAATTTTCAAGCGCTCCTAAAATAATACGTTTTTGGACAATGTTAATAAAATATACAGGGTATTTCAGGTGTATCCTCTCACACACCAAAGGCGTTTTCCTTTTTTTATCATTTAGAATATCCCAGGAACTGTTGTTACTGGTCTAAAGAGAGTAAACATTTGAGATTTATAAGTTCTTTGTAGTTGAAATATAGTCAAAAGCTAAGATAAAGAACAATAATTTCAAGGTTATACAAAAAAATGGTGACTATCTTTCTACATCGGTGTGAACGCACTTTTACTTTATATTTCAGCTACAGGCTGCGTAACGATTCACTTGTGTTCCGTTATTCAGCCTTAAACAGGAATAAGTGTAAATAGAGACCGCAAATACAGCTGCAAGCTGTTTTCTGTGTCCTTGGTGGTTGGTTGGTGGTAGTTTTTATTCTTTGAGTTTCTGTAATTTTCTGGTATTCTCTCATAAGTTTTCTCCTGACTCCTCCAGTTCGCGATCTAATTTTCCACGAAAACCCTTAATGCGGCCAGTAAAACACTTACACAAATTCAAATATACACTACCTTTTTGACGTTATTTGCTACACAAAGGTTTACGTGTGTATATGCAGTCAGCCAAAATCTGATTAATACTTCGCATGTGAAACATTGTTCAGCAGTAGCCGCTAATTTGATTCACTCATATTTTTCTAAACAGCTAAAAGCGTTCTGGTGTACTTCTAAACAGCTGCTATGCAGATTGTATCAGTAGGCTGAATAAAAGCTGACTAGCAGAGAAAAAATAAGCCCTCAGCAATAGTACCGTCCACATGTAGGTCACTATACCTCCATTGACTTTATAATAGTGCACAAGTGGTATCATAAAAAGGCAACGTAATAAATATGCACATGTGTTATCTTATACAGCACTTAGCATAAAGTTCACTATTAAGTTGCCCTTAAGCAGCTAGTAGTGTTGGAAAATTCTTACAGCTGAATAAGGATGAGAATGTGTGCCCTTTGTATATCGTAATACAGCTCTTATTCAGCCTGCGCTGTTTATTTGACACTATATGCTATTATGCAGCTGTAAGTTCACGGATGAACTATTGTAAGAGTTTATATCATCGTAGAACTGGATATAAGACCACGAGTGAGTAGTTATATTGCCTACTGTGTTACTTGGGCAATGATCCCTTTCATAATCCATCATGATTCATATTGATCACTCTCATGATCCATAATGATCCTTCTATCATGTTTTAAATTTTAATCTATCACTCTCACACTCGTCAAAAAGGGACAGTTGTTAATTTATCAATTTCTTGACCTGAGAATAAATAGGCCTAGAACCAGCGAACGAATAAAACATAGAAAAAAATGGCCCCAATGGTTTTTGATTGTAATTTTGTATGAAGCTCGTGTTCTATTTTTTATTCGTTCGCTGCCTAGAACGAGTCTTTATACAACAGCAAGTCTGGCATAACTGTAATTGTGACACGCGACTCTTTGTATCACGAAAAATGCTATCTGTCACTTTCCTTTCAATACCGTGCAAGCAATGCAGCAAGATATGCTAGCCCTACTGATCTGCGAAAAATGAAGCCGTGAATGATTTTTGCCATGATCTTGCCGGTTGTTCGATATTACCCAAAATTGTCCGAATTAACAAAATCTGACTGACTTTTTGAAAAAAAAAGTTGCCATCTTGTTTTTTACTTTTTTTTTACTAATGCCACTCGACTGGTATGAGGATCCTTGACCGAGAACCCCCACCTCATCATCATCATCATCATCAGCCCGGACTCGCCCACTGCTGGACATAGGCCTTGCCCAGTTCACGCCATCATACCCGGTCCTCAGCTTTCCGCATCCAACCCTCCTATCGACAACTATTCTCAGTAAATATTAAGGTCCTTAAATGTTTCCCCGTACTTACAATTGCTTTTTGGTAAGTTGTTTTTTTACATTCAGAATCAGGATTGTGTCTGTGGCTATGGCGGAATCGAGTGGCTTCACTCTCGAGAGTGAAGCCACTTGATTCTAGCTCTAAACTAGGTTTCTAGTTGTTTTTATTATAAGAGCTTGACAAACACAATCATCATAGGCCCACGGTTCCCCACTTTTTGCCTAACCGGCTAACTTACTCTGTATGATGTAGGCTTATAAAAAGTGGATCAATTCTTTTCAATTATCTAGACGCAATCGCCTATAATTACCTACGGTTCAGGAGAAAACAATTATAATCGAAACCTCTGATCTTTTTAATTGTAAATTAAAACAATCAGCAGATGTTTATTACGTATATTCAGGATAAATGTACCTGTATTGGAATAAACGGCCAATTAATATAATTGACTGAGACAACAAGCCTTAAAGTCTCATATTATAGTTCAAAATGCATAATTTTTCAAGTAAACAGACTGGATCAAACTCTTCTCTCCAAACGCAGAACATAATTTTCGACATGTCTCATCATGATGTCAAACTTGACCCTCAACGGCTCATGATACCGGGATGGATCCAGCCCTGCCGGTGGCAGCACCTCATATCTTCGCAGGATGGAGGTCAATACGGTTTTCATGGACATCATGGCATATTGGTAGCCTGAAAAGAACAATGGTTTATGATAAGAACATCACGACATCCACATTTTTGACCACTAGGCTTGTCTAAACACTGTCTACTATAACAATAACAATGACTATGACTGCGACTGTGACTGTGACTGTGACTGCGACTGCGACTGCGACTGCACCTGCGCCTGCGACTGTGGCTGTGCCTGCGACTGCGACTGTGACTGTGACTATAACTATCCTCTTTGCGTCGTATTCCTAATCAGTTATCACTGAGGGTCGTGACTTTTTCTTTTGACGATGTTACGCTATCTGTCTGCTGTCCTTAGCGACGTTGTATATTATGTATTTGGTCTCCTCTCCGCGTGGCCTTTTCCCATCGATCTTGCCAGTGACGAATAGCTTTTCAAGGTAGTCACCCAGTTCTCTGGTAATATGCCCAAAGTAACTATTAATCATGACACATTTTTATATTCACTCACCGAGACAGTTCCTCATCCCGTAGCTAAAAGGGATGAACTGGACTGGATGCTTCAAGGGACCTTCCAAAAACCGCTCGGGTCTAAAACTTTCGGCGTCGTCTCCCCAATAACGATGGTTCCTGTGCATGGCCCAGATGTTCGTGATGATCCTTACTCCTTTCACCAAGGTTGTACCAGTCGCTGGACAAAACAAAAAGTGTGAAAAAACGAAACTATAAAACTACCGTAGAGTGGGGCTGAGGTTTATTACTAAGCAAAAAATGCTTTTAAGCTTGATTTTCCTTGCACACAAATGTTTTAGGTTTATGACATTTATTCCAACTACTGCGATACGTTTTAGGACCTACTTAGAACCTTTAATTAGCAAATTACCATAAATTATTACTAAACACTGTCTAAAGTTTGGCACTATTGGTAGGTATAAGAAATAAAATTGGGGATAGTGTTACGTATTCGTTTAAAGTGTTTAAGACTAACGGTTTTATGATGTCATCTAATGATTTACGGAAGCAAGTAGTACTTTAAAATGGTGCAGTAGTCGTCCCAACTGCCCTAGTGTAAAATAACTTAAAAATAACGTACTCGTAAATAGAAGGGTTAATTGTAGGTATTGTTCGTTAGTATATGATATTTAATAAGCATTAAAATAATAAGGTAGGTATGGTAGTTTTTGGAATGTTTGCTTGTATCAAAAATCCCGTTATAGTAATTTCCAAGTTGGCATTTATTAGAATTTACACCAACATTTGGTGTAGATTTATAATGCGCATTAGTCTTGTGTCTTCATTCTTATAATACCTAATTAAAATTAAAAAAAATAAAATAACACGCAATAAACCAGCAAAATACCTACTGATGATATTTATGAAAAATATATTCGTTTTCGCCTAAAGTGAAGGAGATTTTTATCCAATTATCCAATATCCATGAATTATCTATACTAACGTAATTTGACATCGTCGTGGACTTCTCTCACAATCACAGGGACAGGCGGATTTAGACGAAGCGTCTCCTTAATTACTGCCTCTAAATATTTGAGTTTAGGTAAATCTTCGACAGTGACCTCTCTATCTGAACTGCCAAATACCTCGAACAATCTGTAAAAGAAACCACACCTAACTCAGATAGCTTACAAAAACAATGCCTTTGGAAAATTCTAAATTTGTTTTAAATTAGCATAGGTCAAAATATTATAATTTTAACATAAAAAAAAACCCAGACACAAAACGATTATTAAAATTGTCATAGCTAGGTTGATGGCACCCCAGTAATGGACAAAAATCAATTTTTTCTTTCTTTTTTCCGTAAAGTCAAATTTCAACATACTAGGATGGTTAGTGAGTGTTTAAAATGCAAAATGCACAATTCCCCCCTCTGCGCTCGCCGCCATATTGAAAAAAACTTTCTTCAGATTTTTGCTTATATTTTCGTCTAAGAGCATTTAGCAAGAAAAGAGCTTCGACAATGTTGTAGAGAATTATAATTACTATTACATTTCAAATTTTGTTTCAAGGACAGTTACAATACAACAATACAATACAACAATTCTTTATTGCACACCAACAAGAAAAATATTACATGAGAAATCATAAATTAAATAATGGTAGACAATAGGCGGTCTTATCGCTAAAGAGTTAGTTATGGAGATAAGGGCGCGGAGGGGGGAAATTGTGTATTTTGCGTTTTAAACACTCACTATTAACCATCCTAGACGACATATCAAAAATTCAAAATTACCGAACCGTTTGTGAGGTCACCCCCAGTAGGTATTTTAGTCTCTATTCACCGAACTATTATTGTAGTATTTTAACTAAAACAAAACGACTCAATACCTTGCAACTAAAAGTTAGTAGCTCACTAAATAGAAGCGCGAATAACACCTTTTCATTCAAGATACTAACTAAACAACAGCAACACGAAGTAGTTACTTAAATAATCTGCACCCCCAACATGAGTTTACAGTGACCATACTCGCTAGCGTCTGCGTAAGCGATTCGTATGGAGAATGGTCTTCTTTGGCCACCCCTCTTCCCAGTTTATCTGGGGTCGGGTCTCCTTGTACGTCTGCGCCAGAGTGCTCTGTTCTGGCTTGTCTCTATGCTCAGGTTCGCTTGTTGGATCTCTTTTTGCATATTCGCCCACCAGGTGGCAGGCAGTCGTCCTCTTCCTCTCGGTCGGTCGGGGATATTAAGGGCTTTCTTGACGGGGTGGTCATCTTCGCGTCTCAGAATGTGGCCATACCAACGGAGCCGGGTGCTTTTTGTGTTTTCGACGATGGGTGCTACCTTGAACGATCCTCTGACATACTCGTTTCGCACTTTGTCCAATCGGGTCACTCCTCCTGCCCATCTAAGCATCTTCATCTCAGTGACGTGTAGCTGTTGTTCGTGTGCTTTCTTGATGGTCCAGCTCTCTGCCCCGTATGTCAGTGCGGGTCTTATCACAGTTTTGTATAGTTTTCCCTTTGCGCGTATGGGCATGTTGCGGTCACATAGAGCCCCGGACAGCGATCTCCATTTAAGTATGAAGGATTGTAGTTTTACAAATTAACCGCTAGGGGCGCTGTATTATTTTCCACGCAAATCGTTTACGCTAACGCCAGCGAGTATGGTCACGTTTACTCGTGGTGAGGCTGTACTAAAATGATCGATACATACTCTTTCTGAACGGCTTCTTGTATCTCTGGATGGCGGGCTAACATGAGTAGTGTGAAGCAAGCACCAACAGCTGACGTATCGGTCCCTGCCACCATGATTACTAATAGTTCCTCGCGGAGCTCTGTGTCGTTGTAACTAGATGATTCTAGAATCATATCAAGGAAGCACGGTGTTTTGGTTTCTTCTCCATCTGAAACGTTAATTTCAGTTTATTCTTTTTGTCGTCTTAACGTAAGCGCACGTCGTAGAAGTTTGGTGGAATATAATACTCAATTTTACGTCGCGGTAGCTCAGCACCTCTAGCATAACTGTCACGAGCGGCTACTTCTCGCGCGAGATAATTGCCCGTCTCTTTCTTCACAGTACTGTGAGAGAGTGCCGGGCGATGCTATGTCGCACGACAAGAGTCGCGGAGCACAGTTGTGCTAGACGTGCAGGAGTCAGAGCACACAGCTCCGGATAAGAAGAGGTCGTGGGCTCCCCCATTTACAATGTAGGTGTAATCACCACCTACGACCCTTCGCATAATATATGTAACCTCTCCATCAATATGCATAAAAATAATTCTGTTTGTACCTACAATTACAATTCACGTTTCACTTTCACTTCAATTACAATAATCTTGAATTCGGCAATTTTAAAGCTCTTTCAATTTATTAACACGTGGATACATGGCCATAAAAAAAACGTGCTTTGACTTAGACAAGTTGTATCCATAAACGGCAAAAAGGATTTGCCTTATATATAAAAACTGTGAGAAATGTCCAACTGTACAAAGAGTGGCAGTTTTGTGAAGATAAATTAGCCGAACCCAGACGTGGTTCCCTGTCATGAGGGTGCTAATTTACGTCTCGTAGATAATTCATCAACACAGTTTTGCATCCTCGAAGAACTTTAAGAAGTGTACTTACTGGTACTTTCTCTTTCTCTGTATACACTTGCTTTCAAACTCTTGCGTTTTTCTTTGATGATCTGTGAAAATCGTTGAGTAATTTGTAATAGTAGTTACTGAAAAAAACATGATATTGGCTTTGATGACGTGAATGAATAAATAGTTGTCTAATGAGAAGGGATAATCACAATCACTTTTCACAAAAAAAGACCGACCAACCGGATGAAATTGTATTTCCCAGAAAAAATAAACGAGTAACTATATAATAAACTGAGTTCGTCATAGATGTGCCTCTGGTAATATTATAGGCATATCTATGACTATGACGTATCATTGTATGTTTGAGGAATTCTCTCGTCTCGTTATGGGCACCGGCATCGGATCTTCACCAAAATTTTATGTGACCAACTACAAGTACTCGAATACAAAATATGTTTTGAAATCGGTTTATATTTGTAGGAGCTCTAAAAAATTACAACAGAATTGAGAACATCCTCCTTTTAGAAGTCTGCTGAATATAATTTTTTCCTTACTTTTCACTTAGAAACCCTTATCTATTCAGAACTTTTCAAAACATATCTTTATAACATGTTCCTTAAATTTATTCGACAATTGAAAAATATAGTTTCAGAAAAATACCAGTTGAGAAATTAGGGCAAAGGCAAACGCTTATTGGGGGACAAAACAGTTTAACGAAACAAAATGATACTCATACTTATTTGAATATTAACCTCTTCCACAAAATTAGCCAAGTACTTCGAGCATCTTCGAGATTCCCAGTAGCTAGGCAGTAGACGATAGAGCCAATCCGAGTAGAGCCAAGGCTGACACATACGTGCTGCTACCAGCCCGGCAACTATGTCAAATGTCTTTAAAAACGGGTGGTTGTCCTGCTTTTGTGAGTTCATATTGATACCCAAATTCGTTTCTGCAACAAGTAATTAGTCCTGAAGAAAGAACATAAATCCTGAGCACAATGTAAAACATCCCAACGCTTCAAAGAATACTATAAGTTCTCTATGTTGTACGTAATTTTAAAACTATTTCAATAAACCTGAGAGATTTCAAGAAATTGGAAAAACGTAAGCTTTCTTTGTCTGATATGTGATATGGTTTCCAAATAAAGTTCATTTTAATAAGACGTGAAATGATAACACTTTTAATAATATTCAGATTGTTCATAAAGAGAACATGTATACCTATCGACTAACCTGCCACAGCGTCGAAGTTTACTTACGTATTTCCAGGTGTAGAATGATGAGGGCATATGTCCACTGTTCAATTGATATTCAGACTATTCAGACAGGGAACCTTTATCTTTTAACCTGCCATGGAAGCGAAGGTATACGTCGTTACGTATTTCCAAAATGATGGCGCTCTGCTTCGCCGAGACCACCACTAAGCCCCTGAGGTTTTGAGGCTGAAGACTGGCGCTAGTATCTTACCTGGAGGCTGCCATATGGTCACTGGTCTATTAATAGTCAAACTATTTGGAGAGAGAACTTTTATTTTCAAACCTGCCACGGCGTCAAAGGTATACGCCGTTACGTATTTCCAGATGGAGAATTCTCCCACTCCTGCCATGGATGACAGCCGCTCCAACATGGTGGCGCTCTGTCTCACGAATACCTTCATGAAGCCGTTGAGATTTTTAGGGCTGAAGACTGGTGCTAGTATCTTACGACGAGGCCGCCAAATGTTCACTGTTAAATTCAAGAAAAGTCGTAAGCCTCTTTAGTAGCTTAACCAATATAATTGACCGAGCGAAAGAAGCGACCGAATAAACCGTCTCCAATTTCAAATTTCAACCATTTTTAAACAAATTCAAGAGGTCTATCGCTCATAACACCACTGGTTTAGACAGACACGCTGTCATTAAACGTGAATTACTAACTTTACTTACCAGGAGCAAAAATGCTGCCATACCCGAATATTGTTCGCGTGTACCTTATCGTGTTTTCATCTTTAGATAGGCAGGATTTCAGAAGGACGTCTCCAATTTCAGGATCCGCAACATCTGGAATTGAATAAGCGCTTAAAAATTATCTGTGGTATGCGTTTGTCGCACGATAAATAAATGTTAAAGCATTGTCACTCTCCCTTTCCTGCGCTTTTAACTACATATCTACATATACACTAAAAATAAATGATCACTGTTAAAATCAAACTCATTCATTTAAATTCATTCTAAGATATACATAACATCATCATCATCCTAGACCTTATCCCAATTATTTGGGGTCGGCCTTCGCTGTCCGTTTCTTCCATACCGCACGGTTCAGAGTTAGGTTTTCGTCAATCTGAAGTTCTTGCAGGCTTTTTTCCACCGTTGTCAACCAAGTGGCCGGTGGTCTCCCACGTTTTCGCGTCGTCGTTGGTATCGCCAATGCTATTTTGACCATGTGATCTGGAGGTCGTCTTTGTACATGTCCGTACCACCTTAGACGTCTCTCAACCAGCTTGTCCGTGATTGGTGCAACTTTGAAACTGCCCCTGATGTACTGGTTTCTGATCTTATCGAGGAGGGTCACGCCCGCCGACCAGCGCAGCATACGCATCTCTGTAGTATGCAATTTATTCAGGTGATGTTTGTTTGTGGCCCAGCACTCAGAACCATATAGGATTGCGGGTCTTATGGCCGTTTTGTAAACTTTGCCTTTTACTCTCAAGGGCATCTTTTTGTCACACATAACACCTGTGAGTTCGCGCCATTTGAGCCAGCCAGTGTTAGTCCTATGCGTGATATCAGAGTCTATTTTTCCATCGTTGCTAATAACTGATCCTAAGTATTTGAACTGTTCTACAGTGGGTAGTATGGTATTATCAATGTGAATATCTGTGTTTTGTGGTTGTCCGGAATCATCAAATATGCAGCACATATACTCCGTCTTTTTTCGGCTGATTTTGAGGCCATTCTGCTCGAGCGCCTTCACCCAAGCATTTAAGGTGTTTTGTAGATCTTCCACGGAGTCAGAGATAAGGGCAACGTCATCTGCATACAGTACATTCCATGGAACGGGCTGTTGAGATTTCTTTGTGAGGTAATCCATGGTTATGTTAAATAAAAGTGGACTTAGGGTGGAGCCCTGATGCACGCCGACTTTTAGTGCAAAGTTTGTAGAGGTTCCCGCTGCGCAGACTACTTGTGTTGTAACGTCACTATACATATCCTTTATTTGATCAATGTAATATTCCGGCACAGATTGCACTCTAAGTGCCTCCCATATAAGGTCTCTGGGTACATGATCAAAGGCCTTCTCTAGGTCTATGAAGACCATATGTAAGTTAGTTTTATTTGCTTTAGATTTTTCAACGAGAATTCTAATGGTTTGTATTGCATCCGACGTGCTCTTCCCGTGTACAAAACCACATTGGTTAGGTGTTAACTCCACAATGCTGTTGATTCTGCTATGTATAATCCGTTCCCAGATCTTCAACGTATGTGCCATGAGCTTAATTGCTCTGTAGTTTCCGCAATCTCGTACGTCACCCTTGCCTTTATAAAAGGGAATGAGATGACTTTTGCGCCATGAGTCGGGTATTGGCTCACCACTAATAAACTTATTGAACAAGTCTTGCAACCAACAGATTCCTTTTCCACCCAAGAACTTCCAAACCTCAACAGGAATTTCGTCGGGGCCGGGGGCTTTATTGCTTTTCATTAGTTTTAATGCTTTTATGATTTCGTCTGTTGTGACTTCAGGAATTGGACCACTGATTTGAGGTGGTTTCGTGCCTTCTTGTACTCTGGGGTTGGATTTATTTAGCAGCTCTTCGTAATATTCGGTCCAACGGTTTTTGATGTCACTATCGGAGGTTAACAGTGTGTTGTTTCTGTTTTTGATGTACTTCACATTATTGATGTCCTTACTATTTCTATTGCGACTTTTGGCTATCTTGTAGATATCTATGTCCGTCTGTGCGTATTCTAGGTCTTCGTAAAATTGTGAAGTTGATTTTGCTCTAGCAATTGCCACCGTTCGTTTCGCATTGGACTTCACTACTTTGTACATATCTCGATCCGAATCGGCTCCTGTACTTTGCCATCTTTTAAACGCTGTTTTTTTGGCAAGAACAGCTTCTTGAACTTCTTCTTTCCACCATTTGGTCTCTTTAAATGGGCCTTTTTTATTTCTGGTTCTGCCTAGGTGTTTTTCGGCGATGGTTCTACAGGTCGTTTCGAAGTCGTTCCATACCTCGTTAGCTGACATATTATTAGTTGCCGTGGATTTGAGGTATTCTTCCATGTCTTGTGTAAATGCCTTGCCGACTTCTTCCTTTAGAGATTTCCATTTTAATTTTGGGGTTAACTTATTGTCTAGCCTTATTGATTTGGGAAGTTTGTACACTGTTACCAGCAACCTGTGTTGAGATGTTAGTGCCTCACCGGGTATAACTTTGCTATCCTTATAGTTTCCAAGCTGTTTCCTATTTGCCAGTACGTAGTCAATCTGTGTTGAATGACCTCCGCTAAAGTACGTGATTAAGTGGGTATCTTTCTTTTTAAAATAGGTATTAATTATGGCTAAGTTGCAGCTCGTTGCATATTGGATTATTCTATCCCCATCTTGGTTTCGAGTGCCATACCCATTATTTCCGTGCAGACCCTCAGCTCCTGTACTAGATTTACCCACATGGCCGTTCAGATCTGCGCCTAGGTGAATGTTCTCGTCTTTGGGGATGCTGTTGGTTAAAAGGGACAGGCTATCCCAGAAGGCATCTTTATCGTCTGAATTACTATTGGTTTGAGGGGCGTACGCGCATATTATATTCAACATTGGTTGGCTCTCTAAGGCTATTTTTACTGACATAAGCCGGTCAGTTACTCTTTCTACGCCCACTAATCTTTGGTTCAGTTTCTCCGATAACACTATTCCGACGCCATTTTTACCGCTGGTGGTACCATAATAGATTAATTTATAGCCATTGCCGATTTGTCTAGATTTGGACCCCTTCCACTTGGTCTCTTGCACACAGCATGCATCGATACGTCGTCTTTTCAAGACTTCGCTGAGTTCTGAACTTTTACCAGTCATGGATCCGAGGTTCCAGGTAGCAAATCGCATCGTATCGCATATGTTGCTTCGACCGTCGCTTGAGGGGGACGCCCTAGCATTTGTGTTCTCTCTCTTTCGTTGTGCTTTCATTGATTTGGACAGGAAAATAAAAGTGGCTTTGGGTTTTACGGCCGGCTGCCGCCTGACGCCAAGACGGTAGCCCTCGTGGAGGGTTAAGGTGCCGCCGGAAGAGAGTTTAGGTCTCAACCGCCGCCAGCCCTACTACATCACCCCGCCTGATAATGTAGCTCCAACAGAACCTGTTACCCCGCTACTTGAAGACAGCTTACTGCTGGGGTTTTGCCCCTTCCGCCTTCTCTGCCGTACCGGTGGACTCCACCTCCGCCTTCGCAGCCGTTGAGGACTTCACCCGTAACCCTGGGCATGGATTTCGCGATATACCCCGCGAGCTTGGGTCCCTGACCGAACTTAGCCACCCGTTCACTCCGGCCTGCTGAAGTGAAAGGTGCCCACCCCCGCGACAAGGACGCGTCGGTCAGGAATTACCTAAGTGGAAGATAGAGAAGGTGACTCTATCTCCCCTGAGGCCGGGTTAATGATCTGGTATATATCCCAGACCAAAGGCAGATAGGTAAGATATACATAACATATCTAAGATAAGATATACATAACATATCTAAGATATACATTAATAAAGACTTTTAAAAGTCTATATATTCTACTTGATGTTATCAACTTATCATGTGCGCCAAAAAAGTATTATTTCGTACATGGACGTACCTTATGGTAAAAATTTACATACGTCAATTAAAAAATTGGGCAAGTGCGAGCCCGACTCGCTCATGAAGGGTTCCGTACCTATACATATATATATATAATCTATAACAAGTTTGTTGTATGGGAGCCCCCCTTAAATATTTATTTTATTTTATTTTTAGTATTTGTTGTTATAGCGGCAATAGAAATACATCATCTGTGAAAATTTCAACTGTCTAGCTATCACCGTTGTTGAGATACAGCCTGGTGACAGACGGACGGACGGACGGACGGACGGACGGACGGACGGACAGCGAAGTCTCAGTAATAGGGTCCCGTTTTTACCCTTTGGGTACGGAACCCTAAAAACAAAGTTGACCATAGATTTTTTTAATCATCTTGTTCATGTATCTACGCATTATTTTTTCGTAGGACATGGTTTTAGAAAAAATATTGGTTGCAACGTTGTATAAGTAAGCCAAAAAGTGCTCGTGACATCTGTACGATGTTCGCAGTGCTCACATCGTAACCCATGACTTTATGTCAATCGCACTTTTTGACCCCTCTTATACACCTGTTGCATAAAATACTACAGCAGGACTACCATATCTTGCCGCGACTTCGCTTCCGCAGCATGTCCTGTCTTGCTCGCACTGTATTGAAAGGTAAGTGACAGGTAGTATTTGTTGCGCGACAACGAGTCGCCTGTCACTGTTATGGTGCGTACACACTAAGCGTAACTACGCGACGCGACCAAATATTTTTGTAGAGAATTGGATGTCGCGCCGCGTAGTTCCGCTGCCGCGTAGTGCGTTCCATCTCATGCAATTTCATACAAATAATATTTAGCCGCGTCGTCTCGCTACTGCCGCGTGATTATGCCCAATGCGGCCCTACCTTTATGGTAGACGTACGAATGACGGGTATTTTGTCGTCTATACAACGAGTATTATAAAATTCTAAAATAAAAATAAAAATGTATTCTTTCAATTTATATTCGCTCGCATCACGCGCCAGCCGTTCAGCGCCGTCTGTTGTTCCTCTCAATACGTCAAAATGGCTAGACGGACTTTAACCAAGCTAATTTTGGAACAGGGATAGCTCCAACTTTACCCGACTACGGTAAAGAAGCAAGTTTTACGCGGACGAAGTAGAATACTACTTGATAGAATTACTAATAAGTAATTCTATCAATAAATTGCTCTACTCTCTGTAACTGACGTTTCGAAAGTGCTTGTAGCGACGCCTACTTGAATAAATAATATTTTGAATTTGACTGAAGTTGCGGTCTAGTTAGACTCGCGGGGCATGCATAGCATAACATGTGCCGACATCGCTTGTCGCGCGACTTAAAGTCACCTGTCTTGCTCGCATGATATTAACAGGAAAGTGACGGGTAGTATTTGTCGCGCGACATTGAGTGGCGAGTCGCAGTAACGCTATGCGTGCTGATCATCAGCAGGTCTATGAAGGTCATGCCTATCACGCGATAAATATGTTAGAACATCTCCTCTTGCCTGCTTTCATAGTTCCTACTCTGTTTACTTCTTAAGTATACTTACATATGTATAGCTGGCTGGCCTGCCACACGGCTGAAGTACCGCCTTGCTTGATTGCATCGCGTCCAAATTTCTGAAATGCTAGCATCCGATCTGAAAATATCATCAAAACTTTAATGTCGACGTATTTATTGATGTTCTTGATTGACAATGCACCGTTGGTTTCTCGTCAGTTGCCATTGCGACTTGGGCTCCGCTTTTTGCTTACCATCAGGCGAAGTGGAGCCACTATGTTGTGCCAATAAAAAAAAAACACTCAGAAGCGTCATTTTGAAAATCCGCGTCAAACCGCATTTAGTTCGTCCCTGTCAAATTTTACTTGACATCTAAAGTAGTGGGATGTGTTCCTGATTACAGTTCAAGATGTATGGGTCCATCAAAATTCAACGTTATAATTATATCATTATAACGATTACATGGGCGAAATCTATGTTTACAAATTTGGAAACACGTGGATCAGGTTATAGCGGTGACGGGCCTGTACCCGCAGCGTTTAGGTGCCTATGATGGTTGCGTTTATCAAGTGATAAACAAGTGAATCTGACACTCGCATTTTGTCAAAACGTGATGGATGCTTTGTCACTTATTTATCGCGTGATAAAAGCAACCATCATAGGCCTGCAGAGCCTCAAGCTTAAGTTTCCAAAGCAGCAAAACATCTCGATTACATTCATCATCGTTGTTATCAATGTCATCATCATCATTCTCTGTACCTTATTGTCAAAAACGTATAGTAGTATTTTTGCGATCATGGTGAGTTACTTACACAACTGAGGATGAGGGTTGAATACAATGACAGTAACGCTTAGCTACATCGTATTGATTCACTCTTCCTTCACCGTACTGGCATTTTATGTCTCATTCCTTCGCGATTCAAGCAATTCGTTTTTGGAACGATCTCCCTCTCCCCATTAAGAAAACTCAGAGCAAATTCTTCTTTAAGCGCATGTTGCGCAAACATATTTCCAATGAATTTCAGGATTTATTGTCTGTATGATGTTGATGTTTTACAAGGGGTTTATTATTTTATTGGATTTATGTGTATTGTATATAATATATTTGTGTATGCATATTGTTAATTAAGTATATACTTATTGACTCTTGTCTCGTTTTATGTTTTTAGCCACGGCTTTTAATGGTCCTGCACCAACTGTTAGTCTAAATTAGAATACTCTCTAATTTTTGTCATAAATCTGAGATCCTATCCACTCAATTGATTCGAATTTTGAGTTGGACTCTATTTATATAATAAAATAAGAGCGGTGACAGGTAGCCGTAGTTACCAAAAGCAATCTAGTGGCTAATTTAGCCTCCCATAAATTGTGTTGTCATAATGATCGATTTAATAAATAAACAATAGCTAAGTTTAAACTCACCCTCATTATTTCCCAAATACATATACGCTTGCCCAATCAACGGCATCGGCGGAATGTCTGTTGGCATCTCCTTTGCTATCATCTCTAATTTCCTTCTCTTTTTCTGCCCAAGTACCCACCAAATCACAATACCCGACACTACCAACAGCCACATAATTTTCCGTCCACGTAGGTTTATTTTATTGTTTTGTCTAAGTCTTCACGGTTAGAGTTGCATTGATAGTGATGTATATGTGAGCTGATGTTTTAAGGACAATAACGTGAGAATAAGTACTTTTTTTATTAAAGTGTGAGTTTTATTCACGACATTGGGTTCTGTAGAAAAATATACTTAAGCCGCTATTTCGACGACGCCTTGAAATCATATTCATATCACGGGATTATATTGGAATTAAATAGGTACAGTGAAATGAGATACATTGTTCTCCATTTCAGCTTGGCCAAAAGTCTTTTGTATGTCCGCATGTTTGGATGGTCAGATTTCCGTTTGTCCAGGTTTCCAGCTGCACGGCCGCATTTTTGAACAGATTCTCGTGAAATTTTGTGTGTAGACTCAATAATTATATAGAACTAGCGACCCGCCCCGGCTTCGCACGAGTGCAATGCTGATAAATTATGTATGTGTTATACATATACAGCTTCCTCTTCAATCACCTTAAAAACCGCATCAAAATCCGTTTAGTTTTAAAGATCTAAGCATACATATGGACATACAGACAGCAAAGCGACTTTGTTTTATACTTTGTAGTGATGATATAGTGATTTATGTGTCTAGTTAGCTTTTGTAATTTATCAAGGCAAGCAGAGACAGGTATGAAACTCGAATCTCATTCTGTCAGCTCACGGGCTGAATTATTTCAAGGGTTCGTAATATCTGTGTATATGAATTCTCTACGCGTATCCACGGTTGAAAATGTCGTGACAGTAATCGCCTTTTTACATCGCTATTAAAAATAGTACCTTCACTTGTGAGGAAACAAGTGAAGTGATTTTTTATTGAATTATATATAATGCAATATTAATGCCGATGCGTCTGGATAGGGTTGTATAAGAATTCAATACAGAACTTTTTCTTTCGTAAATTTAAGGAAATGTCGTTCTTATTTTCGAATTACAAGGCTTGAAACACTTTATTTATTTATATAATTGGAAGCCAATGATATATGATTGATTAATACATAAAATACTGAAAAAAGATAAGTATAAAAATAATTAATAACCTATAAGTATATATTTGCTTAAATACGATTTATTATTAACTAGCTGTGCCCAGCGGTGATACCCGCTCATCCCACGGGAACACTAAATTTATGCGGGATGAAAAGTATCCTATGTCCTTCCCCGGGACTGAAACTATCTATATACCAAATTTCATCCAAATCGGTTCAGCGGTTTAAGCGTGAAGAGGTAACAGACAGACAGACAGACAGACAGACAGACACACTTTCGCATTTATAATATTAGTATGGATGACTAAGTGTCATTATGGCAGAAGTGTTATAGGTAACTTCTTCATGACAAAAAATTATGTTATGACAATGAACTGAAGACAAAAGAGTTTAGGACAAGCAAAGTTAGGAGTTTTAACGATTAGGTAAAATACATTTATGTCTAAAATAATTTAGGACAGTCGATAGAGTATGAGAAGCCATAAATATGGGTACTTAACATTATGATTAACAGTCATTATGGCAGATGTGTTATGGATAACGACTTTAGGACAAATGATGTTATGACAAAGAATATGGCTTCATGTCCGCCATTTGTACTTTTGTGTATTGTGCTTGTGCAATAAAGATTAAATAAATAAATGAATAATAGCTAAGTTTAAACTCACCCTCATCATTTCCCAAAAACACATACGCGTGTCCGATCAATGGCATGGGCGGAATGTCTGTTGGCATCTCCTTTGCTATCATCTCTAATTTCCTTCTCTTTTTCTGCCCAAGTACCCACCAAATCACAATCCCCAACATTATCAACAGCCACGTCATGTTCTGTCCACGTTGTAGGTTTATTTTATTGTTTCGTCTAAGTCTTCACGGTTAGAGTTGCATTGATAGTGATGTTTATGTGAGCTGATCTTTTAAGGACAATAGCGTGAGAAAAAGCCCTTTTTTAATTAAAGTGCGAGTTTCATTCACGATATTGGGTTCTTTAGAAAAATGTTGTGCTTAGGACGCTATTTCGGCGAAGCCTCTTAATATCAAATCATATCCATATCACGGTATTATATCGTAATAAGGAAGCCTTATTCCTTTAAAAAAAATTTTTTTTCATATTATGACAACTATATTGATAATTTCAACCATTTTTTTGGAGTGAATAATAGTTACTACCTACTTACTTTTCCCCGAGTTCTAGGTAGTAACAAAGGGATTTCATGCTTTCATTGCGTGCAGTCGAAAATAAGTTGAAAAAAACGAATTTGCCACGTGAATTTCATCAATTTCGAGTAGTTTTTGAAACAAAAATTATCAATGAAAAATCAAACTGTGGGTTTCAAATATATACCAATAAATCCCAATAGCCCTGTTCTAGGTAGTTACATCAATAATTATGTTCAGAAACATGTTTGAACATAGAAAAAAAATTCTAAAACAAAACAATCAGCATTTTAAAAGGAATAAGGCCTCTTAAATACATTTTTGGTATTCGAGCTGCAGTGAACGAAACATTTGAAAGGAGCTGGTAAAATAAGACACATTGTTCGCTGCTCTCATTAACTGAGCGAGCAAAAGCGTCTCCATTTCAGCTGGGCCAAAAGTCTTTTGTATGTCCGGATGTTTGGATGTTCTGATATCCGTTTGTCCAGATTTCCAGCTGTACGGCCGCATTTCTCAACAGATTCTCGTGAAATTTTGTGTGTAGACTCAATTATTATATAGAAATAGCGACGCGCCCCGGCTTCGCATTTTTCACATTTCGCTCGGCGCAGTCTTATGCAAGTATCTTAAATTGGATAAGGATTATTACTGTATTTTTAAAATCGCTTCGTAAATAAGCCATTAAATATTTCTCGTAAAAAGTAAAGTATAAAAAGGAGTTATTGTGGGTTATCCCTCAGGGATTGACATAAATATTATGGCGTATTTATTTGTAGACCTTTTTAAGGTGTGCAATACTGTAGTATACTATTTTGATCTATCTGGTAGGGTTCACCCAGCGTTTGTAATGTAAGCGCAAAAAAAAAAATAGTTTATTTACGACATCACATTAGAAACCTCTAAAATTATCAGTGTTTCTCTACTATATTATGCATGTATTATTACATATAAAACTTTCTCTTGAATCACTCACTCTATTTTTAAAAAACCGCATCTAAATCCGTTGCGTAGTTTTAAAGATCTAAGCATATTTATAGGGACAGACTGACAGCAGAGCGACTTTGTTTTATACTACTTATGTAGTGATGATGTAGTGATTTATATGTCTAGTTAGCTTTTCGTAATTTTTCAAGGCAATCAGAGACAACTCGAATCGCATTCTGTCAGCTCACGGGCTGTATTATTTCAAGGGTTCGTAATATCTGTGTATATGAATTCTCTACGCGTGTCCACGATTGGCAATGTCGTGACAGTAATCGCCTTTTTACATCGCTATTAAAAGTAGTACCTTCACTTGTGAGGAAACAAATGAAGTTATTTTTTATTGAATTATACTTACTCGAAGACATCGCGTGGCGGGAGGAATTTTCTACGATGTCCTTCGCACTCGTTGACACTGATTACGGCTCCACACTACTTGCGAAGTTGATCTAAATTGGTCTAAGCACAAAACAGATAGGTACAGAAATCAATCTACATACAAGCGCGCTCGAGCAAACGCACACATAGACATTTCTCACGGACCATAGAGGAAAATGTCTAAAACAATCAGCATTTTAAAATGAATAAGGCCTCTTAAATCAATAAGCAACTTATCGGCTTAAAATTATGGCGAAAACGGAATCTGAAAGGGTCATTAGAGGGACTCCCCATTGGTCATTCCTGACGAAACTGAAATGAACATACAAAAAACACTGCTTCTGACGAAAGTGGAATCTGACGGATTTGTACTGAATCCAGGATAATGCTAGTTATATGAGGAGTACCTAAACTGTCATATGTTAAATGCTCAATCCCTCAGTAAGTTTAATTTTGAATTCTTGTAATATTGTAATAGGGTCTTTCCATTTTTTTTATATTAATGGTAGATTACTGTGCAGTGTGCACTCCAAAGTATGTAATTGTTTTTCGGCCATAGTTTGTTCTGATCTTGGATAACTCTTATCGTGATATAATAAGGCTATTATATCAATACAATACGAAGTTGCGATGTGATGCCTCTCACGACTCAGGCTATTTAGAATTTTCAGCATCAATGTATTGACTGCGAATATTTTCCCACGTCACTTGTTTTTTTTTCAAGTTATATTGTTCAATTAAAGTGTAAAACTAAGTGTATTCTACTTAAGTATATACAGTTCCCTGCAAAACTGTTTGTTCAGTTTGTCTGCGAGTCTCTATAGGCAATATAAGGAACATTCCCGAAGCGAACTATGTAACAGCTAATGTATACAAGATACAATTATATGTTAAAGTAATACGATCTTTTGAATACGCAATGTAATTCTAGCAATGAGTCACTATAGTCCGATGTTGTTGTTATTGTAGATACCTCTAAATGTAATAAGGATAACAGAGATCGGTACCTCAGTAGGATTTTATGTGTCGTACACTATGGAGCAGTGCGTGTTATTCTTAGTTATTGGATTGAGTTTTGGTCTGTGTGGCGCAAGTCCTGTTGATTCGGGTGAGGATAAAAAATGCTCTAACGTTTCACTTTAACATTTTATGCCCTAATATCTATTTTTCCATTGCAACATCTATATGAACATACATAATTTAAAAAAAGTACCAAATTACAAAAATAATTCAGTAAGTCGCTGCGAAAAGCGACAGCAATTTTAAATCTTAAGATATTTTGTTGATTTTTTTGCAGTTGAAACACAGAGTATTTAAGACGTGGTTAAAAGCCATTATGACACTCAGGTTATATTTATCCTCGCTCACTCCGTTCGCTTGTCCAAATAGTCTCTTCGTGTCACAATGGCTTATTTTCGCCCCTTGTTAAACAATCTACTATTATTTTATCCTCAGCAAAACAATGCAGCGGGAACGAAGTGTAACCTACAGTGGAGCCCGCACATATCTTTGTTAGCAAACAGATTGAGCTCTGCAGCTTACGCTGTTAGAAAGATCAGGCAACTAACCAATGTAGAAACAGCTCGACTAGTTTACTTCAGCTACTTTCATAGCGTTATGTCGTATGGCATTTTGCTGTGGGGTAAAGCTGCAGACGTGCAAACGATATTCGTCTTACAGAAAAGAGCGGTACGATTTATATATAATATGGGTTCACGTGTGTCACTTAGAGAACACTTTAAAAAAAAAAAATTTAACATTGGCATCACAATACAATGATAATATTATTTATGCTTTAAAAAACATTGACACTTTCCAAAAAATGAACAGCGCTAGACACAATCATAAAATAGCAGTCACCAAGTTTCGCGTCCGGAAAGTGCATAAATCTTTTCTGGGCCAATGCATAAATTTTTATAATAAATTACCCAAAGAAGTATTAGATCTGCCCCTACCTGGTTTAAAAAAATACCTAAAAAACAGTCTATTGCAAAAGGCTTACTATAGTGTCGAAGAATACTTGAATGATAGAAACGCTTGGCCTTCCTTGCCGACGTAAGTGTGTGTGTGTGTGTTTGTTTTATCTTCTCTCCTTCAGGGCTTGCCCACTCGTTATTCTTCTGTTTCCTCGTAGTATTTCAGTCGTGAATGAAACATCTGTAGCACAGAAACAATACTTATGTAAAAATTAGTTTTAATTGTTATTTTGAATAACTACACTGTAATAAGAAAAGTGAAAGTTGCGTACTTACCCCTGCAAAGCGTCTTTCGGTTGAGGGTGTTAAACCTTCAACGGTTTTCTTTATTGTATGAAACAGTGCCCGATGTATGTTTCAATGATGGTGTTTTTTAACAAACCTACGTTTCAAACAGTTAAGTTTCATATTAACTCCTCCTATATCTTGTGTTGAGTAATTTTATTAATCTAATTGAATATCACATTGACTTTTATGGCAAACGGCAGTCTATCGTTTAATATTGTGCAAGTACCGGACGAGTGAATGAATGCTTTTAGTCTTTGACACCTGCTGCAGTGTTGCCAGGTCACATTCACTGATCAATCTCTTCATTCTGACCGTAATATTATTTTAACATTTGTATTTGTTTAAATGTAAATAAGTACTTAAATTTTTCATTTACTTTTTATTTATTTATAAGATTTGACACGGTTGCTGCAGGAAGATTTATGTACCTAGTAATATTTCTTCCTTGCACATCTATAATTCAGTGAATAAAGGATTTTGACCTTACAAACGGTCCGGTAGTTTTGAATTTTTGATATGTTGTCTAGGGTAGTTAGGCAGTGTTTAAAATGCAAAATGCACAATTCCCCCCCCTCCGCGCCCGCCGCCATATTGAAAAAACCGGCACTCTCTTCATATTTTTGCTCATATCTTCCTTTAGGAACATTTTAGCTAGAAGAAAGCTTCGACAATGTTATAGAGAGTTAAATTTACTACATTTTCCATTTAATATTTTGTTTCTAGGACAGATAGTTATGGAGATATGCACATTTAAAAAAACTTAAGAAATTGTAATTTCCAACTCAAAAACAAACTCCTGGATTATATCTTCGTTTAGGAGCATTTTAGCTAGAACAGTGCTTCGGCAATTTTGTAGAGAATTAAATTTACTATAATAAACATTTCAAATTTTGTTTCTAGGACAGATAATTACGGCTAGATATGTAAAAAATAAAGTCACATTTTCCGAAAATGTATGGAAAAATGGACATGAGTTTTATAAGCAATTATATTTCCTACATGTTTTAATTTGTCCTAGACTAGTCCGTAACTAAATGACAGCGTTCTAAACTAAGAATTTTGAGAAATTTTCGGAAAATTCGACTTTTCCTTTTTTTTTAATGTGCCTATCTCCGTAACTAACCGTCCTTGAAACAAAATTTGAAGTGTAAATTATAGTAAATTTAATTCTCTACAACATTGCCCCAGCTTTGTTGTAGCTAAAATGCTCCTAAACGAAGATATAATCCAGAAGTTTGTTTTTCAGTAGGAAATTGCGATTTTTTACGTTTTTTTAAATGTGGATATCTCCGTAACTATCTGTCCTAGAAAAAAAATATAAAATGGAGAATGTAGTAAATTTAACTCTCTATAATATTGTCAAAGCTTTCTTCTAGGTAAAATGCTCCTAAAGGAAGATATGAGCAAAAATATGAAGAAAGTGTCGGTTTTTTCAATATGGTGGCGGGCGCGGAGGGGGGGGAATTGTGCATTTTGCATTTTAAACACTGCCTAACCATCCTAGACAACATATCAAAAATTCAAAACTACCGGACCGTTTGTAAGGTCACACATAGTACTTTAGTCTCTATTCACCGTATTACTAAGTTTATGAATGAATTTGGTAAGTAGTCAAATTAAAACGTATTAAATGAATTGTTAATTTAAGGTGTACATTTTGACATAATTATGTATTTGCTTTTGACGCGGGTAAAGTATTTTTTTTTATTGTAATTAAAAATGTTAAAGTAATTTTAATTATCATAATTTTTCATGTAATTTATCACCTAGTTTACTTTTGACGAAGCATTACTGCGGAAATATTGCAAATGTTTGGAAATCTTGTGTACCTATTATAATTTTGTGTTAATGTTATTACTATTGTACCAATGTAATAGCTATGTATTCAATGACGATGCAAAAGTGGTTCCAGTGAATCCCAATTGATTAAATGATTCTTATCTTATCTTATCTAAGTATCTTATTCTTCATGCACGAACGGAGGCTATGCTCCAGGCGCCTAGCATAATTAGTACATTTCATTTTTTAAGGCATTTCGTGACCGCAGTCGCTAGACAGCATCGACAGTCGACAGCGTAAACGGTTTGTATGGAGAATAGTAGTACAGTGCTTCTAGCGGTTACTTTGTAGAACTACAATTTCTCCATCTGTCGCTAGCAAGTAGGTACAGTAACTGTTAAACTCATAGTAAAGGTACTGATATTGACCCCTCGAGCACCAAAGGCAAATTACGTTAACGGAAAATAATGCAAATGCCTTGGAATTTTTTATATAATATGCTTGGCAACAGAAAGTGTTTGTTTGTTTCACTCTACAACCTAAATAACCAAAGTTTCTTTATTATTTTCTCCAGAACGCTGCCCAGGGCCGCACGAATACTTCGCCTGCGGCGGCGCCTGCGACAACGTGTGCTCAACGTTACAACAACAGAGCCAAGCAAACTGTCCTATAAGGAACATTAGGTGTAATGACATGTGCTACTGTGAGGAGGGACACGCAAGGGATGCATGCGGCGTTTGCGTGCCCATAGAGAACTGCGAGAAATAAATAATAGTACATTAGGGCAGACGCAGGGAAAGTAGGGCTTGCCGGGTGAGTCCGGATAGTGATACGAAGCCGACAAGCCCTTTTTACGGCTACGCATGTAAAGTGCTTTTCTTAATGAAATAAAAAAATACACCTCTCAAAAAAATATGATTCAGTTGTTTAGCTTCTCCATTAATCTCCATGAACGCAGACGCCATGTTTAAAAAAATACTTCCCGATTAGGCTTTCAATTTTGTATAAAATTTCTTTTCTCGAATTGTCCCGCTCGAATTGTGATACTTCGAAGGCTGTTATAACGCATGCTATGACAACATTTCAATGCATGTTTGAGAAAACACCACCAAGCCTTATTAAACTTACCAAGCATTATAGCAACCAACCAACGTCGCCCTGACAAAGCTAAGCAAACTGTCCTACCTATAAATAAGCAATGACAATACATGTGCTACTGCGCAAACAACTCCCCTATAAGGAACATTAGGTGAAATGACATGTGCTACTGTGAGGAGGGACACGCAAGGGATGCAGGCAGCCTTTGCATGCCCATAGAGAACTGCGAAAAATAAATAAACACGTACTCATTATTTAACGAGCATTATTGCAACCAACCAACCTATCAACGTCGCCCTGACGGGGCCAAGTAAACTGTTCTACCTATATGGGGCATCTGGCGAATGACATATTTGCATTAATTGGTAGTAGGTACCTATATTGTTTTAGACGTTTTAGTACAGATTTTCCTCTGACATTCAAGTGCATAGAAAATACCGCGTGCTGACTGTTCTTGTTTCTCAAAAGCATCGTTCATGCTATTTTAATTGATCAGGCGCCTATCGTTAAATAGGTTTTAAAGCCAAGCTATTTTCCAATATTTCTGTGCGAAGTAAATCTACTAGAATCCATTTAAGTTTACCCAAGGCTTGTTTAACAACCTACACAAGTTTGTTGTTGGGTCATGTTTAAAGATACACAAATACTTTGGCATATTGTTTTTAGTATGGGTATGTATACGCTCTTGAGTACTTATATTCTTTGGGTATACGTAATCTTAAACTAAGCTAGATAGAAAGAGAAGTTTCTACTTCTCTTTCTATCTAGCAAAGTGTAATCCACGTATAAGAGTGAAAGTGACAGATACAGATCCTCTCGACAAACGTGGATAAACGCCCATAACGCCCGATACCTTAAATAAGTAAACGCAAGTGACAGATAAGTCACACATAGTTTGAGTAAATAGAATGATCATTAAGTTGGAAACTCGCTACATATCTGTGGCTTCTGCACAGACGCAGAGCGGTCGGCGCACGCGCAACATGGCGAGAACGTTGTTAGTGTTCATTATCACATTGGTGGGAATCGTTGCAGTACTTGGTACAGGTAAGCAGTAGTTACAGTCAAGGAAATTGAAATACGTACGTATCGCACTTGTCACAATGACAATAGTTGTCAAAAAGGTACGCAATTTGGAAGTTGAAATGGTTGTCATTAAAAAAATTAAGGAATATAATTATTATCCCATAGGCTCTCACAGATTGCTTAAACTTTAAGCTTAACTGATCTAGCAATATTTTATTAACCTTTAACGTTTTAATAACAGCCGTGTATTACGAGTATTTTCCGTTCTTGTGTAAGCAACAGTGACGTCATAGATAGCTGTCACTAAGAGGATTCCCCTAAGTCAACTAAGATGAGATCATACTATTATAAAAGCAGTAAATAAATAATAGTCAACGACCACAGAATCGGTCATTTCTCTCTGTGATTGGTGCGCAAAACTGACCAGAGTTGAACGCTTCACCGCGTGACCGTGATAGGTCCCTTAATAACTACCCTTCAAAGTAGGGCTTGCAATTCCGGAATTGGTTATATTATGAAAACTCGGAATGATGATGATTTCGGATAAATTAATTTTTGAATATTTCGCACAAATTGTCTTTAAGATAATTGCGGTGGCCAGAACGAATACTATTCGTGCCGAGTGCAAGCAGAGAAGACGTGTGCGTCAGTGAGCGAGACGTCGGAAGAAAACCAGGACTCAGAAGACCAGGATTCTTCGGTGAATACCGCTGAGTGTAAAGAACAGTGTTACTGCAATCCAGGAACAGCCAGAGACGAAAACAACGTCTGCGTGCCCTACGATCAGTGCAACAAACGTAAGTACCTATAGTCATCTGCCTACATAATAATACCTACTGTACCTGTAATAATTCAACTGTAAATATTTGAAAATTCGTCATGCAATTAAAGTTGTGACTAATTGTTTAATTTTATTACCAAGGCCATTTAGCGCTTGCATATCAATTAGGCGATAACAGTACTTGGAATTACAATTTGGTAGAATGAGACTGACTTGTAACTATTATCCTTATTAATAGGCGTCAATGTAATCGTATGTTGTTAATGCACCTTATTTATTACTGCCAATATAATTATAGGCATCATTATCATCCAAAAGTTGTCCATTACTGGACATAGTCCTCCCTCAAAAATCGCCACCATGATCGCCCGTATCCAACCGCCTCCAGTAAATTTCATCATCAGATGTTCTGATCACTCCAGCTTGTGGGCACACACCCACGATGCGTCTTCCTGTGCGATGTCACCACCTCAGAACTCGACAGCCCCAGTGGTCTATGTTCTATTGGTTCTACGAGCAATATTATGCACGAGCACGACTACGAGCATTTCTACTTGAATTTTGCAAAACTTCAATTTTTTTTTGGTTACACACTTTTACTAAAGATATTTACAGTAAAAAATAGCCAGTGAATGTCAGGAGGGATTTACTTTTGTAGGACACAAGTAAACCTCCCTCTTGACACAAGTAAATTTACACCCAAGTCACCCAACTGCTTGGTCTAGACTTGTAACTATTTGTATTCCTACAGCATGCGGTGACGGGGAAACAAAAGACTACTGCCCAGTCGACTGCCCGAACGACTATTGCCCGAAGTGTGAGAAATCAGTGTCCTGCCCCAGACCAAAGGTCTGCCCGCCGCCGCAGTGCAAGTGCAGGTTCAACTCCCGTCGTGCTGACAACGGCACTTGTATACTGACCCGTGAGTGCCGTAAGTACGAGTAACTTGACATTACAATTGTTAGTGGATGAAATTGTTGTGGGGTCAGGGTACCTAAACGAAATGATTGCGTCTGTCATATTTCCTCTGCCACACTACTTTGATCACATCTTTCAGCAGCGGTTATGATTCCATCGTTATTTAATGTATTTTAAGAGTTTACTATTGTGATTGGAGAAGAGGACAAAACAGATGTGATAATGATAATATGATAATTTCAAGGTACACACCACATTATTGACAACGACCAGACATGTTTGGTGGTGACTTTAATGGGACTCAAAACACAATCGATGTAAAAAGTTCGTCCAATGAGGACATAATTTCGATATATTTAAGTACAAAGTAATTCAATATAAGCGGGTTAACGACCTTGAAGCCGGAGGTCTTAACGTTGGTCTGTTCAGATCTTAGAGTAGACCAATGGACCAATCAGCGCCGCACTACACCAGGCAGCTGACCCTAACCGAACGAGGCAAGCAGAATTGACAGGCTGAAGTGGAGTCGCGATCCTCAGAAATAAGGCAGCAATGCAGAAGAAGACTAAGTATTGATTCATCATCATTTTTTTTCTACAGCTCCCTTCGAGTGCAACAAGCCATATGAAGAGTACAACCCATGTCCACCGCTGTGTCCAAACGGCTACTGTGGCCAGGCCACTCCTACTGGACGTTGTCCCCCCATCTTCGGACGTATAGGCATCGTACTGGAATGTTCTCCGAAATGTCGGTGCAAGTCTGGATACTTCTGGAACGATAACAAGGAGTGCATACCCTACAACCAGTGCCGTAAGTGTTTGGTTTATTGTTAATGTAAAACGTCTCCAATTTTCATTGCACATTTTATGGCATTTTTTAACCTCCGACGAAAACAGAGGGGTGTTATAAGTTTGAAATGTGTTTGTGTGCCTGTGTATCTGTTTGTCTATCGTACCTGTGTATCTATGTGGACTCGTAACTCCTAAACGGATGAACCAATTTGCGTGTGGTTTCTTCATCGAAAGACATGACCATCGAAATAGTTCTTAGCTATGTTTGGTGGAAATAGGGCCAGTAGTTTCCAATATATTCAGCCGACAAGATCTCAGCCAATATTGAAGCTAAGAATCCGAAGTTTTGTAGTTATGTTAAGTTTTGGTAGCATTTTCTATAAGTATAACATTCATTGAATGAGGGTCTTATGATGACCAGCTACTTGTGTGAGAGGTGTTTTGAATTTTTAATTTAGGTTATTTAAGTCTTCCGTAATCTAGTTTTAGTAATTTGCTAAGGGTACATAGCCTCTTAATACGCAATCACTACGCTTATTCTTAAACTGCCAACTCAGTTTAACTCATTACTTAAGATTATATTGAATTGTAAATGTCGACAATGCTGTTAAAGATTAATGAGGTTTTTTTCTTTATTTTTTAATGGGACTTTAATCTGGTGATAGTTTTTGGAGAAAAAGGGTAAACTTACCGCGCGAAGCGTGGGAAAAGCCATTCCGGGACGAGTTGATCCTTATTCCAGTTGTGTCCTAGAGTAATTGTTTCATATGGAATATTTTGTTTTTAATTTCAGCTGGCAAGGGCGATACGACTTCACTTGGTACGTAAGCAATAGTCGTTACATACCTATCTTTACATGTACATACTTATGCAATAAAAGATAGATTCACTCAATGCTTTTATTTGACTTACCTTAGAAATCTTCTCACAACCGACGACGCGGTTGGCGCAATTCTAGTACAGCAGCCTACTGAGCTGGCGGTCCTGGGTTCGAATTCAGGCCAGGGAAAATATTTGGATGATGAACTCGAATATTTGTTCCTAGGTCATGGATTTTATCTATATAATATGTATATCGTCATCCAGTACCCATAGTAAGTAGAAGCTTTGCTTAGTTTGGGACTAGATAGATTTGATTGTAAGATTGTCCCTTAATATTCATTTATTTCATTTTCGTCACATAAGTTTACATCTCTGAAATTTGTCTAATTAGCAGTAAGAAGTGACTCGGGGTCACTACTTACTGCTAATTAGACAATATTTAATACAATAATAAGCATTTCAAGAATGTATGGCGATGTTCTAATCAGAAGGAAATAAACTTGGCGATGTAGGTAAAAAAAGCACTTTCAGCTAGAAAATAATTCTGTTTTCTAAACTGGTTTCGAAACTTTAGTTTAAGTACAAAGTGTCCGAAGGGAAGAAAGCAACAAATAAATCACAATTATTTAATGTACCTGGCACTCTCAGGCACCAACCACGGCGTGGTCGCCACCATGACAAAAGGCAAGCTTGTCCACATTGCGTAAGATTTTATATAGATACATATCTAAATTAATTTTCGTGTTAAGGATGTTGTCACTAGATCGTCGACGTAAGGTTGCTTGTCCACAGAAACGGAGCAGAGAAAAGATGCGAAAAATGTGATTTTTCGAAATGTGAAATGTGATTTCCTCGGATGTTCGTCTATCAGCATCTAAGGCAGTGTTGCTAGCGCAAAGAATGTTGCAGTGTTAGATATTAGTAAGTTCCTGAATATCTCGTTATTCGGATTACCCGAGTACGCTACATAAAGGTTTAGAGACAGATTCAGCGGTTAGTGTGTCAACTTTAGATACTTACGCAATATTGCGAGGCGCCAGTTCAATTTGTAATTCAAATAATACAGCATTACATATTGCTACATATACGATCACGATTATCCAAGAAACATATCCATACTATTCCATATCCATTATCCATCCATACTAATACTATCCATACTAATATTATAAATGCGAAAGTGTGTCTGTCTGTCTATTACCTCTTCGCGCTTAAACCGCTGAATCGATTTTGATGAAATTTGGCATGGAGATAGTTTAAGATCCGAGGAAGGACATAGGATAGTTTTCATCCTGGAAATTATCCCTAAAAAGATTGAAAAGTGAGTAAGTAATTCTTAATGACATTGGTGACCCTGTAGGAAAAGTAATGTTTAGACCAAAAGCACAATTGCTTTTACATTTGCTTAGGCGCTTTTAGTAATCCTTTTATTAATTAAGGTGATTAGGTGGATATCTATCGTGCTGTACGAGGTTGCTTCCATACTTCCAAGTTCCACGCGGACGTAGTCGCGGGCAAAAGCTAGTACATGCATAATTTATCACCATTGCAACCGTGCGTAGCCAGGGCCGGTCGCTAGTGTTGAATATTTGATCTACACACATGGGAAAAAAAGATTGTTTATTATAAAATTCTACATTAACTACTTATCACTAACGTAGTACAAAACAAAATCGCTTTCTGCTGTCTGTCTGCCTGCCGGCCTGTGTGTAGTTATAAAGATCTAAGCATACATATATGCTTAGATAGTAATAACTACACAACGGATTTTGATGCGTTTTTTTTAAAGATAGAGTCAAGAGGAAGGTTTATATGTATAATACATGCGTAATTTATCAGCATTGTACCTGTGCAAAGCCGGGGCGGGTCGCTAGTTTACAATTGCAATAGTAAATATATGATGTTTTATAGAAAACTCTTGTAAGTCTCACACATTAAAATCCATATAAAATTTACTCACGCCGTTTAAGTCGAATATTGCTCGACATGTTTCGGTTCGCGATTCATCATCAGGAGTCCGATCAGTCGCAGCAGCGGCTAGCGGCCAATTGTTTTTATATATGATAATTGATAAGATAACTAAAGTAAAACAATAAAATACCTACGTATGTACCTCTACGTCAATTGAATTTATAAAAATATTTACACAGATTGTTGCTAGAATGTGCATATCTATCCTACCCATTTGCCAACACCAAAGTACTCGTATTTCAATAACGGTATAGTAAGTTCTTACACTACATGTACAATGTACCTAATAAAAAAAAATACATTTATTTTAGGCATCAAAGGCCCATCGATAAATACCTTACAATCTAACATAACTAACATCAATAAATATCAAAAACCGAACAGAGCTTTTGTTTTTTTTTTCTTTTTCTAATCAAATCGAATGCTACATCAATGGCCTTTCAGTCTTTTACAGACTAAACAAAGCAGTGTCATGAAGAACAACGCTTTTCATGGCTATGCAAGCCAATACGAGAACGATACACGCGACCACAGGCTTGGCAGATATAAGACTGGCCTGCGCGCGGTGAGCAAGGGTCGAGCTGATGTCTTTTGGCACGCTTGGTTGCGAGAGTCCTAAACCATGCCTCATCCAAGATTCTACGACCATCCAACACCAGTTTCCGCTATTTGTCCCTATCCGCTGCGGACTCCCAGTTGTGGACATGGATGTGAAATGCGTGCATATTTCGCTTGGCGCAGTATTTTGTCGTTGGCGTCCAGCACCGAGCATAACACGCCGCGGCAAATGGGATGGATGCATGCGATACACATGCCCCAACAATGCTACAACTACTCAGTAAATGCAGAAACTTATTGTTGTGTCCTCATCAATTCCGTTTTTATTTTATTCATTTTCTTAAATAGAAATAAGTACAGTAATATATAAGTAACTTTGTTGTCAAAGTATTCGCGACCTTTTTCATGTTTTAAGACTGCACCGAGCAAAATGTGAAAAATAGGCAGTTGCCGTTAAGTAGACAACGTCAACACTAGTTGTTTAATCCATTTCTAAACTATATATTTAGCACTTCGAAGAATGGGTTAACAACTTCTCCGTGGAACAATTATAAGATTATTAATATTTTACCCTAGAAAACTAAGTAAAGTTGGACGAAAATTGTAAAATCGTAAGCAGGCGTTAAGTGTTTTTTTTTATACTTTAACAATGGAAATCTATTCTGATTTTCAGTATAAAAAAAAGATGAATGTTTACATTATAATTTGTCCGCATCAAATATTTCAATTATTGTTTGGTATTAAAGGTCCAGATTTATCAAAAAGTGCTTTTAATTCTCCATACATTTTTACTATGGCGGCCGCGCGCCGATCTAAATACGCATTCCCCGCGCTCTATGGTTATAGGCGCGTTAGCGGCTAAGGGCGTGGCCACATGTCCACGACACGGCGTCGTAAACGTAAAACGACGCTGTGTCGCGTCGGAGCGCGACACATTATCCACCGTGCGAATATACGTTGCCGCGTCGTGAAAACACATGCTGCACCGGGCACCGCAGGTCGCGCCGCGCGCCGGGCAGATTAACTTTGCTGTGTTGAGTAGATGCACGGTGCGGTGCCACGTTCGATTACGACGCCGCAGCTTCTCGTACATGTTCAAAATATTTTGCGATCAGTTTTCAATTCGACGTGGATCCTATCACACGTATTCTGCTCTTGTTGCTTTTAAGTAGAAGCATGAAGAAAAAGTAGAAGAAACGAAAATGTTGGATAAATCCATATCTTTCTATTATGAACCATGATGGCAGTCATTTCAAAAGGAAGTACGAGGCTTTAAAAATATTGCATTGTCATTCTAGCGTTTCAAATTAAACGTAGGTATATATACATAATTTTAGCTCAATTGGTTGAAGATATCTGCTTCAAAATAAGTTGCAAGATTCTACCCAAACCAACATAGATACAAGTGATACAAGATACGAGTACCTACAATGTACATACCTACCTACTCGTAGTTACATATTGCAAGTTGTCTATATTGCAAGTTAAATAAAAATGCAAAAACGAGCGACTACATAGTTTTAATATTGATTTAATCGTGAAATTTTGTCGATTGAAACTAAAACTAATTCAATTGTTAGTCGAAGATTCTCACAACTAATTCAATCGCAACTAAATTAGTCGCGATTGAAAAATGACGATTGATATTTGCAATCGATTGATTAGTTGACTAAAAAATCAATCGATTAGTAATGCCCATCTCTGGTTTGCACGACGCGGCAACGTATACTTATTCGCACGGTGGATAATGTGTCGCGCTCCGACGCGACACAGCGTCGTTTTACGTTTACGACACCGTGTCGTGTGTTTTCACGACGCGGCAACGTATATTTGCACGGTGGATAATGTGTCGCGCTCCGACGCGACACAGCGTCATTTTACGTTTACGACGCCGTGTCGTGGACATGTGTGGCCACGCCCTTACGCTCGGCGCAGTCTTAAACTCCATCGTGCTGTCCTGAAAATACAGATTTTTCATTAAGATTATATTTAGCAAGTTGTTTTTACTATTTGCTAAGATAAGAACAGATTTACTTTTTCATTTAGGTATAATATCATTTAGTTACCTTCCAATACCATACCAAGATTACAGTTTGGGTGTAGATAATAATTATGGGTATGTATGTTAGGGCACATAATGATAAGGACTGAAACATCAGTGTAGGTTTAAGTGGTAGAGGCACACCTTACTACTGAAAGTAATGTAGGTTATTTAAATAGAGTTTCTGAGATTATCATTACAATATTATCGTCTGTTGACAACCAACTCACTAAGTAACAAATACCTAGCAAAAACAAAGCTCGTATCTCAGTCTTTTTTTTTTTCACTAACTAGATACGAGTTTTTGAAGAGCAAGAGTTATGATATAGTTATACATACGTAGATTTATAAATAAAAATCACTCACTACACTCATCGGCGTCATAGCACTCTCCAGAAGAGCCCCTGTACGGGCAATAGGAGTCGCAGACACATCTAATCAGGCAGCCGGGGCCCCTGCGGCACGGGGTGGGGTCCCCTTTGCCCACATCAGCACAAGTTAAGACAGGACAAGATGGCTGCACGCATTTCAGGGATTCATGAGGGCCGTTGCATTGTGGGCCTGGAATTAATTGATAAGATCGTCAAGGGATCCTCTTTTATAAAAAACCACTTCACCGCCGAATAACCTACCTGCACCTCTAGCATAACTGTCACACGCGACTATTTCACGCGCGAGATAACCACCCGTCTTTTTCTGTGCACTAATGTGAGAGAGTGACGGGTAACTCGGAATTTAATAAAAAATCTTCATAAAAAATTATCCATTAAAATATGAGTTTTGAAAGTGTTGAAACGTTCTTTAATGACTAAGCAAAGCTGCCCCGTCATTCTTCTGAATATACAATTTTTAACCCCTGACGAAAAAAGAGGGTTGTTATATGTTTGACATGTGTATCACTGTGTCTGTCTGCAGCATCGTAGCTCCCAAACGGTTGGACCAATTTGAGTGCAGTTTTTAATCGAGAGACAGTGTTTAGCTATGCTTGGTGGGAAATAAAACGTTTAGTAGTAGTTTCCAAAGTAACGGAATAGTAGTTTCCAATAAATCTAGCTTTAAGAACAAGTGACAATATCTCAGCCAATATTGAAACAAAGAACTCCAAATTTTGAAGTTTTAGTAGCATCTATATCACTCATTATATGACGCTCTCATGATGAGCAGCTACTTGGATCGGGGGGTGTGACTCTTGCTGGTGACTTTTGCTACTGACTGTGCGTAAAGATTATAAGAGGAGAATATTCACTTACCTCCTTTGACGGCTAAGATAGAGAAGAGGGCAACAAGAACTATTAGGGTGAATATTGCAAATTTTTTTAAGTTTTGGTGGCTCATTTTTTTTTAGTTTTTAAGAAGAAATTAAGTTGTAATACTAAATATCTATACACAATATTACATATTTTCATATTTCTCCACGAATTTTAACAATAATTAATGAAATATGAGCACCCAAATTTTTGGGTTACCACCAAATTTGAATTTTGCCCACCTAATCTTAAATATACGCCACCAAAACTTAATCTTGCCCACCAAGAACTGAAAACTCCTTACTATTTGTATGAAAAATGATATATAGCCACCTAAACTGAAAATTTACGAAAAAAAATTGTTACAATTTAATGATTTATTTTAAGATTGTAATTATAGAATAAATTAAACTACATACCAAAACACTGTATGATTACGACACGAAGAACAAAGAACAAGCGCACAATTCGAGCCACCAAAACTAACAAATCATTGAACAAAATGCCACCAAAGAGGTTACGTACGTTATGGCGGGAAACACACCGTCTCAGTCGCACTTCCACTCCGTGCAAGCGCTATCGCACGACTGACCTGAGTGGGGTAAACCAACGCGACAACTCCTGCGCCATTTAATAACCAGCTACGACATCTTAAAATTTCGCCACCGTTACTTACAATTTTGCCTGGACAAACTTTGATCCAGAGTCATGTGTATTTAAATAGTTATAATAATGAAATTATACCAACATTAAGAGGCTATGACTTCATAAATTGTTAATTTGATGCCTTATTTATATACAAGCTTAAAACATAGCCATGCTGAGCGCTTGTTTCATAAGAAGTACGTTGAGGACAAGCCACCTTGTTCTTAAATAATTTACTTTTTATTTTTTATTTTAATAAATATATATGTCTACTGCAATCTAAACTTGTAGCCAACTACTTTGTTATTCCAATAATTAACCATAAAATTTTTAGAAAAAAATATGCATTTTACACTGGGATTCTCAGCTTGGACGCGTAAAAAATGCTGTTGTGATATTCACCCATTAACAAGCTCTTAAACATGGTGTGCGGTTCGTTCAACAACGAAGAAAATTATACGATATAAAAAAATTGTCTCATATATATAATTATCTTCAAGACAGTAGACGATTGTTTATGCAAGTGTTTTTTTTTTTATTCTATAGTCTTCATGCAAAAACAATGAGTCTTGGTCCTTTGATGAACCCCATACAATAAAAAAGTGAACAAATAAAACGTAGCGTGTTTGCACAGTGATTTGAATATAAACACGACTCGATGGCAAAAATTTAACAAAAGATGCAGTCGTGGAATGAACATAACAAACCATGTTGTTTTTTAACAGAATATTTGTAAAATGTAGATAATAAAACATTGCACAAATATTCTGTTAAAAAAGTATAAAGATAAAGGCTCCGTAATATTTTTGTATGAAGGCAAGGATGGAAATAAATTTTCATTCGTTAGAATAGAATAGTAAAGTTTCTACAGTATATTTTATTTAAAAGTTACAATGTAAAAATAATCAAATCTATACATAATAAAACTTAATTAAAAGGAATCCCCCAGTACTGAGGCCGTCTGAGGCATTGAGGTTTCTACTATTTATTTATTGTATTTATATGTTATTTTCTGTTAAGTACTATTAACGCAGCGCTGACGTGATCAATAATACCATTCATTCAAGGATCGACAGCTGAAACAAAAGAAAAAATCGTAAATAAATTTAAAGAGGTAGGTACGTCAATCAAATTAGATCCATAAAAAGCGGTTTGAGGATTTCTTTTTACTACGACGGTGGCAAATAAGCATGCGGCCCGCCTGATGTTAAGCAGTTACAGCCGCCTATGGACCCAAATATCCAAATTTGTAACACCATGAAAAGAAAACAATTATATGTAAGTCAAATATTTATTGAAATTAAAATATAACTTCACGTTGATGTCATAATGCCAGGATTTTTATGTTGCACGTAGAAGATAACACGACGTAACGGGAAATTGTGTTTTCACCTTTATTTGGGATAGAAACCTATATTTTTATCTCTGTACGAAAATTTGTTGGTTATCTGATGGTTACCTAAAAAATAAATAAAAAAATCAAACCCGTTTCGCTCCGCCAAGGCCCGTGTGAGTGGAAATGCAGCCTAAGTCTGGTAACATTCGTATAATCACTTGATCAGGAACATATACCAGCTGAAAGACATCCACTGCTGGACAAAGACCTAGACTGCCCTTAAAGTTCTTCACAACGATAGATCGTTCGCAGCTCCCCTGCTGCGATACATATGCTGCGATGTTAAGTTCATCGGTCCACTTTGTTAGGTACTACATATATATTGTATACATTACATTTTCGCTTTTATAAGTATCAACTTATCAGTGCTTAAGATTGACTTACCACACAGATTAAATTCAATGCATCGGTTTTGCGAGTTCCTATAGTATCCCGCATCGCACACGCATCGGTATGAACAATCCCGTTTGCTGTATACATATTTGTATTCAACATGGCGGTTCTTGCAGGTCCAGTCTGGTGGATAGTCCGGGATGCAACGGACGGATTCATTTGGACCGTTGCACGGCAATGGCGTTGTACAATCCTCAACTAAGGGGGAAAGAAAGTTTATCCATAAGGCAAAGTTGGTCTAATGGCCGTACACTAACACTTCGAAGGGGCTCGCACCGTATTACCTAAGGGTGCAGAGCCCCGACACTTAAATAGGGGTTTTTTATAATTCAATCCAGCTCTAGAAATCATACATTTGTGAGTCTCAAGTTAGCCCCAACCCCTTTCCTTCGACATCTAAAACACGAGCAAAATACAATCTTCTGTGATCCCCAATACAACTACAGTCCGTGAACTCCCGGATTCCGATTCGGGTTTGGGTGAAAACTGTGAGATTCTTATCTGGATCGTGTAAGAGCGAGCGAGACAGGTATAAAACGAATTGCATTCTGATAGCTAACGCACTGTAGTACTAGGTATGATGCTACTGCAGGTAGGTAAGTAAAACTAAACTGGTAAGTTGAAACAAACTTACGATAGTTTGAACTATACTATACTCGTATTTTATACACATTATGACACCTATCATTATTATGCGTATATTACTTACGCATTAGCAGTGAAAATGTTTTGTGACATTTCATTCCATAAATCTCCGTCTGAGAATTCATGTTTTCTGAGTTGTCGGAGTCGATTAATTGATAAAAAACCCCTCTTAAGCGGCCGTTCTCTACTCTAAAATCTTTAAATATTTTGCCTAGGACGTTTGCTCTACTTCCACGCACTTTCTTTGACGATATTAAAAAAAACTTACCCAGCTTACTCTTTGCCACCACACTTATAATTAACACTAGAGCAGGTACAACTACGATATTTTTGTACATAATTTAAAACTATGTGCCTGGATCGAGACGCAAAATAGGGAGGAATATGAGATGAGAGTAGTTCAAAGATGATATCTCGATAGAGTAATGTGAATAGTGAAAGCTAACTAGGATAGATTATATAGAATAGGTTATGTGCACGTTTTACTACATATTTTCATAACATCCTTATACTGACCTTTGTCGTTAAATGAAACCAACCGATTATTTTCTATAGCCGTAATCTATCGTTCACATAACAATGTAAATTATTAAAAATATTTACATTTGAATAGTAATGCTGTAACTATGTTCAACAGGAGGTCAGTGGCTCATAGATCTATAGACTGTAACTTGAAGACTCCTTAACTGAATCATTGTGGTATTTTCCTTTTCTATGTCCATAATCGGCCTTTTAATGCAGAGGGTAGTGTATCTACCGAAGTATAGCAGAACTAGTAAAAGGTACATACATAATTCAACAAATCAATAACTACCTAAACGCACAGTGCTTTTCACGGTAAAAATTGCAAATTAGTTATTTTTCCTCAGAGCTACAGTCTGGCTAGCCAAATAATGTTGACAGATATTTCCTTGTGGTATTACCAATTGTCTATGATTTAAACAATTTAGCATGTGAGCTGACTATAAGTGCACGCCAACATATATTTATTTAACTTATTTCTTTTGGTACTTACTTACCTTAGGTGTGCATAGAAAATCAAAAATATGTTCTAGTATCAAAACTATAATTCCTACTAAACAAAGTGTGACCAGCCGCAGATTTTTAAATTTCCCGCCAAAACTTTGAGTAATATTTCATTAGCCAGACCATATTGATACTTTTACAGATCGATCGATGTCACGGTTTAAACGCCATTTGTATGGAGCATTTTCAGCTCTCCCTAGGAATCGACCTTTAACAGCCATTTTTGACTTTTAGAGCGATCTAAGTGTAGTTAGTTGCATTTGATTGCAATAAAAAATAGGATAGATTGATATCCTCGAAAAAAATTGTCACCATAGCTATTGGGATGGGACATTATTGGCTTCCTGGCTATGGACGTACAAAAGTGGAAGGCAGAACGAAGCATGCTGGTGCAGAATAGTGCGTTGGATAGTACCAGAAATGGGCAAAAGTTAATCGATTAACGATTAAGATTAACCTAATTAATCGCGATTAACGATTAAAAATGAATTAGTTAATCGAATCGTACGAATTCAGATTAATTTAATCCCGATTAAGTTAATCGTAGATTAATATCCAGCGATTACATTTTTAATCGATTAGTTAATTAGATTAATTTTTCTCGATTAATATTAGGAAGAAATAAGATATTTTTTGTAAGTCTAATAGTAGGGTAGGCCACGATGCTAACTCGGGATTCACTCGAGCGTCATAGATACCTATTGGGTTGCGAAGCTTAGATGATAAAAAGAAAAAAATGTCATATAAGATATACCTTTTCATCGGTGGGGGGAGCGGCAACAGAGTTTCAAAAATGTAAAAAAAAATTGTTGCATGGACATACTCGAGCGCGTCAGATATTGATAGCATCCATGTCCTACACATTTTTAAAGATGTACCTACGCATGTTAAACTGATTGTTTCCATGATGGGGTTGGTCGTACTTGGGGGTTGAAAATGAAAAAAAAAAATTTTTATCGGGCGCGTCTGATTTTCTAAGGGGATGTTAAGTGAACCTAAAAAAAAGCTCTTATATAATAATCTGACGATTTAGATGTGACTTTTTTTTTTTTTTATAGACATGACTTGAACTGTATCAGGGCTGGTTAGCCCTCACTACCAGTAGTCGGACTTTGTGTGGGAGTATAACCCGCTAATGGGATTATCTCCGCGCCACAGGGGTAATTTGGGTTGGGGTGACGCGGGCGCACTGGGCGCATGGACTGCGTCGTGAATAGACTGAACCGAATCAATCTGACTTCGCAGTTATTATTAGAATGTGCAAAAAAAAATCGCTATTTTGAAATACTCAAGCGCGTCAGATTAAGATATATATGGTTCATCTTGATGGCCTAGACGTGCTGTCTCATAATCTGACGATTATCTGGCGGGGTTCGCCTAATCTGACAATAGAAAAAATTAACAGGAACTTGTGACTCAGAGGCCTCAGAGCACTCTCCAGAAACAGGAAATAGTGACTCGGAGCACTCCCCAGAAGCAGGGGCATGTGATTCGGAGCTATTCCCAGAAACTTCCGATGCACTGTCATATTCCATAATACTTTGCCGCTGTTGTAAATACTTAAAGACTCGCGGTATTTTTATTGCTATAAATAATTTATAGCACTGTGCGTGATTTACTTCATTTAATGAAGATTCTCTCGAAAGTTCAAGATTATCGTATGTTGTTCGGGATTTTCGGAGAACCGGTTCGCTCCGACTATATTCTAAAATATTTACACATTTTTGTTCTGTTTCTAATGTAAATTTAATTGTTTTTTGTAAAGTAGTTTTACCACAAAATACACACTTTATATTAATATCACTCATAGTACAGCTTGCGGGAATCTTTTAGAGCATAATCTTGACTGTGCAGTAGCCGATTTACGTACAATGTACATGCGCAAATCCGCCATTTTTGTTCTAAAAGTTGCCGGCAATTATAAATATTTAATAACTTTAGTGTTCTAAACAACATGATCAGCTGTCATGGCGTCATGGCAACAGAAACCAGGGTGGAATACAGGCATCACGTAACTGAACGCATTAAACTTTACGATGAATTTTTGTTACTTCGGCTAAAGGAAATCGTCAGATTATATATTTTCCGTTATCATAGATTCATTCCCTTTTAAATAAAAAAAAATTAGCCACGCTCGAGAATGTCGAGATGAAGTTTTTTTTTTACAACTTTGTAGCCCTCCGCCTTCTTTACGTGACCTTTAAATTGTCAGATTAGAAGAATATACACGTTTTAGCATGTAACTAACTCACCCTACCTTAATCTGACGCGCTCGAGAATTTCAGATGAACAATTTTTTTTTACTTATCTGATCTTTTATCCTTGACGGGCGGCCATACATATGAGGCTCATATTTGGTGGAAGTACTTAACTGGGTACAAGGTATCCCCCTATATATTAATCTGCCGCGCTTTAGGTACTCCCGAAATCCCCTCTTCGGCTCTCCTACTATAAGTCTCTACTCTACCTAGGAGATATTAGAGTACTGCACTATAAAAACCACCTTGCATTACTGTAACAAGTTTATTTCACACAGCACACTAGAATGTTTTTTCTAGTTTACACATGAAAAACATTGTATTTTTGTAAAATGCACAAATGAGCGTGTTCCAACTTTCAATCGAGAATTAATCGTGAAATTTAATCGATTAAAATGGTGATTAGTTTATCGTTAATCGAAGTCTCTGTCGATTAATTTAATCGTGATTAAATTAGTAAGGTCAAGTTAATTTTGACGATTAATTTTATTAATGTCCATCTCTGGATAGTACCCTAGCTCTGCTACTCGCGAAGTTGACCGAGGCGAAGTTGACCGAGGCGAAGTTGGCCGAAGTATGGGTTTCCGCAGCGAAGTGACTCTGGCCTTTTGCTATCAGCACGCCTATCATAACTGTGACATGCCTTTTTGACGCGCGACAAACACTACCTGTCACTTTTCGTTTAATGCCGTGCGAGCAAGACAGGTGAAGTTGAGTCGCGCGACAAGCGAAGTCACGGCAAGATGCTAGCTCTGTGGAAGGAGCAGTGTGGATTTCTCGGAAATGCATTTGGTTTAAGCATACTTAGTTTGGGAAAAATCGCAATCTCTGGGAGAGGTTCATGTGCTGCTGGAGGCTAGAGGTGTTACAGTTAAAACGTAAGTCATATTTAAAAACACTTTATAAGCAATTATTATTTATTAAACGTCTCGAAGCTACAATAAAAACTCATTAAGTCATTACTAACACACATTTTCATTTTTTAATGAAAATGAAGGGCGGCGAGTTCAGTGCAAGTCGTTCAGGGGTTGGTAACTGAAACAAAAATATACCATAATTAGTTTTATTTTATGCACCTTCATCAAAATCACAAAGCCAAATCTACTCCGGCTTGCGGCTAGTTTTAACATCAAGTCACTATCAGTTTTTTTTTTTCAGATATTGTTAGTAGGTATTATTTTATTACTCTATTAGGAAGGCGTTCCAATTCCAACCGCTCCTTACCATATATTACAAGAGCAAGTTCTCCTTCAAGCGCATGTTGCGCAAGCATCTTTTGGACAGTCTCTCTTCTTAACTTTCTTCGAAATATTTTACTTTGGGTACATAATATTATGTACATATGTAAGTAGATCATATAAAGTATTCGTTTAATTTTAGGGCAATTATACATACATTCTTATATATATCTTTAGGTAATTGAGTTGTGTTGAATTACTGTTTGTCTGTAACCTTTGATCCTGCACCAACTACATATTTCTGATTAACCCAGTGGTTGACTGGTAGAGAATGCCTAAAGGCATTAAGTCCGCCATTTGTAATTTTTTTTGTATCGTGCAATATAGTTTAAATATTACGATATTTTAGACGACGCGGTTGGAGCAGTATGTAGTGCACCTGCCTAACGAGCCAGTTTCGTCCTGGGTTCGAATCCCGCCAGCGGCGCCAGGGCAAATGTTTATGTGATAAACTCGAATAATAAGTTCCTTGGTCAAGGATGTTATCTACATTATGTATTTCGTGGTCTAGTACCCATAGTTTGGGACTAGGTCGATCTATGTCTTCCTATTGTCGCTTAGTATTTATTAAGACGAATTTATCCTTATTTTTAAGTCCCATCACAATTCGCAAAGAGCGCTCTGTTTGGAGCTCATCAATTAACGCTTATTCGTTTCAAAAATAATGTTAAATGTCCATGAAGAAGATAATATAAGTCAAGGAGCATTAAAAACACTTCAGAGCAATACGTACCCATAAATTTATTTATCTGCTAAAGTAACATTTCAGAGAGGATAACAGTTATGCTCATACAGTCATGTTACCCTTACCATGAGTTTACAGGGACCGTACTCGCTAGCGATAGCGTAAACGATTTGTATGGAGGATTGTAGTTCTACAAAATAACCGCTAGGGGCGCTATACTATTCTCCATACAAATCGTGTACAATGTCGCTAGCGAGTACCGTCACGTTAAGGAAAGGGTACTGATATAAACACTTACCACAACCACAATCATCAAAAGTAACGCATTGGTAATCTGAATTTCTATAGTATCCATCGTCGCAGACACATCGGTTCTTGCAGCCCTGTAGTGGTTTTGCGCAGTCGTATTCTATGCCACGGTTTGCGCAAGTCCTGTCAGGTGGACATTCCTGCACGCACCGGACGCCCTCGTGCGGACCGTTACACGGGTATGGACCCCCTTGAGCTGAGGGAAATGTAAAGTGTTCGTTATGATTATGAAAATTCCACGTCATTATGAAAGCATGCAATTACACATTTTCAGTGAGCTATTTTATCGTTCTAATTCTGCCTAATTCCCTGAAATCGTGGACCAACAATTCAAGACTGCCAATGTCTATATGCATTACCCAGTCCACCGATTCGTTGCGCTAAATCTCCCGTACATTTCGCATGGTATTGAAACGTTTTCTGACACACTAGTACGTATGCTGGCAGATTGGAATGGAACTACACTCATACACATTTTTTAAACCTTTTCTATGCACTTAGAATTTGTGTATACTAGCTAAAGTCTGAAACCTTACATAATGTGGTATTTGGTATATGGCAACAAAAATATTATAATGTGAACGTACCATTCGCCTCCAGAACCACGATGAGCACAAAAGCAGATACCAATATCACTATATTTTTGTGCATGGTTTAAGTTTTATTGCAAGAACCGAGCGTGAAATAGGGAGGAATATGAGTTTAGCGGAGCTGAAAAAGACTGAAATATAGGTATAGCTAAGGTACGTGTTCGTATGGTAACTTAGAAGAATAAAATGAATGTAAAAAAATAAGTAATGACCTTATATATACTTACCTTGTTATTATGAATTTACGAATAAATACCTAACCGATGTTTTTTTCCTCCTACATTGTTAACAAAATTAATATTTACATTGAAACAATAAAGACTGAGTCGTTTACATGGCTACCTGCACGGCTAGCATAACTTTGACACGCGACTCTTACTCGCGCGAGATATACTACCTGTCTCTATATGTACAGTACTATGAGATAGTGACGGATGATGCTATCTCGCGCGACATGAGTCGCGTGTAAGTTATGCTAGACGTGCTGTGTAGGTATATTAAAGACATAGAATATTAAAATAATTATAGAACACATATATCTAATATGAAATGAAAACCGTATATTTAAGCATGCAGTGAAAACGATTATGTTTTTGTTGTGAATTACATAAAGTACTTACTAATAGTAGGTGCATGGTAAATTAGCTCGCCGTCCTGATAGTCAGAGGTTACATTGTAATAACTGTATGTATACAGCGGATGTACCTATTTTTTTTTAAGTAGTATTATATAGTTACAGTTTTATTACTTTTTTTATTGGTAGTGTGTAAATGTACACTCACCATTGTGACTGTCAGAATTATTACCTATACCTACTTTACTTGTTTTCCCTAATGTATCTAACTGGTTTTACTTAAATGTTGATAACATCTGTTTCTTTTTTTCCGCAATATACATAGATAAAAATATTGTATAGTGAATGTGACTCACTTTTTTAAACGCTTTTGCTTGTATAAGACGTGTAGGTACATTTGTTACTGACAATGAGAAAAATAATATATTTTTGTTATCTGTTTAGCGTCGTGGCCGTTATTTACTGTAAGTAATTTATTATAATTCTTCGTTTATCCGTATTTATCTGTATAAGTACTACGCAAAGAAAAGTAATCCACTGGATCTACTTGTTATTTCCCCGGCGCGGCGCGACTATCGCGAAGTTGACCGAGGCAAGGCAAAGTTGGCCGAAGTATGAGTTTCTGCAGCGAAGTATGAGTCACACTATCATATTCGCCCACGCGTGTAGTGCAAGGCAAAGTTGGCCGAAGTATGAGTTTCTGCAGCGAAGTATGAGTAACACTATCATATTCGCCCACGCGTGTAGTGCAAGGCAAAGTTGGCCGAAGTATGAGTTTCTGCAGCGAAGTATGAGTAACACTATCATATTCGCCCACGCGTGTAGTGCAAGGCAAAGTTGGCCGAAGTATGAGTTTCTGCAGCGAAGTATGAGTCACACTATCATATTCGCCCACGCGTGTAGTGCAAGGCAAAGTTGGCCGAAGTATGAGTTTCTGCAGCGAAGTATGAGTAACACTATCATATTCGCCCACGCGTGTAGTGCAAGGCAAAGTTGGCCGAAGTATGAGTTTCTGCAGCGAAGTATGAGTAACACTATCATATTCCCCCACGCGTGTAGTGCAAGGCAAAGTTGGCCGAAGTATGAGTTTCTGCAGCGAAGTATGAGTAACACTATCATATTCGCCCACGCGTGTAGTGCAAGGCAAAGTTGGCCGAAGTATGAGTTTCTGCAGCGAAGAATGAGTTTCCACGCTATCATATTTGTCGGGTTCGACGTCAGTGATTCGTTAACACAACGCAATTCGATAGATCACTCAATATTATTAGCCTAATAATTATTTTTAAACCGGTTGCGCGCCACCGGAAGAGTTACCTAATGGCTACAAAAGGCAATACAAGTAGGTATAACATCTATTTTTAACTTTTATACATCTACGTTATTACTTAAGTATTATACGATATAGTTATTTTTTGTTTAGCTAAAAAAGAAAGAAACAACTGACTACAAAATTCACTGTAACGGAAAACCTACATGACAAAACAACCGAAACGGTTATGTATGTTAGCTAAGTATATTATAATAATGTGAAATGTACAATACAAAGTACTACACAGCTCACAGTGTGTATTTATTTCACTATACAGGATATAAAACGATGATATCATCTGCCATTTCATTTAACAATAAAAACGTGTTTTAAGTCATGATTACGTGCCGTGACGTAATATTTACTTTATTATACAGAGTGAACGTTGGCATTATAAATGTCATTATAAGTATCAAAACATTGCCACAAAGAAAAAATCTTCTATTTTTTAACCAGATCATTTGTATTTTCCAGGTGACCAATGTGGTCCCCACTCCACCTACAGCGACCAGAAATCCTACTGTCCGACTGAGCTGTGCTCCTCCATCAACAAGAGATTCGATTGCTTGAAGTACGGGGTCGGCCCGGGCTGCGTCTGTGACGGAGGATATATGCGCGTTAAGGAAAACAGCCCCTGCATACCGCAGGAGCAATGTCCAAATTGGCCGGGAAAATAGTTATATAGATCAATAATAGTACATTACTGCAGACGCCGGGAAATAAGGGCTTGCCGGCTGAGTAGGTATAGACGGCCGACCGTAAGGGAGGCCGTCTAGTGATACGAAGCCGGCAAGCCCTTTTCACGGCTAAGGCATGTATAGTGCTTTTCTCAAACATATGCAATGAAATAAAAAAATACACCACTCAAAAAAACATAATTCAGCTGTTCAGCCAGCTCATGAACACAGACGCCATGTTTAAAAAAAGTATTTTTAATTTTCCCTCCAATCCCTCTATATTTTTTTTCTTTAATAAGTCCACGTGTGTAGTGTGCGAATATTAGGGCCATTATACACAACCTGATAATAAGAATCTTAGTTTCTATACTAAGTAAAATAAAGGCAGAGGATTTTTAATATTGTCTATGGTCTCTGGTGACTTACGTATAGACGGTATTTTCAGTTCGTGTGTACTAGGCATTAACACGGATATTGTTGGTCCGATGGCTGAATGGGTAGCTACTAGAAAAAAAATATATATCAGCTGTTCATACACACAGACGCCATGTTTACATTAAAATTAAAAACAAATTACTTCCCGGCTTAGGCCTTCAATTTTGTATGAAATTCCTTTACAGTTCTCTCGAATTGTTCCGCCCGAAACTTGACACTTCGAAGCCTGTTCTAACGCACGTTACGACGATATTTAATTGCATGTTTGAGAAAAGTCATTTAACCATTTTAAAGTCTTTGATTTTTGACGAGTTAGCCAAATCTCCTTGTTATTATTCCTATAAGGGCTGGCGGTCGTGTCCGTGTTTCGTGTACCCGTAGCCGGATCCCCGCGTCGGTGTTACACGGCAACGGTTATCTAGTCCGTTCGGCACGTGTAATTAGGCTATGTGTATCCGTGTAACATGGGTACACGTATCTTAATTACACGTGGATCCGATCCGCCCCTACGTTTAAGTAGTAAAGATTCGTTGCGATGTCCCTAAGAGCTACGAATGGAAATGTATAGTGAGTGAGACTCGTGCTTCTTAATTTCATTTTCCTTGCTTTCGCATTGAAATTAATTTGTCTTGTGAGTCGTAAATACTAACAAAATGTAGCAATTAAATAGGTAATTAAGCTGTGATCCTTATTGAAATGAACAGTCGGATCGCTCCGACGAGTATTCAATACCCGACACCGGAGCCGAGCTCCGCGGATCCGGACACGAACGCAGACACGGCTACGTATCTCGGCGTGTCCGTGTTATTCGTGATCTTAGTACCGCCGGGGTTAAGGATACGGGGCTACGTTGCGGCGTGTAACACGGATATCAGGAGCCCTAATTCCTAACCCAAATCATGAAAAACGGTACCTTTATGAGATCGCTTTGCTGTCTATTTGTGAGTCGTTTGTCTGGGGCTCACAATACATGAACCTCTTTTTCGTTTTGTTCTTCCTGTCCCGACCACTAATGATAGGAAAATTTAAATATTACACAAATTTCTTATTCTATACCATCTATTATTCCAATTAATGACAGTTCTGCAAGTTCAGACAGTCAGCATATCAGACAACCTCACATAAATCAACCTTGTCCCAAATTAAGCTCAAGAAGGCCATATGGGAACTAGGCGACGATATACATACCTAATTATATAGATGAATAAAAAATACTTAAATACATAGAACATCCATGACCCAGACACAAATAAATATTCGTGTTCATCACACAAATAGTGCCCTTGTCGGGATTCAAACCCGGGACCGTCGGCTCAGTAAGAAGTTGCTTAACCACTGTAACACGGTGAATAGAGACTAAAGTACTATGTGTGACCTTACAAACGGTCCGGTAGTTTTGAATTTTTGATATGTTGTCTAGGATGGTTAGTCAGTGCTTAAAATGCAAAATGCACAATTGACAACATTTCATATTTTTAAGACTATAATTTTATTACTTTTCTGAATTCTGCTTAAAAAGATGAAGTAATCTCTGTTTTTATTTATTTTCTGAGATGATTATTTACTTTATTATTAATTTATAAAAACATACTCATTTTAAAATGTGGCAACACAGAAACCAGAACTTAATGGAAGGGTTACTTTAGTCGGTTTTCTTATTAAAAAAAAACTTAATCAAACTCGGTATGCATCTGTCACCTGTCAACGTCAAATAAAAAAAATATATTTTTTTTCGCTCTTTGGCTTAGACAACAACCCTATTCAGCCCGTATTGTCTTAGATTGTAGTTATTTGATGTATTTTCTTATATTTCTTTAAATACAGAAGAATAAATTCAAAGATTTTTTTTTAAGGTACACGACTTAAAGCCCTGTCTATATTAATTTCCACCTGTTATAAATATGAAATGTTGTCAATTCCCCCCCCTCCGCGCCCGCCACCATATTGAAAAAACCGGCACTTTCTTCATATTTTTGCTCATATCTTCCTTTAGGAGCATTTTAGCTAGAAGATAGCTACGACAATGTTATAGAGAGTTAAATTTACTACATTCTCCATTTTATATATTTTTTCTAACACAGATAATTACGGAGATATCCACATTTAAAAAAACGTAAAAAATCGCAATTTCCTACTGAAAAACAAACTTCTGGATTATATCTTCGTTTAGGAACATTTAAGCTACAACAAAGCTTGGGCAATGTTGTAGAGAATTAAATTTACTATAATTTACACTTCAAATTTTGTTTCAAGGACGGTTAGTTACGGAGGTATGCACATGTAAAAAACAGGAAAAGTCGAATTTTCCGAAAATTTCTCAAAATTCTTGGTTTAGAACGCTGTCATTTAGTTACGGACTAGTCTAGGACAAATTAAAACATGTAGGAAATATAATTGCTTATAAAACTCATGTCCATTTTTACATACATTTTCGGAAAATGTGACTTTATTTTTTACATATCTCCGTAATTATCTGTCCTAGAAACAAAATTTGAAATGTAAATTATAGTAAATTTAATTCTCTACAAAGTTGCCTAAGCACTGTTCTAGCTAAAATGCTCGAAAACGAAGATATGAGCAAAAATATGAAGAGAGTGCCGGTTTTTTCAATATGGCGGCGGGCGCGGAGTGGGGGGAATTGTGCATTTTGCATTTTAAACACTGACTAACCATCCTAGACAACATATCAAAAATCCAAAACTACCGGACCGTTTGTAAGGTCAAAATCCTTTATTCACTGAATTACTGCGCCTACCGCGTCGTCCTCGTCACGAAACGTGTTTGATAATAGAGTTTTTTTTTTAAACAATCAGTATTTTAAAAGGAATACCTAAGGCCTCTTGTCAACATGCTTTATGTAAAAAATATAGGTTTGAATGATATACATATGTAGGTAGGTACTTTTGTTACAATACAGTAAAACGGTATAGTAATATTTGTTAACATTACAATATTTAAAAAAAGGTGAAATAAGCTTATACTTGGAGGTCCCTGAAGCATTTTTCGACGAAGCGGTTAGCGCAGTTTGTAGTACACCTGCCTACTAAGCCGGCGCTCCTGGGTTTGAATCCCGGCCACGACGCATATTTGTGTGATGAACTCGAATATTTTACCTTAGTCATGGATGTTATCTACCTATATATGCATTTATATATTATGTATATAGCAAGTATATAGACACGACGGTATACATAATATAGGTCGATTTGTGTAAGATTGCCCCTTAAGAGGCCTTATTCCTTTTAAAATTTATTTTTTTCATATTATGACAAATATATTGATAATTTCAACCAACTTCTTGAAGTGAATAATACTTTTCCCCGAGTTCTAGGTAGTAGGTAACATAGTTATTTCACGCTTTCATTGCGTACAGTCGAAAATAAGTTAAAAAAACTAATTTTCCGCGTGAATTTTGTCAATTTCGAGTAGTTTTTGAAACAAAAATTATCAATGAAAAATTCAAACTGTAGGTTTCAAATATATACCAATAAATCCCAATAGCCCTGTTCTAGAAAGTAACATCAATAGTGTATTAAGAAACATGTTTGATCATAGAGAAAAATGTCTAAACAATCAGCATTTTAAAAGGAATAAGGCCTCTTAATATTTATTTAGAAAAGTACGAAAAAAATGGCTTTGTGATAATTCCTTTCCACTGAACTTCCCTTGGGATTCTTATTAAAATAAACGCCATCTATTATTTTTCTTCCGAACTAGATTCAAGTGAAGAGAATAAGCATTATCCCAGCCATTAATGAAAAGGATCTGTACCAGTTAGTTTCGTTATGTCGTATCAGATGGCGCTAAAATAAAGTATCTTAATAAAGTCCATTAAAAGTTCTAACTTATTGATTTCCTTTAGAGATGTGTCTTTTCCGAAAATTTCCATTTTGTATAGGAACAGAGGAAATTTATCTGCTTTGCGTGAAGGTTTACTGGTAGAGAATGCCTCACGGCATTAAGTTCGCCTTTTGTACGATAAGTTTTCTTTTGTGCAATAAAGATTAAATAAATAAATGAAATTTCCCGATTTTTAGGGTTCCGTAACCAAAGGGTAAAAACGGGACCCTATTACTGAGACTTCGCTGTCCGTCCGTCCGTTTGTCACCAGACTGTATCTCAAGAACAGTGATAGCTAGACAGTTGAAATTTTCACAGATGATGTATTTCTATTGCCGCTATAAGAACAAATACTAAAAATAAAATAAATATTTAAGGGGGGCTCCCATACAACAAACTTGTTATAGCTTATGGTACGGAACCCTTCATGCGCGAGTCGGACTCGCACTTGCCCAATTTTTTCAGTAATGGCACATCTCTACTTTCCTTATCTTCCTGCATACTATTATGGTAGCATAGACGTACTGTGCGTGAGCTAACACAATACGATTCGAATTTAAATCTGTCTCGCTCGCTCTTACGCGATCTAGATAAGAACCTCTCAGTTTTCACCCGAACCCGAATCGCAATCTGTGAGCTCTGTATATGGAAGCATATTCTTTGTACCCTGTCCTAAGTTTCTCTTTCTGACATGTTAAGTGGCCTTATTCCTTTTTAAAAGGATTTAAAAAACATTTTTTTCATATTATGACAAATATATTGATAATTTCAACGAACTTTTTGAAGTGAATAATACTTTTCCCCGAGTTCTAGGTAGTAACACAGCTATTTCATGGTTCCATTGCGTGTAGTCGAAAATAAGTTGAAAAAACTAATTTTCAGCGTGAATTTTGTCAATATCGAGTAGTTTTTGAAACAAAAATTATCAGTGAAAAATTCAAACTGTAGGTTTTAAATATTTACCAGTACATCCAAATAGCCCTGTTCTAGGTAGTAACATCAATAATATTATGTTAAGGGGCTCCCTACAGAAATCAGCCAATTTGATGATTTTTACATCGTATCTAGTTTGTGGATTATAGAGTTATAATGTCCTATTTAATATATATTGTAGTATGTAGGTTTTGTGAGATGATGGATGTTCGACCTTCTTCTGTGTAATTTATAATTGTCCTTTGTGTAATATGTAAACGTTATGTATTCTTAGTTTCATAGTGCCTTGGTTGTAACTGTTATGCTGTGAAATGTAATAAATAAAATAATAATAATAATAATAATAATGGTCTATGCTTAACACTTTGTATAGACCCGAATTTTGATTTAACGACTGTGTATTTTATAAAAAAATATTCGGTGAAGGACCAAAAATACACTAATCTCGTTTCTACTTTTATCCCCGGTGTATATGTAGAAAATATCTTACATTTTATTGTTCTAAACCATATTCCACAAAATTTGTTCTGAAGCTTTTTCTATTTTTCTCAATACTTTTCGAGAAAAACGCAAAAAACCGTTTCCACAACTTTTTCCCCGAAAAAATCGTAAACTTTGACGGCCTGTATCTCAAAGTCAGTGACATGTGAAAGGTACTTGATACGGTATTTTGTTGTGGAAAAACTATGTTATTATGATTAGCTATTTATACGAGGGGCACACCGAAATGATCGGGAATAGAGTACTTTAAACTGAGTTACATTAAATCCTTTTTTGTCACATGCATACTGGCGACTTACAATCACGATGCCGTTTTTACAATTTAAAAAAAGAACGATATATTTTTTAAATTCCATTTTTAAATTGACAACTCGATGAACAAAATGGAGCTGACGCGTGAAAATTTTCGTGCAATTATTTACCATAACTTTCGTCGTGGCTTATCTCCAGATGAATGTCGCAATGAGCTTGTTACTATATACGACATTGAAGCACCTAGTCAGACGACAATATATCGGTGGTATGCTGAGTTTCGACGGGGTCGTGCCTCTCTTGGCACCGTACCTTCATCAGGTCGGCCGAAAACGGCGGTTTCGCCTGAAAACATCGCGGCTGTGGAAAAACTACTAAAAGAAGATAGACATGTGACATACGAGCAGATTCGGGCAACCATAGGCATTGGAATGACTGCAATTCACACTATTTTGCATGGTGAATTGGGTGTCAGAAAATTGATTTCCCGATGGGTACCCCATAATTTGTCTGAAGAGCAAAAGGCGGCTCGTGTTGATTGGTCCCGATCTATTCTGAAATGCTACAATGGAGGAAAGTCAAAAGCCGTTTATAATATGGTCTCGGGTGACGAATCCTGGATTTATTCTTATGAGCCTGAAAGAAAGCACCAGTCGGCAGTATGGGTCTTCGATGACGAGGTCAAACCAACGAAAGTTGTGCGTTCTCGAAGCGTGTCGAAGAAGATGGTGGCTTCGTTCGTCTCAAAAAAGGGGCATGTTGCCACAATTCCTCTAGAAGAACAAAGAACCGTTACCGCTGATTGGTATATCACAGTTTGTTTGCCGGAGGTGCTGGCCGAACTTCGCCAAGGGAACCCGAGACGCCGCGTCATCTTACACCACGACAATGCGAGCTCCCACACCGCCCACAAAACAACTAAATTTTTGAACGACGAAAACGTTGAGTTGATGTCCCATCCTCCATACAGCCCTGACCTGAGTCCAAATGATTTTTTTACGTTCCCTAGAATTAAAGATTTATTGCGTGGTCAGCGGTTTGAGAACCCAGAAGCCGCTGTGGAAGCCTATAAATCGGCCATTTTGGCAATGCCTACTTCAAACTGGAATTATTGTTTTAATGACTGGTTTAAAAGAATGCAAAAGTGCATTGAATGTAACGGAGAATACTTCGAAAAACAATAAAATATAATTTATGTATATAGTGCACATAGTTTTTTAAATTCCCGATCATTTCGGTTTGCCCCTCGTAATATGGGAAAATCTATCGCAACAGATCGAAGGTCATTGAGAGCGGGGAGCCCCTTAAGAAACATATTTGATCATAAAAATGTCTAAAACAATCAGCACTTAAAAGGAATAAGGCCTCTTAACTGTTTCTTAGCAGTCGCAGGGCTAAAGTAATTTAAGTTTCTTTCACTGAAATACATTACATTGAATATTTTAGATTAGTACTTACTTGATAATTTAACTAGACGTAGGTTTATGTAAAATTGTCGATTTTATAGTGGCAGAATCACGCGCATTTTTTTTGCCCGTCATAAAGTTATGCATAAGTTACGACGCACGACATGTGTTTTACACAGTTATTTTCAGAATTCATTATTCATTAAGTCTCCAAAACAACTTCACCTGAGGAAATTTCGTTATTATTTGGAAAATTACGTCAATTTTGCTATGTAAACTTGTTTATCAATGTTTTATTTGTCAGTATCACGTTTATTATAAATGTGACTAAAGAACCCTAACTTTAAATGAATAACGTTACGTTATTTACTAGGTTTCCGCGTAATTTCGTAGAATAGAAGAGGTATCCCTTCAGGCTGTTTTCCAGGATGAAAAGAACTAGTGATCTATGTCACTTACCGGGCCATATTCATTCTTTCAAGACGATCACTTTTGTGACAAGCTTTTATTGCCAACTGTACTTTTCTTTGATCATCCATCAAATATCTACCCACCGAGACGATTGACAACTGCGTTCAGACATAATTTATAATAATAATAATAACACCGGTCAACACGATTTCTGGGTCTGGCTCCTGAATGTGAAATTTTGGTTTCTCCTATGTCACAAATAAATAAAAAAATATCTGTTCCGATCAAAGTTTGCTTTTGTAGAAACTAGAGCAATTTAACGGAGTTTAAAAAAATACTAATTTTTATATTTTCTCTGTAATTTTATTTAAACAAAAGCAAACTTTAAGAGTTAAAAATGGATATCCGAGTGTTTTTCGATGTTTGGAATCAGAATTCAAGCATTAGAACAGAAACCCAAAAAAAAAATTTGTTTTTGTAGACCTGTGTAATTAATATCCTTACGTCCATTCTGAGAACAAAAATTAACACGCACATTGTTGCGAATAACGTTTTGGCCTTTTCTCAGAATGGATGTAGGGTTGGGTCCCGTGGTACTAAGGAGCTCCTCCTCATTGACACGACCATTTGCCAACAAGTTCGGCGGAACAGGGGGTCTCTCTCGGCCGCCTGGATTGACTATAAGAAGGCCTATGATTCGGTGCCTCATTCATGGCTGGAGAGGATCTTAGAGCTGTATAAAATCGATACAGCTCTAAGATCCCTCTTAGGCGCGTGTATGAGGCAGTGGACCACAGTCCTTCGTCAACCAGGTGGCGGAGATGGCCCCCCTGGCCCACAGGACTTGATAAGGATTGAGAGAGGTATTTTCCAGGGTGACAGTTTGAGTCCTCTGTGGTTCTGCCTAGCCCTGAATCCGCTCAGCATTTTGCTGAAGGATTCAGGACTAGGTTGCCGACTTCGAAGAGGAGGTGAGGTCATTTCTCATCTGCTATACATGGATGATCTTAAGCTGTATGCACCAAAACGCCAGGATTTGGTGGAACTACTGGAAGTAACAGAAACCTTCAGTAGCGCCATCAAAATGGAGTTTGGTGTAGACAAGTGTGCGGTCATGCATGTACAGCGGGGGGAAGTCGTAAATTCCGCGAACTTACAACTTTCTGAGACAATGTCCCTCAGGTCTATCTCCGAAGTTGAAACCTACAAGTACCTTGGTATGTCACAGTCATTGGGTATTGCGGACGGAGACATTAGACAGGCGTTGAAGGAGCGTTTCTTTTGTCGTTTGACAAAAGTACTTAACAGTCTTTTGTCCGGTGGCAATAAGGCGCGCGCCTTCAACGCTTGGGTGATGCCTCTGCTCACTTACTCCTTTGGCATACTAAGGTGGACTCAGACTGAGCTGGACGCCCTGGATACGAGGGTCCGTCAGCTGCTTACTACAAATCGCATGAGGCACCCACGCTCGTCAGTTATGAGAATGTACATCCCGCGTAAGTGTGGGGGCCGTGGCTTTTTAAACGCCAAGGACCTCCATAACCGCGAGGTGTGCAGTCTTAGGGAGTATTTCCTAAACAATGAGTGTGGGATTCATCGCGATGTAGTAGCAGTTGACAAAGGCCTCACCTCTCTCTCCTTAGCAAACGAGAACTGGCGCAGACCAAAGGTGCTTAGCACCGATGACCGCAGGGCTGTATGGAAGAGTAAGGAGCTACACGGGCGGTTCTACAAGGCCCTTACGGGGCCCGATGTAGATCTGCTCGCGTCGGTGAACTGGCTACGCTTCGGGGATCTCTTCGGGGAAACTGAAGGTTTTGTCTGTGCAATTGCGGACGAAGTAATGATGACGAACAATTACCGGAGATATATCCTGAAGGACGGTACGGTCGACATTTGTCGGGCATGCCGCCGTCCCGGTGAGTCACTCAGGCATATAATCTCCGGTTGTTCTCATCTTGCTAACGGTGAGTACTTGCACAGACATAACCAAGTAGCCAGGATCATTCACCAGCAACTTTCTCTTCAATACGGTCTTGTGGGGTCTGAGGTGCCGTACTATAAGTACGCACCGATGCCAGTTCTTGAGAATGGTCGTGCCACGCTCTATTGGGATCGATCTATCATCACGGACAGGACTATTGTAGCCAATAAGCCTGACATCGTTTTGGTAGATCGATCCAAGCGCCAAGCAGTGCTCGTCGACATCACCATCCCCCATGACGAGAACCTCGTGAAAGCCGAGAAGGACAATGTTATGGTTATGGTTATGGTTATGGGCTCCGCTTTCCGCACTTAGCCCGTGTATGTTCGGGCCATTGTGCGTACAGATTTGCCGGCTAATAGTCTAGCCAGCCTAACTCCGTCCAGAAGCGCAGGATTCTCCTGGTGTCTCCACAGGCTTCACGAAGTGACCTCGGTGCTTTGAGGATTTCAGCCCGTTGCTTAGCTACGGCAGTGCATTCCAGGATCACGTGGGTAGCTGTTTCTTCGGCCGACAGGCATCCCCTACACAGGGGGCTATCGGTCATTCCTAGAACATATAAATGCTTGTTAAGTGTGCAGTGTCCAGTGATAGTGCCTACTACTACTCGCAGGGCGGGCCTGCTTAGCGATAACAGGCGCTTTGTCAGGCGTGTGTCTGGGTATGGGACTGTTTCCCGGGACTGCCTGCATGTACTGGTTTCTGCCCATTGATCGGCGTGTTGTGATCGTGTTCTGTGACGAAGCCATGTACGCAGCTGATTAAACGCCAAGGGGAGCATAGGATCTGGGCCAATTGCCAAGTCATCGGATCCTCTTCTAGCCAGCTGGTCGGCTGCATCGTTACCTAGAGAGCCACTGTGCCCTTTAATCCATTGCAACGTGATCCGATTATTCATGCCGATCGTTTGCAATGCTGAGTGACACTCTAGTATGAGCCCGGATTTGATTGTTTTATTCTCCAGAGCTCGTAAAACTGCAGCGCTGTCGGAAACAATACGTATCTTTTGGTCTTTGATACCTCGCGTAGCAACTGCCTTGGCAGCCTGTGTGATGGCAAGACATTCACATTGGAAGATGGAGCTATATTTTCCTAAGGCTATTGATATGTTTACGTTTATTTCAGGTGAGTATATTCCAGCTCCTGTACCTGTTTGTGTCTTTGACCCATCCGTATATATGCGTATTTCATTTATATCGGATCGATCGTAAGGTTCTTCAATTAGCTCGATTTCGTAGCTCTTATTGAAGTAATGCTGTTTGGGTATCTTGTCGTTGGGAGCAGCTATCATTGGCTCGTGTCTGATAGCCTCCTCAAGTATTTCGGCATGACCCCCGTGTGTTACACCCCAGAGGTTAAGTGACTTCAGTCTGATAGCTGCTGACGCCGCCTCTTGCTGAATGAACAGTTCAAGAGGCGGCAGTCCTAGCAGTACCTCCATTGCCGCTGTGGGTGTTGTTCTCATGCAGCCCGTCGTTGCTACACAAGCAAGTCTTTGAAATTGCTGCAGTTTATGTTTGGCTGTTGTCAGTTTGGTTCTGGGCCACCAAACCACAGCGCCGTAGGTGATAATAGGTCTTATCACCGCAGTGTAAAGCCACATTGTGATCCTGGGGTGTAAGCCCCAGGTTCTACCAACTAGTCTTTTACACTGCCAGAATACGACGCAGGCTTTGTTCAATTTGTTTTCTAAGTGTTTGTTCCATAGTAGTTTGTCATCCAGGATGACGCCCAGATACTTGACCTCTTTGCTGAGAGTCAGAGTTGTGTTTTGGAGTTTTGGCAAGCGACTGATATGTATGTTTCGCTTCCTGGTGAACAAGACTAGTTCTGTTTTAGCTGGGTTGACTGACAGGCCATGGTCAGAACACCATTGTTCGACGATTTTGAGTGCCTCTTGCATAAGGTCGCAGAGGGTTGCCTCAAACTTTCCTCTTACGAGGATCGCTACATCGTCTGCATAGCCTACAGTGTAGATGCCTGCCTCGTTGAGCTTCCGGATTAATCCGTCCACTACGAGGTTCCACAGGAGTGGTGATATAACTCCACCCTGTGGGCAGCCTCTTGACACGATAGCTCGAGTTGTGCCATTCACTGTTACCTGTACAGCCCTTTGTCTCAGCATGTTGTCGATCCAACCTGCTACGGTTTGATCGGCTCCATGTCTGAGCAGGGCTTGGCTAATGCTGTTGAATTGCGTCTTGTCAAAGGCTCCTTCGATATCGATGAAAGCCACAAGCGCTGAGGATTGTGTTGATAATGCGTGTTCTATGGGTGAAACAACGCTGTGTAGTGCTGATTCGGTTGATTTGCCTGAACTGTAGGCGTGTTGTTGGGGGTGAAGAGGATATTGCGCCAAGGTCCCATCTCTGAGATCGCGATCACAGAGGCGTTCCAGAGTTTTTAATAGGAACGACGTGAGACTTATCGGCCTGTATGACTTTGGCTGCGTATAGTCGCTCTTACCTGATTTGGGTATAAATACCACCTTAACTTCTCTCCATTTCTTGGGTATATATCGATGTCTTAGGCAGGCCTGATATATTTGGACTAAGTGTGGCGCAATGGTGTCCTTGCACCACTGCATGAGTCCTGGGAATATACCATCTAAGCCTGCCGCTTTGAACGCAGAGAAGCTGTTTATTGCCCATAACACCCTTTCCAGTGTTACAATTCTTTGGGCAGTGTGTGTGGCTTCAACAGGTGATTGATCAAATTCCTGTTGATCTGCCTGGTCCCATGCACAGTTCTCCGTAATGGAGCAGCCTGGGAAGTGTGTATTAAGCAGCAACTCACACATCTCACTATCAGTGTTAGTATAAGTGTTGTCTGGTTTTTTCAGAGAGCCTAGGTTACGGTTTGGTTCGCTGGACAAGATGTTTTTAACCCTGGCTGCCTGACTGTTTGATTCTATGTTAGTGCAGAAGGCTCTCCAGCACTCGCGTTTCCTCTCACGGATTCGCTTTTTGTACAGAGATTGGGTTTGCTTGTAGGCATCCCAATCCGAGCCCTTCCTTGTGTTGCTCGCTCTATTAAACAGCTTGCGTAGTTTGTGCCGCATTTTCTCCAGATCCGGCCCCCACCAGCTATTGCGGTTAGAGACCTTTGTGGGGGGCGTTATTTCTGGACAGGTTCTTGTAAATGAAATGAAATGAAATGAAATAATTTATTCAGTAAGTAGGCCACAGGGGCACTTTTACAAGTCAGATTGTGAATCTACCGGCATTTCGCAAGAGGAGACCGCTGTTGAGAAGAAAGCCGAAAGAAACTCAACAGTAAGTCATTTTTTCGTAAATAATACTTAAAACAATTACATAATACATTTGTGTTATAACTAATTACACTGGTACACGTAAAGGAGATGTATAGATACTCCAAATCAATGTTAATTAGGAACATTAAAATGAAAATTTAACGATAAATTAAAAATATTAAATATATCCAGAGATGTATAAAGTCTCTGGGTGTCACAACATGCAATAGAATATAATCACTTAATTAATTAAATTCCTTAGAGATGTATAAGGTCTCTAGGCGTCAACGTGAATAATTTACAATAGAAAATAATTATTAAACCTAAATTTCTTAGAGATGTATATGGTCTCTAGGCGTCATAACATGCAATAAAATATTTTAAAATTATTTAATTTCCTCAGAGATGTATAAAGTCTCCGAGTGTCATACTATACTAAGCTGTTTCTTAGAGATGTATACAGTCTCTAAGAGTTCAAAAAGTTAAAATCAACATTGAATAACTTCAATCGAGTACAGGATGAAGTTTCTCACGTTTGCTTAATTTAACACTAGTATGCGGTTCCTACATATTTAATTTGGCCCTTGCTAGCATGAACAGACCGGACCCCACAAACGGCACCCGTTCACGAGTATGACGCATATCTCAGCCATCGCCTCCCTCAACCATATTATAGGGAAGGCTGCGACCCGATCAACGACGCCACCGTAAGCAAAGACCTTTAAGCGAGCATGACATGCTCAAGCTGCCGGGCATACTTGACTAATACTATTTGCCCGGTGAGAAACAACAAATTGTGCTCTCATGTTACATTAAAATTACCCACCAAAATAATGCTTATTTAAAAATTTACTATTGACACAACACTAAACAACTGGCTTAAAGGCATCACTGTCGTTTATAAAGTCATTGACAGTATAATAAGCTTTATTCAATAAGTGACGTTTTATTTGCGCTTTAAATTTGCTACAGGGCAATTTTACTACATCAATAGGTATTTTATTGTAGAAGCGTACACAGTTCCCCACGAACGACGAGCTAACCTTACGGAGACGGTGGGCAGGTATTGCGAGCTTGTCCTTACTTCTCGTATTGTAGTGGTGAATGTCACTGTTGAGCTTGAATTCATGGAGATTTTTCCGCACATACATGATATTCTCAAGAATGTATTGAGATGCTACGGTGAGAATGTTTGTTTCCTTGAATTTCTCTCTTAGTGACGTACGACCTCCTAGTGCATAAATTGCGCGTACAGCTCGTTTTTGTAGCACAAAGATGGTTTGGATATCCGCCGCTCTTCCCCATAATAAAATTCCATATGACATAACACTATGGAAATAACTGAAATATACAATCTTTGCCGTCTCGACGTTTGTCAGCTGCCTGATTCGCCTAACTGCATAGGCCGCGGAGCTAAGCTTACCTGCAAGAGTGGCTATATGCGCACTCCATTGCAGTTTAGAGTCTAAAGTAACACCCAGGAATACTGTTTTTTCTTCAAATTCCAGTTCTTCACCTTTCAGTTTTACCTTGGCACAATTTACTTGTTTCACATTTGGTAATGTAAATTTAATGCACTTAGTTTTCTTGGCATTTAAAAGTAAATTATTTGCAGTAAACCAATCCACAATAGAGGACAGTGCATCATTTATCACATCGAAGTTGTTTTCTTGCCTTTTTACTTTAAAAAGAAGAGATGTGTCATCTGCAAATAGTAATATATCATGTTTATCTCGCACAAGGTTTGGTAAATCGTTAATATACACTAGAAAAAGAAAGGGACCCAGAATTGAACCCTGAGGTACCCCCATAGCAACAGCTGACCCAGTCGATTGAGTCCCATTGATATCTACCCGTTGCGTTCTGCCTGAAAGATATGACGAGACAAGGTCAAGGGCATTGTTTTTGACTCCGTAGTGTTCTAGCTTACGAATTAAATTCTCATGATCAACGCAATCAAATGCTTTGGATAGATCACAAAAAACTCCAATAGCATCTTGAGCCTTCTCCCAGGCATCAAAGATATGTTTAACTAGTACCACGCCAGCGTCAGTGGTAGAGCGACCTTTAGTGAACCCGAATTGATTGCTGTGGAGTAGGTTATTCCGATTGAAATGAGATATAAGTTGATTTAGAATAATCTTCTCAAAAACTTTGCTTAATGCTGGTAGTATTGATATTGGTCTAAAATTTGTGGGGTCTGATTTTGTACCTGATTTGAATAAGGGAATAATTTTGCTATGCTTCATCAAATCAGGAAATACTCCAGTATCAATACATTTATTAAAGATATCAGCTAAATATGGTGCAATAGATTCAACAATTGAATGTAACACTTTGACAGATAGGCCCCACAGATCCTCAGTCTTCTTTAAATTTAGCGATTTAAACGCTTTAATAATAGTGGTAGGTAGGGGTTACATAAATGAATTTAAAGATAGTTGTACATTCTGTTACATTCGTTTTCAATAGTAATTCAGCGACATCGGGCGATGAATTTAAAGACTTTGTTGTCTCTACAGGTATATTGCAGAAGAATTGCTCAAAGTGATGGGCAATTTCAACATCGGAACTTATTACAGTATCGTCGATTCGAAGACTGTAATGGCGATCTTTTGGTTTCGATTTCCCAGTTTCATCATAGATTACCTTCCAAATAGTTTTCACCTTATCACAGGAGTTTGTGATCTTTTTAGACAAGTAATCAGCTTTAGCGGCGGCACACATTTGCTTAAAGGATTTGGAAAACATTTTCACGTACTCTAGGAACTCCGGTCTCTTGTCGATTGTCCTTTGTTCATATAGGTCGTAGAGACGACGTCTTTTTTCATGAATATCAGGTGTAGCCCAGTCGCTGAATTTAGTTTTAACCCTGTCTTGTACTTTCTTTAAATTGAAACAGGCATCAAATTGAAATGAGTTGATTAGTGTCTGTGTCAGTTCATTAACGTGTCTCTCTATGTCAACAGGTCCGTCATACTTAAATGTCACTTGTGGAGCTAGATTAGCGGACATTAATTTACTGAATCTGGCGCGGTCTGTCCGTCGGGGATTGCGCCATAGTTCCTGTTTTTTGGAGTCCACGTTTAGTTTGTATCTTACCCATCTATGGTCGGAGCACGACAAGTCCTTTGACACGTGCCAGTCGGAGATTAGCTCCGATACCCGTTCCGTAGTGAGTGTGATGTCTATAATAGTTTGGAACCTGGAGGTAACAAAGGTTGGCTCTGACCCCCTGTTTATAAGCTTGAGATTGGTTGAGAATAGAAAGGTTATAAAATCCTCACCTCGTTTGTTAGTGGATTCGCTGCCCCACAGTGTGTGGTGCGCGTTGGCATCCGCCGAGATGATCAGCTCTAGCCTTTTTTCCTCGCAGTGTCTGATGAGTTTTGCCAGCTCAACCGTCGGTACGTCTGCGTCGCCCGGCAGGTAGGCCGACGCAATAATGACCTCTGGGATGCTAGGGCAGTTGTTTTGGAGTCTGACCGTGGTCAGGTCTCTGGAACAGAACTCATTCATCAAAATTGCATTGATAGATGTTGGTACATAAACGCAGGTGCGTGGGTTAGTTACAGTGGTGTCGAGTAATATCTTACCTCCGATGTTGTTAAGACCGCAGATCCTGTCCTTCCTTATCCACGGCTCCTGGATAAGGGCGACGGTCTTGTTGTTGACCTCCAACACTCTTCGCAAGGTAGCCGCCGCGGCTTGTTTGTGCTGGAGGTTGGTTTGGATGATGTTAATGAGGTGAGGAGGAGCGAAGAGGACTGCTCACTTCCTCATCCGTTTCTAACGGAATGTCCTGGTCCATCAGCTGCGCGACATCCTCCGCTAGGTCATCGGAACCGACATCCACTGCGGAGTTAGTCAGCGAGCGAGCTGAGGTGCCATCCTGCCTCTGCATTTCGGCAGAGTAGTGTTGGCTGACCATTAGCCCGCCAGCGTGACTCTGTCTTGCAACAGAGCCAGCGTGGCTAGCTGTGGACATAGCTGCGTCTGCTCCCTGGTCGTGTCCAGCGCTAACACTCTGCTTTTCAGCAGAGGAGTCACTGGTGACCGTGGGTGCTGTCGCAGCCTCAGCAGGGTCTGGCGGCACATCTTGCAGCTTCCCCGTGCTGCCGAAGAAACGGATATAGGCGTTCCCTAGCTTATAGCATAGGCGTCGCCCCCTCGCTAGGATCCCTGGGATCTGGTCGGCCGGAATACCCAGCACCAAGAAGGTACCCGGGGGATTTCCTTCATGGCGCTCGATATGGTAAAGCGACCAATTGCTGACCTGATACAGCTTGTTCTGCCCTATCAAGATGCGATGTATCATCTTGACATCATCCGAACAGTTCGGTAACAGGACAGCGGACTTTACCCGTTTGGGAATGTCCGTCTGGCGCTTCACCACCAACACAGTGTCGGGAATTGGTGACACAAGAGTGGCTACGGTGTCTTTGAGCCATTCCACGTCCTTAACATCCTCGCACTGGAGCTTGAGTACTCCCTCGCTGAAAAAAGGTTTTCCGCGGAAGGAGGGCCAGTACGGGACGGCGTTGTGACAGCCTGGGTCATCCGCAATGCCTTCAATGCAGGTTTCCAAGGTTTTCTTGATGCTCTCCACTTGGTCAGCAGTCAAGTTAGTGAAAGGCTCCGCCATCACTGCGACAAAGAGGTCGTTCAACACGACTGTGTTAGCGTATGTGACGGCAGTGCTCACTAAACTTGTGGAGGCCTTTGCTCTTTTGTTGGCGCCGATAATGGGCGATTGTGTATCGTCGGGCCGAGGGCGTTTGGATGTTGGGGCGTTACCCTGGCCTTCTGGTTTTTTAGGCGCAGGATTCGCCTTCCTGCCTCTGCCTCCGCGTTTCTTTTTGTGGGGCGCGTCGGATTTCTCCTTCGCACCCGCCTGGCTGGGCTGGGTTACCGTTTCAGCGCGCTGCTTAGGGCCACCTTGGCTTTCGCTGGGGTGGCTCTTGGGCTTCGCGCTTATTCCGGTATCGGGGACTGTTGCCAGTCCTTCGGCTGCCTCCTGCCATGCGGCCGGTGGCTGCCTCCTTCCCAATCTAGCCTGGGCACGTTGAGCTGCACGCTTGGCTGTGCGTTTTTTGTTACGCAGGTCTGAGGACGTGCGCTTGCGTTGGACCACCTCCCACTGCTGCTCGCCCGGCACTGACGGGCCGGGGGCGCTGACGGTCGGTGTTGTGGTGTTGTGACTGGGCGCTCCATTGGGAGCTGCGGCCTGTCGTTTGTCATTGTTCTGTTGTTTTTTACCTTTACTCATGTTGTCCATTGTTTTGCATGGTTTGGTTTTCATTCTCCATGGCGTCCCACCCTCCTGGGAGCCCGCAGATGGGGATGCTCATTCGAGCACCAGGACCTACCACGGAGAGTATAGGGCCCAGGATCCGCGATGCAGCGAGCCTAAACGATGCGAAGAGTACTACGGTTGTCGGGCCGAGATTTTGACCCGTACTCGCCGTAGCATCCGCGCTCCGCCGGCTGCGCACCTCATGATCCCGTAACCCTCGCCAGCTGCCTTTAAGAGGTGCCTTTGCCGGTTACCTCAGGGTGGCTAGTCCCTGAGGCTGTCGTTTCGGCTGGAAATCCGGACCAAAGAGGGCGTGTTGCCCCCACAGGTAACAACAACCCGACCTGTGGTAAGCTCAACCCCCCAGGACTCCATCATCCCCCCTACGACGCTCGACTACGCACGGCACAAAGCGTAGGTGGGCTTTGCACTCTCCACTTGGGAGAGGCCGGTCTGACACGCCCACAGGTCATGACCTACCAGTCCTTTTTGCTGCAACTGCTGCAAGGTCGCTGGTGAAGCCTCTTCGGATAAAACTCCGGTGGTTATTGGTGGCTCTTCGCCAACAGCCAGTGAGACCCCTTGCGGGGAGTTACTGACTGTTGCCCAGGGTATACCGGCGATTCAGGGATTAGCGTTCCGTTTGGACGGATCCTCGCGGACTGCTCATCCCACTCGCACTCGGGGAGGTGACCTACGCATACCCCGCCGAGAAGGACAAACTCAGCAAGTACCTTGACTTGGCTCACGAGGTCACCGCCATGTGGGATGTTGACTCGACGATCATTGTCCCGATAGTCGTTTCGGCGAACGGTCTTATAGCGAAGAGTCTCGACAAACATCTTAAGAGACTCTCGCTAGATGGCTGGATCAAGGGCCAGATACAGAAGGCGGTACTCCTGGACACGGCGCGCATCGTCAGGAGGTTCCTCACTCTGCAGCCCTAACCACCGGTAGCCTGGGCCCTGCCCCGCTGCCGGCGGCACCCTAGGTTAGGTTTTTTTTAGAATGTGTTTATATTTGTAATGTATTTTTTATATTTTACTTTTTATATAAATTTATTGTAAAAAAAACCTAGCCTAAGTACAAAAATGAATAAAGGGAATAATAATAATAATAAAATAAAATGTATTTATTCAAAACAATAATTTCAATCATATTACAGTGTATGATGCCTCTTTTTAGGGTTCCGTACCCAAAGGGTAAAAACGGGACCCTATTACTGAGACTTCGCCGTCCGTCCGTCCGTCCGTCCGTCCGTCCGTCCGTCCGTCCGTCTGTCACCAGGCTGTATTTCAACAACGGTGATAGCTAGACAGTTGAAATTTTCACAGATGATGTATTTCTATTGCCAACAACAAATACTAAAAATAAAATAAAATAAATATTTAAGGGGGGCTCCCATACAACAAACTTGTTATAGATTATATATATGTATAGGTACGGAACCCTAAATGCGCGAGTCGGGCTCGCACTTGCCCAATTTTTAAGTATCAAAATACCTGTGCTAAGAGGTATCACTCTTCCTTATAAGGGTAGAATAACATAAAATAATATTTTTACTTCAAATAACTTAATATCTAAGAATTTAGTAACAGAATTAATAATAAGATAAAATAGTATGTGTGTGTGTGTGTGTGTGTGTGTCAGTGTGTGGGTGCGCACACGCGCGCTCGTGTGTGTGTGTGTGTGTGTGTGTGTTAGTTCTAGTAGGTATGTAGCAAGTCCTCTGTGTCTTGGTAGCTTTTAGATTTTAGCCATTTATTTACTACTTTTTTACATTCATAGTAAGATAAAGGATAAATATTTAGTTGTTTATTGATGATATTATATAGTTTTCCTGATTGAATATTGTATTGCCTGCTTGCGAAAGTTGTATTTGTCGACGTGGCTGGGACTATAATATCTTTTCTTCTTCGATTTTGTGTTTCTGGTTTATACGGCAGATGTATATGTAATCTTAAAATAACAAACAAGATATACAGTTGTCTTACAGTTAAGACATCGGAAAGTTTATATAAGTCTGAGGTAGGGGTATAAGTCGACTATTTTTTGAAGCCTCACGACAGGATTAGACTAGGACTTCGAACCCATGCCTAAAACACTGACTCACAATTTAATAACCTAAATAAAAAATTTCAAACACCCCCGACAGAAGTAGCAGGTCATCATGAGACCCTCATTCATTAAGTGATATAGAAAATGCTACTAAAACTGAACATAAATACAAAAATCGGAATCCGTAGCTTTAGTATTGGCCGACATCTTATCAATTGCTCCAATTAAAGCTGAATATCTTGGAAACTACTGGTCCTATTTCCACCAAACATAGCTAAGAACCATCTCGACGGTTTTTCGATTAAAGAAAACCGTACTCAAATTGGTACATCCGTTTAGAAGCTATTATGTCACAGACAGACACACAGATACACATGTTAAACTTATAACACCCCTCTTTTTCGTCGGGGGTTAAAAAGCTTGTAGGAGTTAAAATGCTTACGGCTTATAGCCTCTCTGCACAGTATAAAATATGAGGAGTATCATTTCAAAAGGGCTTAATTTTGTACGGCCTTTATAGAGAAACAAGTCCTTTGGAAAGAAATTACTCATTTGAGTTTCTGTAGTGGGTATGGGTACCTATGAAGATTTCAAGTAGGTATACTAAATAATATTTTCATAGGCCGGCTGTATATATAAGTTCTTTTAGCCTAAGAGCTTGAGCTGTATTTATCTACCACGATTAAGACATGAGTCCTTTTAAAAACAACAGGAGTCTTTTAAGTCTAATAGTATAACGACTGAGTCTTATTAAAAAGAAGTCCAACCACTTGTTTTAATTAAGAGGTGATTATTGATAATAGGTTTTTAAGAGACTGAGTCTCATTCATCACTGATTCTTTAAAAGATTAACAATATTTTAACCAGAAAACTACCGCGATATATTTAGAATGAAAAACTTATCTTGGTACCACAACTAAATTCTTAAGGCCACCAAAATTGTGCTTCTCACCGCGAGCATTCGCCAGTATTTTTACCTGTAATACTTGTAATGGGACTATACATACAACCATTATAAAATATAAAGTCTGGCAGCCGCTATTAATGATAATGAACAGGCACATCAACAAAAGATTGACGTCAGAACCTTGAACTAATTTTACATATTTTATAGATAGTCCCTTAAAGAAAATGTTATTTTTGTATAAAAAGTATCTACTGGTGTGTGCTGCTGTAGCGTATTATTCATAAACTACACAACACATTTGCGTTCAACACGGTTCAGTTTGAAATATCGTCAAAAAATAACGAGACGCACGTAATTTAGACCAATTCGCCATTATTACAAATTGTGTAAACTGGATTCGAGTCAATTTTAACCATTGTTATAATACAAAAGCTAAGACGTCATTGTGAAGAACACATATTTCATTGAAAACCGACATAAAAAGATAATTTATTGGTCCTTATGTACACAGACATTGAGTCGTACCTACAGAATAATATAGCCAAATCTTTTGTATAGAATTAGGCACTTTTTCTGTTATACATACTTTATTTGTAAAACAAAAATTATGGCCTGTACTAATGCTGATGATACAATGGAAGAATTGATTAACATTTTAAACGCCAAGGATGTGGTCGAAATAGTTATTTGTCCAACAAGAGAGCAAAGTTATTTTTTGTTGCGAGTGCTGATTTTGAGTCCCGAGCAAGCGAAGGATTCTACGTTTGAATCACGAGCCTAGCGAGTGATTCTATGTTAGAATCCTGAGTGTAGCGAAGGACTCAACAGCACGAGATGCAAAAAACTTTGCTCTCGTGTAGCACACACAACTTTTCACCTCATCAGCGAGAACATATTCGACATTTTGTGCTTTTCCTTCCAACGTATGTTTATAGTCTTTGTTGCTGATTTAAATAATATTATTAATCAGAAAATAGATAAGTGCTGCTTAAATAGGAATAACAATATAATTGAATTGAAATTATAATCAACCAACCAACGTGGTTATTGTCATTATTTGATAAAATTGGAAGATATAGCAGATACATGACGTGTTTATTTATAAATAACTGTTATATTACTAGATTTTGTTTATAAATTGATTAATATTTTTACTCCGAAAACACCAAACAAAATAAATGCAAAAGAAAATAACAATAAAATTACAATATGAACTTAATATTTTTTAAGGTATGTTTCGAATATGCATCTATGATAAATGGTGAAATTATAAATTATTATTATATTTACAATAAGTTGAAAAATCTTATTTTATTTGAGCAATGATCTATTGTTTTATATAATAGGCACAATAATTTTAATATTCGGTCGTTAAATAAAAATATAATAAAGAAAAAAAATACGTTGCAATTAAAACTTTTTCGGGTGTTTTTAATGATTTTTTTGGTATAACGCGTATCCGAACTGTTCTCAATCGAGGTCGGATTCGAAAATCGAATTTCAAATTGATAAGTTTTTATCCCTCTCTTTTATATACATATGAAAGAAACAGTGAATCGAGATTCAAATGATTAGAATTTTATAATTAACCTTTGGCTGAAGAATGACAATTCGTGGTCAGATATAGAAAAAATTAAAAAGCTACTTTCTACTCACGCTCGAAACAAAATCGCATTTTGTTCACTGTTATCTGACAGCAAAATCGCCATGTTTGAGCTGGTGAGGTGAAAACTAAATTTCATGTCACTGACACAACGTGGGCCACGGCCACAGCCGTCCAAATGTCAATGATCAAAAACTTTGTAATTCAACCGATTATAAGTATTTTTAAACCCTGTTGATTTGGGAGCACTTCTTTATTTTTGCCTCTGGTGTCAGTAGCACAGTGATTTACTTCTCTTGGCGTTTATAAGGTTAAAATAAATACTCAGAGAGTATTAGGCTACTAAAAATAGGCTAAAACATTTATTGTTACAAAATTAAGTTCCTTATCAATACGATTGACACATCTATATGAAAATTCAAGTTCATGCCTTTTTGAAAATTCGTCTCCTAAATAAATTTGACGGTGGATGAAAATTTGTAAGAAAATTCAATTGTGAATAAGTCTATGTACCAAGTGCTCTAATCTTAACTCTTTATTACCTTGACAATATCGCTTATTGCTGGTGCTACTTAGAATTTTCTACCTACAGATTCCGCAACATAGGTACCTACTTACAACATAGCTTACTGTTTGGCTAAGTGACCCAAAAAGGAAACATCTTTCCTGTACTGAGCATGGTGTTGAAAAGCATTACTTAAGTACCATTCATTACTATGTACAATTTGTTACATTTTATCTTTAAATTAAATATATCTAGAATGGTAATGGAACCGACAGTGAAATGGTTGTATAAAAAAAGGACAGTCTCTTTTAAGAATCAGTGGTAATAAAATAAAATAATATTTCTGAAATGCTGCATGAGTCAATTTAAAAAAACATGTACATAGTTATAAAAACAAAATTACGATCGCGTATTTTGTGAAACGAAAGTTACCTACTCATACAAAAGATATGGGTAACTATCATTACACAAAGGAATCAATTAAGTTTTGTTTTAATTAAAGTCCTTAATTTAGTACACATATATTGTGTTTTGAAAACGACTCATATAGCATACCAAACTTATATATGCAAGACAGTTCGGTTCAGGTCATAAATGTATTTTGCCATGGTATGCAAAACGTCTTAGTAACTAGTACATCGAAAAGGTAAGCAATAGCCAGGATTATAAAACAGCCTTAGCTTTAAAAAGACTTGCTGAGCAGAACGCCTAGGTCGTGAAATGTACAAGACTACACGTAATCAGAACGATCCAATTGTATTAAAGGTCTCTGTTGGCAAAAGATCTTGATGGTATTTCTTAGTTATAAGATGGGCAAGTAGATGAAACGTTCATTTACAACTAGTTGCTAACGAAGTCGGAACATTCTTCCCTTGCAACTGTTTGCGAAACAAAGTTGCGATAACGGCCGAAATAATACTGTAAACTGATAATGGTGGTGATATGAAATTATAATGTATTGATATTTTACATCCTGGACAAATACTACTTAGACATGTTTAATACATGACGATTTAAACTTCATAACGGTGGTAAACGGTTCATGAGAAAATGCCCGTTGAACGAAATATCATACAAAAAGCCCTATTTTTGTATGGGAGCCCTCCTTAAATATTATTGTTTTATCATGAATAGTATTTGTTGCTATAGCGGCAACAGAAATACATCATCTGTGAAAATTTCTGTTATGATGCGTTATGATAGTGGATCGAGCTGGAAAGCTGGGTAATGTCACCTGCAACATTCCGGGCATTAGCATCGTCGATCGCTATATCTACCGCTCCCAAATCTGCAATGACGGCAGCTGTGTCACCGAAAATAATTATATTGATCGTTTTATTTTATTCAAGCTATTACATACAAGCATACAAGCAAATAATAAAATAAAGGGAGTAAGGAAAATAGTTAAGATAAAATAATCTCTTGAACATTTCAAAAATATAATATGTCACATTAATGTTTATTGTATAAGATTTTTAGCAAATAAAACTATTTCTATCATCGCCATCACATTTTCCCTAAAATGCGAAAAAAACACCCTACCGCGATGCAAATAATACAATATAATATATTTAGATTTAATATCAATGCATCTCTACTATTGTAAACATTTTATTTATTTTATGAAACATGTGATGTCTCATCTATGTATTAATTGTGTAACATTTTATTTAGTAAGAACACCATTGAGAGGTCACTCCTAGCTTTTTCGTTCGTTATGGCACGAAAAGTTTGATTGTTATTGCAAATTGCAATACCTATTTAGTCTTGATAGTAAATAGCATAGAATTTTTCAAACTGTTGTTGGAAATGTCCCTCATATGTTTCCGTCACCAAGTAAGGTCATACTTTGAATAGCATGTAAAATTGAGCCACTGGCAATAATTCACTTTTAAAGTTCATCAACTTTTTAAATTAAGAAAGGTGTCGTACGGCCAGCGTCAAAAGTAGAGAGCTGATAATTGTGCTACTGTCTTATTTTTAAATTGCATATTTACTCAAATTGACAGATGGTTTTGATGCCAAATGTACACCATCAGTGACTAATTCTACCCTAAAGATTTTCCGTGAGCTTAAGACGAATTGAAATGATTGCTAATGAATATCATGTTTACTATCATCACATTCCAAATTTTATCAACAAATGTATTTTGAACGCAACTGAATAATATCTGGGTGAATTTCAACAAGCTCGAAATTTACCTAATTTTGGTGTCTTTTTTTATTTTTGATGTAAGAGTCAAAATTGTATATCAATAATACGAATAAAGTCATAACCAATATTGTGTAGTAATGGCCCTTTGTTATACCTAATAGTTTTAAAGATATTATGATTTTAGTAATTTGCCTGCCACCAAAATTGTACATCTACACCAAAATTAGTTACTTGTGCTAAAAATTAATATTTGTCAATGAAATTGCCTGCTGGAAATGAAAAGAAAGTATATATATTTAATTAATCATTTTAATTATACCAAAATATCTATGAAAATACAATCACTAACTCGTTTGTAACAACAATATATTTTTTCTTTTCGAGGACTTCTTCTCTTGATTGATTTTTCTTGCTACTAGCCATCCTAAAAACTACATACATATAAAAAAAATAAGCATGTACAAAACCGAACTTATCTCTTTAAGGGATTTCTTCCAATTAACCTTCGATGTGTTAAACACAAGTAAATGGCAGACAAACCAAGCAACATGTACAATACGATAACTTTACAATAGTACAAATGAAAATGCAAAAACCATATGAGAGAGATAAGCTAGCAAACAGTCAATGCAATACATATTACGTAATATCTATATAAAAACATATAACATAAATATAATCATAATTATAACAAAAACAGCAACTTAATCAAATAATTATTCATTCGACAGCCACAATTCCTTGAACTTCCCCTTGAACGATGCTACGGACTACGTCTGCCTTAGGGCGGGAGAGAATTTATTTCATAATTTCACGGCACACACAGCAAAAGATACATCGTAAACATGAGATCTATCCAGTGGGATAGATAGAGCCAGATTCGCACTTGACCGCAGGCGATGGCCACTGCCATCCGCCATGTAAAAGAGCTTCTCTGCAAGGTAAGGTCCTGAAGAAAGAATGAAGGGGACATCATAAAAAAGACAAAGAACATGTAAGTCTCTGCGCTGACGGATCGGAAGCCATTTAAGTTTAGCGCGGTATTGAGACACGTGATCAAACTTGCGGAGACCAAAGCAAAAGAGAGCGGACAAGCATGATCTTCGTATGAAGAGGAAGGAAATTCTGCAGACACCTCAATGAATGAAGGGACGCGAAAAGTTTCCTACTGATCTCAGAAATATGAGGTGCCCATATCAAAGATTGATCTATGGTAATGCCATTTTTTTTACAGTAGAAGATTTTCTTTGATGGTACCCCTGTACTTTTCAGGCGTACCATCAAAGAAAATAACTGGCTTAACTTGATCTGAAAGCTTGGAAATAAGGGGCTTCCAACGACAATAGCCTGCGACTTCTTGGCATTCTTCATCAAAGCGAAGAATCAAGCCCAAGCACGGATTGATTCCAGGTCTAAATTGATTTGCGAAACAAAGGAGCCAAAATCATCAATAAGCATCCGCCGCATAAAGCTGCAAATCGTCTGCATAGACATGGATCGAGGAGGAGAGTGACTGTGGTTGGTGATTCCGTTAATGAAGACAGAAAAGAGTAATAGAGAGAGTATGCCCCCTTGAGGGACACCAGCAGACAGTTCACACCAGCTAGAAAATCGGTCATCAACTCGAACCCGCTGTTGCCCCCCAAAGAGGTAATCACGAAACCAGGACAGTGAAGTTGGAGATATATTTAAAGTACTAAGTAAACTGAGAAGGATATCAAAATCAACAGTGTTAAAAACACTACTAAAATCTAGGAGCACCAATATAGTCACTTTTCTATATTCTATATTAAGACGAATGTCGTCGGTGATCTTAACCAAAGCTGTGGTTGTGCTAAAGAATTGAGCAAGTTAAGTCTATTTAGATGTGATGAGGGACGTGGATTTACAGAGGATTGAATGATTTTGGATAAGACGGGAAGAATATACATAGGACAATACTGCGAAAAGTACGACGGATTAGGGGTTTTAGGGAGAGGAATCACATGGGCGCATTTCCGAATTGTAGAAATTGTGCCAGAGGAAAAAAAAATAGTAATATAGGAAAGAATAGGAGCTATAGAATCCGCCATGAGCATAAGCATATCTAAGCTAAGATTACCCTCACCGACAGTTTGTAATATTAGATGTATTGTGTTTATACTTGACTTCAATAAATTCACCGAGTCAAAAGTGTTGGAAATGCGATTACAAATGTGTAATTATACACAGATTACAGAATTAACAATTCTGATGGCATCAAGCAATTTTGGTGACTTTGAAATTACCACCAAAACCACCAAAATTTATCCACCAAAATTAGAAAAAGTGATTAAAAAAATATTTAAAAAATATCCGTATGCTTTACTTCCAATTTAACTTTAAATTTTAAAAAGGAAACCTTTAACACGTCTTACACACAATTCACACACAAGCAATTATTGCTAAGTCACTAGAAACATATACCACAAAAATTGTGTCAAAACGTATTTGTACCCTTCCAAAATTAGATACTTACGTGCTGAGTGGACAGATCCAGCATGGTACGACATGTGTGTCATCGCTCCATGCCGGAGCGCAACTAAACGAACAGGTTAACACACGTTTGCTGGTCTTGTTACGTTTCGTTCATCCATAAACACATTTTCAATATTTACCACCAAAATTGTCAATTTCACCCGGACAACTTTTAGTGCTCAATTTTGAGTATCTATTTATGTATTAATCTTTATTTATATATCCTTATAAGATACTTAAACTAATAAAGATTATAAATCAATGCAATTTTAGTTTAAAACATTGATGATATGGTTCTATCAAAGACATTTATGAGGAACAACGAATACTGGACGCCGAACCAAAATTATCATTTTACCGCAAAAAAAAAATTTATTGATCATAAATGACTTTTACAATACTTTGCGATTTGGCTTAAGATAGTAATTTGTGTCTTCTTTTCAGAAAAAAATTAAATCTTTTAAAACAATTGTTTCACACTATAGTTATCAATTCCGCCGCAATTTTTTTTCACCCATCTGCCAAATACTTGAAACATAAAGTTTATTCAGCTTTTCCACTTGCATGTTTGCATTCATGTACGTGTTAAACAATGAGGTATGATCAGAGGTACCGGCTCGGCTCAGTGCAGTATAGATGTGGCTGACGATGAAGTCTGAAGTAATAGCATTATGCGTGCTCATCTACGCCTGTTTAGTCGGTGAGTCATACTCCTTTGTTAGCATCACTATCAGTGTTATTAATTAAAGTATCTTTAAATTACCTACTTGGGCCACAAAAATATAAGCATTAAGTATCCGAAAATTTTATTTACGCAAAGTAGTTTGTAATGTCTCTCTAATTAGTAAATAATCAAAGGCGATGTTTCACAAATCCACCGGAAGTCACCACCCAACCTTAATAATGTCAAGACATTTAAAAATAGTTGTAATCTCTACGTAATAATAAATACAGTGAAACGTAGACCCCGTTTTGTGATGGCGATCAAAAAAGTATACATCTCCATCAAAATAAAGTAACACTTAATGCAACAATTACGAAAAATAAAAATTCAACAGGTTGGAATTGGAACTTAAACCTAGCACAGGATACTAGTTAAAAATAATAAATAAATGCCAGTATTGGGTAGTGAAGTATATGTTAAGGAATAGTTTCATGAAGTAGTTTTACGTGAGTAAGTAATTAAATCGAGTTACATAGGAATCAGGCCCAATGTGCAACGGAACATAAGGATAAGGTTTGAGTTCAAAACCTCAAATGCATTTCCAACTCGTACTTATTCAATATATCTATGGAACGTGAAGTTTTATTTTGTTTTAATTATTTTAGGGATTACAAACTACCATAAAATGTATATTGCAGAGCTAGAAGATATAGCAGTATATAAGACTAATGTATTGCATAGTAAAATTTATTGAAGTTTGAAAGGAGTGAGGAACAACCATTGACATAAGTGTTTTTACAGAGTCGGATCCGATACCTGAGCCGGCTGGATATGTGGCGACATATCAGACTTCTGGTGCATCTGCCCTACCATCAAACGCGAATTCGGGAAGTAACTATGCATATAACCAATATTCAAATGTAGCCGTACCTCATAATGGAGTATCAAATTCTTACTCCAGTACCGGCTTCCAATCACAATATCCGCAACTGCCCCAAGTTAGTAGTTGGCGGCCTCTCCAACAACTGCCACAATTGCCTCAACTGCCACAACTGCCGCAGCTGCCTTCACCACCATATTACCAACACCAGAATTATCAGAACGTAGCCCAACAAGTGCCAGTTTACAACAATATTGTTCAGCAGCCAGTCCAGCATCAAAACTACGTGCCTGTTCAGAATAGCTATTCTTCTGGTTCGAGTCACTCCTCTGCAGAGGCGCATTCTAGCTCCAGCTCTCAGAATACATACCAAACTGTTGCTCAAAAATATCAAGCTCCTGTTCAAACATATCAAGCCCCTGTTAAAACATATCAAGCTCCTGCACAAACATATCAAGCCCCTGTTCAAACTTATCAAGCTCCAGTGCAAACATATCAAGCCCCTGTTCAAACTTATCAAGCTCCTGTTCAAAGTTACCAAATCCCAGCGCCGACATATCAGGTTCCATCTCAAACGCAAGCTAAAGCGCAAGCTCAAGCTTACCAAGCACCAGCGCAGAACAACTACCAGACTCAAAGCAACACCTATCAAAATACGCCAACTTACTCCAATGTGTACACACAGCCAAGATACCAGCAGCCATCGGTATCTTCCAGCAACGCCCAGGCCAGAAGCTATTCACAGCCACAATGGCATTCAAATCCGGTACTCCCCCTGCCGACTCATCCCCAAGGTAAGTTTTGTGTCGATTACGTCAGACAATAAAAAATGATATAATTTATTTTAATCTAAAATATTCATCTCTTTTACTACGAAATTTAAAAAGAAGCGTAAGAGATTTTCTCCCCTATTTAATAGCATCGAAATGAAGTGTCATTAGTAGGTATCGGACTTTCGTTAGCACGGTAGGACATCAGAGAGCTATGGAGCCGATATTAAAATTAAAATACAATTGATACTCATACTCATAAGTGTATTTCATTCCCAATTTTTATTTTATAGTCAAGGACAAAGTCTGACAAATATACAAAGACCTGCACCTCAAGCACAACTGTCATACGCGACTATTTCTAGCGCGAGATAATTGACCGTCTCTTTCTGTGCAGTAATGTGAGAGAGTGACGGGTAGCGCTATGACGCGCGACAAGAGTCGCGAAGCATTGTTGTGCTAGACGGGCTGATTTGTGTAGGCATTGTTTTTTTCGCCACCATAAAATACGTAAATTTTTGCGACCTTTTCCAACTTTTCTGGAGTAAATTGGGTTCTGTATTTATAGAATATCCATTTACGATTAGAAAATGCATGATATTGACAATTAATAGAGTTAAATGAGGAGTTTAAGGTACTGTAAAAAAAATAATATTTAATTTATAATTTTAGTCATTTAATGCTCGGGAATGTTAACCACAATAACCATAAAGGCAGTTTGGAATGAAATAGATGAATGAGTATGAGTATGAATTGTATTTTAATGTTAATATCGGCTCCATAACTCTCTAGTCGTACCGTGCTAACGAAAGTCCGATGCGTAGTCAATAGATAGGTTTTTGAAAAGTCATTAATCATTATGCATCATTTGTTAATCTGATAGCAGTTAAAAATATTCTGGTCAGAACATGTTATTTTCGCTAGAAGTACCGTGAAATCGTCCAGTTTGGCCCTAGTGGGTAAATATCCCTGCATTACATGCTTAAGGCCGTTCCCTGAGCCAGATTTGCAAAAATACCCCAAAAATTATCCTATTTTTCTACGAAACGTTGATATTAGTAAACGAGGGAAAAATATATATCATTCTTGATTATATTATCTTTAATAACACAGCATTCGATACACGATTCATAACACTTCGCTCGATACAATTAATTCCCAAAGTAACCTCCAATTCGAATTTTTACTCCAACTTTACTTGTTTTTTTTCTACGTGACACTATGAAACAAAAAAAGGAGAAAAATCAATCATAACTAAAATAGTAATTTTACAGCTTCCGAATTTCAATAATTGAAGCCAATATTTTTAAAATAAATAATCATCGACAAATTCTTACGAAAAAAGATATCGCCTTACGACGCGCAAGCTCTGTCTCCGTCACTCTTTTGAAATGTGACTGTGATGTGACAGGGACGGGTGGCCTGAGGAGGGGCTCGGGGTTCTGGCTCAGGGAACGGCCTTAATACAAATAATTAATGTAATGAAATAATTCAAATATTTTTATTTACTTTTATACTTTAAGGGCAATGGGGACATATTATTTACACGCTATGGCAAAACTGGACGGTTTCACGGTACTTTTCTCCTAGGCGGAAAAAAACCGGAAGCTATAGGCCTATTAGCTAAAAATTAAAAGTAAAAAAATATTTTAAAAAAACATTATTTTTTAAATGTGTTAAAAATAATATTTTCCTTTCAAACTTTTATTATACTCATAACACCAACACAATCTATATGATATAAAAAAATCAATGAAAAATATTAAGTTATTTCATTAGTGTAAATAAAACAGGTAAATTTCGCGACAAGTTTTTGTATCATACAAATTGTATGATGACGTTATAAGTTGTGAATGAATGTTTAAGCACAAGGAAAAGTTTATTTTATTATGATTATTAGCGCATTGAAATAATATTTTGTTTTTAAGGCCGTTCCCTGAGCCAGATTTGCAAAAATACCCCAAAAATTATCCTATTTTTCTACGAAACGTTGATATTAGTAAACGAGGGAAAAATATATATCATTCTTGATTATATTATCTTTAATAACACAGCATTCGATACACGATTCATAACACTTCGCTCGATACAATTAATTCCCAAAGTAACCTCCAATTCGAATTTTTACTCCAACTTTACTTGTTTTTTTTCTACGTGACACTATGAAACAAAAAAAGGAGAAAAATCAATCATAACTAAAATAGTAATTTTACAGCTTCCGAATTTCAATAATTGAAGCCAATATTTTTAAAATAAATAATCATCGACAAATTCTTACGAAAAAAGATATCGCCTTACGACCCGCAAGCTCTGTCTCCGTCACTCTTTTGAAATGTGACTGTGATGTGACAGGGACGGGTGGCCTGAGGAGGGGCTCGGGGTTCTGGCTCAGGGAACGGCCTTAAACAAGTTTTTATTTTTTTATCTATCCAAATATTATCATAAACCCTCCATGACGCGTTCAAGAACCGCACATTATGACCACCATAAAAATAGACTGTTTTGTTAGAACAAATTTCTTATCTGTAAACATTTTAGTATTGCTAAATAATAACATCGATGTCGATATTTATTATATTACTTCATTCAAATTTCGAACATCTCTGAAAAACAAAGAAATTTGATTTAACTTCTATTCTAATATCAATCGAGATGACGTTTAGTTCGAAATTAATTGTCAATTTGCAATTATAATTAACAAATGTCGCACGTGAGTAAGATATCGAACGATATATGATAGTTGGGGGCGACTCTAGTTTTATCTTTGAATTAAAAAAACTATGACAGCTGCCAGAAAACTTCATTGCCGCCTATACCGGTTATTTGTTTTGTTGCATAAAATTGTTACGCTTTGTTGAATTTAACCATAAAATGAGCGCTAAAGATGATATAGATATTTCGGCGACGACCCCATAAATGAAATAAGTTCTAACAAAACAGTCTATTTTTATGGTGGTCATAATGTGCGGCTCCTGAATGCATCATGGACTCCATGATGCCTCCATGACATGGAGGCTTATGATATGTCGGAAGATAATGTTGTGTATGTAACTGTACATAATTAGGCATTAAAACACTACCCTTCATTATGTACAGTTACATAAACTACTATTAATTTATACCTATGTAAATTGTATCCTTAAGACTGCGCCGAGCGTTAGTCGCTAACGCGCCTATAACAATAGAGCGCGGGGAATGCGTATTTAGATCGGCGCGCGGCCGCCATAGTAAAAATGTATGGAGAATTAAAAGCACTTTTTGATAAATCCAAATTAATACCAAACAATAATTGAAATATTTGATGCGGACAAATTGTAATGTAAACATTCATATTGTAATGTAAAATCAGAATAGATTTCCGTTGTTAGGTATAGTATAAAAAAAACACTTGACGCCTGCTTACGATTTGTCAATTTTCGTCCAACTTTACTTAGTTTTCTAGGGCAAAATATTAATAATCTTATAATTCTTCCACGGAGAAGTTGTTAAAACATTCTTCGAAATGCTAAATATCACAGACCATAAGAATACTATAGACTGGGTATTGGGCGGGGCACGCGTAACCGAGCTTAGGCCCAAATACCCAAAGATATGTCAACGTGATGTCAACAGTCACTTAGTTACCGTACGAACGTGCTTGAGTAATTATGTGCAAAAAAATTAGAAATATGCCGAATTGTGGCATTATAATCGTCACAGGCGAGATCTGCATACTCAAAAAGATACCTGATACCGTTTAATTTCACTGGAAAGTAATAAAATTCAGTATTTTGTAATATTTCGTAAAATATTGCAGTGCATTATGACAATTATACATTACTAGCTTGACATGGCAACTATTCACGCAACATCTTTAGGAGCACGCAATGTATACGTCCGTCTGACAATTTAGTGCGGGGGAACAAGTCTAAACCATAAATTGTCGATATTCTGTATGGAGGTTTTAATGTGAGCCGCTCGTGTTTCATACTAACTTGTCCATTTTAATTATATAATTTACACTTTATCACCTTGTTTTTTAGGGTTCCATACCTCTATCGGAAAAAACGGAAATCTTATGGGATCACTTTGTTTTCCGTCCGTCCGTCTGTCTGTCTGTCTGTCAAGACCCTTTATCTCGAGAACGCGTGGAGGTATCGAGTTGAAATTAACAATATATGTATATATACTCAGGTCTAGGGTCCCTTAAAGCTGTGAAAAAAAAATCAAGCTTCTACGTTAACGTGAAAAAAAGGTACAACCGTTTATGTCGCCAAAAACGCACATTTCGTCACTCAAGGGAATCAAAGTGATAGAGTACTTCCCGATGACCTAGAACTATGAAATTTGGCAAGTACTACAAATACTTATAAAAATCTGAAATCGCCACATACTTACTACAAATACTAATAAAAATCTTAAAATATATAGTCCTTTTCAAACATCAAGTCCACCTTTTGTACGATACGTTTTCTTTTGTGCAATAAAGATTAATTAAATAAATAAATAGGTATAGTACGGCTCTTCCCAGGTGAATTTTTCGCTTCGAGCCCTAATCTTTCAAACAAAGGCCATTGTCTCTATTATCGCAAAGCCGCAAGCTCAAGTTTGCCACGCGCCACTATAACATTCATATTAAAAACAAACGTTATCGTCATAGTATTAAGGTTCAAATCAAAATAATATGAATGCTGTATTTCGTCGGGGTGGTCTATTGTCCTACACTACCAAAACGCAATATATAGAATATCAGTGACATTAAATTTGAACCTTAATACTATGACGATACCGTTTGTTTTTCATATGAATGTTGTAGTGGCTCGTGCTAACGCAGTAGCTAGCGGCTTTGCGGTAATAGAGACAATGGCCTTTGTTTGAAAGATTAGGGCTCGAAGCGAAAAATTCACCTGGGAAGAGCCGTACTATAAATCATATTTGGAGAACTTGGTTGCGTTAAGTTTGATTCAAATTCAAATTCGTTTATTGCAAGAACATAGTAATAAATTAGGTGATACAGGTATATAAAGTGTTGCTTATGTTCTAACAAATAGGCATGCAAACAAAATAAAACAATCAACAATAATTACTAAAACTCAGAATTTGCAGATTAAATTACATTAATTATTACATTATTTTTATAAGTATTTGCACCTCGTTTGTATGCGGCGCCATACATTTCAGATACAAACTTAACTCAACCAGGGCAATTAAGATGGGATAAGTGAAAGTTTGTACGGAACCCTCGGTGCGCGAGTCAGAATCGCACCTGGCCGTTTTTTTTTAATTCAGACAAGTAATTTTATTACAGCGAAATCAATAACAGTGGGTGACAAAATCATTAGATTAAAATAGTATTATTGTTTCGCTAATCCACAATGTAATACATACGTGCTAGTCAGTTGACGACGAGGTTGGCGAGTTAATGCACCTGCCTACTGAGCCGGCGGTCCTGGGTTCGAATCTCGGTAAGGGCAAATATTTGTGTGATGAACTCGAATATTTGTTCCTGGGTCATGGATGTTATCTATTGTTTATATCGTCGTCTACTATTGGTTAGTATAAGGCCAGGTCGAGTTGTGTACGATTGTCCCTTAATTATTTTGTTTACATTTTATATGATGAAATAAATAAATCTACTCCGTTTATAATTTACCTACTACCTGTACCAAATGTTGTAAGGTGATGTTTTTATTATTCATATATCACTACATGTAAAGTAAACATTCTGAACGATAGGAAGATTGAGATGGACGCTTCCATTTGATTTCGTCGCCAGAAATTAAAAGGTCTGATAATTTAATTTACGACGTTTACGACCATACAAAATAAATATTTTCAACATGCATTATACATATTATAAGCCTATACATATTATTATTTTATCGATATCGACTATTTTGATTTGATCACGCCCTTAACCTTTAGAATCATTAGACGCATACCGCTGGCAGAGCTTACATTACATTTTCTGGGTCGTTAAAATTAGACCCCGTGTTACAAGGATAGGGTTCAATTTTAAATGTTTTAAAATTGTAACATAAAACCTTGCGATATTTAGCCAGCGTTAATATCAAAAGTGACACTACTGAATTGACGGAAGTAGAAATCAATTTCTTGTCAATTCGAGGCTTTGTCGTACTGAATCATAAAGTCTCATTTGCCTTTTATTTTATTTCTATTTAAATTATAATAAAAATAAAGACATTGTCTGATATGCATATAAGGACTAAAATTCTCGATACATTGATCGTAGTAGTGTATGACCACGTAATACGCACACATTAGCTCAGCCAATGTCAACTCACTTCTGTTTGTTGTAAAACCTTATTCTTATACGAATATAATTGTGTGCGTGTAAAAGTCGGCTACAGCGGTGCTAGAACAAACTGCGCTGAATGCCGTCTCCATATACTCCGTGCTAAATATATAGTTTAGAAATGGATTAAACAACTAGTGTTGACGTTGTCTACTTAACGGCAACTTCCAATTTTTCACATTTCGCTCGGTGCAGTCTTAACGAAATTGTTTTTAACTCGAAACCCTACACTGAGCAAAGAGCGAGCTTTTGATAATCTTTGTTTCGATATCATATATGTGTGTGTCAAAGGTCTCTTTTTAGAAACACACACAAATTTTATTATAGACTATACCCATAGTACAAGCTTTGCTTAGTTTGGGACTAGGTCGATTTGTGTATGATTGTCCCTTAATATTTATTTTATTTTTTAATGGCTATGCAAGCCAATATATTATGTAAGCAAATACTAATACGATCTGATTGTTTTAGGACATAACGTGCAGCACGTCGTTTCTCATCCAAATATAAGACAGATACTACAAAACCCAAGCGCCAGAAGGCGATACTTAGTTGTTCTCCCGAACGGAACCGTTCAACATGTGGACGACCTCAACTCAATTACAGCGAACCATCCAAATTACGTCGTAGTCAACAGCAAAGGTCAACATGTGCCTAGAGCGGGTGCGCCAAATTCAGCACAAGCTCACGCCCAAGCCGTAGTCATTCAACATGGACTACCAACCGCTAACGCAGGCTCAGGATCAGCCCCAGTAGCCCCTGCACCTTTACCTCCTGTCGGGGTTCCCGTAGGACCAGCTGTGCCACTTGTAGCTCCATTAGCCCCTTCTATTGTTAGCCCTGCAGTGCCTCTAGCTCCTATTGCTAAAGCACCAGCACCGGCAGTAGCGACAGCCGTAGCGTCTGCTGGTGGTCCTCCACCACCAGCCGGCCCAGTGAGTCCCACACCTCCTACTCCAGTTCCCCAGGGATTAGCCCCAGTAGCCCCTGCACCTTTACCTCCTGTCGGGATTCCCGTAGGACCAGCTGTGCCACTTGTAGCTCCATTAGCCCCTTCTATTGTTAGCCCTGCAGTGCCTCTAGCTCCTATTGCTAAAGCACCAGCACCGGCAGTAGCGACAGCCGTAGCGTCTGCTGGTGGTCCTCCACCACCAGCCGGCCCAGTAATCCCCACACCTCCTACTCCAGTTCCAGCACCCACTACAGCTCCAACTCCACTGGCTCCTGGCCCTAATGCGGTAGCAACAGCATTTGCGTCTGTAGGTGCTCCACCACCAGCTATCCCAATAATCCCTACGCCTCCAACACCCCCTACACCCGTTACTCCACCGACTCCTGTGACCGTACCTACGCCTCCTACTCCACCTACTCCACCTACACCACCTACACCACCTACACCACCTACACCACCTTCCCCACCTACCCCACCTACACCACCTACACCACCTACCCCACCAACCCCATTTACACCTCCCACCCCACCAACACCAGTAACTCTACCAACTCTACCTCCGCTGCCTCCAACCCCACCAACTCCAGCGCCTCCTCTAACCCCACCAACACCGGCAACGCCAGCGCCTCCTCCAACTCCACCGACCCCAGCTATGCCAGTGCCTCCTCCAACCCCCCCAACTCCGGCAACGCCAGCGCCTCCCCTGACCCCACCAACCCCACCACCTCCCCCAACGCCACCAACGCCAGTAACTCTACCGACCCTACCCACTCTACCGACTATACCAACATTACCAACTCTGCCCACTTTTCCTACACCAGCTACGCCTCCAACCCCGCCAACACCACCAACTCCGCCTACACCTCAAACTCCACCACCTCCCCCAACACCACCAACGCCTGCGACGCCACCAACGCCAGTAACTCTACCGACTCTACCAACATTACCAACACTACCCACTTTGCCTACACCAGCTACACCACCGACCCCACCAACACCACCCACCCCGCCTACGCCTCCAACCCCACCACCTCCCCCAACACCACCAACGCCAGTAACTCTACCGACCCTACCCACTCTACCGACTCTACCAACATTACCAACTCTGCCCACTTTTCCTACACCAGCTACGCCTCCAACCCCGCCAACACCACCCACCCCGCCAACACCACCAACTCCGCCTACACCTCAAACTCCGCCTACACCTCAAACTCCACCACCTCCTCCAACACCACCAACGCCTGCAACGCCACCAACGCCAGTAACTCTACCGACTCTCCCAACATTACCAACTTTACCAACACTACCCACTTTGCCTACACCAGCTACACCACCAACCCCACCAACACCACCCACCCCGCCTACGCCTCCAACCCCACCACCTCCCCCAACGCCACCAACACCAGCGACGCCACCAACACCAGCGACGCCGCCAACGCCAGTTACTCTACCGACTTTACCGACTCTACCAACTCTACCAACATTACCAACACTACCCACTTTGCCTACACCAGCTACACCACCGACCCCACCAACACCACCCACCCCGCCTACGCCTCCAACCCCGCCAACACCACCAACTCCGCCAACCCCACCAACTCCGCCAACCCCACAAACTCCCCCCATCAGTTCAACACCCCCGACGCCTCCCGTTCCCCGACGTGACAGAATTTTCTTACCAAATGGAATTGAAATGATTATTACAAGATTTAAATAACTTGGTCGTCGACCGTTAATTTCAATAAGATAATTTTATTTATGTATTTTTGCTTGCCATGGTTTTTATTCCACTTTTAATTTATTAAAATAAATATAATCATTATGTATTCTTCCTAATGCTTTTTCATTTGTTTCCTTTCCAATATTTTTCTAAAAATAAAGCTTTTGGTGTTTAATGACTCTTCCCCTAGCAGAGTTGTGTCATAATGTAGTTGAAGAATATAATATGTAATTTCATTTAGCATTTGTTATTGTTTCAAATTACTCGTATACTTACCTATTTAGCGAAAGAGTCAATAAGGACAAAAATATATGATATACTTACAAAATAACACAAATATATCTAATGTAAAGGCCAAACTTAGATTTACGCATAAGGAACGCATTGAGTATAGAGAGCACAAAAGCAACTCTAAAGAAGATGGAACAGGCGCTAAAAGTGTCTGTATGAGAAAAAAAATAAGAGTTGGATATGGTGTGTAGAGATGCAGTTGAAGTTCATAATGATGGAGAAAACGTTAGGTAAGTAGTTTTTGGAAGACAATTACATTATTATTTTTTCGCATCAAGCTTTTTTGAAAACATTTTTTTTAATGTTCGTCGCTGGCGTTGCAGTTTGTAGATCCTCATAGGAAGGACTAATTGACATCGAATTGTCTTCCATAAATTATACCTACCCCAATGCCAGATAGTGACTAGCAAAATTTGTATAGCAAATATATGAAGTTACTTATTTACATAAAAGTTCTAGAAACGATGCCTATTATTAATTATAGTCTGACAAGTTGCAGTTTAACCTTGGGATAGTGGCCCTATTAGCAGCTTTTATGTGCCAGTAATGTGCTTGCGTATTCAAAACCAGGGATCGGATACCGCGGTATTTGACTCCATACAAAATACCGGTATTCAATTTCTGTTTTTCGCTTATACCCCTTACACTTTTTTAAGGTTCCGTACCCAAAGGGTAAAAACGGGACCCTATTATTGACACTTCGCTGTCCGTCCGTCCGTCCGTCTGTCACCAGGCTGTATCTCAAGAACGGTGATAGCTAGACAGTTGAAATTTTCACAGATGATGTATTTCTATTGCCGCTATAACAACATATACTAAAAATAAAATAAAATAAATATTTAAGAGGGGCTCCCATACAACAAACTTTTTATCGATTATAAGAATAGAATAAGAATAAATTTATTTCACAAAGCACACATGAATAAAATACACAGGAAATATCTTGCAGACCCCGAACTAGGCTGTGCCTGTATCTCGGGGCCTTGGAGTGCACTAAACATGATGATGTTACGGAATTATGGTACGGAACCCTTCATGCGCGAGTCGAACTCGCACTTGTCCAATTTTAATGTTTTAGTGGGCTAATTTCAAAGATCTACCTATATCTAAACCTAAATTCTATTAAACAGCACTTGATAAAAATGCGAACTTAGAAAGATATTATTTAAATTTTAATAAAATACCGGTAACGATCCCTGTCAAAACATTGCTCATTGAAATGCTCCCCACTCCTTCCTTTTTCTTCTGGAATGAAATATTCAACTTTATTTGCATAACTGTGGATAGTTTTTAGTTAATTATGCGAATATGATTATCTAGAAATTCCTCCTACTTGTTTATAAAAGTGACAAATGACTTTCAATTCAATGTCAATTGCCAAAGAATACTCCTTGCGAGTAAAATAAAATAGTACCACTAAAAATCCGCAATATGGCGAGGGCCGTAAAGCAACTTGTCAGCCTATACTTGTTAACATCCTGCAGGAAATCTTCCACGAAAGAAGAAAGAGTTAATGTAGTGGTTACCTACCTATTAAAAAGAACTTGCTCTTTGAAATAACTAGGCTTCGGACTTTCGTTAGCTCGGTCGGACTTTAGAGCTATGGAACCGATATTAACGTAAAAAAAACATACTAATACTCGTTTACCTATTTCATTCTGAACTGCTTTTATGCCTTTCCCAAGCATTAAATGACTAAAACTATAAATATAATAAAATTTGTACTATAATTACAAACTCCTATAAATTTAACTTTATTAATTGTCAATAGACTGGTAATAGAAAAATCCAAATATCGGCTTCCTTTACCGTCCTAACGGCATTTTGTGAGCCATTTTGGCAACATGACTTTTCCGATATAAAAAGCCTGCTGAATTCGATTCTGGATGTTGCCAAGCCGAATTTTGCCCCCCTCCCCCCATTTCCCCCCTTCTTACCTCAAAATATGTCCCTAATCACGGTTTTTACGGTTTTATACAAAAAGTCTTATAGTTAGAAAAAAAGTGTCAAACACAAGAATAATCTCTATAAAATTTCCTATAACATGATGTATAAACTTTTTTAGTAGGCCTTATGGTTTGTGAGCAATATCTTCCCGAACTTCATAGACTGGTAGAAAATTCTAAATATCGGCTTCCTTTACCGTGCTAACGGCATTTTGGGATCAATTTTGGCAACATGACTTTTCCGATGTAAAAAAGCCTGCTGAATTCGGTTCTGAATGTTGCCAAGCCGAATTTTGCCCCCCTCCCCCCTTTCCTCCCCTTTTTGACCTCAAAATATGTCCCTAATCACGATTTTTACGGTTTTATACAAAAAGTATTACAGCTAGAAAAAAAGTGTCAAAGACGAGAATGATCTCTATAAAATTTCCTATAACATGGTGTATAATTTTTTTTAGTAAGCCTTATGGTTTGTGAGCAAAATCTTCCCGAACTTCATTATTTTTTTAAAAATTGATAAACTTGGTCGAGGCAGACATACACTTATTTTGGGATAGTTGGTATCGCACAGGATCCAGCCGCTCTGCAGCGCTTGACGCTGACATCCAGTTGGCGTGCTGCTTATTATATGTCAAGACTCACGAGGCTTTCAGTCATAAGCAGTCGTCAGATTTACACGCAGAACCGTACCCAAGTCGGGCTAAAAGGGACGCAGAAAATAAAAATGCTTTGCTTCTGACCATGAAGTCCTTCGAAATGCTCAGTTCTACGCCAGATTCTCCAGAAATGTGCCTTAGAAATGCAGTTACCCAGGATCTTGCAACAGAAAAAAATAAAGTGTCAATTCTCACTGCTAAGCAGCTTGGCTCACTCTAAGTAACGAAGTTTGTTTCCGAAAGGCTCACCAACAGCAGGTCTACAATACAACGCAAAGTTCAAAATGAACAAAGGCCCGACCTTCAAGACCTGTACAAGGCAGGTCGTTCAAAATCTGCCATATTTGCGTCTGATGTGGGGGGCAAACGCTCAGGCGCTGGAGTGGTGCCAAACAAAGCATAGCCTGCATCGTCACATACTCGACTTGTACAGCAGGGACAGGAACTTCTCAGCCTTTCGCTCATGGGGTGTATGTCGATCTCATTGAGTAGTTCACAGTGCTTTCCATAACGGAAAACGGAATACTTTTAATCAAAGGAGTGTATAGGTACCTAAATGTTTTAGAAACGCAAATGATCAATTTAATTATTTTATTACCTGCAATAAAGCCGTTCGAATCGCCAGTGCCTGAGTAAAACGCCAGAATATTCTAACGTTCTAAAGCAGTTCCTTAATTGTGTCATGATGATGAATCATAAGCAACAACAACACTAATAACCAGTCTTCTGGGTGGGCTATGCACAGTGTGGAGCATATGTCGAGTGTCGGTTTCCTCATGAATAGCACGTAATTTTGAGGTATCGACCTCAGTTGGTGACGCTTGAACCTAAGTCTCATCTGCAAATCCTCGCACTACGACTACATTAGTCCCGCTCGCGCGTTCGCGGGATAAAAACTGCGAGCCTAACCTTGTTTGAAGGTATTGAGTAATCTTTAAGGAGCTGCTTGGCAGTGAGAAGTGACACTTTATTGTTTTCTGCTGCAAGATCCTGGGTAACTGCTTTCTAACCACTCAATTGCTTCGAATTTTGAGTTGAACTCTATTTATATAATAAAATAAGAGCGGTGACAGGTAGCCGTAGTTACCAAAAGCAATCTAGTGGCTAAGGCCCATTTCTGGAGAATCTGGCGTATGACTGAACATTTTGAATAACTTCATGGTCAGAACTAAAGCATTTTTATTTTCTACGTCGCGTTTAGGCCGACTTGGATACAGTTCTGCGTGTAAATCTGACGGCTGCTTATGACTGAAAGCCTCTAAGTCTTGACATATAATAAGCAGCACGCCAACTGGATGTCAGCGTCAAGAGCTGCAGAGCGGCTGGATCCTGTGCGAAACCAATTACCCCAAAATAAGTGTATTTCACTGCCTCGACCAAGTTTATCAATTTTTAAAAAAATTATGAAGTTCGGGAAGATATTGCTCACAAACCATAAGGCCTACTAAAAAAGTTTACACACCATGTTATAGGAAATTTTATAGAGATTATTCTTGTGTTTGACACTTTTTTTCTAACTATTAGACTTTTTGTATAAAACCGTAAAAACCGTGATTAGGGACATATTTTGATGTAAAAAGGGGGGAAATGGGGGGAGGGGGGCAAAATTCGGCTTGGAAACATCCAGAATCGAATTCAGCAGGCTTTTTTATATCGGAAAAGTCATGTTGCCAAAATGGCTCACCAAATGCCGTTAGACTTGAAAATTTTGATTTGAACTACCAGTCTATATTTTCTCGTTATAGCTGTCTATTCGATCAGTCGTCAGATCGTCAGCAAAAATTTAGGTTTTTAATGACGACAAAAAAAACAATGCCTACACAAATTGGATCTTCGTATTCTTCTGACTTTTTCCTTGTCTATAAAATTAAAATTGCGAATGAAATACACTTATGAGTATGAGTATAAGTATGAGTAAAATTTTTATTTTTATTTTAGTGTCGGCTCCATAGCTCTCTAGTCCTACCGTGCTATCGAAAGTCCGATGCCTAGAAATAAGTACTATCTAACAGTACCTACGTCATTCAACGGGCAATTAACGTACGTGGATAAAGTACCGATCAAATATTTGAAATATTAAGTTTATACAACTATTTATTTCTATTGTTTTACAAGGCTTCTGTCTGACACTGTGAAGTATTAGTCAGAGCCACGGTTGACACCTCACAGTTCAGATGCCGCAGATAATAAATTCTGAAGTGATAGCTTTATGCGTGTTTGCTTGCGTCATCTTAGTCGGTAAGTTTCTTTCCTTCTTTAAGAGGCCTTATTCCTTTTAAAATGCTAATTGTTTTAGACATTTTTCTCTATGATAAACATTTTTCTTAACATACTATTGATGTTACTACCTAGAACAGGGCTTTTGGGTTTTATTGGTATATATTTGAAACTTAGAGTTTGAATTTTTCATTGATAATTTTTGTTTCAAAAACACCTCGAAAATGACAAAATTCACGCGGAAAATTAGTTTTTTCAACTTATTTTCGACTGCACGCAATAAAAGCATGAAATTGCTATGTTACTACCTAGAACTCGGGGAAAAGTATAAGGTATTCACTTCAAAAAGTTGGTTGAAATTATCAATGTATTTGTCATAATATGAAAAAAAAAAATATTTGAAAAGGAATAAGGCCTCTTAAGACACAAAGTTCCTTTATCTAATCGTAAATAGATTCTATTCTACGCGACTACCATAAATATTACACAGTAGGGTTCCCATTAAACATTCAATGGCTTTTAGAGACTACTTTTTTTTTATGTGTTGTTTTCTTTGTACTATTTTTCTGTTCATTTTTTTTTTTATTCCATATATAGAATTTATGTTACTATGCTCAGTTAAAGAACTTATCACTACCTACATAGTATAAAACGTAGTCGCTTTCTCTGTCCCTATGTCCCTTTGTATGCTTAAATCTTTAAAACTATTACTCAACGGATTTTGATGCGGTTTTTTTTAATAGATAGAGTGATTCAAGAGGAAGGTTTATATGTATCATCATCATCATCATCATCATCTCAGCCATAGGACGTCCACTGCTGAACATAGGCCTCCCCTTTGGACTTCCATATATACCGGTTGGAAGCGACCTGCATCCAGCGCCTTCCGGCGACCTTTATAAGGTCATCTGTCCATCTTGTAGGTGGACGTCCTACGCTGCGCTTGCTGGTCCGAGGTCTCCACTCGAGCACTTTTCGGCCCCATCGGCCATCTGCTCTGCGTGCTATGTGGCCTGCCCATTGCCACTTCAACTTGCTAATCCGGATTAATTATATGTATAATACATGCATAATTTATCAGCATTGCACCCATGCGAAGACGGGGCGGGTCGCTAGTTTTGAATAAAAAAGAAGTTCCTTACTGTATCAAAAATTAGGATCATAGGATAGCCAATCCATAGACCTGCTTTCTTTGACCCTTGCGAATCTGTCTTTAGAAACGGTAGTAAGGTAACAATTTTTAGAAAGATTTTACTAATTTTTGTAATTTTTTCACGATTAAATCAAGAACAATAATATAGATATATTTTTAAATAATTATGGATTGCGTTTGAAATATTATATTTATTGTATTATTTTAAATATGTTGGTAAACTTCTGTTCTTTTTTTATACCTCATTAATGTGTATTCAAACCATTGTGCAATAATAGCTTTAATATATACATACGAAACGTTTACTCACGTCCTAGAAGTGGATTATCGCTTGGCATGTTCCGAATCGGATCGCGATTCATCATCAGCTCGTCTAGCACCACTTGTCTTCGCGACTCTGGTGCAACATAGCATCGCCCGTCACCCTCTCATAGTACAGTGAAGAAAGAGACAGGTAATTTGTCTCGCGCGTGAGAGTCGCGTGTCACAGTTGTGCAGCCCGTCTAGCACAACTATGCTTCGCGACTCTAGTCGCGCGAGATAGCGCTACCCGTCACTCTCTCACATTACTGTACAGAAAGAGACGGGTAATTATCTCGCGCGAGAAATAGTCGCGTATATCTAGAGGTGCAGAAGATACGATCAGTGGTGGCGGCCAAACGAAAACCGCTAAGCGATATACGCGAGTAAAACCGTTTCGTATCTATTTTATTAAGCTTTAATAACATTATTATTTGTAGTTGGAATTTATAAATAATAAATGATTACGAGTATGATTTTTTCAGAGTCGGGTCCGATTAATTTGGCTGGATATGTAGCGTATCAGACTCCAGGCACGTCTTCCTCAGCAAAAATTGGAAATAACTATTATGGCGGGTCAAATTCTTACGCAAATGCTGGCTACCAGCAACCAAGATATGGATATCAAGCCCCTGTTCAAAGTAGTTACTCTTACGGTGGCAGTCTATCTGCGCAAGCAAATACTCAGTCCAGGCCTCAATACACGTACCAAGCTCCAGTTCAATCTTACCAAGCCCCAAGGGTGAACTACCAAGCTCCAAACTACAACTACCAGAGCCCACCATCCTACTCTGGAAACTATGCCCAGAGCAACGCGAATGCCAACAGTTATTCGCATCCGCAGTATCCACATTGGTATTCACAACCCCAAGTTCCACTACCGACTCATGATCAAGGTATGTTATTTTTTTACGCAAAAAGTGAAAATAAAAGAATATTTCGGTAGCTTTATAATGTAAATAAAATTAACTTACATAATTTTATTAATTAAAGATAGTGCTAAAAAACATGGTTGTCTGTAAAGTCAGTTTACGGACGATAATTTTACGTGATAGATAACGTATGTCAGCCGATGGAGTGGAAGAGAGATAGATGCGTCACAAGCCGAACGCTTAGGCTGATCGTGCCTCTCTATCGCTTGTTCCGCGCTCTCGCTTGCACGCTCGGCTCAGGCAGAAAGTGACAATGAGTCATGCGTTTTCGTGTGTGCAGCCGGCGTTCATCGATTTATAAGACGTTATCACGCACGTCAAAATAAGCCCGACTAGGGTACAGAAAGAACAGAGCCCTTACTTTTTGCTGAGAACTAAATAGCGGGCACTCTTATAGTATTCATTATGGGTAACATTATTATTGCAGGTCACAATGTGCAACAAGTCGTGTCCCATCCAAATATAAGAAAAATCCTTCAAACTCCAGGAACCAGAGGAAGGTATCTAGTCGTTTTACCCAACGGAACAATTCAGCACGTGTACAACCTCGCATCCATTACAGCGAATCATCCGAACTACGTCATTGTCAATAGCAAGGGCCAACATTTACCCAGGCCGGGCGCTAGTGCTGCCCAGGCTCAAGCCCACGCGCAAGCCGTAGTTATACAAACTCCATCAAATGCTAACGCAAGTTAAGGGCCAGCAGCGCCAATCCCTGTAGTTAAGGGAACTTTTTCGACACCACCTTCAGTTAATCCAATCATCCTAACAACGCCTGCGGCCCCAACAACACCTTCAACTCCAATCACCTCATCAACTGCAACGCCAACTTCCTCTCTATCTACAACAACCCCTTCAACTACCACAGCGCCAGTAACTAATAGACCAGTATTCGCATCAGCGTTTGCATCTGCTGGAGGCCCACCACAAGCCGGCCAAACTAGCACAACGCCAACAACACCTCCAACCCCAACTTCGGTTAGTTCAACGACACCTTCAACTTCAACAACCCCCATCCAAGTTCCATCAACACCTACGACCCCAACTTCAGCTACTCCAACAACCTCATCAACCTCAACCACTACTGTCACTCCAACAACCCCACCGACATCAACAACTCCTTCAACTGCCACTACTCACACAAACAATAGCCCTGTTTTCACGTCTGCTGGAGGAGCACCATTACCCCCAACGACTACAAATTCCACCACCACCCCAGCCTCAATAACTCCAACTACTACTTCAGCACCAACTACACCAACTACTCCAAAAAACAATAGCCCAGTCTTCGTAACAGCAACGGCATTTGCGTCTGCTGGAAGACCACAAACACCGCCAACAGTGCCGACCCCTGTCACTTCAACAATTACCCCTGCTCCAACTACTCCAACTACCAATACAATTACAATTTCAGCCCCAACAACACCAAGTAGCATCACCACCACCCCAGCCCCAACCACTCCAACTACAACTACCACCACCACCCAAGCCCCAACCACTCCAACTACAACTACCACCATCAGCCCAGCCCCAACTACTCCAACTACAACCACCACTCCAGTCCCCACCACTTCAGCCCCTACTACAACTACCACCACCACCCCAGCCCCAACCATGCCAACTACAACTACCACCACCACCACCCCAGCCCCAACCACTCCAACTACAACCACCACTCCAACTACAACTACAACCACCACTCCAGTCTCCACCACTCCAACCACAACTACCACCACCACTCCATCCCCAACCACTCCAACTACAACCGCCACTCCAGTCCCCACCACTCCAACTACAACTAAAACCACCCCCCCAGCCCCGACTACAACTACAACCACCACCCCAGCCCAAACTACTCCAACTACCGCTACTACTACCATCAGAGCTCCAACTACTCCAACTACCACTCACCTCGAAACCTCAACCACGACTTCAACAACACCAACTAACCTCCCAGTTTTCCCAGGAGCAGATGAAATAATTATAATTCCAGGCGGACCCGAAATCTATATTTTTTACAATTAATCGTTTTCGAAGGATAATATTTTAAAGGAAATAATAATATCTTCCATAATCATTTATTCATTGATTTCATTGTTTATAATGTTATTTGTTATCTTTGAAAAATTACAATTAAAAATGCGCATAATATATTATATCTTAATAGCATTTTTATTATTACCCCATTAAAAAAATGGTACCGACCTACTTTTGATAAACGTGAAATTACTTAAATAGTGACGAGGCTAACTAACCGTAGGCTAACGCATGTTGATGAACTTATTTTTAAGGAAATAAATTAGAAGCAAGATAATTAAATTTTTATAAATTTAATCAAAATAGAAATAATAGTATATACCGTTTAGTCACGCCACCAAAACAAAAATTAAACCAGCTATGCACCGCAATTTGTTATAGTTATTTACAAATTCGGATTACTTATACAGGAACTGGAACAAAGCAGCGAACTTTCTGAATAAATAGAAAAAAGAAGAGCGAGCAGGAGCGATCGTTTCAACCACCCGTCCCTTTTCGTTATAAGTACAATGTTGACAGTAACATTATTTATGAAACATGGTGTTTTAATAAGTTGTGGTTAACTCTAAAACAAATGAATACGAATATTAATGACGCAGGTTATTTGACAAAAGTACCTACTAGACATCCTTCTTTGTAGAAAAGTCGCTCGTTATGTTCCGCCCTGAAATTGTAATAGCTATTTTAATTTATTCAAAAAACATCATTCTTGATTTATGAATAAAATGTATTTCCCTCGGTGTTTTGGTTAGTTGCCATCTGAGCTTACGTCAAAACGAGTACACAATCACCATTAAGTGAATAATGGACCAACCAAATATTTGAAATACGTACGTTTATTCAGCCATTTCTTTGTATTGTTTTAGTAGGCACACAACGGACAGTGTATGATATTATCGCGTAGTCATGGACGGTTACTCACAGTATAGATGTTACTGAAGAGTGAAGATGAAGTCTGAAGTGATAGCTTTATGCGTATTCGCTTGCGCCATCTTAGTCGGTAAGTCATCATTTATTTGACATACTTTCCTAAACGATTTAAGTTATAATTAACTATACCTTTCAACGACTGGTTAGGCTATGTATAACGTTTTTATTATTCATAAAAAATAATGAAATCAATTTTCTTAAATTATTATTTAAAAAATCTTTCGTAAAGTTTAATTTTTACTAAGTAAATAAAAATATATTATGATTTACGTGTACTGTACCCCTAATATAATATAATATAATATTGTCTCATTTGTTTTGCTATATTTTTTGCACAGCAGTTAAATCGAATAACAGCTAACTAATAACAGCAGGAGAAAATATAATCCAAATGCATGTACGACTAAATAATTAATTACGAATATAATTTATTACAGAGTCAGGTCCGATAGCGGATCCGACTGGATACGTGGCATATCAGACCTCCGGCGCATCTGCCTTAACATCGAGTGCAAACTCTGGAAATAACTATTACGGAACTAATTCTTACTCAAATACCGGCTACCAACAACAGACAAGATATCAAACCCCTCAAAATAGTTACCCGTATAGTTCCAGTCAATCTGGGCAAGCAAACGCCCAGTCCGGACTTCAGTACACATACCAAGCTCCTGCTCAAACATACCAACTTCCAAATGTGAACTACCAAGCACCAAGAGTGAGCTACCAAGCACCAACAAACAGTTATCAAGCTCCAAAGTACAATTATCAAAGTGCCCCATCATATTCTGGAAATTATGTTCAAAACAACGCGCATGCCAACAGTTATTCGCAGCCACAGTTGTATTCACAGCAACAATGGTATCCACGACCAGTACTGCCACAACCGACCCACTATCAAGGTATGTTGAATATTTTTTGAAAAAAAAAAGAGCTTAGTAAAGGAGTCATTGCTTAACAACCTAAAAGTAGCAACAAATATAGCACTTATTTCGCGTGCCTCCCATTTAAAATGATAATGTACCTATACAATAACGTTGCTAGAGTTTAGTTCAGTTATTTGACAAGAGTGATGCTCTTAAATTATGAATAAACGAATATTAATATTTCAACGTAGAATCTTTAATTTCTTTCATTATAGCTACATGATGACTATAGAAAATATCTAAGTAATAACAGGTATAAAATAAAAATAAAAATCAATTAGTTGTCTAATGGTATCAAGAATAAGTGTTATAATTTATAAATATATATATATTTCATGTCGTGTCACTTATATTGGAACTTATAACGAGTATGATGATTCCAGGTCATAATGTGCAACAAGTCGTATCCCATCCGAATATTCGATCAATTCTTCAAAATCCAGGACCCAGGAAGAGGTATCTAGTCGTTTTACCTAACGGAACCGTCCAGCACGTGGACAACCTCGACTCGATTACAGCAAACCATCCGAATTACGTCATAGTAAACAGCAAGGGTCAACATTTGCCCATACCAGGTGCATCTCATGTACCACATGCACAAGCCCACGCAGAAGCCGTAGTTATACATACTGGATCATCAAACGCTAATGGAGTTGATAACGCGAGCTTAAAACCAGCAGCCCCTGTTCCAGTAGTAAATGGAATAACATTGACTACAACTTCAGTTACACCGACACCTACGACCATAACAACCCCTTCGATTCCCACCGGTTCATCAACAGTAACACCAACAACTACTCCAATAAATAATAGCCCAGTACTTGCGGTTGCTTCCGCGATTGCGTCCGTTGGTGGTCCACCAGCTAGCCCAACAGCTGTCCCAACGCCCTCGACCCCAACTCCAGTTAACCCAACAACGATAGCTTCAACAACTCCTGGAACTCCAACTACTACAACAAACAGAACCTCTCCTTCATCTTCTACGACTCCATCAAGCAACAGACCAGCATTCGCTTCAGCATTTACGTATGCTGGAGGTCCATCAACCGTCGCACCGATACCTCCAACCCCAATAATACCAAGAACTCTTTCAACTCCAACCACCTCTTCAAGTTCTACTACATTTTCAACCACGACCACTTCTCGAACTCCAACCACCCCGACAACACCTCCAACAAACAAAAGCCCAGTATTCGTGACAGCGACAGCCTTTGCGTTTGCCGGAGGACCAACGACGCCTCCTACACCCCGGACCCCAGATACTTCAGCAACCAGCCCAGCTTCAACAAGTCCAACTACAACGATCTCACCAGTACCAACTACTCCGACAGCTTCAACAAACAGTAACCCAGTGTTCGTATCAGCAACGGCATTTGCGTTTGCTGGAGGACCACCAACACCCCCAACAGTTCCAACCACAGTAACTTTAACAACTCCCTCAGCATCAACAACTACCAATCCAACCCCAACTACACAATCTTCCACTACGACTACAACCACCACTACAGCCCCAACCACTCCAACCACCACTACAACTACCACTCCAGCCCCAACCACTCCAACTACAATTACAATCGCCACCCCAGCTGCAACCACTACAACATCAACCACCACCCCAGCCTCAAGCACTCCATCTAACACTACAACAACTTCAACCTCTACTCCAGCACCAACCACGTCAACTACTACTACAACCATCACTCCACCAAACCGACCTCGTGTACGAAAGCAAGTTTTTTACGTGAACGATATCGAAATCATTGTAACACAAAGTAAATAATCGTTTTAATTTGATTTTGTGGAACAATTTAAATTTCAAATTATGGTTAACTGGAAGAGCCATTAAATCTGTAGGTAATAATGTTAATGTTAAATAAACTATTTTTCATTATATCGCATCAAATTATTTTTTAATTTTAAAGACTTCACAATTGCCAAATGCAAACATGTTAAACGGGTGTAATAAAATTTTAAACGACAGTTTATTTTATTTTCTTTACGAGTATAAACGACCCAATTGAGGCGATTGCGGTTGCCTATTAAAACTGTTAAATGTGTCCCATTCATGACTGCGTTTTTAGTAATTAACCCTTCGTATGCTATGTCAAAAATTTGGCAATTAAATTGAAGCACAATTATATAGCCATTAAATGCTTTGCACCGATCAGTTCTTCGATATACGACGGGTTAATTAACACATTTTAAGGGTGCTATTTAAACAATCACTTCTGTTGATCAGAATATTATTATTATAAACATTGACACAGAGGTAAATTATAAAAGAAAATTCTAATGTGATCCACTACAATGTAAGCAGGATACGAACCTGCGACCCTACGTTTCCGGCGTAGTACTCTCCCAACTGAGCTATTAGATCGTAACGTCATATTATTGTAGTGGATCACATTAATTTTTTTTCGTAAATTTACCTTTGTGTCAACATTTATAAAAAAGTGGTATTTCAACATAAAAAAAACGATAAAATGATTCTATAAAAACATTTTACCCAAGTGTTTTTTTGTCTGCCTAAAATGGCTAGTTCTGGCTATAGGCTAGGTCAGCCAATTATGGACAGAAACATTTGGAAATCAGTTTGCAATATAATGTATTAATGTCATACAGAGTCATACTGAAGTGCTCTACCTATATTATTATTATTACTTTCAAAAATTGTATTAAAAATTAGTTTTCTATGGAGAGGAGTTGAAAAAAAAAACAGCGCAGTATACAGCCAGCTATCCGTTCAGCGCCATCTTTTGGGAAAAAGTATTAAGTCCGAAACGGCTGGACAGATTTTAACCAATTTAGGGGGTGCGTAATGGTTATTATAACAACTTTTGATATAATATTGTTCAACATAATGATCAAGTGGTATAATACATTAATAATACTAGGTCGATGCAGAGTCAGCCACCGGCTAAGCTTGCACCATAGATTGGAGAGGAGTTTTTTTTTTTTTTTTTCGAAATTTTCTCTTCGTCACGACCTAGCGAAATTTAATTTGTGCATTTTAAAACAAAAATTTCTAAAATCGGTTGAGAACTCGCTGAGATCTGCGCATTGTTACAAAGTCCATTCGAGTCGATCCATGGGAGCTTCGCTCGCTTCGCTCGCTCCGCTCCAATAATAGCGTTTGTTGTAATTTCATATGGCATAATATCATATAGTATAATGATCATTTGATATAATACGTTTAAAAGCTCAATACAAACTCAAACTGCTCAAACATGAAAGTTAAATTGTAATTGAGTCATGGTTAGGTACGACGACGAGCGAAGTGAGGAGGAGTGTTAGGTTATCTTGCGAATATAAACGTTATATCAAATGTCTTTTACACTAATTGAAATTAAACCCTATGAAATGAAATGAAATGAAATGAAATAATTTATTCAGTAAGTAGGCCACAGGGGCACTTTTACAAGTCAAATTGTGAATCTACCGGCATTTCGCAAGAGGAGACCGCTGTTGAGAAGAAAGCCGAAAGAAACTCAACAGTAAGTAATTTTTTCGTAAATTATACTTAAAACAATTACATGATACATTTGTAGTGTTATAACTAATTACACTGGTAAGTACACGTAAAGGAGATGTAAGATACTCCAAATCAATGTTAAGTAGGAACATTAAAATAAAATTTTAACGATAAATTTAAAATATTAAATATACCCAGAGATGTATAAAGTCTCTGGGTGTCACAACATGCAATAAAATAAAATAACTTAATTAATTTAACTCCACAGAGATGTATTTTAAGGTCTCTAGGCGTCAACGTGAATAATTTACAATAGAAAATAATTATTAAACCTAAATTTCTTAGAGATGTATATGGTCTCTAGGCGTCATAACATGCAATAAAAAAATTTAAAATTATTAAATTTCCTCAGAGATGTATAAAGTCTCTGAGTGTCATACTACACTAAGCTGTTTCTTAGAGATGTATACAGTCTCTAAGAGTTCAAAAAGTAAAAATCAACATATAATAACTTCAATCGAGTACAGGATGAAGTTTCTCACGTTTACTTAATTTAACACTAGTATTTATTTATTTATTTATTTAATCTTTATTGCACAAATGAAAACAAATCGTACAAAAGGCGGACTTAATGCCATTGGGCATTCTCTACCAGTCAACCATCGGGCAAAGCAGATAAGTTGTGGGCGGTGCAACTAACTTAAATAGGTAGTATGCGGTTGCTACATATTTAATTTGGCCCTTGCTAGCATGAACAGAACATTTAATATATTTTCAATGGGTATAATAACTCATGTTATAATAATGAACATTTAATATAATTTCAAAATTTATATTTTTATTAATTATAATAATGTTTTGGTATAAGGCTTATTTAATATAATCATCATATATTATAATGCTCATTTTGTATACAAGTGATATGTGTGACTAATAAGTAATTTACTTCCCTCGTGGTCACACTGTTTGGTTCACCATTAGTAAGTTACCAAAACATGAGACTTGTGGGCACACTACTAGTGCGGGAAATTTAATACCCTGTAAATATGCAGATGATCAAGCATATTTTATAACTTAGGTATAATCGACTCCTTATTGTTAAAGCCATATTAATGATTCGGATAAAACTCGGTTCTGGCGTTTCCCTCACTCGCTTCGCTCACTCGTTAGAGTCGCTCGCTTCGCTCGTCATCGTACCTAACCTAAGCCAAGTCGGACCTGCCAAGGTTGATTAGGTAATGAATGTAATGATTCTGACTTAAGGAAAGAGACAAGTTAAGATGTCGCCTATTTTCTTTAGTAATGTTAGGGTCGCAGTTTTACCTAACACTCCTCCTCGCTTCGCTCGTCGTCGTACCTAACCTAAGCCAAATCGGACCTGCCTTAAGGATGATTAAATAATGACTTCAGGAAAGAGACAAGTTAGGATATCGCCTATTTTACCTAGTAATGTTAGGATCGCAGTTCTACCTAACACTCCTCCTCGCTTCGCTCGTCGTCGTACCTAACCTAAGCCAAGTCGGACCTGCCTTAAGGTAGATTAGGTAATGATTCTGACTGCAGGAAAGAGACAAGTTAGGATATCGCCTATTTTATCTAATGAAAGGGAGACCAGCCCTTCCGCCCTACCTATTATTATGCTAACTGTACATTAGATAAAAATAACGTTATATTATATTAATGTTCATTATAAGAAATATGCATTATACTAAATGTACGTTATATTAAATGTTATTCGATCAAGTTATCTTTATATAAAATGATAATTATAACAAATATAAATATATTAAGTGTTATTATATTAATTGGGAATTATATCAAAAGAGCGTTATACCGACTGATATTATTACAAATAAATTTATACGCATCGTTACGCACCCCCAACAGCCATCGGTTCTACGATGTGCCTCGCCCACTGCCTCTTAAGTTTTTCAACTGTCCGAGCTATATCTATGGCTTTGATTCTCCTGCGGATCTCATTATTAACGTAGCAGTTAGTAGAGGATCCCGATATAGAACGACCTTCACCGAGATGTTTATTTGATGAAATGTATTTTATATTTAATTTAATAAGGTGAGTCGGGGCTATTGTAGCTATGGGGTTATGGTATCTTCTTACCATTATAATGGTCTGTGACCCTTAAAATGGTCTGCGTATATATAGGATTGTGTATATATACCATTGGTCTGTGTATCCTATATATACACAGACCAATAGACAGACCAAGATACAATAACCCCATAGCTACAATAGCCCCGACTCACCTTATGTCAATAAATATATTGCATATGGGTTGCCTAACAAATTTTAGTCCAGGGTATGTTTTGTTAAAAATTAAATAAAAAAAAATTAAACATTGCACCGGTTTGATTATTAGATAAATTCATAATAAAATAATCTTAATTTTATTTAATTTCAATTCGATATAATCAGGCCGTTGCAAAATGCTAGAAGGTATAGATTTACCTGTTTATACCTGGCTACCCGATAGTTGTGACGGGAAAAGAATAGGCAACCTAACGTTTGCATATTCTATGGGCTTCATACTTTCGATTGGTATACAATTTATCTAATATTAATCAAACCGGTGAAATGTTTAAATTATTTTTTTATTATTATTAATTAAACATACCCTGGACTAAAATGTGTTAGGCAACCCATATGCAATATATTTATTGATATATTAAATGAAATATAAAACACATTTCATCAAATAAACATCTCGGTGAAGGTCGTTCTATATCGGGATCTTAGACTAAGTAGGAATTAAGAATATCCAGAATTTTAATTCCACAAAAACAACATGAAAATTATTAGCTGCGTCATGAAATGATCAACAATGGGGATACCGATCAAATATTGGAGATATTAAGTTTATTCAGCTATTTCCTGCATTGTTTGAGTAAGCTTACGTCTGCAATAAGGTGTGCTCAGAGATAGCTGTTTTATCCGCGCAGTACAGATGTTGCTCACAATGAAGTCTGTAGTGCTAGCTTTGTGCGTGTTCGCTTATGCCAATTTAGTCGGTAAGTTTAATTTTTGTATTTCCCACCTTACGTTATAACCACCTACAGCTTTAGGGTACCTCGCTGATTTGTAAAACAGCACCTCGCGTAACCGAGGGGTTCGGTGCGTGGTCGGCTGCCCGCGACGTGTCAGTCTCGCTTCGGTGCGCCGCCATTTTCGGTTTAGTTGTAGTTTGAGCGGTTCGTTTGCATTAACACGGACGTCGCGGGACAATATGGATGGACGATGCAGAAATCGGTCTCCGTGAATGAAAATTATACAGCTTTTTGGTCCCGGAACTTCAAATAAGATAAAATATAATAGAATATTCTTTATTGCATACCTCAACGGGAAATGTATACCAACAAACGCAGATTGCACGTAACATTCAATAGAGGTAAACAACAGGCGGTCAACGGACGACCTCTTCCAGACAATCTTTGGGTTTATATTGGGTTTTTGTCAAAAATTTAATTTAGGTGACAATTTTTATTGCCGACTGTGCTTTTATTGAAATCCGCCAATTACTCCCCGAGACGATTCTAAAGACCCCAAACTAGACGTCGTTGAATTGCATCGTCTTATTATTATTACGTACAAGATTTCTATGACCACCTCTTAGCTCCATCATCAGACCAACTTCATGGTTGACACCATTATTGTATTGTCATCGAAGTTACGTAAGTACACCAAATTTCACCTCAATCGGTCACCGGAAAGTGGTACAAATCTTACTTGCAAGACTTGGTTACAGACATCGGGACAACTGAAAGTAAATAAAAGCATGTAGGTAATAATGAGGTATTGTGTCATAGTTTGAAACAAATATAATAAATTTATAAAACACTAGCGACCCGCCTCGGCTTCGCACGGGTGTAATGCTGATAAATGATGCATGTATTATACATATAAACCTTCCTATTGAATCACTCTATCTATTAAAAAAAGCCGCATCAAAATCCGTTGCGTAGTTTTAAAGATTTAAGCGTACAAAGGGACATAGGGACAGAGAAAGCGACTTTGTTTTATAGTAGTGAATGTCTCATTATTTTTAACATTCGTAGTAGGTATTATTGTATTGTCATTCATTGTAATTTCCGTAGTCAACTAGGAACCCGTATAGTTTCGCCATGTCCGTCTGTCCGTCTGTCCGTCCGTCCGCGTAGTACTAGAAAGCTGAAATTTGGTATGAGTATGTGTATGTATCACGCCGATAAAACTGTAAAATATAAATTGGGCAAGTGCGAGCCCGACTCGCGCATGAAGGGTTCCGTACCTATACATATATATAATCTATAACAAGTTTGTTGTATGGGAGCCCCCCTTTAATATTTATTTTATTTTTAGTATTTGTTGTTATAGCGGCAATAGAAATACATCATCTGTGAAAATTTCAACTGTCTAGCTATAGCTATCACCGTTGTTGAGATACAGCCTGGTGACAGACGGACGGACGGACGGACGGACGGCGAAGTCTCAATAGGGTCCCGTTTTTACCCTTTGGGTACGGAACCCTAAAAAACTAAAAATAAAACTTTTTTCGTGTCATACTTTCTAGCGGTGACATGGTATCGTACGGAATTCAAACTCATATGAAACAAATGTACGAAATTGTACGCTACTTAAAAAAATATGTACTACACGTACTTACGAGAAAACAGTGATCAATCTGTCACCGCTAGGAAGCATACTTTCTGGCAGTGTCATACTTTCTTGGTATCGTACGGAATTCAAACTCATATAAAAAAAATGTATGAAAAATGTACGAAATTGTACGCTAGTTAAAAAAATATGTACTACACGTACCTATTTACGAGAAAACAGTGATCAATCTGTCACCGCTAGGAAGCATTTCTGGCGGTGTCATACTTTCTTGGTATCGTACGGAATTCAAACTCATATCAAAAAAATGTATGAAAAATGTACGAAATTGTACGCTAGTTAAAAAAATATGTACTACACGTACTTACGAGAAAACATTGATCGATCTGTCACCGCTAGGAAGCATACTTTCTGGCGGTGTCATACTTTCTTGGTATCCTGCGACTCGAACCCGGTCCCTCTGGATTAACGGTCAGTGCAACACGTGTATCAATGGTGCAATACAAAATAATTATTATAATTCATATAATTAGAGGAAGAGGCAGCGACTGCGAGACTTTCGTATGTCTATTTGGGACTACCTACATTTAGACTGCTCTAAAGTCAGAAATGACCGTCAAAATTCAACATTCCTTCAGAGCACTAAAAACGCTCCATACAAATGGCCTAGCTACATATGACGTCATCTGTGAATTGGGTACCAATATTTGCATGGAGACTATTAGTAATTAGCCATTTTCACCGTTAAAAAGTGGCTGTCATACAATTCAACATCAGTCGCATAACATTAACAATAGAGTTGTTAGTATAGTATAGCTATAACCAAACCAAAAATGAGAGCCTATTCAGACCTTATAGGCATTCTTATATAGCATTAAAAATGGTTTATAAAAAATATTAAGAATAATTATATATCAGACAGTGTACCAATTTAATTTATGCAAAGCAAACTACCGTCACGTTGACAACACTCCACGTGTTGCCGTGCAGTACTGAACGCATGCGAGAAAACAAGTAATTTAAGTCATCATCATCATCATCTCAGCCATAGGACGTCCACTGCTGAACATAGGCCTCCCCTTTGGACTTCCATATATACCGGTTGGAAGCGACCTGCATCCAGCGCCTTCCGGCGACCTTTATAAGGTCATCTGTCCATCTTGTAGGTGGACGTCCTACGCTGCGCTTGCTGGTCCGAGGTCTCCACTCGAGCACTTTTCGGCCCCATCGGCCATCTGCTCTGCGTGCTATGTGGCCTGCCCATTGCCACTTCAACTTGCTAATCCGGTGAGCTATATCGGTCACTTTAGTTCGTCTACGGATTTCCTCATTTCTGATTCGATCACGTAGAGACACCCCGAGCATAGCCCGCTCCATTGCTCGTTGAGCGACTTTGAGCTTTGAGATGAGGCCGATAGTGAAAGACCACGTTTCGGTGCCGTAAGTCATCACTGGTAACACACATTGGTTGAAGACTTTCGTCTTGAGGCACTGAGGTATGTCGGACGAAAAGACGCTGCGTAGTTTCCCGAGGAGTAATTTAAGTATTACAAGTAATTTAAGTAGTAAATTAAAGTATTACATAATATTTTTTATCTATCTAAATATCATAAATCCTCCATGATGCGTTCAAGAACCGCACATTATGACTACCATAAAAATAGAGTGTTAGAACAAATTTCTTATCTGTAAAATGTTATTATTTCTAAATAATAACATCGATTTCGATAATATTATTCATTCAAATTTCGAACATCTCTGAAAACCAAAGAAATTTGATTTGACCTCTATTCTAATATAAGTCGAAATGACGTTTAGTTCGAAATGAATTGTCAATTTGCAATCAAATTTGACAATATGTCGCGCGTAAGTAAGATATGGAGCGATATGATAGTATGGGCCGACTCTAGTTTGTCTCTGAATAAAAAAAAAAAACTATGACAGCTGCCAGAAAACTTCGTTACCGCCATTACCGGGTAAAATTTTTCATAATGTGCGGCTCCTGAATGCATCATGGAGGCTTATGATATGTGGGTAGATAAAGTAGTGTATGTAACTGTACATAATTAGGCATTAAAACAATCGTGTGATGTTATTATGAAACTTGCCTTCGGCTCGTTTCATAAACCCCACACTCGTGTTTAATACCCTTCATTATGTACAGTCACATAAACTACAATATTGTAATATGAGGACGAAAAACCGGCCAAGAGCATGTCGGGCCACGCTCAGCGACGACACCCCACAAGTGTTGAAACGAAAAAAAGAACACCCCCACTTTAGGTCTACGAGAGGTACCCGAAAAAAAGTTAATTTTTAGTTTTTATTTTACCGTTTTGTCGGCGTGATACATACACATTATACTCATACCAAATTTCAGCTTTCTAGTACTAATGATCACAGAGCTAAGCCGCGGACGGACGGACAGACGGACAGACGGACATGGCGAAACTATATGGGTACCTGTTCCTAGTTGACTACGGAACCCTAAAAAGGTCAATTGTGACGTTTTTTTATCACAATTCAGTTTAATTCCTTGCGTTTTATTTAATTCCTCATCATCATACTATAAACAAATCAACTACATACAATTACAAATATTAGCTTATAGTTAAACTAAATTGTAATTATTTTTTAAATTGGCTCAACGAGTAGCTACCTAGTTAAAAATATGTAAGGTTGAGATGTTTCATCGAACAATTTTTGGACTTATTAGGAGCTTATTAATCAGCGTAGACTGTAATTTCCGACACTTGTGTAAAGAAACGGACGATACAGTGAGGCCCGAAGGTTAGCAATTCAATTTCATTATTCGACTGTTATGTCGCAGCCGCGTAAAAAGTCAACAGATCATAGTTGTTTTTAATATTTAATAGCAGCAATTCTATAATAGCATAAAAGTGGTCCTTCGAACCGGATTGTACACAACAATATAAATTACATGTATGAAGATCAAATTACGATCATGTCGTGTTAACGGTTAGCAAGCCATTATGAAATAAACGTGCTTTACAATTTACTGTACTAAGAAAATTTCACGACGTTCAAAGCCAAGTGTAGATCGTATAGTATTTAGCATAGGAAACCTAAATATATATATTTCTACATGACAATATATTTACAATATTTACAATAATAAAAACTATAGATAAATATAAAAGAAAGGATAATTGTATGTACAATGGCTTAAAGCTAATTAGAAAATAAAATAAAAAATATACATTTTCTATAAAAAGAATACCCCGTCCAGCAAGTCTGCCTGCGGCATGGTTCCCATTACGCTGGCGGCGTTACCTCTTTGGATCGCAAGAGCGATCCTCTGTGAGAGGTATGCGCCAGCTCTGGGGTCTCCTGAGACGCGAACCAACCGAGGCGACAGGACCCTCATAAATGCCTTCATATCGGCCGACCAGGGTCCTAATGTCTCTACCGCAAGCGCCGCAAATTCGTAATCTTTAGACAAAGATGAGTATTTGCGGCGCTTGAGGATTTGAGCCTGGTCGGCAGCTGCGCCGGCTTGTGAACGAGTCGCCTGGATGTGGGACGCGGCGAACGTGTCGACACATGTTGCGTCCCACACCAGGACTCGCCCCAGCCTCCACGGTACCAAAGTGGCGCCATCCGGACGCTTGCCATCGTCCCTTGCCATACCCACCGGTTCCAAAATTGCAGGAACAGAGGCGGTAGCAAGCGAACGGCGGACCAAATCGTTTATGGCGCCGTGGCGGTATAGGCGGCCGGCGCTTCTGGGACATGAGAGGCCGTGTCGGCCCAGCTGATCCACGCCCTTGCCGCAGGAGCACGTGTGTGGGATGCATATTCTCGACCCAAGCCTCAGGCAAACTGCTATTCGCAGGCAGCCTGGGTCAAGAACTGTTCCCACGTTGTGGGAAGGCAGAGCGCGGAGCCAGTGACCTGATTCAGGCGCAGACACCGCCAAGATACGGGCGCGATCTGAGTCGTCAGAACTATTTTCGATGAGATTTGTGTGGGATGCCTTGAGGCGAGGAGCGTCCCAGGCCCTCTGACAAGTTATGGAGGAAGGAATCTCGGCTCCCGGACAAGTGTCACACCAAGCATTTCTTGCCTCCGCCAGGCTCGCTAGCTCTGTGTCGGATATCTGTTCAAGATTTAAAATAATACCGACAAGAGACATTGAGCTGTAGGCGGAGGACAAGAACGCCGGAAGTGCCACACCAGTCGACGAGCGAACGCCCAGGCCTCCAAATCTTATTGGGAGAACCGCTTGAGTCCAGGTCCTGTCATCGAAATTAACATTTAAAATTTTTGAAATTGTCGAACGAAGTGAATCATCTATGGCTGATAAAATAGAAGGAAATTTCCATACCGGGCAACTGCGGATTAAGTACATAAATTTTGGTGTAAATAAACAGAATCGGATGATAAAAAGTGCCATGTGTGGGTTAATTTCAAATAAAAGGTCTGATGTGCTGTTGAAGAGGTTTAGTTTGCAATTTATGATAGGTTTTACTGCTTCATCAAAAATAGGAGAGCCTAAAAGTGTGAGGGATGAATTTGATAGGACCGAAATGTTTGGTAGGACTGCGTTAAAATTTGTAATAATTTCAATTCTTTTTTCCAATGACAGATGATGAGGAAGGTAAATTTCACATTTTGTTGAATTTAGGCAAAGACCAATGTGTGAAAATTTTTCCACTATTAATTGTAAGTCCTGTAAAACGGTGGTGGCATCTCCACCTAGGGAACCGTCGTCCAGGTACCACATATTAAATTTGGAATTTAGATTTGAGATCACCGGATGAATAGCCAAACTAAATAAAGCAGGTCCAAGCGGGTCTCCCTGTTGGCATCCCACACTTGAGAGGATAGTGTTGTCTCCAAAAAGTAATTTAGTGGGTGCCCCATAACATTGCCAGAGATACTTATAAAGCTCTGGCAATTCTTTTCTAGCTTCTACTAAAAGGGCACCGCGATCGACCGAATTAAATGCATTTTTGACATCAATTTTTAAAAATACCTCGTAGTCCGGACGACTCAAAAAGGAACGTGCAGCGTGTACCGCTGCCTCGCAGCCGCCTTTTACTCCGACACCCAGTTGTCGCGGCTTGAATACTTTAGTCAGCCTCTGGTGAAACTTTCGGCAACACAGCTTAGATGTTAAGCGCCTGAGAGTACTGCCGACGGCAATCGGGCGAATACCGCCGTCCTTTTTGGCGAGAGCTACTAGATTTGCACCATAAAGGACGGGGACTATCTCCGAGTTGACGCGGCCGGAGAGCATGAGGTTCACCAGGGCTGTTATCTCCTTTAGGAGAGCCGTTCCAGCATCCCCAGAAGTCACAGCTATCAGGTCCTTTAAGTGCTGGGGTGACAACGCGTCTAGACCACCGGCCGACCCATTCGGGAACGAGAAAATGGCCTGTTGTACTGCCTCCTCGGTTATCGTGATGGTGTCATCATCTGGAGAAGGGGGATCTGGCAGCTGTACAGAAGCGGGGGGGGTTGGGTGCTTGTCCCTAAGAGCGGCAAAGGTTTCGGCGGAGTTCGTCGCCAATCCGTCGCTGGAGAAAAGTAGCCGGGCAGCTCCACTCACATTTCCTTCCGATATTTTACTTTCTATAGATTTAATTTTATAATATTGTTGAGAGTTAGGACGATTTCTATTAACGTTTTGGGGGTTTATATGTGGTTCGGTAAAGCCTATGGTGTTATTCTTTATTTGAGTAGTGAGAGAGTTCTTATTGGCTCTGTCTGCATGGAGGACTGTGTAGGGAAATGTGAGTAGACGCTCCCATGCTTGGGGTGAATTCTCAGCGACGACTTTGGAGACGACAGTGGTGAGGCAGCGAGCCACTGAAATCCGCGCGCCGCGGGGTATTCTTTTTATGACCGGCAGGTTAGTCTTCCATAGACCCAACTTCTCAGCGAACTCGGTGGAGCTATGAACTGGTACCCCTGTAGAGTCTGCGTGAGATGACGATGGCGCAGGCTGTGAGGCGCTGAGCAGCGGGGGATCGAAAACCATCCGGGTGCCATGACGGCGGGTGGTATGGATAGCGAGCCCCCGCTGCCCCTTATATTGTTTGTTGTCTCTACATAAGGGGCAAGTCAACAGGTCCACCGAAGTTGGCAGGGGCTGTGTTGACATTAAACACTAAAGACTTAAAATATACTATACAGTATAATAATAATAATAATAAAAACACATAACACACACCACACTGATAAGTTCGCTGATTTCCACGTAATAATAACATTAAAAAAACAACAATGTTTTCAGAATTTCTGTTGACTTTTACATTGTGACAGCCTGTCACAACGTAGCGGGGCTGGCGGTCCGGGCGCATGCGGAGCTCCTTCTTGTGGTTTACACGCTCCGATTCTACCTCCTGTGCTATGCGTATACTAAAATTTTCCGAGGCCTTAATTTTTATAATGCCGGGTCTAGACGGCCGGACAAACAGTTGGACGTTTAGCTTTTCGGTTTACACTTTGTGTGGGCCGCACACATCGATTTAAGAAACTTGTTCGTTTTAAGGGTTTCATTTGTGAACATTAAATTTTTATAAATTTTTATAAGCAGAAAGCCGTTTGACACGTCCAGTCAGTCGCCATCTTTTTTAATTATTCATTTAATTATTCTTATTTAACCATTCTATAATTATTTTCTTTTTTTACTATATTTTCTAAGGTAGGTAATAGAAGTTGCTTACGGAATCTATGCTTTGAGGTGGTCATAGTTAGCTGCTAATACTGCCTTACTATAAAGAATTTCTAGACATTATAAAGAAATAACAAAATAACCCTGTGAAAATGTATTTACAAGAAAACATTTAAAAAACATTAAAGTATTATAAAAACATGGCCCTTTTGGCAGCGTGCCCATCACACAGGCAGCATTCCCGCGTTGTATTGCGATGGCAATTTCTTTGCGCGAGAAAGCTGCCTGCGCGAGGGTCACCCGGTTGCCTCCCTTAGGCGTTTGCTTAGCGCCTTATCGAGCGTCCCACACCAGCGCACGGCCCATTCTCCAAAGGATCAACAACATCCCGTCAGGGCGCTTGCCATCGTCCCGCACGATCTGGGGCTCCAGAGAAATTGGTTCATCGTGATATGATAACTTTTATCACGGGTACGTGAGGTGCGCGATAAAACTCGAATCACATTCTTTCAGCTCACAAACCGTATAATATTGATATGTTATAAATGTGTTCACAACTATTTACTTTTTCAGAATCCGGCCCGATTGCCGAGCCGGTTGGATACGTGGCATTCCAGACTTCTGACGCATCTGGCCTACCATCAAGCGCGACAAATAACTATGGCGGTTCAAATTCGTATTCAAATACCGGCTACCAGCCGCAACCAAACTACCAAGTGCCTCAATTTCAAAACCTGATTCAGCGACCACAACTGCCTACGTTGCCTACGCTACCAACGCTGCCTACGCAGCCGTCGTTGCCTTCACAGCCATTCTTCCCACAACATAACTATCAGACGTCTCAACAAGTGCCAGTGTACAACAATGGTCTCCAGCAAAACTACGGTCCCGCTCAAAATGGCTACTCCTCGGGAAACAGTCGGTCGTCCGCTCAATCATACCCAACTCAAAGTTACCAAGCACCAAGCCAGAACTACCAACCTCCTAGCCAAAACTACCAAGCTCCAAGCTTCAACTATCAAAGCGGGCCATCCTATTCGAGTTACAGTCAAAGCAACGCTCAATCCAATGGCTATTCCCAGCCACAATGGTGGAATTCACGACCCGTAGTTCCACTGCCGACTCACCCGCAAGGTAATGTGCTTCATACCTTGAAGTAAAATAAAATAAAAAATAAATAACAATTTCTATATACCAAAAATCTATACCAAAAATTCTATCCACACTTTGCTTTTAAGGAGAAAAAGGTATTTTTTAATAACCTGCTACTATTTTTTTTCTATCGATCGATCAATATTTTTGTACTGTTATAATTAAGTCAGAAATATTTTTTCAGTTGATTACTTCAACATTATGGTACTGCCTAAGTTAGCAAATCTAGACAATACGATATAAACGACGGAAAATATTGTTTTTCCAGGTCATAACGTTCAGCAAGTCGTCTCCCATCCGAATATTAGAAGAATTCTTGAAACTCCAGGAACCAGAGGAAAGTATCTGGTCGTCCTACCCAACGGAACCATTCAACATGTGGACAACCTCGACGCTATTACAGCGAACCATCCAAATTACGTTTTAGTCAACAGTAAGGGTAAACACGTACCCAGACCAGGTGCATCAAGTGCAGCACAGCCTCAGGCCTATGCACAAGCCGTAGTCATACAAACCCCCGCTAACGCAGTTGCTAACGCTAGCTCAGGACCGGCCATTGCACCTGTACCGATAATAGTTGGCCCCGCCGTGCCTGCAGTGGCTCCCACTACTGTTAAACCCTCAGCAGCACTACCTCCAGTTGTGCCAGGATCTGCTGCCGTGGCAACCGCAACAGCGTCTGCGGGACCTGCTGGTCCATCACCAGCTGTACCGCTTGCCGGTGCAGCTATCCCAACACCTCCAACACCACCGACTCCAACTGCAGTAACTCCAACCACTACCCCATCAACCCTAACTACAGTAACAACCCCATCGACACCTACAACACCAACCACCAAAGGAACTACACCAACTACCGCTCCAACAACTCCAACCACTGCTCCAACAACCCCAACAACTGCACCCCCAACCCCAACAACCGCACCCACAACTCCAAAAACCGCACCCACAACCCCAACAACCACACCCACAACCCCAACAACCGCACCCACAACCCCAACTGCCGCTCAAACAACTCCAGCCACCGCTCCAACAACTCCAACTACCGCACCAACAACCCCATCTACTACTCCAACCACCACAACCCCCGCTCCAACAACTACAACTACCGCCCCCAATAGCACTCCAACTACAGCACCAACAACCCCAACTATTACTGCTCCAACCACCACAACCCCCGCCCCAACAACTACAACTACCGCCCCAACTAGCACTCCAACTACCGCACCAACTACTGCTCCAACCACGACAACCCCCGCCCCAACTACTCCAACTACCGCCCCGACTAGCACCCCAACTACCGCACCAACAACCCCAACTACTTCTCCAACCACCACAACCCCCGCCCCAACCACTACAACTACCGCCCCAACTACCACCCAAACAAACTCCGCTCCCGCTGCAACAACCCCAGCACCCGCTCCTACCACACCACGAGCCCTCCCAACTCAAGGAACCCAACCTCCACCTCGAACCTAAACAAATAATAACCTTTAATCACAATATTCACCATTAAAAAACGATAACTTAATTTAATATAACAGAATATACTACTAGCATTATGTCATGCAATGGTTTTCTCAATCATAATAGTGCAGGTATTAAATTCTGTATGTACTTAATTATATTTACCGCCCCTGCATTATAATTTTACATAGGGATAAAATAAAATAAAGAATATTGTTATTATTTTATGTTTTTCATTTTCGAAAATTGCATATAAATAATGGACACGCGTAAATGAAATGAAATGAAATAATTTATTCAGTAAGTAGGTCATAAGGGCACATTTACAAGTAAGATTGTGAGTCTACTGGCATTTCCCAAGAGGAGACCGCTGTTGAGAAGAAAGACGAAAGAAACTGAACAGTAAGTTATTTTTTCGTAAATAATACTTAAAACAATCAGTTATATACATTTATGTTAAAACTAATTACATTAGTACACGTAAAGGAGATGTATAAAAAAAACAATAGCTTCTGATAGGGTTTGCCATCATAAAAGTGAAAGATGGCTGAAAAAATAGAATTTGAAAAATATGGTTCTGAATATAAATCTGAAATATGAATCTGTATTTGGATATGCTTAAAATGCTGTCCGCCATTTTCGCTTATGATAATGACGTTATCGGTCCCGTAAAGGAAACTGGAAGTCTACTTTGACAACTTCGAATAGTGCCGTCCCTCTCGATCTCCTGTCAAAGTATATTGGAGTGAGTGGAGTGGCACTATGCGACGGTCGAATTTTGAATATTTACGCGTAATTCTACGTCACACACATTAGCAAAAGGCAAAAATGGCGGACGGCGTTTTTGATTGTTCATGAAATTTCTAATTTTCAATTCATAAGTTTTAGCTTTCTAGCTTTCACAAAAATACAAGACATTTTTTTGAAAGTTAATGAAATGAAATGAAATATGAAATGAAATATTTATTAGTTTTCGAAATATGGGTGGGTAACATAGGTATCACAAATGTTTATTATAGAGCGTTGTTCTCCATATTTTACTTATTCAGCATGCAAACTTTAGTGTCTAAAATTTTGTTGAAGTTCCTCTCAATTCCCAATCAACAAAATAAAGGTCTACATATTCTAAAAGTATAACACAAAAATAATTGACAACAAATCATTAGGTACTTATTGTTAAATCTCGTATTTAGAAACTCTCTTATTGAATATAGGTTTAAGTCGCATAGCAACGCGTGCAATTTTTTCTTGAACAGGCTCCAGGTAAGGTCTTTTATATCTCTAGGAAGTTTATTGTATATTTTAATGGACATGCAGTAGGGACTACCAGCTGTTTGTGCTGTTTTAGAGCTAGTAAGATCATTATTAACCATTTCAAATATATTTCAAAACTATCTACTAGCCTATTATATTATTTATATTGAATGAGAGTGTCGTTTGTATTCTGTTCGTAAGAACTATTTATAAAGTAGGTACTATGTGCTTTGACTTTGGCTCTTTATCGAATCTTTAGCCAAAACAGCAGTCAAGAAGCTTAACATTCTTTTCAAGGTAAGGCTCAATTGAATCGCAAAACTTAATCTTGAAGAATTTTTATAATCCTCTGTTTTTTATCTATGCACTAAGAAAATAATAATATGTGATATCCAAGTGAAAATAAAGCTACAAAAATAAAAAAAATCATACAAAAACACGTAAGTATCATTATTTATTCATATTAAGTATATTACAGGCTTAAAGTAAAATACGTAATTTTTTTGGAACTTAGCATAAATCAACCCATGGTAGTTTTATCGATATCGTATCGGTATCGATAAATCTATTCGGGGATCACTAACAACAAAAATTTGACACAATGGGCTATTACGTCTTTGATTTTGAAATCGACGTGTTGACAAAATATACTGTCGTCTCGTTATGTCTTGCGGAAACTTGACGTGCCTTACAGAAATAGCAATGCAGTCGTAGGTTTCTACTAAGTAACACGAACTCTATTAGTTTTCCTAAAACCCGTTCCAGACCTTCCGATCCGATACGATTTATCCGAGTAAAACATAGGTAACATAACACCTGGTTGGTAAGGAAATACAAATGTGTAGTGTAATTGTTAGGAAATCGGATAATCTGTAGTGTATTGTGAGTAAATCGGATAATGTGTAGTGTAATATTTTGTTAGGAAATCGGATAATGTGTAGTGTAAATTGTTAGGATGTTTATTCCGATGAATCGAATCGGATCGGAAGGTCCGGAACGCGTTTTACGCAAAGTAAAAAAAAAACTAAAAGTTTAATCCATGCTATGATATCACAGAACAAGTCCAAGTGCCTTAATTTAAGCGCCATCAAGTGAGCTATTTGGTAAAACATTCAATACAACACCGTTTTTGCCATAATGTCGCCTAGATGGGTTTGTGAATTTAAGGTAAAGTTTCATTTCATACAGTACTTTATCTTACTCTACTACTAAGGTGAATTAGTGAATTTTCCCAGATCGCGGGTGGCCCGAACCGAAGGTGAAGGCCATAAATATGCGATCTAGGTAGGGCCTTAAGAATTATTGCTAATGATTTGCCTAAAGTCCTACGTCTTGTTTTGGCCAGAAAGTGAGGTTTTCTCCCGCGTAGCAGGCTGAAAATCCCACTTACGGCCTAGGGTGACGTAAAAAGATGCATGTGCGCACTGTCTGTAGAATGTTTAAAATCGATCCAGTCGTCTTCGAGTAATCGAGGATTAAAAATATAAATATATATCTCCCGACAAACTGGGAACGTTCGCCATTTTTTGAGGTCTGGTAAAGCCAATATTTATTTATATATTTATTTAAACTTTATTGCACAAAACAAAAAGTGTACAAATGGCGGACTTAATGCCATAAGGCATTCTCTACCAGTCAACCATTGGGCTAAACAGAAACATTTTATGGTGCAGGGCCTGTCAACTATCAATATTATACCAAAAGAGAAACTTAATATATATCAGTAATATAATGAATACAATAAATAAACATACACAAATATGCAATACAATATACTTACATAAACATTAATTCTTGTGTACCCAGTGCAAAATATAATAACCGACAATCGGTCTAGGAGCTTACTGGTGAGATGCTTGCGCAACATGAGCTTAAAGGTTTGCTTTGTTTGTGCTTGCCTGATGGAAAGTGGGAGATCGTTCCAAAGCCGTATTGCCTGAACAGTGAAAGAATTTGACATAAAACCGGTGCGATGAGGAGGGACAATGAACATGAGTTTACGAGAAGTGCGAAGGACGCAACCGGGTCGAGCAGATACAAATTGAAATTTAGATCTAAGATACTCAGGTGCAGCTGGATCAAATAAAATGGAATAAAGAGTGGATAAGACTCGTAATGACCTACGTTCACGAATGGGAAGCCAATTAAGTTGACGGCGAAATTCAGATATGTGGTCATATTTACGAAATCCAAAAATGAATCTAATGCAGTTATTAAGAACACGATCCAAACGATTGAATGAAGCCTGAGTGATATTTGAATAACACACATCAGCATAATCAAATACGGGCAGAACAAGAGCTTGAATAAGGAGATTTTTGGTGCTGACAGGAAGAAAGTGTTTTAGTCGGCAAAGCGATCGAAGTGTGTTGGTCACTCTGCGACATAACGTCAGACACCTGTGGCTCCCACGTAAGGCCGGAGTCAAAAATCAGACCCAGGTTCTTTATTTGCGACGCCAACTGAATAGGAGTGTCTTCAAACCAGATAGGAGCTATGTACGCCATTTCAGTTGTAGGAAGCAAACGGGGACTTCCGAGTACAATGGCCTGACATTTAGACGGGTTCACGGTGATCCCAAAACTACGAGACCAAGCAGAAATCCGGTCCGGTCCGGTCGGTCGGCAGAAATTGATATCAGAAACTGCGCGATTTAAATCGTCAGCGCTCACCTGGGTATACAGCTGCAAGTCATCGGCATACAAATGATGAGAGCATACTAAGTGAGACACAATTAAATTAATAAAAAGAGAGAATAAGAGTGGAGAGAGAATTCCGCCTGGCGGTACACCGGAAGTGAGATCACACCAGTCAGAAAATGATCGATCTGCGTGAACCTTCTGACGGCGACCGCGAAGATAGGAGGCAAACCATGTAGCCACTGATGATGAGATATTTAACCGATTGAGTATAGCGAATATAAGGTCGTGATCAACAGCATTGAATGCGTTAGAGAAGTCTATCAAGACCAACAGAGTTAATTGGGTAGCTTCCATACCTAGTCTCACATCCTCCGATACCTTGAGTAACGCTGTACATGTACTGTGGCCAGGCCGAAAGCCAGATTGGTAAGGAGTGAGTATACGGTTAGAGTAGATATGGGAAGCCAGTTGTTTGTGAACAATGGCTTCCAAAATCTTGGACATGAACGGGAGAATAGAGATGGGCCGAAAATCTTTAAGTTCGCTGGGGTTGGAAACTTTCGGCAAAGGGAGTACATAGGCATTACGCCACAAAGAAGGAAAAACCCCAGTTGACATTGAAAAGTTAATAACGTGAGTTATAACTGGGAGAATACATTTCAAGATGCAAACAATCATGAGCCTGCTCAGCTCATCGTGACCAACGGCGTTGGACTTTATAGAGGTGATCACTTTAAGTATCTCATCATCAGTGACCTGGTTGAAGTTAAATACTGTTTCAGAAAGGCAAGGTACTAATATGTGAAAGACTGTATTTTTGTGGTGGGATCTAAGGAAGAAGATTTTGCAAAATGAGAGTTTAGATCATTTATAGAAAAAGATGACAGGGAGCATTCGGTTTTGGATTTACCAACACCTACATTGTTGTTTTACATTGTCTTCAAAAACTTCCAGGTCTCAGCAGGCGATGTAGATACTATGTTATCTAAAATATATTTGCGCTTAGCTGATCTCACCATTTGTTTACACCGATTCCTCGCAGCTTTGAATAAAGACCAGTTTTCGTTACTCCGGTCACGTTTAAATTTTAGGAACGCCTTGTCCCGCCTCTTCATTGCCATACGTACTCCTGTCGTTATCCAAGGCGCAGGCGGTCGCCTCAGCCTGACAGAACGAATCGGTGCGTGGGTATTATACAGGTTTAACACCGACGAGTTGAGAGTAGTTACTGCTTCGTCTACTGTAGGTGCTGACTGACAATGTTGCTGTCCAGTCTTCATCACGCACATCTCGTTTTAACGCTTCCATATCTAGCCTTGCGAAGCTGCGTAATTGCACATAGATGGGTTGTAGTTTGGGGGGCTGAATTCGGTAATTAACAAAAATTAAGTCGTGATGTGAAAAACCTGGAGCCGACAACTGCCCATAATTATTTACATGTTCTTCAGAGGAGGTAATAATAAGATCCAGCCAGGTGTCTGACGTATCAACGTTGTGATGAGTTGCCTTAAGTGGTAGAACAGTGAGATCAGCCGATTCGACGCTTCGATTTAACCGAAGTGTCCTGGAGCTACTTATTAACAGATCCGTATTGAAATCTCCCAAGATTAGCTGATGTATGTATTCAGTACTGAAAGAAGAGAGGAGAGTATCTAGCTCAGAAAAATAATCTACGGTAGGAGGACAATAGACAACCCCAAGTAAAGCTATGGTGCCCTTAACAGAGATCTCAAGAAACAAGTGTTCCATGGAGCCTGAATACAGGGATGCAGAAGAGGAAATAATTTTGAACGATATGTCACTGCGGAGATATACAGCAACACCGCCGCCACCCTTACCAGTGCGATCATTCCGCAGTAACACATAGCCAGGGATACCATAAGAAGTTGAACCAAGACTAGGTTTAAGCCAAGTCTCGGAGACGAGAATAGCGTCGGCACAACCGGAGGAGAATGCTTCCAGAAGGTCGTTATAGTGACTGGGGATGCTTTGCGCATTTAGGTGGCAGATGTGTAGAAACTTACAGTTGCTTTGGAACGTTGCCTTTATACCTACGATCACCAAGCGTTTCAGATTCAGAGTCAGAACTAACAAGCGAGTGAAAAGCCAAGGACATGTCGCAAGCAGAGTGGTAAGAGTCATTATCAGACATAACACTTCACACGGGTAGGTACAAAATAAAAATATATAAAATAGAAATAAAAATATACTAACTATATATAAGCACACAATATCAGAGGTAAAAAAAATTGCCTGGTTCTGTTTACCCCGCCAGTTATCCGCTTACACAACACAAGAAATACAAAACGAAATAATAATAAATAAAAAAAAGAAATAAAATTTAAAAGAAAACTCAAACATGTTACGTCTGTGTGAGACTTAACGAGTGTTAATATAAACGTATCGATCAGAGTTGAAACGAAACGCAAGTAAACTAAATGTCACAATTGACAATGACAGCTCATGTCATGTTGTCGTAAGAAAAGAAAATTAAAAATAACAAGAAAATAACAAAGACGGTTATTATTATTATTATCGTATGGCATTTATTCCTGAAAATGTTATTTACAAATTTATAATTTAATATCTAAATTAAGTAGCCACTCCCTAGCGCCTGGTGAAAGTGTGAGAAGGCCTCCCATGCCCCCGGCAAAACGTCTTCTAGGGCATTCCTCGACGATGTGACGGATGGTTTGATCTGACGCTCCGCAGTCACAAGACGCAGTTGCTGAGATTCCCCATTTGTGCAGATTGTGGTTGCACCGGCCCACGTCTGTGCGAATGCGGTTTAGGGTAACCCAGACCTTGCGGTGTTCCTTCAATCCAGATGGCATTTTGGTAGGATCGGTAGTTGGGGCGCCGCCTTGCTCATGCCACTGTCCCGTCCACTCCTTGTGGATTATAAAACCTTCTTGGTACTGTAGCCGGTAGTCGGACTAGATAGGTCTGCGAGACTGCAATCGCGAGGGGGGCACATGATCCAAAGTTTTCCTGATGGGAAGCTGCTGCGTTGTCGCTTTTCCCCATTCTCGTGTTGCTGCACATGTCCTCCTGAGGTCTGGTGGGGCGATATGTGACAGAACAGGCAGCCACCTGGTGGGAGTAGGTTGCAGGCTGCCTGAGATTGTCCGCATGGCACGATTTAGCTGGACGTCGACCTTATCTGTGTGTACGCTTCTGTACCACACTGGTGCACAGTATTCTGCTGGCGCGTAAACAAGGGCTAGAGAAGAAATGCGCAGAACATCAGCTCGGGCTCGCCACGAGGTACCGGCCAATTTGTTTAACAGGTTTACTCTGGTTTTTACCTTTTGGGCCAGACTATGTAGGTGGGCCTTGTAGGTCAGTGATCGGTCCAAGGTAATACCCAGATATTTAGGGTTGGAATTGTGTTGGAGTCTTTGGCCGCAGAAGCTGACGTTAACCTCTCTGTTTGCTAGGCTGTTTGACAGGTGGAACGCTGTAACCTCGGTTTTGGAAGGGTTCGGACGGAGTCTCCATTTAGCGTAGTATTGGTTTAAGGTGTCAAGATCTCGCGTGAGCACAGCCTCACCTGTCTCGAAATGCTTCGCTTGGGTCGTGAGCGCGATGTCGTCAGCATAGAGGAACTTCTGGCATTCAGTAATAGGCATGTCACTCGTGTATATGTTAAAAAGTAAAGGTGCCAAAACTGAGCCTTGAGGGAGGCCATTTTTCAGGAGCCTGTATTTACTATGTTTGTCGTCCAGAAAGACAGTTATGTGCCGGGGGCCCAACATTTTTTCCAACAGCCGGAGGATTTTTGCAGATGGTATGATCTTTCCCACTTTGTGCAGCACGCCACAAAGACGGTAGACTTTAAACATAATAATACAAATGAAAAAGTGGGTGTGCCCAGACTACCTAAGTGTGAGACATGACCTAGCACGCAGCACGTGTACAGAGTGAAAAGAACTATAAGACAACTGCGACAAAGACGTAACATGAACCAATATTCTAAAATATGAGAGCAATAAAGATTTATCTTATATAAAAAAAAGTATACAATACACCAACTTAGTTACAAAATTAGCCGCTCAGTGGCGCTTCAGTCTGGATCAAATTGTACGTGTGAAGTTAGGTATCTACTACCAATAATTCCCTTTTACCTTATCTATGGTTTAATCCGTCACGTCAAAAAGTTTGAAGTTTGAACTTTTGTGGTGGCCGTGGCCGTTAATGTATTAATATTGAAATTGCTTATTGTTCATGAATAATTGAATATACATAACGTTATTCGAAATAGCAATGTCTAAAGTAAATAAGAAGCAATTGAAAATAACGAAGCTGTTTCGTAAAGGAAATAAACGTACGTATTCAATAATCGGTTCGCTCGGTTTTGTTTGGGTCGTTCTATGTGCGAATTACTAATGTTTTACTCATTATTCACATGTAATTGTTCCTATTTATAACCCACATTGATTATAAATCAATTAAATTATACTGTCGTACGAAGTTTTTAATATTGTTCATAAATTAAATGATCAAACTGATTATTTTCATCATTAAATGTTTCCCGATAATCTTTTCTCTACGTCTTAAATTGTTAAGACATTTTATATTTTCTTATTATTTTAGGTCCCAGAATTCTGAAGGAAAATAATGAAAATAATGAATTAGAGCAAGAGGTGGAAGAATTGGAGCAGAAACTTCGAGAGAAACAGGACTATCTGTTCCAAATCCAGAGAGCAAGCTACCGGCACCATGTCACTGCACCGAAGGAAACCAAAGATTATGAAGTGGCTAATACTAAAGTAGGTTCACAATAGGATACTTTAAACTTTTAGTTACCCATTTTATTTTGAACTGCTGTCAAAAATATTGAAAGTATGAGCTGCACCAAGCTGCAAACTTTCACACAATGTACTTCTTACCATAATTTAAAGAATATTATGGCCCATAGCTTTCATATTTATGACAGCAGACTGATGATAGTTGAAAGCCTGTAGAATCACCCTTACTTAAACTTTGGTGCACAAAGCAAAAGTCAGTAAGTACAAATGGTGAAGTCAATGCCTGACATTCTCTACCTGTCAACCAAAGGGTCAAACAGAGATGCTTCAAGTGGATGCAGATTGGAGAATTAATCGTTCAGAGATTGTCTGAGAGACAAGTGAATACATGTATATTATAATATGTATAAGACAACTACCTTAAATACAATTATACATTTACTTACAAATAAATGTATAATTTCAAATCTGTGCACTGGCTTTGCTTTAGGGTTATCCCACATTTATTTGGACGGACACTTGGCTCGCATTGGGTGACGCACCACCATTCTTAAGTAATAACCGGCTTTAGCAGATTCCATGTGAATAACTATCTGCGTAAGGTCAGTTGGGACAACATAATACTTCTCCGTATAAATGTAATAGTGACTAGTGCTAGGTTGTTTCAAGTTTTCTGTAAAACGAAACATAACTGTTCCTGTTTCACAAAAAATTGTTTCGAGAAGCTATTTTTTAAGTAAGCATTTTTTTGCTATAGTCCTTTTGCTGATATCACTGCTTTGTTCGTTTGATACTATGGCGCGACAGCTTGTTTGAGTATTGTTAATTTTTTTTGAGTTTTGAATTAATTTGAATTTGCCATCTTTTCAATCTAGACTAGATATATTATTGTTTGATGTCGCATGATATTGTTTACGATAAAGAATCAAGTATTTCTCATGCGGTATACTATATAATAGTGTACATACCGCTGTCAATGTATCATTGTTACAGTTTTTAATCACAGTAAGGACCGTATCGAAAAGAAAGTAGATAACTTTACGACTATTTATTTTCTTCCACGGATGTCAAAAACAAAAATTGGTTTTACTAATATATAAACCTATTTCTTGACTATTATAAAATAAATAATAAATTTGCCATTATATCATCTGCCAAAATGGGGAGGATTACGTTAGAAGTGAGAAAAAATATTTTGGACGACTGGGGCAAAAATGAAGGGTTAACTATAAGAACGCTTGCTAAAAAGTACAATGTTAGCCCTGCAGGTGTACAATAATTAATTAAAAAGTTCGGCACTACTGTTAACTTAGAAGATCTGTCAAAGTCTGGACGAAAACGAGGCCCTTCCGACCCGGAATTGCAGAGAAGTGTCGTTCAAATGTTCAATCGCAAACCAACTCTGTCTACTCGGGATGCTGCTCGTAAAGCAAAAACTTCTATAGGAATGTTCCAGCGTATCAAGAAAAGGTGCAACCTGAAAACCTACAGAAAACAAAAACAGCCCAAACGTGATGAAAAACAGACAGTTGCTGTTCGAAAACGCAGCAGAAAACTTTCTGACCGAGTTCTTACTAAAAAAGTACAGTGTATCATAATGGATAACGAAACTTATTGTAAACTTGATTAAAAAACTCTACCTGGCCCACAATTTATAACAGTCTCGGCAAACAAAAAGGTTTCTCAAAAAGATAAATCGATCAGCATGGAAAAATTTGGAAAGAAAATTTTAATTTGGCAAGCAATTTGCCAATGGCGGCTGAAATCAAAACCATATTTCGCTACGGGAACTATAAAAACTGAAGTCTACCGCGACGAGTGCGTACAAAAAAAGTTATTGCCTTTTATCAAGAAGCATAGGATGCCTACATTATTTTGGCCAGACTTGGCCACTTGTCATTATTCGAAAGTGACTAGAAAGTTGTATACGGCCAATAAGGTAGATATTGTAGAGAAAGACATGAGCCCGCCTAACTGTCCAGAAGTCCGCCCTATCGAGAGATATTGGGCTCTTATTAAAAGATATCTTCAAAAAAATACTAAGGCTGCAACTTCCCTTGCTGACTTTAAAAAAAAGTGGAATATGGCTTCTGAAAACATGACCACAAAAGTCGTCCAAAACCTGATGCAGAACATTAAAAAAAAAGTCAGATTGCAGGCAAAGAAGGGGTGTTGGACATGTTTTTCTAAAAACAATATTTTTTTTAGATTGTATACTTAAATTTGGTTTTGTTATTTTTCAAATATGCGATTTAAATAAATAGTTTTTTGACTTAGAAGTTGTCTACTTTCTTTTCGATACGGTCCTTATTTTAGTTATAGTTAAACACGATTATTCTGATTCTCTACATAAAATGGTTACAGGAAAAAAAACCTGGCCCTTGTAGTGCCAAATCTAAGGCATGTAGGGTGAAGATATTGTTTTTCTATGATATTAATAGACATATTGACCTTACATTCTGCCAGTATTTACACATGTGGACATTTATTTCCAGTCATTCATCCTCAAGAACCGAATAGACGGCTGGCAGAAGACCCTGGATCTGACAACAATGCTGACTGGCCTGGAGGTTGACTCCTACGACAAAGACCACTGCAGTGTGATTTTTCATATGCAGCTCGAAGAAGACGTAGATGTTAAACATGGAGTCACTATATCTAAAGTTGATGGTATGCTTTAAGTGCGAGAGCTGTCAGTTCGCGATTCGGTTTTATACCTGTCTTGCTCGCGATCCAACCTTTCAGTTTTCGTCTTAACCCAAATCACAATCTGAGTGCTCACACACTGTATGTAATTTGAAAGTGTTAAAGTAGTTTAAGTTTTGTTGTCCAACACTAGGGATCAATAGAATGTTTGGTACGGAGTCTCAATATTAGATCTGGACAGTCTCGGATTCATTGTTGTGGGCAATTTGGCTATGCCCGCAACTGGAGATCGAGAGGGACGGCATTATTCGGAGCCGTTGGAGTAGCCCTTCGGTTTTCTTTACGGGACTTTGACGTCACTATATATTTAAGTTTACTATGCTTGATACAATTTAACATGAGTCAACTAGCCTATTTATTATAACTGGCCATACCATAAGTAAGATCCTGTGTATGTGCCAGCATGTGACAGGGTCTCCCTTTAACCCTCATCATTGCCACCTCCTTGATCCTCCTATACAGCATGACATCTACTTTCTCTTAAATTTGTCTTTTCTTATCCTTACCTTATCCTCCATAAAATAAACTTCCAGGAAAGCACAAGATCACGAACTGCTCACTGCCCCTCGGGTTCAACATGAAGGCCATGTTGGAAGGCTGTAACAATGAGGTGTCTCTGGAGACCTTTGATGTCATCAAGAAAGCTTTAACTGCATACTATGCCAGATTGGAACAGTATGAGGATCTTAAGGTAAATTATGGATATGACATTGATCAACAATATGCCTAAGAATATTTCTCAACTAGATGGTATACTATAGTCTGGCTAATAGTCCATTGAATGAGTCCCTCCAAGGGGGGTCTAGAGTGCGTGAGTTAGTAACGTAAGATGTTTCTTCGGAAACATGTCAAGAGTCCCTAGGTAATAAACATACTAAAACCCCGGGACACTAGGAGGAGCCCCGGAGTGGGGGGAGGGGGGGAAAGGGTCCATTTTTTCATTTTTCGCTTAAATCTCAAAAACGGTACATGTTAGAGAAAAACTTTCAAGTAAAAGTTGAAAGGCCATTAAATTATCTACAAGTTGTCCCTAAATATTTTTTTTCTATTCGCAGCCGTTTTCGAGCTACATCCCATGAAAGGTGAAAAATTCGAAAACTTTTTATTTTACCAACTTAGGGTTTCTCTAGTTCACACGGATGAGCATGGGGTTTTAGCATAAGCTTAACGAGGGTGGACCCCTTCCCATGCTACGTGTGAACCTTCATCGAAAAAATCCGAACAACGGATAATGTTGGGACATTGATGTCATATGAGAGGCACTAGAGGAAAAAGAATAAAAAGTTCAAGTATCGTAACTACCCTAATAAAATTCAATTCCTCCTAAACGCCTCCATGGTGGAATCTGGTTTTTTTTATCAATGATAGACCTAATTATGAGCAATTTATCTGTACCGGTCACAAGTTGCACTTTTGAGTTTTTTGGAAGAAAAAAATAAAAAGATCAAGTTCAGTAACTCAAACTACCCTTATATAATATTTTGACAATCGATTCCTCCTAAAGGCTTCCATGGAGGAATGTGTTTTTTTTACCAATTATAGACCTAATTAAGAGCAATCTATCAGTACCGGTCACAAGTTGCACTTTTGAGCTTTTTGGAAGAAAAAAAATAAAAAGGTCAAGTTGCGTAACTACCCTAATATAATATTTTGACAATCAATTTCTCCTAAAGGCTTCCATGGAGGAATGTGTTTTTTTTACCAATGATAGACCTAATTAAGAGCAATCTATCAGTACCGGTCACAAGTTGCACTTTTGAGCTTTTTGGAAGAAAAAAAATAAAAAGTTCAAGTATCGTAACTACCCTAATAAAATTCAATTCCCCATAAACGCCTCCGTGGTGGAATCTGGTATTTTTATCAATGATAGACCTAATTATGAGCAATCTATCTGTACCGGTCACAAGTTGCACTTTTGAGTTTTTTTGGAAGAAAAAATAAAAAGATCAAGTTCAGTAACTCAAACTACCCTAATATAATATTTTGACAATCGATTCCTCCTAAAGGCTTCCATGGAGGAATGTGTTTACTTTACCAATTATAGACCTAATTAAGAGCAATCTATCAGTACCGGTCACAAGTTGCACATTTGAGTTTTTTGGAAGAAAGAAATATTTTTTGATCGATTGATGTGATAAACATGGGTATGTAGTATGGGGAAATTGTATGAGCCAAAATATTTTTTTACTGCGTGTAACTCAGAAACGGTAGGATATAGGAAAAAATTATGTAGGTACAACTTGTAGATAATTTTATGGCCTTTCAACTTTTCCTTGAAAGTTTTTCTCTAACATGTACCGTTTTTGAGATTTAAGCGAAAAATGAAAAAATGGACCCTTTCCCCCCCTCCCCCCACTCCGGGGCTCCTCCTAGTGTCCCGGGGTTTTAGTATGTTTATTACCTAGGGACTCTTGACATGTTTCCGAAGAAACATCTTACGTTACTAACTCACGCACTCTAGAACTTTTTATTCAATGGACTATAATGAAATATTACGTGAAGTATTGGCAGGAAATTTAAAAAATCTGTGGGTGGGCACACTTTATGTGGCAGGAATTATAGTTTTGATACTAGAAATATGTTTGATTTTCTACGCAAACGTAAGGCACCTAAGGAAATAAGTTAAATACATATATCTTGATGCGTACTCATAGTAAGCTCACATAATTTCTACATGTACGACACAGTCAGCGACAATCACATATGTTTCACATTTTCTAACCATATAAAAGGCCAAAAATTTAATGTAGTGGAAATAAGACCTAGCTCGATAATACCATATATTAATCCATCACCAAAAAAATTACATAAGTACTTTGCCAAATTTCAACTCAATCGGAATGTTAGCACTACGTAGTACATAAAGTATCAATATTATTTATAGAGGCCCCCCTACTAAATTGTTTAAATCATAGACAATTGGTGATACCACAAGTAAATATCTGTCAACATTATTTTGCTAGCCAGACTCTATTGCGCCTACTGAGCCGGCGGTCCTGGGTTCGAATCCCGGCCAGGGCAAATATTTATGTGGTGAACTCGAATATTTGTTCCTGGCTCATGGATGTTATCTATATATATGTATTCATATATTATGTATTTATACTTATTGTTTGATACATTCTATGTCACTAGCTAAAAATGTATTTCTCATACCACAAATTAATAAAAACGCAAGGTTGAAAATAATTGATGGAGTTGCTAATTTTAGCCCGCCAGCCCGTCTCTATGGTTCGCGACTCATGTCGCGTGACATAGCATCACCCGTCACTCTCTCACAGTACTGTACAGAAAGAGATAGGTAGTATATCTCGTGCGAGAAGAAACGCGTCTCATAGTTGTAATATTGTATTGTTGTCCACTATGTGCATTGATTATGCTCCCGTGTGATTTAAGACATGTTTATTCATATAATTTATTACATTCCAGTTATTTTTGAGCATGGATGCCACACTGTTCAAAATAATGGACGGAACACAAATAGAGATAACATTTGTTGTTAAAAACGAGCTGGAAGAAGATGCCGACGCCACAGAGAGCCTCACGTTCATACTGTTTTACACGATGTATGATATCCGCCCTAGAGATTTTGCATTTAAAGGTTCGTATCTATGGAAGTATCAATGGGTGGCGCTCTTTATTATTGTTTTTATGTCCCGTGATCCAGGGGACAATATTCATTAACGCATTCACTACCGCGTAGCGCTACGGGCTAAGCTCGTAGCCGATAACATGGGAAAAACCGTACGTAGCGAAAACTTACTACGAGCAGAGCGCCCGGCTACCGGGTTGCTGGTGTCGAAAATGTTAAACTTAGAAAAGTGTTTATATTAACCCTAAATTTGGGAATGTACACCAGGATGTACACAGTTTTTGACCATCTTTTTCTATTTTTTTTCGAACGAGAATTGATGGCTCTATGCAACATGCAACCTTAATTTGAACTTGAACTATCGACCTTCGTTTTTTTGACAATTTTAAAGTTAAACCATATACAAAGATCAAGGCACAAAGAATAATTGAAATGCGTCTAGTACTACGTTAAGGCAGCCTGTTCACTGAAGTTGAGCGGAGAAAATAAAACCAATAAGGGTGCGTCTATGTAAAGCCCAAGAGAAATGCGTTTGGTCCACTTTTTACGCATCTCTGTTTCGCTCTGCTCCAGTGGAAAGGTTGCCTCAGTATTTAAAATCTTTACTACCCCGGCGAACGATGATTCCTATGACACCTGTCATCTCAGTACATTTTATAACCTATAATCGGAAAAATGTACTGAGATGACAGGTGTCATAGGAATCATCGTTCGCCGCGCGGGGTATAATACAAGTTTCTTCCCATTACCGATACCTTATAGAGCACAATCGTACAGTCGACATCAGATATATCGTAGCATATAAGGCGTTCATATATATCTGAGCATGACTTCAGATATTTATGAACGCCGTATGTATGTATATGCCGCGATATATCTGACGACAACTGTACTAACTTTTCGGAAAAAGTAGTTGCAATTAGGTTAGTGCACTACTCTACGTGGTAAGGTATTTAAATGTGAATAGGTATACCTATACAGCGTGGGTATTTAATACAGGCATATATTGAAATGACGATTAGTATCGGACCCAGGGATCCTATTTACATTGATTTCTTTAGAAAATTTGGATTTTTTTTTTTCATACGGAATAATTCTGTGGCTCTAGTGAAAAGGGGTTAAACTCGAAAAACACTACTTTACAGGAGACTCAAAAAACCGTTGCGGCTTAAATTTATTCAGACTTTTGATCACTGTACTTCAACCGCTATACTTACAAATAAACTTTAAATGCAGTTTTAATACTTAAAAAATCCTCTTTCACGGGGTAATATTCTTACTTCTCCAAAGTTAACGGATAAAAAAAAATGTGACTTATATCCGTGCCAAAAAGTGTTCTTAAGGACATAACTGACTTTGTACCCTTTTTCACCCATAATATTTACACTACCCGGGAATATAACTGAACTTTACCAATTTTCACCCTTATTTTAGAAAGTGAAAATGGACATGCTGTTCGGTTTATTTGAAGTTATCTCCTTTTATAAAGGAAAAATACATGAACACCCTAAATAAGAAATACCTGACTAAACGAAACCTATCATTTAAGAGCTTTATTTCAGACATAATCCTAAGAAAATAAACTTTTACCTTTTTGCACGCAATTAATTTAGGTGTACTGTAATACAAACACACTTTTACCAATGGTTTTTTAAAAGTTATATCCATTTTTTGCGGTGCAGTTGGCAATAAAAGATCTTTATTTTTATTGATTCATTATTACAAAAATGACAAAATTAGCATATACAACTATTCTCATAGTTTTTAACTAAATTTGGACTTTCCTCAATCAATCGTCTAATAGAAAAACATATTAAGCGATACAAGATGATATACCTAAAACGAGATAAGTACAAAATTTAGTTTTTCCAGTTGACTTACAATTACAAAAACTACGTATGAGACCTTGGTACTAAAATTTGATCGCAATTGTGAATATTTAGACACGGAAAATAACATGTATCACATTTTGGGTGTCAGCTTGTATAATTTCAATTCTTGTATAAAATCAATTCTTGCCTGTGCTCTGTTGGCGCCAAAGGATAGGAATCTACAACATCCCCAGAACATAACAAATTTTCGTGAAAGATCTTACACTCGGGTTTATCAAATTCAACAAAAAACTGTTTTTTTACCGATAACCGTATTGGACCGCTGTTAAGTCTTTCATATATACAGGAAATAATGAAATATGTTTCTCGACGGCTTTCAATCCACTTTTACTTATTTTGGTGGTACTCAGCATAATCCATCTCGCTGAATCTAGGACAAGTTCTTCACTGATTTTAAGTTTGTCAGTTACTCCTTGAACAAACTTTGATGTTTCGTCAAATTGTTATCGCATTAGCAGCCTCTGCAAATGCGATGACACTCTGTCTTTATTTTTAAATAATTTGCAAACTGTCTATTCTTTGTTGTTGCGTCCATTAAATTACCTAGCAATGAACTGAACCCTTTTTTACATTCTCCTAAAGCCCAATCAACTCTCAAATATTTTTTTCTGAGTTCTTCTTGTATATTTATTGCGCATTTCATTTTACAATTTCCTAGCATCCTAAACTCTCTTTAATTTTTTTTGCTTTCATACTATTTACCAAAATGTCTCCTCATTTTCCTTTCCTCCCTATGTTTATTCTCTCTTTGTCACTTTTTCTAGGCTATCCTTTTCGTCCTTGACCAACTTTGTCCCAAAACGAAAGTTGCTCTGCTTCTTCTGCCGTTCCGGTTTCTTTCGATTCTTGTAATTTTTTTGAGTCAGAATCAGTGAGCACTACGATCTGCCTTTTTCTGGAGTGCTAATAGAGTCGACGACATTGTTGCCACCTTTCTCCTCGACAAGTTTGAGCATTCGATCGATTCAAGATCGGCCTGCCATTCTGTGTAACAAACTAAAAAAATACTTTTAATCCTATGGGTGGCTTCATCTTCAGACCAGCCCCATAGTACCATATTATTTTATTGTCATGTTAAGTAGGTAGTAGGTACTTGGGAAAGATTTTAGCTCAATCGGTTGCAAATATTCTGCTTCAAAATTGAATTGCAAGATCCCACCCGAACAAACACAGTTACATAGGTATATTGCAAGTACAATAACTTGTAAAAAAATGCCTACAGCACTACTGTAGGTCATTCTACATACTGGTGACCCAAATTTTATAATAGGATGATCGATTAGACTCAAGTGTACTTAAAATAAACCACAGCGAAGAGACTTTTTATAAAGAACTTTTTGATACAAGTAATAATCGTGGTGTAAAATGATATATCTCACCAGTATAAGTCTATATACACCAATAAATACTAAATAATTATTCGTGACTATGGATTAATTTCGATTTATTTTTATGAATTATGGGTAAATTGCTCGTGCAAATCGGTACAAGTAAACATTGATCATTAAATACCAGATTTCTTAAAAGATACAATTCGACTTATATCAGTAATGTTTAACATTAAGTCGTGAATACAGATTAAAGTCGATTTATATTCTATAAGGTATGTAATCTTGTTTTGTAAAAAGGTATAAGTAAACATCGATCGTTTAACACAGGATGAGTCAAAAGAGACAAATGAACTTAAATCGTTCTCCACAAACAAAACCCCAAATTGTTCATTGTTAACTTTAGTTGCACCATATTTCACGACATAATTCACCAGATGTACCATTTGGCACAATCCTAACTTTGTCATTTTAAAAGATAACTTAGCTCCGATTACACCAAAAGATGCGCAATTTTTTTTTGTGAATTTTGGTGTATATAACGCAAAAAGGTCATAAGTGCACTTTAACCCCTTTTCACTAGAGCCACAGAATTGAACACGCAATGTATTTGCATCCACATTAATTAACGTACCTAAACGTCATGACATACCATGTCAGCGTTCCTTTGTTGGACTACGTACATTGCTGCTTGGTTGGACTAATAAAAATGATTACACCTAACTAAAAGTACTATTTAACAAAATAATTATGCCGTACGATTCCTAGGATCGGATACTATAACTGAATACATTATATGCTCGTATTAAATACCGACGCTGTATAAACCGTTTATTTAAACTGTTTTTTATAATTATTAAAGATGTCTCACGATAGTTTTGATAACATTATACCTATATGTTTTGTATTTCTAATATGTATATTTATTGTGTCATTATAATGTAAGTTCTAATTTTTAGGGTTGTCTGATAAGCCGCAGGAGACGCTACGGGAGCAATTCCTGCTGTTCAAAAAGTTCCCGCTAACTAAAGCCTTCAATATGGCCTTCATTGACAGAGTGGGCTCATACAAATTGGTTAGACATGTAAGTTCCAATTCCTTTTACAAGTGCCTAATACGGTATTTGACATTAGTGAAAATAGATTGTATTATTGAAACCACTAAACACTCATTCAAAAATACACAAAATTTGTGGGAGGTCGCTGTTCGCGCTAAAACCTTTCCTAGCATACTCGCTAACGCCAACTAGGGAATAGTTCTAACTAGTTTAACCTTTTGATCGCCAAGCGATGAAGCAATTCACCGCGCCGCTGCTGACGCCACAGCAAAAAATTAAGTAGTGTTTTAAAATTATCGAGAAAAAAATATATATAGCGGTTTGAATGACGACGCGGTTGGCGCATTTTTGTAGTGCATCTGCCTACTGAGCCGGCGGTCCCGGGTTCGAATCCCGGCCAGGGCAAATATTTGTGTGATGAACTCGAATATTTGTTCCTAGGTCATGGATGTTATGTAGATCTTATCAAAAACATAAACGTTGAAATGACAGCCAAGTTCAATATCGGGTGCAACGTTGTCGACTTCACCGTCAATGGAATTTCTTTGCCCTAAAATTTTTAGATACGAATATGCAACATACTAAAATAAATTTATGTAACAATTTCTTGTTTCTCAATACTATTAACTACAGTTATTGCTACCTAATAGTTAATATAAATACTTAAATTATAACAAACGATTATTTACTCAATGCATTTATTTTACTTGGGGTGTAATTCAATATCAAGACTTCACTTTTAATTCAATAATATTAGCTGAAAATTTGGCAAAATTAAAGGACAACTTTTATTTATCAGGATATGTAGGTTATACAGCCAAGTTTAATTTCATCTACTCTCCCCTTTCTCAGGGGTGATCGTCACCCCCCCGCGCCCTCGAATGTGTCCCGGAGCGCGGTATTATCCACTTTAAAAGAAAACCGTGTACGATACATACAAAGTTTATAGGAACAAAATAATTCTGAATAAATTTACACTATAAACCTTTCATACATACAAAAGTGATATCACTTATACAATCAGCGCAATCTGTTATCAAATACTAACATTTTTAATTATTGATCTTTTTTTTCTGCTAAAAGGTTAGTTATCTCAAACTTCACACTTCTCGGCCAAAATATGTATGACAAAAGTAAAGAATAGAAAATGTACTTTCTAAAAATGTATGATTCATTTCTGTTACTCTTTAATTTACCGTTGCAATGCTATTTTTAAAATTTAAGTCATTTGGCCATTATGCGAAATATAAATATTCGTACTTGTTAAACGGTGTTACTTTCAATGCCATAGACTTCTTATATGTTTTTCTGTAATCTACAAGTATTGAACTATATTCAATATTTTTTTTTAGATTTACTATTTTTGGAAATAAGGGGTGTGTGGGAAATCGTCAAGTTTTGGTCATTTTCGTAAATAACTTCAATACCATTTAATTTAGAATTATGAAATATATATATTTGAGATGTTCATAATGTACCCTTATATACTTTGAATTTTTTTTTCTAATTTACCCCCCTAAATTGGCCCCCGAGTGTCAAATTACTTAATTTACTTTACGTTACGTTACACTTCCATGTTTGGGTCATCAATTTACATACGTGTACCAAATTTCAACTCAATCGGTCCAGAAGTTTCGGAGAAAATTTGCTATGATTACGATTTGATTTTGTGCATCACACGTGCGTCTGTGTCAGTCCGTCCGTCGGTCATAGCCAATTTAGTATTTGATAACAGATTGTAGATAAAGGTCGCCGGAAGGCGCTGGATGCAGGTCGCTTCCAACCGGTATATATGGAAGTCCAAAGGGGAGGCCTATGTTCAGCAGTGGACGTCCTATGGCTGAGATGATGATGATGATGATGATGATGATGATGATGATGATGAACAGATTGCGCTGATTGTATAAGTGATATCACTTTTGTATGTATGAAAGGTTTATAGTAATATTATTCAGGACTACATACATCCTCCTAGCCTTTGTCCCATTTTTTGAGAATGAATTCTCAATCGGGGTCTGCTACCTAAATCCCAAGATGTGGCGTAGGCACTAGTTTTTACGCAAGCGACTGCCATCTGACCTTCCAACCCAGAGGGGAAACTAGGCCTTATTGGGCTTAGGTGGTTTCCTCACGATGTTTTCCTTCACCGAAAAGCGAGTGGTAAATATCAAATGACATTCCGTACATAAGTTCCGAAAAACTCATTGGTACGGGCCGGGTTCGAACCCGAGCATCGAGGACTATTTCGTTTTTATACATTTTGTATGTATCGTACACGGTTTTCTTTTAAAGTGGAAAATACCGCGCTCCGGGACACATTCGAGGGCGCGGGGGGGTGACGCTCTCCCCTGAGAGGGGGGGAGAGTAGATATAATTAAACTTGGCTCTATAACCTACATATCCTGATAGATAAAAGTTGTCCTTTAATTTTTCCAAATTTTCCATACATTTCAATCTAATTTTCTTGTACTATTTGCTAGTTTTCACTCACAAGTTTATGTTATATTTGTCTTAACCTATTTTCGTTAAGGTAAGTACGCAAGTTAGTGTACGTCCTGTTTCGCCATTGACGGATACGTCAAGGATCAAGGAGGACAATACTTATACTGTTAGCTTAATAATAATACTATGTTACTTTTATAAAAGGGTTTAGCAGGCTAAGGAAGGACGTGTGGCCCCTGTCAGGAATATTCGAATTGGTAAATGTCAATTGTTGGTGGCCTCATAACTAGTAATCACTCCAACTTTTAGCCCTCTATCTTGAACTGTCACAGAGATAATGTCAAAAATGTATTTTTATCCCATTTTTTTTCAAACTCATGTATCTTCTAATCCAAACCAGCTAGAGCATTGATACAAAATCACAGCTATGTAAGTTTAGTGGGAGTATACCCTATAATTTTATTAATATTTTATACGTGAGCAATAAAAGAAATAAATGTCAATTTATTTTTTGACAGCTCTTATCAACAAGTTTTTTTGAAAGTACAACTATAAAAAAAATCATATGTATTGCTTCTAGTATTAGCTACTAGCATACGCAAAATCAATTAATTATATTTGGTGGAACATACTAAAAAAAAATAACGAAGTAGTCAAGTCTTTTGAAAATTCGTTTTAAGATTTTGTTTGTTGCTTAGCAACTAAGGGTGTATTATCTTGAACGTATAGCTGTCATGTATATAATATATATATGTCATGTATCATGGGAATATGATAAAAATTCAAAAGAAAAGACTCCTTATATTACTTGAATACTTTCGTTATTTTTTTTGAGTATGTTCCACCAAATATAATTAATTGATTTTGCGTATGCTAGTAGCTAATACTAGAAGCAATACATATGATTTTTTTTATAGTTGTACTTTCAAAAAACTTGTTGATAAGAGCTGTCAAAAAATAAATTGACATTTCTTTCTTTTATTGCTCACGTATAAAATATTAATAAAATTATAGGGTATACTCCCACTAAACTTACATAGCTGTGATTTTGTATCAATGCTCTAGCTGGTTTGGATTAGAAGATACATGAGTTTGAAAAAAAATGGGATAAAAATACATTTTTGACATTATCTCTGTGACAGTTCAAGATAGAGGGCTAAAAGTATGAGTGATTAGTGATTACTAGTTATGAGGCCACCAACAATTGACATTTACCAATTCGAATATTCCTGACAGGGGCCACACGTCCTTCCTTAGCCTGCTAAACCCTTTAGTTTATTGGTGAAAACTAGCCAAGTCAAACAGCTGTGTCTAGATATCGCCGTTTAATACCCATTGTACAAGTTTTGCTTAGTTTGCGACTATTGGCTGTCGCAATTTGTAGTACACCTGCCTACTGAGCCGGCGGTCCCGTTTTCGAATCCTGGCCAGGGCAAATTTTTGTGTGATTTTTGTTCTATGTAGTTAAGGTCTATTTAGCTTTTCGAAATTTTTCTAGGCAGGCAGAGGCATTGATATTTGTGCTTAGGTCATGGTTGTTCTTTATATTTATTTACCGGGTGTGGCCTGTAATAGGAGCAATAAATTAAAACATGATTCTTCCCTTGAAACTGAACGACATTTGTTTAGCAACTTCTAAAAATAACGTGTATTAAGAGGCCTTATTCCTTATACATTTTTTTTCATATTATGATAATTTCCACCAACTTTTTGAAGTGAATAATACTTTTCCCCGAGTTCTAGGTAGTAACAGTCGAAATAAGTTGAAAAAACGAGTTTTCCGCTTGAATTTTGACAATTTCGAGTAGTTTTTATAACAAAAGTTATCAATGAAAAATTCGAATTGTAGGTGTCAAATATGTTTAAAATAATAATATTGAATGTTGAATGTTGTTGAAATTTTGAATGTTGTTTAGTTTGAAGAGTAGATAGAATCTATGTTTTATTAGGGTTCCGTACCCAAAGGGTAAAAACGGGACCCCGGGACGTATTACTGAGACTTCGCTGTCCGTCCGTCCGTCCGTCTGTCACCAGGCTGTATCTCAAGAACGGTGATAGCTAGACAGTTGAAACTTTCACAGATGATGTATATCTGTTTCCGCTAACAAATACTATTCATGATAAAACAATAATAATTAAGGGGGGCTCCCATACAAAAATAGGACTTTTTGCATGATATTTCGTTCAACGGGCATTTTCTCATGAACCGTTATAGGTAGACAGTTAAAATTTTCACAGAATGTATAGTTTTGTTACCGCTATAACAACAAATAATAATAATAAAAATAAAAAATAAGTAAAAATTAAAGGAGGACCTCATACAAAGAACGTGTTTTTTTTTTCAATATTGGTACGGAACCCTTAGTGCGCGAGTCCGACTCGCACTTGGCCGGTTTTTTAATTTATTGCTCCTATTACAGGCCACACCCGATATATAAGTAAGTATATCGTCGTCTAAGTATTCATAACAGAAGCCTTCTTGAGCTTAATTTGGGACTAAATCGATTTATGTGAGATTGTTTGTTATTTATTTATTCATTTATGTATTTACATTCTTCTTGAATTTTTGGCCCATGGGGCGACTTTCGCAATCTGTGAACCGACTTTATATACCAAATTTATAGACCTTATTATTGCCAAGTTCGCGAAGTTTTAATTACCTACTATTCTTCAAGCAATATTATGTATGTTATTACGTATGTTTAATTCGTGTGTTGCGTACATATATTATTTTCATGTCACAAGTTTCAAGAGAATTTCGTCACAGCTGGGTCGCCAATGAGACAACAATTATGTATGTTTGTTGAGTGAATACGTCTACGAGTATGGTATTTTTGTACCAACTAGCTACACCTAGTTGATGACTCAGACTTGTTTCAAGATGCGTAGTAATTCTGTAGCTTGAAGGCTTGGTACAATTTTTCGAAGACCATTAAATATAGGTCAATATATTTTTTCTGAATTGTGTATTTAATTTCCAGTTGGACGATCAACTGAACGAAAACGTCAGGCGTAAGCAGAAGCGGCCCAGGCCGACCAACCCCGCCAACGACGACACCTTCCAAGTCGAAGATTGTTCCGAGTCCAGTGAAGATGAGACAGAGAACTGAACTTGACACCTTACAAATCTCCAATAATCATGGTCCCACCGGAAGATCAGCGCTGGCTCTCGAGCTAGCATCTTGCTGAGGTGGGACCTTTTCGTGGCACAGCCTTAAAAATATAGTTACTTATTGTTTTATTTAGTTTTCTTATTTCTGTCACACCTTTTATGTAATTATGTTTTGTTGCACGTCACGAATAAATGTATTTCTTTCTTTTTTTCAATAATCCTCGTGTAAAATATTATGAGATAGGATGAGAAACAATAATCACAATAGGAGGTACTAGTGAGCTGTAAACCACGCGATAATTTTTTGAAATGGCTGAAATACATCGGCTGGTTGTTCATCCTCAATGGAGCCTAAATGGTCGAGAACTATGCGGTTCCAGAGGAATTTATCTCCGCATGTGGAATGAGCTCCTGCCGAGGAGTCCCCGGGGGCTATAGCATGCGGTTCTTCAAGAGGGGAGTAAATAGGTTCTTAAAGGGACATCCTGACACGAAATAATTTTGGGCCAAGCCGAAACGGAGTCACTTCGCTCGTTCGGTCAATTAGTACAGAAGGCTATACGTGGACAATCGTGACCCAAGAAAGGCAAAGGATTTCATTCGAGACGTGGTGTTGCAGGCGAATGTAAAGGATACTATGAACAGTATGAACAGCGAAACGCACCAATGCTCGACTCTGCGGACCCTGTTTCTGTTTCACCAAGTTGTCAATTGTCAGTGACGTCACTTCTAATCTTAATTTATTTTCCAAGTTGAAATATCTGTCGGTACCTCTTGACATGAGATTAGAGCTGTTCGGGCTTGCGTGACAATTGTAGTGTTTATAAGGCTCCTTGTCCGTCCAAAAATGCTGATTGTTTTAGACATTTTTCTCTATGATCAAACATGTTTCTTAACATATTATCAATAATACTACTTAGAACAGGGCTATTGCGATTTATTGGTATATACTTAAAAGTCTTGAAACCTAGTTCGAATTTTTCATTGATCATTATTTTTGTTCCAAAAACTACAGACGAAATTGAGAAAAGAAAATTCATGCAGAAAACTTTTTTTTTTACCTATTTTCGACCGAACGCAATGAAAGCATTGAATAGCTATGTTACTATCTAGAACTGAGGGAAATGTATTATTGTCTTTTAAAAAATGCTTGAAATTATCAATATATTTGTCATAATATGAGAAAAAATTGGGCAAGTGCGATTCCGACTCGCGCATAAAGGGTTCCGTACATATATATATATATATATATACAATCTATAACAAGTTTGTTGTATGGGAGCCCCCCTTAAATATTTATTTTATTTTATTTTTAGTATTTGTTGTTATAGCGGCAATAGAAATACATCATCTGTGAAAATTTCAACTGTCTAGCTATCACCGTTTTTGAGATACAGCCTGGTGACAGACGGACGGACGGACGGACGGACGGACGGACAGCGAAGTCTCAGTAATAGGGTCCCGTTTTTACCCTTTGGGTACGGAACCCTAAAAAAACATGTTAAAATGTATAAGGCCTCTTAACCGACTTCAAAACAAGGACGAGGTACTAATGTTTCAATGTATGTATTTTTTTTATGTATGTCTACCGATATCCGCCAATTGTGGACCGCCCAAGTAACAATAAAGGACGAGCTAAATAGTGTTCATGATTAGCACTATAACGGTGTTGTAAATGTGTACAGAACCCCAGAGAGGCCCTAGTTTTATAACTGACTAGCTGTGCCTCGCGGTGTTACCCGCTCATCTCACGGGAACACTACATTTTTTCGGGATGAAAAGTATCCTATAACCTTTCCCGGGTCTCAAACTAAAAAAAAAAAAAAAAAAAAAAAAAAGTGGTTGAAGCGTGAAGAGGTAACAGACAGACAGACGCACTTTCGCATTTATAATATTAGTTTGGATTTATTCTATAAATACATAAAGGCTCTCGCAATACATAAATCAGCTCTGTAGTTGAAATATTAACGTGTCGTGAAACGCTTTTAGTACTAAAATATTGTAGTCAGCAACTATCAGTAGAGTTGTTAGTCTGCAGTTTTCTACCATAATTGTGCGCATCGGGTTACAAGCATGAAATTTCTGCCACAGATAACTCTATCTGTGGTAGAAATTTCATCCCCATTCCCATATAACCGACACGAGCTGCTGGGCGAACACTCGTTCCTCGGTGATTATTTTCAGATGTGGAGGGAAGTCAGATTCGTCCCCTGTGAGGCAGGAGAGCGGAGTGAATAGGACGAAGTAAGTATACCTCTTTTCTTTCTTTATTGCTGGTCAGTTAAGTCTACTAGGACTTGTCTGGTATCGTTTCCGTGTAACGATGCCGTACAAGCCCTAATAGCCTTCACTGCTCAGTAATTATGAAAAGAAAAAGAGCAGTAGGTACTTGGTCCTATTCACCCCGCTCTCCCGCCACGCAGGGGACGAATCTAACTTCCCTCCACATCTGAAAATAATCACCGCGGAACGCTCTATGTGTGGTAGAAATTTCATGCTTGTAACCCGATGCGCACAATTTCGCGGCTTAGCAACTCTACTATGTCACAAATTTGCACTACAAAAGTAATCAAAACATGTTTATAGTGCTATTCTGCGACGTAAACGATTCCAGTGTTTTGTCGTCACACTGTTCGTCATTTAATTATGTTGATGTGTTGTGATTGTGAGTAACATAGATATTGATAAGTTATTTATGCTTTATGTTATTCTCCGTTGTTACTAAAAGCATCTAAAAGTAACGTTTAATCATAAGGATATAAACACTTGCGAAAATAATTCCATTGATAAAACCATTATGTTGATTTCAAACTTGACAATACGCTGTCATAATTATCGTGATGTTTTAATTAAATTAAAATTACCATAATAAAGACTGGCTGCTATAGGTAGTAATAGTACACATTGGCTCCAGCCGTCTGCTAATAAGTAGGTGCTATCATGGCGTACATCGCCCATATTTTTACTAGTGATATAAATGATACTAAAAAACTGCTAATTACTCCATTAATAATTTTAACGCTTTTAAGACACATTTTAGTCTCGTAGTAGTAACACTTAATGAGCTATTTAGAATCCAAGTTATAGTTGGCTATAGTAGGTACCTACCTACTAATTAGTAAAATATAATTATTTTCAGAACCCGTCAGGTGGGCGCTTTTATAGTACAATCCTCTCTGCAAGTTCGTCGGCGGCCGAGTAAAGTTTCGAGCGCCCACCAGGCGGGTTGTTGGTCGTGAAAGTGTTAAGACATGGCTTTACCATGTAATGAACATATTACTGTACGGTTAATAAATGAAACTGGAATTGATACGTTATATTCCTATCACCCTATGCATTTGCTATACCTACCTACCTACACTTAACAGTGCATTTCACGAAGACTATTTTAATCTAGCGAATAGGAAACTGACTGTTTGTTGCTGAGTCTAAAATCCTAGTTTCGTTGGCTCTGTTAGTAAACAGCTTTCCGCTTTAAAGCCCCAGCACGAAGCTAGAAGCTGAATGTTTGCCAATGTCATACTATACGTACCTATATACTAATATTATATTAAAGCTGCTCTTCGTACTTCAAAGGCAGTATATTACCTTTATGAGAACCTATATAATTATGTACTAATATGTATGTAAATAGGATTGTAGGTATGATATCTGGTAGGTAGGATATTTCGTGGTACGAAGAATGGGGAATAAATTAAAATTTAAAAAATCTTGAGCTTTTCTATAGGTTCCTACCTAGAAGGGGGTTATTCCTATAATCCCCTAAACGTCCCAAACTAAGCAAAACTTGTACTATGGGTACTAGGCGACGATATCACTACATATTATGAAGTATAAAACAAAGTCGCTTCCTGCTGTCTGTCTGTCTGTCCCTATGTATGCTTAGATCTTTAAAACTACGCAACGGATTTTGATGCGGTTTTTTTTATAGATAGAGTGATTCAGTAGGAAGGTTTATATGTATAATTACATGCATAATATAGCACTGCACCCGTGCGAAGCCGGGGCGGGTCGCTAGTATACAAAAATACATATATACATAACATCCCTGACCCCAGCAACAAATATTCGAGTTCATCACACAAATATTTGCCCCGGCCAGGATTCGAACCCAGGACCGCCGGCTCAGTGGGCAGGTGCTCTACAAACTGCGCCAACTGCGTCCTTACATAACAAATTCACCTGAATAACAAGATAAATTGAGGTGTCAGCAAAAACAAGCACCTATTATTATAACAACAATAAATCAAATATAGACCGACGTCAATACCGACAATTCTAGGCCGTTCTGTTTACCACCTGTCTTTGCCAAATTAATTACAAAAAATCCAATATTTAGTCACAGATGCGTATTTACGCAACTAACATTATTATGAGGCCCTAAATTTTCTTTGTGACGTTGCAGACAAATGTATTCAGTAATCGGAGAAGGGGAATGAACAATGGTGACCTGTTTGGACAGCTTGTTCTCCGTTTGTTTGTCGAGCATGCGCTTATAACAACGAGGTGTGCTGAAAACTGATCAGTTGTGTGGATTAGTATACATGTAGCTAACAATGAAGACAATAGTCGTTTGCGCTACGTTATTATGTTTGGAGCTAGTCTGTGAGTATTTCCTTTATTAGTCATTTATAATTAAATATTTTTAAAGTAGATCAACATTTCTTTTAACACGTTTCTTTTTCAGCTTCATTCCCATTCGCGGGACCTGTACCTTTATATGACTTCGGAGGAGTTACCAATTTGGCACAACCGCAGAATCCAGAATTAGTGTACCCTCAGCAGCATCCGCTGGACTATATTCAGCAGCAAAATGAGAACATTAGGAGACAAAACTATGAGAGGCTACTAAGCAACAAAGAGCATCAGGGGCTATCGAACCAGTACGTTTACCAAGCACCGAGTAACTACAACTCGCCACCCGTGTTGAACACCGTACAACACCCGTATTTACCACTGCAGCCTCTGCAAACTCGCTACCAGTCACCGCAACAGTACTATCCTGTACAATATCCACAAGCTCAGTTCCATGGAACCACGGCGGAAGCCCACGCCAGTGCCGGAAACGGGCAAGTCCAACAGATAAACCACCCATATCAACAGCAGCCGTACCATTATCCACAGCAGTATCCGCGTAAGTTTTCACAAGTTTTGTATAGATTCTACTAACATTTCATCCAGGTTTCTTGGATATTTACTTATAGGCTGTTTATAGGTCAATCGTACCGTGTGTTGACTGAACGTGTGTCGGTTTTAAAACTGTGTGCCTAGACTTTCTTTTTAGGGTTCCGTACCCAAAGGGTAAAAACATGACCGTATTACTGAGACTTCGCTGTCCGTCCGTCCGTCCGTCCGTCTGTCACCAGGCTGTATCTCAAGAACGGTGATAGCTAGACAGTTTTCACAGATGATGTATTTCTATTGCCGCTATAATAACACATACTAAAAATAAAATAAAATAAATATTTAAGGGCTCCCATACAACAACCTTGTTATAGATTTTGGTACGGAACCCTTAATGCGCGACTCGGACTCGCGCTTGCCCAAGTTTTTTTTGTCGCTACTGTAAGGGTGAAGCCAGACGAGCGTAACTTTTTCAGTTTTGAATCGCGTAATTTTGGTCGCGCCATACTCAGTGTGATGTGATCACGTGACATGATGTATGGCGCGACCGAAATTACGCGACTCAGAACTCAAAGAATTAAGCTCATCTGGCTCCAACCTTATACAAGACCTAGTATGGTTTTTAACTTTTGAACGCTCAGCGGTAGACCAAAACCAATTTACCGAGCTGCAAAAACCTAAAAAGTGCTCCAGAATGAACAGGGATTGAAAAATACTTGCAGCGGTCTGAATTGCAAAGCTCTTGATCAATGAAATTTTTGCGGCTGTGGCCGACGTTGGCGTCAGTTGAGCGATATTCCGCTGTCGGCTGCAGGGTCGATTGCAAAAAAATTGTACATATTAGTTAAGGGCTTTGATAAATACAAAACTTAATTGATTCCTTTGTGTGACGAAAGCTACCCATACATTTTGTATGACTAACTTTCGTCACACAAAGGAAGCGATCGTGATTTTTGATAACTAAGCTTTTTAAGTATGTATTTTTTTTTTGCCATCGACCCTACAGCCGTCTTTGACGTTCAAATGTTAACTTTATTACGTCACGCTAGATATCTAAGGTGATAACCTCAATTTCTTAAGAAATAGAAGTAGGTACTGCCTAATAAGTAAAGCAGAATATTTACTTAATATCGAATGTTGTTACGTGAAGCCTGAAAAATAAATCATTTATTTATTACGGTAACTTTTATGCACACATTATCTTAGTAATATGTTGTTGCCTTTTAAATAGCTTAGTATATTATATTACATTACTTCACACAGACTGGATTCCACCAATACCTTATACATAATTAAAATGACATGGTACTATGGAGTACCAATTGACATTCCAATTAAGTATGTAAAAGTTATAGGTATTCCAAATAAATATTGGTCCAATCCAATCTTAGTGGGTTTAATTCAACATTCATGTGTGTGTTTTTTTTAGAATACAACGTACAGAATTTGGCAAACCACCCGCGGATACAACAAGTGCTAGCTACCACGCCGCTTAAAAAACGCTATTTGGTGCTTCATCCAAACGGAACAATTGAGCATATCGATAAGATCGAGCATATTGTAGAAAACCATCCAAATTACATTTTAGTGAATGCTGGAAGTGTCGCACCTAAGGCAAATGAAGCACCGGCTGCACCAAGTCCAGTACAACAGGCAGCACCGGTGGCCCAAGCCACGGCCGTAGCACAAGCAAATGCTGGTCCCGCACCGCAAGATGCACCTGCACCTGTACAACCAGCTCCTGCCCCTGCCGTACCAACATCTGCACCTGTCACACCTCCCACTTCACAGCCCGCCCCTGTACCAGCTCCACCATCAAATGGCATCGTCCCTGGCCCTAAACCCACAGTCCAACCACCGACCGGTCCAACGACCACTCGGCCACCAGTATCTGCACCAACAGCGCAACCACCAGTCATTCTTAATGGCACTGTCCCTGGTCCTAAGCCCACAGTCCAACCACCAACCGGAACGACTACTCTGCCACCGGCATCGGCCCCAACAGCTCAACCACCGGTTGTGGTGACTGCTACAGCGACTGCTGTGTACCCTCCACCAACTACCACTCCTTTACCGCCGGTGACAGCCCAGCCTACGATACCACCAACCTATCCTACAGCACCATCTACCAACCCACCCGTCCCGCCAACAGCTACTGCCACTTCAGCACCAACAGCAACCCCAGTACCACCAGTAACCGCCACAGCGCCAGGTGTGACTCGTCCAGCCACACCAACTACAACCGCAACACCGCCTACAGTACCATCAACAGCGGCCACTGTAGCACCAGTGACGGCTACTACTATTGCTACATCGGCACCAGCGGCGAGTACTGCTAGTCCAGCAGCAAAAAGCCCTCTTAATGCTACTCAGGCGCCAGGTGGTCCAACTACTGCAGCACCGTCGACGAAGCCAGATCCAAGTACCGAAATCGGTAAGTCTCTAGAAATAATTTAGTTCCATTTCACAAAAATAATATAATAGTAGGTAGCTATAGGATATTCCATGTGTGATAGATAGATAGATTAGATAGATTTATTTATTTCATAATAACAAATTTACATTATAAATTATCCTAAGTTAATTTACATTAATCTTGATATTATGATCGTCAATAGCAACATAAAATTAGATAATAATCATTCAATTAAGTCAAATACACCATCATAATATAACTACAACAATAATAATAGAATCATAAAATGCAATGTTAGTAGAGTTGTTAGTCCGCTGTTTTCTAACATAATTGTGCGCATCGGGTTACAAGCATGAAATTTCTACCACAGATAAAGTGTTCCACCGTGATTATTTTCAGATGTGGAGGAAAGTCAGATTCGTCCCCTGTGAGGCGGGAGAGCGGAGTGAATACGGCCAAGTATCCCTCTTTTCTTTCTTTATTGCTGGTCAGTTAAGTCTACCAGGACGTGTTTGGTATCGTTTCCGTGTAAAACAAATATCAGAAATTCATTTTTTATGTTATTTTTGTATAGTTCTATATAAAAATATGGGTGTAATGGCCGAAAAGGTAAAAATCACAACAAGTTTTTTTATTTAGTGAGGTAAATTAGTTAAATTTCGTGAACATTTTCAAATTATTATTATTATTTCAAAAAGCTCATTTAATCTGGTTTCTAAACATAAATGCATGTTGGGCACTTCTCATACAAACAGTAGCTTAAAATATATCTTTACGTCGGCGTAACCAACGTAAATCTCCGAACGCATCCTATTTCGCTTCATTAAATACATTAAATAATGATTATTAACATGCTTTTACATATAATATTTACTATATACGTCCTAGAAAAACAAATTAATGTAATTAAAACAAAATATTTTTTTGCTAATCTATCACGAGCACACGGGCTAATCTCAACATCAACAATTTATTTAAGTTACTGTTTGTATGAAAAGTGCCCAATATGTATGTATTTTTAGAAACTAGATTAAATTTGCTATTTTGCAATATTTTTCTTAGTTGTAAATATTCAGGAAATATAACTAATTTATCTCCCTGAATAAAAAAAACTTGTTGTGATTTTTACAATTTCGGAAATACAACCATATTTTTATATGGTACTATGAATAAATAACATGAAAAATAAATTCCTGATATCTGTTTTACACGAAAACGACACCACACAAGTCCTAGTAGCGTTATCTGATCAGTAATATAAAAAGAAAAAGAGGACTCCTTTGTCCTATTCACCCCGCTTTCCCGCCGCACAGGGGACGAATCTGACTTCCCTCCACATCTGAAAATAATCACCGCAGAATACTCTATCTGTGGTAGAAATCCCGATGTACACAATTTCGCGACTTAGCAAAATGTACTAGAACACGCAGGCTAAGCTTAACATCAACATTTTTTTTCAAGGTACTTTTTGTATCAGATGTGCCCAATATGTATATACTTTTAAAAACAAGATTAAATTTACTGTTTAGTAATATTTTTTTAAATTGTAAATATTCAGGATAGATAACTAATTTATCGTTCTGAATAAAACAAACTTGTTGTGATTTTTACCTTTTCGGCAATAAACCCAAATTTTTATATGAAACTATTCTTAAATAACATGAAAAATTAATAGCTGATATCTATTTTACACGAAAACGATGTCACACAAGCCCTAATAGCCTTAACTGATCAGTAATAAACAAAAGAAAAAGGGCAGTACTTGGTCCTCTTCACCCCGCTCTCCCACCACACAGGGGACGAATCTGACTTCCCTCCACATCTGAAAATAATTACCGTGGAACACTTTATCTGTGGTAGAAATGTCATGCTTGTAACCCGATGCGCACAATTTCGCGGCTTAGCAACTCTACTATGTCAGATAAAAACAGAAATATATGTCACTATGAGTAAAAAACTAGCTTATAAATACAACTTATAATAGATATAGGTACATATCTCCCATGTGATCGCCAGAAAAACATTAAATAACTAAATAAACAAATGTCATTTTATAAGTTCATGTCCATGTACTCACTAACAGAATAAAATGGATTTTTCAATAAAAAGTTTTTCTATTTTCATCGAAATGTTTCGTCAGAAGATGGTTCAGTTCGTATTTCGGCGGGTAGACGCCGCCGGTTACGGCGAAATAGTTATATTTCAATGTTATTTTATTATGTTTAAATTTATATTAAACGGATATAGTCTGGCTAATGAAAATTAATTATATAACTTAGCTCGATAATACCATAATCCATAATATTAATTCATCACCAAAAAAATTACATGAGTAGTATGCCAAATTTCAACTCAATCGGAATGTTAGAACTAGCACATAAAGTATCAAAATTATTTATAGTGGACCCACCTAATAAATTGTTTAAATCATAGACAATAAAATTGGTGATACCACAAGTTAATATATGTCAACATTATTTGGCTAGCCAGACTCTAGTATAAGAAGGCAGAAGGTCCATTAACTAACATTAATTGTAATATATATTTTCGAAATTACACTTGGTTCACCATAGGTAAGCCTAATCTCACCATCAATCTCGGAATGCCCGCAAAAATGGCATCCAGTTTTATTACCTACCCTTAAAACTAAAGAACTCATCATAAACGCATCTTATTTTAATAGTTTTGCTACTTATATTGATATAAACACAATAATCATTTACTATTATTAATCTTGTCTTTAGAAATGTTTAAAACAACAATAAGTCTTAAGACAGAAAATGCCGAACATTATTTCCGATTTTAAACCGGAAGTTACGCAGTATGACAAAATTTACAACTTGGGTACAAATATTTACTAAATCTAACATTCGGCCTTTCCTGACTTAAGTTTGTCCTCAAACTTTCATTTAAGCAATAAGGTTGACATACTATGACATTTACAATCTATAATGATTTATTTTATAAAAACATAAGATATTAATAAAAACAATAAACTGATATGTAACTAAGACTAAGTATATACTAAAAACCTAAACTATTTACAAATAAAAAAATTGCCCTAATCTATATACCGTTGAATTTACCTAAGCCTTACTACATTTCTCTTCACAATTAGGACTGAGACCTCGGTGTACTTTATAATTACGTATACAAGACGTACAATATATGAAGATGATCTTTCAGGTCTGTAAACTGTTAGTACTTATCTCTATGTCAATATAATTATTATATATGCAAAATAAACGTTTTTTAATACATATGTAATCTTTGCTATCGTCAATTATATCGCTTGTCAATTAACACTACTTTGACAACATATTTTATGTGGTTAGAATAATTTACCCGATAGCTTTAATAGATGATAACTCGAATGTATTTACATTTAGATTCCTACAAGTTCTCAAAACCGATCATCACAAATAATGTTAGATGGGTCTATCAACATCTTAACATTATTCGTCATTCAGGGTAGATGGATTTTTCAACATCTGAACTACTAGACGCATCTGTCAACGTCATCTAATATTATTATGGACGGATCTATCAACGTCCCCTAAAACCGATCATCACAAATAATGTTAGATGGGTCTATCAACATCTTAACATTATTCGTCATTCAGGGTAGATGGATTTTTCAACATCTGAACTACTAGACGCATCTGTCAACGTCATCTAATATTATTATGGACGGATCTATCAACGTCCCCTAAAGCTACATTAGACGGATCTCTCAACGTCACCTGAAGCTATACAAGACGGATCTCTCAACGTCACCTCAACTACATTAGACGGATCTCTCAACGTCATCAGGAGCTATATAAGACTGGTCTCTGAACGTCTTGTCAATATATACTTCTCTCAACATCTTGATAAATATCAATGGATTTCACAAATCATAATTCTAAATATCGATCACAATGAATCTCAATCAATTTAATCATCATCTTTGCTACTAGTTTTACAACTAAAACTACTGTCATTATATGTGGTGATCCAAGGTTTTACGCGATCGACTGCCCAATTATTACAGTAGTCCCTTTGAGTGATAGTGGATCCTTACGTGCTAGAGACTTCGTACCTGTGATACCTGTCATTACCTAATGTTTTAGTGACTTTGAAGGGGCCAGTGAATTTGGGGAGCAATTTTTTACTTTTATTGTCATTATGTGGCAGAGGCTTTAGAATTTTTACTAAGTCCCCGACTTTATAGACTAGCTTTAATTTTAGTCTTGTCGTACCTTGATTCTTGAGCCTAATTTGGGACTAGATCGATTTGTGTGAAGTTGTCCGATATTTATATATATCCATTCCGTATATCCATTTAATGTCTTAGGTTAAGTTTTTTACAATAAATTTATATAAAAAGTAAAATACAATCAAGTTATTACAAAATATAAATACATTATAAAAAACCTTACCTAGGGTGCCGCCGGCAGCGGGGCGGGGCCCAGGCTAACGGTGGTTAGGGCTGCAGAGAGAGGAATCTCCTGACTATGCGCGCCGTGTCAAGGAGTACCGCCTTCTGTATCTGGCCCTTGATCCAGCCATCTAGCGAGAGTCTCTTAAGATGTTTGTCGAGAGTCTTCGCTATAAGACCGTTCGCCGAAACGACTATCGGAACAATGATCGTCGAGTCAACATCCCATATGGCGGTCACCTCGTGTGCCAAGTCAAGGTACTTGCTGAGTTTGTCCTTCTCGGCCTTCACGAGGTTCTCGTCATGGGGGATGGTCATGTCAACGAGCACTGCCTGGCACTTGGATCGATCTACCAACACGATATCAGGCTTATTGGCTACAATAAATATTATTATTATTGACCATCAACAATGCGAAATATTTTATCATCTTTAATAACATAGTTTTTCATTGTTTCGGTACTCTTTGTCCTCTAAAATCTTCCGAATGTGTTGGATCTGAGAATCATTTAACTGTAAGGTTAAAAGCCAGTCGTCTTGAGTGATCTTAAGTACAAAAGGCATAGGGTCTGGAGTGGCATCGAATTAACAAGGTAGAGGATTCCTACTCAAATCGTCAACGTGTGACGTGTGTTGTCCGGGTCTATACTCAATTTTAAAGTCAAACTCTTGGAGTCCACCATCCACCATCTGGCAATCCGGGGAACAAAGTCGCGTTTGGTAAATGTGTCCCTAAGGGCAATGAAGTCAGTTACCAACGTAAATTTGACTCCTAGTAGGTAAACACGGAAACGTTGTAAGGAAGCTATTACTGCAAGAGTTTCTAACTCTATGCATGGTAGTGCTGCTCATCTAATGTTGTTTTACGGCTAAAGTAAGCAATGGGCTTTAAAGGGGCCGAGTCGTTTTCTTTTTGCAATAGTATGCCAGCTAGCCCATATTTACTTGCGTCCGTATGCAAATAGGTGTCATGATTTGGATCATACAGTCCAAAAGTGGCCTTTCTACTAAAGCAGTTTTAAGTTGGATGAAAGCTTCTTGTTGATTTTCACCCCAAGCCCAGACACAGTCTTTACGCGTCAAGTCAGTCAGTGGTTTAGCGATCGTAGCCAAGTTTTTTATAAATCTACGGAAATAACTGGCTAAACCAACAAATTGCCTAACCTCGTGTACGTTTGATGGGGTTGGAAATAGTTCTACGGCTTCTATTTTTGCTTTTCCTGGTTTAATTCCTGCCTCGCTTATCTCATACTCAAGATATTCAAGCTGCTCTTGAAAAAAAATTGCACTTCTTGAGATTTAATATTAACCCAGCGTTTTTCAACATGTCTAAGGTTTCTTGTAGCCTGTCATATTTTTCTTTAAAATCTTTACCAGGTATTAGTATGTCATCGGGGAATTGCCCAATATTTTATTAAGTGTTTTTTGGAATATGGAGGGAGAATTAACCAGGCCAAATGGCATTTCTTTAAATTGATATAAGCCATCCGGCGTTATAAAAGCAGTCAGATGTCTGCAGTCAGGTCGTATCGGTATCTGGTAATACCCACTTGCTAAATCGAGACTATAGTGTAAAGCCGATTACCGTTACGCATGTCCAAAAGGTCATCAATTCTGGGTAAAGGAAAATTATCCTTTACCGTTTTCCTATTCAAGGCCTTAAAGTCTACGCATAATCGGTAACCTCCAGTTTTCTTAGTTACCAAAATGATTGGGCTTGCATGGGACGAATTGGACTCCTCTGCTATATCATTATCCAACAGTTCCTGCACCACATTGCGAACTCTTTCCCTTTCTACATAGCTATGACGGTATGGCCTATAAGAGACTGGAATATTGTCACTCAGTTCTAAAACCTTCTCCGCCTCATCGGTACAAGCTAATTCAGTTAAATTATCGGCAAAACAATGTCTATAAGAGTTTATCAAGCTGACAACCTCAGTTATCTGCTCTTCAGTAAGATTGGGATTAATATTAATTTGGCTCCGATTAAACGGGGGCAGATCTGAGTGTTTGGTAACTTTATTGCAAGTTAACGACCGTGTGTATTGGGAGTAGGGTTCAAGCTGTCTTATAACTCGGGCTCTAGCAAAGACCGGGCCACTGTTCAAAGATATCGGTTGATTGGCCGGATTATAAACAGCTATTTGACATGACTCTTCGTGTAAACCATACACGCCGCCAACGATGCAGTATGTAGACTTAGCCAACCGTCTCGTGCTAGTTTCAACCGGAATGTCACCCTGATGTTTTTTCTTCATGTGAACACTACATAGTCAAGCTTATCTATAATTAAATCGGAATTAATTCCGAGGACAACCTTTTTATTACTTTCAGTCGGAAGAAATCTGATGTCCCCAGGTACGTCCCGTTTCAAAATGTCTAAACGGTTATTTGTTTTGACTACTAACACATCAGGTCTTTCAGTGAAATCCTGTCCAATCAAAAGAGGATAAGAAAGGAGTCGTTTCCACTATAAACGCGTCTATTTCCGCTGAGACATCTTGAACTTTTAAATTAATTCTTGTCCTGCCTAATGGAGTGTACAAGCCATTGCCAAATCCGCGAATAGTAGGTAGGTTTTCGTTATTTTGTATAAGTGAGTATTTATCGACTATATCCTGGCGCACAAGAGTACACTCGCTTCCAAAGTCAACGAATCCCTCACTTTCTACTTTACATTTCTTAAAATACTTTGAATCAGTTTTATTACTTTGAATTAACATTGTTTTTATGTCTTTGTCTGCTTTATCCACATTCGGTTTCTTGTTTATGTAGCAATCCACCGATTTGTGTCCTAAACGAAGACACGTGTCCCTTCTCCTTACAAGTATAACAAGTGACTTCCAGTCCACCGCTGCTGATACGACATTGTACCGCACGGTGACCTGGTTTTTTACATTTATGGCATACGATGTCGTTGGAAGCGTTTGTACTCATGCGAGGCTTATAATAGGTATGGCTTCAAGTTGGTTTCTTTATATAAATCTTTCAAGAATTTAAGTAAGTCTTCTGGTTCTTGGAATCTACCTGACGACGCGCCTGCCCTAATTGTGCGGTCTTCGATCCCATGAACTAAACAATCCATGGCCCTCTGCCCCGTAATCTCACAAGAATTTTTAGCAACATTTTTGCATAATAGTACTCGTCAATATTTTCCCCTACTCTCTTGTCGGTCTAACATTTCTGTCAACATAGTGCCGTAATTGGTGTCCGAGGGGAAAGCCCTTATGAAGTGTTCCTGCCATTGCGCCCATGTCAAGAGAATCGATTGTAGTCCTTCATACCATTTTTTCATCACAATACATGTACAGCGTTACTCAAGGTATCGGAGGATGTGAGACTAGGTATGGAATCTACCCAATTAACGCTGTTGGTGTTGATAGACTTCTCCAACGCATTCAATGTTGTTGATCACGACCTTCTATTGGCTATACTCAATCGGTTAAATATCTCATCATCAGTGGCTACATGGTTTGCCTCCTATCTTCGCGGTCGCCGTCAGAGGGTTCACGCAGATCGATCATTTTCTGACTGGTGTGATCTCACTTCCGGTGTACCTCAAGGCGGAATTCTCTCTCCACTCTTATTCTCTCTTTTTATTAATTTAATTGTGTCTCACTTAGTATGCTCTCATCATTTGTATGCCGACGACTTGCAGCTGTATACCCAGGCGAGCGCTAACGATTTAAATCGCGCAGTTTCTGATATCAATCGCTAACGATTTAAATCGCGCAGTTTCTGATATCAATAATGACCTGGACCGGATTTCTGCTTGGTCATTTCGTAGTTTTGGGATCACCGTGAACCCGTCTAAATGTCGGGCCATGTACTTGGAAGTCCCCGTTTGCTCTCTACAACTGAAATGGCGCACATAGCTCCTATCCGGTTTGAAGACACTTCTATTCCGTTGGCGTCGCAAGTGAAGAACCTTGGTCTGATTTTTGACTCCGGCCTTACGTGGGAGCCACAGGTGTCTGACGTTATGTCGCAGAGTGACCAACACACTTCGATCGCTTTACCGACTAAAACACTTTCTTCCTGTCAGCACCAAAACGCTCCTTATTCAAGCTCTTGTTCTGCCCGTATTTGATTATGCTGATGTGTGTTGTTCAAAACACTCAGGCTTCATTGAATCGTTTGGATCGTGTTCTTAATAACTGCATTAGATTCATTTTTGGACTTCGTAAATATGACCACATATCTGATTTTCGCCGTCAACTTAATTGGCTTCCCAGTCTTATCCACTCTTTATTCCATTTTATTTGATCCAGCTGCGCCCGAGTATCTTAGATCTAAATTTCAATTTGTATCTGCTCGGCCCGGTTGCGTCCTTCGCACTTCTCGTAAACTCATCCTCATTGTCCCTCCTCATCGCACCGGTTTTATGTCAATTTTTTTCACTGTTCAGGCAATACGGCTTTGGAACGATCTCCCACTTTCCATCAGGCAAGCACACACAAAGCAAACCTTCAAGCACATGTTGCGCAAGCATCTCACCAGTAAGCTCCTAGACTGATTGTCGGTTATGATATTTTGCACTGGGTACAAGAATTAGTGTTTATGTTAGTATATTGTATTGCATATTTGTGTATGTTTATTTATTGTGTTCATTATATTACAGATATATAATAAGTTTCTCTTTTAGTATAATGTTGATAGTTGACAGGCCCTGCACCATAAAATGTTTCTGTTTAGCCTAATGGTTGACTGGTAGAGAATGCCTTATGGCATTAAGTCCGCCATTTGTACACTTTTTGTTTTGTGCAATAAATTTTAAATAAATAAACATTAAGGAAAACAGTGGAAAATAAAGGAAAAGTATACGAATGATCATGGTCACTTGCTTGTTGTGTAAAAGCCTGTTCGATGAGCCATCCGTCAACATGTTTACCTGAAGTAACGGTTGCTGGTTTCACTGCCTTCTTATTCGCTGAACGTTTCCTGGGTCTCGAGTGTAGGCGTCTTGGCTCGACAGATATTTCTCTGCTCGAACTTCTTGACCGTGGAACTCGTTTCCTAGACCTAGCCTCGCGACTCCGTTTCACACTTTTACCGCTATTTTCCATTTTATGGTCCCTTATCCGCACTTCTGATATAAGAAGGCAGAAGGTCCATTAAAAATAAAAAACCAGCATCAACAGTAATTGTAATATATATTTTCAAATAACACTTGGTACACAATAGGTAAGCCTAATCTGACCATCAATCTCGGAATGCCCGCAAAAATGGCGCGCATCCAGTTTTATTACCTACCCTTAAAACTAAAGTACTCATCATAAACGCATCTTATATTAACACGTTCACTGCGGCAATCTAAAACTCTGTCCTGAATTTCAGTGCGTTACGGGGCCTGATTGATCCCGTAGTGGTTTTCGCCGTGATGCGTTACGGGTATAAAAGTGCCCCGTACTCCCCCGTCAGTTAAAACTGCTCTAAAATCGTGAAATCATATTTTTTTACAAATTTGTTTTCATCAATTCAAAGAGTATAATATGACCTATGTGACCCTGCTTCCGCACGTAGGCACGATGAAAGGTTATTAAATTAGAAGGAAAAGAAAGTACGGGGTTCTATTATCCCCGTATCGCACTAGAATTGACAGAGTACGGGGTTTAGCGGACCCCGGACCGCACAGACTTTGTGTGTGTCGATAAGTTGATAGTGATGGGAATAAAAACAAACGATAAATTTTAATCATAATTATGTTTTAAACGTGATTTAAACTGTATATAAAGAATTAAACAAGTGGAACAGTCTTAAGTAACAAATGTAGGTATGTGCAATATTTTGCATATTAGTGCAAAATATTGCACATACCTACATTTGAGCTGTATTTAATGTTCCAAATTATAACAATTTAAACACAGTGGTTTTTGGCACTTACGTACACATAGTTTTCTCCGTATGATCTTATCTGCGATACAATTTGCCGATACCGATAACAAGGCTTGCAATAATGACTGCACTAGTGACACTGAGCTCATTAGCCCGTACGGGTCAGCTAATATCTATACGGGGTCCTCAGTACCCCGTATCGCACTGGAAGACAACTTTTGTTCTGTGGTCGGTACGGGGTTCGTGGGACCCCGTTTATATTTTATATATCACCTGATTATACTTAAAAAAAGGATCATAATTATATATTTGTGTCTATTGTAGACAAAAAAATACCAAAGTTACAGGCTCCGCACCAGCGAGTAAACACTGTTTTTTGTCCCCCGCACTGAACGACGACGTCGTACGGGGCTCGGAGGCCCCCGTACCGCAGTGAACGTGTTAATAGTTTTGCTACTTCTATTGATATAAACACAATAATCATTTACTATTATTAATCTTATCTTTAGAAATGTTTAAAACAACAATCAGTCTTAAGACAGAAAATGCCGAACATTATTTCCGTTTATAAACCGGAAGTTACGCAGTATGACAAAATGGACAACTTGGGTACTAATATTTATTAAATCTAACACTAGTAACACTTCTGTCGGGATTAAACGAGTTTAAAATTTCTGTCGATGGAAGTTCTTCACACACTAAACTATTCGTGTTAACTGTTGACTATACTGTAGACTATCATACTCAGTTTTAATGTTATTTCAGCTCAACAAACAGCGATACCCCGTAGTGAGCCAGTGGTCTGGTTCTGGACGAAAGACCTAGACTTCTTGAAGAAACTCTCGAATGGAAACGAGACCTACGATGTGGTAGTCCTCTACAATGTTGCAAGACAACCTAAAGTGGTGAAAAATACTGAAACGATCATACACCCGGATGGTAGCAAAGTTATTGTCACCACGGAAACCATAGATGACAAAGGTATGTTGATATATTCTAACAAAAGAAACTTGTAGGTTACGTGTAGGGAACATAAGTACTTACTTACTAGCCTACCTTCTTAAAACTTAATTGTAACTTGAAGTGTCATTTCTAGCGCCAATCTTAATTTTACGATTTGAATTGTTGTAAGTCACATATCGTAAGTAGTTGGTTGTAGATTGTTTAAGGGTAAAAATAAGACATTATGACAGGAAGAGATACCAATGATCAAAGCGAGAGTGTTTAATGAAAACCCGAGTGTCATTATGGCTTTTGAGCTCGAGAGGTCGAATATTAGATAGGTACTCTACTACACTTCGAATGTGACAAAATAATATAAAGCACCAAACTAATTAACCTGTTCATCGCCGTGGGTTTACACAGACACAATTTACGTGGAGTTACCGTTAGTTTTAATAGACCAAGTAACACTTTTAATGTTGTCAACTAAAGTTGGCATGTTATTCAAGCGTTCGTCATCGTATGACGACTTTGGTGATGAACAGCTGTAATCATAATAGCACGCGTTGATCGTTTATTAATTTATTATGCTATGGCAGCGCCGACCCCCCGTATAATTATAGGTACTTTTACTTTGCTGCTGACGCTCGCGTGACCCTTTTTAACCCTGGGGGCTAAATCTATCACTAGCCCTATCCCGCAAAACTGTTATGAGGTATTTCGAATGTTATATTGAACTGTGTTTCTGTATTATATGCTGTATGAATTAATATGGTGGATTGTTGGGGTATTCTTTATAAAATGACACGAGCGAATACATAACACTATCTGATCTGAGTATCATATTTTTGGCGTTAAACATTCTCTTTGGTTGTATAACGTTGATGAGTTGATAATATGTTTCTTGGGAAGATAAATAAAAGGATTTGTTCGATAATTTTCACAAAATCGTTTTTTTAATAGTAGCGAATTTTCACATCGCGTTTTTTAATAATCTACTGGTAAAATATGTAAGCGAAAAAATAAACGCGAACATTATAAAACGCTTCATGAAAAATCGCTACATGAAGAAAGACGAACAATAAAATTGGCGATCATGAAAAAACGCGATGTGAAAATTCGCTGCTATGAAAAAATTATTTTGTGAAAACTTGCGAACAAGCCAATAAAAGTACTACTCGTATAAATATTAACTTTCTTTTACAGATGAAGCACCACCAAGGGTTGTAACTACGACTACAATTGTAAAACCTGATGGTTCACAAACACAGACTCAAACGAGTAAATCGATTAATTAATAATTCTTAGTTCCATTTTCGTGTTCCTTTGCTTGTTTTTTAACTTGCTTAAATGTTACTTTTAATTTGTAAAGTTGTTTACAATGAAATAAAGTAGCTAACAGATATATAAAAATGTATTCATTTTAGTCCGTTATCTCAGTCCTATTATGGTCAAACTTTTTTACTTCGAGAAATGAAAAAAGAAACAATGCAAACTTTTTCTTTAAACTAGAGCTGGGACCTCTTCCGCAATTGGGTGAGTTCAGGTGGGGTAAGGGAAACTTAAATATGGGTAAGATAGGTGCACAAGATAAAATCACATCGTGTTGGTAAATCAGGTCTAATCGGTACTGGGTACAAAATGAATACGTATAAATGTCGCTGCTGTTAATTAAATCTACTTATAATATTTAGAAAGTATTTTAAAGTTTTCCCTTGTGTTTCCGTTACCTCACCTGCCCTGAAATAATTCCATGATTTTAGCTGCGAGGCAAGAATATATCGATTTTCTGCTTCTTTTCGGTATAAAATAGTACATTACATACCTAGGGCGGCGAATTCGTGAATGTCCCAGATAGCTGGTGATTGTGCCCATAAATATGCGATCTGGGGCTTCATGAATTGCTGCCCGTAGTTTGTCTAATATTTTGGCGAAGCGGTGGTAGCCTAGTGGTTAGGGCATGCGACTTTCAATTCGGAGGTCGCGGGTTCGAACCCGGCCCGTACCAATGAGTTTTTCGGAACTTATGTACGGAATGTCATCTGATATTTACCACTCGCTTTTCGGTGAAGGAAAACATCGTGAGGAAACCACCTAAGCCCAATAAGGCCTAGTTTCCCCTCTGGGTTGGAAGGTCAGATGGCAGTCGCTTGCGTAAAAACTAGTGCCTACGCCACATCTTGGGATTTAGGTAGCCGACCCCGATTGAGAATTCATTCTCAAAAAATGGGACAAAGGCTAGGAGGATGGAGTTTGTCTAATATTTTACGTCTTGCCTTGGCTATAAGGAGTAGTTTTTCTCCCCAGAAAATCCCACTTACGGCCCAGGGTGACGTAAAGTAACCTACGTACGTCACTTTCCGTCCCATATTTTTTTGTTTTTCGTACACTATTACTGCTAAGTATGCTCTTCGGCACCATCAGAGGACCCACATTTGAACACGTAACGTTTCTAGCTTAGTTTGGGATATTAAAGTATTTATTATATTTGTGAACCACGATAAACTATTTATTTGTATAGAATCTTTTTATCGATTCATATTTTTATGTGGTAATACCACATTTTTATTTTTATAAATAATGACACAAAGGTAAATTAAGAAAGAAAAATTGAATGCGATCTACTACAATCGAAGCGGGGTTTGACCCCGCGAGCTCTGCGTTTCCGGCGCATTGCTCTCTCTCGCAGTCTTCACACTTGCTGTAAAGCAATGGGGATTGGGGATCGTGCGTGTAAAACGCACATCCTAGGGTATGGCTAATGCGCATACCTAAGCATTTCAAAAACATATATGACGCAGAGGGCGCTCCAGTAGCGTAAAGAAAAATGCGCATACCTAAGCATTTCAAAAACATATATGACGCAGAGGGCGCTCCAGTAGCGTAAAGAATTAAGGGATGAAAGATTTGGTGTGATTGACTTAGCGATCGGATAGCTCAGTTGGAAGAGCAATGCGCCGGAAACGCAGAGGTCGCGGGTTCAAACCCCGCTTCGATTGTAGTAGATCACATTCAATTTTTCTTTCTTAATTTACCTTTGTGTCATTATTTATAACGATAAACTATTGTTAATCTCTTAAAGCTTTCAAGCGAGTGTCATTGTGCGGCTCTCAGTTAGGAAAGTTTGTTTTTCCTTTCATATTAATAATACAAAGGCTCGTTGACGGATCGGGCCTTCGGCATAGTTCACATATTTTTAGTCTCATCAAAAAAGGAAGTAAGTGAATTCAGATTTCTGTGGCACATAATTCATTTTTAACAACCTGAAAACTTTTGGGTTCGCCCGCATTTCTATTCATGCAAACGGCCTAGCGACCTTGTCGGTGATAAAATTATCATAATTTAAGCAGATTTTGTCTAGGATTTTGTGATTCTATTGCCAGGACGGGTCATATGCCACGACCCCACGTGTTTAGTTATTGTTAATATTTAATATTGTATCGTTTATTTGATATAATATCGATAAAATCCTGGTTATAAAAATGATTTTTTGACAATTGGGACATATTTACAGATATTTCACTCATAGGTACTGCCTTAAACTACAGATCGAATATAATTTATAATGCTACTAGAAGGTGGTCTCAACTACGTCCGCATAAAACTTTTCCTTATCTTTGGATAGCTATCCCTGTATCAAAAGTGTTATGACAAATGTAAATATCAGTGATGGATTTACAAATTTTCAAGGTATACGTTGTAAAGTTTTTGCCGCCCTTGCCTCTACAACTGTAGTTGATAGTGGGAAGAGGGAAATTCTCTACAATTTCGCTCTCTCATACAAAGTGTGGGCATAGGCCGATTACTGGTTGGGCGGCGGAAATGGCTGTTTTATTCCAGAATAAGGCACCTGGCTACAACGAATCTACAATGACAAGTGAGAGGGAAAAGTATCGGCGAAATTTGATGCAGACTTCCATCTGTAAAGCATCAGAAAACCGTCATCCAGAAATCTTATTGATTTCTATGAGGTAGCGGATTTAAAAAAAATCGGTCCCCAAAACCGACCCAAAAATCTGCCGTCCTAGACTCAAGCCTACTCAGTCTGCTGGTTAATCCGCCACTGGTAAATAAGGTTCAACGGTATGTCAATGATATTTTATAAGTAGATAAGGTTACTAGCGTTCCTAAAGTAAAGCACTTATACCCCGCGCGGCGAAAGATGATTCCTATGACACCTGTCATCTCAGTACATTTTTCCGATTATAGGTTATAAAATGTACTGAGATGACAGGTGTCATATAGGAATTATTGGAGTGAAATGGTCCAATTACCATGCCAACGCTTTTGTCGGTCTCCGGAAAGTGACGTATTCGTACATGTTGTGCTACCGTGACCTGTCATGTTATTGTATAACGTATCATCACTACATAGTATGAAACAAAGTCACTTTCTGCTGTCTGTCTGTCCCTATGTATGCTTAGTGTTTTAAAACTACACAACGGATTTTGATGAGGTTTTTTTAATAGATAGAGTGATTCAAGAGGAAGGTTTATATGTATAACACATGTATAATATAGGAGAGAAACACTGATAATTTTAGAGGTTCCGTGCGAAGCCGGGGAGGGCCACTAGTTTTTTATATTATAAAACATCATTGCGGTAAGTATGTATGCAATAAGAAATGAAAATAGGGTTCTACGGACGCCTAAAAACTAGTACAAAATGGAAAATCACTTAGGTCTTATGCTAACCTAAATACCTCTGTAAGGTAACCTAAAATTTCCCTTCACAAGGCAGGTCAGGGCTTAGCCTTCGGCGGCGTGCCGACCACAAAGCTGCGACGCTTGTCATTACACATTCGTAATCGTCTAGCTATTCAGATAAGAAGATGAGGGCTGTTTGGAATCTAAATGAATCAACATACCTAGCTGAAAAAATAATATGATGCAAAATAAAGTATACTTTGCGCCAGTTAACTTAATAGTTGGGTTTGACACCCCTTAGGTACATTTAAACATGATGGAAACGTACCTATTTTTCAATAGTCTTACTTGTTATGGACGGTTTTGGCCTGGAAGCTGCACTTTGTGATGGAAGCAAGCCGTTTTGCACAGTGATAATATAGACCAAAATAAACGATTTCACTCGAGGCGAAATTAGTTTCACCCCTTAGGAACAGAGATGGCGCCACTTATTCAAAAAAAGTTTAAAAAATTCTAAATCCTGAACGGATACTCCGATTTTGACGTAAGAGGTGCCAATCGGCAGATAATTACCCAATTTAACATGAAAAAAATTAAAATCACGTAGAAAATAATTTTGGATACCTAAGAAATAATATTTTCTGAAAAAAATATTTAAAATTCGTGATTTTTGGAATTTTACTCGTAAAAATGTATGTACATGGTACTTTTTTTATTTATTTATATTAATACACAACTAATTTTACATTTACGAAAAAAAAACCGCATATCATTAGCTCGTATAATTCCAAAGTTATTGAAGAATACAGACATGGCGCCGCTGGGTCAAAAAATCTTACAAAAAATCTAAAACCTCAACGGATATTCCGATTTTGATAATTAAGGTGGTAATCGACAGATAATTACTTAAACTAGTTTAAAAAAATAAAATAAAAATTCAAATAGGCAAAAAGTAATAATATTTCCAAAAAAAAACATACATTTTGAAAAAAATTTTTTTTGGGGCTTTTATGTAATTTCATATAAAAAAAAATTATGAATATGGCTTTATTTTACTTATGTATATTATAACACTATTAGGTAATTGATCGTTTAATAAAAAACCGCATATCGAGAACTTGTACAGTTCAACGGTATTGAAGATTTTACTATAGGGTGCCTGTGCGATGTTGCCGCCGCACGTGCAACTTATGTACATGTATATAGAAAAGTATTCTCCCTTTTCGAAGGTACTGATTACCCTGAAAATATAACCACAATTGAAAGTACAAATAATAATCATCCCAAGTAGCACACAACACACTTAAAGACTGTATCGTTAAGTATAAAGACAAGTAAAATAAAGTATTACTGACAACTTTCATATATTTATGAATAGAAAAAAAAAACTTCTACGTTTTAGACGTTAAATAATACAAAAACGTCTTTAAACCCAATGAAATCATTCATATTTAGCTAATTTTTGACTTTGTGTCTGTACGTAGAAATCAGAGTTCGGACAGCGCCTTGGTCAAATTTTTTTGTCATCCTGTTATAATCTCGACGAAATTGCTCTTCGGAATCTGTAGACCGGGCATTTTTCCGCAGTTTAGCTTTAGTTATAGCCCAAAAACGTTCGATAGGCCTAAGATTTGGGCAATTCGGGGGTTCATAGCTTTAGGTACAAAATTGATATTTTCTCTTCATACCACTACAAAGTCTTGGACCCATAGTGGCAAGATACCAAATCGGGCCAAACTATAGTCTGAACACTTGTGTTTTCTAACCATATAGGAAAAATTCGTTTATTAAGACATTCCTTTATATAAATATGCTGTCATTGTAGACGTAGTGATAAATGGAGTCGATTTGAGGCCACACTCGCAGATCGCCTGCCATACCATAATTTTTTTGCCAATTTCTTCTGTAAAAATTGACTTTTTAGATTCACTAATAACAGGTCGATCTTGAACTGTGTAATACTGCGGTCCCGGCAGAGATTTATAATCGAATTTCACTTATGTCTCATCGTCCATTATACGACACAGATTTTCCTTGAAAGAATAGAGTCATAAATTTTTTGAAACTCTTTATTTTACTGAGCTTTGCTGTTTTTTGCTTTGTTTGGGCTGCCTTTGCTTCTTGAAGGTCTTTAAATTGTATCTCTGCTTTGGACGTTGGACCATACCAATAGATGTACCTAACTTTTTAGCCAAGTCCCGAACAGACACCTCCTTGTTGGTTGTGTATGCCTTTACTATCTTTTATCCAAATTGGGGTTTGAAGGACCTGATTTTCGGCCGGATTTCGGTTTGTCAACGAAAGTATACTCTTGGCCGTACTGTTTAATCGCATTTTGGACTCCACCAATACTTAACGTTTTCGAGTTTAGCTAGCTTCCTGAGAGTGATTCCTTTTATACTACACCATTTGTCCAGAATCGATTTCCGTTTTTCTGGTGAAAGTCCATACAGTTTTAGTTTACAATAACTAACGAGGAAACGAAACAATCCTAGTCAAATCCAACATTTAATGTTTAGATTGACATCAGTTTGAATTAAAAAAAAACTATGTTTTAATCGAATGAAACCACTGTCAAGTTGTCTTTATACTTAACGATACAGTCTTTATATCCCTTGTACAGCTTAAATTAGAGTTTTAACGGGTGAATAGGCTCCTATACAACCTGTTTGCTAATATCACAAGTATATTAGATGCTAAATAGCATTTCTTTTACAATATTTTACTTTATTTTCACTTTAGTCTTTGCAGGCTTTGCATTGTAACGTGCAAGTTAGGCCGTCGCATCATAAAAAAAACAACAACGCATTATGCCACAGCCCAATTTGTATCCATAATGTTCAAGGAGTTTCCAAATTGAACTAACCTTCAACTATTGTGGACCCCACCTACCTTTGATGCCGTTTCATTCCCAAAAAGAAGGACTTGGGATTCGATATTTCCAAATTAAAACGTGAACCCACATTTGGTTTGCATGAAACGGTATTCAATGGCAGCTGAAATAGATGGAAGGTATCTCACAAGGTTGTTTAGTTTAGTGTTTTTTAGTTTAAACAGATCTTTTCGAATCGCATTAACAGTAATAATATATGCTCTGTTGGAGCATCGTATAGCCTGCATGTGAATCTGGGACCAACAACGTTACGATTAATTGAGAACCAATTAATGACATTAATATAGTGATTGAATCTTACACGATTTTCACACATTATATTAAAATAATAAAACGGGACTTAATTGCGGTAAATAAACATTTTTGAACTCGGTTAAATCCCGTTTTGTTATAATAATGAATGACATTAATTATGTAAACACACCCTAAAAAAAAGAAACAAAAATGGCCCTAAGTAATCGTTTCACATGAGCCGTTACGTATCGAGAGAGAATTTCTATAGATAGCGATGTAGTTACTTGCAAAAGCAGTAGTTATTTCAGGGTATAACATGCAAGTTTTAAAACAGGTATCTTTTCTTATTGACTTTAGACGTCTTGTCATACTCTGTGAAAGCCTTGAAGTGCAGTCATAATTTCATTACTTAAAGTAATAACTGTTTTGTAAACTGCTACTAGTAGACCGTTGCACTGACGACTGCAATTTGAATTCTTCGATGCTTTCACAGAGCTGGCGACAAGCCTTTCGCCGACTACTTCAGCTGCCATTGAACAACATGTTCTGCGTGTAGCGTTTCAAGCGAGCCAAATGTGAAATAAACGTCTTAATTTGGATATATCCTGTCCCAAGTCCTTTCTTTTTGGGAATGGAATGGCGTTGGAAGCAGGTTGCAGGTGCGATCCACAATAGAACAGTTAGTATGGGTGCAAATCGAGCTATGGAAAAATGCGTTGTTGCAGCCGATGCAACGGCCTAACATGCACGTTACAATGCACAGTTTAGTGAAAATAGGCAGAATATACTTAAGATATTAGCAAACTGGTTGTATAAGAGCCTATTCACCCGTTAAAACTCTAATTTAAGCTGTACAAGGGATATAAGTGTGTTGTGTGCTACTTGGGATGATTATTATTTGTACTTTCAATTGTGGTTATATTTTCAGGGTAATCAGTACCTTCGAAAAGGGAGAATACTTTTCTATATACATGTACATAAGTTGCACGTGCGGCGGCAACATCGCACCGGCACCCTATAGTAAAATCTTCAATACCGTTGAACTGTACAAGTTCTCGATATGCGGTTTTTTATTAAACGATCAATTACCTAATAGTGTTATCATATACATAAGTAAAATAAAGCCATATTCATAATTTTTTTTTATATGAAATTACATAAAAGCCCCAAAAAAAAAATATTTTTTCAAAATGTATGTTTTTTTTTGGAAATATTATTACTTTTTGCCTATTTGAATTTTTATTTTATTTTTTTAAACTAGTTTAAGTAATTATCTGTCGATTACCACCTTAATTATCAAAATCGGAATATCCGTTGAGGTTTTAGATTTTTTGTAAGATTTTTTGACCCAGCGGCGCCATGTCTGTATTCTTCAATAACTTTGGAATTATACGAGCTAATGATATGCGGTTTTTTTTCGTAAATGTAAAATTAGTTGTGTATTAATATAAATAAATAAAAAAAGTACCATGTACATACATTTTTACGAGTAAAATTCCAAAAATCACAAATTTTAAATATTTTTTTCAGAAAATATTATTTCTTAGGTATCCAAAATTATTTTCTACGTGATTTTTATTTTTTTCATGTTAAATTGGGTAATTATCTGCCGATTGGCACCTCTTACGTCAAAATCGGAGTATCCGTTCAGGATTTAGAATTTTTTAAACTTTTTTTGAATAAGTGGCGCCATCTCTGTTCCTAAGGGGTGAAACTAATTTCGCCTCGAGTGAAATCGTTTATTTTGGTCTATATTATCACTGTGCAAAACGGCTTGCTTCCATCACAGAGTGCAGCTTTTTTTCATAACAAATAGGACTACAATGGCTGCTATTGCCATGATAAACGGCGCAAAGTACAATATGTTTTATAAGTATAACAATCCCAACGATTTCAGAGATAATACTTACGATGAAATTAAATATCACACAAATATTATAAAGGCGAAAGTTTGTGTGTGTTTATGGGTATGTTTGTTACTTCTTCACGCTCTAACGGCTGGACCAATATTGATAAATGTTGGTATGAAGGTAGCTGACCACCTACACATAGGCTACTTTTTATCCCTAAAAATTTAGTGTACCCATGGGATAAGCGGGTAACACAGCGCGGAACACACATAGGCTACTTTTTATCCCTAAAAATGTAGTGTAGGTACCCATGGGATGAGCGGGTAACACAGCGCGGAACAGCTAGTTTGATTATATACATAAAAAATTACAAGAAAACAAGGGAACATTAGTATAGTAGGTACACATGTAATGGTTTAATTTCCTGTTTATAAGGACATTTTTGTTATCACATGGCAAGTAATTTCCTCAGATCTAAAAGAGAACGTAGAAATGTGAAGAAATTATTTATTGCTCTCGTATTCCGCGTGACAATAGGTACATTGAAAATGTTCTGTGTGTCATAGGTATATATTGTTTTGTTACAAGCTGAAGCGGTGCCACGGTACAAGTAGGACAATTTATTTTTATGTAATTTTTTTTGCATACATATTTTTTTTTTAATATTCGGTCGGTAAAATAACGTCGTATCTTTACTTATTATGAAAATAAACTGAATCATTGAAAGTACCACTAACTTTTGGTCATTATACTATTATTAATTGGACAAAAACTAATAAGAAGACGTGTTTCGACTACTGATTTTTGCGACGTCATAAACTAGTATCTCCATAGAAACTACCTACTTACTAATAATTAGTTTTTTAGGGTTCCGTACCCAAAGGGTAAAAACGGGACCCTATTACTGAAACTTCGCTGTCCGTCCGTCCGTCCGTCTGTCACCAGGCTGTATCTCAAAAACGGTGATAGCTAGACAGTTGAAATTTTCACAGATGATGTATTTCTATTGCCGCTATAACAAAAAATACTAAAAATAAAATAAAATAAATATTTAAGTCCCATACAACAAACTTACAGATAATGGTACCGAACCCTTCGTGCGCGAGTCCCACTCGCACTTGGTGTATTTTTTTATATTACATAAAGAGTAGCTGTCATCATCATAGAATGCGATGTTTCCGAAGACGACATCAGGGACAGGGCGAAGTGGAGGAGGAAGATAAGGAAGGCTGACCCCACTACCATGTAGGATACATAGTCGGGAAGAGAGAGAGTAGCGTAGCTGTCTTCAAATACCGTAGCTATATTGAATCAATCAGAACTAATCGTCTGCTGTCATGAATATCAAATTAAATTCCTCGTATTAGTCGTGAAAGCCACATTGTTCAGTACAGGTTGGCCGTATTTCTTGCCCGCTTCCTTTTCAGCCTCTACAACAATATACTACTAATTTCTGAAGAGAGGTAGGAAATTAATTCTAGTGTGGCGTCTCTAAATCAAGTTTAATATTGCCACGTTATTGATTGATCACAAGTAGTACATGATCACAGTGACAATTTTCCTTTTTTTAGAAAGATGGTTCATCTCAGCAACCTCCATGTGAACGTATACCATTCTGCACAACTTTCCTGGCGGGCTCTGTAGCTTTCTGGGCAATTATTAGTTAATAGCCTTTTAATAATTGTAGAAACGGTTAAAACTCACGTTAAAATTGTCAGGAACGGCCCGACATGTTTCGAACTCATATGGAGCTCTTCATCAGGGGCAGCTATCCGTGCTGCTACGCGACCCGCGGTCCACTCAACATAAAACATGTCGGGCCGTTCCTGACAATTTTTATGTGAGTTTTAACCTTTTTTATAATAATTATTTAAGAAGTCTCACGATAAATTGAATAATATTATTCTGGGCTATTGTTTAATTTAAAATCTCACCGTAAAAATAAAAAAATAAAATATGCAAGTATTGTACTAACCACACACATATTTACAGACATACCACAGACATAGTACCAGGTCGGTGACATCAGGTAAATACGAGGTACCAAGAGTAACTTATTATTTTGGAGACAGGACATTAAATAAAAGATTGCCATATTTATTTAACAGCCTACCTGAAGACATCCGCTCGGAACTAGACAAAAATAAATTTAAAAAACTCCTTAAAAAACATTTGTTAGAAACCCTTCCATAAAGTAAGCAGACGTAATAGTAAATATTATAGTAATGTAAGACAAACTTTTTGTAGAGACTCTCCTGCAGACAAACTGTGCAAACAGTTTTGCAGGGGCCCTATGATGGTTGCGTTTATCACGTGATAAATAAGTGACAAAGCATTTGTCACTCACACTCGCATTATGTCAAAGCGTGACGGATGCTTTATCACTTATTTATCGCGTGATAAACGCAACCATCATAGGGCCCCAGAACTCTGTTCTGTTCTTAACACTTTTGTAAACAAAAGCCAAATAAAGATTTTTATTATTATTTCGTATATTTATTTAATTTCTTAGGTTAAGTTTTTTTACAATAAATTTTTATAAAAAGTAAAATACAACAACGTAATTACAAAATATAGATACATTATAAAAAAACCTAACCTAGGGTGCCGCCGGCAGCGGGGCGGGGCCCAGGCTACCGGTGGTTAGGGCTGCAGAGAGAGGAACCTCCTGACGATGCGCGCCGTGTCCAGGAGTACCGCCTTCTGTATCTGACCCTTGATCCAGCCATCTAGCGAGAGTCTCTTAAGATGTTTGTCGAGACTCTTCGCTATAAGACCGTTCGCCGAAACGACTATCGGGACAATGATCGTCGAGTCAACATCCCACATTGCGGTCACCTCGTGAGCCAAGTCAAGGTACTTGCTGAGTTTGTCCTTCTCGGCTTTCACGAGGTTCTCGTCATGGGGGATGGTGATGTCGACGAGCACTGCCTGGCGCTTGGATCGATCTACCAACACGATATCAGGCTTATTGGCTACAATAGTCCTGTCCGTGATGATAGATCGATCCCAATAGAGCGTGGCACGACCATTTTCGAGAACTGGCATCGGTGCGTACTTATAGTACGGCACCTCAGACCCCACAAGACCGTATCGAAGAGCAAGTTGCTGGTGAATGATCCTGGCTACTTGGTTATGTCTGTGCAAGTACTCGCCGTTAGCAAGATGAGAACAACCGGAGATTATATGCCTGAGTGACTCACCGGGACGGCGGCATGCCCGACAAATGTCGACCGTACCGTCCTTCAAGATATATCTCCGGTAATTGTTCGTCATCATTACTTCGTCCGCAATTGCACAGACAAAACCTTCGGTTTCCCCGAAGAGATCCCCGAAGCGTAGCCAGTTCACCGACGCGAGCAGATCTACATCGGGCCCCGTAAGGGCCTTGTAGAACCGCCCATGTAGCTCCTTGCTCTTCCATACAGCCCTGCGGTCATCGGTGCTAAGCACCTTTGGTCTGCGCCAGTTCTCGTTTGCTAAGGAGAGAGAGGTGAGGCCTTTGTCAACTGCTACTACATCGCGATGAATCCCACACTCGTTGTTTAGGAAATACTCCCTAAGACTGCACACCTCGCGGTTATGGAGGTCCTTGGCGTTTAAAAAGCCACGGCCCCCACACTTACGCGGGATGTACATTCTCATAACTGACGAGCGTGGGTGCCTCATGCGATGTGTAGTGAGCAGCTGACGGACCCTCGTATCCAGGGCGTCCAGCTCAGTCTGAGTCCACCTTAGTATGCCAAAGGAGTAAGTGAGCAGAGGCATCACCCAAGCGTTGAAGGCGCGTGCCTTATTGCCACCGGACAAAAGACTGTTAAGTATTTTTGTCAAACGACAAAAGAAACGCTCCTTCAACGCCTGTCTAATGTCTCCGTCCGCAATACCCAATGACTGTGACATACCAAGGTACTTGTAGGTTTCAACTTCGGAGATAGACCTGAGGGTCATTGTCTCAGAAAGCTGTAAGTTCGCGGAATTTACGACTTTCCCCCGCTGTACATGCATGACCGCACACTTGTCTACGCCAAATTCCATTTTGATGGCACTACTGAAGGTTTCAGTTACTTCCAGTAGTTCCACCAGATCCTGGCGTTTTGGTGCATACAGCTTAAGATCATCCATGTAAAGCAGATGAGAAATGACCTCACCTCCTCTTCGAAGCCGGCAACCTAGTCCTGAATCCTTCAGCAGAGTGCTGAGCGGATTCAGGGCTAGGCAGAACCACAGAGGACTCAAACTGTCACACTGGAAAATACCTCTCTCAATCCTTATCAAGTCCCGCGGGCCAGGGGGGCCATCCCCGCCTCCTGGTTGACGAAGGACTGTGGTCCACTGCCTCATACACGCGCCTAAGAGGGATCTTAGAGCTGTATCGATTTTATACAGCTCTAAGATCCTCTCCAGCCATGAATGAGGCACCGAATCATAGGCCTTCTTATAGTCAACCCAAGCGGCCGAGAGAGACCCCCTGTTCCGCCGGACTTGTTGGCAAATGGTCGTGTCAATGAGGAGGAGCTCCTTAGTACCACGGGACCCAACCCTACATCCATTCTGAGAAAAGGCCAAAACGTTATTCGCAACAATGTGCGTGTTAATTTTTGTTCTCAGAATGGACGTAAGGAGCTTGTACAAAGTGGGCAAGCACGTGATGGGTCTATAGTTTTTCGCTTCCGTGGTACTACCGGACTTATGGAGCAGGAAGGTAACACCAGTAGTCATGAAAGATGGCAGGGAACCAAGCTCGAGGGCGTCTTGAAATTGTGTTGCCAGACGTTCGTGTGAGGATCGAAACCACTTGATCCAAAAGTTGTGCAACCCGTCTGGCCCAGGACTTTTCCAGTTCTGGGTCGTACGGGCCGCACATCTTACATCATCGGGGCTGATAATCACAGCCCCCATGGCTTCGATCGGCTCACACTCACGTCTGACAACATTCATCCATTCGCCCTTGGTGTGTTCGACTGGCACCGACCAGATACTACGCCAAAAGTTAATCATGGCAGTAGGATCCGGCAGTTGCCCGTCGCTCACACATTGGTCAGTTCCCTCCCACTTTCGGTATACCTTCCTTTGGTCACTTTGGAAGAGACGATTCTGCTGGAATCGATCCACACGCTCTCTGTAGCGGCGAATACGGCTTGCCCATGCATAAACTTTCTGCTTTAGGTAGTCGATGCGCTCTGTGACACATGCCATGTAATCGCAGGGCCTGGTGCCAGTCCCCGCGAAGGCTTGTGTCACGTAGCGCATCACACGGGGGCGGTTGTTGCCCCCCCTAAAGCAGATTAGCTTGGCAATGAGAGTCCTAAATGAGCTGATACGCCGCTCGATCCGTACTTGCCAGGCAGGAACACCCCCGGCGGTCCGCGGTGCACGGTCAGTGTCCGGGAATCTGACACGAGCAACGCGGCACGCCGCGATGGCCCCACAGTACATGATCGAGTGGGTATCAGCTAAATCTTCGCTAGCCCGAAGGTACGGGTCTAGCAAAGCGTCCAGGGCTCCCATCAGCGCTAGGTTACGTTTGTGCATTGGCAAGCGTGGTAATCGCGGCCTAGACTCAGGTGTGGATCGATATCGCTCAATCGCCTCCTCCAAAGCCCTCCTCAGCTGCTCATTGGCCTGGGTACTTACGCTACTCGCACAGTCTTCCATATCGGCCTCGGGATCCGCCAGCGGCACCCCCGGCACCAGGTTGGGCGCTGGCGCCGGAACCGGTGACGAAGCAGGCGGACCCCGAGCCGGCACGGAAGCCGCGCGAACAGCCAGTACCTCCAGGCGCAATCGATCAAGTGTCGCATCGTCCAGCAGTTTGCGCCGCTGAATGAAACGCACCTGATCGGATAGCCGCTGCGCAGATACGGCGATGGTCGGATCAAACGCCAGAAACAGAGGTAGCATCCTGTCCCGGTACGCGGACAGGTTGATTCCCCCCTCTGTAGCCCCATAATAGGCGCGCATGACGTTCTCATTCATGGCATGAGACCACTTCATGCGACGCACTATACCACCGGTAGCGGGAGCCGATGTTGGAGCAGATTGCCCCGTAGGCCCCAAGCGTGCCGGCAGCGGTGGCCGCCCTCGACGAACAGGTGGACGTGTCGGCGGTGGCGGCGGCCCGCGCTCGTCCTCGCTCGACTCGCTGGTGTCGGGCGCTGTGGCGAAGTCGTCGCCCGACGACGATGGCGAGGAGCAGGACGGCGCGGGTGATGGTGGTGGGCGTGCGTTGTTAGTATCCGCTAATTTCCGCTTCGATCTCGTAATCATTTGTATAAATTTTTCGTCTTATTTGTAGATTTCGCCTTGCTGTCACTTCTGTCAATATCTATACATGTTCTGTTTATATGCTTGCAGGCTCCGACAGATGTTATTAAATAATAAAACATGATGCGGCACTGATAATATTTTTAAATTGACACAGAAAAACGGCAAAAATCATCTAAAAACATATTTTATAAAATACGAGATACAAAAAGCGTCTGTCAATGTCAGCGGTCGTTATTATTATTATTATTATTATTATTATTATGTAAATCCCACAGAGACGGGCTCGCACTCGACCTGTTTAGAACAACACCGCAAATGTTTCGTGCGAATTTAGTCAGTAAAAATATTTACTACCGCGGTCATTTCAGAAGGATAACATTTCGACCTAGTAGCGAATACTTAAACCAGAAAGATTTACTGAACATTTTATGAATATCTAACCCAGCTAACAGACATTATTTTCTTTAGGCCATTAAATTTAATGTTGTTGCTTAACCAAACCTCATTACTCTTTAACTGGGACTCTAATAACACTAACTTTTTTAGCAAGGACAGGGCTAAACAAACTCAATTTAGGTCATTTGAAGGCTTCCCGCCCGTCATTAAATGGTTCATTTTATGAAGGTCGGGCTGAGTTTATGAATTGCCTTCAGCATTAAGGCGTAGGGCTTACCACTTATTACCTTTAACCGAGTGTAACGAAGACGTAAAATAACATTTTATGGCCTACAGCGGTGCACTTACACGTCTATAAAATACTGTAGTCATAGAATAGGATAATGATATAATAATGTACACTCGGGAGCAAATAAATCCGGTACACTTAAGGGCGGTAGTACGAGTAGGTACGGCTACTTTTTGCAGCAATTCAGCCGTTTTAGCACAATTTGGCTTCGCGATCGCGACCCTTTTCGCGCGACATAGCATCGCCAGTCACTCTCTCACAGTAATGTGGAGAAAAAGACAGGTAATATTTCTCGCGCGAGAAAGAATCGCGTGTCACAGTTGTGCCATAGCGATACTGTCGCTGGTCATAGAGTCGGACCACAATGACTCTTCCAAGCAAATGAACTGTCTAACACATAAAAACCAAGTGTGGCAAAATATTAACCAAAGAGTAACTAACAATCTTAGTACTCGCATATTTTTAATTTCAAATTTACCAATACAACCTTACTCTTAATACCTTTATTCTTGTTTTAATCTCCCTAGAGCCCTTAGAGTAAGAATGTCAATAAACGCTGAAGTTACTGCTTTGAATTACAGTATGTAAACTCACTAAATACTACGCAAAAGTCCTCCGAAATATCTTTTTAAATCTTTTGTAAATATTTTTATAAGTACAATACTGATCAAAATTCAAAACGCAACTTACCAAGATGTTTTTTTTATTTATCAAGACTAATTAGTGCCCTATTGAGTATTGTCATATACCGATTTACAGATAAAAAAACTAAAATTGCTGGGGCAAAGATATTTTAGCCAGTCACCGCACACGTACATAATTATTACATTCAGGCCAACATTCCCTTCAGCCCGTATAAATTAGCAGCGATTCAAATCTAAACGCACCGAATAATACCGGCTGACCCACAATTAATAACCGTACAAAGGATAAGCTAGCATTTGTGGCAAATCCTATACTGTCACGAACAAAAAGGAATAATTTTCGATAGGAATATGAATAACGATCAACACGCCACCTGCGATGACCACAATCAAATAATTAACGTGGGCTCATTTCAATACAAATCTCGTTTATTATTTATTAGCAGTAGCTAGAATTCCATGCAATTATTTAGTAGTTTGTTCAATATTGAAGCGTAAATTAGTTGTGTTTTTTTGTTTCCAATTTGATTTTGATGGCGTGGTAAGAAGTTAGATTTCTTTTAAGTGATTTCACGAAAAGCTTTAAAAAATGGGCTAAAAATAAAAAAAACGCTTCTACCCTAATTCGAGATAAAACAACTTTATTTCAGATGCTTTCAGGAATATAATAGATTTTTTTCAATTACTACTTAGGTTGAAATGAAATGAACTGTCATCATCATTACCATCGGCCTACAATCGTCAATTGCTGGACGTAGGTCTCCCTAATTCGCGCCACAATACCCGGTCCGGTCCTCAGCTTTCCGCATCCATCCGCTTCCCGTTTCTCTTTTCAGGTTATCAGGTGTTCGTCAATATTTTAGTTTTATGATTGTATTTAAATTTTAATTTATTTGACATGACATGTAGTTACATAATTTACAACTATGACCTAGAACGATGTACTGGTAGAAGACTTGACTTGAGGAACCGGCGACTCGAAAATGTGACGTATCTTACCATCTCTATAGAAGCACTCCAGCACCTCAATGTAGATGAAACAGCAGCCAATCGAATTGGCATGGCTGAAGCGGCTCACTTACGGCCCGAGATTCAACGGAATCGAAGGCTCAACAGACGCAAGCCAAAGAAGGTGAAGACAAGTGTATCTACTCCTTAGTCTTCTGAATAACCTGCCGCAAGCTCTAAATGTGGTGCACGATGAAATAATATCTACAGTTAGGGAATTTAAGTACATAGGTACGTTGCACGATTTAACTTAATTGGCATTTGGCATACTTCACGAAATGCCCTTAATGTTGGGTATTAATATGCATGTATAATTAGTCATCGGCCGCGCTAACGACGACGACGAGCAAATAATCATTCACATTTGGTTTCCATTTGTCCCGTTTCATTAGTGATAATCAGCAAAATCAAATGGCTGCCAGCGAAAATGAATTCCGCCTCACAATTTGCGAACATTTTCGATAGAACTAAGTCTACATAGATTTGACTGCACCACTTGGTCCATGACTGCACCCGATTCCTTTGGTTGATGAACGTAACCATAAATATTAAAACTGATTTCAATCTTGATACTGCTTTTTGCTGTAGATAGTGAAGCTAAAAACAAACGACTTTCATATGGCAATAATGTATATTACACGTCATTGTGAATTATAGAATGTCAGTAGTGAGCAATAACTTATTCATAATCATAACTACTTACTTTATTTTTTAACCGACTTCAAAAAAGGAGGAGGTTCTCAATTCGAACTATTTTTTTTTTTCTATGTATGTTACTCGATATCTCCGAGAATCGTGAACCGATTTTCAATTTTTTTTTTTAATCGAAAGGGTATAACTCCGAGTTGGTCCCGTTGGCACTAAGTCGGGATCTGATGATGGAATCTTGGAGAAATCGAGGGAACTCTTCAAATGTTATAGGGACATGTACGGCGCTTTCGGTAATTTATTGATAAAGTCAAGAATTTACATTCAGTAAATAGGATTTGGTGTAAGGAAAGTATACGAATCACTAAAAAGCAAAAAAAAAAAATTTTTTAACAAAAAAAGAACCGACTTCAGTTCAGTAAAACTAAAAAGCCAACAATAACCCGTTCAAGTACAGATTACATTTGACTCACCCTTCGAAGTCGGTGCCAAACCTCGCGTAAACTATAATATATAAATATAAGAACTGAGTGGTTTGGGATCGACTTCGAAGGGTGAGTCAAATGTAATCTGTACTTGAACGGGTTATTGTTGGCTTTTTAGTTTTACTGAACTGAAGTCGGTTCTTTTTTTGTTAAAATTTTTTTTATAACCCGCGATTGATTTGTAGGTCAATCCGCGTGGGAACAACCGAGTTCTTAAAATAGGTAAGCAAAAATGTAAGAAATCGGCGTGTACATCAAAGAGGCTTAACAGCCATTGCCTTACAAAATTTGGAGTAAAAGTGATTTTAACGTTATGTTGTTTAGATATATTGTAAAAGGTATGGGTTATGCCCGATTACACCTTAGAGGTGTTTCCACATATCTTTAAAAAAAATTAAGAAGTCTTATGTAAAAGAAAGTTTTGAGATAAGATGAACCAGAACTCCCACTACGACACTACTAATCCAACTTACCCCAACACTCTCAAGACCTTAGCTAGCTACAGAAATGTTATTAAAATGAGAAAGAAATTACTCGGGGTCGAAGTACGGCCAGGCCAGAGCAGAAATAAAGCAATAAATTTATAAAGTTAGTAAAAAAAACAACAAATTTGAAACTAAATGAGTTTAAAAACCTTGAGCGCCAATTGCTTTATCACCGTCAAACGTAATGGATGATACTTGAATTAAACAATGAAAATAAATACGGGATTGAAAAACACAGATAGTGGTTTGAATTAACATGTTTTTGACCATTGAAATTTTTGACGTCAATAGGCGTCGTTGGCGTCAGTGGCACGAATTCCCGATGACGTGATTTGCCGTCTTTGGCGGTCAAAGGGTTAAATTTAAATACACCGTTTCAAGATGGAGGTTCTATTAATTGTAATTGAAATTATTATGGGTGATCCACCGAGGACGGATGGACACCTTCACGCAGTAAAGTATGAAAATAGAAAGAAAATGTAAGGTACCTTGTAACAGATTGCCTTATAGAGGCATGGACCTTATTACACCGAGCTAGTAGACGCCAGTGCTCCAAACAATCGACGCTCCAGTGAGTCGACTAGGCGTTGACCACAGGTTTCCCGAGAGTGGGGCGATGAAAGGTAGCGCAGCGATCTAGCTGACAAACGAGACTAGCACAGCTCGCTAAACTGCCTAGACTAGGAGAGCTAGCCAAGCTAGCGAAGCTAGCGATATCTTGCGATATCTTGCGACCCAACATTGTTGGGTCAAATAGAAGAAGAGAATAGGACAGTGGTGTAGGCAGACAACACGTGGGACAGGCAATGGTGTGGCTGAAACGTATCGAAAATTCCAGTTAATATTTGGACGAATATAACACTGATTCTAACAAAACAATAAAAGATTATGTACCGATGATTACAACTCACCTTAGACTTTATTTAAGGACATTTTAACTTACGGCGTCATCCGCCAAAGGTTCTAGAGCGAAGCATCGTGTCTACAACAAAACGAAAAACATTTTTTAACATGTTGAAGAAAAACAACACTAATATAGCCACTTGAAGATTACTTACGGATACCCGAGAGGCACCAACGTAACTCCATGGTTTTTTCTTACGAGACGACTTTCTATGTCCGAAACAATGCAGTTTTATCTCGAGAGTGATTTTGCAATATCGAAGAAAGAAATCTAACGGGACTCAACTAACACGTTCCGAAATCTCCAAAACAACCAACGATTCGAGACTTGACATTCGAAATATTAATAAACTAAACAGAACCAATTTAATCCAAAAGATATCCAGAATTTAGCAAAACAAATGTGACATTGTTTACACCATGAAAATGTATATTAAATAATTTTCTGAAATAAAAACATCGACGAAACTACAAATCTGTTAAGAGGTGTGACGAACAAAACGTCAAATTATACTTCCGAACGTTCCTGACTACCGTGCCTTGTTAATGCATGGTTACAAAAATGTAACATTATTTAAGTCGTTTTGTATTAAGGTATTTTATGAATAACAGTGTATTAAAATTAGAGGTTCCTTAAAAACATTGAACATCAATTATTGGGATTACACTAATATAGAAAAGAAATTATTTGTGACGGACATGAACGCTTCGCGTGCAATGTCGGAACAGTTTAAAGCGGTAACTAAACGTCGCGCAGAACGAGTTGTCAAAGTTGTTTACAATTGAGCTAAAATTTATATTAACAAGTTTTACCTGGTTTAATTAAAAACTACAATAGTTTAGGGTTTAAAGTGTTAGTATTCTAGTATAGGCTAATATTATCTATCCGTAAAAGTGTCGGAATTACCTAAAGTGAAGGACAAATAGGCAAAAACAAGGACTGACAATGTACGTTTGCCAAGTGTTTTTGAATAAGTATTTGAATGAAAATAGACTATTTAGAGGCCGTTGCTGGTTAAAAACAAAGACTACAGGATGTGTTCTACCTAGTACAAGGACTGGAATCATAAAAATATGTGGAAGTTAAACTTATAATCACCTACGAAGGCGACTCATAATCAAGGTAAGGAATTTCGTTTCAAACGAGCTAAAACGCTTATTTTAAGGTTCATGTACACTCTAAAGTGTTACAGTTCATCCTTAGTTGGGTTAAAAAAAAATAAAAATTTTTAATTTTTAATTTTTTTTTTTAGATAAAAATATACCACAAAAAAAAATAATGAAAGTTTAAAGTAAAGTTAAAGTTTTGTAAGGAGATTAAAGGTTTTAGCAACCAAGAGGCAACTATCTAAGACTATGTACCCAAAGTGTGTACCCAATTAAACTATCGTTTGGTAATAAACCATACGTTTCTAATTAAACTACCTGGGCATTCGACAATACCATCTATCTAACCTATGTACTATGTCAATAACTTACTTTATGCACGGCGCCTGTGCGATACAACTAACTAACGCTTATTTAAACTTATTCGGGATACAAAAAGTTCTTTACTAAAATTAGGTCTAAGATTATAATTAGCTATTTCTTACCTAACCAACTATCTAACGTATTCTAACCGCTTCTAGGGTATTACCGGAAAAGTACAATTAGAAAGTACTTCCCAAAGCAATAGCGTTCAAAGAGGGACTTAAGATAAGTTCCTAGACTAAGGTATACAGAGGTTTTCCTCCTTATTTCCGAGAAAAACACCTATACTAATCTTACGCTAAGGACTAAAGGTAAGCTTTATAAATACTTCCTTCAGTAAAGGATTCCTGGTTAATGTTTGACTTTGACCATAGGTTGAAAGACAACATCCTTAGGATTTGAGTAAAGACTATAAGCGACAAGACTGAAAAGTTATAGAATTACTGCTGAGTAGGCGTGACACACAGCCAATACTAGTCAGTAATGGTAATGCGCTTTAGACAAGACACAATTTACCTATAGAATTGTCATGTGGCAGTACCAACATGAACTAGCGATTTTTAAAGTAGGATAACCGTAAACCTTTTTGACGCGAGGCGGAACACACGACCTACGCTAAGAGAGTTTTAGTAGAATTTTAATCGAGTGAATCACAGTACTTTATTAGGTCCAGGATCAGCAACGATAAGAGTTATAGACAAAGAAAAGTTGAGGTTAGTCTACGCACAACATAACCTTTATTAAGAGAAGTTTAGGAATTTACAGAAAGTAAGTTCGATCAACTGAGCAAAACCATTGCATGTCGTTTATTCATGGGCTTCGCCAGGACGAACTATATCCTTGATGTGGAAATTACCAAGAAGTTTTCCCTCTAAGGATTTTAAAGAGTAAACTAAAGGAATTAGTTTTTTATGAATAAAGCATCTTTCATAGCGAGGAGCTAATTTAGAGGAAAAATGTTTCGCAGCATTAGATAAAGTAAAACATTTCTTGTACACGATTTGCCCTTCTTCAAGTTGAATCGGCCGTTTTCTCATATTGTAATATCTAGCATTACGAGAGTGAGAAAACAACAAAGATTGACACACCTTTTGAAAAATAGTTTGTAACTCTTTGAGACTATCTGAAAAAGCAAAACTGTTATCTAGAGTGAGGGCGTTACGGTCGATAGGGACATCGGCATTATAATAGGAACCATCGATAATCATCTCGCGACCATGAGTTAAAAAGTAGGGAGTAAATTTAGTTACGTCGTGAACAACGGTATTCAAAGCGCATTGAATCTCAGATACATTCTTATCCCAATTTCGATGATCAGAACGCACATATGAAGCAATGGTTCTCACCAATTCACGATTTACTCTTTCAGTTTGGTTAACTTGAGGATGATAACTAGGGTTATAGAAAAGATGAGGTACATGGTATTTAGAACACAGATCTCTGAATTCCTTGGAAGTAAACTGAGGTCCGTTATCTACACAGAGATATTTAGGTATTTAAAAAGAAAAGAAAACTATTTAGTTTTTTTGGAGGATTGCAAGTAGGACATTCGGGAGTACGAACACCTTTTCTCCCACATTTAAAGCATACAATATCTCTGGATTTATTACAAAGATTTGTAGAGTGATTAGTTAGACCACATCTAAAACATGGCAGTTTAGAAGCTACCGCAGTAATTTGATTTACTTGTTTCTGATACGAACCAGAGGGTTCAGTATAATTAGGCTGAAAAGATTGTTTGGATTCAAAAGAAGATGTAGAAGGCTCACGAAATTGGTCCGCTTTAACTTTAGCTATTTCAATCCGTTTGCACAGAGGTTTTACCTGTTGAATGGAAGTTATATCATGTAAAGCAAGTTCTTTGCTGTATCCAGGACGTATATTACGCATAAGGATGTCAAGTTTATCCTCATCAGAAATTTTACGGTGTAAACGTTCAAACATACCGAGAATAGTGGAAACGAATACAACAATAGTCTCTTTCTTAGATTGGGTTCTATCCCTAATTTTTTTTAGAAGTATATGATCTAAGTCTGGGATATCAATATCCTCTTGGAGAGCATCTAAGACCTCCTTGTACGAAGACAAGTGACCACGATTGGAGCGAAACCACGACAATGCAGGTCCGTCGAGAATTTCCGGAAATCCGTGATAAATGCGATCCTCGGGGATCTTCCTAGCACAGCGAAGTTCTTCCAAACGAGTGATAAAAGAGCGAATGCAAGAGTCCCCTCTATATTTCAAATTCAAGGAATTTATGTTAAAAGACTTGTCAAGTTTATAAACCACTTCCCTAACAATGTTAGGAGGGTCATCAGAATGAACTGATTCTGAATCTGATCCAGAAGAAGAAGCAGATGGGTCACATCTGATACGATCAAGTTTTGAAGTAAGATCCGCCTTGAGAAGATTAACAGCTTCCTGTTCCGTAGACAACCTAGAGAGGCGACATATTAAGTAACGACAACGAGAATTCAACCGGTCTACAGCTGCACGCGATAAATCTTCAAACAATTCACGTTCAATATCCGCAGCTTTCCGTTGACACGTATCTAGTTCTGTTGACGAATCGGTTTCCATCAAAGTACCGAGCTTTAGGCTGCCCCTACGAGCTAAATCGGCGGTCTGCTTCAACACTTTACATAAACTGGTACGACGAGAGAGCGGATTTACCGAAAGTTTTCGAATTGTTAATTCGTGAGTAATTTCGTCTTTTAATAAATGGGTAATCTTACATCCCGCTTTAAGAAAGTCCATCTTGAATGTAAATCAGGTAAGAATGAAAGTAATTAGTTATTACTTACAATATTTTCCTTAGTAGGTATTATTGTATAAGTACAGTAAGAAAAAGTTATCTAAAAGAAACCTTTTTATAGATTTACTTAGGTAGTAAAACTTAAGAAGGCTGAGTTTCAAAGCTACCTTAGTTTAATAAGTCAGAAAGATACGAAGATAGTCGTATCTCAGTCAGTAACAAGTTTGAATAAAGTTGAGTACCTTGTATAGGGTACTTATGAATAAGAGTAGTATAAGTACAAAAAGTTACTAAATCTCATACGTAAAGTTTGAGAAACAAATATTTATAACCTTAGCAGGTCAAATTGGTTGACCACATAAGTATTAACACAAAATCAAAAAGATCTGAGTTTATAAGCTCAGAGTAAGAGAGTAAATGAAGTGACATTTACATATAAACAACACAAAACATATCCTTAAATAAAAGCGAAACCACACCAAAACAAATACCACTGCCTAAGATTATTTGTTTCTTACAAATAATTAATTAAAAAATTTAAAGTTTTTAATTCAAGTATCGCCCAAAACTCTGGCCCTGAAGTTGGGAGCCAATTGTAAAAGGTATGGGTTATGCCCGATTACACCTTAGAGGTGTTTCCACATATCTTTAAAAAAAATTAAGAAGTCTTATGTAAAAGAAAGTTTTGAGATAAGATGAACCAGAACTCCCACTACGACACTACTAATTCAACTTACCCCAACACTCTCAAGACCTTAGCTAGCTACAGAAATGTTATTAAAATGAGAAAGAAATTACTCAGGGTCGAAGTACGGCCAGGCCAGAGCAGAAATAAAGCAATAAATTTACTTTAGGGAGTGTATGGTCGATGGGTTATCGGACAGGGATTCTCCCTATAAATTGATACGTCGAGATGCAAAGTCGGAATGAATGTATTTCAGCTATGCAGACGGAATGATGATGCGTAGCTACATTAGTAAAAAAACATCAAATTTGAAACTAAATGAGTTTAAAAACCTTGAGCGCCAATTGCTTTATCACCGTCAAACGTAATGGATGATACTTGAATTAAACAATGAAAATAAATACAATAATATTTATTGTAACACACAACGCACTTATTTTTAAGCTTAAATATTAGGTACAACCCTTAGATTTATCGTTATGGACACCCTTGGGCTTCAACAGTAACACGTTTTTAAATTTAAATACACCGTTTCAAGATGGAGGTTCTATTAATTGTAATTGAAATTATTATGGGTGATCCACCGAGGACGGATGGACACCTTCACGCAGTAAAGTATGAAAATAGAAAGAAAATGTAAGGTACCTTGTAACAGATTGCCTTATAGAGGCATGGACCTTATTACACCGAGCTAGTAGACGCCAGTGCTCCAAACAATCGACGCTCCAGTGCGTCGACTAGGCGTTGACCACAGGTTTCCCGAGAGCGGGGCGATGAAAGGTAGCGCAGCGATCTAGCTGACAAACGAGACTAGCACAGCTCGCTAAACTGCCTAGACTAGGAGAGCTAGCCAAGCTAGCGAAGCTAGCGATATCTTGCGATATCTTGCGACCCAACATTGTTGGGTCAAATAGAAGAAGAGAATAGGACAGTGGTGTAGGCAGACAACACGTGGGACAGGCAATGGTGTGGCTGAAACGTATCGAAAATTCCAGTTAATATTTGGACGAATATAACACTGATTCTAACAAAACAATAAAAGATTATGTACCGATGATTACAACTCACCTTAGACTTTATTTAAGGACATTTTAACTTACGGCGTCATCCGCCAAAGGTTCTAGAGCGAAGCATCGTGTCTACAACAAAACGAAAAACATTTTTTAACATGTTGAAGAAAAACAACACTAATATAGCCACTTGAAGATTACTTACGGATACCCGAGAGGCACCAACGTAACTCCATGGTTTTTTCTTACGAGACGACTTTCTATGTCCGAAACAATGCAGTTTTATCTCGAGAGTGATTTTGCAATATCGAAGAAAGAAATCTAACGGGACTCAACTAACACGTTCCGAAATCTCCAAAACAACCAACGATTCGAGACTTGACATTCGAAATATTAATAAACTAAACAGAACCAATTTAATCCAAAAGATATCCAGAATTTAGCAAAACAAATGTGACATTGTTTACACCATGAAAATGTATATTAAATAATTTTCTGAAATAAAAACATCGACGAAACTACAAATCTGTTAAGAGGTGTGACGAACAAAACGTCAAATTATACTTCCGAACGTTCCTGACTACCGTGCCTTGTTAATGCATGGTTACAAAAATGTAACATTATTTAAGTCGTTTTGTATTAAGGTATTTTATGAATAACAGTGTATTAAAATTAGAGGTTCCTTAAAAACATTGAACATCAATTATTGGGATTACACTAATATAGAAAAGAAATTATTTGTGACGGACATGAACGCTTCGCGTGCAATGTCGGAACAGTTTAAAGCGGTAACTAAACGTCGCGCAGAACGAGTTGTCAAAGTTGTTTACAATTGAGCTAAAATTTATATTAACAAGTTTTACCTGGTTTAATTAAAAACTACAATAGTTTAGGGTTTAAAGTGTTAGTATTCTAGTATAGGCTAATATTATCTATCCGTAAAAGTGTCGGAATTACCTAAAGTGAAGGACAAATAGGCAAAAACAAGGACTGACAATGTACGTTTGCCAAGTGTTTTTGAATAAGTATTTGAATGAAAATAGACTATTTAGAGGCCGTTGCTGGTTAAAAACAAAGACTACAGGATGTGTTCTACCTAGTACAAGGACTGGAATCATAAAAATATGTGGAAGTTAAACTTATAATCACCTACGAAGGCGACTCATAATCAAGGTAAGGAATTTCGTTTCAAACGAGCTAAAACGCTTATTTTAAGGTTCATGTACACTCTAAAGTGTTACAATATAAAGAAAAGCTTACATTGAGCTATGATTTTCACAACAAATAAAAATCTGCCAACGCAAATTAAGCGAGCAAATGCGCGCGCCGGCACGCCGTACCATATCCTTTTCTCGAAGCCATTCGGAATATGTTCGAACCCCCTGTTATACTTATCTTGATCATATTCCATCTAAGTACTGTCACAGAATATACTGTGCTAATTCTCCCTTTAAGAAATACCTTGTAACTCTATTAATTACTTACTTGAGGTCCACATGGACTGAGTATCCTGCCTTTTCATCTAATTTTTTTTCGCAAAGTATTCATTTGGCGAACTATTTCATTTCCCAACTCACGATTTTCTCTGAAAGCAAAATAAAATCTCAGTGTATTTTTTTATGCTCTTATAGAAAACAGTAGGTTAGGTTAGGTTTGTTTTATGAAAGTTCCGAAAAAAATATGGTTTCAGAGAAAATCGTGAGTTGGAAAATGAAACAGTTTGCCAAATGAATACTTTGCGAATTTTTTTTAGGCGATACGGCAGAGAACCCATAGGTAGTTCTGGGCTTCTATAGGACTCGTAAAATATTAATTAATTGGTCGCTGTGCCCTGTAATACATTTTGAAATTATACAAATGTCTTCTAGACCCAGTGGGCAGTGTAACGTGCGCCGTGTCGACAGTTTACTTGGTCACGTATTGGGTCCGTTATGGGTTGGGTTGGGGTAGACGAGCTGACGCAATCAAAAGCGTCAGATGTTACAACGTCTATTCAATCCAACCCGTGTGCAGAACTATGCTTCGCGACTCTTGTCGCACGAGATAGCGCTACCCGTCACTCTTCCACATTACTGCACAGACCGAGAGGGGTAATTATCTCGCGGAATAGTCGCGTATGACAGTTATGCTAGAGGTGCAGGAATGAGCACGTAATTTTACACGGTGTATATAAATATATAAAGCATCCAAACCCATACAGGCAGGACGGGTCCACTTAGCGCCGCGACCTACGCTATCCACCTACATGCTAGCGCGCACCAGTCTATCAGTCGCCTTTAGATTTTGTTCGGCGTGTCAAACTGGTCGTACGCATCAGTCAGTCGTGTCGCAATGACCAATTGCGCACACTGCACAAACAACCATTAAAATACATTTTTGAGGCGGCCTTTGTTTAAAAGAGTGTCTAAGATAGTAGGTACTATTGGCTGTACTGTGTACTTTACACGGCTGAGTGTAAAAAATGATTAAAAAATGTTTTTTTTACGTTTCCAACCTTCATAACTCCACTGTTTTAAAAAATTCGAATATCTCAATCGACATAAAAAATAAAAATCTGTATAATTAATAAGACCAAGTTACATGAGAATCGGTTGAAAATGCAACCACTAGCGGATAACATACGGATTATACGAAATAATTTTAGGCCAAGCTGAAACGGAGATGCTTCGCTCGCTCGGTCAACTATGTGATTTGGCGACTATATACGATATGTTTCTTACATACACCACAAAGTCTGACAGCTATAAGATTTTAAATATAAGTTTACTCGTAAATCGCATCTAAAAGTGCATAATAGAGTGAAATCAAAGAGTTCCGCAGTTGCTTCAAGTATTTTAATCTAACTTCTGACGGAACTTGATAAACTATTTATTGCACCGGAAACTTCGTAGACTGATCGCTCTTGCCGATTTCTAAAAATAACCTCAATATTGCGAAACTTTTGTTTGGTGTGAAATATCTCCACAGTACGGTAAATTGTTTCGTGTTTCACTGTCTGAATCATGGTCGAATTCTCTCTGGTTTTCACACATTTACCTAAATTCTTCTACTTCTTCTTAATAAGCCCTTTTCTACTAGCGAAGGTTGACAGACAGTTCCGAAATTTTATAGCCTAACAAGTGCCGGTCCGGCCCAGGGATGGTGGCGCTACAAACAACTTTCATATGGCAATAATGAGCATACGTCATAATATATTTGCATTATTAAACGTCAGTGTTGGCATTAAGCAAATTCAAAACACTTTTTACCAGAATGCTGCTCAATCCTTCGTTCTTATTGCGAAATAAATACTGAATCCTATTGAAAAAACTTGACTTTCATGACTGTCGATAGTTTTGGCTTTATTGTGCAAAAAATACGTGAAATCTGCGGATTATTTAGCCCTGTTTCCTCTTTGTTTACATAAGTGGCATTCGCCGACTTTCAACGTCAGTTACCAAAAAATTGTCGTTGCCAGTAAAATGAATTAGTACCACCATAAATCCGCAATATGGCGTGGGCTGAAAAACACCCTTTTCTTTCTCGTGAGGCGAAAGAGATGGGCAGCACTCGTGACACCAGTCCACTCCTGGAGATTTCTAAGCCAGGATTTCTTTCTGCGGCCTTTGTGTCTCTTGTCAGTCAACCTTGCCCATCGTTATGACTTGCAACAGTGTTCTCGCGAGGCGAAACAGATGGGCAGCACTCGTGACACCAGTCCACTCCCGGAGATTTCTAAGCCAAGATTTCTTTCTGCGGCCTACGTGTCTCTTTTCAGCCACCTTGCCCGTCATTATGACTTGCAACAGGCTGTATCATCTGTCATGTCGCAAAAGATAGCTAAGGTACATATGTCACTTTCCTCTGGCGGACGTTATTCCAAAGACGTCGTTTTTCGTTGATACGTAGTCTTCATTTGTTACCATTTTGTATGGAACTGCTCTTTAGCATATCTCTTTACACACCTACATGTAAAGCCGCAGAACAGTCGAATATGCGGACATACGAAATAATTTTTGGACAAGCTGAAATGTAAACGCTTTGCTCGCTTCACTCGCTCGTCAATAAAAGCACACGATCATTACATACCCACTCCAAAACATAATACAATGAAACCCCAACGCCCGTCACAAAAACGTTACGTTTTTGCACTTCAAACAAAATGAGTAATAGTTATTTGTGCAACAAGAGAGCAAAGTTGTTTTTTGTTATGAGTGCTGATTTTGAGTCCCGAGCAAGCGAAGGATTCTACGTTTGAATCACGAGCGTAGCGAGTGATTCTATGTTAGAATCCTGAGTGTAGCGAGGGACTCAACAGCACGAGATGCAAAAAACTTTGCTCTCGTGTAGCACACACAACTTTTCACCTCATCAGCGAGAACATATGCGACATTTTGTGTTTTTTCTTCCAACGTATGTTTATAGTCTTTGTTGCTGATTTCAATAATATTATTAATCAGAAAATTGATAAGTGCTGCTTAAAAAGGAATAACAATATAATTTAATTGAAATTATAATCAACCAACCAACACGGTTATTGCCATTATTTGATCAAATTGGAAGATTTAGCAGATACATGACGTGTTTATTTATAAATACATTATTATATTACGAGATTTTGTTTATACATTGATTAATATTTTTACTCCTAAAACACCAAACAAAATATATGCAAAAGAAAATAACAATTACAATATGAACTCGATATTTTTTAAGGTACGTTTCGAATATGCATCTATGATAAATGGCGAAATTATAAAAATATATTTTACAATAAGTAAATATAATTTACAATAAGTAATAAGGTGAAAAATCTTATTATATTTGAGCAATGATCAATTGTTTTATATAAAAGGCACAATCATTTTAATTTTCGGTCGTTAAATAAAAATATAATAAAGAAAAAAAAATACGTTGCAATTAAAACTTTTTCGGGTGTTTTTAATGATTTTTTTGATATAACGCGTATCCGAACTGTTCTCAATTGAGGTCGGATTCGAAAATCGAATTTCAAATTGATAAGTTTCTATCCCTCTCTTTTATATACATATGAAAGAAACAGAGTGCATCGAGATTCAAATGATTAGAATTTTATAATTACCTTTGGCTGAAGAATGTCAATTCGTAGTCAGATATTGAAAAAATTAAAAAGCTACTTTCTACTCACGCTCGAAACAAAATCGCATTTTGTTCACTGTTATCTGACAGCAAAATCGCCATGTTTGAGGTGGTGAGGTGAAAACGTCATTTCATTGTATATGTAACGAAAGTCTGTTGGTTCGGAACAAAAGGTTTGCACTTGAATAGAATTTCATAAAGCGCGGACACAGACGACGTTTTGCAGATAAACTACTGTTTTTATAGTTTGTTTGAAATTGTTATTAATTCATCCATCATCATCATATAATATATTAAGAGCTAGACTTTTGTCAGTGGATAATTACAAATAATTATAATGCAAAAGTTATTATCAATATGATTCAGATTTCAGAGAAAGTTTTGAAATTGGTTGTTTCATACCGCTACTGACTTTTTGTAATGCATATGCATAATGATGTACATTAGTTATTGCCACAATGAAAGCTGCTTATAGCGTCACTATCCCAAGGTTTAACCACAACCTTGTTATGCTGCTGTAGGGAACTGCACCTCTAACACATCTGACACGTGATTATTTATCCGCGCCAGATATAGATGGGTACATCTCTTTCTGTAAAATACTGTTAGAGAGTGACGGGTGATACTATGTCACGCAACAAGAGTCGAAGCATAGTCGTGATAGACGGGCTGGCGTCAAAACAGCGTAAGCCGCAGAAAAAAAAAGTTTGGCCATCTCTTACGACACGATGATTATTTGAAATTAAAAATAGAAGGAAAAAGGAAAATATTAGGAAAACCAAAGAAACATACAAAGAGTATGTGAATTAAATTATTTTCTTGTATCGCTGGTACCTTATTATGGGAAAAATATTTGTGATATATTTAGCTCCCGCGTATTCTCTTTCTGATGTGTCTACATCAATGTCATCAATGATATTCAATCATCATTAGGCAATAATAATGGCCGTGCAAATAAATGAGTACTACTAAAATTCACAACATGTCGAGTGTTCAAAACCAACTTGTCGGGCGTTTATCTTCCTACAGGTGATGTAGCTGTTCTAAATTATGATACGGCTGTGTCCGAAACTTTACTTTTATTTATAAAAACCTGACGAATGAAGCGCGTGAAATTTTCAAGCGGTTTTCAATCACAAAATTGTTTTCGGATTCATTGACGTGCATAGTAAAGCTATTGCGCTATACGCTCATTTATGAATGAATGAATGAATGATATTTATTCACCAGAATATACGGTACATATAAGGTCTTACAGTAGTAACTTGGTTCCATAATATATTCTACCGTTAGGCATGTGAAACTTGATTACTTAGGTAACTAAAAATAGACAGTTATTGCATGCTATATACCTACCTTAAAATTAGTTTTATGTTTAATACAATATTTATACATTATCATTACTACGATTTAAATTACAGAACACTCTTCACATTTAAAGTAGACTATTAATAACATAGTAACTTTTCTTTAAAAAAGTCGTCTATTGTATAATAAGCTTTTTTGATGAGCTCTTCTTTAACTGCTATAAAACTCTAAAATTGCTTCGAAAATTAGCTTTTCATAAATCCATTTGCCTACGGTAAAGGAAAAAGTAACGCGGAGAAGTTGTGACCAATACTACTAGTAGTAGAACTGATGTTCCCTTTATTTGGGGTCAGCGCAGCATGTTTTCTGTCTTCATTCTTCCCATCACCCGTCATCTCGTCGTTTACTTACTTGTTATTTATATCATCTTTCATACAATCCATCCATCTTTTCTTTGGTCTTCCTCTTCTTCTATTTTCACCCACATTCATGCTTACTCTGTGGAATCTGTGGACATATTCTGGTACGAAATAATATCTTACGTCACCCTAGGCCGTAAATGGGACTTTCTGGGAGAAATCGGGGAGAATATTTCACTTCCTGGCCAAGACAAGACGTAAAACTTTAGACAAACCACGGGCAGTAATTCGTAAAGCTTCTGATTGCATAATCATGTACAAGCACCAGCATTGGGACTGTCACATGGACAGATGGATGCGTGGATGGATGGTGGGACATTCACGAATTCACCACCTGAGAATGTACTTTTTATTTTTAATGTGAATAGAAACCAACGGTTTTTGTGAACTCGCCTGGGAAGTCATTTTTATTGTATATATCTACAAAAAATAACAAAAATTGGTTTGTTGGTTTTAATAATAAAAGCAAGGAATTATTGTTTTCTACTTAATATTTTATAATTCGGATGAAATTACCTACCGAGACTCGGAGAGACTTGGTAACTACATATTTTAAAATATGTATCTCTATTTACCTTCACCTGCTTTTGTACTCAACCTATGTAGGTATGCATTGCCTCTAACATCAAAGAATTCGTTCAATACAGTTCAGCGTCACGTAAAAGTCATTGAGGAGCATCTTATACGATCTCTTTGTCGGCTCGCACGTGACAGCTGATAACGACTGTCTATTGAAATTTCTTAGAAAAATGTAGCACAATCAATACTTGCTTATATTTTACTTAGGCTGCATTCGACTCGAATGACAAAACTCTACTTATACAAGCTTGACTTTCTAGACCCCGGACATTTGTCGAGGTGACGTCACAATAGAGTAGTTTGGGGAGTAAACGGACCGGTGTTAAATAATACAATAAATGACATAAATAAATTAATATTCTTCTGTTAAAATTACCTATAGGTCAATTGTCAATTGATTTATTTATCGACATTGTTCTTTCGTTAACTGACTCTCCGTAACAAATCAAATGTTTGGTTTGCATTAATATACCAAAAAATAATATTGATCAATTAATTATGTGATTTTTGTCGTAAATTAATTAAGGAAAAGCTTTATTGTTATGGCTGGCACCTATAATTTTTAATAAGATACCGAATGATATTAAATGCTTAAGAATGCCTATGTTTAAGAGTAGACTCACCGGATTATTGTTGGAGAAATGTTATTATTCCGTCAAAGATTATCTTAATGATGTAAATCTAAGACAATGATAGGACTCAAAGTTTATTATTATATTAATACCTATATAGATTATGTTTGCCAATGTATACCTACGAATAAGAATTACAATTACATTTAATTAAATTGATATCAAAATAATGACCATTAATGTTCTCAATTAGACATAATTATATATTTTAAATGTTAATTATTTAACTGGAATTATGTTATAGTAAGTCGTGTAGAATAAATAAATGCTAAACGCATTATAATTATGATTAAAAATTTTGTACGCCTACGGGTAAAACATAGTGATACAACTCATGTAATACTTTCCATGTTACTTACCTATGTTTAACAAAATAAATTTATCTTTATCTATCTTAATAAAAGATTGGTTAAATCCAGTGTTGAGGGCATATAGATAGAATTAACTTTCAAATAATTTTGGATGCCTTATTTTTATTTGTCATCTAGAAACTATAATATACATATTCATTCGTATATTATTTTGGAGTTACTACATTGGAGAATTAGTAAATTTTAATAAATTAATTATGAAATAATTATTTATCGCTTGAAAAATATAAAAACAGTGATTGAGTGCTCTTTCTAAACAGAATATAGAAAAGTAATAAAATTGTAGTACCTATTAAAAATATGAAATGTTGTCAATTCCGGATTTCGGCTGTTCTCGCCTGTAGGTCGCATTTCACAACCGATTTTCATGAAATTTTGTGAGCAGGTTCGATACCTACTTAATTATTTAGACTTTTTTGTCGATTCAGTTTTTCCCGCAGATTCGTGAGATCCATAGCTCACAGAGCCATTTATAGTTCGACTACACGTAATTTTTCCTGATTCATAATTTCGGGATTTTAATTAAATTAACTAGTTTGCCCAATGGAGTAAAATTATCTAACGTAGTGGCGATCTCACGTATTCACGAGGGCAAACTTGGAGCTGTATGCATGGTAAAGGGGCTGGCAAGGCGTTCCAGCAATAAAACTTAGTGACCCAACTATACCGGGTGGACATGGAGGTTGTATACTGGTATTTACATATTTAGATTTATTGGGATAGATTCCTTGGGTTCATAGTTTTAATTAGTTTAGCGGATGTTATATTGTATTGTTTACTACAAGTGTTCATTTCATCATCATCATCATCATTTCAGCCATAGGACGTCCACTGCTGGACACAGGCCTCCTCAATTGACTTCCACATGGGCCGGATAGAAGCGACCCGCATCCAGCGAGTCCCCGCAACCCTGACCAGGTCGTCCGACCACCTTGCGGGTGGCCGTCCTACGCTGCGCTTGCCGGTACGTGGTCTCCACTCGAGAACCTTTCTGCCCCAACGGCCATCGGTTCTTCGAGCTATGTGCCCTGCCCATTGCCACTTCAGTTTGCTAACCCTGTTTGCTATGTCGGTGACATTAGTTCGTCTACGAATCTCATCATTTCTGATTCGATCACGTAGAGAGATCCCGAGCATAGCCCTTTCCATAGCTCGCTGAGAGACTCTGAGCTTCCTTAAGAGGCCCATAGTTAGAGACCACGTCTCGGCTCCGTAGGTCATCACCGGTAATACGCACTGATTGAAGACTTTTGTCTTCAAGCACTGAGGTATCTTGGACGAGAAGACACTTCGCAGTTTCCCGAACGCTGCCCATCCGAGTTGAATCCGTCGATTGATCTCTTTCTCGAAGTTGGACCTGCCTAATTGGATCGTCTGTCCTAGATAGTATTCGTCGACAACATCGAGGACCGAGTTCCCAACCAATACTGGGGTGGGTGCTACATGGACATTCGACATGATCTTCGTCTTGTCCATGTTCATCTTAAGGCCTACCTGTTGGGATATTCGGTTGAGATCATCCAGCATTATACCGAGATCCTCCAGCGTCTCCGCCATGACCACGATATCGTCAGCAAACCGAAGGTGCGTGATGTACTCATTTATCGTACCATATTAGTATGTGCGGATCAGATACTGAAAGCTAAATTAGAACCACTCTCGGACCGTTGATTGAAAACTCAAATTTGGTCTTGTCTGCGTATTTTCGGTGATCCGTCTCACAATAATGATATTTGGCCTATTTGGGTACAATCGAATCTGGACTCGTTAGTGGCTTGAAAATATTCCTTTTAGCCATTTCCATACATTTTTATAACTGGGTGTTACAAACGTGACCCGGTAAAAAAAAGTTATGTCTTACATTATAAAATATTAATTCTATAACTAGAGCGAGCCGCAACGCGACAATTTGAAGGAAAATCATTAAGCCGGTGGTTAAAATTTAGGACATATTTTTAGCTAACAGTGTACCAGAAATATGTCAATCATAAAAAAATCTAACGTGTGATGCTTTTGATAGCTTCGGGATGCCAACATGCCAACCCACAATCTGACCCTTTGATACGTGACCAAGTAAAGTGTCGACGCGGCATCCGTTACACTGCCCTCTCGTTCTTGATTTTAATAGTACATTGACGCGGTTTGGCTTGGCGGTGCATTGTTTGACGCGGTTGGCGCAGTGGCAAAGCAGCTGCCTACTAATCCAGCGGTCCTGGGTTCGAATCCCAGCAAGGGCATATATTTGTGTGATGAACACGAATATTTGTGCCTGGGTCATGGATGTTCTATGTATTTATTTATCTATATAAGTATGTATATCATCGCCTACTACCCATAACACAAGCCTTCTTGAGCTTAATTTGAGACTAGGATGATTTGTGTGAGGTTGTGTGATATTTATTTATTTACTTTATTACTGCAACCGCCGGGAAAGAAGGGCTTGCCGGGTGAGTAGGTATAGTCATGCGGATAGTTGTACGAAGAGAAGATGTACACCTGTTCCTCATGATGGTAATAAATCATAAGTAAGATGGCATAGGCATAGGTACATACATATATTTTTCGTCGCCGCGTGTATCCTGAGCATGCTAACCGACTGCTGTGACGAATAGTATCCTGAGCATGCTTACCTACTGCTGTGTCTCGTCGCTCGAATAGTATCCTGAGCATGCTAGCCCACTGCTGTGACTCGTCGCTCGACGAATAGTATCCTGAGCATGCTAACCCACTGCTGTGACTCGTCGCTCGAATAGTATCCTGAGCATGCTAACCCACTGCTGTGACTCGTCGCTCAAATAGTATCCTGAGCATGCTAACCCACTGCTGTGACTCGTCGCTCGAATAGTATCCTGAGCATGCTAGCACACCACTGGGACTCGCCGCTCGAATAGTATCCTGAGCATGTTAGCCCACTGCTGCACTGCAGCTGCTGGGACTCACCGCTCGAATAGTAGGTATCCTGAGCATGCTAGCCCACCGCTGGGACTCGCCTCTCGAATAGTATTCTGAGCAGAATATTTTACGCGACTACGGTAAAAAGAGATTTAATTTTTTTTATAACCCCGTGGACGAAATTGCGGGCACTGTAGAGTAGAACAATAAACTCGTAACCTCTAAGTACTTTGCTGCCACATCTGTTACCAAACATTAGAGGCACAATAACCATATTTTCTGACATTATTAACATGACAGATGTGTAGTATAATAGTGATATTGTTCTGCTTATTGCTATAATAACGATTATTTATGATCACTACCATAACCTACCCGCGACTTCTCGTAAACTTCTAAAATGCATATTACAGAACCTTCTAGGATACATCGGGCGAAAATCGCACTCCTAATTTAGGAAAACTCGAATTTACGATAGTTTTGTAGGTATATAGTCTGTGCTCCACCGTGTACTTTTTAGGTGCCCGGGTCAAACTTCCTTCTACTCATATTATACTCGTACAATCAATGGAATAAAGCTCTCAAGCGGGTTTTGCGAAAATCGAAAGAGATAACGTTTTTCAAACAGTGTCTTATTTTAAAGCGATTTTTACCCGACTACGGCAAAGCCAATAGGAAGGCAGTCTATGTATGTATGTATATTTATATGTAAGTGTGTTCGACCATAATAGCGCGAAAACTACTCAACCGATTTTAGTGATTGAGGTGTCTCATCATCTCAGCCATAGGACGTCCACTGCTGAACATAGGCCTCCCCTTTGGACTTCCATATATACCGGTTGGAAGCGACCTGCATCCGGTGCTGATAAGATAAGATAAGATAAGAATCATTTAATCAATTGGGATTCACTGGAACCACTTTTGCATCGTCATTGAATACATAGCTATTACATTGGTACAATAGTAATAACATTAACACAAAATTATAATAGGTACACAAGATTTCCAAACATTTGCAATATTTCCGCAGTAATGCTTCGTCAAAAGTAAACTAGGTGATAAATTACATGAAAAATTATGATAATTAAAATTACTTTAACATTTTTAATTACAATAAAAAAAAGCTGCATGAGGTGTCTATCGATTCATTATTACAGTCCGGGTGACATAGGCTACATTTTGAACAGACTTGAAAAAGGAGGGTGAGCGAGAGTAATTGTATTGAATGTATAGACTAGAGTGTAACCGAAGTGATTGACGCTTTTCCAAATGGTCTATATTTATTTATTATTATTCATTTCAGTTAGTCATAAGATTTCTAAAACCTTGGAAAACCTTTTCGTATTTTTGTATAGGTACCTATTACTTACTAAACTACTTTCGAAGTTCTCGGAAGTAGGCTCATTATGTACCTAATACCTATTAAGGTTGTAGACGAGTCAGGTCGGCAAATAAATCTGTAATGCGTATATATTTGAAGAATTTTTCAATAACGTTTGAGCGTGGAAGCGTTAGGTACCATCTTTTGAGTAGGTTTATTTACGTATGTAAGTATTTATACTTCAGGTATTCTCACTGAAGTTAAAATACTAAACGCACACAGAAGAAACGGGAAATCATGTTCAGGCTATGCTTAGTATGCTTAGTGTAAAAAAACAGGTGCGCTTTAGCCAACTGTACCCGTAACTTGGGAACGCTTGAAGTAAGCAAGTTACACTCGTGAAAGTTGATGAAGATGTATTTTATTTTCCCATTTTTTTTAAACATGCGTTTGGATGCGACGCTTTTCTCCTTCTTGTGCTATCTGAGCCGATTTTTGCTAGCGTGAACAGCTTCGGTACCTAACGTTTAAGTGAAACACATAACTCGAATAAGAATGAACTGAATCAAAAATGGCTTTAACAGCGTCGTAATATCGATCTTATGGAATCCCACACAATGAGATGCCTTTACCATAGGTATAGTTAGCCGTGGATAGTCTGACAAAACGCTGGAATATGACACTTTATACATACCTACTCTCAAGATTTGTACACATAATTAACACAAATTATAATATATACCATACCTACTTACTAAAATATTATACTACAATATTTCTTCGGGTAGTGCTAAATTTGGCCGACAGCTCCAGTAACAACTCGCTGATTCACCAGTACATTTGAGACAAATCTGAGACCACAGCGTGTGCAACCCGCCGAAACGTTAGATTATGAAGGAAAATAAGGAATATCGTGATAGACCCGTTATAATTTGTGTTAATAACGCTGGAAGTGACTCCGGCGGCAAGCGGCGCGGCGAGCGGTTGAGCGAGAGATCCGACCGCGGCGGATATACGAGTGAACGAGACACGCATACCGCTCCCCGCTGCCACTGTCATGCAAGTCGTGCCCGGTCCGTTAGGGTGCTTTTAATCGCGAGCATTCGCCTGTAAAGTTACAAAAAACAAATGAAATTTTCATATAATTTTTGGCTACGTAGGTATATTACAGTCCGACCAAAAAGAGTAGAAATTAAAAAGTTGCAATACTGTAGTGTCCTCCCCTTTCTAATCAATATAAGAAAACGGGGACGACACTACAGTATTGCCACTTTTTAATTTCTACTCTTTTTGGTCGCACTGTACCAGCATGCCTTCACAGCCGCAAGGTTTTAGACATTTTGGAACTCACTTTTAGAATTGCGCGGTGAGATTCGAGTGATATTCACCAATAGTAGCCCCGTCTAAAATCTCAGCCACTGTCTTTGAGCTGCCTAATAAATATTCCGAAATCTATTTGCATTTGCCTCATCGACTCATTTGCATTTCATTCGATTTCGTTAAAAAAAATTCATTCGATTTCCATCGAAGGATGGACGTTACAAGACGGTATGCAAAGTGGATCGCTTTAATCTTGATTCGATTTGGATAAAAGATATTTTTAGGTTCAATCACGTTTCAAGATGATAAAAGAATAAAGTAACTCGTACTTTATTCGTCTCGACTTAAATTCCACAAAGTCGACGCGGGATAACTAGATCTCTACGAATTAGCTATCAGTCTCAGTACTAGCTGTGCCCGCAACTTTGCCCTGCCCTTTCTCTTTTTTTTTTTACGTCATAGGGGGCAAACGAGCGTTCGGATCGCCTAATGAAAAGCGATAACCGTCGCCCATATAGATACCTGCTACCTGCAACACCAGAGGAGTCGCAAGTGCGTTGCCGGCCTTGCGACTTCGACTTGAAGGTTTGAAGGTCGTATCTGCAAGGAAATTGTCAAATAAGTAGGTATTTGGTCAAGTTAGCTGCGCCCCAGCAACTGCAAAAATAAAAATAAACTTTGCTAAATCGTCGTTCCGCATCCTCACCGTTCCAAAACTGAGCCAATTCAAATATTTTGGTACTTTTATCAAAACAAAAACTTTTCAAAAGGGCTCGGGCGGACGGACGGTCGGACGGACGGACGGACAGACAGACAGACAGACAGAGATGGACAGCGAAGTCTTAGTAATAGAGGGTCCCGTTTTTTACCCTTTGGGTACGGAACCCTAAAAACGTTCTATTTTTGAAGTCGGTAGAAAAATTAAAGTTATGTTCGTGAAAATAATGTTCCGCCTTCTACTAGTTTTATAAAGATATGTCTATTTAGGTACAAGTATATTTTTATATATCATTTACTTTAATGGAACTTTTCGCCACGTGTCCTTTGGTCCTTTCGTTGTGAAAATTATCTTGAGAAAACAACGACGTTGAAACTAACCGGAGAAAAGGAAGATCTGCCCCCGGGTTTATAAGACGCAGACTGATTTCCGTCAATGTCCACGTCCTAATTTAATCCTGAGTTATAGGCGGGACTGTTCTTCCACGTCTACATAGGGTTGCCATTTAAGAAAAAAATAGGTTAAATAAAGAATAAGGTTATTATCTAGCAACATAGCTTTGTAATTTGGAAACGTGGTTGTCATTAAAGTTACTCAACTGTTAGCTGTAGTTCGGAACGTGCTTGATGGTGCTGGCGACCCAGCTCACTGATTACTCCTGTGGCGCGGAGATAATCCCATTATCGGGTACTCCCACACAAAGTTCGACTCACTGGTAGTGAGGGCTAAACAGCCCTGACACAGATCAAGTCATGTCTAAAAAAAAACAGCACACTGTCAGGGATGGCCGCGTAATGGCAGCGTAGCCTCACGGACACGGATTCTTTATATGATCGATAATGGTTCAATACAAAATATATTGTTATCCAATACCTAGTGTTTTTATTGTTAATACTACGGAGAAACAAAACAGAGGGTAACGCGTATTTATGTCGAGTAAAAAGGTGGTGCTCTTTTAGAATGATGATGTAGGTAAATAATCAGTGTTAGAGAACTATTAACACATTAAATCTCGTTGACGATTAAAGAAGACGGCTAATTTATAATTTATGATCTATACGTATAAATAGATTCCTGCGATCCGAAATTCACCTGAACGGTATAATTTTCCTGATGTAATCTCCTCGGAATACCTCAACATTGACGTAACGTTCTTATATCTTGTACTGACCCTTGTCAAGGCTTACCTTATTAATTTTATGCGACTGGCTTGTGCCAACCCTAGCTTAATTGAGTGCGGATGCGAATGAGGTCACAATTATTTGGCCGCAACGTTAAACTTTATGAGATGTAGGATACCACTGCTTATCCGGAACGAGGCGATGTGTCTGGTAGTTGTAGAGTAATCCCATAAAAATATAATTGGCTCGAATTCAATAAAAGAAAACCGTTAAATGTTGGATGGCATGACAGCGCATGTTAGGCCATTGTGGAGATCCTTGCTAGAATATGGAGGTTGGAATACAAGGAGCAGTATTATATTGTATACAGCGTGTATATTTGATATAACCGCAAACTTTACCGGGTCATAGTATAGGCACTTATAAATATATTGATCCGTAAATTATTAAAAAAATCTAACTTTTCTTTTTCATATAAAATAATTCAGCACGCAATGTATTTGTTCGTTGTTGTTTGTTGGCACTTAACAGTTTCAAGGAATATAATACTCACAAGGAGAGGAACGGTAACTACGTACTTACAAAAAAATTGCCTATCCTACTAGCGCCAACGTAGTATAGCTGTGAACTAAGTGACAGCGGGCTTTTTTGGCGGGGTTTTCAAATATGCCACATTGAAAGTTTGTTTTTTACAGACTTTTTTATTTTACGTGCATGTATATTCAGGTTAAATCTTACAAATCATTTGTCAACGACTTCCCGGTATTAGAGATGTGCCGTTTCCGAATTTTTCCGGAAACTTTCCTCATTTCCCATACAAGATGTGAAAAGTTTCCGGAAATTTACGGAAAAGGCACATCTCTACCCGGTATACGATTCAATCGTAACGATTGAGCTGAAATTTAATAGTTTTATAAAAAATACCACACAATGAAGTACTTTCAAATGGTAGCCTTTATTCATTTAATATTCTAAGCAAGGACTTTTACAAAATGTGTTTAAAAAGTTTGCTACATAGGTGCACTATTATTGCATTGTTTTAATAATACATTCTGTTGTTCCTAGAACAGAATACTTGCTCAGGCGTTTTTGCAACTGTCAGTGTAACGGGAATCTTGGAAATGTCGTCCACATAAAACCTTACCTACTCTTGTTGTACAGAGAAGTCAAGAATTCTAGTGAAGTCGTGCTTTGGCCAACATTATGTGGCCAAAAATGTATCCTTGAAATAAAAAACTACATTTTAACAAGTCTACATAACCACATTAATTGAGACCTGCTTGAACAAAATGGACAATGGGCATAAACAGAAATATAATGTTAAAATACTATGCACTAATCTCGGAACAAGTTTGGTCAAAGCAGGCCTAAATAATATCTCTAGCAGTATTAAATATTACTTATAAATAATATTTTAAAAACTATAGGTCTACAGGTACCTAAATACTTGTATTAAAAAAACTGGAAGGTCCGCAACTTAGTCCGCATACTTTTTTCTTATCTACTGAAAATTTAAAGTGTCTAGCTATCACGGTTCACGAGATACAGCCTGGTGACAGACGGATAGACATACAGACAGACAGACAGACGGATAGCGGAGTCTTAGTAATAGGGTCCCGTTTTTTTCCCTTTTGGTACGGAACCCTAAAAACACAGAATATACACCAACCTTTAAGGATCTATAAAAGTAGAAATTAAATGATTATACATTTTTTAGACAAGCATGTTACGCGAGGCCTAATAGAACACAATAGGATACGTGTAGGAATTTTACTACACAACCGAGCTTAAAGCGGAAGAAATGCCGAGTGCCATCACAAATTTGGAGGCCTATTCTGATTCTAATTAACGCGTTCTTACATACGGTTGCCACAACCCTATAACTTTTCTTACGATTTTCTTATCTACTAGAAGGCTCAACCGGATAACCCTCATCTTTCATTACCCTAACCCATTTTTACCCATTGGGTAAAAAATAGACTATAATAGTACATTACTGCAGACGCCGGGAAAGAAGGGCTTGAATGAATGAATGAATGAATGAAGCGTTTATTCACTGGAACATACGGTTACATAAAGATCTTACAATAAATATTTCCCATGATATGTTCAACCCAGTAGGGGGAGGAGGGGCACATTGATGCAGAAAAATTCAAAGTGATTTTTAATGGACAAAAAGCACCATATTTCTATAGTTTTATTGACGTATGCATTGGCTAATATATCAGTTTTCATTTTTGTTCCGAAATAGCCGCTAAAAGTGATCAGGTATAAAGATAAACTGATTTAAATAAAAAAACGTTTTTGTACCATTCTGCCCCACCTGTGGGGTACTTTGATACATAGGGTGGGGCAGTTTGATGCTTGTTTAAAATTCACGAAGACTGTAAGATATACGGCAGTATAGGTTATTTTATTACTTAAAATTATCAAATAAAAACCATCTTATTAATCGTGATATCAAATACACTTTATTAAGGCGTAAACATTATTTATAATCAGTCTCTAGTTTCTTAAAGAAAGCATGTGGTGATGACGATCCTGCATGTGATGATGACGGTCCTGCATGTCATGATGACGGTTCTGCTTGTGCTGATGATGGTCCTGCATATGATGATGATGGTCCTGCATTTGATGATGACGGTCCTGCATGTGATGATGAGGGTCCTGCATGTGATGATGATGGTCCTGCATGTGGTGATGACGGAATGTTTTTTCACTGATATTTTTCTTTCCGTCTTGGTTTTGTAGATACGGACCATTTTCTGAAAAAATAATAAAAATAAACATGTTATGCTATTGTTAAGTATTTGTGACGGGGCACTTTGATACACTAACAGGGCAGAATAATAACTAAAGGGGCAGATTGATACGTATCATTCTGCCCTGTACCTTACTGAATCAAAGTGCCCCAACGGACTTTTTTCACAAACAATTAATTTATTATATTATGGATTAATATTATGGTCAAAAACATACTTAAAAACACTTTTGAATATATTCACTTACCTTTGGTAACATAAACTAGCACAAAGGACTAATAAGACGGTGCTAAGACACGATCACATTTCGTCCAAAATTTTACTACGTGGCAAGAGAAACATGTTTGCACCCGTCGAAGGCCAACGGCGAACTGGCGGCGAACGTCGTCACAACTATCACTCTTGTGCACGTCCTTGAGCGTTCTAGTGATGTTCCAGACTTCGTAGCGTTTCTCGGTTTTGAAATATTGGTACTGTATAAATGTGCCCCATGCATCAATGTGCCCCGCCTCCCCCTAAAGGTATGTGAAAATGTATGAGGGATTTATCAGGACATTATGTTCGTTAATAATAACAATTTAAAATTAGCTAATAAAATTGTCTACTTACTAATAATTTATACAAAGTCAATATAAATAATAGTAATAAAATTGCATGCGAATAATTTATACCATGTCAATTCTTAGAAACTGGTTTAAAATATTAAGTGAAATCAGAATTGTGATATAAATAAATTAATAATTAAAATAAAATTAAAATTGTAATGTACCTAAGATCTATTTAAATTCATGCGTCAAAAATTCCTTCACACTGTAAAAACACTTGTCACTCAATAATTTATATAATTTTGTTTTAAACTCACTGAGCGACAAGGCTCTTAATGCAGCTGGTATTTTGTTAAATATTTGTACCTACACACATGTTATTTGCACTCTTTCTCCTAAGTGCTAACTTGTTATTGCCGGGTATTTCCAATCTAAATTGCCTTTGTGATCTAGTTCTTTCATTGTCTGTAAAAGTGAACAGTTCTGTATGGAGCTTAACAAAAACAGCTATTTCATAGATATAGAGACAGGGTAACGATGGTAAGTTGAGCTTTATAAATAGTGATTTGCAGTGTTCCCTTCTATCTGCTCCACAAATAGTTCTAATGCATTTTTTTGTACTATAAAGGCACGTTCCGCATTCACTGAGTTTCCCCACATTATTATACCGTATCTCAGAATAGACATTACATAACCGTGATAAGTTAGTAAGGCAGTTTTGAAAGACACGGTTTGCTTCAGGCGCCGGAGTGCATAAACGAATTTTTTGTGCTTGTTACAGACTGTTTCTATATGTTCTTTCCAGTTACAATGTGTGTCCAGTGTCATACCGAGAAATACAGTGCTATTCACTAGTTTCCTCTATGTAATGTTGTCTAATCCATGTTCGACTTTAATATGATAGATTTTGGATTTATGAGTTCTAAAGAGCATTAATTTAGTTTTATTTGGATTTACTTTCAGGTTATTACATTCAAGCCAATCTGTGACGTCTCTTAGGGCTCAATTCATCTCATTTTCAAAGTGATCTATGTCTGTTCCTTTAATTATTAATGTGGTGTCGTCGGCAAATAAAATGCATTCATGTTTTGTTGAGTCAGGTAAATCATTTATATAAGGAAGAGAAGAGGTCCTAAGATACTTCCTTGAGGAACTCCATATTTATTTACTTTATAACATGAGTTGAACACTGAAAGATGATTATTGATGATCCTATTTATTTCTGTACATTGTTCTCTATTTTTGCTTGCCAGGTGAGTAGGTATAGACCGGATAGTAATACGAATACGGCAAGACCTTTTCACGGCCAGGGCCCTATTCAATAAAACTTACAATTTACAATTTGTAATTACAATTACAATTTACATTTTTATGTAGATCCTGTTCAATAAAAAATACAAGTTACAATTTTGTAATGGTGAAAAATTTACAAAATTGTCGGATTGTAACGACAATTTTACATATCTCTGTTCAATAAAGATTTTCACTTGACAGGCAATAATTTACAATTTTGTCAGAAAAACCAGTTTATTAAACGCATACTTGTAGGTACAAGTTTACATATTTGTAGAATTGTAACAAAATTCTGACAGGCGCTCTCACCCGGTGTAAAAATTGTTGAATACAGTTTAGACATACTCGTAGCTTTTCGAAACCTATGATGCTCACGTGATCATCAAGTATTGAAAGTGACGAAAAATATCCAGTGGTTATTGTGCTAACGCAGGCGAATATTTCGAAGAAGGAGGAATTTCAATCTTGATGTTACCGATTTTTCATTTAATGAGAAATTCAGAGTAAGCAAGACTACCGTCGAATATTTGATAAATACAATGAGCAACGAGCTTGCTCACAGCTCTTACACCCGCCGAGCAAATTTTGTGCGCTTTGCATTGGATGGGTTCTGGCTCACAATACCATATAATAGCAGATAGGTACGCATGGAATTTCTAAAGCAACTACATAACTGTCTGACACGGGTGACAACTTTAATTGTTAAAAGATTCTTCGGTGATGAGGTCCGCTAGCCTGAAAACTGTCATGACATTTTTAGATTATTTATGACTCATAATATACCTAGAATAGATGGTATTGCAGATGGTTCTCTAATACAAATGGATGCTCCTTGGCAGAATGAACCAGCATTCGTAGATAGAGAATTGAATCATTCTATGAACGTCATGGTGGTATGTGGTCCAAATTTAGATTTAGGTTTGTTTTTTCTAATAATATGTAGTTACCAAGTAAGATAAAAAAAGGTATGATATAAATAGTGCTTAACTTAAAATAATATATTATTTATAGTGCAGTCATTGAAGCGAAAAATACGGTCTTACCTCCGATTTTTTTTACTGTGAACCGATTTGCATGAAATTTTGGAATTAGGCTCATCTTACCCTTAACTTCAAAAGTGAAAATTATTTGAACTCCGCAACCACCCTGGGGGTGGTTGCCACCCCTTCTCGGGGGTGAATTTTTTTTTTCAAATAACCTCGGATATCGATAGAAGGCCTAATTTTAAGCAAAAAATCATCTATAAAGTTTTTCAAAAAATCCAATACTTTTCAAGTTATTGGCAATTGAAAATTCGCAATTTTTTCACGTTTTTCATCGGTTTTTTGAAAATATCTCCAAAAATATACGTTTTATCGAAAATTTTATAAAGAACAAAATTGTAGCAGGTAAAAAAATGAACAATTTGGTTTTTTATAAAGTATTCTAAGTGCAATATTAAGCTAGATATTAAAGATCAAAGCCGTTTTTTATTATGTCTGAAATTTAATCGATGTGGTCAATGCCATCTAGCGGTATGTATTCATGCCTACGTTTTCAAAATATATGAGCCATATTATGTATATATACACATCACAATAGTTGTGGGTCTCTATTATACTGCGTACTTTCACATTGCTCCAAATATTCACACTCCGAAATTTTCAGTTACTAAGTAGAAAAAAATATGATAAGTTTTTGGACCATAACTCCTTCAATTTTCATGCTATCACAATTTATAAAAAACCATTGTAATAGTTATTTGTTATGCAAGGCTGCAAAGTTGTTATTTGGCGCGAGTGTTGAAATTGAAAGCTGAGCGAGCGAAGGAATCTAAGATTGAACCATGAGCGAAGCGAATGGTTCAAAGATAGATTCCTGAGCGTAGCGAGGCTTTCAAGACACGAGAAGCTAAATAATTTTGCAGCCATGCGGAACACACAATTTTTCACCTCACTACAGCGAGGAAAATGCAAGATTCAAGAAAAACAATAATACATCAAAATAATCATATTTAATTTTGCCTTCTATTTAACACGTCCAATTTAAAACATAACACACTCAAATCCAAACCAAATAAATACGAGAGAAGCACACATATTAAAAATTAAAAGTAATATGGCCGTAATTTGTATCATCGTCGTGTATATTTTATCGTTGAGTTTTTCTTAAGCACTGTTATATTATATTTGTTTTTGAAACTACTTGACACATTCGTTGTGAATGTGGGAGAACGGCATTCTGGGAAGGATTAGTTGGCCACTCGGAAGTATTTTCCATAACTTCCATAGCTTTGGAAGTTATTGGACGATGGGATCCGAACAAGATTATTTCGGCTTAATCTTCTTTAAAAACGCCAATAGTTTCGGTAAATTAATCGTCTCCAAATATTTATAACAAATTCTTTTTCGTTTTAATGCAGGCTTTTAGCATTTACTCCAAATTGGGCTTAACTTTCTTGTTTTCGATATAAAGTAAGACAACAGTATGTATTCTCCACAGAACAAATTTACGTTGTTTACATTTGTGAAAACTTTCCACTTTTTAATTATTTATTTTTTTCTCGGGTGCGTTCAGAAATTACATTCTTATGTTATACATTCCAACTTTTATAACAAATAAATATAAAAAATTGTGCTGTATTTAATATATTTACTAGTCAAAATATGTAAATGAAACTGAAATACTTACTATTAATATATATAAACATATTCAACTTATGTTATAATAAAGTGTAGGAAAAATAAAAATTTAAAAATCTGTAACCACGAACCAGGTTTCTGGACGTGATATTGTAGGTGTATTTTTTTTAAAGAAGTATTCAAACGTACATATGATATTAGCCGGCCTGACCAGATCACTCTTTATTAGCGTGCGTTGATTGGTTATTCGGAGATTTATCAACTGATGAAATCAGTCACGCGTTGAAGGAGTCTTAAATATAAAAAAGTTACATGCACCACAGAGAATCAAAATCGTCGTGTTCGAAATTCAAATGACTTTTGCACGCTAGCGGATAAAATAGACTTTTGCACGCAGATTTCGCCCTATAAACGGAGGTTTTCCGAGCGAGTGAGGTGAAAAGGTAATTAAGAGAGCTACAACATCCTTTATTGCAATATATAGTAAAAAACCTTTTTCTAAAACGGTGAAGGGTTAAAGGGCTTAAGAGAGGCTGTGATTGCGCTGCCACGCGCTCTTTAAACAATCATATCTCCGTCAATTTTTGTTTGACAGAAAAAACAAAAAAAACAAATTGTTTATCCGTACACTTTTATATGTATCTGTCGTCATTTTTGAGATATTATGAAAAAAAAGTGGGTTCTTTTAAAATTTGAAATTTTGTTTTTTTTTTAATCGTGACTTTTTTGAAAAATATGTTTCCTGAAGCAGCCAAACCAGGCTTAAAATTAAGCCTTCTATCGATATCCGAGGTTATTTTGAAAAAAAAAAATTCACCCCCGAGAAGGGGTTGCAACCACCCCCAGGGTGGTTGCGGATTTCAAATCATTTTCACTTTTGAAGTTAAGGGTAAGATGAACCTAATTCCAAAATTGTATGCAATTCGGTTCACAGTAAAAAAATTCGGAGCAATAATATTAAATATTAAATAAATAAATAAATATTAAGGGACAATCATACACAAATCGACCTAGTCCCAAACTAAGCAAAGCTTGTACTATGGGTACTAGACGACGATATACATAATATATAAATACATATATAGATAACATCCATGACCCAAGAACAAATATTTTGCACAAATATTTGGCCCGGCCGGGATTCGAACCCGGGACCGCCGACTCAGTAGGCAGGTGTCTACCAACCGAGCCAAACGCGTCGTCAAATAATGCTTCAATGACTGCACTATTATGTCCAAGTAGGTTCTTATCTCACCACCTACTATTTTTTGTTTAATTTTGTTTTCTCCGCTACCCAAAGGTTGTCTGGAAGAGATCGCTCTTTTGCGATAAGACCGCCTATTAATAATAATAATAATAATTTCTTTATTTCGGACAAGCAAGGTATCCATAGAGTGTTAGTAAAAACAAACAATATCTTAATCTAGTGTTAGTATTTACAGATTCATTGGTAATTTTAGTATGTTAATAATCACATTTAAATAAAACAATTTAAACGGATTACATCGCGCATATCAATTAGTTGAGCCTCTCTGCCTTTGAGTTAAATGTGTGACAGTCGCGGAAACCGAAGGAAATGTTATATCAATAATCAATTTACAATATAATATACATGTTGGTATCTATATTATAAGTTGTGCCACACTTTTAATTTGCTCGGTCCAATGCTTGAGGATTGGACAATCAAACCTCTCAGCAATTTCCTTTAGAATGCTGTTGGGACTACATCTCACACGACTTAGTAATGAGACTATATTTTTACGAATTATAGCCTGAAAACTATCCGTGCGAGCTTCCACAAACATGCCCGATGCAGAGCACCTGCTAGGTAGTCCCATCAGCATTCTGAAAGCATTGTTGTATTGTACGCGCAAGGCGTTGTAGGCTCGTTTCGTGTACCGGACCCACAGGCTGCTCGTGTACAGAGATTGGCAGTACGATTTAAACAATGTGATTTTTACATCACGTGAGCAACGAGCAAACCTGCGGGTAATCATGTTACTCCGAACCGCCAACGCCCTGCGCTCTCTTTCTACATCCAAATCATCTTTTAGGTCACTCGTGAGGACGTGTCCTAGGTACTTGACCTTATCTACTACAAGTAATGGGCTAGAGTTCAACAAGATAGGTGGTACGTAGTATGGCTTAATTTTACCTGCCTTAAATATCAGCACTTCACTCTTTTTAGTGTTGTACTCTAGTCCATGGGCCAAGGCATAGGACTCGCAATGGGCAAGCAGCTGCTCCAGCGCGCTGACAGACGGGCTCAGTAGCACCATGTCATCGATTGTTGTCTACCATTGTTTAATTAAAGATTTCTCATGTAATATTTTTCTTGTTGGTGTGCAATAAAGTGTTGTTCTATTGTATTGTATTGCAGTGGCGTGCACAGAGTTTTACGACAGGGTAGACACAAAATTTTGAGAAACTAATAACTTACAGAAATACTGCGGGACAGTTTTTATTCTTCGTCTTCTCAAATATCAAGCAAATCGACCATCTCTAAATATTTTTTTCTATTAACTGATGACCGCAAACAATAAACACCACCACAATTATCACAATTAAAAGAATACACTAAAAGTTTTTATTCGCTTATTTACTACTAGTCACCACTATCACACGTAATAATCAAAACAAACAATTAACAATAATGGCGTCCAAGTATGCAAAACCTATAGGTAGCAAAATACGACAAACTTAAATAGTACCGTTTTTGCGCTAATAAAAAGCGCCTTTTTAAATTCGTTACATAGTCAACATCGGAAGTTCGAATCTACAAATAATAGCTAAGGAGAGAGCGAGACAGGCTACCTGTTCGGAATTGTTCGCTTAACATCGGGCGTCGCGGTATTCGCGCCTCGCTCGCACCGAATGTTGTTCGCCGTGTCTAGTCGCGGGTCGGAACATCCTACTTCCGTAAGGAAGTAAAAGACATGAGACAATGTCTTACTTCTGTATTTGTGTGCGTGAGTTTTGTTATTGTGTGCAATATTTTTATAAGAACGCACACACACGCGGTCCGTGTTACCACGAGGCACACACATATAAATTTAGACAGAAAATCGCCTGTCTTTACCGCTTACGGCGCGAAGCGGCGCTAGTGCCGCGGAATCGTTCAAGTCAACCTCCACGGAATCGACCAATACGTACGTAATTTTGGCGCACCGACTCGATAGATGGCGCGGATCGCAAATTGATTATTTTTGTACATTTGTTTTATATAATTTTATAAAAAGGTAATGTTTGTAACAATAAATAATATATATCGTTTCTGTAATCAACTAGGGTAGGCAGTGTCTTTTTGTCTTTATAAGGTGCACGCCACTGTTGTATTGTATTGTAGGTACCCGCATATGGTTGGAATAATAACTGCGATTTAATCGTGAACGTACTCTGAAATGCAATTTGTTGAACAAGTTAGCGATTGAATTTTATTCTACCGTCATTGTTAGTCATTAAAAAACATAATATTACACTTAATTGCAAATTGTAACTTACCATTGTAAATATTGTATCTTATAATACATATTAATGCCATTAATAACTAAGAATCATGAAAATAAATTAAACGCATGTAAAACTTACCATGACATATTTGTAAATTACAGTTTTTTTTTTTTTTTTTTTTGAAGTGAACCTTTGCAAGTGGGCCTGCGTGTATGCGGCCCGTAACTGCACGTCTGATTTTGTCTCAGCCACTGAGCAGCAAAGACTATAAAAGAAGAGAGGAATGCCAGCCATCAGAAAGATGAGCTGGACTTTTGATAGCTCTCATGGAAAAACTGTGATGTTTAACGAGGAATGGTAGCAGCCCGCTGCGAGGCTGGAAGTCTTAGTAGGGGGTTGAAACGGCTCTCGCCGAAGCGAGCGTCTCTGTCTGTCTGTCTGTGAATGTCGTGAGTGGCACGAGGACGTGTGAACGAGGGTCTGCGTCTGGCCCTGTCCGCCCTAAGCTGGGCAAGAAGTCTGGAGTCCTCTTCCTCCTCCAACCTACGTCTGGTTGTGTACGTGTCGTCAGGGTCCAAAAGAATGTGTTTGGGTCTGCGGTAACCATGCCTGGGGGGCATGTCAGGGTCATAGTTGACGGTCTCAGATATAAGTTTGTTTTTGGAGTTAGCCGAACGCTCAAAATGAGATTTTGCGAGCGTCCTAAAATGTTCCGCCACTGAGGGGAAACGGAGGTCCGCGTGCAGATCAACGTTGCGGATGAACCATGGAGCTCCTACTGCTCTCCTTAAGTATTTATTTTGCAATGTTTGGAATGCTCTAAGCCTACTCGGGGAAGAGTGGGCGAAAACTGAACTAGCGTATGAGAAGACCGGCCTAATGCAGGTTTTATACAGCGTTAGCTTGTTGTGGATTGACAGTTTACTTCTGGAGTTGGTCAAGCAGTGAAGGCGGCCAGCAATAAAGGCAGCCCTATCCTTAACGGTCTTGATGTGTTTAAAGAAGTTAAGTCTCCTGTCCAAGGTGACACCTAAATACTTGGAGTGGTCCCTCCAAGGGATCCGGGTATTAAAGAGAGAGACGTGACCGGCTTTCGCCACCTGGCTTGGATATTTAGAAGTCCGTGAAAAAAGAATAGCCGCGCTCTTGTCCGGATTAACCTCCATTCTCCAGTTCCGACACCAATGACCCAGGGCATTGAGGGCAGACTGAAGCAGAAGGGTAATCCGTCTAGGGCGGGTGGAGCTGGCAAAGATCGCAGTATCATCTGCAAATAGCGCATAGTGTACTCCCGGATTTTTAGGGATATCATTGACGTACAGGGAGAATAAAGTGGGTGACAACACCGATCCCTGGGGCACTCCGGCTTTTATTTCATGAGGGACAGAGTGCGAGCCTTCTACTCGGTAGCGAAAGGTTCGACAAGAAAGAAAGTCCCGTATAATACGGACAAGACGGTCTGGCACTCCATACGAATGGAGCTTGAAAATCAAGCCGTTGTGCCAGACTTTGTCGAACGCTTTCGCTACGTCTAAGAAGACACCACCTGTAGGGACTGGCTTACCCCAACCCGACAAGAAAAAAAGAATGTGCTCGGTTATCCGATGGACCTGTTGGACACATGAGTGCCCGGCCCTAAAGCCGAATTGCTCATCCATCAACAGGTCCCTCTCGTCAATGAAATCCCTAAGGCGGGAGAGCACTATACGCTCGTAAAGTTTGCCTAGTGAGCTTAGCAGGCTAATGGGCCTGTAACTGGACGGTACAGATCTGGGTTTGCCAGGCTTGTGAATGCCTATCACGTCTGCCCTTTTCCACGCTGCAGGAAAAGTGCAAGCTGAGAGAGCTGTATTGAAAATAACAACAAGAATCGATAAAATATTTTCCGGAAGAGATCTAATCAAATTATTGGGGATGCCATCGCAACCGGGGGCCTTTTTAGGTTTAAGTTTTTTAACAAGAGACTTAACTTCTTCTAGCGAGACTGGTTTAAGTGGGGGACCTAGAGGAGGACCCTGAGAACGTCTATCAACTTCTGCGTTGACCAACTCCAGATGCAAGGGGTCCACTGGTTCCAAACTGGGAGAACACTGTGTCTCCAGACAATCGGCTAATAGCTCGGCCTTCTCGATATCATCAAAAGCCGGGGTGGGGTCATTTGGGCGAACTAAGGGAGGCATTTCGGCCACAGTATCCGCTTTGAGCGATCTCGCCAGCCTCCAGTATGCCTGGTGGCTCGGCGAGATCTCTCCTAGCAGATCGTTCCACATTTCATTCCTGTACGCTCTCAATTGCCGCTTCAGACAAGTCTGTAAGCGGTTCATGTGGTTCTTACAGGAAGGAGATGGGTTAGCGTCATAGGCTCTAGTAGCCGCATTTTTTTCCGTAATGAGGTCGCGAAGATATTGAGGGAGCTTCCAACGGCGATCACTCGATGAAGGAACCTCCCTTGAGCAATCGTTTATAATGTTTTGTAGTCCGTTTGTCAGTAAGTCGATAGAAGAATCTAAATCAGAGGAGGCAAGTCCGTTAGATAAGGCTTGAAATAAGGGTGAATCAGGGTCGGAGAGCATAGTCGCTACCATGGTCCAATCAGTGATCTTTTTAGTGTGTACGAAGTGCTCAGGAGGGCCCAGATCAAGGATAACCGGCCTGTGGTCCGAGTGAAGCTCGTGCATCACCTCCAGGGAGCGGACTCCCAAGGTGACATCTTTGATGAGGGCAATGTCCAAGTATGTAAATTACAGTTGTCATCGAAAGCGACAGGCGTTTTTTGCAATTGTAAAGTTTTATTGAACAGGGTTTACAAGTGTGACATTTTAATTTTTTTTAGCAGTGGTACAATTACAAATTTGTTCTTTTATTGAACAAGTTTTTACCTTACAATTCTACAATTATGTCACTTTTTTACAAATTTGTCGGATTGTAATGTTTATTGAATAGGGCCCTGGCCTGAGAAAAGAACTCTCAAACATATGCAATGAAATAAAATAATACACAACTCAAAAAATATAATTCCACTGTTTAGCCTGTTCATGGACACAGAAAGAAAAAAGGACGGGTTGCACTCCGGGAGTGCCGGCAGAAGTGAAAACTCCGATTTTATTATATGTCACTGACACTTGATTTCTATTTTAATCTCTATTTCTTACTAATGTATGTTTATGATTACGCTTCACCATCTGTCACTTATAACATTTTGTTGTTCGAAGGCCCCCTTTCTTTGAAACAGACACGGTTGCTAGGTTACCGACTGACTATTATCTGACGCGCGGTGACGCTCGGATCTGTCGCGAGTTTAACATTTTTTACCCATCTAAAAATTGCCAAGCGCCGCTAAAGAAGTTTTCACTTCAAAAATATTTCCCGGCCTTAGGCCTTAAATTTTATATAAAATTCCTTTTCAGTTCTCTCGAGTTGTTCCGCCCGAAACGTGACGTGATACTTCGAAGCCTATAACGTACGCGATGACGACATTGCATTGCGTGTTTGAGAAAACATCTTTGTGTGTCTAATCAAATCACCCCTGTCCACAATTTTATTAATTACCTAACATCCATTTAGCCGTTTTACTGGATGAGGCTATTAAGACTCCGATGCCGGCTGATAGATGGCGTAGTAATCGATGCTCACATGAAACAAAACATAACATGAATCCCACTGTAAACTATTGTCCTGGAATCAATAAAAAAATAAAGACCCCAACTTTTTACTACGATCGTAAAATGTATGCCAATCTATGATAATAATTTCATTCGTTTGCCAGTTAGATACGTTTCATTGTTTTGTCTGTAATAAGTAGGTATTTTGTGGCGACGTCACTACCGAAAAATTAAATATGAATAACTTTTCACAGGTGTCATAATGTCACATGTAATCTAATTATTTGTTTCGGTATGAGAACCCTATTCCTAGAAATGGTTTTCGAATTAACATCGGTCGTAAATAATTGGTTTTTAATACTATATCGTTACTTACTGTATAAAGATGACAAATATACAGACAGACCGGCGTTTATACTATATGTAAAAAAAAATATATTGGCCAACTGTCGCGACACTGTGCTGCCACGTGAGGGGAAGAGGCAACAACGATTAAATGAAATTTTGCTTCACAGAATTAACAGCATTTGCGCATACAACGCGCGACTATTTAGTGCGATAAATTTGGGCGGCAATAAAGGCCGCTAAGGAACTTCCGGAGCATTCCGGGCGATATATTAACGTGCCGGAAAACGGGGAAAGTGACTATAAATACAGCAAATTCGTCTATGTCAGTTTATATATAGGTATGTATAGGTGAAATGTTACGTTGAATTATTTTAACGTTACTCCGATAGCATAGGTGCTCAAGAATATGATAACTACTTTTTTGGATGTCAATCGTTTTTTTTTTTGATTGGGATCCCATCAAATTTATTTATACGACTAAACTACATTTACACTGCTCTAAAAGTCAGACAGACTGTATGAAATATTACCGGGTTTTATTTTACTTTTCATTGGTCTGCTTTCCTTAATCCCAATCGATAATACAATATTCTCAGCAAGTCCATCAAACATGTTTAAACTTTAACTTCAAAACTTATTTACACAGGAAACTGCATCTTAAATTCCCCACAAATATCGCGAAAATGTTCAAGTTATTTTGCAATTTCTTTCACGTATTTGCTATTCGAGAAAGCTGCAGCGTTTCGATAAGTTTCAAACTTCGCCATTTGGGAGCTGGCTCGGCCAGTTGGCATGTTTAGCATAGTTGTAGACCGAGATACCAGCGTTAGTAACGCTATCTTTATCGAGTACTAGCTGCTATGCCGGCGGCCCTCGCGAAGACCTTCTTCCCTCAGTGACGAATGTTGATTTATAATATTAAGTATTCAAGCTGTCTATTATCGCTGTGTATGTCATGTACGATTAAATAAATCTAACTAAAAAACTCTTTGGGAGATTTGCAGAAGAAATAAGGGCGTCGAAATAGCTCAGACAGTTGTCATACTAATTGCTCGTCCAACCGTTGGGTTAGAAATATCCTTGAGTGGCGACTACTTATGTAAAAATGTGATATTAAGCGTGAGACTTGAGTTTATGAGTTACAGCTACTATTTCTAAGAATACATACATAATACCTACTCACGAATGAATAACTTATATATTTTTTTACTTAATCTTAATACATTACCTACCTACTGTAATGCATGACTGTATAAGTTTTTAAAGCTTTGGACTTGATTTTTAGCATTTCGCTCGATAAGAATAAATACAAACGGGTGATTTGCAGTACTTCGACCAACTGCAGTTCAGTTTTTCTTATTGATACTCGATCAAGTCGGTTTATCAACAGTGGCATCTCAGTCTACTACTTCCAACCCTCCTCTCCTTGACGGAAGGCGGTTATCTAATAGGAAAACCACGAAGGTTACGTCTTTCTTACCAATACACAGAAGTCGTATTTAGCGATCACTTCACACTTCTCATCTAACGTTACACTTACTATCAAAGGGGTTGGAATCTGATGTGACAGGGTAGGGTAGGGTCAGATAGATAAAATGGACATAATATGTTTAACCTCGATGAGAATTCTCCTAACCAACAGGACTGTTATTCTCTTCTTTTTAGTGTGTATAATGTTACATTTTGCACACCTAAAATACTGTCTAAGCAAGTAACAAGCTTTAGGTACATAGCAACAGCCATCAAGGACTATGCCAAAAACCAGCACCAACAAAAGTGGAGGAAAATGGCAGGCTTGAGGCACTCAAAGCTATTCATGGAATGCATAGAATCAGGCTGGACCAATAAATTATGGAAATACAGCAAAAGACAGCTCCGAATCATAACGGGGGTGTTTACTGGTCACTTTGGGGTCAAAGGACTATTGGCCAAGTTGGGACTGTCTGACAATACAGATTGTAGAATGTGTGGCGAGGAGGCAGAGACAATGAAGCACATACTGTGTGGATGTCATGCCCTCGCCAGACTTAGAATGAAGGAATTCGGTATTGGTTACCCAGAACCGAAGGAATTACAGGCACTACCAACTGGTTCCATCATCCGATATAATTATGAAGGTGGTGGAACAATCCTTTGAGTAGGCGCGATAGGGGTAACTACACAAAAGATCCCATTGGGTCGAAGTGTATCCGCAAGGACCCCTTCCTAATAAGATAAGATAAACAAGCTTTAGGTAACATTTACCGTGAAACAGGCTTAGTTGAGCACTAGCACAACTGTGACTAATATTATGACGACAAATTTGAAATAGCTGGCATATTCTGTGATCTCTCTAAAGCCTTCGATGTCATAAGTCATGACCTACTTATTAAAAAAATATCACAATACGGCCTACAGGGACGGGGAAGTGACCTACTGCTATCTTTAAAAAAAAACCGAACTCAGACAGTAGAGGTAACGTCAGGTGGAAAAAGATTGCGGTCTGGGCCAGGTAGCGTGACGGTCGGGATACCACAGGGATCCGCGCTCAGAAATACTCTCTTCCTGGCGTTTATAAATGACCTGCCAGCAGCCGTAACGGAAGGACAAATAGTTCTGTTTGCTGATGACACGACGGTAGTAGTAAGTGCTCGTACCTATTTGCAAGTTAGCGTAAAAATCGTCGCAGCATGCGACCAGCTCAAAAAATGGTTCACAGCAAACGGACTGATACTCAACACCAGCAAGTCCAACGTTATGATGTTCTCTGGCAGGCGCGTACCAGGCGCGAGTATTCAGTGTCCTATTCCGATGAGCGACCAATGCCGGTTTCTAGGTCTTACGTTAGACTCCACCTTAAGTTGAAAGCAGCACGTGGACTCACTGTGTATTAGGCTTGGCAGTGCTGTATTTGCTCTACGCAAATTAAAGCCGTTAGTGTCCAGTGATGCACTGGCACTGAGACAGGCTTACTTTGCTCATTTTCACTCGCTTATGACCTACGGTGTTATTCTTTGGGGCAATTCTACTGACGCTGACAGGGTTATGCGAATACAAAAACGGGCATTAAGAACAATGGCAGGTGTAAACCAGCGTCAGTCGTGTGGGAATTATTTACCGAACTCCGAATAATGACCCACTATTCGCATTACCTTTTTGAGGTCTTAATGTTCACAAGAATGCACTTGTCAGAGTTTAAGCGAGTGGAAGTGACGGGCAAATGCCTTCGTAGTACGGGACGTCTACGGACAGTACCGCGACGCACCGTGCTACATGCAAAGAACCCGCGGGTTATAGGACCAACTTATTATGAGCTCTTGCCAGACCAATTAAAAAATGAACGGTGTGATGTAGCGTTCAAATGCCAGCTCAAGAAGTTGTTGGTGGAAAAGTGCCTTTACTCAGTTAATGAATATGTCAATATAATTTGTATGTAAAATTTATCAATAATCAGATTGTTACTATATTTTATATTTACCTTAATTTTATTAACATTGTATTTATAATTATAATACTGCCATCCAATGAATTTTGTATTGTGTTAGCTCATTAATATTAATTTAACATTACTGGATTAATTTTACTTGTAAACATGACATAGAATTAATTTTTATTTTGATGTGTACCTGCCTACACACTTTTTTGGTAGGTATTAGAATTATATCGATATATTGATCGTAACTACACTATTGTGTACTTACAAATTATTTTTATTCAGACATTCATTTATTTAATGTTTATTGTATCGATTTACGAATATCATTTTGGTTAACGATCACATTCCGAAGAGTAGGTAATATAAACTGACATGTACTTGTATTTATAAGAAATTTGTAATGGTGTGATAAATAAACTTAACTAAACTAAACTATTGTATGTTTCTTTCTTATTAGTACCGTGCGAGAGAGACGGGACATCGCGTGACAAGCCAGGTCACGGTAAATTACATTGGCCTAACAAACCGTTAGAATCACATGTATTGTAATTTGGGATTAATGTTAGAGGTATAAACACAACTAATGTTATTATTGAATAAAGAATATTATAAGTATGGTATAAGTCAACCAAAGACTACCAAATTCGACAAGCCTACAGTCATTTGAGTCTGTGATAGTATCCGATACTTTACTAAATTATTGAGCTGTACTAAGTGACATATTTCAGTCATTTAAAGGTGAACAGTGTATCGATAAAGTAGACTAGCCTGGTTGGATATTCGCGTGTAGTGCGAATCGTTATCATTTGCTTATTACATCTGTTAGTAGTGTTAGTATCATACTTTCTACCATATGGTGGGCAAAGCCTTTCGCCAATGTCCATAATCCTACTAACTGCGCCATGTGGTATTTAATGTAATTCCGTTGGTATTGGTAGTGAGACACACAAACTCAAAATATATTCAAAGTTAATTCTTTATATTAAAATACATCACGCAAAACGGGGGCACCTTGTTTGACAGTCGATTTTCAATTATTTGTGACTAGGGACCCGTCCCGGCTTCGCACGGGTGCAATACTGATAAATTATGCATTTATTATACATATAAACCTCTCTTGAATTACTCTATCTATTAAATTTATTTCTGTATTATTTTTAAAATCTAAGCATACATAGGGACAGACAGACAGCGGAAGCGATTTTTTTATACTATGTAGTAAAGTACGTTCGGGAATCCATTCCACACTATTATGTAGTAACATCTACCATTAGCTCAATTAAGACTATTTACTCACCTGCACTACCTGTACTTTACAAACCAATGTAGGTATGTAGGTACACTAATCGAAATCAATGTGTCGCTTAAATGGTATTTGCCTAAACCGACCATTGTAACGCTCAGTCCACACCATCGGAGCACACAGCTTAGCTCTAATGTTATTCTAGTGCAAGGACTGGGATTCACTTAATCAGTCCTAATTGTGTATTATTATTGCAAACTGCTTTATTTTTCGTTTAATACGTATATCTTATATTTACTAAATAAATCTACTTTTTTACTAAGTAAATCTTATATTTACTAAATATTATAAGATTTACGTACTAAACGAGAAACAAGTAAAAAATAACAATAACCAACTTAACCTAAAATAAGAGTATCTAACTAAATCCTATGTCCAAGATTTATAGTTATTTGTTTTTCTCAAACATGCAATGAAGTGTCGTTATAACAGGCTTCAGAGTATCACGTTTCGGGCGGAACAACTCGAGAGAACTGTAAAGGAATTTCATTCAAAATGGAAGGGCCCGGCCCAAGTATTTTTTTTTTACATGGCGTCTGTATTCGTGCCCCGGTTAAACAGCTGAATTATATTTTCTTTGAGTGGTGTATTTTTTTATTTCATTGCATTATGTTTCAGAAAAGCACTATACATGCCTAGCCGTGAAAGGGGCTTGTCGGCTTCGTATCACTATCCGGCCTCCCTACGCTCAGCCATCTATAACTACTTACCCAGTAAGCCCTTCATTTCCTGTATCTGCAGTGATATAGGTACTATTGTAAAATATTGCTCTCCTGTAGTCTGCAAAGTCCTGCAGACTGCAAATAAATTCGTGGATAAGGCAAAAAGGTTACAAATTTCTGACTCAATTACCAGTAGGTACTTATATCCCATAGATGATTGAATTCATGAGTATCAGGACGACCAATTAGAAATAACTTGTTACAAACTCGACAACTTCTGGACTACTTAAAATACATTCAATTATAACTTTTCCTTAGGTCGTTGGATTCGTGGATTCGGAAGAAATTGTCGACAACTTCAAATCGCTTGTCACGGCGGGTTGGTAGGGTACGAGGTCCATTAGGAGTAGAAATGATGAATGGTTTTTTTATGTGGCTTCGTTTATAATGATAGCATTTTAATGTTAGTTGTGGGTTTGTTTTCACTATTTGTGGTACAGTATATTTATATACTGGATGATCAATCCAAATGGGTCGCTAGGGAGAAAACGAAAACTATAAGAGATTTGGAACTCTACTCTTTGGAATCATGGCGTCGATTATAGATTTAATAGAAACTGCATTAATTTTTTTTTATAAAACTCATACATAACCGGGAATTGAACCTGGTTAAAATTCTGTAAGTAATCGCATGTCGTATTGTAATATTCTTCACGGCGGTTTTGACCGGGTTATGTATGAAATTATGTATGAGATTTAAAAAAAATGCAGTTTTTATTAAATCTAAATCGACGCCATCGTTCTTAAGAGCAGATTTCCCTGTCTCTTATACATAGTTTGTGACTTCTTCTACTGACCCATTTGGATTGATCACCCGGTATATCCAAAAGTGTCCACTTGTGTTAAATTGGTGGCCTTACTGTGGCAGAATGTACAGTCTGACCAAAAAGAGTAGAAATTAAAAAGTGGCAATACTGTAGTGTCGTCTCTTTCTAATATATCTACCCGCCGTCCCCGTTTTCTTAGATTGATTAGAAAGGGACGAGACGACACAACAGTATTGCCACTTTTTAATTTCTACTCTTTTTGGTCAGACTGTAGTTAATTAGCGACAGTTTGTATATACACTTTTTAATAAAAGTATATAATCGTGAACTAAATGATGCATTTTTTCTTTATTAATTAGTAAGAATAACTCTGAAATGTTTTCCTAAATAAGATATTGCTCTTTGTATTCCACGGTGGAGTCTCCACCCTCCCTACTGTGTGTGTTGCTAACTGAAATTACATTCATCAATACAAGTCTGTATTATTTGTATTAAAGATATTTTCCAAAAAAAAGTTTAATGCTATTTGGATGTCACTGAATAGTAAAATATTTTAAATTTTTTTGCATGTTCGTGGTTTCATTATTTTGCACATATCCAAATTACTCATTGACGTTAAAACATAAAAGAGGGTTCCAGTTTATTTTTCGCACAAACGAAGCGCCTTCTTAATATCTTATGAAGATTTCTTGAAAATTGTTATTCACTACAGGAGCTCCAATTTGAACGCGCTAAAACTGTATATTCTGAGTAGCTCATTAACATAATAGAAAAGACACGCCGTAAGATTACCCCTAATGAGAGTTCGTTGCCCTTTGACCGACATCATCAACCCTGCTTATAGAGATAGTTTGACTTTTTTGTGCTGTGCTGCGGGCCTATGGTGGTTGCGTTTCTTCTTCTTCTTTGTCGGTTTCACTCTTGGCAGAGTGGTCGTGGTCATCATTTCAGATGTTGGTGGCACGCTTCACAACACGCCGCCATTCTTCTCTGATAGCCGCCTTTCTCGTGCATTCGTGCAGTGACGATGAGCAATTTATCAGGTTGCGTTTATCACGTGATAAATAAGCGACAAAGCATCCGTCCCTCATACTCGCATTTTGTCAAAACGTGACGGATGCTCTGTCACTTATTTATCGCATACACACAATAAATAGCAAAAACCTTCAGTACATTTTACGTTTGCAAAACAATAGCGCAATGAAGAAGTTGACTAGCATTAAAAAGTGCCATCTAGCAGCAAATGGGTAACAAAAAAGTAAAAAATGACACAAACAAATATCACTTTTAATAGCAGTACATATGACTCTCCGCTACATAAAAAAATTACTGTAAATTTATGTACAATATATTATGTTTTTTAAGTAAACGTGCGATACTAAAACAACTATAACTCTCAACAATTTACCACTGGAATATGTCGAAAACTACGTTTATTTAGGAAAGCAAATCTCTTTCCACAAACAAAATAATGACCTAGAAGTCGACAGAAGAGTAACGAATACGTGGAAAAAGTTTTGGAGTCACAAAGAAATCCTAAAAAGTCAGATGCCATTAAAACTAAAGAAAAAAGTGATAGATACTTGCCTTCTACCATCACTAACTTATGCCTGTCAAACCTGGAAATTTACTCGACGAGTTAAAAACAAAATAACAACTTGCCAGCGGAGTATGGAGAGAAGCATACTAAAACTTAGAAAAATCAACAAAGTGCGACATTCCATCATTCGTCAAAAAACAAAAGTAACCGACGCTCTATCCTACTCTCAGGCATTAAAGTGGAGATGGGCCGGTCACGTGGCTAGAATGACGGACAACCGCTGGACTGCACGACTAACTTCTTGGACGGGACCTACAGGCCACAGAAAGCGAGGAAGACCCTTGACGAGATGGACAGACGACATCACACTAATCGCTGGTAAGGACTGGATGCTCGACGCTGCCAACAGGGATCACTGGTCGTCACTGGAGGAGGCCTTCACCTTCACTAAAGAGGGGTTCTTGCAAACATGACAATATTTGAAATCTTTGAATTTGAATTTATTATAATATTTAAATTAATTAATTAATTTTAAATCAAATTTATAGGGTTTAATTTAGGAATTTGCGATTGTTTATAAATAAGTAATTAATTAAGTACAATATAATATAATATAATTGAAATGAACTTGACATTGTGAATATTGTGATTTGACTATACATATTTTTTATTTGTAATATTTTATTTTGTAATGTATTTTTTTTTTATTAATCGTAAATTCAAAAGTGCGTTTAATTTTAATTTCAATAATGGTAAATTTAATTACCAAAATTAATTTTTATTAATTTAATTTAAAAGTGTCTGGTGGTGACTGGATGGCGAAAACGGGAGATCGGGCCATGTGGCGAACCCTGGGGGAGGCTTACGTCCAGCAGTGGACTGCAATAGGCTGAAATGATGATGATGATGATGAAATTTAATTATTTGATTGTTTTCTACAATGTTTTTAGTTTTGCAAGAAATAAACAGGCTTTTTTATTTTTTATTTTATTTTTTATTTTTTATTTATTTTATAAGTAAACGTGCGAAAAAGTTGTAGTCTTCCAAAAGCATAATGGATGCCCCAATTAGCTATTCTATGCTAAAAGCTAAGTTAACCGCAATTTCACAAGCTTTCAGCTGAGCTCCTATTAGCTACTGGGTCGTGAAAGCTCCTGAGTCGAGCTATCTAAATCTTGGACTAATTAAAATCTCTGTTCTTACGTTATCTCGTTAATCGTTTAAGCTCTAATGCTTAAATCATGGGTTCTCAAGTGTGAAAAAAATAAGAAAATGAAAAATGAATTTATATATGTTTCATAAGTCTAATTTGGAATAATTACAATGAGTATTTATTAATCATCATTAATAATGCGACGCTTTGTGGCACCGTAGAGAGTAAGTACTATCAAACCGAAAACGTTATTACGAATGAAATGGTTGTCACAAACCGGTAATATTTTGTATGGAATTTACCGTAATACTGGTAAATTACCGGTAATGTCTATAGAAAAAATTACAGGTTTGCATTCCCTAGTTGTCACTTTATGCAAAGTTGGACATTTTAATATGGTCTAACTGTCATCGCGGTTAGTGCAGTGGCAGTGCAGCTGCTTTCTGAGTCGGTGTTCTTCGCTTAGAACGCTGACATGGGCAAATTTATATTTGTGTGATGAACTCGAATATGTGTACCTGGAACCTGGGGTTATTGAAGTTTTCTATGTATATAAAGTCCATTCATCCTTACTTGTCCTATTTAGTAAACAAGATCCTAACCTCAAAATTGACATCGAATGCTGAGACAAGTTGTTTTCTCACAAGTAAATTAATTCAATGTATAAAATTTGCAGCGTAATATTTAGAACAGAAGCTTACGTGAATTTATTTGTCAGAAAATAATAACTTTCGGCGATAAAGTCATACTTTGAGGTTAGGATCTTGTTTACTAAATAGGCCAAGTAAGGATGAATGGACTTTACATACAAATGTAAACTAGTTTTTTACTCATAGTGACATGACATATATTTCTGTTCTATCTGACATTGCATTTTATGTTTCTATTATTATTGTTGTAGTTATATTATGAGTGTATATTTGACATAATTTAATGATTATTATCTTATTATATGTTTTTATTGACGATCATATTATCAAGATTCATGTAAATTAACTTAGGATAGGTAATTTATAATGTAATTTGTTATTATGAAATAAATAAATCTAATCTAATCTAATAATACTTATCAGTGGCGTGGCGTCCATAGTACCCGATACCAACCGGCTATTTCATTTTGGAAAAAGTTACCTCGTGTTTTTGGAAAAAGTTAGCTTAAACTGTCCCGGCTTGCCCAGATATTTTGTTTCACGCCACGCCAGAGCACGTTTGTATATGTATATAACAAATTGTGTATATTGTCGTCTATTACCCGCAGTACAAGAATAAATCTAATTAAATAAATAATAAATAAATATTAAGGGACAATCATACACAAATCGACCTAGTCCCAAACTAAGCAAAGCTTGTACTATGGGTACTAGAGGACGATATACATAATATATAAATACATATATAGATAACATCCATGACCCAAGAACAAATATTTTGCACAAATATTTGCCCCGGCCGGGATTCGAACCCGGGACCGCCGACTCAGTAGGCAGGTGTCTACAAACCGAGCCAAACGCGTCGTTAATTAAATATTTAATCAAGAATCAATCAAGCCATTGACACAAAGACCAAAGTTCAAAGACAAATTGAAATGAGCTACCTGGTGGAAGAGACCGGGAATCGAACCCGGTACCTCTGGATTTCCGGTCCAGCGCGTTAACCTTTCCGCCACACTAACTCTCAAGCAAGATTTCGAATTTGTCTTTATGCTTTGTGTGTCGATCTTTGCATTGTCGTTGTCATTGTAGAGGTCGCTAAGTCGTATAAACAATATAAAAAATGTGTTGTTTACCCGTGTCAAAAAAATGGGACATTACATGTTTCTTAAATTTAAGAAACAATCATATTATACCTATCTGTGACTAAAATACTTGTAGTAAAGCGAAACTTAAAATATAATTAACTTGTAAGCCGCTGCGGCGCCGTCAATGAACTTGTAAAAGTTTTGGAACCACTGACTTGATCCCTTCACAATGTAATTTTAGTGGCAGAATATGTTACATTATTTGAACCACGACAAAGATAACTTTACAAGTATGGTTAAATAAACATACGATAATTTAAAGACCATTATTATAAGCGTTGAGCTGAAGTGTGAGATCAAAGCGCCAGTAAAAAACACGTCAATTGAAGGAAATGAATATAGCTACATGTAAGTATTTGAGACTTGATTTCCCATTTGTCATATGCTGCTTTTCACCTTACACTAAACGGCATTGACAGATTTTAACATAGGAGTATTTTTCGTTCGATTTGTCGTATTTGTAGCAGCGAAATTTTAAATTATATGAAATGAAATAAACAGTAAAATAAATTATGAAAAAAAAACTTGTCTTACGTTGCCTTGAGTTAATTAACATAACGACAGGGTTAAATTGAGTTTTGGCTCAAATGTTATTTAGATTGAGAACACGGGCAATTTGGCGGTCAAAAGATGTGAGTGATTAGATCTTTTCCCCGAAATCGTTAATTCCGAGTAGCAAACTTTCCATTCGCATTTTTCCCCACTCGAACTTCTACCCGCCACTTTTTTTTCTTATTTGCTTGCTTCCTCATTCTCAAATATGGCCAAACGACATTTATCACAATATTTCTAATTCTTAAACGATATTTTTTCTATAGCAAGTTTCCCAGTCGCTTCTTTTTGCAATAGTTTTGTTTCTTACGCGATATTTTTCCTCGCACTGCACACTAAGATCCGACTCGGCCGGGTTAGGTTAGGTTAGTTTTTTTTTTTATATCCAGTAAAACAGTTTTGCAAATACCTTTAAATAGTATATTGAATTCGCATTATTTAGTGTGCATAATTAGTGCGCAAGTCAGTATTTTTGGTGAAACTTTCAAATATTTTGATCGAAAAAAGGGAATATACAGATATCGATTTAAATACATGCCTTAGGAAATTATGATTCTGGTAATATTCGCGAATGCTAAACAAAACGATCGGATAGGTACGCTATTAGGAAATTATGAGTATGTTAATATTCGCGAATGCTAAACAAAACGATCGGATAGGTACGCTATTAGGAAATTATGAGTATGGTAATATTAATGAATGATAAAAAAGGAGAATGGGTAAAAGTTCGAGTGGGGAAAAATGCGAATGGAAATTTTGCTACTCGGAATTAACGATTTCGGGGAAAAGATCTAATTTCTCAAAGATGTAAATGTATGTACTTAAAACAACTTTAAACGCTATTTGTCAGGGGGCCAAATAATTCTTAACGCTGCAAACGTACCACAAACTAATATCCATTAATTTGTGCAGATAGACTTCTAGTGGGGGTTGGTAAGCTAATTACCTAGTACTGTGTTGGCGCGGGGCGCTATCTACTCCATCGCATTAGTCGCGCCCTTGGCTCCCTAACCGCAGCACAACCAACAACTGCTCGTCCAATGTTACTTTAGCAGTTTTTATGCAGTTACTTCTTAAGCCATTGATAAAAAGATCAAAGCTTAAAGAAAAATTGATACACACAAATATTTGCCCTTGCCGGGATTCGAACCCGGGACCGTCGGCTCAGTAGGCAGTTGCTTAACCACTGCGCCAACCGCGTCGTCAAAATTATTATTAAATATATTATCAAGAAACAATCAAGCCATTGATACAAAGGTTCGGTGGTCCAATCGGTAGGACGCCCGTGTTGGCCCGGAAAACCATTGGGGATGCAGGTTCGAACCCTGTCTGAACCGTTAAATTTTTCAATTTTTCGCTTCACTGTAAACATTTAGTCTACTGGTTGCTAACCCCGACTTTGAAGGAGTTGGCGTATGGAGAATTATGCTAAAGTGCAAGTTTCCGCACGTGGAGGTACCATCCTGATCCTGACACCATCAGGATTGTGATCTGTCGAGGAGAACGCAAGACCGGCTGTCGTGATCTTTGGGGGTAGATTAGATTGGCAGATGATGATGTCTCAGTTAGGAATCCCGTATAAACAGCGCAAAGCGTAAATTTCATGTTGTTTTGTGTGTTGGGTCATATTTCATACATTTTGGTCATCGGAAGATGAATCTCGAAGCGCAATTGGATACAAATATAACCACAAGATGCGGTGGATTACCTGCAGTACGTCACAGGGAATGTAAACCCGGTTAAAACCGGTTATTTGTATGGTAAAATAGCCGGGTTTGCATTCCTTAGTCTCAGTAGGTACGTTTAGAAATTCGGTTGTGAAAAGCATATAAATCATAGTCGTAATAAATCAATTCGTGGAGGTCCAGAGCAGATTCTCCGTGATAAAAATCTGCAGTATCGACTAGCAACGTTACGTCGATAATGTATACTAAAATGATAGGTTTTGACTACTAACTCATCGCCTATAGCATAAATCTGTAACCAAAACAGCTGCCACCAAATACGCTATACACTAGTTCAAGATTCTGCGGCTAGACAACTAGGACTGAAGCGTCGAGATTTCCTCTTCACTTAGGGATTGATGAATAATACATTACATACCTGTGAGGCAGAATATATGGGTTGCTACCCAGCCGTGAATAGTAATCATCGGGCGTGTCAATTTAATTGACTTGTTAACTACAGGGATATGTCTTGTGGACATGCTCCTTTTGAACTGTACGGGTTTGAAATTTGGTTAGGAGAGAATATTTATTTAGGAACTAAGTCTCACTCCTATAATAAAGGAAAAACTTATACTTTTCTCAAACATGCAATGAAATGTCGTCTGTGTTATAACAGGCTTCGAAGTATCACGTTCGGACGGAAAAACGAGAAAACTGTAGAGGGAGTAATTTTTAGGGTTCCGTACCTCAATTGGAAAAAACGGAACCCTTATAGGATCACTTTGTTGTCCGTCCGTCTGTCTGTCTGTCAAGACCCATTATCTCAAGAACGCGTCGAGGTATCGAGTTGAAATTAACACCATGTACTGAAGTCTACGGTTCTTTGAAGTTGTGAAAAAATCAAACTTCTACATTAACGTGAAAAAAAGATACGGTCGTTTATGTCGCAAAAAACGTACATTTCCACACTCTCAAGGGAATCAAAATGATAGGGTACTTCCCGATGACCTAGAACTATGAAATTTTGCAAGTAATATCGTCACATACTACAAATACTTAAAAAAATATGAAATTATACATTTTTGAAATAAAATCATAAAAAATATAGTCCTTTTCAAACATCATATTTGGAGAAATCGGTTGCGTTAAGTTTGCACCTCCTTTGTATGCGGCGCCATACATTTCAGGTGCAAACTCAACCAGGCCATTTAAGATGGGATAAAGTGAAAGTTTGTACGGAACCCTCGGTGCGCGAGTCAGACTCGCACTTGGCCGGTTTTTTTAAACGTGGCGTCTGTGTTCTTGAACAGGCTAAACAGCTAAATTTTTTTTTTTTGAGTTGTGTGTTATTATTTTATTTCATTGCATACATATGTTTGAGAAAAGCACTATACACGCCTTAGCCGTGAAAAGGGCTTGCCGGCTACGTATCACTATCCGCCTATACCTACTTATCCGGCAACCTGCTTTCCCGGCGTCAACAGTAATATACCTACTATTATTCTGTAAGTAAGCCATAAGGGCACTTTTACAAGTCTGAGTCTACCGGCATTTCACAAGAGGAGACCACTGTTGAGAAGAAACTCCGAAAGAAACTCAATATGGCCACCGCTCGCCGCTCCGCTGGTAGCGCGTAGCGGCGTGCGCTCATCTTGGTTCCATTGTATAAGAAAATAAGGAATGACAGTCGAGACTGTTGACATCACGCTATGATCAGTTGGTTGGTTCTGTCAATCCGTTTCTGTGTTACCAACCAGTGATGTATCATAATATTCCCCGATTCTCTTGTTACCTGTATCACCCTGTATGAAGCTCATAAAATCGTGAGTGTTCTGATTCAATTATTACGATACAATAAAACTTAGTCAAAGAACATGACAATCGTAATGCATGAATGCATAATTATTATTTTTGTACGACTGGCGGCAAGCATTTCTTCCTTATAATTATTTTGTTACCATAAAGCAGCAACTACTCAGTTGTACAGGCACACTTAGGGACCCCTGGTGGGGTAACTATACAAATTAGGTATATTTGTATAGAGTTAGGTAGCTAAGTAAGGTAAGTAAGTAAGGTAAGTTTGGTAATGTAATGTAATTGGTAAGTAAGTTAACTATCCAGCGTGTGTCTGCACAGACTGCGTACAGCTAAGGGTTGATTATGACTAGGGAGCCTACTGCCCTAAGTCCCTAACCTAACACCTTAACCTACGACTTGTAGCGGGAAATCTGTTACCAGGAGACCTAAGGTAACAGATGGATTCCTACGGGGAGGAACGGGGTGTCGGGGAGTGGTGGTTTTCTTACTGCCAGTCAACCAGGCTCAGTTGACCGATTAAGGGCTTGAGGGTGTCTTCGCCACAGTAAGAGGAGCTTAGTCTAAGGGGTTGGATGGGACCATACGCTCAGAGAGTAGCCCTGAACACGCATGGGGTCGGGTAAGAGAGGTAGTGAAACACCAACGGACAATTGGTATCTAATTTATTTTACTTCTTAACGCTATATATACAAATCTCACGTACAGCACACTACTATACATTTTCTTTGTATACTGTACGTGTAAACTGCAAGCTGAGCTTGATCTCAATTCTTGATTTGCGTAAATGCATTAAGGTTGCTGATGCATGAATTCTGTTCTCTGAACACAGTGACGTAGAAAGTCTCTCTGGCCGGAGTTTCATACCTTATTTTCTCATACCATGTCTTGGTTCAAATTAAGTGGTACCTAAAACAATTTAAAAACCTAAAACCTACACTAACCTAACTCTAGCCAAGGTCGGTCATTGGCGGAAATGATCCCAAGATGCTGGCGGCGTTTCCCCGCTGCACAGCAATACTGAGCCTTTGTCCGAGAAACGCGCCAGCTCTGGGATCACAGGCAGTTCGTATTAGTTTTTTTTTTAGGGAATCAAACAAATTGTGAGCGGCTGGGCCCCATGGGCCTAGAGTCTCTACCGCAAACGGCACGAAAATATAGTTGTCACCTAAATAAACTGTCATCTTGGTTCATAAATTCAAGTCTTACAGCTACCTTTACTGACCCATTTATTTTGCTACACCTTGTATTACCAAACACGTATATTACAATGAACATGAATTAGTCTAAAAAACTAATAAGCCAGGCTAGCTTGTGTGCGTTTTACCTGCGTACCTCGGCGGCGCTAAATCCTTGTTACATTGCAAGTAAATTCTTGTTCTCTGAGCGACTCCAAATAACCATTGTAAATTAGTTTGCGGTTCGCATATCGGTCTTTTCAGCCACCAAAGACTACATCTATGCTTCGCAGACTATCTCAAGGTATGAATGAGACAGCACCTCTAGCACAACTGTGCCACGCGACTCTTTCTCGCGCGAGATATTACTACCTATCTCTTTCTGTAAAGTACTTTGAGAGAGTGACGGGTGATGCTATGTCGCGCAACATGAGTCGCGACACAGTTGTGCTAGACGGGCTGGTGTTAGGGGGAGACGAAATAATTTATACACGTAGGTATATGGTTTCATAGTTGTACAAAAGCATTATTGTAGGATACTTTTTACTCAATACAATCGTTTATTTATCCGTAAATACAACCGACATCGAATTTGTTTTATTATTCGCCATATTGGAATTCGAAACGAGTTCTAAATAATAACACTTTCTTTTTGTTAAGAGGCCTTATTCCTTTTAACATTTATTTTTCTCATATTATGACAAAATATACTGATAATTTCAACCAACTTTTTTAAGTGAATAATACTTTTCTCCGAGTTCTAGGTAGTAACATAGCTATTTCATGCTTTAATTGCTTGCAGTCGAAAATAAATTGAAAAAACTTATTTTCCGCGTACCTAAATATTGTCAATTTCGACTAGTTTTTGAAACAAAAATTATCAATGAAAAGTTTAAACAGTCGGTTTCAAATATATACCAATAAATCTCAATAGCCCTGTTCTAGGTAGTAACATCAATAATATGTTAAGAAACATGTTTGATCATAGAGAAAAATGTCTAAAACCATCAGCATTTTAAAAGGAATACCTAAGGCCTCTTAACGGATTAGTTCCCATTTTAAAATCACATCCAATTTATTTAGTATGAGATTGTTTTCTCGCATTACGGAACGCCATTTCATTCAGTGGAATCATTTATTTTACTTTAGCGAATAACTTCGATACTCTTTAAATCGATGTTCACAAAAATCCAAGTATAAATGGTTACTTTATTCTCTCGCTTCCAGTAAATTATGTTCAAAAAGGAATCATTCACGTACTTATCCTGAGCCGCGGCTTATAGCTAGCAATTACCCTCAATGTGTTTTTGATTCACACATTTGGCGTGAATTGGTGAAAAATGTGGCTATTTGAACCAGGCGCGTGTTTTGCGGGGTTTGACGGGTACTAGAGTGGCGACTATTACGTACCCGATACGCAGCGTGCTGCTTGAAGCACCACACACACACAAGGTGAATGTTGCTTCTGTAGTCAGCTGGTTGTGGGGCCCAGGACCGCTCTTGTTGGCCTACTTTGGCAGTCTTATTGCGGCTCCACACTACTCGCGAAGTAGGCTGAAGTACCGTTAAACTACCCAACTATACTCCAGCCTACACAGCTATGGTCCAATTTAATCCGAAAATTACTCGTTAATATTATGACAATTATTACGAATAAACTCTAAAGTGAACAACATAATTAAACAAACTATGAATACAAAGATCAAAGCTTAAAGAAAAATTGAAAAAGGAGCTGGTGGAAGGGACCGGGAATCGAACCCGGTACCTCTGGATTACCGGTCCAGCGCGTTAGCCACTTCGCTACCCTCGCTCCACGTAGACCTGACGAATTTTTCCTTATGCTTTGTGTGTCGATCTTTGCATTGTTTATTTGAAAGGTTTTTACACCTTAGCTTTTAAATTTTTCTTTAAGCTTTGATCTTTGTATTCATAGTTTAAATAAAAATTGTGGTGTACCCACATTAAACAAAATGAGACATTACATGTTTCATAAATTTATAATTAAACAAACTTAAGAGGCCTTATTCCTTTTAAAATGCTGTTTATTTATATATTTGTCTCTATGATCAAACATGTTTCTTAACATATTATTGATGTTACTACCTAGAACATGGCTATTGGGATTTATTGGTATATCACTGATAGAATATAGATTTTGATAAAAATAAATGAGTTTTGTTTTGGAGCATAGTTGGATGATTGGTCTATAGGTGGGTAGTTTTACGGTATGGAGTTCTGCAGTGAAGTGCCCCTCCACACTATCATACTCAGCCAGCTTCGCGAGTAGTGTGGAGCTAGTTATGTCTACTTTTAACAATAAAAGCAGTAGGTATTTGATAGCGTACCATATTTCAGTATTTAAGCACACGATCAATTATTGACACACATGACGCAGTTTTTGCTACTTAAAATCAAGAATGCGTTTCTATAACTCGTATCTATTTTTGCTACTTAAAATCAAGAATGCGTTTCTATAACTCGTATCTACTCTGTGCTTAAACCACATTATAAAATCAATCGAACATTGAGTTTTATAGTCCAACGAAAAGACAAAGAAAACATACCTATTTGAGGGAAAGTGCTTTTTACTCGTATAATATCCACAGATAAACAAGTTTGCTTTCAAAAAAGCTTTATGTGATCTATTTGTTGGCAGAAATCATAGCTTATCGGATTTGATATTGTTTTAAATTAGTTGCACCATCCACAATTTATCTGCTTAGCCCAATGGTTGACTGGTAGAAAATGCCCTATGGCATTAAGTCCGCCTTTTGTACGATAAGTTCTTTCTTTTGTGCAATAAAGATTAAATAAATAAAATATAAATAAACGAACAGATATAGTTGGACAAAACGAAAGACATTTCATTGAATTGTATGTTTTAAATTAAAAATAAATTGAATTCTCACGCGTATGACGTCCTTGCCAGAATACGAATGTTTCTTTAAATTTCTCAGCAGACTTATCGTTGACAAAGCTACTAAACTAACAAGAACCCAGTTTATTTAAGTTGCTTAGTGTGGGGTTGCCCGATTATTTTAATTCAGAATTCTCTACAATTTAGCTGTGCGTCTAGGTAAATAGAAGTGAGATCGAGCCGTAAATATATTTATCCATTAATTTAAGGTAAAAAAATTAACAAATAACTGGCGATATACTTTGATTCCCCATCTCTCTAAAACACTTCCTTCGCGTAATTCTCCTTTTTTTTGATACAGAAATTGGGTAAAAAGTATCCTAATATTAAGTTGTTTAACTATCCTTATACAATAAGTATTTATACAGTCGTTTTAACGCGATGAGGCCCAAGGATATTAAAATCGGTAGATGGCGTTTAAATCAACTAAAAATATTTTTACCTATTTTAATCAAACGAAGTTGATTCTCAATATAATTTTAGTGACATACCTATAATAGTATAGATAAAGCAAAATTACATCTAATAAGGTTTGATATATTTTGATGGATTCGAATAGCAACAGTTATTACCACAACGTAGCAAAACGCGAACAAAATACACTAGGACATAGTGTAAGCATTTCCTCACTTATTTTCTTTCCTTCCTTTAATTTTCCCTTTTATTAATCCACGGCTCGTCGGCCGTCAAGTCTATCCCGCATTTTATCGGTCCACCTATACATAAACCTGGAGGAAATGCCTTCGCGCCGAATTTCCCGGAATTTCTGAATTTTATGTGATAATTCTCACTTGTTTATTTAGGTTCGTACGCTGTATGTGGAAGGGATACTTAAATACGAGCTGAAAATGAAAAGGTAGGTCAAGGACATAATATATTTTGAACGAATATCAATTTTATACATACTTACATTAGTATTTATCTTCAGCTTCGTTACTAGGGTTAAGTTTTCTATGTTTATCTGTGTGTCAAGTTTAATCGAAATCCGTTTGACGGTTTACGCTTTATTGGGTAAGAAATATCCAAATATATTTGTGAATATTGTCATTTTTATTAGCAGGATGGAAGGCATAATGGAAATCATTCTGCTAAATTATTGCTGCTTTATTTTCATAAATGGAAAAATTATTAACGAAATAATGGGCTAAATGACAGTAGTATCAATTAATCATATTTAAGAACACATCAACATGACTATCCTGAAATTAATTAAGACAAAATTAAGTATCATTAGTCAGAATGTGTACTGAAGTAACAAAATTCCGTATCTACTTTCGTTTAGATCTCCAAGAAAATATCCAAGAACGCTAAATCCGAGGGTGCAAAAAGAAATCACGTCCTATTCGGAAATAGATGGCTCTCCACGCGAGTTCATCATTGCTTCAAGATTCGCGTCAGCGTCACGCTTGTAATTAATTAGGGTCCCGCAAAAAGGTGCCGAGGTCCAGCGACTGACGCAGGCTCCTGCGGCACGGCAGTATCCGCCCAAATGCCGAATTGGCCGCCCGCGTCCCCAACCGGGCGCGCCTAGGCCTAACGCCGCGTTCGAGCTTAAAAAAAAAACAATTCAAAAACATTCCATTTTTAAATTCAGTTTTTTTAGAACACTATTGTGCCAGTATTTATGGACGATTTTTTATTGAAAAAGTTGGTATCACAGGGCTGATTTAAAAGTTTGTTAGAGTCGTTACGTATTTTAATTATTGCATGTTTAAGAAGTTTGTATGGGGATGCTTAATCAAGTGCGCTAACGAGTTGAAAGTCATTGTAAAGGGCAGATAATTTTATCGATTGGATATGTTATGCGAAATGAAAATGAAACATGTGTCTTTATATTAAATTGCCTATCTGAAACTTCATATAAGTAAAGCATTATTCCTACGAATGTTTCACTTGTAAGTAAATAAAAATATACAACATAATTTTAAGAATATAAAAATGATGTGTAAGCACAATTTACGGGAAGCTATCGTTCCTTACAAGATAAATGTTATTTAAGCAAAATTTAAAAACAACACGGATTGAACTCAATTTCCTGAAAATATGTCCTTCATCTCATACAGTATGACGCAAGATGTGTTCGACGAAACTTAATAAAAGAAGAACATCTTTACCTACACTCAGCGGAAGAACTTATATATAATTATACGTATGCTTTAATGATTAATCACGTGGAACATTAAATTACATTGGAATCTTAATAGAACAGCTTCCGACTGGGTCTGATGAGAGTAAAGTTTTCTCATAATTAATTTTTAAGAGTTATTTACGCAGCGATTATTAATCCTTAAAATAAACAGCGCAAACAACATTTCATCGCTTAGATTAAGCTAACGAGATTCTGTCTGATTCTCTGATTATATGATTTACTCATTCTTTTCCGCTTAGTTATTTAAAGCATATATTAGGTAACGCTAAACAGTGCTAATATTTTATTTTTCTATCACTAATGAGTCTTTAATGTAAACGATTCTACTCACTTTATATACACAGTTTACTACCGTATATCAAAACATACGAGAAAGGTATTGCTTATTACGCAATCTTGAAACCTAAACTGCATCCTTATACTATCGTTATCTTATTTTTAAATACTAAATAAATACCTGTATAATAGTATCTTATCATTGGCTCACACAATAATTATTCTATTATTTAAGAATAATGATTTAACCACACTTTTCACGCTGCACGGAAAAGTGTGATTGCGGTATTATGTAGTTCACAGATTACGTTATCATAATTTTTTTTTAAAGATCACAGGTACTTGCTTAAAATAAATCTATGAAATAATTTTAGATTCGACGGTAAAAACCATGACCACGTAAAGGCAGTCGAAAGATCAAGAAACGACTAACGAAAGATAATTATAAATTTAATTAGGTATATGAATTTGCGTTAAGCACGGTTGTTATTCTTATACTGTGGAAAACCATGGCAAGATTAAATAAATGATTAAAATTATACTTTTCATGTTTGGTAACGCCTCTGTAACTGACGTTATTCCTACTGCCTATTACGTTTCATGATCATTTGTAATATCGCATAGAATCCCGTTAACATAGCTTTTTAGGGCCTCAATTTGACGCTTGACACTGACATTTCACGGCGCGGTTGGCGCAGTTTGTAGACCTGCCTACTGAGCCGGCGGTCCCGGGTTCAAATCCCGGCCAGGGCAAATATTTGTGTGATGAACTCGAATATTTGTGCTTGGGTTATGGTTGTTCTACATATTTAAGTGTATATTAATCTATATAAGTATGTATATCGTCGTCTAGTACCCATAATACAAGCCTTAATTTGGGACTAGATCGATTTGTGTGAGGTTGTCTGATATTTATTTACTTATCCCAATGTGGCAAGCACTACGTTGTTACTATAGCTATATGCTCTATTCGTCCGTCTGAGATGTCTAGTTATTCCATATGTCAAAAGTTAACTTGTCAATGTCACTCAGTGCAGCACGAATAACAAACATGGTTGGGTATTATTTCTGATATAATGCCTTGATAGAAAGTGTTGGAATACTGATACTATTGTTATCCGTGTGGGTTTTCCATGTTATCCCAACTATAACTCATTTATAAGTTCATGCATTTGTAAGTTCGCAATCCTGTGTCAACTGCGATCAACTAAGGATTTTCAGTCCGGAATCACGGAAAACAGATAAGCATTAGAATAGTTAAATAGTTTTACTACCGAACGTGCGACGTGCTATCTGAGTCAGGGCTATATACCGAAACGTCTCTTAAGTGATGTGTAAGCTTAGTCATAGACTGGCTTAGTGGATAAACAGCTAGAACAGCGTACTTCGTTTACGGTATGGAGACGTGTGTTTACGTTTTGCAGCGTATAGCGAGTTCCAATGTCTTACACATAGTACATAAACAATTAATAGCTAACTATCTATCGATTTGTCATAAGGCTTCCATTAAACTGACAAATTATGAGTCAGGAGGCTATGTTAGAGACAATCTTAATTGAGTTTAGTGATTTTCTATGGCCCCAGTGAAAAAATAAGTGAAATATTGTCAAAAAGGTCATTAACGTTCACTAATGCCAATTATAACCTGTCATAAAAATAACAAAGGATAATATTAAATGAATCGTCATAGGATTCAAATAAAACGTCTTCACTGTATACTTTAGGGATCTGGGAGTTAACTTAAGATTAAATGTTTACAAATGAAGCGAAAATTGAAAAATTTAATGATTCGGACAGGATTCGAACCTGCGTTTCCAACGGCTTTCCGGGCCAACACTGGCGTCCTCCCAATTGGACCACCGAATCAGATGTCAGAGTCATTGAATTTTTCAACCAGTTGCTTCGACATGCCTTAGGGTGGCATCGTATCGCCATCTACCGTAAAGATTTAGACTTTATCGTATTTGTAAACATTTAGTTTACGTTAGCAGACGTTACTGCTTTAATAAAAAATAATTAACTTAAGATTATTCAATTCAAACGCTAAATTCGAGCACTTGGATGAAAAAACAATACAAAAATCAATTCCAATAAAGTGGAATGATGCTATAAAAATAATCCGAAACCAATAACGGCAGCCAAAACTTAGGCAGATGTTTACGATGGCGTCGCGCGCTCTACTCGGCTCGATTTCGGTAAGTGCCACTCGCGCGGGGACACGCTTTGGAGAAGGCGGATTGAAGAATAGCGATTACGATGATTTTCACACTGGCCACGCGCCATGTCTCGGAGCACTGGTCGCTATAAAAAGTAAGCGTTCGAGCAATGTAGTGTGTTGTAATGTGCGCGTTGTCATTACAAAATTTACCGCGGGTGTTCCGCAACGTAGCGTGTGGTGAGTATCACGATCATCTAAAACGAAAGCCAATAAGATCATTAAGGGGCTCCCTGCAGAAATCAGCCAATTTGATGATTTTTACATCGTATCTAGTTTGTGGATTATAGAGTTATAATGTCCTATTTAATATATATTGTAGTATAGTCTATGCTTAACACTTTGTAGTGACCCGAATTTTGATTTAACGACTGTGTATTTTATAAAAAAATATTCGGTGAAGGACCAAAAATACACTAATCTCGTTTCTACTTTTATCCCCGGTGTATATGTAGAAAATATCTTACATTTTATTTTTCTAAACCATATTCCACAAAATTTGTTGTGAAGCTTTTTCTATTTTTCTCAATACTTTTCGAGAAAAACGCAAAAAACCGTTTCCACAACTTTTTCCCCGAAAAAATCGTAAACTTAGACGGCCTGTATCTCAAAGTCAGTGACATGTGAAAGGTACTTGATACGGTATTTTGTTGTGGAAAAACTATGTTATTATGATTAGCTATTTATAATATGGGAAAATCTATCGCAACAGATCGAAGGTCATTGAGAGCGGGTAGCCCCTTAAATTATACCAGGCCAGGCCAGGCCAACCAGGTATACTATAACGATAACTATTTGGATTTTCAATTATCTGTATACCAAAATTGGACAAAATTCGTCCAGTTTTGGGATGCGATGCGATATGACCTCAAAAATATCCCGATCAATTGTTGGAGCTATGATAAATATTCTTACGAAACAAAAGTTATATAATTACCCACAATCATAACCTGACCCTGAATAAATTGGTTTTCTTTCAATACAATTTTAGCGTTGTATAATTATTAAGATCATATCAGATATACGCCTTCTTAAACACATGGCTTGTGCACGGTTGAACATTGAACAAGGGATTGAGCTTCTTGCCGTCGCCGGCAGCGTCCTCTACCCTGATTACCACTATCTAACTATACCTTAATAAATATTATGATATCCGCTTTACGCCTAACAAAACACGTGGCCTGAGGGGGCGATTGAACAAAGCCTTGGCAAAGGATTGAGCGTCATGCCGCCGCCGGCAACGCCCTGTAGCCTAATTACCACTGTCTATACTCCACCTTAATCGCTTCGTCTCAATTGGTATTTTTATAATGAATTAACTATTCGTTGTTTCGTTAAACTTAAAAGCCTTACAAAATGTGCTTGAAATCTTAGATGAAAATAAAAAGAGACGCCATCGTAGCTCACCACTAAGTCCCCATAATATTACGGGCCATCTTGTGTCGACTGATACCTACTATACTTCTTTGATTCATCATTTGTAATGTAATCTTATATGCGAAAGCCGCATTATAACTATATTTTGTAAATCGTTTGTTTAAAATGCGAGGCAACTATTTACGTACTGGCGTCAATTGGCCCGAATAAAATGAGAAGGAGTCAAGTGCCTTGATGCTGTGTCGGCTATTAACGCGGTACGCGGCGCGTAGTGAGCGAGTCTTCCTAATGGTAACTTATATCTGTTATGGATGACCAAGGTCAAATTCGACGACGCTTTGCGATATCTCTTATTGATGAATCGACTAGAATATCACTATATTGCAAATAAATGCCGGTTTATTATCTAAGTACCAAGGACTCCCAGCCTATACACATAGAGTTACTATTATTAGACTAACCGCGTAATGGGTACTAATTACCACATTATTCCGGCATGCGACCGCCATTTACAAAGTCAAATATCAGTTATTACGTTCCGACTACCCTAAACCGACTAGCCTAAAGGCGGGTAATGTTTTTACAACCCTGGGCGAAGTTTCAGTAACCAGCGGCCATTATTACGTACTACCGCAGACCAGATTCATAAAGTTGGTAGCAGTATAGTCATTATGAACAGTATTTTGACTTAAGCGACTTGCATCAAAAAGTTAAGCCATTAACTAGAGTTTATGACTCTATTATGCTGATAGAGTTAGGGTTTTGTATAAGTTTGGAGCTATTTCGCGACAGGATTAATTTTGCGAAACAAGCTGACTTTTTATGCAAGTATCCACTACAATAAATAAGTGAACTATGATAATGCTTATACCCTACGTATCATCACACACACCTATGTGTTCCGCTCGACTTTCTGACGTTAATTCATTCATAATCATAATTTAAGAGCTTTGCTCTTGTCGGTGGAGTAATCACCTATGTTACATGACTTTCATGTTACGATCAAATGTTACTCAATCGCATAAAACTAACGGGTTTATATGTGAAGTTAGGCCTGAATTCTAGGCGAAAGATGTAAAATGAAATACATTTGTATTCAAAATGTATACACGATTAAGTTTTTTGTTATGATATAATGTAAATACAAGCTTAATGTATATAAATATGAATAAAATTAGGTACAGAACTTGTCTTACTTGCATGATGTGTTTTTAAAGATAAAATACTGACTGTTTTAAATAGTTATATTGTGAGAAAGTTGGTAGCTTTGGACTAGTTGTACTCTTAGACCGGACAACTTGGACTTCTTTCGTTCACTAATGAGGCAGTTAGGCCGCTGGTTTGTCTGGGCCATGAATTACTAGGTAAAGTCACTGAAATGTTATACCTATTTTATTACCTACTAGAAAGTCCCCGAAAAGGTGGCCAGCGCAGAAAAAAGGTAGGTCATGATTTTTTACTTCTCTGTAGCTGGGTAAAACCTAGGTTACTGAAATATTAGTACTATAAATAATGACACAAAGGTAAATCAAGAAAGAAAAATTGAATGCGATTAACTACAATCTCAGCAGGATTTGAACCTGCGACCTCTACGTTTCCGGCGTATTGCTCTTCCAACTGAGCTATTAGATCGCTACCTATGTCAATCACACCAAATCTTTCATTCCATAATTCATATGCTAGTGGAGCGCCCTCTGCGTCATATGTGTTTGAAATGCTTATGCGCATTAGCGATGGATGGAATGTGCGCTTTACACGCACGATCCCCTGTCCCCATTGCTTTACAGCAAGTGTGAGACTGCGAGAGAGATGGCGCTGTTCTAAATATTTTCATGGAATCTTTTTATCGATTCTATTTTTATGTGGAAATACCATTTTTTTTTATAAAGTGCTAAGCTCAGTTGGAAGAGCAATATGCCGGAAACGTAGAGGTCGCAGGTTCAAATCCAGCTTGGATTGTAGTTGATCGCATTCAATTTTTCTTTCTTAATTTACCTTTGCGTCATTGTTTAAAAATAAAAATGTGATATTTACACATAAAAAATAGAATCGATAAAAAGATTAAAAAAAAAAAAAGTTAGTAAGTACTATTATTATTATCTACTAGAAAGTGCCTGGAAACTACTGTACTTACAGAAAGAGACGGGTAATTATCTCGCGCGAGATATAGTCGCGTGTGACGTCTATGCTAGAGGTGCTAAGCCGATTTTCTTTTAAATAAGGCGTCAAATGAAAGTATCATAAAATTCATATTATTTTATTTAATGTATTTGTTCACGGCGTGGTCTGGTTCCCTCGACTTTGCCTTGTACCACCAGGCGCTCAATAGATTCGCATCCGCCCCGCGATACGTGTCCAAAGAAAGTGAGGATTCGAGCTTGTACTATGCTTGTTAGCCTCTGTCAAATGAGGTGGACGGATCAAGTAAAAACCGCCGTCAACGGTCACGAATGTACCAGGAGGGCAGCAGTACGAGAAGAATGGCGTCGCATTGTAAAGCAGGCCACAAAATCAACGACGTGACGGCCACGACCACTCTGGCAAAAGTGTACCGCCAAAGAAGAAGATTTGTTCACGGATATGTATAGATATACGCGATATAGTCCGTTTTAATCGTTTTATTTAAATGTGTGACAGTCGCGGAAACCGTAGAAAATTTCAAATGGACGAGGGTTAAAAATACAATTAATGTTTTCAGGAAGTAAATGTAGCTATGTCCCTGCCAATACACAAATCAAAAGTTAGTTCAGGACGCGTTACAAAGTTGCATGGGGCGAATCGAAGCGAAAATTTACGATTGAAAGCGATTGCCAATAACCCCAAGTGGACCATAACGGTATATTCCAGGGATGAACTGTGCGCTATTCATCATTTTCACCCCGAATGTTGATATGTCGACTGCTTAAGAGTATAACCAGGTATGTTACAAAAACAAAAACTCTAATAATTTTTATTTATTCACTAGAAATAACCGACTTGAACGAAGAAATTGTAATTCCGAAAAAAACTGCGAAGTCGATGACGATTGCGGATGTTTTTATCTCGAGCCTAAGGGGCGATTCTCCGGGCCGAGGTATTTTGCTTGACTTCGGTGGTCAATTTTATTTTTCATATTTTTGATTCGTGACTTTAATATATAAAAACGGCCTGATTTTAAAAAATATTGGTAGCAAAGGCCCTCTTCTGAACTTAGTGGTTCATAAGATATTTAAGATTTTACAATCACCGAAATCAAAGGCTCAATACTTCAGAGTTTTCGATGTGTAGCTCGCTGAAATGACGACCCTTAGGAATATTTGTAGTGTCAGGCTGTTGAGGCATAATACCCTGATGCACCAGTTCAACGAGATGGGTAAACCATGTGCTAAAATGCCAATGAGATGCCGGTGAAAGCAGCCTAACGAACAGCAACCCACCGAAATTAGTAAACAAAAGAAGCACAGTCAGAACTATGCTGCATTAACAAAATCACGATTATAAGCATTGAACAACCGATTAAGGGGCATGGCAATATAGAAATAATGTAAAATCAGTTGGTTTTATCGTAAAAATTGATAGCGGTGGCAATTTTTATTGACTTCAGTGGTCAAAAATTACACCGAATCAATGGAAATCAATTCCACCGATTTCAAAATTTAATGTTTTTTATCGATTTAAGGAATACTAAAAGTAATATAGACACGAACAAATTATTATGGACTTACATTCTCCCGGAGATAGTTTATTCACTTATAAAATTGCAGACACACAATCACTGAACAACACAAATTGTTCCACCGAATTCAACAAAACACGTAACCAAATCCACCGAATGACGAACGAACCCACACGAACTCTACTTACAAGCCATTGAGCCGACGTCTACTCTCGGCGGCGGTGCGAACACAACTGAAGCTAGTTGCTTGCGAGCTGCGGGTTTCTAGTATACTTCTTTAAGGCAGTGCTGACGTGTTTTAAAATTTACACTGAAATCACTAGTTACCCTCGGACGCTCCGAAAAATAGTTTTTATTTAAAATGTTTAGCAGATAAATTATATCTATAGGAACAAAATGATTTATAAACTAATGCTGAATACGGGAACACATTTGAAATCATAGTATCCAGACCCAATATCCAGTTATGATTTTTTATTTCAACAAATCTGGCAAGCGGACGCTCCCAGTGAACGTCAATTTTTGTAATAATTTTTTTTTATTGTCATGTTAATGAATTATCATGAAATGTTTACATAGCTCGCCAGACGAAACAAACCGTTAGGTACTAGCTTGATTTTATTCAGAAATATTCGATCGTAAATTTAACCATTTTCAAGCCCGGACACTTAAAAATGCCACTCCTGAGAAATGCCCTAAGATGTGTCTTCAATTTTGAGGAGTTCCCTTAGAGATCTCGGCATCAGATCTTCACCATAATTTTATGGAACAATCTAGAATGCCTTCTCTCGAACAAGATTTTTTTTTGGGTAAAGAGTTTTGGGGTAAACTCATAAATAAAATACAACCGAATTGAGAACCTCCTCATTTTTGAATTCGGTTGATTATTCAACCGAATTCAAATGTAGGTAATAATCTTATTTAGGCTTATTCGGCGTCAGTTTAACCGACATACATGTGCTGGTAGACATTTTTTCGTATCTACTAGTTCAGCATTGTTTCTAACCCTTTTCAAGGTTTTCTACCTACGCTGTACCTACGCTGTAATCAATTATTCTAGAAAAGGTATCTTTATTTTAATAACTAGGTATTTATTATTATCTTTTTTTGTCTTTAATTTTTTTGTTGTTCAAAAACAGCTTCTGATATTTCTATGTAGTTTTTAAAATGTACGTATTTTATTTTTTATCGGAGTTTTGCAACTTAAGAATAGTTGTCACTTTCCGAAGAACTCATAGAACCGGCGAACAAGCCGTCTTCATGTTGATATATTATTCAAAAATAGAGAGAGCACAGTGAGATATAATATTTTCTATGTCATCGTTAGTATACGGTTAGGTACAATGATTAAAATCCTATACTTCAAAATATTGTAACTCTAAATAACGATATAACTATTGTACTCGGACTGAATGACCCTTGCTTGTTGGGTTTCAAAAAGGCATTAGGCAAAACAATCGCTTTGACGTTTTCATCGGTCCAAAGCAATGAAATTGGTTCCGCGCGGTTAAGTTCTGTGCTACTTTAAGGGATTGTACAAATCGCATAGCTTCTGCAGAACATTTAAAAGAAAATTACGTATGGTTTCAGGGAAAGAAGTTGTCAACGAAAGCAAAATTTAACGACACGAGTGTCAGCAAAAAGGTGGGACCTATAAATCCTTTACTACGTTTTGATCGGTCCAAAGTTCCAAAGCATGCAAATGGGATCCGTGCGGTTCGCACCTCTCTGCCAATAATTGGGGAACGCGATCGTTCCGAGATGTTTACGAGTATGGCGGCAGTAAAGTTGATTCACATTTTGTACGGGACTGTTCAATAGGTACAACTTTGTGGAACTTCAGGGAGAATAAATATAAACACCTATTGTTCGCGTTGAAAGTAATGTGTACTTTTTGCAATGGTTTATGTTGATTTGGTTTTAGGAAGGATTTTCTTTCGGGGATCGGTTGAACGAGGCTTGTTTTGTCAAAAGTTTTGTGTTACTAGTTCGTTATGTGATTTCAAGTACCTATCAAAATACTTAATTATTGATTTCTCTTTTCTTTACCTTAAGTTTAATAATAGGTTTATAAAAAGTACACATTACTTTCTTTCTTCCTAAGGGAATCCAACTACATAAAACCAATATTCCCAAGATCACGGCCCTGCGGCAGAGTAGGTTGCCGGCTATACGTTCCCCCGCTGAAAAGCCAAGCTCATCGTTTGGCTGAGGAATGAGCCGGCTTTGAGGTCTGAAGAACACTCCGACAGCTTTTTAGAAATTAGCTAAATTACTAACTTTAGTTTCACAACAACTTGACAATTGTTACATATATTATTTTACTTCTGTTACGGGTTTTATCTCGGCACAACAAACCTTTAAACTTATCGACCACCCGATTCCCGCAGCGGAATACAGAAAGATTGCTCCCCCTGAAAACACTAAGATTGCTCCCGCTATAATCCTTCGCTTCCCGTAACCACAGCGATCACCTATTTTGACTGCGCCCATTTATTCCAACGTTGCGGCAGATCCGAAGGCCCGGAATCGATGAGGCACTGCACTATCTCCAATTGAGCAATAGTGGGTGAAAAACAAAAGCGTCTCAAGGTTTCCTCTCTTTCTCTGGTTTCGCTACAATATCCGTCAATCTCGTAACGAAACTGATGTAGCAGTTGAAACGCTTCTGATTATCACCCAAGTACTAAAATGTGTAAAATCTTGCTATTTTATCTCGGTCGTATTGCGAAGTTATAATGATTAAGCCCTTATATGCTTTAAAATGTAAATTTATTAAATTATCTCAGAGCTCGAATACCTAAAATACCTCAACTAGTTTAACAACTTGAAAAATAGCTAAACTGTGCTTAGTAGTAACCGAAATTAAGCTAATTTTAAAAAACGTATTTTGGTTACTAGTAACCCTCAGTTTGTCAGTCCTCCGATTTAGTAACTAAGCATCTAATATTTGGCTATACTGTAAACAAATCTTATTTTTTAGTGCAAGCCCGCCAACGTGGTAAGCGCACCCACATACCCCGACTATTACTGGCAATTGGACAAAGTCCCAAATGTTGATATCTCAGACATATATCATGGGACACGTTGAATTAGCCCGTGCTATTCCCGCTGCCAGTACCGGAAAAGCAACACAATAAATGTAATCCAGCCTTAATAAGGTATAGAACAGTTACGCCCGGCTCTTAGTTTTCGATTGGCTCCTCGAATTGGGGTTTTTTAGGCGGAATGAAATGGAATATCGCCGAAAGTTACGATACATAGGGACAGAAAGGCTGACAGACAGACAGACAGACATACTATGTAGGATATGTACCTACCCCACTTTATGTAGTGATTAAAACACAATTTGTACTGGGCTGTATCGCGATGTCGAGACCTTGCGATATCGCGCGCCAGACGTTATTAAGTGGCCCTCTCCTGAATATATAGCGGCCCACGGGCGTTATAAAAGAACTAAAAATGAACACGCAATACCTCGCGGAAATGTATTTCACATTTCGTGAATGGAGTTGCTAAGAAGCAATTCTCATCTACTCAATATGTAGTTTATTTTTAATCAACCTCACTACCCAAAGATTCCCGGAAGAGATCACTAGCTTTTTATCAATAAAACCGCCTGTTATTAAATTTGTGTTTCCTTTATAAACTTATTTTGGTGGGCAATAAATAATTTTTGTGTTATACCTATTTAATTTGATCGTAAGAAAGCGTAGGCACAGAATACTTAAGAGGCCTTATTCCTTTTAAAATGCTGATTGTTTAGACATTTTTCTCTATGATCAAACATGTTTCTTAATACACTATTGATGTTACTTTCTAGAACAGGGCTATTGGGATTTATTAGTATATATTTGAAACCTACAGTTTGAATTTTTCATTGATAATTTTTGTTTCAAAAACTACTCGAAATTGACAAAATTCACGCGGAAAAATTAGTTTTTTTAACTTATTTTCGACTGTACGCAATGAAAGCGTGAAATAACTATGTTACTACCTAGAACTCGGGGAAAAGTATTATTCACTTCAAGAAGTTGGTTGAAATTATCAATATATTTGTCATAATATGAAAAAAATAAATTTTAAAAGGAATAAGGCCTCTTAATAGAATTACATAGCGTTGGGTGTTTTATTTAATATCGCATGTTATTTTTGATACACATGTTGTTTTTCTTTTGCCTTACCTCTTTGTCTTGAGAATCTAGCTAATGGCTAGTAATTTAGGTCACCAAATCACCTTTTACTACAATCAAAATATAGTATTTCATTACTGATCGAGCGAGCGAACCAACGGATTCTTAATATGAAATTTTGTGAGTAGGTTAGTTTTTTTTGTCGGGGTTAATTTTTTAGTTTTTTTTTTCAAAATGTCGGAGATATAGGGGTTAAAAATATAAACATAAAATAAAAAAATCAGCCATTTTGAATGAAACTCGCAAGATGTACAGCTCACAGACCTACTACTACTAACTAGTTATATAAACAGTTTGTTAGTTGATTTTTGAGACACGATCGCCCATAACGATACAAGAGAAATATGAAAACTGCATCAAAAGGAAACTATACTTTAATACGCAAAAACTAGATATTGACACTTTATCATTTACATCTCAAAAATAATGATTTAATTAAATTCCGAATAAAAAAAAAATGGTTGCCTGTAAAGTCGGTTTTACGGGCGAAGGAAGATTTTACGTGACAACGTCTTATTCTCGGTAGAATATTTATTGATATGAATATTATTAAATTGCACAATAGGAACAAGGAATTGAATGAAAATAAGAATTGCACAAATTTTAACTATAGAAATATATTTTGTTTACTAAAACATTGTACTTCCCCCTTCCCTCTTCCCTCTTCCCTCTTCCCTCTTCCCTCTTCCCTCTTCCCTCTTCCCTCTTCCCTCTTCCCTCTTCCCTCTTCCCTCTTCCCTCTTCCCTCTTCCCTCTTCCCTCTTCCCTCTTCCCTCTTCCCTCTTCCCTCTTCCCTCTTCCCTCTTCCCTCTTCCCTCTTCCCTCTTCCCTCTTCCCTCTTCCCTCTTCCCTCTTCCCTCTTCCCTCTTCCCTCTTCCCTCTTCCCTCTTCCCTCTTCCGCCAAAAAAGAAAAAATTATGTCCGCCATCTTGGATTTCAAAATCGAAGTCATTTTCGTAATCGGAACCCCGAGGAACCTTGGAGATGACACCCATATCGATTTTTAAGAAAAAATAATGTCCGCCATCTTGGATTTCAAAATGGATGTAATTTTCGTAATCGGAACCCCGAGGAACCTTGGAGATGACACCCATATCGATTTTTAAGAAAAAATAATGTCCGCCATCTTGGATTTCAAAATGGATGTCATTTTCGTAATCGGAACCCCGAGGAAACTTGGAGATGACACCCATATCGATTTTTAAGAAAAAATAATGTCCACCATCTTGGATTTCAAAATGGATGTCATTTTCGTAATCGGAACCCCGAGGAACCTCGGAGATGACACCCATATCGATTTTTAAGAAAAAATTATGTCCGCCATCTTTGATTTCAAAATGGATGTCATTTTCGTAATCGTAACCCCGAGGAACCTTGGAGATGACACCCATATCGATTTTTAAGAAAAAATAATGTCCGCCATCTTGGATTTCAAAATGGATGTCATTTTCGTAATCGGAACCCTGAGGAAACTTGGAGATGACACCCATATCGATTTTTAAGAAAAAATAATGTCCACCATCTTGGATTTCAAAATGGATGTCATTTTCGTAATCGGAACCCCGAGGAACCTCGGAGATGACACCCATATCGATTTTTAAGAAAAAATAATGTCCGCCATCTTGGATTTCAAAATGGATGTCATTTTCGTAATCGGAACCCCGAGGAACCTTGGAGATGACACCCATATCGATTTTTAAGAAAAAATAATGTCCGCCATCTTGGATTTCAAAATGGATGTCATTTTCGTAATCGGAACCCTGAGGAAACTTGGAGATGACACCCATATCGATTTTTAAGAAAAAATAATGTCCACCATCTTGGATTTCAAAATGGATGTCATTTTCGTAATCGGAACCCCGAGGAACCTCGGAGATGACACCCATATCGATTTTTAAGAAAAAATAATGTCCGCCATCTTGGATTTCAAAATGGATGTCATTTTCGTAATCGTAACCCCGAGGAACCTTGGAGATGACACCCATATCGATTTTTAAGAAAAAATTATGTCCGTCTCTTCTTCCCTCTTCCCTCTTCCCCCTTCCCCCTTCCCCCTTCCCCCTTCCCCCTTCCCCCTTCCCCCTTCCCCCTTCCCCCTTCCCCCTTCCCCCTTCCCCCTTCCCCCTTCCCCCTTCCCCCTTCCCCCTTCCCCCTTCCCCCTTCCCCCTTCCCCCTTCCCTCTTCCCCTTCCCTCTTCCCTCTTCCCTCTTCCCTCTTCCCTCTTCCCTCTTCCCTCTTCCCTCTTCCCTCTTCCCTCTTCCCTCTTCCCTCTTCCCTCTTCCCTCTTCCCTCTTCCCTCTTCCCTCTTCCCTCTTCCCTCTTCCCTCTTCCCTCTTCCCTCTTCCCTCTTCCCTCTTCCCTCTTCCCTCTTCCCTCTTCCCTCTTCCCTCTTCCCTCTTCCCTCTTCCCTCTTCCCTCTTCCCTCTTCCCTCTTCCCTCTTCCCTCTTCCCTCTTCCCTCTTCCCTCTTCCCTCTTCCCTCTTCCCTCTTCCCTCTTCCCTCTTCCCTCTTCCCTCTTCCCTCTTCCCTCTTCCCTCTTCCCTCTTCCCTCTTCCCTCTTCCCTCTTCCCTCTTCCCTCTTCCCTCTTCCCTCTTCCCTCTTCCCTCTTCCCTCTTCCCTCTTCCCTCTTCCCTCTTCCCTCTTCCCTCTTCCCTCTTCCCTCTTCCCTCTTCCCTCTTCCCTCTTCCCTCTTCCCTCTTCCCTCTTCCCTCTTCCCTCTTCCCTCTTCCCTCTTCCCTCTTCCCTCTTCCCTCTTGTTACAGTAATGCTCGATGAATGAAAATAAGAATTGCACAAATTTTAACTATAGAAATATATTTTGTCTCTCTCACTCATCAACCGTGAGCGGGCGTTACACTTTTTCATGAGTGACTCCGAGCCGCAACCTAATTTAAGACGTTGTCACGTCAATATATTTTGTCTCTCTCACTCATCAACCGTGAGCGGGCGTTACATTTTTTCATGAGTGACTCCGAGCGCAACCTAAATTAAGACGTTGTCACGTCAAAAAATATGAGTGTACTGTGATACAGCTTTCCAAAAAGACATTTCACGCTGTTGCGTAAGGAAACAGCACGTAAATAATGCCATAATATATTCTTTCCATGCTCCTTCCGTAAACAACCATCTGTCTGAATAAAGGATAGGTATAGTATGCGGGGACATGACAAGCCATGTAGGGCGACATGTTTATCGGACAGCTTGGTGATGTAACGATAAGTTTTGTTAAAAGTTTTTTTGGAGACACGCTTTTATTGCCGACTGTACTTTTTCACACAAATAATAATTGTTCATTAATACCTTTCAAATGAGCCCAAGCACTATGGGTTTATCTTGTACTGTTTAGGAGTTCCTTCGGTCACCTTCCGTCTCCATCATTAGATCAGCTCCAAATAAGCTAGAAGTACCCGCTTGGCATAAAATCCAACTTGCGGCCTAGAGTGACATAAAAATATATACACTGTCCTCTGAGAATCATGCTTTTTTAATCTGCCTAACGTAATCTGCTTTGCTGGTAGCAATTCGTGTCGGGCACTTCGCCGGCCGCTACCGCTCGCTTTGCTCGCTCAGCTCGCTTGCTGTTCTGGTAGGTATATCGAAATAAAAATAAATGTAGCAACTCTCTTTTTAATTATTCTGCCCCAAAGGATTAGGAAACATTATAAACAATGCCCGAACGATATGATTATTTCAATAGTTGTTATCACACTGCCCTCTCATATTGGGCATTTTTCAACCTACCGGGGCATTTTTCTATATATCTAATACTCGTATATCACTTTGTTCATGACATTTTCCATGTCCGTGCGTTTATTTAAGAATAAACAAGTAAAAAGTATAATTTTCTCAAAGATGAAAAAGATGAAAGTTCATATTATGCGCTAACCATTGTTTTTCCCGAAACTAGCATGGATTTCCAATTCGACGTTCCTTATTCAAATGTTCACGAATGTGCGACATTAACGGGAAAATTGTCAAATTACATGGAAACCACATTTAGACCTTCGACAAAGAGTCATTTAGCTTAATGTACCGTCCAGAATGGGTAGTAAAATTATACGCGATAGGTTTCATCGGTGACGCTCCACGCAGGATGTAATAAGGTGTTACAAAGAAATACGGACACATTTAAGAGGAATTATCGTTCGGAAATGTCATTTAATGAAAGAGCAATGATTTTCAGACGTAACACAAGTCTTTTTAATCGATTTTATCATGTTGAAACGTAAAGTAGGTATGGTTTTAAGACATCATTGAATACATTTTTGTGTGTTTCTATGTATCGTATATTATGTATTGTATAATTATGACTACCGTTAGTTTATAAACTAACTTGTAAACCGATGGATAGGTTAGTTAATTATTTCACTAGATGAATTTACTGGCGTTGTTCACAATCTTACGGTGACGTATATTCGATATTAGGTATGGCAGTAATTTCATGTGCATGCATCAAGCTGCGGACGAAATTACTACGTACTTTTTACCCGATTACGATAAAAAAAATAGTTTTCTCTTCCTCACGCAAAATTGTCTTGTACTACAGTTGCCGGCAAACATCTTGAGCATAACCTTGACTGCGCCGTAGCCGATTTACGTACAAATGTAAGTAGATGCGCAGATCCGCCATTTTGTTCAAGATGTTTGCCGGCAACTAAAAACAATAAAAGCGAACTAGCTTTTGGATGGGACTCAAACATTTCAGTTTTTAATTTAATGCGATTAATATGCGCGTAAAATAATGCTTAAACTACCTATTACACAAAAATATTCTTTTTTATTTAGACCTAGTTCTGTACATCCATTTTCTCCAACAAGCGGTTCAGAAAAAGCATTAAGCCGTGACTGCGAGGGAGCCGCGCACTACTCTCGGGACAGATTGCGGCCGATAAACCCTTGTTATCGTACTCTGCGGTATTTCTATCTCCATATTGTATATGGATTTTATTTAGTCTCATTCACTCTGGAAAGTATTTAGTTACTGTACTGTTTCTGAGTAACCTACATCGTAAAGATAAACCTAGTCAAGACGGCCCAACATGTTTGTTTTTAGCCCCCGGCATATTGCGGTTTTTAAGTGATACTAATTTATTCTACTGGCAATGACAAATTTTTGGTAACTGACGTTGAAAGTCAGTGAATGTCACTGATGTATTCACAGAGGAAACAGAACTTAATATTCAACAGGGATGATAGTTTTTCACTACGATTCAATATTCATTTCAGAACAATAACGAAGGATTTAGGAGTACTCCGGTAAACAATGTTTTGAATTTGGTTTATGAAAAATTGCTACTGACAGTACTGACATTTTATAATGCATATATTTGAAGTATGCACATTATTGCCACATTAAAGCTGTTAGTAGTGCCACTATCCCAGGACTTGTTACGCCATACGTACTTTTAGCCACGCTAGTAATCCACCTATTGCTTTTGTTCAGATGAAATCGGCGCATGTTTCAATTAGCTTCTTAATGCTTCGTTTTCTCAATAGAGCTATATTCAGAAATCAAAGCTTTCAGTCAATCTCGAGCCCCTCGCTCTAATCTTGGGTTCGATTGCGACCGATAAGCCCTTGATATCGTGCGCCGTGATATTTCCATCTCAGTTTTGTATATGGATTTAGAAAACTTGAGTTTTCTGCACTGTTACTGAGTGACTTGTACCGAAAAGACACAAATACGACAGAATCACAAAAAGCTGTAGTTCTACTTAAACCGAAAATATTGTTTTACACCTAAGTACTGGATTTTCCAAATTGCCACAATGAAACGAATCTTTATTTTATGTTAATATAGTTTATTTAATTACTTTATTTAATAAATTATATTTTCTCACACGACTTACATAGCCTGAAGTTATGAAACAATGTATCGCATCAACTAAAATTAATAAAATAATATTATAATTGGAAATAAATATCTAACTTCTTGGCACTTTTTCCTTGCTTTCTCATTAGGTACTTCATTTCTTCATCTCGTTTAGAAAATCCATAACGCACAGAAAAGAGCAATTTACCATCGCAATTCGTAAGCATCGAATTTGCACAGTTCTTTCAAATTCAACTTTTCAAGCCAATATTAACATAACTTTACACTATTCAGTGTAGCCGCGCCGGCCAAAAACTTGAGCAACGTCAACTTTTAACCGACAGTAATAAAATCTGACGTGACATCAAAAGTTTTTATTCCCTAACCTTCGTCCCAACAAAAGCTGTAAAAAATGACTGAAATAAAAGAATCTTTGCCCGGAGGTGAGACAAAAGCGTCTCATTACAATTTCAGCCGCGTCGTGTGTCCGACATATTTCAGAGCTCGGGGTTTTACATTTTTCACTCACGTGACTTCCCTTTTGATTTAGTGGTCGGACTGTTTTTTAGAGGTTATTTATATTTTAAACGAGCTTGTTTTGAGTCATTTAAATATGTTCCATCGGTAATTTGGAGGCATAATAAAGCCATTATTATTTATACTATATTGAAACTTCAGCTTCAGTTATGATGGTTGCTTTTATCATGCGATAAATAAGTGACAAAGCATCCATCATGTTTTAACAAGATGCGAATGTGAGTGACAGATGCTGTGTCACTTATTTATCACGTGATAAACGTAACCAACATAGGCCCCGGACCTTATAAGCAAAATATCATAGCGATAGCTTTAATAAATAACTAGCGACATCGCACGGGTGCAATGCTAATAAATTGTGCATTTATTACACATATAAACCTTCCTCTTGAATCACTCTGCCTCTTAAGCCGCTTCAAATTCCGTTGCGTATTTTTAAAGATCTAAGCATATAAAGGGACAGCAGACAGACAGAAAGCGACTTTGTTTTATACTACTCGTATGTAGTGAAGTGTCTTAACCCGCTCGTATGCGATGTCAAAAATTTGCATCAAATTGAAATCAACTAATATTTTATCGTAAAGTTGGAATCTCCCGCACGGATCCGTGTTTAAGCATAGTATACGAAGGGTTAATGTTGGATTAGAAAGCACTGAAAAACTGAAACTTGCTGAAGTACTTTAGTAGCTTATTTTCTGGGTAACAAAAATATTTTTCACCTCACTCGCTCGGCAAAACTCCGTTTATAGGGTGAAATCTGCGTGCAAAAGTCTATTTTATCCGCTAGCTTGCAAAAGTCATTTGAATTTCGAACACGACGATTTTGATTCTCTGTGGTCCATGTAACTTTTTTATATTTAAGACTCCTTCCACGCGTGACTGATTTCATCAGTCGATAAATCTTCGAATAACCAATCAACGCACGTTAATAAAGGGCGATCTGGTCAGGCCGGCTCAAATCATATGTACGTTTGAATACTTCTTTTAAAAAAAATACGCCTACAATATCACGTCCAGAAACCTGGTTTGCGGTTACAGATTTTTAAGTTAAAATTTTTTCTACACTTTATTTTATGTTGAATATGTTTATATATATTAATAGCAAGTATTTCAGTTTCATTTACATATTTTGACTAGTAAATATATTAAATACAACACAAATTTTAATATTTATTTGTTATAAAAGTTGGAACATAAGAGTGTAATTTCTGAACGCACCCAAGAAAAAAATAATAATTAAAAAGTTGGAAGTTTTCACAATTCACGTAAACAACGTAAATTTGTTCTGTGGAGAATACACTGTTGTCTTACTTTATCTAGAAATATCGAAAACAAGAAAGTTAAGCCCACTTTGGAGTATTTATTCAATGCTAAAAGCCTGCATTAAAACGAAAAAGGATTTGTTATAAATATTTGGAGACGATAAGAAATTTACCGAAACTATTGGCGTTTTTAAAGAAGATAAAGCCAAAATAATCTTGTTCGGATCCCATCGTCCAATAACTTCCAAAGCAAGTGTTATGGAAAATACTTCCGAGTGGCCATCTAATCCTTCCCAGAATGCCATTCTCCCACATTCACAACGAATGTGTCAAGTAGTTTCAAAACAAATATAATATAACAGTGCTTAAGAAAAACTCAACGATAAAATATACACGACGATAACACAAATTACGGCCATATTACTTTTAATTTGAAATATATGTGTGCTTCTCTCGTATTTATTTGGTTTGGATTTGAGTGTGTTATGTTTTAAATTTGATGTGTTAAATAGAAGGCAAAATTAAATATGATTATTTTTATGTTTTAATTGTTTTTCTTGAATCAGCATTTTCCTCGCTGTAGTGAGGTGAAAGTTGTGTGTTCCGCATGGCTGCAAAATTATTTAGCTTCTCGTGTCTTGAAAGCCTCGCTACGCTCAGGAATCTATCTTTGAACCATTCGCTTCGCTCATGGTTCAATCTTAGATTCCTTCGCTCGCTTAGCTTTCAATTTCAACACTCGCGCCAAATAACAACTTTGCAGCCTTGCATAACAAATAACTATTTACCTCCTAATATGACACGATAATTATATACTGTTTGCGTTGAAAACTTTTAGTGGTAGGTATTAATGTGTAGGTATAATACACAAAATTGTTGAGCACAAATGCTAATAAGTATATTACAAATAACACAACCAATTTATTAATATTTCCACCAATCCGGGCTGACATTATTAATGCACCTTGAAATATATTTCTGCGACTATTACGCACTGGTAATTCCAAAATTGCTGACGTTTTCCTGCACAAGCTCTATTTAGTTAAACGCAAAATTTAAATTAATGGGATTAATGTGTAAAATATTACATTCTATATATCATAAGTTTCATAATTAATCGCATGTTTCCCTGTCATATCTCCCAACAAACTTAGACAAGCAATTTGAGTAATCACATAAGTGCCTCTTCACGGAGGTTTGTCGGAGTCGTAAGTTTGAAATCCAATCATGGATAATTGAGTTTTAGCGCAGAGAAGCAAATCACTTACAACACGACAACATTAATTCCTAATATTTAAGAGTATATTATTATTATTTAAGAGTTTCACTCTTGTCGGTGCAGTTTTCTCCAGTCCGTTCTACTTAACGCCAGTTCTTTGACTTCCCGATACGACCCGACGTCTGCCTTTTTCTTGATCTGGTCCAAATAGCAATCCTCGGCCTTCCTCTTCCTCTCCTTCCTTCAACTTTCCCTCCATTATCTTTTGTATTAGATCGTCGTGTCGTATCAAATGACCTATCATTTTCCCTCTTCGAGTTTCTATTGTATGAAGTATATGTCTCTTTTCTTTTACCCTTTCCAATACTTTCTCATTGGTGACTCTTTCTATCCAGCTTATTCCCTCCATCCTTCACCAGCACCACATCTCGAACGCCTCAAGCTTTTCTCTGTCCCGTTGTGTCATGGTCCCATGGTCCCGTGGTGGTGGTTTAAGAGTATGAATAAATAAATACATTGCTGTATTTATTTATATATTATGCTTGCGTTTGCCAACAGTTGTAGCCTAAAAAGTTGTGGTTTTGCCCAGAGATAGCTGCGGTGCTACAAACAGTTTTCATATGGCACTAATCTGCAGACATCATGTATATTATGCATCATAGAATGCGTGTAATATGTAATCAACAAAATTCAAAACGTTTTAAGCCCACACCATATTACGGATTCCTAGTGGCTATATGTATATGGCGTATGCACATAATACTAAAGAAAGCTGTTTATATCGGGACTATTCCATCCTAGGGCTAAAACGCAACTTGTAAAGATATACCTACCTTAAAACCACAGAATCACTACATAAGGTTCTCTCTCTGACGATCTTCACAAAAGACGCTTGAAAACTGTATTCTATTAGTAGTTTCGAAAATTCGACTATATCACTACGTGTGACAACGAACGAAGTGCGCATCAAACCATTCGAACATACCAAAGAAGCTCTGAAGCTTTACGCTAAGCTGAAAAGGTGACGTAGGTATCACTCGCTCGGTCAGTAACGCAAAAAAAACAACGGTAACAAATCTAAAACGTCCAACATTTCCAATTGTCACATTCAAAATAGAAATTTGAATTTGGAACGAGAATCGTTCACGATAACTACGATAAGCATATAAATTCCGTTGGGGCGTTTCAAATTTTCACACTGGATTCCCAGGTGGACGGCCATGCTGAATATTGTTATTTCTCCGTTATTGGAACTTGAATTTTGGGGATATTTTGACTCTCAACCACTTACTGATGTTGATTGTTTAAGTAATAGGAGTAGATATAATAATAATAAACCCTGTATATATACCTGTATTGTTTTAATTTCCATAAAAAAATAAAAGCTGTTTTCATAAAAAAAAATAGGGGTAGAATGTGTAATCTTGATGTAGGTAAGTATTTGAACTTTAATTTATTGGCCTCAAGTAAATTCTAGATACGCTCGTTGAGAATCAATTATTCGGGCAATATTGCGTTTTACTTTTTAATATAAAGCCCTTCTGTTTGGCTTATCTTAAAATAAACTAGGTAGTTTGTTTCGAAATAGTTGAAATTGTTTTTTTTTACGTTTTCAACCTCCGTATCTCCGCCATTTTGAAAAAAATCGAGAAACTGTATCTAAATAATTAAAAGCTATTTTACTAACGAACCTACTCACAAAATTTTATAACAAGATTGGTAAAATCCGTCCAGCCATTTCGTCACGATGAGAGGACAAATAATTTTATTTAGGTAGCAAAATATGCCACCGTAGGTAGGTACAGTCGAGTTCATTTACATCTACACACTTACGAGAGCAAAAATATCTTCAAAACTATTTTATGCTCCTGACAATAGGGTCATGTTCAGATATTTTTGTTCTCGTAAGTGTGTAGATGTAAATGAACTCGACTCAAATCAAACTCAGCATCGCGCTGTTAAGATTTTACTTCATAAAAAAAACTGATTTGCCATATAACTTTAGAATCTCATAATACTATAGATACAGTTCAAAGAGAGAACCCTCTGTAGTTTTAGGTTTTATTCTGCGACTTTACCGGGTTTTTCCATGCGCTCGACACATTTGATGCATAATAATATATGTCGTCTTTAATCATTCTTTTACCTTTTAATAAGTTACCTGTATCTATATAACAGAATCCGACATGCCACAATTTAAGAGTTTATTATTTTAGTATTTTTTAGCAGATAGGTAACGCAATTTATTCAATAAAGGAATACTTAGAGAAACAAAAATTTTAGTACTTACTTAATATTTTGTGACTAGTATAAGTAATGCATGCTGCATGCTTACTACATAAATATTAGTATGCCACTAAATGGCTAAACATAGTGAGACTATTTGTACATCTGTATCATCCTTTGTTATCTTACCTATGTTTTATAAATAAATATTTATTTACTTACTTAGGTACTTTATGAGAAAACACCAATTTAAGAAAAGACGACAAGTCACTTTAAAAATGAAGCCGTCGCAAGCAGCCGTTAATTATGGCGTCGTATATATAACCCTAAGTATTTCATGACGTGTTTATTACAAAGGAAAATATTTCCCTATTTTTCATTTCTCCTGTAATTTATTCATTCCCCATGGCAATAAAAAGGGTCTCCGATTTACAGTTGTAGAAGAATAAAGATCAAGAAACAAGGACGCAATTACGTCGTTAATAAGGTTTCGGTTTTAATGCGCTCGTAAAATGCTGTCTCGAGTAACAATTAAGCTTAATTTCTCATAAAATTGCTGTGGGAATTGCTTATTAGGGGGTTTTGTTATATTACTACATCAGAACCAAACAATGGACCGGCTCGTGGTCCTTGTAAAGTAAGGACAATAAGAACGAAGAATTTCGTACATTGGCCCGCCATGCATTACCTTTCTCTATCGCACGCGCATAATAATTAAGGTACTTGTGGCTTGTAGCTTTAGAACTTGCTTTTTTATGTTTTTTTACGTTTTCAACACCCAAAAACGCAATAGAAAAACGAAAAAAAGACTATATAGTTACCTACTGAACCTGCTCAATAAAATTCATGTGAATCTGTTGAGAAATGCATTCTGTAGGCGAGAACAGACACATCGGAATTCAGACATTGGAAATAAGTTTTGGCTAAACTGAAACTGAAACGCTTGGCTCGCTCGGATAGTGACTAAGTTTTCCCTGCTGCTTCTTATGAATGAATATCCCTAAAAATGTCTTCACAGTAAGCTCTAGTAGGCTTGTGGTATGGGTCCTAGACAAGGATAAACATATTGTGATATATACATACTTAAATACAAATAACGTCCATGACCCAGGTAGGTACAAATATTTCAAGTTCATCACACAAATATTTTCCCTTGCCGGGATTCGAACCCAGGACCGTCGGCTCAGTAGGCAGCTGCTTTACCACTGCACCAACCGCGTCGTTAAATAAATCAAGGAATATAATACTCACAAGGTTAAATAGATTAGACCAAGCACAGACAGATTCTATAATACAAAAGACAAAGCAATGCATGTACTGGTCAACCGGTGATAAGTTGAGCGGCAAGTAGCTGGGATCAGAAACTCCGGGTTTTAAGCAGCAACTTGGACGTGCTTCTACACAACTTTAATTGAGTTCACATGTTCGGATTTTAAGATGTTTGTTTGAGTTAAGGGTTTGTTTAAGTTGAAAGAGACGAGACGTAGAGAAGTGTTTATTACTGATAGGCAAGATGCATTACTATACTACAAACCACGAATTTCTGAGGTTGGAAAAACAACTGCCAAGCATTTAAGTGCGAGTAAAAAAATCGACCAATCCTCATAGGTAATTTACACACATAATTGTCTGTTAAGTATAATTTCTTTAGGCCGAATGATCTTTCCGCGTAACTTTCTATACCGAAAATCTACTTTTCTAGGAGTAGGTATTCTGTTCGGGATCGCAGTTCTAACCTAACCTACTTTTCTTACAGCAGTGCTTTATTGTTAGAGGTCCAATTTCCAGCTAACTATAATTCAGCAATATAAATATGAAATATATTTATATTGCCGAATATTTATATATTTATTAAAGTGGCTGGTGGTGACTGGATGGCGAAAACGGGAGATCGGGCCATGTGGCGAACCCTGGGGGAGGCTTACGTCCAGCAGTGGACTGCAATAGGCTGAAATGATGATGATGATGATATTTATATTGCCGGTATTTTATTAAAATTCGGACAAATGATGATTCAGGAACATTGGACATTCAGCGGAATCCAATTATGCAAAACGTGATCGGCAAAATACTCGTAAGTTTCGGACATAAATATGACAAATAGACACCTCCTTAAAATGTCGGAAAATAAAACAAACACGAAAATAAAGTATTATTTTTTTCATAATGCCAGTTTTTGTTGAGATTAAGTGTATTAATTCATCAGACATGTGTTGGTTTTCTCAAGGCTCGGCGTAATTAAACTTTCCCCGAACACACATAACGTACATGTTTCTTTTGTTTGCGGCACGGAGCAAGAGGGAACTCAATTTAATTAAGTGTCATGTTAAGACGTTTCCAGAAATAAAGCGTTTATGATTTGTTTGAGGAGTTATAACTTTATAAATTTTATAATAAGACTGGGGTTTTCCGCGCCCGCACGCTTTTGAGGAGCAAAAAACCGTTGTGCTTTATTTGAGCAGTTAGCTTAATAAATTAAATTGGTATATACATACAAAGATTAGCACGCAAAGAAAAAATCAATTGCGCTCATGTGGTCCACACCGGGGCTCGAACCCGGTATCTTTGGATTACCGTTCCAACTTAACTGCACTGTATTGTACACTTTTAATTTCTCCATCCGTTTCGATCTCTTTACCTATTTTTTAAGGTCTCAAACCTTAGCGCCATCTATGAGAATATGCATTCACTCTTTTTACAGCAGTATCAAATGAACGAAGAGATGTGTTGGTTGTTACTAATTTTTAAAAATCATTTCGAAAAACATCGTGTCTCAAAATAAAATATCAAACTAAATTTGACTGAGGTTTTCCGCACTTGGGTTCTGAATCTAATAAAAAAGTACCTATCATTTGATAACCAAAAAAGGTAGGTACTCTAATTTATTTCATGTCAGGCGAAGAGTTCTCTGTTGAGGGCATCAAAGAAAATAGGCACACAAATACTGGCCGGGGGGTTTAGTTTGATGTGCTGCTGACAGTTCGTGAAAAAAAAAAAACATCAAAAAACCTAATGTTTTTCTGTTACCCTCAATTATAAGAGAGATCTATTATCTCATAAGGCTCCTTATCCGTTCAAAGATGCTGATTGTTTTAGTCATTTTTCTCTAAGATCAAATATGTTTCTTAACATGTTACTACTTAGAACAGGGCTATTGCAAGTTATTGGTACTTATATAATATTTGAAACCTTGAAGTTTGAATTTTCATTGATAATTTTTGTTTCAAAAACTACTCGAAATTGACAAAATTTTCGCCGTAAACTTGTTTCGTTTATTCAACTTGTTTTTGAATGCATGCAATGAAAGCATGACATATTAGCTATTTTACGAGATAGAACTCATGGAAAAGTATTATTCACTTTAAAAACTTGCTTGAAATTATCAACACATCTGAGATAAAAAAAAAAGGCCTCTTAAATACACTATTTAAATACTAAAGAACTTTACCATAATTTGCGACGAAAATCATGACAAAACTTATTTATAAAAGCAAAAAATGCACGATCCGTTGTCAAGATTCAGCAATGCGACGTACATTTCAAGTTTTGGATCCTTGGCTAAAAAGAGCGTATGTGCATACCAATGTACATGTACTTAATCTCTTTCTCGCTATACTAAAATCGGGCCTGTAGGCCTTACGCCTTACGCGACTTTTGGGTTCTTTCGCCGGAATCCCTTCATTTCCTGAGATAAATCTCGTCCCATTTATCTTCGGCTAAACAGTTAAGTTATACCTACATAAATGAAGTTACTTAAGTAGACGATGACCTTAATAACAGAATGGTAATTCGGCTCAAATTTTAATAATTCATGTACAATTTTTTGCTAAGGTATTTGATTGTAAATTCTATATTTCAGGCTACTTAAAATGCTACTATTTATGTATATAGGTATGAATATCAGACATAACATAATCTGCACCTATATTGTAGTTTAATTTGCTATTACTATAACAAGTTCAGCTACTATCAGCTAAAAACCTATAATTATAGTAGGTATGCAGTGACGGCAGTGGAGCATGGAGGAAGGAAATTTAGTGATGATATTTCATAGGGATATATAATGATGTTCTGGTGGCCCTGCCGTTCATTCCGAGGGAGTTCAAATTCAAATTCAATTTCAAGTTAATGAGTTCGAGTTCGAGTTAATGGTATTACTGAGTACTTACTTCACAATCTACATACATAAAGAAAAACTGCTAAGTATATGATAAAAGATATGTGTGTAGTTAAAGTGGTGTATGGAACTATATATAACTAGGGGGTGCGCCAATGTTCAAATAATTTTTCAACCCCGATTATTGGAACTCCGAAAATGTTAGGTACTCATACAATTTTTCATCATAATAGTCACTATTTATACTTAGTCGCTATTACTACCGACCATAACCCCGAACCATTTAAAATCATAATGTCAATTATCATAAATATCTCGAATGATACTTTTTATTTTCATACATTTATTCATCATAACTGTTTTTGATCCTATTTTTCACTGTCATACATTTTTTAAGCACAAGGTTTGTACTCATAAAATCCACAATCCTATATTTTATAAGCAGATTGCGACAAAATGGAACATTGCTCTCAAACCGAAAACTGTAGGTTAGGTTAGGTTTGTATTATGACTACGTGTCAAAATCCTTGCATGCTTGCTTGCATGAACACTTGTAAATAATCTACATCAAATTTTTATCAGCAAATGCAGAGCCAGGATGGATTCGGAAAGAAACTTATTTAGTAAGTAAGTGTATAATACCGTTAGGAGGAGCTGCGCCAAAATGGCACGTGGTTCCATAACCGAAAACTGTAGGTTAGGTTAGGTTTGTATTGTAACCACGTATAGCGGAGCGAGCGAAGCGAGCGGAGCGTCAAAATGCTTGCATGCTTGCTTGCATGTACACTTAACTCACTATAACTCAAAACAAGCATTATGAATAAAAACATATTATGAAGAAAAACTGTATCGATGTTTAAATGTTATGATTGACAAGTTTATTGTAATTTATGATTCTGAATGAAAGAAATATGAAAATCAGCATTATGAGTACACACATAATCTTAGTGACGACATTTATGAATTACGATGTTCTCAAAACTATCTATTATGAACTCGGTTGGTAGTAGTACAAATTTATGACGGACAAATGTATAAAGTAAAAAATTCGGAAGAGTGATGATTCTGACTAAATATCGGTAGTAGAAGAAAAATTCGGAGGATCAATTTTATGTTAGCCAATATGGACCCATAATTAGGCCTTAAAACACTCATTTGATTCTATAATAAAACTCGCTTTCGGCTCGTTTTATAAAACCGCACTCGTGTTTTAAGGCCTCCCATTATTTAACAATTGTATAAACTACTTGAACAAGCTCTGACGCTAACTCTAGCGAGTTAGCGCACAATTTAAGATTTTGGTTTTACTATAGTTATAATTATAGTGGCAAACGATACAGTAGGTGTGTGATACATGGGACTGCTCATACGAACACTTGAACCCCTATCTTGACCTCTATTGTCCTAGTGAAGGGGCACGACATACTCAACTTGTTAAAGTAACGCATACACTGTCAAGCGTTCATAAGTGATAGGTCGGATTTTGTAGCGTTAGACTTTGTACTGTACGATATTTTGGAGCGTACCTACTGCCACTACACTACTCAAAAAATAATCACTTTTTGTAAACTGAAAAGCATGATTGAAGCATGGAAAATGAATCCTAAAATGGGAGCAAACAAATGTGTTTGTTTTGAAAATGATAAATTTCTAATGCCAGGGTTCTTACATAAAAAAATTGGGCAAGTGCGAGTCCGACTCGCGCATGAAGGGTTCCGTACCTATACATATATATATCGATGGCAAAAAGCGAGAACGTAGTAACCGCCACTTGGTCAAAAAAAATTTTTTTGCATATTCGGAATCAGCGAATTTTTCTGCGTCGACTGGTCTGGGTCCCATGGCTCTACGACGCTTAGAAAAAACTGGACTACGTTGCAAAACGAATGTATTTTTTTGACGATTCCCACATCTAATTGCTGTAAACACCCAAATAGTAGCAATTTTCTAAACGAGTACATTTACGCTAATTTTGTTCTTTCATAAATCAAAGGGTGTGCCGGTTACAGCGTTGCCGAAATTTTGTTCCGTGGCGGTTGCAGCATTTATGCATGTAGTGGAAAAATTACGAACAAAGCTTACTGCAATTATCCTAAAATAAATTATCTATGATTGACGCTTACTACATTTCAATCGAAAATGAATTAACAGCAAGCTACAGTAACGACATTTGAAACACAACGTGAAGTGGGTAGTGCTTGTAGATACAGCAATAAAAATGTGCGCTCGCGGCGATGTGGCTCGTGAATACGACCTGTGATTTAGTCTATCGGCGATCGCCGGAGCGAGTGGGTGTGCGTAGTCTATGTGTACATGCCTTTTTTTGGATGTAAAATATGTTGCGGGTTTAATGGAAAATATGAATATTGGGATAAAACATAACTAGCATATTTATTTGCTTTATTAATATTGAAAGGACAGCAAAAATGTTTTTATTACATTTTGTTGGAAGAAAATAACGATGTTGGGGCGCGGGACGCGGCAGCTTTGAGAGTTCCGTGCCTCAATCGCCAAAAACTAAACTTAAATAGGATCACTTTTGTGCCTGTCTATCTATTTGTCGAGACCTTTTCCTCAGGAACGCGTGGAGGTATAAAGCTGGAATTAACATCAAATATCATCAAAGGTCTGCTTATCTTCAGCTTAAAGGCAATCAAAAGATACGAGCAAACGCTCGCATGATGATTAAAAAAAAATGAAAAAAATATTTACTTTTTTCGGCTTTCTTCTCGACAGCGGCCTCCTCTTGTGAAATGCCGATAAATTCAGATTCAGACATGTAAAGTGGCCTACTTACAGAATAAGTAAACATTTCAATTTTGATTTCGATTTAAAATAATGATTTTTTTTTATTAGTATAATATGTATATCTAGTTTACGGTTGTAATCGCTAGAAGAAAGTTTTGCTGTAATCTACTACGTTTCACTACAACCATTAAGAGTTAATTGGTCTAACCCCTAAAAAGCTGACTCAAGCCGGATCAAACTAGTTTGGGGTGTCACGTCCGCATCTTTATTGTCCAAGGGCTAGAATCAGATAAGCACTAAATTTGTTGAGCTGCGGTAGATAAACAACTGTACAGTATTTAAAATTTACCGGTTGACTGGTGCCTGATTCGATTAATATTTTCACAATAACCATACGCATGGCATAAATGAATAAAAAAAATATATCGGGCAACCTCACACAAATTAATCAAGTACCACAGTAAGCTCTAGGAGGCTTGTGTTCTGGACACAAGTGACCATACTGGTAAAGATAAATACATACTTAAATACAAATAACATCCATGACCCAGGCACAAATATATTATTCGACAAATATTCGAGTTCATCACACAAATATTTGCCCTTGCCGGGATTCGAACCCAGGACCGTCGGCTCAGTAGGCAGCTGCTTAAACCACTGCGACAACTGTCATCATTCGTTTTATCACGGACATAATATACAGCTTTGCGGCTGCTTGAGCTACATCAGCTACCAGCGTTTTGGAACGCAGTACTGTGTTCTTAATTCTATCAGTTAGTTTTACGCCCAGAATACTGCGTTCCATGGCTCTTTGACAAACCTTGAGGGTGGACTTCTGAACTTTTGTCAAAGACCAAGAGTCTGCGCTCCGTAGGTCAGGATTGGAAGAATGCACATGTCCATCAGTCACTATTGCACTAATTTTCATTACTTTAGAGGGGTGATTTTTGAGTTAATTATGACAAACATTTGGAGAGGTGTGTGGATCATATTATAAAACAATGCATTTTAGAGTGGAATTTTTAGTATTTTTTTAAGAACAGTTATTTTAATTATGTTGTTATGAAAACGAATTCCATTGGAATGCAATTTTTAGGTTTCTATTTTAATGTCAATTGATATTCTGCCTAAGAAAAATGACTCCGAGTTTTTATTTAAATAAATAATAACAATTTTAATTTGTACGGTACCATAGTAATATAACGTCTAGTTATTTAAGTTAAATATTAATGGTTCAGTGAGATTAGTTCAAAGAAATATTTTTATAATTGAGGTGATAGTTGTGTTCAAACAATTGTTTAAGAATTATGTTGAAAACTTATATAATAAGTAATACTTACATTCAAAACATCTTTTATAGTTAGTGGGTTTAATAGGTAGTGAGTTTTATATCGATAAAAGTTACTTAAAAGACAATTTAATGCCAAAACTGAAGATAAAATGTAGAGTTTTAAATTTTTCACGGAAATATTAAACCTCATTACCTATAATATTTAGTTTTAGCGGATAACAATATTATAGTCTGATTAACCCTAAGAATATTTATCTTTGTTTTTAGCACGATAAGTACCTACAAGGTTGTGATTTTATAATATGAGAGATTTTATTAGCCTTTAGAAATGTTATAAGCAACGGAGGTTTTAAGTAACTTTCGTAATGTTTTTATACAGAGAAAATTGAGACTAGATAGTATTTGATATGTTAAGACGGTAATTGTTGCTTCTGAGCTTTAAATTTGTAAGAAACCTGCATTTAAAATTTGGAAACATTTTAAAAAAGTATGTTGATAAAAGTTGATTGATACTTAAGTCGTTTTATTTTCACAGTTTCTTTTTGCCGGTGGACACTTACCACATTTCAGTTAGTCCTATAAAGAACGTAATTACACTTACGTCAAAATTATTGAATCTTAAAATAAATATGCATCTGGTTACAGCATTAATGCTTTACGGAAATAATACTCGTTTCACCATTTTAGTACATTTACTTCCGGCGTTAACAGCGTTTTCGCGTAACGTAAAAAAGAGTTCAATTGTCGTAACCGCCACTAAGTCGTAAACCAGTCTTTTTTGTTAAATATTAAATATGCCAGTTGAAAGAAAACCATAAGTTATGAATTAGATCCAAATATCAAGCATTTTTGTTCATAAATGAAAGAGTTACGATTTTTTTTCTCGAAATCGAAAAGTTTTTTGGCTCTGGTGTAAAGTTTGCATTTTGGCGGTTACTACGTTCTCGCTTTTTGCCATCGATATATATATAATCTATAACAAGTTTGTTGTATGGGAGCCCCCCTTAAATATTTATTTTATTTTATTTTTAGTATTTGTTGTTATAGCGGCAATAGAAATACATCATCTGTGAAAATTTCAACTGTCTAGCTATCACCGTTCTTGAGATACAGCCTGGTGACAGACGGACGGACGGACGGACGGACGGACGGATGGACGGACGGACGGACGGACGGCGAAGTCTCAGTAATAGGGTCCCGTTTTTACCCTTTGGGTACGGAACCCTAAAAAGACGTCTTTTTTATGACCTAAATGTCGAAACTCAAAAATAGAATACCCAAAGCTACAAAAATTGGACTAACGAATTTACGAAGATACACTGATTGCAAACGAATCAGCAAAAAACTTGAGACGATTTGTCCCGGATCTATTTGCCGAGTTATCGAGGGAGCAAATTTGTTTAGCTCCATATCAAGTTGCTGACGGCACTGATGGCTAGTAACAACTCCATTCATCGGTTTTTACAGAGAGAAAAAGAACGAAATATCTCAGTAGCTTAATATGTTACTTTCACTTTTCTTTTCTTTAGTCACGTCTAGATTTTTTCTTTTTTGACGTGGAAATGTGAGGTAAAGTCGGATAAGATTAACATAGTTTAAATTGCCTAATAATGGGGTAAGACCAACAGTTAGTTAGTCATTAGACTGTGGCAGTCTTCTCCCAGTGACAGTTTCTACTCTTAATATCCAAGAAATAAAGAAAAACGAGGATAAGTGTTAGTCTCCTTCAAAACAGTTCATGATTTACTTTATTTCTTGGATGTTTTGCATATTTTGCATATTGTGTGTAATGTAAACACTATTGTACTAACACATAAACTATTCATATTACATATGTAACAAATAACACATGTACAAAGGCGAGCTTAATATCCCTATAATATAATATTATATTTATGTTTGTGTATCATATCACACCTAATTTTATAAGTATACATACCTATATTATTAATATTGAAAATTATCGGATTATATGGTTTCCGTCTTTTACGTCTAGCATAACACGCGACTCTAAATGTCGCGCGACAAATACTAACTGTCACTTTCCTTCCAATAGCATGTAAGCAAGACAAGTGAAGCTGAGTCGCGCGAGAAGCAGTTGTGGCAGGATATGCCAGCCCTAACATGTAGTTTCTGTTTAGCCCCCGAATTGTGACGTGCGTCTTATGGCATAATGTCAAGTCCGCCAATTGTAAAGCCTGACCAGAAGTATATGAGGATGCGCCACATTGCGGAATTTCACTGGAACTAATTTCTTACACTGGCAATGATTTTATGATGGTTTGTCAACAATCTTCAAATGTCAATGTCATTCGTGGTGGTTGCTATAAAAGACAAATATTTAAAACGATCCAAAGCAAATGTCAAAAACCGGTCACAGTCGTGAACGTACAATTATAAATAAAGTGTACACGTGTTTACTACACGAAAAACAGTCAGGAAAAGAGCGCATTCCATTAAATGATATTATAAGGTTAACATAGTGGGACTAACAGATATTTAAACTAATGTCATTATAATGGGTTGCGATTGGTTGCAAAATTGCTGCCATATAAATCTTATAAATAGCGCCCTCTTGACAATCCTCATATATTCGACGACGCGGTTGGCTCAGTTTATAAGCACTTGCCTGCTGAGCCACAGCGGTCTTGGGTTCGAATCCCGGCCAGGGCAAATATTTGTGTGATGAACTCGAATATTTGTGCTTGGGTCATGGTTGTTCTATGTATTTAAGTGTATATTTATTTATATAAGTAGGTATGTATATCGTCGTCTAGTACCCATAACACAAGCCTTCTTGTGCTTAATTTGGGACCAGATCGATTTGTGTGAGGTTGCCTAATATTTATTATTATTATAATTATATTTCTGGTCAGGCTTTATAATACCGTCATGTCTTGTATTATGAAATTAAGTTTAAATAGGTACATGAGTTTAAATACTTAAAAATATACCAGACCGTATTTCAGCCACTAAAACGAGGGATCAAGTTATAGTCTAGTGATTTTAATATGAAGTGGTAGTTTAAACGAACTGCATGCCAAGTAGGATAAACGTGACTTCATTTTGAATTTATAATATCTACAAGCAAAATTTCTGCTAAACGATGCTATTTCATTCATAAACATTCTAAAATATATCTTCTGCTAAATAAATAACTGTAGATTGCAGCTTGTTGTGTAAGTACTATATTCCATAAATGCAATGTTTTTAGGAGGAGAGGGACTGAAGTCTGAAATAATAAAAAATGAGATAAATTTTTCGTAGGGATGGCTTCCTTCTTTTTAAACTTAACTGTTATATAGATATGGATTTGGTTTTTACTTTCATGTTGTATGTTGTATTTCCAGTAAACATCACGATTAATTAACACAAACAAAAATGAACCTAGGTATTTAATTGTTTAATTTATAAAAGTCACATCATGTGAGACTACGCGGTGCCCGTGTGCAAAGTGAGAATGTTTTTATTTTCTTCATAGTGTTCAATTAAAATATTGTGGATAAAATCTATAAATATGCATACTTCAGTATAATATTACTATCTATAACATCAATCAGATTAGGTAGCAAATAATCCCGAGCCTACTTATTCAAACCGTATAGAGGCATTCCTCGTCCTTTCGTCCTTTGAATGATATATAAGAGTCATAAACTCTCGGCGACATCTTATATGATACTTTGACAAGGGTTCAAGCAATCGGGTCCCTTCTTAGTTCGAACTTACATTTTCATAAGAAATGCAACCTTTTCGTTCAATACTTACACAAACACTAATGGTAAAATTGTGTTCAGTATATCGCTATAATTTGATTAACACGTGGACTGGTCGCAAAGCTAACCGAATGGCTGTTTCTGAAATTAAATTCCATACGAAACATTTTGCGCCATTCCTGATACAGAACCGTGTTTTCGACCGTCCTTTTTTTAGGGTTCCGTACCTCAACCATGAAAAAGAAACCCTTATAAGATCACTTTGTTATCCGTCCATCCGTCTTTCAAGACCCTTTATCTCGAGAACGGGTGGAGGTATCGCGTTGATATTAAAACCACATACTCAAGACTACAGGCCCTTGAAACTATAAAAAAAAAAACTTCTACCTAACTACCTAACGTAAAAAAATTATACTTACGACCGTTTACGCCACACAAAACGCATATTTCACTCAAAAAATGTATAGGGTACTTTCTGTTGGCCTAGAACTAGGAGATTTGGCAAGTAATACTGTTTGTTACTACATAATTATATTGGGAAAAATCTGAAAACCACACATTTGTGATTAAATCATAAAAAATATAGTACTTAAAACAGTTTTCTAACGGTAAAGTTACTACAGTTTAAATATCGTTTCATTAGAGCAATATGGAGGGCTTTCATAATTCGTTTGGAACCTTCGGTGCGCGAGTTTAACTTGTATGTACAAGTCGTACCAGAAACAGTTATGAAGCTAAATAAGGACGGTTGTCGTGGAGTTTTATACTTTACTCGAACTTTAAATAACCTCTAGGTAAATTTATTCGGTAGGAGACTTTTAATTCGTCAATGCATTATCAAAATGATAACTACGATGCCACAGACAGATCCTCAAATAATTATAAAATATTTAAAGCCCTCCAAAATATAAAGTGAGAAACGGCAGCCGTAAACGAACCAAAACAATTACGTAATTTTTATTCACTATAGGTTCCTGCTTAATGCGTCCGTCAATTACCACAAATGAGAACAAAATTTAATTAAAATTAACGTGATTTCAATTTCACAACTTTTCAGGTGGCTTAAATAAAATTCTCTACCGAGTTCCACTCGCTCCGACCTAGTAACCCAGCCACTCGCAGAATGCCAAAAGAATTCTAGCACCAATCTCTACACATACTCATTTATTTTTCCTATTCTTGTTTAGAGCGAGTAGTGCTCGATACCGATAAATAGGGTATGTAAAGTTTTTGGAATACAATTGTTTTTTTTTGGTAGCCCTTGCTATAAGGCTCTTCAAACAGCTGCTCTGTAACTTTTTTTATAAATATATTTTTTTTAGGATTTCGTCACGACAGCTATCCTCATAAAAATAAAAATAAAAATGTGGTATTTCCACATAAAAAATATAAATCGATAAAATGATTCTATACAAATATCTTCACAAGTGTTCACGCTTGTAATATTAGTGTGATTTAGAACCTGAGCCGTACGTGATAAGATTAACGTCGTAGGTCCGCGCGTACGAAACATTTTGTGAAATAATGATAGCTACATTCTCTTAAAATAGAAGTAAATGTCTAAGACATCGCTTACACACCAATTCTGGCGTTAGTTCAGTACATCATTCTTGACCGTCAGTTTACTGTCATTCATTCATTTTCATCAGTCATTGTTCCTGAATCATGGATGTTATCTATATATGTATTTATATTATTATGTATATCGTCGTCTAGTACCCATAGTACAAGCTTAGTTTATTATGGGACTAGGTCGATTTGTGTAAGATTGTCCCTTAATATTTATTTATCCTAACCAGTCTGAAGAACTGAACTGACGTCAGACTAAGCGTGCCGCTCTCTAACCCTAATGAGGCTCCCTAATGATAGCCTACCTAGCTTGCATTAAATAATCCTAAGCTAAAGCCAACATTAATATCCACAGTGCAAGTGATCGATAAACAGTGTCGGATTGATAAAGTGCCAGTGCAATGTCAGCGAAAAATTACGTGATTCGTTCGAAAGTGCAGTGGGCCGGAGGGGGGCTGACGGGGCGACAGTGACTGATCAGTGACCAGTGACGGCGGCACCATGTCGGCAGGTGAGTGATGGTTGACACCTATTTTCAGAGCCTGTACCGTACTGGCTAGCGACAGCATAAACGATTTGTTGATTTTTGGAGAACAGTACAGTGCCCCTAGCGGTTACTTTGTAGAACCACAACTCTCCATACAAATCGTTTGCGCAGTTGATAGCGAGTGCGGCCACTGTAAAATCATGATAATGGCACATGATATATCGCACACTGTGAGGGCGCTTTCACTTAGTCTTTATAAACATTCGTTAGATCGCTCAATCAGAACTGTTCAGAACACTGAGTAAAAATGCATCATAAGGGTCTTTAACTATTTTTCTACGAAAACGAACGAATGATTGATTGCTCGCTAAGGGCCCTAATTCCGTAATATGGTATTCCCTTGTTTTGTCTAAAAATTCTTTGCCTAATTTCAGTTTGCCTAACAACTTTTAGTATAACCAACACCAACGGTTTGCCTAATTTCAGTTTTCATAATTATTGTTTCAATAAATGATCACTTTATCGAAACTCGTTTAGTCTAATCATCACTTCAAATAAAGTTTGTTTTGTTTAATATTAGTTTAACTAATTCTTATATTGCCGAAACTTATTTTAAGTAATGATTATATTGCCGAATGGTATTTTAACTAATGATTATATTGCCGAATGTTATTTGAACTAATGATTATTTTGCCGAATGTTATTTTAACTAACGACCATCACGTTGAAACTCATTTTATGAACATAACATTTAAGGCAGGTCCGACTTGGCATAGGTTAGGTACGACGACGAGCGAAGCGAGGAGGAGTGTTAGGTTGAACTGCGAACCAAACGAGCGAGCGAAGCGAGCGAACCGCGCAGGTCCGACTTGGCTTACGATTCCTAACAATACTTATTTCACCTTAAGGCAGATCCGACTTGGCTTAGGTAAGGTACGACGACGAGCGAAGCGAGGAGGAGTGTTAGGTTGAACTACGACCCTAACGAGCGAGCGAAGCGTTTAAGGAAAATAAATGGCCTATTAACATTGGTCAGTTTCATATGACACGTAGCAGAGAACTAGTTCTGATTGGTTCAATTATTACACTATCAAGCATAAAACACTATTAAATCCTATCACATTATTATACGAGTATATATATTACGGTGGATATTGTAAAGTAGGTAGTTTTGCAGGGAATTGAATATATTTAAGGTGTATACTTTGATTAATACATAAATAAATAATAGGTAATAAACAAAAAACGTAAAATAATATACTGTGCAAATTAGGCAACTGAAATTATACAAAAATTGTAGTAGGCAAAATAGCGTTTATAGGAAATGTAATTATATTAGTTGAATAATAGATAAAATGAAATTAATATACAAAACTTAGGCAATATGAAAATTCGGCGAAACAAGATTATGTAAAATATTCATTAAGCGAAATGACTTTAGACTAAACGAATATTAGGCAAACTGAATAAATATGCAAAGTAATTTTAGACAAAATGAAATAAGGCAAATCAAAATTAGGCAAAAAATTATTAGTCCAAACAAGGGTAAACCATAATATATGTATCTGATATCTCTGCGAGATCTCCGACGTGGCGATATACTAGCTCAGGTGGAAACTTAACTTGACCGGATAGTAACGTGAAATGTCACTTTATGTAGCTCGAATCGCCATCGCGTTTTAACGACAGTTAAAAACGATATACCTGGGACATCCCTGTGACATCGTTTATTTTGTGATATCCCAAAGTAACTCGAATTAGCGCCCAGGGTGCTGCCATTTTACGTTACTACCCGGTCAAGTTAGGTTTGCGCTGATATCTATGGTCTCGCATATAAAGGAGGCGCAAACTTAACGACCACGTTGACGGCTGGTGTTCAGAGTTCTCTCCGAGATATCAGAGAGGTGTATATGGAATTAGGGCCCTGAAATGTACTCGTTCGCTAAATGAAAACGCAGCCTGACAAACGACTAATTGTCGCTCGACCAATATTGCCTGTGTCTTTCTTTACGATATCGTGCGAGCACAAAGGGTTATGCTAAATCGCATGACAAATGAAGTCAGTTGCTTGTAAACTATGAAAATAATTTACTTATTAGAAATGGCTGGTACCTACAACTTTTACGGTCATCGTGATCTTGAAACACTCCAAAACAAAAACGAAGAATGATAGGTTTTATTCCCAGTCGGTACGTTGGACATTACTGAAGTGAAATTAAATCTCCTTAACATCAAAAAGATATTCATGAAATGAAAATCCTCTGTACCGAAATTTAATATCAAAAGACAAGCCTTAAAATTAAAATTGAGATGTAATGAAAAAGCTTTCAAATTAATAAAATAAATCTCATTCGACTTCTGTCAAATCTTAATATATTTCGCCTTCTTTTCATTTCTCAGTCCATCAATAAGTAAAACCTCCATTATGTTCTAAAAGCGAAGTCGTGTTTTCCTCTTTTCCCACATCTCATTAAAAGTAACATTTTGGACTTCATATTTATACGCTTGTTCAAGTCGCTTCCTTTTGTTCTACTTTGTTGATCTTACGTACTTCTAAGCGGATTTAATTGTTTTGCAAAGAGTATTTCATCATAAGAACGTGTTGTTTTCTTTGACTTATAGACTAGAGTTTCTTATACGCGTCAGAGTTCTACTTTGAAACAAGTCAGGAATGTGGCGTGGCGTGTGGCGTAATTAAAGCCCTAGTTAAAAAAATATAGAGACCCCTTGTCAGTTTGCGGTGGGGTGAGTGTGAGCTCCTTGCAACTTAAGAGCCGGGGCACGGCTCCACTTGGCCTCATTTCATAGATTATCTCTCTGATATCTTAGGGAGATCTCCAAAGTGGCGACTTTTACTGTCAACTTTTGACGCCACTTCGTCAACCCGGTCGCGTTAAGTTTACTCCTCATTTACACCCCAGGCGAAAAGTATGGAAACAAGCTCATATTAGAAAGCTGTGATTTAATTACGGAATAAATTACGATATAAAAATGATAATAAATACATTCTCGAAATCAATAACCCAAATTCTGCTTATGGAAATTGCCAGTTCAACATTATAAAACATTTGAAAAAAGGCGTCAAGTAGGTAACTTTTTCCAATTTATATTAAATTATGTTTGTATGTAGTTATACAATATTATGATGTTGAATAATGGCCGTTTTAATGTTTTAATCTTTTGGGGATGGCCGGGATGGTTACTAATATTTATTTTACATATGCATGCATATCTAAACTTGAAAAACTACGGAGGCGTCCTTTGTGTAACGAAAGTTAGTCATACAAAAGATATGCGTAGCTTTCGTTACACAAACGAATCAATTAAGTATTTGTTTTAACACTTTGGGCACTGTGTTTGGGCTCCGTGTGCACTGTGCTCGTAGCGAGTGTCCGCTACATACACATTTCCCCATGCTATCGGCTACGCGCGTAGCGCTACGAAACCCCGCTTGCGAAAGAGTTTTGTAGCCCCATTATTAAGTACATGTTTTGTGAAAACGACTCAGATATCAGGCACAAACTTAACTCGAGCGGGTAGTGTGTAATGTCATTTTATGCAATTTGCATCGCAAACATGACGACGGGGTTGGCGCAGTGGTAAAGCAGTTGCCTACTGAGCCGGCGGTCCTGGGTTCGAATCCCGGTAAGAGGTTCATGTATGTAATTTAAGTATTTATCCATATAGTGTCCATAACACAAGCCTACTAGAGCTTAGAGCTTAATGTGAGACTAGATCGATTTATATGAAGGTTGTCCGGTATTCAAAAAAACATGGATTTATGTCAGTGAAAGGCGATATACCTGAGAATTAGCACCCAGTAGTAATACTCGCGTGAATATTTGGTACGAAGACAAGTACGGTCGAATAGCATATACTACATAGGTATTTCGTAACTATAGGCCTTTTAAGGAAGCTTAGAGTCACTTAGCGAGCTATAGAAAGGGCTAGGCACGGGATCGCTCTACGAGATCGAAACAGAGATAAGAAGATTCGTAGACGAACGAAGGTCATCAACATAGCAAACCAGGTAAGCAAGCTGAAGTGGCAATTGGCGGGGCACATAGCTCGAAGAACCCATGGCCGTTGGGGCAGAAAGGTTCTCGAGTGGAGACCACGTACCGGCAAGCGCAGTGTGGGATGGCCACCCGCAAGTTAGTCGGGCGACCTGGTTAGGGTTGCTGGGACCCGCTGGGTGCGGATCGCTTCTATCCAGCCCATGTGAAAGTCTATTGAGGAGGCCTGTGTCCAGCAGTGGACGACCTATGGCTGAAATGATGATGATTATGAATGTATGATACACATTTCATTACTTTTTGAAATAGTTGAATAAAAATAAAAACGTATAAACGGGAGTTCATTGCTCACAAACTCTTTATGACTTTTTTTAGTGGAATTTTTTAATTTCAGACATGTTATTAAACACGTATAACCTCAATTTTCATTTGCCATTTAAATTGAAAGCCTGCTTTTGAGTTGATGTTTAAAGCGGCTAGACTACTCTATTAATTAATTTAGAGCGAATACATTAGTAGGTGTATTAAATAAGTTCACGTCAAAACTTTTAACTTCGATGAATACCTAAATACGATCAATAGGTTTTGAAAATGAATCATGTTCTAATATATATATAATTATGTTCTAATACATAATATAATTATATTTTTTGGGTCTATATTGACTTCTAGAATTGTTTTTCGTCGAATTTTTCACTTTGCCGAGAAATCATTTCGTAAAAAGCATTTTTCTTTGCTACCGTAAACTATTTAAGATTGTTATTAAACAAACCTAACCTAACTTAATCAATACGATGATATTTGCAAGAATTATGAAAAATTTATGACTAAAGAGGAATAAAAATTCTGCAAAATGATTTTTGGGCGAAATTAAACATATGACGAAATAAGTTTGTAGGACTTTAAGTGCTCCCATATTTTTTTATCGTAACCTTAAGTATGATCCATTATCGTGAAATCACATACTTTTAAATTTTCTCCCGTTCACTCGTTTTCGGTTTAGTTGTAGCTTAACAAATAAGACACGATCGAGGTCGAAAGAGTTCAGTGAAACCAGAGCACGTTTCAGTAAATGTTTGAAGTGATATGAGTTGCTTTTAATGAAAGCTGGGTTTATCTTTGTGACTGAGATAAATAAATGCATGTAGTTCGTATAATCATACCTATATTTCGGGTGTAGGGTATCCTCAAAAGTTCAAGGTGGCGTTTAGAGTCATGTACCTACGATATTGAGAGAGTATCAAGAAATTCTTCGAATATAGATTTTAATCAAAAATATGGTAGTTTTAAAGAAGATTTATAATAATTTTATTGTAACGTATTACATTATGGATTTGTTGCGATAAGAAAATTTCAAAGTAATAAAATCCAAGCTTTGATATTTTTTTATTAAAGCAGTAACGTCTGCTAGCGTAAACTATAAGCGTAATTGAAAAATTGTCTTTCCGGGCCAGATGGGTGCATTACCAATTACGCTATCAAAGCCCCGCTCAAAGCATAATTATATATTTTTAATTTTTCGCTTCTATATAAACGAACTTTGATCCCTTGAAATACGAGTTGGTTGGGTCGAGTCCTCAAATCAGTACTTTTATTCCTTTGATAGGTATCTAACTTTTTTACTACCTACCTGTACCACACACATAGGTATGTGTAGCCTGAGCGCTATCATTATAGGTACTTTTTAAAACTTTCGCGAGACATATTTTATTATTGTATTAAGCGGTTTACACTCACGTGAAATTGTCAGGAACGGCCCGACATGTTTCTAACTCGTATGGAGCTCTTGATCAGGGATTGCTACCCGTAGACCGGTGTGGCAACTTCGTCACTGATTCTGACAATTCCTGCCTCCGGTCCTGACAATGTCAATGTATAAACCGCTTACAATATAATACAATACAATAAAATAATTAGGTACTCTTTAGTTGTATTCTTCACTGAGCTTCAGCGTAAGCATACATTGGAAACTACAACTTCAAATTAGATGCAAAGCTTTCAAGGATTAAAAACAAGATCACATACAAATATCTACTATGTTAATATGACGTAACACCTGCCGCCGGTAGCTCTGTGAGCTGTAGACCTCACCAATATTTTTTAAATGGCCGAAAAGTGTCTTTGTCTTTTTTTTTACATTTCAACCCGTAAATCGAACAGAGACTTGAATCGGGGGTTAAAGAAAATGATGAAATTTATTTTTTGAATAAGTACGTCTATCATTGAAAACTATTTCAGTGCCGATTATCTCGTATTTAAAGGGACTGGTCTTTAACACGCCGCAGTAGGATTACGTCCCGTCATCCAAACCAGCCACATTAGACCGGACCCGCCTGACACGCCTATCGGCCGGACTGAGGATAATAGGTGCCATCAATTTAACTTAATTCAAGAGGTATATAAATAGAACCTATGCGGCCACAGCCCTACTACTAGGCGACAATCACGTAATTACTTTGTGAGCTACGATGTCACAAAGTAAGAGTCAAGGATACAAAAACACAGATATAACACGCCTCTTGCATCAGGTGTTGAAGAAAGTTATGGCAGACCACCCGCCACTTGGCTGACGACGAATAAGACTTGAAAGACGATCACGTCAACGCTGCACTAGCTAAGAATCGTGTATTTTGGAGAAAAATGACAAGAAAGGCCGACCCCAAGTCGATGGGAAAATGATCACAGACGAAGAAGAAGAAGAGTTTTAAATAGACATACACACGCCTTTTTTTATTCACTATTACAGTGATTCTAGTACAGTTTCCTTCGTATCTTAAAGCAACTGGCGTTTAGCAAGCCGCTGTAGTTTTAAATCCGACATCTATCAGCCCGAACCGGGTACGTTAGGCCGGACCCGCATTGACACGCCCGTCAACCGGACAGAGGACAATAGGTGCCATCAATTTAACTTAATTTAAGAGGGATATAAATAGAACCTAGATGGACGGATGACCTCGTGAGGGTAGCGGGGAATCATTGGATGCGGTCTGCACAGGATCGCACTTTGTGGCGAGTCATGGGGGAGGCCTATGTTCAGCAGTGGACGTCTGTGGCTGATAGATAGATAGATAGATAAATAGAACCTACTCAAGGTTTTCTCCTAACATAATTGATCAAAAAAGACGTGGCAATGATGCTTAATACCAACGGACTTAAAAACAACTAGTTGGTTTCTGCAGCGGCTTGGGATCAAGAGTATTTTATGCGGGAAATGTAAGCAGCATCCGAAATAACATACAAAGAACGCCTCTGAAATTAATAGTGAAATTAATCATGGTATTCCTTTCTCTCTTATACGCACTAGCCTTTAAAACACACCGCTGTAGGATTAAGTCCCGTCATCTGTCAGCCCGAACCGGCCGCCGGACCCGCATTGACACGCCTTTCGGCCGAGCCGAGGACAATAATAGGCGTCATCAATTTGACTTATTTTAAGAAGATACAACACTTTCAAGGCTTCCTTCTAAAATGGTGTATGGTCAGAGTTTTAAATTAGAAAAACTCACGAACAAATAACTCACCTTTTTTAATCAGGGGTTATAAAAACAACCACGTTTTGAATTGCAATTATTCTAAATTATGCTAATACACAACTTATTTTGGTTAGTAGCCCTCAGTTTGCCAGTTTTCCAATTTATGTAACTAGCAGCTAGGATTTGGGCTACTGTTAACAAATCTTTTTTTTTAGCACCTATCAGCCCGAACCGGCCATTTTTTTCTAGGTCTGTCACCAGGCTGTATCTCATGCGCGATCATAATCTCATCATGCGCGAGTCAAACTCGCACTTTGCAGGTTTTTTTTCTCTTCGCGAACGAAGTTGAGGGCTGCGGGTACCTCTTTCATATAGTTTAGAAAATAACTTATTATGAAAGAGAGGAACGTATGTAGGTAAACTGTATTCCTATTACTTTCATATTATTTTCTAGCAAAACTGAGCTTCCCGTGTAAATTTCTAACGCCACAAAACGTCTCAATCGTTTGCTTTTCTGTTATTGACCGAGCGATCGAAGTGTCTCCTTTTCAGCTTGGCCAACAATTCTTTCGTATGTTTGTATGTTCCGCTGTTTCCCACCCGGTTCGCATGAAATCTTGTTAAGAGGTTCGATAAGTATATAGGTTTTTATTTTCAATTCAGTTTTCCGAAAGTGTTTGTATTTCATTTGTGTCGAAGTGTGCAATAAAGAGTATTCTATCTATCGACTTTTCAAAGTGGCGGAGATATGGGAGTTGCAAATGTAAGAAAAAAATCTGTCATAAATAAATAAATAAATATCCGACATCCTCACACAAATCAATCTAGGCCCACAGTAAGCTCTATTAGTAGGCTTGTGTTATGGACACTAGACGACGATAAACATACTTATATAGATAAATACATACTTAAATATAAATAACACCCATGACCTAGGCACAAATATTCGAGTTCATCACACAAATATTTGCCCTTGCCGGGATTCGAACCTAGGACCGTCGGCTCAGTAGGCAGTTGCTTAACCACTGCGCCAACCGCGTCGTCATTTCGAAACAGCAAGGTTTACAGCTCACAGACTAAATAATGTTGCCACCGACGCGACCGAGACGTTTTTGCGATCAAAACTAACGTACACTAGAGCTAACTGAACTGCCCTGTCATAGTATATAGACCCCGGCAAAATCAAACCCGGATAAAGTTTAGGAGTGCTGCAATGCGGTGCCGCACTTAATTGTCCCTCGCGATCCTCCGCTTTTTGCCCGCGGTCTGTAAGGGCCACCGCTGCTCTGATTAAATTTGAGCCTCCAGAGATTAAGTTACAGTGTGTGGTACAATTCAGAGATATCTGACAAGGGAAATACGAGTTATAGCATATAATATTTTTTATTGTGAACCACAGAAATAAATATCGGACAATCTCACACATATCAATCTAGTCCCACAGTAAGCTCAAGTAGGCTTGCTTAATGGACACTAGACGACGATAATCATACTTATAATTATACATAAATACATACTTAAATACAAATAACATCCATGACCCAGGCACAAAAAATTTCGAGTTCATCGCACAAATATTTGCCCTCACCGGGATTCGAACCCAGGACCGTCGGTTCACATGGAATATAGGTAATACAACAAGAAAATATAGTAAAATAAAAAAGGGTACCGACAGGCTGTATTATCGCTAAAGAGGGATCTTTTCCAGACAACCTTTGGTCAGTAAAATTGGTAAGTTTATGGAAAAGGGATAACAGTTATTTTTTGTCTCCAGGATCGGCAGTGGCCATGATCGGCGCGAACCTGCGCTTCGGCTCATCCGCAGCCACCAACTCATCCATCCTCAACCACACGAGACATTGTCCGCCAGGGGGCGCAGCGAGTGCAGCGGCACTACTAGCGTTGTCTGGGCTCGGCATGTCGGCGAATCTAGCGCTTATGACAGTTATATTGAGCAAGAAACAGTTGAGAAGGTGAGTGTATAGCAGAGGTAGTAATCTGCAGCGACCAACACGTTAATCCACAACCATACCGGGCATTGTCCACTAGGCGGTACAGCAAGCACAACGGCACTATTAGCGCTGTCTGGGCTTGGCATGTCGGTAAATCTAGGTTAGGTTAGGTTATCGCGGGCTTGAGCAGAGGGGAAACGCCAAAATTCCACGAGTCGACGCCCCAGTGGACTCAGAGCTTCACACGCTAGGAATGCGTGAGAACGCCTACGACGGGAACTTGTAGCCACAGTAGGAGCAGACCTCTTGCTGTCGACCATCGTGTCCAAGATGCTTGATAACGAGAGATGCTCGAAGACGATGACCTCTTTCTGCGCAGAAGTACTGCTACTTGGATCCTGTAACCCCTATTGGCTTAGCGCACATACGCCTGAAGGCGCCTGTATGATTTCAGTAGCCATTTAGCCAATCTTCAAAGCGTACTCAGCGGTTCTATGTCAGTGGTCCGTAACCTTTCAGCGAGCAATAGGCAAATGATGTCAGAGTGGTATTTGTTAAAGTTTTCCCAGTGCTGACGTTGTCTATGTAATGGAACATTTTGGCAGTAATAGGCGAACAGGTCTTTAACTGGTGGCGTTCAGCGTCAGTGGCAGCTTTACGGTGATCGTGGAACTTGCCTCTCGCACAGACTCGTATCTGCCTAATAAAAGAAATCTCATTAATCAATCAATCAGTCCTTACCCCTGAGGGAAGGAAACTTTCCTACCCACGTCCCTACGCGATCAGAAACACGCATTATAAATAGTTTCTTATCGAAAGTTATGTGTAAGATTCTATCTCATTGAATATTTAGTACCTACAGCAAGTTATAATAGGCTTATAGGTACAAGGTCGGGATCAAAATTGATTTGAATTCAAAGAGGTATTGGGATTATATTACGCTTAAGGTGATCTACTTATACCAACACGGGTACAGTCGCGCCAAGGTCCTCGGCTCTATATATTTCGCTTTTGTTCGGGCAGAACAGCACGAGTTTGTAGCCTGTTTTAGCCGTGCGCTCGCGTCATTCGGTCGCATGCTTCCCACCAATTCACAATCAATTGTGTCGCATTTTCCATAAAAATCCAATAAAATATATTTACAGGCGAGGCAGACTTTCTCAACTTCTTATACCATGATCATCATCATGGACGAACAAAGACGAACGACACTGTAATCACGTACAGTCCTCGCGCGAGCTTCGAAGAATGATAAGGCATGTTCACGTATTAAGCTAGAGTTGTAATTCAGTCGGCGCACACCCGCCCGTTCCTCAGCCCCCGATTCCTCAGAGCTCGCGCGCGGTTTGTAACTGCTACTTTTAAAGCATACTAGAAGGTGCCCGAAACTTCGTCCGCGTAAAACCTTTTTATTTACCGTTGTTGGCTAAAAAGTATCCTATAAAAGTGTCTTCTGATGTCCAGCTGCTGGCCTTTAGTACAGTAAAATTGGTAAAGATCCGTCCAACCGTTTCGGCGTGATCATGACACTGTACGGCTGGCACCATTCGCTCATACACGTCCGGTATATTAAGATTTTTCCTGAAATAACGACTGTTTTCCATAAAAACTGATATTCAACACAGTTTTAGACTTATATATAATACTAAAAAAATCTTTCCTTTATCATCTATGTATAATACTCCGGCACTCCAAGTTTATATAGTTTGTGAAAAGCCGTGCAATTAATATTTCGAGGCGGCTGCTGCAATTCGGCCTCATATTTACCCGAGCCGGAGATGCATTGAGAGTATTGAGACCATGAATGCTGAAAAATACTCATTTAGTCCCAGTCATAAACTAAAAATAGGCTTGGATTAAGCATCGTGTTGTCTGTGGCCCAAAATAGATAAAAAATTAGTACTTTGTTTTTCTGTGTTATACGATAGTTTACCTAGGAAAAAAAATGTTATGGTTTTGTCAGGTAAAATACTTAGGCTCAGTCTTACCGGTATAGTTTCCGATAGTTTAAAATTTATGATTGCAGAACGGTTACTGACATCGTTAAAGTCTAGTAAATGCTGGGACACGGTTCGGACCTTAAACATGAGTGTCCGGGGCCACCATGTAGTGTACACAAGATAACCGTAGCCACATCGTAGCCATAACGGCATACGGCTAGTGGCCAAAGTCACTATCAACCTACCGTACGTTATTTAGAAACCATAGTTTTGCATTGTGGTTGTGGCGCACTGTTCGAGTATTCGTTCGGAAATTCTTGCATTAAGAGGCCTTATTCCTTTTAAAATGCTGATTGTTTAGGCATTTTTCTCTATTATCAAACATGTTTCTTAACATATTATTGATGTTACTACCTAGAACAGGGCTATTAGGATCTATTGGTATATATTTGAAACCTACAGTTTGAATTTTTCATTGATAATTTTTGTTTCAAAAAGTACTCGAAATTGCCAAAATTCACGCGAAAAATTCGTTTTTTCAACTTATTTTCGACAGCACGCAATAAAAGCATGAAATAGCTACGTTACTACCTAGAACTCGTGGAAAAGTATTATTCACTTCAAAAAGTTGGTTGAAATTATCAATATAATTGTCATAATACGAAAAAAATAAATTTTAAAAGGAATAAGGCCTCTTAACGAGTACCATGAATTTACAGACCGTACTCTCTAGCGGCAGCGTAGACGGTTTGTAGGGAGTATTGTAGTTCTGCAAAGTAACCGCTAGGGGCGCTGTACTTATTCTCCATACAAATCGTTTACGCTGTTGCTAGCGAGTACGGTCAGGCTTGGTAGAATTTTTCAAAGGCTATTATTATTTTTTTCGAGAGTCCTTGCTGCAATGGTCTATAAACTGCAGATCATTAATTTTTCCTTACCATGCTTTTTCCAATTTTTTTTTTCAATTGTCAATATTTTAAACACCTCGCATTAGTGTTGGCTGAAGGGATCTTTGCCTTCGATACCCAATAAAAAACTAGTCGATGGTTGACAATTGTCAATGTCAAATATTTTACCGTTTGACACTGACATGTGTCAGAATTTGAATGGTTTGACACTGACGTGAAACTGATATTTCGAAGAGGCTTAATGATGTTACGAGCGACCGAAAAAAAATCAGTTTGGCAATTTAGCGAGGAAACACCGCCAGCATCTTCAGCACAATACTGCTCGGGCCATTTTTAGATTTAGTTTAACTTTATTATGTTTTAATTTAGTTTAGTTTTACTGTAGGTAAGTACTTATTTTAATGAAATACAATGTACATACTAACTGCGCCCCGCGGTGTTACACGCGTCCGGGAGAATAAGTGTCAGCTACCTTTATACCTTTTTTTTTTTTCAAAATTGGTCCAGCCGTTTGAGTGTGAAGAAGTAACAAACGTAACACAAATTTTCGCCTTTATAATATTAGTGTGATTATTATTATTATCATAAGCAAAATTAGACGGTTTTAATCTATATATTATAATTTTAAGGCACAGTGTACCTCCATCTCAACGGAAACGCATCACGACGATGTGTTAAATTGAATCGCACATAACGGGCCGCGGTAGGATACATTAATATTTTGCTTAATTTACTCGGTATTTGAATTTAAGCCAAAATGCACGTGGCGAGTTTGTGGTTGCCCGGAATATGAATTTTACGCAATATAATTATTTGGGTAAAGCTCAAGCTCAAATATTCAAATTAGACAGAGCTCCGAGTATTTATTGTACTTGGTTTCTGGACTTGGCTTTGTTCCTAAGTACACAAAAATATTTCGGGCCATAAAATAGGTGATTGTTTTTTCTTTATATTACTTAGCGTCCTTCTCAGAGGACATCATCATCTGTTTACGTTAAGTTTTCAGCTGGTAACAATGGCTTCGGATACAAATGAGATCTAAACTTAACGTAACAGGCTTATACAAATTGAGGTTTCGTTCTCGTCTGTTTTCCTCTTCCAAATCCCAACAAATCATTACGAACTTTTAGAAATTTTATTGAAAGGAAATAATGTATGTCGGACCGTTTCAATTTGCGCAAATGATTATAGAATTGGTGTACTAGGCGGCTGTTTGCGGCGGAATTTCGGCCAAATTCAGACGCCTAGTACACAATTTTCATAATAAAGAAAAATCGAAACGATCCGATACAGAACATCTCCACTTCTGTGGAAAGCCAACCATACCGGGGCTTGAACTATATAGCTCCGTTTATTTTTGTCAAATTAAGTGTTAAAAAAGTCAAAATTACACGTTAGGCAGGTAAGTACATCAAGATCGTCAAAAAGGTACAAAAATTATATCTGTACAATGTTAAATATGCAACAAAAGGCAACGAATAAACCTTCTTGCACCTTCTGAAATACGAAGAAAAGAAAATGTTGCTCTTACACAAATATAAATCGCAACGCAAAAGCTGAAGGTAAAATGAGCAGTTTCTCGAAATATTTTCATGAATCGTATTTTGATAACTCCCGTCTGAATGGAGTTCTTTGGGCTTTGAATGAAGTGAAGGCTTTCGGAATACCCGAGCCGACAAATGAAATGTATTTATTCAATAGCCTTTTAATCTTTGGAAATCATTGCTATAGGAGTAAGTATAGATATTTAATGTAAAATACATAGAAACGTTGGGGTGATTGGAAAAGTTCCAGAATAAGTATAAAGATTTTAATGAAAATGTTATTAAATATGAATTTAAATTGAGAATTATTAAGTTATTGAGTTAGTGGGTAAGATTAGTGCTTTTGAAAATAGGGATGGTTTACCATGTATATTTCAGTAGATAGCAATAGAATTATATTTCTTGAGATTGAATTCGGTATTTCATTTTGAAACCGAAATTAGTTTCTTGAACTACTTTATTGACTTTTAAAGTACTGTTTAGGGATATATAACGCTTCTAAGTGAAGCTTGTGCAGTGTATACAAAAAATCATATGCTAGTCCTGTTTGAAGGGTCTATATTTCATTATTACGAAATAGATAGCTATAATCAGCTTTTTATGCGTGACATCTGTCATCTCAGTACATTTTATAATTATAACCTAAATTCGATTAGAATTTACTGAGTTGCCAGATGCCACAGGTAAAATGCCATGTGAAATAGACTGTAAGCTATTATTTTCCCTAAAATATTTCATCGTTATGCTGAACTCGAAGCGCAAATAAATGTAACGCTTTTCAAATAGAGAATCAATTCGTATAAAAGGCATGATGTGATTAATCCATTACGTATGTCACGTATTTACCCACAGGAAAGGTAAATAGCATTTCTTTACGAAGCGAAGACAAATCTCAGAAACGTGTCCCAAAAGGACCAACATTTCTTCCGAGCACTTGGACCGCCCGTGAATAAAACAACAGTCGAGACGAATGACAAAATTTATTTGATTTCGTTTACCTAATGCTTTGCACCTACAACTATTTAGCTCTAGGAATTGACAGATACCTAACACCAACACATAAGGAAATCATATTTACTAAGGTAACATTACATAAACTTTGGTAAAACCCAAAATTATGTCAACTGGCACAAATGAAAAACGACCGACGAAATTGACTACGGTCTTTTGCAACTTGTGCCAAATTGACTTGATTTGATCTTAGAGATCGGATCGGATAAACTATTTAATAACTTCAATCTGCATTTATTTTGAGGTTGTACTATTTATTTTACGTGGTCGCCACTCTAGGACTAGTGCTATACAACTTATAGTGTCGTTAAAATAACGGTAGATATAGGCTAAAGTCTGAGCGTTGTTTTTTTATATTATGTCAATCGATTTTTTGTAGGGTTCAAATGACGGTATAGCACGAAATACATATATTTTAGTAGCATACATAAGAGTTAGACTTACTAGTTAGACTACCTCTTCGTCCTCACTTGTACTAGAAACCAACACCTCTGAATTAACGGTCTAACATTTAAAGCCTCTCGAACAACTTAGCCACATGCAAAATGCTTAGAAACAAGTAATATTACAGATTGTAAAAAATGCCAGGTACCAGATCAAGCCCACCTTTACATTTATGTGTCTGGATTTACATACTCAGTGGGTAAAACATTGTTTCAGCTCTTAATCCTTTTCAATGCAACACTGTCTGTTCACGGCAGCTCAGCTGACAACGGGCCATCTGCATAAAGTCGTAACTCGCATTGAGCATAAAACAACATCATTTGCCCGTGTAATACGTTCACGAAACAGTGACCGAAACGACGTAAGTCTTATTAAAGTGTATGTTTCTCGAGCTCATTTTCTGCGTGACACGGACTCAGAACGCCTTTACGCTTTGCAAAATCCTTTCACATTTACACGTAAATAGTGCGGAAGTGTCAATCCCCAAGCCGGGTATAGAACGTGAGTTAGCATTTCGACGCTCTGAATACGGTCGTAAGTGTAATTTCTAAAGAGAAACCTTAGTTCTACTTGAATAAGGCGGACTTTTGCTGGAAGGTTACGTAGATAGATATGAAGAAAAAACTTATCAACGAGGCGCATTCAATAAAAACAAGAATACCAATTGCACCTAGCAGTAGACGCAAAGATACGGATTTTGTGCACTACTACAGTACAGCGCTAGGTAGCATACTTCTATTTAATAATGATAATACGAAAGGCCGTACCTATATTATGTGTGATGCATCGCTCAAATGCCTATAAATACTCGTATAATACCTATCGATTGAAACTAACACGATTTTCACACATTATTATAACAAAACGGGACATTACCAATAATAAAGAACCCTCACTTGGGTTTTTCCAAATACTCGTGCGACACAAGTTCTTAGTCCTTTCGAGATCATTGAGGTAACACCACGCCCGAATCGTTGAGGTAATTAAATAAGCCTAAACCTTTTTTAAGTTCCGCTGCCTGTAAGTATGTTAGGGTGTTGCTTATTTTCTAATCCCATACTCTCATCCCTTCATTTTGTTCTAGGACACGAAAAAACGTCACAGTGTTTTTTATTATAATTAATTTTTAGGGGTCGCTACCGGCAAATAAAAAATCTGAAAAAGAGTTGAAAAACGTCTCTTTTCTTGTATCTTAATCCCAATCCTAATCCCAATCTCAATACTTATAGAACGTACATAATTGTATTAAAAAATATCGAAAATAATTATCTACTTCAATATGTACTACCTACTTACGATTTTTGTCGACAGATTTTTGTCTAATACACAGAATAATTCGATTGATATAAATAACTAGATTAATACATAATGTTATTAAAATAATATCACTGCTAAAAATTTAAAAAGAAAACTATTTGAACCGAGTTTTATTCACATTTATCTCGGATTTTTATACGGCGGTAGTGGCCTCTAAAACTACATGAAAAAAAAAACACGTTTTTACTTGTTTTGGGACAAAATGAGAGTATGGGATTAGAAAATTTGCATTTTTACGTGACCGGAAAAAATCGTCAAAATAAGCAACACCCTAAAGTATGTCGAATTTTCTCTCAGCTTCTTATTCCTGCCTTACGGAGGTCATGAATAGTTATAATACTGTTACGACACTCGTTTCATTGTGTCGGCTCCGGGACACTTACAGTGACATATCTAACTATATTGATATTACACTCGTAAATATGTCCAGGGAATTTACTGCGCACTGCCCATTCGGTATTATGGTGTTGATTGATTTGTGTTTGCCCGATTCCTACCGCTGTTAGCGATTGCTTTTACCATAAAGATTGTGTAACAAATCGTTTTTCTTACAGTGACATACCGAATTCGATTGCTTTGTGTTCTGGTTACGAAATTTAACACGTTGAATGCGGTACATGCCAATTTTGACTTGTACTGGACTTTCTTTTGGTGCGGCGCAAGGAAGTAGCTTGTCCCTGTCTGGTGCTGGGGCAATTTGACTATGAAATCCTACGGACTAGAAAGAGTCAAGTATACATTTATGCTTCTTTCTACAAATTTTATCCAATGGGTACATCAAACTGTACAAGACAAATTTGACTCGTTTCGCACTAGGTGAAAAAAAAAAACAACCAGTGCGGTACCAGCCAAAAGTGTCTTGTATCCTACCGCCTTGTATCGCACCACGGGTACAAGTCAGTACAGGCCAGTGCGGGGGTCGATCCTTGCGTATCATTTGTTTATCTTTATTTTATCAACAAAAATGTTACAAAATATATTTGAAGAAATTGAGAGTAGTGAACCGAACAATAATGAAATGGAGAAGAAATGCGGCGGTAGTATATTATAGGTATTAAAGGAGAAAACACAGGCAGGGCCGGTTCTAAAATATTTATTTTAATACCTACTGCTAAGAATGTGAACAAAATACGTTTAGAATGTTTCAGTAAGTCTCATTCAAATATGTAAATTTAGTTACTTTTTTAATAATTACAACAATCGATAGCGATGTTTGGTTTCATTATGTTTCCCCTCCCTACCAAAACATCGACTTGAGAGCACCAGCCCTGTGTCCATGATGCGGTACAAGTCAGTTTCGTATCGTTAATTAATTGTCTTAATAATTCCTAAACCAAGGTCGATAGTCTGTAACGAACTTAGATTTAGATCACTCAATTGTTTAACTTGCTATTGTTATCAGTAAATCATAAATTTGCTAAATCAACAAAGATATATTTGCCAAATTTTAGACCTCTAGTCACAAGTCAAAATAGTCTTGTACCGCGCAGTGAAAAACTATGCTACAATTCAAAAATGATATGTATAGCACTGAATGTAAATTATAAAATTCAGTTCCCGCATTCAACGTGTTAACATATTTTTGAATACTATTTGGCTTAATAGTTACTAGTTTTAATAGCACGCAAAGTTGTTTAAACTTAATAATTTAGTTCTTTAGTGTTATCTTTTATTATGGTTTAATTTAATAATTAATTGTCCAATAATTTAGCTTGAATAAAATTGAACCCCTTTAATTCACAATTCAAAACTGGACAACAAATACAGGATGTGCAGGGAATATTAAACGCGGACACGTGGTCCCATTATTCACATTCCATTCGTCTATTAACGTCATTCCACATAGAGCTGTAACACACACATAAGGGCGTATGTACGTAAGCCGTTTGATTAATATCTGCGATGGCGATATGGCTAATGATGATATAGCGGCTCATTCGTCGCTATCTCATTGGCGTGACGTGAATACAGTATAAATAATATAATTTCGTTTGGGATGTATTTGGTGATGCTCAGCATTTGGACAACTATGCGGGAGTCAGTAGTTCCTAGTTTTAGTCCATAGGCCAAGCCGTACCTAAGTCAGCCGTACCAAAGGACAATTTAACTATAAGAAACACCGAAATTTCCATATATCTGCCTATAATATTTAATGAGTTCTTTTGATTTCTCATGGAACTCGTAATCAGATCTTTATCGAAATTGTATGGGATCAACTTAGAGATGCCACATCCCGAAAAAATATTTTTTTTCGAAAACAGTTTATAAAAAAGTATACATATTTTTTTATTTAAAAAATCTAACGAGTTACGAGACATATTATCTTCTTTAATATGTTTGTGGTAATTTATATCGCCAATCTTCGTAGAACTAGGCTGTGAGCTGTGGTATGTGAGAATGGGAGATCAGCAGGGCTAGCCTATCTTGCCGCGGCTTCGCTTGTCGTGCGGCTCAACGTCACCTGTCTTGCTCATACGGTATGGAAAGGAAAGTGACAGATAGAATTTGTCGCGGGTCAAACTCGCGTGTCACAGTTATGCTAGACGTGCAGATCGCAGTCTCTCGCTCCCACTATGTCGCGGCCGAACCTTAGTGTATCGTGTATGTACGTTGCCCGAGCCCGAGGCATGATTAAATCAGCTATGGCAATAGTGTCAGGCTGTCACATCCGCTAATGATAGCGTAGTGTCTGCCGAGGAAACGACATAATTACAAGCAATGTGGTTTCCTTATCATTATCACATGTCCTTTATGTCAACTTGTCAATATATCACAAAGTTTCGTGAGCGGCTCAGACAACTTTGTGAGCGCAGGTTTGACCCATTTCAGTATTATAATTTTCGAAAATTACTAAAATTAATTCCATTTTCAACCAACTTTCAAAAAGAGGAGGTTTTCTATTTGGCACATTTTTTTTGTTCACTCAGAACTCCGTACCTCCGAAAAAAATATGGATATAAGTTCGAGAAAAGGCTTCTACAAGATGGTCCCATAAAATTGACATCAGTAAATTTTTTTAAACGGTCCTTTTCCCTACATTATAAAATAAAGGATAAACAATTAAATATGTATTACCATATTTTCATATTTTAAAAAATCTCAATTTGTGATTGGAAAATTCATTGGGAAAACCCCCATTCTAACTAAGAGAGCGTATGCTTATGCAAAATCACGTTCCATTGATCTATATGACTACTTTTGCTAAGCTAAATAAAATAGTGATATTTACGACTTATGTAAATTTTTTCAGAAAATATACGCTCGATTTTTTTTATATAAACTTATTTAAAAACGAAAGTAAGGCATTGTTTCAGTTACTAATTTAATTTTTTATATGACCTTATTATGAAATATATCTTAAACCAATAAAAAGAAAAACGTATACGATACACTTTAAATAAGATGATTTATTGCGCTCCATGAGAAAAGCGATTATTTTATTTTGTGGTCTATTTTTGTACTCAAAGGGCCTTCGTTGCGTCAAAATGCACTTTCTCATTGAACAACTTTTACTATATTGCAATATAAAGTTATCTTCATGCAAATGTTTCGCTGCAACAAAGTTTACTAAGTTACGAGACTTCCTCAAAATGCAGCCTTCAGCTATTCGAGTAAACCCGAGATTGGAGCGAGCGATTGGTCACGATCCCATTCGGAATCACGGATTCAAGTGTTTGAGGTTAGGTGCTTCCAGCTCGCATATAAATCTAAAGAGTTGCTACTGATATACGACTATCACTAGCCAATACGAATTGGCTATTTGCGAAGTATAATGAATGCAGTAAACGATTGGAGCACACGGCAAGTTAAAAACATTTATTTAGGTAACTTAGGATGTACAAGTACAATACAATACAAGTACCTACGCATTTACACATGAAATCAAAAATACACAAATTAAAAACGGTAGACAACAGTAGGTGATGCAATAGGCATGTAAGTGGTAATCAATGTTAAAATGAATAAACATGTCGTTTACGATTTCGATTATGTAGTAGGACCAAATTAGGTCATAGCGCTACAGTTATGAAACCACTAAGTACTCGTATGTAAGACATTGTATCACGAGTGGAATGAAGCTCATATTGTTAAATTACTATTTTAACAAGTTCAGACACTATAGATAAAGACCTATACATTACTATGCAGTGGCGGCGGCGGGGTATTCTTCCGCAGAAGCTACTGGTAGTACTTAGTACTTCATATCCTTACATAAAAAATACATATAAGTACGATATATTATGATGATCAATGTGTATATGTCAAGTAGTGTATTGATTACTATTACAACTGATTACTATTAGACCTTAAAATAATCGTGATCCTATAAATAAACTCATCATCGGCTCATTTCTTAAAACCACTCTCGTGTTTTAAGACCTCTCATTATTTGACTGTTGCTTAAAGTACTATAATATCACTCTAGTTTCTTATAGATTTTATTCATGGCAGTTAAATACTAAATTTCGTTTTGTAAGTAGGCCACAGGAGCAAATATTACAAGTCTGAGTCCAGCAGCATTTTACAATTTGTGGCTACCGGGCTAAAGCCAAGTGAATTCATCCGATAACAAAATTTGCACCTTATAACACTACTTCCCGTACTATGTTGAGAAGAAACGCCAAAAAGATTTTGTCACTAGATTGTTATTGGTTTTCTAGAAAACAATACAGGCAGCAAAGGTTAAAATTTATAGAATTAAAATCTTGGAAGTCAAGTCTAACATTTTGAGTAATGAAGCCAAGAATTGTTAATGCTATATTTGATGCTTATATTGGAATTCATAAAGTATACATATTATTATGGAGATTCTCACAATCATATTACCTTAATAATCCATACTTAATATTATAAATGCGAAAGTGTGTCTGTCTGTCTGTCTGTCTGTCTGTCTGTCTGTCTGTCTGTCTGTCTGTCTGTCTGTCTGTCTGTCTGTCTGTCTGTTACCTCTTCACGCTAAAACCGCTGAACCGACTTAGATGAAATTTGGTATGGAGATAGTTTGAGACCCGGGAAAGGACATAGGATACTTTTCATCCCGAGTAAATTTAGTGGTGGGATGAGCGGGTAACACCGCGGGGCACAGCTAGTGATAATATATACGATACAAACTAGCGCTCCAAAGGGGAATCTGATTTCTAAACTTCAAATACTGAGGTTCGTATCCTACTGACTGCGCCATGTTAGGAAGACTAGGGCACACGTTCCGGACAAGAACTGAATTTCTTATATACGCATACCCACATGCACAAATACCAACTACCTACAGAATTTTGCCAACAATGACCATGTGTCGTCATATGAAATAAATACGAGAAAGCGGCAGTAATAGCTTATATAAGTGGGCCTATAAGCTCCTCATAAAACGATAATAAAGCCAACAGTTTGCGTCACCATCGCATAAAACAATATAACGCTATAAACATTTTTATTATAACTTGGCCGACTATCTGCGCCCAGTTCTAAAACTAGACAATTTTAGTGTAGTAAAGTTGAAGAAATTTTATTTTTTAGTCTTTTGCCAACTTCCCCTATTAAAACAGTCTAGTGGATAAAAGTTTACGGACCAAAAGATAAATTTTATCTTTAATTTTAAACGATCTAAAGTGGTGCCAAACCTCAAACAATTATAAAAATTGGGCAAGTGCGAGCCCGACTCGCGCATGAAGGGTTCCGTATCTATACATATATATAATCTATAACAAGTTTGTTGTATGGGAGCCCCCCTTAAATATTTATTTTATTTTATTTTTAGTATTTGTTGTTATAGCGGCAATAGAAATACATCATCTGTGAAAATTTCAACTGTCTAGCTATCACCGTTGTTGAGATACAGCCTGGTGACAGACGGACGGACGGACGGACGGACGGACGGACGGACGGCGAAGTCTCAGTAATAGGGTCCCGTTTTTACCCTTTGGGTACGGAACCCTAAAAAGCGAAAAGTAGAAGTAATTTATTCGCTTAAGAAGATGAGAATTATAACATACTAGCTGTGCCCCGCGGTGTTACCCGCTCATCCCACGGGAACACTAAATTTATTCGGGATGAAAAGTATCATATGTCCTTTCCCGGGTCTCAAACTATCTCCATACCAAATTTCATCTAAATCGGTTCAGCGGTTTAAGCGTGAAGAGGTAACAGACAGACAGACAGACAGACAGACAGACAGACAGACAGACAGACAGACAGACAGACAGACAGACACACTTTCGCATTTATAATATTAGTATGGAGTATGGATTTAACGAGTTCAGATAGAGGTTGTTAAGGTGTTAAGCCTTTTAAATATACAATGCAGGGAATCAACACACAAAGCGTAAGGAAACAAATTCGAAAGGTCTCCTGGTGTTGGGGTGGTGGAGTGATTGATAAGTTTGACCGGTAATCCAGAGGTTGGAGTACCGGTCGCTTTCATTACCTCATGGCATTTCAATACTTCTTGATCATGATAATCAGGATATTAATAGTTCAAGAAGAGAAGAAATTGACATTTTTGACAATGAATTTGAACCAAATAATCGCCGATGGGCACCCTGCGCAGACGGTTGCCATCTAGGCCACGTTGATTGGCACAATGCTAATCCTTCGGTAAAAAGTAACAGGTACTTTATGATTTACTTATATGCATGATAAATGCCAACCGTCATGAGGTGGTTAAATAGAAAATTATTTACCTACTATTTGTGCCATAATTAGGGATTGAAGTTTGATATTGCAATTCGATACTGTGCTTATAATTAAGACAAAGCAATTTTAAATTCCTATCACGAAGCAATACTAACTAAGCCATCCTTAAGATGAATATTTTAGGGCACCTATAGAATACAAATTAGTTAAGGGTCAGAATAATTACTCGGTTAGTTCTGTTTTGCACAGATACTGTACCAAGATAGCCTAATATTTATGTGTAAGCTTATCTGTGGCTCTAGTGTAAGTTTGCATTAAACGTAAAAAACATCTCGTACGTGTTTGTAATACCTAACGTTATTTTTATTTATGCACACACAACTTAGGCGGATTTTGCGAAAATCGAGAGATATTTAGTCTGGGGTTGGATTATATTCGGTGGCATTGCAAAATATGTGGCTCTTTTTTATATGAAAAAAAGGGTAATAATAAATTTTAAATTTTAACTTACGACATGATTATCTTACAGCATTCAAAACGAAATAAAAAGGTAAACTTTTTTTAGACACGCCTACAGTTTTCGTAATATTTTAAATTATAATCTAGGAGTGGGGCGCCGTAGTCATCATTCTCATGTAAATATCCTGGTCTGATGACGACACGCATGGCGCACGACACGAAAATAATACAAACAAGTGTATTTATACGGTCATACAGTTTCAAGGGATTTCACACACCCAGTGATTCTTCATTGTATTCGCTTTCCAAGTTTAGGAGGAAATATCAAAGTAATTGCGACGGTCTCTGTTATTACGCTTAAGAACAAGCTCATTTTTATCTACATCGCCTCCTCGTTTATTATTCGTGGCGAGTAAATATTTTAACAGCATTTATTTTTACTCGCTTTTTATTCTTCTTCAGTAAAAGAGGGGTAGACTTATAATTAAATTTGCTTTCTTAAAAGGTTTCCATTGCAATCAGACAATTACATTGCAGTTAATGAAACTTAATTTACATCGGTAATCCAATATCCTCTTTAGGTATATAATAAACTTAATGTAGTAAAAGACTGACTTTTAATGAAATACCATCACAAGAACTAAATTGATAATCATTATCATCAGCAAAAATACCTAAAGAATGGCACCAAGACCTGCGCCACCCGCATCCAGCGAACTGAAGCAACCTTCATCAGAGCACCTATTATTGGTGGAGTCAAGACGACTTCGAAAAAGACGATAATGCATCGCGCTATTTAGATTTTTCATGACCCCTCTAGTGGTGACCCCCATAAAAAGTGGTATTCAATAGAATGGATTTTTATAATGGTATATAAATTTATCCTATCCTCTGAAGGATGGATGGATGGAACTTGTCCACGCTGCGTTCTCTAGTAAGTGGATAGTCGCCACCCAACAATTCACCGGCCCCAGCGGCTGATGATACATCTCTGATCATGATAACTATTATGAAATTCTAAAATTGTATGAAATTCTAAAACATATTCCATGGAGAGGTGTAATAATTTCAGGAAAAATCTTAATAGTACATGGAAATCGTGCTTTAAAAGTGGGGTTGCCTCGCATTAAATCGGGTAGTTCTGATTTTTGTGTATGTTGCCTACAGTGAAATGGTAATGATAAATCCAATTTTTCGTCCTCGAAGACCCCCCGGATCATTGTGAAATTCTTGAAAAACCATGAATTTTTCGGTGTTATTTCATTTTTTGTTAGTTATTTCCACCAAACGCTTTTGTTACAGTAAAAATCACTATGAACACTTTTAAGTACACTAAATTTGCAACAAAATAAAAGTAATTTGGTTACATTAGACCCAATAGTTTCTAAAATACAGTTAACAAATTTACCTAAAAATGTTTTTTCAAATTAGTGGTGTATTTTGAGGAAATCGGTTCCAGTCATGTCCAATACTTGCAAAGTCGCTACGGCTCCCATATAACTATGGTTTTCGAAGGGTATCCATCTGACGCTTTAGAAAAAAACACCAAGTTGGAACAAAGTCCTCATCTGACGTTATCTTCTTCTTACCTACTCGACGGATTCCTTCATCCACCAAGCACAACCCGTAATGGCACAATTGGTTGTAATACAACTTCAGCACTTTTTGGCCAAGGAAAAATGAAGTTTCTGTCGACACTGAAAAAACAGCCGCGCCTCAAACAAAACGCTGCGGTTTTCCTAATTCCTCTCACTCACATCTGAGGAATGAGGCCTCGCACTCAAGGCCTCATTCCTCAGCTGATGACGAAGCCATCAGCTCCTCAACCCCTGCTTAAAATGATTTCCTGCAACTGCAAAAAAAGTTAGTAATACAACTTGTAGTTGCAGAAAATCTGGCTTCAAATGCTCCGCTGTTTGCAACCACTGCAGCGATCAATCTTGCTAAAACAAGCCTGACTTGATATGTGACGACATTGACGAACAATTCATCGACGACCCATCATTGGATGGCGGTTTCGAGCGGCCTGAGCCGGTCGATGAAGAAATGCTAACGGAGTAAGCCCTCCACAAAACAAGTGCTGTAGATCTGGAAGATCAGCCTGGTCCATCAAAGATGTACAAAAAATACTAATGATTGTTATTATAACTGTGTTTCTGTAAATTATAATGCTTATTTCATACGTCGCATTTCATTTTACAAACCCTTCTATTATTTTGTTTACTCACCTCAGCAACTTCACACAGCTGTATCTAAAGAACTATCGAGTCTTAATAGACCAAATTGGTCTCATTTAGTTGCGGATGGTGTGTACTTTAATAAAATATATGGACTTATAACGTAAAATGGGTCCTTAGTTGACCTCGTTGCCGAAAACCTAAAAAATCTTCTAAAAATATATATTTTTCGAAGTTTGGCAAATTTTTGAACGCTTGCATCTTACAAACTATTTGATTTATCGCTCTCTCACTTGGACATAATTTGTTGAAAATTTAGTCTTCTTTAAAGTTTACATAGTGATATTTGCGGTAAAATAGGTCCCTCATGGTAAAAATTGGTGGAAACTGAAAAAACACCGAAAAATTCATGTTTTTTCAAGAATTTCACAATGATCCGGAGGGTTCCCGAGGTCGAAAACTTGGATTTGCCATAACCACTTCATCATATAGAACATATAAAAAAATCAGAACTACCCGATTTAATGCAAGGCAAAATGTACCATTTCCATGGACTATAACACAGCGATGCAAGATCTGTTGGGCTCGTGGCGTCAGCCGTACAGAGCGTCATGTTGGTCAGAATTGCTTTGTCCACTTATTATGCCGAAACGGCTAGCAGGATTCTAACCAAGCTCCCGAGTACAGTACAAGCTGTACCGAGTACCCTTTGTACCTGACTATGGTAAAGAAAAAAGATTTACGCGGAAGAATTTGCAGACACCTTGTAGTACATTTAGATTATGATCTTAATAAGGAAAATAGCCTCTTTACTTACTGCAGGCCTGTTTGTTTTTAAACTATTTATAATCTGCTCCAAAGTCTAAGGTATCTACACTTTTACTCAATAATAGAGAAGACATCGCGCGAACGATACCAGGATATGACAGTTTCAACCTTTGCCGGAATGCCCTGACCTACTTTCTAGCGAAGACGCCGAAATCGAAGATTGACAACACAAAAGGTATCAATTTGGGAGCTCGTTATTTTTGTCTTTTAACTGAGATGTGGGGTTAAAAGGAAATAGAATTTGGGACAGATATTCGACGCTTCGAGCAACTATTGAATAGTTATGTTATTTATCTTGCCAGCTACGAAAATTGTATAACCCTCGAAAGCCCCCTCGGGGCCACGAAGTAAGACCCGTCTTTTTGGGTTTTTTACACAATGTACTTATTTTTGCTCAAAACAGCGCAAATTAGGTTTGAACTCGCGACTAAGCGGCCTTGAAAGAGCTTTCTACAGTTGAGGCGATAACTATTCGTTACATAATTTAGACTTTAGAAAAGGTTGCACATAATAAGTACATAGTGGGTATGTATAAGGCGCTAAAAAAATTATTATCCTAGATCAGGATACATCGAAGTCCATGGGTTCAGCTTACAAATCATAAGATAAGATAAGATAATAAAATCATTAATCAATTAAAAATACGAAAACGCACAAAAACATATTTTTGTAAAGCAGTGTAACTTTGGCCCACTTGCACCACGCTGGGTTAACAAAATTAACTCGGAGTTAAATGCTACTCTAGGGTTAAGTAATAAGTACGTCTTGCACCACCGAGAGTTAGAAGCTAACCTTGAGTTAAAAAAATATTTTTTCTAACCCGCCGAAGTGTGAGGGTTAAAGTCATTTAACCCTGGGTTAGTAGTGTCAAACTCGACTTGCCGTATAGCTTAGCTTATGTCATGTCGATTAGTTTTTTTGTACATATTTAATTACTAGCTGTGCCCCGCGGTGTTACCCGCTCATCCCATAGGAACACTACTAAATTTATTCGGGATGAAAAGTATCCTATGTCCTTTCCCGGGTCTCAAACTATCTCCATACCAAATTTCATCTAAGTCGGTTCAGCGGTTTAAGCGTGAAGAGGTAACAGACAGACAGACAGACAGACAGACACACTTTCGCATTTATAATATTAGTATGAATAGTATGAATATGCTTAAACTCCGCTACTAACTATAACACAAAGTAGCAATCTGTTGCTATTTGTGATTTTTTTTGCAATATAAAACACAATATGCAAAGCAGACACAACTCGCGCAAAACAATAATAACGCTTGACTGACAGTTAAATACAGAAATATAATGGGTGTGTAATGATCGATATAAAAATAAATGGTATAAGTATGTTTGATATAACAACATTTGGTATAACAACATTTGGTATAATGACTCATTTGATATAATACACGTTTGGTATAATTTCAAAATATCTATTTTTATTTCGTATACTTATCATTTGGTATAACACTTATTTCCTATAACCATCATATGGTATAATGTTCATTATCATTAGGTATAACAACATTTGGTATAATTTCATATGCTATAATTTCATATGGTATAACAACATTTGGTATAATTTCGCTTTCATGTTTGAGCAGTTTGAGCGGGTATTGAGCCTTTAACTTAACGTATTATATCAAATGAAATACCCGAAATACCCAAAATAAATATGAGGTGGTATATGGTGGTGTGCGAATTGCGTTTTATTTACCTAACTCAAAGTTTTCTTTCGTTTTGTGTAGTGCTCGTACCTAACCATATTTCTTTTTTTTTGCCACTTTTTTCTTTTTTTTTTCCTCTTTTTTCCTTTTTTTTTTCTATCCTAACCTAACCTAACCCACGTTTCTCTTGAACTTTCGGTTTAAGTTTTTTTTTAATGCGGGGGGCTTCTCTATACCCTATACGTTATGCCATTTGAACGTTAGATAAAATAAACGTTATACCATAAATTCATTAGACGAAATATGCATTATACTTAAAGAATGTTATATTAAATGTTATTCGATAAAATGATCAGTATATGAAACAATAATTATATCAAATGTTGATATATTAAGTGTTGTTATATCATTCAATCATTATATCAAATGAGCGTTATACCGACTGAAATTATATCAAAAGTTGTTATAGCCATCGTTACGCACCCAAATATAATACGTTAAAAAACGAAATGTCATTCCAAATCTGACATAATAGAATTGACTTATGCATAGTACTGTAGAGCAACAGAGAGCACAACACTTAAATCATTCATCCCTTATTCTATCACATTTGGTCGAATATGAATAGAGTGAATTAATGTTACATTTATTTAATCGTATGGTGAAAAGCTTGTTGTAGGAAATTATAAATTTATATCCAGGTTACGCAACCAGTCCGTAGCTTCAGGTAGCAAATTAATATAGAGGTCCTTTGGGTCACCCCAGTAGCGTCGTTTTGGACAGCGCTCCACGATATGCTGCACAGTTTGATCCTCAAGACCACAGTCACACATTGGGGTCGGACTCCAGCCCCACTTGTGCTTTAAAAAGTTGCACCTGCCGTGTCCTGTGCGGATTCTGTTAAGGCGGCTCCAGTATTTCCTCTGTAAATAGAAACCCTCGGGCTTTTGAGCGGGTTCTGAGAATCCAATGTGGTGACCAGCAGTTGCTTCCAACCATTCCGTCCTCCAGGACTGCTCTAGCATAAAACCATCAGACTTCAGATTTTTCGCTGCAACACTCGTTGGTCGGCGTGATTTAAGTCGCTGCGGTGGCGGATCAGTAAACTCGTGGTGGGCAGGCAGGTCAGTGCAGGCTGATATTTTTTCGGCTTCCCTCACAAGTGCTTGCTTTCTTCGTAAATGGGGTGGAGCAATATGGCTCAGCACTGGCAGCCAGTGAGATGGTGTGGACTTGATCGTGCCGGATATACATCTCATTGCGTCATTTAGCCTAGTGTCAACTTTATGCACATGTGCACTTTCGCACCATACAGGCGCGCAGTATTCTGCTGCAGAATACACAAGGCTAAGCGCTGTAGTTCGGAGAACATCGGCAGACGCGCCCCATGAAGTGCCACTGAGTTTGTGTAAGATGTTGTTGCGTGTGGCCAGCTTTAGGGAAGTTTTCGTGAGGTGCTGCTTATAAGTCAAGGACCTGTCCAGAGTGACGCTGAGGTATTTTGGATGAGGATTGTACTTGAGGTTTTCTCCCTGGAGTTTGACAGTCGGCTGGTATTTGGCTTGTTTGTTACATAGATGGAAACATGAAACCTCCGTTTTGGTCGAGCTGGGTATCAGCCTCCAGGAGGAAAAGAAACTCGACATAGCTTTGAGATCTGCTGTTAGGACTCCCTCCGCCTCTCCAAACTCACGGCTACGAGCTACCAATGCAATATCGTCTGCGTATATAAACTTCTTAGCTGTTGTTTCCGGCAAATCATGGATGTACAGATTAAAAAGAATCGGTGCAAGTATCGAACCCTGAGGTAGGCCGTTGTTTAGCTTCCTTCGTTTGCTCTTAGCATCTCCAAGGTATACATCAAACTGTCTCTCACTCAGCATATTAGCTACGAGAGCCGCTATCTCTTTGCTAGGAACAACTTTAAGCAGTTTGAAGATGAGTCCATGTCTCCACACAGTGTCGTAGGCGGCCGTAAGATCAATAAAAACAGCTGTGGATTTAAGTTGTTTCTGGAACCCATCTTCGATGTGTGTGGTGAGAGCTAGCACTTGGTCAGTGCAGTTTCGTCCTTTTCGGAATTCTGCTTGCTCATTGGGGATAGCGGCATCGATGAATGGAGCGATACGGGTGAGCAGTAAACGTTCCAGTAGCTTGAACGTGCAGCTAAGAAGAGCAATTGGGCGGAAGTTTTCTGGGAGTTCTTCACTTTTACCAGGCTTAAGTAAAGCTATGACTTTGGAAAGCTTGAATTCGGCAGGTAGTTTATTATTTACCATGATATTGGAAAAGAGAGCAGCGAGCCAACTTACAGCTATGGGACCCATGTTTCGAATAAATTCGTTAAATATCCCATCAGGCCCGGCTGTTTTGCCAAGTTTAAGATGTTTGATGGCATCTACGGTTTCTGAAATAGAAAACGTCCTGACGAGGTGGTCATTTGCTGGAGTGTTGCGCTTGAGATGAGTTAACTGCTTGCGAATGTGTTTTGTAGTGCATGCATCTCGTTTAGCCCTAGTGAGGTCGACTATCCTATTCGCTATGGCATCTGGATGGAGTTTCGTGTGCGATTTTTGGCAGCCCTTTTTACCCGTGAGACGGTTTAGGACTCTCCAAGCTTTCCTGCTAGATATCTTAAAATCTATCCCCTCAACAGTTTCCGTCCACTTTTCTTTCCTGTTTTCGTCCAGGCTCTTTAGTAGTTCGGTTCCAGTTTGGTGCTCTCCGGTGGTTTGATATTTCTTAAATAACTCTTCACTTTGATCATTCCAACCAGGTATATACTCCTTCCTATAACCTCTTGGTATTGTGCTTTTGGCTGCAAAGACAACCATTTTGACAAATACTTTGTAGTTTACAGGGTGCGGTTCGAGTTGATTAGCTATGAGATCTAGGTCAAGCTTTTTTTGGAAATATTCCCATTTCGCCTTTTTAAAGTTCCATCGCGAAATCTTAATGGAATTTGTCAGTGCAATACTGATGCCAATGTCGAGGATAATGGGTCTATGTTGGCTGTGAGGGAAACTTGGAAGTATCATGCGGGAGGCAGGTAATGGCTGATCGAGGTGGTCTCTGCTGACGAATGCTAAATCAGGGTTGTACTCTTGGTTCCACCTTGCAGAAACAAACGTACCTTTATCTTTAGCGTCCAAGATGAGATGCATATCAGAGAGATCCGCCCAGTTGGCTAAAGCCGTACCATTTTGGTCCGTAGCTCTGTAGCGCCAATTAACATGGTGGCTGTTGAAATCGCCGCAGGATATGCTTGGGTGGCCTAGATTTGGGAGGACCTCGAGAGGCCAGTCTATCTGAGGTGGCTTATAGACATTCATGATCTGTAGGTCTCGCAGTTGTATGATAGCTGTGTGAATTGAGTCCTTAATCCCAGCTTGTAATGCCTGGACTTGTTGCAGATCGGATCTGGCGTACGTGGCTATTCCATGTTTTGGGTGATGCACTGCTGCGACAATAGAGTAGCCCAGAATAGTTCCTCTGTTGACTAGGTCTTGTTGGTCTTTGGTGTGCGTCTCCTGGATGCAAACTATGTCTATATTTTGTTCTGTCAAGATTCTATGAAGATAGTCACATTTCGCGCGGCTTATACCTTCTATATTTAAATGGCAGATTCGGACTGAAGGTCCGACATCTTTTGTCTGTGGGCCCTGATTGGGCACGCTGTTAGTATTTTGATCTCTAGAGAGGCATCCATTATGGTTGTTTCGCAGCATTCTGATTTTCAAATTATTTCCTACAGATCACCGTTTTTGTTGTTGCTCGCTTAGCACTACCCAGGGGACACGTGCAGGGTATCTAAAGTTTCTACCTGCGGACGTGAGCAACGTTCATCCCCCAAGCAACGTTCATCCCCCAGCAACGTTCATCCCCCAGCAATGTTACATTAACCTCGGGTTAGTTAACTCGGACTTAATTTCTATTGGTGCAACGAAAAGTATGAGTTAAAAATTTAACATTTTAACCTTGAGTTAGTAAACCCTGAGTTATATATTTAACTCGAAGTTTTGGCGCAAGTGGGCCTAAGCTTTTAGGAGACCTAGATATTAGATTTTTTTATAAGGCCGTTTAACATTTGACATTAACATCCAATATCTCACTACTATATTTCTACTTTAGTGATATGGGCTATTTATTCTATGCAACTATAATCGTACTGTATTTTTTTTCTCATTAAGATGAATTGACCCACTCCATTTTATTTTACAGAAATGAGCAAGATGTATCGCTAATTTCACCGTGACCTTAACGCGACGGCAAAAATAATAAAAAGGGTCCATAATCTACAGGGATTGAACTTGTAGCGGCTATGAAAAGCTTTTGACCATTGAAAATTTGATGGCCGCTGTGGCCGACACTGTCGCCAGTGGAGCAATTCTCCGCTATCAGCCACAGCCGGCTTTGACGTCCAGAAGGTTACATGTTATAACTTGTTAATGACACTCAGCATTGACAAGCTAACTTTTAAAATGCAGCACTAGCAGTGCTTAACTTATTACGACCTTTTTTTTCGTCGGGGGTAAAAAAGGTGTTTATTCAACCATGTTTCGATTTTAATACTCTTGTGAACTTTATTGTTGATAATGTTCTTCTGTATTTTTATTTGACTTTAATGTGACAAGGATGGACTGTCGTACAAATTTATTTTAATGGCGTAAGTAGAGCCACCTGTAAAAAGAAGAAGTAAGGTCACCTGAGGCGTCTGTAAAGGCGAATGCGTCTTTTGATGATATCATAGAAATGCATCACCATACAACTACCTACCACCGCTCTCCTTTCATAAACTTATAGTGTCAAAATTTAGGCAGTAGTTTAGGTGGTTTTTAGGGTTCCGTACCCAAAGGGTAAAAACGGGACCCTATTACTGAGACTTCGCCGTCCGTCCGTCCGTCCGTCTGTCACCAGGCTGTATCTCAACAACGGTGATAGCTAGACAGTTGAAATTTTCACAGATGATGTATTTCTATTGCCGCTATAACAACAAATACTAAAAATAAAATAAAACTCTCCCATACAACAAACTTGTTATAGATTATATATATGTATAGGTACGGAACCCTTCATGCGCGAGTCGGGCTCGCACTTGCCTACTTTTAAATATTGCACTAGTCAGAGCTAGAGGAAGATCGCCGATGAGATGGACCGATCTAATCTAAACCAGTGTGTCAGCTACCGCCAATGAATACGGCTCTACGGGACGAGTGGCGTGTCGTCAAACGGGTCAAACAGAACTCCACAAATACATAATGGCCACCACCACTCTGTAAAGAGTGTACTTACCGAAGAAGATAGTGATAATGATCTAATACTGTCAGTGTAATCCCGTGGTAACCTCGAGATATTGCTACAAATTAACACCCTTATTTTCGGCTCCAATGAATTTCATCTATCATGGACATTAGTTACTCGCCTGTTCGGAGGCCATTAAGGTTTAATCGAGAAACTATGTTCTTACCTGAACAACTTATTATTAGCACAAAAAACTCTAATGGGTGTCTGAAACACATTAGCCCTCTTGTGCGGAGTAATCGTTTTCCGTTAATTTGAGGAAAACGGAGGAATTTAACCGACTACGTTTGTGCCAGTCATGTTCATGAAAAAAGGTTTTATTTTTTACAGAATGTATCAGTATAAATGAAAATGACCACTGCGCATTGAGTTTGACCGCAGCGTAGTTGGCCGAGGCGAAGTTAGCCAAAGTATGGGTTTCCGCAGCGAAGTACTATCCTCCACACTATCTTATTCGCCCAACCTCGGCCAAATTCGCGAATAGTGTGGAGCCGCAATGAAACCACTCTTTTTACTTGAATCCTTTATACACATTAAATATGGTACAAATGGCAAACTTAATGCTTCAAGCCATTCTCCATCTGTAAGCGTTTTATGGGAAGATTAAAATGGGATCCCCTTGGATCGCATAATGTTTTTTAGACTAATGCTGTTTCGCATAATTGATTTAGCATAATTTGTTTTGGCATAATAGTACTTTCGCATAGTAATATTTTGGCCTACTGTTTTTTTGGCATACTACGCTATTAGCATAATTTTAGTTGGACTAATTTGTATTTTCCGAACATACTTTACGCATACTATTGTTTGGGCTAATAATTATTTGGTATACCTATCTGTCATTATCCATAATGTCAGTTGTCTAAATGAATGAAACTCAGTTACGTGGTTAACATGCATTTATTATTATTGTATGTATATATTTCAAAACAAAATATTACGTTACGTAACGTTAGGTCACATTAGGTAGGTAACATTAGGTTAGGTTAGGTTAGCATGATTAACCAGGCGCGAAGCGCCTAAGCAACGCGGAATAGGGGGTCTGCGAAGCGGACCTCCGCCGACCTCGCTTTAGTTCCTAAATATATATACACACTATACTAACCTTCTCTAGTAGGGCAACTTTTAATATGATAATAGCGTTATGCATTTTGATATGATGCCAATTGATTATTATGCCTATTTATGCTTATGCTTTTTGTTATTAGTCTTCATGACGGTTATGCTTTCTGTATTTATGCTTTTTAATGTTATGCGTAACAAATTATGCGTAATGAGGCTTATGCACATCTCATTTTCGGCGAAAAGCAATTATGCGTAGTAAACCGATTAAAATATATACGTCCCTTCACGAAAAAAAATTGATCTTATTACGCGCCATGTTTTATTCTCATTATTAAATTTTAGCTGCAGAAAAGAACCAAACAAATCGTAACGCAAAATGTACTTACGCAGCAAAGTCCAGGAAATTAAATTTTCTCAGCAAACACTCGATTCCAATTTACTAGCAAATATTTTGGTAGCATTGTGTTCACTTGGCAAATTCACTAAATGTTGGTATTCCCGACGGCCCCGTCGCGGGCGGCCGTCCCCTTGAATTACCCACCAGTCGGCTGAGCTTTCATATTCAGAATCGTCGTGAAACCGGCCACGCTTCTTTATAGGTATCACAGGATAAAATACTACAGAAGCTTATGTATCTATACTGTAATACAATTGTAGGTTTGTATTGAAAATTAATTAATTTTTCTATGGAAAGGGGTCATGATTTCAGGAAATAGCGTGATCCAGGATCGTCATTTGTTTTGTGCGCCAAGTACCTAGAAAACCGAGTATGCTCTGGTGCGTATGCTATTTAGTGCGGCTGAATGTCCTTAGTAAGCCCATCTTGCTAATTTTATTGATCGAGTGAGTGAAGAGTCTTCGTTTCAAATTAGGCAAAAATGCTTTCGAATGTCCTGATACCAGGCTGTTCTCGTCTACAGGTTGGATTTCTTAATTGATTTTGGTATAATTTTATAGGCTGGTTCTTAAAGAATATACTTATTTTAGCAATTTCGTTTTTTTTTACTCACATATCCACTAATATCAATATCTGTCAAAGTGACTTAATATTTAAGAGCGCAAGTGAGCCATCATAAGATGGCTAATAGCAAAAAACATTTCCCGGGCACTCCGCTCGTCAATCACAAGGGACGATGAGTGATGGATTGAGCGATAAAGTGGTTTTTCTTTAACCACTTTTCGTGGCGCAGTGATAGGGGGTTGACGTAATTTGAGAGTCGTCGGCGTTTTACAGGTTAAGTTTGATGTTTTATTAGGTTCGCAAAAGTATTGTGAAGATCGTTTAAAGTTTTAATTAGCTAAGTAATCAAAGTATCAATTATATTCGAAGGTTAAGCGAACTTACTTAAACTGAAGTTTGACCATAATTATACTAATTGGACCTTCCCAGTTGGAAAGGATCGTGCGACTGATGCCGCATGGCTGTCGGTAGGTTGGTAGAGTGGGAAGCATTAGATCTGTTTCTTTACTAAGATTTTTGTTTGTTCTAAATTTACTGTTATAGTTAAAGAGGAGGACTACAGAGTAATATCATTCATTAAGTATCGAGTATAGTATAGTATTATTTTTTCACGAGTATTTCTTTGTATCTCTGTCGATGGTCATTTGTCTCCAATAGAGTTCAGCCTAAAAATCCGCGTTGTGACCTTAAATATGGAACTTCAATTATTAGATGATTAATTGTAATTTTTATAAAGTAAATAAATTAAAAATAAAAATATACAAAGGGGCCATCTTACACAAATCGATACTTACTCCCAACCTAAGCAAAGCTTGTACTATGGGTAGGTACTAGACGACGATATGCATAATATATAAATACATATAGATTTCATCCATGACCCAGGAACGAATATTCGAGTTCATCACACAAATATTTGCCCTGGCCGAGATTCAAACCTCGGACCGCGGGTCAGTAGGCAGGTGCAATACAAACTGCGCCAACCGTGTCGTCAAAATTATAAATATTGATATGTAGCAATAATTTATGTAAGCCAAATAAAAGAGACGTTTACCTTACAATCAAGGTGGTGGCTATGGATACGGATAGAAGGAGACAGCTACATACTACGATAAGAATTTGACTCTTAAATTTATGATGTCACTAAAAAAACACATATTTTTATATGTTATCATATTATAATTTTAATTTGCATCTCATCTTTGGATCATCCTATTAATAGGTGTGTATTTATTTTTAAATGATACATATTTTGCCGCTGCTGTAGAGAATATTCAAAGGAGAGGTTAATTCCTAAAGGTTAATTGATCAGCCAATTTAACCAAACAAGATCGTAACAGCCTCAATTATTCTACCTATTGAACACCGATATAACTATTTACTTTCTCGTATTTCACCAACCATGAACCGAATTTTGTTAATAATAAGACAGGATTTACAATATCTGATAGATAGGTATTTGATAAGCCTCTATTAATTAAGTGCTCGTGGGGTTCGTCTACGGCTATAAATACTTCGGAAGTATTGGATTATTTGAACTATTGAATTGGAATTATTAATAGGTCCATGAATTACTGGTACTATAATGAATTAAGTGCTTTGACTTTATGTTACTCCAATATATGCAAAGGTACTTACATGTATATTAGTTGTTTGTGTTCTTCTCATATGCTCATGTGTCTTCGAATGCAATTGATTTTTTGTTTTATAGTAATATAATTTTGTAACTGTTACTTTTTAGAGTAAATAGTATAACTTATTGTATGTATGAAAGACCTTCTCTCTGATAGTCTTCTCTTGGGAAATGAAATGCCGGTAGATTCACAATCTGACTTGTAAAAGTGCCCTTGTAACCTAGTTACTTACTGAATAAATTATTTCTTTTCATTTATTCAATTTCATTTATTCATTCCATTTATTCATGTCATGTACTCATTTCATTTATTTAAATCATTTACCTATTCATTTCATTTATTTTATTTTATTTATTAGGTATATTTAATTTCATTTATTTCATTTCATTTATTTTATTTTATTTCATCTGTTACTTCATTCCATTTATTGAATTTTTTTATTTCATTTCGTTTCATTTCATTTAATTCATTTTATTTAATTTCATTTCGTTTATTTTATTTCATTTCGTTTATTTAATTTCATTTATTTCATTATTTGCCCGTTTTATTGGTACCATTTTTTTTTTATTCAAATGAGGATAATCGTTGAAACTGAAGATCATATCTTATTTATTCTCCATGACAGTTACAATCATAACTAAAACTTATTGAACCGGGTCTATCGAGATATTTTTGATTTACCTTCATTGCCTGACGTTCCGACTCGGTTTCACGTGCCGTGGTTTCAGACGTACTCGTCATGTTGTAGTTACAATTATGTACACCCATTAAAGTTGTCATCTCTTTTGCCGCAGGTGGTCCCACGGGCTGCTCTTTCACCAGGCGGTGGTGGACTGCGCCCGTGCAGCGATCCTACTGCCGCTTGGCATCGCCGTGTTCCGCTGCCAGCCTGTATACAAGTGCTCGCTGGTTGAAACTGCGTTTTTATTATTGGTATGTACGAAATGACATCTATAACGGCCATTGGAGTGAAAGATTACTTTTTTTAGGCATGACTGGTGAGGTCTCACTATCAGTGAGTCGGACTTCGCGTAGGATTACAAACTCGCTGACACGAATGCGCCTGCGCACAGGAGTGAGTGAGATTTTGCCCGCGCACTAGACGCATGGACTGCGTCTTGACTAGACTGAACCGGGTCAGCCTAATTTAGGGCGGGAGGATCAAGGTACTATGAGCTGCAGAAATTCATTGCCGATTTATGGATTCATTCATCTTATCCGGAACGATGTAATTCGACAGAGAACGAAGTTACTGACATAGCACAGCGAATAAGCAAGCTGAAGTGGCAGTGGGCTGGTCATGTCTGTCGTAGAGCCGATTACCACTGGGGCAAACGAGTCCTGGAGTGGAGGCTTCGAATCGGTGAGCTTAGTGTAGGGCGCCCTGTAACAAGGTGAAGCGACTACATTCGTAGGACAGCGGGTGGTAACTGAAGAAGAGCTGAAAATCGAGCTCAATGGCCTATGGCCAGTGGACTGATAAGGGCTGACGATGAAGATGAATAGGCCACGCAGTTGTGCAGCCCATAATACGTGAGCACCGATCACGTGGTGGATGAAGAAGTGTGTGAGACTATTTGATTACAGGAAATCATTGTCATGAGGGCGATTTACTAAACTAAACTTAAAGTTAAAATATTTTAACATGATGACTTGGACACATTCCTCAGCAACTGGTCGGAAGAGACATCAAACAGCGACCTATGGAAATCTAAGGGAGAGGCCTTTGCCCAGCAGCGGGACATACTCCTAGGCTATTAAAAAATATTATAGATTTTATTTCTGCTACGTTTATTTTGAAACATTTTGAGCCGCGCGCTAATTTAGTTTTCATACCATTTCAAGAATATTTACTGAAAGAAAACGATTCCAGTGTACAAATACGACAGCAAGAGTACTTTCATTGACGCAAAAACAACAAACAGTTCTTTGTATTTATTGCTCCAGGGTACGTACAAAGAGAGCCGAGCATAATTTGATATGTTTTGTCTTAGACAAAATTGTATAAATAACCTCTCTGGAACTCTTGGGCTACTTGGACTAATTTACTTATTCAAGAATAAGTAAATTAACATTGAATATCAAAAAAAATGTTACTCAAATATATTTAGAAATGCTTTTATTGCCGACTGTTCTTTCACGCTAACGTTAAGAGGCCTTATTCCTTTTAAAAAATTTTTTTTTCATATTATGACAAATATATTGATAATTTCAACCAAATTTTTGAAGTGAATAATACTTTTCGCCGAGTTCTAGGTAGTAACATAGTTATTTCACGCTTTCATTGCGTACAGTCGAAAATAAGTTAAAAACACTAATTTTCCGCGTGAATTTTGTCAATTTCGAGTAGTTTTTGAAACAAAAAATATCAATGAAAAATTCAAACTGTAATAGGTTTCTAATATATACCAATAAATCCCAATAGCCCTGTTCTAGAAAGTAACATCAATAGTATGTTAAGAAACATGTTTGATCATAGAGAAAAATGTCTAAAAAATCAGCATTTTAAAAGGAATAAGGCCTCTTAATTGTTTGTCGCGACAAATCAAATGAGTAGTAGTAGTAATATTCTTTATTGTGCACAACATGAAAACGAATACAACAAAGAAATAATTAAACAAAAAGTAGGGTAACAACTACGTGAGTCCAAACAAAAACAATCCAATCCTAAACACTATGGGTACATCGTGTCAGGTTTACGAATTCCTATGCATGGCCAACTTCCGTCTTCATCATGAGATCAGCTCAAAGATACAAAATTATTATATTGTCATCTGAACTCCACATAGAAACAGGTTATAATTTACTTCTAAGATTTGATTACATTATTACTTAGTAAAGTTGCAAGTGCAGCTAAATAAAAGCGCATGAAGAAAACGGGGAGTTATTAAATACATGCTTCTTATTTATGCGAGTGAGAGACCGAGACCAGAATATCGGGTTATACCGGGTGTTGCCTGTAATAGGAGCAATAAATTAAAACATAGATTATATTCTTCAAACTGAACATTTTGTTCAGCAACTTAAAAAAAAACAGTTATCAGAATTTCATTATTTCAAACAAGTTAAATAGTATTTTCAATGTACGTCGTCCAACATTGATATTCCAAGAGCATTGACAAAGCTGCCACTCTACTAATATCGTACATTTCGCAATACATTACTTCTTTTAAATTAAACATTATTCCACAGAATAAAGTGATTATTCTACAAATTATCATTTATTACACGTTATTTTCAGAAGTTGCATCAAATGCTGTTTGATTTGAAGGGTAGAATCTATGTTTTAATTTATTGCTCCTATAACAGGCAACACACGGTATGATAAAATGGTTAGCATTGAGTATAAAATCCATGAATAATATTCATACCCACAAACAAGGGTTTAAAATCCTTTCGGAAGCGATATGGACGATAATCCATCCATCAATCGATCGCAAAACCTGTGGTTGATTTTGTTATGCATTCGCCATTTTGTGTTGAGTTTTTAGGGTTCCGTACCTCAAAAGGAAAAACGGAACCCTTTATTTCTAGAACGCGTGGAGGTGTCGAGTTGAAATTGATAACGATAAAACTCAAGTCTTTGAAGCTGTGATAAAAAAGAAACTCTAAGTCAACGTAATGCAATCGTTGCACAATTAAGGTACTTAAAGTCGAGTACCGTGTTTAGGCCTCGAGGCTTGCCAAGTATTAGAAAATTGACGATACTCTTACTTTAAAAATCTGTCCAAATCTTTTTCAAGTTTGTGGCTAACTTTAAAGTATTTGCAGTTACTAAACATTATCTGAAGTTAAGAAAATATGAGCGCATTTTCATATTTTCATTGTAACAAATTAACTGTATCATTGACGCCCCTGAATATTGAAATATTAAAATTAACAAGATACTTAAATTTTCTTCACAATCTGAGCCACCCACAGGGCTCAGATTGTTAAGAACATTTATGAATGTAAGAAAAAGTTAAACTTACCAATCAGAATGCTCCATTCCATGGTATAAGAAAATAAGGTGTGGGTATCCGCGGCCAAATTTGAAGTACCAAGGGTCAGGAACTACTATGGAGATAGAAAATTGAGCAAAAGAATTACACACCTTCTCAATCCTACATACTCAATAGTTTGCCCAAGAATATCCGACACGAACCAAATAAGTCCAAATTTAAAAAGTACTTAAAAAAGCATCTATTGCTGACACTTGAGTGATAAAATTGTCTATTCAAAGTGTCACTCAAGTGTGTAGCAATAACCGTTGTTGAAATTTTAATAACAGTACAAACAGTTTTATTCAGTTTTTTAATTACAGTACACACAGTTTTGCAGGGAATTGTATTATTTAAGTTATATACTTTAATAAACAAAGAAAAAAATATATAAAAAAAAATGCTCAGCGTGCACTTGCGCGTGAAGGGCTTGACAAACTATTTTCAATACGCAACGCTAACAGGCTTAGAGGAATGTACCTATATCTGCGTACTAGCTATTCGAAACATCCTAGTTTAGATTGCGGAGAAGAGTACCGACAGGCATATGCTAATTCCAAAGCCATAAAATAGCTAGCAATTCGAATACGGCGCGGAGGCGCCGACGTTCAAAGGCATGTTGGCGCTGCATCAGAAATTCAAATAAACTGCACATGCGGGGCACAGGCGCAACAAATTATTTATTTATTTATTTAATCGAGGAGAACCAACAGCTAATTATGACATATAAAAGGAAAACTTAAATAGAATTACAGAGCCAATTACAGGAACTCACAGATAGACACCGTATATGAAACATATAAGTAACAACGCGCATTATTAATACGGCGCGCACACACAGCAGAAATACGTATACACTTACAGTTTATTCATGAAGCCTTCCTAGGCCAACAACACAAATACTTAATACTAAATACTAAACTGCACTAACACGAGATACTATAACGCTCATCTGAAAAACGCCTCTGCTAAACTACGCCTCACAGAAGGAACTACACAATTAAATACATCAATATCAAGCTCCCTCGTCGAGCTGTTCAGTTGCCGACTAGCGCGGTTAAGGAAACTAAATGCATTGCGTCTTGTACAATACGTACAACACTCACATGGCAACGCACTCTAGCTAGCAGAATCCTGAGCGAGTTTTGCCCGCATGACCGTGGTTATGTTTACCTTCTTTATTGTCAATTGTTTTATTTCTTTAGGCTCCTGAATATGTTCGCTGATCAGTATTAAAAACTGTTTAACAATAAAAATTATAGGATCGTCCTGACATGTTACAAACTCGTATGGATTTTTGTCGCGCAACAGCATGGATAGCTGTCCCTGATGAAGAGCTAGTTGCAGATTTCATCATTTGTACGGAACCTTCGGTGCGTGAGTTTGATTCACACTTGATCGGCTTTTTAGGGTTCCTTACCTCGAAAGGAAAAACTAAACACTTATAGGATCACTTTTTTCCGCCCGGCCAAGATCCTTTATCTCGGGAACGCGTGGAGTTATCGCCTTGAAATTAAAATCATAAATACCTACTCGGGTCTACAGTTCCTTGCAGCTGTGAGAAAAATATTAGTATAATATTCATATTAATATGAAAGTCATATTTTAAAACAACTAGATCCCATCATCTTTGTTATCATAAACAGCGTACCTACCCAATTTTGGAACGGTTACCGCGCCCGAAATTGTCTGTAATACCTACCTAACAACAAAGAAAGTCTTAAAGTTGAGCACAAAAGAAGCCATTTCCTCGTATCTACTCGGAATATAAAAGTTCTTTGTAGCAATTTCATACCATCAATAATTCTGAGGTTATAGAAGTTCTTTCGCCATCAAAATTAAGTGACAAATTATCGTGCGTCTGCTGTTAAGTGCCCTTAATGCTTTTGTAACTTTTGAACAAAAAGTTGTCCTACGGGTGTCCTTTGTTTTCGTCTTTTGCTGCGTCCATCGTAGGGTAATTTTTGTATGGAAATTTACGGACTACCGGTAAATTACCGGTAATTTCCATTCATAAATTTACCGGTTTGCATTCCCTAGTCCGTCGTCGAACGTTCTGGATTAAATCATGCGAGAAGTGAAAGAAGCGTTTTAATTTTTATTGAATTGGATTTCAGTCCAGTTGGGTAGATCACATTCTGATTTCAGATGTCACTCAGAGATCAGTAACCTAATTTCACGTTCTACCCGGTCAAGTTAAGTATGCGCCTGATATATCTATACCGTCACATATAAAGGAGACGCACACTTAATGCGACCGGGTTGGCGAAGTTGCGATCTGGTAAGGACATCGCCACATCTCGCCATCTGTGACGTCAAAAGTAACAGCAGGTGATATAACAAAGATAACTAAAAAATGGTCGAATTCCCCCTAGATTTAATTTGGATAGGCAGCGTTCGTCTTGTCTTAAATATAATTGAAACACAGTTTCATTGTGAACCCTATTTATTTAATATCTGCAATTCTTACGTATTTAATTTTACGGGACTACTCTGCGGTTTAACGAAGAATAGACATAATGGTAATATTCGCAGGTAACCAAGGTAAGGAAGTAGAATCGGACACCAAACTCTTATTCTTAAATTTATTATAAAGTGTCAAAATTATAAACCTGTTTAAATATCGGTTTTCTATGGAAAGGTGTCTATCTATTGGTAACAATGTCTTTGTCCACTTATTACGCCAAAATAGGACAAATTTTAACCAATTTTGGTACAGTGATAGCTGAACATTCGAAGATGACTATGGATATTCTTTACCGGACTACGGTAAAGAAAAACGCGGCCGAGATGACCGGCACCTTCAAGTGAGAAATAAAAGTATTACCATAAAGGCATCTACTACTTTATAGTTCTCTTATATCTTCTATCGAATAGGATTATTATGACTATAAAGTATATTCTTCTTCTTCGCGCTGTGCCTGTGCACCACGGTTTTCCGACGACGAATAAAAAAGTCGTTCAACTCCTAAGTGTGATTACCCGCCTTATTGTTTTTGTACAATCTCTTCGTAATTGAATGTTATAGCAATTTCGTTTTTCTGTTCTTAAATAAGTGAAAAAGACTCCTCTATGCGTTGCAAACTGCAATTAATCTACACTGTTGGCTGATCCCTCAGCTTTTATTCGCGTGCATTCGCTGCGCGTTCATTTCATTGCCACCCGCAGTAGCGCACATGCGTGGGGCTGGATTGGCACAACCTCATCAAGAATTCCTTAACCCGCGTCGGCACTGATTGAGTGGAAATCTAACCCGCCAAGTAGTAGCCCCGCCACTTATCATCCCACACAGAAAACTTATGGTATGTCAGCTTCAAGAAAGGAATGGCGACAAATCAACTGACTGCTCGGAACATGGTCGATGTGCTATGTGTTTAAATGTGGCTGGAGAAACTCGCCAGTATGTGACTTTGGGACACGTGCACAATCAATCCACCACATAATACATGACTACACAAAACGGATATATAATGGAGGTATCCTAGATCTATGCTCTCCTCCAATGGGTGAATCTCTTAATCTAGGGCTGAGCGGCTTGGTAAAAATTTCAATTGATTAAAAATACACAAACAGCTGAATAGAAGGGAGAACCTACTGTCAGCGTTTTTTTATGTGACAAGAGATACAGAAACATTAACGCTAATACACTTGCTTCCGACCCGAACGGACTTATAATAATAAATAAATAATAAATAAATATTGGACAACCTCACACAAATCGACTTATAAGGTGGAAGGAAACTAAACTAACCAAATATGGCAATAATTTAAAGTAGAGATTGCAAAAACGTTATTGCATTTTATGAAAGTACGACTGAAGAAGGCCTTGCTCACTGTGAGTTTTGTTACTGTGTAAAGTAAAGAGTACCCTCTTATACCGTTCTATAACTGGTCATTCTCAATATGCACAATTTATGAAATGATAATGCCGACTATTGACACTTTTTCCGACGATACTTATTATTCTCAGACAATACCATGCTACTAGTACTACTAGTAGTACCACTTACTAGTACTTGTGTCCCTTCGAGACCATGAACGAACATCACGTACGAAACGTCGAGGTAATTAACTTCATGAACGCGATCAAGTCCCGTTTAGTTATAATAACCTCTAGAACTTTTTCCCTAATGCCTATTATCTACAGAGTATGTGTGACACGTCCCGCCTTCCCCTTTAATGCGAGCACCTACAATGTTAATGTAAATGTTTCTGTTTACTGCAGGTAACGGTGTCGACGGTGAACATGTTGACGACCGTGCTGAACGACAGCCCCATATTCCCTGAAAACGAGGAGGAACAGGCGGACTTATCCGCACCTCTACTAATGGACAGCCCTCAGGTAGGTAATTATTGTACATACAGTGCGTGAGCTGAGAAAATTACATTCGAACCCCTATTTTCATGTATATATCTCCCTGATATCTCGAAGAGATTTCTGGAGAGATCTCGACAACCTCGTCGCGTTCAGTTTCCGCGTTATTTATATGCGATGACATAAGATATCAGGCGCAAACTTAACTTGACAGGTTATTAGAAACGTCAAATGTCACTTTATGCAGCTAGATTCGCAAACATCGCGTTTTAATGACATTTAAAGGCGATATAAGTGAGACATCGAAAGTACACTCAAATTAAGTTTCGTTCGCTCCTATGCGATCGCGATTTGAACCTCTCTGATTTTACACGAGCCCGAGACCACTCTAATTAGCTTACCTGACTATAAAATTTACTTTCAATTCACATAAGTTCCAAAACAACCAACGAATAATAAACCGGGCAAGAGCATTTCGGGCCATGCTCAGTGTAGGGTTCCGTAGCCGTTATTACAAGACATCGGTAGATGTTTTTTAAGTAGACTACAGAATCGGTAGACAAGCAATCTTGATTCCATTCTAAATGGGAGTTCTGTTTTTAGGGTTCTACCCCCTCAACTCGCTTACCTGAATATGCAATTCGTCAATTGTTTTATTTAAAATTAAGCGTGCTTTATCAAATTTAATATGACAATATTAAATACAAGACTTAAGAGTGTAGTATGCGTTCCTCTTCATAATTCCCGAAAATGAAATGGCTGTATATTTATCCACCCGTCCTAATGGCTCAGGTACATCAGGTGCGGGATGAGCTATTAAGCTAAATAATGAGCCAGTTTAAACGTACAACTGTTTCATAACGCACGCGCGGACAGTAATAATTACAGTCGTTGAGATGAAAGGCACCCGGTTGCACAAATGGCTGTTACATTTAATATACAGTCATTACTTGAATGCTGTGATTTTTGAGAAAAGCGATAGCACAGATTTATTATTAAGTTGACATTGTAGCACAGGCACGTCTAGCATAACTGTGACACGCGACTCTTTCTCGCGCGAGATATACTGCCTATCTCTTTCTGTACAGTAATGTGAGAGTGACGGGTAAGTAATGCTGTGTCGCACGACATGAGTCGCGAACCGTAGTTTCGCAGGGCAAGCTTAATCTTGCCGCGACTTCGCTTGTCGCGCGATTCAGCATCTCCTGTCTTGCTCGCGCGGTTAATAGGAAAGTGACAGGTAGTATTTCTCGCGCGACAGAGACTCGCGTGATTTCTTGACCATCTTTTTCAATTTTTTGTCGAACGAGAATTCATTGCTCTATGCACCTTAACGAGACTTGAACTATCAACCTTCGTTTTTTTGTCAATTTAAGGGTTAAAGTTATGCTAGACGTAATAGGTATTCTGGATAATGGTTTAGGCATGGTGGATTTTAGTTCTAAGAATAAATACATACATTTTAGCAATAACATACAAACATTAAGTATTTAAATTAGTGAAGTATATCTATAAAGATTAAATTTTCTCGTTTAGCCGAGATAAACTACGAAGAATATCAATCGCAGAATCAATGAAATTAGAGATACACCCGCAGCGTAAAGATCGAAATTTGAGATAAAATGTCTGCCATTAAATTCGTTCTTTCAGTCGGTCAACGACTGACATCAAAAGGAAGCGCTTCGCTAGGATTGTATAATTACTAAAAAGGAAAATGTAGATCTATACTAGCATAAAAATAACGATGATTTAATTTATTTTTGTTTAATTACATACCGAAATATTTTCGTTATTTAGTCCTTAACTGTATTAATTCCAGTATTTATGTTGCGTTTCCACGCAGACGGAGCGGAGAGGAAACGTGCAGGGCCGATCAATTACAAAACAAAAACGGAGCCGAGATACAGATTAAACTCACAAGATTGGTCGATTGCACGTTCTGTGCTCCGCTCCGGTCGGCGCCGCGCCAGTGGAAACTCATCCATAAAATGTGATAACGAGTTTGCTAGTTACCTGTCGCATACAGATACAGATTACAGATATAATAGGTATAAAGAATGATACTTTTTATCCCTTAATGAATGATGAATTCCCAAGATTGCGCAAAAGTTTGTCAAGTAGCCAAAAGAAAAACTTTTTAAATATATTTTTAGTAAAACAGAAGATGAATATATGTACATAAATATGTTGCATATTGTTTTATTTTAAGACCCAAGAAAATTTATTCATTAGACTTTCAATAGCAAAATTTTAATCAGTGTTATGGTGTCAGTGTTCTGGGGGCACGCTAGTGACCCCGCCAAGTCGAGACAACGCGCGCGCCGGCACACCGTACCATCCTTTTCTCGAAGCCGTTTAAACATTTTCAAACCCTTATTGTTTTTTCTGAAAAAACTCATTGCAATTCCAGTATAATATTAAGCATTGTAGATTAAGCTATTGGTTGAAGTAAATCTCAGATAGCTGAAGAACACCTACTTACAAGATTTACCATATATTTTTTAATAATCTCGATCTTGTTGTTACAGTGCGTCTTATTCGGCACATTCATGATCTGGTTCGCGTCAATCACCATCAACCTCGGTCCGACGTTCCTTTCCGGAGCGTTAGCGGCCAGCGCTGGTTCATACGGGTCCTACGGCCCGGCCCCCTCCTGCCCTTTGGTCCGAGGCCCCTTCCGCCACTACGTTCTCAACGCCCTGTGGATAGGCGTCAACACCGTCTGCGTCGGTCTGACGCTTTTCCACCTCAAGAAACTCCACAGAGACCTCACTAAGGTTCGAAGAATCTTTGCTAGTAACTCAAGGGACAATGGCATGGAGAAGTGCTACGAGCACTGGATTGTCGCTTAGTATGTTTAATTTGCGTTCATGGTCATCTTCATTGTCGATGTAGACTTCTCCATGTTCATTTGACCATCACCTATTGATCATAATCGTCATTCACGGCTTTCGGAGAATTAGCGATAGTGTTTGTTTCAGTGACATGGAAATGGTATATCTATATAATTATTTGTTTCGCAGAATGTACAGTTATATGGTAAAGGTAGACAAATTGCCAAAGAAAGAATGGTACAACAATGCTGCCGATGTACCTAACTTAACAAAATATCTAAAAAAATACAAACTTATTTTGTGAAAACACTACCTCTAGTTTTCACGTCAAAAATATCTGCATTAATATTCAAAAGCAAAACCCACTATAGACATACATTTCTGCTTAATCAAATATGTACATTTTGCGAAACTAAGTATTCAAAAGTATGAAACAGGGAAAAGTCACTAAAATATCCATCATCAGGGTTGTCGACACAGTCCGTTTAGCGAATAGGCAAACTTTCCGTTCGAGATTCAAATTTTGAGGCATCCGCATACGATCATAGTCGACAAACAACCGAAGTAGCGAGTTTTTGGTACTTTGCCAATCCGCCTTGCGCCACAAATAAGATTTAAATTCTCATGAGTCAACTGGCACTAAATGGATACAAAATTGGGAGGTCACAAGAAAACGCCTTGTCAAGTTTTGGTAGGTAATAGTGTGGGATCCGGCACATGCTAGTTTATGATTTCATCTGTTAGTTCATGGAACAGATTGGCTGTCCATTCTTTTTATAGACGTAGATGGAATTTAGTGAAAATAAATTTTAAAAATGAAACAAAAGTAAAGTGAATTGTATTAGGGATATTTAGGCTTTACTACCAGTGAGTCAGACTTTGTGTGGGAGGACAAACCCACTAACGGAAATGTCGCCGCACCACAAATGCTGTTAGGTGGGAAGTGTTGTACGAGTATGCGTATCTCTCTTTTGGATTATGGTTTACATCCGCGCAATTTCCACGGACTTTTAAATCTGGGATGACAATGAATTACATTTTAATTTCCATTGTACAAGTTGTAAGTAACATCTGTAACATTCAAGAATCTATCTTCCTACCTTCTTCAGTCAAGGCATTATTACATAAATAATAATGAGTACTTATAAGTAGAGTAGGATGGTGGGTTAACTATTCTTTGACTAACAGATGAGAGCCACAGGGCATAGGGGATAGGGGTGTCCGATAATTTAAATCTTATCGCATGCAGGCTAACGTAGAGGCAGTTCGGGTAGCTGGTCTAGTGACCACGCTTGTCAGCATGGCCGGCGACAATCGGCGAATGGACTCGCTGCCTAACAGCGTCGGACCGAGGGTAAGTACTGAGTGAGTATCCAATCCCAGTTCCTGTATGGATGACACCTATGCCCATACAAAAAGCTCGGATTGGAAACCCTACTGCATGCTCTGACTTTGCAAGACACTGCGAGTACTGAGCAAGACAAACAACTTAAATTAGCTCTTTAGTACAGGGAAATTGGTCTTAGTTAGGCTCTATTCAGTTATAAACTCGCTTGTTTATCTTCTGAATGGATGCAATTGAACTACGTGCTACATGTTACATACTGATGTCACGGATGGTAAACATACTTAACACGTTCGCGGACAGTAAGACACACCTGTTTGACACTACAATTTTGTATGGAATATTTGAAACTGTTATAGCAGTTTCGTCATAATTGTAAGACTGAGTACAATTCATATGTGACAGTGAACACTATGCAAGTCGAATGCTATACCAGTTGCGTCAAATATGATACGTTTTTATACTACCTTTTGTGACAACAAATGCTATAGCATTATACTTTCATAGCAGTTCTGCCACATGGCTTAGCTAGCTCGTGGTACATTTATGGCATTGAATGTTATAGCAGCTGCCTGCTACGCTTATATGTGATAGCGAAAACGAATACAGGCGTTGATTACAGGACTTATAGTTATCAACGGGTTTGTCACTCACGCCTATTTTATTTGAGTCTCTCTTGCTACTTTCAGACGACGCACCAGACGAGTTTGGCGTATAGTCTTCATAGGAACTTCACTGCCCCGCTTTATTATGAAATGGGTCTTGATCAGATTCACCGGTATAGTTGATTACACTTCTGACTCTTCTCTTGATCATTGGTTGATGTTTTTGAGTCTTCAACGCTAATTTGATTCTCCGATGACTCCTCGGTCACCTCTTCTAACATTTTTAGTAATTTCTCAGTATCGTGGGCTTAAAAACTAGTATTGGACGAGCCTTTCGTTGATCTAATGATATTGGTGGTAAAGGCAGTGACGGTGAAGTCTGTATAGGTCAGGTGCAGTCTGTATGGCACCACCGAGTCGGCGGTTGGGCTCGAGCGAGGACCTTCTTTGGAGGCATGTAACTCAAATTAAAAGCACTTTTTTACACTGCGATAAAGCTACAATACCCTTCACTATGTTAGCAGTTGAATGGTGAACCAAGAGACGTATAATTCCAAGATATTTGCTGATAATTAAGTTTACTGTGTTTGTGTATAATATAAAATATGTACATTAATCTACGTCCGTATTATAAATTATAACCACCGTCAAAACTCATTGAAAACAATAAACAGTTAGTAAATATAGCTACTTATTACAACCCACCAAAATATCCAAGAAAATACTTGAATAAATGTTTCTTACGATGATAAAAACAATCCTTCGAAATGTTGTCGACACGCAAAATTCTCAAAATACTGATGGTCAACACAGCGGCGCACTCGCCGGGCGACTGAACTAATTTTCATACAACCGAGAATGCTATAGCATCTTGTGCGGGAGAGGGGGGTACGATTGTCGGCAACACATGTCAACTTGTCAGTGTGCGAAAAGCAAGTAATGTGACAGTAAGCGTACCCGGATGGCACAGAAATTGACACTAAATGTTAATGTACACGTTGTCACTATGGCAAAGCGAATTCTTTAGCATTTGCGCTCAGGAAAGAGGCTCGATTAAAGACTGCTATAGAATGCGCGTCACAAGAGGTACTCAAAATTCGAATGCCATAGAATGCCCGTCCGCGAACGTGTTAATTATAACATAGTTTTTTTTTTTTGCGCCGAACTATAAAAATGCTCATTTTGATCCAAAATAAAAGCAAATACCTCATGGTCACGGCTGATAAACGTACATAATTATCTTTTTTTTTGTGCTGAACCATCAAAATTTCCATTTTGTTCCAAAATGACGTATCCATTTCGGATCAAATTACATAGGTACAAATGTTGCCCAAAACTTGATTTACTAGAATTTCATTAGTGTTCTAACTAAGTACGTGTATGTCAACTCTACTATATTGCAAACGTTAAGGCTCAAGATAAAATTAACGTTAAAGTCCTAATAATCCCGGGGGAGCTATGAGCTGCAAACATGTGCGAACACTCGAGCAGGTGTGTTCTTTATAATTATCTTGCCTAAATCTCGAGAATCTTGCTGAGTCTGGAGGATACATTCGCATGGCACCCCTTTACCAATAGCTGCACCCTTAGATTATTCAATGTACTGTAGATGTTTTTTCTCCATTATTCAGCCTCAAGACGTGATCTTCTATGTTGCAAGATATTCGAAAAAACGTTTTTCAGGATTGAGTAGTTTCCTAAATACTTATGCATATGAACTTATGTGGGTAAAAATTAAATGCATTTGCTTTATTTAGCCTTATACTTGCGTTCGTGTTTTTCGAATATATCGTAACTGCAGTCGACTGTCGGATCACGTTAACCTGTTAATTTTAACTATAACCTTTATACCCTGACTAAAACTGAATTTTAAAATCATAAATTTCGCTTCATCTTCCAATCTATCCTAAATACAACTTTGACCTCGTATGTTTGATTTTTATCTCCTTAATTTAAATACAACCTTTAACTAACTAAACCTACCTAAAGTGACTTAAACTAGTAGTATTTTCCGCTTCTTTAAAACCTAACCTAAAAATAACTTAATTAAAAATTCCTAATGTTTTTGCCTTGCTTTCTATCCATCTTCTCAGGGGCGTAGCTATACCACAGTATCAATGATATGAGGCCCGTGTATTACACGGGGTCCTCCTCGAGGCTTTACCACATTTGGGCAGCCATTGTTGATACCAGAGTGAGACTATGAAGGTGCTGTTAATCGTGTGATAAATAAATGATAAAGTGTCTGTCAGTTACACTACCTGTCAGAAAGTGATAGATACTTTATCATTTACATGTCTATTGCATGATAAACACGACCATCACAGGCCTCAAGCTACGCCACTGCACTGCGTCTTAACTTCTTTGTAAACGATTGTTTCTCTGTAGACTGTAGATGGAGCGCTCGCAGACGGGCATTGCCGTATGCCTAGCTCCAACCTGCCTCTGGGAGGCGGCCGCCGCCTGCGGGGGTACTTGGCGCGGGTTGAGCGGGAGGGGGTGCGTCGCGTGCGCATGTTTCTGGTCATTACGGCCGCGTATATACTCTTCTGGGGCCCGTTGTTCATCGTCACGCTACTGCATCACCCATCGCTAACGTCGCATATAGCTTATGAGGTAGGTATACCTACGATTAACAAATCTAATTATTATTATGATAACTTAAACTGTCTATGTTACGAGGTTAATCTCTACTTATTATGCTTGGGTTCCATTTTCATTTGTCCTGAAAATTATACTTTCAAGTTTAAAATTATTTAACTCCAACTGTAAGTTCAACTTTTGTCTTGAACTTTGTTTACTCACTCTTCTTATTATGTGTACATTACTGTGTACACGGAACGGATTTGATTGCCTGAAATTAATAACAGCTGGGATATACTGGAATAGAGAGACTATATTAATTTTCTTTGATACTTTGTGCATAGCCAACCTAAAGTAGCTTTTCCCAGTGGCGAAATGTATTCACCTGCGTTGTGACTTGCTAGTATTTGCTGTTCGTCGTTACTAATTTTTAAAATCCCTATTAGGTATAGTTTTTCTAAACCGCACAAATTGCCGTCATCGTGGGTTTAAAATATTTTTTTACACAAAGGAGATATATATCACTAAAAATTGCTGTTTTTAATATGAACGTGTTAAAATAAAACGTGTCATAAGGTCCTAACAAAATATTCTGCCCCCACAGATGTACTTCCAAATCTCGCTGCACATCTCCTACGTGCACGCCGCGGTGAACCCGCTGCTGTTCATGGCGCTACACCGAGCATTGCGGCGCGCGACACTACAACTGTGCTGCGGTTGCTGCGTGCATTGGAGCCAGTTTGTACTGGCGCTCACTGCCGCTGGTAAGTACTCATCCATATAATGCCTAGTCTATGTGCAAGAGCAGTGGACCCGCTGCTGTTCATGGCGCTACACCGAGAATTGCGGCGCGCGACACTACAACTGTGCTGCGGTTGCTGCGTGCATTGGAGCCAGTTTGTACTGGCGCTCACTACCGCTGGTAAGTACCTACTCATCCATATAATGCCTAGTCTATGTGCAAGAGCAGTGGACCCGCTGCTGTTCATGGCGCTACACCGAGCATTGCGGCGCGCGACACTACAACTGTGCTGCGGTTGCTGCGTGCATTGGAGCCAGTTTGTACTGGCGCTCACTGCCGCTGGTAAGTACTCATCCATATAATGCCTAGTCTATGTGCAAGAGCAGTGGACCCGCTGCTGTTCATGGCGCTACACCGAGAATTGCGGCGCGCGACACTACAACTGTGCTGCGGTTGCTGCGTGCATTGGAGCCAGTTTGTACTGGCGCTCACTACCGCTGGTAAGTACCTACTCATCCATATAATGCCTAGTCTATGTGCAAGAGCAGTGGACCCGCTGCTGTTCATGGCGCTACACCGAGAATTGCGGCGCGCGACACTACAACTGTGCTGCGGTTGCTGTGTGCATTGGAGCCAGTTTGTACTGGCGCTCACTGCCGCTGGTAAGTACTCATCCATATAATGCCTAGTCTATGTGCAAGAGCAGTGGACCCGCTGCTGTTCATGGCGCTACACCGAGAATTGCGGCGCGCGACACTACAACTGTGCTGCGGTTGCTGCGTGCATTGGAGCCAGTCTGTACTGGCGCTCACTGCCGCTGGTAAGTACTCATCCATATATTGTCTAGTCTAATGTCCACGAGCAGTGGACGCGCTGCTGTTCATGGCGCTACACCGAGCATTGCGGTGCGCGACAGTAGAACTGTGCTGCCGGTTGCTACGTTCATTGTACTGGTGCTTGCTGCCGCTGATAAAATGTTCTTCTTTATGTTTTGCTCTAGACTACAATCTTGCTTGATAGTAAGCACTTATGAAGCCTACAGTGAAACTAACGTGATTCAGAATAGGTTCCGGTCAGTTTTGCAACATTTGCTTTCGAACAGCAAAGTCGCAATAAAAAATCCTGTACTAAACAGAACTTGAATGCAAGAAACTATACAATGATTTCCTTTACAGCCCAGTCCCCACTAGCGCCATCATCGTTTTCCCCCGCAGCGGCGTCCCCCGAACCGCCCCCCGCGCCCCCGCCACCCATGGCGCCCCCCGCGCATCCCGCCGCACACTCAGTCCCCGCGCCTCACACGATGATGGTAATTACCTCTTATATGTAAGTGTTGACACCGTAATACGTGGTTTACTCACTCGCACTGCCCCGCACGAACCCGTAGTTCCCTCGCGAGTTAGACACGGAAGAATCGCGGTGTTTGGTCGTTTAGGCTACTTTACAAGTGCTAATTTTAGACGCTTAGACTACGTGCACATTAGGCGACCATCTTCAAAATTGCTTCTTCTTCAGAGTAGCTTTTTCCACATTCACGTTACTAGACTTTGTAAATATGACATGTTCGCTTGATGCCTACGTGATCTTATTCATTAGTAAATAGCTAAAATTATGACAGTTAACCTGTTAAAGTAGCCTATTGGACTATTTTTTTATTATTGTGGTTTCAAAACTCCTTTCGACTTTCGGGGCTATTGACTATCCGAGGGGTAACTATTAATAAAGAAGAATATTGGCAAAGCCACAACATACGATAACTCTCGGATTACCCCGATTTCGAGCTTCAACTCTTCTGTGATAGTGGCGTTCCTATTAGACATCCTGTAGCTGCCCTACTCTAAGTTAAATGATCTCAAAATCTCGATCTCAGAGTTGGGAAGTTGAGGAGTGTGACGCTGAGAGTATGTCGAGTGCGCGTGTGCAGGGAGACGAGGATATGATGGGGGAGCCGTGGAGCGGCGTGCGGCGGCCCCCGCGCTCCCCGAGCCCCTTGCTGCCCGCGATCTAAGCGGCCCCGGCGCCAGCCTCGGCCTCCCCACCACCGCAGGCGTAGGCCTCATCGCCAGCGCACGCCGCGGCCGAGCGATCACGCTGCGCACGCGCCGCGGTCGCCACACATATCCGCGCCACACGTACTATCGTCCGTGGCGAAATATCTATGTATATAATATACGTGAAACATCAACGAATTGTGTGCATATAGCTGTTAAGTTAGCGTACTTAGTGATTGTATCAGGTTCCTGGTTTTGTAGACACAGAATAAAGTGTATTGTGGTGTAATGGAGAATGTTTCGGGACAATTTTATAGCAAGGAGTTTTTAATCTCAAAATTGGTGTAAAGTTAAGGTTCTTTCATTAAGGTGGAAACTATTAACGGACTATTGGTTGAATATTGTTAAAGGAACCTGCATTTAAAATAAATTTAAAGTTGGATTCGGTGTAATTAGGCTTAGGATTATACTGGGACTAATTATCAGATTAAAAAAGAGCTTTGAAATCTAAATCCCATAATAAACCTAATTCCATTTTCCCGATTTCGGTTAATAATGTAAATTACATAGTAAATCAATTATGTAATTAAAAGTAATGAATGTTTATTGTGTACTCGATTCATGTGTGTTCTATTTCTAAAATTTAAACAATTAGACAAAGTTTATAGAGAACTATATATGTAGGTATTTTAAATATTATACACTTGTAACATTTTATGGGGAGCTCAAATTCTAAACAGAGAACATAGAGTAACATTTCAATCAAGTGCACTAGAAATAGTACCGATGGCGGTAATAGACTAAAATAAAGAGCAAATATTATATTTTTATTAGTGAAAATGCAATTTCCTAATGAATAAGCAATCTGTTGTCAAAACACCAATTAGATAGGTATAGTAGATTAAAGTCAATATATTTACAATTATTCTATCACATTGTTTAACTTTGTTGTTTTGTAAATATTTGTAAACACAATTCCTCAATACCTACTATTAACAACTGTAAATTAACCTAAAAATGTTAGTTAATTATTCATTCATAATAATTTAGATATTTTCGAGTATTAATAAAAATATCACTATTAGTTATTTGTAAACATCTATCTCTAATGTTTATGCATAAAGACTGACTAATTTTATTTTTCTGTTTAACTGTCCTATGTATTCCTAAAACTTCATGTATGTATACTCTCTAAGTTTGAACACTTTGTATAGGTACTTATGTATTATGTAGGTATAACTAGTGATATTAATCACCCCCGTGCATAGAAACACTGACTTTCGTGGTCGTATTATTGTTACGATTCGTAATATGCCCAATTAAAACTTATGAAAGTAAGTTTTGATTATTTTATGGGGAACGCTATTTAAGAGTGCATTTCCACTAAATTAATAAATCCATAAAATTACATATGTAAGTTTTAATTAGGCATACACTTGTACCAAGAAGCAATATTTCATGCACAATTTCGATATTAATACGACCAAGGATACCTACTCACTGAGGTGTAATTACTAGAAATGCCCTATTAGAATAAAGGTACATACCTGAGTTTGAAAGTGTAAGTTTCTTATCTTGGTGGACATTCTTTTATAGAATAATTACATTGTTAGTCACTAAAATATTACTTACGATTGGTGTACTTAATGTGTAAAACTGATAACAACCCTAAAAGGGGATTTATTTTATAGCAAAACGCCTAATTAAGTATGTTAAAATATGTTTAACACGTTCAGTTCGGGACCTAGTTTAGTAACCAATTAATTACGCCCCAAAAATGACCTGTAATTACATTTCTTATGATGCGGTACAGGTCAATGCTAGCCTTAAAGTAAGAAAGTATTTGAATTTTTTTATAATTATAAAAATTGGGCTGCCCGACTCGCGCATGAAGGGTTCCGTACATACATATATATAATCTATAACAAGTTTGTTGTATGGGAGCCCCCCTTAAATATTTATTTTATTTTATTTTTAGTATTTGTTGTTATAGCGGCAATAGAAATACATCATCTGTGAAAATTTCAACTGTCTAGCTATCACCGTTGTTGAGATACAGCCTGGTGATAGACGGACGGACGGACGGACGGACAGCGAAGTCTCAGTAATAGGGTCCCGTTTTTACCCTTTGGGTACGGAACCCTAAAAACACGGCACGGATAGCTGCCCCCGATGAAGAGCTCCATGTGAGTTCGAAACATGTAAACGTCGACAATTTTTACCTGAGTTGTTTTTACAATTATTGAAGATGTCTCACTTATAGTTTTAATAAAATCTCAAAAATCTGTGTTGAATAATGTTGTATAAAGATTCGACTATGGAAATATATCGTCAACAATCTAATCTATCTCATACTAGCTTTGCCGGACAATATGACTTTTTGCTAAAGTTTTATTGAGTAATTAATTTACAGGTCAAGATTGATATGTTCCGCCTAACCGCAAAGGGCACAGATTGAAAGTGCTGGTGATTTAGTATGGAGGTAAAAGATAAACCAACAAATATTATCTACGGCTCTAACTTTATTGCACTAACGTTAATTAAATGTAACGCTGTTGTAAAACGCCTGTTTGACCGAACGAGCGTGAAGCGCAAGTGAAGCATCTCTATTTCAGCTTTGATAAAAATGCTTTCGTAATTCTGTCGGGTTGGTATCCGGCTGTTTTCTTCTGTTACAATTTTTTTTTATGATTCAGAATGTGCTCTTTTTATTTTTCGAAGTGGCATTTTTATAGTTTTAAGGTATACAGCTCAAAGAGCTACAATCATATTATAAGGTTGCATATAAACGATGGAGTGTACGCGCGACTTAAGAAATGTTGTGTTGGTTTTAAATACCTATGCAGTAAAACAAATTTTAACATGTTTAATTTCGGTGTCTTCTCTATTTAATAAGGATAGGATTGAAAATACGAAACTTAAGACAGTGTGGGTTAAAAGCAATTGAATACAAAATGTTCTTTATAAAAATCATTGTATATAGTAATGAAAAGACATATAAATCGTCCTGTTTACATTTTCGTATTCATTATACAATTTTTTCTATAGTTTAATGTACCTATGTTGGTAAAATCGATACAGTGGTAATGTAAGGACTTATGTGTAACATAAAAATGCCAAATTAAGAGAGTACTATAAAATCGTGTTCTTCACGTAATTATAAAAAGAAAATGATAAAATGACACAATAAAATGATTTGACTAAATACTTTTTGTTTTTATTATGATGGGAGTAAAAGCAGAACTGAAGCCCCGACTAGGTTGACGGATGATTTCGTGACGTTGGCGGGGAGTCGATGGATGCACGGCATCACTATGTGGCGAGCTATAGGAGAGGCCTATGTTCAGCAGTGGACGTCTGCGGCTGACAGAAAAGCAGAACTGATTATACTACCTATTACTATCGACCGACCGCTAGGCGACTCTGGTGCCAAGTAATAAAACCGTAGGTCAGCGCTCTTGTAGCACACAGGCTGCAAAAGCACTTATACCGCCTTTATACAGCTAAAATTAGAGTTATGATGGCTGTATTAAGCTCTTAAGTATATAACCTGTTTGCTGCCTGGGTGGCTCCCAAACTGTGACCGGCTAGTGCGCCGTAAAGAGGAGCATCGCTTCCTATCTCTATCAAAACTACTGCCGTTATACCTAAATACTAAAATCACACAGCAAAAGTCGAAACCATTGAAAGAGTTTCTCTATTTTTCTATATTATGTATACCTAACATATTAATTTTTGGTTCAGATGTCTATGAATTACATAAGTAAGTGTAAAAATTCTGGGGAAGCTAGAAATTGTTCCACTGACAAAGCCTAGCCTAGATGATTATGATGATGATCTAAAATGTATTGATTAGGACTAGGTCTAGAAATGTAATTTCCTAAACATGCAATGAAATGTCGTGTCGTCATAACGTGCGCTATAACAGGGCTCGAAGTGTCGCGTTTCGGGCGGAACAACTTGAGAGAACTGTAATGGAATTTCATAAAAAATTTAAAGCCATTGCCGGGGTTTTTTTTTTAAATGGCGTCTGTGGTCATGAAGAGGCTAAACAGCTGAATTATATTTTTTATGAGTGGTGTATTTTTTTAATACGACATACACGCTTTAGGTACCGTGAAAATTGCTTGCCGGCTTCGTATCACTATCGGGCTTCGTATGTCTATACCACAGACAACCCCCACTAGACGGAGCATGTAAGGCGGCCCGCGCTCACCAACGATATGGTACGGCAGAACATTAAAGTATGAACACGGCGGCCACCGTTTTGTTGCGTCCTTGTTTATGATCCATGCGTACGTCACCGAAAAAAGAAATTAAATAAATAACATGGTAAATTGTAGTGTTAAGTGGTGTAGAGAGACCTCATAAACGTGGACGCAACTAAACGGTGGCCGCCGTGTTGATACTTTAATGTTCTGCCGTACCATATCGTTGGTGCGCGCGGGTCGCCTTACATGCTCCGTCTAGTGGGGGTTGTCTGTGGTCTATACCTACTCACCCGGCAGGCCCTTCTTTCCCGGCGTCTACAGACCCCGCAGACGCCGCATTTGTACTATTAATCTACATTTATTATATCATTCCTCGGAAAAATTCTTCAGACACGGGGTCTATTGTGCTAACATCGTATTATCAGGCCATTATGCCACCAGTACCCCAGCGGTGCAGTTTTAATCATACATTAATTAAAGCTGCTCCAAAAGCTTTTGCGAGATAATATAATTATGTCACATTGTCGCCTAATTGCGCCACGTGTGAAACAGCACTAGTTAAAATCACAGTCAAAATATTAACACCAGTATGTTGGTCATCATCATGATGATAAGGGTAGATACGAGTATGTCCACTGCTGAACATAGCCCTCCCGAAGAACGTCTCCATGGCTGGTCTTACGGTGCCCGCATGCTGCCCATCGGAAGACGCAGCGAGGATAGACCTTCACAAGTTGGACTGATGATAAACAAATAAAAATAAAGAGACTGCAATGCTACACGACGATATGCACAATATATAGATAGATACATATATAGCTAACACACATGACCCAGGAACGAATATTCGAGTTCATCACACAAATATTTGTCCTTGCCGGGATTCGAACCCAGGACAGCCGGCTCAGTAGGCAGCTGCACTAAAAACTGCGCCGACCGCGTCGTCGATTGGATGAAGGTTTCTAAAGTAGGTAAGTAAAATCTTATTCCATACCATAATAGATACAAATTTATATTTTAAGGATAAAAGAGAAACAAAAAAGTAATCGTATTGTGGAAGTGCTCTGGATAAAGGCTCCTTTAGATTAAGAAATCTATCTTTTCACCTCACTCGCTCGGAAAACCTCCGTTTATTGGGCGAAATCTGCGTGCAAAAGTCTATTTTATCCGCTAGCGTGCAAAAGTCATTTGAATTTCGAACACTAACTAACTTTTTTTTTAAATAAGTGTCTTCAAAAGTCGCAAATTTTATGTTTTTTTTTTATCCAAGAGAAATTTGGATAATTTAACAAAACAATAATTGTATGACAATCATGAACTTAAACGCACTTTTTCACGATGACAATGGCAAATTACTTATTGTCTCCGTACAAATATTGGTACCCAACCACAAACGACGTCACATGTAGGTGGCCATTTGTATGGAGCGTTTTAGCGCTCTGTAGGAATGTTAAACTTTGACGGTAATTTCTGACTTTTAGAGCAGTCTGCTTAAGTGTAGTTAGCTCATATAGACATTTAATCTCAATAAAAAATTGAATTGTTTGACATCCTAAAAAAACTGTCTACACATGCCTTTATTGCCTTATAAAGAGCGTAATATTAGACTCCCTGTTAAGATTTCTCCTGAAATAACCCCTCTCACAAAAATCGTGTAAAAAGAAAGAAAAAGAAAACCAAATTAATCCATTGTTTCGATCGCTTGACACAAAATAAATAGCCAAGCCCGTGCATACGGAACTGATCTTGCTGCAAAGTACGCTCATTAATTATAAGAAGCAAAGCGCTCACGAAGTTTTCAAAGACGCAGCAATTTATTTCGGCCGCTCAGCGCACTAGAGCCGCGAGGAATTACCGGGCTTTTGTTTACTTGTAATTAATCGATACTTTATTGAGGATTCATTGTAATATTTATACCCCGCGTGGCGAACGATGAAACCTATGACACCTGTCATCTCAGTACATTTTATAACCTATTATCGGAAATCGCCGCGCGGTGTATAATGTAGGTATTACAATGTAGTGAAGCTGATCACATACATGTAGCTTCACGTACTTACAGTAAAGAAAACTGAAACGAGTACCTTTTAAACCCTTATTGCCATTGCGACACGAGCGAAAAAGTTGTGTTTAAATTTCCTTGACTGTACCTATATCGAGTCGATAAAGATGGTACTTAATTTATTATTAAAATCAATTCAATAACAAACCCACACAAGTCAAGTTGGGAAGGTTGGCAGCCCATTCTGGTACAAAGTGTGTACAACAAGATAGAAAGCACAAACTAGCGGGAAAACTTGGGCGCATTCCTCAGCAACTAACGGGGAGAGACGTCAAATGTGCCAAGATGTAAATATGAGAATATGAGGAGTGTCTTTTCAAAAGGACTTATTTATTTATCTATGGAATACAAAAATTACCCATACAAAAATTCTTTTGAAAAGACACTCCTCATATAAAATAAGTACAGTAGGATAGTCAGAGAAGACAACGGACTCTTAACCAAAATATCTTTCCCTATTATAAAATTCGAATTATGTTTTAAAAATCAGTTACCTACTTCAGTAAAAATCTTAATAGCTCGATGCAGGGGAGTAATTCGACCAATTTTAGAGGGATGATGGAGATCTCTCCATTTCATCGCCATCCGTCACTTTTGACGTGTCCCTACTTGACAAGTGGCGATATCCCTAGAACATCGCAACTTCGTCAATCCGGTCGCGCTTAGTTTGCGTCTCCTTTGTGACGGCATAAATAACAGGCGCATACTTTAACTTGACCGTGTAGTGCGTGAATTTAGTCAGTTACGTTTCGTTCAAAACAGAAATTCATATGCAAGAATAGCATTTTTGACAATCATTATCGCCTTCGTATTTTCAAAATTGAGAGATATGTCACTTGAAGCTCATCGCATTTTAATGACAGTTCAAAGGCGATATCACTGTTATCTAATAGAGTTTTGACGTTTTGCGATCTCTCAAACGGCATTTTCGGATTAGGGCCCAGGTTTTTAATCCTCTAAGCACACCGAAACGGCTGGACATTCAAAAATGGTTATAGGATATTTTTCACCCGAGTACCGTACGGTAAAGAAAAATGTTTCACGCGGCTGAAGTTGGTGCCCACCTTCTAGTTTCTAATACCAATAATTATATTAGATTGGTTGCCACATCACGTCAAACAACGCATAAAGCCGGGAAGATCAAACGTCGAGTGCAAACCCATGGCAATAGGTTTTTACGTCAACAATGAAAGGTTTTGAATACTGATAGGTGCAAAGGTATTTTTGGTATTTTGATAGCTAAATTATACACAACTTATCATTTCATGCGATTAACATGTGGTCTGCTGTTATGTTAAACCCATGCAATCAGCCACCATACACTCTTTAATAACGCCTTTAGGCATCTGTGGTACAGAATCTACCAATAATAATAGGTTTTTTTTTTAAACATTTTTTTAATTTGCTTTGTTTTCGACGACGCGGTTGGCGCAGTGGTTAAGCAACTGCCTACTGAGCCGACGGTCCCGGGTTCGAATCCCGGCAAGGGCAAATATTTGTGTGATGAACACGAATATTTGTGCCTGGGTCATGGATGTTCTATGTATTTAAGTATTTATTTATCTATATAAGTATGTATATCGTCGCCTAGTACCCATAACACAAGCCTTCTTGAGCTTAAATTGGGACTAGGTTGATTTGTGTGAGGTTGTCTGATATTTATTTATTATTATTTATTTATTATTATTTGTTTTCAATTTATAGACAGATTGTACTTTTTATTGCGCATAAACCAAATACCGTCTATTTCATTTCATTTCAAATCCTCTATATAAATACGAAACCTTTTTAATAAAAGCGAGGTGTTTATACACGAGGAGTAAAACTTTAGGAAACTTCAGAAGTTTAGCTCTTACTTGCTAAGAGGTCGGTTTAGCAGGAATTATGAATTAGCTGAGCTAGGGCGGCGACCGCGTCTTGACGTTGGAAACTTAGCAATTACTGCGTAAAAGTTTGAAGGGTAATAATATTTTTGATTGATGTATTTGTGACTAACATGAAATCTATTGTAACAAATATAAAAATTACTTGTTTTGTGACCGAGCGAAACGTCTTCGTCTGGCAATTTATTTCTTTCGGATGTTTCGATGTCGAAATGATTTTCAGCTGTTCGCCCTTATGGGTCGCGTTTCCCAACCGATTCTCACTAAATTTTATGAGTAGGTTCTATATAAATAAAGTTTTTTTTCTTCAAATAAGTTTTGCGAGGTCCAGAGCTCCCAGAGCGTCTAGACCATCTACAGAGCCTCAATTCAACATTTGACACTGACATCCGATATCTATCCGTCTCATTACAACAATCAAGCGATATCTACCATTCGACTTCTGCCATAGTGAGATTTTGCCGTAATGAAAAATCATTGTTACTATATATTTTATTTTAAAAGGCGTAAAAAAAATATGATGGCGAGTCGTGTCACTGTTCTAAGTTGTACACTGTTCTAAGTTTGTTAAACGTAGTAGGTGCTTCGTCTTACCATCTTTTATAGGATATTAAATCTTTGACCAGAAGTGCCATAACTTAAACAAGTTTCATTAGTCAAATCTTCGAGACGTACAAATTATTAATGTTCGCGACAAAAGTTACTACACACTACAATATACGACGGTTATTGTTTTATGACCAAATATAATATACTTAATGTACTTTCCCCGGATATTATTCATATTAAGTATTCACGTAAAGAGAGCGCAAACTCATTGTGCAATAGTCATTTAATACAGATTCATGATTTGACACCGCTTTTTTCCATGAGTTTTAGGTATAAATGCAAACAAGCCAAAATAACAGTGTAGGTATTTTAAACCCCTCAATGAAATCACAATCTCCTACTTGAAAAGTAAGTTATAATTACCCATCACGAGTACGATAACGATATTACTTCCTAAAGAGGTTGATAATGAATATTAAATCGCTAATACAATTAATTTTCGACGAAAGTGGTGCTTCAATAAAAGGTATAATGGCTAATAAGGGTATTGAGTAGTATTGGGAAGGTAATATGTAATTTTAAATCAGGGAAAACCGTAAAATGTAAAGTATGGGAGAGTATTTATGTATGAAGCACCAGTTTTTTGACAAAAAAAGTACACATAACTTAAAAATTATAATTATTTTGGAAATACCGTAACATTGAGAAGCTATTTACCTAATACGGAAATAAAACCAGCTAAATATTAAAAGTTATTAATGTTATAATTTCAAACGCGTATTTTTAAAAATACGCGACGATTTGATTTAAACAACTATTTTGATAGAAAAATAGACGTCTTATTTGTCAAAATTGAAATGTCAAGTGACATATCTCAACTCTAATTCTAATTCTAATTTTAAAATATGGCTTCCATCAAAGTTAATGATGATTTCGCCAATTTCGAGTTTGCTCGTAGAGCATGCCGTTGTTCGGTAAGGTTTTGCTTTTTGTAAAGTGATAGCGATTTACAAAAAACCACGCGGACTATCGGGCCTTGACCCAGGAAGGGCTATGAACGCTTCAAGTTGAATTCTTCATTAGCTATGCACTCATACGTTAGATCACTGCACAATACGCTATCAATACTACACATTGAAAAACAAAAATGAATAAATAACGAACAACAAAACTTAAACGCATGCGGCCATCTTAAGTCACGAACCGGAAGTCCTATCTCAACTCAATTTTGGAAATACGAAGGCGATGATGATTGTCAAAAATGCTATTCATACATATTAATTTCTGTTTTGAACGAAACGTAACTGACTAATTTCACCCACTACACGGTTAAGTTAAAGTATGCGCCTATTATTTATGCCGTCACATACAAAGGAACCGCAAATTAAGCGCGAGACTGATGATGGACAGATGTCCTAGGGATATCGCCACTCGTCAAGGAGGGACAGGTCAAAAGTGACGGATGGCGATGTAATGGAGAGATCTTAATCGTCTCTCTAAAATTGGTCGAATTATCCCCAAGATAAATAAATAATAATAAATAAATAATAAATATCGGACAACCTCACACAAATCGATCTAGTCCCAAATTAAGCTCAAGAAGGCTTGTGTTATGGGTACTAGACGACGATATACATACTTATATAGATAAATATATACTTAAATACATAGAACAACCATGACCCAAGCACAAATATTCGAGTTCATCACATAAATATTTGCCCCGGCCGGGATTCGAACCCGGGACCGCCGGCTCAGTAGGCAGGTGTCTGCAAACCGAGCCAAACGCGTCGTCGATAGATAGTGTTTAGTTTTAAAATTTGCGATGCTAGAAGTTTAGTGTGGCATCTTTCATACAAAATACACATAAATTGTATTAAAACTTTCGTGAGACATTTAATTATCCCTGATTAAGAGATCTATACGGACTCGAAACACGTCGGGCCGTTCCTGACAGTTTCACGTGAGTAATACAAACCGCTTAATACACCAATTAAAAATACACATTTGATATATTAATTGCCGCTATATATTAATATAACACAATTTAAGTTTTCCTAAAAACGGGTGCAGCCTGTAATATGGGATTATATTATTAAACGTGCTGTAATAATTTTTTCAATAATGTTCGGTTCAATTTTCCAGTTAAAGCTTTACCATCTCTGCCTATTTCATAATCACATCTTTACGTCGGACATAAAAATTTCATCGCAACACAGTGAAATTATCCTTATCGCATTTACGCATTCAATTCTTGCTCTCAGTAATGGTAAAAATTCAGTCTCTTTGGACTATGAGCCTTTTTCCATCGTCATAAGGGTTAGGAAACGTTTCTTATATAAAAACGCGTCAGGTTTTATGGGAGACATGATTGAACGAGACCGAGAACTGAATTAACGCTAGAAATAAACGAGAATGAAAGATACCTGAATATAGAGACTGCTAAATGCTTAACCTCTACCCCTCTATAGTACAGTCGAGTTCATTTACATCTACACACTTACGAGAACAAAAATATCTGAACACGATTTTATGCTCCTGACAATAGGGTCGTGTTCAGATATTTTTGTTCTCGTAAGTGTGTAGATGTAAATGAACTCGACTGTACTATAGGGGCATTAGGACGCCTTTAGGGTTCTGTGCTAAGTAGTAAGGGTGCTAGAGAACCTATTAAGGCTCCGCTGCCTGTCTGTCTGTCTGTTTGTCCGTCTGTCACGGGGCTTTATCTTTCCAACCGTAATAGGTAGACTTTAAATTTTCGCATATAACACTTGTATGACACTTAAGATTACCATAACCATCTAAAACATAATTAATTTAGAGTACTTATTTATTTTATGTTACTCGCACTTGGTCGGGGTTTCTCTTCTTTTTTCGATGATGCCGTTTTACTGACACCTTTTATTGTTTGTCGCATCAAAAAATATTGTGTATCTCCGTGGCACCACCTATGACCTCACTGAAAGATGGCTTCCGAGCTAGCATCATGCTGCATAGCATAGTCCTAAGTTTTAGCTTTGTCTTATTTTTTGTGTTCTAACTATACAATCGAATATATTTTTTTCTTTTTTTCAGTGGCAGCATTGCAATCAGACAAATAGCAGTCTTTATCATATTTCGTCCCCGACGACTGGGATTGCTGCATCAGTTTTTATTACACAACCCAGTAAATACGACGGGTGCTGATTTGATTAAGCGACCTTAGCATCCCACCAACTTGCGAATTGTGTGAATTCGTTCGTTGTTTGCATTCTTGATGAATGTCGTGTTTGAATCAAAACTCGGATAATCAAATAAGTACAATTTGGAGTTGCACGTATCTTGCAGAATTTACCTACCTAATTTATTGCATCCCTCTGGAAAGTATTTGTTTTTTATTAAGAATTGTTAACTATGTTTATAAGTACAAATAATTAGATTCCACCTTAAACTACCTATATGATATGTAGGCGGTTCGCTCGTGTTACGGTACGTTGTGGACCCGCCTTGCAGAAAATAATGAGTCCCCGTAGTTGCAAAGCGGCGGAGCAGGGCATCAATATTGATGCTGTAATGTTCCTAACTTCTCATATTAGGAGAACGTCACGGAAAGGTATAACACAAAGTCTTTTATCTTGGAAACGAATTACTCCAATTTATGAATTATGAAACATGTAATGTCTCATTTTTTCAATGTCTTCCACCAGGTTACGCATTTTTTTAAGCGTTGATCTTTGTATTAATGGAATTACTCCAATGTTCTCTGGTTTCGGGCTCGTTTTTCCAAAATCTCAGTTATGTTCCCATCTCTCGCTTTCGGTCAGTGCCCGTGAAATTAACGTAAGCTCTCGTTTTTATCAAGGCAAATTTTTTTGGTGTTTCAATGTAAAAAAAGACGGAAAATTCTCTTTCATCTGGCCTCTCATATCCCTAACTTTATGAGTTCGCAGTAAGAATTGACAACGGTTTTTTGTTTTTAGAATAATTCATTATATTTAAGATCAGTGTTTGAATAGTCTCAAAATTATATTATCATATAGACGACGCGTTTGGCTCGGTTGGTAGACACCTGCCTACTGAGTCGGCGGTCCCGGGTTCGAATCCCGGCCGGGGCAAATATTTGTGCAAATATTTGTTCTTGGGTCATGGATGTTATCTATGTATGTATTTATATATTATGTATATCGTCGTCTAGTTCCCATAGTACAAGCTTTGCTTAGTTTGGGACTAGGGCGATTTGTGTAAGATTGTCCCTTAATATTTATTTATTATTTATTTTATTATATTGTTGTCGTAACCGAAAAGCATAACGCCCCGGGCAAAACGGACCAAATAAAAATATGCGAGAAGTGCCATTGAAAAGGTTTTAGGCTAGGGTTTGGTTAAGGGGAAAGAAAATCAGAAGAAAAAAGGTGAATATAAGTGTTGTTATTGCTTAAGCGAATTCAACGAATATTGAATACAGTGTCAAAATTGTAATAAGTGAGCTCACTGCCTTATGCTGGCATTAAAATGACAAATAAAAAATGCTAGTTTCATTTGTGAATAAGATTCAAGTGTAGTCGGAACACACCAAAATCGAGATATTGGAAATCATCTAATGTCTGTCAACGCGGCAATGCTGCCAGAGCCTTCTGGGCACGCTGCCACTAGACGGCGATTTAGGTTTTTTTTTTTATCTATAGTTTACTTTTAAGTCTTCGTTTTTAATTTTTACCTTAAGGTATTGGTTACAAATAGTATTTCTGTGCTCAATTAATAGATTATCTAATGTCTTGTTATTCCTATGACTTTATTAAAGTTTGACTAATTATGATTTCAGAATAACAGATGCATGTTATTTTTAACCCTCGACGAGAAAAGAGGGGTGTTATAAGTTTAACATGTGTATCTGTGTATTTGTGTATCTGTCTGTGCCATCGTAGCTCCCAAACGGATGGACCAATTTGAGTGCGGTTTTTTTTAATCGAAAAAATGTCCGAGATGGTTCTTAACTATGTTTGGTGGAAATTGGACCAGCACTTTTCAAAATATTCAGCTTTAATTAGAATAAATGACAAGATCTTAGCCAATATTGAAGCTAAGAATTTATAACTGTAATTATGATCAGTTTTAGTAGCATATTCTATGTTGTCATTCTTTGAATGAGGGTTCAATTTACTTTTTGCTGATTTAAGCTGATTATTTGTTTTTTCCTTAATTATGCCCTTCTGTCATACTTTCCCCTACATATAGTTAGTTTCTGAGCTCGTTACAGAGATGTTATGATATGGATGTAGTTGTAGATAAAATTATACCTGAACCTGTAACCCCACGGCAGTACATAATAAATCTAATATTCCGTGTAAATGTTAGGTTTTGCTGTATGCGTGCAGAGTAGCCTGACATCAAATTTATGAGGCCATTAGCCACTAGTTCAGCTAAAGCGATTGTAACATAATTATAGTCATGTTGTTCATAGACTCGCCAAAGTTTGGTTTTAGTATTAAATATTGGATGACCTATTGTACTATTTACTAATCTTTACGACAAGTAATGTAAAATATAACACTGGTTTTATATTTATTCCCTTGAATACTTCATCGAGAATGCAAGGTAGGACCTTCACTAGGTTTCACCTCGCATACCTAGGTATGTTAAGTGTATTTTATTTCAGAGCCTTCACTGTCTTGTTTACCGAAACCTTTTTAACTCCTGACTCGTGTCAAATTGTATTAAACTAATGTTTATTTCGTATAGTATTTAGCAAAGGAAACCTAAATATATATTTTTCAATTGAATTTGAAAATATGGTTTTTAATCTGTATTTTGAAATGCTTAAAACGCTGTCCGCCATTTCCACTTATGATAGTGACGTCATCGGTCCCGTAAAGAAAACTGAAGGTCTACTCTGACGACTTCGAATAGTGCCGTCCCTCTCGATCTCCTGTCAAAGTATTGGAGTGAGTGGGATGGCACTATACGACGGTCGAATTTCGAATATTTACGCGCAATTCTACGTCACGCCGCAGATTAGCAAAAGGCAATAATGGCGGACGGCGTTTTTGGCTGTTCATGAAATTTCTAATTTTCAATTAATAAAATTTAGCTTTCTAGCTTTCACAAAAATACAAGATTTTTTTTAGACCTAGTAAGATCATTATTTACCATTTCAAATATATTTTAAAACTGGGTCTACTAACCTATTTTGGTACTGGGATGGATTAGATAGTTGTGGGATAGTATTGTTATAGGATACTTTTTACCTGATTATATTTTTATGTGTATGTTTGTTACTTCTTCACGCTCAAACGGCTGGACCAATTTTGATAAATTTTGGTATGAAGGTAGCTGACACTCTGGATTAACACATAGGCTACTTTTTATCCCCAAACGATGAATTCCCGTGGGATGAGCGGGTAACACCACGCGGCAAAGCTAGTAAGAAATAAATCTTTTAGACAAAAACCTTTCTTCTACTGAAATCTTAGTATTCTGATTAAATATCAGCATTTGCATTTTAAAGCAGCCACTTATCTTAAACGGGGCGGCTGGGGGCGGATCAATGAGGTTTTATATCGAGGTGGAAATCCGTCACTTTGCCCAACGCAGGGAAAAGAGCAATTACGATGTTACCCAACCTTTGAAGCTATTGAGATCACTTCTGTTGAAGATTGTACAATGGAACCCTTATTTATTTATAGTATAGGAGACTATGTAAAAATAGCACGAATGTGCCCGCGAACTTCGTCCGCTTGAAAGAAAAAATGGATTATGACTTTTTGCTTCTCCGTATTCAGGTAAAAAGTATTCTATAACCATCTGTTCTGGATGCTTAGCTAAAACCTGTACAAAAACATTGGTCTAGCCGTTTTGGCGTGATAAAGACTCAAATTCACAAACATACAAAAAAACAAAAAAAAAATAAGTTTTTATTCGTTGACCTTCTAATCGTCTATTTCACTTATTTTTCAAAATATCTGTATGTACAAATATTTAATTTTTTCAATTTTATAATAGTATACTTTAGAAGCCCCTAAAATTAACGGTGTCGCATCTAATACCAGGTTTTTCTTGATTCTTTTAATTTAAGTATAAATGTCGAAGTGTTATTACGTGCCAAGCAGGAATTTGAACCTCTTTAAAATCTAAAGACGATACCATAGACTAATCTATACTATTATTATACAATTCTAAAATTGTGTTAAAAATCAGTTTTCTATGGAGAGGGGTCATTATTTCAGAAAAAATCTTAATAGCGCGATGCAGGATTTCTATGACCGTGCAGCGTCATCTGTTGGTAAACATTTCTTCGTCCGATCATCACGCCGAAATAGCAGGACTGACTTTAAGGGTCTTGTTACACTGGCGAGTTGCGAGCGTGTTTTCTACAGAAATATTTTATATTATAGATAGTTCGCGGCAAACTCGCTGCGTGATCGCCTTCATACAATTCGGTTGAAATCACAAGTGTGATAAGGCCCTAACCAATTTTATATACTCATGATTCAGTGAGCCCTATATGATTCATAGTACCCCAACACTGATTCATTGTAACCCAATAGATGGGTCACATGATCAGTTTCCCTTTTTTTTTTAAAGGCATTTTTTCCGTTTTTTATAGAATTGAAGCAATTTATGTCATTGATTAACATAATTAGATAAATTTCCTAGTTTCATCTAAAAATTAGCCATTTAGAAGTTAAAATGTGGCCGTTATATCCATTACAAAAAAAGTGTTCCACTGTACCCCACGTTACCCTACAGAGATAACTGGATAAATCCAAAGAGGGTTGTAAAATACTTTTCCTCAAACATCCAATGAAATATTGTCTTTACGTTCCTTAAAATAGGCTCGGAAGTATCGCTTTTTGGGCGCAACAACTCGAGAGGATTGTAAAGGGATTTCATACTGCTTTTCAGGCCTAGGCCTGCAAAGTAACTTTTTTTTGGTTTCAACAACAAGGTCATTCACACAGCTGGCTGGTTTGACAAAAAGCAAGTTTTGTTTTTAAAGGTTGGTTGTTAGACACTTGTGGAAAAAAAAATTCAAGACGGCGACTTTTTTTTTTTCAAAATTTCAAATTGGTGCTAGGCGGCTAAAACTCGGTATCAGGGGGCTCTCGGGGCTCAAAAATATGAATCTGAAATCTTGTCCGAAAATTCGGTCAAATTCGGAAAATATCGGACAAACAATATTAAGTGTTATTCTTTGAAGTATATTTTTTTATTTCATTGTATGTTTGAGAAAAGCACTATACATGCCTCGTCGTAAAAACGGATTCCCGGCCTCGTATCACTATCCGGCCTCGCTCGCACGCTCGCTCGGCCGTATATACCTACTTGGCCGGAAATCCTCATTTTCCCGGCCTCTGATGTAATGTACTATTTACCCGACCACGGTAAAGAAAAAAATACACGGACCAAATTGTAGTCACCTTCTCGATTTTTTTATAAAGTATAAGCACTATACGAAATGTAGAGGACGCCTGGTTAGGCGTTGGCAGTTTTTTTGAATTAAGGTTCGTATGAGCTACAAAAAATCATCCACACATTTCATGTGACGTGTTCTTTCAAGTGTTAAGTGTAAAGGAGCCTTCACACCTGCCAACTTTGGAGATTGTTCAGAATGCGTACAATACGGTACCTACTTAAGTAGGTAACTGCTTTAAACAAAGTAATGTTGGAAACTTTACACGTTAAGTCTTACCCTCAATTAGGCTTCAGTGTATTGGGTCAAAGGCAACGAATGGAGAGATCACATACTGGAATATTACAGGGGCTGTACACAATGATATTCTACTGCGTTATAGCAACAATCCATTAAATATGCTGATTTACAATATTTTATTTAACTTGCCGTGTTAGTGTTATATGGATGAAATCTTAGAAGCTTTAAGACTTTAAGAAAGATCCTTATTATCTTGTTATGATAATAATCTCCCGACGTACGATACGACGAATGTCTCATAAGTGGCACGAGTGACTAATTTTATATCGCGCTCCGAACCGCTCGAATGAGCGATATGAATAACGTGACGATGACGAGTCTGGTGTCTATTAAGGGCCCGGCCACATCTCCACGGCACGGCGCCGTCATCGTGAAACGGCGCGGCGTCGTTGATTTTTACGGTGTCAGCGCATATAAAACCACCGTAAAAATCCACGACGCCGCGCCGTTTCACGGTGACGACGCCGTGCCGTGGTGATGTGGCCAGGCCCTAAAGCAATATGACGGTAGCGAGCACCTAACGCCTCATCTTTTGTTCTTCATATGTATTGTATTAATCACGATCGATGATTGTACAGGTTATTTAGTTGATTCAGTTTTTCCAAATTTTACAAAATGGCGGAAATATGGGAAAAAATATATAGTTCAGTAATTTCTACGCAGACTTGCGACATTTACAGCTCACAAAGTCACTATAGTATATTTTTTTTGGCTAGTTATGTAATCTTACTTGTGGAGTGGTTCAACACTTTACGTAAGGTATCCTTTTTTGATTTACGAGCCTCAGAAGTACGACGAATGTCTCATATTATGTATTTTTATTTATATTTATATGGAATGGAACCAATAAGTAGCACGAGTGACTGATTTTATATCGCGCTCCGAACCGCTCGAGTGAGCGATATGAGTAACGTGACGAATGACGCGTCTGGTGTCTATTAAAGCAATATGACGGTAGCGAGCACCTAACGCCTCATCTTTTGTTCTTCATATGTATTGTATTAATCACGATCGATAATTGTACAAAGTTTATTTTTTGATTCAGTTTTTCGAAATTTTACAAAATGGCGGAAAGATGGGAAAAATATAATAATATAGTTCAGTCATTTCTTCGCAGACTTGCGAGATTTACAGCTTACAAAGTCACTAGTACTTATACATTTTTTGGCTAGTTATGTAATTTTACTCGTGGAGTGTATCATCACTTTAAGTAAGGTATCCTTATTTGATTTACGATCCCCCGAAGTACGACGAATGTCTCATATGGATCCAATAAGTAGCACGAGTGACTAATTTTATATCGCGCTCCGAACCGCTCGAGTGAGCGATATGAGTAACGTGACGAATGACGCGTCTGGTGTCTATTAAAGCAATATGACGGTAGCGAGCACCTAACGCCTCATCTTTTGTTCTTCATATGTATTGTATTAATCACGATCGATAATTGTACAAAGTTTATTTTTTGATTCAGTTTTTCGAAATTTTACAAAATGGCGGAAAGATGGGAAAAATATAATAATATAGTTCAGTCATTTCTTCGCAGACTTGCGAGATTTACAGCTTACAAAGTCACTAGTACTTATACATTTTTTGGCTAGTTATGTAATTTTACTCGTGGAGTGTATCATCACTTTAAGTAAGGTATCCTTATTTGATTTACGATCCCCCGAAGTACGACGAATGTCTCATATGGATCCAATAAGTAGCACGAGTGGCTGATTTTATATCGCGCTCCGAACCGCTCGAGTGAGCGATATGAGTAACGTGACGAATGACGCGTCTAGAGTCTATTAAGGCAATGTGAAGGCAGCGACCACCTAACACTCATCTTTAGATGTATTTATCTATATCTAGAAGAAGAAATTAGTCATAATACTCTTTGGTGCTTTAATATATTTGGGTAACGAGTATGCTGGAATATTGTTGAAATCCATTCTCACAAAGTTAAACATAATCCTAAAAATAATATTTTTCGATTTGGTCATCTCGAAATAATCAAATATCTTCATTATTATAATTTAACTGGCCATTATTATCATTGGTTTGTATTTGACGAAGCCTGTTGCTGATTTGTTGTTGTATCTCACCTGACGAAGCCTGCGATGCGGATCAGAACTTATTGTAATTTTTCCTTTCATGTGTCTTTTAATAAATGAGTTATTTAACTGGCGTAAGTACATGTTGTATTTCAGTTTAATCGGCTACCATCGAATTATTTTAAACATTGTAAACTACAAGTAGTTTGAAACTATTAATTTTAACTACTTAACTATAAACTTAGTAAAATGAAAGTATTTAAAAGCGCGACATTCTCGTTAAAAACCCGTAATTCTGCTGGTGACAGCTCGAACGAGGCGCGTTGTTTTCACAGCTCTAATGTTCACGGACGGTATTTATTATTTCGGTGAAAAATGTCGTTCGTTTATTATTTTGACGATACCTTTTAGGGTTCTGTACACGACATAACTATAAAAACTGAATTATGTTACGCATAACGCAGGACAGCAATAATGTTGCAACCTGTCCCATGTGCTAAGAGTTTATTTTCTAATATTTGTCCAATTTTATTATTGCATTAAGCGGTTTACACTCACGTGAAATTGTCAGGAACGGCTCGACATGTTTCGAACTTTCCTGACAATTTCACGTGAGTGTAAACCGCTTAATACAATAATTAAATATGTCTCACGAAAGTCTTAGTAAAATTATTTGTCCAATTGTCTATACTAACATCTTTTAATTACCTACAACCTGTTACTTAAACTTAATACAGTTTGAATAGCAAATTCCTACCAGCTGCGCCATGTAAAGTAACCATCAAATAGTTATTTTACATGCAACAGAATCCAATAGGATGCGTTGACAGCTTATTGGTACAAAAATGCAAACAAATTTTGTCCTTATGGTAAGCGACAAGGTTTTTTGTTGAAGACGTCACTTTTAGGAAGAGGAGTGAATGGCTCAATGGCGATATATGAAAATCAATCAAAGTAATACCCAGATAAGTAATTCATCACTTAAATACCAGTCGACGAAATTGTCTTTGCATCGATAGCTGTAGTTATTTAGTAATAATATTATAACTTAAAACAGCTTTTGTTTTCACATTCAGTTATAAAATCATTAACACAAATCGACATAAAAAAGGGTTTCACACTTTAACTGTTGCAATAAGGGGAGCAGAAGGTTTATTAAAGTGATACGGAAACTTAAAATATCAAGCCAAATGAACACACAGACACAGTGATTGGCCCTCGTAGGATAAATCGCGAGCCGATTCGAAACATGTCAACCGGCATTCAACAACGACTTAAGTAAATCAGATTATACCACGTACGTACGTATTTTAACACGTACCTACTCACAGGAGCTTTCTATATTAAATGCGGAACCTTGTTTCACGATTTTCACTCGCACTGTCGATTTTCGTAATTCCACTCGCTTTTAGTTTCGCAGCCGGCACGCATGATGTATTCCGGCGCAAGATAGTGGCGCTTTATTGTTCGCATGCGGGCTTTGAACTTTTCCGAATATTTTTACTCTATTTGGGCAAATATGGGTGAAAAAGTTTGGAACAAATTCGACTGCAAAAAAGGCATAATATCATTATAATAAAATATAACTATTACAAATTACTGTTAACACCTAACAAGCTTAGTCACAAGTGTAAAATTAACGACAAAAATGTTATTTTTACAGTTTTAGGCGATTTTAGATTTTTTATATACTTTGTACCAAAAAAACACATTTTACTTGTAATGACGCTATGTTTTGTAAAGAGCGATATTTAAAAATAAGTAAACAAGATGTTTCAGAATGACGTAGAAGAAGGAACAAGATGATGAAAATAAAACGTAGACAGACATACAATTAGTTTTATATATGATGATAGTCGTTCGACCACAGAAGGAGGTTCAATCTTCGCAACGCAATAGTCGATTGATAATTTACTGTATTTAATTCCTTCAGGGGAGAGGAATACTTGCGCCATAAATGGATCTTAAGAGCCCACCCATGCAAAATTCGTCAGGTGAAAGATCCTAGATCTCAACATCCATAAGTGATCAAAAATCTTTCCCTTGGAAATAAGAAACCTAAACAGTTTTCCTTCAATTTTGTCAACGTGAAAACACGATTGGTAATAATTTTCTCGATACTTTTATCTCTCAAACATAACCCTTTTTTTAGATATTTTCGGTTGAATCTTCAAAACCCTTCCATTTTTAACAATGTTTTTTAGCTTAATAGATGCACAATCATAAGTTTTCAAAAACTGTAAAACTATTTTCAATATAAAATGCACACGTTTATGACACAACTCAAAAAACATGATTTCCGCGCTTCCGAGCACGCACTTCCATCCTCGCTCACGCTTACAATCAGTGAGAGAGACCAGGCAGCTAGCCAACGCGTTGGCGCCCTCTGTTTCGCCTTCGGTATTCTACTTAGATTGCGTTGACTTGGAAGCTTAATTTATTCACTGCTCCAAGGGGTAACAGACAATTCGATTTGTTTCAAAATGGTGAAGATGTGGGAGTTCAAAAAGTAAAAAAAGCAATAGTTCACCCATTTCTTTAATGTATAACGCGGTTTACACTCACGTGAAATTGACAGGAATTGTTTTCCCGCCGTCGAGCGCTATAAGGGCGGAGCGACGATCACAAAAATCAGTGACAAAGTTACTGCGCGGCTGTAGGTAGAAAAAATTAAATTAAAATTAAATTCTGGATATCTATATCTTATGACATATCCACTTTTGAGTGATCGCTGGTGCTGTTTTTAAAAGTTTTCATAGTAATTGAAATGGATTGAAATTGGTGGACAATGTTACCCCCAGGGTTAAAGTAACCCGACCTTACGGTACGGGAGATTGGGCTCTTTAGAATTGTCTTGGTGACGAGTGTGATGGATACACAAAGAAAAGTACAGTCACCAATAAAAGCTTAGGTATCACAATAAACTTTTTTTGTCAGAAACTTATTTGGACTAAACTGTCTGGTATATTAAACGATATTCTTTTCATTACAGTGAGTGAAAACCGTTAGCACGTCAGAGCCGCCGTTTCCATAAAACTTCGTATTAAAATGTGTCGCTCGTAACTCAATATATATCATACTTATAAAACTCAGTGCTCGAAGTTAAAATTAAACAGGAAAAGTGCGCGATGCAATTTCGTGCGTTAATAAATCTGTCAGGCGTAATAATGACGAATGTATTTGTGCAGATAGTGGGTGCAAGAGCTGACAAATGGGATACGATTAACGGCTTTCATTAAAAGGGTTCTTTATTTCACCCCTTTGGTAAACTCTCAATGTTTGATGTTTTATCATGGGATTGCTGTAAACAGGACCAAACCGATAGGCACTCACACCCCTATAACATATGTTACATTTATGTGTGTTACAATCGTTAAGAACATTTGTAACTTCTATTTATTGTACAATGATTTTAATGACGCAATTTATTTAGTATAAAAGATTTTTATACTAAATACATTAGTATAAAAGACTTTCGACTGCGTGGACCGATTTTGATGATTCCTCTTTGTTTGAAAGCTGGTGCTTCTCGTGTGGTCTCATTTCAATTTGGTCCAGTTCTGACAAATGCATCCATGAGAAAAACCATATAAGTCTTAAATTTGCGTAAGGTGTAGATACTTATATTATGTGTGACCTTTATTGTCTATTTAATAATTTGTTGGCGTCCAAATCTGATGAAGCTATGCCTTCTAATCTCTGAAGTCGTTTTTTTTGTATTTTTTTTGTATGTACCTATCAATTGGAATTTACTTTTCTTTGTAGTTTTTGGCAAGTATACGGGCGGTAACATGTATATGTAATTAACAAGAAAAAATCTCTCTATAGTTAGGTATATCTAGTTAGTTTAGCTATAGACATAGATAACGCTATGAGCAAATATATTGAATGCCGTTCCATATTGATAAATGGGTTGCGATTTTCTACTTTAATTAATTGGTTATTTTATTTATTTACGATGCCCTGATACTCCGACGTGGCAGTTATTTACCCGAAATAATCCGATTACCACCATTATTACTAGTTTACTATTTTATAGCATTTGAGTCGTCCATCTCTTAGTAAGCCAATTTCGCTCTAAGGATTGAAACATCAACCAAATAGTTCAGGGCTAGGTACGTAAACTCTTGGGATAAAGCTGCAAGAGTTCGGGCAAAATGGATTAAGAACAGCCAAAACACTGTTAGGCATCACAGCTTTTGCAAAGATCAAAAGTTATAGAGTAGTTTCAAGAAATACATTTTCAACACACTTGCTCGTAAAGTGGTCCATATTAAACTGTTTCTATGGCCATAAAGTATCCTATAAAACACGCGTGCTTTTGACTTTTCTATTACGCACTAGTGTCTTTTACTTTACAGTTTTTTTTTTTAATTTCAACAAAGAGTTTTTACTTTTATATAATAAGCAAAATTTTTGTGAATAAAGTAATTGTGATGCATTAAACGCAATAATTAAAAATTATTTTCATGAAATTATTTAATTTTGTCATGTAATTGACACTAATTTGCATTAGGAATAATTAAATATAAATATTATTATATTTTTAATATTTGGCTGTTTGACGATTTCGTCATTGCTTCCATTTTGCACCTGCGCGCGCATAACTATTTCAACCAATGGAAGGCGTGTAAAAAATAAATCTCCGCGCCATTTTGCTTTGCATGAAATTTGTTTATTCGAGTTTATCGGTGTACTTAGTTTGTGACTGATTAGATTTACAAAAATGTCGAGTTCTAGTAATGAAGAAGATTTTAGATGTGGAATTGATGCCTCCGGAAATACTTAATGATGCAAAAAATGCTACTGACAGCCTCTTGCCATTGAAATCTAATGCAAAGTATCCAATAGCCTATGAAAATTTTATTCATTGGAAATCCAGCAAAAAAGCCCATTTGTTCTAGGAAAACGTATTTTTAGCTTATTATTATGAGCTAGCAAATAAATATAAGCCCACCTCGCTGTGGTCTATCTACTCCATGTTAAAAAGCACTGTTCGGGACAAAAATAGTATTGACATAAAAACAATCTGATTGCGGTCTTGAAGAGGCGCTCAGATGGTTACAGAAGTAAAAAATTTAAAGTATTGTCCTCAAAGGACATCGAAAAGTTTCTGAAAGAAGAACCGGATAGCCAGTACCTAGCAAAAAAGGTCAGTTGAAATTGTTATTTTATTTAAATACCTACGAAATTTCTGTACACTGAAAGATTATGTTTATAAAAAATTAAAACGACTACTCATGAGGCTACTCATCTACTCAACTATTTTATATATGTTATATATCTATGTAGGTAAGTGTGTAGGTATGTATTGTTTGGCAAGCCATGTCAAATCTAAACGACTAGACTGATTTCAAATATTTTTGTTACAAAAATAACTGGACATCCGCCCAGACATGCTTAGGTAATTTGCAGGCAGTAGTAACTAAATATGTATTTTATTTACTTTCAGGTCTCGTTAATATTCGGTATTACTGGAGCATGTAGACGTCAGGAACTGAGTAATATTGCTACAAAAGACATAGAAAATCACGGCAAAATGCTGTTAGTAAAAATTACTAACACTAAAAACATAATACCACGATCATTCAAAATTCACATTCATAGTTAAAAAAATACGAAAATTTACGTTCAACGAAGGCTAAAACATACTGTACAAATGCGATCGAAATCCACTGTGTATCATTTCAATAACTGTTACTTTCACAATTTGTTTTAAAAATTAAATATTTCATTTATAAACGGGTGTTTTTTTCCTCGCAAGTGTGTTGAAAAACGTCGTATGAAACTCGTGTGCATTTGGTCATTACACTCTCGGCTCTATTACGCCCTCGCCTACGGCTCGGGCTGCAAATCCGCCTCGACTGTAATGACCAACTTAGCACACTTGTATCATAATGTACTATTCCAACTCTCAAAGACTCTCGAAGTTATTAATTTGTTCTAAATTTAGCACCTGTAGTCTAACAAGGGTTGTAGATTCTCGCGCACTAAACTGCCAATAGGTGATCCTCGAAGCATAAAATATCTTCCGAAGCCCAACATTTGGAGTTACAATCGCCCCGTCTATCTTACACAAGCGTTTTACAACCAAAGCGCAAACAAGACAGAAATAGCCATATTCTACAAACGATTCGATTCCTCTTTGTATCAAGCTCTATTCACCAACTTAAAACGTCACATAAGCATTAATCGTGTTGTCTTAAGTCCTTTTGAAATCAGAATCGGTCTTGTTTGTTGGCAGACAGTCCGGACAGACTCAAGTGACATGCCAGTGGTGTATCTTCGAGATTAGCCGAGCGTCCGTATTCCCTTTGCGCCGACGTTGATGAAACTAGTGCTAAGTAAAAACAACTGCCTATTGAAAGAAAACATGATTCATTGTTATCATTATCAATTATACACATGTAGGTACATGTATTTATGGATGCCGATGTAGAAGTGTAGTGTAGACACGAAACGAAAAGTCAGTGACTGTTTGAAACTAACTTTAAATAGTAACGGTTGGTTTCATTAATCAGAGATTGTAATTACGACGTGACATCTTACAGTCTCTTTTTATTTACGTCAAGTAAAGTATGTTACCTTGGTTATTTTTCGAAAACACTTTTTATACTTCGGCTAATATTATTACAATGTTAATATTTATCTAATGCGGTGTTCCTGTGTTATTAAAAGACGAATAAAAAAACCCAACGAAAACACTAAAATCCAATTGAAATTTACACCAACGATATTCTTTTCCAATTCTACTCCATTTTTATTTTAAAATACACAACCACGCTTATAACGTTCTTAGCATACGCAATGAATTTATTTTCCATGAAAAAGTTTTTTCACTTCTTCCCGCCTAAAGCAATATTTACTCTATAAATATCTCCGAGTTCTGGTTTCGGGTGAAGTTGTGCGCTTTGATTGAACTATCCTAGTCAGCACTGGGTCAAGTTTGTAGGACGGGGTGCAAAAGGACAGAGGGTGGGCACTGGGCAGGGGACGTCGCTCTATGAATCCCTAGTGACATAAAACCTATTCGGTACGCGCTGTTCAACATCGTTATTTAAGAGATAATTTCATTATGAAGACTTGATTAGAATAGGATGTTATTTGCGGCACAAATGCCTTCTCAACTGCTTTGGTTCCGATACAGACGTTCATAAATAGACAGTCAAGTGTTTGTTGCCACAATTCACCCGTAGTCGCCGCTTTCCTTTTGGTCGACCCCTGGTCCCATTTTGAGTGTTATACACGTCACATAAATATGCTTAAATTACAAAAACGAATTAAGTAAGGATTAGACTATATTATTTACACACAGAGTACATTTGTATCGAATGAAGTCTTTTGTCATGCAAGACTCAAGTGTTTGACTCACAATAGAGTTCACAGTGAACCCAATGGCTGTGTCGTATCCGTATCTAACATTACGGTTGGGTTTATGAATGAAAACTGCTTTCAATTGGTCTAAATAATATTAAAATCCTTATCTTGATTGTACTGATTAGGTCAATCTGAGTTAAGGTTATTATAACCAGGAGACGGTACAGGGGAATCCCTTAAGGGTCAACCTTAGTGACATAAGAAACATACATACCTATATTTATTACGTAGGTACTAGTCGTTATCATTTTATTTTTTTACCGGGCGATTATTCTAATTTATCTTCTTATAAGAACTCCGATCCAAGGAATACTTTAAAAAAATTTTTGAAAAAGACCTATGTATGGAACAGACAGAAAACATTTTTTAAGCATGGATCATATAGAAAAAAAAATAAAGTAATCCTCCGACGTAAGAGACACTGATGTGCCAATAAAAAGTTTCCAAAATTGCGAACCTTTAGAAAATTGCGAAAAATTTAGGTAATTTAGGATAGGTATTAGGTACTTGTGAAAATATCTAGAAATTCCCGGAGACCTTTCACAACTTGCCCATCTGTAAACAGGTATGAGTATGGAAGGTTAACTTATCTTGTTGAATTCCATGTACCTAAGTAACCTCATCTTCACTAAAAGGTACACATATTTAACGAAGTCTTTTGCAGATGGTACTAAATCTTGAAATTGAATATCGTAACGCTGAGTATGCAGTGCAAGTGAAAATCGCTAGCAGCCAACAGCACTAAACGTTCGTTTTCTTAAGATTTTCATACACATTATAATTATAATTGCCTTTTAGGTACACCATTCAATTTAAACGAATATCTTAAATATATATATTAGATTCTCGTATAATAAGAGTATACTTATTTAATTACTATCCAATTTTCACAACGACGCTTACGCTTTATATTATTAACAATTATAACAGTTAATTATGTTCAAATAAACCAAGCGGATTGTATTACACAGTTAAATGGAAGAAGGACATAACTGTATGCAAATTTCATATACCTTACCACTTTTTTCATACAAGGAACGTGTGAACTGATATGAATCATTTTCATTAAACGGGTGTGAAATAAATAAACGTTGCTGGGAAATTTGACTAAATTAAATGTTAATATTGACACAAACATACATTCTCTGGAATGTGTGTTTTGGTGGGGATTATTTTGAACAATTATCACAGCTTATAGAGTAAAAGCAATAATAACTCATGATGGTGCTAATAAACACGTTATTATCCTTTGCGTCATACATCAGTCTGGTACAGAACTGTAGGTATACTTAGAATTGTATATTAAATATTAAGTAAGTACAGATGTAGTGAATAATAGTTTTCGGTCATATTTTATCGGGTAAGCTCGATTTAACATTTCCATCTCAACTTTTTCACCGAAGTTTATAGCGAAAACACGTTAAACGAACTTTTCCGACAGAAAACGATGGAAAAAATATTATGCACTATATCTGTAGCTACCTACGCGTCGTTCGTTCTATTTAAGCTGGCAGCTCCAGCTCTATTTTCGTCATCGTTAAGGTGTGTTCAGTTAGTGTTCTCAACAAACATTTGTTCAGAACATTTATCCCACTTTGCCTTAGCACTTGCGAGTTGCGATCGTGTTTTCTATACAGTCGCCGCGAACTCGCTGCATGATCGCCTTTATAAAAAAATCACGCGCAACTCGCAAGTGTGATCAGTCCATCGCATGGGTGGTCTTCCTTTGAATCTGGTGCCCTCCATTTTGCTTTATACGACGTAGCGCTCTATGAACTTGTTTTTCCACCGTGAGAAATGTCCAGCTCAAAACCTTAACACAAGAGCTTAAAACTATCATACAATTCAAAATAATTTGTCTTGTTACTTTTTTATAAATATATAGGTAGGTACCTAAATATCTTTCTATATGTACAAGATTTATTGCAACAATAGATTTATTAACTATAAATCAATTACGGAACAAGGCCCAAATAAGCGAGAAATAAGACCCAAGGATTTCATACCAACTGTCACAAGCAAAATAATTGCGAAACAAGTATGTACTTTTAACGATCGAAAAACCCTGTAACTGGATTGCTAACCTTTTTGATGAATATATTTTAATAATTTTACATAGCAAAATCTATTGGCAATAAAGAGGGTTATGATTTTATCTTCCCGTGCAAACGACGCTTTTTAGTCAAATGTAAGACAGTTTTTTTCAAATCCTGCGAACAGTATAACTCGTCCTGAAACGTACTAATGAAATTAAATGCTCACTGAATTGCCCGAACAATGACGAAAGGCGGAGCAGCGCAACCATGGTGCACCGTAAAACGATAGGTTATTATCGCGACATGGGGCGCAATGAACCATTATTGTCATTACAAGCAATATCATCCTAGGCTTAGTAATGCCAATGGAAACATATTACGGGCACAGATAAATGTCATAACAATTCATTAATAACCATCACGGAAAGGGAAAACGCAATCAAGCGATGAGAATCTCATCCATCCGTCTGTCAGAGGCACAATGATTTACCCGATACAGCTTAGTACAATCTCAATTTAGAATCATCATGATACTATTATTAAAATTTAAATATATGTACGGTGATTCTATTATATACGTGCTAGAACGAAACCCACACCAAGAAGAAAACCACAATGCTGTTATTCAGCCTCTAAATTGCTAAACTAATAATCTGAGTCTGGTCCACCAGTTCCAGAACCAGCATAACCTCTAGCACAACTGTCCCAAGTGACTATTTATCGCGCGAGATAATTTCCTGTCTCTATCTGTGCAGTCACGAGAGAGGGTGTCGGGACGGGAGGGTTCTAGACGGGGAAGACCATTTCTGATCTTGAGATAGCCGCACATAGGGTTGCCAGGTTCAAAACCACAAAAGCCGGAGCCTCCTCTTAATTTGGCCGAACATTTTTCTCTGAAAGCCGGACATGCGTTATTTTGGGGCAGTCGTGGCTTACGGACGAATTTCGACTCGCGCAACCATCTGACAAAAAGCCTAGCGAAAGCCGGATGACCAGACGAGTAAATACTTGGCCGGGCCCGACGCGTCTATAAAAAACCACATGACCAGCTACAGCCGTACGAATGGAAAGGAAATCATCAGATGGAGAACTATTTTTCCAGAACGCAACGCAATCAAAAGACACGAGCGATTTTGCTGCATTTGTTGAAGCTGGCAAGAGAATCAAAACCCGAACCCGTTGACTCTAGAATCATGACATTTGGTAAGAAGAATAAAAAGGTCCGAAAAAGGTAAATTCCTAGTTACTTACAATAGATATATATTATTGTGATCACAAACTTATTTGCAGTTGAAAAACTAACCGTGACATATGTCGATGTATGGGGCCAACAGTTTTCCAGTGGCATAGTTAAGTTTTGTGCCTCAAACTAGTTTGACTTTTAGTCAGAGCAATATTCAGCGCTTCAGTGTGTACGGAAATCTCGGTGCGCGAGACCAATTCGCACTTGACCCCACCCTAACAGCAATCCTGTATACACGGTTATCTTTCGGCTATTGAGCAATAACCATTGTGGAATACAGCCAATCAACAGCCATTATTTACCCGCAGAGCCCACTCGTCCGCCCGATGAATTACAGGACAATTATTGCCCAAATGCGAAGATAAATATTGGCGGAAACGATCTTGAGATAACGTTGATGTTCGATATAATATTAATAATAGTAGTTAAGCCTTGTAAAAAGGGTGAACTTCTCAAGTAGGCTGTTGTTTTGATAAGATTTTATTTAATACTATGCATCAACATGTTTTGTGGAAATACCACACATTATTAATGTTTTTTTATTAATAAATATTAACAGTCCAAGATTTTTAACGACAAACAGCAATAAGGATTTATTTTTTAAATTTCGCCGCACTTCAAATATCACGATGGGTATACGAAATAAAAGTTCCAAAACTCAGCGTGAGAGCTTTGCGCATTTTTCATAAGCATTAAAACGCCCCGACACGTTAAATATTCCCGCTTTTCCAACGCCATAAAATTTTATTACAATACTGTAGTAATTAAACCGATATATTGGGGTTTAATACAGTATATTTTTTTGCAATATCGGGTGTTCAAAAAGTCACATAAGCTAATAAAATATCCAATACCCGAACGCAGCACCAGGGTCAATTGAAGATATGCAAATTGTATGTACGCAAAATCTGAAAAACTTAGTTCTCAAAAAAAAACTTCTGAAATAGGAGTTTTTTACTGAGTGGACGTTTTTGCAGTAGACTTTTAGCATTTATTGGAAATATTTTTTTTTTAGTAAATTTGGTGTTTATGAACTTGTATAACTCCAAATGTATGGAAATTGATAATCTAATTGTATTAAAGCAGTAACGTCTGCTAGCGTAAACTAAATGTTTATACATATATAGAAGCGAAGGCTGAACATGCAAGGATGGTTATAGAATAACCAACCACATTAATAAAAAAAAGATTCCTTGAAGGACGTTGTGAGTTTCTAATTATATGTCAATAGGTAGTTCATACATGAATGTATTGAATGTAAATTTATTACCGGCGTGTGCGCCCAACGTCGCCTATCGTTCCTTGAACACGTAGTTCAAACATGAATCCATACATCCCATCATAGGTACCTTGAATAAGTAGTTCATACATTAATTAACATCAATGGTCATAATACAGAGCAAGGATCAATACGTTATAGCCAACATGTGCGCACAACGACGCTTATCCCGCTGTTTAGAATAGGACTCGTCCTGTCGTGCGTGTATCAGAGATTAGGTACATTACGTACAGTCAGTTAAAGAAAGATATAGATGAGTATAGCCCGGACAGGTCATAGCAAAACAAGAATTAAGAAAAAAACATGGAAATACGCACAAACTTGATGACGTGGCCAATTTTGGGTTGCAACGTAAAACATAAATTATATTTATAAACGCAACCCAAAATTGGCGATAAGTTTGTGGGCATTTCCATTAATTTTATTCTTAATTCCTGTTTTGCTGAGACCTGTCCAGGCTATGTTGACTAGAATAGATATTCTTGAACGGTATTATACCCCATAATTTATGGCAGCTAAACTATAAGGACGACAACAGAAGTAGCGGAACATTTGTGGCGTCAACGTGAAAACAAAACGTTAACGTACAATTCTCTATCTTTTTCTTTATGTTTCTCAGGAAAGTGGAAACATGTTGTCGATACATTGAGTAAATAAAGTCTACCGGTACATTATATTTTGTCTCTTCCTAGAAGCATCAGGAATATTTTGGAGACAGCGAACGTTAGCTGTTTGGACAATTTGTTTTGATTTGAGATAGTTCGTTTTATCGAAATAAAACGTTAACGTTTCAAACTACGTGACAATTATCCAGCGATCTATAAATACGGACAGCGTGGCAGCCGTAAAAATACTTTCCATTTTTGACACCAAACCACGTAGTTACACAACCTATGAATTATTCAAACATCCTGTACCGTAACTACGTGGAACTTTTAGCCCCGAGCGAAAACATCGGTGGAAGAAAAGAAATATTTGGTACAATCAAATTCTTTTCTTCTAGCCGAAAAACGACCTGAATTATGAAAGGTCTTTAATTCTCTAAATTACCCTATTAATTTCAAACACGTAGCCAAGTTAAGATAAGTGAAATTATTATACGTAGTTTAAAATTTAATAGAGTACGGCGTCGTGGTAGACCAGGACAGAGATGGTGACATGAACTAGACACATTCCGAAGGTATTCGCCTGATATCTTTAACTTAAAACTGGTATCTTTAATTTAAAATGTGATATGTAATAAATATTTGAATTTGAATTGTCGGTAATTTTCAGATTTAGGTTATAGTCTTTCCGGTGGACATTTGCGAAACTAAGAATTCCAGGGCTTAATTTTCTAATTAAATGCCTGTGAAAATAAAGAACGTTTCCTCTTATATAATCCGATGTAATAGCAACATAACCTAGATTCATACGGTACAAGCTCTTAACTTTTGACCACCGGAGGGACGAATTTTGTTTTTTGAACTGACGATGACTTAAATAGGGACGACTGGAAGGAAGAGAGGGTGGCCTTTGCCCGGCAATAGGACAGTACAGGCTGAAAACAAAATAATAATAAAAAATAAAATTTTAGTCAAGGATACAGACTTGAAGTACCTATTGCAGTTTTAACTGGTTTTACATAAGTGTATGTTATGCTAAATAATCTCAGTAAGCCTTATTCCTTTTAAATTTTACTTATTTCATATTACAATAAATATAAGTGAATAATACTTTTCTCTTATTTCTAGATAACATATGTAGCTATTTAATGCTTTCATTGCGTGCAGTCGAAAATAAGTTTCCTGTGTGAATTTTGTCTATTTGGAGTCACTTTTGAAATAAAAATTATTAATTAAAAAAATTATTAATCAATAAATCGCAATATTCCTGTTCTACTACTAAAATTGATAATTTTGCCGTCTCGCACTGAAATAAAAATTGTGTTTTGAAAAATATCATAGATAGTTTTTTATGCATTTACATATTTATTTATTTGCTAATCTTATATGATATTAAAATAGTACTGTGATACTACCGACGTAACTATTATTTTAAAATTTTAAATATGTATTATATATACATTGTTCGTAATTATGAACGAATAGAATACATGTTTACTTACCTAAAAACGTCATTATCCCTTAAATTGATAGAAAAAGAAAGGTCGATGGTTCAAACCATACTGAGATTGGATAAAGTAAACTCTCCTGGTTTAAGAAAAAAAAATATCAAGGAGTATGTGCATTATAATCCACTTTGCCAAGTTCAGGGTTATATAATGTAAAAGATATAATTGTCCCAGTTAGGCGCTATTAAAGGCCAGAACAGCAAGTGAAGCCGCTAACGCCGCAATTCAGCCAAAGCACTGAACGCCTTAGTCACTCGACAAAAGATTCGACCACAATGCGAACAATATAGGGTAAACGTATCAGAAAATGGCCTAATGGATTTCTTCTACTTTAAAAATGTATTTATCTCGGACAACACGTAAGTCAGCGGTTAGACGTGTAGACTTACATTATAAATTTTATAAAACATGTAATGTCTCATTTTTAGGGTTCCGTACCCAAAGGGTAAAAACGGGACCCTATTACTGAGACTTCGCTGTCCGTCCGTCCGTCCGTCTGTCATCAGGCTGTATCTCAACAACGGTGATAGCTAGACAGTTGAAATTTTCACAGATGATGTATTTCTATTGCCGCTATAACAACAAATACTAAAAATAAAATAAAATAAATATTTAAGGGGGCTCCCATACAACAAACTTGTTATAGATTATATATATGTATAGGTACGGAACCCTTCATGCGCGAGTCGGGCTCGCACTTGCCCAATTTTTTTTAATGTTGGTATTCACCACGATTTCACCAGGTTACGCATTTCAATTTTTCTTTGAGCTTTGATCTTTGTATCAAAGGTTAAGACTTACATTATGTTGACAAGTATATATGCTCCAAAGGATATTGTGTATGAAAAAATATGGTTCATATAATATTTATTACTCCTTATGACGTCAAGAATGCGTACCTTTAAATCTTTCGCGATCCTCTCGGGCACCCCGTATTTGGACCAGTGAAGAAGTTTATTTCAGCAACAGATAATACAAAGAAGTCGAACGACGAGTTCAAATTGCCTGTGAGCTCTTAATCTTTAAAAAATGGGCAAGTGCAAGACCGACTCGCGCATGAATTTTTTATTAATATTTTTATTTTATTTTTAGTATTTGTTGTTATAGCAGCAATAGAAATAAATCATCTGTGAAAATTTCAACTGTCTAGCTATCACCGTTCTTGAGATACAGCCTAGTGACAGATGGACGGACGGATGGACGGACGGACGGACAGCGAAGTCTCAGTAATAGGGTCCCGTTTTTACCCTTTGGGTACGGAATCCTAAAAACTATTAAAATAGAAATTATTCACTGACGCTAAGTGGAAACTCTGCCACAGGCTGGTTCAGCAAAGGTGGGGTAGGTCTAGGTGGACATGACAAGACACGTACCTCAACAACTGGCCGGAGGAGGTATCTGATTGTGAGTTGTGGAAATAAGGGGCGTCGGTCAGCACTGGGACGCTCATTTTTATATGTTAGGAAATGAGTGTTTGGCGTATTCACTAGCACTGTTCAGTCACTGGAACGCTTATCGTGGGGATTAAGGGAGCCTAAGGAACGTGTGAGATCTTAATATAACAGAAAATATGCCTATTGTTCATTCACTGGAACGCTTACACTAACGTATACCTGAGCCTATGGCTCGTGTGATTCCTTAATATAACAGAAAATATGCTTTTTGTTCATTCACTGGTATGCTTACCCTAGGGTATAACTGAGCCTAAGGCCCTTGTGGTGTCGGGAGTTACGGGAGATTGAAATCGCGTTAGACCCCGGCAACGATTGTAGCGTGGCTTAGAAAATAGCCAGGTTGTTTGGGAGGGATCGAAATTGAATTTTTCTATACAATGGAAAATATGAGTCGTCTTCTGAGTAACTTACTTTAACGATGATTGTGTAACATGTGGTATATATTTTTTTTTTGTTGTACCAAGTGTCAAGCACGAGGTGCTGTAAAAATTTAATTTAAAAAGAAGGTATAGTTAAAATACCTTACGCAATTCACACTTTCCAGTTCGAGTCCCCGTTTTGGCCTTGTTCCACGTCCAATTTTGATTATTTATTTCCATGTATTTCCAAATGTTAAAGCAAAGCCATATTACTTTTGGATATCCGCTTTTGTTCGACACGCGTTTTGAGCCTAAAACGCACTCTTAAAACCGGCCAAGTGCGAGTCGGACTCGCGCACCGAGGGTTCCGTACAAACACTTTCCATCCCTAAGTGGTTAAGTTAAGTTTGCACCTGGTATGTAATAGCGCCCCATATAAATTAGGTGCAAGTTAGGTATTAAAAAAAACTACTTACTAGATCTCGTTCAAAACAATGTTCGTTGGTAGTTTTTATAGAATGTACATCATGTTTTTTTAGATTTTTCATTTTCTTATTTTAGAAGTTAGGGGGGGGACCAACTTTTTTCCACTTTGGAAGCGTCTGTCACGCAAACTATTTGGTTTAGAAAAAAAATATTTTAGAAACCTCGATATCATTTTTGAAGACCTATCCATAGATACCCACACGTATGTGTTTGATGAAAAAAAAAATTGAGTTTCAGTTCTAAGTATGGGGAGCCCCCAATATTTATTATTATTATTTTATTTTTGCATCAAAATCTTAATGCGGTTCACAGAATACATCTACCTACCAAGTTTCAACAGTATAGCTCTTATAGTTTCGGAAAAAATGGCTGTGACATACGGACGGACAGACAGACGGACAGACGGACAGACAGACATGACAAATCTATAAGGGTTCCGTTTTTTGCCATTTGGCTACGGAACCCTAAAAAAAGGAAAATTATAAAAAATTATTATAGTTCGACAAGGGTTAAAGTCTAAATAAGTATCCGAATTTCCGATCCCTGAAAATAAGCCAGGTCTCGAACTCCAAGCTGGCTGCAACACGGAAACATAACGGCACACCAAACAACTCACAAGGCGGCAGCGTGGTTAGGTACCTAGTTGATTTATAACGGACTCAAACCGTTCTATCAAGCTCTATCACAGGGTGCTGCCTACCTACTGCCTTTCCGCAGAATTATTTTGTGGTCCAATGTTTAATTTCACCGAATTTTACTTCGCAAAATGTATATTCCTCTTGCAAATATCATTCTTTTGATTAGGTTAGGTTTCTTTTATAACAATCCCAAATTGTTGATGATTTCAGTAAAAGATGTTTTCTACGAAATTACACTTCTGCAATGATTTAGTGAACCCTATTACAGACTAAATAATACAGAATGCTTTCTCCTTTCATCTTTGCCAAAGCAGGCCAAAGATCTTTTCAACTTGGTTTTTCAATACAAACACATTGAACTAATATATTTAAGACAAGGTTCGGACTCCAAGCTGGCCACTACAAGGGAACATAACGGCACAAGGCGGCAGCGTGGTTACCTAGTGGTTTATCGAACTGTATCACAGACTAAACACTACAGAATGCTCTCTCCTTTCATCTTCGCCAAAGCACGCCAAAGCTCATTTTGAACATCAACATTGTATTTTATTTCAATTCAAACAACTTGAAGTAATATATTTAAGACAAGGTTCGGACTTCAAGCTGGCCACTACAAGAGAAATAACGGCACAGGGTGACAGCGTGGTTACCTAGTTGATTTATAGCGGACTCAAACTGGTCTACTTATCGAACTTTTTCACAGAATAAACACTACAGAATTTTCTCTCTTTTCATCTTCCGTTATCTACCTATATATACCAGGCTGCTGCGTGGTTTGTTATAGATTAATTAGCGAGAGCTTGGAATTGCATTTGTAGTGATTGTACGGTTCGCATAAAAAGGAGAATAAAATCAGCCGTTAAAATATACGCACTACGTAAAAATAATATTTATATTTTGACACTGACATTATTTTGGAATTTTCTTCTTCAATATAGTACAAACCTCTGTTTATACCTATACCTACTAATAGTACGGGAAAAGCGAAATTTCAAATATAGAATGCCTATAAACACACAAATTTGTCTATACTTGATTTATAGAGGACTCAAGCCGGTGTTTGGACCTCAATCACAGAAGGCAATTTCTTTTGATTTTAACAAAAGCCAGTTGAGGACTGTTTTTATTGGTTGGTTGCGTAAAATCCGACGTAATTGGTCGTTGGGCGTGTCGCTACGACTCGCACCAATAACAAAGAAGTAGATTAGTAGAAATTAAATAGGTAATAAATGAAAATAATAGAATAATTCAAAACTTTCAAATAGCGCAATAGTTTTAATTTAGCATTATGGTAGGCAAAAGGCACTTAGGTATAATTTCAGGTGAAAATATTCTTTGACAAACCTTTCCTACAGTAGTTTCTTTTTTTATATAATGAAGAAGGCCAACTTTAATTAAAACATGCAATAAGCCTTCAGAATACTGCAGCTGCTTCACTTAGAAGTTTTTAAGGAAACTTCTAGACAATGCCACTATACTAACAAAAGAACGTAAGTTAACAGAAAAGTTATGTCGCTTACGCCTTTATGTGCTAAATATATAACAAAAGGGGTCACTCAGATAACGTTAAGCCCTTTTTGTCGTTTTTCATAAAGGTTCGAGTTCGAATTTCGACAAATTTCTAGTTCTCTAGTGACTTGTTCCCTTTTTGAGTAGGTATCAGAGATAGTTAAACCGAAACCTTCAGGGGAAAACTAAAGAACAGCAAAATGTTGCATCTCACTTATTTGCGGCTTACCTCAACAAGGTTTTATTTAAATAAGTCAAGTTTTAATCGCTGGCTATGCCCAGTTTTCTTTATACCTACTATTTGTCTTTATTGGATGTCGAAACCGAGTACACAATAATATTGTAAGACCGCCTGTTGTTCTTCTTCTTCTTTGGCGGTACACTCTTGCCAGAGTGGTCGTGGCCGTCACGTCGTTGATTTTGTGGCCTGCTTTACAATGCGACGCCATTCTTCTCGTACTGCTGCCCTCCTGGTACATTCGTGTAGAGGACCGTTGACGGCGGTTTTTACTTGATCCATCCACCTCATCGGTGATCTTCCGCGTGGTCTGGTTCCCTCGACTTTGCCTTGTACCACCAGGCGCTCGATTGTACCGCCTGTTGTACCTCTATTGAATGTTAGGGCTTGTGCACAAATCACGCGAGGTTCTATAGGGGGCGTCATGAAAAAATCACGACAGATCACGTTGGGGGAGGGAGGAGTATAAGAATACCTCTGAAGATGTATTTTTCTACAGTGTACGAACTAAGTAAAAAATCTACCACATGAGTATCTACCCTATCTCGGTTTCGTTAAAAATAAATCTTCAATCGTTAAATACCTACTTCAAAATAGCGAGTCTATTTTACGAAATGATGGCGAAAAAAATACACGTGTGGTTGTCAGGGGAACAAGGGACCTCGCCAAATATCACTCGGGGTGGATCAAAAACTAGGTAGCCGAAAAAACCTCGCTTCATTTGTGCACAAGCCCTTACGTGTAAGTACCTAATCTGTATTTGGTTGTAGGTAGGTACTTATTTCCCGTTGAGGTGTGCAATAAAATATTCAATTCTATTCTATTGTACCTAATGATTAATTTATGCATTAGGGCTATAATTAAGCAGATATTATCACATAAAGCATCCCCTACGATAAGCCGGACATAATGCGGCCGTCACGTCCGATGTCCTTGATTAATGCCCTAACTTGCTTTAATGACAACCATATCACACTTGCTCGCAGTCGGTAATATTTGTAATATTGTACCTAGGTATTTATTAGTGGTAACATCTATTAAATGTTATCGATAAGTCGGATGTAATTTTATGCATTATGAACGATGTTATAATTTAAGCTCATTGTACCTAAGTAAGTGAACTTTTGTTCTTTATGAGTAATAAAGATCGTTAAACCTAAACCTAACCTATAACGAATACGGAATAGGTACGGAACCCTAGACTGATCATGGCCCGATGTTATTGTAATTTTTTAACTGACGTAAAAAAACGGAGCAGTTTCTCAATTCGTCGGTATGTTTGTTGTTATCTGTTATTCTCCGATTATTAGACCGAATTGGAAAATTACTTACTTAAAAACTGTACTTCATGATGAAATCCGGGATTCATTGAGGGAACTATTCAATAATTAGTATTTCTTTAGTCATTCGTAGGTACAGCTTATTCTCAGGAAGCATCAGTAGGCTTCGTTGTCATCGGTTATTTGCATGGTATTTGTTTAAAAAAGACATAAATCTTTCCTACTAGCCCTTCAGGTGGCAGCGCCACCAGTTGCATGGCAGGAGAAGTGGCGCGTCTATTTTACAAAATTTACCGTTAAGTGGCAGGAACCGGGAGCCGGACCCAACGTCAAGTGGCAGAGATCCGGGAGCCGGATCGGACAAAACAAGCCGTTGGGTGGCAGGATCCGGCTCCCGGACCCTGTGCGATGTCTTATTTCGCACCCGAAATAAAACCGTCAAAACTATATTTTGCTTGCTCACACTTGTAAGATGCATTCGTCAATAAGCAAGGACGGCATTCACTAACGGTCGAATTGATGACGCGCAAAGCAAAGTTCGTTAGAAATTGCGTCATCTTCCCGACCCCCCGACCATCACGCGTCGACCGCCGAGCCGTGAGCATTTTAAAAACCTTGTGGTTAGAAAATATTGTAAAGTGAGGTGTAATAAAAAGGGTTATAGGTGTAAATAAATATATAGATTTGCCATTAAATTAGTTTTTTCTACGGTTCACTGTTTTTTTTTCCTAATTATAGTTATTTTTATACATAAAGTGGTTAAAATTTAGTCATTCGACGATTGATCAAGACTAGCAAAATTTCCATAAATGGAATGGCATTAATTTCTATACAATAAATATGGCATTTTATGATGAATCCAACGATATATAGTTTACTATACATTTTTTTTTGAGAAAAGATTTTTTTCGTAACATGCGGAAATTCGCGATGACCACCCGTGGGAGGCCCGCCACTTTACGGTATATTTTGCCAAGATGGCTGTGCCACTTCTCCTGTCATGCAATCAGAAACCTTGCCACTCAACGGCTTGTTTTGTCAGGTCCGGCTCCCGGATGCCTGCCACTTGACGTGGGGTCCGGCTCCCGGTTTCTGCCACTCGAAGGGCTAGTAGGTTTTGCAATAAAAATAATTGACAAAAAGCTGGCATTCGAGAGAAATCTCGCCGCCATTGTATATGGAAGTGCTCTTTAAATTTAACCGGAGCTAAGCTAACATGTAACTAATACCGCGTAAGTTATGGCCGCCCAAGGAAAATGCGCCGCCAAACGTCGCAGCCGCGCGGGCGATCGCTCGCAGCGCACGTTACAAGGAGCGTCGCCAGGCAACGAGCGCGTGACGTCACGTGCTGTTGTAGATCTTCTAACTAGTAGCGATCTATACGGACAGTAGTGGCATCACACTAAGAAACACACCTCCGTCAGGTTTAGTTACATCAGGGTATATATACAAACCATTAGTAAAATTTCGATAGCGTGATGTAGAACATGTAAACAATTTTGTATAAAAATTGCGATTAAAGCAATCAAAATACTAGTAAATTGCACGTAAAATTCTTCAATAATATTAGCTTCATGAGTCCAGACCATTTTTGTTTTAAATATTACGTCATTAAACGAAATATGGGGTATAAACTCCTAAACACAGAGTGCGCGGCGCAAGTGCTGCCATCTCTGTGCGCTACTATCACTTACGACTTAAACTTGTTTTATTCTACATCTCCATTGTTGTATATGTTTTAGAATGATCCGTAACAAATAAGTTTATTTTATTTTTATTAATCGTTTTGCTCAATTTCTTTAAATATATTTGATAACTAGGTACTTATGTTTTGCACTAGTGGCGCCATCTATGGCTCTTACTGTCACTAAGTTTGCGTTTTTGTTTTGTTCGTCTCAGCAGCTGATGCTGTGTGTAACTGTAATTGCTTTGTTGGACAAACGTTCATTAAATTTAATGTCTCTAAAATTAACACACTGCTGACTGCCTTTTCATTCTAATTACAGCGCACTCAGGCAGGTGAGGTAACAGGACATATAATCCAAGAAAATTAGATTGCAATATATGGAAAATTTGGCAAAATGAAAGGACAACTTTTATCTATCAGGATATGTAGGTTATAGAGCCAAGTTTAATTTTATCTACTCTCCCCCCCTCTCAGGGGTGAGCGTCACCCCCCCGCGCCCTCGAATGTGTCCCGGAGCGCGGTATTTTCCACTTTAAAAGAAAACCGTGTACGATACATACAAAGTGTATAGGAACGAAATAATCCTGAATAAATTTACTATAAACCTTTTATACATACAAAAGCGATATCACTTATAGAATCGGCGCAATCTGTTACCAAATACTAACGTTTTTAATTTATTGATCTTTTTTTTCTGCTAAAAGGTTAGTTATCTCAAAAACTGCACACTTCTCGGCCAAAATATGTACGACAAAAGTAAAGAATGGAAAATGTTCTTTCTAAAAATGTATAATTTATTTCTGTTTCTCTTTCATATACCGTTGCAATGCTATTTTTAAAATTTATGTAATTTGGCCATTATGCGAAATATAAATATTCGTACTAGTTAAACGGTGTTACTTGCAATACCATAGACTTCTTATATGTTTTTCTGTAATCTACAAGTATTGAACTATATTCTGTATTTTTTTTTTTTTTTTAGCCTCACTATTTTAGGAAATAAGGGGTGTGTGGGGAAATCGTTAAGTTTTGCTCATTTTCGTAAATAACTTCAAAACCGTTTAATTTAGAATTATATAATACATATATTTGAGATGTTCATAATGTACCCTTTCATTTGATATGTCACACGATATACTATGCCATTTTTTTTTTCTATTTTGCCCCCTAAACTGGCCCTCATGTCAAAATTTATTTATTTGCGTTACGTTACGTTACACGTCCATGTTTGGGTCATCAATTTACATACGTGTACAAAATTTCAACTCAATCGGTCCAGTAGTTTCGGAGCAAATTGGCTATGACCGACGGACGGACTGACACAGACACACGAGGGATCCTGCTATAATCATAGTGAATTTTCTCCGAAACTACTGGACCGATTGAGTTGAAATTTTGTACACGTATGTAAATTGATGACCCAAATATGGAAATGTAACGTAACGTAAAGCAAATCAAGTAATTTGAAACATGGGGGCCAGATTTGAGGGGTAATTTAGAAAAAAAAATAGCAAAGTATATCGTGTGACATATCAAATGAAAGAGTACATTATGAATATCTCAAATATATATATTTAATAATTCAAAATTAAACGGTTTTGAAGTTATTTACGAAAACGAGCAAAACTTGACGATTTCCCCACACACCCCTTATTTCCTTAAATAGTAAGTCTAAAAAAAAAAAAAAAATACAGGATATAGTTCAATATTTGTAGATTACAGAAAAACATATATGAAGTCTATGGTATTGAAAGTAACACCGTTTAACTAGTACGAATATTTATATTTCGCATAATGGCCAAATGACTTAAATTTTAAAAATAGCATTGCAACGGTAAATTAAAGAGTAACAGAAATAAATTATACATATTTAGAAAGAACATTGTCCATTCTTTACTTTTGTCATACATATTTTGGCCGAGAAGTGTGCAGTTTTTGAGATAACTAACCTTTTAGCAGAAAAAAAAAATCAATAATTAAAAACGTTAGTATTTGGTAACAGATTGCGCTGATTGTATAAGTGCTATCGCTTTTGTATGTATAAAAGGTTTATAGTAAATTTATTCAGGATTATTTCGTTCCTGTACATTTTGTATGTATCGTACACGGTTTTCTTCTAAAGTGGAAAATACCGCGCTTCGGGACACATTCGAGGGCGCGGGGGGGTGACGCTCACCCCTGAGAGGGGGGGAGAGTAGATAAAATTAAACTTGGCTCTATAACCTACATATCCTGATAGATAAAAGTTGTCCTTTCATTTTGCCAAATTTTCAGCTAATCTTACTGAATTACGGTTTGTACTGTTTGTAGACACCTGCCTACTGAGTCGGCGGTCCCGGGTTCGAATCCCGGCCGGGGCAAATATTTGTGCAAAATATTTGTTCTTGGGTCATGGATGTTATCTATGTATGTATTTATTTATTATGTATATCGTCGTCTAGTACCCATAGTACAAGTTTTGCTTAGTTTGGGACTAGGTCGATTTGTGTATGATTGTCCCTCAATATTTATTTATTTATTTATAAAAACAGGTCGGTCGAACCTGTTTTTATCCCGAATATGCTAATTTTGTTAATTTCTGCGATTTTAGAAAGCTTCTGCTTTATAGCTACTTACGTTATTATTCAATCCAGGTTGACCTGTTGTACTTAATTCAAAATTTTATGAATGTTGAATCTCAGTAAGTGTACCTGCCTATGAAAAGAGTTTTATAATGTCGCTAAACAATGACCATATGCCTCTCACTTTTTGAATGTTACATACAAACGAAAATTAACCGTATCACACTACATACCTACTACTAAAATTAAAGTAAAGTTAATAGGTATTTTAAAGAAAGAGAGCGTTATTAAAAAATCCTTTCAGAACATAGATTTTGGTCTTGTCTTACCTACTCAGAATGGTTTTAGTACATTTTAATTTCATACTAGCGCAAAAGTAAAATTAAGTATTCATTCTATATGGTAATAATAAATACATAGAACAACCATGACATAGTCAACTATAGCCTATTTCTAACGCGTCATACGTCTGACAAAAAACAGTAGGAATTAAAAAGTGACAATACTGTAGTATCGTTGCCATTTTCTTAGATTAGTTAGAAAGGGACGACACTATAGTATCGCCACTTTTTAATTTCTACTCTTTTTTTGTGAGACTGTACTGAGTAAGACCGTCTGAAGGTTGCGCTAAAGTGATCTAATACGAGCCCCGACACGCGACAGATTGGCCACTAGCGCGAGATTAAGTATTGGAAAAAGTTTGACTTGGAGCGATAATAACCGCCACTTATCCCGGGCAAAAAGTACCTACAGAGAGTGGATTCTATAGTGTCTTTGATAACTTAGTTGAGATCATTCTCATCTTTTCCAGAATAGAATAGATTTTATTATTTGATCAGACAACCTTTGCGTAGCAGACATTTTGGAATTAACGTGTGTAATTTTTTTTGATACAAATATTTTTCTCATTTTAGAAGTTCATCGATGGTTCAACACTGTAACAAAATAGAAGAAAGAGTTGCGCGTTACACTCATTTTATTATCTAATGTGTTCCTTTGAAGAGTGTGGATTCTATAGTTTATTTTAACGTAAAATTGAAAATTCTTCACTTCAATTGGTTTACGCTACATTTTCTCTATCAGTCTTAATTAGCCCTAACCAATGCTAAATGTTATGAATCTTATGATCAATATATATATTATGTCTTTATTGAGTTGGTCCTTACAACCCAAATATGAAAATTAAATGGAGAGGAAGGTGATTCTTATGCAGAAGGGTTATGAAAAATATTTTTCCATATCGTTTTTTTTTACTAAGTCCTATGACCGACCGAAGATTGCGCTACAGTGATCAAATTAACGAAATCGACAGAGCAACAGACGGCCCACTAGCGCAAGAAAACTAGTAGCAGAGCCGAGAAAAAGTGGTAGCAGAGCCGAGAAAAAGTGGTAGCAGAGCCGAGAAAAAGTGGTAGCAGAGAAAATAGAGATTATGTCTTCTATAGTTTCTATGATAAGTTGACTAACGTCATCCTCGGCGTTAAATTTCACACATTTACGACTTTTTTATTATTGTTTATTGTTTTTTTTTTAATTATAGCTTCAGAAAAATCAGTAGATAACATTTCTAGGAATGAGGATCATTCTATTTACCTTAAAAATATTAAAAGCTTTCTAAAAGAATCATCCATTATCCATATTGCATTTTTTTTTGACACTTAAGAATTAAAATTCGAAGATCTTCCATTACAGCTGTAGAACACAATTTGCCCCCGGATCCTAAAATGGGAACAAGCCACACGAGACCTTCAAGTTCCCTCCATGATTCGATAACATCTAACTCGATCCTTTATCGAGAGCACGAAAGAAAAAGGGTTGACCATTATTTGAATGACTCCCTTTGCTATAGATTCGGCAAACAGACATCAGGGACACGGTTTTATTGTTAACTTACGCTCTTTTGTGGGAGCATGGTGGCATTGTCTAGAAGATTGTTTTAAAACTTGAAGGTGAAGTTGCAGTGTCTGAGGAGTAAAAGCTTATTGCATTTTTTAATTAAAGTTGATCTTGTTAATTAATTAAATAAAACAAAACAAATGGAAGGTATATACACAAATCTCACAATCACAAAGCTAACGCGAAAATCTCATTACAGCAGGCGTTGTGTCGCGACACATTGTGCAAACAAAGCCGGAGCAGTAATAAGGTTATGAAAATGACTTCAGAACCTAATTATACTTTGGCCGGAGCGTTTGTAATAATAGCAAACTTGTAAAGGATTTCTAATTGTAGCTAACTCACAGATTACACAAAAAAAAGCTCTACTCATTTTACTTGAGAAATAGCTATATTATTGTCCTTAGTAGTAACCAAAATTATGCTAATTTTACACAATTATTTTGGTTACTAGTAGCCCTCAGTTTGTCAGTCCTCCGATTTATGTAAATAGCAGCTAACATTTAATTAATAATTTTTTTTTTTCAGTGTATTGACATTTTGCAATAAATAATAATATTGGGATTAGATCTCTACAATGCGGTTATCTCGGAGAAATCAAATTCTTCATGTAATATTTGGCCCGGAATGGAAAATTAGATTTGACCGAGAAGAATATTTCCCGTCGAGGTCTCAGAATCACAACCATCTAAAAAAAGATGATTTAGTGAGATCTCGGCATTAACTTTGAGCGTTTTATGGGAAAAGAAAGAGTTGAATATAATAGAAAAAGCTTTATTTTAGATGAATTAGCTAAGTATTAAACACAGTGTAGGTATAAGAGATATGCATCCGAAATAGATGGTGAACAAAACGCTATTGTTTTTGTACCTATTATTTTAGGTATTAGTGTCAATAGACTAAAGTTTAGAAAAATGCGAATACAAGATAATCTATAGGTATCGTGTAACAATTTAGCGTTTAGGGTCAGAAATGTTTATAAAACTAATTTCGTCGCGTTGCTGACGGGCACATTGTTACAAAGCTGTAGTAATAAGGTTCTGAAAATTACTTTGGTACCTAATTATACTGTGGCCGAAACGGCTGTAATTACTTGCGAACTTCTGGCTGGGAAGGATTTTAAATTGGTTTAAGCAAAATAGGAAATATAATTATAGACATTATTTACAAAACTTTCGTGAGACATATTTAATTATTGTATGAAGTGGTTTACACTCACGTGAAACTGTCAGAAATGGCTCGACATGTATGGAACTCGTATGGAGCTCTTCATCAGGGACTGCTACCCGTACCACAGATTAATATAATGGCCGTACACTGGCGCGGGAACTTTGTCACTTGTGATAGTTCGAAACACGTCGGGCCGATCCTGACATTTCACGTGAGCGTAAACCGCTTAATACAATAATTATTTACAAAATATAAATGCTAGGATTAAAATGCAACATGGAGATTGAGATTCCGCTGAGTCACGAGTCGAGATCAGATGAGACAGAATTTGCTGAGAATACAGTTTCGAGATCGATCGATTTCGAGAGTTGCGTGGCAACAGTGGTTAAAAAAATGTTTAGGTACCTACTGTTGCATTTTCTTTTTCAGTAAACTGCCCATAATTAAATTTACGTCGCGTCGCCCTAGGCCGTAAGTCGAATTTACTGCCGGCTTCGCGGGAAGGAACTCTCACTCTAGCAAAGGCAAGACGTAAACCTTTAGACGAACCACGGGCGGTAATTAGTAAAGCCCCAGATTGCATATTTATGTCCCTCATCTTCGGTTTGAGCCACAAATATGGGACATTCCCTACTTCACCGCCTAGGTATGTAACGTATTACAGTATACGCTCATTTGCTCAGTGTAGGACTTGTGTGGCGTAGTACCCACTTTTTAGCAGTTTTAGCTGGCCTATTTTTCAAAGAAAACACGTTAATTGCGGTACTTTTAAACCCCTCAAAACCTACTACGGCACAAAAAGTCGTTTAAATTCCGGGTTGAGCCGAAAAACTGTAATTGTCGGCTGAAGTGTGGGGTTAACACAAAGTAACACGTAGCGAGGGACAACATGTCGGACAATGGCACTTTAAATATGGCCGCCATATACACCGAGGTGAGTTTTGTATTCATCAACTGACTTCAAAAAAGGAGACATGTGAATTTATAAAATTCCCTAGTCTCACCAAAAAAAATTAAAATCTAACTCGTTATTTTCTACGACGCGTTTGGCTCGGTTGGTAGACACCTGCCTACTGAGTCGGCGGTCCCGGGTTCGAATCCCGGCCGGGGCAAATATTTGTGCAAAATATTTGTTCTTGGGTCATGGATGTTATCTATATATGTATTTATATATTATGTATATCGTCGTCTACTACCCATAGTACAAGCTTTGCTTAGTTTGGGACTAGGTCGATTTGTGTATGATTGTCCCTTAATATTTATTTATTATTTATTTATTTACTAATCAATGGGATTGTAGGCTCAGTGTAAGGTTCCGTAGTTAGTTGCCCATCCTTCACAATAAACGGGCTTAAAACAGCGGTTTTAAGCCCGAAGTTTAAATTAAGAGAAAGATTTCAAGCTCTATAAAAAAATCGTAAACGCCAAAGTGACTGTAATCACTTACTACCTTCTGGAAATTATCGATTATACGCGCCAGATTGGGCGGAATGTTTTAATGCAGTATGTTTGATGGCACTTAACACTGCAACTAATATGTGTAACGTTCGAAGTATAAGGACACCGCGCGGCACTTACGTCATTTTAAAGAAGATTATGAAATTTTGTGATAACTCAAAAACGGCTCGACCGATTTTATTCAACATAGTTTTGTCGACGTGATACGTACACATACTCATACCAAATTTCAGCTTTCTATCTTTCTAGTACTAATGATCACGGAGCTAAGCCGCGGACGGACGGACAGACGGACAGACGGACAGGCGGTCACAGCGAAACTATAAGGGTTCCTATATAGTTGACTAAGGAACCCTAAAAAGATCGATACTATTAGTCGGTCTGTATACGATCGGTTTATACTCTATTATTATCTGGGATATTCACGAATTCGCCACCCTAGATAATATATTATAAATGTAATAGGTATACCTACTATTTCCATGACAAAGCCGAGATATTGCTAAAGTGAAGATATCGCAAAGCTTCGTGGAATTAGCGCTCAGAATACATTCCATTCTGTATGAAGTATGTGCTTGGCCTAAAATAACACGCGCATGTTGGAATGAATGGTTTGAATACGTATTTAAATAGTCACGCTTGATGGAGTAGAAATTCAAATTAATTTCATAATTGAGTTTGCTGTGAGTGATGTAAGGGGGGCGAAAGCTTGTTTTAACTAAATGAATTTAACTTTGAATAATAAAAAAAAATAATAATAATAAAATGTGTTTATTTTCACCTCACAAAGGACAATTTTACAAACTAAATTCACAAATTTATTTACAGTAACCTTATTAAGAATAACAGTGAGGAACTAATATTTATTAATCAAACTGAGAGTCATATGAAAAAGGCAAGTTGCTCAAAATTTACAGAGGTGATAAATTACTACTAAAATCACATACTTACAGAATCCTAGTCTTTTACTCTTTGGCGGTATAGAGAAAACGAGCAAAAGATATTTTTGTGACTCATTTTCCTGCAAAAGATTCGCAAACGAGCAGAAATCCTCGTTACGTCATTCTTATCGTGAATATTATAATGACGGCAGCGCGACACTCCAGGCCGCGACGACTGAAATGCATTTAGGATGCATTTTGGAACATACATTTATGCAACTAAGAAACTTTAAGGCACGTACGGAGCGTTAAATTGTCTAAACTATGCAGGTATCTATAGCTTAGAATAGAATATAGCACAATAGAATATTTTTATATCATCAAACTTTTAAAAAGCTACAGGAGACACCTTCGCTGTATCTTTCCAAACAAAAAAGTCTGCCTTAACCTGAGGGGGCGAGGTAACATGTAAACAGTTTGCACACAAATGCAAAACTATATCATTACTACACACCCATACTAAAACAATACAACAATAATTTAAATCGTCACACAGGTAACACTTATAACTCAAGCACACTTCAAAACACTAATATGGCTAATACCAGTCGACTTGATAAATGTTAACACAAGATTAATTTTCGGATGAAGTTCTTACAAAGAGTTTTTTCTTCTTTCTCTAACCCGAATTTTATTCTCAGTGCTCACGGACAGTGCCTATACCTACGACGTCTAATAAATTATAATATGTAATATATTATGCTTATATGTAATAAGAAATGAGTTCGCGGCTTGATAGTAACTTCAGGGTTTCCTTATCCTTACTTATAATAAGATATTTTTCGGTTCTAGATTTTTCAAGATTTCTACGGATTAAGGTGAGACTAAGAGATGCGAAGAAACAAGTTAAACCGGTGTGAGTGGCGGACGTATTTAGAGAAGCACAAAGCCAGGACAGAGTGAATGTCAAAGGGCCGTGAAAGGCTAATTAGCGCACGAAATTGTTTTGCTGTCATATCACGAGACGCGCTCACTATGCGTCGCGAGTCACTCGTATAAAACTGGCTCTGTGAGCTGTAGACGTCGCGACTTTGTTTTGTAATTTGTAATTTTTACGTTTCCAAACACCGTACCTCAAAAGTATGAAATTTTAAAAAAATATAATTATATATCTACAAAAAATGTAAATGCTTATCGAACCTTCGCTTTCTTCGCGTTATACTCAGTTCATCCAATTATCGGGCGGCTTTTGCTAAGACCAAAAGAAAGAACCTTCTTTCGTTTTTTTATACAGTGCTTTTATGCAGCTTACGACATATAAATTTAGTAAGCTGCTACGAGTACGCGTTCTGCAATTTTGATTAGGTTCTGGATTTACCAAAATTCTCAAATTTATAAGAATACACGGGGTGTGAGCGGCGGCCGTATTTATAGAAGCACAAAGCCAGGACAGAGTAAATGTCAAAAGGCGACGTGAAAGGCTAATTAGCACACGAAATTGTTATCACAAGTAGAGGGGCTGCGTCGGCTTCTCTAAAGATGGCACATTTATTGTAACCTAATTTTTCCGACACCCTATAAGAATAGATAGACTGATGTTAAATGACAACATACCTACTCTACTATCATGAAATACGGGTAAACATAAATTGCTTTGAAATATGTGACTTCAAAGGTTACGAATATGTAATGCTTTTTTTATCCAAAAGCAAATTTGAAAGTTTTCAGAATCCCTAACCGTAATTTTCTACTTTTAGAACACTCAAAATTTATTTAGTCCCATGTTTACACATTTTATCCCAATAAAAAAAGAATCGATTGAGATCTTCAAAAAAGTTGTCTCCACTCCTCCCCATCTCATCCAAACAATTTTCGCGTATTGAACATTAATGTGATTCGATCGAAAAATTGCAAATTAAAAACGGAGAGAGATGTTTACCTAAGACCTTTGATACGAACACCGTAGGCAGGAAAATGGAAAATGCCTAAAGCCGTATTCAAAGAAAACGTTCTTAGTGAAATTGAAAAGAAATCCGGGTCTTGACTACGAATCTAGCTGGTAAATTGGATGTGGGACTCGGAATCAAGCTTTGATATTTTCTCGACATTATAATTTGAACTGTTTGGTCTAGTAACTTAAATTTTTGCTTATTGCTTCTATATACCACAAATGACATGTACTCCGATCATCATCATAACAGCTGATTGACGACACTGCTAGACAAAGGCCTCCATAAAGTTCTCCACAACGATCGATCGTGTGCCGCCCTCATCCAATTTCAGCCCGCGATCCTAACCAGGTCGTTGGTCCACCTTGTTGGGGGACTTCCCTCGCTGCGTCTTCCGGTTCGCTACTATCACTTGGTTACTGCGATACTGTTTCGAAATCTGTTTTTCTTTACATGGAAAGGAGTCATTTTGGATTTAATACTAATGACGTCACAGTTGGCGCAGTTTGTAGTGCACCTGCCTACTGAGCCGGCGCGGCGGTCCTGGGCTCGAATCCCGACAAGGGCAAATATTTGTGCGATGAACTCGAAAATTTGTTCCTGGGCCATGGATGTTATCTATACAATAATAAAACTCAAAAATTGTATTGAAAATTGGGTTTCTATGGATAAATATTGCAGTCCAGGATTTCTATGGGCGTGCGGCCATCTGTTGGTACAAAAATATGTGTCTGCTCATCACGTCGAAACGGCGGGACGAATTTTGACCCTTTTTGGTGCAGGGGAAGCTGGACATCCATAAATGGTCATAGAACGCTTTTTACATGACTACGATAAAGAAAAAAATACATAAGGTTACGGTTACCTTGTAGTAATTAAATTAAAACGAAAGTAAAAACACACTCATTAAGTACCTAATAATTCCAAAGCCCTCAATGCTATGAAAAGAAAACAAAAGTCGGACTTTTGTTTTCGTCCCTGAAGTGGGATTTCCGGGATTAACAGGCGCCGTGAGTCACCGGTATTTTAATATTAATGTCAAGATTAATTCAAGTTACTTTGAGGACGTCAATTTTGACCTGTGATTTTGACTTACGGAGACTGATTATTGTTTTCAATAAAATAACTGTACAAACGTCTTGTGGTGCCTGTGCCGTCCATAACATAAATGCTGTTTGTTTTAAGTGCCACACCTATTCTCTCACAATTTGGAATTAAATTCCGACCATTCTCCTATCGTGTGATATACACGTCGTCATTGGCGATACCACTTGCTAACCCAGCAAGAAGTGAAAGCCACAAAAGGAAAAAAAAACCTCTATCTCAAAAAAACCCAAATCTCCGTTAACTCTAGAAATCAGAAATCAGAAATAATGTATTTGTGAAACATAGGTCACAGGCTGTTTCAGGTGTAATTTTTTCTAAAAAACAGAATAAAATAAATATTTAAGGGGGCTCCCATACAACAAACGTGATCGGTTGCGTTAACTTTGCACCTCATTTGTATCCGGCGCCATACATACCAGGTGCAAACTTTACTTAACCCGGCCAGTTGAGATTGGATAAATATTTGTACGGAATTCTCCTCAGTGTGCCAGTCAGACTCGCACTTGGCCGGTTTTTTGGCTCGGAGAAGCTTGATCTCATCTGGGTAAGTTTTTTTTTATGCAAACGAGCAAACGGATCGCCTGATGGAAATCGATGACCGTCGCCCATAGACACCGGCAACACCGCAGAGGAGTCACAAGTGCGTTGCCGGCCTTTCAGGTGGGAGTACGCTCTTTTCTTGAAGGGTTGAAAGTCGTTATCGGTCCGGAAATACCTCAAGCGACAATTCATTCCTCTATGCTCAGTCGTGCGATAACGTGAAGTGATTCTTGAAAGGCTCAATTTACAGCGTCCAGAAGGTTAAAGTACCCGCACAATTGAAATAAATGACCATAGTATTTTTTATATATTACATTAGCACCTAATCTAACTGGAGCACGATTTATTTTTTGTTTAAGTTAAGTATAATTAACTGTAAAAAAATATTAAACACATAAAACTTTATTCCCTTGGTGCGTCCATTCGCCATTTTTTGAACAAACTACCCCAAAAAGTACATGTTGTGAATTGAAATAAAGTATAGAATTGAGTTAAATTATTAGAATATAAGTTATTTATTTAGAAGAAAAAATATGGTTGCTGTGTGTATCGTAATTTAAAAAAAAGTCTATGTTAAAGGTTTGTCCAGAGCTAAACTATGATTCCTCTGGTGCCTCATTCAACACGGCGCACATCCCTACTTAAACGTCATTTGACCAGTTGCAATGGCCGGGCTTGGCAAACGTCAGTAACGCTTCCAGATATGCCGGGAATGGTCGCGAACAGTTGCTGGAATTCTTAGCTATGAAGGCTAATATATGATTCACTTGGCTTTGGTTCACTATGATTTTGATTCCCTTGAATTTTTATATAAAATTTTATATCTGCAATAGGTACATAGTGTTTAGTAAAAAGAAAACTACATGAATGCCGGCATGTGTTGACTTAATAGCTGTTCTTATAATAATTTTATTTTCGGCAGAATCGACAAGAAACATACTTTTTTCTTATTCCTCTGGTTCTAATTTCGAACAAGGGAATCACAGTTTTCTTGCGCTTTCATGAAAAGAAAATAAATTTCCCTTTAATTCGCGTTGCAGATGACTGAATCATTGATTTAGAATTTTATTCCATTTAGGTACGGCAGGTCTAAAATAATTTTGAGCTGAATTCAAGAGAAGATGCTTATTCCCAGCAATTTTTATACTACGACGGTGGTTCGATTTTTAAGAAAATTGCCAATTAATGCGAATAAAACACTGTGAATTTTTGTATCCTTACACTTTGTAAAACTTTTTATTTATTGAAGAAAAACTGATCTGAATATTATTCCCCTGTACTTTTTTTATGATTCCTTTGGCGTTTTTCTTATTCCCATGTCATCTTTTCTTATTCCCCTGGCGGCGAAAACATAAAGTGGTATATTTCTGTATCAAATTGACCAAAAGTGGTGCCTATTTGATAAATCTGCGTAAAATTAAATACAATTTCATATTTTCTAGCAAATAGGTAAAAAAATATAAAAATAAAAATCGCCAAGGGAATCACATGAAGAATTCGATTCTCAAGAATGACCCGAAGTGATAACATTTTCCCAGTACAGAGCTGCTGTTATGCATTATGCTAGTGCAATTTGTGAGAAAGTGCATAGGAGTTTCCTCCGCTATATATATATGACAGCCTGCTTCGCCTAGTGTCACAAATGAGAATTAACAAATATTTATATTAAGAATCAGTGTCCTGTTACTAGAGCTAGTTTTAGTAGACGCATTGATGAAAAGACGGATGTTTTAACTTTTATCTACCTACCGTATTAACGCACGGGTAAAAACCCATCCGTTGACGTTCCATTGCCATACGTTTTAACAAGGAATTATTACCAACGTAGTACTAACTGAAAGTAAGTCCTCAATGTTATCAAATAAAAACAAAAGCCGCACTTTTTGCTCGGGATTACCGTCCCCGAGCCCGGATTAGGGAATGTCGTAATCGCGGCGAGTCGCCGGGATTTGTAAACTTTTAAAGGTCGCGTTGAAAATTTCACTTTTTATAATGCGGCACCGTATTTGGAGCGGGTCAGGTGTGTTCGAGATCGCGGGCTGCTGGTTAAATACATGCCGATTGGGAAATTGATTTTTATAACGTTATAAAACTAGAAAAAGTTCTACTTCGTTCACATATATAACTTTTTCTACTCCAGTACTTTATTCTGTCATTTATATAGTTACTAATAATTCAATAAAATTAGCTGAAAATTTGGCAAAATGAAAGGACAACTTTTATCTATCAGGATATGTAGGTTATAGTATAGAGCCTAGTTTAATTTGATCTACTCCCCCCCCCCCCTCTCAGGGGCGAGCATCGAATGTGTCCCGACATTATAACATTATAATGTCGCCAAAAAAGCATTACTTAGTACCACAGATTACAAAATAAACTGCTGCATTCACACAATTTGCAATTTAAAAAAAACTTATTGTACTAATGTATTGCTGCCAACTTAAAAAAATAGTTTTATCCTCTGTGCATGGATGCATAGTATAGTGAACGTATACCTTTAATAATAATAATAATAAGTGTGACAAGTAAGATGTTTACGACAAGTGTGCGGTCATGCATGTACAGCGGGGGAAAGTCGTAAATTCCGCGAACTTACAGCTTTCTGAGACAATGACCCTCAGGTCTATCTCCGAAGTTGAAACCTACAAGTACCTTGGTATGTCACAGTCATTGGGTATTGCGGACGGAGACATTAGACAGGCGTTGAAGGAGCGTTTCTTTTGTCGTTTGACAAAAGTACTTAACAGTCTTTTGTCCGGTGGCAATAAGGCACGCGCCTTCAACGCTTGGGTGATGCCTCTGCTCACTTACTCCTTTGGCATACTAAGGTGGACTCAGACTGAGCTGGACGCCCTGGATACGAGGGTCCGTCAGCTGCTCACTACACATCGCATGAGGCACCCACGCTCGTCAGTTATGAGAATGTACATCCCGCGTAAGTGTGGGGGCCGTGGCTTTTTAAACGCCAAGGACCTCCATAACCGCGAGGTGTGCAGTCTTAGGGAGTATTTCCTAAACAACGAGTGTGGGATTCATCGCGATGTAGTAGCAGTTGACAAAGGCCTCACCTCTCTCTCCTTAGCAAACGAGAACTGGCGCAGACCAAACGTGCTTAGCACCGATGACCGCAGGGCTGTATGGAAGAGCAAGGAGCTACACGGGCGGTTCTACAAGGCCCTTACGGGGCCCGATGTAGATCTGCTCGCGTCGGTGAACTGGCTACGCTTCGGGGATCTCTTCGGGGAAACCGAAGGTTTTGTCTGTGCAATTGCGGATGAAGTAATGATGACGAACAATTACCGGAGATATATCCTGAAGGACGGTACGGTCGACATTTGTCGGGCATGCCGCCGTCCCGGTGAGTCACTCAGGCATATAATCTCCGGTTGTTCTCATTTTGCTAACGGCGAGTACTTGCACAGACATAACCAAGTAGCCAGGATCATTCACCAGCAACTTGCTCTTCAATACGGTCTTGTGGGGTCTGAGGTGCCGTACTATTAGTACGCACCGATGCCAGTTCTTGAGAATGGTCGTGCCACGCTCTATTGGGATCGATCTATCATCACGGACAGGACTATTGTAGCCAATAAGCCTGACATCGTTTTGGTAGATCGATCCAAGCGCCAGGCAGTGCTCGTCGACATCACCATCCCCCATGACGAGAACCTCGTGAAGGCCGAGAAGGACAAACTCAGCAAGTACCTTGACTTGGCTCACGAGGTGACCGCCATGTGGGATGTTGACTCGACGATCATTGTCCCGATAGTCGTTTCGGCGAACGGTCTTATAGCGAAGAGTCTCGACAAACATCTTAAGAGACTCTCGCTAGATGGCTGGATCAAGGGCCAGATACAGAAGGCGGTACTCCTGGACACGGCGCGCATCGTCAGGAGGTTCCTCTCTCTGCAGCCCTAACCACCGGTAGCCTGGGCCCCGCCCCGCTGCCGGCGGCACCCTAGGTTAGGTTTTTTTTTATAATGTATTTATATTTTGTTATTACCTTGTTGTATTTTACTTTTTATATAAATTTATTGTAAAAAAACTTAACCTAAGAAATTAAATGAATATACGAAATAATAATAATAATCATTTATTTCGGAATTTCATCCATATCGTGTAAGTTCATATTTTTTTGACAGATGGACGTCAATAAAAAAAAAGTTTATCAGACTATTTTTACGTAACCCATGGCACTAGCGTTTTTTGCCCCCTCTTATACAACTGTTGCATAAAATACTATTTTTTATTTGCCGTAAATGGGGTAAAAGGTATTTTATAATCATCTTTGGATGTCGAACTATCCCTGAGTCATAATTGGTTTCAAACCTTCCAGCCATTTTGGCCTTCCAAGGACGAAATGAAATGTTTTCTGATACACAGCGTGAGATTTTTCTCATCGTCATGACTTCTCGCCAGGAACTCGGTTTCTAGTATAAAATTGCAAACTATTAAAATAGGCATTATAGATGACGTGCTTTATGTTTATGTGTCAGGAACGGCCCTACATTTGTACAACTACAAATTCACAATGCGAATCGTTTACGCAGTCGCTAGTGAGTACGGTCACTGTATGGTAAGGGTACAGGACTTGTCGATGCGGAAAAAAGGCACCCCTTCAAAACAATTTTTCATTAGGTACGTTTTAAAATTGCTGAATGTCCACTTTCGTTGGAGCGTAAAAATCGCTGTAGCGGTATTATTTTGAACCAAATTTTGAAACAGGAATTAATTCGATTGCCTTCTAATAACTTTTCATCTCTCCTGTTTGGAAAGTGTCATTTTCATGAGTAGGTAGCCGGGTGGAAAATAGCTTTTCCTTCCCTAGGGTGGAAATATCTAGAAATATCTCGGTTGCAATGGGTCACTTTCTACCCTTGGTTAACAATCTACTACTTATTGTGATAGCGATTGATTTTGTTTTGATGGGGTTAATTTCCCGTTAATGAAAACGATATATGCTACATCAGAGTATGAAAAACTGTTTTGGGGTACCTATCTGCAAGAGTTTAGCGCCAACTAGCTATCGTAGTAAGCGCGACGTCAATTGACGAATTCACTCAATGTTTGAAGATACTACGAGTATGAGTATCTGATCTGAGTACGTCACGTTGGTATAGTGCCCCGTACCACAAAATAAAGACACTACCCGTAGGCAATTTATAATGTCGTTACTTCAAAAGTATTTACTTAATTTAAATGAAACAATAGTTTTACGGACATTTTGAGTAATTTAGCGGATACTTCTCAGAACCATTTTTTTTTTACTCGTCGTGTTCTTCGATACACATTAAAAATGTCCCTTCACCGTTTCAAATGAACCCCGTAAAAGTACCTATATAAAAAACAAGCCGTTAGTGAGTTTTTGTACTCAGTAAAGTTGTAAGCAGTAAAATATTTACGTAACCATGCGAAAGTGCAGTAAGTAAAATGGCAGTCCAGGGTTTACCGGAGACTTCTAGATACTTACCATGTAGCCTGCTCAAAGTTTGAAATAGTGACTTCAGGTTTTTAAGGAATAGGCAAAACTTTACTTTTAAGTCGCCTTTCTGTGTAATGTTTCGGTAGCATGGATTAGTACCGTAGAGAACTCAAGTTTTAAGTTTTCTCGTAGTTTTAAATTTAAATGCGCAAGGGACATTGCTTCACATTTTTAAGGAGAATATTCTATTGCTGCCAGCGTCTTTGGAACAATGCTACGAGTAAAAGTTAATCTAGGTTATTAATAGTATTACATTTTGATATTTCTAATGTAGAAATAGAAGTGAAAGTCTAGTTGTATTAGAAGATCCGAAGCTAAATCGATCTTCACCGAGCTGATAATAGAATGAAACATATTTTATAATGAATTTAGAATATTAGAAAATATATTAAAAATGGCTTTGCTAAAAATATCCTGGACAGGCTATTTTTAATAATTTTTAAAGATTTCAATGTTAACGAGAGTGGGAATGTGTGACAGAGAGATCCGAGGTAAGTATACAGTGTAAATAAAGGACCCAACATCGCTGTCGCACGTGATGGGACCTCGAATATATTTGGAAGTGCGAATGCTCGGTATGTAAACTATGGAGGGTAGAAGCTTCTTTAAAAATAATAGGCAACCCAACGGCTGCACATTCTATACGTTTTATATTTTAACTCAGGATAAAATGTTATTATCTCGATGTTGCAATATTTAATAAAAAAATCCTTTTTTTATAATTAAAAATAGCCTGTCCAGGATATTTTTAGCAAACCCATTTTTAATATATTTTCTAATATACTAGATTCATTATAATATACGTTTAATTCTATTATCAGCTCGGTGAAGGTCAATGTAGGTTCGGATCTCCTACTATAGTAGGAGTTATACAATTATTTTAATCGTTAATTGTCTTTTCTGCATGCATGATGAGTTGATGAATTGTGAAGCTCAACTCTAATAAGGTAGGTTATCTCATATCTCGGGCATATCTCATTGCCTATAAACATGAAATTGTTTCTGATATATCATTTCTAAAAGTCCCTATTTCTTCAAATTATAGCTACTTACTCGTCGTTTTCTAAGCGTATTTCCTAAGACGCCACGCTGACGACAAAATTTATCCACTTCCGAAGTCGTGGAACCCGAACAACAAAACTTCGAAGTTGGCTAACTATTGAAGTCTGTGGGGCCCCTTAGTTTGCACGGATAGGACGAAATCCGAAGCAAACAGAATATGTCTTAAACGCAATTTTATATTGCGATTTTCCGGGGCGTGAACCCACATCATCCGATCCAAGCGACTCCATACGAAAGATTTATGTAGTTCTTGCCTAAGAAGAGCAAGCACTCGTTGGTACCTTTTTGGCATTTTTCTTATGTACTACATATTAAAATTTTCCAGCAAGCTTTGGAGCGCAGCATACTCAGTTCGCAGGACCAACTGTATCAGAAACATCGAACTGCGCTCCAAAACGAGTATTGCAGATGTGGGTGTCGAATCAAAGCCGCCAAGTTTAAGTAGGCTAGACTGGACACGTCTGGAGAATGCGTTTTAAACGTTGTGCCAAATAATCCTCGGGATAGCTAACGAAGTAGAGGTAGATCCAAAAAGAAATAAAAAAAAGTACACAATAACAATCCTTGACAAATCGACCTAGGTAGTCCCAAACTAAGCCATCTTTGTACTATGGATACTAGACGACGATAGGTACATTACGAGTATATATAGATGACGGAAAGACCTGATGATGGAACGCTTGGCAGGACCTTGCACTTCACCACGACAAGCCCTAAACAAGAGAGTATATTCCTTTGCTCCGCGGTAGAGTGGCACAGTTAAAATTTAAATCGTTATGACTATGACAATGTGACTATGACAATGTGTCACTGCGTGACAAGATAGTTGGAGCACAATATTTATTTATAAGACCTTACATTATGTACCCTATCTTGAGCAAATAAAAAACTTATGACTTATGACTTAAAATTTTAATTTGTCATAAGTGATCCTAAGCCCTGTGATATTTACATTTACATGACTTCATACGGAACAAGTTTACCGTTTCCCTACAACCGATACCGGTAAACACCACGAGAATAACACTTTTTATTAGTTAGTGAACAAAACGATCGCTAAACTGTTTGCAATTTGCTTGAGTACACTCGGCGAGAGCGTGATGGGCACTATTAACAGTTATTGTCAATAAATTAAATAGTTTTTCTATCGAGTTCCACTGCACCTGTGGTTGCTATAATTGTTACAGGCTACCGTTCTGTATTTTTCCTCGCGTGAAATAATTTATACACGCTTTTGTTATAGGTACTTATTTACCTACACAGTTTTTGTTATCTTAGTAAGTATTTTATTATAATTTTCATGAATTGTATTGAAATACAATTGTCACCGTAGGTACCACACATTTTCTTTTGTTTTGTATGAGTATTGTTTAAAACGACGCGCGGTTGGCGCAGTGGTAAAGTATCTGCCTACTGAGCCGACGGTCCTGGGTTCGAATCTCGGCAAGGGAAAATATTTGTGTGATGAACTCGAATATTAGTGCTTGGGTTATGGATATTATTTGTATTGCATATTTTATCTATATAACTATGTTTATCGTCGTCTAGTGTCCATAACACAAGCCTTACCAGAGCAACTCTGGGACTAGATCGATTTGTGTATATTGTCCGATATTTATTTATTTTTTATTTATTATAACGCAATCTCTTATCAAAACCTGTTTTGGTTGCAATATAAAAAGGAGGGTTAAACGAACGAATATCAGGCACCTTTTAGTGTTGTAACATACAAAGTAGGGATTATACGACTTCTCGACTTTTATTGCCATTAAATGCAAATGTAGGGTGCCGCTAAGTTCGCGACAAGTGGGTATGTGTCCCTCCCGTCGCAGCTGGCAATATCTAAAGCAAATATAACTTTACTATCCTTGTGACTTAAACGTTAGTTTTCCAACTACTAAAACAAAGTATTGATAGTAAAATCCTTTTCTTGAATAAGTTTTCGCTTTGGTGTTACAACTAAACTAACTTAAGGTTAACTGGAAGAGATCCCTTATAGGGATAAGTTCGCCTTTGTACCTATATGTTAATTGTAATAGATGTATTTTTTAACTGTTTTTGTGTACAATAAAGCGTTTACTTACTTACTTACTTACTTACAACTAGAGCGCAGGGATAGCGGGTTCGGGTTGGCGGGTTTTATTATTTTCTTTTCTTTCTGAAGGTATTCTAGATAGAATCTATATCACATAATACTTAGCTAATACATATAAAATACTAAAATTTTATTGATAATCAGTCAGTTTCTGTGGAGAGGGGTCAGTAATTTAAGAAAAGTCCCACTTATTATATACGTCCTTTTAAGGTTCTGTACCTTAAAACGAAAAAAACGGAATCCTTATTTTATTTTACGGGTAGAAACTATCTACCTGTAAAAAAAAGGATCAAATTAACTATACATTAACTGGACATCTTAGGATGCTGTATCGGCTGTATCTACTAAAATTGGTCAAAATCCGTCTAGCTGTTTAAGCATGGTGAGAGGACAAATAAAAATTTCGCAACAGATGCCGCTGAACGGCCGGCGCCTTACTGCTGCAGTTAAGATTGTTCCTTAAATAATAACCCTGCTCCATAGAAAAACTATTTTCAATAGATGTTTTAAACCTAATAATAGTAAGTAAATAGTTAAAAAAATATATATCAAAAACTTGTGTTTTAGAAAAAAAAAATACTTGACACCATTATTAGACAGTTTATCTAGGTACCTATATGTGTAAATCGACATCGTTATCTTATGTATCTTGTGTGTGTAATAAACTCACAAAATACATGTAAGGAGGTAAGGATAACACATAGTAATTCGGTTTCCTCGGCAGCCATTGGTGTAATATCCCAAAAGTCAGTTATGGACCGGCCATGTTCGTCAGACAGAATGGATTACCCCGACTTATACGGGCCTGGGGAGACACTTGGGGCTAAACGGTTTAGGCGACAGCACTGCACCGAAGTAGGTCAATAAAGTGCCCAACTACTGACCCCAAAACATTTATCAGGCTTAGGCATTCTCTTTATTTGGTATTATTATTAAACGTCATAGTGACGTGTTTGTTATAAAATTGTTTAGTATAATTCTGAAAGCAGCATAACAGGAACATTTAAAAGCTCAATAGAACCCAATAGGTTAGGTTAGTATTGCTTGTAACATTCCTGCAAAATGTACATTTTCCGAGAAAAACCTAATCATGGCAAACAATACATTATGACTATCAATTATATGCCAGTCAATAGAGACCCGGTATACTGAGATAAAAAAACACACAAGAAAGCTGTTATTATTTATGTATTCTCATATTTACTTTAATAAGTTCCTGTGAATAGTCTTATATCTAGCAACAAAGTTAGTCGATGAACCCATCTACTTCCTTATCGAATTTGTCTTGTTATTCTTTCATTCCCTGTTTGCCAAGATACAGATCCACCGTCAAAGCGGATCATAACCCGATAGCATCAATATTTATGGCTGTCAATACATCTTTGACTGGCATATTTCAAGAAATCACCCGTACGTAGTAATACATAAATTCTGATACTGTCGATTTCGGGCGTATCCCGCCATCCATCCTGTATGTATCGTAAATTGGTGACTGTTAACTAAATAGCAATAAAAAGTGAAGAATAAAGAACAGTACAATTTTAGTATTGCTTTGCTTATTACATTTTAATCAACAAAGTCATGACATGAAGGTCACGGTTGTCGCACCACTAAAGTTAACGTTACTCTTGTACTGCGGGCCTATGATGGTTGCGTTTATGACGTGATAAATAAGTGACAATGCGTCTGTCACTTACACTCGCATTTTGTTAAAACGTGACGAATACTTTGTCACTTATGACTATATTTATGCCATTTCTCGGCACTCAAACTATTCCCTGATCAAATATCATCCAAATCGGTTCAACGATTATTGTTTTCCCGTACAAAATTCCACCCCCTTAAGGGATGATTGCTAGGATAAAAACTATACTATGGACTCAAGCTATCTCCATATCAAATTAAATCTAAATCTGTTCAACGGTTTAAGAGGCCTTATTCCTTTTAAAATGCTGATTGTTTTAGACATATCCTCTATTATCAAACATTTTTCTTAACATATTATTGATGTTACTACCTAGAGCAGGGCTATTGGGATTTAAAGGTATATATTTGAGACCTACAGTTTGAATCATTTATAATTTTTGTTTCAAAAACTACTCGAAATTGACAAAGTTCACGCCCAAAATTAGTTTTGTTCAACTTATTTTCGATTGAACGCAATGAAAGCATGGAATAGCTATGTTACTACCTAGAATTCGTGGAAGTTGGTTGAAATTATCAATATATTTGTCATAATATGAAAAAAAAAATATTAAAAGGAATAAAGCCTCTTAAGCGTGGAAAGGGAACAGACAGACAGACAAACTTTTGCATTTATAACATCGCCGGGTGACAACCAAAACTCACAAAAAATTCCGTCACTGCTCTTCAAAATCTCTTATCTAATTGTCAACAGACGATATAAGCACATACCTATCTATGATTATATTCACTTCCTTAAGTTTTCTCATAATATCACTGTTGTATCCCGCTTCAGTGCGCAAATATAAGCAAAATATATTCATAAGCACGGCTCGAGCAACATACACAAGAAATCCATTAAGATCCGAACTCCCTTAATAACTTCGTCTTATTTATTTAGGCTGCGGTGTCGATATAAGTTTGTCGGTATATGACTAGTTGGGTACTTTTGTAGCTAGTTTTCCCTTGTGATTCCGTTACCCTTTGGGGTAAAGTCGATGTTTGTGTTAAAAAGTATTGATTCTTGCTACAAATGGGTGTCGGGGCAATGTAAATCGCATACATAATTTATGCAGTAATTGCACACAAAAAAATACTGTTTATTTTACAGGTAGTAAACAAGGTAGGTATGCCACTCCGGAATGATAGCGAGACGATTGGTTGGTTGGTTCTGTCTCTGTTAATCCGTTTCTGTGTTGCCAGCGGTATATCATCATACACCCCGATTCCCCTTGTTACCTGTATGAATCTCATCGAATCGTGTTTTAAATCAATTATTACGACAAAATGAAATTTTGACAATGAACATGACAATTGTAATGCATAACGCATAATTATATTTTTTAGTACGACTGGCGGCAAACGTTTTTTTTTTCTGATAATTATGTTGTTACCATAAAGCGGCAACTAATCAGTGACGTAGAAAGTCTCACAAGCCGCGGAGTGTCATACCTTGTTTTCTTACACAATGAATTAAAAAAAAAATTGCTTCATTGATTTCAACACGTTTTGACAGTCAGCCCTTCCGCGCACTAGACAGCCAGTCGAACTTATAGCTATATGAGCATAAGCATTAGGCAGCCACGAACTCCCATCGTAATTGACTGGCTGCCGCAATATGGATATCTTGTCTTGTATATTTTTTTACGTCACCCTAGGCCGTAAGTGGGAGTTTCTGCTACGCGGGGAGGTTATCTCACTTCCTGGCCAAGGCAAGACGCAACACTTCAGACAAACCACGGGCGGTAATTCATAAAGCCCCAGATCGCACATTTATTGTCCTCACCTTTGGTTCGGGCCACAAACACCTGCGATCGGGGACATTCACGAAGTCACCGCACTAAGTATGCAATGTATTATTATTACTTCCTTCTATTAATGGTTAATTAAACTTTTTTTAATTTTCGTACACATCTCGTCTCATTGCGCAATAATATTTGAACCCCAAATAATCATAAAAGAGTATTCTTGGCAATATTATTCGTCGGTTGTCGTTCCCGGCACCCGAGCCGCAGCTTCCGGTGCGACGCGAGGCTGTCGCGGGGACGCCACCGGATTTCCGCGTCATCGCCTTGCGACGATGTGTACCGACCCTAAATCACATAACTCATTTTCAGAAATTTGAGCTGATAATTATCTTTTGACTCACAATTAATCCAATAAGGGTTAACTTTTGTATTTGCAGATACAAAACTCTAAAGATTATATTATTAATTTATTATATACTGTGCCGCCGCCGCCAGGGCCTATGCACGCCTTAGCCGCTAAGAGAAACCGCTTGACGATGCACGCCACGCTACTGAACTTTACCCTTAATTTTGCCATCTAGTGAGGAAATCTCTTAATTCTTTAAAGACCAACTGTCTAGACAATTTAATTTATTTATTATTGAACCACATACTGATTTCGCTCTTATCTCAATACCTAATATTTTTCACATCAACAATCACATATAAAAAGGTAGCTATTTTCAACATCCGGTGTGACGAGAGAACGCGGGGACGCCGCCTACTTCCGCGTCATCGCCTGGCAACCCTCGTCGGTGTGCACTGATCCTAAACTAGCATAATTAATTTTTGGAAATCTGACCTGACAATTTCGTTTTACCGACTTCAAAGGGCAGAATAATGATGGGATTCAAAGGGATTAAATTTTAGTTGTCTGCATAGATTATTCTTTACACGATATATTTATTAAGTGAATGTGGATATTGTGGGTAATTTTTATGAGTATAAGGTTGACTGTCCACAGAAACAGAGCGAAGAAAATGAGCCAATCAGAATGCGTTTTCGTGAAGCCCAAAAGAAGTGCATTCTAATCTGCGGAATGTGATTGGTCCATTTTACACATCTCCGCTTCTGTGGACAGGCAGCCTAAGAGAGACAAAGTCCTCTCCGCTAACTCAAAATATAATAATACAGAAGGTCTAGGTCTTGGTCTTCACAAAAGCCACCTGAAAACTGTATCTTTATCTGGTAGTTCGTAACACGACGCAATATGTCGTCGAGCGTAACACGACCGACCAACACGTGCGTGCCGCTACGTCTTGCTGTAGATTTTGAACGGCCAAAGGCGTAAAGTATGGCTACTCGAGTTGTAGTGCGGAGTGAACGCTCATGAACACGAGTTACCGCTCATATAATGTTGGCAATGAAAAATGAAATTACGTCATTGTAAATATTGTTTTTAAAAACACACGCAACTCCATCCAACTTACAAGTATCCACTTTTATTACCCTCATTCCGCACAAAGTCGTATACTTCAATGCCCCAATATTAACGGGTCCCAAAAGTAAAACAAAAGAGCCCTAAACCATTTTTTATTTCAAACATTGAGGCGTTATCCGTTCGGGATCGTCTACATTGGCATATAATACGTTTATGTCCGTCCGACGTTTCAATAAAGACGTCTCTTCGGGCGGAAAATTTGTAATTTGAGTTCGGAAAATATCGGGGTTCCATTAGAATACAATTTGCCTTTGACTGTAATCGTAATGGGTTGATTTGTAATTGATTTTGTATTTGTCGTGGTAAAAATGTTTGCTTGGGAAAATGTTAAATTTGCAAATAGAAAAATCTTCAGTCAACAAAATTTTGGCAATGACTTAGATGAGAATTTTGGAAAGCTATCATTATTATTAGTCTAATCCTAAAGGTCGTCTCCAGTAAAAGTCTAGTATGAGTCTTGTGGACTTACTGACCGACTGATCCAACCGTTCGAAATTTTGCATAGAAACTTCGGCGCTTATTTTGCAGTGAAAACAAAAGCAAAAGGTGCGAAGAGTGTGACGGATGGGCGGACCTAGTGATTACTTACACATACGATTAACGTGCAATTTGGCAATGCACCACCCAGGGTTAGTAAGAATGATCAGCATTGTCACAGAAAGTCCTACACTAATAACATAAATGAGGATTCGCATTGTGAATCAAAAACTAAGCACTTTCTTCATTTGTAATAGGTACCCAAACAAGATTAACACAAATAAGATACGCATTTAGCTTTCAAGTATCCCAATTTTCTAGATTCGACGATAAAACGTGCATTTCAATCCTCTCGGTTGCAAACACTTCAGATTTTAATAAATTTAAAGTTTCCCTACTCTAAAACTCAACGTGGCAAAAATTCCAAAATTCATCAAAAGAAATATGAGCATTACCCAACGCAAAGTAGCTCTTTATGCTAAAAAAATAAAAGTCCGCTCTACCGTCTACAAAGCGGGCGCTGCATATTCATTGTAATTATAAATTCATGCTGCTCTAGGCATGGGTTAGACGCTCAGTTTTAGTTAGTTTTAGGGTGAAGCCAGAAGCGTAATTTGAGTCGCATATATAATTTCGGTCGCGCCATACTTAGTGTGACGTGATCACGTTACATGATGTGTGGCGCGACTGAAATTACGCGACTCAAATTACGCTCAACCCGTCTAGCACAACTCCGCTTCACGGCTCTGGTCGCGCGACATAGCATCGCCTATCACTCTCTCACATTACAGCGAAGAAAGATAGGTAATATTTCTCGCGCGAGAAAGAGTCGCGTGTCAGAGTTGTGCTAGGGGGGCTGATCTGGCTTCACCCTTACGGACATGCCACGACTTCGGCGGCAAGCGGCGGCCATAGGTGGGAGCGGAAGGCCCGAGCGCGGTGTCCCGTTCACTCGTATAGGCGCCGCTCGCCGCTTGCTGCCACAGTGTAGGGACCGGGCCGTTATACAGTCAAAATATTGGGGCTCACACACACATTCAAACCGGGCAGGCGAGGCGGGCTAGCCCCGCCCCCAGCCATCTAGAGACTCTCGGATGCAGCCAAATTAGACTTCCGACTGCCAAGGATAGGAAAAAAAAAAAAAAAAGGCTCGGGACCTTTTCGATACAATGTTTATCTTTACACGTTTTTGGTAAGAAAAAGGAAAATTTTAAATTCTTTTTTAAAGTTTCTGTAAACATTCAAGTATCACAAGGCTCACCCATACTATACTTTAATCCCTCTTTTTGGCCCTAATGTTAACTGGTAGAGAATGCCATTTGCCATTAAGTCTGCCCATTTAAATAAATAGATTATTATTATATTGAGCCCGTAATATCCCACTGCAAGCAAGGGCAAAGGCCTCCCCCTTTTCTTCCAGTGATCTCAGCTTAAGGCTATTTCTGGCCAATCGTTCAAGAAGAAATCCAAGTCGTCCCGCCACCGCCGGCGAGGTCTGCCACGCTTCCGTTTCGAATAAATAGATGCACTAATTAAATACCGTTTATATACATATAAAAGGTGTAATATCTTCTGTTAATAAAATAGATTTCCCTTTTAATCTTTTTTCAATCTCCGCTTTTAAGTTAAACTTAACTACAAAAGTTGCCGTAAGTAAGGTCAAGAAAAATGTCACACTAAATATTTTCACACAAGTTTCAAAGATTGAGCGTGCACCCACCCTTAAACAGCTCGAGTGTTGAAATGACACTTCTCTAGGAATCTGCATGTACGTTATTTTCAGGGACTATGTAAGTAATTATTTGTTAAGTTGGTTTAACTATACGCAGAATAAGATGATACTTACCAATACTTCGGGATGAATAGGCTAGTTGAACAATTTTTGAAGTATATTTGAAATGGTTAATAGTGATCTTACTGGCTCTAAAAAATATATTTGTGGAAGCTTTTAATTAATAAAAAATAGAAATTTCATGAACAGAGTAAACGCCGTCCGCCATTTTTGCCCTTTATCTGTGGCATGACATAGAATGCCGAGTAAATAAACATCCGTTTCATTAGCCCTAATCCGATGTTCGAAATTCGACCGTCGTATAGTGCCGTCCTGCTCACTCAAATATACTTTGACGGGGGATCGAGAGGCACGGCACTGTTCGGAGTCGTCGGAGGAGTAGCCCTTCAGTTTTCTTTACGGGACCGGTCACGTCACTAGAGCGAAGATGGCGAACAGCGTTTTAAGCATTTTATACAGAGTAAAATCCATATTTTCAATTTTATTTTTTCAGCCATCCCCTACTTTTATGAACTGAAACTTATATAAATCATTGATACAAAGATCAAAGCTTAAAGAAAATTTGAAAAAGGTTTTACACCTTAGCGACCTCTATGTGAATACGTTAATATCCACATCTTACCGCACCACTCTACAGCAGTAAACGAGCAAGCGAAAGAGGGCGCTGTTATTTAAATTTATGAAACATATTATGTATAACGACGCATTTTTTTCAATGTGGCATATTTATTTATTTATGTTTATTTATTTATTTGAAGGTTTAAATAAAAATGGTGGTGTGTACCCACATTAAAAAAAATATAGATATTACATGTTTCATGAATTTATGAAAAATATAATACATTAGTTTAATACAATTTAACATGAGTCAACTAGCCTATTGGCCTCCGTCTCAGCTTGACCTAAAGTTTTTTGTCCTGATGTTTGGATGTCCGGCTGTCCGGATTTCCAACTATTCTCGCCTTCTCTACCGATTCTCGTGTAATTTTGTGAGTAGGTTCGTTAAATGGAACGTTTTTATCGATTCAATTTCCCGAAATGTTTCAAAATGGTGAAGATATGATTTAAAAACGTTAAAAAAGTCAGCAACTTTGAAACAAACTTGCGTTGTCTACAGCTCAAAGAGCCACTAATAAATGATGTTGTTAGCCATTCTGGGTTATAAACCCCATAAACGGGGGTTAGGTAGCACTTTCATTAAGTAGGCTTTAGAATTGTAAAGATTTATTGCACAGGTGTTCGCGAAGTTTGCTAGAGAACACGACTCTTGTCTCACATTTGTAGTTAATAGCATATTTAAGCGATCTCTGTATATAATGAACTATACAATTATCTACAAAGATCGCTTAATTAAAATAGATCTAAAATTATCTTTACGAATGGTAAGCTTAATCAAGAACTAAATCCTTGTGAAATCCAACTGCCCAAATCAAGAACATTTTTCTAGTTATTTTAAACATCATTGAAAAAACCAGCCAGTTGGGTGCGGTTGGGTTTTCATTTCAATGACCATTGCACAAAGCGGGTCGAATTACTTATATTATCTCGTTATTTATGTATCTCAAACGGTAAAAAATACGTATTCATGACGTTTGTGTATAGGGGGTCGATATTATTTTTATCTTTATTACTACGAATGTTAGGTATGCGTTTAGTGTTTGCGAAACCTAAGAACGACATGGCCTACTATCTGACATATTTTGTAGTTTCCTTTGTTCACGGAATATTATACACTTTTTGACATAGCGCTCATCTAAAAAATCTATACATTTGAGACTAATATCTTCCGGGAGTCACTTAAAACATAAATTATACATGACGCGACTCAACTGATCCTACATCGGAGACACGGGCCATTCTACATACCTTAATCTTACCATTTCTGGTAAAAAAAAAAGTTTTACATTTGGTGAATTAATTATTAAAAAACATGCTGTACAGAAGTTTCATAATACATTTATGTGAATATGTATTCCTATTGACGATTGTAGCCGCTAAAATTGTAAACCAGTTATAAATTGCTTAAAAGAAAGTTGCAGTCTCTAAGTGAAATATTTCTAAAAGTAGAAACGCCCCAAGACAAACATTATCTTATACGCGCATTCAAATTATTTTTCCCTAATACCCCTTTCAAGACATCCGCTTATATTCAGATCTCGGTTTCTTTCGTAAACAGCAGCTTGCCACAATCATCTCTAACAAGAGGATTATTCCACGACGCTGCGTTTTTTCATAAAACCTGGAACCTCGGAACAGCGTTCAATTTTATATATTTTTATTCCATCTCCGGAGCTTTGCACAAGATAGTATTTATCAAGGGATTTGCTATAGCTAAGATTCAATATTTTCATTCTGTTGAATCGTTTGTGGAATGATCGGGTAATAGTCTAGTCGGAAGTTAAACATTACGGAGACCAGTAGTTTCCTTGAGTCTTATATTAGCTCATAAATGTCCGGATATTTTAGTATCACTAATCTTCAGCTTTTTTTTAGAATAAGTAAAAAAAATTGTTTCACTTTGCTTAAAAAAATTAAAGCTGTGTTTATAAAATTTAAAGTGTCAAAACTACACAAACAAATCATACTAGCTAGCTATTGAAACAACAATTTAAATTTTTAAGTTAATCTCTATTTTCTCGCAGTTAAAGTGAAAAGCAGAGTGTTTAACACGCGGCTAAAAGCCATTATGACACTTAGGTTATATTTATTCCTCGCTCACTTCATTCGTTCGTCCAAATAGTCATCTTCGTGTTATGCATCGGCTTGCTTTAGTGTGCTTTAGTCCCCTTATCAAACAATCTACTATTTATAACCATGTTTTATTAATTATTTTTAATAGTCCGGATTATTTTAGATATTTTGACCCTCTCTCTATATGATTCGTTAAGTTACTAAATAAATTGTTTGATTTTCTGACAAGCAGACATTTTAACAAAGCACGCAGCCCGAGACAGAACGCGATCACACTGTTGACGCCCTCTGCCCCATCTAGGGGATGAAGGAATTCAAGCTAAGACAGTTTAACAACTGATAATGCCTGTCTAGATACAAGCTGTATCTTGCTCTGCTCTGCATCTTGAGGTCTTTGCTCAATGGTACCTATGCTGCTCAGATTACATCCTCGGGGAGTCTATTCCATGCATTCACAACTCTGTTGTTCAGAAATTGTTTATGACTGTTGTGTAAAACTGCTGTTTGCAAATCCTTTCAATCCGTTGCTAGACATAATAATATTCGATACGATAATACGATTCGAGATCATATAATTAGCTGTGTATTACTAATAACGACTCTATTATCATAATTTAAGCCATTGGTTATCCATGTGCACATAAAATAAACGCTTGTAATTACAGTTACGTTTCCAAGTTTGTAAATACAATGCTGATTAAGTTCAGTCTATAAAATACTAACTCTAAGCACATAACCATAGCTCGTTTAAAATTTAGCCAAATCTACATACCTATACTCCGAGACTCCGCCAAGATAGTGTAAAAATTAAAAAGTGGCAATACTTATCAATCTACGAAAACGGGACGACTCTTACATATTGCCACTTTTTAATTTTTACCCTTTTTTGTCGGACTGTACGAGTATTTCCAGCTTATACGTAACAAGTAGGTCAGTCGGAAATGTCTTCACATTTGGCTTTCTCCTTTGTCTTTCTGGCAGCCGAGAGGTAGTTCAATTAAACAAAATATTTAGCTAAGACTCTTTCACCAGGACGCTGACTCTGTCTCATAGTGCTGGTGACATAGCACATCTAGCATAACTATGTCACGCGACAAATACTACCTGTCACTTTCATTTCAAAACCGTGCGAGCAAGACAGGTGACTGCAGCTGTTGTATCTTCGCGACGCTTGGCTATAAGTATATTTGATATTCTATAAGATTTTTCCAAAATATCCTAAACAAATACTCCTTCAATCTCGACTTTCAGTTGTATTTACAAACGATCCCTTATCACAACCCAAAGGGCCTTTGAAGTCAGATCTCAGATAAGGTAACAGCGTGAGCAATTAACGCTCAGACTGAGATCGATTCAATGGGAAATTAGAAAAGGTTCGGCTTTGAGTGGAAGACAAATTAGCCAGCGTAATAAAAATAACTGGATTATTGATAGAATGATTTTGATTCATTGTGTTAAGCGGTTTACACTCACGGTAAACTGTCAGCAACGGTCCGACATGTTTCGAACTCTTCATCAGGGACTGCTCTGCTAGCCGTACACCGGCGCGGCAACTTTGTCACTCTTCTGTCTCTTTGTGATTTGAACGAAAGTTTTAATAAGATTATTCTGATTCTGCTATGAATCGTAGCTCATAACGACGCACATATATAGGTAGGTGTACTTAATGTATAATTCACGTAGGTACTTAAATCCCACTAATATTATAAAAGTTATAGTATGTGTGTGACATATCACATGAACATGACACACATGATTCAAGTACATGTGTATTTCGCCAAAAAAGCTGGACGGATTTGCATGAAATTTGGAACAGTTACTTACAGAAACTTGATTAAGCAGGTAACTAATAATAGAGAATTATTGCATGCTTACAATCCTTACAATCAGTTTTATATTTTATACAATATGTCATTACTACAATTTTAACTATTATTTACAGAATAATCTTCATAGGTATCTAATTATCATCACTTAACTTTTTTTTCTATATATATTGTAACTATTCTTAAAAAAAGTTATGTGTACAAATGTTCTGTCTCAATCTTTTCACAGTTACCTCATTCTTCACTATGTCTGTAAATGCCTTCAGATACTGTGTCGCTAATGTTCTAAAAATAAAATATAAATGTATCCTGTTGATATTTGTTATGTAAGTTTCGGAAGCCTCGGGACCGTTGCAAACGGTACAAAATAAAGCCTTCTGACTGAGATAACTTTATCAATCTGTCACATTTACTTTAGCTAGATATCGTGAGTATTATGCGTGACAGAGAACGCTTGGGATTGCCTATTTTGTACTGTACGTGAGATTTCGACCGGCAATATGTTTAAGAACATTATTTTTAGCTTTGTAAAGGAAATGTTCTCTATTTCTTGCCATATAAACATTTGACACTATTTACAGTACTTTCTTCAAGGTTAAATCATAAATTACTCAATAGTTCTTGTTCTTACAAGTACTTTGTTGTGACTGCGACAGTCAAACACCTTATAAGGTTTACTCAATAGTTCTTGTTCTTACAAATACTTTGTTGTAACTGTGACAGTCAAACACCTTAAAAGGTTTACTCAATAGTTCTTGTTCTTGCAAATACTTTGTTGTAACTGTGACAGTCAAACACCTTATAAGGTTTACTCAATAGGTCTTGTTCTTAGAAATACTTTGTTGTAACTGTGACAGTCAAACACCTTAAAAGGTTTACTCAATAGTTCTTGTTCTTACAAATACTTTGTTGTGACTGTGACAGTCAAACACCTTATAAGGTTTACTCAATAGTTCTTGTTCTTACAAATACTTTGTTGTAACTGTGTCAGTCAAACACCTTAAAAGGCTTACTCAATAGTTCTTGTTCTTACAAATACTTTGTTGTGACTGTGACAGTCAGACACCTTATAAGGTTTACTCAATAGTTCTTCTTCTTACAAATACTTTGTTGTGACTGTGACAGTCACACACCTTATAAGGTTTACTCAATAGTTCTTGTTCTTACAAATACTTTGTTGTAACTGTGACAGTCAAACACCTTATTAGGTTTACTCAATAGTTCTTGTTCTTACAAATACTTTGTTGTGACAGTGACAGTCAAACACCTATAAGGTTAGTATAGGTACTAAACACAATTCAGGATATGTTGCATAACTGACACATCACGTAAGTTAAAATGATAATTCAGGCCCAGACTCTTACTGAAGCAGATATGTGCGGAATAGTTGTTCCCCAAAGTGAAGTGGAACCGAGATACAGATTTCTACAACACAAGGAAAGCTTCTTTTTAAGTTACTCCGGTACTTACCCTGTATGTATATTCACTTAGTAGGTAAGGGCAGCAGGAGGAGTTTTTTATTGATGAGTTTTCGTGATCGCCAGAGCCAGATCGCGCGTGTCATTAAATAAGGTTTAGCACTATACAGGTTGGAACATTTCTACAGACTGGGCTGATAGGATAGTATCATCTGAGCGATCTACAATCGACCTATTATAATTATAAAGCTGGATTTAGAAATAATAAAAGTCATCAAAATAAAATACTTTAATATCAGTGATAACCCTACTAATTTAAAGGTTTTACTTACATTTTAAATGACACCTGTCTTTAAATTAAGCGATGTTCAAAAGATGCTAGGGTTGATGTGCAGATTTTTACACTAATATTTAACAAACTGTATCTCAAAAATGGATAGAAATATTTACATAGTTCATTGGTAAAAAATGAAGTAGGTACTCAGTCTGAACAATTCCCTGTTTGCTTAAAAGTCCCTCGATCTGTTCCACCCTGTATATAGCTTAGTGTAATCTATGGGCCACGGATGCGTGAAATAAATGGATTAATTTGAATACTAATGTAATTCTGAATTGTATCACGCTTATCGTAATTGTTGAATATTAATGTACCTATTCCGAACCATTCAAGTGTTATTGTATTATCAACATTAAAGGATACATTCATTCATAGCAAGTGGACAGTTATTATGTTAATAATTTAAGTACCTTACTTAACTTGTAACATAATAGATGTGATTTTATATTCAATCGCTGAAAATCAGCGGCGTAAATTCGCGTGGCAGTGGCTGAGTAGTGATCCTTTTGATTTTTGATCTGTAAATATGTTTTGATGCGTATAATAAATCTTTTCTTTCATTAATCTACGTCGAATCTTTAATAATTTTGATTCATAATTTCTATAAATACCTCACAGATAGGTACGCGAAAGGAAGGAGGCGTGAATCGTTACTGATATTAAATAAATCCTCTTGTTTAAAAGCTGAACAATCCTTTCATCCTTTTTCAGACGGCAATCAGCCCGAATTAGATCCCAATTAAAAAATCGCAAGCTGCCAATTAGTCCAAAACGAACTTGCTGCTTCATTAAGTATTCTCTTCCTTCGTTAAATATTCTCAGAATAAGGATTTTAAAGGTACGCAGTTATGTTACGGGTAAGTTTAAGTAGCCAGGCTCCAGCAGGTTTGTCTAATTGATTGAGCGAGCGAAGCGATTCCGCTTAAGCTTGGCCAAAAGCTCCTGTCTCTATTGTTTGGATGTTCGGATGTCCGGTTGTCGAAATTTCTGACTGTTATCACTTAAAGGTCGCATTTCTGAACCTAATCTTATGAAAGTTTGTGAATAGGTTCGATAAGTGTGAGAAATATATTTCGTCAGGTATAAAAAACAACTTATGGAATTACAATGAATAAAACCTTAACTAAATTACACAAAATTAAATCCCCTAAGTCGTAATGGTGCCCCGAGGGATGAGTTACCGTTAGACTGGTTGCGTTTCCCCTCTGAATAGATATGCCTATTCTTTGGGCGTTACCGTTAGACTGGTTGCGTTTCCCCTCTGAATATATGTGCCTATTCTTTGGGCGAGGAACGAGCCAGCCCCATTGTCTCTAGTTATATTTTTAATTTTCAATAAGTTCGATAATTTTTGGATGATTCAGCTTTTCGAAAATTTAAAAAATGGCGAAGATATGGGAGTTTAAAACGTAAAAGAAAGAGAAATTTCAGCCATTCTAAACAAACTCGCTAGGTCTAGGCTCACGGAGCCACTAGTGAATAAGGGTCCTAATTCGAGAATGCCGTTTGAGGGATCGCAAAACGTCAAAACTCTATTAGATAACAGTGATATCGCCTTTGAACTATCATTAAAATGCGATGAGCTTCAAGTGACATATCTCATTTCAATTTTGGAAATACGTAGGCGATAATGGTTGTCAAAAATGCTATTCATGCAAATGAATTTCTGTTTTGAACGAAACGTTGACTAATTTCACGCACTACGCGATCAAGTTAAAGTATGCGCCTGTTATTTACTCCGTCACATACCTACAAAGGAAACGCAAATTAATCGCGACCGGATTGACGAAATTGCGATGTTCTAGATCTAGGGATATCGCCACTTGTCAAGTAGGGACATGTCAAAATTGACGGATGGCGATGAAATGGTGAGATCTTCAACATCGCTCTAAAATTGGTCGAATTACTCCCAAGGATTCCGTACGTGGATTACATAATTATCGAGCGACATTCGATATTATTGAAGTAATTGATCCTCACAATGTCTAACGGGAGTTTTATGTTCACGAACTGGGACACACAGCAATGGAAGGCCCTTAACAACGTTGACCTTCGATCTGGACAAATCACAAGTATGAACAGTGCAAGTGCATAACTGACTTCTTCCAATATGCTCTACGCCACATTAGGTCGTCTTGGGCCACACTTTCTGAGCCCCTATGCTGTTATTGTATTAAGCGGTTTACACTCACGTGAAATTGTCAGGAACGGCCCGACATGTTTCGAACTCGTATGGAGCTCTTCATCAGGGACTGCTACCCGTACACCGTCGCGGCAACTGTCAACAAAGACTTGTTTTGTGACAAAGTTGCCGCAATGGTCTTAATAAGATTACCCCTATGCTGTGTTTAGAAACTGGTTCCCTATCGCATAAGCTCGTTGCGAATGTGTAATATGTAGAATATAATTGTGAATATTTAACCTGTTAATATCACGCAAACTACTTGAACTACAAACCGGCTGGAGTGCTCGACATCTCGAAATTTCTCGCGTTACCTCGCGCGGGCGTTTGCATAATTTTGCATACTTCCAAACTACACGCTCAATTTAAACTAAATCCAACCGAATCAAACTTTTTTATTACATGCTCGCGGGAGAATATAAAGCTACATAACTTATCTTCTTAAGTCATTCGCTCATGTCTGAGGATCGTGAAGTATTTTCCTCCTCTCGAAGCGGTCAAGGGCCAAATGGGCAACCCTCTGCATGGAATCACAAGCTTTTTTCACTGTGTCTGGTCATCTCGTCGGGATTCGGCCTCTGGAACATAACGTATACTTAAAACTATTAACCGGTTTTCTTGGTGCAAGCATTAAAATAATATTTGTAGTTTATATGGTTTCGACCAAGCCACAGAAAGAAAATTACGAAGCTTAATGTAGGTACACACACATTATCTCAGCTTCTTTGCAATTTTTATTCTGTGACTTACCTAGCTAAAATAGCAGTAGGTAGGTACGTACCTATCTTAAATTGCTCCAAATTAAACATACCTACTTTCGTATGCCTACCCATGTGTAATAATAGCAAATTGTACACAGAACTTTTAAGTATATATTTGTTACATATATTTTTAAATTTGACATGAGATTTTTTTATCTTGGATAAATTCGAAAACAAATTACTTTAGTTTTAAGATATTTCCCGTTGACACCGTCATTGGCTCATTGCTCTTACAAAATTATATTAATTTTAATCGGTACCAATAAAAACGGTAAACCCCTTAATTTATTTAGAAATTGTGAGAATGAAAACCCGTGCATTGCAATTGCACTGAAATTCACGTTTTTGTCCCATTAAATACAGTTGGCAGCAGTTAGCATTTAATTTGTGGCTCCATGGCGGCGGCTGGCCGCAATATGGACGATCCTCTACTCTGATCACAAAAGGTTCTACTGTACTCGAAAAAACATGTCGGTTATGACATTTCATACAAGATGGGAGAGTCGCAGAAATTACAAGGTTCGACGTCGCTTCACGAGGGTGTAAGGTAAAAGTTTACAATCTTAAAATATTGCCGCTCTGAGGTAAAAGGTACCACATTGTTGGTAAAATAAGGACTTAGTAGCGGGCTACTGGTAATACTAAGCACTTAGTGGTCGTCCGTATTGCGCTCAAGCAATTTTCAAGATCACATAATAAGGTGTGTTCTTTTGCAATCGACAATTAATAGTTTTTACCGTTTTTAATCAAGGATTGTCAGTTAGGTTATTTTCCACCGTACCGAAAGATTTAAACTATTTGAACCGACTTTGTAGCTTATTTTTTTTTTTTTCCGATTTCCGGTCCCGTATTGTGTAAAAATTAAACGGTCAACTTTCTTTAACACGTTCGCTGCAGCAAGTAAGTTAACTCATATTACTGCTACTATGGGGTTCAAGAGACCCCACCCACCAGAGACCGTCCGTGCGACGTGCAACGTGCTAAATTGAAGATGCCTAAGAAATTCCTATTGACATAGCATTTTCCAAGGACACGTACCTACCTACGTGTATCTTTCTTTATCATATTTGTCATTCGAGTTTAAAAACAATATTTATATGACTTAAATTATAAATAAGTGACAATATGGCTTCCATTCTCATAGCCATGATACAGATATCTACATAAGTTACCCGAAAGCTTAATAGTGCCCACGTTCCCCGTCTTACGTTTCCGAGGAAGCTCCAAATTCGGTTACACAGGTCACATTTACCTAAAACATTTCAGACAAGCCTGGCGTAATACATGCCAGTATTAACTTGAAGAATGCGATGCCAGCTCACTCACCAACTTCTGCCGTCGACACGGAATGCCGACTGGGACCGTGTCTAGTTCAGAAACTTCGCTTCGGCGCATAACGGGACGTGGCTCCAGTTTTTTATTTAGTTAGCAAAAGTTCCATTTCAAATTTATTCGCCTACTACATTATATTTTTGAAAGGTTGTGAGGATTTTGTTTTATGAAATGAAGGTGGCTGAAAATGTGTGATATTTTAATTTTATTAAAGCAAAATTTAGCAATTTAGTTTTATTTTTGTGACGCGTAATTTCTAAAATATGTACGGGAACTTACATGACTGTAATCAATCATGTATGTTGTGAGATATTCAGACTCTAAAAATTAGCACCCCAGCTTGTTATAGCGGCTCCACACTACTGGCGAAGTTGACTGAAGTTGGGCGAATACGTCAGTGTGGAGGGGCACTTGGCTGCGGAAAACCATACTACGGCCAACTTTGGTCAAATCCGCGAGTAAAGAGCTAGGGTTAAACTTATTTGCTACTACAACCGAGCCGAGCCAACCGAAACAGTGACCCTTGTATCTAGGTTTTAAGACTGTTGCAACTTGTTTTACGTTATATCTAAATGTAAGATAATTTTATATACTTAGCTTTTTATTTTAATAAAGTTGAGGTACCTAATAAATAAATGTCATTACTTTGAGAGATTGTATGATTTTATCCCGAATTCAATAATATTAATTTGTTAATTAATTTATTATACATTTCCGTTACTTATACTTACTGCGAAGTTTCTTTTTGTTACTTCGAGTCAAATTACATAAATACTTTATAAATTCCGGTACTTCCGTAAAGTTCCGGGTATTCAGCTAAGCAACTCTCGAGAGATGTTTTCGAGATAAATTCTATTAACGGGCAACTCTGAACGCTGCTAAAGCCCAGGAAATATATCAAAATGATGGATGTAAGATAAATGTGGCCTCTTCACCTTCCGAAAATGCAATCATTTAGTACGCGTTGAAAGGAATTAACAAGGAAAATATTTTCGACGTAGGCGGCAAAATATTTTGCGAAAATTCTATTCGTGGGTCAATTTCCCAAGCAGTAGGTATTTTTTAATGGCAAGATTGAAAACGCAGGTGCAGAAAGGTTTTATAATAAAGTACCATTTTTTTTCGGAAACAGCCCGCGCCCGCCATCCTCTACCTCGGGCAAAATCTAAAATTAAAATATTCATTCCGTTGTGTGTTTCTTGTTCGATCTCGAATATCTCGAAAACTATTTCAGATTTCAGGGTCCCTTTTACATATGTTTAATAATCAGTGATCGGGGATTTCTCTGCCACAACGCGGGATTTCAAAGAAATATATTTTTTAATATCAATATAGTCATGATTATCTCATCAAATCTCAATACAATATTTTTTTCGGCCAAGATAGCTGGATTACAATATAATTACCATGTCCATATAAAATAATATACACGAAATACCGCGTTGTGGCAGAGAAATCCCCGATCACTGTTAATAATATAGTCTAAAGTATCTCTTCACGTTAAAAAAACTCAAAAATAATCAAAACTAAAGAATCACACCGAAATGATACAAAAAATGCGTCTTGTTGAAATTGACCCTTTAAGAGGCTGATTGTTTTAGTCATTTTTCTCTATGATCAAACATGTTTCTTAACATGTTATTGATGTTACTACCTAGAACAGGGCTATTGGGATTTATTGGTATATATTTGAAACCTACAGTTTAATTTTTCATTGATAATTTTTGTTTCAAAAACTACTCTAAATTGACAAAATTCACACGGAAAATTCGTTTTTTCGACTTATTTTTGACTGCACGCATGAAAACATGAAATAGCTATGTTACTACCTAGAACTTGGGGAAAAGTAGTATTCACTTCAAAAAGTTGGTTGAAATTATCAATATATTTGTCAAATACGAAAAAAAATTTTTTTAAAAGGAATAAGGCCTCTTAAGAGGATTTTTTACTCTACTAAAAATGTCCTTATTAAGCAGGTACCTAACCAATGATCTTAATTAAATAGGTACATACCTATACCGAACGTACTGGGTGATATTGAGAACCTCCCGTTTTTGGAAATCACGCTCCTCTCTGATGGAAAGTTTCCGCGAAAAAATATCACACAACTCAAACTAATTTCAAGAACTTCTAGCCTTCGCTTATCACGTAACTAATAGTTAGTGAAGATTTCACAAACTTTTACATTATTGATGTTAAAATTTCCTTTTAGCTCGTATACTTGGGCGTTGATTCGAGCGTGCTTTGAGATATCTCCAAATACGTGAGTCACCTCAGTCATCTCTTACTCTCAGCTACATCTCAGATAGATCACCTATGTCTATCTATCAGCCACAGACGTCCACTGCTGAACATAGGCCTCCACCATAGCTCGCCACAAAGTGCGATCCCGTGCAGACCGCATCCATTGATTCCCCGACCCTCACGAGGTCATCCGTCCATCTAGTCAGCGGCCGGCCCAAGTTGCACTTTCCTATACGTGGTCGCCACTTTAGGACTGCTGCCCCAACGGCACCACTTCAACTGTTATTAAAATGCGATGAGCTGCAAGTGACATATCTCATATCTCAATTTTGGAAATACGAAGGCGATAATTATTCATAACCTGTGCTTATGTCATGTAAAAGTTCATGTTATAACCAGACTCCAACTTCGATTCTCTGAAGTTGGTCTTCACTGGCAAATACTCGACGATTTGTACAGCTTTCGTCCAGTAATGCAGTCGGGACACGTACAATAGTGTCGTTCCGCTACAACAGTCGCAATGTACGTGTCTACACTATTATTAATACAAACAAAACATAGACACGTAAATACTGTAGATTAAGCTATCTTATACATCAACCGAATGAAGCAGCAACTTCATAAAAAGCAACAGTATTTGGTCAGCCTAATGTGTAATGTAGTTTAATCAACAACGTCATTCTGATCCAAGTCAATTAGCATCGAAGCTCAGCATATTCCCTCAATGGCATTCGTATAATTGGGTGGCGTAAACAAAAAATATTTATTGGCAAAAAGTCCGTTGACCCTTGCAATATAGGTCACGTGGCCCGACGCCAACTCTCCGTACCAACCCGAAAAGACACATTTGCAAAGAGCAACCCATGTTCTTGTGACTTTTCGTCACTGTGGACTTTCAACTGCCCCTTGCGACAGATAGATTTGCGCACATGTTTTTGTAGTAAATTACGAGGTATGAGGTTTGATACGTATTGGAAGTGAGAGGAAATTGCACGGGCATTTGTACTGGGAAGATAACGACGGCAATATTACTTGTATTAAGCTGGTAATACAATTGTAAGTAAATTTATAATATATTTAGTCTTTTCACGTACTTTAGGCAAGTGGTATTGCCTGTTGTACTGAATTCAATTGCACCGATACGTTAAAAAAAATGCAGGTGTACTATAGTGAACTTAAAAATAAGTAGGTACCTAGATATTATAATTAAAATAGACTGACGGAGAACGCACTGAGTAAACAACTTAACCCTAAAAAGTATGGAAACCGGTTACTGCAATGACACGCATTGAAATCAACACTACCATCAAATGGAACTGTTACTCTTTAAAGTGCACAACTGAAGTAGTTTCTTGAGTTGAGTATTATGTCTTGTCCACCACATCTACTGAACTGACTGTAGATAAACTTGGACAGGTAGCGTTGAATATCCTATTTAATTCGAAGTAACAAAAAACCGGCCAAGAGCATGTCGGGCCACGCTCAGTGCAGGGTTCCATAGTTGCCCATCCTTCACAATAGACAATAATATCAAATTTAAATTACGAGAAAGATTTCAAGCTCTATAGTAGCAGTAAAAATAATTAATCATATCATAGATTCAATTGCGCCTTACCTAGCTTTGATTTACAATAGTTGCATAGCAGAGGGAGTTTTCCTAAATCTTATGAAAATTAGTAAAGTCATACCTCTTTTTAAATCGGGTGATTTGAGTGATCTGACAAATTTCCGTCCGATATCTATACTACCTGTTTTAAGTAAAGTTTTCGAAAAATTAATGTTGAAAGATCTACTAGGACACTTCAATAGAAATAAATTACTCTCTAGTAAACAGTTCGGTTTCACAAGGGGACGTTCCACGACTGATGCAGCATCTGTACTTATTAAACACATTTATGACAGCTGGGAGGAATCTTGTGATGCAATTGGGATCTTCTGCGACCTTTCTAAGGCATTCGACTGCGTTCATCCTGGAACACTCATTTTGAAATTAGAACATTATGGTCTGTCTTCAAATGCTTAAAGCCTTATGTCTTCATATCTCAGTGATAGAATACAAACAGTGGATGTAAATGGAACCCAGTCCAATGGAGCTATAGTTAAGCTAGGAGTGCCACAGGGCTCTATTTTAGGTCCATTTCTATTTTTGGTTTATATAAATGACTTACCATCTATAGTAGATAATCTTTGTAATATAGTACTATTTGCTGACGATACATCATTAATTTTCAAGGTTCACCGGAAATCAACCGACTATGCGGAAATTAATGGCACACTAGAGAAAGTACTTAACTGGTTTACTACTAATAATCTTCTATTAAATGCCAAGAAGACTAAATGTGTTAGATTTGCTTTACCGAATGTTACGGCGGTAGATTCTACTATATTACTAAATGGTGAATGTTTAGAAATAGTGAAAAAGGCATTATTCTTAGGTATAACATTGGACAGTAATTTGCAATGGAGTCCACATATAGCAGTGCTTGCAGGTAAATTAAGTTAGGAAAATCAGACAATTGAGTAATGTTGATACAGCTCGCTTAGTTTATCATAGTTATTTTCATAGTGTCATGTCATATGGTATTCTGGTTTGGGGCAAAGCAGCTGACATTCAGACTATATTTGTGCTACAAAAAAGAGCCATTCGTTCTATATATAACCTAAATTCTCGTGACTCCTTAAGAGACATTTTCAAAGATATAAACATCTTAACTGTAGCGTCCCAATATATTTATGAGAGTATTATGTATGTTATTAGAAACCTAGATTCATTTACAAAAAATTCCGATGTCCACAGTTTTAACACTAGAAATAAAAATAAAATTGCTATTAGAAAGTTTCGTGTTCGTAAAGTAAGTAAATCATTTTTCGGCCAATGTATTCATTTTTATAACAAGTTACCTGATCATGTTTTAAAATTAGCCTTTCCATCTCTCAAAAATTATTTAAAAAAATCTCTAATGTTAAAAGCATATTATACAGTAGAGGACTATCTGACAGACAAAAATGCATGGACTGAACCAGAAACCGCGTAGCTGACTCCTTCTTAGATTGTACCTAACTAGTTTAAGGGACACAGTTCTAATAAGAAAGCATTCAAACGTACATAAATTGTGATAAACCGTCCGGCTTTCTTGTAGTTTCTATTTTATTCTTACACTTTTCCTCACTAATGTCTTAAAATACACTTTTAATATGTTTTCTTGTAGAACTACGTATAGTTAAGTTCATATCATTGTAATAGTTAAGTACTTATGCTTTCTGAAAAAATGACTGACTGTTGAGTTTCTTTCGGCGTTTCTTCTCAACAGTGGTCTCCTCTCGTGAAATGCCGGTAGACTCAGACATGTAAAAGTGCCCTTGTGGCCTACTTGCAGAATAAAGTTCATTATTTCATTATTTCATTATAAAAAGGTCGTAAACGCCAAAGTAACTGTAATAACTTATTACCTTCTGGAAGTTATCGATTATACGCACCAGATTGAGCGAAATGTTTATATAATGCAGTATGGCACTTAACTAATATGTGTATTTGTGTAACGTTCGAAGTATAAGAACACCGCGCGGCACTTACGTCATTTTAAAGAAAATTATGAAATTTTGCGATAACTCAAAAACGGCTCGACCGATTTTATTCAATATAGTTTTCATTGAAAGTTCTAAAAAGGCCTTATTTTCATAAATTTTTCCATAATTTTTTGACCGGTGGTTGAGAAGTTACAGGGGGGACACTATTTTTTGGATTCCCCGAGCGAAATTTTTAAAACTGCTGACTTTATCAAAAAATGATGTTTAAAGACCCCTATTATTTTTGGAAGACCATGATCACGGAGCTAAGCCGCGGACGGACAGACGGACAGACGGACAGACGGACAGACGGACAGACGGACAGACGGACAGACGGACAGACGGACAGACGGACAGACGGACAGACGGACAGACGGACAGACGGACAGACGGACATGGCGAAACTATAAGGGTTCCTAGTTGACTACGGAACCCTAAAAAGCAGGCTATGTAGAAACAATGCATAATTCTACGGCTGTTTTGATAGTACACCTACGAAGTATGTAAAGTTTTTGGCAGACAGTTAGATTATATATTTTTCCGATAGTACTTGCTTAACAAGGCTTGTTATACTGAGGGTCACTAAACTCTTAAATTTTCCCTCATCATGGTTTTTATGAAATATGTATTTTTAAATTTTCGTTATGACAGTTTGCTTTCCTTTTGAGTGAAAGGCCTGCCCTGCCTTTCAAAACCCAATAAAGAACAATAGTAGTCGATGGTTGGCACTTGTCAATGGCAAACTGTTGATATTTTAACATTGTTGTTACATTATTGATAAGTGCCAACCATTGACCAGTTTTTTTAATTGTGTTTTGAAGGCAGAGATCCCTTCATGAAAAACTAAAATAAAATGCCAAGACGAAAATTGAAAATGTTTTTGGATAAACCACGTTGAGAAAAAAATTGGGAGCTGCAGTTTGTAGATAATATAGCAAGGGCCAAGGACTATTTGAAAAAAAAAAATCGTCCAAAAACTTTACATACCCTATTGATAGGTTTTGTTAGGGGCGACGCGATCTCGTGGCTGGTTAAGCCCATTGTCCTCTACGGACAAAAGATAAATCGTGTTTGCAGCGTTTTGCTCGGGAGACAACACGGGCCTGGGTTGGGTATTACCAGTATTACGCAACAATGCCCTATTTATTTGAGGAGTGTCTTTTCAAAAGGGCTTATTTTTGTATGAGTTTCATAGAGACTCCTAATTTATTGCGTAGTACATTTACTGAATGTGGTGTTGGAGACGAATGCTGGGCATATCATGGACAGAATTTCGAACCAATGCCTCCATCCGTGAAGAACTCCGCATCAAGCAGCATGTCCGCTTTGGTCCAGTCACGTATTCTCAAATTTTTCGGCCACGTTTCAAGGCGAAACAATGATTCCATAGAGCGTCTCGTTGTCCAGGGCAAAGTGGAGGGAACCAGATCACGTGGAAGATCACCCATGCGATGGACCGACCAGATCAAATCGGCTGTGGGCGGACCTTTGCATGAGTGCACCAGAATGTCTGTGAACCGCGAAAAATGGCGTAAAATCATACAGCGAACAATATCTGCCTCTAATAGTACTACGAGTTGATCACGACCGCTCTGTAAAGAGTGAAACGACTAAGAAGAGAAGACATTTACTGAGCTGATTATGTATAATTATTCAATTCATATCGACTTGTAAAATGGGTATTATTAGAGCATTTGTTCTGCATCACTTTCGTGGACATTTTTTGTATACCCCGCGCGGTGAACGATGAGTCCTATGACACCTGTCATCTCAGTACATTTTTCCGATTATAGTTTATAAAATGTACTGAGATGACAGGTGTCATAGGACTGATCGTTATAGAAATGCTTAGAGATTATTACGTCATTTCAAACTATTATTTCGAAGTCTCGGATCTGTACCAAATCGTTCAAAATACCACATATTATGTATTTCAAAATCAAATCTACAGACACTTTGTCAAAAATGTGTCCATGAAAGTCAGTAAAAATGGCCCAGTATCATGTAAAAGAGCTACGTCTACTTACGTGGCGAATGTGGCGAACCTGTAATACGAGATTAAAACAAGATTTTGTAAAAAACATTGTAAGCAAAAATTCAATAGCTGCAGTTTGTAGCAAGGACTAAGGCATGGTGGCGTAAGGCTATCACTGGGAGACGACTGCCACAGTCCAATAAGTAGCGTTAGTCTTACCCCATTAGACAATAAACTATGTACGTCTTACCCCACCTTATCTTATCGGAAAAATAAATAATTGTATGGTCTTCAAAAAACTTTACTAACCCTATTGAGTTTTGATTCTAAAGGGCTTTAGCTAAAAATAAGATAGGATTACACTAAAGCAATAGATCAAAATGAAGAGCTACAACCACCTTTAACAATATCAAACATGCCATCTATACAGACTGGGCTGAGAGGATAGTGTCATCTGAGTGATCTACAAGCGACCTATTATAATTGTAAAGCTGGATTTAAAAGTAAAAAAAGTTATCAAAATAAAATATTTTAATATCAGTGACAACCCTAAGGTTTGATTTATAGGTATTTTAAATTGACACCTGTCTTTAATTTAAGCGATGTTCAAAAGATGCTAGGGTTGATGTGTGTAGATTTTTACACAAATTTTTAACAAACCGTATCTCAATGGATAGAAATATTTACATAGTTCATTGGTGTAAAATAAAGTACTCAGTCTGAACAATTCCCTGTTTGCTTAAAAGTCCCTCGATCTGTTCCACCCTGTATATTATTTTGCTTACTTACGTATAATTTCATCACAATATTGAAATAGGATAGGACCCGTCCAATTATAACTTGTTTTAGGTAGAATAATTTATAATAATTAATGCCAGAAATTATAATTAATTTATACGGAACTGGCTCGTTAAAATATCTCGATTATTATTACAATAAAGCTTCTAATGAAAGGATGTTAATAGCCACTTTTGGGGCACGTTTAAATTCAAATGGGAATGGAACGCTTTTGTCAAATTCGATGTTGAGAGTTGTTATAGGTACCTAGGTGTATATGGACTGTAGAAAAGGGGAGGAGCAAAATTCAAAAGTATCCACTGAAAGGTGATAAATTGGTGGTGTTACTATGGTACGTGCTATGGCTAAAAGTATTTCCGTTATTTAGCAACGGTTTGTTTATTAAGTTTTAATAAAACTTAATACTTAATGCGTTTTTTCTGTATATAAGTACTTAAATTAGGAATTACTCTGGTCTGTCTCAGTTCACACAGTTCACTCTTTAATTCGTTTTTTTTTTCATACAACTAAGTAGTTGGGTAAAAAAAAGGAAAAATCCTGCATCGAGCTATTCACCTTTCGGAAATAATGATCTCTCATATAAAACTGATTTTCAATAAATTTTTTTATAATTTTATAATACTATAGACTGCGATTTTCCTACTACTTAAAGTAACGGTTATTATGCATTTAATTATAATATCAAAATAAACTGATAAAAATATGCCTAAATCACAAAGGCTCTAAAAAGTTTTCATAATAATCTGTTAAACACGGGAATAAATCAATTAAAAACTCCTAACTCCGCCCACACGGCAAAATTTCTAATTAAGGAATCTTGAAACTTTTTTGGAATGTTTCAATTCTATCTAAGTATTATTTATGGGGTATTTAAGGGATAATTAAGTACCACCAGAATACTCTAGAGGTGGGTAGGATTCAATAACACGGTGTAAAAGTCACAGTGACGGCTTTGGCTCGTCACAAATGTACATCACAGGATCACGCATTACAATTTATGTATTCTGTTTATCGCCTACTAGGACTGTAGTCACTATTTAAAGTATATTTAGATTAATTTACCTCTCACGTTTATTTAAGTATGTCCTGTTTATTTATTATTTGCTGTAGAGCCTATTAAAAAAGCAGATGGAGTTTTCTTCGGAACACAGAGCCCGCTCATTCCTCGGTCGCTATTCAGCGGGGGAATGTACCTACAGCCAGCATCAAGGGGCCGTAACGTTGTAGTCTGAGGGACATCGGATCGGATTTAGTTAGGATAGACAAGATAGTTTTATTCTTGTTTATCGTTTCAGCTACATAATATATTTGAAGGGATGTTTACAAAAACAACATAACTACACTAGACATGATTTTGAAGGGATGTTTACAAAAACAACATAACTACACTAGACATGATTTTACAGGAAACAAAAAAAAGTTAATGTCTTCTTACATACTAGTTATTAGAGATAAATATTGTATAGGTGATTTTAGTAAGTGGCCAATAGTTCAGAAATATACTATTACACATTTTAAAGACCAGTATTTTTTGAAAAAAATTGAAAAATGGGTTCGTCAGTTATGCTGTTTTTGTAAAATTTTGTTAGTTATGTTCTTTTTGTACGAAAATAAAACAACTTTCTCTAGAAATTATCTTCTTATTCTATGAAATACAGGCTTATTTTACTCCACTATTTAATCCTCACATTCGCTGCTATTGTCATCACTATCTACCTCTAGAGACGACGATTCTTGACACGTTGGAGACAAAATGGATTGGTAGAATTGATGGCTCGCTGGTTTGACCAAAAATTGCATCAATTTCCTCAAGTCGCTTGCTTTGTGAGGATTTAGGGAAAGTAAAGACTCATAAGCACGTTTTAAATTCAAGCTCTTGGGTATTTTCTTCCTATTCCTAATGTCAATGGTAACCCAAGGTCCCGTGAATGAGTATCGAACCGACACATATTATTTTGTGTCGTGTTCTATTTTTATCATTCTAACCTCTTTCAATTTCATAGCAGGCTTACTATTACGTAAAAAGTAACCTGAAACAGCATTCTTTATATTGTAGAATGAATCATGGGTGATTTTTTTACTATAAATGGTGATGGACGTTCGCGAGCACTTTCCATTATAGCATTCCAGTCATTGGGCACTTCTGGAGACGACGTCTTTTTCTTGTTTCCAATAAGGCTAAAATCCTGATCATTTGGTAAATAGGTATGTCCTCTGATAGGAAAAATGTATTTAATTGAACGGAAAAGTCCCAGCACATGAACTAAACAATATAGAAAATTTAGATATGAAAGTAATAATGATGTAATTGCCAGTTACACAACATACTCAAAAAAGTATGTAGGTATGTATATATTATATTTAAAATCAAGTTTTTTTTACGTGAACCCATACAGTTAAATCATAATAATAATCATAATCTATTTGTTGGTAAAATTATTTTACAGGTCAATGACATTTGTAGTAATAAATAAGGTATAAATTAATAATTTAATAATATGTCAGATATTGGGTACTATAGTACCTAATTATAAGTATAGTTATGTTCTTTTTGTAAAAAATAATGTAGATATGTAGTTTTTGTAAAATGGGTATATTTTTAGGTGCCGATTTTGGACAAATGGGGTAACTTTTGGACAACATCTTTTGCAAGACTTGTAGCTTCTTCTAAGATGAACACTGTGGTACCAATAATTCAAATCCGCCAAAAATGTTAGTTATGTTGTTTTTGTAAACATCCCTTCATTTACACATACAAGTACGTATATCGTCACAGCACGTATGGCAAAATCATGGTTATCATTAAAACATCTGATTGTATTATAATAAGTACTTTAAACTTACCGTATCGTGACTAGCAGGAGTGTGACAAAGTCAGCACAGTGACTTTTCGGAATTGGGACAACAGTCACGGCGATTGTAATCCCATTTTCGCCTCCTCTAGAATATTCTGACGGTCTGTGGTACCAGCCGACCCCGAATTACAGCCAAGACAAAAGGTTGGTGAAATCTTTATTTTACTCGGAAAGGCAATTAAGGTCTTAACGGTTAGCTTCATCACAGATCATATAATACTGCTTCATACAGAATATACGCACTCACGAATTTATTGTTTGCGGGTAGTAACCGATAGTTCTTGTTGTTTAAGTAGTATAAAATAATAATTTAATGCCAGCACCAGTCTGTTTTTTCGCAAGCAATTTTATTTAAAGGATTGGCAATGTAAAGTAGAATAGTGACACAGTTTGAAAATACACTAGCGAGCAGCTCTTTACTAGCTCCTCTCTTCATTTTTGTTCGGACGAAATTGGCTCGCAATTACAGCCAGTCCTAGCGTGCACACAGGCAATAAGATACAAACGACCACATAAATAATTTTATTAGGTGAATTTTGCAATGATCTAATAACAGAACTTCGTATAGATTTTATTCTGTGTACCTATAGACAGCAACAGCCCATAGTGACGACTAGGTATATAAAAATACACAAAGATCCTCCGTGATAGACTGACGGCCTGACAATACATATTATTTAAAAACTTACAACCATATTACCTAAATAACAGAGCTACTTTTAAGGGGCTCCCTACAGAAATCAGCCAATTTGATGATTTTTACATCGTATCTAGTTTGTGGATTATAGAGTTATAATGTCCTATTTAATATATATTGTAGTATGGTCTATGCTTAACACTTTGTAGTGACCCGAATTTTGATTTAACGACTGTGTATTTTATAAAAAAATATTCGGTGAAGGACCAAAAATACACTAATCTCGTTTCTACTTTTATCCCCGGTGTATATGTAGAAAATATCTTACATTTTATTGTTCTAAACCATATTCCACAAAATTTGTTGTGAAGCTTTTTCTATTTTTCTCAATACTTTTCGAGAAAAACGCAAAAAACCGTTTCCACAATTTTTTCCCCGAAAAAATCGTAAATTTTGACGGCCTGTATCTCAAAGTCAGTGACATGTGAAAGGTACTTGATACGGTATTTTGTTGTGGAAAAACTATGTTATTTTGATTAGCTATTTATAATATGGGAAAATCTATCGCAACAGATCGAAGGTCATTGAGAGCGGGGAGCCCCTTAAAATAAATAACTAAAACTAGGTACCTATGTTACCGACGACATTGTCTTCTCCCTTTGTAAATAAAATAACCACGAAAGCCTTAACATTTTTGTTCCTTACAAGTTCACAAAAATGCGTATCTCAATTTAGTAATAATAGTTAAGTAGTTACTACGTTTTTTTCGCACTTCAGCGAATACTATAATTTTCATTATATTTTCTCGAAAAATAGACAATGAATTTTTCATTGCCAAGTCGTGAGATCTGCAAGTAATGTGAAGATATTAGGCTCAAGGCAAACTATTAAAAACTCACACCGTCTCGTTGAATCTTATATTAATATAAAACCGCTGACGTCTTTAAATGCGGAGAGAAAATGGCACCCAAAGTCCATGTACAATCATTATACTGCTTTTATAAGCTTTTCACATCATTGCCAAATATATAAACTAAGTAGGTACCTATATAGAGTTTTTATACAGCCTTTTGCCTACCGCAACGGTAGAGAACGAACGTCTTAGGTATTTACAACTGAATATAAACACACTCTGTATTTACAATACACTACAGCGGCCCACGTTTTACCCTGTATGCACTACACTAGCAAGTTCAACGTTATCTCATCGAGCCGTTTCTAACAAGACTTATGTGTAATGGAGTCTGTTGAAGACGTGACGTTTTACTTCTAAGTAACAGATTGTGAACCAGCAGTAAACCTCAGGTTTAATGCAGTAGTCTAAACTCTGGGGTGCATTATATTGTTTTACGGAGTCGAATTAGTTCTATACAAGGCTTATGTTGGGGGTCTGCATATTCGAATTAGGCAAAACCTAAACCATGCACGACTAAACATACCTAACTGATAAAGCACTAATAAATGCCCAAAATGTTGAAGAACCTTTTTGCCACAGCGACCATTGGTTCTCTAGTGGCACAGGCAATTTTGTGTCACCAGCTAAAGAAACAAATCTTTAATGAATATTATTGTTTAATATTCCTAACTATCTGCCTATTTATTAAATAGTTTTTATTACGTAGCTTGACCTTGACCTCGTCCTATTCTTACTCCAGAAACAAATGCTTCTGTTGCAGAAATTTTATTTGTATATGAGTGTTAGTTATGTAGTTATGACATCTTAATTATTTTATACACACCGGGTGATTCTCCTAGCGTTCTAACCGCGCGGTTCTAGTGTCATTCCTTTTTCACGATTATTACCACAACGAAAGAGCTAGTCGTTTTAATTATGTTTAATTATCTAACTAGGATCGCACCCGTGAGTGGCTCCGGAATACATAAAAACCGACTTCCAAGAATCATTCATTTTAGCAATATTAGCAAAAATGGGAATGACAAAAAAACGCCTTACAAACGCTATTTAAGGTCTTCGCACAATATAACAACTCAACGGCGACTCGATTCTTTGCCAAATATTGAAATTTAAGTTGTTATAATGTGCGAAGACCTTTATTCAGCCACCATATCACATTCCTATACTATAATTTTCATAATACACGGGAAAAAGAAACAGACTGCATTGCAACTTCTATGAGAATAGCACGCCAGACAGTCAGCGAGTAGGTACATAACTTGCAGTTTCTATACAATTTGCAGACTAGGTGCAGTTTAATCTGCTAAAGTTTACATAAATAATTTCATTCAGACAGAGTTTACTACTTTCGCTATAAGCTGGCGAACAAGGTCAATGTGCGATGTCGTGTTATAAAACTTTCCTACTTAGCATATTGGCACGGGATAGAAAAAGTTATTAAGACCCCCAGCTAATACGCTGAAGTCAAGCATTAAGGTTGTAGCTAGAAGTTCATTATTTTATCTACTAATGTCACAATTTAAAACGCTTATAAGTGAAAAGAATGGGTGAGTTTTGAATTTAAGTTCAATCTTATATATTTCGATAATTTCGAAGATTCGTAGGATTTAATTTTTTTTTTTCATTTAAACTTACACGGTTTACAAGGCAAAGCCAAGGTAATTAAATACCAATACAAGGTAATTAAATAATATTTATACGGGATAACGCTCCTTTGATTTGTGATAAGTGATATATCAATGGACTTAACCACTTTCCATGTTATTATGTAGTACAAAAATTTCACAAATCTAACTAGGTGTAAAATAGCGTCTAAATTGGAAAGATAAGAACAGTATCTTTACTGAATATTTTTATGTATTTATAATATTGCTTTTAGGTTCAATCCAATAGTTAGGTACTACCCAATGTGCCGAAGATATTCTATTCAGCAGGCTTTGGTGACAGTTTAATATAGCCGCATGTGTCTTCAATATATTACATTATCTTCTGCCCCGCATCGCATTTCCCTGAAGAATTTTATATTTTTGCAGGCAAATCAAAAATTTAGCATAATAACAAACACATTCTCAAAATGTACTTCTTTAGTTGGTGCCTCATTCCTCACCATCGTGATCAATAGGTTTCATATGGTTGTTCTTCGTGTCTTTATTGGTCTCGATCCATATATCGTTGTCCTCACCGCTTTATGGAGTTTGCTTGAGAAAGTGGCTTCTCTAATTTGGTCAGTCCATCTAAATAGCGTTGCAGTTTCCTTTTCTTGCGAATTGCAGCACTATGCTGAGGCCGAGCCTTTTCTTTAACGCACACATTGCTGGACTCATTGGAAACATCTTTAGTCCGCATACTATAATTAATAGAACACTGTTATGCCAGTAGTGTCTGTGAGTGCTTTTGTGGAATAACCATTTTTCTTTCTTTGTTTTCTTTCTAAATAGTAGACAATCGTCCGCGGCGCATTATTTCAAAAGATACTCATATATTCGTATCTAAAATGGAAGCCCGACCGTAAGCGATACATGATAACGTCTTTATTTTCAGTGAAAAGTGAAAAAAAAAGAAAAACGAACCGGCCTTCACCTCTACTTTTAACCATCAATAAATTGTAAAGATAACCGCAATAGTTCTTCCAGAAAAATGTTCAATTTCCATTGATTTAAGGCCGTCCGTTCTGTTGGCGTATATTCTTGGCTCTTATCTTTAAAATATTGGCATGTCGAAGTAGATGTGTTTTGTAATTTTGCATTTCGCGATTGAAGTTACGTTCCTCGTTCTTTATATCTCGTATCCACGTGTGAGTGCCGGGTTTGAAAGATTGGACTGAATTTTTAACTTCGACGAATAGAAAATGGAGGCAGATATGTACCTATGCCTATGGATCCGTATCTTCGAGATCTTTATACATAGTTATCATTCGTATCTGTCCTTTTATACACTACACTATGCGCATGTAATAGATTGTTTGATAAAGTCGTATGTCACATTTAGCTCCATGTTATTAAATACATACACAGTGTGGGTTTTTTTTTTTGGAAGAATTATATCCTCGAGGGAAACTATCATAAAACATTAATTTCAGTTGCCTTAACGGGGTCGTGAAATGAAGAAAAATCTTAACATCCTAGTCTGATTTACATGAATTTTTTGATAGCGGTTGCCACCATTGAGCGGTTGTAATATCGATTTTATTTAAAAGAAGGTAACGTAATGTCTTTTTCTTCCCCCGCGAAGCTCAAATCTGATTCCTGCAGTCAAAAATTAGATTCCTGGATTTTAGATCCTTTTTAGAAACATTATCGATCGAAAAGGCTGCCCTTGACCTTTCAATACAGCCAGTAGGCTTATGACAGTTGTTGATTAATATTCGTCAAGGGAATTACTGAGAATCGATGGAAGTCCCGAGCCCCGGGTCAATTTTACATCACAAAGCCGATGGGCAGAAATATGCTACAAGCCCGGAACACGGGCTCAATTGAGTTATACGTATATTATACCGACACGACCAAATTTCATATTTTCACACCTTGTAGGCACAACTGATATGAACCAAAAATGTTACCGTGATTTCACACTGAAGACACCGGTGACTGATGACTCGGCGACGGTTGCTGAAGTCCGCTGGATGTTGGTGGTACCATGGTGTGACTAAGTTTTATTTTGTCGTAATAATTTAAAACACTCACAATTTTATGAGATTCATACAGGTAACAAGGGAAGCGGGGACTATTATGATACACCACTGGCAACACAGAAACGGATTGACAGAACCAACCAGCCAATCATAGCGTGATGACGTCAAAAGTCTCACCTGTCATTCCGGAGTGCCATACCTTATTTTCTTTTACCATGGGTGGTACAGTCGAGTTCATTTACATCTACACACTTACGAGAACAAAAATATCTGAACACGACCCTATTGTCAGGAGCATAAAATCGTGTTCAGATATTTTTGTTCTCTTAAGTGTGTAGATGTAAATGAACTCGACTGTACATACAAGATCGGTCGTTCATGGCAGTGTTCTTTTGGGGCCCTTAGCCCCGCAGTGGACATCCTGTTGGCTTATGATGATGAACAAGTCAGAAATCGACATTACTCAATTTGATAAGCCAAAGTTAGGCAAGGGAAAAGTTTCTCTAATAAATTTAATTAATAATAAACACTTTGTAGCCGGCTATTCAGAAAAAACAGATTGTTTAACGTGAGAAAATCCTTTACTTCCCCAAAGTTCTTCTTTGAGCGCTCATTAGCTGATTAGATGATTAGCTAAGAGACGCTGAAAGAGATCCATGTAAGACTGAGCAATAAGAGCGGGAGGCGCGGATATTTTAGAAGTAAACGAATTATTCAAAGGGCGGAATAAGTTCTGATGTAGAAGTCTATTATCAGTGCCGAGTTAAATGGAGCGCCAATTTGCTGAGGACGCTAAGGAAAAAGCGTACGCGGAGGAACTAGGTTTACCTAGTGTGGTTTGGTAACGTCGCTCGTAGGCCACTTATATAGTCAGGAGAACAAATGCCTTGACCTAGTCTTGACGGTTCTGGACCCAGTGACAGGCCAAAGAAGCGATGGTAGAACATTGTAAAAGCCGATATGCGTAAAAATACGTTCACAAAAAAGATGCCGAAAATCGTGAAAAGCTTAGGAAAGAAAGTAGGAAAGACCCGGATAATACTATGTAGAAGAATTATAATTATCTTATTCCTTCCACCTGAAGCTAAACTAACAACCGCTCTATTGATCCCTTACCGAGAGATGACCAAAAAACAGAGAAATCTTTATTGCACAGTCGACGGTAGCCGTCCTTGATATTAACCTCTTAATGATAATCACTATACTTTGTTGATTGTGTGTCTCCAGTTAGTGATACGTATAGGGAACATGCAAGGACTATAAGGTGGCCGCCTACTATATGTAAATGTCAAATCTGTGGTTCTAGTGAGAAGGAGTATAAGCTGCTTATACCTTTTTTCACTAGGGCCACAGAAATTTAATATTGATGGTGTAACTGTAAAAGATTCAGATTGGCGGTACTATTTGACAGCACCTCCCAGGGGCACGTTCTATTTAAGTGATTTTTCGGTTTTTTTCCTCGTCCTTTTGTAGCACATACATATACCTACTTACTATCCCATTCCACAAATAATACACCTTTGCCTGGGCTCCAACTCATCGCTGTCCGCTCTACCCTTGCACCACCCCACAAACGCCGCTGTTGTCTTTCATTACATTACCGGGTCTCGCGCGTTTCGCGTCGTCCCCTCTAGATGGCGCTCACGTCCCTCGAGTGCGTGTTTCGTTTGTTTCATTCCAGTTTCAACAGTACTCAATTTGATGTTTTTATGCCAAATGTTTCGCACATGGCGCGACACCCAGACCTTACACACCAATTAACCAAATTTACTTCGGTAAAATTAAAATTCGAGGGTTACTCTAAAGAATTGAATTCAGTAATTCGTTTGTGTACTGACTAATATGGTACCTAGTGTACCTACTCGTACGTATATGATAGGTAAGTGTGGAATTTAGGATAACGTAAAAACACCACTTTAGTACAACTACGAGTATCGAGTAATTTCGCGACTTTACTTACCTGAATAAAATCCCACTGACTCCATGCGTACTACATTAACTCGGCTGACATGAGTGAGAGACATATAACGGAAATTCCACGACTTTGCGCGACAGTGGCAGCTGTGTAGGCATGTGTGTCTCGCTCACTAGTTATGCCGCGGTGCTCGGATCTCTCGCTCAACCGCTTGCCACGCCGCCGCTGGTCGCGCAAAGTTGTGGCATCTAACGAACTGCCACGTTAACACGCACTGACATTTCACTAACACCCCACTTTCAACTGACTAGGATCTAAAAGGATCCGTCTTGGGACATAGTCATTTATTGAAAACACTAAAGCAGGCAAGCTTATTCCATCTTAATCATTGTAAAAATAATGATAAGCCTCTTCTTTACTAAGTATTCCATTCGTGTAGCAAACGTCAAACGAACTACATCTTTTGGATACCATTTTTAAAATTGTGCTTTTATTTAGTTATGCAGAGTTTGGTCAATCACTCCAGACAGAATAACTACTTTTTTCCACGTAGGAATTGTCTGATTACTAGGTAAGTATATATTCTCGGTAAAAATAAAGGCATTCCTCCTGGGTAAAACACTTTTCATTTTGTTGGCGTTATTGCCACAGATTTATTAGAGTTATCCATAACATTCATCTATCATGAGATTTTAATAAATGGTTCGTCGGTACTGTCAAATGTTACCCCTGCCCTGTTGTTGTTGTGAAAAATCTTCGTTTTGTACGTATTGTTGCGCTCAAAATAAATCTTTTATTTTCAGTTTGATTTAAATTGCCAAAATTAATGATCGCATTTGTTTGCGCGACATCCCAACATTAAACTTTTTTTATAAATAACGGACTACCCCACACTTAGCGATACCGCTATATAACCGCTAGGCTTCTGTTATGGGCACTAGACGCTTATATAGATACTATAATATGTATACTTAACTACATGGAGCATCCACGAATGACCCAGGAATAAATTTAATATTCGAGCTCATCACACAAATATTTGCCGCTGACGAGATTCGAACCCAGGACCGCAGGCTCAGGAGGTAGTTGCACTACCACTGCACCAACCGTGGCGAATAATTATTATGCATTTCAACACATGCATAATAATACATCCTTAAACGATCAGGCGATATTGATTCATTTATTGATGATAAACTTTAATGATCGTTACGAAGTACTGCAATGCTTTGACGAAGAAATAATAATTCATTTATGCAAGAACGTCCCAATTTACGACACAGGATTTTTCTGATAATTATTTCGAATTGGAGTGTTTTGCATAAAAACCACCGAATACTCGTTCACAACTCCTTTCTCATTAAAATAAACGCGACACAGATATTCATCACGTATTCTTCCATGAAAAATAATTCCTGTTTTTAGAACACGAGCAGCAAGGAATTGTTCGGTATAAGAATTTCAGTGTCACAATTTTCGCTCATGAAATTATCTTGACATGATTCCTAAGAACAGATCTTTGTACGTCTTATTTATATTTTCAGATTTGCCCATAGTGACCGATCTAAATGGCCTATCCTGTACATTTCGTTTGTCAGGAACTGTTTCCGGAACAGCTTCCGAAACGTCGGGAACACAATTAAGTTGGTATACGCGATATTATCCGGTTTCAATTGTTTTATTTGTATGATTAAAGCATACTTACATTGGAACAAATTGCTTTTACACCAGTCGACAAAATTGCTAGGAAGCGAACACTTCCAGGCAAAGTCAACACTCTTTGCAGACATTCTTTATACATAACATAGGTAGGATTATAAGATAACATCATTTTTTCTCCGGCCTAAAACACCTATAAAAGTATGTACTCGCGTCTACGAGAAACTGTTACAAAATAAAACAGCTCTGATAATATAAAGCAACTCCCAGAAGAAAACATAGATTGGCAGGCTTACGTAAACAGTACATTACGTAGTTTATTATCTATGGTATTCTTGTCAGTTTTACGCGCTCAAGGGGTCCCTAGCGGGGTCCGTACTCAGTGCAGGCTATAAATAAGAGTAGTGAAAACATTCCACTACGTGAGTTACTTATAGAAGCTGAATAAAGGCCGTATACGAGTTATTTGAGAAATGCCTTGATTACCTACACGGTGTAGGTAATCAAGGCATTTCTCAAATAACTCGACAATCAACAGTGTAGGTGTAGGCTACACCTACACTGTTGATTGTCGTTGCAGCGAGTGAAATGTACACTGTACAGGCGCCTTTATAATTCACCGAGCAAGCGAAACCTCTCCGTTTCAACTTGGCCAAAAATGATGGATGTTCTATTTATCCTTCTCAACTGATTCTCGTAAAATTGTGTCACCAGTTTCAATTATTGTACACTTTTGTTCTCGAGTCAGTTTTTCGAATCTTAAAAAATGGCGGTTTAGTAGACTTGCTAAGCCGCGAAATTGTGCGCATCGGGTTACAAGCATGAAATTTCTACCACAGATAGAGCGTTCCGCGGTGATTATTTTCAGATGTGGAGGGAAGTCAGATTCATCCCCTGCGCGGCGGGAGAGCGGGGTGAAGAGGACCAAGTACTGCTCCTTTTCTTTTTTTGAGTACTGATCAGTTAAGGCTATTAGGTCTTGTGTGGCATCGTTTTCGTGTAAAACAGATATCAGCAATTAATTTTTTATGTTACTTAAGAATAGTTTTATATAAAAATTTGGGTATATTGTCAAAAAGGTAAAAATCACTACAAGTTTTTTTTATTCAGAACGATAAATTAGTTATATATCCTGAATATTTACAATTTAAAAAATATCACTAAATAGAAAATTTAATCTTGTTTTTAAAAATGTATACAATACATATTGGGCACATCTGATACAAAAAGTACCTTGAAAAAAATGTTGATGTTAAGCTTAGCCTACGTACTCTAGTACATTTTGCTAAGTCGCGAAATTGTGTGCATCGGGATACAACCACGAAATTTATACCACAGATAGAATATTCTGCGGTGATTACTTTAAGATGTGGAGGGAAGTCAGATTCGTCCCTTGTGCGGCGGGAAAGCGGGGTGAATAGGACAAAGGATTCCTCTTTTTCTTTTTTTATTACTGATCAGTTAACGCTACTAGGGCTTGTGTGATATCGTTTTCGTGTAAAACAGATATCAGCAATTCATTTTTTATGTTATTTATACATAGTACCATATAAAAATATGGGTGTATTTCCGAAATGGTAAAAAACACAACAAGTTTTTTTTATTCAGGGAGATAAATTAGTTACATTTCCTGAATATTTACAACTAACAAAAATATTGCAGAACAGCAAATTCAATCTAGTTTCTAAAACTATATACATGTTGGGCACTCTTCATACAAACAGTAACTTAAATAAATTGTTGATGTTGAGATTAGCCCGTGTGCTCGTGATACATTAGCAAAAAAATATTTTGTTTTAATTACATAAATTTGTTTTTCTAAGACGTATATGGTAAATATTATATGTAAAAGCATGTTAACAATCATTATTTAATGTATTTAATGAAGCGAAATAGGATGCGTTCGGAGATTTGCGTTGGTTACGCCGACTTAAACATATATTTTTAGAAACTAGATTAAATAAGATTTTTAAAATAATAATAATAATTTGAAAATGTTAACGAAATTTAAATAATTTTCCTCACTGAATAAAAAAAACTTGTTGTGATTTTTACCTTTTCGCCCAAACACCCACATTTTTGTATAGAACTATACAAAAATAACATAAAAAATTAATTTCTGATATCCGTTTTACACGGAAACGATACCAGATAAGTCCTAGTAGACTTAGCTGACCAGCAAAAAAGATATACTTCGTCCTATTCACTCCGCTCTCCCGCCTCACAGGGGACGAATCTGACTTCCGTCCACATCTGAAAATAATGACCGTGGAACACTCTATCTGTGGTAGAAATTTCGTGCTTGTAACCCGATGCGCACAATTATGTTAGAAAACAGCGGACTAACAACTCTACTATTGGGAACGTAAAAAAGACATATTTCAGCCATTTCGAAAAATTATCGTAAGGTCTTTAGCTCACAGAGCCACCAGTATAAGTTGCATAACCCCGGTTGAACGGGCCAATTTCAGTCGAAAGATTTAAGTATCTTTATTTTTCAATTTGATTGAATCTATCAAATTGCTCATAATAGTGTTATGGTTGCCCGTCTCAGAACAGTGAATATGATATGTTTAACCTACACAGCCTCTCGACACGGCACTACGCTTTTTCCTTGTTCCCTTTCCACAACATTATCTTTCATTCGATTACAATTTTACTACAACAACTAAACGTATATAATGATAGTTGTATAAGCGCACTTTATTGGTTATGTAAGGATATATGAATGCGCTCGCTCAATCAGTTTTACCATTCACATGCAAATGCAGGCCGCTTCGAAAATCCCGCGCTTATGAATTGATGTGTTTCGTGGATATTGTTCGTCTACTTTAGAGATTTGGTTACAGAATCACTTACTGAAATAACATTACTTATTTACTCGTAGGGTTGTCGTTACTGTAATGGTACGTTATCCATTTCGTATGGGAAATTTCTCTAGTTCATTGTCGCTCAAAGAACGTTCTCGAAAATGGCACAACTCTACTATAACAACTCTAAATATAATTTCTCCGAAAAGATGCACAGGCGTTGTTATACGCTGTTATATTTATTTGTATTTGTACATACATTTCTCTAGACTGACTTGATCAGATCTCGATCGGTGTTTCCGAACCTTTTCTTGATCAGGGAACACTTTTATTTCTTTGTTGTTAGGACTAAATGTAAGCGAAGTCTCCTCCTTGGGCCACCTCCGACGATGTATTGCCTCAGGATCTAAAATCGTTCGCAATATTTTGACTCCTGCGGACCACCGGTGTCCGCGGACCACTGGGTGGGTCTCTTTGTAGTCGAGGCGATCAGGGAACACTTTTATTTCTTTGTTGTTAGGACTAAATGTTAGCGAAGTTTCCTCCTCCAGCTACATCCGACCATGTGTTTCCTAGGATCTGAAATCATTCGCCATATTTTGATTCCAACGGTGTCCACTGGGTGGTTTTCTACGTAGTCGTGCACTCTTGGCAGAGTGGTCGTGGCCATGGTTAGGTTGATTCTTTCGCTATCGCTTCTCTCATGGTGTGCCGCCATGTAGCTCTATTTTTGGTGGAGTGAGAACTCTCATTTATGCCGCATTGTGCCACAGATTTGTTGAGGTCTGCCCGTTGAGTTGGAGAGCGCCCACGAGATCTTTTACCCTCGACTTTCCCTTGCACCACCAATCGTTCCATGGAGTCCTCGTTACGGCAACCAGTCCGTACCATTGCTTTAGATATTACCGAAGACGTAACGCTTAAATGCGAATAGTCGATGGACCGTAAGGAATGGAAATGTGACATATTATTTCATCATTGTAATTATAATTCTACTGACGTGCGAGGCAGGGCTAATTCTCACCACATTAAACCTAGAAATCCAATATATATAAAACTGGGTGTAATGAAAAACAGTTAATTCATCGGTTCTTGAGCAGTGTTTTCTCGAATGAATTCGCTGGTCTATCCAATATGTCATTAAGTACTTCATTCATCACCCAACGACGTAGATTAATTGCTGAGCGTTACTCCCTTATGAAAACTAGACATTTTAGGATCTAGGTTTTTAATTCTCGAGAGATTATTGCATGATGCCACTGTCAGTATGAAAACATTGAACATTAAGGGATGTCACACACGCGACTTTTTGTAGCGACACAGTCACGCTATTGGGATATACCAATGTTTTGAGATATGTTACTTAATTCTTAATTTACGTTACCCCAAAAAGCACTTTGCACTTACCTAGTCAATTACAATTGACAGATTCCAAATTCAACAAAAAGCTACATTGACAAAAGATTGAAAACAAGGGATATTTGCCAATCTTATAAGCTAGCTGAGACATGTTTGGCTCGGTTTGTAGACACCTGCCTACTGAGCCGGCGGTCCCGGGTTCGAATCCCGGCCAGGGCAAATATTTGTGTGATGAACCCGAATATTTGTGCTTGGGTCATGGTTGTTCTATGTATTTAAGTATATATTTATCTATATAAGTACGTATATCGTCGTCTAGTAGGTACCCATAACACAAGCCTTCTTGAGCTTAATTTGGGACTAGATCGATTTGTGTGAGGTTGTCCGATATTTATTTATTTATTTAGCTGAAACAAGTGATGGAATTCACTTTCAGGTAGGTACAGGTACAAAACATTTCCATTCATACATTGAAGCTAATATAATATTAAACCGCAACTCTTGTTTAATATCTGGAGAATGCTCGTATATGTGCCCTCGTTGTCTCCGACTGGCACCGCAATAAATCTTTACTTTATACATTATTCACGTGAAAAAAGACGCAAATAGGCGAACAAAATGCTTGGTGTGCGTTTAATATGTAATGCTGACTCGTGGGGCCCGTAGCGCGTTTTTAGGACTTTTAGTAGTCAGTTCATACTTAAGACATCATGGTATCTTGTCTCTACCTGAAAATTAACTTTCAGTTTGTAGTTTAAATGTTGTGAATATTTCGGAGTACTTACTAAAATTTGTATTTAGGATTAACCATTAACAAGCATTATATTATGGTCTTATAAGCAACATTAGAGCAAGTTATGCATGCTGTTATTTAGGTAGTTACAGTCGTATTAATTAGTAGCAGGTAAACGTAAGTTTCTAGATCTTGGCTCAATTTGATCGGCAAATATTTTGCTGCCCCAACCAATAATTTAAAAGGACTGCCAATCAATGCCATTGCCTATACGCACGTCGTACGTAGTAGCCCTCCATCAATCTGCTGTCGTTGGCGCCACCATAAGAACTTAAAACAAGAGCCTTCCTTCTTCCTTCGATTCTTTCTGTATGTATCACTGAGTGGTATAAGCGTGAGTATAGTGACATTAGTGACTGGAGTCTTCGTTTGTGTATGTTTATCTTTTGTTATTTAACATCACTTTACACAAGAATAGTGTTGTCTGAACCCGACGCCTAAAATTTTTTTCACAGTTTGGCGTAATTTCCACACAGTATATCGTAGAGTAGGTGCTAATATTGAAATGAAACAATTTAAACGGATTATATCGCGTATATTCATTATTTGAGCTTCCCTGACGTTTCGGCACCTTTACAGTTACCGTTGTCAAAGGTTGACTACGAAAAACACATGTTTTCTCTGTCAAAGTTACAAATGTAATACAAACCTATCAATGACTACAACCTCGAACCTCGAACCTTAAACCTCATGGCTGAACGACGCTCGCTACAGTTGCAGTCTCCCGATGACGCGAGGTCATATAGGCAGCTTAATAGACGTATATTGAAGTCCTTGCGACATGATCTGCGGCTCTTTAATACGAACCGTGTTAAAGAGACCATTGAGCAGAACAAGGCTCCAAAGTGTTCGCAAAGGACACGTCTATTGGACAAAGCCAGCTGACCAAGCTGAAACGGGAAGATGGCAGCATAGCGTCGACCAAAGCAGAGGTTCTAGGCGAGATCGAGAGGTTCTATGGTCAGTTATACACTTCAGTCGCAAAGCCCGTTGACAGCTTGGTAGGCGATCCAAGAGCCAAGCTGTCCCGACATTATACCGAAGATATCCCGGACATCAGTCTGTACGAGATTAGGATGGCCCTGAAGCACCTTAAGAACAACAAGGCGCCGGGCGAAGACGGAATCACCTCAGAGCTTCTGAGAGCGGGTGGAACACCGGTACTTAAGGTCCTCCAGAAGCTCTTTAATTCCGTCTTGTCCGAGGGCAAAACGCCTGAAGCATGGAATAGAGGCGAGGTGGTACTGTTCTTCAAGAAAGGTGATAAAACCCTATTGAAGAACTACAGGCCCATCACGCTTCTAAGCCATGTTTATAAGCTGTTTTCAAGGGTCATCACGAACCGTCTCGAACATAGACTTGATGACTTCCAGCCTCCCGAACAAGCCGGTTTCCGAAGAAGCTATAGTACCATAGACCACATACATACGCTGCGGCAAGTTATACAGAAGACTGAAGAGTATAACTTGCCATTATGCTTAGCGTTTGTGGACTATGAGAAAGCCTTCGATTCGGTGGAAACATGGGCGGTGCTCGAGTCACTTCAGCGATGCCATATTGACTATCGGTACATTGAAGTGTTGAAGTGTTTGTATAGTAACGCCACCATGTCGGTCCGAGTTCAGGAGCAGAGCACAAAGGCCATTCCATTGAGAAGAGGCGTAAGACAGGGGGACGTTGTGTCCCCGAAACTGTTTACGGCCGTTATGGAAGACGCCTTCAAGCTCCTGGAATGGCAAGGACTTGGCATCAACATCAATGGCGAATACATCACTCACCTTCGGTTTGCCGACGACATCGTAGTCATGGCAAAGTCGATGGAGGAACTCAGCATGATGCTCGATGACCTCAATCGAGTTTCTCAACGGGTGGGCTTAAAAATGAACATGGACAAGACGAAACTCATGTCAAATGCCAAGGTTGTGCCCATCCCAGTCTCTGTTGAAAACTCGGTACTCGAAGTTGTTGACTCATACATCTACCTAGGACAAGTGGTCCAATTATGGTAGGTCCAACTTCGAGAAAGAGGTCAACCGCCGAATCCAACTCGGCTGGGCAGCGTTCGGGAAACTACGCAATGTCTTTTCATCCGACATACCTCAGTGCCTCAAGACGAAAGTCTTCAACCAATGTGTGTTACCAGTGATGACTTACGGCACCGAAACGTGGTCTTTCACTATCGGCCTCATCTCAAAGCTCAAAGTCGCTCAACGAGCAATGGAGAGGGCTATGCTCGGGGTGTCCCTACGTGATCGAATCAGAAATGAGGAAATCCGTAGACGAACTAAAGTGACCGATATAGCTCACCGGATTAGCAAGTTGAAGTGGCAATGGGCAGGCCACATAGCACGCAGAGCAGATGGCCGATGGGGCCGTAAAGTGCTCGAGTGGAGACCTCGGACCAGCAAGCGCAGCGTAGGACGTCCACCTACAAGATGGACAGATGACCTTATAAAGGTCGCCGGAAAGCGCTGGATGCAGGTCGCTTCCAACCGGTATATATGGAAGTCCAAAGGGGAGGCCTATGTTCAGCAGTGGACGTCCTATGGCTGAGATGATGAATGACTACAAGTTCTACGACAGGTCGGTCATTTTATTATTCCATGCCCCAACTAGAGAACAAAGAATTAAAAATGATAACCAGTGATTTATCGTTTCTTACGTGAAAACGGAATATTCCGATGGATTCGAACAATTGGGCAAGAATATCGGATAAATCCCAGTTCCCAGGTATGTCAGCGAGGGTCGGATAAGGCAGGTAAGAAAATATACGAGGGACAGTCACGGGCAGTATTGACAATTTAGCACTTTTAGGATACATTTTGTACATGTCTACCTGTTTAGCACTTGACACAATTTTTATCACTGTTAAGCGGCCTTATTAAAAAAAAATGCTGATTGTGTTAGATATTTTTTCTATGATCAAACATGTTTTTTAACAATTGATGTTACCTACTACCTAGAACACATATTTGAAACCTACAGTTTGTTTTTTTTATTGATAATTTTTCAAATTAATTTGTAAAATATGTAAGTACCTACCTATGCTTAAAATTGTTGACATGTAACTTGGTGTTACCAATAAAGAATTTGTATTTGTATTTGTTTCAAAAACTACTGTACTACTAACTAGCTACATTTTATTATTAAGGGGATTAAACGAATGGCCAAGTTTCTATCTATTTTGAAGAAGACTCGACTAACGATGCAAATTTCAACGATGTTTGCAAATAAAAAATGCATTGTAATAAGTAACATGATTGGTCTCCAATAGGTACGACGACAAAGTAAGAGAATAGGAGGAGTGTTAGGTATATTTCGATCACAAATCACCTAGATTAGTTTCGAAAAAGTAGTCTCCGTTTAGGTATATACCTACTACGACTGTAAAAATGTGTGTAAGTATACCTGCAAGTTTTTATTATTGATTGTATTCTTGATACAATAAAATGGTAGAACGTTACACAGACACGTTTCCAGACCTGTGCGAGTGAAGCCGCGAAAGCTAGTTATCAATATATTTGTCATAATATGAAAAAAAAAATTTTTTTAAGGAATAAGGCCTCTTAACTGTCACTTCTGACATAAAGATTCCATAAATTGGTCTCGTTACCCGCTGTGATTTCAAATATTGAAAATATATTTTGGTAAGTATTCTTATTAAGTAGAGTAAAAACATAAAAGAAGCTTTTTGATGAGAAAACGTTTTGATTCTAAAGTTTTATTCTAGCACAATTTCTTGGAAAATTTTAGCCTCAAGTGAATTTCAGAATAGGCAATAAAAAAAATAATACTGTTCGCGGAATAATACAATAATACTGTTTTGTACATGTGTGGATTTAATTACAGCTCTTTATTTTAAGTTTTAGGAATGTTATGCTCGTATCTATAGAAAATGGATACCATTTCTCATATTATTTTGTAGGGAATTGTCCTGCAAAACTGACTTACTGTTGAGTATATTTCGGCTATCTTCTAAACAGCGGTCTCATCTTGTGAAATACCGATAGATTCAGATTCAGACTTGTAAAAGTGCTCTTGTGGCCTACTTACTGAATAAACTTTTTGATTTTGGTTTTGTATACGTCCGTGTATTAGATCAGAATAAGAATCCACAGGGGCGTGGGGTCCAACTTGCAGATTCAATTATCGATGCGGACACAAAATACAAATTACAAGTTGACGCTTTACTGGGATATTATATGACAATATGATATATAATGCTTTCAATTCTGGTGGTTTGTATAATACCTGAGTAGACACTAACACCCTTTTCTTTATAGGTGTTTAAAAATAAAACAAAATAACAGATTCCTGTGATCGGCAGTTCCAAGACGTAGGGTTCTACTTGCAAGAATCGATTATGCACAGGTGCAGTAAACGCTTTGCTACTCTACGCTCTTATCTCGCTAATACGAGTAACGATGAACTAAGTCCCCAGACTTGGGTTGCAATAGGTCTTGTGTGGTACATTTAAGCTCTTGAAAACGATACCCGCAGGGGAAAAATGTTTTTGAGTAGCAACGGACTCTATGGATAACGGACACTATTCTAGGATCGAAATTCTGGTAAAGATTAGAGAAAAGAGGCCTTCTATGGCTTCTATCCAGAAGTGAACATCTTTCGATAAAAATGGCAGATTAACAATGAGAAGAAATTCATCATTTAGTAACTTATAGGGAGTCAGACACTGATAACTTTCACTATTCAATCGAAAATCCAGAGGTAGGTTCATAAGAGGGGTAAATTGTTCCATCGATATATGGGGGTATATTGATTTACTGAGGGGTATATTGTAATTGTAAAATTCAGATAAATTTGTATTGAAAATAAAACTTACTTCACTCAAGTCTATTTGACCGACATTGTAACCTGCTAAATAATGAACAGGTTAATTCCCAAATCATGCTTCCTGTAGGCTGTTTTTCCCGGAAGACAGAGAAATTGTTTTCGAATTTCGAAATTATTTTGTCTCGCGGCTTGCTCATTAATTTTTCATCCCGACAGTTCAGCAGCGAGCAAGACGCTTCTTAGAATTTTAGCAAAGGAAAATATGTAGGTACCGGCTGTTTCTATTGTTATTGAATTGTTGCTCGTATAATAAGGCTTTTAAACATTCCCCATGGCTTTGTTTACTCCGGTAGATAAATTGGTTTAAGTACTAACTGCCAAGCGTTTTAAAGCAGAAACAACAGGAGCGAATAAATATGTAAAATTTTACCATCCATCTCCTTTAAATGATACTTGGTATTAATGTCACTCAATTTTGGTCGAATAGAACATTTCCAAGATTTAACGCCTCGCCTTGGTAGAGCTGAGATATTGCTAAATTGAAAATATCGAATATTTTTGTCGAATTTGGACCGAGGTACTTTTTTACCTTAAATAAATTCGTATGAAAGTTTCCTCTCAGTTTCATAAGGAAGGAAAAGAAGGCAAATAAAAATAAAGAGCTCTCTTACCTTAAGTGGCTGCACGCGGTAGTGGGATCGCCTCGAATTACGGGGAATGTTGGCTTTTGTTGCCGGATGACTCGAAAATGGACGCGGGAATATTCGCGGTTGTTAGGAAAAGTCACTTAAATATTGTCTTCGTTTTCCGTGTTGGTTTGGCAAACATTTTATTAAATCTTTTACGAATTATATAGGATAAATGTATTTGAAGTGGTGTTCAAGATCAAGACGCATGCTTCGAATACCTTGGACAGCTAAACGCACAAATGTATCTAATCTCTTTCAACTCGTTAGACCCGGTCTTTTCTCCACATTTCTACAACGTATACTTTCCTATTTCGACCACGGAATCCGAAGAGGGAATTGCAACCTTAAAAAGCTGGTCATTGTTGGCAACAACGAGGGCAGGCAACACGCGGAAGATCGCCAAAACGATGTTCTGACCAAGTGAAAGAGGCCGCATACTCGTAATAAAGGACCGATTGAAGAAAATTACGAGTTACTTAACTACTTTGTGTTCCTTTATTATTATTTAGCTTACAACAAGCTTATTATAAATATAGCTGCACCTGTCCCAATGTCTATTCGTCTGTTTTTTCTGTCTCGGATAAAATTTTGCAAATTTATTTGAGATGTGCTCGAAATTTAATTTGCTACATTTTATTATGGAACATGTCCCGGTGTCAGATCGAACTGAAAATTATTCGTTCCAAATTGGCGCGTATTCATTAGCCAGTCGTAGTGACTCACGCTTCAATCAGTTGTGTCCTCACGCCCCATATTACACAATCAACCAATAAAAAAAATCTCCGGCATCTTTGCGAATACTATAAGGATTTACAGAGAGCTGTAGTCTTTTATTCTGTGCTTTCGGTAGGATTCCCAAGAGACTTTGTATTTGTAGATAACCAACATTCCTCCTAAACTTGACCCGCCCAGTGACTGGTATTTTTGTTCACAACTCAATTACTGGATTCCGACCGATATAGTCAGTATAAAGACATTTTCTTCGAGTTTTTTCAATCGCATTTGCTCATTTCGCCGTGAGAACGCTTTGACTGAAGACGAGTGAAAGTAAATTTGATGGCACAAACTTTTTATACCCTTGCAACAAATTGAACGAAATAGATTACAGTACAGTAGACGTAATCCAATTGAAGCATGAAGGTGCCTTAGATGATTTTACCTGCGTTATTTTAGAAGTAATTTAATTGTGTAGATAATTATGTTTGCTGAAGTATAACAACGTAACTTATTTTTTTATGATGAATCTTTAGTGCTTAATTATATTGAAATGGTAGTAATACCTATTGAAATTCTGTAGTTTTGTTTTTTATAGCTAAAGACGGACAGTAAGTATATCCTTAAAGATTTTAGCGCAAAATTTGTAATAAGTAGGTACTCTCCATCTGGAAGTAGCCTTCTTATTTAGACAGTGTAATTTTTTATTAATTCTATACTCTCTGACTTACGACAACCAAAAACAAAGAATGAAGAGAAAGAACCTAAGAAAATATTAATACCAACTCCGTAATCCAAAGCTCACGTGCCGCGGGTCTGGACTGACGCGTGTCGACGATAAAGACGAGCTATTTTAGAAGCTACGTCATGTTCGTGTACAAACTGAGAATTACATACCTGGCTTAGGAAATCTATTATTTTTTGAGACGATGGTGCCGATTATAAAGTCTGAATCTTTACGGTAAATGGCGCTACGATGCCACCCTAAGGCCTAAGAAGCAACTGGTGGAAAGATTCAATGGCTCCGGCATCAGGTTCGGTGGTCCAGTTGGTAGGACGCCCGTGTGGGCCCGGAAAGCCGTTGGAGACGCAGGTTCGAATCCTGCCTAAACCATTCTTTTTTTTTTCAATTTTTCGCTTCATTGTAAACAATCTATTATTTATAGATTATAAGTGTCGATTCAGAAGCAGTTGATATATCGAAATATCGAAAACAACTTTCTTTTTATTCCATTATCCTGTAAAGTGTAATAGGTTAGGTTTTTTAATATTTGTAAATTTATCAGTGTTATTTTGGAATACTCACTAAATGTCGACATCCGCGAAATACTTCTTGCTAAAATTAACAAGAAAAAAAAAATTTAATGATGTTATTCCATTACTTGTGTTAAATATTTTAGATAAGTTTGTCATTAGTAGGGACTATCGCAAGCAAAAGGCAAGACTATGCTTTAGGAAAGTTTCTTATTTTGTTAGTACGACCAGTAGGACTTAGTAATAGTCTGCAATAATTCCAGGTGTCTGCCTCCTACACTTTTTCTTTTGATGTAAGCCTGTTTCAGTACACACTACAGACACTATTTTGGGTGCCTTTAAAGTAATCTATATTATTATCAAATTCTAGATTTGTATTGAAAATCCCTTGCCTACTGAGCCGACGGTCCCGGGTTCGAATCCCGGCAAGGGCAAATATTTGTGTGATGAACACGAATATTTGTGCCTGGGTCTTGGATGTTCTATATGTATTTAAGCATTTATTTATCTATATAAGTATGTATATCCTCGCCTAGTACCCATAACACAAGCCTTCTTGAGCTTAATTTGGGACTAGGTTGATTTGTGTGAGGGTGTCTGATATTTATTTATTATTTATTTATAATTTCCTTTGTCTTCTTATCACGCCGAAACGGCTGGACAAATTTGAACCAATTTTGGTACAAATTATAGGATACTTTTTACCCACTAACGGCAAAGACCAAGTTGCGGCACCTCCTAGTAATGACACTAATATTTTAAAGGCGAAAGTTTGTGATTGTGTTTATGTGTATGTTTGCTACGTTTTCACGCTCAAACGGATTAGGTAGGCTACTTTTTATCCCGAAAAATGTAGTGTTTCCGTGGGTCACGCGGGTAATACCGCGGGGCGCAGCTAGTATTATAGGTGTTAGCCCAGCCCAGCAGTCACATGTCGATTTAAGCGGATTCCCGTAACAATGACACGTCGCGACAAGTTGCCCTCGTTAAAGGACGCTGCGGGTGAAGGGTTAAACTTAATCATACATGCGAGTGGGTGTTTTCAAATTGGTAATACAAAATTTGTGTTTTGCACACATCGTCCCTGTACTCAGTAAAATGATCAATAGTATCTTAGTTTTAAGTTTCAAATTATCATTTTTTTAGGATTGTTGCGGTTACCCTACCACTATGATTTAAAACAAAGAGGTTTAAAATACTTCACATCGTATACTTTTACATCGCGAAGTACAGTGCTTACTCAGAAATTATTTCAGTTAATATCATGTAATCTTCGATTGACGTAAGTAACGTAAATGACGTCAAGCGGTAACCATCTGGTAATTACACATTGGGACTTTAATTATTTATTTTGTTACAAAATTAACGATAATTAAAGATAGCTAACTTTAAGAATTGAATTATTGTAATATATTATTTATCATTAACTGAGCCACAATCAATGTTTTGTATTGGCTATTTGAAGTCATCCTGTATGTGATGTCCAGGGTTTTCGTGCAGGAGTAGTTTCAATAAAACACTTAAATGAGTTTTCTGTCGGCCATCACCTGCCCGCCCCCGTTGACGTCTGTCATAGCAATCGGCAGCCGGGCAAGTGTGGCCACACTTTATTATCATAAAGGTGTCTATACACCACACCATCCTCTTTTGATAAATTCGAAATAGTTATTTATTGACACCTTATTTATATAATTATTACTAGTTATTAACATTTCATATCACCATTGCATTACATGTACATTTAATATATTTCTGGAATCTAGATTGATTCCTATTATTAATCGTTACAAATATTCTGCGGATTCGCTCACTGCTCCGTCTGAGTGAATTGAACTAAATTCGAGGCTTACCATCTAGATGCCCCACACCAGCCAGCTACGCCAAACACCAAGGCACGAAGCATTTGCTCAGACTCAGGGTTCAGCTGAGCACGGTTATCGTGGCGGTGTAGTGCATCCAGCACGTTCGCTGTGACAGCGAGGATGAGAGTTTCGCCATTAATATGGGTTGCTTGTGCGTCGGCGCAGTGAGCAAAACAGACAACATAGTTCAAAGTAACTGGTATGCACAACATACCTATTAGTAATATCTCGGTCACTAGACTGTAGTAGTGTCTTTATTCTGTGACTGTAGTTGGAAATGTAGTATGTTCTAATTTAATCCTTAATCATGAATTTGAATGTACATTGAAATGTAACACGAGTTTAATCTTATCAACAACTGTATTGTAAATTTGTAATGAATGTGTCATAAAGAAATGTTTTTGCTTTGTTACTATTCGCGTATTCGGTATTTATTCTCCTTTTGAGACAAGGCTTTTAACCATAAGTCTATGCATAATATGAAGTTAATTTTAGTGAGTGTTACTTATTTTTTTTAGTAGTTTCAAGTTCAATAATTTTGTCTTCACTTTCACATCATTAATTAATTCTATGTTCTCGTTTCCGTTCTCTCCTCTTTTTTTTTTTTTTTAGTATGGAATATTTTGTATTTGGTATTGTAACAGTTATTTTTATTTTATTGCTTTCGCTAATCATAACATTGGATTACATTATATATTCATTTACTCGTGAATTAATGTACTATGGACCTATTATTTTCGAAAATTTAGGAATCTACCAGCGCTTCCAACTAAGGCCTTTGTGAGAAAGAAGCGCCGCAAGAAAACTCACAGTTTGCCTTTTTCAATGAAATATACATTTTCCAATTTTTTTGTATGAAGTAAAAAATCTTCTGACGAAATGTAGGTATTTCAGAATACTTAACCGGCGTTGACTAGTCATCACTTGAAAGAAAATCTGTTTACTTTAGAATTTCTATATAGTGAAATTTACACAATTGATTGGTACACCGACCATAATCTCAAATACCGTAGTAACTTCATAAGGGATCACAAATTTGTACTGCATTATTGAAAGTTACAGGTGAGTATAACTTAAGGAAAATAGATAGGTAAACACACTACCCACGTCTCTTATGAGGGCTCGTGGATCATTATTAACTAGACTAGATGCAAAATATTATAAATGCTGCATCTCTCGATTTAAACAGTCTTCAATTTGGAAAACCCTCGTCCAACCCAAATTTTATTTATTTTACCATTTAATTCAGGAACAGCACTGTTTTAATGCATGTATAATCACGAAGACTCATTTATCATAGGATTCATAGGTACTGAAAGTCTAAAATTAGTTTGTTGAAAATAGGAACCACAATCGTTTACACTTCATTCTAAAGCAGGTCGCAGGTTTCACAGCCTTAATATATATATATTTATATATATAATTATCAATATCATCGTCTAGTACCCATAGTACAAGCTTTGCTGAGTTTGGGACTAGGTCGATTTGTGTATGATTGTCCCTAAATATTTATTTATTATTTATTAATTATACATTTTATTATTTATATGTTCCTTGGCAAGTTTTTCACCTTTGTGGTCCCTCTGGCACCTTGTTATTTTGTGCCCATTGGCATTTTTTGTATGCACGTTAGCATTTTGTATATTATGTATACCGTGGTACATTTTGTACACCATGGTAAATTTTGTACACCATGGTACATTTTGTACACCATGGTACATTTTGTACACCATGGTACATTTTGTACACCATGGTACATTTTGTACACCATGGTACATTTTGTACACCATAGTACATTTTGTACACTATGGTACTTTTTGTAAACTGGTACATTTTGGCCCCTCGGGAATTTTTATTTTTTCCAAATTAGCAGTTTGCAATTTTTTTTTTGTTTGCTCTTTGTGCCCCTTCGGCATTTTCGTACTTTGTGCCCCTTCGGCATTTTTGTTTGGACTTTGTGCTCCTGCGGCATTTTTTGTAGTTTGTGCCCCTTCGGCATTTTTTGTTGGGACTTTGTGCTCCTTCGGCATTTTTTTTTAATACTTTGTGCTCCTTCGGCAGTTTTTATACACCATTATACCTTTATTCTTGTAAACCCGATGTAATGATTATTCAGTCTACCTAGTCGTAGCGCGAACAACTGAGTACACCTGCTAGTAAGGATATAACGGAATAACATAAATTCCTCAATCAAAATACTTTTTAATTATACCCAATCAAATTACATAATATTGAGAGGAATTTTTTATTTGTTTATTGTAAGAATGTAGGTACTACAATATGATTAATTGATTACGATTTTTTTGTACGTACGTACCCCAAGAAATAAGCAAATACGTAGGTAACTGCACTGTTATAGTGATTGATAATTTCTAACTGAAGATGTACTTTAAACGCCACAAACGACAATTTACTTTAAGATTTCTTTACCATAATACCTGTGTTAGGATTTGCTTGTACTCGTAATCGTTTATTTACAAATTTATAATGCACGGATACTTTAAATGTCGTTACTACTAGTATGTATTCTTTTGTTATATACCTTATTCTACAGTGAACTCAAATTCAAGTCAAATCGTTTCATTTAAGTAATAGCGTATAATACTAGTTGTCGAGTTTAAGCGTAGTTAAATAAATACCGCGTTTATTATATATTCAATCACTTTCGCGATTAGCCCTCTACGACGGAATTACTGTAATATTTTTCATTTGTATCCCTATTACGGCCATCTATACGACTTAAATTTTAGAAGACTACTTTTTTTCTTCTTTCATTGCCAACGCGTGACAGCTTCTTTTGTAGTTCATCTACTTTTTAAGGGACATTTCAAGTGAACATAAGAAATGGTATTTTGCTACGGTGTATAATGTAAATATATTTTTTCGAACATATACAGGCATGGTTTATTATTGTTTATAAAGTTAATATTACTAAACTGACATTGGCCAAAGCCACGAGCTGCCGTTCCTGTATTAATATATAATATACCTTTTTAAGGCTGATCCGTAGATCATTTTATTTTTCGCCTGTCATTTCCAATCAATGACAGCTTGTGTTGTAGTTGTTTCGTGCTGAAACAGCTCAACTGATTTTATTTTGATATCCTAAATAGGGTTGTTTTCCGCGAATCCTGTTGGTTTTGTTTTAATCTCATAGTCTTGTTTTAACTATGGTCAATCCTATAATTTTATTTAAAAGTGTTTCTAGTTCCTTTATTTATTGGCTATACTAGACAAAGAGATACCCAATTATTTAGGTAGTTTATTAAGCAAATTGTATAACGAATATTTGAATTTCCGATGCTTTGCAGCATCTGCATGACTAGCTCATTATCTTGTCGCGCGACTCAGCATCGCCTGTCCAGTTCGCACGATATTGGAATGAAAGTGACAGATAGTTTATGTCGCGCTGTAAAGAGTTGTGTGTCACCATTATGACAGACACCCTGACGGGCTAATTAAAATTGTTTTATTTAGATGCGAATTTCCAACTGTACCTGTGCTTTTTGTAATAAGTAGTTGTATTTTTTTACTGCTTTTGTGTACATTAATGTGTTTGCTTACTTGTTTCTATACGTCTTTCAACCGAATAATGTACTCAATACTCAATCATTAATTGCAATATCACAAAAGTAGGTACAGATGTTAACTTAAAGTTACAGATCATTGTGAACCCTGTTGGGCACTGCAATGTTAGGGAGAGGAGGACTTACTAAGTGTTTATAATTTATCTTCTAAGTATTCATTTAGCGTGTAATAGGCTTTAGTTAGTAGTAGTTGCTTTAGTTTAATTATATACTTTTTATCGTCTTCTTATTCTTTTAAAGAATCAGGTAAATTGTTATAAGTCTTAATTGACATTCCGTACAAACTTACAGGTCTCAAAGATGTATATACTAGGAAGAGTTAGTAGTTCATATTAATATGTACTTTGATAAGTAGGTTATTTTACTTAGGCATGTATTTAACGCGGCGACAAATTAATCAGATTTAGGGATTTATAAAAAATTAAAGGGGATAGCAAAAATAATAAGTTGGCGACTAATTGCGGAGACTATTAAAGTAAAAAGTAGCAGCTAAGTAATCAATTTTCGGCTTTGTTTCAATATAAACTAGCATCGAGTTATTGTTTTGGCGACTGAATTAACTAATTAAGCGGAAACATGACAGCGGATAAAAAGTTGAAAATGGCCTACTCTAATTGTTCAATGGAGATTACATATAAAATAAATCAAGGTCATAAAAAAAATACTTTGTGCGACAATTTAAGAGCTTTAATCAAAGTTGAAAATTGCATGTATAAATAATAATTTTGGTCTATAGTTTTATTTAGTGGCTCTGATTTTGGTCAATTTTTCGTCAGGTGTGATGTCATATTGACACCTATTTTTTATGATTCTATCGTATAGAATACGTTAAAATAAACGTGTTTTGTATGGACAACTTTTTTCTAAACTTAATAATTACCGAGATATGGACTCCTAAAACCGACAATATTTTTTTGGATATTGTGTCAGACTCTGCCTTAGCTCCGGCGCTGCGGGAAGTGCAGCCCTTCCGCCCTTGCGTGGCAAAGCACGGTCGCCCGTACTCCGTTCCGCAGCTTCGGCTTGTTGGTCGCCTTCGGCGACCAGCCTCAGCCGCTCCGCTCCGCACGGCTCCCGAGCTTTGTCACGGCGGGCGAGGGCTGCTCTCCCTCCGCGCCTCCGGCTTTTTATATACACTCTAGGGGTAGGGCAGACAAGACCACGTGGAATCGGGGTTGACAGCTTCGGTTCTGAGGCAAGTCTTATGATAATGCAATGCTTATTTTAGCGTAGCGTGTTTTAGCTAGATTCGGACTAAAATAAGCGTGTTTTGTATGGGCAAAACATTTTTACCTAAAAAACGCTTATCGCCGTTTTCATTAAATTATGGTTTCGAAAACTAAAAAAATAACTCCCCATTACTTTTATATAGTACCCATTTTAATATTTAAGCTGCCAGCAAATCAAAGCCCAAAATGCTTTTTTAGATGGAGACCTGTAGTTGCCACTAATATAAAGTTTGTTATCCTTCTGCTAATATTAGTCGCCAAGTCATTATTTATAGTACCTCACCTATGATTTCAGTAATCTTGTTTATTATTTCTGCTACCTTAAAGTAGCTGCCATTATTTGAATTTTAAAATATCCTTAGTTTAAAGCTCATTTAATATAAATGATTGCCAAAATATTTAATCGCTGACAAGTTATTATTTTAGTTGCAAATAGTTTGCTGCTCTTTAATTTTTCTGTCGCCGCGAAAATAATAAGCCTTTTACTTAGTCATCAAGTGACTCTTATATTGTTATTCTTGTTTTATTTAGGTACTTGCACATAGTCTACTCCCGATGTCACAACTAATTCACGCATATATTAGTAACGTCAAATTTCTTACTGCCGAGCATCAGTTGATACTTCGGTTTGGTTGATAAAAGGAAACATAGGTACTTGTATGGGGGACAAAGTGAACAGTATCTGGATTAGGCCTTTCCACCTTTTGTTTGGTACCAGGGGTATTCATTACTCTTGGCTCTTTTACAAAGAACCTCGAGGACTTTTCACTCCTTGCATCTTGATTGCTACATAACATATAGTGCAAATAATTGACACATTATTTTCAGTCCCAAGACATGAGAAACTCGGTGAGCTTACGCTCTTTTGTGTTTGTTATGTTATATTTACTATATTTACTCGCACTTAGCTCGCACTTAGAAACATAATAATACTAAGGATTGCCCCGAGAATTATAAATGCGATTAGGTACATTCAGTCTATGTAGAACTCATGCAGCTTTTACTCCTTCATATATGTTTGCATAGACGGGCACTATGTAAGTAGGTGTGAATTGCATAAACTGATGTTATTTAGTTTCCGGTTTATGAGGAACTCGGGGGCTTCACTTCCCCATAACTTATTTTAATTCACTAATATTTGCAGGCACTCTTTGTTATTGTTGTTGTGTAGGTAATCCGTAAAACATGATATATTTTAACAATAACACACTAACCTATTTACATCAAAAGTATGTAGGTATATTTTAGTCCAGCTGATGTTAGCTAACCTGATCACGTTACGATGTAAATAGGTACAGGTAGGTGTGGGTTTTCAATATTAATTACTCACTTACCTATTAAGAATCGTATTAAATGGTAATATTGTTAAAGTTATTATCATAAACTGAACACAGATCCAAATAATGTCATAACAACTTATTGCGCTACAGCTAGATGTGTACAAGAATGTTGAATATTTTCGTCACACAACAGTACTGCCTTCCTTTTGTTAGTTTAGATTAGATATTCAGTTTTAATGTGTAACTTTATTTAGAAATATTAATATGTACCGAAACATTTGTAGGTAGATAACGAATTTGTAACTGGCTGTCTAACAACCATCAAGCATTTTATTTAATACTTAACCAAATATTTTAATTGTACGTATATCTATGTCGAATTTAACAATTTGTTACCATAACACAACAACGGGAATGCATTTAGGTAAATATTAGCGTGCACATTCTGTTCACGACTAATTACGCCGACCGTTATCAGTTTGTTTTCACTTTCTCTGTTTTATTTTTTTGACATAACTGCACAAAGTACTGATCACAATGTTATGTGACTTTTGTTGTAGGTACTTCAATATTCTAAGCCACCATACCCACTTTTTCTTTTTCTTTTCGTTTTCCGGAAATATTTAAAAGGATATCATTTCTTGTTTGGGTTTTTTTAATCCTCGTCGCCAGTGTGATGTCCAGGGTTTTCGTGCAGGAGTAGTTTCAATAAAACACTTAAATGAGTTTTCTGTCGGCAAGTGTGGCCACACTTTATTATCATAAAGGTGTCTATACACCACACTGTATAATTACTAGAAACGTAGCTTAACTGAAACACATCCAAAAGTTTTAGTGAAATTCCGCAAAATTATCTATATTTGTTGAAACCAGCAACTGTATCGCTAGTAAGGGTGAAGCACGACGAGCGTAATTTTTAGGGATCCGTGCCCAAAGGGTAAAAACGGGACCCTATTACTGAGACTTCGCTGTCCGTCCGTCCGTCCCTCTGTCACCAGGCTGTATCTCAAGAACGGTGATAGCTAGACAGTTGAAATTTTCACAGATGATGTATTTCTATTGCCGCTATAACAACAAATACTAAAAATAAAATAAAATAAATATTTAAGGGGGGCTCCCATACAACAAACTTGTTATAGATTATGGTACGGAACCCTTCATGCGCGACTTCGGACTCGAACTTGCCCAATTTTTTCAGTTTTGAGTCGCTTAATTGCAGTCGCGCCATACTTAGTGTGACGTGATCACGTGACATGATGTATGACGCAACCGAAATTATGCGACTCAAAACTCAAAAAATTGGGCAAGTGCGAGTCCGACTCACGCATGAAGGGTTCCGTACCTATATATATGTATAATGTATATATAGGTATAACAAGTTTGTTGTATGGGAGCCCCCCTTAAATATTTATTTTATTTCATTTTACGTATTTGTTGTTATAGCGGCAATAGAAATACATCATCTGTGAAAATTTCAAGTGTCTAGCTATCACCGTTCTTGAGATACAGCCTGGTGACAGACGGACGGACGGACGGACGGACAGCGAAGTCTCAGTAATAGGGTCCCGTTTTTACCCTTTGGGTACGGAACCCTAAAAATGACTCTCGTCTGGTTCCACCCTACATGTCGCCGCGTGTGACCCGTCTATAGTATAGACCGGTATACACTATACCTACCTTAAGAACCTCGAATTTCGAACTTATGAATAGAGCTTGTGATTCTCTAAATTAAGTTGCCATTTTGGGTGTAGCACATCTTTACTATCGATTCTCAACAAATTTGCGACGATGGTGCCGACTATAAAGTCTAAATCTTTACGGTAAATAGACTGGTAGAAAAATCCAAATATCGGCTTCCTTTACCGTCCTAACGGCATTTTGTGAGCCATTTTGGCAACATGACTTTTCTGATGTAAAAAAGCCTGCTGAATTCGATTCTGGATGTTGCCACGCCGAATTTTGCCCCCCTCCCCCCATTTCCCCCCTTTTTACCTCAAAATATGTCCCTAATCACGGTTTTTACGGTTTTATACAAAAAGTATTACAGCTAGAAAAAAAATGTCAAAGACAAGAATGATCTCTATAAAATTTCCTATAACATGGTGTATAAACTTTTTTAGTAGGCCTTATGGTTTGTGAGCAATATCTTCCCGAACTTCATAGACCGGTAGAAAATTCTAAATATTGGCTTCCTTTACCGTGCTAACGGCATTTTGGGATCCATATTGGCAACATGACTTTTCCGATGTAAAAAAGCCTGCTGAATTCGGTTCTGAATGTTGCCAAGCCGAATTTTGCCCCCCTTCCCCCTTTCCCCCCCTTTTTGACCTCAAAATATGTCCCTAATCACGGTTTTTACGGTTTTATACAAAAAGTATTACAGCTAGAAAAAAAATGTCAAAGACAAGAATGATCTCTATAAAATTTCCTATAACATGGTGTATAAACTTTTTTAGTAGGCCTTATGGTTTGTGAGCAATATCTTCCCGAACTTCATAGACCGGTAGAAAATTCTAAATATTGGCGGTATTGGCCCCTTCGTCCCACTACGTAACTGAGTTTTGTAACCAGCTACGAAATGGGAATATTTTTTACCACTTGGAACCCAGTTACGAAGGAAGAATTGTTTGTCTCAACTTGTAACTGGTTTGTAACTGGCTACACAGTGGGAAATATTTTTCCCAGTTGGAAATCCAGCTACGTATAGAGAATTGTTTGTCTCAACTGGTAACTGGTTTGTAACTGGCTACACAGTGGGAAATATTTTTCCCAGTTCTAAATCCCGCTACATACTAATATATATTATTTGTCTTAATTGCTACCGTAAATTCTAACATCACTAGTAACAAACAAATAGGTACATTTTTCTTATAATTTTTTTAAACACATTGTTCTAGCCCGAAATCTGATGATCCTCCTATCGTTTTCCCTGGTTGAGTCCCTGGGTTCATGGGACGTATATAGGCTGATGATGATGAATATGTTAATTATTTTCGTTACATATATACAGGATGTTGTCTGTTATAGGAGCTTTAAATTTAAACGATGATTCCACAGAGTATCCGCAGTTACCTAGACTTGGGTGCTAATGCTTCAAAGTGCTTAAACTCAGATCAATGTTTTTAATCTTTAAAGCCACTTGTTTAGTCTCCTATCTGATAGGGGGCTCGGGTTGATCCACAGCATCGAGCGTCTCCCTTGACTGGGCTAACGGTGAAGTAACTGTAAAATAATCCTTAAAAGCGTTTGCAATAGCGTGCGGTTCGTGTATGCCAGCCACGCTCACGGGGAGACTCGATTGTATGCTAAACTTGTTGGTGTTTTTCCAAAAAAAAAAAACCCTGTCCGAATGGTTTTTAGCTAAAATATTCATTTTAATATCCAGTTCGTGCTCTTGGCAGTATTTGAGTTTCGATTTGAACACCTTTTTTGATTCATGCATTCTGTCATGGACAAACCCATATGCCGGTTTACCATAGGAAAGCCACCATAAATACCAAAATCGAGCCTCGCGGTGAGAGTCACTGACATACCTATTCCAACGTGTTACATGCCTGTGTTTTTATGACTGGTATTACTGTGACTAAGTTCTGCACCCTCCTTTAAAATGGATATAATGTTTAAGTACATATCTTTAAACACCTGTTTGCATACTATTGGAACACATTTTATCAGCACAGTCGTGTAACTCAGTCGGAAAGTTCACATCTTTAAATTTTGAGTTACAATAATTACTAAAATTATCAATTTGTACGGTGTCTCTTTCACCCCAAATTACTTTACTGTGAGTAAATTGCGGAATACAAACTTTAGGTTTAATTAAATTACAATCGCATTCATCAAACAAAGGATAATGATCAGACCAATAAACGTCATGTAACACTGAGACATTAAGTACCGCGCGCGCGGCGCGCTGACTCAGTTACTACGCAATGGTCCAACCAGCGCTTGCATCCATGCGCCATTATCGAATCCCATAGATCAATTTGACAAAATTTCAAAGGACCATGGGCAAATTTGTATGGATGTTGGACCAAGAACCAACAGAGATGACAGTTAAGTTATTAGATAGGTATTAACATCAGCTTATTTTTTTAGTATGGACAACAAGCTGGATTCCATTGCAGATCTGAGATATTCGTGTTTGTAGTTAAGATGTGGCAAAAATTGGAACTAAAAAATGCATACATTATAACCAGTTCCATATAGATAGTAGCGACAGTGTAGTAATACAACGCTAAAAATATTTTAAATTGGCGATATCGTATTTTAAGCTTGTAGTAATAATGATACCTATTTATTACAAGGAATAATCCTCATACTATGCGTGTAGGAGTGTAATTATAGTTATTTTTCAAGTTTACTCAAATTACAATCCTTCTATTGCCCACTAGATGTCATTAGTACTGCTCTGTGTACTTACAATACAATGCAACATATCTTTATTGCACATCAACAAGAGCAATAATACAAAATAAACCTTAAATTAAACAACGGTAGACATCGCTGGTCGTCTTATCGCTGAGTGATCTCTTCCAGACAACCTATTTATTAAAAAACAAAATGATAGAATAATTATTATATTTGATAGACGTTATACAAGTTACTACAACTGAACTTCCTTCGGCTATTACTAGACCTAATTGGTCGGGTATAGAGCCATTAGCGTAGCCACTTGTTTTTCTACAAGAAGGACTAAACATGAACATATATATATTTATATCTACATACATGTATATAAGTATACATTAATTATGTTAAGGAATGGAATACGTGCATAAATCTACTCGTTTGTAGGAATACAAGATATATAAAATGATGCGCATATTCTGCAGTTTGATAGTTTTAAGAGACTGATATCGCTGGCGCAGCAGTGACATCTGGTGCAGAGTAGATCACGCTACCTTCTTTCAAAATGTGGTTTTTACACGTCAGTCTAGCCACAGCATTAAAAAAACATCGAAAATCATTGTGAAATACATTTAAAAAACACACGTCATTGATATTTTGACAACGTTGAAAAATCCACTGTCATTGAATTCTTTGAAAGTAAAAAAAAATAAAAATTCTTCCGACTGTTAACATGGTAAGTTCATGGAAATACGTCTACGCTGCCCTCACAATCAGAAAAACCATAAGTGACATTTTTGTGCAAATTGAGTTATTACCAGCCTCGTAATCAGGAAAAAAAATGTGATATTTCCACCTTTAATTTTTGGGATAGGCTTTATTAGGTCATGATTTAGACAACCACAAGTACATGAAATTTTGGGAAAACTGCGTGCTGTTTGAGAAAGAAAAGACATAACTATACATTCATAGGCAGAAAAATGCTAAGTTACCACTTCTGGTTTTTTATATTTTTGTCTTGGGCTTGACCCCAAAATTTTTATCATAAGCAGAAACAACACATTTACATTTTTTTCAAATTTATGATGTAAAAAACACATAAGTTGATAAAAGTGTTGTTTCTCGTTAGGTTAAGAATTTATGAGTCGCAAATGTCGGATACTGAAAAACCACAAGTGGCCAGTTATGTTTTTTCTCCTTAGTATAGTTGTAACTTGTGATTTTACTACTTAGTATCAGTTTCAAAAATGAGTAACTTGTGGTATATTTCTTAAAATGTTGTTGCTACTTATGCTTTATTAGGTTAGTATATTCCCCACTCCGACCGCTCAAGAACGACAGCCAGCTCGCTGGGCGCGCGCGGCTGTTTGCTCAGTCGAGCCAGCCAGGTTACTTTTATACGGAGGTGTTTGCGCGCGCACATGAAAATATGTTATTTACTTTGCGAAGTTACTTAAATATTTCCAAGGGTTGAGCTGCAAATGTGCCGGTAGTAAATAATTGTAAGTATAATAAATACCTATATTACAATCTTCGCACCTATTCTAGAATGTATTTCTGTTATGTGTATGCGATAATATTTTACGACAGCGTGCATTGCATCTACGGGAAGGCTGCGTATGCTTGCTTTTTGGCTGTGTGTACATGTTTTTTCAATACCCCGTGTCACATCAGGTAACTGTACCAGAAACTTACGAACCCCCTATGGAGTATGAAAGTTCATATGAGTAATAAGTTAGTCTTTAATGCATTGAGATCACCAGTTTTCAGATGAAAACTGGTGATCTCAATGCATTAAAGACTAACTTATGTCCCAGGCCTCAATCATATTTAGGCGACTATGACAAGGAAAATGATATGCCTGACAATTCAGATGACTCCGTCAAAGATAAAGACTATGTTCCATTTTGATGAACCTTAATCGACCTCAGATAATGACTCCGAAGAGATTTCAGAGTTAATGACAGAATCTCAGCTTTATACTTTACATAACAGTATGCCCCTAGCAAGTTCACTCATGGCATCCCAATTGTCTACTTCACAAGATATGATGTCAGTGAATTCAGTTATTGAACCACGCTCAAGTTATTTTCGCTAGATCTAACACCGACTCACAACCATCTACTTCGCAAACTGCGGATGTACAAAATTTGGGAGTAAATAAATCAGGTAAACCTAGAAAACTAAAAGAAGCCGCAATGACATTAAAAGAACGGGCAGCAAAGAACCTTGATACTAAAAGATCCAAACACCCGGTAATTTTTACCGCGGACCATAAATGTAAAAAGCACTGCCCTGAAATTATATCAGTACTTGATCAGCAAATTGTTAATCAAGTGTTTTGGGACATGACCTGGCGTGAACAGAAATTTTTTATCGCTCAACGTACAACTTCGGACATGAGCAATAATTTTTTTGGTATAATAAAGTAATTTGATTTTTATGAGCATATTGATTAAATTTATAAAATAGGTACCTAGTAAATAAAAAAATAATAATGACATGATTATAACTTGCATAATAATGTCTAAAATTACTGATTTGTTTAATCAATAAAGTAATTTGATTATACATATTAATTGTGTTTTTATGATAACCAATTTTAAAAGAAACCATAAATTATACTATATAAATAAAACACAAGTACCCACTTATGCTTTTTCAGTTTCCTGGTTGATCCGGAAAAGCTAGCATATGTGTCCACTTGAGGTTTTTTTTGTTAGAAACCTAGATGGAAAACGTGCACAAAAAACACAAGAGCGCACTTGTGTTGTTTATTCTTAGTAACACAAGTTTTTCATTATTTATTTTACGAAGCCGAAACAGTTTTTTGAAAATATCTATTTTAAATAAATAGATACCTGAAAAAAATGCATTCCATAAAAATTCTATAATTGTTTTTTATTAAATTCCTAAAAAAGTGACTATGATTTGTGTATTTAATAAAATTTAACACATGCGCAAAGTTTTTTGGATTTATCTCGAAACTGACTTCTTGTCACTTATGGTTTTTCTGATTGTGAGGGCAGTACGGAGCAACATTGGTCTCGGATTCGATTTCTGTGGCACGATATTTAGATGAAGTTCTGCTCTTGTTTTTTTTTTTTTTTTTTTTTATTTAAGTTAATTAATCACAAATAATATATAAATTAAGACGCGTTACAGAAACCTGTTGGAGGTTTAGACGTGACGCACCGCTTACAACATTGCACAGATAAGTAATTATATAATCATACCACACCAGCAATCACACATCGAGGTGTTCTTACACGTTTTTTTACCATTAAGTATGGTCACATGTATGTCTTCGGGCAAATCATTTAATATTTTAGGCAGCATGTATTCCCACGTCCTTTTACCATATACATTTACATAGTTAGGCAAAATATACCTAGGTTGATATGTTAAATTACGTAATTGTTTCATTCTACATCTAGTTTTTAACAGTTTTATTTTGTCGTAGTCCTCGAGAACTAGTAACATATTTAATTTATTAAAGATTGACAGTACTTTACAGTGTTTGAAAACACTGCCTTCATCATCAAATTTATTTCTATATTCGGGTACAATGGTTCGGGTGAATGAATCTCTGCTTGTGAACTGTGTTGTGTTTCTAGTAGTATGGTAGTCGGATGAACCTTCGGCTGTGAAGTCAGTGAGCTCAGATTCAATCCCTGGTGGTTTAGTACTCGGATGAAACTCTGCCTGTGAAGATGGTGAGCTCCGGTTCGATTCCTGATGGTATAGTCCTCGAATGAAGCTCTCCCTGTGAACACAGTGAGTCCAGGTTCGATCCCTGGTGAAATAATACTCATATGGAGGTAACTAGTCGAGTAATATAAGTTGTTATCCGAACAAGACTGTATGTCGCATACTGGTTGTGTAAGTGAAACGAGGGGCTTAATGGCGCTTGCTGATCAATTTATTTGGGCGGATTTTTTTTTACATAAATTATCACTTAAAACTCAAAATCACGAAGGGGCATTAAAAATTTATATACCAATTAGTATATGATTTGTCACTAAAATAAATTTGCAGGTAACTCCCCACTGCCCAGTACTATTTCTATACACACACCATGGCACAAATTTCGAATATTTAACTAGTCTTAGGAAAACTACACTTTAGTTTCCTCGACATTATATTTTCTTGATAAATTCTTTAAGCTTTCTTCTTTATGAGTTCCATAAATTGAAAAAGTCGTATAAAGGCTGCCCCAACTCCGCTATAGAACCAAATAATCGCTTAGTGATTTATTCGAATAACAGTAAGTCGGCTATTAAGTCGAATAATCGTCGTGAAAGAGACCACTATGATGCAAAATCAGAAATAGCGCGACTGTTATATCACTCCTACACAACATACCTGTTCTATAAGCCCTGTTTCGGTTGACTTTTACTCGACTTAATTGCACTATAATTGTGCCCAAACCCCGTCGTATAAACTAGGACTCGACTGTTATACGACTATATGCCACGACTAAATGGTCACGCAGATACGTTGTAATGATGTTTATACGACCTGATTTTGCTGGTTGTATAATATATCCGTTTGAATTTAACTTGAGTTTTTTTTTTGTATTAAAACTTCTTGAAGATAAATATACTCTGACTGGTAAGTACAATTGTCACTGTCATCAGTGATGACTGATAATTATAATTGTTAATTATGTTTGAATACGTTTATGAGGTTTTTTTTTACAAGATTTTCAAGAAATGTTATTTTGCTACGGTGTATTTTTTTGATACGAATATATAGAAGCATGGTTTATTATTCTTTATAAAGTTTACTAAAAACTGACATTGGTGTTACTACAAACAAATGTTACTACATAATGGACGCCAATACCATTATATTCCACCAATACCATTATTATTCGGACGATAATACATTTTGGCTTTGCTGCAGCAGTAGTTGCAAGGGAAATTTAACGTTGGATAAAAACAACAAAATTGTGATACAAAAGTTGCACCAAGAGGAATGAACACCTAATATGGCTAAAAATGAAATATTGCGATAGAACAAAAATTCCATTAATAGCAAGGATGTTAAAACGTATGAGATTTTATTTAATCTTATAAAGTCTCAACTACCAGAGTGGAATCACACAAAATTGATTGATTGATTTCGAAGCTTCGGCAATAACAGCGTTAAGAAACACGCTTCCAGACGTTATTATACGTGGTGGTTGTTATTATCACTTTAACAGAAGTCTTTGGAGGAGAGCCCGAAAAATTAAGATCAAGGTTAGAGTGCAGAGAAGACACGTCGCAAGATGTGCTGCTTTAGCGTTACTACCTGCTGAGTATAGAGATAGCGGATTTCATTATATTTTAAGCAGGATGCCAACTGGGGAGACTATTACAAATTTCAACACATATTTTTATCATCATCCTCCTAGCCTTTGTCCCATTTTTTGAGAATGAATTCTCAATCGGGGTCGGCTACCTAAATCCCAAGATGTGGCGTAGGCACTAGTTTTTACGCAAGCGACTGCCATCTGACCTTCCAACCCAGAGGGGAAACTAGGCCTTATTGGGCTTAGGTGGTTTCCTCACGATGTTTCCTTCACCGAAAAGCGAGTGGTAAATATCAAATGACATTCCGTACATAAGTTCCGAAAAACTCATTGGTACGGGCCGGGTTCGAACCCGCGACCTCCGGATTGAAAGTCGCATGCCCTAACCACTAGGCTACCACCGCTTACATATTTTTATCATCAATGGTTTAAAAATAAATGTTTCCGAAATACGTGGAACTGCAATGGTGAAAGCGTAAGAACCACAAATAATTTAGAGGGTTGGCATTCCAAAATCAATAGGTATATAGGACGCAAGAATCCAACTTTCCCAGCACTAATAGAAACCTTGGAAAACGAAAGCAAATGCTACGACATTTCGTATAGCAATCAAAACAGGAACTACAAGAAATAAAAAAAAAACAGGAATATGAAGACATCAACAAAGAGATTGATCGAGCTATACATGATCTACACAGTGGTACCATTAGTTTAGGGCACTGTAAAGAAAGAAAGTTAGTCCGTTTTCTATTGGGAATGCTTGTATGGAGAGGTATACAATTTTGAGTACAGCAATGCCATTTGGCACGGGTATTATACACGTCTACCTGAGCCCAAAACACCGCGTAGTCAAGTTTGGTGGTAATTAAATGATGCCCGATTCATTACCTGTGCCAGTTTTTTAGGGTCCCTTAGCAAAATATGACGCAATCCTTAAAATAATAAACTTTCAGTACTAACAAAATGTAATCAAACCCTTATATTTTCATATTTTTTGTATTAAACTTCGTATATAAAAAATACTATCCAAAAGCTAATTTAATACAAATTCTAAAAACATTAACAATAAATATAAATTTGTCTATTTTCAATGAAAAATAAAATATTGAAAGTACTGCAACGTTCGTCAGCGCAGCGTAGGGAACGGCAAAAAGACCCGAATACTAAAGTAAAATAAGTATTACTATCAAAAAAAAACAGTCAAGTGCGAGTCGAACTCGCGCATCGAGCGTTCCCCACAAATTTTAACCTTTCTCATCCCATCTTAACTGGTAGGACCCGGTTAAGTTAAGTTTGCACCTGGTACGTATCGCCCCGCATACAAATGAGGTGTAAATAGGGTTTCTGGTTTCTCGACTTTTTATTTTTCTCGAGATTCGAGAAATCTCGAGGGTAATTTCTCGAGTACTCTCGAGTCTCGAGGCTTTTTAAAAAAATCGTAAAAATTGTCAAAATGTAACCAAATAAAACAAGTTAAATATCAAAAAGTAAGTTTAATTGCACCATTATTAATTGTATTCATATCAGTCACATAAATCATCATTAAATGACGAAAAACATAAAATAAAATCTTCCTAAAACAAATCAATAGAACTTCTTCGAGTAACAATCTTAACTATATTAATTAACAGTATTTTAATCAGCCGGTTATCATCATTGAATGATGAAAAACATAAAATAAAATCTTCTTAAGTCAAATCAAAAGAACTTCTTCGAGTAACAATCTCAACTATATTAACTAACAGTATTTTAATCAGCCGGTTTACGGTTATCATCATTAAAATCATCATTAAATGATGAAAAACATAAAATAAAATCTTCTTAAAACAAATCAAAAAAACTTCTTCAAGTAACAGTCTTATAGAGTTGAGTCGGACACTAACTGACTAGTGTAGCCAGTTTGGCGTTGCCGCTTCACCCCGTCACCCGCGCTGCCACGCATTTCGCGTCGTCTTCGTTTTAAGCGCCGAAATACGAAATGCGGGTGGTATAACACGGCAAAAAATTAAAGTGCATATACCGGTTGCGGTACTCGAGACTTCTCGAGTACTTTGAAAAAAAATCTCGTCTCGAATGAAGCCAAATTTCTCGAGTAGTCTCGAGTTCGAGACTTCTCGAGCAGAAACCCTAGGTGTAAACTTAATCCAAACGGGTAGTCCTCATATAACTTTTGAAAGCACATTTTTTTATGTTTTAATTAGAAATGTATAGTTTTCAGATAATTACCTGTACTGGTGGTATAAGACGACATTAGTTGCTAAATTTCATAGTTCTAAGTCAACGGAAAGTACCCTTATATACTTTGATTCTCTTGAGAGTGGCGAAATATAAATATACGGTCGTATCTTTTTTTTTATTAATTTAGAAAATTGATTTTTTCACGATTTCAAGGGATTGTAGACTTGAGTATATGGTTTAAATTTCAAGTTGATATCTCCACGCGTTCCCGAGATAAGGGTTTTGACACACATACGGACCAAAGGAAAACAAAGTAATTATATAAGGTTTCCGTTTTTGCCGATAGGGGTACGGAACCCTAAAAATAAGATATATCTATAGCTTTCATAATATCTATAAATTAAATTTCTTAAAATAATATATTAATTATAATTGATATTCTATTATCTCTTATTAAGTAAAACAACAGTATCTTTCTCTCTTTACTAATACTAGCTGCACCTCACGGTGTTACCCGTGGTCAAAAAATAGCCTAAATAATTGATTCACAGACGTTCTACTATTATTTATATTTATTTTTAACTATTATCTGACTTCGTTTATAGATTGAAGATGATTACAAATCACACTAATATTATAAAGGCGAAAGTTTGTGAGTGTGTGTGTTTGTTACTTCTTCACGCTCAAGTGGCTGGACCAATTTTAATAAAATTTAGGATGGAGGTAGCTGACTCTTTGGACTAACACATGTGCTATTTTTAGACCACGGGTAACACCGTGAGGTGCAGCTAGTATTAGTAAAGAGAGAAAAATACTTTTGTTTTACTTAATAAGAGATAATAGAATATCAATTATAATTAATATATTATTTTAAGAAATTTAATTTATAGATATTATGAAAGCTATAGATATATCTTATTTTTAGGGTTCCGTACCTCTATCGGCAAAAACGGAAACCTTATATAATTACTTTGTTTTCCTTTGGTCCGTATGTGTGTCAAAACCCTTATCTCGGGAACGCGTGGAGATATCAACTTGAAATTTAAACCATATACTCAAGTCTACAATCCCTTGAAATCGTGAAAAAATCAATTTTCTAAATTAATAAAAAAAAAGATACGACCGTATATTTATATGTCGCCACTCTCAAGAGAATCAAAGTATATAGGGTACTTTCCGTTGACCTAGAACTATGAAATTTAGCAACTAATGTCGTCTTATACCACCAGTACAGGTAATCATCTGAAAACTATACATTTCTAATTAAAACATAAAAAAATGTGCTTGCAAAAGTTTTATGAGGACTACCCGTTTGGATTAAGTTTACACCTCATTTGTATGCGGGGCCATACGTACCAGGTGCAAACTTAACTTAACCGGGTCCTACCAGTTAAGATGGGATGAGAAAGGTTAAAATTTGTGGGGAACGCTCGATGCGCGAGTTCCACTCGCACTTGACTGTTTTTTTTGATAGTAATACTTATTTTACTTTAGTATTCGGGTCTTTTTGCCGTTCCCTACGCTGCGCTGACGAACGTTGCAGTACTTTCAATATTTTATTTTTCATTGAAAATAGACAAATTTATATTTATTGTTAATGTTTTTAGAATCTGTATTAAATTAGCTTTTGGATAGTATTTTTTATATACGAAGTTTACGCTCGATTCCGATGTAAAGAATTAAGAAAAATAAACCATCTAAATTCTCGACTTGTCTATTTGTTCACATTGGCCTGGCTATAAGTAAAGTTTTGCGAAACATCTTATGCACTCAGCCAAAAACGATAGCATTTAGTAAGGTATTTAAATGAAATGGCGCCTTGCTCACCGTAGAAGCTACCTATTGTTGATAGGCATTTCATCTATATCAGAAATAGCTAAATGGGTAAATTTCCAGTACCTACCAATAGGAAAATGCTATACTGAAAAGTGTACTATTATTCACAGTATACATATTCATATTTCAAACCACTTGGCGTTACCCTAATAGCGACAAGTCCCACTACCAAATTCAATGTTTTATTTAGTCATATAATACCCGTTTAATATTTATTGCATTAGTTTCACATATTCATCATATCTCTCTAACATAATTTCACAGTATAAACCGTCTCACCATATTATCATATTTTTATGGATATTCGATGTAACTGGAATTTACATAGTATTCTCAATTCATATCACAGTTTTATCAATTATAATAATCTGTTTGGACTGCAACTTGATATCTAGATACAGTTTGCAGTTTAAAGTATTAACTATATATCAAAGAGCTGAAATTATCAATCACTGAGCTCCGGGTTACACATGAACATGTTAGGAAAAACAGGCGTTTTTCCTGGGGACATTATAATAGGATTAGGCTTTAAAGCCTAATCTTCTTGCTAGACATGTATTTATCAGCTTTCTATTCATCGAGAACTGAGTAGGTAATAGAACTATAAGTAAATATAACCAAATCGTTACTAATGCATTGTCCACAAGATAGACGCCCTGTGTCCCACTCCCACCCTTATGCGCTCTTGAGAAGTGAAAAGTAAAAGTAAGCTATTTTTATGACACAAGTTTTATTAAGAAACACATAATACAATATTGCACACTGCTATTTTATTATTTTTCAGATTAAAAAGGCAACATCAATATGAAAATTGTGTGTTGGGTTGAAATGGTGTCGTCGTCTTTACAATAGAAGTTTGCTTTATTATGTTCCATTGCGTTCACTTCTTCTTCTTCATTTGAGAATCAATCCACCACCGCATTTTGTGGGTGCTACCAGGTCTCCCCTTAACCCTCTAAGCCTCTTGACTTGACGATGATTTGTTGTAAATAGTTGCTTATGCTTGATCTTGATACTAATGAGTTTTTTGGCAATTCTCACTTAGGTATCAAAGCTTGAATCGGGCTTAACGTTAGAATGACGGATTTATCGTGCCCTTTCAGATTTATTTCACTCATGATAATTAAACATCATTAAAATGTGTTTCAACTGCGTTTTTGTTATAAAATATGATAGAATTAAATATGTCAATAATGTTTGACGCGTGTTTGACGATTAAATTATCCTAGAGCACCAATAACTATGGAGTGTAAAAGGGAGGAGCAGCATCTTCATATATCCAAGAATTCCCGCTGAAAGCTTCCAATAAGGCTGAAAGATGATAAATTGGTGGCGCACAGTTTTTTAAAGATTCCGTTTTTACTCACGCTCTTTTCAAAAATACGATACATATTACCATTACGCATATCAAACTAAAACTCTCACATCGATAGATCCTGTAGTTTTATTTCTAAAAATCATCAAAGTTGCTCATATCTGGGTCATGAAATTAACATTTTTTCTATTGCTCAAGAGCAGGTCTACTTACAGAAATTTTGATTAAACCACATAAGCCTGCTTATGATTCCATCTTCCGCACAAAAAGATCTGACGATTTTAACACTGTTGATACAGGTACATTTGAGCTATCGTATACTAAAGTATCTCCGCCTAATACGGGATAAATATGGAATAAAAAAATTAAAACAGAAATGTCTAACAACAATAATATCCCCGAAAGTATTTACGGTAAATGTACGAAAGAAATTCTAACGGTAGGGATACATATCAATCGCAGGTTCACGTAGTTTAATCAAAATGTATATAAGTACGCCTGTTCTTAAGCAATAAAATGAAATGTAAATTTCATGACCCGGATATGAGCAAGTTTGCTAGATGATCAGTGGCGGATTAAGTGTCGACAGCGCCCTAGGCAAAAACCTCATCGGCGCCCCTTTGCGCTCCTTTGCGGCCCTTTGCGGCCCTTTGCGCCCCTTTGCGGCCCTTTGCGCCCCTTTGCGGCCATTGCGCCCCTAGGCACGTGCCTACTTTGCCTTAGGGATAATCCGCCACTGTAGATGATTTAAAAAATAAAACAACAGGACCAATCGATGTGGGAGTTTTAATCTGATATTCGTAATGGTAACATGTATCGTTTTTTATATTTAAAGCGGCGTGAGACAAAAACAAGGTTTTTAAAAGACTGTGTGGCGTTACTGTGGCGTAAAGTCGTTTCGTTAGTTAGCAACGAACGGTTCGTTTATAATTTTTTAATACAATTTAATTATGTTTTTGTCTGTGTAATATACTTAAAGAAACTAAGTAGGACTTACTCTGGTCATCTAAAATATTCAAATTATCAGTTCACTCTGTCTAAAACTTGCAATATTTTCATGCTGACTCTATTGGCCGGCACGCGGCATTGGAACTGTTATTTACTGCTTACCGCTGGGCACTTTTTCAAATATTTTCCTATGAGAGATTCCGCTCCATCTTTTTACACTCCATAGCTTATTCATAATTTGATAATCATTTACGACAAAATAATTATTTTATACATATGTACACATTCCTCAACCATTTAAGCGCCAAATTCACTTATGTACTTATGACCTCAAATATTATTCATCTGAATAAACCATTTTACTATGAAGGGTATAAGGGAGGACTAACTACTCACCGAGACAGTTTGTTTATTGCTGAATTCCTATGGCCATCTTTCGGCTTATCATCAGATCAGCTCCATGGTGCCATATTATGCCATTGATAATCGAAGTTAAGTAGGTAAAGCTTTCAACTCAATGATAATCAAATTAAGTTTGCAAGATTTGATTGCAAACAGACAGACAAACTGAAAACGGGATAAGTGGTTCCAATGCAGGGGGGAACCCCCAAACGCCGGGGAAACCCCAAAAGAATCTTAAATAGTCATCGTCTCAAAAAAACTAAATAAATCATAAATCATTTATTTTTCATAAGTTTTTAAATATTATACCTACTTAAGGAGTTGTTTCGACATTTCTAAAAACTTCATCCTATAATAAATTTTATGTAAACACTTAGTGTAAACACTTATAAAGTCGACAACCTATTAGTCATATTTGTTATTTTGAAGTGTGCGTGAGTTATTATTGTGACGATTTAAATAAGCTAGTTTTGAAATATATATGAAATAAAGAAATGGTCAATAATGAGCTGACTAGCTTAAAAAAAACTATTTTTGTGAGAGCTAGAAAGCTAAATATTATTAATTGAATATTGAAATGTCATGAACAGACAAAAACGCCGTTCGCTATTTTTGCCTTTAGCTTATCTGTGGCGTTGAATACCGAGTATATATACTCCGATGCTCGAAATTCGACCGTCGTATAGTGCCATCCCGCTCACTCAAATCTACTTTCACTGGAGACCGAAAGGGACGGTACTATTCGGAGTCGTCGAAATAGCCCTTCAGTTTTCTTTACGGGACCGGGTACGTCACTGTGTGTCACCATCATGAGCGATAATGGCGGACGGCCTTTTAAGCCTTTCATATATTCAATACAGAATAAAATCCATGCGTTCAAATTATTATTTTTCAGCCATCTTCTACTTTAATGTACCTACTGAAAAATATATATTTATGTTTCCTATGCTAACTTAGATGAAGTACCTACGTCCATGTATGCTAAATACTATGCGAATTAAACATTAGTTTAATGAAATTTGGCACGAGTCAACCAGCCTATTGGTGTTTTAGAATGCGTAGTAATGAGAGCTTTGCATTTGTGTGCAATTTTTTTATATGTGTGTTATCTCCTCCCCATCAGGTTTTGGCAGACTTTTTTGTTTGGAACGATACAGCGAAAAGCGAGTCCTTTAGTTTTAATTACTCAAAGCTGTTTTCAGGCGAACATTCGCATTGAGACCGAATAGGCTGACTTAAAATAATTCATTACATACAACTTTATCCCACCAAAAACATTTCATGTAAAATTGACGACCGACTCACGTTCTCATAACGCTTTCGCTGTAAAAAAGTTATCAGATCCCAGGAAAAGCCAAGCCCCTAAGCCCCGACTTTACTAACCCCACCACCTTGGTTTAAAAAGTATGGCATCAACTGGCTTCAAGCCCCTAAACCAGGAGTTTACTAACCCTACACCTTGGTTTCAAAAGTATGGCTTGGCCGTTTCATAGAGTACCGTAAATAAGTCCAACGGACCGTCTGGCCCATATGGTATCAAGAAATTAAGTTTATGTCTTTGATAATATATACTTATAAACTTAATTCCTTACCATATGGGCCGGACAGTCCGCTAAACTTATTTACGGTACTCTATGAAACGGCCCAGCCATACTATTGAAACAAAGGTGTAGGGTTCGTAAACTCCGGGTTTAGGGGCTTGAAGCCAGTTGATGCCATACTTTTTCAACCAAAAATTGAATTGAAGTAACAAAATTTAAATGCTAGTACAATTGTCACTGTCATCAGTGATGACTGATACTTATAATTGTTAATTATGTTTGAATACGTTTATGAGTTGTGATTTAAATATAGTGAATCGATTTTTTGTTCACAAAATGGATTCTCAAACATCTAATAGTGATTCTGAACATATAACATTTGTGAAAACGCGACGTGGAGGTAAAATGTTACTACATAATGGACGCCAATACCATTATAGAAAAACATATTCGGACGGTAATACATTTTGGCTTTGCTGCCGCAGTAGTTGCAAGGGAAATTTAACGTTGGATAAAAACAACAAAATTGTGATACAAAAGTTGCACCAAGAGGAATGTACACCTAATATGGCTAAAAATGAAATATTGCGACAGATTGATAGTTTGAAAGAAAACGTAAAACACAATTTGGGTCCGGTTCAAAAACAATACGACGAAATGGTTTGCACTCTAAAAGACAAAAACATACACAAACAGCAAGAAATACCCAAGTTTTCCAGCCTAAAGTCAGCAGCGTACCGCGGCAGAAATAAACATCTGGAGATTGTGAAATCACGCTGTGATGCTCCTGAAGAAGTTATGATACAAAATAAATTTGAGAATTTTTTACTGGCTGATTATAATGATGTTGGAAATAGGATTATTGTTTTTTGTTCCCGAGAAACCCGAGAAAATATACACCAATATAGTCATTTTTTCGCCGATGGCACATTCAAATCATGCAGCCAGCCTTTTATACAAATTTATAGCATACATGGCTATAATGATGAAACAAAAACAATAATTCCCTTGTTTTTTGGGTTTACTCATAGCAAGGATGTTAAAACGTATGAGATTTTATTTAATCTTATAAAGTCCCAACTACCAGAGTGGAATCCCAGAAAATTTACTGTTGATTTTGAAGCTTCGGCAATAACAGCGTTAAGAAACACGTTTCCAGACGTTATTATACGTGGTTGTTATTATCACTTTAACAGAAGTCTTTGGAGGAGAGCCCGAAAAATCTTTAGCGTTAAGACCGCCTATTGTCAGATTTTTCATGTTATATTTTTCTTGTTAGTGTGCGATAAAGTACTATTGTATTGTATATATAGAATGTACGGGCGCTCACTACGAACCGTTCGTTATTTAAGTCTTTATCTATTAAATAATGGTCTCGGACTCAAAATGATGATGAACTATATTTTATTGGTTGTTTGTGTAAAATTCAAGGCAAACTTTTCTTGGGACATGGTGACACGAGCTGCCGACGCGTATCCACCGCTACGTCTTGCCGGAGTATATTCGACCCTGTCATATCCCGCAGCCTTACCTGCATTTCATATTTAATACTTTTAAACGCATTTACAATCTCATCCATACTATGTGTTTAATTTCCCTTTTGTTTTTTTAGTTCACATCGAGAAAGAGTTCTTGTCCGGATGTCTTGTTCTACACGGTCTCACTACGCTTGGTTCGGTCACCATTTTATGTATGTATGAACATATGTGAACGTAATTTCCTTCTTTTTTCTACTCGAACATCCATCAATTATTCACCGAGACGTTTCTAAAGAGTCCAAACAGACAGACAGACAGACAGACAGACAGACAGACAGACAGACAGACAGACAGACAGACAGACAGACAGACAGACAGACAGACAGACAGACAGACAGACAGACAGACAGACAGACAGACAGACAGACAGACAGACAGACAGACAGACAGACAGACAGACGGACGGACGGACGGACGGACGGACGGACGGACGGACGGACGGACGGACGGACGGACGGACGGACGGACGGACGGACGGACGGACGGACGGACCGACAGCGGAGTCTTATTAATGGAGTCCCAGTCGCACCAGGATGGCATATATAGCATGAGTAAAACAGAATGTTAATTTATGCTCTCAATTTTCGTTCCGTACCTTTACATACTTCTATGCATATCTATCTATCGGCGCGCGGCGTTTATAAACGATTATATGGATCTAGCATTATTAACGTATATAATTAGTTCAGCTACTCAACACGTTTAGTAATTACTGTCAAGAATAGTGTCAGTGTCAGTTCTCCTATTCCACACCAGATGGCCAGTGTGGTTTCAAAAAAACGGCAATTTATTGCAATATAAACATTTATGAGGGCAAGTTAAGCATATTAATAATATAATTATATCATTCAATTCCGACCATTTCTAAAGTTGTCAAGCTATTTATTAATATACTGGCGCTACCATCTATGTAGAAGCTGTAATAATATGTGAGTTAATTAGTACCAACTTTCGCCACATGTACTTAATTACCGAACTTTAAACTCTAATTACGGGAAAACCCCATTGATTTTTGAGGTAATAATTATCTAACCACCTTTTGTGGGTCATTACAAAACTATCTGCACCGGTCTCATCTCTGTTGGTGGGTGGGGACACGCCCCATACAAAGGACGATGGGCAAAACGTCCCCACCCACCAACAGAGATGGGACATATCTCATCTTGTAGATCTCAACAATGTGATTGTTTTTTAGTATGGGAACAATCCCCGGAAATATGGGGTTTTCCTGGAAAATCATGTTTTGTTAAGAGGAATGTGGACAAAATTTATACTATTTAACTCATACAAAACGACTACTTATGCATAGACGGTGGCGCCAATATTAATTTACACTTTTTATCTAACGGTGGGGGCCAAAGTTCCCGATAACCAACAAAAATGAAACATATCTATATTTATAGGTCTGAACAACATGCTGTTTTTTCACTGAGACATCATTCGGCTTAAGCATGGTGTTATCTTGGAAAATCGTATTTTGTGTTTGTATATATACTTTGTTTATCTACTAATGAGCACTCTGTTTTGGAGGTTGGCCTATGAACGTCCCGTGATAGTTTTTAGTGCATATTCTTAGTATTTAAGTTGTATTGCATGGAACACCAATGTATTATGGTAGTTACTGTTTCTAATTACGTACTTATAATCGTATATATGCGTATACCAGTATAGTTATAGTCATTTTATACTTTTGATTTAGCAAAATTGCAATTCTTCTACTGCTCACCAGAGTTCGCTAGTGCTAAGAAGAGCTAGCTAGAGTACCGACCTCTGGTGGTGAGTAGATTTTTTTTTAAACGTCAGTCTAGCCTTAGCATTAAAAATATTCAAAAGCCTTGTCTATGAGCTAAAATTATAAAGAAATTATAACAAACAAAAGTCACCTGTCACTAAAAAAAATTCAAGTCTTCAAAGACTTGCAAAATTGAATTTTTATCGAGAAAATGCTGGAAAAATTATAAAGGTTACCATAATATAGGTACGTTGATATTTTTAATAACATTTCTTTATAAGGCATCAACGATTTATGTGTTTGCCTATCAACTATATTTCAACCGTATTTCTATTCTCGGAGAAAGTATACCGAACCCAAAACCAAACAGAACCGTTTGTTGTACAAATCGCCAGGGAGACATAATACTTATATAAAACAGTGAACGTCTTGGGGTCGAAATGATGATGAACTGAATAGTATTAGTTGTTTGTAGAAAATGCAAGGCGATTATTTATATTACATGGCCATACAATCGACGCTATGAACGGAGCCGAATATCCAAGTGTACGCTGATGCGCAGGCTAATAGCGCGGTTTGCGGCGCGCAGTAAGCCCATCATGGCACGGTTACCATCGTCTCGGTTTCCTGTTCAACTAACGTTTTGAATTCCTGCCGAAAAAGAGGGGTATTATAAGTTTAATATGTGTATGTGTGTTTCTGTTTATCCACATATTTGTGTGTTTGTCTGTGGGATCGTAGCTCTCAAAAACGGATGGACCCATTTGAATGCAGTGTTTTTATCGAATGTATTGTCTGTCCAGATGGTCCTTAGATTTGTTTGTTGAAAATAACCGCAGCCATTTCCAAGATAAGTACTCAACTTTGATAGTTCGCTACAGACAAAAACCCTGCGTGTAGTGCATCCACCGCCTCCCCGCGACCCACACGAGGTCATCCGTCCACCTAGGTATTCGTACCTAAGGCCTTCCTACACTGAGTTTTCCTATACGTGGTCGCTACTCCAGGACTTTTCTGCCCCAGTAGCCATTCGCTCACTCAAGGATGTCATATAATATTAACGTATGTATTGTATGCGTGTCTGTGTATGTGTGGGTCTGTCTGTGGCGTCACAATAAACATTCTTTAGGTACAGCAGTTTGGATTTTGGAGCAAAAAAGGTCTAGGTACAGAAAATAACTGCTTTATCCCTGCATTAATGGATTAAAGTCTGTCTGTCTATTTTTCGTGTTTGTATGTTCCACTTAAACCTTATTTTTATTGTCACAGCCGTGAAACGCAACGATGTTATCAGCTCACTGCAAGTATGGTGATTAGAAGTCTTTTTAGGGATCCGTAGTCAACAACGGACATGGTGAAACTATAAGGGTTCCTTTATAGTTTCGCCATGTCCGTCTGTCCATCTGTCTGTCTGTCCGTCCGTCCGTCCGTCCGTCCGTCCGTCCGTCCGTCCGTCCGTCTGTCCGACTGTCCGTCTGTGCGTCGGTCCGTCCGTCCGTCTGTCCGTCCGTCCGTCTATCCGACTGTCCGTCTGTGCGTCGGTCCGTCTGTCCGTCCGTCCGTCCGTCCGTCCGTCCGTCTGTCCGTCTGTCCGTCGGTCCGTCTGTCCGACTGTCCGTCTGTGCGTCGGTCCGTCTGTCCGTCCGTTCGTCCGTCCGTCCGTCCGTCCGTCCGTCTGTCCGTCTGTTCGTCCGTCCGTCCGTCCGTCCGTCCGTCCGTCCGTCCGTCCGTCCGTCCGTCCGTCCGTCCGTCCGTCTGTCCGTCTGTCCGTCGGTCCGTCTGTCCGTCTGTCCGTCTGTCTGTCTGTCCATCCGTCCGTCTGTCCGTCTGTCCGTCTGTCCATCCATCCGTCCGTCCGTCCGTCCGTCCGTCCGTCCGTCCGTCCGTCCACTAGCCATCACAGACCAGCACATAACTAAGTCTGTCTGTGCCTCGTAGCCTCAGAAGAGATGCTTTGATATTCATTAAACGTAGAATTGTGTTTTTATGTAGAGCATCGAGTTCTGAATCAAGAAAATCTGTACAGCGGTGTGGAGAGCATGAGCATCAGGTTCTTTGTATACCGCGAAAAGTTAGCAGTAAAAGCTTGACTCTGCAACAGATCTAACTTTTGTCATATTTTAAGATAGCTCAGCTTAAAAGTAGTAGTTTTTTTTTCATGTTTATCAGAATGTTTTGTTTTTCAGCTCATATTAAATATAAAATACCTATGAGACTAAAATAAATCAGGTAAGTATTTAAAGTAGTATTAAAATCCTGCATAATTATTTTTATATATTACGGAGGTGGCAAACAAACGTTTGGCCCGTCTGATGGTAAGCGGTTACAGCAGCCTATATGGACGCCAACTCCAGTGGATTCGCATGCATGTTACCGACCCTTTATACAACTGTACACTCTTTTTTTGAAGCACTCCATTTTTGTAAGTGGTCTCCCGGGAATAACTCGGCAGGGACAGCAGGTCATTCCGTAGCCTGAACGTTGTGCGGAGAAAATTCCTTTGGAACCGTACGGTACGCGACCATTTAGACTCCAAGGTATGAGGACGAACGCCTTACCGTGAACGAGAGGTGAACGGTGGAGGTGGATACGATTCTGAATCTGCTAGTCTCTCGGCAGCTAGTGTGCTAAAACAACTGTTAAATTCTCAAGCTTCTACCAATCTATCTATCTGCCACGGACGTCGTCACTGCTAAACATAGGGCTCCCCTATAGCTCGCTTCAGAAAAAGACCCAGCGCACAGTGCAACCGTCCGCTTAGGTGGAGGCCTTCCAACGCTTAGTTTTCCTATACGTAGTCACTACTCCCGGACTTTTCTGTCCCAGTAGCCATCCGCTCAGTCAAGCCTTGCAGGCAATAGCGCAAGCAGCATAAAGATGTCATAATTTAAACGTATGTATTGTATGCGTGTCTGTGTATCTGTGAGTGTCTGTGGCGTCACAATTGATAAAAGTCTGTCTGTCTGTCTGTTTTTCATGTTTTTATGTCTGTGTAACGTTTAATAACGTTTCTGTATTACACATCAACGGTATGTTATTATTCCACTTACGAGTAAACCTTAACTGGTGAGACCAGAGCTGTGTAAACGCAACGATGTCTTTAGCTCGCTGCAAGTATGGTGATAAGAAGTATTTTTTATCAAGCTAGGGATCCTGGTTCGATTCCCAGTGAGAGCGCGGTTCCCCCGTGGTTACTAAACGGTTGCGTCCATTAGGTGGTGATATTTATTTCCTTCGACCTCATTTCTTTAGAGAACAGTCAGGCTGTTTTTGTATTGTTCACTAAAATAAAATTGTTTCCACAACATAGAATGACAATTATTTGTTACTTCTCATATTATTTAAGTTCTTATTCCACCATCTATAATTCCTTCCTGTTTAATTTTGTTTTCTCCGCTACCGAAAAGTTGTCTGGAAGAGATCGCTCTTTAGCGTTAAGACCGCCTATTGTCTGCCATTGTTTAATTTAAGATTTTTCATGTTATATTTTTCTTGTTAGTCTGCAATAAAGTACCTATTATTGTATTGTATATGTAGAATGTACGGGCGCTCACTACGAACCGTTCGTTATGGAAGTCTTTATCTATTAAATAATGGACGTCTTGGACTCAAAATGATGATGAACTATATTTTATTGGTTGTTTGTGTAAAATTCAAGGCAAACTCTTCTTGGGACATGGTGACACGCGCTACCGACGCGTATCCACCGCTACGTGTTGCCGGAGTATCCTCGACCCTGTCATATCCCGCAGCCTTCCTGCATTTCATATTTAATACTTTTTAACGCATTTACAATCTCATCCATAGTATGTGTTTAATTTCCCTTTTGTTTTTTTAGTTCACATCGAGAAAGAGTTCTTGTCCGGATGTCTTGTTCTACACGGTCTCACTACGCTTGGTTCGGTCACCATTTTATGTATGTATGAACATATGTGAACGTAATTTCCTTCGTTTTCTACTCGAACATCCATCAATTATTCACCGAGACGTTTTTAAAGAGTCCAAATTCGGTAGGATTATGTAATATTTTTACTGAGTTCAATCGGTGACCTGAAAGTGCTTCAAATCCTGCTTGCTTGATATGACCAAAACATACCTGCATACATAGATGCAAGTAAAATAAAAGCTAGTAAAAATAATCGCTTTTTAACTCTGTTTCAGAAATAAACAAGAGATAACAACCCAGCGTGGACTGACAATCGAGTGAGACGAAATGAAAATGTTCTTAGAGTTGGCATACAAAATCTTACTGGCGGTGAAAACGACCGGTTTTTGGGCCTCAGAGGGAGGCAAAGGAGCTTTTTCTAGGGAAATGGGCATCGGCTACGCGAGCGGGCTCATGACACCGGTTCTGGGTCAATCTTGGGGCAAAGGCTGTCCATCGTGATTCATCGTAATCTAGGGGCCTTTTGCGCCTGTAAAGATTAGAGGCGGGCAATTTGATTAGATAATCTATTTTATATTTGTAATTATTGCTATAATTAATATTTTGTATCAAATAAACTTTTTATTACTTAACAACATAGAAGATTTAGGCCATAGTTAAATGTCTAAGTAGCAGTGAAAATTTCCGCTACATAAAATCATTAATTCTATATTATTTTCAAGTACATAAACTTCCCACTTAACTAACTCCATACGATGAATGTGAGATCTATTTACTGAAAAATTTTTCTCCATAGATCCAGTTCTTAAAAGTGGATACAATAATGTATCAGGTGATGAAGTTACCAACGGGAGCGAAGCGTGGCGGTCTGGTGTATCGAGTACCTAAAAAGGAATGTGAGGGGTTTTGGGAAAGCGTAAGACACGTTTTAAAGATTACAGCGGGTCCTCGCCGAGAAGACGAGGTCAGAGCGTAGTTGAGAGTACCTAAGTTATACCGCGTTTTCAATATGTGTTGGAGGAAAGACCGGGGACTGGTGCACGGTTGTAATCGTGCCGCTGTACCTATAAGACTGCAGAAATTACCGCATAATTGGCCTCCTCAGTTCTGTTCAACATCCAAGAAGATAGTAGACGTGGATGTGTAACGGTAGCTGTTCAGTTATTTATTTATTCGTGAATAACTATCTGACAGAATAAAAAGAGAGTGATTGTGGATTGATGATGGAGGAATGACGTATAATTTTTTTCCTAATAGGTATATGCTAATATATTTTTCTAATATATATTTCATGTTCAGTAAAGTGTCACTTCGATCGTGGCACTCGCACTAGCCGACGGATTGAATTATGCAGGAGATTGTGACAATCATGAATAAAGCTTTGTAGAAAGGAATTAAAGTGGATGCGAAAAAGGCAAGAGATGAAGAGCCATGGTATTTGAAAAAGACAATAGTATAACAATACCTAGTGTGTGTATGGTTGCTAATGAGAGATTGGAGTTTGCCGAGCTGCCCAGCCATTAAATCTCTAAAAAGGCGTTTTTGGATGTACATAGAGGTGTATTGGTTCCAACACTTGTGTACGGAAGTGAAAGTTGGATGTAGCAGAGGAAGCAAAAAAAAATGCAGTTCTCAAAATGCGTAAACTTTAAGGTGTGAAAGAATATGTAGTAACTCAAATTGAGAAAGGGATGCTAAAATAGTTTAGGTATGTTACAGAGGATGCATAGAAGGAGATTGAGCAGACAAACTAACATTTCTCGATTAGATTTAACACGTTCTAAAAAAGGACAGGTCAAAGGTAGGTACTCTAAACTGACGAGCATGCAGGCGGAATTAAGTAATGTTGAAGTACAACGTGCATGCCAGGACCGTAGCAAGAGTATAAGCGTAGCTCTGTCTACGCCGTTGGGAGAAAATCGTGGTTATAAAATATCAATTGAAAAAACTCGTTAGATCATTACTTTAGAACAATAGATCTGGGTGGAAAATGAAAGCTGATAATGATAAAAGTTGAATCGATCTTAAGATAATGATGCAAACTGTATGCTAGGTCATAAGGTAGAGAGAGACCTGTTTAAGGTATTTGCAGCTGAAAGAGTAAATTCTCGTAAATTAAAATATCAGCATCGTCATGTATATATAAATATTTAATTTTTAAAATATGTATAAATAGATTATAAGAAAGAAAACATTCATATTAAGGGAACTAATTGGGTAACTTGGAACCCGTTGCAGGGTGAGCGTCAGGAGGGCTGGACTACTCGATGTTGTATGGTCAGATTAAGTACGTCTTTGGGACTATTTAGAACCTCTATATAATAATCATTTAAATATTTGGGCCACTGGGTCACCGAGGATCTGAAGTATAAACTTGACATCGATAGGGAACGTAGGTCGCTGGCTGTCTGTTGTAATATGCTGGCTCGCAGATTTGCACGCTGTATACCTATACACAAGTTAATTGTCAGTTTATGTACACGTGCTGTCTGTGGGCCTCATATTCATGGTGGGTACGCACTCAGGGTGCTGATGGAGCTGCCATGGCGGTGTAGCGCGTCGGGGATGTTTGCGGATGCAGCTACAGACGGTTTCCCGGCCATCATGAGGAAGCGGTGTGTATCAGCATTAAATTGCCTACGTGAGAGCTTCAACAGCATCTTTCATGTATTCTCAGACTGGTGGGACTCTCCACTCCTGCGGAGATGGTTCCAGGTCCACATTGTGTGATTTGTTTTATTTTATTTTATTTTGTCCAATAATACTATCGTAACTGTAAATAAGGCAGACGGACAGATAGACAGACAGACGGATGGACAGACCGACAGACGGACGGACGGACGGACAGCGGAGTCTTATTAATGGAGTCCCGTTTTTTATCCTTTCGGTACGGAACCCTAGAAAAGCTATAAAGAATGTGATCTAGGTATTCTGACGTCAGAATGGCTTGATAAAGTCCGTTCATGTCACCTTAAGTATTTAGTTTTAGAACTTGCATGCATCTTTTTATTAGAATGAAACGTTATAGTCGTAATAAAATCAGATTCACTGAACTAAGAGAGAGTCTTCAAATTGAGTGATGCCAAGTTTTAGTAAGCCATATAATGTATGGCACTGTGTAGTACCATTCATCACCTCGCTAAAAAAGGGAAAATACTTGGGAGAAATGGTGGTTGGGAGATAATGACCGAAATAAGAGATCCCAAGGGCTATAGTCGGATACTGCTCCAGGTGAGTGATATCAAGTTTTTAGTACTTATATGGACGCATAAATCGCGCGTAGTATGCGGTGATTCACGGTCTGAGATACAATTCTAGCAGAAGTGAGCTTGTAGTGGTTATGTTTGCTAGAAATAAGGCCTTTGATGCTGTTCCTACGGTATTCTTAAATGAGGTTTCACTAAAAAGAGTCACCAGCTTTAAGTATCTCGGACACTGGATCACTGAAAATCTCCATGATGATCCCGATGTTGAGAGGGAGCGCAGGGCATTCGCCGTGCGCTGTAACATGTTAGCACGTTGTGATAGAAATGTTAAAGTAATCCTTTTTAAGGCATTCTGTCAGACGTTTTACACGTGCAGCCTGTGGACTAATTGCACTAAAATGGCTTTCGAGGCCCTGTGCGCCCAATACAACAATGGGTTCAGAGTGCTGTTTGGGCTACCACGCTTTTGCAGCGCGTCAGGTATGTTCGCTGAGGCGCGCACTGATTGCTTCAGTGCCATATTACGCAAGAAAATTGCATCTGATGCGGCGCGTGTGTGAGAGTTCCAACACCCTCTTGCGCCTATTGTCGGAGTATCCTGCTAGCGCTATATGGAAGCGCTGGAATACTATCCATGTGGAATCGAGAGGCTGTGTGTATGATGTTTTTTTTAGGTTAATAATAATCATTTATAACTTTTATGTAATTAACAATATATGGACATGATCAGATAAAAATGCTTTGAATTGAATAAATGCCATCTTGACATCGGAATGGCTGAACCACATTATGAAATGAAATGAAATGCAATTATTTATTGATAACAGGCGGTTATAGGTCACAAATATTATTACAAATTAAACACTATTAGGTACATTTACAATGTAAAAGGTAAATTATAATAATCTTCAAAATTGTAGAAATTGTTCTCGTGGAGCCATTTTTTCAATGTTCCTTTAAAACTTGGAACGGAAGCTGCATTTCTTACCGCGTCAGGCAACCGGTTATAGACGGAAGGCCCTGAGTAATACACGGACCGCTCTGATTTGGTAAGTTTGTGCGAATCTGCCACCAGCCTATTCTCGTGCTTTTTGCTACGCAATCTATAATTTGAATTACTCCCCTTGCGCTTGAAAGCATCAAGATGTTCGTGAGTGAACACCGCCACCTGATACAGGTATAGACAAGGCAAGGGAAGGATATTCAATTGTTTGAAGTGCTCCCGTGCTGAGGCGTCCGCCGGCAGGCCCACCATCGCTCTAATCGCTCTCTTCTGCATCGCGAACACTCTCCGCCAGTCCGAAGCTCGGCCCCAGAGCTCAGTTCCGTACGTGAGCAGAGAGTGCACCGTTGCAAAATAGCACTCGCGTACCGCGGCAGGCCCGGCCGTGCGCGCCAGCCGCCGCAACGCGAAGCCCGCGCGCCCGAGCCGGCCGCACACCTCGTCTATATGTGCGTCTCCCACTTCAGCGCGCTGTCGATGTGGAACCCGAGCAGGCGACTGCAGGTCGCGTGCTGTATAGGGGCATCGCCTGCACACACCTTCAGACTCCCATTCAGGTGCCCGTTCAGTTTAAATGTGATGAAGCACGTTTTCTCTTTTCTTTCCGTCTGTCCGTCTGTCCGTCTGTCCGTCTGTCCGTCTGTCCGTCTGTCCGTCTGTCCGTCCGTCCGTCCGTCCGTCCGTATGTTCTTGAACTCCTTTGAAGTGAGGAAACAAGTCCGATTCTGCCTGTCGCTCGGCAGGTAGTGTGCCAAAAGAACTGTTAAATTCTCAGCCTTCTATCTATCTATCAGCCATGGACCATGGACATCCACTGCTGAACAAATAAGGCCTACTCTTTAGCTTGCCACAAAGATAGATCTTGCGAACATCGCATCTAGCGACTACAGATACGTAGGTTTCCTGTACATACATAGTCACTAATCCAGGACTTTGCTGCCCCAGTGGTTATCCGCTCATTCAAGCTTAGCTTCACATTTACGAAGTGTAAATTATTTGCAGAAGTATTTAGTTTGATTTCAATGATACTTTTTCCTAGGTAAACAACTTAAATCGATCAACTACGATTTTACTTATCGTATTCAAGAATCTTCGCTGAAAAAGAAACAAGAAATGTTTAAATCTCCATGGCGTTCTACAAACATAATCCACGCGAATCGCTTTGTAAATAATGGTAAGTATAATCGTAAAGGTTCACTCCGTCCACGTTTCCCTATTTTTACTTGAAAAATCAACATATCGCAAATCATCAAATTGAAACTATTCATTCATTTCACAAGCACTTCAATTGGCAAATCAACTTATGGCATAGTAACGTTTAGTAAAAAGGCATTCTTTGATGAATACTTTATTAAAAAAAAAAACATCAAATATCTGACTGTACGAGTACGAGAACATAAGTATGTTATTATTTATGTAAGAAAAGTTTATTGATTCTTAAAGTTCTTAATATGAAGAGCTTGTGAAATGATACTGTGTGTAATGTATATTTGTTAAATTACCATTTGTGATATGGAAAGTTTGCGAAATTACATGTTTGTGAAGATCTGTTTGTGAAACGTTATTTATAAAATTATTGTTTGACAAACGTTTTTTTTAAATAATACTAAACCTTAGGGCTGATTCACACCGGAAGGGCAGCGGCCGACAGCGGTCAGCAGCGGTCGGCAGCAGCGGCCGCCGGCGGCCGCTGGCGACCGTGCGCCGCCTCCCCCGACTCTTCTAGAGTACAGAGAACTGGTGGGCTGTTTCGGCGGCGGGGCGGGGGCGAGCAGCGCGGAGAGCGCGCGGCCGCCCGCGGCAACGCGAGCAGCCGCGCGGCACCCCGAACGGCCGCGCGGCGCCGCTAGTTTCGCGCCCATTCAGACACAGCGGGAACCGCGCGATTATAGAATCGCACGGAAATCGCGCGGGTCTTATTTATATGAGTTAGTTAGTAATCGTTCAGACATAACCGCGCTTCGCCACCGCCAAGAAACGCGGCGTCGCGCGGCCGCTCGCACCGCCGCGGGCAGCCGCGCGACCTGTTAGAGGTATTCAAGTCATACTGGTATTTTTATTAAATATGTATGTAGATAAAGTTTAAAATTATTTCACACTAAAAGTGCTCGCCGCGTCGCTGCCGGCCGCTGCCATTCCGGTGTGAATCGGCCCTATGGTGATTGTGCTTGTGTGTTATGAATTACGATTTTTGCAGTGCTCTCTTCTTCCGTCTAATGTTACTTTAAAAGCAATAAGTAGACCGATAAACTGACAAAAAAATATGCGTGAACAATGGGAACCTGTGATTCTAATTATCACGAAATGAGCGTCCATACGAGGGTAAAATAAGCATCAATATTCTACTGTGGGTAATAGGAATTGGACTCGCGATTTGGAACTTGACACAGGAAATCTAAAAACAAAACGTAAAAAATCTGTACTTATGGTACCCTTAATGTGATTCATTATAATAAATAGGGTTCAGTATAATAACGCATTTCGTATCTTGCTGAAACTACCACCCTTCAGCAGTACGAAGGGTATGTTTGCTGACGAGATAATACCTGACTTCTTCGCCATATTAACAACCCGGTCTGCGGCATTTCAGACAAGACCGAGAACCTCGGGTATTGAAATTCTGTCACTGATAGCCAATGAGTACAGTGACTAGTGTCATAAACAGTGGTTTCGCCTGCACCGCTCTGAGAATGCACACTTTTAATTGTAATTTTATATTTGTGGCCGTTTTTAGGGTTCCGGGATCATTCTCTTAAAATCCATTGGCTGGATCCATGATGTATAAAGTGATTTTATTTTTTCTTACTAGATCCATTAGGTACTTGGAAGTATGGATCTAATAAAATCTTATTTCTCTTCTGATACATCTTTGTACCTAGTTGCAAGAAATGGATCTATAGAGAATATTTCTTTCAATAGATCTAGCAAGTTGTTATGGATCTAATGAGAAGTTGTACAAAATGTATTATCGGATATTTACTCATTTTCTATTTCATTTTATGTAAAACAACGTTTTTTTTTTAATATTTATGGATTAATTGGTCCGAAATAAATGCATGATCCTACTGGTAACGCTCATGGTAGCCAACGTGTTAAAAATGCATCGGCATATTCTGCTATTGAAGAGAGTAGTATGTGTAAGGAAAAAAAAAGGAAATATGCAGAAAAGAAGCTGATTAGACTATGAAGCAAGATCAGACCTCAAACATACAAACATTGCTAGTTAAATAATCACTATTTCACTCTGTTTCAGAACAAAACAAGAGATAACAATTGACAATGGATTGACAATCGAGTGACAAGCGTACTAGCTGATAAGAGCGCTGAACGCAGACTCGTGGACCTAAGCACGACGACATTATTAGCTCGCTGCAAAGTATGGTGATTAGAAGAAGTCATTTTTATCAAGCTTAGGGATCCTGGGTTCGATTCCCAGTGAGAGCGCGGTTCTCCCGCGGCTACTAAGTGATTGTGTCTAAGATTGTATGTTATTTTATTTCCTCCGACTTCATTTCCTTAGAGAACTGAACAGTTGAACTGTTTCTGTATTGTGCTCTAAAGTAAAATGTTCTCCATCCATAACATAGGATGTACACAGGCAGTCAGTGGCGACCAAAATCAAACCCGTACAAAAACGAACAGTTCGTTATGGAAGTCTTTACAGAGACATATATTAAACAATGAACGTCTCCGAGTCAAAATGATGATGAACTGTATTTTATTGATTATTTTTGTAAAATTGCACGTGGCGACATGGAGCTACCGACACGTGTACACCGCTTAGTCTTGCCACCGTATCCTCGACGGATACGCAGCCTTACCTGATTTCATACTTTTCAACGCTTTCACAATCTTGTCAATACTATGTATTTAATTTCTTTTTTGTATATTTAGTTCATTTCGAGAAAGGGCTCTTGTTCGGATACCCTCTCATATACGATCGTATGTATGAACACATGTAAACGTAATTTCCTTCGTTTTTTTCTTTCAACATCCATCAATCAGTCACCGAGACGATTATAAAGAGTCCAAATTCGGAAGGATTATCTTATTTTTTTACTGACTTCAATCGGTGACTAGAAAGTGCTTCAGATACTGCTTGCATGATTTGTCCAAGATATTCATACATATATAGAAGCGAGTAAAATAAAAGCTTGTAAAAATTATCACTATTTAACTCTGTTTCAGATTAAAACAAGAGATGAAAACCGAGTTGGACTGACAATCGAGTGAGACGATGTTCTTAGAGTTGGCATAGAAAATCATACTGGCGGCGAAAAGAGGGCTCATGACACCCTTTCTGGGTCAATCTTGGTGCCAAAGGCCATCTTGATCCTTGGTCCATCGTGATTCCACGTGTTTTTGTGACTGTAATGATAAGAGTATCTATCTGATTAGATAGTCTATTTTGTACTGTTTTTTGTTAGTAAATATTACCATATTTTCCTTGTTTCAAATAAACTTTCTCTATTTAGTAACATATCTTTCGAAGATTTAGTCCCCAGTTAAAATGTCTAAGTAGTATTGAAAACGTCCACTACATAAAACAATTAATTATGTATTTTTAAGAATGTTTACTTCCCACTTGAACTGACTCCATAAGGACAAAGTAAGATCTATGTACTAAAAAATAAAAGTTTTCTATAAATCCATTTCGTAAAAGTGGATACAATAATGTATCAAGTGAATTTACCAACGGGGGCGAAGCTTAGCGGTCTGGTGTATCGAGTACCTAAGAAGGAATGGAAGGGGTTTTGGGAGAGCCTAAGAGACGTTTTAAAGATAACGGCGGGTACCTGCCGGGAAACCGTGGGCCAGCCAGAGCGTAGTGGAGAGTAAGTTATACAGCGTTTCAATTTGTATTGGAGGAAAGACCGGAGACTGGTGAACAGTTGTAATCGTGCCTCTGTCTCTGCACAAATAGGATTCAATAAAACTGCAGAAATTACCGCAGAATTAGCCTCTGTCAGTTTAACATCCAAGAAGGTACTGTAATGGATGTATAACGGTAGCTGTTTAATTATTTATTCATGAATAACTGTCTAATAGAATATAATAGAGAGTGATTGTGGCTTGATGATAGGGGAATTACGTGTCAATTTATGTTTATTTGCGCCGATGCTCAGTCAAGTATCGCATTCATCGTCTGCACTGGCCGATGGATTGAATTGCAGATTGTGACAATCATGAATAAAGGAAAGGGATTAAAGTGAATGCGAAAAAAGCGAAAACCATGGTATTTAAAAAGGAAATAGTATAAAAGTGGTGTGTGTACGGTTGCGAATGACAGATTATGCACAAGAGGCAGTCGAGCCATTTGCCGAGTTGCCCAGCCATTAAAAAACACTCAAAATCTATTAAATTAAGCAGGTGTCTCTGGATGTGCATAGAGAGGTGTATTTGGTTCCAACACTTGTATACGGAAGTGAACGTTGGATGTAGCAGAGGAAGCAAGAAATTAAAATATAGTTTGTAAAACTTAAGGTGTGAAAGAAGATGTAGTAACTCGAATTGAGAAAGGGATGCTAAGATAGTTTGGACATGCAGAAAGGGAGATTGAGTAGACACATCTACATGGCGAACTTAAATGAAAATGTTGGAACGCAGAGAAGACCTAGACAAACATTTCTCAATCAGATTGAACACGTTATAAAAATGGGCAAGTCAAAAGTACGCTAAACCGACGAGCATGCAGGCGAGATTAATAAGTGTTGAAGTGGAACGTTCATGCCAGGACCGTAGCAAAAGTTTGGACGTAGCTCTTTCTACGCCCTTGCCAAATACTCTAACTAGATCGATCGCAGAGATGAGGTCCAATTTCTGAATTTTCCATGCTGCGGTATTTACCAGATTCCGTTTTTTACGGAATCGTTTATTATCTACATCGTTAATCGTTTATTAACCAAATTATGAAATTCACAAATTCCGATTTTTCCACATTCGTTTTATTCCTGATTTTGAATTATCCACATGCAACCGTACGGTCGGCGAGCCGTAGGGTCAGCTCACACCGAGACGCGACGCGACGTGACGATACTGAAAGAGGCCGGTGATTTCGCGCTGAGCCGCGCGCCGCCGCGAGACGCATCGCAACGTAGCGAGGCGCATCGTAAAATCGTTGGCAGCACGACGCCTCGCTGCGCAGCGAGACACCGCGCGGTGCAGCGGAACGTGTCTACTCGCCGCGTGTCATGCACCCGCCCCGCTGCGTCCAACCGCCCCGCAGTCTACTGGACGGAAATAGTAGAGACAAGTCGCCACGGCGGCCTCAGGCTGCGCCTCGCGGCGTCGCGCGGCTTCACGAGGCGCAGCGCCACTCTTACACGCCGCGCGTACCGGCGATGCACCGCTACGTCGCGATGCGTCGCTCTACGCCGCGAGGCATCTCGAGGCGCAGCGCTGCGTGGCGCAACGTATTTTGAATTCTCACGATGAAATGTGTTCCTTTTAATAGGTAGTAAATAAAGTATCATTTTGAGTCGCTCTATTGAAATGTGCGCGCAGCGTCGCGTCGCGTCGCGTCTCAGTGTGAGCCGACCCGTAGGCGCGGCGTCGCCTAGCCGTAGCCGAGTTAACGTGCCGGAGCTTCTTATCCGCTTACGTTACGTCAGTTACGTGGTTACGTTACGTGGACGCCTGTTTGACGGCAAGGGGAAAGGCGAGGCGGTGTTGATCTGCTCCTGAATTGATATGTGTGCTGTGACCTTAAGGGTGAGCGTCAGGATGGCTGGAGCACTTTATGTTGTGTGGTTCGGACGGAGTTTAATAATTAATGCAAACCTCGACATAACAAAATTATACCTTGTTTAAAAGAATTTAAAGCTAAAGCTGATTTAGGCATTCTGACACCAGAATGGCTTGATCAAGTCCGTGTCACCTTGTTCAGATTTACAACTTGCATGCATCTTTTCATAAAAAAATGGTAATAACGTCCTGACATCAAAATGGTTGAACCACATTCATTATAATTTTATACAAGGTTTGATTGAAGTTTCTGAATAGTACTAAATAGGTCCTTAATCTGGAAACTACATCATCGAAAATCGCGTAATCCTGACGATCACTCTGAAAAAGGTATAAAATGATTAAGCTTCAGCATATAAAATGATCAGTCAGAATCAAAGCGTGCCGTGAGAAATAAACAAAATATTAGGGAAAAAATCCACATTTAACTTCTAGGGAAAGTGGTGGTACGGATAGTGGGAATCGGGAGGCATGGTGATGAAGGTTAATTTTCTGTTAAGTCTAGTCACATATTATATAACTTTATATACAGTGATGCATGCACGACTTTATCGGAATTACCAACCAACTTCTCATGTCTACTGATAAGCACTGATTAAGTACTTTAAAACATATCCTGGTTGGTCGGAAATATTGACATAGGTAAGTTTGTGTATAGTCCCGAGGAGTTTTTTTATACCCATCATAATACCAGACATGAAATAATACTTAATCTTATCATAATAAAACGAAGCTGCCTGGTAGACATCTGATAGAGCAGTTCCAGAGTACTATATTTAAAGTAGAGTAGGGATGATTTGCATACTTCATTGAAAGTGTGCAAGCGAAAGTATTTTGGAAACGATAAATATAAGGCTACCACTGCGACAATACATTTTTTGTCTCTTTTTCACTATCATAACGAGAAAAAGATGATATACTGTCAAGATGACAGTAGGTACCTAAATCAAAATCATGCTTTCGCGTTGAGAGCCAACAGTAACTCTGAACCTGTGAACACTCGCTATCTGCTGTAGTAGATGTATTATAGGAATCGACTTGACCAAGTATACTTGCGGAACCAGCTAATCTTGTACAGTTTGTGAGCTGACAGAATATGATTCGAGTTTTATACCTGTCTCGCTTCCACATATGCGATTGAGATAAGAACCTTTCCGATTTCACCCAATCCCGAACTTCAATCTTAAAGCTTAGAGCCTGTATGTGAAATGGGCTGATATCCGACCGCTCCTTATGCTTTGGAATGCTCGAAATATGGCAAAAGCTGGTTTATTAGTAAAGTAAGTAATGGGGACGCATAGGTATCAAGTTGCAGGAATGTAGATAGATATGGCATCGAGATTATTGTATCATCGTCCCGCTCTAAACCATATAGCATGAGTAAGATAGATAATGTACATTTATGCTCTGAATTTTCGTTCCGTACCTATACATACTTTTATGTATTGCTTACTGTCTTTGGCGCGCGGCGTTTATAAACGATTATATGGATCTAGCATTATTGACGTAAATCATTAGTTCGGCTACTCAACACGTTTAGTAATTACTGTCAAGAATAATGTCAGTGTCAGTTCTCCTATTCCACACTAGATGGCCAGTGTAGTTTCAATAAAATTGAATTTTATTGCAATATAAACATTTTATGACTGCAAGTTAAGCATATTTATCTAATAATATAATTATATCATTCATTTCCGACCATTTCTAAAGTTGTCAAGCTATTTATTTATATAATGGCGCTACCATCTATGTAAAAGCTCTAAAAATATATGAGTTAATTAGTACCAACTTTCGCCACATGCAGTTAATTACCGAACTTTAAACTCTAATTACGGGAGAACCCCATTGATTTTTAAGTTAATAATTATCTAACCACCTTTTTTGGGTCATTATAAAACATTAAGGTTTGGGGGTGGGGACACCCCCCATACAAATTTGCCCATCGTCCTTTGCCCATCGTCCTTTGCCCATCGTCCTTATATAAAAAGTAAAATACAATAAAGTATCGAACAGCAAGTTGCTGGTGAATAATCCTGGCTACTTGTTTATGTCTGTGCAAGTACTCGCCGTTAGCAAGATGAGAACAACCGGAGATTATATGCCTGAGTGACTCACCGGGACGGCGGCATGCCCGACAAATGTCGACCGTACCGTCCTTCAGGATATATCTCCGGTAATTGTTCGTCATCATTACTTCGTCCGCAATTGCACAAACAAAACCTTCGGTTTCCCCGAAGAGATCCCCGAAGCGTAGCCAGTTCACCACTCTCCGTTTTTTTTAATGATTTTTAACTAGTTTACAATAAAGTAGTTACAAACTGAGATAATTAATTCTCAATACGTAGCTGGGTTTCAAAGCGATAAAAAATATTCCCATTTCGTAACTGGTTATAAACAGGGAAAAAGTAGTTACAAACTGAGATAATTAATTCTCAATACGTAGCTGGGTTTCAAAGCGATAAAAAATATTCCCATTTCGTAACTGGTTATAAACAGGGAAAAAGTAGTTACAAACTGAGATAATTAATTCTCAATACGTAGCTGGGTTTCCAAGTGGTAAAAAATATTCCCATTTCGTAGCTGGTTACAAAACTCAGTTACGTAGTGGGACGAAGGGAGCCATTCCTTTACCGTGCTAACGGCATTTTGGGATCCATATTGGCAACATGACTTTTCCGATGTAAAAAAGCCTGCTGAATTCGGTTCTGAATGTTGCCAAGCCGAATTTTGCCCCCCTCCCCCCTTTCCCCCCCTTTTTGACCTCAAAATATGTCCCTAATCACGATTTTTACGGTTTTATAAAAAAAGTTTTACAGCTAGAAAAAAATGGTCAAAGACAAGAATGATCTCTATAAAATTTCCTATAACATGGTGTATAATTTTTTTTAGTAGGCCTTATGGTTTGTGAGCAATATCTTCCCGAACTTCATTATTTTTTAAAAAATTGATAAACTTGGTCGAGGCAGTGAAATGCACTAATTTTAGGATAATTGGTATTGCACAGGATCCAGCCGCTCTGCAGCGCTTGACGCTGACATCCAGTTGGCATGCTGCTTATTATCTGTCAAGACTCACGAGACTTTCAGTCATAAGCAGTCGTCAGATTTACACGCAGAACCGTACCCAAGTCGGGCTAAAAGGGCCGTAGAAAATAAAAATGCTTTGCTTCTGAACATGAAATCCTTCGAAATGCTCAGTTCTACGCCAGATTCTCCAGAAATGTGCCTTAGAAATGCAGTTGCCCGGGATCTTGCAACAGAAAAAAATTAAGTGTCAATTCACACTGCTAAGCAGCTTGGCTCACTCTAAGTAACGAAGTTTGTTTCCGAAAGGCTCACCAACAGCAGCCCGTCTAGCACAACTATGCTTTGCGACTCTTGTCGCGCGACATAGCGCTACCCGTCACCCTCTTACATTACTACAGAAAGAGACAGGCAATTATCTCGCGCCAGAGATGGCCGTTTGCGACAGTTGTGCTAGGGGTGCAGGTCTACAAGCTACAACGCAAAGTTCAAAATGAACTAAGGTCCGACCTTCAAGACCTGTACAAGGCAGGTCGTTCAAAATCTACCATATTTGCGTCTGATGTGGGGGGCAACCGCTCAGGCGCTGGAGTGGTGCCAAACAAAGCATAGCCTGCATCGTCACATACTCGACTTGTACAGCAGGGACAGGAACTTCTCAGCCTTTCGCTCATGGGGTGTATGTCTATCTCATTGAGTAGTTCACAGTGCTTTCGATAACGGAAAACGGAATACTTTTAATCAAAGGAGTAAGGAGTTTTAGAAACGCAAATGATCAATTTAATTATTTTGTTACCTGCAATAAAGCCGTTCGAATCGCCAGTGCCTGAGTAAAACGCCAGAATATTCTAACGTTCTAAAGCAGTCCCTTAATTTTGTCGTGATGATGAATCATAAGCAACAACAACACTAATAACCAGTCTTCTGGGTGGGTTATGCACAGCGTGGAGCACATGTCGAGTGTCGGTTTCCTCATGAATAGCACGTATGTTGAGGTATCGACCTCAGTTGGTGACGCTTGAACCTTAGTCTCGTCTGCAAATCCTCGCACTACGACGACATTAGTCCCGCTCGCGCGTCTTGGGATAAAAACTGCGAGCCCAACCTAGTTTGAAGGTATTGAGTAATTTTTAAGGAGCTGCTTGGCAGTGAGAAGTGACACTTTATTGTTTTCTGCTGCAAGATCCTGGCATTTCTAAGGCCCGTTTCTGGAGAATCTGACGTATAACTGAGCATTTTGAATGACTTCATGGTCAGAAGTAAAGCATTTTTATTTTCTACGTCGCTTTTAGCCCTATTACTTGGATACAGTTTTGCGTGTAAATCTGACGGCTGCTTATGACTAAAAGCCTCGTAAGTCTTGACATATAATAAGCAGCATGCCAACTGGATGTCAGCTTCAAGAGCTGCAGAGCGGCTGGATCCTGTGCGAAACCAATTATCCCAAAATAAGTGTATTTCACTGCCTCGACCAAGTTCATCAATTTTTTTAAAAATAATGAAGTTCGGGAAGATATTGCTCACAAACCATAAGGCCTACTAAAAAAAATTATACACCATGTTATAGGAAATTTTATAGAGATCATTCTTGTCTTTGACCATTTTTTCTAGCTGTAAAACTTTTTGTTTAAAACCGTAAAAATCGTGATTAGGGACATATTTTGAGGTCAAAAAGGGGGGAAAAGGGGGGAGGGGGGCAAAATTCGGCTTGGCAACATTCAGAACCGAATTCAGCAGGCTTTTTTACATCGGAAAAGTCATGTTGCCAAAATGGATCCCAAAATGCAGTTAGCACGGTAAAGGAAGCCGATATTTAGAATTTTCTACCAGTCTATGAAGTTCGGGAAGATGTTGCTCACAAACCATAAGGCCTACTAAAAAAGTTTTTTACACCATGTTATAGGAATTTTTATAGAGATCATTCTTGTCTTTGACATTTTTTTTGTAGCTATAATACTTTTTGTATAAAACCGTAAAAACCGTGATTAGGGACATATTTTTAGGTAAAAAGGGGGGAAATGGGGGGAGGGGGGCAAAATTCGGCTTGGCAACATCCAGAATCGAATTCAGCAGGCTTTTTTACATCAGAAAAGTCATGTTGCCAAAATGGCTCACAAAATGCCGTTAGACTTGAAAATTTTGATTTGAACTATCAGTCTAAAATGGCGCTACGATGCCACCCTAAGGCATGTTGAAGCAACTGGTTGAAAGATTCAATGGCTCTGACATCTGGTTCGGTGGTCAAGTTGGTAGGACGCCCGTGTTGGCCCGGAAAGCCGTTGGAAACGCAGGTTCGAATCCTGTCTGAACCATTAAATTTTTAAATTTTTCGCTTCCTTGTAAACATTTGGTTTACGTTAGCAGACGTTACTGCTTTGATAAAAATAATTTCCCTTAAATAGTTCTGGATACTCCCCCAGTCATGCACGTAACCAATATTGCTGTTTATTTATTTATTTGTCATTTTCGAGAGTCATGTAGGTAATTTGTTATGACTATGATTTTTTACCGTTTTGATGTAGGTTATCGCTGGTAACCTACAACACGCGCACGTTGAGAACGGACGAGAAGGTTGTCGAGCTGGAAAAGGAAGTCAGTAGGATGCGTTGGGATGTCATAGGGCTATCAGAAGTCCGAAGAGAGGGGGAGGACACGATAACCCTGAAATCCGGTAACCTGCTGTACTACCGGGAGGGCGACCAGCAGTCCCAGGGCGGTGTCGGGTTTCTCGTCCACAAGTCTCTCATTAACAACATAGTGGCAATTTCGAGTGTGTCGAGCAGGGTTGCCTATCTGATACTCAGAATATCTAAAAGATATTCGTTGAAGGTCATACAGATATATGCACCGACTTCGTCACACCCGGATGAGGAGGTGGACACCATGTATGAGGACATCAGTAGGGCCATACATGCTTCCAAATCGCACTTTAATGTTGTTATGGGAGACTTTAACGCAAAGCTGGGCAAGAGAGGCGACAACGAGCTGAGAGTTGGGCAATTTGGATGTGGGCAACGGAACCGAAGGGGCCAGAGGTTGGCCGAATTTCTAGAGAAGGAGGGACTCTTTATGATGAACTCTTTCTTCAAGAAGCCGCCTCATAGAAAATGGACCTGGATGAGTCCCGACGGTTCCACGAGAAATGAGATAAATTTTATTTTGGCCGCAAAGAGACAAATATTCAATGATGTCTCAGTGATCAACAGGGTTAAAACCGGTAGCGATCACCGAATGGTGAGAGGCACATTGAATATTAATGTCCGCCTAGAAAGGTCTCGCCTAATGAAGTCTACGCTCCGACCAACGACAGCTCACATACAAAATCCCGAAGACTTTCAGCTGGAACTAAAAAATTGCTTTGCTTGCCTGGATGATTGCGCTTGTGTGGACGATTTAAATAACAGGTTGGTAGAAACTGTCCACGAGGTGGGGAAAAAATTCTTCAGACCCCGTCGCAAAGATAGACCTCAAAAACTATCTGATCATACTCTTAACCTTATGGCTGAACGACGCTCAATGACGCTGCAGACTTCTAAAGATGCTGACAAATACAGGCAGCTCAATAGACAGATCCATCGGTCCATGCGACACGATATTCGTCTCTTTAATACCAACCATATTAAAGAAACGATAGAGCGAAACAAGGGCTCCAAAGTGTTTGCGAGGGATCTGGCTATTGGTCAAAGCCAGCTGACGAAGCTGGAGACAGAAGACGGCAGCGTAGTGTCGACGAAGCCAGAGGTGTTGAGAGAGATCGAGAGGTTCTATGGGCAGTTATATACCTCGGTTGCCAAACCTGTTGACAAATTGGCCAAAGATCCGAGAGCCAAGCTTACCCGACACTATACCGAAGATATCCCGGACATCAGCCTGTACGAGATTAGGATCGCCCTAAAACAGCTTAAGAACAACAAGGCACCAGGCGATGACGGAATCACTTCAGAGCTTCTGAAAGTGGGTGGAACCCCGGTACTAAAGGTGCTTCAGAAGCTTTTCAATTCCGTTGTGCTCGAGGGCATCACGCCGGAAGCATGGAACGGAAGTTTGGTGGTGCTATTCTTCAAGAAAGGTGATAAAACACTGCTCAAGAATTATAGACCCATCTCGCTTCTTAGCCATGTCTACAAGCTGTTTTCTAGGGTCATCACGAATCGTCTCTCAAGTAGGTTTGATGAATTCCAGCCTCCCGAACAAGCCGGGTTCCGAAAAGGCTTCAGTACCATAGACCACATACACACGCTGCGGCAGGTTGTACAGAAGACCGAGGAGTATAACCTGCCACTCTGCTTAGCGTTTGTGGACTATGAAAAGGCCTTTGATTCCGTCGAGACATGGGCAGTACTGCAGTCACTCCAGCGATGCCGGATTGACTATCGGTATGTCGAGGTGCTGAGAAGTGTGTACAACAACGCCACTATGTCGGTCCGAGTACAAGACCAGTGTACGGAGCCGATTCCGTTGCGAAGGGGTGTGAGACAAGGGGATGTTATATCTCCGAAGCTCTTCACCAACGCAATGGAAGACGCCTTCAAGCTTTTGGAATGGCAAGGACTAGGCATCAATATTAACGGCGAGTACATCACGCACCTTCGGTTTGCCGACGATATCGTGGTCATGGCAGAGACGCTGGAGGATCTCGGTATGATGCTCGAAGGTCTCAACAGAGTATCCCAACAGGTGGGCCTTAAGATGAACATGGACAAAACGAAGATTATATCGAATGTCCATGTAGCACCCACCCCAGTAATGGTTGGTAACTCGGTCCTCGAAGTTGTTGACGAATACGTCTAAGGATGTAGTGTATGTGGTAGTATCTATACATAAATAGATACACACTGTCTCGGGAGCGCGCTACATAGGATGCTAGGTCAGTGACACGCGAGCCGGTAGCGAGAGTGGATGCTAGACATCACTGTGTGTGCGTGCGACGAGCGAGCCAGTGTTTAGGCATTTAATATACATCTGTGAGGATAGATCCTACATTTGGCGAAGAGGATGGGATCTATCCTCACAGATGTATATTATCTGGGACAAACAATTCAGTTAGGCAGGTCGAACTTCGAGAAAGAGATCAATCGGCGGATTCAACTCGGATGGGCAGCGTTCGGGAAACTGCGAAGTGTCTTCTCGTCCAACATACCTCAGTGCTTGAAGACGAAAGTCTTCAACCAGTGCGTATTACCGGTGATGACCTACGGAGCCGAGACGTGGTCTCTAACTATGGGCCTTTTAAGGAAGCTCAGAGTCACTCAGCGAGCTATGGAAAGAGCTATGCTCGGGATTTGTCTACGAGATCGAATCAGAAATGAGGAGATTCGTAGACGAACCAAGGTCATCGACATAGCAAACCGGGTAAGCAAGCTGAAGTGGCAATGGGCGGGGCACGTAGCTCGAAGGACCGATGGCCGTTGGGGCAGAAAGGTTCTCGAGTGGAGACCACGTACCGGCAAGCGCAGTGTAGGACGACCACCCGCAAGGTGGTCGGACGACCTGGTTAGAGTTGCGGGGACTCGCTGGATGCAGGTCGCTGCTATCCGGCCCATGTGGAAATCTATTGAGGAGGCCTGTGTCCAGCAGTGGACGTCCTATGGCTGAAATGATGAATGATGATGATTTTTGACAGTGGTATAACATAATTACCTATTCGCGCGAAGTCAGATTGCCATACAAAGATAATATTCTTAATAAAAGATGCAGTAGGTATTTTATTTTCCCAATAAATTTGTGCGTGTAACGGGTGCGTCCCATGAGATATAACTACATAATATATAATTTCATATTAATAACGTTCACAAGATATAATAAACTTTTGCTATAACATCAAAATCAATATTTTTATTAGGAATAACGGTCAATTAGCATAATACTCATGTTGTAGAATGATTTTTTATATAACACTCAAATACTCTAAATTCAGTTGATATAACATACATAACGTATATCGATCATAGTATATACTTTCTTTTCGTATAATGATTAGAAAATATAATAGCGTATGATATACTAAATAGGTTATAACTGCTACCCCTATGCCCCTAAAATGGAACATGGGTCAAAAACCGAAAACTGTAGGTTAGGTTAGGTTTGTTTTATGACCATGGATAGCGGAGCGAGCAAAGCGAGCGGAGCGTCAAAATGCTTGCTTGCGTGGAGGTACCTACATTAAAATTTAACAGCGAACTATTGCATACGTATGTTCACAATTGATAATGGCAGATGAAATTCTGGCAAGTAAGAAATCGTTTGGAAGAACTGCGATAAAATGGAATATGGGTCAAAAACCGAAAACTGTAGGTTAGGTTAGGTTTGTTTTATGACCATGGATAGCGGAGCGAGCGAAGCGAGCGTAGCGTCAAAATTCTTGCTTGCATGGAGGTACATATATTAAAATTTTACAGCGAACTATTGCATAAGTATGCACACAATTGATGTGCAGGCGGTTATTCTATACGAGCATTATGCATTTTGGTGTTAGATGTATTGAGTATTATACATTATAAATCTGAGATATTATGAACGTTATACGTTATGATCGTTATATACAATGATATTATACTTAAATAACGTTATACTTAACGAAAATAGATATTTTGATGTTATATCTAACGTTCGTTATACACCTTGAACGGTATACAAAACAAGCTTATACAATATGAGCGTATATAATATGAATATTATAGTATAAGTTCTTATATCTTATATTACTTACCCGCGTGTAACACATTCCCGCGAGTAATATCCATAATTCCATCCCTTGCGGGACAAAGTAAACACTTTAACGGAATTACGCGCAGGTGCGACAGCGGTGACTGAGCACATTTAATAAAACATGTCACAAGCACTTTCGGCTCAAATCTTAACATACAAACACTCACAAACTTTTGCTTTTATTAATATAGATGTATTAGTGTGATTTTCGAGTTCAGTAGAAAATAAAATAGGATAGGAAGACTCGGAAGTCATTTTGTACTTAATAAATTATCCCTGCGAGGCGCTGAATAGCATGTACGGCCCAGATCCGGCTTGCGTGCGACGCCATTCCCAGAGACGCACATGACGGTATATCATGGGATCATAGGATATAGGGTAGCCATAAATTTACAGGAACAACTAATTAAACATATACGAGTTCTCAGGCGGTCATTCAGTTTTATTTGTTATATATATGTAGACAAATTCAGTGTTTTATTTGTTACTAGCGACCCGCCCCGGCTTTGCACGGGTGCAATGATGATAAATTATGCATGTATTATGCATATAAACCTTCCTCTTATACTCTATCTATTAAAAAAAACACATCAAAATCCGTTACGTACTTTTAAAGATCTAAGCATACATGGGACTGACAGCAGGAAGCGACTTTGTAGTGAAACATGGGTGATAGCTGCATAAATACCGAGATTTTACATTTTATTACATTGCACTTGCCGTTCCGAAGACCATTAAGTTGTCTATCTTCCTTCAGTAGTTTTCCATTCAGTGTAACCATTTTGTTACAGGACCCAAATACTCGTACTGGGAACGACCCACTTTTATTTATAAGCCGCTGTAATAGACATGTATGCGTAGTAGAAATGTTGTTCACAGTATATCGTGGTCGAATATGAATGGCAGTATTTTTGGCGGATGTAAAGGCTGCCGGATGTATTCCGTCCAATCAAAAGGGAGCTTTTGGCGAGGGTTTACATCTCACAGCGGCGTCGAAGCATCTATTAAAATGACGTTGTTTGAACTTCGAAGCAAAAACGGGTGTTATTTGTTTAAGGTATGTTTCTGCTTATACGAGTATCCGTCCGATATTGATTTAATATTTATCTAAAATTTGTATTTATCAGGAGTGTTAATTACGTATACTATTCTCATAAAAAAAGGAAATCACTAACATGAATTGAAAAAGAGATGAGGCCTTTTTCTCTTCAAAGTCTTAAGACAAATTTAGGCCCAGAAAAAACGGGATAGAAATACTAACCTATGTCGCCTAAAACGTTACAGTCTTTTTCGTATCGCAGAATATATTTGATCCAGCATATTTCTTCCAGACTTTTTTACTGGATAAAATCAAAGTACAGCTCGTATCCAAATCACGTTCCGTTTCAATGTAATCCTTGCCTTTCTTTGATCTTTAGGACATGAGTACATTCGGCTTTGTGGGCGTTCGTGGGGTTTTTTCTAACTCTTTTATCCTATATCTATTTCGACAAAAAAGAGGGGTTTTATAAGTTTAACATGTGCATCTGTGTGTCTGTCTGTGGCATCGTAGCTCCCAAATGGATGGTCCAATTTTAATGCGGTTTTTTTTTATCGAAACCCTTGTCTTTCAAGATGATTCTTAGCTATGTAATATAAAATATCTTCTGCTTACTCATTGTGTAGTTTATTTTAATCAACTCCACTAACCAACGGATATCTGGAAGAGGTCGATAAGCATTATTAAAATTATTGTATCCGTACCTGTGTTTCATTTGTAAGGTTGTTTGTATTTATTAATGGTTAGGTGGTTGTATCCTAAAACTACGGCATTAAGTATATAATACACTAGAAGGTGTCGGCAACTTCCTCCGCATAAAACTTAAACATTACCGTAATCGTCTAAAAAAGTACCCGTTCCTTCCCACCATATATGGATGACCTATCTACATAGTCCGGTAGCAAAATTATTTAAAATCCATTCAGCCATTTCCGCGAGATGAGAGGACAAATAAACCTTTAGCAACAGATGGCACTGTACAGTGTACAGTTGTCGGCGCGCATACAACTCGCGCATCGCTTTTCCAGAAATAACAACCCTTCTCAATAAATAAGAAACTGCTTTTCCAAACAATTTTAGAATGTTGTTCCTTGACGGCTTATTAGTTACAACATGAATATAGTATTCGATACTCTACTCATACTTCATAAAAGGATGGTACAAGTAAAGTGTCGATTAAAACAAAAAATTAAGTAACAAAAGCAATCATGGATTACGACATAGTGCAAATTTACCCTAGGGTATGTAAATCCAAGCTAATCGAATTAGAGTGACAGTACCGCATGGCATTTGAAGACAGCTGCAAATTTTCCACGAAATACAAGTTCTGAAGTAATTTTAGGAGATGCTTGATGAGAAACCTTGGTACCTACGGGCGAGGGATCTTCATGAAGACATGCTACGTAAATTGCTTTTGAACAGCAAATTCCCGGTCTTTCAGTACCTGGTGATAAATATGACAAGCCAAATGACCAAAATCCCATGTTGCCTAGTCGGCGAAATAGATTATGTCGGTCGGTCCCTCCTCGTATTCCTGTTATTTAAAATAATTACGTAGCATCTGCGTGAGCCAGTTCGCGTTTGAACTAAGCTCCATTAATTTAACACTAAGATCTTTATCATAAGACATAATAGGTCAAATAAGACTGCTCAAACAAGGCGGGCCAGAATAGAGAAATAATAAAAAATCATGTTTTTTCTTACACATATAGGTGCGAAGTGCGCGTTCAGTTCGCCGCGGTAGAGCTTAATTGTGTTGCTTACTACACAAACAATCAATAAAACATAATTCTCAGGTGGATTTGCGAAGATTAAGAGAGGACCTTCTAACCACAAGCTAATGCATATCGTCGCCCTAACTAAGTTATCCGGTGAATACGCTTGCGGCTTTTCTGTTTACGCTTTAGAATACAATTATATTTTTATCGCCTTGTTAATTCGCTCTCCGCCAGCACTGAGGCACCAAGAGGGTGCTAAACGGCAGCCCACTTAAATCTGTAAAACAAAATCAGCCTTCATCCCCGAGTAGTATCTTCATAAATTTCCACACCGTCCCTCAGAAGCGAGCCAATTACGAAGGCAATCCTGATCCCTCCGCGGCCTCTCGTGCCTTACGGGCAATTTCGGGAGCCGAATAAAGTTGATGCCTACGAAAACAACTTGGGTTAGCTTGAGCACAGTTGCTTCAAGTGATCAGTGGTGATTAATCTGCTAGTTTATTGTTTTGGCACGTAGCCGTACTTTATAAACTACAGTGTATCTTTCATAATCAGTAGGATATAAGACATCTCCATAGTACGTCCGTGGCTAGGCGAACAGTAACCACCTCACATCTATCTATCAGCCACAGATAGACGTCCACTGCTGAACATAGGCCTCCCCCATGACTCGTCTCGTGCAGACCGCATCCATTGATTCCCCGCTATCCTCACGAGGTCATCCGTCCATCTAGTTGGGGGCCGACCCACGCTGCGCGTTCCTATACGTGGTCGCTACTCCAGGACTTTGCTGTCCCAACGACCGTCCATTTTCCAGGCTACATGGCCTGCCCTTTGCCACTTTAACCGTGCAAACCAGCTCTTAGGTTTATATACGTAAACACATCACTTATGTAGATATACAAATATCTAGAGTGGAAACAAATCTATAGTAGGTATACGCCAACTCTGTTGTAGATGCAAATTATCATTCACGAATTCAAACTAAAATGTTGTGCGAGACCTGTCCGTCATCCTCGATTGGTTGCCAATGTCGTAACAAATAATAAGCAAAAGCAAATAATAATGTCTCAGCGAAAAACCCAATTGTCCGCATGTGTCACACGTTGAATAATATTTACCAAAACTTCGACATTTTTTCAATGACGTCTTATACGTTTAAAGCCACAGTCTCACTTGCAAATAATTATTTAGTTTAAAGTATCCGCTTTTTATTTAGAACTGTAATCTGAAAACGATATGAGCAGTTCTTGTTACGTTGCAAACTAACAATAATTTGTTACTGTTCTAATAAGTAAATTAATAAATAATAAGCCTTGTAAGTTGCCACATGTCACATGTCGCTGCGTGCAGCAGTATTACTCAAGGTCTTTGCACTGATGGTTTTCTAACCGTATCATAAACGCGTCATCATCTCGTTTAAGAAACGTCACGCGCAGCGGTGTGTAAATAGGATTGGTAAAGTTTCTTGAAGATAAATAAGTTTCTGTCAAAAATTTCATTTTAGTGACAAGCACTTCAGTCGCAAAGCCCGTTGACAGCTTGGTAGGCGATCCAAGAGCCAAGCTGTCCCGACATTATACCGAAGACATCCCGGACATCAGTCTGTACGAGATTAGGATGGCCCTGAAGCAGCTTAAGAACAACAAGGCGCCGGGCGAAGACGGGATCACCGCAGAGGTTCTGAGAGCGGGTGGAACACCGGTACTTAAGGTCCTCCAGAAGCTCTTTAATTCCGTCTTGTCCAAGGGCAAAACGCCTGAAGCATGGAATAGAGGCGAGGTGGTACTGTTCTTCAAGAAAGGTGATAACAGCCTATTGAAGAACTACAGGCCCATCACGCTTCTAAGCCATGTTTATAAGTTGTTTTCAAGGGTCATCACGAACCGTCTCGAACATAGACTTGATGACTTCCAGCCTCCCGAACAAGCCGGTTTCCGAAGAAGCTATAGTACCATAGACCACATACATACGCTGCGGCAAGTTATACAGAAGACTGAAGAGTATAACTTGCCATTATGTTTAGCGTTTGTGGACTGTGTGCCTTATAAATTACACAGAAGAAGGTCGAACATCCATCATCTCACAAAACCTCAAACATTCATCGCACACATCTATCCATCTGCTTGCAAATATATCAAAGCGTGGAGCTGATTCTAGGAGCGAGTTTAAGAGGTGCAGGGCCCGAACCAGTGGAGATTTTCGATGGGACACAGTTCGCGCGGACGGCGCCGCCGCTAATAGATGGCGACAACGGGGTCGGAAAAGGATTCTACTTGGAGTGGGAACATACAGGCGCACCAACTGAGCAACTAATTCGGGGCAGTCTGAATTACCACGTACAATGCTACTTGCTACAGTAAGCAGCTTGCAATTCCGTCTTACCTCCAAGGAGTTAAAGCCCAAGAAGCCCAGCAAAAACTTTGTCGGATATAAGAATGGGTAATAACCATATAACTTTTTATATAAAAAACGAAGGAAAAGGTGATGACTTACGGCACCGAAACGTGGTCACTATCGGCCTCATCTCAAAGCTCAAAGTCGCTCAACGAGCAATGGAGAAGGCTATGCTTGGGGTGTCTCTACGTGATCGAATCAGAAATGAGGAAATCCGTAGACGAACTAAAGTGACCGATATAGCTCACCGGATTAGCAAGTGGAAGTGGCAATGGGCAGGCCACATAGCACGCAGAGCAGATGGCCGATGGGGCCGAAAAGTGCTCGAGTGGAGACCTTGGACCAGCAAGCGCAGCGTGGGACGTCCACCTACAAGATGGACAGATGACCTTATAAAGGTCGCCGGAAGGCGCTGGATGCAGGTCGCTTCCAACCGGTATATATGGAAGTCTAAAGGGGAGGCCTATGTTCAGCAGTGGACGTCCTATGGCTGAGATGATGATGATGATGATGATGATGATGACAAGCTTTTATAGCTGACTGTACTTTCTTTGGATATCCATCAAATGCTCACTGAGACGATTCTAAAGAGCCCAAACTTGGTAGGATTGCTTTTTCTATTATAGAGTTCCTATGGCCACCTTCCGGCTCCATCATCAAATCAGCCCCATGGTACCATATTATTGTATTGTCATCAAAGCTAAGTAAGTATGCAAAATTTCAGCTCAATCGGTTAACGATATCTGCTTCAAAATTGAGTTGCAAGATTCCACCCGAACAAACATACTTACATACATACATTGCAAGTTAAATAAAAGCTTTTAAAAAACCATCATAAGGAAAAATTAAAGAGCCGCAGTTTGTAAATCCTTTTAGCAAGGACTATCGAAAAAAATATAATTTAATAGTCTTCCGCAATAGAAACGCGCATCTCCGAGGCCAAAACGCGTGTTAGATTTATTAAAACAACGAATACTTACTTAATTCCAAGTAAAACGTGGTAAACCGCGGGTGAATGCTAGTTAGAGGTACTTACTGATCATGATAACCCGCTGCGATAACCGTAGACAGCAGCAAAGTTCGCAACTCGATCGCGGCAATGTAACTCATCGAATGGGCTATAGCATTTGTTCCACGACTTCTGAAACAGTCCTAATCAGATTAAAACTTTTCGCATTTTGTTGGAAACTTCACCATTAATAACATGTGATTTCGAGAATCATATGCTATTTTATTTATCAAGTTTTCGGAGAGTTTTGACTTTGCTTCTAACGTTTTAGATAAGAAATTAAGAACCCAGACGATGGATATTATTGATTGGTTTCGATACATGCGAAAGAAAATTAACAGCCAAATAGATTGCCATTTTCTGCGTTAAATTAAGTATTACAAATTAGATTACTTAATAAAATCGGCGCTACTACTTAAAATAAATACTATAAACTATCTCATCTCAAATAGATTTTATAAACGTAAGCATGCTGATAGTTAGAACTTGGGCATTCGTTTTGTTTAAGTGCGTCAAATTATGTTTTTCGTTTGTAAAATTACTTGGTTAATGATTTTTGCCATAGCTACGACTCACGATAATAATTAATCAGAGGGGAAAATATGCGTTTGAATAAGTTGCGTAGTCGTTAGACATAAACCTTTTGTAAAGAAGATTGTGCACAGAAACGTAACAGAACGTATTTGTTTTTTATTCTACTCGGCAAACCTCTACAAAGCATGTTAGATCGATCTGGATACCTGGATTCCTTTCCATCCTTTGTAGCTCCCGTCATATCTACATAAAGAAAATTAGATCAGACTCCTTCATCGCTAAACAAAAGCAAAATATTTGCGCTCCGCAAAATAGTTCATGGGTTCAAAGGAATTGTATCCCGTTCAAGTAAAGCGTTGAAGATTTGGGAAGAATATTTCCTAAATGCTTTGCTATATTGGTGGTCGACTCAAGATTAAAGAAAGTATTAGATATATAGAGGTTTCTCGCTTATATGTTTGGTCAGCAGGAATAGAAATTTAAAGCGATCGATGTAAGTACATATTAATTAATAGTTTTAAAAATAATAATAAGTTAAAAAATAACAAGTAATTTTTATTGAAAGTTGTTAGTTGTGTTACATTTCTGTATTACAGATTGTATTACAGACAAACTGAGCAAACATGTAAATTTGAGTAATAATTTAACACGCCACGCTCAATTAAATGCTTTTCCATTGTAATTTTATATTTTCTACTAGGTCACAATATTGTGCCATGGACGTTGATAACACGTTTACGTATCTTATATAGACAGTTTTACTTTAAAATAGTATAGGTAGTTTTACTTATAGATAAGTAAAACGCTATTGTATAAGTCATGCAAATTAAAATCATCTGACTGGAAGTAGTTATTGAAAAATATAATCATGTACCGTGTTTTGATTAAATTGAAAGCATTCCGTGCCTTAGGCAACGGTCACAAGAGTGGACTGAGTTTAGGGACTTCTCAAATTCGAGCTTCCTCAGGGTGCTCTTTGGTGTCCGCATGTAGCAGTGTTCGCCCGAGGCGTCTCACCCTGCCTATGCCTGCTAGGTGAGTCAGTGGAAATATGTAGTGCTTTTTAGTCTATTTCATATATCTTTATTTATTTATTTTATCTATTTCATCTATTTACGTCTATTTCGTCTATTGCGTCTATTTCATCTATTTCATTTATTTTATTTAGTCGAATTTAGGTTACAAAATGCGTCCGATGTCCGAAATTCGAAGTTTGTATCGTTGGTATTGATTGCGCAAAAATCATTAACATTTTTCTAAAAATAAGGGATGCTATTCGGGCTTATAAAAATAATAAATCATTTTGAATTGTTTTATTCATTTGTCCCCATTGTTTTTCAGACAAATGAGTTGTTCAAGCCAGGGGGAGACAGACGCGCGGCCGACCTGGTTTCTGTTCAGTGGAGTAGGCTCTCACAATCCAAATTTAAGAAATTCGCTGCTCCGCCTGCCCGCGTTCGCGGCGAGCATTGCGCGCTCGGCGGCAGCGCTCGCGCCGTACGGCATAGACCTCCGGCACGTGGTCTTTGGAGGTAAGCAACAAATGTGAAGTATAAGTGGGAACGAGACAAACGCACGGTCAACGTGGCCGTAAGGCTCGCACTCTTCAGATGTAGAAAATTCGCTGTTATGCCTGCCCGCGTTTCCCCGTACGGCTTGGGCCTCCGGGAAGTGGTCTCTGAAGGTAGGTAACAAACCGGCACAAGTATGAACGGGACTTGCATGGACCAGTCCATGTTTAGTGGAGTAGATCCTCAGGTGCCTAGTGTAGCGAATGCCCTACACTGTGACTTGCGGATCAGCCGACGATGACGCCCGCGTCGTACGTCTTGGACCTCCGGCAAGTGTCGGCTTTTTTAAAATAGAGTTCCCGTAGACTTTTATTTAGCTGACAGCTTTGTACACTCTAGTACAGCCTACTGTTTTTAAAGGTGGATTCCCTGGAGAACTATTGATCAGGGGGCCTATGATGGTTGCTTTTCTCACGCGATACATAAGTGACAAAGCATCTGGCACGTTTTGACAAGATGCGAGTGTGAGTAACAGATGCTTTGTGTGTGAGTTGAATGCAGTTTTTATTAAATTTAAAATTGACGCCATGGTTCCTAAGAACAGATTTCTTATACTTCCCTGCTGACCCATTTGGATTGATCACCCTATACACACCTATTATCACAGCTTAACCCCTCAACCCTTTAACTATTCCTAGAGGGCGGGAACGACGTCACCAGCCACTTCGTGTCCATTATTGCTATACAAGTCGCGCTGGTCGACCTGCTGCGCGAGCTGCGCGTGCGTCCTGACGGCATCATCGGCTTCTCTTATGGTGAAACCGGTCAGTATTGGGATTGTACCTACCTAACTTTGATTTGGAGAATCTATACATCTCCTTTACGTGTACCAATGTAATTAATTATAACATACATGAAGAATAGAATAGAATACTCTTTATTGCACACCTCAAGAAGAAAAAAATACAAATACAGATAACACTCATGTCTGATGTAATTGATTGTTTTAAGTATTATTTACGAGAATGACTTACTGTTGAGTTTCTTTCGGCTTTCTTCTCAACCGCGGTCTCCTCTTGACAACTCTGGAAATGCTGGTAGATTCGCAATCTGACTCTCTTGCATTCCAACGAGCGGGTCTATGAACGTCACGTCACGTTTGTCACGCGATAAATAAATAATAATACAAAGCATCAGTCACTTTTTGACACACAGTGAGTAAGTGCGATAGCGATGTTTTATCATTCATTTATAGCGTGACATACATAATAGGTAATTATAGGCCCGCAAAAGATATTGAGTTTACTTTTACACAACTTTGAATATAGTTTTTATATTTATTTATTTATTATTTAAAAAAGATTGAGCTATCGCTGCTAGTCAGCAGCCTGGAAACAGTAATTGCTGTACCCTCCGGAATTTCACTGGATGTGTAGGTATACTGTTACTGTACCTGCCTTCTTTAACTTAAATATCTACACGTGAAATGCAAATACATATTACAACACTCTCAGGAGCGGCGTACGCGGACGGAGCGCTGTCGGCAGAGGAAGCCATAATAACTGCCCCGCTGATCAGCCGCAGCATCGTAGACGCGCGGCCGCCGCCCGGCGCCACTGCGGTTATCGAACGCTCCTGGCAGGACATCGCGTCACGCTGCTCACCCGACATCGACTGCGCAACCCACTTACTCTCAGACAAAATCACGGTCAGCGAACAGCAAGGTCCCACTCATGAGTCGCCGGCCTATAGCGTGTAGAAAATAAATTCGTCATCTAAACTGGCAACACAAAAGGTGCACGGTTACTATACGACGCCACGGCGGTCGTCCATCGCACCCAATCGATAATTATGTGACATCCAGTACGGACTGCTTGCTTGATAAACATAGGCCGCGGTTAGTTAACTGTAAATAAATTTATAATAGCAAAAAATATCTATTTTGTAATGTACCTACAAAATAAATGTACGTTATTCGGTTGACTTCCTTTATTACATGGCGTTACTAAACTTCTTCTTAAACAAACGAGATGTCCTCTGTAGGTTTGGATTCCCTTTCTTGTGCCATAAATGGAGCATAACCGAAACGGCATTATCTTTAGATTGAGTTGACCTAAAATGTTTTTTTTTACTTCGTGATAGGAATGGAAACCTAAAAATTTACGACACCGCAATATAAACAATATCTTCCGCAAGCTTGATTCAAGCGAGAGTCTTAAGATTATGGTCAAAGTCTTCGCTGTGACAGTTTTCATAATAAGATCACATCAGTGATCATGTGTAGCAGTTGCATAAACTACTATTCTTTGTGTTTGCTGCAGGTGTCGGGTCCACCGGCGTCCATCGAGAAGCTAGTCGCACAGCTCTCCGCAGAAGGAGTGTCAGTGGGATTGGCCGATACTATGGGCTTACCATTTCACAGCCGGTACATGGCGCCAGTTGCAGAACTCCTGTGCGATAGACTACAGTTGATTAAATTTAAGCCACGGAGCAAGCGCTGGCTGTCCAGCTCCATGCCGCCGGAGCAGTGGGGCTCAGATATGGGTAAAGTATCTACATCATCGTATCTACACCATAGCCGGTACGTAGCGCCAGCCGGAGAACTCATGTGCAATAGACCACAGTGGGTCATACACACGCCTTAACCGCGGAGTGAGCGCCGAAGGGCTACTCCAAATTCGGAAGGGTTCGAAATTCGACCGTTGGGTAGTGCCATACCACTCGCTCAAATATGTATAGTTTGATAGATCGAGAGAGAAGGCACTATACGACGATCGAATTTCGAACATCGGAGTTACCCTTCTGGCTTTTCTGTTCTTAACCATAATCGTTCCATAGCCGTTAAATGGCGCCAGCCCCAGAACTCCCGCACGATTGACTCACAGTCGCTCTTATACTTCCCCAAGCCGCGGAATTCATTCATCCCCTAGTGAATAAAACCGTTTAAAATTGCAGAGAAGCTATTCAACTGTACGTTCATCGCCAACATCATAGCGACGCCAGTGTATTTATCCGCGGCACTGGCGCAAGTCCCTGCGCGAGCTCGAGTGCTGGAATTTGCACCACACGCCCATCTCCAGTCGACCTTAAGGCGCGCACTGCCATTCGCTCAGCACGTGCCACTTTTGCGTCAAGAAGCGCCAGATGCTCTTGAGCATCTTCTCACAGCCCTGGAGCTCGTTGCACCGGGCTCGCATGAAAAGGTTAGATCAAATTTAGATTACTATTTCACCCTTACTGCACAAACGTGATAATTTCCGGGCGACAATAATCATAATTATTTAGTATTTACTTGTACCCTAGATGCTCTCTTTACAATTAGATTTCCGATTTACACCAACTTCTAATATCTCTGTTTGACTCTATGGATGACTGGTAGAGAATGCCATTGGCATTAAGTCCGCCATTTGAACTGACTTGTTTTTTTCAATAAAGTTTAAATAAATTAAAAGAGATAAACGACAATTTAACGGATAGTTTCACATGCCTGAATTTCATTTGCCATACAATTTATGGCAAATAAAATTCGGGCATCCCTTTGCCACATTCTTCAATGAACATGACATGAACTATTTATTTCATAAAGCGTAAACTCTAAGGGGTTTGCTTAACACTATTCATTAGGTTAGGTTTGTTTTCGAGCAATCCCGAAAAGTTTCAGGGAATAGAGTGGTATAGAGAAAATATTATTTATGGCAAATGAATATGATGGATATGGTGATGTCTACATTATGGCATACGAAATTCGGGCAAGGATAAAGAACCACAAATTAATGTTTTCGACAATCTCCACAAGATTGAACTTTGTATCATTCACAAAACGAGCAGAAACTTGCCGTTGTCACAACACAAGTCATTGTCACAATTGTGAAATTGATGTTATACAATAGTTGGAAAACCCGACATTATAAGAGTCTAAAGTAGGTAATGTAATTTAATTTTTTTTTTAAGGTTTTGTAACTGCATCTACATTCTACAAGCTAACAAGGATGAAGGAGGCCGTTGTCACTGGAAATCGCAAGCAAATTGGCAAGTGGCAGCCTCTTCTCTTCCAAAGATCACACTGTTGTGGACATGCGGATTAACACCATAGTGCTTAGGGTCCGTCTAAGTTTAGCACAGACCACCCCCACTAGACGGAGCATGTAAGGCGACCCGTAGGCGACCCGCGCGCACCAACGATATGGTACGGCAGAACATTAAAGTATCAACACGGCGGCCACCGTTTAGTTGCGTCCATGTTTATGAGGTCTCTCTACACCACTTAACACTACAATTTAGCATGTTATTTATTTAATTTCTTTTTTCGTTGACGTACGCAAGGATCATAAACAAGGACGCAACTAAACGGTGGCCGCCGTGTTGATACTTTAATGTTCTGCCGTACCATATCGTTGGTGCGCGCGGGTCGCCTTACATGCTCCGTCTAGTGGGGGTTGTCTGTGAAGTTTAGTGTTCATCAGCGGCTGAGAATATTTTTCCAGTTACTTTAGTAGCCCCCGATATTACGGGACATTTAATCTGCAGGATAAACAGCGATGTCGCACATTGATGGATGGAGAAATCTGTCTTGTTAAGCCTGAGTGGCCGGGGACGACGTTTGAGTACTTTAAGTTTTTAATGCTCGTTTGTAAATCTGTCATATTAAGTTCATACATTTTGCAAAGAAAAAAATCCTACAGAAAGTCCTCTCTTGATTTTCGCATTTATAATCACCTGAGAACTGTGTTTTATTAGTTATTAGTGTAAAATACGGGTGCCTGTCGTATCGCATAACGTTTTTTGTCCTAAAAATGTTTGTCCGAGAATGTTTGGCATAGTTACTGTTGAATGGCATACTACTCGTTTGTCCTAATCATTTTTGCGCATACTCATTTAAAGTCCTAAAGCAAGTTTATCCTAATATTGATAACTCTAAAATGGAATTACCTAAAGCATTATTCCTAACATGAATTGCCCTAAGAATTATTTTGCCTATTATTAAAATGGCTAAAATTACAGCACCTAAACTAAACTATGGCAGGCGTAAAGCCAGAATCGTTACGTATTCTACCTTCAGGTAGGTCAGATTTTGGTAAGGTTAGGTACGACGAGCGAAGCGAGGAGGAGTGTTAGGTAGAACTGTGACCCTAACGAGCGAGCGAAATTATATTAAAATTTAGCAGTCAGTAGGTTAGGTTAAAGACCGAAAACTGTAGGTTAGGTTAGGTTTGTTTTATGACCATGGATAGCGGAGCGCCAGAATGCTTGCTTGCATGGAGGTATATTAAAATTTAGCAGTTAGTAGGTTAGGTTAAAGACCGAAAACTGTAGGTTAGGTTAGGTTTGTTTTATGACCATGGATAGCGGAGCGAGCGAAGCGAGTGGAGCGTCAGAATGCTTGCTTGCTGCATGGAGGTATATTACAATTTAGCAGTTAGTAGGTTAGGTTAAAGATCGAAAACTGTAGGTTAGGTTAGGTTTGTTTTATGACCATGGATAGCGGAGCATCAGAGTGCTTGCTTGCATGGAGGTTTATTAAAATTTAGCAGTTAATAGGTTCGGTTAAATACCGAAAACTGTAGGTTAGGTTAGGTTTGTTTTATGACCATGGATAGCGGAGCGAGCGAAGCGAGCGGAGCGTCAGAATGCTTGCTTAAAAATCTTCGAGATTTAGGTTTAATGAAATGTAGTCAAAATATTTTGAGCACATTAAATATTAGGAACATTACAATTATGCACATCAATCATTCGATACCTAGTTGAATTTTAGCCACATCAAACGATAGGACAAATAATATTTAGGACAAACGATAATAGGAGCAACAATTTCGGACAATCAAAAATATGCGGAACAAAGTGTATGCCATACGTTATTAGGACAAAAGACGTTATGCGACATGACGATAGGACTAATAATTGTATGCCATCCGATATAGACCCGTAAAATACGCCGTAATTGGTCATGCGTTGTGGTGGGGCGACCGACCGACACCTGTGTAACCGCTACGCGGCTGGCTAAATACGCGCACCGATCTTTCCCGATACAGCGGCACGCGAAGCCAAGAAACATCAGTGTTCTTGGTGCTGGGTGCTGGGTGTTTGAGCTATTAGCACGGGCCGGGTTACATGAGTAGCCTCTGATATGACGGGACATTTAATCTGCAGGATAAACAGCGATGTCGCACATTGATGGATGGAGCGATCCGTCTTGTTGAGCCCGAGTGGGTCGCTCTCCGGCCACTCAGGCTGAGCCTTATTCACTTTAAGTTATTACTCTCGTTTGTAAGTCCAATATAATATAAGTTCATACTTACGCACTACTGTAAATTGATGATTTGTTTGTGTGATGATAATGAGCAATTAACATTTGTGTAAGAAAGTACAGTACTTAAGACAGTCCACAATAAAGGCGTAAAAAAAAACTTTTTTGACAAATCTTATTCCAATATTGAACAGAATCAATGATGACCCTATTTTTTGGGATGATACCACATTTCTTATTTTTTATATAGATACAAAGGAAAAATAAGAAGCCATCCTTTATATCCATAAAAAAAAATCTTTACGAGAGGTAATGCTGACGAAGTTGCGGATACGTCCTACGTCGTTAGTTACTATCTAGCAATCAGACCACTCCTAGAACATAGTATGATAGCATAGGTATGCTAATTAACCAGCGAAAGTTGTTAGCAAACCGAGCCCAAACGGGGAAGTTCTAAATTAGTTCTAAACTACTTCAACAGATTTAACGCCACATACTAAGGCTCTGTAATAGTCTGTTTCACATATTTAAATCGAATTTAGGTTATGAAATATACTGAGATGAGATGACAGATGGCACACGCACAAAGCTATCTGAATTCAACCACAATTCAACTATAATATTTATACATATAGCCCTGCAAGGGGTTTTACAACCCACGCTTATTGCGGATTTTCAGTGGTAGGTACTAAATTATTATACTGGCAACGACAATTGGTAACTGACGTTGAAAGTCGGTGAATATCACTGATGTACATAAAGAGGAAACCCGACTAAATTTCAAGTAATTTTTGCATAATAAAGCCAAACCTATCCACAGTGATGAAAGTCAAGTTTGTTCAATAGGCTTCAGTAATTATTTCGCAAGAAGAATGAAGGATTTAGCGGCATTCCGGTAAACAATGTTTTGAATTTTGATAATGACAAATCCTTGAGTGAGGTTTAATGATGCAAATATGACGTATGGACATTATTGCCATATGAAAGCTGTTTGTAGCGCCACTATCTCTGGGCCGGACCGGCTCTTGCTAGGCTATATCTAATAGTTTTATGGAAATTTCATCCAGGAAATCAGCGGGTCTATGGTGGTTGCGTTTATCACGTGATAAATAAATGACAAAGCATTGGTCACTCACTCTCGCAACTTGTCAAAACGTGACGGATGCTTTTGTCACTTATTTATCCCGTGATAAAACCAACCACCAATAGTCCCACAGAATATCTTTTCATTTAGATGACTTCCTACGAGTACGTTCTGTTCGCTTAAATATTTGATTTTCGTCCAAATTTCATATCATCCACTCGCTCGCGTCGAAATGCGATATCTTTCGAATGCCAAATTTCCAATCAAATCTAGAATATTCTGCACGGAAGTGGTGTAAGATGAGCTTCGGACTGGTATTATTCTATTCATTGAGTGCGCTGCAGCGAACGCTTCCAGAAATTGGGTTTTGTTCGCAAACTCGAATTAGGACAATGCCACATATTATAATTCACTATTAAATTAGAGTATCAATTGCGGAAGTATTTGCTAATGTAAGATATAATTTTAATGAACACTCAGAGATAATACATAGAAACAATTTAAACTAGAACATATTATACACATATATATAAACCTAACTAAATTGCTTATTAGTTGCTATCTAAAACTTAAGTGCACCTGTCTATGATGGTGACGTTTATCACGTCACACTCACACGTAATAAAACTGATAATACAGCGGCGCGGCGTGGCACGCGTTTGAGCGAGATAACTGAGTGCGGTGGCCGGCCGCGACCATACGAGTGAGCGAGACACACGAATCGCGCGCCGCGTCGCTCGTCGCTAAGACCAAGTTTGTGGCATTTCCCTGATTCGTGAACGCGACATGTGGCCCTTTGTTGTATTTGCAATGCCCGACAGAAACGATGCGCTTTTTTAATTCAGTATTGCCCCTGCTCCTGCGTCGATGCAGACGCGCGATTGTGTTGATTCACAGCATTTCTACTAACGCGCGGCTGTTTCGCGCGACATCGGGTATAGGAAAAGTTTGGGTCGTGTCTGAATGAATTCTGCATCACAATGTATCGATGCTGAATCTCGACTGAATCGCGACTGTAGTGAGTACTACTCACTACAGTCGCGATTCAGTCGAGTGATACAGAATCGTGTCTACGTGTGCGAGGGTATAACAGCTTACAGCATTGCGACTGCGTCGCTACTGAATCGCTGCAAATAGTCACCGTATGAAATGAAATATTTATTTATAACGATTGTCACAGGTCTTGTCGTGACGTATGCTTAATATTTATTTATCGCATGATGCCATCAAAAGCCCGCAGATTCTCGTCTGATATTCTGATAAAATCGTATATTTACACAAAAAAATTAAAAATAAAAATTGTATTCATTTTGCTCTTTATGTGTACATATACGATATTATACGAGATACGAGGCTATTGAGCGCGAGCGCACTCCCCAAGTCGCACACAGTCTGCTATAAACACTTATGCCGCCTTTATACAACTTAAATTAGAGTTATAATGGCTGTATTGCACCTGGGTGCTTCAGTTATTTATACTTGGAATACGGTTTAGATGTAGTGAAAAAAGTGGAATACAGAATTGAGTTCCGACTCCGAATGAAAGAGTGCTATAGCCACAAGTGCTAAAATAAAGATAACATTTTTTTAAGTTCAAAAATGTTTCAGGTGTGACCTGTAACAGAGCAATATATTAAAATATAGATTTAACTTTTCCAACGGAACACCATTTCTTTCACCTACTTTAAAAAAAAGGCAATTTGCAAACGTTCATTTTAGGTATAGCTTAAAAATTAAATAGGTAGTATTTTCAATGAACACAATAGAATCTGTTTTAATTTAAAGCTCCTGTCACAGGCATCACCTGGTATGCTGCATATATAAGTATGAGTTGGTTCTTTAACTTAGGGTCCCAAGATACAGGCTTAGTCTAGTTTGGGGCCCGCTGGATATCCCTTGATGTTTTATGGTTTTAGTTTCAATAAGAATATTTATTTCTTTTTCAACTTTTTGATGCAAGATGCAGCGGCTAACTTAAAACAAACATAATCATGGGCGTCGCCAAGGGGGGGCAGGGGGGGGCAGCTGCCCCCCCCTAGAGATCCAAAAATATGTCCAGTCACTTGACTTGTCTGATGGATCATACTCGCACATCAAAACTCAAATGAATTCAGTAAGTAATAATTCCAATCCATTCCAACTCCTCCACAAAATGGATGTAATTAGGAGACTAGAAGTCCAGTCAGGGGCTAGAGGGAGATCGTTGATGAGATCGCCAGTGTATCGGCTGCCGTCAGTAAAGGTCATGAAAAGTGACTCTACGAAACGAGTGGCGACGTGTCTCACCGGCAGGTGACACTTTGTAGAGACTATGTAGAGTGTACCGAAGAAGAAGAATTGTCCATATAATATAACATTGGTACAAAAAATATAGAACTACTCAAGTGGCGCTGAGCTGAAGACCTGAGTTTGCTCGAAAATTGGTATATTTTACGTTTCTAGCCCCAATATTAACGCCATTTTGAAAAAAAAAAAACAAAACTGAATCGACAAACGTAGACCAGGTCTACTGGGCAGCCTCGAGTCTTTACTCGTCGCGTCCAGCAGATTTTCGGCTCGTTGCAAAATCTCTCGGTCCGTTGCTTCGTGATAATTCTGCACTTGCATCAAAATGTATTGAATTATTGTCTTTCAATTTAATGTTATATGGTTACAAAAAAATTTCGCGCTCGCTGCGCTCGCGCTTTATACTCGTATCTGACTTTGTTTTGACCCTTCCTCTTAAAAAAATTCGCGCTCGCTGTGCTCGCGCTTTCATCTAGTTTTGTTTTGACCCTTCCTCTCAAAAAATTTCGCGCTCGCTGTGCTCGCGCTTTCATCTGGTTTTGTTTTGACACTTCCTCTCAAAAAATTTCGCGCTCGCTGTGCTCGCGCTTTCATCTACTTTTGTTTTGACCCTACCTCTCAAAAAATTTTTGCTCGCTGTGCTCGCGCTTTTATCTGGTTTTGTTTTGACCCTTCCTCTCAAAAAATTTCGCGCTCGCTGTGCTCGCGCTTTCGTCTGGTTTAATTTTGGCCCTTCCTCTCAAAAAATTTCGCGCTCGCTACGCTCGCGTTTTCATCACATAACACATTCATGAACCGTATCCCTCTAAAATTTTCGCGCTCGCTCCGCTCGCGATTTACGACTAACTACGTTTTGCACCGTCCTCCCAAAACTTTTGCGCTCGCGTTTCCATCTCATTTTTAATGACATTTATGACTATAAGCCGAAATACACTTTCTATAACGTACTTGCGCCAAAGACGGCCCTGTTCCTAAGATAGCCCACAAAGATAGCCGTACCATATATAGTCCTATAGTACTTACCGAACATGGGGCCGAAATTTGAATTCCTTCAAACTTCCTTATAACTATAAAATTTTGAAGTGGGCTATCTTAGGAACAGGGCTATCTTTGGCGCAAGTACCTTATTTACGTGCTTGGTGAAGCTTCCTATCCTCTAGCATGACTTTACCACAATTCCTTTTCCCCACCCTGCATATATGTCAACTTGCCCTGCCCCCCCCTGGACCTTCGGCTGGCGACGCCCTTGAACATAATAATAATAATACAGTCATATGACGAAATCCCTTTTTGATAGCCGTTTTATTACTTTTCTTTGCCATTGATAGAATAAAAGAAAGTATAAATGTCTCAAGTTAATTAAGCTAACGGCTTGCTCTCTCGGGACGGGGTTGTAAGCCCTGGCTTCTTGAGAGCTGCCTCTCAGCGATGCTGGAAATCTTTATTTAACGAACAACAATCACAGTGCAAGTAATTTTGTAATACTACGAGGGCTATTCACGTCTTTGCTCACATAGTCATTTAACCGAAATATCCATCCTATTTATTTTATTAGTATAATTACACTTATTCAATATAAGAATAAGATCTTTCTTAGGACAAAAATACGAAAACTTCGAAAATTAGAAGAATAGCGTTTGTATCGCCCGGTCGGCTTCCTATTATCGCTAACTACTTATTTATTAGTTGGAAAAGTTATTACAATTCCTATATATAGTCTTTAGTTGCAAAGAAATAGTTTCGGTTTGTTACTTTTGCCTTTAACAAACGGTTTCGTTTGTTCTAACTTTCAGACTACCTACTCTCGGCATTTTCGTTACGCTAGCGCGTGTATAGTAGTTGTTGTAGTAGTTTTTATAATGGCGTTTGAAAACAAAGCCAAATCTGATCTGGCTTACCCAAGAATGTTTTTGACGCCATGCTACAGTGTGGCAATATTTACAGCATCTACAGGCCTGAACATCGGTTCTTTGTGGCACCCGCAACTTCGTTCTCCTTGTTACCTTGAGGTAACGTGACCGTACTCGCTACAAACGCAAACGAGCAAACGAATCGCCTGATGGAAAGCGATTACCGTCGCCCATAGACACCTGCAACACCAGAGGAGTCACAAGTGCGTTGCCGGCCTTTCAGGTGGGAGTATGCTCTTTTCTTGAAGGTTCGGAAATACCACAAGCGACAATTCATTCCACAATGCAGTCGTGCGAGGCAGGAAATTTCTAGAAAAGCGCACAGTTGTGGACTGCCAACTATATAAGTGGTGAGGATGAAAGGATTGTCGCGTAGAACGATGGCGGAAAGAAGCGGCAGGAATCAATCCGAACAACTCCTCGGAGCACTCCCCGTTATATAAGCGATAAAAGATGCAGAGAGAGGCTACATCTCTACGTAGCGCCAAGGAGTCAAGCCGATCTGAAGTTCGCTGGCAGCCGACGATACGAGTCGCTCTCCGTTGAATACGATTTAGAGGGAGAAGCTGGTACTTGTGCGCCCCAGCCCACAGATGAGAACAGTACTCCATATGTGGGCGAACCTGCGCCTTATAAAGCTGTAGGCGATGGGCCGGAGTGAAGTACTGTTTCGACCTGTTGAGCACGCCGAGCTTCTTGGAGGCTAATTTAGCCTTACCCTCTAAATGTCCCCTTTTTGCTTACCATCAGACGAAAAGGAGCCACTATGTTGTACAGCTAAAAAAAATTGAAGATATTAAACTATTTGACTATTCTCAATAGATAAAAAATCAAATGCGTAACATTTTTATTGAAGAAAAGTACTTGTAGATACTTTTCAAACTGTCAGTAAATATTAAAACAATAAGCCAAAGAAAATTCAATACCGTTCAAGTTTTCTTATCGAATTCTATTAAGGTATCGAATAAATGCTGTGCGGAGAACAAACCGTAATACGCTTGAAAACGATCCGCTTTTGTTTCAGAACTGAAGCTTTGGCGCGACATTTAGGTCGAATTTCTGAATTTTCCGTTTGGACTTTGAATTTAATTCAAGAATTTAGGTATCCAATTTTACATTGAAGCTAATAATTGAAAACTGAACCATGCATAGTTTTAACCTGCGTTTCTAACGGTTTCCGGGTCAACTCAGACGTCCTAGGGTGAAGCCAGACGAGCGTAATTTGCGTTGCGTAATTTCGGTCGCGCCAGACTTAGTGTGACCTGTGGGCCTATGATGGTTGCGTTTATCACGCGATAAATAAGTGACAAAGCATCCGTCACTTTTTGGCAAGATGCGAGTGTGAGTGAAAGATGCTTTGTCACTTATTTATCGCGCGATAAAAGCAACCATCATAGGCCCGCTGATCACGTGACATGATGTATGCGCGACCGAAATTACGCTCGTGTGGCTTCACCCTTTTTTACCTATTAGACCAGTCTGAATCTGAACCTATGCAAGAGCAAGAGCTATCTGGGGGCACGGAAAAAAGAAGCGGGGCATTCTTTTAAGCCTAACTTTTCTCGAACGTTACGTCGTCGTACTACGTTTCGTCTCATTTTCAAACCCCCAAAGCTTCGTCCCAGTTAACACCAGAGCGCCCAAATTCACAGGTTAAGATGCAGTTAGGGAACATTTGAAATGTACTAAATTTAATTGATCTAACTTTTATATATACTTTAGGTTTATATGGGCCAGACGGTCCGTTGGACTTATTTACGGTACTCTATGAAACGGCCAAGCCATACTTTTGAAGCCAAGGTGTAGGGTTAGTAAACTCAGGGCGGACTTTTACAGCGAAAGCGTATAAGCATGTGAGTCTTGTCTTGGCCACCAATTTTACATGAAATGGTTTTGGTGAGATTGAATAATTATCGCTACAATGAAAAGATTCGGTTTACGCTAGTCGCTAGTGGAAGTAACTGCTTTAATAGAAATTAACAAGGTAGGTACCATAAATGATTATAAATGATGAAACCTAGCGTAATAAATGATAATTAATGTAATAATGCACTTGAATGCAAAAATGAGAATTATTTGAGTAGGTTCTAAAAGTTATGTTATAAAAAAATTCACTAGATTTTTTTGTTAATTTTGAATATCAATTGTTTTTTTGCCAAGTATTTAAGTAGCATTAATTAACAGAATAGACAAACTTAATGATTTAAAGAGAAATTTTCTTGTACCTACAGATTTCATGAGAAGCTCCACTGCAGTTATGTGATTTTGTAAACACCCTTCAATTGGTGGGGCAAGCCAGAGCAAACAATAAACATGGCCGCTTGCCACCAAACTTGAGCGTATCGGCTCGAAGGACTATCGTAAGAAAAAAAACAGTGGCTGAGCTAAGTTCGATATTACCGGTGTGAAACACTGGAGGTAGCGGGAAAAAATATTATATATATATACACATTTCATCTGTTTCCCGATTAGATGCGGTTATTGTTTTACTCCCAAGTAAGTATTTTGCGGTGTCGTCACTACTCGACATGACAAAAAGCAAGGACGATTGAAAGTCGAAAAATATAATTTGGATACATTTTCACAGGTGTCATAATATGACGTCAATATTATGGACGCAATCTAATTGTTAAATAACTGCGTTGGAAAAACCTTATTCCCATAAATAGTTTCATAATTTACATAGCTCGTAAAAATTGGTATAACCCCAATTATTTTATACTTATTAATTTAATTTTATACTTATCAAGTGCCATATCAAGATGTAATTTAACTAAAAGGCACGTCGCTAAACTGACATAATAATGGTTGGCGATTTATCTTACTGGTGTCATTATTGCTAGGTCCCAGGATCTTCCGAAGTATGTACTTTGCGTCCTGGTAGCAGAACGCAAAGTACTTCGGAAGATCCTGGGACCTACTAAGAGGAATGATGGTACGTGGTGGATCCGTACTAACGCCGAGATTGAGGAGCTGGTGACCGAGGCGAACATTATCGGAGAGACAAAGTCCCCTAGACTTCGTTAGCTCGATCACCTACAAAGAATGGAAGAGGATCGCGCGACAAAAAGAGACTTGGGTTTGTGGGATCTTCGCTTGATTCAAAACAGTTTTAGCACTCAAAAACTTTATTGAAACTATGCATGTACAGTTGTAGACAAGAATCACAAGTTCAATGACCATAGACCGTGTAGATACACAGTGCTGCTATCTATAAAGGAAGTTAAATTTTTTTTAATATTCTAACACTCCCACTAAAATTTAATAAAATATACATGCCTGTAACTTGTGGCTGCATCCTTAAACAGTAAGTAGTACCTCATGCCTTGAATTGATGAGATACTCATAGGACCACAGACGTCGCTATACACAAGGTCACCTGGCTGTAGTTCCCCTCGCTTAGATTTGTGGAATTGGAACTTGCACTGCTTCCCATATGCACAAGCTTCACACACAAAATTGCTTTCTCCATTGTCAGTCACTTTCAGGCCCTCAACTACACTATTGTCACTCATGTTTTTAATTTGCTTTAGGTTAATATGTCCTAATCTTTCATGCCACATTTTCATATCATTTTTATTATTTTGAACCAAATTACAACTATCAGGAACCACTGTTTTTATGTTCAACTCATACAAATTGTTTTCTGTAATCTTTGCACTCATCACCACTTTATTGTCTTTATAAATTAAAGCACTTTTGTCTTTCTTGATGATAGAATATGATTTTCGTATTATCACACCTTCTGAGAATAGATTTCTTCTTAAATTAGGAACATACAATACTCCTTGCAGTTCACTATTCCCCCACTGACCATTGACATATCTTTTTATCAGTACTTTGCCTATGCCAGACACTTCCACAGACTGTTTGTTTCCTAACGTCAATGACTTCTGGTTGCATTCAACAAGGTCCAAAAAGAAATCCTTTCTGAATGTCATATGGGCTGAAGCCCCACTATCCAGAATCCAAGTATTTTCTTCAGAATGACTTGCATTATTTTCTACATAAAAAGCCAGCATGTCTGCTTCTCCTTGATGAGGTTTTTTGAAACTTCCATTGACGAAAGTTATTGCCATCAAATTTCTCCATACTCATTGACCGCGTCGTTGGATCCATTTTGAGGTTATCTTGTCAAAGGTATTTTTCACGATTGTAACTTTGCCTATTTCTTCTGTATTTCTATTTCCAGAGTATCCTGGGCCCATAACCACTTGGGTTTGTGGGATCTTCGCTTGATTCAAAACAGTTTTAGCACTCAAAAACTTTATTGAAACTATGCATGTACAGTTGTAGACAAGAATCACAAGTTCAATGACCATAGACCGTGTAGATACACAGTGCTGCCATCTATAAAGGAAGTTAAATTTTTTTTAATATTCTAACAAAGAGCATACTAAATACTTGGGGCGACCAACCGGTCAGTCATCCCAGGTACCGTTGGAGAAACGTGGTGGTGGTGGATCTGCGTAAGCTTTAAGCCGAAAACTGGCGAGAAATACAATAATATATATAATAGAAATATAATAAATAAAATTTATTAAAACACAATACTAAAGAGAATACATACAAACAATTAAAACTAGAACATATATATAAACCTAACTAAACCTAACTATAAATAAAAAATTGGGCAAGTGCGAGTCCGACTCGCGCATGAAGGGTTCCGTACCATAATCTATAACAAGTTTGTTGTATGGGAGAATGGGAGCCCCCCTTAAACATTTTTTTATTTTATTTTTAGTATTTTTTTATAGCGGCAATAGAAATACATCATCTGTGAAAATTTCAACTGTCTAGCTATCACCCTTCTTGAGATCCAGCCTGGTGACAGACGGACGGACGGACAGCGAAGTCTCAGTAATAAGGTCCCGTTTTTACCCTTTGGGTACGGAACCCTAAAAACGGGCTCCAGATCAGGGCCGACCGGGTGCCCAAGAGGCTGGCCGCATTACCACGCTGAATAGCCAGGGCTATTCTTTGGCAAAGGTATGAACCAGCCCCTTGGTCACCCGTAGCATCGACTAGTCTCTTAGCTAATTCACGGAAAATTGTATTAGTTAGTTAGATATCATTATTGAATTTAACCCCTAAACCGCTAAGCGCGTAGTTTGTAGCTCGCTAGATTGCGAACCACCGCCGCCGTGGCGGTACAGCACTGCCAGCAGCCATTTATCTGTCGCGAACATGTCAACACCATTATTGCAACCAAGCCATATAACGTATCCTATCCTCTCGCATAACGTATCTTGCATTGAAAGCCTTTTACTGACAGGGTGCAGGGCATAGAGTATATTGAATGTTTTATAAGTGCAGGGTATCTCCTGCAGGCTGCAAACAAAACGAAACAGTATTTTAAATACGGAACTATGATGAAAGATTTTTAAATATTTAAAAAGCGGAAACAGATGAGTGGCTTCTTTTATAGGTTGATGCGAGCCGGTTTTGCGCAACACGATGTTTTACGGTGCGCTTATTTTGCGTGACACGCTTGTCTATGTTTATAAGTAAAAAAAATACCATTGACGAGGTATTTCAAGTTCTATTCACTAGGGCGGTTCAACTACTAAACCGATTTAGACGAATTGAATATCAATCGATTTTCATTTAGGATCAAAGCACCATGCATTCTTTAAGACAAAAAGTAGCCTGCTCCCACCGCGCATATCTATGGAAATCATCTATCTCTATGAATATCACATCGTTCTATTGTAATATAGTGCGCAGCTGATGGCCCCAGTTTTTACTAGTATTAGCTGACGATCCTCAGCCGTAACAGAACGACGGGCTCCCCCACATCTAGCGTCTCCCGAACGTCGACGCCTCACCAACGCCCGCGCGGCGTCGACGCCGCGCTCCCGCAGCGCCGACGCGACGCTGCGGCGCCTCTCGAACGTCGACGTCGCAGTGACGTCCACGCGGCGTCGGCGCCGCGTTAGCGCCGCGCCTCCCCGACGTCAGTGTCGACTGTCGAGCGTCGGAGCGTCTTGCCGGCGCCCACGCAGCGTCACTGCGACGGACAGAGCACGCAACCCACCGCGTCCAGGGTTGCCAGACGTACGATAATTATCGTACATGTACGATAATTTGGCCTCCGGTACGATGTACAATACAATGAGTACTATCGTACGCAAAAGTACGATAATTTGCAGGTCGTCGAAGGTTGTGTTAAATTGTTCGATTATCAAATAAAAGTCATGGATTCCGACGAAGAAACACTGCTGATAAAGTAAAAAGAAGAGAAAATATTGTCGTCGATATTGGCAAGATCCTCTATGGAGTTCTGGAATTCATGAAGGTGACTATTTTGTGTTGTATACCTAAACGAGTGAAAAAAAATGAAAAACACTTTTTTGAGTATTTCAGAATGCCAAGAAAAACATTTGAGGAACTTCTGCTTATAATCCAAAGCTATTTAAGACATCGCGATACAAAATTCAGAATGTCAATTTCACCTGAAGAGAGACTAGTATAGCATAGACAACATGACGCGAGCTGTGAGAACAACCTACAAATAGCTCACGAGGATTGTTAATTGTTTAGCACATTTTGAATAAATGATTCACAAATTACTTAATTCTAATTTTCATTCATAAAACACTGACATTGGCATCCTTGCCAATGGGGACCAAACAGTGAAAATTTTGACGATCTGATCAGGTTGGCAGTCATTTCTGACCATTTGGACGTTTATTTCGATTCAAGGTCAATCCAGTGAGTGCGTTTTCATATAATGTTATTAAAAAACCCTAGAATTTAACCCAACCTTCGACGAACTTCAAATTATCGTACTTTTGCGTACGATAGTACTCATTGTATCGTACATCGTACCGGAGGCCAAATTACCGTACATGTACGATAATTATCGTACGTCTGGCAACCCTGGACGCGGTGGGTTGGTTGCGTGATCTGTCCGTCGCAGTGACGCTGCGTGAGCGCCGACAAGACGCTCTGACGCTCGACAGTCGACACTGACGTCGAGGAGGCGCGGCGCTAACGCGGCGCCGACGCGGCGTGGACGTCACTGCGACGTCGACGTTCGAGAGACGCCGCAGCGTCGCGTCGGCGCTGCGGGAGCGCGGCGTCGACGCCGCGCGGGCGTTGGTGAGGCGTCGACGTTCGGGAGACGCTAGATGTGGGGGAGCCCGAAGAAGAAGCACGACAAATGGGACACTTGGCACTGAAAGTGTTAAATTGTGCCTACAGTATGTAAATATCTAAAACCACGGAAACAGCACTCCAAACAGGTAATTACCACAACTCCCGTACGGTTTGGAACTTTCAACTTTAATAAAAAACCTCCGCCCCCAGGCTCTTCGAGTTCCAAAGTTTGAACCTTTGGCGGTTTTCGAACGTATCGCAGGTGCCGTAAACCTTTATGCACAGTAGATACGTCAGAGGCAGTAGGCAACAATACATCAGCCATCTTACAGTGACCCTTTCTACAGCTTGACACAGGACTAATGAAGGGGGCCTATGATGGTTGCGTTTATCATGTAATAAATAAGTGACGTAAAGGATGCTTTGTCACTTATTTATCGCGTGATAAGAGCAAACATCATAGGCCTATAATGTTTGCTTTTATCTCTTTTTTACTTTATATACTGGATGCGGGCGGTGCAGAATTGATCATGTTGACATACTTTGACCCGGAAAGCCAACAGTGAGCCTGTTGTGGACGTCTTTTGGTTGATAAAAGCGAGTCTAATACCTAATAATAAATGACACGTTTAATACTATCATAATCTGAATTTTAAACCTAGCGGCTTATTAATGGGGCCAGCACGGACACGAAACGTATTAAACTGGACTAAAATGGTTATGTACCACACGGAACAATTCAAACCGTTCTTACTCTGTGATGATGGAAAGCTGGAGCCTGCAGTACTGACTCTCGAGCGACGACTGTGCTCAGCTGCCGAGTTGTAAATTTTATACTTTTAAGTTGTTTATGCATGCTTCGTCGAATGCAACAAATACAAATTCTGCGGAACGGAGCGTGGAAATGTCAACACGTTTAACGTTGAAGTCCGGGAACCGAGCAAAGTTGAATATTTAAGGAATAGCATTAGGCGTTTTCTGAAAATTTGTGTTAACGATTCGTCGCAGTATTCTCTCGTCCATTTCCTCATTACTGAGGTTGTGACTCCCCCTTTTTTTAGGGTTCCGTAGTCAACTAGGAACCCTTATAGTTTCGCCATGTCCGTCTCTCCGTCTGTCCGTCTGTCCGTCTGTCCGTCTGTGCGTCTGTCCGTCTGTCCGTCTGTCCGTCTGTCCGTCTGTCCGTCTGCTCTAACTTTTCATGTGCTGTTTAAATTACTGTAGCTCGCCTCCATAGAAATATTTACTCCACAGTATATAGTTATCAGTATAAAATAGAAGCAATTTTCTTGTATCCCTTGAGATAATATCCAAGAAACTTGTCGAAATCTCCCTGTCCCCATTATGTAAATCATCGAGAAATTTAAAGTTTCTTGTTGTTGTAATTAATCCTTCGGGGATAGTCTTCGTTAAAACGTTTATCAAGCGATGTGTAATTATAATTTTATTATGACGTTTTAACTCAACCAGCACTGTAAGTAGAGATGTGTCTACCTCCGTATGACGTCATCCGTGGATTGGGTACAGTACGATTAAAACCAGTTAACGATTCGGCTTTTACCCCTCTCTCGCACGCTCTTATTAAAATCGCATAAGTACGAGCAAGATAGATATACATTCCGAATCGTTAACTGATTTTAATCGTATTGTACCAGTATTTGTATGGAGAAACCACAGACAAGATACCCCTAGACCGCTATTCTCATACAAGAAAACGTAACTCTGAAAAAGCTCAAAATTCGGTATAAAAACTAGATGGCGCTGCTTCGTAGCCTGGAAGTGACAAAAATTGTATTTTTCACCAATATTTTAAAGTGATTTTTGATTTTTGAAGATCAAACGCGTTACTGCTTCATTTTAATACGATAATATAACTTAAATACACAATTTTTAAGGATTATATTTTTTAGTCTTCAACAACGTGGTTTGATCGTATTAAAATAGATGGCACTACCTCTGGATAGCTCAAGGTTGCTTGCGGGCTCGCCAATTTTTGCTACACAAAATAGCTAGATGGCGTTGGTGAACTGGTGTAATGTGGACAAAATAAATTACGCCCGAATTGACAAGCGACATTTCCCACTAACAAACAGTAACGTAATATTTGTTAGATAAGTTTTGTACAGTCAAGGAATTTCATTTCCTACCCATTTCGTTAAAATGCCGTTAGACATTCGCAATGTATTAAGGCCGAAAATTATATTTCAATAATAGTATTGAAATGTCAATATTATTATTTGTCACTTAATTTTACAAAAAACCTCCTCGCGAAAGGTTATCATTTGCTTTTAATTTCTAATTAGGAACATATGTCAGTGTCAATCGAGAAAATCGTAAAATAATTTTCAGCAACGTTATTAATTTGAAAAATAAAATGCTTGCCGCTAACCGTGAACTATTAAAAGATAATGATAATGACTGAAAACAATGAAGAGCTCAAAGAGTGGAGTTACACCAGGAAGGAATACGGATTTATGAGATCACACGTCGGTTAAATGCTAGCAGGGACACAGTTTGACGTTGGGTACGGCGATATAATGCTGAAGGAAACCTTATTGATCTACTGCAAAGCAAAGTAACCATTGCATCGTCCGCTTGCCATGGCCCAAGACCAACGCCGACGACAATAGTAGTTTTTGATACAAGTGTGGAAAGTATGTCATTTTGAACGAGTCCCGAGGAGTCTTGGCCTGAGCCGCAAGGCGAGGGTCAAGACTCGGGACGAGTTAAAATGACACTTCCACACGTGTACCAAACAACGTTTTTTAATACATTTGCGAAAAATTGCAATAATACAAATTTAAAACAGTAATTGAAATAGCAAATATATTTATTTCTGTCTGATAAAAATTAAGAGTACCTTGAGAGCAATTGTCAAGGGTCGCATTTAAGGTCTTTGCTGGTAAGTTTAAAGTTTCATTCAAGTTGTTAATAATTATCTTTTTCTCGTTTCCAGCCAATAAAATGTTCATAGACGGCTATGTAATTTTTCTTTCGATTTTGCGGGTAAAATACACTCACTTGCAATTTTTGCCTTGGCTCGTATATAGGGTGGTGTTAAATCTATTCTGGTAACATCAGAATCCATCATTTTCTATCAAAAACTCTTATTTTATAAATCTTACGTGTAATTTATACATAATTAAAACAATCTTGAATGAAAAAGAAAGTTTTACTTTTAATTGTAATCTTTTTTTCACGATGGCGTCGGCTGTCGTCATTCAGCCAAATCAAAAGAAATAGTTTTAATATTTTAGAAGAGATATGATAATGTGACACAGTAATTTAATTGATTCCAAACAAGAAACATCGTGAATCTGTTTTTAGTTCTTTAATTGTAAATAAATATATTATTTAATACACAAAAATAGCGATTATTCTAAGAATTTATAAAGCAGCGCGTGGGTCACGTTTAATACTGTATTTTCTAATCTGTGACAATACTTTTCTTTTTAATTTTTTTAGGTCACGCATAATACTCATTTGCTCATTAAATAATAGGCAAACAAACCCCTTTGATTGATCCATTATGCAATTTAAATATTTTAAGCATAATTATGAGATATACACCTGCAATGCTGCATGACGTAATAAATAAAGTCAGAAAGTGATTGACCTTTGTTTGGATGTATGAGGTATGACGTGTTAGTACAACACAAAATTAAAAAAATTTGAAAAGTAAAAAGCACTAGTTCGAAATAACCAACTTTTCGCACGATTTGCAGCTACGAAAAGTACCACTTTTTGAGCAACTGTATTAAAAAATGGCTTTACGCCAACGGGACGATTTGCGGAAATGTTTGACATTTACCCTAGAACAATTAGGAATTGCCTACATGCAGGCGGCCTGCGAATATATATTCGTTCGTTTTGTTTTTGTTAAAAGTAATATAAAGAAAACGTTTATAAAATTGTGGTTTTATTGAATGATCACTGTCGTTAGTTCTGTTAGTTTTTGTATAGATAAATTTCGGGTGCCTGTCGTATCGCATAACGTTTTTTGTCCTAAAAATGTTTGGCATACTGTTGAATGGCATACTACTCGTTTGTCCTAATAATTTCTGCGCATACTCTCTTAAAGTCCTAAATCAAGTTTGTCCTAATATTGATAACTCTAAAATCTAATTACCTAAAGCATAAGTGCCTATTTCCCGAATTAGGTGCATAATTGACAGACAATTCGGGCATTGTCGTGTATCCGAGTCTAAGATCCGAGTAATACAAAAACTTTATGCTCTAATACTGTACTCGGCGGTAAATAATTATTGCCCATCGGTCTTTAGAAAGAGACAATTCAACAATTGGCTGTTTACGACGATTTCCTAACACTGGTGACCGTCCATCAATCATCGTTTAAAATTAAGAGGAACGAACGTATTTCACGTTTATAATATTATTAGGATTATTTATATAATGTTGATTATACTATCTTTGCATACTCAGTTATTACTTTATTTTTATTCACTTACCAAGCGGGGGTACATAGTTCAAGCTCGTACTATTTTCAGATGATGTGCGTATCGAAACGTGATACCTACCTGAAGGGCTACTCCGATGTTGGAAATTGTACTGTCGTATAGTGCTATTCCATTCACTAAAATATTCTTTGACAGATGATCGAGAAGGATGGCGCTATTCGACAGTCAAATTTTGAACATCGGGGTAGCCCTTCTGGCATCACTGGTTTGACATGTCTTGCCAGATGGGTGTGTGATGTCGTCAAATCAAATGTCATTGTTTCAAATTTGTAAAATTGTATGTATTTTATTCTTGAAATTACGCGATTACTCGAATTTTGCGGTTACGTGTTTCCATATCAGAATTTATTGTTTTTTTACAAAGAATAGTTTGGTATGCGTTTCGTGAAGGTCTATCGTAGGCCCAGACAAAAATATTATTATATTGATTAGTTTACGTCAAAACGATGACATGTAGGGAATTGTTGCAACTACAATGATTTGCTCTCCATACAAATTTTAATCCCGTTTTTCGTCCCTAAAAGGGATAAAACTTGATATAAATGATAGCCTATGTCCTATTCTGATATATAAGGTACATAACTGGAAAGTTTCATCATAATACGTCCAGTAATTTTTGAGATTAAGTGAAACGTACATACATACATCCATCCAAACTTTCACGTTTATAATATTATTAGGATTAGGATTAGGATGTAAGTAATTTTTATGTTTAAATAAAACATACACAAATAGTGAAATGAGACGAAACGGAACGTAGTAAACAAACATCGCACCTAACGTCATCTATTCACTTTTTACTGTATCACTTGGAAGTTGGAATGTCGTTGAACGCTTGACGACTGTGTTACTTCACGCTTGCGCGTACCGTACGGTAGGGATTGAAAAATGACGACTTTTGAATGAATTGAGACCCTTAGCGGCATCTAGCGACGTAGAACGATAGTAACAGTAACTAACGGAGTACGGTGCGTAGTATGAAGAATAGCGGTCTAGGGGTATCTTGTCTGTGGGAGAAACTAAGTAATTTGCTATTTTCCCCGTGAAAAGTGCGTTTAAGTTCATGGTTGTCTTACTATTATTGTTTTGTTAAATACAATACAATACAACAATAATTATTGCACACCAACAAGAAAAATATTACATGAGAAATCTTAAATTAAACAATGGTAGACAATAGGCGGTCTTGTCACTAAAAAGCGATCACTAAATTATGAGGATTCAAAAAACAATTTCAAAATTTCTTTTGTGTTAAAAAAAGAAATCATAAAATTTTTGTACTTACCTTGGAAGTCACATACCTACTTTAAAAAAAATATTTATTTTTTTTTGTTCAAATTATATTTTTTGTTTTCGATCTTTGTATTTTGCATTTAACCGGCTTATTATGCCGTTTGGCATTGTTATTAATATTGCTGACCAAACACTGACGACACTCCTAATAACAAAGTTACAAAACAAGGCTCCCAGATTCTACAAACTTAACATAAACTGCACTTGTTAGTGGCCCCAAAGCGCGGCACTTCCAAAGCCAAATGCCACTTCAGGAATTCCGAAATAATGTGCCACCTTTGAATCGTCCAGGAGTTCAGACCTTGACCCAAATCTCTTTGAATTTACAAACGCTGTGACGCAAAACGAGTTATCCTGTGCTCGTAACTCTGTACATCTGGTTTTCGAATGTGAACTTTAACAACGGAACAATAGCTTTGTTTTTCCATGAACATAGATTGGTAAGACTCGAGTTTGTCAAATTAAGCTAAAATGCAGCGTTCTCTGTTTGTAAATCATCAGCAAAACAAGCCATGCCTGTTTGGTTTGGACACGAGTGCCGCAGGAATCCCATTTGAAATTCAATGAAATCTACACGAGTTTGCGTAGTAAACAAAATTGAAATAATTAAATAGCCGCTGAAAAGCAGTTTCAAAAACTCGATTAAGTTGTGTTTGCTGACATATATGTACACTTTTTCGCTGCCGCAGTGCGTAGATAGGTTAATTCGTACCTATTATTTTTACACCCAGCTACGTGCGGCTGACTTTTTTACTTTATTGCAAAGTGATACTGTACAAATAGCAAAGACATTTCGTCTACACCTGGCAAACCGTCCCTTTTTCACAAAACAAAACTACCTCAAAAGGTTAGAAGAACCAAACCTGCCTCAAGAGGTTAGAAGAACACAGACAGCCTTCGTACTTATTTTATTGTAAGTTCGTGATGGTGCTGCCTATAGTCTGCGTACTGAATAAAAGACAAACCGTGTGTTTCAAGTGGTATCGTTTTCCCTAGGTAACTCATCGCGAATATTGGCGTTTATTATATTTGTAATTTGTTTTCCTAGGAGAGGACAGATTTATTTTATAGAGCCAGTACCTTTTGCAAAAAAATAAATGAATATGACATTTCTCTTACCTAACCTATACTGAGAATAAAATACGCCTAAAAACCAAGTTAGCGCTTGAAAATGAAGCCAGTTTTGGTTAGCCACGGGCTAAGTTTCGTCCGTTTGCCATCTGTCAAAACACAACGTCAATCTGACAAGCGAAATGTCTCTATTATGACTGGTTGGTTCGTAGACACGCACACATAAAACCAGCGGCTACATCTTTCGCAAATCTGTCGTGTCGTTTGAAGACTCTCGCTTTAGGCGTACTTATTCTAATACTTGTGTTTTCAATATACTAACTAAGCTATTATGGGTTATCGTTAATAATAGTGATTTTAATATTTACTCGGCAAATACTGCAGGTTCAATCAATTATCGTATTGAATTATTGACCTAAAAAATATAGTACATTACTGCAGACGCCGGGAAAGAAAGGCTTGCCGGGTGAGTAGGTATAGACATAGGTACCTATGGGTAGTGATACGAAGTCGGCAAGCCCTTTTCACGCCTTATGCAATGAACTAAAAAATACAACACCAAACAAAATATAGTTCAGCTGTTTAGCTTGTTCCTGAACATAGACGCCATGTTCAAAAAAAATTACTTGCCGGCCTAGGCCTTAAATTTTGTATGAAATTCCTTTGCGTTCTCTCGAGTTTTTCCGCCCGAAACGTGATACTTCGAAGCCTGTTATAACACACGTTATGACGACATTTCATTGCATGTTTGAGAAAAAGCAATTTACAGTCGACCTGAAAAGTAATGTGACACTTAAGAATTCCTGTTGCTACTATTTGAGTTTGACTATACTTGCTGATTGACCGACCGCAATGAGTTTAACCCTTTTGGAAATTTAAGGGCTCGAGCTTTAAATGTTTTTAATTATGTGGTTTAATCTCCACTCCAGGCGAGCAAACTCGGTCTACCGTTAAGCTATTAAGTGTTATTTTAAGGAGTTTCATAAAGTTAGCAGAGAAACCTAAACTAATAAACCCTTTGACCTCTGCTTTTATAATTCGAATGTACATTTTATTTCGTAAATTAAAAAAACAGAGCAGGTTCTCAGTTCGTCGTACGATAGCACGTTCGTAAACGAATGAACTGATTTGTAAAATTACTTTTGGTTTGAAAGAGACTACTTTCTACATTATTTCAATTGCTTCACACTACTCGCGAAGTTGGCCGAGGTTGGGCGAATATCATAGTGTGGAGGGTTACTTCGCTGCGGAAACCCATACTTTGGCCAACTTCGCGTCGGCCAACTTCGCCTCGGCCAACTTCGCCTCGGCCAACTTCGCCTCGGCCAACTTCGGTCAACTCCGCGAGTAGGTTTCAAAAAAACGTGTCGAATGTTTGTCATGGTCTCGAAGCCCTTAAGCGCGAGCAAGAGATAAAGTCCCGTTTTGTTATAATAATGTGTGGAAATCGTGTAAATTTAAATCAATTTACCCAGTATTTAATTTCTAATTGGTCTCATTGTCATATGGTTAAGCTTTTTTTATTGTGGTGAACATATATTGTAACTTGTAAGTCCCTTTTGAATAACTTCTAATGTTAATGACATGAAGTCATTTCGCGCCTAGATCAATGGTCTGAAATAAGTTTTTTTTTATCGTATTACTACTTATACACATTCTGAATAGGTCAAACATAACTTCGTTGGTCGGTATTTTTTTCTTAACAAGTGATTGTATAGTCGTCAGTACCAGTACATCTTATGTACAACGTACCTACCTACATATACATACATTAACAAGTCCCATAGGTACTTAATACGATCAGTGTTGATCAATATCATGGCTAAGGTTAGGTTAGGTTTGTTTTATAGATAACAATCCAATTTTATAGATAACAATATTTTTTATTACCTATATGAAATAAAACATTGTACCAAACCCAGCACCTCGTCAACATTCTCATCTTGAAGCTGCTTCATAAAAAATCGTCATTGGAATACTCAAAGCTTGAGACAGACTCCATTTTGTATTGAACTCTGAAGTTTATGGTCAAAAATCCACTTCTTGTTCAAATTAAGGTTATGTTTGTAATAAATATCTCATTTTTCATTTAACTGCAACTCTTGGTTCTTCCGATTTTAAACACACGTTATATAGGAAGCCTTCTTGACTTTATTGGCCGGCAGCACAGGAATTGTGATTCTTATGAATGGATTTTGGAAAATTTCCTTTGTCGGCGACCCATTGTATTCATATAGATGCTGTTTACGCATCCATTGTTTATTAACTGAAATGTGAACAAAGTATGGATTAGAGCTTGTCTATTAAGGCATCATTAATTGTATCACAGAATCATATAAATATGTAACAAGATAACATTTGGTTATTACTTGTTAAAGCAGAAAAGTAAGAGTTATAACCAATGTTATTGTTGTTAGGTTATGCAATGCAATTGTCGAAAAATGTTTAGGTTGTGCCATAGAAAAAGGGTTTAGTATTTACTTACCGGGCAAGTATTTTATTTGCAATTATCCAAACAAGTTCAGATATATTGGAATCCTATTAAAAATAACACAGGAAATTCCTTTACTTTTGTTTACATTCGTATCTTTTTAATATTCTATAATCTTTGGGTCAATTTGGGGTAACCAGGGATTAGCAATACATTGAGCAAAATGATTGTCGTACTGACGGAATTAAGTGAAAATTAATTTTAGTAAACAATTTTAATAGAGAGCACAATTAATGCTAGTATTTATTGAATAAATGTGGTTGTTAAAATAAGAAATGTTTTTTAAAAGTATGGAGAATTGACTGCAAATATTGAGGGGAAACATTGGGCAATAACCATAGGCAAAGCACACCAAATATGGTCTATGGAATATAGAATGTCGATGTTATAAAAGGTATCTCAAACATTTTATTTCAATGGAAAATATTAAAGATTAGATTTATAATATAATATTAATCATAAAATATACTCTGATTTAAGCTTTATTTATGGGTATAAGATTTGTAATTTAAAGTTCTAGTCAATCAAATTGGAATATACAAAGTCAGCGGTTTTAAAATTGGCTCGGTGACGTTTTGCTGACGTGGAACTGAATTCCCGCGAAAATCAGGAAATAGCCACGTAGATTGAATTTTAAAAAGTTAGGAATCGGGTATAAAAGGCCATACATTGGGATGGGGGAGTCATTCAGTGATCAGCAGTGAACAGAACAGGAACTCTCTCCAGGACCTCGGGTAAGAAATCTTTCCAATAACACTGGGCAACCTCACATGGTGACAACAAAGGTGTTATTGGGCTTTATTCCTTATGTATTTACTTAAAATCTTCCAATAATATCGGGAATTCCTCACGGTGACAACAAGATATTATTGGGACTTTTTATTTACTTAGAAGAGGAAATGTTAAACCAACCGGTGAAAATGACCCATCTCCTCTTTTAAGAAGGCAAATTAACTCTGTCGGCTGAAAGACTAAACCTCACAGTGGATGTCTATCAGTCTGGACTTAGAATCCTTGCAGAAAGACAAACATATTGCTTGCAAAAGAAAATATGTTAGTCTGGACACAGTTTCCAAATCTATTAGAAGCTGGGAGAATAACTTCCCATTGCCTTATCTTGCTATGCGAACTGTTTACTAATGCATTAATTTCTTTTGTATTGTGTTGTGCCTTTTATAAGTGTTCATTCTGTTTTATGTGTTCATATCAGACTGCGTTTAATTCAGAGTTCGTCACAAAGATTAAGTTAAAATAGACTGCTAATTGATAATATTAGTTTCGGAATTTATTGTTTAGTTGTGAGGACGGAATTGGATACGGACTGATATCTCTCATGTGCTTATTTCCGTTAATATCTTACTAACGTACCTTGTTCTCCTGTGTGTCCATTCCCGAGTTGCGTATGGGATTTATGTGATCATTTCATAGTTAAAGAAATACCAACTGATGTGTCGTTTATGTATTTAACTTAGTTATGTCGGAGCCAGGATATGTACATAGATTGTTTAAATGTAGACTACTAATATTTATGTCATCAAGTTTGAATATTGGGATTTTGATATGTACATAACTTTCTTCCGAAGTGATCGAAGTAACCTTTTAGGACTATTTCAACCCTACCCATGGGATAACTATGATTATTTGGAATTCAACTTTTACCTGGCCTAAGCAGTAAGGACTACTGCAATAATGACACTCCAATAGCCACGCGCGGTAACTAAGTAGACTTTTGATTGCTATTAGGTCAGAAACTCTACTCTTGTTTTAATATTTAAACAACCAGAGATAGATTTCAGCTTGGGATTAATGCAATCAGGTTCATGGTGCTATCTCACAACTACTTCGTCAAAAGCGCTGTTAACACAACCCTTGGATGCATTTAAACCCAAGTATCTACAACTGGATTAGAGTTAATCATCTTAGGACAGATGGTCCATGTGGAGTTTCTGCTAATTATTAAACTAGTGGAACCTGGCGGAATCTTGGGGATTTGCAGCGACAAAATACTATTAAAATCAATTCATTAGGGAGACTCTACGCTATCTGTTAAATACGTAAATAACCAAAGGAAGGCATCTGATTGTGTAGATGTGGTCAGAATCCGCAGCGCAAATTACAACTACCCTACTTCGTCGAAAACGCTGTTAACACAAACCTCTGACCACATTTAACTTCAGGTTACTTCAACTGGTTTTGAATTAGATCAGTTTTATGGACTTAGTGGAGTCTCTCGGAGTCTGGCAGGATCATAGGGAACTACAGTGAAATAAAACTATTAAAATTAACTCTTTGGGGACTCTATGCTTTAATACATAAACATCCATATGAAAGTTTAGACTGTGGTCATTGGAATTGGGCTAGGCGTACACGATAAACGTCTTAACACAGTAATTGATCTGTTTAAGCAGTTCGATTTTAGGAGCTTAATTCCAAATACCACAGGTCTTCAATTGGACCATAACTTGACTGTCTAGGGCCTATTGCGGCTATATGGAGTCCCTTAAAAGTGACTTCAGGTCACTTCAACTGGTTTTGAATTAGATCAGTTTTATGGACTTAGTGGAGTCTCTCGGAGTCTGGCAGGATCATAGGGAACTACAGTGAAATAAAACTATTAAAATTAACTCTTTGGGGACTCTATGCTTTAATACATAAACATCCATATGAAAGTTTAGACTGTGGTCATTGGAATTGGGCTAGGCGTACACGATAAACGTCTTAACACAGTAATTGATCTGTTTAAGCAGTTCGATTTTAGGAGCTTAATTCCAAATACCACAGGACTTCAATTGGACTTTAACTTAATTACTTGGAGCCTTTTGTTGCTACATGGAGTTTCTTAAATAGTGAACTTTCCTCCTCTGACTATATTAAGGCGTTGGCGTGTCAATATGTATAGGGCTAGGAAGAAGTATCTTTATGATATTAATGTAGGATTACTAGACGACAATATATACTGAAAGGTTACTATTATACTCTTCGTGAAATGCATTTCATGTTAGGAGATAAGTTAGGCTAATCATTTAGGTATGGGCAGAGCCTATGATGGCATTTCATATTTGTAATAATTCATTTGCTTAATTGTTCAAAAATATAATTTGTATTAAGGCAGTCTGGGGGGTTTCTTGACGGTTCTTCCCCTTACAGTAAGCCTTATAGTGAACCGTTGGTAAAGTTAAATAAAATAAACTAATAAAAGCCCTTCTGGCACAAATATAATACAATCCGGCCTGACTGGCAAAAATAAAACTCATTAAATCTTAATACAAACAAAGATTCAATATACATTCCTTATTAACCTATTAGTTGTTTCATTGTAATCCTAATCCTCTACTATAGAAGCCTACATCTTTAGCTAGCTATGTGTTCCTATTCCCTTATTATCCACTCAACTGTATCAAGACCCTATCTATAGAATAAGTGCAGGGTTGGAGGATTTATTAGTTAATTACAGTCGACTGGTTGGTAAATGACGGGAGGATAACACTCTTCTTAGGCTAATTATTTAGTTCACAAAGCCCTAATCTTCCTATCTCCTTTACCCATTACATGTCAATGGACTTAAGCTATCTCTTAGTCAACTTAAAGAATCAGGGTTACTATGCATATAACGTTTACAAGGGTCCTAACCGCTAGAAGATCACGCCTTGGCCATTAGAGAAAGAGAAACCATATTAAAATATTATTATGAATTAATAAAATATAAATAAAAGAATAAAAATCTATTAAGAGGAAAGGGGTTTTGTACAGTTTAAAAGTACCGTGACCAGGATAAATTAGGGGTATTTATCAGGGGCAGGGGGAAACAATATGGTTTTAAGTGACCTTTCTAGGTCACAGTTTGCTGTTCGTGAAAATGGAGGTTTTCTGAGAGAATAGCTTAAGTCCAGATAAAGTAAAATTGTGTTATAATTTTTCCACTAATGCATGCATTGCTTAATTTAGGTTTAAAAGCCATTTAGTAAACTAGTGACTGGTTCTTCATAGCTTCGCAGGAATTGTTTAATTTTCAAACTTCCAGTGTAGTCCCGCTTGGCTCCGGATTTATCTTCCGCTGAAAAAATAAAAAATCAAGGTGTAAATTTTGTGATAATGCGCTTTGAAGTACTGGTTCACTATAATAGATACCTTTTATAATTATGAAAACTATTTTTCAACATTGCTTTCAGATTAGCCTTTTGAACGCCAGGTAGTGGGGTTGGTCACTATGACACAAATATCACAGGGAAAGTTAACGGGGAACTTTTGAAGTTCATGGTGGGTTTAGTAGTAACATATCAACATTGACACCTTTCAACAGCTTGGCGGTCAAAGGGTTGATCACATGGGGGGCAGATCATGTATATAATTCCATATGTGGGCAGAAGATTAAAATATTGGGGGCAGTCCTATATGATTCATATTCAAAAAAAATTCATTAAATGTATTTCTAGGGATTAAAAATTTAGCTAATAATAATTATTGAAAAAACAATTGATAAACAAAACAACTTCATCAGATCAGTTGTTATATACATATCTTCAATATATTAATGCAAAAATATAAAACTATTATTATTTGTCAAAGAAATATTATTTTTGAGTACAATCTAATCACAGACAGACTAGACAGACACAAAGATATTGATAGGTTAAATTAGTTAAAATATTTACCTGTTGGAAATCTCCTATTCAATTTCTAAAGTTCTTATCTCCCACGTCGATTCTCGCTGTAAACAGAAGGGAGAATATTAAATTTTGTTTAGCATTTATCAATTGTCATGAAGTTAGAAGGCAGATATGAACTCTTTATTTATATATCAATATGTATACATAAGCTTAATTATTTATCAATATTGTTATTAGTAGTTCTAATTAAATTTGACTTACCGTGAATAGTTCTTGGAGGAAAAAATTCTTGACATGCATTGAATGTGTAATTGTTGTTGGATATAGTTTCTCTCACCATTCAAATCTGGAAACTAAAAGGCAAATGTGAATAAAAAAAAAAAAATCACTTATATGGGTTATGTCCAAAGCCGAGACAAATTAGTTGTTAACAAGTCTATTGGTTACACTATTTTGTTTCATTCTATACATCAAATATCAATAGACATTTTACAATTAAATTGTTACTTTTCAACATTTCATTCAACATTTTTAGAACTAGTAGGCGGTGACAGTAAAATTCTAATTTACCAGTAGTTCACCTTCAATGTTATATAATGTATTAATATTACTTTTCCTGGGGCAGTAAATGATATTATGTACAATGCGAGTATTATAAATTCACAGTAAAGCTAAATCTAAAAATAAAACTAAGTAGGTACTCCTTGTATTCCAACGTAAACTAGTGCCAAAACAACATGTCTTTATTGTCTGTTAGTGATTTATTCATACATAGTTGTAATCTGGTTACTTATAGTTAGACAAGCTCACAACATTTTATAATAGTGAAATACTCATTAAGCGAAATGTAATATTTCTTTTGAGTAAAATAAATGTCTTTAACCAGAATGTTAGTCTAAAAAAGAAGAAAAAAAAAGGGGAATACTTACCTAGTGTATATAAATCTCGGTTTTAAGCTCCGGGATTAGTCAATATATGAGAATGTCACCAAGTCACAACAACTTGTAGGTTGGTTTGATATCATAAACCTTGTTCTAACATCCAATGCACCTTACGATTGGAATAATAATTGAAACTTTTATTCTATTCACATATAACACGTATTATTTATCGGATAATTGCCCACTTATAGATTTAACTTCAAAACACGTTATAAACACAATTCCACATGGTTATTTGTTATGTATAATGTTTTCACAACACGATAGTACCGGCCGGCACAAACAAACACTCATGTAAATGAATAAAATGTCAACGGTAGATTAATAGGATCAATTAAATGTAGACATTTAAATTTCAAAGTATAGTACAGTATTAAAAGAGATAACATAACATGTCGCCATTATTGAATTTGTCAAGGATCTCAGGGTCAAAATAGTGTTGTACTGGTCGATACTATTTTGTAAGAAATATCGATATACGGCGGAATTTGTGAACAGATAATAAATTTTGTCGTTGGGGTTTAGTTTGTTCATCGATATTTAACTTCAATTATCAAATCAGATTTGCTAGAATTTACCAATTAACAATGTCATGCGGTGTTTCAAAATTTTGCACATACCTCAGTATGAAGCAATTATTTATTTCATTTTTAACGCGAGTGTTATAGTGTCTAGAACGTGTCGAGTGTATGTGTTTATGATGTGAAATTAGTGGCAGCCACAGGGGTCATTTACATCCAATCTCAAGAGAGTTGTCTGCAATTACAATGTGTCCATAAATGTGTGTGTGAAATCTAAACCGTGTAATACGTGCTTGGACAAGAAATGAAAATTTACTCGGAAATAAATGTTAATTGTCAAGATCTTCAGATTCATCACCAGATATTGGACAAAAGATCATTTGGGCGATCATCAACGTGATGGATTTCATCGAATCATAGACAAGCTACAGCATGATTAACGCATAACGCTACATGGAATCATAAAATGACAGAAGCAGTAGAAAAGCTACCCAGAACCAATGCCATGAGTGCACGACAAAAGAAGAATAAACGCCTAGTAACGTTTGGTTCAAAACCATCGATACGATACCTTTTCACACTTGCACAGCCCTAACATACCTTATCAGTGGTTATCAAATATTCCTGCAGATGGCGCCACTTATGCGGGCGATTTTCTTGATAAGATTTTGATTAAATCTAAATAGAATTATGTACACATATATAAAAGAATGATGGGTTGATGAGATTAATATTCGGGGGGCAGAGGCTTTAGCAACTTAAGAGAGCATATCCTTGGTATACCACTGGAATGTACAACTTCGTCTGTATCAGATTTATAATTGCTAAGGATTGATGTCAACAGATGACGCTGTGCACCGGACTTCGCGAGTCCATACAGGGCCAACAATGTGCAGTTAAGATTCAGGCTGAAATGAAGAACCATCTGCCTTTGTGGGAGGCAGATTTTTGGGTACAATATATAGTAATATGTCGGGTCAATATTTCATATTGTGCTATTAACACTGTCTTCTTTTATGGTTACACATAGTTCTCGATAAAAAAACACCATTTACAAATTTTTTTTTAATTAACCTTTTACATTTTTCATAAGGCAGCGGCCAAGATCTACAACAAACAGATAGTAGGAGCGCACCCATCATGGCAACAATATTGCGGGAAACGCAGATAACTTTTACTATAATAAAGGTAAGAGGTTGATGTTCATTTATTCAACTCATGGAGTTATTGGAGCCGAAGCAGGTCTTCATGGTTGGCTGCACCGAGCGAGCACTGCATGTTCATGGATTTAATGAAAATTGTAAGTGCAATTTGTATCTTTGGATCTTCTCTTGATTTTCATAGGCTTCTGCAGCAGTCACTGATCATTTTATTTTGAGCCATCATTGCTATATACTGAAAAAGAAAAATGTATATAAGTATTGTTGAGAATTAAATACTTCATGGATAGAATATTTGACTCCGACATTTGTATAGTTATACTAACAAAATCATAGCTTAGAACAAGGTTATGGGAAGTGTTAAAAACACGTAACGGAACGTACTTGATGGCCTGGCAACACAGGCAACCGTCAGTCAGATTGGCGCCGAGCAGCGGGGTTGACACTGATTCTTTTATAAGATCGATAGTTATTGTTCTAGTTCAATATAAAATAAATTGTTATCCAATATCTAGTGCTTTGATTTTTATAGTTCAGAAGTGAAATATTCATGCCTACAAAATATTTCGGTCTAGTTAATCAATTCACGTATGAAATCTTAGTTGACTCGTAAAACAAGAAGAATGACGCTTTGCGTTCTTGTTTTATTTCATATTTTGGTAAAGGCACTACTTATTGGATAGTTTATTAAATAACGGGTATTATCGTGTTAACATTAAGTGCATATTTGATAGTTTTCATTAAGACTTGGTGTAAGTAAACGATATGGCGCTGACGCGGTAAGTCCTTCAAAATCCGGAAGAAATTGGCCGGAGTGTAGGTATTGTACTACACCATAATAAATTGGTAAGGTATTTTGCAGTACTTTGGATATTATGGGTGCATCGCTACTATTCTTGATGAAAGGAACTCGATTCTATTATGAATAAACTATATGTGTGTTGTATTCATGTGGCTTACTAAAATATCATATTCATTTATTCAATGCATTTGTATGCACATAAAGGTCTTAAATATCTAAGATGTTCCAACACAAACCCTGTAAGGGCACTGCACATTTTAATTTATCTACTAATATCAAATTAGCATGCATTAATAATACAATACTAATGGGAAATAATAAATAAATGATAATTTATGAAATAATATTAATACGCAATTGAATTATTCAAATTAATTAATTATAATTTATATAATGGAAAGAGAAGAGAGGCAGACATTCATTTGTGCTGAATTGTACCGAACTATCACTGTTTTTATGTGTGACATTAAAATAAAAGCCATTCAATCTGGCAGTGTACTGATACTACTGATTGCATCTTAAAGTGTTCTGTGATATGACATATATTGATATTGATTGGGTCTATTACTTACCTGTTTCATGTGGGCTTTACAGCAAGTTTTCATTATTTGTATGCATTTTGTAACATAATATTGGTGTGGTGTGTGGTTTTGCTTCTAAGTTTCACAGGTGAACTGAATTTTATATTTTATTTGAAACCTGGAGAGGATGTTCGTCGGTGAAATTCTGTAGTTAACAGAGGTAAATAGTTGCATTTGTAATTAAGCAACTGGTGGAGTAAATGAGGCATGAGTATTAGTTTATTTTAATATTGCATACTCAAGTAACTAATATATTACATAAAAACCATTATTGTTAGTTATTTAGTACAACTGGGATTATGTACCTATAGTAAACCTGAACATATTAAGATATAATATAATATGACAACATTGATTGATTACACTATGTTGCACATGGATATCTGAACAGTACAGAGGAATTTGGAAACATATCTCATAATTGATAAAGTGGTTCAAAGCCTAAACAAGACTTATATAAAATACCTTTTTGACTAACGGTATTATAATATATGGCTACTATTGTGTTCGTGTGGTGTATTGTGTTTTACAGAGAAATAGGATGTCTGGTGATTAATATGACAAGTTGCAAATTAACAGCAGTACGTTTGGTGCGATCAACAATCAGAATACCCCCCCGTTGAACTATGATGAACAATATATTTTATGGAAAGGAATAATATTTTTTATCATATAATATGATTTCAGATGCCTACCTAATTTCTTAAATTGGTGTTTGAATACGGACATCCAATGTGAACAAATCCAGGAAATAAGATGATGAGAATTGCCACCGTAGGTGTCCAAACAAAGATGACAAGAATGTGGTTTGCTATTGGAGATATACTAGTGGCAATGGAATGATTTACAGCTTTCTTCAACTAGTGTTCAGCAAAGGTTATGATAAATAACAAATAACAACTGCAGACAGCTCACGTCGACATGGTCTGGCGTATTGGATGGCAATCTGGAGCCCTCCGTCGCCACGAACTCAGGCATGTCGCGTTCGTTCTCCCTCAGGACTTCAATGATGTCATCGAGGGTCTTCTTTCCGGCTTTATCTTCTCTGCGATGAGGTACAAATGTGCCGACAATCCCGAGAGACTGGAACAGCACCTTCTTCGCAGCGCATATTATGTCAGGTAGATATTGTAAGTATTACGTTATGACCTAATAGGTGAGTTTAAAGTTTACAATTAATTATACCTGTTGTAAGTATGTGTGAAGGCAATCAACATGCACTGTTGATGTTATAAGTAATGTAGCTTGTTGATATTACATGTGTTTGTATGTAAAATACTCAATTTATACGGGACAAAGTCAAGTAAATTATAAGACATTTGTTCACACATTATGTGCTACTAAAGTGTGATCAAGCAATGCAATATTGGGTGCGAGCAATGCAACTTGTGTGGTAATGTATGTGTACATGTGGGTTTGTTGAATACTTCGAAATTGTTCAGTATTTATTCCAAATAAGTGAAGACTTGAATAGTTAGAAGTGAACCATAAAGTATTTGGCTACAGGGCACGTATATAGTCTGCTTTGAGTGGTTATAATTTAAAATTTATTTAAAGGTTTAAGCGAGTTGAGCCTATTGAGTTTTGCCAAGTTACATTGTGGTTTCCATTAAGAACATAGTTAATTAGTTGTGCTTGGTATTTTCCACAAGTCTACAAGCCTTGCTGCTGGTTGTGGCTTCGTATACGGTGGGTGTGTAATGATCGGTATAAATATAAATAATAAGATTTCATTGAGTATAGCGACGTTTAGTGTATTTTCAATGGATGTAGTAACTCATTGTATATAATGAACATTTAATATAATTTCAAAATATATATATTTATTTACTATAATAATGTTTTGGTATAAGGCTTATTTATTATATTATAATCATCATATGTTATAGTGCTCATTTTATAAACAAGTGACTAACTTAGGTATAATTGATTCCTTATTATTATAGCCATATCCATGATTCGAAAAATCTCGGTTCTGGCGATTCGCTCGTCGTCGTACCTAACCTAACCCAAGTCTGACCTGCCTTAAGGTAGATTAGGTAATGATTCTAACTTCAGGTAAGAGACGAGTTAGGATATCATCTATGTTATCTAGTGAAAGGGAGAGCAACCTTTCCGCCCTTACCTATTATTATGCTAACTGTACATCAGATGAAATTAACGTTATATTATATCATGTGTTTTTTGTGGGAAGTGTGCATTATATTAAATGTTATTCGATCGAATGATCTTTGTATGGAATGATTTGTATAACATATGTGAACGTATTGATCTTTGTATGGAATGATTTGTATAACATATGTGAACGTATTGAGTGTTGTTGTATCGGTTGGGAATTGTATCGAATGAGCATTGTACCGACTAAAATTAGTACAAATAAATTGATACGCATAGTTACGCACCCCATGTACGGTACTGGGAGATCCTAGGTACTTCATCTTGTATGCTTCTACCTGTCTGCAATCTAGTAGAATATGTTGGTGGTTTCTTTCTGCCTCCACACATGCTCCGCATCTCTGTTATACCTAAATTGAAAAGGCGTCTGTTCAGAGTATTATGTCCTGCTATTATTCCTACTATTTTGCGAAGTTGATTCTTGTGGATTCTCAGTAGGATGGTGCGAGTTTGTGATTGCTACTCGGAACGGAAGTATTTCTTTTGTCTGTCTACATGTTTCTAGATCTTCCCAGTAGGTCTGTTATTGGTATTATATATGTTGGTTCATTGTGTTGTATATGCAAGATTGTGGTAGGGGTATTATGGGCTCCGGCCCGCATGGAGGTCTCTCTGATCCCTTTATCCATTGTAATGTTAAGAACCTATGTTCCACATGGATTGATAATGATCAAAATGATGTTTGACAAGTAAGCACCTAATAAAAAAAAACAATTATTGTATTGTGTTGATCTCACAGTTTCAGACTTCACAGTTAACAGTGTGTTACTTATAGCCATTTGAATATGGAATTTTTATGGAATGACTACCTGCTCAGCACATTAAAAGTTAATAAAAATGGGTAAATATGATAAAATATTACTTTTTATGACTGTTTATAAAAATTCAAAAGAAAACTGAGTTGTCATGCATTTGGAAAGTCATTTGATTATTTTTGCACGTTACAAGACCACTCATGGCAGACCCAGTTATAATATGTGGTTAGAGTTCAAGCTAAGTTAAGTTGTTTTTTAATTTACTGGGCAAAGCAAGTTGTGTTTATTATGGTTTAACCAATACCTACTCCAGTATGTTATGGTTGTGCAACTTGTGAGTTATGACTTATGGAAAATGTGAATGTGCTCATTTTAGCATTTAAATACCCTTTTGAATGTGTAAAGACCTGGTAAAGACCCTTTTAAATACCTATGCAATATGTATGCAGGTTATTCTCATGTAGGTATGTTTTGCGAAGGTTGCCTGAGTTCTAGTGTAAACATGGCCACACACTTTTCTTCTGTCGGTTCACTCTCGGGCTGTACCGATGACCTTGTAAGGATATCAGTGGATAATATAGAGTAATAGAAATAATATCAAGGAAATTAAATGATATCTTAGGTAATGAGCAAGTTGTTCGGTTTGAATCCGAATTACTAAGGGCAGAAGTACCCATATGAATAGTCTGTTTAGTAAGATTTTGGAAAAGCATCTAAAATTTTACCTGTAAATTACAGGCTTAGTGCAATATGCATATACCGAAACTGTTCTGGTGTTCCGTGTCTGTTTCTAGTGTTCCAGAGGCCGATACAATTTGGACGATGCCTTCTGGATTGATTCATACTGGAGGCGGCCGAAGCACCTCGTGCGTGCAAGCGGTACCCAGAATTTCGAACACCATCCTGGAGGAGGCCGAAGCACCTCGTGCGTGCAAGCGGTACCCAGAATTTCGAACACCGTCCTGGAGGAGGCCGAAGCACCTCGTGCGTGCAAGCGGTACCCAGAATTTCGAACACCGTCCTGGAGGAGGCCGAAGCACCTAGTGCGTGCAAGCGGTACCCAGAATTCCGAACACCGTCCTGGAGGAGGCCGAAGCACCTAGTGCGTGCAAGCGGTACGTGGAATTCCAACCACCACGCTGGAGGAGGAAGCAGAAGCACCTGGTGCGTGGAAGCGGTACCCAAACTTTTTCTTACCTACTGTAAATTACTATTTTGAACTTATTTGGGGTAAACAGTACATTAATAAGATTATGTGTCATAACTGAATATATATTTGCTGTCATGATTTTGTAAGACATCAGAAGCTGAAATGAAATTAAATAAATTAAACGAAAAGAAATATTGAAATGAAATGAAATATTTATTAGTTTGCGTAATACCTATGGGTGGGTTACATAGGTATCACAATGTTTATTATAAGCGTTGTTCTCCACACTCTACTTATTCAGCATGCGAATATTGGTGTTTAAATTTAGTTGATGTTTCTCTAAATCAACAAAATAGGAGAAGTCGTTATTCTAAAAGTATATATCTCGTATTCAGAAACTATCTTATGGAATAAAAGTTAAATTCGCATAACAATGCATACAATTTCAGGCTCAAGGTAAGGTCTTCAGGCTCAAGGGAAGTTTGTTGCATATTTTAATACACATGAAGTAGGGACTGCCAGCTATTTGTTGATAACTACAGCTACTGGTCAACACTCTTATTTTATTATATAAATAGAGTTCATCTCAAATTTCGAAGCAAGTGAGTGGAGCGGTGATCTACCATAGACTGTTCTTGTTTCAAAAATATTGAATGGGGTCATTCAATTAGTTGTGGATGGCCGAACGTAAAGTTAACAAGTGTGATTTTGTACCTAGGAAATGTAACTGTAACTATTTGATCTTTTCGTTTTCAGTCAGAAAGTTGTTAGTAACGTAGCATGATGTTGTTGCGAGATACACGATTGCTTAACCTCTCGTATGCAATGTCAAAAATTTGCTAATCAAATTGAGACTAACTGATATTTTAACGTCAGGTTCAAATGTCTTGCACAGATCTGCACTTAAGCATACAAGGGGTAAAATGTAATTTTGATCATGTTCGGACTTAATTTTTTTTATTCTGTCTAATTATTAGACTGCGAACTTCTTGTTTTAAGATAGCTAATGCAAAAAAAAAAATACTGAATATTCGATTTAGGTAACATTTCAATATCTATTGAAAAATAACGTTGCCGTTTTGTGTAATAATAATAATGTTAATAAATTTAATTGTTTGTGTTTCGTAGAGTTGAATATACAGTAATTTTAAGTACATACTAAATAACTGAAGTGGTTATAGATGATTTTATTATCTGACAATGATAACATCATTAATGTACTCTTAAGATGAATCGTAGTGGTTGCCACGTCACTGTTCACAAACACCTTTGTTTCCATGAGCTGTATGCGAGGACTGCTGTGGCAGACTGCACGAGCTGTTCTGCACGTCTTTGTGGATTGAAAGCGTGGCACCCAAGGCTGATTATGCGAGTGGAAGCCGCCTCTACTATGCTGGAATAAACTGTGAGTTCGTTCCATGTCTGATAGGGAATCTACCGGGGTGAATGTGTATACGGTTTGTCATTCATTGTAACAGGGTCGGTAGCGCAAATAAACTTCGCTTTGATGTCATGATTGATGTCAATTAATCCTATTAATCTGTACAATCGCAGAGTTGTAATTCTAAAAATTTATATAGGAAAATGAATTTATATCATAACTAATTAGCTATCGTATCAGACAACTTGGTGATGTCAAATTATGATATAATTTGGGTAGAATAATGTACGTTAGATACATGTCCATACAATTCCATCTCTAATTGAAATGAATTTCTAATCCCTTTGAATCAGAATAAAGTGAATATATCGCAGCCCAAGTACGCCCCAAGACGATTGTAACGGTTCCCCTAAATATGTTTTGGTCTTCTCGCAGAGCTAAGGTGACGAGCAGGGAGGGAGTCCGCTACAACTGATGCGAGTGAAGTTTGCTGAGACGAGCGTGCTGATGCTGTTGGTCAAGTTGAAGAAGGTCTTGATGAGATGACCTTCGTGGACGAAGGTTATGCCAGGATGGCCGACTGTTAAAAACACGTAACGGAACGTACTTGATGGCCTGGCAACACAGGCAACCGTCAGTCAGATTGGCGCCGAGCAGCGGGGTTGACACTGATTCTTTTATAAGATCGATAGTTATTGTTCTAGTTCAATATAAAATAAATTGTTATCCAATATCTAGTGCTTTGATTTTTATAGAAGGAAGTTTCTTTGGATTACATTTAAATTCGAAATTTTGCCTTCGTCATGATTTCAATTATTGATATTTGTCTTTTCTATACAGTTAGAACTAGGGCGATTTTTGGGAAAAAAGAGGGATTAGTTCGGTTACATAAATTTACAGGATGTAAATAAGATAAAATAGAAATTACTTACCAGCGTGATTCTTGCCGTAAACTAATCAATAGCATATTTCTCGGCAAGTTGTTAGGTTATTACAAAACCAGAAAAGTACGTTGAATGTTGAATCACACATCCAGTTACAATATGCCAGACTGTCAGTTATTCTTTTAGTTTAATCTGTTGTTCATAGTGGCATTATGTCGATTCTTAGCCGAGGAAAACAAACACCAATTTTAACGACACTTTATTTGTAATATTTTTTTTTTTTTTTTTTTTTTTTTTTTTTTTCCTTGTGGCTTTCACTTCTTGCTCTCAGCAAGAGGTATTTCGCCAATGACGACGTTTGGACATATCACACGAGAGGAGATTGATCGGTAGAAAATTTTGATTTTTGTGATGGGATATGTCATGTAGGAGACCTAAAACAAATAACATTTATGTTAAGGACAGCATAGACAACACAAGACGTTTGTACAGTTATTAATAAAAAGAGCGGGAAGAGGATGACAGTAAGTACGGCGTGCCAACATATAGGATAGGAGAATCAGAAAAGACGAACAGTAAGATAAGAATTGCATTTTATAGTCTAATATTATGCTCTACTATATATTTAATAAGGATAGCAGTGAGAGGAGTGTCCATTGAAGCTAAAAGCGAAGAGAAAATGACAGGCCGCGGAATATTTTTGGGTAGCACATCGTATAAAGAGTATGAAAATTTAGTGCAGTTGAAGAAGATGTGATCCAGGGTACCTTCATCAAGACCGCATTCACATAATGAGTTATCCCGGACCCTAATTTTGGCTAAAAACACCGGGGTACAAACATGCCCTAGACGAAGACGACAAATAGTGGAAGTGACCCATTTATTAGCTGACCGAAACTTAAAAAACCAAGGCTTTCGAGGGATAACTGGTTGAATGTTACCGTAGTGCCTGCCTTTGATGAGCCTAGAAGAGTCCCACAGTTCTTGCCAGGAATCCATCATGCTAGAGTGAGCGAGCATCATTAGGTCCGATGAAATAATATTATCGTGAGTTTGGGAACCGATTCTGGTGGCCTCCTTTGCCCAAGTATCAGCTCGCTCATTGCCTTCAATGCCACAGTGTCCTGGGATCCAAGCAAGGGTAATTTCAAGGCCTTTTTTATGACAAATATTTAAGGTTTCTTTAATTTTTAAAATTAAGGGAAGTTTGGTCTTCATTTTAAACTGGTTTCCTATAATTGCTTGCAGACAGCTCCTGGAATCCGAGAAGATTATAGTTTTGGGAATGTTGTGTGTCTCTACATAAGAGACTGCCTCCAGGATTGCAATGGACTCCCCAGTGAAAACAGAAGATTGTGGAGGGCACCTGTGCGACAAGAGGATGTGAAATTTGGGGATCCATGCTGCTATTCCAACACAACCGTCCGTCTCCAACTTTGAAGCGTCTGTATAAATAGGTAGGTAGTTCTGCCATTTAGATAAGAGGTTTTGAAATTTGGAATTTGCTGCTGGGTCATCTTTAAATATGCCAAAATCTAGAATGACTGTTGGGGTAAAAACTATTGTTTCAAAGTCCACTTCGAACAGGGGGTTAGACTTTGTAGTGTAAACTGGGTCGGGTAGGTTTTTCAATTTTTTAAAGCTATTCAAGGTTCTTGGCGCTGTCTTGTATGACCAATATGGGTTTTCAGAGACCTCCTGCAATAAAGCATCCAGGCGAGGGATAAGAGGATGGTTGGAGATACTGCAAGCTTTGAATACATAGCGGTCCGCCAGAAACTGTCTACGGAGGGCGAGAGGAGGATCCACACACTCTACCTGCAAGGCATTTTTAGGTGAGGATTTCATGGCACCAGCTATGATTCGCAGACACTTAGCCTGAATGAGTTCGAGCTTTTGAAGAGCCATTTTGTTACAAGGTTCCAGAACGAATGAACCATAGTCCATGTGACTGCGAACTACTGCATTGTATATAAGTTTCTGGCAATACGGGTGACCACCCCACCAGACACCGGACAGGGCCCTGAGAATATTGACACCTCTCTCGCATTTCCCGACTATGTATTCCAAGTGAGGAATACCGGTCATTTTAGAGTCTAGGATCACACCAAGAAACTTGACAGAGCCTTTACTGGGAATGGTTTCACTTTCACAGACAATGTCCACGAAGGGGATGGTTCTGCTTCGAGTAAAGGTGACTGTGCAGCTTTTGGATGGGGAGAGAGATAGTCCATGGTCATCAAGCCAGTCCTTAAGGTAGCTGAGGCCCTCACAAAGACTGGATTTTGCTTCTTCGATTGACTGGGCGGAGGAGTAAAGGACTAAGTCGTCTGCATATTGTAGAATGCTGCTAAAAGGTGAGACAGTTTGTGCTAAGTCGTAGGTGTAAATGTTATATAAAAGGGGACTGAGGACTGAACCCTGAGGGAGGCCTTGCCATACAGTTAAAGGAGGATGGTGATAACTTCCAATTCGGACTTTGATGGTACGCCCCATGAACAGCTTACATACTATTTGTATCAACCTCGCGGGAATGCTCAGCTGAAGCATCTTTGCTCTGAGCAGTGGGAGTTGTACATTATCGTATGCCGCAGCAATGTCTAGGAAGCATCCAATAAGGTGTTTCTTTTTTGTCATGGCTAGTCTGATGTCTGACGTAAGGATACTTAAACTGTCCATAGTGCTTTTGCCTTTTCGAAACCCGAACTGGGTGTCCGCGATTAAGCCCCTATTCTCTACAAACCATTCTAACCTATTTTTGATTAAGTGTTCTAAAATTTTTGTTATAGTCGAGGACAAGGCGATTGGACGATAGGATGAGGCTTCAAGCGGACTCTTACCGGGTTTCAAGATGGGGATGATGACTTGAGACTTCCAAGCGTCCGGCACGTCTCCGGACACGAAGCATGCATTAAGTAAGCTCAAAAGGTGTTCTTGGGAAGATTTGTTTATTTTAGTTAGGAATATATAAGGAATGCCGTCTTCACCTGGTGAGCTGTTATGAAGTCCATCCAAAACTAAAGCTAATTCGGAAAATGTAAAGGGTTCGTCCAGTGGGCCAAGCGGAGCATGGGGGAGGGAAGGGTTTATGCAGGATTCTGCAGGCACGGCAGGCGGGGCCATACTATTTACAAACTCCTCCAACCAGACGGAGTAGTCAGGTGAAGAAGTGGGATCTGATTGAAAAGAGCCTCTAAACTTTTTAATACTCTTCCAGACTAGTGATGGAGGAGTCCTAGGATTCAAACTCTTGCAGAAATCCTTCCACCCTTGCTTTTTGGTTTTATTAAGCAGGCGCTTAGTTCTGGCTGATGTTTTTTGAAACAACACGAAATCCTCAGTGAGGCCAGAAAAATTGAATGTACGTTCTGCCAAGTTCCTCTCTTTAACCGCTGCCGTGCATTCAGGGTTCCACCAGGGAGGTGACGGAATTTTGGAGGACCGAGGGTTTTTTTTGGGGATGTGCTCATCTGCAGCTTCTAGGAGGATTGCTTTAAATTGGGCAGATTTATGTTGCATACTTAAGGAATTAAAATCGATCTCGCTCAATTTATTTTCTACAAAAAGGGAGAAATTTGGCCAATCTGCTAAGTCAATTTTGAATTTTAGGAGGGGAGCGGGGGTTGGAGAAGGCGCTACTATGGTTGGTTTCGAGATGATAATTGGAAAGTGGTCACTGCCGAAGGACTGATTCAGCACCTGCAGCGAAAGTAAAGAAGCCAGATCTGGCGAGCATATAACTAAGTCAAGGACAGACTGAGGATCCTGACCGGGGTACACCCTGTGGGTGGGGGTGCCGTCATTGATGACAGCGGTGTTGATATCATCAATGAGGTCTATGAGGAATTTGGAAAAAATATCACTATATGACGAACCCCAGGAAGTATTGTGGCAGTTAAAATCGCCTAAAATAATAAGAGGAGGAGGGACAGAGAAGAAGATAGTAGAAAGATCAGGTATTAAAGTCAAATTTGGGTGCGGAATATAAACTGCTATGAAGTTTATACCCATAACATTCGCAGCTACTGCATTTATTTGATCAGTATGGGGAGGAAGGGCAATTTGAAAATAAGAGTACTTTCTACTAATCAATAAAGCACAACCTGCAAAACCATCGTCACGGTCATCCCGAAGGCAAGCATAGCCCGGAATCCTAAAATGAGATCCCGGTCTCAGCCATGTCTCCGAGATGGCCGCCACGTAAACAGAGTGGTTATTGATTAGGTGAATTAGGTCAGATTTTTTAGATTGAATACTACGGCTATTCCATAGTAAATAATTGGCCTGGGGAGCCATTGGAGAAGGATAGTTTTTTCGCTAGGGTCATCATAAGAGGGGCAACGTCGGGCGGTAAACAGTCGCTCCACTTGGCGACTATATTAGTTAGTAGCTTGAAGAGGAGCTCCATCATGTCGTCGTCTCGGGTCTCATATTGAGATAGAGCAGCTCCATTCGGAACTTGTGAAGGTGGTGTTGCAACGAGGTTCTGGTGGGCGTGTTGGTCGAAACCAGGAGAAAGTGGGGTCCTACTTCTGGGCTGGCGAACCACCGATTGGCGGTAGGATCTAGTGGCAGTGTGTTGAGGTGAAGAAGGTGGGCATGACAGCGGTGACTGCCATGGAGCCTGTGGTGCCGGGTCAAACATGACCTTAGCCACATCAGCATAAGGTCTACGAACAGCAGGGTGCAGAGTTGAGGCCTCTTGGTAGGAGATGTTACGTTCTGACATTGTTTTTTTAATAGTCTTCTGGCGGCAGAATTCAGGGCAACGCTGGTCCGTAGCAAAATGTCTGCCTGTACAGAATATACAGGTGACATGCTCGGGAGCAATGTTGCAACTGTCCCCGGGGTGGTTACGAGCGCACTTAAAACAACGGGCATCCGAGCGACATTGAGTCTGTATGTGACCAAATCGCAGACACTTCCTACACTGGATGGTTGGGAGCACGTATATCTCAACGACCAAAGATGTATAGTAAGCGTAAAGTCTGTCCGGTAAAGTCTGGCCCTCAAAAGTGGCTACTACTGATTGGGTTGGAACCCAAGTAGGGGGACCATTGTCCTTTGTTACTTTACGCTGAAGGCGACGGGCTTTTAAGATCCTTCCAGAGCCATCTTTCAGCTCGGTGGCAGAAACAAACTCGTCCATGGACCACTCTGTCGGTACTCCGCGAACCAGGCCCATACGAGAAACCTGATATGAGGGAATAGAAGCTGTCAGTTTATTTCGAGGGAGACTGGGGTTCGCGAGGACGTCGTTGGCTGCCGCCGCCGAACTGAACTCGACTGACACGCGATTCCTGCCTATTGACTTTATCCCGTCTTTTTTGATTCCCTTGATGTTTTCTTTTTTGAAAATAAGTCCAACCTTAATTGGTTGGAGGGAAATTCCAGAATCAGATGCTTCTACCTCTCGGGAGACATGTACAATGAATGGGCCTTTATCGTCACAACCGTATTTGCGGGCCTCATCCAGGGCCGGGTGTTTGAATAAGAGCGGATTATGAGTCTCGTTGCGTTCCTGAGTAACGGTATCCTGCATAGGTCTCTTTTCTCTAGGTTCGTGGACCTTGTCAGACGGCATCAGTTCCAGGGCCTTGATGTTACGCTTTCTTTGTTCTTTTTCCAAGTTACTGAACAAATAGTCCCTGGAACTGGTGCCGCCCGGATCCGGCGGCTTATCCTCCTCGTTCCCTTCCATCGCTAACCTTAACCCCTCACCAGTTAGATTAAGACTACTTATGTATAGCCTTAAGGATATGTAAAGTTAATTATGTTAATAAACTATCACCAATATAAACTACTGGGATTTGTTATTACCAGGGATATAACCTAAAATCGACCAACTCACAACACGCGGAAAATCCGAATCCGTGTAATATTTAATTTTGTTTTGTTTGACACTTGACAGTCAAAGCAGAGTGACCATACGCGAAAATATGGGTACACTGTCATTACTAGCTGACTAGATTGGATAGAATTTGACATATTGGATGGTTCTAACAATCTTATCAAATTAGGTTTGCAATTAGGTCGTCATTGAAATTATCTTAGAGGAACGATTGAATCATGTATCAGTTAACATTCAGGATTTATTATAGTCTCTTGGTTCAGATTTCTGAACACACATTTGATGTTTGTATAATTGCTAAATGTAGCAAAGAAATATTATTTGCCAATTCTACCGATTATTGATCAACTATCGATATTTTATTTTTAATTTGAAAATATGTTGCTTAAATCAATATTTTACGAACGATACTAACAATTTGACCGGATCAGATTTGAAATTTATTGAACTCTGAATCTGGTATAACTATTCAGACTTACATTGAGGGTCATGTACGATTATTATATAATTATATTTGTGATAAATAACATTATGATTCAGCCTTGTTCAAATTTATCTTTTGTAGAAATCTGAACCTATTTGATTTGAAAGTTGCGATTAAGGGGTGCGATTAATAGTTAATATAGTAAAATTGTAGTTTTTGTTACGAACAGGGTTTTGGGTCCCTTTATTAGTGGAGGTTCTTTTGTAAATTCTACTCTAATTGAATTTATTTTTGTTATAGGCAACATTTTGGTAAGTTCTGCATAGTTAATGCACAGCATTTATTCTAGATGGCGCTAGTGTTTGATTTCATTGTTTATAATCATTTATTAGAATGCTTTAAAAATATAAGACAACGCGCTTTATATCGCTTGCATTTACGTTGAGTAATATTGCTTGTATAAACTTAACAAAGTTAGATATCAGAAAATTGTATTGATTTTGTAGTTAATACGCTCAGATCTAGATGGCACTAGTATCAAGTTTTACATGCTTATATCAAGTTTCTGATAAGAGAAAAAAAATTATTGCAATGTGTTTCACGATGTGTATAATGGCCTAGTTATTGTTAAAGTTAAAAAACAACCATATCTTGGTTGTATATAAAGTATTTACCCAGCTACCCCATAGATGACTCTGTACGCTGCTTATGCATTTTTACATCACGTCGTTAATTTTTTTTTTCTTGATTTAATGAGGTCCATCGATGTATATGTTCTCGATTTTGATCAACTAGGGAATTTTTGTGTATTACTCTCACCTCCACGTGTATGGAAAGAGACTGACTTTGGAATTTACAAATCAGTAGTAGGGATTACCTGGTTCTGGTGCATTTCTGATGCACACTTCCATTGGATCATCTGAAGTGTACGTATTGATAAACGTATGTTACATTTTCTCGATATACGTACAATTATTGATCATTGGGGTTCCCTCTTCGCGCCAACCGACCCGCATTCATATCACTCATGGTAACTTTTGTTATTTGTATTGGGTTTAGGAGTCTATTCATTTGATGCATAACAGTTAAATAATTAGCGATTGTAGTTCTTGTAAAAAGGTTTAATATAAAATCAACTTGGGGTAAGTCTTAATACTAGGTACATATAGGGAAATCTAGGAAAGTTAGCGAGACAGGAGAGCATGGGATGGAGAACAAGTGCACTAAGAGAGAATGTGAAAATTGAGGAAAAAAAAAGGGGGAATGAACTAAATGAAGATGGTGCTATTCGAGAGGAGTTTTACTGTAGCGTGGGGGGATCTAGGTATTTCAATCTAGAGTTTGCGTTTGTAATTTTGCATAGATCTATGCAAAATTTCAAGACGCAGGGGGCAGAGCTGTACCAAACCCAGCACCTCGTCAACATTCTCATCTTGAAGCTGCTTCATAAAAAATCGTCATTGGAATACTCAAAGCTTGAGACAGACTCCATTTTGTATTGAACTCTGAAGTTTATGGTCAAAAATCCACTTCTTGTTCAAATTAAGGTTATGTTTGTAATAAATATCTCATTTTTCATTTAACTGCAACTCTTGGTTCTTCCGATTTTAAACACACGTTATATAGGAAGCCTTCTTGACTTTATTGGCCGGCAGCACAGGAATTGTGATTCTTATGAATGGATTTTGGAAAATTTCCTTTGTCGGCGACCCATTGTATTCATATAGATGCTGTTTACGCATCCATTGTTTATTAACTGAAATGTGAACAAAGTATGGATTAGAGCTTGTCTATTAAGGCATCATTAATTGTATCACAGAATCATATAAATATGTAACAAGATAACATTTGGTTATTACTTGTTAAAGCAGAAAAGTAAGAGTTATAACCAATGTTATTGTTGTTAGGTTATGCAATGCAATTGTCGAAAAATGTTTAGGTTGTGCCATAGAAAAAGGGTTTAGTATTTACTTACCGGGCAAGTATTTTATTTGCAATTATCCAAACAAGTTCAGATATATTGGAATCCTATTAAAAATAACACAGGAAATTCCTTTACTTTTGTTTACATTCGTATCTTTTTAATATTCTATAATCTTTGGGTCAATTTGGGGTAACCAGGGATTAGCAATACATTGAGCAAAATGATTGTCGTACTGACAGAATTAAGTGAAAATTAATTTTAGTAAACAATTTTAATAGAGAGCACAATTAATGCTAGTATTTATTGAATAAATGTGGTTGTTAAAATAAGAAATGTTTTTTAAAAGTATGGAGAATTGACTGCAAATATTGAGGGGAAACATTGGGCAATAACCATAGGCAAAGCACACCAAATATGGTCTATGGAATATAGAATGTCGATGTTATAAAAGGTATCTCAAACATTTTATTTCAATGGAAAATATTAAAGATTAGATTTATAATATAATATTAATCATAAAATATACTCTGATTTAAGCTTTATTTATGGGTATAAGATTTGTAATTTAAAGTTCTAGTCAATCAAATTGGAATATACAAAGTCAGCGGTTTTAAAATTGGCTCGGTGACGTTTTGCTGACGTGGAACTGAATTCCCGCGAAAATCAGGAAATAGCCACGTAGATTGAATTTTAAAAAGTTAGGAATCGGGTATAAAAGGCCATACATTGGGATGGGGGAGTCATTCAGTGATCAGCAGTGAACAGAACAGGAACTCTCTCCAGGACCTCGGGTAAGAAATCTTTCCAATAACACTGGGCAACCTCACATGGTGACAACAAAGGTGTTATTGGGCTTTATTCCTTATGTATTTACTTAAAATCTTCCAATAATATCGGGAATTCCTCACGGTGACAACAAGATATTATTGGGACTTTTTATTTACTTAGAAGAGGAAATGTTAAACCAACCGGTGAAAATGACCCATCTCCTCTTTTAAGAAGGCAAATTAACTCTGTCGGCTGAAAGACTAAACCTCACAGTGGATGTCTATCAGTCTGGACTTAGAATCCTTGCAGAAAGACAAACATATTGCTTGCAAAAGAAAATATGTTAGTCTGGACACAGTTTCCAAATCTATTAGAAGCTGGGAGAATAACTTCCCATTGCCTTATCTTGCTATGCGAACTGTTTACTAATGCATTAATTTCTTTTGTATTGTGTTGTGCCTTTTATAAGTGTTCATTCTGTTTTATGTGTTCATATCAGACTGCGTTTAATTCAGAGTTCGTCACAAAGATTAAGTTAAAATAGACTGCTAATTGATAATATTAGTTTCGGAATTTATTGTTTAGTTGTGAGGACGGAATTGGATACGGACTGATATCTCTCATGTGCTTATTTCCGTTAATATCTTACTAACGTACCTTGTTCTCCTGTGTGTCCATTCCCGAGTTGCGTATGGGATTTATGTGATCATTTCATAGTTAAAGAAATACCAACTGATGTGTCGTTTATGTATTTAACTTAGTTATATGTCGGAGCCAGGATATGTACATAGATTGTTTAAATGTAGACTACTAATATTTATGTCATCAAGTTTGAATATTGGGATTTTGATATGTACATAACTTTCTTCCGAAGTGATCGAAGTAACCTTTTAGGACTATTTCAACCCTACCCATGGGATAACTATGATTATTTGGAATTCAACTTTTACCTGGCCTAAGCAGTAAGGACTACTGCAATAATGACACTCCAATAGCCACGCGCGGTAACTAAGTAGACTTTTGATTGCTATTAGGTCAGAAACTCTACTCTTGTTTTAATATTTAAACAACCAGAGATAGATTTCAGCTTGGGATTAATGCAATCAGGTTCATGGTGCTATCTCACAACTACTTCGTCAAAAGCGCTGTTAACACAACCCTTGGATGCATTTAAACCCAAGTATCTACAACTGGATTAGAGTTAATCATCTTAGGACAGATGGTCCATGTGGAGTTTCTGCTAATTATTAAACTAGTGGAACCTGGCGGAATCTTGGGGATTTGCAGCGACAAAATACTATTAAAATCAATTCATTAGGGAGACTCTACGCTATCTGTTAAATACGTAAATAACCAAAGGAAGGCATCTGATTGTGTAGATGTGGTCAGAATCCGCAGCGCAAATTACAACTACCCTACTTCGTCGAAAACGCTGTTAACACAAACCTCTGACCACATTTAACTTCAGGTTACTTCAACTGGTTTTGAATTAGATCAGTTTTATGGACTTAGTGGAGTCTCTCGGAGTCTGGCAGGATCATAGGGAACTACAGTGAAATAAAACTATTAAAATTAACTCTTTGGGGACTCTATGCTTTAATACATAAACATCCATATGAAAGTTTAGACTGTGGTCATTGGAATTGGGCTAGGCGTACACGATAAACGTCTTAACACAGTAATTGATCTGTTTAAGCAGTTCGATTTTAGGAGCTTAATTCCAAATACCACAGGTCTTCAATTGGACCATAACTTGACTGTCTAGGGCCTATTGCGGCTATATGGAGTCCCTTAAAAGTGACTTCAGGTCACTTCAACTGGTTTTGAATTAGATCAGTTTTATGGACTTAGTGGAGTCTCTCGGAGTCTGGCAGGATCATAGGGAACTACAGTGAAATAAAACTATTAAAATTAACTCTTTGGGGACTCTATGCTTTAATACATAAACATCCATATGAAAGTTTAGACTGTGGTCATTGGAATTGGGCTAGGCGTACACGATAAACGTCTTAACACAGTAATTGATCTGTTTAAGCAGTTCGATTTTAGGAGCTTAATTCCAAATACCACAGGACTTCAATTGGACTTTAACTTAATTACTTGGAGCCTTTTGTTGCTACATGGAGTTTCTTAAATAGTGAACTTTCCTCCTCTGACTATATTAAGGCGTTGGCGTGTCAATATGTATAGGGCTAGGAAGAAGTATCTTTATGATATTAATGTAGGATTACTAGACGACAATATATACTGAAAGGTTACTATTATACTCTTCGTGAAATGCATTTCATGTTAGGAGATAAGTTAGGCTAATCATTTAGGTATGGGCAGAGCCTATGATGGCATTTCATATTTGTAATAATTCATTTGCTTAATTGTTCAAAAATATAATTTGTATTAAGGCAGTCTGGGGGGTTTCTTGACGGTTCTTCCCCTTACAGTAAGCCTTATAGTGAACCGTTGGTAAAGTTAAATAAAATAAACTAATAAAAGCCCTTCTGGCACAAATATAATACAATCCGGCCTGACTGGCAAAAATAAAACTCATTAAATCTTAATACAAACAAAGATTCAATATACATTCCTTATTAACCTATTAGTTGTTTCATTGTAATCCTAATCCTCTACTATAGAAGCCTACATCTTTAGCTAGCTATGTGTTCCTATTCCCTTATTATCCACTCAACTGTATCAAGACCCTATCTATAGAATAAGTGCAGGGTTGGAGGATTTATTAGTTAATTACAGTCGACTGGTTGGTAAATGACGGGAGGATAACACTCTTCTTAGGCTAATTATTTAGTTCACAAAGCCCTAATCTTCCTATCTCCTTTACCCATTACATGTCAATGGACTTAAGCTATCTCTTAGTCAACTTAAAGAATCAGGGTTACTATGCATATAACGTTTACAAGGGTCCTAACCGCTAGAAGATCACGCCTTGGCCATTAGAGAAAGAGAAACCATATTAAAATATTATTATGAATTAATAAAATATAAATAAAAGAATAAAAATCTATTAAGAGGAAAGGGGTTTTGTACAACATAATAATTATAAAACGTTTGTTTAATAAAATAAGGGTTAACCCCAAACCCCGGCATTCGAATTAATAAAGCAACATAAAACACGAAGGGAAACGAATTGGGAACTCCCAATTAACACCGATCCCGCGCTGTCCACTTATGCTGATTGCGACTGATTTACCGCCGGTGACTGGCCATAGCCAAATTCGACAAGGCATTGCTATATACCAATTTAGTCATATCTTAGTTATCTGGACACGCGGCAGCGTGTCAAGCCAAGTTCAAGCAAAGGAACTGGCTAGCCAGCGCCGAGTGTAATATTACACGAACCACTTGGTGCCACTTTTGACCCTTCTATAACTCAAAACCTATTTAACGTAAACACATAAAACTACGTGTGTTTAATAATATCCATAAAGACATCTAGAAGCCCAAATTTCATGAAGCTAGCTCACACGGTTATTAAGATTTGAAGGTCAAAAAGTCGTAAATTTTAGCACTGACTGACTGACTGACTGACATATAGTAGCTAAAGCTAACCTATCCCCATACAAATAAAAAATAAAATTTATTGTAGCGTTGGAACCGTTACAAGCAGATATTTGAAACTATCTCAATATAATGTACCTATTATTATATTTGCTATACAACAAAAAAAATTCACAGATCTCGTGCCTTTCACGACCTTCTGGTACATTGGAAATGCACTTAGATAGGGCAAACTATAATGGAAACAACTCTTTGCGCAAGAGAAACACAAGGGTTAGTAGCAGGTACCGGCGAGTACCGTTATTTTTTATAAACGGACTACGCCCTTTAACAAAGCTCAGCCTTTTTTTCGCCTTTTGCACACACGCTTTCGTCCGCCAGATGTGGAATCATCAGCATTACCCAAGCCACGCTATTCCTACGTTCGAGAAGACGAAGTATAGAAATAATAATCATAATTTTTTAGTTGAAGGAACTTTCTACTTCATGTGTCAAACAATTTATCTTGTAACAAATGAAAAAAACAGTCTATAGGTAAGTTCTCGTTCTCTACGTATAAAATAAGATAAAGGATAGTGGAGTCATGAAGCAATAGTAATTATATTGTTAAAATAAGTTGAGACCATGAAAAAAATAGGACTTCATTGTTTATAGCCACTCAATTGCTTTTGGTAACTACGGCTACCTGTCAACGCTTTTATTTTATTATATAAATAGTATAGAGTTCAACTCAAAATTCGAAGAAAGTGAGTAGATAGTGCCGCTTACGAGCAATAATACAAAAAAAATACTATGAAAAGGGTGGTACAGAGCCTGTCGCACGTATCACAGTAATAATAAAATAAGTTGAAAATTAATATTTGCTTCATCACGCCATCGCCACGTAGTAGGCAGAGTAAATTTTGTTTTCTCAAACATGCAATGAAATATTGTCTTTACGTTCCTTATAATAGGCTCGGAAGTATCGCTTTTTGGGCGCAACAACTCGAGGGGACTGTAAAGGGATTTCATACTGCTTTTCAGGCCTAGGCCTGCAAAGTTTTTTTGGTTTCGACAACAAGGTCATTCACACAGCTGGCTGGTTTGACAAAAAGCAGGTTTAGTTTTTAAAGGTTGCAGTTGGTTGTTAGACTAAAATGTCCTATTTGTCAATTAATAAAATGTTGTTCTTTGAAGTATATTTTTTTATTTCATTGTATGTTTGAGAAAAGCACTATACATGCCTCGTCGTGAAAACGGATTCCCGGCCTCGTATCACTATCCGGCCTCGCTCGCACGCTCGCTCGGCCGTATATACCTACTCATTTTCCCGGCCTCTGATGTAATGTACTATTTGTTTAAGAGGGCGCCGAGCGTTTGCGACTGAACCATAGAGCGCGGGGAATGCGTATTTAAATCGGCGCGCGGCCGCCATAGTAAAAATGTATGGAGAATTAAAAGCACTTTTTGATAAATCTGGACCTGTAATACCAAACAATAATTGAAATATTTGATGTGGACAAATTGTAATGTAAACATTCATCTTTTTTTTTAACTGAAAATCAGAATAGATTTCCATTGTTAACACGTTGAATGCGGGAACTGGATTTTATAATTTTCATTCAGTGCTATACATATCATTTTTGAATTGTAGCATAGTTTTTCACTAGTGCGGTACAAGACTATTTTGGCTTGTGACTAGAGGTCTAAAATTTGGCAAATATATCTTTGTTGGTTTAGCAAATTTATGATTTACTGATAACAATAGCAAGTTAAACAATTGAGTGATCTGAATCTAAGTTCGTTACAGACTATCGACCTTGGTTTAGGAATTATAAGACAATTAATTAACGATACGAAACTGACTTGTACCGCATCATGGACACAGGGCTGGTGCTCTCAAGTCGATGTTTTGGTAGGGAGGGGAAATATAATGAAATCAAACATCGATATCGATTGTAGTAATTATTTAAAAAAGTAACTAAAATTACGTATTTGAATGAGACTTATTGAAACATTTTAAACGTATTTTGTTCACATTCTTGGCAGTAGGTATTAAAATAAATACTTTAGAACCGGCCCCACCTGTGTTTTCTCCTTTAATTGTGAATATTCTATCGTCCCATTACTTCTCAATTTCATTATTCTTCGGTTTACTACGCTCAATTTCTTCAAATATTTTATAACACTTTTGGTAATATTTTCTTGGTCGACGATAACGAAAAACTAACGACAGCCGAAAGATAAACATATGATACGTAAAGATCGATCCCCGCACTGGCCTGTACTGACCTGTACCCATGGTGCGATACAAGGCGGTAGGATACAAGACACTTTTGGCTGGTACCGCACTGTTTGATTATTTTATTCACCTGGTGCGAAACGAGTCAAATTTGTCTTGTACAGTTTTATGTATCCATTGGATAAAATTTGCAGAAAGAAGCATGAATGTATACTTGACTCTTTCTAGTCCATAGGATTTCATATTCAAATTGCCCCCGCACCAGACAGAGACAAGCTACTTCCTTGCGCCGCACCAAAAGAAAGTCCAGTACAAGCCAAAACTGGCATGTACCGCATTCAACGTGTTAAAGTATAAAAAAACACTTAACGCCTGCTTACGATTTTACAATTTTCGTCCAACTTTACTTAGTTCTCTAGGGTAAAATATTAATAATCTTATAATTTTTCCACGGAGAAGTTGTTAACACATTCTTCGAAATGCTAAATATATAGTTTAGAAATGGATTAATCAACTAGTGTTGACGTTACCTACTTAACGGCAACTGCCTATTTTTTCACATTTCGCTCGGTGCAGTCTTAATTTATACGATTCATTTTCAAAGTACTAGAAGGGCACGAGATTGTATGATACATAGGTAGTAGATTGTACAGCAAATAGAGAACCAAAGAAATAAATTTTGTTTACATAAAAGTATTTTATTGTATACATTATATGTATATTTTTTTCTTACTTTATTACAAACATCTAAAAACATCAAGGTTTACAACTTAACTAACTATTAAACTTACTAGTACACGAAACTCACTAGTATACGCGCGCGCCGCACGCCGCGAAAACTCCGCCACATAAAGGTAAAGCTTTCTCCAACTCCATTACAGATAGTAAAGTTCCGTTTTTTGCAAACTGTAGCCCAACTCAATACCCCGAGTGCTTTTTTTAATTTTTTCGACATCGCTTTTCGTTTTTGAGATATCGTCGATTTAAGTTGAGAAGTCGCAAAATAATCACGTCATTTTTCGACATTTTTGCACTTTTTCGATTTTTTTTTTTACTTTTTCAACTTTTTTTTACACCATCTTGTAGATCTCGTCAAGACACGTCTTTTGATACCCCATTGACCCGCGTAGCCCCAAAATTGACGACGCCAGAGCGATGTCGTACTTTCGCTGAAAACGGTCCCCTACCAACGCGATCGAAAAAATTCACAGATCTCGTGCCTTTCACGACCTTCTGGTACATTAGAAATGCACTTAGATAGGGCAAACTATAATGGAAACAACTCTTTGCGCAAGAGAAACACAAGGGTTAGTAGCAGGTACCGGCGAGTACCGTTATTTTTTATAAACGGACTACGCCCTTTAACAAAGCTCAGCCTTTTTTTCGCCTTTTGCACAAACGCTTTCGTCCGCCAGATGTGGAATCATCAACATTACCCAAGCCACGCTATTCCTACGTTCGAGAAGACGAAGTATAGAAATAATAATCATAATTTTTTAGTTGAAGGAACTTTCTACTTCATGTGTCAAACAATTTATCTTGTAACAAATGAAAAAAACAGTCTATAGGTAAGTTCTCGTTCTCTACGTATAAAATAAGATAAAGGATAGTGGAGTCATGAAGCAATAGTAATTATATTGTTAAAATAAGTTGAGACCATGAAAAAAATAGGACTTCATTGTTTATAGCCACTCAATTGCTTTTGGTAACTACGGCTACCTGTCAACGCTTTTATTTTATTATATAAATAGTATAGAGTTCAACTCAAAATTCGAAGAAAGTGAGTAGATAGTGCCGCTTACGAGCAATAATACAAAAAAAATACTATGAAAAGGGTGGTACAGAGCCTGTCGCACGTATCACAGTAATAATAAAATAAGTTGAAAATTAATATTTGCTTCATCACGCCATCGCCACGTAGTAGGCAGAGTAAATTTTGTTTTCTCAAACATGCAATGAAATATTGTCTTTACGTTCCTTATAATAGGCTCGGAAGTATCGCTTTTTGGGCGCAACAACTCGAGGGGACTGTAAAGGGATTTCATACTGCTTTTCAGGCCTAGGCCTGCAAAGTAACTTTTTTTTGGTTTCAACAACAAGGTCATTCACACAGCTGGCTGGTTTGACAAAAAGCAGGTTTAGTTTTTAAAGGTTGCAGTTGGTTGTTAGACTAAAATGTCCTATTTGTCAATTAATAAAATGTTGTTCTTTGAAGTATATTTTTTTATTTCATTGTATGTTTGAGAAAAGCACTATACATGCCTCGTCGTGAAAACGGATTCCCGGCCTCGTATCACTATCCGGCCTCGCTCGCACGCTCGCTCGGCCGTATATACCTACTCATTTTCCCGGCCTCTGATGTAATGTACTATTTGTTTAATTAATACGATTCATTTTCAAAGTACTAGAAGGGCACGAGATTGTATGATTGATACATAGGTAGTAGATTGTATAGCAAATAGAGAAACAAAGAAATAAAAAAAATTTACATAAAAGTATTTTATTGTATACATTATATATTTTTTTTTCTTACTTTATTACAAACATCTAAAAACATCAAGGTTTACAACTTAACTAAAAAAATATTAAACTTACTAGTACACGAAACTCACTATAGTATACGCGCGCGCCGCACGCCGCGAAAACTCCGCCACATAAAGGTAAAGCTTTCTCCAACTCCATTACAGATAGTAAAGTTCCGTTTTTTGCAAACTGTAGCCCAACTCAATACCCCGAGTGCTTTTTTTAATTTTTTCGATATCGCTTTTCGTTTTTGAGATATCGTCGATTTAAGTTGAGAAGTCGCAAAATAATCACGTAATTTTTCGACATTTTTGCACTTTTTCGAAAAAGTATTTAACTTTTTCAACTTTTTTTTACACCATCTTGTAGATCTCGTCAAGACACGTCTTTTGATACCCCATTGACCCGCGTAGCCCCAAAATTGACGACGCCAGAGCGATGTCGCACTTTCGCTGAAAACGGTCCCCTACCAACGCGATCGAAAAAACATTTCCAATGTTAAAACATTTCCAATGTTAAAACTTGTAATACGCGCTAAACAACCGGCCAAAGGTGTGTCGACTGTCGACGGCGGCGCGCGGCGCTTTTCTCGACATAGGCACTTCGATATTTAGCAAAGGACAGGCCTACGTTGCGCTCTCCAGAGTTAAAACACTAGACGGAGTACACTTTATTAATCTAGACCCTAGTCAAATTAAGGCACAAGATAGTTCTATATTAGAATATAACCGCCTGAGATCGTTATATCGCCCGGACTTGGCAAATTTAAGCATAAACTGGAAGCGTATTAAAAAGGTAGCAGATAATGAATGGGCAATGCGCATTATTATCTCTAACATTCAAGAGAGTAGACAATAGCATAAAAAAGAAAACCACGCAGCGGAAACGCAAGAAAAAATATTAAATCTCAATACCTGCCTAGTTTTCTTTACAAAAAGTAAGTAAAAAAGGAGAGCCAAGTTCAATACAAAAACTATGCTTGGCTGTTGGCTTCGCCGCCAAAAGAATGGAGATCTAAATGAGTGCCAAGTTCTATGCAAAATCCAAATATGTATTTATAGGAACAAAATAACATTATGCACAAGTATTAAAACTCTATTTCTTTGCTTTATTGGATACCTATAACAATTGCTGTTAATAAAAAAATGTGAGATCTTAAAGTAGGTTAGATTTGACTTGGCCAGTTTTTATCAGAATTAAAAAATATATATTATGTTGAATAACTTTATAAAATGACTGATGTAATGAAAACTGGCCAAGTCAAATCCAACCTATAGGCTTTGTATATGGAAATGAGATCCCTACATAGTACTCGTAACTATCCTTTTTAGGTACTTTAGAAATATGCTTAAACTTATCAAAATAGAGTACATTAATCTTAATGAGAAATATAAATTAGCTACTGTTAATCCGAATCATAAGCATATTGTAGCTTATCGAGCGGCTAAAATAACCATCATTTATTGAACTACATAGAAGGCCTAAGACAAGAGAAGTCATAACCTTATTCTTTGCATTGTCGTAGTTATGTAAAACTTTTCTTGCATCACCTACCCTCCCTCACCCCCCCCCCTTACGGACCAAATCTTCCCAGCTTTTATGACATGATATGATACCTATATGATCGACATACACGTTCAAATACTTATCCTAAGTCGTTTTTTCCAATTCGAGGTCCCTATTTCACTTATTTTTAAGCAATATATTTCATTTACTCTAAAAATAAAATTGTCCCAACTAATTCAAACTTCTAAATTGGCATTGACAGTTAAAAATAGGCCAGCAAAGGGAATAAATTAGCTTTAGCTTTCAGACCTATGAAGAAAGTTACCCACTGAGTGACTTGAATTTGTGATGAAGGAAACTGGAAAGTTCTTTGATACGCGGCCTGCGGTTGTTTGTTTTGTAATTGGTACAAGCTACTAGATAATAAACTAAAAGTAAAACTAATTTATTCCCCACATTATATTGTTGATATTCATCGTATTTCGGAGAATTAACTAGAATTTACCTTTTGCAGGTATATTAAAAATGTACACTAGTACTTACCTATAATAAATGTGATCGACAACTTGTAGGGTTTCCTAGTCGAAAATGAACGCTTACCTATAGTTTTGCCATATCAGGATGTCTGTCTACGGCTAAACTCAGACTAAGAACCTTTCTACAGCTATTATAGTCTGTCCGATCTCTAGGATCAAATGAAGTCACTGGCACAAGTAGGCAAGGCAAAAATTAAGGTAATTTTTCACTTGCCAGTTTGACATAATTTAATCATACAATACCTACCGGATAGACTATACAATTCTATGTGGTGAAATAAGTGCTTTTCCATATCACTAAGAAACAACGTCAAAAATTACGTTGGTTCTCCGTGGTTCTCCGCCCTTCCACCAGTCACAGTATTTTTTGGTAAAGATGTTAAATTAAACGCTCTAATTAATATTAGTTTCTTTTATTCATTATTTTTTCCTTGTGACTTTCATTTCTTGCTGATTTTAGGTATTTCGCCAATAAAAACGTTTAGACATATCACACGAGAGGATATTGATCGGTAGAAAATGATTTTTGTGCTGGGACAATGTCATGTAAAAGACCTAAAACAAAAAAAAAAACGTTTATATTAATGGCAGCACAGACAACATAACACATTTGTATAGATAGTTAGTATTATTAAAAAGAGCGGGAAGAGGATGAATAAGAAAATTTTGAAATATCTACTAACAGAATAAAAAAAATGTGACGTTAACGAGTTACAGGCGTGGCAAAGTGACAGTGATATTTCTAATTGTTTGAAATGTTTCGCGTTCCCCCATCTCTAAGGATTAGTTTCGCAAGCAACCAGACACCGATACTATTTAATTACCTGTCTGGAATGCACCTGCCATTTCAAGTTTAGGAAATGTTGCTATTTTCGAGGGGCCCGAGTAGGGCATGTCAAGACCGTCCGTCAGGGCGACGACGACGTGAAGTAGTTTTACAGTCCCATTTTCCTTCAAAGGTGCTTGTAAATTGATGGAATGCTCGACTAAGCAGCAGATGCAGTTGAGGTGGCGTAGATAAAACCCGATTCCTATCTTGTTTGTGCCTTATTCTAGTAATTATAATATGTATAGCCCTGACCCCCCACGCACACCGGAAGAAAACAAACCCATTTTATTGCTTTATACCTAATAATAATAACACTGGGTCAAGTCACCTTTAATTGCTTTCAAACAATAATAAGAACAGAGATTGCCTTAAGGTATTAAGTCCGCCATGTGTACGTATTTTTAACCGACTTCAAAAAAGGAGGAGGTTCTCAATTCGAACTAATTTTTTTACTCGATATCTCCGAGAATCGTGAACCGATTTTCAATTATTTTTTTTTATTGAAAGGGTATAACTCCGAGTTGGTCCCGTTGGCACTAAGTCGGGATCTGATGATGGAATCTTGAGAAATCGAGGGAACTCTTCAAATGTTATAGGGACATGTACGGCGCTTTCGGTAATTTATTGATAAAGTCAAGAATTTACATTCAGTAAATAGGATTTGGTGTAAGGAAACTGATGATGAACACATATACGAATCACTAAAAAGCAAAAAAAAAAAAATTAACAAAAAAAGAACCGACTTCAGTAAAACTAAAAAGCCAACAATAACCCGTTCAAGTACAGATTACATTTGACTCACCCTTCGAAGTCGGTGCCAAACCTCGCGTAAACTATAATATATAAATATAAGAACTGAGTGGTTTGGGATCGACTTCGAAGGGTGAGTCAAATGTAATCTGTACCTGTCGGTTCTTTCTTTTGTTAATTTTTTTTTTGTATTTTGACCCACGTTGAAGCTACGATGCAACATAAAAGTGATTGCTTGCAAAAACATCAAATAACTTATAAAAACGCCGTACAGCCACAGCAAAAACGATCAGTAGGATAAACACGTTCATGAAACTATACCTACAATGAGTTGTCTATAAGTGTAAATTTATAAACTGGCTAAATTAAAATATTCTCAAAATATATTTTTTGTCTAACTTGCCGCCATGCAATAAAATGTCGTCATAACATGCGTTATAACAGGCTTCGAAGTATCACGTTTCGGGCGGAACAACTCGAGAGAACTGTAAAGGATTTTCATACAAAATGGAAGGCCTAGACCGGGAAGTAATTTATTTTTAACATGGCGTCTGTGTTCAAGAACAGGCTAAACAGCTGAATTATATTTTTGGTCTGTATAGACCAAATTGCCGGGTGAGTAGTAGACCAAATTGCCGGGTGAGTAGTAGACCAAATTGCCGGGTGAGTAGTAGACCAAATTGCCGGGTGAGTAGTAGACCAAATTGCCGGGTGAGTAGTAGACCAAATTGCCGGGTGAGTAGTAGACCAAATTGCCGGGTGAGTAGTAGACCAAATTGCCGGGTGAGTAGGTATCTACTCACCCGGCAAGCCCTTCATTCCCGGCGTCTACAGTCTTATGAAACTTATGGTATATTTCTGTTAATATACAATCAAAAAGTGTGAATACGTTTTTACTTTTGTGCTTATACCTACTCCTACCTACCTAGGGTACTTGTATTATTTAAAGAAAAACTGGTTATCAGAATTTAAATCTCAATTAATATTAATTGTAATGACATTTGCTTATATTCACAATTTGAATGTTTGATGAATGTAATGCAAAATTAATTTTAACTATGATGCTATTATTCCATAAATAAGTTTCTCCCCTTTTAAAGTTAGTAAATACGATAAACAGTTACGAATTTCTTCCGTGTTTTGTTTGTGAAGTGTTATCTTGTCGATTTCCACTTCGATTCACAGCTTTCTATTTTCTGCTCGTGTCAAAGGGCTATTGTTATTTTTATGCTTTTAGATGAGTTTCAATGGAGGTTTTGCAGTTCTGTCACCAATTTTCTTCTTTTATTATTTTTTTAACATAAAAATAATAAAATACTTAAACGTTTTATAAAAGTACAAAGTAAAAACATACAACCGCCTATGTAGCTACAGTCACGCATCGTGTACCTATGGTTGTCACCACTGAACATCAGAGGCGCTGCAATTGAAATCGTTGACTGATGACTCTATTATAATATAAGTAAAAAAGAATATTCCGTCCTTTTATTTTATTTTATAGCTGTTATTTCTGCAATTTTTCACAAAAAATTTAGTAATATTTTGAGACCCGTCATGTGTCATGGTCTAAACGAGACTGTTCGCCCAAGTAATAGCTCAAGCAAATTAAACCGAATATGGGCAATCAGGGGAAATAATTCGTGTAGTTTTGAAAATTGGTACAGTTATACCTTATGGTGTCTAGATGAACATACTAAAAGTCCTCGAGGGTGGGGGCTGTGCTAAGGGAGTAGGGGGGGGTTGAAGGTACCTTTTTTCTGATGTTCGCTCATATCTCAAATATTTGTAGAAATAGCAGTATGATTACTTAGGACAAAAGTTTTTACATAAAATTCCCTACAAATTTGAATATATTCATTTTTACTCTACAATCAATACTTTGGGAGCTACAGGATGTTTAAGTTAACCGAAATATCAAAAAATGGTCGTTCAAGAAAACGTAGTTTTTTCATAGTTGCTCATCATAACACGCGAACGTGTTGCAACGTTGTGTAGTTGAGAAATTCCCGTCACCGGTAATTTCCCATTTGGGAATATTCCAAGTAAATTCCCATTGTTCCCGGGAATATACGAGCTTGGTGGACCCATTCCTTTGATATTACGTTTTGAGCTAATTAATTGAATACAAGCAAACCGTTTTCACTTTTTGACTCATCCTGAATCACCACTTAGAGCGAGTATCGTAAAATTTACCTGATGATGGTCCCTGGAAGCCCGTTATGGATCGGATCTCAAGATACGTTCAACATAGACATGTGCGGTTTTCGTATTTCAATTCATTTTGATGAGCAGTTAGAGCCGGTATCATTAAAAAAACCTGATGATGGACCTTAGAAGCCCGTAATGGATCTCAGGATACGTTCAACGTAGACATGTGCGGTTTTCGTATTTCAATTCACCTTGATGAACAATTAGAGCCGGTGTCATAAAATAAACCTGATGATGGAATCCTGGAACCCCGTAGGTAATGTATCTCAGGATACGTTCAACGTAGACATGTCTGGTCTTCGCATTTCAATTCACCTTGATGAGCAATAAGAGCCGGTGTCATAAAATAAACCTGATGATAAAATCCTGGAAGCCCGTAATGGATCTCAGGATACGTTCAACGTAGACTTGTGCGGTTTTCGTATTTCAACTCTTCTTGATGAGCAATTAGAGCCAGTATCATAAAATAAACCTAATGATGGATCCTGGAAGCCCGTAATAAATCTCAGGATACATTCAACGTAAAAGAAAAATAGTTTTTTTAGGGATACGTCGCCATCATAACGTTTTTTTTTAGTTTAGAATAAGCACGCTTAGTCACCTGCTGATCGAACATATAATCCCCATATCGGTCCGAGCGTGCGAAATTACCGTAACGGAGCTGCCACGACTTCGACTTCGGGTTCATGTACAAACGGTGTACCTGTACATTTACTAGAAATAGAAGACGAAGATGTCGATGTCGAAGATGATGACTAAAATAATAAAGGCGATCTGCTGTGTTATTTAATTTTTAAGTAAAATTTTATAACCTTTATTTTGAGTTTTATTTCTTAATTCACCAATTTTCTAAGCTTTTGTTATCTTTAACACCGTGTAGCTCCTAAAGTATAGATCGTAGAGTAAACATATTATTTGTAGGAAATTTTATGTAGAAACTTTTGTTCGAACTAATTATAATGCTATTAAAATCTTTATAAAGTACCTTCAACTCTCCCTACTCACTCAGCCCAGCCCTCACCCTCGAGGACTTTTAGTATGTTCATCTAGACACCACCAGGTTTATTTCATCTCTGTTAGTATGATCATCAGCTTTATTTTTGACACCGGTTCTAACTGCTCATCAAGATGAGTTGAAATGCGAAAACCGCACATGTGTAAGTTGAACGTATCCTGAGATCCATTACGGGCTTCCAGGATCCAAAATCAGGTTTATTTTATGATACTGGCTCTAATTGCTCATCAAGGTGAATTGAAATGCGAAGACCAGACATGTCTACATTGAACGTATCCTGAGATCCATTACTTACGGGCTTCTAAGGCCCATCATCAGATTTATTTTATGATACCGGCTCTAACTGCTCATCAAGATGAGTTGAAATGCGAAAACCGCACATGTGTGCGTTGAACGTATCCTGAGATCCATTACGGGCTTCCAGTATCCATCATCAGGTTTATTTTATGATACCGGCTCTAATTGCTTATCAAGATAAGTTGAAATTCGAAAACCGCACATGTCTACGTTGAACGTATGTATCTTGAGATCCGATCCATTACGGGCTTCCAGGGTCCATCATCAGGTAAATTTTATAATACCGGCTCTAACTGCTCATCAAGATGAGTTGAAATACGAAAACCGCACATGTCTACGTTGAACGTAAACCTGAGATCCATTACGGGCTTCCAAGATTTATCATCAGGTTTATTTTATGATACCGGCTCTAATTGCTCATCAAGATAAGTTCAAATTCGAAAACCGCACATGTCTACGTTGAACGTATCTTGAGATCCGATCCATTACGGGCTTCCAGGGTCCATCATCAGGTAAATTTTATGATATTCACTTTAAGTGGTGATTCAGGATGAGTCGAAAAGCGAAAACGGTTTGCTTGTATTCAACTAATTAGGTTAAAACTAAATATCAAAGGAATGGATCCACCAAGCTCGTATATTCCCGGGAACAATGAGAATTTTCTTGGAATATTCCCAAATGAGAATTAGTCGGTAACGGGAATTTCTCAACTGCACAATACAAGTGTTATGATGAGCAACTACGAAAAAACTACGTTTTCTTGAACAACTACTTTTAATATTTTTGTTAACTTACACAGCCTGTAGCTCCCAAAGTATTGATCGTAGAGTAAAAATGAATATATCCAATTTGCAGAGAATTTTATGTAAAAACTTTTGTCCGAAGTAATCATAATACTATTTCTACAAATATTTGAGATATGAGCGAAAATCAGGAAAAGGGTACCTTTAACCCCCCCCTACTCCCTTAGCACAGCCCCCACCCTCGAGGACTTTTAGTATGTTCATCTAGACACCATAGGGTATAACTGTACCAATTTTCAAAACTACACGAATTATTTCCCCTGATTTTATTAATTTTCTTAGAGTATAATGCGATTTGTGATTTTGCATTACTTGGGAGGGTGCCATTTTTTCCGTCTGATTGTGTGTCCATGTAATTATTACGTCAATGTTTTTCAATTCAATTTAGGGGGGGGTCATGACCCCCATGACATGCCTCTAAGGGACGAATCATCTGTTCTTGCCTATTTTGTTTGTACTGCAAACGTATTAATAAGCTAACACTTTCACTTACAGTGCGTTGAGAGATGTAAATTAGGTCCCTCGTAATACGATACCACGTCTGTTGACGGCGACTTCTATCTTCGCATTTCTATCTACAGCCAACATTTCTCATATATTTTTTATATAAGGCATGCCTTATGCTGTGTATGAGTTTTGTTTGTGCCGTCCACCCACCTCTTAAATTTATGCAGGTCACTGTTTCACGTCCTCAACCTACAATGTAGTAAAGCCATTTGTAGTTTCCTCTTTAAATGCTTACTTTTTAAAATTGTATATTTAGAGTGGCTTCTTAATAAAGCAGCGAGTAAATAGCGTCGGCCAAAGCGGCAAAGGCACTTAAGGACGTCAACAGCTGCGGCGCCCGGTGCCGTAATTCGATTTTTAAACTGGATTTTATTTCGTTCTACTTGCCTTTATTTGTTAAAAGATGTGTTCTTTGTGGCGAGGCGAAATTTTTGTCGGTAAGCCGGAGGACATATTTTTACCTCCGGTGAAAAAATGAGCTTTATAAGATTGACCAATTTGTGTTTGCATTATTGTATCTATCTGTTGCATCGCAACTCCATCATGGGTCATCTGATTTTGATTTAATATTATTTATGTATTTAAATTTTATTGCTAAATGCAAAAAATACGTACAAATGTAATGTATGTAATTAAGAAATGATCTTCATTAGAATAAGGTCGTTCGGGGCAAACGCACCACACGGGACAAGCGCATCTACCAAAAAATAATGAAAATCACAGATATTATACTCCTAACGCCATCTTATAACTACCAACTTCGTTGCATGCAACTAACGTCTGTAATTTTGGACATTTAATGGTATGTATGTTCCGACCATAGATTATATAATTCCCGACTGACCTTCTCGCCGGTTTCAATGCCCCCTGTGGCCTATACCTACGCGATAACCGCATAAAATCCTAATGAAAACTCACTTAGTTGATTCCAGACGATAATAGCTTTGATAATAGTAAACACGCACTCACGTGCAGTAAAATATGGTAGACGTGAAAACTACCCAGCTTCTTCACAGGATTAACGGTTTGCGACTTAGTAATAAAAGTGACTAGGTTTATGGGTGTAATTTGTGTTGTGAGTGTACAAGAAGATTGCGCTATGATTTTTCGCACATCAAGTTCTCTGGATTTGAGACCGCGCGACTGTTATATATATGTATAAATAATAAGTACTTGCACTAGAATGTTATCAAATGCTTTAAACCTTGAAGGAAATAGGGTACCTACCTAATTTCTGAAAATATCTCATCTTTAGATTTTTCATTAAATAATAACTTTAGATATGTATGAATAAGTTAAATGAAATGTTACTGAAATATCAAGCTTTGACGATACCGTTTCTTATTAAGAATCTTCATTTCTGTGTTCGCTAGATGCTTAGAAACAACATGGTGCCCATATCATTATTGGTAATTATTTATATAATTCGCAAATTGTGTTCATGGGCTAAACATCAAGTGCTAAAGAATGTAAAAAGATTTTCCAGTCCAAGTCTTAAGAATACACGTTTTCATTAAAACGTACATGAAAGGGGTTGAACAATACATTATCGTATTGTACAATACGGCGACATTGTTAGGGACCGAAAGAATAATTATCTTCGTCTCCCGACCGGGACCCCGGGCTAAAGAAGATTGATTATAAAGCTTTGATAAAATGGGAAAATATATGAAGGTCTTAGTTTTCGGTCGAAATATACGATTCTGAATTATACTGAAGAAAAGAAAAGCTGTTTGTGATATAATTTAATTGGCTCTGAGGTTTGAGGCCACGTCACAATGAATGGAAGGCTTGGAAGGGTCTATTCTTTACAAACAATTGATGTTTTTCTTACTCAAGCGTGCTAAAGTATCGAATAAAAAACGGAAGTGTGAGCTAGTAGGTATGTGTGCACCGGAGCACAGGATTTTCAATCGTTTTTCCGATTACTTACTTGTTTAAGACCACGACTGAAGAGCCAGAACGAATGGGTTGAATGTGTATAA